>OY728159.1:1182612338-1187412338 GCA_963277665.1 Viscum album
CGATATACCGAAACGACCGTCTCGATCCAAGGATCGCGTTGCCGCAGACGGTTCGTCATTCGGAGGTCCGAGGCTCAAGTTATGAGCCAAAAACCAAATCAGGTTCGAAACGGGGGGTCCGGGTCCGGGCCGACCCGACCCGACCCCCCCTGGGCGGCGGACGGCGGCGGACGGCGGCGGGCGGCGCGGCGGCGGCGGGCCGCGGTGGCAGCGGCGGCGGCGGCGGGCCGCGATGGCGGCGGGGTGCCGCGGCGGCTCGGCCGCACACGGTCGGCACGCGGGGGACAAGCCCCGCTGATAGGGTGTCCGCGCGGCCTTTGTGCCGCGCTAAAAAAAATAAAACACGGCCCCCGCACGTGGGGGCCGGCCGGGAACAAACCGGGGGGCTGCTGCCCCCCCCCCCCCTCCTTTAAAGATCCGCCCCCCTTATTAAGAGGGGGGTTTTATATTAGGTGGCCGGGGGATTAATTCCCCCGGTTTTAAAGATATCCGGCCGGCCAGCTGGCCGGCCGGTTTTCTCTAACGGGACCGGAAATTCCGGTCCCCCTTTCGGCTTCTGACGCCGGCGGCCAGGCCGCCGGTCTTATCTTCCGCCACGGCCCGGAACCGGCCGCGGTCTCTTCGTCCCGCCGCGACCCGGAACCGGCCGCAGCGTTCGTCGTCCGGCGCGGTGCGACGGCACCGCGCCCCTTTGCCGTGCTTTGATAATCATCCAACGCGGCGCGACGGCGTCGCGTTTCTGTTGTTTCTACCATGGTGCGTGCGACGGCATCGCGAAGATATTTGCACGTTCATCCGCGTGGTGCGACGGCACCACGCCACTTGCTTCCTCCCGCAAGATAAAATCAACATAAACGTTGGAGGGGGGTTCGGCCGTGTTCATGCGGTCCGGCCCCCCTCACGTTAAATAAAAACTCAACATAAACATTTCAAGCCTCATGTTAGACATGCCAGATCCATGTTCAAGAAATGGAATAATTTAAGAATGAAACAATAATCCCCTACTTCGGGTATAAGTTCGAGGATTTTACTATGTCCGTGGAAGTCGACGTCGTGGAGATCGGGCGTCGCGGTAGTCGTTCGTCAATTCCGTTGACGAAGAGACGCGTCCGAAGAGGCACGTCGTTGGCGAATCTTTGTACGCCGTCGAAGGTTGTCCGAGGAAGGTGCGGTGTTCTCTCTCGTTGACACCGAAGACGAAGAAGAGCGGTGCGGCGTTCTTCGTCGGAAAAAGGGTGTTCCTCGTCAAGTCTTGAGGAAAGTCAAATTATAAAGAGAACAACGAACTCAAGAATCTCTACCTCGATAGTCGCACGGTGACGGAGTCGTGGAATATCGGTGTCGATTCCTTTGACGTCGGAGGAAGAGTCGTTATCGAAGGCGTTCGTCGCGGAAAACCGTCGCGGAAGAGATGACGCGAAAGAAGTACGTCGCGTCGCGGACACGGCGTCGCGGATGGATCGTGTTCTTCAGCGGAGAAGTTCTTCGTTGAAGAACGACGTTCTTCGCGTTCTTCGTTGAGTTGAAGAAGAAGAAGAAAAGCTTCCAAAGCTCTCAAGAAATCCTCCCAAGGGTAAAAGAAACTCCTAGAATAATATAAGCTTAACTTATATTATTTCATAACTTAACCACAAGAATTTCAAAGGTTTGAAATTCAAAATGGATAACTCCAAAATTAACTCACTTATTTAATATACATGAATTGTATAATTAAATATAAGTTAACTTGTCAAGCCATTAAGAGGGAGAGTGGGGAGTTGAAAAGGTGGGGGTTCGTGTGGGCCCCACCACACTTAATCCTCCCAAGGGAGGTTAAGTGGGTGTGGGTCCCACTTACAACCTCCTTTGATAGGTTTTAAGAATTATAATAAAATTTGTTCTACACAAATTTTATTTAACTCAACTAAAAACATCAAAAATTAACTTTCAACCCGCAACAAACGCAACTCCCGAAAAGGTCTCTTTAAGCGAATATCGGCGCTGCGAGTTCATCGGTGCCCTCGGATTTCAATTCCGAGCACCGGATCAAAAGTTAGGAATTCCCGCTCGTTCGTTCACTGAACGTACCCGAGCCAAACTTCGGAAATTAATTCCGGGCACTCCGGGCCTCGGAATCAGGTTCCGTCTGAAACCGCGCTCTTGTAAAATTCTAAAGAAAATTAAGAAAAAATTTTCCTTGAATTTTACGGGTCTTCACATTACTCCCACCTCAGGGCTTTACGTCCCCGTAAAGCTACATCAAAAACTAGAGAAACAAAAGAGGTTACTGAGCACGCATCTGAGCCTCCCGCTCCCATGTGCTCTCCTGAAAATTCCCGTGCCGCCATCAGTTGCGCACAAGAGGAATCGATCGCCCATGTAGGACCCGCTCCTGTCGATCCTCTATCTCCACCGGGACCTCCGTAAAAGTCGCCCCATCGTCAAGGATGTGCGTCGGGTCGTGCACGTATCTCCTCAGCTGAGACACGTGGAAGACGTCGTGCACCCGGTGCAACTGAGGTGGTAGAGCCAGGCGATAAGCCACCTCTCCTATCCTACTGAGGACATGGAAAGGCCCGATGAAGCGTGGAGACAACTTGCCTCCTTGGCCAAATCTCTGAATACCACGTCGAGGTGAGACCCGCAAGAAGATGTGGTCACCATCCTCGAACTCTAGTGGCCTCCGCCTCCTGTCAGCGTATGACTTCTTCCGGCTCTGTGTTGTCCTCATCCGCTCCTGGATGATATGGACCTCCTCCGACGTGGCCCGGACCATCTCTGGTCCCACAAGAGCTGCAAGATTTCTTCTTTGCCGAAAAGAGAAACCTGGTCTCATCCCCTGGATGAACCACATTCTTTGTCTAAAACAGTCAATCCTAACATGGATGATACTAATCCATACCAAGGATGACGTCGTAAGGCCTCGATGCTACTACTAAGAGATCCAACCGTTACTCTCGCCTCCAAGGGTTGAGTCACACTGTCGGCATCAGTGTGTGGTAACTGGTCTCCTCTAGTAGATGTCTCACAAGTGAGGGTCAAGTCAACAGTCAACTGGAACCTCTTAGTAACATCACAAAAGAGGACAGGAATGATAACATCACAAAGGATGCGTCTTTTATTATTGCAGCTCATAATACAAGACGCTACACAAAAGCAACATCAACATGGAACTAGAAGTACAAGAGACGTAACCACTAGTTCCTCCCCTGTCCACCTGCTCCCAGAGCTCCATGTTCATAAGCTTCAACTGCCTGAAGCTGTGCTCTCGCATGTTCACCTACTCCCTGTGGTCGGGGTGGACCTCCTGGTGGTGGTAGTGGCAGAGCCTCAAAGCGTCGTCCACCACCTGCTGCTCGGCCAGCTCCTCTGCCTCGTCCGCCTCCTCCCTGCGGACCGCCACGGTCGAACCTCTGCCTCTGCCTAGGTGGTTCCTCAACCGTTTGCTGCTCCTCCGCATGGCGGGTCGGGCAGTCGCGAGCCATGTGGCCTTGCCCGCCGCATGCAAAGCTCTGTCTTCCACTCAAATGACTGACTCCGCGTTGTGTTCCCTGCACTGCTGAGCCAGTGCCCTGAGGTCGTCTGCCTGAAGGTCTGGTCTGTCTGGACCCCTGAGTCATCTGTCGGCTACCTGCTACCGAAGACTCCGCTACGTGCCGCCCTGCGGTGGGTCGCTGCGCTGGTGAAGACTCAGCAAGGAAGCTCTCAATCAGAAGGGCCCGCTCCAGTACTCCTGTCTGAGTCGGTAAGCTGAGGGAGATCAGCGTTGCCCTGATCTCGTGTCTCAAACCCTGCTCGAAGGTCCGGGCCCGGAAGAATGGGTCCCGTACCATGTCGGCCGAGTAGCGCGAGAGATCGGTAAATCTCGCCGAGTACTGACCGACCGTCATGCTGCCCTGCCGCAGCTGTAGAAGCTCCTGGATGCGCACCGCTCGGAGGGTGGCCGGGACGAACTCTGAGCGGAAGAGGCTCTCAAAGTCCGTCCAAAGTAGAGATGCCTCATCGTGCACCTGGAGCATCAAGCTCCACCATCGTCCTGCTGCTACGTGTAGTAGGCTCGCAGCGAGGATCACCATGAGGTCTGCTGGTGTCCTCACTAGCCTAAACACTCGTACCACTGCCTCCAGCCAGTCCTCTGCAGCCTGGGGATCCGTCTCCCCGCAAAACCTGGGCGGTCGCTGGCGCTGAAACTCATGCAGTGCGCTGAGGCGACGTGCATCGTCAGCGGCTGCTGCTGGAAGCATCGGGGGCTCGGCGGGTAGAGCTACCGCCGGTGCCACTACTGGAAAAGGGCCCTGCACCGAGGCCTCGTCGCTCGGTGGGCTGTCGTCACGTTCGATTCTCGGAACCCTAACTGGCTGCCGTCGTGGGGCCATCCTGAAAGAAACAACGTAACACGATCAAACGATTATACCTGGTGAGCTGACCTGGTTTGAGCTGTTTTAAGGGGAAAAACTTTTGAAAACACACACGCAATCAGTGTTTTCGTGCACAAAGTCGGAAATCAGTTGTCAGGGTCCTGGTGTATGGATACGTCGGCCGCCCGCACCAACACTGGACTCCCTGAACTGAAAACCACACCCGGTACCCTTAACACTATCTCTTCACAGAAGAAAGATCAGAGTTATAAGTTCTGCGGTAGAACCGACCACCTTTGATACCAATTTGTCACGACCCATCCTCGGGGCCCGTGCCGTGACTACCCCAAGCCCGCCTTCCATAGGCCAGGGGCTGGCGACTAGCACCAAAGGCGTAAAGTCCCGATAACTGGGAAGGCATTGCCTTTATAAAGAAAACAAGCACCACAGAGTACAAGCAGAAGTAAAACACTAAGTACAAAAAGAAGAGCTGAAAAGTAAAAAGGGGCCGGAAATACAAGCCCAACTGTAAAGTACAACTCGAAAGGGAAAACAACGACTGAAAAGTAAAGCTGCTACGCTGAGATGTCCACTGGAAATCCCACCTGAAGGGTGGGTACAGATAGCTCCTCTGCTCCTCGGGTCCCACCATCCGCTCCGAGTATGTCCCGCCCAGTGGTCTGCCTCTGGGAACCGCCTCGTCGTATAGTCCACCTCCAGGTACCGTCCAGTCCTCGAACACTCAGCCACTGCCAGCACTGTCCGTCGTCTGAAACCAACACAACGAGGTGCGGGCATAGCCCGTGCAGGGGTGAGTATAACGATACTCAGTAGGGACCCCGAGACCCTCAAGGTCTCACAAAAACCAACAAGGATAACACAATAAGATCTCAACAGATAATCCCTACTTAGGTATATGCCCATACATATACCTAAGTTATCAAGTAACCCATCTCAATCATGAGGAAACACAAGGATTGTGAAATCGACGGATAACCACTACCCGGGTATATGCCCATACATATACCAAAGTTAGTAAGTGACCCATCTCAATCATGAAGTAAACACAAGGTCAAAAGTCTCAGCTCAAACCAGGATTTTCATTATCGAAACCGTAACTGCTGAAGAGCTCCGTCTCTAGAGTGTGCAGTGGTCCTGTCATGACTCCGAGGTACTGCTCACTAACCTAAGACTGCTGAAGTACTCCTCCTGTCGAGTACTGCGGGCCAGCCACCCAAACACAGTAGTGCTTCCCGCCGAGGTATGTCACCCAAACTCCGTAGTACACACCCCCTAGTAGCCTGCTGAGGTACTCTCCGGACGAGCACCGCGGGTCTGCACTGTCACACAGGTAGTGCTCCATCCGCCATGGGTCTGCACCTCAGAAAGTAGTGCTCCGTCCACTGGGCTAGTCGACTAACTCCAAGTCGAGTCGGTCAAGCAGTCGTCAGGTCTCAGCCAGCTACACGGTCTCCGTACATCGCACGCTCGTCACTGGGAGGGTCCGCTCCACGAGCTACAGGTCGATACCCCAAGTATCACAAAGTCTCACGAAGAAGTGTCTCAAAAGTCCGTCTCGTCACAGGGGTCTCAATGCAACAGACGGCGCGTCGATCAGACGCCCGGTCTGTGAGTTATTAGCCTTTTCGTCCCAGGGGCCCGGTTGGTTTCGAGTGCGAACCAATCCCGGCCGTATCTCAACTGTACCCCGAACTCCCATAGGGTAAACTCAAAGGGACCATTACTCAACGTAACCACCAACGCCGCTGATGGTTCATCAAGCGGACGTCCTGTCTGAAAGATATCAGCTTTCCCGTTCTAGGGGCCTGGTTGGATTTCGGGTACAATCCAACCCGGCCATACTCCGACTGCATCCAAAACTCGGGCGGAGTATGTCAAAAGTTCCTTCTCATCAAGAGAAAGTCAACGAAACAGACGGCGCGTCAATCGGACGCCCGGTCTGTGAGTTATTGGCATTTTCGTCTCCGGGGCCCGGTTGGTTTTTTATGGAAAAAACAATCCCGACCGTACTCCACCTGCGTCCAAACCTCGGGCGGAGTATGCCAAAAGATCCTTCTCACTAAAAGGAACACAACGCGACTGACGGCACGTCAATCGGACGTCCGTAGCTCAAGATATGAGCGTTTCCGCTCCGAAGGCCCGATTGGTTTCGTGAACGAACCAACCCGGACGAACTCAAAGTAACCCGAAACCTTGAGTGCGATATACCGAAACGACCGTCTCGATCCAAGGATTGTGTTTCCGCAGACGGTTCGTCATTCAGAGGTCTGAGGCTCAAGTTATGAGCCAAAAACCAAATCAGGTTCGAAACGGGGGGTCCGGGTCCGGGCCGACCCGGCCCGACCCCCCCCTGGGCGGCGGCGGCGGGCCACGATGGCGGCGGGGTGCCGCGGCGGCTCGGCCGCACACAGTCGGCACGCGGGGGACAAGCCCCGCTGATAGGGTGGCCGCGCGGCCTTTGTGCCGCGCTAAAAAAAATAAAACACGGCCCCCGCACGTGGGGGCCGGCCGGGAACAAACCGGGGGGCTGCTGCCCCCCCCCCTCCTTTAAAGATCCGCCCCCCTTATTAAGAGGGGGGTTTTATATTAGGTGGCCGGGGGATTAATTCCCCCGGTTTTAAAGATATCCGGCCGGCCAGCTGGCCGGCCGGTTTTCTCTAACGGGACCGGAAATTCCGGTCCCCCTTTCGGCTTCTGACGCCGGCGGCCCGGCCGCCGGTCTTATCTTCCGCCGCGGCCCGGAACCGGCCGCGGTCTCTTCGTCCCGCCGCGGCCCGGAACCGGCCGCAGCGTTCGTCATCCGGCGCGGTGCGACGGCACCGCGCCCCTTTGCCGTGCTTTGATAATCATCCAACGCGGCGCGACGGCGTCGCGTTTCTGTTGTTTCTACCATGGTGCGTGCGACGGCATCGCGAAGATATTTGCACGTTCATCCGCGTGGTGCGACGACACCACACCACTTGCTTCCTCCCGCAAGATAAAATCAACATAAACGTTGGAGGGGGGTTCGGCCGTGTTCATGCGGTCCGGCCCCCCTCACGTTAAATAAAAACTCAACATGAACATTTCAAGCCTCATGTTAGACATGCCAGATCCATGTTCAAGAAATGGAATAATTTAAGAATGAAACAACAATCCCCTACTTCGGGTATAAGTTCGAGGATTTGACTATGTCCGCGGAAGTCGACGTCGCGGAGATCGGGCGTCGCGGTAGTCGTTCGTCAATTCCGTTGACGAAGAGACGCGTCCGAAGAGGCACGTCGTTGGCGAATCCTTGTACGCCGACGAAGGTTGTCCGAGGAAGGTTCGGTGTTCTCTCTCGTTGACACCGAAGACGAAGAAGAGCGGTGCAGCGTTCTTCGTCGGAAAAAGGTCGTTCCTCGTCAAGTCTTGAGGAAAGTCAAATTATAAAGAGAACAACGAACTCAAGAATCTCTACCTCGATAGTCGCACGGTGACGGAGTCGTGGAATATCTGTGTCGATTCCTTTGACGTCGGAGGAAGAGTCGTTATCGAAGGCGTTCGTCGCGGAAAACCGTCACGGAAGAGATGACGCGGAAGAAGTACGTCGCGTCGCGGACACGGCGTCGCGGATGGATCGTGTTCTTCGGCGGAGAAGTTCTTCATTGAAGAACGACGTTCTTCGCGTTCTTCGTTGAGTTGAAGAAGAAGAAGAAAAGCTTCCAAAGCTCTCAAGAAATCCTCCCAAGGGTAAAAGAAACTCCTAGAATAATATAAGCTTAACTTATATTATTTCATAACTTAACCACAAGAATTTCAATGGTTTGAAATTCAAAATGGATAACTCCAAAATTAACTCACTTATTTAATATACATGAATTGTATAATTAAATATAAGTTAACTTGTCAAGCCATTAAGAGGGAGAGTGGGGAGTTGAAAAGGTGGGGGTTCGTGTGGGCCCCACCACACTTAATCCTCCCAAGGGAGGTTAAGTGGGTGTGGGTCCCACTTCCAACCTCCTTTGATAGGTTTTAAGAATTATAATAAAATTTGTTCTACACAAATTTTATTTAACTCAACTAAAAACTACAAAAATTAACTTTCAACCCGCAACAAACGCAACTCCCGAAAAGGTCTCTTTAACCGAATATCGGCGCTGCGAGTTCATCGGTGCCCTCGGATTTCAATTCCGAGCACCGGATCAAAAGTTAGGAATTCCCGCTCGTTCGTTCACTGAACGTACCCGAGCCAAACTTCGGAAATTAATTCCGGGCACTCCGGGCCTCAGAATCAGGTTCCGTCTGAAACCGCGCTCTTGTAAAATTCTAAAGAAAATTAAGAAAAAATTTTCCTTGAATTTTACGGGTCTTCACAGCTTCACCGAACTGGACACTCAACCAAACATCATGCATCAAGAACACTACACATCAGTTTTCTCGGAATCAAATAACTTGCTACTTTGAATAACACTAGACATCAATTGGACTAATCTATAGTTCACCAGGCATATAGTTACATTGTTCTTGGCATCTACGTACTGAGTGAATCCTCAACACTATATGTCTCGGACATCGTCATATCTCTACCAAGTGATCAAGTACATCGTTATAATTGGCCCATGTCATACATAAGATCCCTCTAAGGGATAAACCTATCTTGTTGATTCAACTTTTTCAACCACCTAGAATGATGACTCTAATGGTACGGTAATATTATACAAGGTATAAAATAAAATTAAATCATATAATTTCACAGAATCATGAGAATTATTTGATATAAAAAAACACATGTGATCACCATAAAAAATGGCATAACAGGGTCAACAAGTATATTCATGGAAATAACATCATAAAAGGTGTCATGGATACTCCCACCAACATGTGATCACTATAAAAAATGGATAACAATTTATGCTAATGAATGTATCACCTCATTTAAATAGATAAAATGTAAATATATAATGTCAAATAACATGATTTATTATAGCTACACATGTAATCAAACCAAAAATGGTCTATCAGTCTGTTTAGGAATACTCTTAGAACAAATCAATATACAAGGTCACATGTATCTAGTTCTCAATAAACAAAACAATGCACATAAAGGTTTTCATATATCCTAACACACACATATGTCATCAATCCTTTTCCATCGTGGCTAGACAAAAACTGAGAAAAAATCCCAATGTAGCCCTTGGTAGCTTTTTACTTTATTCTTCGTAGCATAAAAAATTAATTATGACTAAACGATCAATAATTAATTATATATTAGAATTAATCATTAAACAACACGAAAAAATGGTCGTTCACCAAACTGTCGAAGCTCATATCTCCGGCCAATAAATGTGCATAAAAACCAAAGGGTATGGAACACGAGACCACCTACACACACCAACAATAGATCATAATCATTCACGAGTACCAATTATAATATAAAATAACATATGACATGGAAACTTGTGTAAACAAGAGTTCATGAGTCAAGGAACATTATACATTAGGTGCCTAAATTATTTCATGATAATCATTGATGGTCGAGTTGAATTTCACCCCCAAATGGTGTTATCATTCTAATAGATGAATTTATTAAAATTATCAACACCATAATTAATTAAATCTTGGAAATAGAATAATTTATTTAAATATTAAAATAATAACTTACTGCATATAATTTTTTAGGAATTAAATTCCTTTCATTGAGTTAAATCCGACAACATAACCGATTCACCAATGAAATCGATATCTAATAGGATATACTGGAGAGATGATTAGAATAAAATAATAAAATATAATAAATATAAAATGATATTAGGAGAGAATATAGTGAGGGGACATGATGTGGGATGGAAAAATCTAATTGGTAAGTAGACCCCCACCATCTAATGTATTTTATATAATTTTTAAATCCTTTAATGTTTTCTTTATTTGCATTATAAATATGAACCAATCCATTTTATGGGTTTCTTCTTAAATTAAAATTCTACTTAGAACATATTTAATCCCCAATAATCAATTTTATAAAAGCTATATATATATATATTCTCAATATATATATATATAAGAACCTATATAAACATATATAAACCCGCATATATAAATCCATGCATATTAATATATTTAACTCATATATATTTACATGTTATGCATATACACACACTCCTACCTATATTTTTATACACGTATTTTTAACCGATATATATATATGTGTGTGTTTATGTATTTTTGTTTAATGGAACATGTATTACTTTCCAAAATTAATAATAAAAATAATTTTTTGTATTTTTTTAATTGTGTATAATCAATTTCTCCATTAACATTTCTTTAAAAAATAACCTCTATTAAATAATTTGTTGTTAATAATTTTTTTGTTAATCACACCATTGAATTTACATAGGACAAGAAAAAATATCATTATTAATAAATAAACTCCAACTAATCAACCCATGGAAAAAATCGCTCATCAATTAAGTGAATACAAAGTTATTTAATTACTGCTGCAATATCCATTTTTTCAGAAAAATAAAAATAAAAATATTATAATTATTATTAACCTTATGTTTGATTTAGCTAAACACCATGAAGGAACAATGATTGTCTCACACCTCAGGTAAAACCTATATTCCAGATCTAATGGTTGTTCCATATTTCGAATATAAAACACCATTTGGGATACATTTCATTTTTTTCAGAAAAAATATATTTAAATTGTTAAATAAATTCTCCACACATGCGATTTGACCAAATTTTTGTGGCATACAAATGTATTGTCACAATCAGGGAAAATATTGTATCTAAAACCTATGTGCGGTATCAAATTTCTTATATAAGATACCATTAATGTGATATTTAATTATTTTGAAAAAATATCATGGGGGCATAAACTAATAAATTTCATATTTTTATCAAATCAATATTCAGGCTCCACACGCCTCATAATTTCATCGTAACTCAATATATGACCCCCAAATATTCCATAGAATATTATAAAGGTTTAATAGCAGATTTAACCATACATTATGTCATTAAATTAATGATTATGTGATTTTGTTGAAAATTTACATGAGTAATTAAATAACTTAAATTCACATAATTGATGAGTGATGTTTCGACATGTGTTAATTATTTAGGGGTGATATAATAATAGTGGTATTTTTAATTTTTTTATAAAAATGAAATCATATTAGTAAAATAAATTTATAAACTAGTTACTATTTAAATGAAGTTATTTAAAAAAATTATGTTGGTAATGATTGGATATAATTAATAAACAATTTATAATTGTTGTTATCGTTTTTATTATTAATTTGGGAAAATATTTTTATGTGATTATACCAAAATATTTATATTTATATATATTAGGTATATATATATATATATGTCCAAGTGTTTGTTATTATATAATTTCTATATATGTGAGATAAATAAATAAATAAATAAATAAATTTTTGTATATAAACAGGTTTGTCTCTATATATACTAATGTGTGCATATATAAAATGTTAATATATATATATATATATATATATGATTTTTAAAATATATTTAATGGTTTATTAAATGTGTTTTAAATAAGATTTAATTAAAATAAGAAACCTTTAAAAGAGGTTGGAACATGTTATTAATAAAAATAAAGAATAAATTAATGAATTTTACTTCAATAAAATTATAAGACATTAGAGAGTTGGGGGGTACCCCTACCACATAGAATTTTCATCCAAACTCATGCCCCATATATCTATTATAACCCTATAACATTTTTATTATTTTTTATTATTTAATTATAAAATTATCTCCCAAATATATTATTTGATATTTATAATATTGAAAATCCATTGCTTCCGTTCAATTCATCATTAAGAGAAAAAAATTTATCCTTATTTTTTTATAAAGGAAATAAGTTAATACATTAATATTTAAATAAATTATTCTTTTCACACAATTTAATTTGTAATTATATTTATAATCATAATAAAATCCTTATTCTTCTAGGAAACTTTATTCTATGGTGAAGTTAATCTCTTTTGTCAACCCTTACCCCCAATTAATTGTGACACATAATGTATGAAATTTCTTACTTCTTGGGATATAATTTACATGTTTTCCATGTTGGCGGGCTATCTATGATATCAGTGGGGGCCTACCTATCACATTGGAATCAAAAGAGAAACCTAACATTAAGTGAAGTTGAACTTCCTAGGTTCAGATGTAGGGACCACAATGAAGACATTTGAACTATGGTGGTGGGGGTGAATGTAACACACCATTTTGATAAATGTTTAAATAGATAAATGATATGAATAATATAAAAAACATGAACCATTTTTTTGGGATAATTCATGATTAGAACTCCACATTTATGCATAATTGTAATGGATTAGTGATAAGGATAGGTGAGCTTCTAGGATTTTTTCAAGGATGTGTGAGAGAACGGAAATAGTGCACTTGAAATAACATGTACAGGACTCTGTGGATAGTCCTTAGTCTAATGATCCATTCTAGATTGTGGTCTAGCCCTAGGTAGGGGACCATGTTTCTATAGGGAAACTGGTTGGGCATGGTGGGTTAGGACCCGATGACTATATTATAGTGGGTTGTCTATGTTGTCAACGAGGCCCAATTGTTACCAAAAAATACAATAAGGATACTTATTTATTAACTTTATGATCCTGTAGTGGGATTTTTTAAATTATAAGTGCTCAAAAATATATAAATAAGAATGGAGCGGTTAGAAATTTAACATCCATTCTTTTAAGATCTCTATAAAATAATGGTCTATGATATTAACAGTTGGTATTTTGATATTACTAGATCCTCATTAATAAGGATAATAATATTGAGGATATTCATTATCCTAATGATCTGTTTAGAAATGTAGGTCGGCCCCAGGTAGGGGACCATGTGACTATAGGGAAACTGGTGGTTCTTGGCGGGTATGACTCGATGACCATGTTAAGGTAGGTTGTCTATGTTGTCAGTGGGACCCAATTTTTATAATAACAGTATACCAGTGATAATTATTTTTACATTTCAATATGGTTTTATGTACCTTTTGGAAATAAAAGTTCAAAAAAATAAATAGATTTGAGAAAGGAGTGCTAAGAATGTTTTACCTCCCTTCTGAGATTATCTACATTGCAAAGGGGGTTATTTATTTGAGGGTTGGTCTTTTCAAATGACCATAACCTCATAATTATGTATAAGAATTTTTAAGAGAGGTTTGTGATGATTTGTTTCTAAAATAAGTGGGTTTTAGTGTAATTGGAAGTTATGATGGGAGTTTCCCTTTTATAAATGGAAAGGGATGCCATTTTTTGTAAATAACCAAATAATTTAAGTAATGATACGTCACTCTCAAATGAATTATGTGAAAAATTATTTAATTTTTATAGATGGTTAGGGATAATTTTAATAAATCATCATATACCTATTCCCACACATGTTTTAGACATGTTTGTGGTCTCTGACCCATGGTTAAGCCATTTTATCCCCTTTCGATTTTTTAATATGGAAGCTATTTTTCTCAAAATTTATTTATAATAAATTAAACAAAATAAAATTGGCCTAATATTATAATTTGTAATTAATTATTACAAAATTTAAATCCATTGTATTATTTAATTATCTAAATATTATAATAATAAATTTTAAAATTCTATATATATAAATTATTAAGAATAATCTTTTTCGAAAAATATAATTATTGTTCTAAAATATAAAATATAGGTTTATAACTTATTATTAATTTTAAAAAATAAACTATGTTATGAAAAAAATTCACATATAAATGTTTTCTTAATTTAAAATTCATACTTATAAACTACTGATGACATTAAATTCATATTATTTTCAAAAACTGCATATTTTCTAATTCACATAAAAATCGTCTTTTTAGAAAAATAAGAAAAATTATTCTTAAGCTAATTCTTCCATGATAAATCAAAAAATGATTACAATTTTATCATGTTACAATCCTACATTTTATGAAATTTATTTATATTTGAAATCATAAAATAAATCGAAAACCATTTTTAAAGGAAAATATATTTTGGTATATTTTATATTATTTTATCCATTAATTTACAAATTTTTATCATTTAAAAATATTAATTATATGATCAATATATCTTATTATTATTCAATAATTAAAGAAAATTTATCTCGAAATAGAAATCCAACTTCTAGAAAATACATATTTAAGAATAATGTGAAATGAGAAAAAACTGACCTTCTGAAATTTATAAAAAATCAGAATATATATACACATATAAATAAGTTATTATGTATTGATATTATCATAATTTATAATTAAATATTCCTTAGGATCTCTATGTAATACCTATGAACCTAATAATATATTGTTATAATTTCAAGTGGTGATTCAATTAGATTAATTATTGTGGGAATCTTCATGAGCTTTATTGTAGCCCATATAAAGATTTTATCAAACCTTAATTGATCAAGTTTAGATTGGACATGTTCGGGGAAACCCCCAAAAAATTCCTCCCATATCACCATATAAACATGGTCTTCATAAATATGACTTCTTCACTCGGATACCATTTATTTCTACAACATTTTTTGTTCATTTTAAATTCATACATCAATATATTACGATTAATTTAATGTCTATATTTTAATGGTCATTTTTAATGTTCAAAATGTTTCATGTTTTTTTACTTTAGTGTGAAATATCAATTCAAACATGTTTTTAATATATTATTTATTTAAGTAGATAATATAACTAAATATCAGATGGAAATAGTTTTGGACAGTTTTTTACTATACCTCATGATTTTTATGACAGTGAAATTTTCTTGTGATCGGTTTTTAATGAATAATGATTAAATGGTTGAGAAGGAGAAATATTCATCATATATAATAAAACAATATATATCCCTCTACATACCATATAGATCATTAAAGAATATGTGATCAATATTCATTACTATAGACCCCCAGGAGGAATTGTGGTGCCCATGCCTCCTTGTTTGTGTTGATCTTTTATATCTTTATTAATAAAATACTGGATCTTTATGGAAAAGGAATATTGAATATTGAAAATCTATTTTATTTTTATTAATATTTTTTTTTGGTTTTTTTCATTCAATTATTCTTCTATATAATTTATCATTTCTTTGAGAAGCGTCATTATAACATAAGTTGAGGAATTAATATTTAAATTCACTAACTAGTACTTATCCATATTCCTTAACATAATAGTTTTTATATACAATGTTCAATCCTGGAGTTGAATAACTTCATTTCTAATTACAAAAAGTACTTCATGATATTAAAATGCGAGTTAAGTGAGTAGTGAGTGACTACATGCCTATAGTTTTACTTAGATAAAATTCAGACAATGACATGGCCATCTGTTATGTTTTTAAGAATAAGTTTATCATCTTCTTGAATTTATGAAAGATTAGTATAATTAAAATTCACAATTTTTCATATAATTATTTTTTATTTCTTTTTTAATCATTAATATTTTTTATATTAACTTCTAAACTAGGGTTTTTATTCATTAAATCTGTGTATCTATGAATTCGACCTCGAGTTCGAGCTATAACACATCCCTGTAGTTTTAGGTTTAAGGATGATTATATTATGAATTTTCAACTAGATACCAAATTGGAATTAATGAGTTAAATAGTGTATCTACTATTATGGAATTATTTCTGGGGACATATAACTTTATAGAGGCCTTAGATTGGTAGAATTTTTTTTTCCATTTACCCCCTTTCCATTTATCCTATTATACTTTGTATTACACTTGGTGTGTAAATGCTATGATTTTCTAGATAAAAAATTTCATAAAATAGTACTCATGAAAAAGAAATTGAAATTATTTTTTATGATCCTATATTGGTGATGTGATATAACATCCATAAAATTTAATAGGACATGGATAGAGTAAAATGAGAATTATAGATGGATAAAGTCATGCAATAAGGATAGTCTAAAAAATGGTGTTGATAGAGTAAAACATATCATAAGGCAAGGGAGAAAGCTATTAATTCACATTCATGTGGTTACTAATAAATTCTTTAAAATAATTATGATGCACATACAAATTGTCACAAATTAAATTCAAGTAATTAGATTACAAGAACAAAATTCGATGAAATACATGACTATTTTATGGATCATTATGTTACTTTTTAGGATAATAATATTTCTAATCACATGGTAATGATTTATTTTTTCTTGTTCTCAATTAGATATAAGGATAAATAATGGATGATAATTTTGAAACCACATTCCATCACTACATGGGATGATCTAATAAAACATATTTGGACATGATTTTTCCAATATAAAATCATTAATCAATAATTAAATATTGTGAATTTCAAACCAAATGGTTTTAATATATTTATGTTCCATATAATTGATTCAATGAGTTGTTAGGAATGGCCTTATAACGGTCAAGATACATTATTAATAATGAATAAAAATTATTATCTTGTATCTAAGAAATAGGTTAGTCATAGATGTTGTATGACCAATATCATTATTGAAGAAGTTTTTAAAAGTCAGTTTCATTTTTCTAGATGATGTTTCTAGAAACTATTCTCATAGGAAATATAAGGATATTTGACAACCACATAGATCATACATGGTGGATACTTGGGGAGGATGATATTATAACTTATCAATTTTTTGTATTTTAATGTAAGTCATATAACATTGACATGGTATATACGTCAAACATGTAAATTTCATCAATTTTAGTAGACCATCAATTTTATGGAAAGGAATCTATAAGAAAAATGTTGATTTTATAAAAGAGACCAGATTTCACAAAAAACAATGAGTTCCTTTGAATCAAATTAAATAGATTTCATTTTAGAAGAATTTTTTAACATTTATGAATACAAATATGGATTCTACCAATGAGTTAACAGTGGAATCTAAGGATTGAAGGAATTTTATGATGAATATTCATTATTAACTCGTAAATATTGAAAAATAATAATAACAAATGTCTTATAGAATCATTAATAGGTGAAACTACAGTCAAACCATGTGTTGAAATAAGAATTATCTCTTTAATAAGTGGAAATCCTTGTAATTAAATCATAGAAATGAGTAGAAAATCAAGAGAACAATGGTTATCTAATTAAAAAATATGATAAGAACATGAATATAATGGAAAGGGATGCTAGAAAATTAGATAGTGAAGAAACTCATTTACCTTAAAAACCACAAAAACCATTTCTAAAAACCCATGTTAAGATATATTGACATGGAAAATTTTAAAATTTCACCATATTTTTGTGAAACATAAATTTAACAATCCATTTATTAGAATAATAGCCAAAATTATGACATATGAAATGTTTATCTTTGAGTTGGATTCAAATACAAAGAACCATGGGTAATTTGTCTCAATAACACTCATAGAAGAATATTTAGCCATGTTTCCAAGTTGTCTACCATATTTGTAAAAAAATTTGGTTATTTATTATGTTCCTCTTAATATTAAAGCTTATGTGTTTTCAAAATCATTATTTAATTTTGGTGAGACTGTGAAACTCTTGTTATTCTAAAAATTGTTGATATTGGGATTGTCGATGAAAAATACTAGAAATGTTTCACATCAACTGAATGGAGAAATGGTGAGATATCTGTGAGTTTTATTTAAGGAGGATTTAGTTTAAGAGGATAAGGTTTACCTTTTATTCGAATTTTTATTCTTGAGTTGGATGAATGGAAGACACATATTATACCTAAAAGAACATTTATATTAATGGGAATGACATTTATTGAAGTTCAATGTTTTATAGTTATCACTTTATAGATAATTTTGAAGAAAATAATGACGATTTAAATAAGGAAAATAATCTAGAGTTACATGATGTTTCTGTTAATAATGATAGGAATTAAGGAACAACTATATGTAAGAAATTTATGAAATGGAAATTGATGAATACTATATAATATATGTGAAGTTGAGGGTAAATATTTAATTTTTCTTATTTTAAATATTTATGATAATTGATACGAGAAATATATTTTTTGAAATACATCATGAATAATGTTTATTTTATGTTATGTGGTGGATATTTATATGATTTTCAAGCCTATGGTTATGATTAGTGTATTTATATATTGAGCGTAAATATAGTCAAATGGTCCTTGAGTGATGATAGACATGTTTTCTATAAAGGTAGATCACAAGTGAGAATTAATTAAAATAATATGTTGAAATATAAGAATGAAAATTAATAAGAGTGTCGTAAATTTAATAGAGAGATTAAAATACATTGGTAGATTGATTTTCATGAAATTTGAGGGGTTAAAGAGATATTTTCAATGAGATTATTGGAAATTTAATCTTTATTGATAACTATTTAATTTTCCCTATCCCCTTGCTTAAATAGTATTTGGATGTGTTACCTTTGTTATGATGTTGATATATAGTCATGAGGACGAGAATGTGTTTAGGTGAGTGACAATTTGATACCAAAATTCATGTATAATTTTTTAAAATAATTTTATAGTGTAAAAAATAATTTCACTTATTAGATAGTGGATTTAATGAATTTATTAAAAAAATAACCACAAATTTTTAATTTGGAAAATTTTGAAGAAAAGTAAAAAAACAGTTGTATTGGATATGTATGTATTAAAATTTAATGTGGATGTGGAACTATGTGAGGAATTTAAATTTCCCCCAGATAAAGGAGTTAGAATTCACTACATCAGAGTAATAAATAGTCTATGATGATTATATATGATTTATTTTCTATATTTTTATAAAAACTATGGGGTGTGTCGATCTGTATGAGAAGAAATTTCGTAGGAAACAAAGATCCATGGGTGTTCATTTATGAATAATTAGTTTTTATCTATGATTAATGTTGACTAAAGGTAGATATATAGAAGCAAAAAAGTGTTATGTAAGAGTAAACTGGAATATTTTAGACTTTATGAGATTAACTGAAATACGAGAAAAACATATTCTAATAAATAATAGTACATTTCCCTATTGTGAACCCTAATACTTAATCATGAACATATTCAAGGAAATTAATTAGTTGAATTTTCACGTGGTTATTGTGTCATGACCCTTGAGATTTTTTCTATAATCTATAGGAAGAATATAGATAGTGGAATAGATAAATAATATGTGGATGATATTGCACCACAATTTGGGTTCATATGGTGTAGATGATGGAGGGATATGGTTGTGTGTGGTGAATATCATTGTACCAAGATCCTATGATATTCAATAGGAAAATATGTGGGGATATATAAACTTTTTATATATAGGAAACCCTAAATTTGTTAGGATTATATATAAATTATATTTTATACCTACTCAACTCTTATTTTAATGACACTCTAATAGATAAATTTTGATAGAGATTTGGTTGTTTCATAGGTTGTGTTTTAGATAAATTTTACATGGTAATTTGATTTTGATAAAATGAAGAAAATATTTTTTGGATATGAGAAGAGATTTAATAAGATATTTTTTCTTATAAATTGATGTCTCCAAAACACACTTGGGAATATCATTCTTTAATAGGATCATCACTTATAGCCGTATTAGTTTTTATGTTCTATGCTGACATAAGAATTTAGATCACTTAATTTCAAAATAAACCAATGTATGTGTCCATAATGAAAAGGGAGTACAATGATCAAAGAGAAAATACATGACAGTGAGTTTTATTAGATAAAATTATATCAGTGACATGATTATCCATCATGTATTGTTATGAATAAATATCTCATGATATTTTATTTATGAAATATACAATAGTTTTATATTCATTTTTTTCATAAGAATAGTTTTACATTTCAGTTATCATCATCTACATGTTTTTCAAAAGATTAAACTATGGTTTTTAAGAAATCCTTACATGTATGGTATTAAAATCATGCTTGATCTATAAGTCACACTTATTGTTATAGTATCAAGGTATAGTAAGTCACACATAATCAAAATGATATCTAATTAGAATTATTTTTTCCCTAATGGTTAGAAATTATTTTTGGTGTTGTTATCAAGGACATGTTACTTATTTGGGATATAGGATTGAATAATTTTGATATGTATTTTATTTCCATATTTTATATTATAATTTAAAATTTTATTAAGCATGCTATGTTTGTGATATGATTTTTATGTTAACTATTTTGATTCATGAGTACTAAACTCAGGGGAAAGAAAAAAGAGAAGTTTAATTATGATGCTGAGTTAGACGAGTGATTGAAAAAAAGAGGAGGATAAAATGGATAGATTAGAATGATAATAAGAGATGGATCATGTTATGCTATAAAGAAAAATGAGGAAATTTATGATGATTTGTTATGGATTATATTAAATGGTCGGGGGTATTACCATGACTTCTCAAGCCTCTAGTTACTATGAACTTACCAGAAAAGCCAGGAGCCGGTCGAAGCTGGTCATAATAAAACTAAATAATGAAAATGAAAATATTCTAGCATAAATGGGATTATTACATAAACGAGTGTGCATCACCCCACACCTATCAGCCTCCACTAGTGAAGCACAATAATCCAGGGTTGTGAAAGACCACATCTCTCTAGTATTAGTTAACACCCGCTTTGCCAACGCATCCGCCACCTGATTAGCTTCTCGGTAGACATGCAAAACGTCCACATGCATCTGAAAAACATCACTAAGGCAACCAGCCCACTGCGGATGCACACCCCAAGGGACCTGGCGCGTCTTGGTGATCAAGACACGAACCACAGTTTGAGAGTTAGACTCAATCCATATATATTTCCAATTAAACCGGAAAGTGTACCTGATGGAATAGATCATTTCCCAATGTTCACCTTCAAAAACAATGTTGGTTCCAATGGCATGGTGAAAGCATCTTTTAACAAACCCAGGGTAGGTGTGGAACACTCCTCCAAAACCCGATGGTCTTAGAGCACCCAACGCATCCCCATCAACATTTACCTTGAGGCAAGGCCCAATGGGTGGGATCCATCGAATATACTTTAGCATCCGAGGCTTGCGTGGCTGCCCTGAAACACCAATCGTTCGCAAAATT
The DNA here is from genome assembly GCA_963277665.1 of Viscum album. Classification (NCBI taxonomy): domain Eukaryota; kingdom Viridiplantae; phylum Streptophyta; class Magnoliopsida; order Santalales; family Viscaceae; genus Viscum; species Viscum album. The sequence continues at coordinate 1,182,633,697 of OY728159.1, forward strand.
TGAAGATAAACAACTGCATTAGACATGGAGACATCTTGAACCTGAGAAGCAACAAAAAAATCTCTATGAATTTCCATGATTCCTTGCTGAACTGTGGAGCGCACACCAGTGAAAACAACAACATTCTGGGCTTCCCCGAGGACTGTAATAGTAGCAGCAATAGCAGCCAAAAACAGGTTATAAATCTTCTCACTAAACCTCCATGAGAAACATAAAATATCATAGAACCACATTCCTTTACATTATCTAATGAAATTTTAATATATATATTTTTAAACTAATTTTCCCACATATAACCACGAACGTTTTATTATTAATTATGAATTATATTATCAATAAATTAGAATCACGTCATACTTCATGGGAAAGATTAAAAATTTTATTATTTTTTCCCATTATTGTTATGTTACAAGAATAATACTTAAAACATTTGAAAATGACTTATCACCTGGTTATTTTTCAGGTATAGACATAGATATAGGAGTATCATTAATGAATATGCTTCTATTAGATATTTTTTATTTTTTGGATGATATATCGAGAAATTTATTTCAGTGGAATTAAATTGAAATTCTATAATCACAATGAAAACAGATGGTCAATGTTATTAAAAAAAGAATTAATATAATTTTTTTTTGTTTTATGGTAATATAGGTAATGAAATAAAGATAATTTATGTGTATTGAAGATGTAAAATATATTGATTTTAATAAAAAAAATTATTTTTAGGGAATGAATATATAAGGAACAAGCACCCTTATAAAATTTCACTATATTTCCAACAAAACCAATATATAATATTACTATGAAATAAACTTATTTTTTTATTAGGTGCTTCTTATAATTTTATGAAAACTAACATGACCACTAAAAATGATTAAAAAGTGGAATACGATGATCAATATTCTTTCTAGATGAATCACTAGTTTTAAGTTTGGAAATTAAAAACAATATTAAGGAGAGTCATATAGGATAATTCTAAGTTGACTTATAGGCTAATAAATGTGGATAAATAAAGGTTATCATTACAAGAAGTAGAAAAATAATAAAAGTATACACTAAAAAAAGTTAAAATGGTAAGAGATTAAAGATGAATAAGATTGAAAATGGGAGGAAATATTTAATTAATGTAAATTAAAGGTGAAAATGATGTTATGGAAGAAGTTATATAACCTTAAAACTACCACTATATTTTCTAAAAATGGATGAGGGGGGTAATTTTTTGAAAAAGGTTTATTTGTAAAGGATTATTAATAAAATTAATATTAACATTCATTTTTTTGAATATTAAGTGAAAATTACCCTGTATGAAAAAATATGTAAGATTTGGTTTCAAATAATGGAATAATTGGGGATTTGGGTTCAATAAAACTCATGAGTGAATGATTAGTCCTGGTTTCAAGTAGTCTATTAATGAATTATTAAGGTTCTGGTAGTTTTTCCATAATTATTCGTATGGATCATATGTGTATCAAAAATAATTGTGATATATATGTGTTATTGTAAAAATAATTCCATAATCAACATTGAAATTTAGGGTATTGGATGAAATGAAACATCCAAAGTCATATATTCTATTAATAGACACAAGAATCATATATCCACGAAATTTTATTATGGATGTTTTGGTTAATGAAAATAAATTTTACTTTCACATAGAGTTTCTTATTTTTGATATATTATAATTAATGCACACCATAAATTTTAAGGCTATTTAGTAATGGGAAGGTCCTTGTTTGATGTTCAAATTGGGTAGTTATCCTAGAATGTTGGTGGTGAGAAAGTAAAGGTTAATATTAATTATTCTAAGAATAATGTTAAAGAAAATAATAAGGATTTGTGAGAGGAATTAAATTTTAAAATAAAGGATGTTATATCCACTGATAAAATGAATTAAGGAACCATTTTGTGTAAAAATGTAAAAAAGAAATTAATGATAATGAGAACTTATATAAGGATAATGGGAAAAATTTAACATTATTAATTTTTTATTATTTGTGACCAATGATATGTGTTTGAGGAGAATTTTTTTGATATAATATTGAAGTATATTTTTATGTAGGGGTTTATTAACTTGTATTTATTTTATATCAAACATATTACTTTAATTTGTATCCTCCACTTTGATCCTTATGATGTTTTTTAGATACACTAAATTTTGAACCTTATCCTCAGAGTAATTTTAAAATTTTATGAAAGAAATTATTATTAATGATGACTTTGAATTTATAGGGTAGATATTTGGATACATTTCATGTCTATTTTTATGATGAGCCTACTCAATAATTTAATATTAATCTAGAAAAATGTTCATGTAGTTATGATAAAATTTCATTTCGGATAATTTAGATCATTAGAGATCATGAATGAAGATAATAACATAGAAGAACTAAATAGAAATGTGAAATTGTTTCATAAATTCAGGAGGAAATGTTTAAAATATTTTATTATTAGATTTATTTAAAATTAATTAGTTAAATAGATACATTCCACATAAAGATTAAATTTTTTTTCTTCATTGATATTTTCATTATTTTTTCAACATGATGTATAACATTTAGTTGGATGGGTCTCCTTAATAATGATGTGGAGATTTATGACTAAGGATAAGAGTGTTTTAAGTATATAGGGATTTATTAGAAAAATAGATATATTATTTATTAATAATAATATTATTATATTATAAGGTATTTCTAATAAAATTTATTATTTTTATAAATTGATATAATAAATAATATTATATTATGAATTTGTAAAATTTTAAAGACAACGGAAGAAAATTGTTTTCGGTTATTTCGAAAAAAATAACATGTTATGTGGCTGTGAAAAATTGTTTGGAATTATATGTCACATGATAGAAATTAATCTGGATTAACTATAGCAGAAAAATCATAAGTATGAAAGAGTTTTTACGGATAATATGTGGATGTATCAGAATAACTCATTTGTTATAGATCTATGTGAGAATAAACTCCATATAAAATATAGGAATAGGGGTATTCATGTAGGAATAATTATTATTCATTTGTTCATTAATAATCACTACTATTATAATAAGATAAATAAATACCTATGTAAGAGTACAAAAGAATCCCCCATGTTGTTGGAAATTAACTTGTGATCGAGTGATCTATCAGTGGATAAAGAGAAACATCTTTTTACACCATAATATAAAACCATGTGTTTTGAATGTTGAAATGGAAGGGAAGATATTGAATTTACATGTTACTATTATTTTGTGATATTTTTGAGGTCCTCTTTAATAATGAGGATTATATTAGTCAGCGAAAAACATTAAAATCATGGGGGTGTGCTTTTTCTTTGATAGGTGTTTCTATGAAGTGGATAGTCTCTCATTAAGTGGTTGAAAATTAGTGGGAGATGGGTAAGTATTGGTCTATATCATTGTTCCAATAGTATAATATATTAAATAAAGAAATATATAAGTATATAATTACTTATTAAACAAATTAAAAACGATCCTCATTACAATTTAATATATGTTATAAGCAAAATATTCTAATCTCGTTTTTTGACACTTTTGAAGATATATTTTTTCATAGATATGTGTAGTGAATAGACAACGTTTTAATTTATTTTTAAAAGAAATTTTATTTTGATTAAAAGAAGGAAATATATATTGAGATATGAGAGAATATTAAAAAAATAGTGTTTTTCTATAAATAGATACCATTCCTTCACTAATGGTACTATAATTCATTTATCAATTGGTTAAAGGATCAATCAGCTGAAATACATTAATAGAGTGTTTAGGCATGTATATTGGTCTATTTTTTATTCCCTATAATTATTAGTGTAATGGTTTAATATTCATATTAAATGTTCTTTTTAAACTTTTTTTTAATAATGTCATTCTATTTTATTTCTAATGTTATTTTTGTTAGGTTTTTTCATTTAGTATTTCACATATATTATTTCTTATTTTTTTGAGCATGGTCATTAAATCATTGATTGAGAAACTAATGTTTTTATAACATAAATAATTCATATCCATCTTCTTAACCATGTGAGAGTTTATGTGATATGATTAAACAAATATTTAGACCACCTAATTTATAAATAATATACGGAAATTTTCTATAACAAAATTGGAGTGTAATTATCAGAGAGTGAATATGTGACCATGTATTCTCTAGATCAAATTACAATAATAAAATACCAATAATTCATGTATTATTTTACTTCATTATATCAAGATCTTGGATTTATAAAATATATATATTCTTTATATTTTATGTTTTTCATAAAATTTGTTATAAATTTATTTTTGATAATTATTATTTTTTAAACTATTAAAATACTGTTATTATGAAAGGGATCCGTTTTTATATGGGGGTTTCCTTTGAATTGATAAATAATAAACCCTTTTAAATTTATTTTTTAGGATTATTATATTATAAATTATAAATATGATACAACATTGGAATTATTGATTCTTAATGATGATTTTTATCACACTCCTTTTAATGATCATTTAATATTAAAACCATCATATCTAATGCTTAAAGTCCTAATAATAATTATAAAATGATAACTGTAACAATTAATGATAGTTAATATAGAAGATAGAGTCTAAAATAACCACTGTCATACAATATGAAAATCCCATTCCCAACCACTATGACATAACATCTTAAACAGTGTCATGTTGTGAATAAGGATTGAACATGGTGTGGTCTAAACCCTTTAACTATAGTTATCCATTTAGATCGCATATTTCTATCACACTACAATTATGGGAACCCAACCATGAAATATTACAAGGAATAATATATAGAAAAAATGGGTTCGAATTGATTTTTATAAATCAATGGAACATGATTCCTTGATAATTCTTTTGTCCTAGAAAACTATGCATGTCCCCTGGTTATTCTTCTAGAAAATGATTTTTTTTATACAATCCATATGATAATAATTTAATGGTTTAATTTTTTTTTTATAATTTTAAACTATAAAATTATTAAGATTTTTTAGAACACTAAAAAACAAATAATTGGATGGGTTTTTGACATTTATAAATAACCAAAAATGATTTATCCTCATTCAATTACCTTTTCCTTGAAAAAAAGATATATTTCATCAAATTATAGACCATTTTATAATTGGATACCAAAAACAATAATTAAATACCAAAATTCATAAAAAATAAATCACAATGTGCCTATTTAGGTATAATACACAAGGTTTAAACGTGGGTTATATGGGTTCTAAAAATTAATGAAAATAAAAAACCCTTTATTTCATGTTTTATAGAAAATATTAAATCACTTTCTTTAAAATTACCTTTTATGTTAAGGGTTTGTGATTATTAGGTCACATAACTGATACCAACCCACCCTAGTTAAGAATATATTTATATCACAAGGTAGATTATTTCCAATTTTTTTATTCTAGGCTAATCATTATGGCTAGAAAATTAACATCATCACTTTTCCTCTTCATCCTTAGGTACTCAAAATATCATTTGAATATATCAGATGATCATATAAAGCTCTGTAAGTTTAATTAAAATGAGGAAAAATAATTAATTCATTAAATTATACAAATTCACATGAATATGTTTTTTATTTAGATTAATAATACCTTGAATTGTATATACTTATATTATTTAATGGAATCAACTTATTTGATAAATTATTTTCATAAAATAAACTCATTAGAAAACATAATAGTAATATATTAGTCATTATGGTTTCCTGGGATATCATATTCATATTCACACTTCAAATAGTACATAGAGAGTACAAACGGATTCAATTACTTTTCACATATTTTCTATTGAGAATGAATCATTATGAAATATATTAGATATTCATATGTACAACAATCCCATTATCATTTATAATTACAAAGAACTGTATCATTAATTAAAACAATATGTTCTTTGCCTTCAACCAAAAAATTTAAGCATTTATGTTAACCAGATGAACGAAAAAAATAAAAAGAATGGGATATTTTTTTTCTAATGGGTGGAAAATTAAAATTAAAAATATTATTTTGAAATAGAATAATTATAAAATTTGATAATAAATTATTATAAAATGTTATTTATATAGTAAAATATCAAAAAAAAAATTAATTTCTATGTTATGAAGAAATACCCACACAACATTGGTAATGCATGGGTCATAATAAATGAATAAGTGATCATGAAATCAAATTTTTATTTCCATGAATTTAATATAAAATAAAATAAAATTAAATCATAGGAATGTTGATACATAAAAATATAAAGAGTATTGAATATGTATCAAACACATTAAATTTATATGATAATCCCATTACTTTAAGTGTTCGATTTTCTCATATGTTATATAGCATCCTAAAAAAATTATATTATTTATTTACTCGATTTAAGGTTTTTTCAATTTTATTTCATTTCATTTATTCCTTTTAAGACATTAATTATGGTGTACTATTTATCTATTTGATTATTTTTTCATGTTAGTTGTTTGAATTCATATAGTACATAAACACAAAATTGCATTGGTAAAACAATAATAGTAAAAGATATCTGTAAAACGGAACCAAAATTTGCAGAAGTCCCAATGCATGTGTTTGAAAACATTAGCAAAATTGATTTTCCAAATAGTTTTCTATATAACCATAATTTTATAAAATTGTCCACGGTAAGATTGTTCTTAAATTATATAAATAAATTTGATTTTATAGTTTAAATAGCATTATTTTCATGAATATTTTATCATTATAGAATCATAAATAAAATTCTTAATTATTACAGTTATATTCAATAAAAAAATAAAATTTTCATAATATTTGTGAAATATTGAATTTAAAAATAAAACACTAACATTCACAAATGTATCAATAAAACATCACAGAAAAATGATGCGTTCAGAAAATATTTCAAAGAATATAATTACTGGTAAATAAATGACTTTCAAAATTTTTTACATTAATTTTACTATATTTTACTTTTTATTTTAATGGAAACCAATACTATAGAAATGATAAGAAGAGATTAAAAAATAGAGACATAAAATTTTGAAACCTCCCCAATGAATTAATATTGACATATGAAAAAGGTCTTGTGAAAGGAAAATGACAGATTTATCATTAATAATGGAAAAATATCTTTAATAACATAGAAATAATGTCATGGAATAAAAATAAGATAATTTTTCAAACATTTTTTTAATGAAAACTAATCTAAAATAACAATAGAAATATTTATTCCAGAACCCATATAAGTAATAAACCTTATACATTACAGAATCTACTAAATGAAACTAGAAAATCACATCTTACATACAAAAAAATATTTTCTGTTCAAATTCTAAAATAATTTGGTCATAAAATATATGAAATCATATATTACAAATTTTAACCATTTACTCCATATCTATTGTTTTACAGTATAAAACATTTAAATACAAAAAACGTTTTTTCTGCATAACAATCTTCTTGAATTTGAAATAAAATTATCTATTTCCTCAACCAATACATAAACCACGTTAAAGATATTTTAAATCTTGTGGTGACCATAAACATCTCATTACAGGACATTAAAATACAGACTAGAAAAACATTAGTTCATTAACAATTTCAAACACATGAATGGTAAACTTCTCACCCTTTAAAGTGACATATAAAATGTGAAAAAATTAGGTTTCAATAAATAATATAAAGAATAAAAAAATACTTATGTAACTTGGAGAATAATTTTGTTACCATAATTAGTTATTAATTTATCCCTCATGGCTACTATAATATTTTTACCCCTCACAGATACATTATAATGTAACCCCCATAGCTACCTTATGACGTAACTATATCAGTTACTCTTAGAATAACCATTATTATCAAAATCCAAAATGCCCAATGAAATGCATGGCTATCATGGACCCACTAATAGTTTTTCATAAGATCACCAAACATAAACACAAATAATTTGTATGAACTAAAACATAAACATAATAAAATTATACATGCATCATTAAAACATTGATCAAATAAAACATTTAATTTTAAAAGAATTTTATGAACATATAACGGAAAAAAATTTATTTTAAAATAACAACGTAATATTGTAAATAAGGCTTCAATAAAATTGTGCATCATTAAAATGGGAAAAGATTATCATTCTATATAAGTTAAAAAACTTGGTTCTCTTTGATTTTTTTGTAAAATGATACATTAAATATTATTTTAAAAGGAAAGTCTAACATATAGTTTGAGTTCCCTATAACGTGTTAAAACCTCTTGTATAATATTTTAAAAAGTTATATAAATTGACTATAGAAATATATTGATATTTATTATACCTTATATGATCATTTTTTGACATACTTATACCAGTTTATTAATAATAAATTTTATTTGTATTGTTTCATGTGACTTTTATTAATCGTTTCCATGGGTGGTTCATTATGCATTTTCATTTCAAATGAATTAAAAAATCCAATAGGGAAATGAAATGGTATTTGTTTGTTTCAAAAAATTTATTTTATACCATATATCATATTTTTTGATTTTGTAATGTCTCATTAGAAAAATAATTAATGATAATTTTTTTTATTTTAGGTGGGGGTTTTCGACCATCACAATCTAGTTTCATTTTATTTGATGTGATATATTTAAATTATTTACAAAACATTAATTTTTTAATATAAATTGTAAAAAATTCCCATAATAATGGTTTTATTACCAGCCTTGAATTTGTTAAAGGAAAATGAAAACTCATCATCCATGAAGGGGTTAATCGACATGTCACTAATGATGTTTTAATTTTTCGAATAAGTGGATAACCTGAGATATTTGAGGAAAAATATTCCTATAAAATAATATAATTATATTAAATCATAGAAATTATATTTTCCATGTCACTTTGGATAGGATATGTTAGAATATAGTAAAAAATAACTATATAAATAAAAAAATAATAAAAGAATGAAAGAAGGAAATAAATCAAAATAAAAATAAGGATTTTAACTCTTGAATGTTGTCTCATTTAGAACCTCCATAATGAACACTATTTTGGTCTTCTAGTTAAATTTGATGGACTAATATATTAATAAGAGGATTTAAAAGGTTTTTTGGCCTTAATTAGATATGATTCAATGCTTTAGAGGTGTGATGAAAAGAGGTGGTGAGGAGCGGTAATTATAAGAGAGGTGATGCGATTTATTATTATTTTTTCTCATGAATATGAATAGTTATAATTTCCAACACTATATACATAAAATATAGATGGAGATTTCAGTATAATGGTGCTTAAGTTATCAATGACTCAATAAATTATATATTTATCTAATGATATTTTATACTGTAAATAATTATATTTCACTATTCAATAAAAAATCAAACATTTTAGAAATATCCCAAAAATTCACCTTAAAAATATAAAAAAATTGTAAATTTAGAAATTGAATACCTTTTTATCAAAATATGACTCTAAATATGAGAAATATATTTTCTTTAATTAAAATAATCTTTTATTTGTAAAATATTGATTTTAAAATTAAAATAGATTTTCTAAAATTTAAAAAGTTTAATTAATCTATCATAAAATTAAAATATAATCAGAAAAACAATATTTTTTTATGAATATATATTCAGAATAAAAATTTTATTTCAAATCATTATAATAATTAAAAATTGTAAATAAATATATATGTTTCACAAAAATACAAATACTTAATATTTCATTTTCAAAACATTTATTTACTTACTCTATTATATAAATATATCATATTTTCATATATAAGATACAAAAAAGTTATTAATACTATAATATGTGAGGTTATTATTATATTAGTATAGATTACTCAATTTCTATAAATTCCAAATATTTCAAAACAAATTTATAATAAATTTTACTATTTAATGCAATAATGAAATAAATTTATTTTATATGTACCTAGGTTTTTATAATCTTCCCCTTTTAGAAATTGAATCCTAACATTTTCTATTCAACATTTTAAAAATCAAGTATTCCTTTCCCATATACTATTTTTAGGTTCCCATGTTGTTTTTTAAACTATGTAGTTTATCCAAAAAAACAATAACCCTGTAAATTTCATTATTTTATGATACTTTCTCTCTATAATCAATAGTCTGAATAATATTTTCCACCTATGAATGGTTATATTCCAAATGAAAAATATGAGGGCTCAAATTATTATATGGATCTCACACATACATTCATAACATTGAATCATCAAACAAATTATGTACTTGAGAAAAACATGAAGGAAAAATCACTCGGTAGTCGATTGATCCAACATTATATATGATTTTATAGGGTCCTATGAATAGTGGAATTAGGTTACCCTTATTAACAAAATGAATCACACTATTCCATGGAGAAACATTGAGAAAGAAATGATTACGTACAAATGATAGAAATATCCTTCCTTTGGTTGTCCTAATAACATTTATACCTGCTATAAACTGTCCTCATATGTTATGGAATTATATATACATTATAAGACACTTACTATACTAATTATTGTCCCATTAACTTCATTTCCCTGACATCATCCCAAAATTCCAGAGTTCGACACCACTTTTAATAGAATTCCTCAACGGGTCAAATCTGTATTCTAGAATGAAAACAGGTAATATAAGAAAACTATGATAATGAAATATTTTGACTGAAAAAACACGGTAATCCACTAAACAGGCATGTAGGATATCTTCCAAGGTCTGAATGGATCACTCTTGATATCCATCAAATTGGGGATGAAAGGTTGTGCTAAAATTTAATTCAGTGCCCAATGAATTTTGAAGGCCTTTCCTAAAGTTTGAAGTGAACGTGAGATGCTGATTAGAAACAATACAGAGAGGAAATCATTATAAAATCATTGTATATTAGAGGTACAATTAAAAATCCGATCTAAAGAAATAATATCTCTAATAGGAAGAAAATGTGAAGATGTATTTAGTCATTAATAATAACACCAATTAAACTTTTACCTCATGAAGTCTTTGGTAGTCACACCACAAAATCCATATATATATTTTCCCATTTCCCTTATGTCAATATAAATGGTTGATGTTTAAGCTTCGGTAGTTTTTATTCTACATTAACCAATTTTCAATTCAAACATATAATTGTAAAATCCACAATATCCCATTTCATTCCAGCCCACCAGTAATTCTCCCTATGGTCTCTATATATCTTAGTGCTCATAGGATGAATTGAAAATGAAGTACAATGAGATTCACATTTTCAATCATTCTTCAAATATTAATAATAAGGAACTAATAATTTTTCTTGTATCTCAAAACAAGGTCATTATTAATATTAAACCTTGAAAATTAACCTTTTTAACCAATTCTACCTTTTTTGTAACTCCTGGTCTTTCTTCTACACTTGATTAATTCATTCAGAGATAGCTGACTACACAGAAACCTAAAACAAAATATGGTAATTTCATACACCAACAACATCCAAGACAAAATTCATCAAATCATTAACTAAGGGGTCTTTCTTCAAATGTAACATGAAAAATATAGCATCATGTTTTCATTTAATCGCATCCACAACTTTTTTGTTTCTATAATAGTTATTAACCAAGAAATAATAATCATTTATCAGTTCAATCCATCCTATATGCCTCTTGTTCTATTCCATCTGATTGAATATATATATAAAATATTTATGGTCAGTATATATTTTATATTTGGATCCATGTAAATGACCTCTCGAAATTTTTTAATCTAAAACCAAAACATCAAATTCCAAATCATGTGTGGGATAATTTAACTCATGTGGCTAATTTGTCTTGAAGCATAAGTACGTACCTTATTAATATAAATCAGAACACAAAAAATTCCCTTCAATGAATCAGCAATGTAGATGAAAAACAATCCATTTCAGGAAGGGAAATCCAAAATTGGATAATTAAAAAAATCTTTTATTATATTCAAGAAAAAAACTTCAGAGTCTTATATCCAATAAATTTAACCATTTTCAAGTTATCATTGTTAGCGGGATAGATAATCGTGCAACATTTTTAAAATACCATCGATAATAGAATGATAATCCATGAAAAATATGAATTTGAGTAACATTTTTATGTCTTGTGAATTCATCAACATCATTTTTTGGTATGATAAACTATTATGAAATACTTTAATACAAAGTTATCATGAAAAGAAATCAGTTTCAACCAAAAAACATATTTACTAAATTTTCCCTATAATTTAATTTATTGATGAGTTTTTAGAAAAATTCTCATATGTTTTATATAATACCAATAAATTCTTTAATAATCCATAATATCATCAATAGAAACAACAAAAAACATATCCCAATATTCATGGAAGAATATTTTCATAATATCCAGAGTACATTCGGTGTATTTTTTAAAACAAATGGAATGAAAATGATCTCATAATTCCCATATCTATTAAATAAAACTATGTTTAGAGTTTTATAATTCATTGACTTCAACTTATGGTAATTGGATATCAAGTCAATCCTTTAAAAATACTAATCACCATACTATTGATCAACAATGGCATAAATCTGCAACAATGGATACTTATACATAACAAAAAATTTATTTAATGATCTATAATAAATTTATAGTCTCATGGAACCATATTTAATTTCAACAAACAAAATAAGGGATGCACATGGTGAGGTGCTAGGAAGAATGATTCCTTTATCAAAGAACTCCTTTAACTGAATTTTCAATTCAAAAAGTTATACATAAACATTCGATAAGGTAGTTTTGAAATAGTATTAGCATCAATAACTAATATAATGGTAAGTTCAAATTCTAGATCTTTTATAACAAAAGAAAAATCCTTAGAAAAAACATGTAGCTCTTCATTTACCATTGGAACATCATTAATCTGAATAGTTCTATTTTTTAACAATATGTTTAAGAAAACATTATTTTCCATCTTTTATTAGTTACTCAACTACATAATATGTTATAAATGGAATTTGTTCATTATTTTAAAAAAACTAAAACTCTTGTTAAAAATAAACATTTTTAGCTCTCTGATAAATCATAACATGATAAAGATAAATACAATTCATACCAACAATAATTTTAACCCTTACTTAGGGGAATAAATATAGTTTTTAGGTAATGTTTTTTATAGACAACAATATGAAAATTATTATAATAAACTTTTTCCATAATATATCCATTGTTGTTGTTCTAATTATTTGTGGTTTTATTTCTTAGGGTGGCATCTTTAATTTACAAGAAAATTTCTCCTAAATAAAGTAATGTGTAGACCCCGCATCAAACAAGACATTTGGAAACAATAAATAGACTAACAATGTACTTGATAACACTTCATTGTATTTCCCCACATCTATTGAAGTAGTCGCAATGGATTTCACTACACCATTATTATTAAATTATGAGTGCTTCCCATATCTCTGATCATTATTTGGAAGATATGTGTACAATTCCACATCTCACTACATTTTAGGAACTTTAAAATTTTCTTATTAGAGTTAAAAATACCAATATAATTACATTTTCCTTGCAATTTCAGGACATATGTCCTAACTTACTAAATCCAAAATACTTCTCATATTTGTTAAAGAGCCCTCCAGGGTTCCATTTACCACACATTACACAAACTAGAAATTTAATTTTCTTAACTAAATATTTATTTTATTTATTTTTACACATTTATTTTGATATGATTTGTAGTTTTGAAAGTCCACATGATCAGGAAAATACACCATTATTACCCCCTTATCAAATAAATAACATTTATCATGACTTATTAATTCATGAGGAAAAAATTCCCTTCGATATCATAGATTTAAACCTCAGTAAAAACAATTGATTTAACTACCAAGATCTTGAGTAATATTTAGAGCATACCTCACCAATCAAGTGACGACTTCTTCATACACAACCAATGAATATTATTCTTTTGGTATCAATAAATGGAATTTAATTTCAATAATATGTCAAAATACCGTAGGGAACTATTTCTCCAGGAAAATAATCATAAATTATTCTCATTCCCAGGCATCAATATCTACCAATTCCCTAATATTATTTTACATTGACCACATATAGTCAACTTCATATTCAAAATGAAAAAAATAAAGATTGATATTTTTGTCATAATTACACCTAATGAAATAAGATATTATTATAAGGGATTTAATCCACCGATAATATTGCAAAGGGTTAGAAGATCCACTGAATGATTGTGGGTAATACCTTATAAAAACTTCCAATATGGTCACATTCATTTGTGGTAGCTTTGGATATTCTCCTGCAAGGATCCCACAACAATTTATAGATTACGTTAACTGAGCCATTATGACCAAAAACTAAATGGTTCCAATTCCCTCCATTCCAGGTTTTGGATTCATAAAGGTATCATCCTCCTGGTTCCTCGTTACTTAAGCTTCCTTGTTTCTTCTATAGAAAACTATATTGAATAGAAATAATTTAAAGTAAGCAACATGGTAGTCATCAATTATATATTATTTATACTAAAAAATTACATAAAAATCATATATGATATTATATTAACATCATCCACACCCATAATGTTAACAATACTATGCTCTAATACCAACTATAAGTACCCAACCTTATACATTACCTTATCTATAAAATTAAACAAGAAAATAAATTTTTATATTCTCAATGATCTTTTAGGTTTTGAATTTTAGAAAATTAGGTTATAACATATAAGAACACCTATATTAAAAATTATAATCTGCCACTCAATATCTATTCTTTACCATATAAAAATTTTAAAAACAAAACAGGATTTCCTACCATATCAAAATTCATGACATTAAACATGAATTATCCAATACCTTTACCCATCCATAAACCATGTGAGAAACATTTTAAAACTTTTGGTGACAATTAAATGTTTATTAAGGTTTAAAAAAAATTAAAATCATTTATTCCATAAATACTTACAAAAAAATGAAATTCAACATTCTCACCCGTTAACGTAAGTTAAACTTTGGGAAAACATGATGTTCCCATAAAAATTTAAATGAATAAGGAAATAATTTATTTATCATGGGGAATTAATTTCTTAATATTATGACTTATTATTGTTTCCCAAATGACTATCATAATATTTGTGACCATCATGACTACCTTATAATGTAACCCTCACAGCTACCTTATGATGTAAACATCGTAGTTACACTTGTAATAACCATTTCATTTAAATAACTACTTACCCAATACAATAGAGGGATATCAAAGATCCATATGTATTTGATTTATAAATGAATGACACATCATCATAAAAAATTACTCTTACCAATAACCTAAACATAAAATGTAAATACTTACACCATAAAACATTCTTTGAGAAAGATCACTTATTATAAATGAATATTATACACATACAAAGGAGAAAAATTATTTGCAAATGACCATGTAATCATGAAAAAAGGACGAAAACAATAATGAGTAAATAAAATTGGAATAAATACTCATGATATATAAGATAAGAAGAAAATTTTGTTTTGAATTTTGTAAAAAGTAACATTATGTAGGATTTTAAAAGAATAATCCTATACCACATGGTTGACTTCTTTAAAACATATTCAAACCTCCAGAATAATGGTTTAAAGAGTTTTATTAATTTTTCTGTCAAATTATATTCATATTTTTAATAACATATATGATCATTCTGTGATACATTTCATCCAATTACGTAATCATATATTTTATTTTAATTATTTCAGGCGCATTTATTTCATGGTTTGCATCGATGGTTAATTTTGGATTTTCTTTTAAAATGGAAGAAAAATAATATAAGTGTAAGGAAGTGGTATTTATATGTTTCCATAATTTTAAATGACACTATATATAATTTTTTATAATACGAGGACGATTCATTAGATAAAACATTAAGGATAAAATCTTGGTTTATTTTTTGGGGGTCTTTTGGGCCATCAAAAACTAGTTTGGTTTTATTTAATATTATGTATATAAATTAGTTAAATAACATTAAAATCATTATAATATAAATATTAAAATATTTTTTAACAATAATAATTGGTTTATTTCCATCCTTTAATGTTGTAAAGGAAAATGAAAACTCGTCATCCATGAAAGATGTGAATCATCAACTCATGAATGATGTTTTTATTTTCTATAATAAAATAATAAGAGGAGAGGGTTGATGATATATATCCCATTAAGAGAATAAATCTTATGTATATGTTAGATATTGAGATTATCATGTAATTTTTTAGGACATGTGAGGAGTGGGTAAGATATAAAGAAAGAAAGAATGAATGAATTCCGAAGAGAAGATAGTATTTTACCTCTTGATTATTTTCTCCTTGAGAACCTCCTTAATGAAAATGATTTTTATATTTTTGTGAGATCTGGAGGATGTGGACATGGAAAATAGGTTTGGTAAGGTTATTAGGTAGAAATTTGGAAATATAAAATGATTTGGAGTAGTGAGTAGAGGAGGTGGTGAGGGGAGTTATTTATAGTGGAAGTGATGAATGTTTATTATTATTTTTTCAATAGTTTATTAATTTGGATCAGGTTTAAGAATATTTTTGATTACCAATACTAAATATATTAAATGGATAATGGGAGTTAAATATTATGGTGAAAACATCATATATTCTTCATGAAATAGTTTATTTATCTTATAGTTTTTTATAACATAAATTTTATTATTTTACTATTCAAAAAAATTAAACTCTTTTAGAAATATCCCAAAAATTCTCCCAAACATTTTTTCAACAAGTAAAATTAAAAATGGAATTAAAATTTATAAAAATTGTTTTCTAAATTTGAAAATTTTAACATTTAATTAATATCATCATTTATTCAGAAAAATGATTTTAAATTATAACTGATTTTAGGACACTTTGAAAAACTATTGAAGTTATCGTAACGTTATCTTATTATCACCTAAAAATATATTAATATCTTTATTAATTTTATAAAGAGTGATTTTCTTTTAAAAAATTATATTTATTATAAATTTGAAATAAATATATAAGTTTCACAAAAATAAAAACAATTAATTTATCATTTTGAAAAAATTTATTTACTTAATCCATGATATAAATTTATCATATTTTCAGTTAGAAGATACATGAATTGTATTCTAAATCTATTAGGTGAGGTAACTATTATATTATTATAGATTCAATAATTTATAAAAATACACCATATGTCATTATACATTTATTATGATTTTGAGAACTTAATTCTAAAATGAAAATAAATTATTTTATAAGTACTCGGATTGTTATAACACATACCTTGATCATTGGATCATCACCCTTGGATGAAGATTAAATGTTTCAATGAAAGGAATTTTTACTAGAATAAATCTTTAATAATATGTAAATTTATGTTTATAAAGATATTTTGTAAAATATCTATGATAAAACTGAAATTTAGATTTGTTTTGAAAAGTGTGGAGTGCGACCCATTTTATAGAAATTATTTTTGTCATTTCTGCAGATACTAAATATTGGATGGATAATAATGTAGATTATAAGTTGAAAGTTGTTCATAAATTGAAATTTTATGATTTTTTAAGAATTAATTATTCAAAACTAATTCATGATATGATTTTATGTTTTTATATAATTTTACACTATTTGAACATTAAATAATGTTTAAAATAGTTATAGGGCTTTTCTCTTTAATTTTATATTAAGATTAGGTTGAAAAATATAGAATATAAATTTAAATATTTAAATTATAACTTAAAAATAATTGTTTATGTTATAAAAATCATCCAAAGACATATTTTATTTAAACATTATCACTTTTAATATTTTATAAAAATGATTTATTTTTAAAACCACTATGTCACTGTACATTAGAATTTTTTTAATAATTATCATAATATTTAATATTAAAATTACAATTATTAACATAAATAAAATTAATTATTAATTAATATTATTATATAAAAATATTCATGAAATAATTTATCCATAGTTATATCATGATAAAATTTTAAGATATGAATCTTGAATTTTCATACTTTTCCTAATAACATAAAATGAATTTAAAAAATAATATTGGAATATAATTTTAAAATTCACGAATGTTGATAAAAAAACTATTATTCATCAATTTTTTCATTTAAATTTTATAATCATGTTATCACTTCTTATTCATATCACTTAATCCACTACTTCTAACTTTTACTATGCCACAAAATCATTATATCAACACAAATAGATATTTTCATATTTTTTTCGACATAAAAAATACTTTATATTAAGTGTTTAAAATTTTAATTATATTTGGAATAAATTATCATATAATAAAAATTTAATATAATAATATAATATTTGATATCATTTGGGACAAAATATCCGAATAAGAAGATGAATTTCACTTGAATTTCAAACCTTATATTAAAAAGAGTTATGTGGACTACTTAAACATTAAACAATGTTATTTCACATACAATCCCTCTAAATATAATTTTAAATTATTTTAATTATTTTTTATGATCTATAATTTGGTAGAGTGTTTCATAAATTTTTAGGCGTATATTTAATAATGAGATTTGATGTAGGATTCAAACTTGAAATTTTTAAATATTAATATAAATTTAACATTATTATTGAAACTCTAAAAAGTGAATTTTTATGTTGAGAAATAAATAAATGTTTATATATATATAAAATTATAAATTATGAAATAAATGTATCATTTTAAAAAAATATACAAAAATTGAAATTAATTTGTAATAAAAGTCAATTTGAATAAAAAATCTTATTTTTTAAGGAATTCAAATTAAAATGTATCAAAAAACATATGACCAATTTTAATTGATATATTAGATTTGAAAATGAAAACAATAAATATTTAAAAATATTGAATTTTAATGAAAATATAATTTATAACCTATTAATCTAATTTTTCTTCAGAAATAGTGAATATAAATCATAATTACAATTCACGTTCATTAGTTATTATTTATTTCCTTTTATGAAAATACATTCCACCTAACTTTGAAATGAATATCCATGATTAAAATTTCATTTTTGTTAAAATTATCAATAAATTTTATAATATAAATCATTAAAATAAAACTAAAAATATTTTAAAATAATAAATTTTTACTAATATCAAATATTTATTTTTATATAGATGATCACATTCTAATTTTACACCTTTCAACTATTACTTTCAATAAAATCATAATAATAAATATAAAATTAAATCTATGAATTTAAGTTAAATATACATTTATGAAATATCCATTGTATTTTAAAGGTACTATTTTAATCATGTGATTTTTAGTTTACTTTCATATATTTTGTTGCGTCCTTTATGTATGTTTTTACTCATTTGAATGAGGTGTCTTATTAGACATTATGTTCTTAAAAATGAGTTTATAACATATAGTCCCCCATTTACATATGGTATTTTAATTTCTAATTTTATCTAGATTATTTTGAATAACACCTTGAAAAGGGGCAGTCTATAATTAGTGAATTCTATATACAATAAGTGTTCAGAGTCTAATGAATGTTGGTGGAGCCCATTCCCAACTATGATTTTTCATTAGAAATAATGGAAAATCCAGAAGAATATGATTAAAAATAATCAAATCTAATGAATATACCCATAGAATAATGGAGAAAAGATTCTTAGAACCAAGATGACATTATATTTCAAGTTAAATTTAAAATAATTTTAATAACATAAATTTCCAAAATATTGATATTATTTCACTGAAGAAGATATTGATTCTTTGAACGACATGGCTGATTTCTACCATAGTTTCAATAAGATTATTTAAATTAGAATTCATATATTGGTGATACATATGTTCTCATTGGTATCTAAATTATACCATTATAACTCATGGTGATATTATAGATGATCTAGTTATATTGTTCTATTCATCATGATCATGACACAATATAAAATGTTTTGTATCTTTTTGATCTTTTATATTGATGGTTTCGGGTTTAAGAGGTTTTTAAGGATAACTAGAGCAGGAATAGAGGATTTTGGTTGTTATGAACTATAATCATAGATAATAATATCCATTTAAGGTTTAAATGAAATTAATTTTGGGTTCAGATATTGTAAAGGATATCTCATGGGTTATTACATGACATGGAATTATTTAGGTGGTTGATACTTGGAGGAGACATGTTTTTAGTGAAATATGGAAATTTTGGAATCCCTTGGATTGTAAGGGGAGTGATTATTACAAAAAATGTAATAGGTAGAATTTATGTAATTTTACATCCCTTCAGTTTATTTTTTCTCATTCGGTTACCTCCCATGCCTTTAATTTTAGGGAATCCCTAGGCTCCATGAGGAGGATTTCCACCCTTCTTCTTCTTTCATCTATCCATTGGTTCCATTGGATGATCATTGGTGATATTTGGGGATTTATTATCCTTTCCCTATAGTTTGAATTGATTTTTATCTGGGGGATTCACTATGGTAGTATTAGGTTTGTTTTGGAGGAGTTTTAGGCGACATTTTATCAATTATTTTGTGTAGTTTAGGATGATCCATGGGTTTTGTGAGCATTTTTAGTTGTAGGAATTTATTCCTACCTATGTGGTGTTCAATGAGATCAAAAAGATTCTTTTATGTAACGGATCCTCATCTTGACTATTTATTTTTCAACTTTCGGGATCTACATGCTTTTTTTTACATTTGGTTGGATAGTAAGCACTGGTGTAATCATATAATTAATAATAATTCCAGAAATTGTCAGGTATGGGGATTTATCACATGCCTTACGACATTGATATATGATTTTGATATTATTATTCTTTCCTATCTCCAATTCTAGATATAGTGGTTTTTGGGTGCCTTTGTTGCGTTGTAGTTTCTTTGATGTGATGACCATTGTTTTGTTGCTTTTCGACCACACTTGAATAAAAAGTTAATGAATGTATATTTGGCTAATAACTTTTACCCTCGAATTTTGGTTTTTTTATAATACCCATGCTATCATAGATAATATATTTGATAAATTCCCTTAATTAACCTTGAATCTAGAATGTGTGTTGTTATGTGTGAGTGTGATTTTTTTGTTTCTCTACATGGTTTGGGACATTGTACGATGATATATGTGACTGGACAGACTGTGCGGTGTGCGGAGTGGTTATGCTACGGTTGAATAAACTAGATGTAATTTGTTAAGTGATTTGGTGTGATGAAATGAGTTTGTGGCACCGTGGTTGTAACATAATGGCTGGGAATTGTGGTTGTGGAACAATTTTTGTGAAATAGTAGTTGTGGAATAATTATTGTGGAATAATGGTTTTGGTGGAGTGGTTGAGGAATTGTGGATTTATATGGAAATATTGATTGGGTGATTTGATGTGAAAACTATGGTAGATGCATGGTTTCATGGAAGAATTTATGTTTGGTGTCCGGTTGTGTGGAATTGTTGAGATATTGGTCAAATTAGCCATGGGATGAAATGTGATGAAAAAAATAAATTAAATAGGTTAGTAAATAAACAAGATATGATAAAAATTGATATGAGATAAATGGATAAAAATGAAATGAAATTAATAAATGAATGGTTTGGTAATTGACTGTAATGGGATGGATTTTGGTGTGTGGTAAATGGATCAATGAATCACTACTACAAAAACAGGCTTTATCAGCACCCAAAACGGGCTTTAACAGCGCTAAAAATGCAGTGTAATGCTCAGTGTGGATATAGGGGGTCCCTTTTATCAGTGCTCCGAAAAGTGCTGATAAAAGTAAAAAAAGTTATCAAATAAGTAAAAAAATGATTTATATAATGTGGGGATAGCTTTTAACAGCGCTTGACCCCCCTATTAGCACTAGGCAGTCTCCCACGTGCTGCCCATCCCGCGCATCTTCACACACGTGCACCCCTTTTCATCCGCCAGAACTCGAACCCGTGACCTCCCCCCTTTCATGGCTGCACCATTACAACTATGAAATTTTGTTTTTTGTCCATTTAATGTTATATATATAGTTATATTTATTCATATATTTATATATATTTATAGTAATAAAAATATATTTTTTCCTATATTAGTATATATATATATTCATTCATATATTAATATATATTTATATTTATAAATATATATATTTATTTAGTTATAATTTTTCATCCGTATAATTATTTGTATATTAATATATAATTATAAGATTTGTTTTAAATTCATTTATGAAATATGTTCTTTATGTGTGTTTATAAATATAGAAATACAAACATACATATATACAACAAACACAGATAGACACAAACACACACACATAGACACATATATATTTATGAATAAATACATATATATATATATATATATGTATTTGAAAAGCCATATAATTTTAAAACGACTATAATATATAATCTGGAAGCCCGTTTCAACCCCAAAACTAGTCAAATCGATGAAAATGAAACAATATTTGATATGATATGTGGTAAATGCCTAACAGACATCCAGATCAGATGTTATACTTGTTTGAATGGTAATAAATCATGGTATCCCGTCTAAAAACTCGGTTTTGGAGGACTTCTGGGCCTTTTTTGCCTCGATAAATTTGACCAAAGCTTCACCTGAGTCATCAGTGTGTAGATCTCATCGCAGGCTTAAATTTGATAAGTTGTAGAGATCAAACAGACATCTGGATCAATAGTTTTGGCCATTTTAAGTTTGAGTTACATTTTCAACTTATTTTAGATCTTTTATTAATTTTTTTAATTTTTCGTGTCTTCAAATTCTTATTAAATGATTTTTAATCATTAAAATTTAGGAAATTATTAATTTATAATATTTTTTAAAATATTTTAAATCTATTTTCACTACATTTCATATATATTAAATGTAATAGTCTATTTATACATATCTAAAATATATTTAAAAAATATATATTATAGTTATATCAATATAAATATACTTATATAACAATAATTTATTTTTAATGAGTTTTTTTGAAATATAAAATTTATCACAGGTAGGAAAAAGCGCTCATAAATCCCCACTTTATCAGCGCTACAAAAAAAGCGCTGATAAAAGGGTAGTGCTTGCCTTGCCAATTTTTGTAGTAGTGAATAAATTTGGTGAAACTGGTAAAATGAAAGTGGAAAATGTTGTGGGGGAGTTCTATAGTGCTTTTCATATATTTTCGGTAGCTATTTTTATATTTGATGTATGGTGTTCAATGGTAATGTGGTCTGTGCTAGTATTTATTATATGAACCCTTAGGCTGGTTATTATGAGAAATCAAAATATCATTCATGTTTATGTTATTTTTTATATAGCCCCCCCTTGTGGGATTCCCTGAGTTCTAGGTGTTTTCACATACATCCAAGATAATAGTGATACAGATGGATGGCTAACCCCTCTCTATCACTCTTCCTTCAATAGTGATGAGTGGAATATGTTTATATTTTATAGATGTGAAATTTTGGACCATGTGTTAATGGGAGAGATTTGATGATGTGTGGTGTGATATGTGGTGGGTGTCATGTGCGGTAGGAGGAGGGAACGAAGTTTATGTCCTTCATGTTCAAGATATTATACATCCCTGGTTCTTTTTTTCATGTGATATGTGTGGCCCCAGTATTTGTAAGAGGGATGTGATGTGATATTGGTGGCCAAGGTATTTGTGGGAAGGATGTGATGTGATATGGGAGGAAGTGATGGTATTATTGGACATTCATCGTTGAAGGTATGGGAGGGGAAAATTCATTGAAAGAGGCAATGCAAAACCTTGCATTATTATGATATCAATGTTATATTATTATATTAGATTTGTTTTTTTTTGAGTGAGATTTTGTGAGTCTGGGATTGGTTAGATAACCTATATAGGTTCTTGTTGGTTCTACTGTTCGTTCTCCGGCACATTACCATGCTCATTTAATAAATGAACTTGATTCCTTTGATATTTACCCAGTGGGTATATCTTATAGGATGACCCACATATATAAACTATTTTCACGTTTTTGGGAGGACCTTGGGGATCATGATAGACATTACTATAAATGAGGTAGTTACTATTTATTTTCTTCCGTTGACTTTTATTTTTGGTATAGTTTTTGATGAATTGTATATATATCAGTTTTATTTATTCAGGCATTATTGGATGGGTTTTGTTAACTATCATATAGTCTACTGAAGATAATTTGTGATTTTTTATCCAATATCCCATTCATATTTCATTTATAGAGGGTAATACTACCCATACTGTGATATTTTTATAACCATAGTGCTAGTCACCAACCTGAGGCCTACTAGAGGTGGGACTTGGGGGTCAAAATCTCTCTCCCTTCATTGTGGCACCTTTTGTGGGAGCGAGGGGGGTGAAATAGTGGTATAAATGGTGAAGGTTGATAGATATGATGTAGTTTGGAGTTAGGAATAGTGATTATTGTATGGGTTCGTATGGAATAAGTGACTGTTGGCCCTAGTGCGTGACATAAACTAGGGAGACCGACTAGGACATAGGATTTTATGGTTACCCATTATCCAGATCCCTGGAATCTAATATTATCGAATGACAGAGTGACATGGACGTTTTTTAGGGTGTAGATCTAGGATTTTTAACTTCAACATGATGACTTGTATCCATGTTTTAATTGGGTGTTTTGGAAAAAAATTAGTATATTAAATAATATTTGATAAAATTCCATGCTATCAGGTTTAGGATTTTTTTCCTTGTTTCTAAGAATAGATCTTGTTCATCATTTGTGAGTATATCATGTATTTGATGTTTAGAATGATGATTTAGTTGACTGTTAAAGGGGTGACCTGATATAAGAGGATGAGGCATGGATATGATTTTTATTCCTTACAATGGTAGAGTTTGGATAAAAATGAGTGAAGTATCTCATATATGTAGACCAAAAACATGATAGAGGATCTATATATCATCTTCAGTCTCATATGAGCAGGGTTTGGGTTTTGGGTGTCACTAGAAGTTTGTTAGATGCAGATATCTATGTGCTAGTGGTGGATGTTATTTATTTTTTACCATAAGGGGGATGATGTTTTGTGGCCTGAATATCCAAGGTACTTTTAAGAAGAGTTTATATCAATGAAAATGTGGGAATAAAAGATGCAAGAGTTAACCCCCTTCAATTTGGGAGTCTAAGTATGAGGTATATATGAAAAAAATTCATTTACCTCATGTAATTTTCTGCAGATGTATTCCCGGACAAGGAGTCTTGAGCATGAACAAAAAATGGGGATTTGTTTCTAGTGATTGGGTTTCTGTTCACACCTTGTATACTCATTTAGTATCTATATTGTATAAAAATACCATGGAAATCGAGAAAATTCATTCATTGGGGATTCAGAATATGTAAATTGAATAGATGGGTGGTTTGAGGAGTACATCATCATGTAGTAGATCATGATTTCTCAAGATTATATGGTTCTACTCAGAGGGGAACCATCCATGGAAGTTTCCTCCCAATTAGTTTGGGACTGTTGGTGTCTGATAACTATTTAAGGGTTTTCTGGGTACTTTCAATATCTTTCAGAGATATGGGAACCTCCAGGCTCAATGTATGATCACTCAGGGAGCCAGTTTCAAATGGGATGTCAACCCCCTTTTTAGAAGTAGAAGTTTTCCCCATGAAAATAATGATATAAGGGACCACTTTTTGTAGTTTATTAGGCGATAATATACTGATTTGGTAGAGGAAAAGCTCATGACAGTTCCCATCTATGGGGAACCAGGCCAGAGTGCTTTCATGGAGGTTGGTAACAGTCTGGTAGAGGGGATGTTTATATTCAGATTCATGTGTTAAGCAAAGAAGCACAAATAGAGTCGGGAGTAGGTCTTAATAAGATCATTTTATCAACTACATTTGTGTGTGATTTATTTGATTTATTTTCCTCACACACCTTTTTTCAATCATTCATTGGTATATATATTGGGAATGGATGTGGATGGGCATCGAGTTCCCTAAGTGTTATCAATGCCTGTTGGAGTCTAATATTTATTATTTAATGTGTGCAGGGAATGTATACATGTTATGGAGAAGCACGAGTCAGTGGTGGACATCTTCTTCTTACAGATACAACCATACGATTTTATCTTTTGTTTGGATTGGTAGTATTCCATGAGTGTCTTCATCGATTTTTTTTATTAGTGTTTCATTTTTGATGTGGATGGCTAGCGAGGGTTGTTTATTAGATAGAGATGGTATCAAATGTGAGTTATAAAATTGGATCCTATTTTTTCATTGTTTATAGATATATTGGTATAAATTCTATTTAGGAATGTTCAACTATATGTGGATTATTCCATGGTCATTTTACCAGAGGAGGTTATAACACTACCTCTTAAACACAATATCAAGTTCTTTATAGAGTTGTATCTAGGCATGTCATCAATTTCAATGGATCCCTATCATATGGATCTCATAGAGTGGCATGCGGTAAGGATTCAGGAGAAATATATAATGTAGTGGGGTTTCTTCTGACCCAATGTGTCATCATTGGGTTCTCTGGTGATGTTCACTAAGAAGGCTAATGATAGATTGAGTGAGTGTATATACTATTGGAGGTTGAATCATGTAATTGTCATAATTGTTTACCATCTTTTGAGGGTCAGTGTTATATTTTACTAGTTGAGAGGACTTTGTAGGTTATCAATGTTTTATATGTGGTATATATATCACTAGTTCAGGGTGAAATGTGTAGATATTTAGAATATTACAATCAGATAAAAGCATGTGATGTCCGAGTTCATGGTTATGGAATTCAGTGTTATGAATGAAAAACAGACTTCATGGGACTTACGTACTCAGGTTTCTATGAGTTCATGAACCATTTAAAGGTTATATTCATTGATTATATCTTTTTGTACTATAATTTATATGAAGATAATACAAAGAATATAAGTTTTTTTCCCTGGCATTTGATACCACCAAATTTATTTCTAGTTTTAAAATTGTGAGTTCTGATCATGAGAGGTGCATTTTCATGGACATGTGGTGCCATTTTAGAATGTTTAAATGGTCTTGTTGAAGTTCAATGTATTTTATTCTTGGAAATGATCCAACAACATGGAATCAGTTTTTAGTTTCCTTAATCTCAAAGGATATTATATAAGGATTTTAGCCAATTTATCGTGAGTTTTATCCCCATGGATAGTGTTTATTAGAAGGAACATGTATTCTATATGGAATGAAGACTGTCATGAAATATTCATTTACCTAATGGGGATGTCAGTTAGTTATCAAGTTCTTTTTATTGATATGAATGCTATGTTGTTTAATGTTGTAATGGATGCATCCCATATAGTCTTGGGATTCACATTAATGTAAAAAAGGGTGGTGATAGTTTATGTGTCTATTAATTTATGTTCCCATGAGAATAATTAATACACCCATGATCTAGATTTGGTCATAGTTGTTCGAGTGCTAAAGTTATGGAGACATTATATCCTAAGTGATTGCTTTGTGGGTTTTACAAAAAAGATCATACGATATGTTTTCTCTCAATGTGATATGAATCTATCCCAGTTGAGGTAGATGGGGACTCTTTAGGATTACAAATTTAAAATATCTTACACCCTATGGAAGGGTAATATAGCTTATAATTCATTTAGTAAGAACTCTTGAGACAATGTTTCTCAGTTTTATGTTGATGTTCGGAAATGAATAAAAGATATTACGATAGTGAATCCTGACCTTGGAGGGATCTGTGGTTGAGGTTTTATTTATCAAATAATTGTGGTGTCATATTAGATGGAGCAAGTGGAGGAGATGTAGTGGGGAGAATCAGAGGAAGGGTTTATGCCTGATCAGGTCGGCCATGGTCATGCTCTTGATGGATGGTCGTAGGAATATCAGAATTGGTAGTTGCTACAAGAGAGTATGTGTGTCTTATAGGTGATGAAATATGGATTTCTCCATGGTCATATAATTCATCCTTATTGGTACATCCATGTGTGACCAATATGTATTGTTTCTTGAGAATACAACTTTGGTGGTTGAGGATGAAATTTTTATTGGAAGAGTTTTTCACAAGATGTATGTTTTTTAATACGTGAAAGAAGGAATCATGTTTTGGGAGTTTTGTAGAAGTCCATGGAAGTTCCGGAGTTGGAATGGGGGGAAATCTTGATGGATTTTTCTCTCAGATATACCCCAATTTCAGGTAGGTTGTGATAGAGTTTTGGTGATACTGGACTGACTTATGAAATCGTCTCACTTTGGGAAAATCTGTGAGTCAGGTGTTGTGGTTGTGTAGGTGAGGAAGTACATGGATTATGTGGTGAGGTTTCACGGTGTACCATGACCACCACATGTGATCAATATACTCATTTTACCACATGATTCAAGAGGGGATAACAACATTCTTCTAGATCCAAATTGCATTGTAGCACAATATTAATGACTAAGATAGAAGAGAAGATGAATTAGACCATCAAGAGTCTAGAGGATATGTTTTAGTCATGCATCATGGAATTTGGTGGATCGTGGATATTGTACCCACCTTTTTTCTAGTTTGTGTAAAACAATATTCAGCACTCATCCATTGGTATGACCCATTTTGAGGAATTGTATGGGAGGACATGTCGACCTCCATTGTGTTTGAATGAGGTTAAAGAGTTAGATGTTCTTAGACCATATGTGGAACAAAGCATGAAAAAGTAGATCCAATTTGTTCATGAGTTGATGGTGGTGGTTAATTAATGTCTAAAGGACGATGTTGTTCATAGGAGTAGTCCCCTAGAGAATTATGTTGTAGACCACGTGTTCTTGGGAGTCTTTCCTTGGCATGTAAAGAACATGTTTGGAAGAGATTAAAATCTTTATCAATGTTTTGTTTCCCCATTTGTGGTGTTGGTATGTATTGTCTAGGTAGAATATTGGTTTTAATTTTGATTACTTTTTTAGGGAATCTATATGGACATTTATGTAACTTATATTTTTCAATATCATCCCAACGATTCCAACATTATTGACTATGGAGAATTGGATATCAAGGATGAACCTATGTTCATGGATCAACCAGTAGAGATCTAGGATCATTAAGTGAAGGTTTTGTGTGGGATAAAAATTCCCTTGGTCTATTTGTTAGGGAGGAATGGTTTCCTGGAGTGGATTACATGGGAGATAAAGATTGATCTGTGTTCTCAATACCTAGAGAGGTTTTGAGATTTGAATTTATTAATTTTTATGATGTTGTGATGACTATATCTTTCAATTTTTTGTGATTCATTGTTTCCATTTATTTTTTTCACATGATAAATTTCCCAACATATGGATATGGGAGGACGTGATTCCTAATTGAGATTATTTAACTATGGTGCGATAAAACCCCCTGTGGTCATGTCAGTGCCACCGATAGAAGATAATATATTGTCATGGATGATGGAATTCCCTAATTCATGTGATCCGGGTGGTGTGGTTGGTTGGATTTAGTATTTTTTGTCTTGGGTTTTGTGGATTTTTAGTCATGATTTTGTGCAATATGTTTTTTGGATATCTGGATTGGCATGTCTATGTGATGGAAGCATTGAGGAGTAACAATACCCTTGAGAGGTATCTCGTGGGGTTATTGATCGAACCAATTTTCCCATATAGGCCTAGTTTTGGCTTCATGAGGGAAATAATCATTTTAGTGGTATCTAATGTAAAGGTTAGTGCCTTCCAGATCTACTACATTGCCAATTTTGGATTTTTGAGGTCTTTATTGGAGGCTGTGAGCTAGCCTAGAGAAATTTTGTTTCTAAAAGATGGAAGAAAAGGGAAATACACACAGTGTGAGGTTTAAATTATGTAAAATTTGGGATAATGACATGTGATGTATAGACCACGGGGTGTCACATCACATATATCAATTCGGGTGATTAATCTTTTTATGGTGACACATTTTTTAATGATAGTTGGAAATTTTAGAATACCTAGGATTACACAACCTGAAGTGGTTTCATGATATGTAACAGATAGGATCAATAGTATTTTATAATCCTTCATCCAATTTTATTATCATTTGTCTACCTCCCTATCTCTCATTTTGGAGGAACCCTAGGAAGCCTGAGGAGGATTTGTAGCCTTCTCCCCCCACTTCGATCCATTGGTTCTGGTGAAAACATGTTGGAATTTTTTGGTGATTTTTTCTTATTTCACCATTTTTTTCTTTCATTATTCTATTGGGGGTTCACTATGGATATGTTTATTTAGTTTGGGAAGAGTTGTGGATAGAATTTTAAAAACACATTAGTGTGGTGCAGGTTTATCTAGTGGCTTTTCGAGTAGTTGTTGTTACGAGTGTTTCATATCCACCCTAGGATGCATAGGGATATTAGAAAGCTTGTTTGAGTTATGGGATACTCATTATCACTCATTTACATTCTATTTGTGGTGTTATAATTCTTTTTATTACCTTTGGGAGGATAGTAAGAGTAAGAATGATGATATAATTAATAGGCACGATAAAAATTGATGGGTATTGTGATTTATCGCATGAAATACTTCTTTTAATATATGTTGTTGATATTATAATGCTTGCTTGTTTCCGATTCTAAAAATAGTAGCAGTTGGATTCCTTTCTTATGTGATATTTGTTATGATACGATTAACCTCAATGTTTTTTTGTGTGATCACACCCAAATAAAAGGATAATGAATATATTTTTGGCTAATAATTACTTTCTACTAGATATATTGTTTCTGTGATAATATATATTTTAATAGAAGGAAGATCTATGATAAATCCCTTGAATTGATATGAAATCTAGAATGTGTGTTGTGATGTATTCTTGTGATTTTTTTATTTCCATATGTGTTTTGGGATGTTTTTGTGATGATTGATGTGACTGACAAGAATGAGTGTTTTTTAGGGTGGTGATTTAGTGGATAGTTGGCACAAATGTGATGTTGGATGTTTTGTGATGTTGTGAAAAAAGGTTTTGGTGTAGTGGACATGGAACAATGGTTGTAGAACATTGTTTGTGTTGAAATTATTGTGGCTATGTGGTTGTCACACAATTCCTTTTTTTGTAAGAGGAATTTGGAAATTTGATGTGATGATGTTGGTAGATGTGTGGTGTCGTGGTCATACATATGTTTACTATGAAAATTATTAGGAATAATGGAGATAGTTTCGTATTTATACATGTGATTAATTTCGATGATAACTAAAACAATATAGAATGAAAAATAAATAGGGTGGGATGAAAAATCTTATGTGTTAAATTAATTAAACTAAAATGAATTATTAAAATGAATTGTTGGTAATTTAATGTAATGGTATGGAATTTGATGTGTGCTAAATTAATAAATGAATGAATTTGGTGAAACATGAATAATGAAAGTCTTAAATGTTTTTTGGTGCCTATGTAGTGTGTTATATACAGTGGTGGTCATAGCTGTGATTATTGATGTTTCATACATGATGATTATTTTGTTTGAGATAATATTGTTGATACAAACCCTTATATTGGGTATTGTGTTGTATCACTATATCATTTATGTTAATTTTATTTTATGTGTGGCCCACCCAAGGTAAATACCATTACCAATGCTCATAGTTGTTGAGTTATGAGTGTTTTCTCCAACATCTAGGATGGTGTTGATATAGATGGATGGCTACCAACTCTCCCCTAAACATCTTTCAATAGTGATTTGTAGACCAAAGTGTATATGGTTGAGATGTGATGTGTTG
This sequence comes from Viscum album, assembly GCA_963277665.1. Classification (NCBI taxonomy): domain Eukaryota; kingdom Viridiplantae; phylum Streptophyta; class Magnoliopsida; order Santalales; family Viscaceae; genus Viscum; species Viscum album. The sequence goes on from OY728159.1 coordinate 1,182,665,302, forward strand.
GACCTAGTTTCTAAAGGTGATACATGATGTTTTGTAAAGTGATATGTTTTGTGGGTCATGCATGATAAAATGAGGGAATAATGTTGATGCACTTCACTTTCATGATACCAACTACTCTGGTTCTGGATGTGATGTGATATCTGTGGCATGGGTGTCTATGGGATGGATGTGAGGTGATATGTGTGGCCTAGGTCTCTGCGGGTGATATATGATGTGATATGTGTGGAAGGGAAGGGGGAAAGGACGTTCGATGTTGGGGGTATGAGAGTGTCAAATATATGGGGAAGAGGAAGTAGGGAACCATACATTTTTATGATCTCAATAAGATATTATTATACTGGATGCGTGATATTGTGTGTGAGCTGTGGTGAGGGAGGGATTGGTTTGATGACATGTATCATTTATTTTTTTCTAATATTTGTTTGTTGGTGTATTAGAATTATATTTTCATATTTGCACTTGAGTCCTTCTTTATGTACCATCTTAGTATACCTATTATGATAAACCTATATATATAAAAAAATTTGGTTTCTAGGAGGAGTTTTTGTACCAATATGGACAATACATGATGGGTTGGAGGTACTATTGAGTTGTTTCCATAGAATTTTCTTTTTGGAAATTCATGCAGAGGCATTTATATGTATAAATTTTACCTATTTATACATTGTGGGATGGATTTTTGTTTACCTTATTATATTATATTGAAGTTTCATTGTGACTATTTATCCTATCTTTATATCCAGTTTCATTTATAAAGGGAAATTCCACCCATAATATTAGATTTATATATCCTCAGTTCTAGTCACCAACCTTATTCCTATTGGAGGTAGGACTTAGGGACATTATATCTCTACCTTTATTGTGGCATATTTTTTGGGTTGAGGGCATGACGCAATTATCCATTATTGATGGATTCTATATCGTATTCTATTGACCTTTATTGGGAGGAAGAGGTGTAGGAATTATATTGGACTTCTGTAGAACCATAGATATGTTCTTCATTGATAGAATTCTCTTGGGAGAAATTACATTGTTAAAAAAACAAAATTATTTGCATAAATGTTTGAATCACTAGTTATGATATTGCTGGGTATATATAGTGCTTGGTTAGAGATTCATTAATTGATCACAGGCTCTTAACTAATATATTAATATTTATAAAACCCAATTGTCAAATAATAATAAAATTATTTTTATTTTTATATATTTGAATTTGGAATGTCTCATCGTTAAGATAAATATTGAAAAAATAAATTAATATTAATTTAAATGATATATAGTATACCATTTTGTTTTTAATCCAATAACATTACCAATTCACTTTACTCCACATTTACAAAACCTCAAATAATAAATAAATATTATTTATTTGATTAATCAATATTATATTCCCAATCATTTGAATACATATTTATTTTAATATTCAACACATATTAAAAAAATGATGATTGGATATTTTTAATCAATAAATCCAGAATGAATATTATTCTTCATTCTTGGTAAAACATAATCTACTGACATAATAAAATATCCAAAAATCTATGAAAATATGAACTATATAGTTTTTATAGGATGAACATTTTTAGTGTAGTCACCCAGATATGATGGAAAGGTTTTCATAAAAAAAGATAAGGATCACACACTATGTGGCTCAACCACAAGCCATGTGATCCTTTCCATGTAGCCAAGATGTGTGCCAAATGCACCCTCTTTGGACTGTGTGTGTGCAGATACTACACATTCTCTTAGAGTACACTAGAAGAAGATGGTACCCATGATTAGAAAGGTAGATGACCAAGTACACATGCACTGCTACAACAAAACAACAAGATACGTGGGAATAGCCCAAAGGACAAGTGTCTGACTATGAGAACATGGGAAAGCCTGGGTGGATAAGAATTTACATGTTGGTCTTTTAAATGCAATGTATGATGACATATCCACTAATCCATGTACAAAGACGAAAACAGCCAGGAAGAATAGTGTGATCACACACCCTATGGAACCCTTACAGATTATGTGTTACTACATTGAAAGTGAGACATGTGTTGGAAAAGACATTTCCAGAATGCTGGTTGAGGTAACACACCATGTGGGCCCCCTTGTATTCAATTTACTTCTTTATGAAACTTATATGTCTCATATATTCTTCATTTTAACATAGATTTTGATCCTTGAGTAGCCTTTACTATTATTTTTTTCATGTAGTTTGTGATTGGGTCCTTCATTGTGACTAATGAGATATTATGAGAGATCATACAAGTGTGAAACATATTTATGAGATTTTGGATGATTTCAGTTTTACGAATGGATTGAAAAAGAGTCCTGTTAGATATTTTACACCCATTTTCCAGGTGTGGGTCCTCTATCCATAATGGTAATATTCTCTTATCATATAAGGGTACAAGTCATCTATAATCCACATCCCTAGAGGCGATAATCCCCAGTGGCAACAGGGTGCGAGTCCTCCATACTATTTGTAAAAATACAGTTCTCGTACTCCCCTATTCAGGGAGAAGGTATTCTATCCAAGGAGATGGAAATCCCATGTCACACTATGTAGCGAGTCCTCCATAATCATTGTATAGGTAAATTGGTGGTAATCCCCGATTGAGGAAATAGTTCCTCTATCCACGAAGAATGTACACCCCTATCACACCATGAAACGGGTCCTCCATATTCATTGTATAGATATAGAGGTTTACACCCCTATTGATTGTGTAAGTCATATATCCCTGTAGACAATACTCTTCCTTTTCACAAGGGAAAGGGTCCTCCATATTCGATACATATATAGAGATATCGTACTCCCCTATAGAAGCACATGTGCTCTATCTACTTGAGTAGAATCTTCCAAATTATACCAAGGTGTGGGTCCTCTATCAATTGGAGATTATTCTCTCTCAGGTTATATAATATTTGTGAGGTGGAGTCCATATTAATTAATTCTTTGTAAAATCAGAAAATTGTTTTTACATAAATGATGGACCATTAGAGTTACATGTAGACTCATCACATTGGGCTTGGATATTATATGAATATCCCTTTTCTCTCTCTTTTTGGGTTACCTATATGAAGATATATATTTTTTGGTTTCATTTCCCTCTTAATTTGGGTTGATTTGAATACTTCTATAATGCATTCGATTGCACCATCCTCAATTTTAAAGTCATCCTACTGGGTATGTATATACACACACATTCATAGTATTTTCTCATACATGTCATGTATTATATAGATGATGGAAAGAATGACGGTGGCACTGGATGTTCTTGGGGATTATAGGGTTCAATGTACCATGTATGATGGATAGGGTATGGTGATAAAGTGTCTATCTCCCATATCATTCCATAAATTCTAGTTAAAATAATGTTTGGACATATTTTTTAGTTGGTTGAGTATTTTCCCCAATAAAATATTATTATGATTTTATACTCTTTTTCATTCCCTAGATCTCATTACATGCATTTTTTTCACTAGATGTATGTTTTTTTATTATTTTATCTCTACACATATCCACGGAGATGTTGGGATGCGTTCATATAAGTTCTTTAGGAAAAGAAAACCAATTTTAGTTATTCCTTATCAATACTAGAATATATTCCAATGCAGGTAGGGGAACGTTTGGGGTTATCGGAGCACAATCTTCTGCTATCTATGTTGACCTTCATGGGTCAGTTGTTAACATGTTGGTATCATTGGTGGTTCAACCTCGGTATAGTGGTAAGAATTTTTCCCCAATGTGGATTGGTTGGGAACATATGGAAATGGTGTTAAATTTTCTATAGAGTGGATTTTGGGCCTGAGAACCTAGTGTTGGTGCGACACTCGCTATATTTATACACTATGACTATGTATACCTTCTTATGGACTCAAAATATTGGGTATTTGGTTTTAGGGAACATTGGTTCATGAATCATATATGATTCAGTCCTTTGAATATATTTCTTGATTCATCTCATGATATATATAGGCACATTATACCATGGTAAGTCATGATTAATATTATAATGCCTCCATCTAGATTATTATACTTGACACTGATTTAGGATCTCAAAGATGATTAGATGAGCGATGAGGCTACAATATAGGGAAAAATCTTGATATCATTCCTCATGTATGGATTATAGAAGTAACCCCAACATTCATCCAGTAGATTATACTAGTATAGTTGTATAAGGATAATAATATTCTAATCACACTTCATGAGTTCCAATGATCGGTGCTGCAAAGCTTCCACGATACGCTAGATTCCGAGATAGCAAGGATTGTGTGGAGTCACTAAATAGAGTTTTTGGACTCGTTTAGACCCTGAGAAATCATATAGTTGGGATGTCAACCAGTATTTTCCATGGAGAAGTTGGGCGTTGGTGGATTCTGGTCATCAAAACACATGATGAGTCAACAGCTTTGTGATCTGACATTCAATAGCTATTTCATGAGGAGTATGACCCCATGTTATTACACAAGGATCAGGTTCAATAGATTTTGGTATGTCAGTAGGGAGGGAGGATAGTTTCTAATTATGATATGATGTTCTTTAACATTATATAGTACTCCATTAACATAATTTTGGATGGTAAATTTTGGTAATAAATGTTTGAGCAGGGTCAACGTAGAGACATTCATTCTAGCGTGGAACCTCTATGCATTCGAACATTTGTTGGAGTGCAGGAGTAGGAACCAGTGATTGATTTATTCCTATTTATGAGACACCAGGAGGTTGGTTCCATTATTATGAATCCTAAGGATGATTTATCTTCAATGGATGGAAGGACGCAAGAGTCATGGTATAAGAGGCATAACAAAGATTAGACTCAGGAATATAGCCATGCATCTCAGGGGAAACACATATGACAAGAAAATCTCAGAGAGTGCATATTTTATGAATGTGATAAAAAATGTCACATATAATGTGATTTCACAACCCAAAATGATATAGATGGAAGGTAGATTGTTGATTGTCCACTTCTGTAGAGAGAACATTGTGATCAGAGTTGTCAATAGCATGGTTAGGGTGGCCCCTAGGTATGTGGTGCTAGAAGTGGGGCTGGAATAGCTATTTATATAGAATCTATCTATGTTGTATGATTTTTTAAGCTACATACATTAACATCACCCTTAAGAAAACTATGTTTGGCTCATGTAGTAGATGTCGGGGCCGCATGCAGCTTAATGATTTAAAGTATTAAGACCTAATTGATAATGATATGATTATAGGTATGATCTTTGTTTTTTCAATTCTTGATTCATTATTAATAGACATAAGTGTTAGTCAATTATTTATCCCCTTAGTCTTAGTGTGAGAGATGGAGCTCCCAGTTAAGGCTTTATCCCATAGTCATTGGATTGATGTTATTGTTGGGAATGCTTCATCGATATCTATTATCTATGGAAGTTTTAGCTTTCCATTGAAGGATAGAGTTTCTCATTGAATATCTTGTTCATAATGATGAGAAATGACGGTGTAATCCTGGTTATGGAATGGTTTTCCATGATCTGAGTCTAGATTGAATGTTACAAAATATGACTCAGATTCCTTATGATTGATGGTGAAAAATTCTCTGTTTTTTGTGAGAATGATCTTATTGCAGAGTGAAGAAGTATTATGAGTATGAATATAAAAACCATCCCCCATAATTTTTTGAGTTTTTTCCTTTCTTAAAAAGGATCTTCAGCCATCTGGGTTTCATTATTTGTGGTGGATTATATGATGGTTTATCCAGAGGTTGTTTTGGCATCACCACTAAGATAGGGGCTGGAATTTTAGAGCTACATACACCTATCAACCACTTTTATATCTTCAATAGTATTTTGGATGTCCCCTACAAAGATCTAGTAGCTGAGGATGTAATTGGTGGACCTCATTAGTGAAGGGTTTTATCATACCTATTGTGCCCATCATGTTAGCTCTAGTTTTTTTCAAGAAATATATGGATAAGATGTTGTATTTTTTCTTAATAATAGTCACTTATACAAGAGAATGATAATGAAATGGTACAATATTTAGAATATTTAGGAGCTATTTAATCTATTTTGAGGAATGTGATGGATTTCAATGTGTAATCACAGATCCGGCTACCTACATTTCAGTACTTGCAAGGATGATAAAATAATGTTGTAATTTCGATGTCCTTATGAACAGTATGAGTTACTATTTATATCTTTTGGTGTGGAAAATTTCCTACTAGGTTTATGTCTCTGATGAACCTAATATTATTTCCATACATTCACATATTTTCAATTTTATTTAATTATGATATACTCATCTACTCTATGTCAGAAGAGGAGAATGAAAAACATTTCAGGATAGTCCAAAACATTATTTTGGAGAACTAGACTTATGATAAGCAATTGAATATCATGTTCTAGGTCCTTGAGGTTAACATTTATTGGAATTTTATTTTTTATCACGGATGAGTTGTGAACATGGTGAATATTGATGTTGTTTATTATTGGGATCCATACATGATCATGTTAGAGGTACAATGTTTTCCTATCCTCACAAGGTATTATAGGTTGTTTATGGAAGAAATCCAAATGATTGTAGCCATATTGAACACCCAAATATGAAAAGGGAAACTGTTTACCAAGAATAAATAGTTTTTGAGAGCCTTTGAGGAGTTGAGGATGAGGCTAACTAGTGATCTTTTTTTGGGACAATCATAGGAGTAAATGTATTATATTGTGTATCACAAAGACTCTTGAGTTGATATCAGCTACATATTGATGCAGAGGTAGAAAGTGATCACATATGGGTCAAGGTAGTTGACACACCATGGGAATAACTACATGAATCATGGCATGGAGTTCATAGTTGTATCCTCTACTCTGAGGATGTGCGGGTAAAATCTTATAGGAGAGTGATTTTTTCATTAGCCATACCATCAGAGCCACAAGAATGTATCCATGTGGGGAGACATGAACTTAAGACATAGGAAATTATTGGATTTCAAGTAATAATATTATTATTTAAAGACTTTATACTTATATAAAGAGAAACCTTGTTTCATATTCCCTTTAAGGGATGTCTTGGTCTCACATTGTGGAGGAGGTGTATGAGTATATGGATTCATTATAGAAGACCCAAATTTAGTTTTATCTTTTCATTAGTTGGTGGTCTTCACTCCTCTACTAATTTTATGGAGTCTTAGTTGGGATACATCGAATGTGAGGTCCTATGTGACAAAATAACATCAGCGGATTCACTATATGAATTATTTAAATGAAGTATTCACATCATCCATTCATAAGAATGAACCAAATTGCCATTCATTATACTAGATGATGTGGAGAGGGAGTTTCACACATAACCTTTGGCTACACATCCTAGTATATAAGAGATTTACAAAGTCCTTCAACATCAATTTTGGGGGAATTAATGAGGTTGAGAATTTCTGAGATCATCTCTTAGAGTCTCACATGTTTGTTGGTTAAGGTCGAGCATAATGTTTTAGATGAATTGTTATAGCCACTTGAAAACCCTGAGATAAATTGAGACATAAAATGCCTAGAAATTTTGATATGGAGAATATGAATATTTTTAGGACATGATATCATCAGGGTGACCGATTAGAAACTTACCAAGTAAAAGATATTCTTTGTTATTAGGGTTCTATGATTGGTGGGGAGTTTGTGGAACATGTATGTGCAGGTGAATTTCTTCCATTATAGGGTTATATTTATTATTATCTCTGACTTTGAGGGGAGAACCATATCATGGTTGTTGAGAGGCATGTATGTAAAATTTGATACCCTTTTGATTATAGGTATAGTTTTTCACCCACAGGTTGATGGAAGACAAAGAACACTATCCCAATATTAGAGGATATGATTAGGGTTTGCATGTAATACTTCTACTAGTAATGGTAGGATAACTAAACATTAGTAGAGTTTGACTATAATAATAGATATCAATCTGATATCATCATATAGATGTTATAGGCCTTATACGAGTGACCTTGATGGTCACCCTTTGGCTAGACTGTGATTTGTGAAGCATCTCTTGTTGGGAAAGAGATAGTTCAGGTGATGACATATGAGGTCCAGGTGATTTGTAATTGTATGAGGATATCCTAGATTTGGAAGAAATATTATGAAAATTGATTTTATTGGCCCTATGTGTTCTAGCCTAGAGACAACATTTTAATGAAATTCTCCCCATGAAAGGGATTTTAGTGTTTTTGGTAAGGAGAAAATGTATCCCCCATGTCATCGGGATGTTTGAGATCACATATAGAATTCATGAGGTTTCATACCACCTATCCTTACCCCCACATTTGGAGCAGGTTAATGATGACATCCATGTTTTATAGGTGAGAAAATATAGGCAAGATCATTTGTATATTAATGACTTGGGGTGTGTTGGATAACATGGATGGACCCACCTTATAAGAGAACCCATTGTCCATTGAGGATCTTAAAGAGATGATATTGTGAGTATGGACCATTCCCGAGGATTGTGTTCTATGGTAGCATGGAAGCATACTAGAGATATCAAGGGAGTGGGAGATCCAGAGGTAAAATCACTGTCCCCACCTTCTTTAGTCTGGGATTTTCAAGGATGAAAATAATTAATGGATATAATAATATACAAATATTTTCCCCTAATAACACCATGAAATATTTTAAGGAATATTTTTGGAGCCAGGTGTTGATATGGAATGAGATTCAATTTCTCGGTGATCCAAAAATCAATTTTATTAAAAATTTAAATATATATTAAATCTAACACATTTAGTTCTCCAAAAATAATTAAATATCTCCCGAATGGAGTATCAAATTGAATATATAAGACCAGAGTTGAGTATTTATATTGGGGTTTACCCTACGGGTGAATTAATGATGGTAAGTGTTGAATGATCACATAAGGAAAAAGATAGAAGAAATTTTAAGTTGATTAATTGATTTATTTATTAATTAAAATCATTTGATTCGCCAAACCTATTTCCCTCTATAAATATTATATTCGTTAAATTCAATAGGTGTCTCCTCATAATGCATGGATATTTTAGAATAGGTTTAGAGTTTTATTTCATGGAAAATCATAATCCAATGATGAACTGTGTCTAGATTGTGGTGAATTGATTGAAATGGAACACAAAGCATAATATACATCATCGATGAACATTTTTTTCACCAACGATCAATCAATAATCATCGTACAACTCGTCAATTTGGGATTCATCCATTGATAAAAATATTTAGCATTCTATTATCTCTTATTATTTGTTCTCTGATTTATTTCATTATTCACATATTCCTATATATAAAATTGAATTGTTTATTTGATTTATTCGGGATTGTCAAATGTTTATCAATATTAATATCTCTGATCGATAATTGTAATCCAGGAATGATTGATAAAAAATTGATGAATCACTAATCGTGTTCCTTTTCCCTAGTTGTTCTTCAGGTTCTTCACTGTTGATCTATGAGCCCATGGTTCAACATTTTTAAGTGGGTCTGAGTGTGATATGATCACTATATTTGTGGTTGATGTACCAAAAATCACTAGATAAGTGTTTTATGGATGCCTCAGAATGGAATGTGGTAGATAATCTATTGATCTTGATTCCATATTGAAAAAAACGGTGGGAGCCACACCAGGTGTGTGGAGGCTTCAAGTAGTTGATTAGAAAATATTTTTCCACCGAATGGATGCTGGGAAATGATTTCCAGAGGTGAAATCCTTTTATTTAGTGTGGTAAAACAACATTATTTGTGGCGGAGAAACTTGAAATGGTGAATTTTTGAAAGATATGACTTTCTAAAAAACCCTGAAATATGCATTATGTACTAATATGAAGAGATAAATTATAGTTACCCATGTATAATGACTAGGGTTTTGTAAAAAAGAAAAGGATCACATATTATGTGGATGAGACACATGTTGTGTGATCACACCAAGGTAGCCAAACCATTTTCTATATAGACATGATTAGTAACACATGTGGGGGGCATGATGAGTACTCTAGGAGTACACAGACACACACTGTTACTTGAACACCTCCAGGTACACAACATTGTAAATAAGTATGAGTTGATGGGTGGGGATTGATGGACATGTTTCACCCATGGGACATGTGCATGCAGAGGAACACATAGGAAAGTCTTGGGTGGATGAGAAATTATGTGTGGTTCCCATACACACCATGTATGGTGACATACAAACCAAGACATATATAAAGGATAACATGTCTAGGATGCAATGTGTGATCACAAAAAATGTGGAATTCTAATAAAAATGTAGTACTAGATGTACAATGAGTCCTGTGTTTGTGAGAACATGGAAAAGTGGTCAAATAAAATCACATGATATGTAGACACCCTTACACACCATGTAATTATTTAAGAAAATCCTACCACTTGTATCTCTTTCATTTTAACGTGGATTCCTTCATGTGAGTATCCTATCTATATTGTTTCTACATATAACGTGATAGTGGTCTTCATAGTGCATTATGAGATATGATGCAATATTTTCTAAGAATCACCATTCTTTTGGTGATGCCTCATGATGGGAATAATCAAGATTGAATTTTAGAGTGTCCAGATAGCGATGGTTCTCCTATGTTGAGGGTGATTGTCCTCTATCCAAGGAGGCAATACTCCCTTATCACACCAGTGTGTGGGTCCATAAAACTCTGAATTTCTAGAGGTGGTACACCCTACTCTCACCAGGGTATAGGACCTCCATACACACTATATAGATACAAAAGTTTTACTCCCCTATTTATGGCACATGTCCTCTATCCACTTTGATGATACTATCCTATCACAGAAGGTAGCGAGTCCACCATAAGTTTTTGTACATATACATAGGAATTAGTCTTCTATTAAGTGAACATGTTCTATATCCATGGAGTTGTTACAACCCAATTTCACCAAGGTGTACTTCCTCTATACTCCTTGTATATATATAGAGAAATTAGTCCCCTATTGAGTGTACATGTACTCTATCCATTGAGACAAGACACCCCTATCTCACCAAGTCATAGGTCCTCTATATTCTATGATTATATATATATAGATAGAGTACTACCCTACATGTGTATTGGTTATCTATATGATGAGTGGAATTCCTCATATATTTCTAGGTTGTGGCTTTTTTATCAAATATATATTACACTTTCTAGAGCCATAGATTAGTCGTGTGGTGTGGGCCACCATCATGAATTCTTTGGAAAAAAATGAGATGTTTGGAATTGATGATGGACCTTCAAATCTGTAGGTAGCCTCCACATACTTGTATTACTATGAGATGAAGACTCCCATTATCTCTTGTTTAAGTTTATTATATGATCATATTCTCTGTTATTTAGTTTCATTTGCATATTGATTTGGGTTGAGATGACTACTTATATCATGTTTTATATTTCCCCCTCTATAGTTTTCAAGGAGTCCTACTAGGTATGTATATAATCATCCTTGAATACATTAATACCACATATTCCATGTATGATTCAGATGATGAACAAGTTAGGAATGAAATTGGTGGAGGTTTGTAATACTTGGGAGCATTTTACCATGTACCATGGCTGGGGATTGGGGATCATGATTTGGGATCTCTCAACATTATTTTATTTCTAGTTATTTTTTGTTTGGGACATCATTTCTGGTAAGGAGTACATTTTACCTATTCGATTTAGATTACATTATTATATTATATTTTTATTATGTAGTTGTAATTTCATGCATGGATTTTACTCTATATATTAGTATATTTTATTATTTTCTATCATTTAATCTATATAGAGATGATTTGTGCATGAAAACAGGTACGTTAGGAAAATGAATCACATTATAATTAATACTTATCGATGCTTATCAGAAGACCCTAGACTATAAATTCATATATGTGATTGTGGTAGCACAGTCTTCCACTATACAAGAGGTCCCCAAAGTTTTGGGTCATTATAGCGTTAAAATCCTAAATATAGTGAAAATCATTAATAGAATCAAGAAACACTACATTGTTTGATCTTATCTAGTTCACACATCCTATATTTAGGATAAACAGGTACCCCAATTTCAATTTCACCTCATTATATGTGGAAATATAAATATGTATATCCCTTGATGTCTACATCATCATATCCTCTATAATACATGAAAATATCCTTAATATGCATGACATACATTTGAACACGCTTGACTACCAGCCAATTATGGTTTCTTAGATGAGATAAATATATTTATACTACACTCATGGTGTAGAAAACACATAGCATTGTACATAACATGGCATACAAGATTGACTTTATTGTCGATGTATGTGTTCAAATTGTTATCCTCTTTCTATGATATTGTGCATTAGGACACATTATGTTATAGATATGTATACTAGGTGAAATAGGAAACAACCCCTTATTGTATTATTCGATACTGAATGTTTTTGTTATCTTTTCAATGAATGTTTATTGAATTAGTATAATCAATATTTTTAATACACCATGAAAAATCCTCAACCAAAGAATGTATGGTACATCACCAATGTTTTTCCTGGAATAACATGCGTTCAACCATATCATAATATACTGAAATAAAATTATCATTTTTCTAATTAATAATTTTCCATCCCAGTATACTATTAGGAAAAAAATCACCCTCCCACTAAATAATATGTATTTAAAAGATACAAATTCATTCTTTATCAAAAAAAAAATATCTTCTAGCTTCATCAATGTGAATGTTACCAGAACTATATGATTTATTTAATTCATAATGATATCTCTACTACATTCATCCCATATTTGAATCTTTTGGAGTTGTAAGTCAATAGGGATGATCTTTCTAGAAATATTCAACACGGTTCTTTATAAGAAAATAAATTTTTTCATTCATTTTAGAATTATTGTAATTAGGATAATATACTATTATAGGTATAATTTTAATGGATTTCAGCATAAAAACTGTTGAAATTATTCTTCATATTCAATTCATTTATGTTGTTTGAAGACATGTTTTATAGTATAGACTTATAAGCATAGAATTTATTTTCAATGAAAATTTTATTAATGAATACCCATTTCATTCCAGATATATCTATATAAAGAAGAGGATATACCAAAATCAATACATAGTTATGGAACATGTAATACATCTCTGAAATAATTTCTTCATTTCATTTAGTATAATATGTTCCACATACTACTTCTTTATAGGACATGGGTTCATTTGTATCAACAAATAATGAGTTTCCATCCTTGTTTTCTAGGAAACCATATCTTTTTCAATCTCCAACCACTCAAGTGTACCTTTGAAGTAAATGTGTCATTTTAAAATCCCATTCCAATGGTATTTATGGAATATATTATTTTAAATAATATTATACATCTTGATCAATGACTTTTCCAATGTATATCTCACTCATAATTTCAGTTTTGTAGATGCACTGCCTCTCAATAAAAATTTCAGGTCTTAATACAAGTACCTTTTTATATGAGTGTTAATATAGGTAATACCCCTTTATATCCATAGGAAATCTATAATGATACACTTTCTCTCTCAGGTTTAATTTTTATTAATAAGGAATCCTTGAAAAATTCTTCATTTCCAAACATATATAATTTATGAAATATAGAATTCCTCCAACACAAGAGTTGTTATGGAATACTATTCTTCTCTTCAATTGACACATTATATGGGGTGTATCATTCTTTCTATTACTAGCATTATGAATCCCTTGAAATAAAAAATATCATTGATTATTTGAAAACATTTACTTTTAAAAAATATCATAGTAATAGTTTCTATATGAATCCATGAATTGTTAGGGTATAAGTTTCATATATAAGATGATGTCTGTGGAATGATATAGTCATGCGATAGAAAACTAAAATAATTTTTTGGAAAACATATTTATATTTATCTCAAAAAAATTATGTTCCTGGGTCATATTAAAAAGTTATTTATAGAAAATGTTTGTAGACATTGAAAACATTTTCGTTCAAAAAATAAAATTCACTAATATTTCCATGAAATGATATAATGGCCATGAAGATAAATGTTGGATAAAAGAATAAAAATTTGATTTAGAAAAGTTGGAAATACATTAATAGTATTCTCTAGTTCCATTTCTTGAAAACTCGCATCATAAAAGAGTTTTATATATTCCAATATATCTTAGTTAAATATAATTATGGGTATAATAGAAAAAAAATCCACAATTGAGTTCCCAAAAAGTTATTATTGCTTTAGTGGGAATGAATATATATACATGGATTAAAATATCCATTAGAATCCATGAGAATTATTCATTATAACTTTATACTTTTATTTTAGAAGTTATTTCATAAATATTGATGATATAAATAAATGTAATTAAATAAAATATATTAAAATATAAAACACCAAAGAGAAATTTAATTTGACGGTTTAATTCTCTTTATAAAATCATAATCATATATAGAATCTATGAATCAAGGAGAACAAATATGAGTGGAGACAGTTGTTACAACTCGAGTAACATTTAATTAAAAACTCATTAAAGGTTATAATTTTATATGAAATTATAAATAACATGAATTATTAGAGGATCATGAAACAGAATATTAAATGGATTGGGAGAAAAATATTACAAATTAAACATGGTGTATAATTATAAAGATGTCTCAATGTGTGAAAATATGAGATAAGAGAGCCTTTCCTTATTCCATATTTGTTGTACACATGTGCCTAAAATACAAAATAGTAAAATTAGGTTTATTATATACTATATTAAAAACCATATTTATATAAATTTAATTTAATATTTATAATTATTTGTTATATTCAATTTAATAATTATATTATATTTTTCTTCTGTTTATGTAATCATTGAATTAGTGTTGGATTATTTCTGTAACTTTATAGATCAAATATGATATTTTATTAATAATTTAAATAATTATTATACAATTATTATCTTTATAAATAAATAATTATTTTGTAATTAACTAATATTATCATCTGTATTTAGTTTCAATTTTTTGTCCATGATAGAATTTTGTTGCATTGTTCAAGCCAGGGTTAAACCAACCCCATACATGAACAATCTATGTATCAATGGTAGTGTATGGTTATAGAAGGGAAAATACAATTATTTTAAATTAATAATGATAAAATTTATTTTTTAAGGATTTTTTTTAATATTTTAATTTTTTTGGATAAATAATAAAATCAAACATGAAAAAAATATTACTTTTTGGAGGACATAGTTTAAACAAGGGAGGATTATTGTCCTCTTTTTCTTCTAATTATTTGGGAAGGAGTAAATAATGATTTTTACATTAATATAATTAAAATTTATTGAAATAATTATACTTAGATCATTATATTACTATATATAGTGGAGGTTTGAAATTAAATAAATAAGAATAAAAAGATAAGGTTCATGTAATACTCACCTTGTGGCCATGAACTATCTAGTGAAAGTCTCTAGGGAAGTGAATGGATTAGGATAAATTATTGGAACTAGAGGAATATGAAAATTAGGGAGCTATTTATAAGTATTAAAATTTATATTCTTAAATATTAAGGTATAAGTTATAATTTTATCATGAAATGGTGGAAGCGACATCTTTTATAAGTGATGAAAATGGATCTTGTGTAAAATAAGGGTATTTATTAAAATACAAAAAAGTATGGTGTGAAATATGGTTTAAAAATAATCCCCACTCATATAACTGCTTTGGTAAACATTTTTCAAACCATTTACTACTTGATTTTTATGTTTTACAATTTTCATCTTTAACTTTTTAACCATATTTTACCATAGTAGTCTATATATTAGTAAATTCATATAGTAAAAAATTATAATAGAATTTTATTTATAAATATAAAATTGAGATAAATATATATCAATTTATGTGATAAACAACAGAAAATTAATATTTAAATTAAAACATTTATTATATAGAAAAATTATTTTTTAAATTTTTTTTACTAGTAACATATTTTTTCTAAATATAGTTTTGAATTTGTTACAAATTTAAAGTATGATATTATATTTTTATATATGTTCAAAATTAAAATTAACTTTATAATATGACATAGAGTTATTTTTTTATTATGATGTCAAAAAACAAGGGTTACAATAGGCGTAGAAGAATGCAAAGGATTTTCAAGGAATCTTTTGGATGAAATGAGCTCAAAATAAGAAATAAGGGTATTTTGTAACGAATATTGGATTACTTGAAAATTGAAAATGGTTTGAAAATGAAATCAAAGAACTAGAATACATGTTCTTTAAATGAATAAGGTATGTTCTTCGTTGTTTATTTCTCTTTCTAAATTCCATCAATGCACTGTATAAGTTTCTCTTACACAATAATGGTAAAATCGTCAAAAGAAATTCCCTCACCACCAAGAAGAATATAAATACCTCCATTAGTCATAAATTTAGTGGTATGTATCCATTATACATCCTCTATATTCTCTAAATTCTTGAAGCATCATCCTTCTCAACACAAAGGAGAGATGGATATCTATATGTATAAGTATTTCATGAAAAACTCTCATGTGTTACTGAGAAACTCAAAACATGTTAGAGATTATCTTTATGAAGTTTCATGACATCAAATCTATTTTTAAACAAATTAAATTAATAATATTCTATGAGATACATATCCATCACCAAACCATCCCCATGGGAACCAAGAATTTACCCCACGGAAGAGCCACCACCTTTCATAAATCACTCACATTCACAAAATTCATAACCTTTAAGAAACTCTCATCCTTTAAAAAACATACACATCAGACCCCCACATGGAGAATCAATTCAAAAACAACACCTTCATGATTTTTGATTACTCTAGTGTCATATTCTAATTAAAACTTGTTTCATTCATAACCGGACTGTACGCACAAGCAGTATCATCAACCCCCATGTATGACCCCTTTTCCCTAAGAATGACCTTGATAGTTGCATCACCCCTTAATCCAAATCATAGGAACACAAATGATAGGTACCCCATGTGAAACCTCACAATGGAAGTATTTACACATTTTTCCATCCAATATAACATTCACAATATATGTATAGTCCCCAAAAGTGGAATTATCCTACGAAATCACTCACCATTATCAGTTTAGTTGGATAGTTTTGTATCCTTCTATACTATAATTAAATTATCTTTCTTGTAATTTCCCCACCTTGTCCGAGTTAAAAAACATTAAACTAATAATCTTAATTTTCATGTAATGAATTGTTAATGAATAGAAAACATCATTCGTATATTATATTATATTGTATCGTTACCATCTGCGTTTCACATAGGATTCCCCATGTATGACACACATGGGATGATAACTCACCTATTGAGAATCACCTATGATTAAGAACCACACCAAAGATTGTTGTATCTAATTTTTCAAAATAATCATCTTTATCGAATGGCCATAAATTGAAAAGAATAGTCAGATCACAAAATATTAAACTTTTCGTTCAAACTACATTGGGTTGGATCCATATATCTGAACTTGATATATAGGAAACATCGTTGAGTTTCAATATTGAAACCAAAAAATCACTATTAAATCAATATATCTTCCACATAGAAGGTAGTACCTCCAAATAGTGATGTTATCCCCTAAGGACACACTCAATCACAGAAAATTATACCAACAAGATGTTAAACTGATGGCTAACCAGTACCCACAAGATTGTAAAACCATGAACAACCTGTATCCACAATTCATTAAACATATGGATATCCTTTACTTATAAGGAATAAAACATGTTACCAACCAACCACTAAATTAAGATACCCCAAATACCAACCTATCCTAACAATAAATTAATGCTGTGACCAACCTCTCCCCACAATACATTAAACATGTGACCAACCTGACCCCACAAAACTGTAAATGTATAACCCCACCAAATTCCATAGAATAACCACATCATGTGAAGAATATGAGATTCTTGAGGAAAAATTCCTCTGATACCTTTCATTCCTATCCCTAATATCCCATTGACGTACATGATATTCCATAGGTTTTAACCATATGATTTTTCATATATGATATTACATCAAATTCATAAGAGGAATAATTTAGAGGTTTCCATCACACCCAATGTCCACATTTGTCTGTATGTTTCCAAATCCTCTTAAATCTACAATCATAGAAAGCTACTCTATCATGAAATATGTAGTGAAATAATCTGTTATCCATATCATGATGAAATAAGGAATTAGAATCCCAAAAAAGACTCAAATATATGAGGAAGACCCTGGATGGGAAAATAGATATGAGGATGAATAAATGGAAGGAGGATCAAAGATCGCATCAAACCATTTTGACCAAGTCTCTAGCAACAGAAAACATATTGGTATAGTCCACCCACCTTTAGAAAGAGGTAATTCAATGGAAACGAAAGAACAACCCATACCCGAATGTATTCCCCATCTTGGATGTGTTGAAAAAGGGTGAACCAAATTTGAAACTATTCTCATTTAACTGTGAGTCGATCAGTAACACTAGAAGCCACCAAATTATTACATCAACATATCCATATATTCAATGATATTATTCACTAGTCCAATATGGTGGGATTTATATGAAACTATTCTCTAATAATTGGGATATAATGAATTACATTGGGCATCCCCTATCTACAAAATCATCGTCACCAATCATTCACCTTCATTTTGAGAGAATTTATATATTTAAGGGAATTAGTTATCAACGTCAAAAAATATATAATAATGGATGAAATCATCTTCAATACATGAATCATGTTGATAAAATGGTATTTAATGACCATTGATAGTATGATCGAGGGTTAGAGAATCAGTGGTGTATAAAACCTATATAACTTTGCTACTGTTGTGTTGACACAACTTCCACAACTTCCCAGTACCCTCACCCCATCTCCCAATCTGATATTATCCATTAGAGGGTTATTAAATCGCTATTTTAATTTAATTAATACCAAGAGGTCATTCTAACTAGGTACATATACCATAAGGACATGAAACCAATGATACCATAATAACACCGCCACACCCAAGGGAAGTGTAGGGGGAAGAACCTCCAGTCACAACGATGTATCATTTCTAGACCTTATTCATTGAGTGGTCTGAAGGCTATTTTCCATACATAAAAAACATATGGGGAATTCAGGACACACCCATGGAAACCAATAATTGGGAGGTAACCAAGAGTGCTCCAACCCATCCATGGGGACAAATCCATCCTATTCCACTGATCTATGATAAGGTTGTCCCCATCCCTCCTCTATCGGTCCCTGTTCAAAACATGTAACACTGATTACTAGTATATGCCACTATTCCTTCCATATAAGAGGCCTCTCCAGCAGTTCTTATTACCCCAACTACCACATAAAAACCTTATTTCACCCCCACAACCATTGTACGATGTCATCTATACACCTTATTTCGATTTATACAGCAACCACCCACAGAGATAGTTGGGTTGACTCTCCCAATAGTGGGAGAAACTAGCAACCATCATAGGCCACACTATGAATAATTAACCCATCATGGAGGTCCTCCCCACAACACTATAAATATACATAGAGTTTGTAACTATGTTTACTACATAAACTACCATGAATATCCATCACAGTGATGGAGGGAAAAGATATTATGTTGGTTCCCTAACCATGAAATTGGGCACAAATCACAGAGAATAATTCCCCATGACTCTCATGTAATCATGATTTGGTATCTCCCACACTACTTATGGATCGAAGAAGGGAATAATCACATCACCATAATCCTCATAGAGTGAAACATGAAAAATGACTTAACTGAAGTGCATCCACCCACCACCAAACTAGAGGAATAATCCTATGAACATAGGTTAACAAAACTTTTGGCTCAGGTCTATAAGGTAATTAAAGCCCTATATAGGTACCAGCATGTAGAGGATGTTCTTACATCGTTATAGAATCTAACTATGTAACCATCTCTACGACCATCATATCCCCTTCTCTCACCCCCCACATTTTATGTTGGGCAGACATCGAGATCCAGATTAGATCCCTTAGATGATAGTGAATAATTTTATGAGCCAAAGAGTAATGATTTCCTTCCTGATCATCATAAATCCCAAGATAAACAGTCATGCATGGACATGGTTATGAATATAGACCCTTATCTGAAAGACACTTCAACATTATGGGGAAGGTTTTTCTGTGTGACACCCCATATACCAGCAATTCAACAGTAATGTAGGTCAAATTCACCACCACTCCTAGTCTCCTGATCAATATCATCTAGATCATAAGCAGATTAGGAGTTGGAATACCATCAATATTATGATTATAGGGAAGACATGTGGGATATCATGGCCACCTACCACATAACAATTATGTCCTGGTCATCCATAGCCCTATTATTAACCATTCTAAAATCCATCACCAAGGGATTGGACTCATGTTTCTACCATAATATTTGGAAAATTTTAAATTCCTACATGATCGACAAGATGTTTACCAAAGGATCCATGATCATATCAATTTTATCCAGAAATAGTACTGTAGTGTTAACATTGCATCAATCTCAATGCCTTAGTGTTTTTATTTATATGGATACCTCCAAACCTTCTTCCAGACCTACATCACCATTCACTAGTGAATCATTCATGACCAATATCTCTACATGAAAATCACGGGTCAAGGGTAGCACATTGCAATCCAATTTTGTCCCATTCAATGAGAAAAATGGGGCTTTTAGAATGGCCTTCCTTCTAACAATGAAAGATCACCTATGAAAATATCCTTAGTAAATGTCAACCAGATCAATCTCCTGGATGATCAAATAGACTGGATGAACAACATTGGTGTGATCGATATAACGCACCCCTAAGGGAGAAACAATGTTATCCATAAATTTTTTAGGTTTCTGAAATCATCATCATGGATAGATGTTGGGACTTGGAAGTCCCCATAGTTATATACTACCACATACCAACCAGAATATCTACAAAGTAAAATGGTTCATTGATCCTATTATCCCATCCATATCTATTCTATTAATTGAGTTAGGATCTAGGATGGAAAATTTTATATACGATATTATTGTAATTAAGAGTCTCACTAATGATATCATAAAAAAATGCCAAGAGATACATGATATTATAGGGGATACCATCCCACATATAACATATAATTCATTCCTTCTTAGCTAATAGGATCAGGTTGATGTAGGAGGTTACATCAACCTAATCAGGATTCTAGATGAGGGTACATGAATGAATCTGAGATATGACAAAAAAATCCCACCTGAGTAGTGAAAAAACACACCATGAGATTTTGATTTTCTCACCTCATGTTCCTATAGAATAATCAAAGAATTAGTGAATAGAAACCCTAAAAGGATAACATGATAGTCTCTATCATTTCCAATATTTTTGGAATTCAAAATGAAACATACCATAATGCCACTTGAAGGAAATACTTATCTGGTGATTGAAGACCATGTCCATTAATCTCTATAATTAGGTAATATTTGATTCAACCCATTTAATGATAATGGTGATCTAATATATGAGTTAGCCTATATCTCCTCATAGTGAAGCCCCATGTTATGGACTCTAGAGGAGTAGCTGGCTTCAATACCCTTCTATTTCATCCTAAAAAGGAAGGGACTAACTTTATCAGTAAAACAAGATTGCTTCATGATTTTTTTTCTAATTTTGTGGATAATTTTAAGAGTTTTGTCTACCAATTAATCATGACCTTATATTGGAACCATATTTTCGACATCTGCAAATTCAAGTCGTGGGAGGATGGGATAGTGGACGATTTCATTTTCTAGTTGAAGGGACTAACATATTCTATTGACACGCTTCATTAGAAAAAAAAACTATTTATGATGTGTGTTGGGAATTTAAATGATGAGTTAGTCCTTACCCTTATCTAGATGAATTATATGGGTTGGGTTTTGAAATTTTTTCGAATGAAATTACCATTAGTATGAATCCTTATAATAATCAAACTAGAATTCTTCCCAGCACTTATTATAGATTTGGTGTAGAAACCTATAATGGAAGAAATATCTACTATTTTACAGACCAAGGCCCCTGGGATGGTTTGACATTAGGTAACTCTGTCATATAGGCCACCCTAATTGTAGCCTCATCAAATGAAACCCCTCAATGAAAACCCTAACCCAACACCCCATCAGGGCCATGCATCCCAGATTTTCTTTACATAGTGAAATAACAACACCAAATCCTACAATGATTTATAGTTCCAAGAGTACTTCATATGTACATTGGAAAATAACACATAGAAATATAAAATTTATAATAGGTTTATGGATTCTATCATTATTTATTATTCTAAAAGTGTCATTTTCCATTGGTCCTCAAAAATACTATCCTGGATTCTTTCAACATCTTTTATTTTCTCAAGGCCTAGGATGATCATAGACTAGTAATATTGGGAGATGTCCGGTCATAGTTAGAACATGTCTCTACTGGTCTCGATAGTTATGATGAATATTTTGATGAATGAAAATAGGCCCATATCTAGTGTATATAGAATTACAATATACAGCTAGATTATAAGGCATTATCTCATTCCTATAAAATTATCCAAGAATTAATAAGAAATACAACACCCCTTATGGTCACCACATCCAATCCAACCACCTCATATGAATTGTATCCTTCCATGTCTCAAAAGAATAAGTGATGATGATTCCAATGAAATCAGAGACCCCTACTGGTGTCGGAACTGGTATACACTCCTGGAAATTCCTTGCCTCCAAAATTTAGAGACACCACAAGAATTCAACCCATTCTTAAATATTCCACCAATGAACAATGGGAATATACTTCCATGAATTATATTAGGCATGTAGATTGATTCATGGTACTAAATAATGTGGAACACCCTAGTCTTGTATCTGGTACCTCTGGCCAATTCCATTAGAGGAGTGTTAGATTCTGCATTTATAGGTCTGAAATCATAGTCAAATCATTAAAAAAGACCATTTGAACCAAAAATAATATACAATAATCTTTGTTTCAGGATTAGTAGGGAAAAATATATTAGGAATCTCCATTGGAGATGCTTCCATATCCTACCGTATTAATTGATTATGCCACTCAATCTAAAAAACATCATGATCATCTACAGTTGGACCGGGAAAAACCTCAGACATTTAGTGGTCATCCTAATCTACCAATTCAGAAGCAGATCATGGAAAACAATAGAAATGAAATAATGACTCTTCCAATGTCACCCACTATGCCACCAGTGATATAAAGACCCTTGAAAAAAGAAAAATACATCTTTCATGGAAATATGACGGGATGAAACACCTCACTAGTCAACTAGAAATATTCTCAAACCTTGATACACCCATCATATTAAATGATATGCATGAGGACCTCATGGTGGACCAAAAGATCCCTATTTAATTCAAGAATGAGGTAGCTTCCATTGGGTCCTACCATGTGGTGGAAACCGAGTAGGAAAAATGTCTATCGATTATTTCTTTCTCCAAAGAGGATGAGGGTGCCACCATCTATGTGCTCATTCATACGTTTTATATCAAATGATATTTCAATTGTGTGGAAATATACCAATTCCTAGTAGATACCATATCATTGATCAATTTCCTCATGAACTAGACTCTCCATAGGATACGTATGACAAAATCTGATCTGACCCCCTCCAACCTAACAATTATGGGGTACGATAAGAGTGATAAAAATATGCATGACATGATTTTAATTAATAACCCATTCGATGTACTAGTAGAAAGCATAGAATTCATGGTTTTCTCCATGTATACCACCTAAAACACCATTCTATAAAGGCCATATCTCCATATATACATGGTGTTATTGTCCTCATACCATCACTACCTCAAGTAATACATCAATCGTCATGTTGGGGTACTCTAGGTTGATTATTATCCTCTCAAATCTTATAAAACCCACTACATATAAGATTTTTACTATAAGGTGGAAGTAAAATAGTTATATACTAATGGGGTCAAGCACATCAATAACCCCAATTAACTAAAAACCACTTCAACAGATCCTTTTACATATTTTAAAGACAATTTCCTTCTTCAAATCTAGATGTTGGATCCCATGACATTAAAACTTGGATGCTTCTTCATAATGTCCATGAAGAAGGTGTTCTAAAAGATTACATCACACTCTTACATGGGGTTAGAATGGATTGTTCTAGAGATCCATACTCCTATATAATATCATTGGATTTTCTCCCTAACCACTAATCCATGGAATTCCAACATGTTCAACAAATTAGAGATGACATAGTGGATGTTGACTCGACCCCATTTTTTCGATATCAAAAGAGGATTTCACATAATGAATAAACATGAGATTGGAAAATTAAATTTTGTATCTATGGTCATGATGGAGTAAGACTCCATTTTCAAGGATCCCCATTCTATTTTTAATCAATTGTCTTTATATGTAGTGGAGTTATTTCTTCCCTATGACGCTCGTGGTTCACATGGTAAAGTGGATCATGATGAACCCGAATATTTTGAGGAGGGTTTCTCCACCATGGGTGATGAGATGACAAAAGTTAATCTTGGAATACATGATAACCTAATGGTGGCAACGATCGGTGTACTGTAGAAGTATTTGGATTTATTGAAACAATACTATGATGTGTTATCCTATATGTATAAAGAAATACTATATATTTACCCCTGTAAATTTCATTCTTTCACTATGGACTCCCATTTATCCATCGTCGGTTCAAAAAACCTCCCATGAATATGAACCCTTTCCATCGTGGTTATATCAAGTCCAAATATTAAGATATTATCAATGATGCATTCATCATGGTGGTATAGAATCACAAGTATCTTGCCACTATTTTCCAATTAATGATAATGATCCAATAGTGCAGAGAATGTATCTACTTTTGGGAGCTAAACAAATACATTCTAAATGATGATATTATCCTTCTAGTGGCTGAGCAACTAATTTATGTATTGGATAATTTCTAGTCCATATAGTTCATGTATAGGTAATTCAACTATAACTAGATCGGAATGGATCCTCACAAAAATGAAGTCACCACCTTCAGCGTTCCTCCTGGAATCTTATGCTACTCATTGATACCATTTGGATTAATGAAGGATGAAGTTACCATTTGTGTTTGATCCACCATATCATCAAATAACTATTTGGGACATTAGTGGAGTGATACATGGATTATATAGTGGTTCATTATTTCTAACATCAAGGCCATATCAAGGTCCTTGTAAATGTGTTTTACTTCCTCGTATCCCAAAATCTAAAATGACCCCTTTCAATGCATGTTGGTTGTTAAAATTTTAAAATTGTGTATATTAATTTCATGGAACATAGGAATTAATTTATAAAGAGTTAATATTAATGATATCAATAAGATTCCTCCTCTTTTCAACCACCGTGAGTTGTGTGCTTTGAAGGCCTTATAGATGATATCCGATGATTCATTGTGATTCTGGATAGAATGTGTA
Organism: Viscum album; assembly: GCA_963277665.1. NCBI lineage: Eukaryota > Viridiplantae > Streptophyta > Magnoliopsida > Santalales > Viscaceae > Viscum > Viscum album. Next base: position 1,182,690,762 of record OY728159.1, read on the forward strand.
ATAATTTATTGAGACTCATAATGAGTAGTATTATATATGAATAGGTTAAATCATTTCAAACTACATTAATCGATATTAATTACTATATAATACATCCTATGATCATGTGGCCAACCATCCAAGGGAAGACGTCGTGTGACGTCCAGACACAATTCACTACAGTAAAACAGAACCTCATTTTCCATGTGGCCACATGCATGCCTCATTGAATGAGAGAGGGTGTCAGTTAGTAATAAGGGTCCATGGTTTAATATTGGGGAGACTATACCCTCATGTCCAGAGTGTATCATTGTGTAATATTCGTATCAATCAATAGTAGAATCATAATAAATTACTGATAAATGGACGAATAATCATCAATCATATCAATAACCAAGTATCCCATACAAAATATTCATATTGAAGGGTGATCATGGAATTAAATAAAAAAGGTAGTAATACATGGTTTCAATAATTCTATACAATACATGTATCAAAATTATATTGAGAAAAAAATAATCTATCTGATGATATAATCATGATCCCAATGCCCTATCATGTGGTCCACAACTCCTATGAAATAAATAATAACACATATCTATGTTGGTTTTTTATCTTATTACTACATGCATTAATGAGGTATTTCTTGGAACCCAATTATATCATGAATTATATTGTGGATAACACTTAGCTGGACACCACCAACATTCCTTATAGGGAGTCTTCTCTATGTATAAACTGATTACTATGCAATATATATAACTGAAATTAAATAATACATGTAAATTAGTATAATTGATGATATAAATTATATTATGTATTACTATAATCATACAAAAAAATATTAAATATATCATTTATGTATAGAAAGTAACAACAATAATGGCATATTCCATGTAATCACATCAGATCCTACATGGGATATTGTCGAAGGACTGTTATTGTCCTAGGAAACAACATGATCTAATTAAAGAAAAATAAACATGTTATATGGATGATAAATTTCCCTAGAATCATAAATAATAATCATATATAATGAGTATAAATGTCAATGGTATCCTATAATTTCATGTAAACATATTCAACTGGATACATGGATAAGAAATGTCAAAGAAATCCATGTATTATAGGTTGACCCGATCCAAGGTTTCATAATGTCTTATACATCCAAATTTCATCGTTAATTAGAACCAATGATTTTTCGTCTAATATTCATCATATCATGTCATGTAAATAGAATTAAAGGTGTATAAATGTTTGAGGAATCTTGATATGATATTCAAGAGGATGAAATTAGTGGTAATGTTTGAAGAATCCTATAAAATAATGTAAATTGACTCCATGGAGTAGAAATTTCCAAGGAATCCTAACATGTCAGGTCAACAGGATCCATGGAGTTGAAATGTCTAAATAATCCATGTGAGCATGTTTTATGGAGTAGAAATGTCCATGGAATCCAAATATGGTTCTAAAATCCATGGAGTATTAATGTCCAAGTCAACCTAACCATCCCATTAATATTTTAATTAAACACCCAATTAATCATTTCACTATCCTATCATGGTCATGTAAAAATAAAGGGATAATCTAATTCATACCATTGAATTACAATTGTAAATGTTCTATGGGGTTTTAAAAACCAATTTTAATTTACATTTATCCCTCACTAAAATCTCAATTAAATAAGGAAATATTATAACACACCAAGGCTAGCACAAAAAATTATATATGTGTAAAACTCAACCCGTGGGTTGTTTAGAATGAGGTAGAAAACATCCAAACTATAAAAAATATTTCAATGCATTGTATTATCATATCTATCATAATTAACCCTTGGTTCTATTAGTTTTGAAATAATCCCCTATAAAGTGTGGTGTACGGAAGAAGGATAACAAGCTATAAACAATGTAACATCATACGAAAATGTGCATACCACATACCACATCTTAGTATATGAGGAATTGTATATTATGATCCTTTTATTATGCCCAAATAAAAATTATTTGCATGAATTGTCAAATTCCCTAAAAATAGGGAATTAGATAATGTACCAAAAAAATTTCTTCAATAGAAAGAATAATATGGAATGGTGTAAGATGAATGGAAAACATACCAATGTTGACCCATCAAGACCAAAAGATCATGTAGAATATTTTGTACTGAAAAACTAGATGAAATATGAGGTGTATTCTTGAGAAATTCACTCTATATAAGGGAAGATTTTCACAGATAGTGGAAAATATAAAAGGGAGAGGGATTGGAATTAAAAGTAATGTCGGGGAAAATGGTCATTTTATCTTACGAAATTGGGTCACATGGTTTGGATGCATGATTGGAAAAACCATAAACCAACTATGTCCACATCTTTATCCAATAACCCCTACCCCCACCACATGGTCATGACACAAAGATAAACAGACTATGCATTGAATGTTCTTTGAGCCTCTATAAAAACCTCATCAACTACACACAAGTGTGTTACCCTAGTTACACAGTTCCCTAAAATGATGTGTCTTGGATAGTGGTATAGAACACCCCTCATGTTTTACTCAAACCATTCATCATGGGTCACAAATTTTTTACAAACAGTGACTCCTAGTAACCTTTTCTAAAAAATTAAGATTAGGATCTAAACAAGCCTAAAACCCCACTGTTTCCTCTATAGACTCACTAGTCATTCCCTTAGGTCAAATCCAAGGAATTGATCTATTAAATTGTTTTCTAACTCATCGAAAAGAATAAATACTTCAACATTACTCCATAAAGAATTTTTTTCTATAAATTTACCTTACAATGGTGGTCAAGATTCCTTTGTGATTAAATGCTTTCTCTAAGAACATACATCAGCCTCATTATCCCATACTTAGTCTTATATATGGTCATTCTTCCATAGCACCCATACAAGAGGAACAGATCAGACTTAGGGGGCCTTCATGCCACAAAAAATTATATAGATAGGATACCTCCCAAAGGAAACATATACATCCAACTCAATATCCTCAGGTTAAATAATATGTGGTAGATAAGATTTATATTATCAACGATGAGATACAAGGAATAAAATTTCCATGGCCTAGTACCTCTAAGAAAACGAAATCTGATATTGTGCCATCCAAAATCTCTATATTATATAGAAGGCCCTATTGTAATGAGGCGATAAAATAACATGTCCATGAATCTTTAAATGAGCCCTTCTAGGAAAAACTCTCAAGAATACCCAACTCCCCTGCTCAAATGCTATTGTTCAGCAATGAAAATTGATATATGAATTCCATCTAGACTATTCTATAGATATTCTAATCATGATAAGAGAATAATGTTGTAATTTATCATTAACAATATGAGTAAGTAGTATCACTGCCTCTCCTTCCTCTTACTAGCATAGGGGTGAATGAAATGACCAACGGTATAGGGCCACATATGGATCCCACTCTATAGTCACATGTAAGATGTCATTATAAGAGAAATAATATTAGGGTATTTTTATCCCACATAAACCCCAAATGTCATGGAAACAAGGACAATCTGTTTCCTCTAAATCATATATCATGAAATCAAACAGACCATCATTTCGAGTGTGATAGGTTGTACTCAATAGTAACTATGAACATAATCCACTCTATAACCCCTTACATAACCATGAAGTAAATATATCATATCTATCTGAAGTGAAAGAATGTGGAGCCTCATGGATGAATATGATGTCACAAATGTAATTACTCCTAATCACACCCACTAAAAGAGTCTCTTGAATTGACATAACATGGGTGACCTTGATCAACCTTTCGATAATGACCCATATTGGGTCACTACCTTGAGGTGATCTAGGTGATCCAATTATGATATCCATGTTAATATCATCCCAATTCCATTTAAGAGTAGTAAATGATTGTAAAAGTTAACATTTCAGTTGTATTCATACTTCAGATTTTGACATGTGGAATACTAAGTAACAAACCTTGATATATCCATCTCCATTGATAACCAAAAATACTGATCAAATATATAAAAACACATCTTATTATTCCCATGATAAACAACCCATATAATGTAATGGGACTATGGAATCAACTTGTCAAGGATGTCCATGAGAACCCATACATGACCATGGATATATAATATGACATCCTCATCATGTTCCAATCAATGAGGTGGTTCATCACCTTCAATTATATCCAATGGGACAAAGCCCATAACATCCAATAACTTTCTCATACTCACCCTAACCATAAGATTGTATGTCACTTTTAATGATGAGAGATTTCTCTACCTGCATGTATCTTGTACCAATATATGAATCTCTGAAAACATGTCTATAAGATTCCACATGATAAATGTCTCCAAATATTCATGTAACTGAGTCCTCTTTATCTGTATGTTGACAGCTGCATTCCCTTTTCCGAGAGCATTGGAATACTCGAAGTCAAAGGAATGAAGGTATTCAACCCACCATCATTTCATAGGATTTATCTCACATTATGTAAATATATACCTGAGGCTTTTGTGGTATGTGTCTTCGATTATATTATCTCCCTGAAAATAATTCCTCTTACAACCCAAGGAATGTAACAAATTGGCTAACATGAGATCATGTGTTAAGTAGTTCCTCTTGTATGGCCTCAAATGACAATACCCATATCCCATAACTCTCTCCTCCTATATAACAATTACTCTTATTCTGATCCCTGCTGCATCATGGTGTACTACATAGATTCATACACTCTATAGAGTAATTAGGATAGGATTTGAATTCAGTCTCTCTTTAATCTCATCAAAGGATGACTCACATGTGTCTAAGAATATAAAATTATCACACGTTTTTTATTTTATTATGATTATATTTCTATGCATGATAAATCAAGTATGACGTGACTAGTATATCCATCTAACCCCAAAAAACTATTTATTTAAAGGTTGATCTTTGTATACTCCTAGGAAATTATAGCTCTTAACTTATCTACGGAATCTGATACACATATTTTTCAGATAATGTGATGAAATAAGTGAATTCAATCCCCCTATATTTGGCACATTGTGTGATTAGAATATATATTACTGTCTCTCAGTATATCCAATAGAATCTCAAGATGGATGAGATGGTTTTTTTTGAGTTTGAGAATATAACAAGATATCACTGGCGAATACCACTATAAATTAATCCAAACAAGTATTGAAAACCTGGTTCATCCATGCCATAAAAACTACTGTCATATTCAAGAGACCGAATGATATAGAAAGAAACACATGTAGAACTTACTGACTAGAAAAACATATACAATGTATTTATGAAGGTCAAGAATTCACTTGAGGATAACATTATCACTAATCATTTTTTGAGAACACCTGAGATTTTAGGAGATGTTTGTAGAGATCATTAATCTAAGGGATGGGATATTAGTTCTTAACTATAAACATGTTTAACTTCAGGTAATAAACATAATGTCTGAAGGTACCATGATCCTTTTTTAAAAAAGGAATGGTGAACCCCATGATGAAGTATAGGGTTATATAAAACACATTCTCTTCACATCCTTCATCAACCTCAGGATATCCCAAAACATATTAGAATAAATCCTATATGGAGGATTGAATACAAGTAAAGTTATTGGTACTAGAATGATATAGAAATCCATCTCTTCCTATGGAGATTGTTTTGAAAATAAAATGAAGACAAATCCTAGGAGAAATAGAACATTTTTGGGATATCTACCTGATGAATTCTTTGATCATCTAGATACTAACTATAAATCTTGTCTATCATACCTCCTAGTCCATGATTCTCAGGTCCATCTCAGCTCTCCTAGAAATCTAGTTCACAAGTGTGAATAAAATAACATTAATATGGTGATATGAAGGTCATTATTTAGAACCAAAAATTCATGAACACATGAGTGGGAACCAATATTTCCAACCTTATAATGATGTAAATCCCTAGAATTTCAAGGATAAAGTGGTCCCATCAAAAGTGATATCCACCTACATAATTATGGAATTACCTACACCAGTGTACATTCTATGATAATATCCCTAATAGAGTAGAATGTGTTATCATGCCACTAGAAAACATAACTTCATGCCCAAGGCACTCAACTATAGAGGCAAATACCAAGCAATGTGAAGAACCTATATTGAAAAGAGAAGATAGAAACATTGATGCTACCAGAATATATCCTCTTAGGAAAGATGGTATGAAACATTTATTCTTAGGTATAAGATGTATTTTAGACATCAATAATAAACTAATCCATTGAGATATGGTGTAACTACCCTAATCAAATAAACCCTCCTATCCCTGAAAATTCGAATCATTGTAACTCAGGCCATGATCCACACCTTGCCTTGATTGGATGACTGCACTCCATCTCCTTAGCTAACATGAAACTAATGACCCAACTCATGAACATGGAGTCTGTGTAGAACCACTAACATTATATTATAGGGAAAAATTCCACAATTTTTTTGATGGCATATCATTCAGCAAGCTTGTCACTTTAATGGGTCACTATTACACTGGCTGCTCAAATGTCCATCACACCCACACATATGAAAGAGAACAGATCTACTTTCACACACTCTCTAACAAGTATTCCCCACCTGAGATACCAAAATGTGTATCTTCCAGCTAATTCAAATCGAACGAATGGATCACGAGGATGATCTAACCTGATATGCACCTTCATCTTTCATCAGGTCAATGTATATAGTCAATGCCTAGTTTACTAGTTATGAATCATTTTTAATAGATAAAAATTTACCTTTTATCTGATGTCATAATTGAGACCCTACTCAAATCCTATTTCTTTCTATATCTCATCACCTAGTAGAATAGGTGAGAAATATTATTTCTCTTAAAAATAGTTTAAATAATCTATAATTAACCAGATGCCCTACTATAGATATGTAAACTCTCTTTCTCTCTTTACCTGAACGTATTGATATAGAAATAATTATATATGGATATCTGGAAATACATCTATGCCATATCTCGATGATTCTTTGTCTTAGTAATCATGTTCCACCTTATCTAGATGGAATCTCAATGATTTTACATCACTGGGTTCACTCAGTTCATGGGAAGTGTCTTGGGATGCTCAAAAATTTATAACATGACCTCTATCGATGAATTTATAGACAATGGTCCACCATCCCATGAAAATATGTACCTAGGATGATGTGGGAACTCAAATGATAGCTTCTCCATATTTTTGGTAGGTAGTGGTGATCATTGAACCATCCTCATGAAGGATAGAAATACCTCTCTAAAATGGGACCCATCACCCCAGTGTGGTATAACAAGAAGGGACAGCAGATTAATTACTAGAGGTTATACTAGTATCCCACAATACACCATCTCTAAATAATGATCATTTCCATCCTCTTGGCGTACAACTAGATGCCTTTGTGATTTCCAATCTTTACAGATTCCAGGTTCACTCTTCAGTAATTTTTTGGAATCCAATAGATCATAGTTATAAAATTGGGCAACCATAAGCATGTTAACACGATTTATACCCATATAAATGCTCCTAATGAATGGTATGGGTGAAATAGAATTCATAAGAACACATTATATACTACTTACTTCCCATTACTTAAGTTGGTTTATTGTCAATTTGTTTTTTATAAGTTAAGGGTTTCAGTATATAGAGTTCCAATTGAAAAGTATAGTGAAAAATTACCCATTAAGTTGAAAATGGAATCAAAATTCAATAGAAACCATTCATTTAAAAATTAAATTTCTTTTAAAATAAATATCAATTATAAAAAAAATCTATTAAAATGTGTAACTATACAGATCACCAATTCCAATTTTTAAGGGTCGATACACATTATAAATTAATGTGTGGAATCCAATTAGTAAAAACCAATAATATATCAATACCTACATAAACATTCATCACAAATCCATAGATATAGAAATAAGGAACAAAAACATGCTACAAGAAATTCACAATGTAATATATATGTGACATGAGATAATGGATGACGCATAAATCGTGAAGTGATTATAATTATGCATGATTCAATATCTAATTTAAATACCATTCCATGGGAAGATATCCATAATCATAAGGAACATGAATCACCATGTGAATTACCCAACAGTGATTTCAAATCAGCTGGAATAGGCATTAACCAAAATATCTTTTCCCATCCCAGGAAATTTTGATTTTTTTGGTATGTGGGTTATCTTCTTCTTGGTACAACTCAATAAAAAATTATAACACCTTCTTTTTATTCATTATATTATTTGAAAAAGATATGAAAAATTAAAGGAAGACTCTTGGAATACCACTTTTTGACGTCCTGTAACCAGTTCACTAAATAGTAACTGATCCCGGTTGTCCACATCACCTAAATAAGGGTACCCTATACAGTAGATACTTTTGAATAGTATCCAGGGTCCATGATGGAATATTAGGATTACAATACCACCATATATTGTTTTAAATATTACAATATAATCATATCAAATAATATTTGAAGCATTGTAAATAAAATAGAAATTGAATATTAAAAAACCGTCATATAAATTACGAAATTTCTCATCCAAGAGTATCATATACAAAGATGGTAATGAAATGATATAAAAAATATATTAATACATGGAAACATTAATCATGTACAATAAATATATATAAATTAAAAAATAGCTATAAAGAAACTATCCCCATAGAGAATCATGTGCCCAAATCCCAATCTTATGCTCCCCTACTCATATAAAAAAACAATCAGGCATCTGGAAGCATGAACTTTTCTCTTTCCCTACATGCATCCATGAACTCTATCAAGATTCCAAACTGGCACCTGAATAGTGGCTAAGATAACACATAGTTTAAAATAGACAATAATGTCTATAAAAAGTCATGTCCATAATTATGACCAAAATCCATGTTCAAAATACCTAAAACAATTATACAATACCTGTAAAAAATATAAGAGATGTTATCCAATATTAAAAGACTCACTATAATCATACAACTAAACCATACATATCTCTATTAATCATATAAAGTATCAAAAAAATTTAAACAATCCATGAATTCATTTCCAAGAGTACATGGGATAGAGTCCAAATATGGGTAACATATAAGAAAACTACATAATTTAGGTAAAATATATAAACAATATCCAAGGAGTAGAAATGTACATGGAATCCTTATTGTTCAACATATAAAAGTATTATAAATATCAAAGGTATCTTAACATCCCATGTAAAATAATTCCACAATATCCTTAGTGTATTAATATGAAAGGCTTTCATGCTATCTAGGTAGACCTGATCCAAGGAGTAGTATTGTATGTGGCATTCTAATATGATCATCAACTGGATCAATGTAGTGGTATTGTATGAGGAATCAAAGAAAGTCATGTAAATTGGTCACAATGGATAGAAATATTTGATTCAATAGGTTTCAAGAAGTGGTAATGTCCAAGGCATCATTGAATTTCATGTAAAATATATCCAAGGGGTTGTAATTTCTAAGGTATCCTAACTATTAAATTCACTAATTCATTAACCAATAACTTTTTCATTTCAATATACCTACAAGATGTTGTAAAAATCTACAGATTATCTAATTAATACATTCCAATTATAATTGAAAGCATTATATAATGGGTTCACAACATTTTATAAATCACATTATGACTTATTCAACACTCAATTATAAGGTAAGCGCATCAAACCTCAAGGGTTTCATGAAATAGATATAAGTGTATAACCCACCCTATAAGCGGTTTGTTTTGAGGTTGAAAACCAATAATCTATAAAAACAATTTCAATTTATTGTCTCAAAATGTTTACTTCAACTATATATTGGTTCAATTAATATAGATAGAATCAACAAAAAGTCACGTGTGTGGCATAATGATAACATGCTTTGAGCAATGATACTTTGTGGTAAAATGTATGGACCACATACCTCATCTTGGTAGATTAAGAATTGTTTGGTATAATCATATAACCTCATTTAGATCAAAAATAAATATGTATAATGGTTGATCATCATGAAAATAAGGACTAGGATCCTACACGAAAATTGAGTCAATGATAGTAGGACAAATAGTGAAAGGAGAAAGATGAATGGAGAAAATACTAACACAGATTCAACGAGATGAACAACTCTTGACTCACAAGTCAAACAAGGGAATTATATAAATTTCTATGAGAAGGCTTGGGAATATCACATAGGATAACAATGGTTTTCTATGTCTCATGAAAATTATAAATGAGATATGGTTTTACATTTTATAGTAAATAAGGAAAAATGGTAATTTTCCATCAAAACACTCGGTCACATGGTTTGGTCGAATTATTGAACATAAAATTCAACAACCATGCACACTTAACTATCAAATAACCCCCTATCATGGAAATTGTTCATTGTTATAAAATTCATGTGTCGACCATTCATTTCATCTTTGTCAAAAGCTATAACAACCATGCATGGTCATAATCCTGTAGTTTCAGAGTTTTTTCAAATTATGTTTCCCTATATAGTGTGTTGGACCACCCCACATGGTTTTCACAAACCATTTGACCTAGTTTGAGTCATTATATTTACCAAGTTCCCATATTCCTTTTCAAAAAAACATAGGATCCAAACAATCCCCTAACAACCCTGTTTCCTCCATTGCATCACTGGGAATTCCCATTAGATCAAAACAATGTAATTAAAGTAGAAATAAAAATGTTCCACACCTAATAGAAAATACGGGAACATAAACTATGTTCCCTTATGTGACCAATATAGAGTGGTCCTTTGCAACCATATATATTAGAATAAAAATGGGGGAAGATAAAATATCATTTATTATCTTAGTAACCTAATCCTCAACATGAAGAATAGAAACTTTCCCATCAAGAAGAGCCAACTCGCCATTATCATTTTTCTGATGTTTTTTTAATAATTGTAATTCCACAAGAATAAATTGGTATATTTCAGGAATAATATAATGTTAATTATCAACCATTCCATTTTTATAGTCCTAATGGAATGTTAGAATCTAATTTTATTGTATTTCTAGATCTGGAGTGTCCCCCATAAGGTTATGATGGGCCAAGTGCTGGTGGATTTCCTATTTATGCATCTTACTCCTAAGGAAAAACCTAAAGATTTAAATATTTTAGATGATTTCATCCTCTCTATGGATGATATCATGCTATCTTGGTCGGTGTATTTTATTGTTTCATCTCATAGCATGTCCAGAATAAGGCACAACGACCCCAATCTAGTTGGGTGGTCCTTCAATTTGTCTTCCTCAATCAAACACATTCCATAATTCTGTACTCATTCTTATTTTAATAATACTATACAAATGAGTAGGATTAAAGGATCTTATCTTCGACCTTATGTTGGCTATTGAGATTTATTTCAACTATTTACATGTGAAAGGATACTTTGAACTAGTAATCTAGTAGATCAATAGAAACAATCTCATCAGGGAAAAATAAAATCGTCCCCCTGTGAGGCAGACCTATGAGATGATGGACTAGTTACCTTACCAAAAAATGTTATATCATATTAACCAATCATGTAATGAACAATGATTTCACTTTGGAAATCTAGGCGGCATCACTTGAAAGTCTCGATAATGAAAAATTAGTGATTCAAGTATCCCATCATTGGATCACATCCCATGTTGCTTATGATGATTAAAAATGGAAAATAAAATATCCACTAGAACATCTACAAAAGGTACCTAAAATTCATAATTAGTTAAACAAACAACCAATTGGATGAATCCATTAATTGTGTATCTCTAACATGTATGTCACCCACCATACCCGGTCGAGGGAGAGAAAATCTGTTTTTGTGTAGTGAAATTTATCCTTCAGGTTAGCCCCAACCATTAGCATACAAACTAAATGAATAGATTCTCCAAAATCCACCTCATTTTCATCCATGAGAAGTTGACTCCTAAAGTCATTCATTTGGTCCAGTCTAGGACGTGGGGGGCCCATAATGTGGGAATGATGATTTATCACCAGATCAGTAGGTTGTGATACATTTATATTGCAATAATCCAAAGCTGTATCAAATTCACCAAGATGTGTCATTAATTAAAGATCCATTCCAACTTCATGATCTCAAAATAGTAGCCTCAACATATCACCATTCACTCTAGGCACTTCTTTTTAGGGTGACTTGATGTTTTGGTCCCATAACTGCTAGTGGTATCTCAAAATGTAGGTAATTTTTGGATACTAGAGAATTATTTTAAATCTGGGTAGAAACCTTCCCTCACAAATAGGTCAAGACCCAGTCAATTATAGAGTATGTGTTGTGCCACATCATTTTTTGATTTTGGATTCCATACACCATTATAAGGAATAATGGTATGAGATTTCATGTTACCCATTAAAGAATATATACTATAAGTACAATATAATTTCAAAACATACATCTCACTACCATTCATAGAGAACTGTGTAGAACTAGGTATTCATAGAAACCCAAAATGACATATAGAAAAATATGGTTGGCTAGAAAAAAAATATTTTTCCCAATAATCTCCCAAATTACCTTAGGGACTATTGGAAAATTAATGAAATTCCACCTAGGTGACACCATTATTCGTGGTGTACAGGGTGAATGAAGTTATACTTATGTAGTTTCAACTTACATTTATCTAGATTTCCATTTAAAATTAGAATACACAAAAGTATAGTGTAAATTAATTTAACTTAGTAGAAATATCATTAGAAAAAAGGGTCTATGGGTTATAAAGCCTAGAAATGCATCATAATTGAGTGGTACATGAATTACAAAAAAGGTTTGCCTCTTCTAATTTATTCAAGGTGATATGGTACGTGATCATAGGAATCCCATGATTCATTGAATGAATTCATTGAAAATGGATCCCAAAATGGGATGTCCTTATGCAATTCATAATTCCTACTCCAATGGTGCACAATCACTGATTACCATGTATGGGAATACAATCACACCTCCAAGGAACACTAGGTTCTTCAAGAGGTACATAGTGTGATATATTATCTTGTGGATTAAAAAATTAAACTATAAATTAAAATATCAGAGTCATATGAAGTTAAAATATATGACAATTTCTGAGCTATATGACATTAAATTGTATTCATTCACTATGTGGTAATCATCAGATTCCTGCCATGAAAAGTATGAGAGGATCAAGTAGTTTGAGTTATAAAATTTTAAACAAATTATCTAAATATCCTAGTCATAAGACATTAATGTATATTGAAACATCCTAGATCCATGAAAATGAAATTTAGTCATACCTTCTGTTGTAATTAGTGGGTGTTAATCATGTAGAAATTCCCAATTAATTTCCACCCATACACCACTGTATTAATATAGTTTTTAATGGTAAATTAAAAAATTATTTAAAAAATTAACTTAATGTTATAGTCTATAAATTAATTTTTTTCATTGTTATATAGGTAAATTTTATTGTATTAATGATTACATTTTAGGAGGAGGTGATTTAGAGATCCCACGATGGAATTCACAAAAAACATGCCAAACTGTGCGAGATACCAAGCACACATGTAGAATTATATTTTTTTACATTAGATAATTCATGGATAAAATTAGGCTATATATTTATAGAAAATTATAAGAATGCATGGGTCACACTTATCTATAACACCATGGGGACCAATTCATCAATCTAAAGGCCCTAATGAGGTCCACAATGTTATATACTTTATGGTAAGGAATAATGGACAACACATTTTATATGTGGTCCATAAATCGTGCCTCAAAACACTAATTTTGATTATTCCACATTAATTGGATGTAAAACAATATGTTCTAGCTATGAAATGATTTTTAAGATAATTGAACATGTTTTGGTTAGTGAACCAGTAAAATAAATATGGTGTAAAATTATTTGATGAACACCTTACATACCCCCATAAACAATTGGATTTTCATGGATCCAAATTTCTTACTTTCTCTTCAAAAGAAATCCATGGATCATTGGGAATGTTGATAAAGAAAGGGATAAAATTTTATCTATTTTTATTTCTTTCTTCATACATTTTAATCCTCTTATCCATTATGTACTTCTAATCATATTTGGGATCAATTTGGGGGTCTGTTATTTGTCAAAATAACAAGCTCCATTCTAGTAATCATTGGAAGGTAATTAAATTTTTATGATTAATGTATATTGTAATTAATTTAATCCATTTGGGTTTTTTTGTTTTGGTATGATATAATACAAATCAAAGTTATAATAATCCTCATTCATTCATGCATAAACCAATCCTTATAATGATTTGAGTGTGTTTGCCTAATTTCATAAGTCTATTCTTTCATGAGTGTGTTTATGGATTACATATTTTGATAAAATTGAGAATTTATAACCCATCATTATGCATGTTTTTTGTTGGGAATTTTTTTGATATACCCAAATTGGAATCTCATCATGTTCTTGATGTGATTCCTTGGTTGAGTACAGTTCTTACATTGCTATAGTTTTATTGATTATGAGCTATCATAGATAACCAATATAATCGATTGATCAAATCATAGGTGTTATAATAATTATAAATTAAATTAAAAACTGGTTTTACTATTTAAAAATCAATTAATCAATGATATTTTCTAATTTCCTTGATAGTGATTATGGATGAGCATCATGGGATACTAACTCGGGTTGACCCCAATTTCTCTAACTTATTTCTTTTACATAGTAATATGGAATCAATTAATATATTTAAATCATAAACACATTATCACTTAATCCTATTATTTATTTCATAAAAAATTAATCGAAAAATTAATTTTAAATTAATGATCTATGTATCCTTTGAGAGACAACAATGAGCTCCTATTATACTACATAAATTTTAGAAAAAACAATTTCAAATTTGACTTGTTGAACAAATCGATCAAGTTTTGACATCATATCCAAGGATCCATGAACATTTATCCATTTATTTATTTCATTTATTTATTATTTATCACAAATTAAAATTTCTACAATCCCATTTGATTTTTTATATTGTTTTATTTTTAATTTTTTTGCGGGTTTCTCACTCTATATCTATTCCTTTCTTTTTATCATTGTCTAATTTTGTGATATATCATTTTCTTTTATTTTGTATTTTAATTATACTTATGTAATATTCTTTTATCCATATTCTGTTTAATGAATATGATAGAATAAATCAAAAAGAAAAAACATCACGACTAGTTATCCTTACTCGGTCTGAAATAGAGAATTGCATGAAAGAGCCCTTGAAATTGAAAAGAACCTTATCTTAGAAATTAGAAGAAATAATGTAAGAAATTATAGTAACACTAAAGAACCAGTTATGGAATCTAATTTTTTCATGTAAAAATAATATATATACAAATCAAACCGTAGAAACATGGCTAAAAATAATCATACATTAAATGAACTCAGCACCCCGAATGTGGAGTACCGAACTATGTATATCTAATACCCCAAGGAAAAAACCAACATTAAGGTGAGAATGAGACTCAAACAAATGCTTCCAAAATTATGAGGTCTTCCTAGTAAAGACCCTCAAAATCATATGAATGATTTCCTTATAATTCACTCCACCATGAAACCCCAGAATGTGACTCGGGACCTAATTTATTTTAGGGCCTTACCTTTCTCACTTGATGGTTCTGCCAATGACGGGATATATTATATTTCTACAAAAATTATGGGATAAAATAACCATAAATGACTCTTTGTAGAGAAATTATTTCATTCCACCAAAAACCAATCATTCAACAATGAAATATGTGGCATTAGACAACCACAAGGAGTGACTTGTCATTAATATCATGAATGATTCAAAAGACTTTGTCCAAGTTTCCCCTGAAAAGAAATCAGTGAACATTTACTAATTTAATACTTTTATGAGGTTATTTTCTACATGGATCATGGTATGATAGATGGTGTATCTGTTTGTTCTATATCATATAAATATCCATTCACTTCTCATGAGTTAATAGAAAATATTGTAGTTAGGTCCCACGTGGACCTAGATACCCTGAGAGGGGGGATTAGTGTATGGATACTATTATTAAACTTATTCTTACACCATATTATCATAAACTCATTATTACAATGGTAGCTTCATATTATCTATAATTTTTATGTTTATCCTATCATTTACAATTTTATTTGATGACTACTCAATGCATGTAAAAAAACAGTGCAAGAACAAGGACACATATGTTTTTACATGGTTCTCCCTCACAGGGCTTTGTACAATGAGAAAATAATATTGATATGGTGATGTACGAAATCCACTAAAGGTCACTACAAATTATATTGATTGGGATAGATTAATTCTATTCCCAGGCTAACTACCTTTTCAATGTTTAGGTTCGTCTCACTTCATTCCCAATGGTCACTCCTTATGTATCTTCCTCTAACTCCCTACTAGTGTAAGGATCACCGTCTTCATCTTCCTTCACTCACTGATCATGGAAGGGATCCACTCACAGTTTATGGAATTGTTGGTCCCTTAATTTGAATGAATTTTTTTCATTAACTATTGATTGATGCTCCGTTTGATTTTCCACATTCATCCAATAATGAATATTTCTTTACCAAAGATACATTGGGAACCTTCCATCTTTTGTGATACCTCAGGCAGACTTGCATGCTACCTTAAGCCTGGGGCACAAGGGTTACATTTTTCATGAAAAAAATAACATTCACTCTTCTCCAACATTATGAAACATAACCTTTTTAAACTCACAAAAAGTGTGACACACACCCTTTTATTCCCAACTCAGTAATGTCGCAGAACTACCATCTGGCAAACAACTTCTAAATAACTCAATACTTGTGCACCCTCACCACTTGCGCGACCAATGATCTGATTTTATCTGATTTTTGAGTATATAGAAAATAAGGGGGTAGAATCATATTTATAGGAATTTTGGTGACCCTACTCATGAGGCACACAACATTTCGCCAGATTCACCAGTCTATATTCCCAATCCTCTATTGTGCGAATCACCTGCGCGCCGCTCCAAGACACACACTCCCTTATTTCATTTACCATATTTTTATGTTATAACATTGAAATATGCATGGAACAGAACATTATAAGGATCATTGACTCTAGTGCACAAATCCCTTTCCAAATACGAATTTCAATATTCTCCATGTTTCAGACCAAAATATTTGGTAAACACTAGAAAAATGTTCTACCTTATACATGTTCTTCTTGTATGGACTATTGATTGTACATTAAATTTTCAAGGTTCTTATTCAAAATATATTTTAAAAAATATCTCTATAAGATGACAATTGACGATGGAAACATGCTTTTTCCACAAACAAAATCAAAAAAAAAATATTTCAATGTTACCTTGAGGGATTGTTTTCCCATCAATATCTCCGTTTGAGTTTGTTGAAAAATCTTCAAAAGATAATTCATCACATTTTGAAACATCGTTAAATTGTTTTCATTATTATACCACCCTTTACCTCTTACGATTCAGATATGGATCAAATATTTACTCAACACATACTATAATCCCACATGAGAAATGCTGACATGAGAAACAAGAATATAATTCAAAGTTCATCAATGGACCACTTCATTCAATTCCAAAACCACTTTTATAATTTCATCAGGAAACCCAATTGTTGTGATATATAATATTTGATTGATCACTTCTATCATTGTCAAATTTGATACTACCCATGTCTTATTTTGACACCTAATAGCTTCAACTATCCCTATCTTGTTTCTCCATTAAAGAAACATATCCCAATGTATTGACTAAGATATTTTATCACTTTTACGTCGGAAATTTATCCTCTTTTTCAATGAACCAAAACTAAAATTCACTGTGGTTTGAAATATGGAAAATAACACATATCAGTACATTAGGGAAAACAAAAAATACCACAGTGAAATGGGGTCCCTCATACACACTTTTTTATGTGTGCGGATTTTACGGAATCCCAAATCCAGTAAATGCATCTGAAATGCTTATTTGGTTAGGGTCTTTGTCATATTTTCTACAAATTGAATGTATATAGAACATACTACAATTTTATAGGCCCTTGATCTACAATATCCTTGATAAAATTATACTTTATTTTTATATTCTTTGTCCCTTGGTGATGGATAACATTTTTTCTAAGATTTATATGACTTGAGATATCCTAATGGATTCTGATTGGAGACTTCATGTCAACCCCCTATACGTCATGAGATCCTCCATAATCTACCACCCATTAAGTTATAGTTTCATAAATTCGGCTATATTGAAGTGGTATTTTTTACATAGTATAACATGTTCTGGTCACAATAATCTTTGCTAAGTTACACACTTTATAACCATATTATGCTGAACTATATGACAATATGGTTAATGATATGTGACCATCAAATATAGTAATAAATTTTCCTCAGCTTATGATGTTAAAATGAATTTTCAACATCCTTATTGCCACTTTTAAAACTACACACCTTCCATCCACATTGCATGAATGAGAACTGTATAATGTTTCAATCGCTCACCTGAAAGGAAATTTTACCCTTTTGATGCCATAAACCAAATGTAACACTCTGGTTACATGATCATCACATAGAGATAAAGAGAACACTTCCTTATTAAAGTTAGTATGGAACATTATTAGTATGATACACCCACTTAATGTTGTTAGGATGAAAGTGGATTAATCCCAATAGTGTGGTACTCTATTTTAATATACACTCAAGTTCACCCTCAATATTTTTTTCTTCTTTGATTTCAATCTCCATAATATTATATATCTGAATTGGAACCATAATGGTGAAGGTGCCTATCCATTATGACTCACCTCCCATCATAGTCACATGAGTCAAATAACATTAAACGAAAATTTGATTGGACTTTGTATTCTAAACTTGGACAATGGTCTACCTTCCATTGTATGTCGTCACCCTTGGTAGTATGATAGTGGAACCTGTGTTTCAAACATGTTCAAGAGTCATCCATTATCATGATATCACTCAAATTTTTGTTCTAATTCATGTAAATATCAATTCACTTATTCCAAATTTTCCATTTTTATGTAGAATTTAATTCCATTTGAATTATTCAACTCACACACATACTAATGCGGGGATAGAAATTCTACTATGGAGAGTCATACTCTCAAACCAAGGGCTTCCTTGTCTGGACAATCTCAGTGGTGTAATTGGACATTCAAATCATAATTTTTTGGTAACTGTATAGAATTATCATATGGAAAATCCATATTCTATATACCACCTACTTCTTACAATGATTATTACTAATATTGGAAAAGATTTTTATAGTTGGACATATTGCTAATATGATTTATGTGGGACAAAATTAGTGTTTGAGGAATTAAAAAAAATCATTTTCATTATAATGGGTGTTCACCAAAATGATAGAGCCACTCCTTTATTTTAATATAAATGAATGCATCTAAAGGATTAATACATTAAAACATGAACTCCAACTTGGCTAGTCTATACTGGATAGCCTCTAGGTTTTGTTTCTAATCGAAAAGCTCCACCTCCTCTAAGGTTGGGAGTATAATATTAGCTAAGATATGCACATTAATATATTCACCCATTATATATTCAAACTAGGATGCCTCCTCTAGTGCCTTGGAAATGGACACATCCAATTGTACCTTAATTTGGTTAATTTCCACTCCTTTATCATTGATCATAACCCCAAACATCAATGATTGTTATTCGATATGAGAAAAAATTTCTTCCTACCACATGAAGTGAATTGGTTCCCATAGATTTCTCCTTGTTTCGAGAAGAATCATTATTTTACTACTCCTATAATTCCCACTCTATGAGAATGTTTTATCCATATTGTGGATACTAACAAATTCCACCCCACCAATACCCTACATTGGAATTATAGGAGGTATGCCCACTACCCTTCTATCTCTAAGCCTTCATTTTTAACCATCCTCATAGGGAAGGGGAACTGGTGGAACATGAATCATTCCACTAGACCAATACATTCATATTGGATCCAAACGGAGAGGCCAAATCATGGTAGTGTTCATCATGGATGGCCAAAATCTCTTACTTGGAAGGGAAATTAGTTTTAGGCACTCATACATAAATGTATACACCAAACCATCCATTAAAAAAGGGGAAAGTTACAAATATATAGATAGGTTTCTTCCACTTACTAATGTTGTGAAATAAATTATTATCCATATACAACATTTGTATGACTAAATATACAGGCTTACCCACTATCAGAATCTCCACCATGATATGTGTGCTTGACTACACCCCCATGTGTGTATCACAGACCTGGAGCATCCACCTATGGATGAGTTCTGTGTTAAAAAAAAGCAATATAATCATGAGAGACACAATATTTAAAATATACCCACAAAAGTGCAACTAGCTTTCATCCAAAATCACCCACTAGGAGTGTTCCTTCCCACACTTGGATTCCAGTAGACATTGGTATGCACTCCATGGATTAATTAAAAAGTTATTATAAATTTTTCTTGAAAGGGAATTCCTTAATCAAATTATTTTCTTAGTTGTCCCATTTTACAGGGTGCAATAGAACCCTTTCAATCCCTAACATTTTCTCCTAGTCATCCAAAATGATCACGGCATGGAGGAAGTCATATTACAATTATACTTGTATGGGGATATCCATAATATAGTTTGGGTCCAATAGGATTATGTTGACCACACCAGATGAAAATAAAAGGTTTGGGTCTTTAGCGGCCACCTTCTCAGTTTATCATGAATGCTCTATGGGTGAATTTAGGTGTAGAACTAGTAAATACATGTCGCTTCATACATCCACACTCTATTAAGTTACACCTCAGCCTTTTCAAAGAACTGGAAAAACTGGTATACCTAGACCCACTTATCATTGACGTTTATACCCTGGTTTAGGTTCCACTCCTTTGTCTAGACAAACATATGTTCTACAAGAACTGACATGAAGATACCTTCCTATTGAGGAGGTCAAATCTCTACAACATGCTCTTCCCTGTTGATGTTCTTCATATAGTTTCATAGGGAGTGAGTGGTGGTGGATGTGTGTCTCATTATTTAGTGACCCACATCAGTTATATTCCATTTATAGATCATTGGGGAACTATTTAAGTAGTCATAAAGTGAAACATGGTTGGAATCAAGGATGACAACAATTTAATTTAGGCCCAAAACCATATAATAGCGGTCTATAGTATAATGGAGAATCAAAATGATCATTTTGGAGATAACTAGGGTAAATATCATGATCTAAAATCCTCCAAAAGATTTATATGGTAATGATGTTCCCATTCATCTACATACGAACTGTAGAAGTAGATGAAACCCATTTAAAGGTCATCTCTGAGGCTTCAAAATGATTTGTTGTGCTATTAGAAATATTTCGTTCATGATGGTTATATGTTTGTGAAATATGTAACTTCTGAATGAAGCTTGTGACAATATTTTTTGTCAAATATCAGATTTCTATAAGTTAAAATGTTTTTGGATCCCTATGGATTGGAATTATAGAACAATCATTAAGGTATTAAATTTAATGAAAATGGAGGTATGTGAAATATTATGTTAAAATTTCATCATCCCCCATGGGGAAGTCCAATATTTAGGTGCCAATAGATGATATGGGTTTTATAAATATGACACCTTGATTAATGTAATTAAATAATTTAACCTAAGAATAAGGCGCTCCTCTTCAATATTGGCTCATATTTTGATTGGGGGGATTTTTTGTCTCAAACAATAAACTATTATAAGATATTTCAAGGAATTAATAGAAATTTTGAGGTTAATTAAGGATGAAATAGGTTCAAAGTCCATCTAAGGATCTAGATTCATGATTAATGGATTATTAGTGAAGGGAAAGGCGTTATTTATGGTTTTGAGAGAACCACATAAGTTTATCATACATGAATATGAAAACATCCATGTAGCACATGATACATCAAGTCGGTAAACAGAGTGCCACATAAGTTTCTATTATTTAAAGATGAAAAATTTTATGAAAATCATTACTCAACCTCTATAATTAGTGAAAATAATTCCAATCATGTAAAATTTAAGGGACACAAAATTTGGGCTTTCCATAGAAGATCTAAATTTAAGAAAATTCATCCTTTATGAACCAAAGTAGAGATGGGTTCTGAGAAGTTACTATCTTTCAGAAATAACATCTCATGGGTTATTGAGACTCTCAAAATACAACATAGATGACTCTTATGAATGTAAATGATATTAGTACAAGATGAAAACCCCTTATTCTTATTAGGGATTTAAAAGATAATAATCTTTTATAAAATATTCCCCATGTGGTCTAAGCATTTTTAATCAAATATATATATTCTATTTTCATGAATCCCTCAACCATTTTTCTATAATAACATCCTGAAATTTTTAATCCCCACTTTACCTTGGGTATAGGATCCCTAAGGATGTGATCCCCTATGTGCTTCCTCACAATGGTCGTTCTTACTCATTATTCCATCCAAAATTACTTACATAGTAGAAATGTATTCCCCAATGGCATAATCATCATGGTAAATCTCTCACCATTCCCAATGTAGAGGGAAGGTTTCATATCATTATCTCCTATATAGAAATGGTCTCACGTGTCATATCACAAACCAAGACCAAGATATAATACTTTAAATTTTCTATCCCAACCTCCTAGGCATAAGATGGTAAAATACATGAAAATCACCTCACCACATATATAATGTTAACCTATATAAAGAACATAGGATACCCCATTTATGAATTTAATGATATGATTCCTCACATTCTTGTAATACCCTATTTTGAAGCCCCACACCATAACTTGTTGTATCTCCTTCCATGACACAAGAGTCTTTAACACATGTTGTTAAACTGCATGGACTGGTCATGTAACACAACCTTAAACTATGAACTCAAACTATGTTTGTTATATTCCCTTTATCTTAATAGGGTACATATGATGCCTCTTGAATCTACAATCTTGACATTCCAACATCACTATTAGATCTGTATATCCACCCCATTTAAAGAATCTACCTATAATGAGTGATTATCTCCATGATCCGGGACATAATAAACAAATCCAAACCGACTCCAAAATATTTTATATAAGTGAAAAACCTATCCCCATTATATGATATACTTATGAACAACCTATCCCCATTAGATGTTAAATAGGTTCCCATCCTATAACCACAATATTTTAAACTTGTGACCTAACTCTCCGCCCAAGAAAATAATATTATAGATAACCAATACCTAAAAGACATTAAACAATGACCAAACCCTTTTCATAAGTCACTAATCTATGACCTGCAAAAAGGATCAAAATATATACATAGTGAAATGAACATGATATTCCTCTGGAAACTATCCTTAGATTACAATCACCCATAAAAGAAGATACCTCATGGATTAAATGGGATATTCTAGGTTATTTAAATAATATTACTCACATATGATATTCTCTTGACTAAGAAATAGGATGAATTTACAGGTTCCGAACACACCCAACATCCACAGATATCCATATGTGTGAATTCATCATATTCTATAACTGTAGGTGACATCTATGTCATAAAAGAAGAAGTGTAGTTAACTATTATCCATTTCAAAATAGTTCATTGAACAATGTTAAATAACATGACTCAAATCTATAAGGGGGGTCCACGACTAGGAAATTATCATCATAGAGAAATCTATTAAAGGAGAATCCAACATCCAATAATGAATTTTGATTCAAGAGTGGAATCCCCAAACATGGTTTTAAGGGATACCCAAATTTGGAAAGATGGAAATTCTATAAAGAGGAAATTTCACCCCAAACTCTGATGTCTTCCCGATCATGAATGATTTATAATTTTTTTGAAATAAAATAAAAATATTAATAATGAAATTCTTTTAAAATACCTCATTTACCAGTATCATTTTCAATAAATTTAATATTACTAATCATACTATTTTTCAATATAATTATATTAAACTAAGTAAAAAATAGGATCATGTTAATATAAAATAAGATATATATTTTTTATAATTTATTTCAATATAGAAGGATGTCTATGTTTTAATATAATTTAATAATTTAGTTCATAGAGTATACTTTTAATTATATTTCCAAAATGACATATGTTGGATTTATAAATAATAAATAATATTTTTAAATTACTTATTTTACTTATAAATTTAAA
Source organism: Viscum album (assembly GCA_963277665.1). Classification (NCBI taxonomy): domain Eukaryota; kingdom Viridiplantae; phylum Streptophyta; class Magnoliopsida; order Santalales; family Viscaceae; genus Viscum; species Viscum album. The sequence goes on from OY728159.1 coordinate 1,182,714,909, forward strand.
TATATTTTATAAAAAATCTTTAAAAACATTTAAATTATTGTTTTATTAAGATATTGTCATAAATGAGACAGATTTAGCAATATTGACATATCATTACTATTCAAAAACTACATTATTTTATAAAACAATCCAAATATTTCACCTATTGCTAATATTGAAATTATGAATCTAAAAAATCAATTTATTTTATTAAATTAAAATTCAATTTTATAAAACAAATTAAATTTAAACTAAAAACATAAAAATATAATGAACACTTTTTTCGTAGAGAAACAATATATTTTAAAATTAATTTTTATTCTTTTACTAATGTTGAATCAACTAATAATAATATTAGTGCTAATATATTATTCAAATAGATATTATATTTTATCCATAATATATTCTTTACTTAAAAAAATAATAATAAACACATAATTTTGTAAAATGATACATTTTAAGCATAACTTATTATTATTAGTTACATAGCTTCAATTAATGAATTATTCCAATTTTTTAGTAATAATAATTACCTTAATTATATATATATATATATTATAATTTAACTACATCTATTTTACCCACCATGTATATTACTAAATATTAAGATTTATTCAAATTTTGGTGGTTTTTTTGGTTTGGTTTTTCATATATAACACACTAATAAACAGATTAAGTCTTAAAGAAATATATAATTTAAAATATCAGTGGAGCGACATTCTCACACCTTTAAAATTTTATGTCCCTAATGTTTTAATTATTAGTCACTAATATAATTAGTTAATTCTATCCAAAAGATAAAAATAACTTTTGACATAATATCGAATTATGAGTGTACCATAATATATTATGTTAGAATAGGAAAGAAAATATTATTAATGATGCATGTTAATTGATTTCTTCATCTATCATTTGAAGCTCATTGAACTATGACCTCCATTTGAATGCATGGCCCATATTTGTTTCATTAACAAATTCACATTGGTAAATATTACAACACTTTTGACATAAATGAAATTGAATATTATATCCTTCACTCTATTCATCACCTCAAATTCCATGAGACTATATAATTCTCTTATTTGGTGTGTCTGGAAATTCAAAGAACCTAATTTTTATTCATAATTCATGATATCTAGTTTTTTTCATAATCAAATGCTTTCTAATTCAAGATCTTATCTCATTAGGATTCTCATTGGGACTATCACCACATTGTGTATGGAATAAATTTTTAACTTTGATCCATAATGATCCATACCATTCTAAAAGTAGAAAGAGTTATTTTTTATTGAGAAACACCATAAGAGATAGCTAGTTTTTGATAATTACTTGAAAAACATGACTTCAAAATGCCATAATATAAAAAATTATTATATTATCTTTTTATTCAACCTAAATAAATATGTGATGATGAAATGTTTCTTTAGGTTGGGTTTTATCATATAAATTAACCAAATCCATGAACAAAATACATCCCTCATAATGGGATGAAACGAGAATGTTAATAACCAAATAATATCCCATGAGTATCTATTCAGATCTACAATCTTACACACACTCATATTGAACTAAAGTAAATATTGAGTCAGTGCTCATCCATCCTTTTTTAGGGTGATTACCCCATAGTTAATTTGTTCCATAGTTCCAACAACATTATAGTGTCTATATATGAACATAATCTCTAGGTACCCACAGAATCTATAAAATACAAGAACAACTAGATTCTATCTTGTACTAATAATTATTCATTATACTTATCCATATTTTTTCACAAATGTTCTCTTATACTATTAACTAAAATACTAAATATTGAGTCAAAAAACTGAAATGGTTATCTATAATGTGGAAATAATTATAAACCATAACATAGAAACTATTAATGAGATTTTTATATATTTAATTATTCACTACTATGAAAATTCTTATCATAGAATTTAACTAAATCCCCCCTTATACCAATTGTGATTCCCCATACACACATTTTTCATATTGGGCATGACTGAATTTTTTTTATATACTAGCTTCAAAATGAACTAAAGTGAGCCAACTATAACAATAATTAATTAAAATATCATGGAAACATATCGATTTTCACACATTTGATGGTCGTTTTAGTTTGAGAGTTTTATACTGTTAATAGTAACTTTTAACTAGAAAAGGTACGTATTTCTATTAAAATAGAATTATTTCAATTATATAATATGATAAATAATATGTAAAATCAAATCATCATTTTTGCAAAAATTCACCACACATGATTCTCTTATAAAAATATCATGTATAATAGTTGTCTTCATAACCTTATTTAATTACAAAATAAGAATGTTGAGATCAAATTTTAAATTAGGGAAAACTTTAATGAAAAGTTACCAATGCATAAAATAGGTATTAATAATATGATATGAATAAAATTATAATCATATAATTACAAATAAATAATCATGTTAACTTGAATAAATTTTATGAATAATAATATATATAAACACATTTCCAATAAGAACTAAATTTATAATGAAAGAATGTATAATTTTTTATATATTAATCTTTACTATCATGTACATGACCAAAAAATTATTCATTCCATCAAAATCAAATCCATTACATTAATATTTACATAATGGTTTCAAATTATACATCAGTATTTCTATCTTGATTGCAACCAAAGGATCATGCTTACATTGTTTTAGAATACATCAATGCACCATAAATTTATTATCTTGAGAACAAAAAGTTCCTTTAGGGTATATATAATATAAATCGACACCCATAACATCCATATGTCCAAATCATTCACCATATAAATGAAAATAATACGAGTACAATGCATACCTAACATTCAATACAGTGAAATAAACATCTATATTGAGATAAAAACATACAAAATGTCAATAATATTTCCCATTTTAATAAAAAAGACAAAGTCATCATAATCCATATAGATAAATAACATGTATGGTTAAAAAAAATCAACATTTCTAAGTAATAAAAAAACATCCATATTAGATTTTAATTCTAATACTAAATATTTACCCATTCAATAAATGATATAGAATTCTATTTAATCATCTCTCATTCAAACATAATATAGAGAATGTGGAGTGTGTTTAATTAAATATGTTCCACAATAAATAAATATATGAAATATTGGTGAAAACCCATTAATGAACTGAATAAAATATAGAGTGTTCTCAAAAGAAAATAATTTGATGTAAAATCATGCCAATAAGAGAGAATTAGTTGGGAAGAAAAAAATACCAATGGATCAGTTGATTTTGTAAAATAACATTATATAATCTATACATATAAATAACATGGATGGAATTATTTAAATATTATAATTGATCATGTATGATCAATTTCAATGGGAAATTGTTTGGATGAAAAATACTTTTTAGGAGTTTTAGATAATCACATTGTAAATAGAAATATTCTTGATCTTTTGAGAAAAAATAATTTATATAACTCGGAGTGTTATAATTTCTTAAATAAATTATTAAGGTGCAAAAAATATGATTATTTTATAAGAAGAAGTTGGGGGAATTATTTTTAACGTGGATGAAATCAAAAAATATATTTTAGAAAATATTTTGAGCATTATCATAAAAACCATATTTAAAAGAATCATGTATACGTTATTTTTGAAATGGGGAATTGAAATCCATTAAAACATTAAACATCAAAAAGGAAGAACTAATTATAGTTACTTTACAAGACGTAATGTTTAACAAAATTAATTTTTGGATGAATACGAATCATTTTATTTTGGAATAGATCGAAATCCATTTTTAATATATTTTAAAAAAAATTCAAGAAAAATTGCATCGTGAAAAGAGTATTAGATTTTCATTTCAATGATACTTAAAGACAATTATGAAGATCATTGAATATAATACACATTATAGTTCTTAAATATAGTGGATAACATTGGTGTGTATGAAATTATGGACATGAAAGAAACAATTTTGTGGAAAGAATGATAATTGTTCATTCCAATGTCAATCATTTATTTGAGAAGGTATTTTATAATTAGAAATGATATCTATGAAAATAATTATATCCACATAATATAATATAATATACCATATATATGAAAAATTGTATGATTTAAATTTTCATTAAAGAAAATCATATATTATAGAATTTTTTATTCATGGGGAAATAATTTCAGTTGAGAAAACTACCATGGCTTAGGTAACATTGAAATCAACACCCCGTAGAGGTTAATATTTAAAATGAAACATTAAATATCATGAATATTGATATGATATTGATAAAATATCTGAATGGGTATTTATATATGAAATTACATGGAAAACAAGGTGTATAATTTGGAATTTCTCTTAGGGGATGAAAATTTCAAACAAGAAACCCTTACCTTAATAATGATTCACTCTGCACATGTTCCTGACTTTCTTAATAATAAAATTTCCATTATTATATATATTATGAAGAACATTATTGTTATATATATTTATATATATCAGTTAATATATAGAATTGTTTATCATTTTCTATTTATTTATTATATCTTTTTTCTTATGTTATCTTTAAAATTGAATCAGTTTCGGCATATTTCGTTAATTTCAGTGATTAAAGATGATAGTTTAAAAATAAGTAAAATTATAAAAATTTCCTTTTAAAAACATATATAATATTTATTTTATTATTAACATATAATAACTATATTATTTATGTACCTATATTCATCCATGATACAGTTTTTTGGAATTTTCAGGGTAGCTGGTTAAACTAACACGAAACCAGAACATACTATATCACAGTGGGTGAATATAGTTATTTAATTCATCAACATTATTATAACAGAATAATTGAAATTTATTTAAATAATTCTTAATCATTCTTAAAGAGTTTTGGTTTATAAATGATAATCAAGATTAAAAAATAACATTACTTCGTAGAGGCAGTTGTCCTCATAAAGCACAATTATCATTCATTTTTTATAAGTGGTTAGATAAGAAGAAATAGTGCTTATTCCATTGATATAATTACACATTATTAAAAAAAATATTAATTTTGTTATATTACTATTGTTTTAGAATTTTTTTTCATTGGAATGAAAATGTAGAAAAAGATAATGATTAAGTAATACTCACTTTGGTTTGAATGGCCAGAATTTTGTATATTTGTATTCATTTTTTTACAATCCCATTTATAAGAGGGTTTAGAGTGATGTATTATACGAATTCTAATCCTAATGTTATAGAGTATAATACATGACCTAAAGGCCTAGAGTAATAATCCTCATACATTACTCGAAGGACCTAAGACTATAATAATGTGGAACTGACCCACCTAAGCATCATCTTAGTTGATGGTGCCTAGCTCCCCACCACATATGGATGATTGGAATTTTTTCCTTTTATAGATACTCATGGTTCCAGAACCAATGTAAAATATAACATATAATCCATTTTTTTCTCTCCATATAGCTCTACAATGGTGGTATCTATTTACTATTTTTTTCAAGGGCCAGCTCCTATGTGGTTGGGCATGACTAATCCATGGATAGAAGGTTATATGGCCGAAAATACCATATTCAAAAGGTATATGATTTCCCAAATCCCATGTGGTCATAAGGCCTAAGGTAGCCAGTAGGAGATGTGGACATTAGGTCCAAATTAGTGGCCCAAATTCTAAATAAAAAGAATTGTTCCAGATTATACTATACCACTACCTCACCTACTATAGTAAGGGTACAATGGTGCAATAGTATCCAAATAATCTCTCTCATATAGTATATAATCCTTGGTTTCATGCAAGATTATGTGGTTTTGTAACTACTCAACTACCACCAAATCTTCTAATTCACACTTTAAAACCCTAGACATTCTCTTGAAATTCTATAATGAAATGACTTAGTAATGATAAATAGTTTATAAAAGTGGATAATTAACATGAATAATGGTTATAGATAGAGGAAAATGGATTACTTTAATGAATAAATTACATGTAATGGGAATGGCAAGAAAGGGTGGAATTGTCCCTGTTTATATATTTAAAATTACAACTTTTGCGAAAACCCATTATTATTCAATAATTGAATGAAAATATTCAAAGTTCAATGGTTAAAAAAGTGATAACTTTTTTGGGGTGATATATGATTAGAAATTCCTATATAAATAATTTTACATCATTTTATGAACTTGTTTCAAACATTTTACTACTTGATTTTTATATTTAAACTATTCGGTTAATACCATTGTAACTTGTTCTAACCATTGGAGTTTAAATTTTATAAAAAATACAATGTAACACATTGATTATTTTAATGTTATAAAAATAAATTTAGTATTCCATGTATTCTAAATACATTTATAAATAATAGAAAATTTAATTTGAAATTAAAAAATTCAAAATATAGTAAAACTAATTTGTTGAGAAATATTAATTTTACAGCTAAGTATTCATAATGTAATTTATTTTTTATTATAAAATTAATGAAAGATAATATATTTATATATAAGTCTAAATATCTCATAAATTTCAATATATGAAATATATCGTGTTAATATATTAGAAACAAATTACACAAGAGCAGTAGAAATTTTTTTTTAGAATTACGCTTTCATTATTATTATGTTAGTTAACTTTAATCTTAGTAATCATAATTTTTATGTAAAAATGATAATTATAATATTAAATAATATTATCATGGTTATATGAAATATATATTCTATTTTATAATATTTAATTTATATAGGTGATGAAAAATAATTTTAACAACAAATAAATAAATCATTTTGTTGTGTAAAATATTTATTATATTTGAAAAAAAATATACATGATTCTAATAAATAAAAAATTGTGAATTTCATTTTATAATTAAATTTATACTGATATTTATTACATATAAATTTTTTTAACAAATATTTTAATAAGTATTATATTATGATAATCAAATAATTGTGATGATTTGGTAATATCAGTATTTTTCAATATTCACAAAAAAACATTTTTTCCATAAAAATACTATAAATTAACCATAAAATAATGTTAACATGATTTATATAAAAATAAAATTCATTTTATCAAATGAAAATAAAAAAAAATTTCTAATATAAATTTTAAATAGAATCATAAAAATTCAATGAAAACAGTTTTCATTAGAAATTTGTATTTAAATTTGTAGTCATTGTTAATCTTATTTAATATCAATAACCTTTTAAATTTATCATATTATATAGTTTTAAAGAAAAAATATCTTATCAATAATATATTTTGTTTTTGAATAACCTCATAAATAGTTTTTATAATGGTTACATTTTAAAGAATAAATTAATCTTATTAGTAGATTTGTTATACTGAAATTAAATTTTTTCAATTCCTTAGTATTAATATTGGAATTTATTTTTTACCATGTATTTTATACATATTTTACATCTATTTCTACACAAAAATTATTAATCTACAATTTAATAAATATACACTATTCTACGGTTTATTATGGTATGGTGTTTCATTCATTACATACTATCGATTATTTTAGGTATGACTAGAATATCTAATTTTAAATATTATGGTGTTACTTTCATTAAAAAATGATAATAGAATACATGCATGTAACATCATTGATCTATCCATGTCTAATAATATGCCATTCCGCCTCTTAGTTACACCATTTCATTATATTGTATACAAAGTAGCGATTTGAGATAATATCTTAAACTGACATAGATAATTATTGATCATTTATTTTAGATATTATCCCCAAATATTTTGAGCCATGATTATTTATCTTCATAAAGTGTTTACTATCAAATCCATTCATGTTCACATATAATTTATCAAAGGAATATTACTTATACCTCATATAGTAGATATAATCAAATCTAATAAATTCATTAGTGATTGTAATGATGTATGATAACTGAACCATTTATTCAAAAAAAAATTCCCACAAACATCAACATAAAAAAAATATGATTCTATATATCCATATAACCCTTTAAAAAATATGTATAATTGGATAATATTCCTTGAAATCAACCATGTGAAATATTTTACATTTAAACTCTTCCACATTTGGAATAAATAATTCATTGAAGTGAACATAGTTGATGGATATATTTCAAAATTTAGTTAGTTACTGTGGATTCCTAACAATGATTCATTAGAATGGTAGTTGGTTTAGAGGATGGTAGGTTAAGATATTTCATAAATTTTGAGGTGGATTGTTTTCAAACTCTATTACCCATTCATAGATTTATTTCTTATTAATGAACACTTCCCAAATCCCAATATGGTAATGGTTACCCCCTTTATGAATATTGATTGTTAACATGTATTGATGCTATTATTTTTCACATATCAGAGGTCATACATAAATTTTAATATATATATATATATCATGGATTCTACATTGATTATTCCATCAATATATATCATAGGTCATCTATCATTTTCCTTGTTCATTTACATATGTTATTATATAATGGAATACTTATGCACTCGAATGTAAATCATTATCAATGTAGATGGTAAATGTTTGTTTTTTATGGATCTAACCAAAATGAATGAATTACAATATATGATATTTATATAAATCATAAAAAAATAGTTTTGTGCCAAAACATTGGACATGTTATACATATTAAGGTCTCAGAATAAAATAATTTATGCTTCCTTTTAAGGTTATAGAGCAATAATATATTGATTAAATGGTGAATGGTGAATATAAATGGTGAATGGTGAATAAAAATGGTTAATTTTTGGATTTAAAATAAGAAACTAGTTATGGTTGTCTTCAATGGGAAAATAGACCTAAGAGAACAACATTGGTTCATGTGGAAGATGGACCTACTATGTTTGCGAATAAGGATATATACCCATCAGGAATATATTATAAAGAGGATGGATCATTAGGGAATATGTAATTAATGACAGTTATGTAGAGATTATTTTGAGAGAATATTCCCCTTGGGTGAATACAATACTTCACTAAGAATATGTCCCAATAAATGGATGGATTTGTTTGGTTGATCTGATCTTTTTTTCATGTTGGGTTTAAACATCATAAAGGAGTTGTAAATATCCATATATATATGAGTAAAATACCACATAGTTCAACGTTCATAGTGTAAAGCCTTATAATGGACCATATCACAATGTCTAATTTCATGTTGTAAGAACATTATCATGTAGTTCTACAACATATGAATAAGGACTTTGTGTCATGACAGTGGTGAAAATAATTGATTAAGTGTTGATAAAGCCTTGTTGATTCTTTAATAAAACTTGAATTATTGGTAATTATGGTGATGGAATATTAATTTAGGGATTATACCAATGAGGACTCACAATATATTCTCAATAACTAAGAGAATTATTGGGGATTTCATGGATGAATAATACCCTACTATTTCATATGAACATATAAAATAGGTTTCTCCCTAAGATAACACTCTCTTACATGAAAATTTAATGATTAGTGGATACGAAATCATCAATGTGATCATGATTAGATATTAAATCTTGAATGGTTTCCCAATAGTACATAGCTCATTGATGGGAACTGGGAGACATGATGAGTATGTTGAACCTAGATAGACCCCTATAGAATCCTCCTAGTAAGGAACCTTCCGAACTATAGAATCCATGACTGTGTTCTCCTTGAGGTATTTACATATTTGGGAGGATATTACAAAGACTCTATTTATCTAGTGAATACTATATCGAAGGATTTAAAACCTGAGTATCATTTAGGTTGTAAGTAAATGACCTAAAACATTAATTAATATTGGGTTTATTGTAAACAGAATATTCTTTAACATTAATGGAAATTTTTCCATTTTGATTCATAACGAATTATGTCATAATGGTTACATAACAAATCCATTTACTGTAAACTTGACACTTCAAATCATTATAATTTTTCCCATAATACTACACTTTTAAAATTAAACATGTTATCTTTTAGTAGAAAATCATAATGTCTTTCATATTGAGTTCATCATGGACCGTACCCATCCATAAAAAAATGATTTATTTATAAAATCATGGGATAAAAAATCATAATAATGGACATCAAACGTGTAAATCAATTAGTATATTTAAAACATGAAATACAATTAATTAAATTTCATAAAAACATTAATATCTACTCTAATAGGGTGTAATTATATTCAAAATGGTCTAAAGGCCTTCATTTTTAATTATTTTGGCAATCCAACATTCAATGTATGAGGGGGAAGCCATACAAGGCCTGAAGGTTTAGGGACAATTACATGACCCATAGGTCTTAGAGGGAGTCAACCAGACCAAAAAACATAGAACTGATCCTCCTCAACACATGTCAAAATATCAGTACTCCACCTTAGTAGGGATGTTCGGCTAATTGTTCTATGCATGGATGCACATGCCTGGTACCAATGGAAAAGCTATACCCTCTCGTTCTTCAAATTCTGGTTAGCTCTTCTCTAGTGAATGCACATGCCTTGATCCTAAACTGAAACCATATTCCTTGTAGTCTGACTGGTACATCTACATCATGATTCCCTAAGGCCTTATGGTATACTTAAGGACATAACGTGGCCCAAAGGCCTTGAGAAACAACTAGCTTTATGTACTTGGGTGGCCCAAAAGCCTTGCAGAACCTAAGGACCAAACCGGTGGCCTAGAGGCCTAGATGGATGAATAGTTTTGGTAGTTACAGTACGAAACAATGCCTACTAGAGTGCCTGTTACAATACTACAACAATAACCCTAAAATATGTCTCCACTCGTAATTGATCTCTGGTCTCTTGGATGCACTTGCCGAGTCCTCATCAACCGTACTGAGGCTCATGTTCTTTTTTTGACTAAATTGCCCTGAGGCCTAAATTGATATTTAGTTTTATGGTAATCCCCTTGTTACATGAAAATGGGGAAACCGCACATGACTTTAACATCATAGACACATTAACAAAATTATAAGAACAAAATGGTCAAAAAAATATAAAAAATTAAGACTATATAGAAAGGCTGTAATCATTGTTTAATAAATTATAATATGATTAACTTTTAAAATAAAATAACTCCATGGAAACAAATAAAAAATAATTGAAAATTAATGTCAGTGACATGGTACATCATCATCATAGAACCCTTATATAGTTATTATAGTAATTGTTACAAATCATAATAACCATATGGTTGGATTCCAATATAATTTAACAAAAAACATAATCCATTATTATAAATTGGAGTACGATCTTCATGAACCAATTTTGTAAGCTATATAGAGATCACTCATGAGATATAATAAGGCACAACACATCATAAACAATGTTAATGTACCATTTCATGAGTAAAATAGTTGAAAAACACTTTTAAGAGCATGAGAAAAAAACATTCATAAATTAAAATACCAATTTACATTAAAAACCCATTTTCAATATAAAAATACACATAAAAAAGAAACTTCATTTCTTCTTTCAAAAAAATGAAACATTTTAGAATAATCATAACTTAAAATAATTGATATGTTGGTTGGAAAAGACATTGTTTTCATATACATTAAAATAAAACCTTATTTTCATCTTTTGTATAAAAATAAAAAAAATTATGTAAAATTATTTATTAAAAAAAAAATTGTAAGAAATTAAAAATATACATAAAATGATGTTTATAAATATTTTACTTACAAATAAAATCATCCATAAAATTACATTATAAATATGGATATGAATGAAGAAGATAGAGCTTGGGTATCATTTAAAATAAGGATATTAAAAGAAGGTACCTTACCTTGAGTCCATCACATCAAAAATGTTATTTGTATTCTAAATTATGAAAATAGTGTTCATTTTATACATTATGATGATTTTTTATTAGTTTTATAATTTATTTATGATATTTAATACCATGTCGTATAGAATTCCTTAAATTATTAAGTTCACTTCATATATGTTGGTGATATCTTGCTAGTATGTCGTAAATGACTTTGGTAGGTGGAATAAAGTTAATGTTGTTATTATTTTACCGCATCCATATTAATAATTAGGAAATAATTAACATTTTTTTCAATTAAACTTTTATAACCAATCACAAATTTTGGTTAAGAGAAACGAACCATAATGCAATCATGGAGATGGTGGGATGCACATACACATGTGTATTGTTTCATTTTCCAACGATCGTTATGGAAATAAAGTAAGTATTATATTACTATTATAGTTTTATCATACTATTAAAAAAATAATATTACATAATATATATATATATATATATATATATATCATACATCTGATTTGGTGATGGAAGATTAATCACATCACCTTGTGGAGGTTGTAGTCCACAGGTTAAAACGAACAACATTTTAATTTTTCAGTGAATGTAATGGTAAAAGATTAAATGATATATTAAATTCTTAGAATGATAAATATATAATGAATATGATATATATACCTTAATTCCCTAATTATTACCATTATTTAAGGATCGAGATGGAGAACTAATTACCTTGGTTCGCGAGGAAACAATCTGTCATACACATGGACAATGGTTTTATTTCCAATTTGACAGAAATAAAGAAGGATATAAATCATTCTGTTAAAATTTTATATTGTTTATCATCACATAAAAATGGAAAAAATGAAATATTAAATAATATTTTATGAATATAGATGAAATTTAATCTTAATTTTTTTTATGTTTTAGTTTCATTTAATAATTCATATAATTTTATTTTTTTCTTTATTTACATGATTTTCCATTTAGAATGGTAACATAATTTACGAAGGTTACTATTCATATTAGAAAAACATTATAAATAACTACTTACTTTATTTTGATTCATATATTAATAATATGGAATCCATTTTTCATAATTAGAAACACAATAATTGTAAATAGAATTTATAATTAAACTTTAATGACTTAATTATTATCCATATTTCAAAAAAAGTTCTTTTTAGATAGTTTTTTTTTGCAAAATTTAAGTATAAAAATAATTTCAAAACCATAATTAAATCATTTAAAAAAAAAATTATGAAATGAAATTTAATAAAAACCATATATATAATTATAAATTAGAAATAGTTAAAAATATATTGCATTTAATAATAATCAATATTTTTGACTGTTAATTAATAATTCATAATTTTTAAAAAATAATTAAATATTCATAACAATATAGTTTTGACCTTATGAATTCAGAAAATGTGTTCATTTTTTAAATATAAGGATCTATAATTCACAAATTATTACATTTAATAAAAACATATAATTAATAGATCCCCATTTTAGTTATAAATAATGATTTTTTCTTTTTGAAAGAAAATTCAATTAATTTTATTATAATGACCATAGATATGTAATATCTTACTAATTAATAAGTTTATGATATGAAAATGATTTATTCTATTGTTAACATGGTTTTTAAATTCTTCCCCTTTTTAAAATATTCATTCTAACAAATTTATTCTCCTATTAAATTAGTGTGGATACCTTTTAAAATAAACATTTTTAGACTCCCATAGTGCTTCTCCAACCATATGGTTTTTACTCAAAATATTAACATGGAGAATTAACTTTTTCTTAAAAACATTATATATGTGGTTAAGAATAGGAATATGATGCTCCTCACCAAAAATATTATCTTTAATCTAAACCACATCAAGGATCAAAACATTTGATGAATCCAACAGATATTTCCTTATCATATAAACATAAAAATCATTTTATATCTGAGATAAAATTAGAGGCCAAGATAGTCAATAAGAAATTGAACAAAAAATACACAGGTTTTTATATGGTCAGATGAACCATTGACTTACCTTCCCCTTTTATCAAAATGCATAACATTGATTGATAGAGATTCTTAAAAAACATGGCTACCTATAATGAAAGAAATAAATTTACTCCCATTATCCATATTTGTTTTTTGTCTTCTCTAAGATTTTCTCATACGTTTTTGAATTATTGTTACCTTTTTATCATTTTTTAAAATTAATTTTGGCCCCATCATTTTCCATTCACCTACATCATATCAAAATACTATAGTTCAGCACCACTTTCCGTATATTTTTTCATAAGGATACATCTATACACTAGAATAAAAACTATTATTATATAAAAACTAAATTGAGGAGTGATATTGATCCCAAAATCCTTGGTAATCCATTGAAGAACCAAAAAGTATGTATTCCATGGTTTGAAGAATTTTCATTATCTATCCATTAGATTGAGGATGAAAAGATGTAATGACATTTAATTCAGTACCCAATGACTTTTTAAGGCCATATTTGAAGTGAAAATGGGATCATGATTAGATTCAATAGAGATAGATACTCCATATAACTAGAGTGTCACATTTAGATCCAATTATGTATGTTGTTAAAATGATATAATATCTCGATCATGAATTAAATACATATATATAGTTAATTTATATTCTTTAACTCAAATCTAATTATTATAAAGATTTTTTATTTGAATTATTATTGTAAAATATATTGATTCATTTGTCCATTTCAACATTGGTACTAGAAAAGGATGAAGTATCCTCCTAAAAATTTCCAATCTACATTATCCTATGACAAGTAAAATTTTTAATTACAAAGTCAGAATTATCTATTTTCATTCAATAAAAATATTAACACCCTTGATTTTCACATTAAATATTATTTCACTCAAGATAAATGGAAAATGAGGAACTGTGAACTTAAATTAACAATTCCCACTTATACTAGGAGTTATATGGAACACATAATCTCGATAAAAATTTCAAAAAACATTCTTTTTCATAGTAAAATTCCAGAAAGATAAGAATCTAAACTGGTTCTACATTTTCCAATAACTCATGGTGTTCCCTTTGATGTTGTATAATTCATTATGACAGATGCGATTATGTTGGAACTTGAAACAAAATAGAGGATGTTCATGTATCCATAACTAATAAGACTAAAGTATTAAAATAATTAACCAATGTTTCTAGTTGTAAAACTAATATGTCTACGATAACATTGTTTTTCTAACTCAATGAATTAGATACATTTTTTCATTTCCAAGAGTATTAAGAATCGTACAATAAAAATCCTTGATATTTTTTAACCATCTATTATATCTCATGTTAAATTATTTTAGAGTGAATATATACATTTAAATTTTATTACCTTTATATATTTATCAATTGGATCAATAAAATTTATTAGTCCAATTTTTTTTAAGGAAAAAATTAGCATATAATTCCAGATGATGTGTTAGATAATTTAACTCATTAGGTTTTCATTGTCATGAAGCATAAACAGTCACACGATCATTATGAATTTGAAATCAACCAAGACCCTTCAACTAAGCATCAATATAAATGATAAATTCACCATCACTAGCAGGATAATAAAAAAAATATCATTGACCAAATTATTTATCTCCAGAAACTTATAATTATGGTCTATTATTCAAATGAATTACCTACATTTAGAGTTAATTTTGACTGTGGTCTAGATAACTATTAATTTTTCTAATAAGATACATATAGTATCCTTCTAAACCAAGAATACTATGAATCTCTATGACACTACTAGGTTTTGACCATTATTCAACAAAGATTGTTTGATTAGGGTGAAAAAGATATACAATATTTTTGAAACAATATGTGAATAAAATGAAATATTTTTCAACCAAAATTCACACATTCAAAAGATTATATATAGTTTAATTTCATTTATGATTTAAAAAAATCGATAGGATTTATTAAAAAACCTCATTGATTTTATTATAGACCAAATTTTATCAATTAAAATAACCACAAACTTATCCAAATATTCCTGGAAGACCACATTTATAAGATTAATCATACAACTAGTGCGTTAGACAAACCAAATGGAATAACTAAAAAGTTTTATTTCTCATATATAGTAAAAAATGTAGTCATTTGAATATTTACCTCCTTCACATTCAAATTATGGTACCCAAAACTGAGATCAATCTTAGAAAGCTGCAAAACTCCCTATAGGTGATAAAGAAAAATTGATATGATCCAAAAATTATACTTGTTCTTAACTTTAATGTTATTAAAATACCTTTAATATATAAAAAGCCTCAGAAGAAAATATTTATTTTTAAAAAATCAAAAAGGGGAACCCCATGTTGATATACAAGGATTAATGAAACATTTATCATGATACACATTAAATAACTTTTTTGTTAAAAAATTTACACTAAATCCAATAATAAATGGGGTTTTAAATTGTATTAGCATTAGATAATATATAAATTGTAAACTAAACCACCCAATATGAAATAAGGCCAAATAATCATTAGGAAAAAATATATATATACATTCATTATTTGGAAATCACTATTCTGTATAGTTACTCTCTTTTCAGAAACATGTGCTATGTCAAATCAATTGTAATTTATAATAAATTTATCATAAACATTGTAGTTTATCAATAGAATGAAATCATTAATCAAAATATTATCATCTATTCAATGTCAATTATTTTGATAAACTAAAATATAATCCATACCGAAAACTATATCAAAATTTACCATTGATAGTTCAATAATATTAATATGAAGGATCATTCCATTGATAATAATTTGGATATTCAAAAAAATATTTATTGATTCAATATTTTCAGTTAGAGTATTTACCAAATGTTTTATCATACATTTAAGAGGGGATATTAACCGTATTGTTGAAAATTTATTATAAATTAAATAATTTATGAATCCAGAGTAAAATAAGGTATTTTAACAATTATAAAAAATTTAACATACTTATCGAAACCTCATTAAGTAGCCATGAACTTAGCATAGTTATAGAAAACTATTTTCCCACAACATTCTTCATTGAGTCATCAGGATTTCCATAAATTGTAACTAAATTCTAAATCACATCATCAAAATATTAAAACAAATCACAACTAAAACATATAACCACTCGATAGAAATTAGTTACCAAATTCTCTAATTGTTTAGGACTATCTTCTTTATAGTTATGTGCCATGTGATAAAATTTATAACAACCACAATACTTTATATGAATTATCATACAATAACATGGCTTATTTTGACCACACTTATAATAGTATTTGAAAAATAGTTTATTTCAACAAAATATTATTAATGAATTATTCCCCTTTTCCTTCCATCCAAAACTTTTTTCGACTTATTATCATGGAATACTTGATCATAAAAAAATTCTATTTCTACATTTCTAGAACTTAGAACAAGTTTCTAATTAATTTTGATTTCATGGGAATATATTTATACTTAATATCATTATTTAAATAGAATTAAAAACCAATTAATATTACTATCATGATCTTGGATAAAATCGTGTACACACCTTGTCCATATTGTAAAATATTTTTCATACACAACTATAAAATCTCCATCTTTCTTCCCTCAAATATATGAATATTTTCCCATACAATTTAAAGAATTATAATGAAATATTTTTCAAGTTATTAATTTATAAGCGTGTTTCATTCAATGGAATTAATACAATCTCTTTATTTTCATTCATATCCAATGACCATTATCTTTCAACTTCACCACCAAAATAATAACTCGTAAGGGATATATGTGCCCATTAAAAATGACCAATGAATTCAAATACCATCTACATGGATGGGATCTATCATTTGGATACCATGGGTTCATAATATCCACAACTAGAAATATATACTATTGAAACATATCTAAATATATGGTTTATTAAAACAATGGTAATAGCTAATTTTGGCCCACATATTTTCATAACCAAGGAAATACACCTCGATCCAACATCCCCACTTCACGTTTCTCCCTTATCCTCTTCTATATGTTCCCTTAATCCCATGATTCCATTATTTGTGATCAATCTCTATACTCATTACATATTTCTCCCGAAATCCACCTCCTCTAATATAGCTCTGACATAACCATCTGACCTACCTACCAATGTGACTCTGATGTACCAACCACACCTATCTACCAATGTGGCTCTAATGTTTCCTCCCCACCTATTTCATCTCTTTCCACGCCAAAAATTTATATTGACATGAATATCTAGTCAATGGTTAATTGATATATTATCATTATATTATAATGGATCTCCAGTTGGATTTCATCATTCCATGCACCCATCCTCATTATACATTTCATGATTTTCATCAATGAAACCCTATGTTCTCCAGGTTTTCACTCTGATCTATAACTCCATTGACTTTTAATTCAACTCGCATGTATACATACATCCATAGGGTTACTCCATCTCAATCTATACTCTCCAAATATTATTTATTGAAACTCTAATTTAAAAACTTTTTTCATAAAAAATTCATCATATTAAACACTCTTAATTTCAATGGTTTCTTGAAATCTTCAGGTCCAAATAAATGAATTCAACTCTATTAGGTGTTATCCTTCTTAAATTCAATCAGAATCACCTAATATGAAAGGAATATAGTGGTTCAATCTATCTATAGGCGTTTAATATTTAATAGAAACTATATTTTAATGATTCATAATACTAATATTTGATATTTATAATACATAATTTTCTATCTTATGGTGTTTATATCATGTACTATGTACATCTTACTATGTGGGTATTTTGACCACCTTTCACTATGTATATTCTTTATGGATATTGTGTATAAATTATTCCATATACTAAAATTATTATTACATATAAACAGTTCAATATGTTTATATTATAATTAATATGAATTGTTTTTAATGTTATTTTTTCCTTTCCTTGATGGAAATATTTATATATTTCACTTCCTTCTTGATCCATTCAATAAATTTATTCTTTGATTTACTTTTATTTATATAATTAAGTATTTTAATAATTAACCATTAATATCTAATTATACATAATATTCCTTCTCATCAATAATCTATAGTTTAAATTTTTTTACTTCTCTAAAATATGTATTCCATCTACATTCCATCAGCCTTTATTTCAAACTGAAATTCATATATGATTCAAAATAATGTGTATTATATAGTTTTAAAATAAAATTTGTATCCAAAAAGAATTTAATTCCATCATTATAGATTTTTCCTATTAATCAACAATATTAAATTTATAATATAAAACATTATAAAAATTATTTGGACTCTTTTTTCTCAGATATATCGCTAACATTATATCAACCAATAATTTATGATTTACTAGATAAATATAACATCATAAAATCTATTGTATGTTCATTATTATGTTATAATCCAATACCTCTTCATGAATTTTGTCTATAAATAAATGAATTAAATTGGAGGTTATTATTATTTTGTTTTTTATTCTTAATTATTTTTGTAATGAATTTTTTTATCTGTATAATATTTTTATAGTCATTTTTAATATCATTAAATTAGTAGTAAAAATGGTTCATGGAATATAAAGACTAGTAGATCATATACATGGATACTATATATAAATAAACCAATATTCGTGTTACTACAAAACCACTCTAGTATCATATTGGTGTAGTGTCTTTGGAACCAAGAATAAAAAAACTAGGTCATAAAGTATTCTACATTGTTTCTCACTTACTCCTTCACAATTATAACCCTGTTTGAAATATCAAAACTTATAGATTTATATGTATCATGGGAAAAAAGAAATTCTGGAGTTCAAAAGCTTATTTACTGTAAGAAAGGGATATATAAAGAATATAATTAACATAAGTGTATAAGAATATGAACAAAAAATTTGATAATTATATCATGCAAATCAAAGATCACAATATTGAGTCATATAATAAATAATAAACACTCATAATACAAAAATAATTAAATAATAGAATTGGCATAAAATATGGAATTATAGTAAACATAATAACATTAAAATTCATTTCATTAGTATTGAATTATCTTTTCGATGACTATCATAGTAAAATGGGTTGACACCCCAAAAAATCATGTTAGACAAGGTTCACACCCATGACTATATTGGGGGAATAATCTTCTACTAAATCAAATTTACATAATGTTCTAGTCATGTTTGAACTGAGTTCAATCCCCATTCCATTCATATATATCACATGATATATAATATCACTACCCAATGCATTGGAGTGAGAGATATTTAAACTCTTCACATTATGAATCCCATAGGTAAATATGTCAATAACTTAAATCATTCATCAGATTAGTACTCTAGGAAAGAAGGTTTCATAACTATCAAACCATTATAAGTAAAACATAAAAGGAATAAGGATAATTTACTTGAATAATATACCAATTAAATCATATGTATCATCAAAAAATGTTATCTTATATGGAAAATATTTTGAGAGATCACGTGAAATGTTAATTGTGAAAAATATCCTTTCTATTTTGAAAACAATTTTCATAAATTATACACAATTAGAAAAGAAAATAATTAATTAAAATTAATATTGTATGATTATAAATAATGATTCAAGGAATAAATACATCACAATAGAGGGAACGTCCACTCATTCTGTAAATGTTGAAAACATTTCATCTATATTTATGTCCTAATATCAATAAATAACACCATTTGGATGATGAAAAAAATAATTAAAAATAATTAATTAAATATTAAATATAGAGTAAAAATTATTTAAAAATCATAGGATAAAAGTAAAAAAATTCATAAACAATTAGTAAAATCCTTGAAATGGAATGAAAAATAATATTTTAAGGGAATCATTGAAAATACTATTTTAAGGGATATATATTTATAAATATCGTATCATTGAGTTGAGAATTAATAAAATCAATCTATTATTTATATTTGATATCAGTCCACATTAAAAAAATTTATATACAACAAAATATAATTAAAATTTTAATTGAAAATAATTTGAGCAGGACATAATTATGTAGTATAAGTTTAACACAAAGAATAGAGATTGGATATAGAAATCCCTTACATCTTAATAATCTGTCGAATCGTACACCACATAAAAGTAATAATTATAAATTTGACAATTTAATAACATTAAGATAATTATATTCATTATATTATATATAAAATCTAATTATATAAACCACAAACAATAAATATGTTGTGGGTAAGGAACATATCTCATATAAAAATAGTGATGTGAATAAACCTTAAATCACAATTCCCTTCAGTTTAATGCACTTTAAACTCATGTATAAATTTTTAAAGTATTTTATTAATTAATTAATTAAATATATAAATATTTAAAATATATTATTTTATATATTTATAATATATTATTATACAGTCATTAATAATATTTCATTATTTTAATTTCTTTGGGTGAGTTTTTTTTCATGATTTTCATGATAAATTATTTTGTGAATAAATATGGATTATCTTGTGAAATGAGAATCAACATATATAAGTGTAATTAAATGGTATTAATTTACTTATTTGAGGATAAATGGTACCATATATATATTTTTTATAACATTAGGATGATTCATTAGATGAAATGTTAATTATAAATGATTAGTTTAAATTGACTACTTTTCTAAACATCAGGAAACAATTTACTTTTTTACTATTTTGAGTATATATTTGTAAATAGTGATTAAATAGGCCATATTATTCATATTAATATGTAATTTAACCATAATAATATATTTATGAACATACATGAAGGTTTTGATGGAAAAAAACAATAGCATTACTCATAGAGGTGATTAGCCATCATTACCTGGACACTAGATTTGTCTCTTTGTATAATTAGAGATAGTAAAAGGGATTAATATTAGATATTTCATTTAAAAAATAACATTATATTATGTACCTGATTATATAAATATTATTCATTTAGGTATTAAATTTTGAGTATAATGTATAAGAATAAAATAAAATAAGATAAGTGCTTTGAGAAAATTACCACTAGAATATAACATCATTTAGAGTCCCTTGGGGACAATGGATTTGGTCATATGGTGAGACCAGAAACACATGGTCATGGGGAGAGTAGAGAGGAGATGTTTTGGGAAATAAATTTTAAGATTAAATGCTTTTGGGTCGAAATCGGGTGGTGAGGGGTGTCATTTATACGTTAGGAGAGGTGAATTATGTCAATAAATATTGAATATTTAATAATTTTCCTAACCAAATTGACGTGGAATTAAATTAAATTAATTAAATTTTTAATTATTTTTTTGGATTATGTTTAGGTTTCATCACTACCTCATCTATTTATGAAATGATTTAATTTTTAGGTATGTTATGCTTTTACCTTTTATCATTAACCCTTGTCCCTATATTACAAATACTATATTAAATAACATATTTACCAGGGTAAAATTATTAATCCTAATAAATAAATTTATTATAAAAAAATTGGACACTGTTATTAAAAATATTAAATCCATTTTACAAAATTACAGTCACATAATTAGAAAAATTAGATTTAAAATTAATCTGAGAGACATAACGATAAACATGACTTTTAATATGAAATGTTCAGATGTTCGAAATATTATCATATATAATATCAATGTAAAATCAATTTAAATGAACTAAATTGGATTTATTTATGTGTAATATAACTATATAAACATTAAAAAAATATGTTACAATTTTTTTTAAAAAATTAGGCAGAAATAATTTTTTTATTAAAATTTATTATTTTATAGTTTTCATAAAAAAATTATAATTCTCTGAATAACATAACAAATTCACCCAATGAAAATTTCTATATTCATCTATCAAAACAATAACATCATTTGTTTATGTAAAACATGGAAACTTTTGAAATTTGGGTTTAAAATATGTTCTCTATGAAAATGAGGGAAAATAATTTTTCTGAGAATATTTCTTGTTTATGGTTAAAATTTTATGTATTCATATCATAAGCTTATTAAAACATGTTGAAATAATATAAATTTTTTTAAAGAATATATCAAATATAATTTTTTAATATCGATAAATAATAGCCATTAATTTAATAAATAACAAATAATTCCATTATGGGCATATAAATAGTTTTTTTATTAAAAACACGTCTTTTGTGTTCAATTGGTTATCATTTTTAGTTGTAATTAATTTGAAAAAAGAGTTTTAATTTTATAAACATGTGAAAAATTATTTTCAAAATTTAATTATTCACTTTCATTCAGCCTATTCTAATGTCTAGGTGATAACTGTGAAAATTAAATACTAATATTTAATCATTTGATTATGTTTGGTGTTGTATGTAACATAATATATCGATGATGTTGAATTTATTCAAGAAGAGACCAACCGTAAAATCTATTGGTCTCCCATTCTACCAAACATAAACTTAATTTCTCCCTCAAAATTCACTTACTTTGGTATTAAAATATTATAATACCTATGCCTCATCACATATTCAGGTTCCAACATAACTTCCTCAAATTGGTAGTTTTCCCATTATCCTTTAACCATATGAGTTGTATTGTTTCATTGTACATTATCTATATGATCCAGAATCTTTTATGGATGTTCATTATATGAATAATCCTTCTACAATAGTATCCACTCTAAATTTAGTACATGTGAATGATTAGGTATGTATGTACTCAAGTGAGATACATATATCACATAATGAACATGACATAGATTTGGTCAAACCGTCAATCGATAATCTACCATACAATTACGATAAAAAATTTCGAGAAATTGAATCCATGAAATTTAAAATATTCCTTTTAAATTTAGATTGTAATTTTCTAAAATTTCCTTAATGGGAAACACACTTTGGGAAAGGGGTTATTAAGAAAAATCTCCTTTAAAATAAGGAATGCAAAATTAGATGAACAACACATAACCTGGATTCTGATTAAGATAATATTATTGAGAATTGTAATAATTGACATGGAATAGATTTTTAAATATCATGTTTTGATGGATAATGAGAGAGAGTATAGTCATTTAAAAGTAAATTATCAAAAAACCATAGACCACATATGTCAGAAAAAGGTCATTGATATCATCATAAATAATGATAAAAAGTTAAATGTTTACTTCAAAATAATTTTAGATGATATCATTACAAGATTGGATTTAATAAGTTGGATCTAACTCATTAGTTATGTCGTGATAAATTTCTTCTTTTCCACTAACTCTTAGAAAAGAGGATGATGTTGTAATGCCTACTGAACTAGTGGATCAAAAGATCCATAATGGGACGAAAAGTAATTCCTTATGTCTTATGTTATCATCATAATAAAAATGGTCAGAAAAAGTAATCAAATATGCATATATCTCCATATTGTTATTTGAAACATTAATCTCTAAATACTCATAAAATGTTAAAAAAATTCATAAGTAGATACCCTTATGAACCTTCAAAAAGATTAAAATAAAAAATATTAGAGATAAGGTTATTAAATTTATAAAAATAAGTTAACATTGAAAAAAAACAACATGATTTCGATCTTAGTTTTCACAAACCAAACATGTCAAGACCATTTTCATTTATTATATGGTAAGAAACTAAATTACCATTAAAATTTAGTGAAAAAAATAACTCACTAAAAAATTAACTCTACCCTCATACCATAAATAAAAAAAATCAATAAAATCAATACTCAAACAACATTTTATTCATATTACTAATCAGTTCCAAGGTCATCAAAACAAAAAATATATTTAGCTAATTATTATACACTCATCATGTATAAATTAGTTGATATCATTAAATTAAATATGTGTTCTCCAAAAGACATCACCATAGTAGTAAATCACGTTTTCATTCCATCATAATTATTCCATATATAATTATAACTACTTAAGGAAACTATATAACTGACCAATACATATATGTTTCATTATTCCATAGCCCCATAAAATTAATTCCATTAGTTTAGTATTGATATCTTATAATAACTAAGTAATTTGACTAGTGTTTTTTCATACTCTATGTTTTCAATACTGATCACTTGAGATTTTCATTAGGTATTTTCCCATAGAGGTTTCTGATTTAGATTATCATCTCATACCATTGGATTTGGGGATTTATTAGAATAGGGGAAATTTTCATAAAAATTTAATCCTTTAAGTGTGGGTGGTCTATTCCAGGAAACCTTCTCTTTATTCCAATTACATTGACTATCAAAAGATTGATGAACTTATTTTCAAAACCTAAATCATTTACAGATCCCCTTAATATAAATTTCTTCATGTTCCCATACACACTATAGGAATAAGGTTATTTTAATTTTATTCTCTATATATTTTTATGAGAATCCTTAAAATTAAATCCTTATTTTGTTTTCATGACTCTGAGATTTTAGGAAAACTATAATATCCCATTTTGTCAGAAGTACATGAGGAAGGTACTTACTGAAAAATATGTTATTTAACATATATCGATAAATGGTGTAAATTTTATCTTGTCACTTCCTATTATTCAAAAATTTACACCACTAATTTTCTTCTCCTTCCATGTGATATGTGAATAACTTATCTTTTTCATGATATGAACAACAGAGAACGAAAAATATATTTTAAGTGGTACAAATCCATATCTTAGTAACTAGTAGATCAATCGTTAAACTAAATGATGGTGGAATTTCCTAAAGTAGTATTCAATAAAAAGTTATACCCACCTTTTCTCATTTTTAATATTATCATGATTCATGGATCGGTAAGGTTGAGTGCCTAGAGAAGCAAGCCTATTCATTCCATATTTCATAACATGCAGTTTCTCAGTATCCCCATCATTCCATTTTCTATTTAATTCCACATTATCATGGTTTCTTTGGGTTCTATCGATTGAGTAAAACTAGACATCAGAGCATGAGAAACACAAATAATAGTAAAAAACATAATACTTAAGTGGAGTTTCTTATAAAATTACAATAGATGAGAACTTAGTTTTAAACCATGGTTATTCTCAATTGTAATCAATCCTAATGAATTGGATCTGTGACTTACATATAGGGTTCTTACAATGGTTTTATAATCATTCTATCAAAAGGTTAACTAAACCTTCCCTCTAATATACAAAAAACTATAATGATTAATTTACATAAATGAATACTAAATATATGTATATGAATATTATTGTTATGAAGAAAAGTTCCCAAATTTTATGGGTTTAGTGTCTTTGGAAACATGGATACAAAAAAGATCATAAAACATCTATATTGTCCCCCACATATTCATTCATAACTAGAACCCTTTTTACCTATCAATACTAATACCATTATCTATATCTTGTGGGAAAATAAACATAAGAATATGTTACTCTAAAATTCATATTAAGGGTATCAAAGGGAGATATAAATAACTACTTAAACAAAAGTGTATATGAATATGAACAAACTAGTTCAAAATTATACCATGTATTTCAATGGTCATAATCATGAGTCATAGAATATATAATAAAAATTCATAATACATGATTCATAAAATTTTGAGTTTGGAATAAAACATGTAATTGTGGCAGAAACATACACATATAAAATAATTTAATTAGTAGTCAAGTATATTTCCCCAGACTGTCACAATGAAATGGGTTCACTCCCAAAACCATCATGGAAGTAATGGTTCACTCCCAATCCCTTTACGGGAGAAAAATTCCTTTATAATACCAGTTTTACTTCCCATTCTACTATTGTCTAAAGAAATTTCATTTTTTATTCTACTCGTGTCTGTCTCATGAGATATAATATCATTATACAATGCATTAAGGGGGATATAGGTCCCACCCATAACATAATGAGAACCATAGATACATGTTTCAAGAACATAGACTAGTCATCATTTTAGTACAAATGAAAATAAATTTTTTACATAAATATCAATCCATAATATATAAAAAATTAAAGATATAATGATAATGAATTTGATTAATATCCCTATTAATAAATAATTAACATCAATTATTTTATGTTGGATGGAAAATAATTTGTATAGATCACCTGAAAGTAATATTAAGGAAAACAATATTTCTATTAATAATTTTTTTCATAAATTCCATTGAATTATAAAATAAAACATTTTCCTTGAAATGAACCATGTAATATTTTAAAAGAATCTTCAATTCATAGAGGTGTTAAAACGGTGGGAAAAACCACTCATGCTTTATATGTTAAAAAAATTCGTTATGTATTTTTTTCATAAAATTCATAAATAACAAAGTTTAGAATATATAATAAATAATCTGTTAAAACAATTTTTTAAAAATTTAATCATGAGATAAAATACATTAAGAAGGTAAATTATAATAGTAGAAACATTATCTAATTATTTTTATAAAACATGGACATGGATGAAAATTTGATATTTTTAGGGAAAATTTTAAGTGATATTTTTTAAAGGAAACCCACTTATAAATATCATATAATTAAATTGATAACTGATAATATCAATAAATTAAGCATTTTAAAAATAAATAGACATAAAAATTTGGAAATACAACAAAAATTATTCAAATTTTAAATCACACAAAATCATAGAAATACATAACTATCAAGTAGAATATTAAACCACAGAATTGAAATTAGTTTATGAAATATCTAACAACATTATAATTAGTATAATAATATTCCCCATGAAAGTAATAATTATATAATAATACATTTAATAGAATTAATATAATTATATTCTTGGTATTATAGTTAAAATCACAACATATACACCACACACATGAAATAAGCGGTGAATAAAGCATATATCTCCGAGAAGAATAGAGTGAGATGGTAAACCCTTATGGCACCATTACCATTATTTTTTCATAATTTAACATAATTTATAAAGGGTAAAAGGATTTAATTAATTCATAACAATATTGTATACATATTTATAAAAAATTATATGATATTTTTATAATATATTAGCATTCATTCATTAATAATATTTCATGATTTTCATTTTTCAAGGGTGTTAGTGTCATGATTTACGTAATCAAATCATTATTTATATTATAGAGACCATCTATTTTAATAAATGAACATTATGTATAATTTTTCAGAATACATAAAACATTATACAAATAGACTTCCAATGATTATACCAGTCTGGTTTATTTGGAAATAAGGGAACATAAACAATGATAAAAAAGAAAGCTATGTTATATCCAACTAGGTTTTTATGACAAGAACCCTTCTTAGATACATAAAAGATAATAAATATATTAATAAACTAGGGAAAGAACAATAAAAAGGGATGAGATTATATTATTTGTATAGTTAATCATGGTAGATATGTAAACATAATCATGAGAATAAGTGTAGGTGAACATGATCATGAAAATTGAAGATCGTAACCTCCATATCAAAGATCATATACATGAATCCTAAGATAAGTTTTTGTAGTTTATAAGATGTGGATCATAAATAAATAATGAATATATGCCATGAAATGAAAATCTAGGAATAAAAAATGGAATTGTGGAAATCATATATACATATAATATGATTTCCATAATATCAAATGCATCGTTTCCATGACTATATATGTACTATAATTTCACTTCCTATATCATATTGGTAGTCATGGTTCACTCCTATGGCCTTCTTAGTTGCATTAATTTTCACCTCATACCATATTGGCAGTCTGGTTCACTCCCATGCCTATCTTAGTAGCCACGATTTATTTTGATGAACATTTTTCTATATCTTATCAAATATAAATCGTTGACCAATGCATTGAAGAGAGATAAGGGTCCCAACCATATCATAATGATATCATACATACTTGTTCCACAAGATCAAAAAAAATAATAGCATAACCAATGAAATGAAATGTGTATTATAAATATTTAGTCATTTCATAACCTATATAAATAGACATGTTTCATATTCATTTCATCATAATAATTTCCCATGAAATAATGTGGGTTTCAAAAGCACATAACCCATTAAAGGGAAACATGTCTCATTAATATAATTCACTAAAAAAATAATCCATTCAGAGAAAGAATATGAATTTAAAAATTGAATAATTTTTCCAAAAACGAATTAGTGATAACAAAATATGTTATCATATATGGGAAATAAAATTTTAAGATCTTTTAGAAACATTTTTAAGGAAAAAATAGATTTTCCACTAAAAATATTTTTAAAACCTAAAATGTTTTTCAAATGTTTTATTTAAAAATAAAATTTTAAAGAAATAATTGAGGAATTAAAACCCATTTTCATTGGAAATGGTCTTAAAATATATTTTGAAAATAAAATTCGAAAACATTTTTGAAATCATGGTTTTTGAATACAATATATATCCGACTCGAGAGATAGATGTTCATATTTTACATAAAAACAACATATTCAGTAATGAAAGAGTAAAAAATGTTACTAATACCTGATGATATAATGAAAAAAATTGAAAAAGGAAACTAATTGTTTTTCATGAGATAAGGATCTTAATGTTTCATCAATGGAAGAATAAACATAGTAAATGTCGAGAAGTGATGAGATTGTTTCAATAAACTCTTATAACTATGTAACATGGTATCACATTCTCCATGTAAGAAAATGAAATTAAAATATTATTAAAAAATAATTTAAAGATGAAAATTCATTATATAACATTAAAATGGATGTATATACACATTGAAAAAGTGTTCAGATGCATAACAAAACATGAGTCTCATATATGGAAAATTGAGAGAAACTGTTTTACTGATATAATAAATTTGCAATCATAGACCACATAAATGAAAGGTCATAAATTATATTTGTGAATACACATAAATTTAAGTATAATAAAAATATAACAAAATAATTGGCAGTACATACACCACACAAAAGGAAAGAGCGGTGAACATAGCATTTATATCACCGAAATAAAAAAGTGATATGAAATCCCCTTACTCTATGTCTTGAATCTCATTGTACTAATTTAAAACACCTATATATATATATATATTGATTATACATATTTAAAATACTTATTATTATATATAATGCCATATTTTGTTTTATTACGACCTTATAATACCCTCATGATAACCATAAAATGTTTAGGATTTACATCAGATAATATTTGCTTTGTTCATTACACTTGCATTAGTTTTTTGTGTCATTAATGTTTATAATTATATCATGATTACATAATTTAAAACATTATATAAATATAATTTTTATATAATTATGAACCATAGTACACCATTCATGGAGATGGTAGGTCATACATACTGATTAACTATATTTTTATTTTATAGTCACTTTGAACAAAAGAATTCAAATGAAATTTATGAATATATATGTAAAACAATATAATTATTAAATTATATTTTAAATATCATATATTTATTTTATTCTCCCTAAAACTATCTGTAATAAAATACATATAGTTTTTGAAAGAATCATATCGTGTTGAGGGGGTGGAGTCCACACTTCCTAAAATGTAATTATTGTATTAACACCAAAGTGAAATTAAAAAATTATAATTTTCAAAATAAATATAAGACCATAGTGAAATAATACATATAATATATAAATTTTCTAAATATATTACCCATCATACATCCCCCATGATATGAGGTAAGGAAAATAGAACCATCATCGTTTAGTGAGGCGGTGGTTCGCTGTACACATAAACAATATGATCACGATCAATCAAATCGAGGTGTGTGTAAGTTTATATTAGAACATCATAATATTAATATTCTAGTATATTGAGGATATTTTTGTTATTATAAAATCATGGTAGAAATAAAGTGGAGGGGTGGCAAAAGAAAATAAAACAAGGGACTTGAGAGAAGACATTACCTCTTAATTGTGTTAGTCTTTATGGTTTGTGCCAAATATTTCCTTGGATAACTTTATGAACAAGGTGAGTCTTTTAAAAGGAAGGGATATATGTTGGTAAGATTGTTGGAAATACTTTTTATGGCATTTAGAGGTTTTATTGGTTTGAAGAAGTGGGAATTGTGGTGGCCTTTTATTGGCAAGGAGGAGTGGCCCTCTTGTAAATATTTGAAGAGAGAATTGCACCCACAGTTTTCCTGATGAAAGTGGATACAATAATGATAAAAAGAAGTGAAAATGATGGATATTATCTAATTATCACCAAAAAATGGATTTTGGAAAATTATATATATATTTTTGGTTCATAAGTTTATGGTTTACTCCCATATTATGATTACTTTAACTTTAATTGATATAATAATTTTTAATCACATTGACTAATAATATTGTTCAAAAAATAAGTTAAAATTTATAAACATTATACTTAATTATTTTGCCAAACATGGAACCCATTTTTACAAATTAATATCATAGAAGTGGGAGAAATTAATCTAAAATTAATAATATTGTCGGGTAAAAAATGTCTGGTTCTAAAGTCAAAACAATTAATAGTTTGCTATATTTTTATATCCAAATTCAATGTGAAATTATTTACAATTAGCAAAATTATATTATTTGATAAAAATATAATCTCATTAAACCATAATGATTATTAAAATATCAGTTATCCTTATAAAAAAATAGTTAAAAAAGTAGTTTTGAATTAAAATTCGTAATTTTTTACCATTCATCAAAAATGAAGATTCCTAGAAAAATCTCAAACAATTACCCCAATGTTAGTTAAAAAAATAAGAAATTAAAAATTTTATTTATTTTTAAAAAATTATATTTCAAAATGTGTCTAAAACTAAATTTATTATTTAATGGGGCTCATTCAAGAAAACTATATTTTAAAACATAATATTACTTTAACAAAGATCAAATCATACATTATGAATATGTGTTATTTATATAAAATTAATATAAAAGTTATTTGAAAAGTATTTATAACTATTAATATTAAAAAATTTAACAAAAATGATATAATTTTCTCATTTAAATAATTATAACAATAAAGTTATGTTTCATAGAAACATTTTTTGTGTGTGTGATGTACGTCATGTCAATGTTCCATATAATATACGCCATGTTCATTATATATAACATTTTCCAAGTTGGTGTCATATAATGTTTTTTTGTTCATAATATTTAATGTATACCAATTATATGATGCGTGAATGGAATATTTGACTTATTTAATTATAGGAAATAAATGATAATTTAATTTATTCAAGAGAAAAAAGGTATGAAGAACTCAGGGTGTTACATTTTACCCCTTTTAAAATTAATTTCTATGTCAAAATTCATCACTTGGGTAAAAATTGAGGATAGTTTTAGGTCATAATATCCTCAAGTAACCAAATAGAATTATCTAACTATTTATTTCCCCAAAAAAATTACAATGTGAGTGGTCTTTTTTTTTAGAACATTATCGATACGATCCATAGTTTCAATATGGTGATGCTCATAAGAAATATCCAGCTCCAAGAGCATCACCTTTGACTTTAGTACATATGAATGGTCATGTATGTAATTCCTTAGTAGAGTTACATATAACACATCATGGATATGAAAAATACTTAGGGGCAATTCCCAAAGATATGATACCATCATGATATGATTAGAAATCTCAAAGAAACTGATATACCTAGAGATTAATTTCACATTCATTAGAAATCTCCTAACATTATTCCAGGGTGATATTTATAGAAACACATTTTCACCAACATAAAATTATAGATCATTAAAGTGGTTATCAACATAACTATTTTCTTGATTATATTCTACCTTGATTTTTTGATAAATAGTGATAAACTTCTCAGCTGTTACTTTAGCAATCACAGGTCCCAATAAAATTATTTCTCTAGCTTAATCCCAAAATTTTGGAGTGCTACATTTCATCCCATTAAGGTAAATATAATTTCCCCTCTAAATTCATTAGTGAAATATATTATTTTAAGAAAACTCAACTAGTGTAATGTTCTAATCCCAACCACCTTTGAAAGGTAGGCAACAACATCTCAACATATCCTATAGGGTTCGAATTGTTCAATAAAACTGACAATCTATTTAAGGATAATATGTAGTGTGGAAGTTCAATTTATTATAATTATATTCATGAATACTTCAAAACAACATTGAGGTAAACCTTGTATCCCTATATAATACAATAGATTTTGGTACACGAAGAAACCATACCACTTCCATAATGTATATCATGGGAAGATGATTTAGAGATAATTATTATCTAATTATGATGAAGTGTTCTGAAATAGTAAAGAGATTGACTACCACCCACGTAACATTAAATCCTTTAGATTTTTTGGGTAGTCTGATAATGGAATCCATTGTGATATTCTCTCATTTCCATTTTGTTATGGTTTATAGATGAAAAATACTACTATACATTCTTCTTTTATCATTAACTTATTGGAATACCAAGCCTCCAGATTCAATATTTGTGATCCCTATATTCCATATATCCCACCATAAGTATTCATTCATGTCTCTATACATCTTTGTACTTACATGATTAATAGAGAATTAAGAACTATGAGGATCCTATAACATCTCCTTCTTCAAATCTATTACGGAATGAACACACACACTTTTCATGAACCTCATCCTTCCATCTTGATCTAGGTTAAATTAACGATCATTAATAACTTTCTCTTGAATCACTACATCTTACTTCTATGCCTCCTTAATCATCACCTAGACAGAGGGTATAACATTCATTTATGAAAGGTACGAAATCTCCCCTTCCTTCATGATTTCTATTTCCATCATTTATAAACATGGAAATATTGGATATTTATTATCCTCATCATGGATAAGATAGCATGATCCTTTTTACATAAAGCATCAACCACCTTGTGTGATTTACCATGGTGGTAATGTATTGATCAGTCATAATTCATTATCAACTCTAACAATCTTATGTAGTTCATGATCAACTCATTCTATGTGAATATATATTTCAAATCTATTGATCATTATATATATCACAAATTTCTCTATAAATATAATGCCCCCATAAATTTAATCCATAAATTACCACTGTTAACTCTTAATCATGAGTTGGGTATTTTTTCTCATGAATCTTCAAATACCATGAGGTATAAAAGATAAACAAGTTATTATCCATAATTACACTTCCTATCCCTTCTTGAATGCATATATAAACATTAAAATCCCTTCTCCATTATAGAGTAATGTAAGAATAGGTGTAATAACGAACAATATCTTCAGTTCAATTATATTTTCCTCACATTCATCATTCCAGAGGATCTTGAAACCCTAATGAGTTAACTTAGTCATTGGGATAGATATTATTGATAAATTCTCCAAAAACTGTCTATAACATTCAGATGGACTATGAATTATTCAGATATCAGTCACCATGGTTGGTCTAGACTAGCATTCAATATCCTATATCTTTTAATGAACAACTTATATATCATTTCTTGAGATTATGTAACCCAAAAATGAAAAATATTTCAGTGAAAATTCACACATTTTAATTTTCTATATAGATTCATATTCCATAGGGTATTTAGAACAATTCTCATTATATCTTTATAATCCTCCTTTCTCTATTAATATATACCAATATCATCTATAAAGACTTCCACAAACTGTTTGAGAGTAATATCTATAGACTCTATTCATTAAATCCTAGAAAATATAAGGGGAATTAGTAAACCAAAAGGAATATATATATATTAATATTGTGCATACCTTGTACCAAATTTTGTCTTGGGTATATTATTTTTCTTTACCCTCAATTTATGATTTATAGAATGAAGGTAAATCAAGGAAACATATTTAGATCCACACGATAGATTAATGAATTCATAAATATGATGGAGAGGATACTTATTCTTCATTTTGATCTTATTCAACTCCCAATAATAAATACATAACCCCATTGATCCATCTTTATTATTCAAAAAAAAAGAATAGGTTTACCTCATTGTGGAAGACTTGACTGGTTGAATACATTATCATGGTTTTCCTTGAGTTACATATTTAATTCTTACAACTAAATCAAATCCATTAAATAACGAGTCTTGGAAATTGGTGTGGAACTAGTTATAAGTTATATTGGGAAGTTAAATTCACATTTTGGTGTAAGACTAAGAACCTCTTCTGGGAATACATCTATAAAATCCAAAACAATATGAATATCATCAATGTTGAATTTCTCCCCAATCATTTAAGTCAAAACCCCCCTTTTTAATGGTAATTAAAACCCATATATCGGATATGATCTCCATAAGACATTCATACTTATCGTTAAGTGTATAGATGAACAAAAGATCATTTGAAATACCAAAAATATATATATTTACTCGGAAATGTTTGTGGGATTTATTCAGAGAAATACAACCCATGACTAATATGACACTAAATTAATGTAAAGGAAGAATGAGAATATTTACAGGAAGCAAATTCCCCCAATCTCTAACCACATTGGAATCATAAAAATGAGATGAAATAATCATACCATTAGAGGTTTGCACTAATAATTCCATATATTATTTGGGGGAGGATATTAACACCCTTATAAAATTCAATATATATGAAAGGGTTGTTAGATCCAGAATGAAAAATGACATTATAATTTAAGAGTGTGTGGTGTGTTTACCTTCTATCATATATTTATCACAACCCTTATCAGAAATAACAATTTCATGAGATTTCACAATTTCCCTAATATTAAGATGTTTCTGACAATGATCATCATCACCAAACCTTGGGTTTGGGTAGTGGTTATCATAATGGCCAGTATCCTTACACTATTAGAAGTGAATCAAAGGAGTTGAATTCTATGGATGTTTTTTCCCATTCAAATTTTATCTAACTTATTCCCATCATGTCAATAATAAAATTCCCAATATCCTTCCCTTCCAAACATAAAAAATTTATTATAAATATTAAGGCATTTTATTTCATGCTAATTTCCCACACAAAATGCATAAATTGAAGCTCATATTCTTCTCTTCATCATTTTTATATTTTCTTTTAAACACAATCTTCCTAATCATGTAAAAACATGAGATTAATACGTGACTCCAACATCTATTTTAACCTTGATATCACAACATACAATCTCATTGTAGCTACTAATTTCTCTTATGACCAACTCACTTCTGTGAAGTGGATTTAAGACACTGAAGAACCTATAAATGTTACATTGGGTTTAGATGATAATTCTTGAAGTGGACCTCGTGAGTTTCATGAAATTATACTCATAGGTAAAAACAGATTCATCATCCATTTCCTTCAACTAAAAGAACTATTTATGCATCATGGTATGATAAATATAAGGAATGTACTTTTTGAAAAATAAGTTACTGATCTCATCCCAATCCACTGATTCTATCTCCTCCTCTATCCAAAAATTCTTGAAAAGAGATTACCATTATTCTGCTTCACCTTCAAATAAATTGACAACCAGAAAAACATTATAATGCTCCAAACACTACAGAAAAGTGAATAAATGTATTTTATTATTGATCTATTTTTCAATAACAATATGTCATAAGACCCTCTAAAATAATGTGGACATTTAATCATGAATTAATCAATATAATTTTATTCCATACATTTCTCATTTGGATGTTCATCTTGGTATATTTCTTGAGAATGATTTGTGATCATAGTAATACTTTTTTCATTCTAGTTCACATCAATTTTGGTTTCTCTACTGGAAAATCATTTCATTGTATGTATTAGTCCCCATTAATGCAGTTCCATTAGGTTCAATCCATTGACTAAAACCAAAAGCATTGAGAAGTAAATATTTATTATAATGAGGAACGAAATAATCATGAATATTCACTTATAGTAAATATATGTATTGATACCTTCATTAATACATAAAACCATAGGATTATTATATATTAATCATAGGAAAATTGTTTTTAAATACTCCATCATGGATTATGAAGAGAATGTGAATTTCAAAAGCATATCCCCCTGGAGTGTCAAACTAGGTGTGTAGAAAGGCCTATTGTCGTCTACCAGATTACCCTGGGTCAGGATTGACACACCCTATAAGAGTTTTTACCCCTAGATCAATCTGTTCTAGAGCCACATCCACTTATAGTATCAAGATATTTATGTGTTTCTTGAAAACCACTCACTATATCCTTCAAAAAAATTCCACATCAATTTTTATGCTATTCAAAATCCTTATACTTATCTATATACATATCCTTAGGGTTATCACAAAGGTTTTATCAGATGTGAATCATAATTTTAACTAAAACATTACTTTGATACCAAATATAGAGACCCTAACTTTTAATACATTTACATTAAGTCACATTTGTGAAATATTTAAAATATTATAAAGAAGTCACCCATAGATCATATGATTCTAGTGCCTTTGGATATATAGAATCATTAAAACTGATATATATATGTGATCGTAATATCCCCACTATTTTCATCATAATTATAACCCTTCTTAAACACAAAAAACGTCATATATATCTTCATAACCTCATGATGGAAACTTAAAAAGGGATGACCATAAATTCTCAGTAAGGGTAAAAATGGTAGATATGTAAACATAATAATGAGAATAAGGTATAATAATGTGATCGTAAAAATAGATGGTCATACACTCTATAGAAATGGCCATACAAATGACTAGTTTCATATGGCATGGAATCTCAAAAGAGACCAATAATAAGGAAAAAAGAAAAAAACAAATGAAAGCATAAAATCAGAAATAACATGGCATTATGGCAAACCCATATACATATAATGTGATTTACATAGTAGCTAAGGAATCACTTCCAGAAAAATCCTGGTAGTATAAGTTCACGCCCCATGCCGTCTTGGTAGTCATGGTTCACTCCCACGTCCATCTTAGAATCAAGGTTAATACCCAATACAATCTTAGTTTATCTTATTAGATATAAATTATTACCCATGCATTAGAGGTATATATAGGTCCCAAACATCTCATAATGATGTAAAACATACATGTTCCACAATATCATAAATAAACATATAATAACCCATGAAATTAAATGGTTATTATAATCATATAATCATTTTACAACCCTTCTCTTTATTTCATATTTAAAAAAGATTCATTAAATAAAATTAAACATAAAATTTACCAGAAAATTGAGATGTATAGTGTCTTTGTAAATTATAAACATTACATAATAACATAAAACATGAGTTGAAATATAATTATTGAAAACTTCATTTACATGACCACAAAATTCCTTCGAACTTAACACTACATGAGACAACCTGAGGACATACATAAGAAAGTGGTGATTTATAAATCCCAGTAAAGGTATAAAAATGGAATAATATGAGGAATACAATAAATGTAAAACAATAGGCATATCAATGTAGAATAAAATGAAAATTAACATAAATCCATGATAACTAATAAAATCATAGCATGGAAATGGTTCCACAACATTAAACATGATAGTAGAATGATTCAAGGTTAATTGCACATGGATTTTCATGAGTACTCCCTCACTAAAAATGAATTATCCCGAGTAAACCATCATTGTAAATTAATTAGCATGAGTAAACCCTCATTTCACATGATGTATCACGATACTATATTATAACCAATTCATTAGAGTTCTATTAGGGTGAACCATTTATAAACTTTTCATTTTATGTATATGTGTTCCACATTGATCATATAACATGCAATCAATCAACGTCATAAAATTTTCCATGATCAAGGAAGGATAAATACATAAATATATTTCACTAATCAAGAAGTATATGAGAATATAGGTGAATAACCTTGGTAGAGATATGTGTTGTGTATTCACTACACAATGGATCATCGTAGTGAAAATTTGACAGTATAACGACATCAAATAGAAGTTAATATAATGGACAGATGATATAGAAAGAGGTCTCTCATAATTCATACATGA
The DNA here is from genome assembly GCA_963277665.1 of Viscum album. NCBI lineage: Eukaryota > Viridiplantae > Streptophyta > Magnoliopsida > Santalales > Viscaceae > Viscum > Viscum album. The sequence continues at coordinate 1,182,753,485 of OY728159.1, forward strand.
AATGGAATGTATTTTTATCTTGGAACATTATACTCCAACACATTAAATGGTGATTAGGAATCATAATATAAAATATGTTCTTAAATGGGATTGAGGAGAGATAAATCCATTATGGAATTTTTCTATGGTAATAGGGGTATATAAAAGATCATGGATTTCATAATGAGAGTGTAAGGAAGCTCTAATTATTTATAAATCAAATGTACTGTAAGTGGGTTATTTATGAACATATCCCATTATATGAAAATTGAAATTAAAAGGCATATCATAAATGTATTTCTTGATAAATGAGGGTAGTGGAAGAATCCTAACAAGGATGTGTGACTCCAAAGCCTTAGTAAAGGCCTATTGAGATCTTAGGGGAGCCTTTTGAGGACACTAGGGAGTATATAGTAGAGTGTGGATAATATTAATTGAGTTTATATGAAGATAAATGGGAGATTGTGTGGGATTATATAAGAAAGGATGGATATTTCTTTATATGTTTGGTTTTGGACAACACATTGTAAAGTATTTAAATCCAAAAATCAACCAATCAGATTTCACATGGATTCTAGAAAAGGGAAGTGGTATAAATTATTTTATATGGATAAGGGAAAAATATATTAAAAAATTACGCTTTATTATGTGGTGGTGAGTCATACTTTCAAGGAAATTATTTTAAAATCCGCAAATATTTAATATGTTTTGTAGGATTCACTAAAGATTTATAAAATAAATAAATCAATAATAAAATTAGTGTAATTTAATTTTAAAACATATATTTGGCCTAAAATACCTTTTATATTATTAATTGCATCCCTATTCGGTCATTATGATGTCATAAAAGACTCTATATTTATATAGTATTTAATTTTAAGCCAAAATTTTGATTGTCTCAAAAAATATGTTAAATTAAATATTGGATAATTTTGAAATACTGATTCCAAAAATAATATTAATTTTATCTAGATAGTTTTCTAACCATGTTAATTTTCACTTTTAAAATATAAACCAATATTTATTGACAATTTAAAGGTTCTGAAAAAAACATTTTTAAACCTTAGTTCAAATTATATTTGACACTATAAAAATTATATGTTCATTTAAATTTAATAAAATTAATTTAATTATAATATTTTATTAGATTATTATTTATTTGATAAAACCATTACTTAAAAATCATTTCTTTAATTTAATTGTAATATTAATGAGAAATATTTATTATTCTTTAAAAATGACATACCAAGTAAAAACAATTGTGTAAAAGTATATTAATTATTCAATAAATAAATTATGTAAATAATAATAATTATAGTTTCTTGATAAATATCCCTCTACTAAATTTTCATATTCTAGATGAGTAAGGTCTTCGATGGTGGGGTTTAATGTGGTCATTCATTCAACATGGTTTGGGTCATGATCTCGATGATTATGAACTTCTACCACAAATAGTTTCGATCATTCAATTGTTTTTTCATCTCGGATTGGGATTAGTCTAGTGAAAATTCTAGAAATTCTATATCTTTTAGACATTATGATAAATTGTCTTCATCTGGAATGATCTTATTGGTTGAGTCCATCACATCCTTTTTTGAGTTTCAAATGGATTTGTTAACACCCTATATTTATACTAGTCATGTGACCACTTTTCATCAGCTATATTATCAACAGTAATGATATATAATGGTCATTTAAATCAAATTGGATATAATAATGTAATTTCACATTTATTCTATAATAATAAGACATTTAATTAAAATAAATAGAATTTTATTCCTAAATGTTAGGGTCATTACAAATCACATCATAAACTTTTTAAAGAGATATGTTTCATAGTCATATTATCCAAATCATAACATGGGAAAAGAAGTGGGTTTCAAAAGATTATAACCCAATAAATTGAAATAGGTTTCATTAATATTATGCCCTCCTAAAATAATTCATTTAGAGAATGAATATGAATAGAAACATTTAATAATTTCCCCAAAACTAGTGAGCAACACCAACATATGTTATCTTAGATGAAAAATAAATTTGAAAGGACTTTTAAAAAACATTCTGAGGGAATGTATCATTTCCTCATTGATAATAATTTTTAAATCATAAAATTTTTTGGAAAAAATACATCATCAAAAATTTCTTTGAAAAATTATAGTGGAAGAATTGAAAACCATATAATTATTTTAAAATATGTTTTCCTTGAAATGGAATTCATAGATATTTTTAAAACATTTTATAAAAAACATTTGAAAAAATGGGTATTGAATACAATAAATATATGACTAGAGATTGAAACAGTAATATTTTATATAAAAACATTATATTTAGTACCTTTGAGTGAAACAATTGTTCTAATAGATCAGGATATACTAATTAAATTTAGGAGGAAACACATATTTTTCTTGACAGATGGGTCATAATATTTCTTCAAATGATGTATAAACATAAAAAATCCTGAAAAGTGATGATATTTTTTCAATAATATAATATAACTTTGTAACTAGGGATAATATTCAAGGGATAAAAAAAATCTTGAAAAGTGATGAGATTGTTTCAATAATCTCATATAACTTTGTAACTAGTGATAATATTCTACATTTATGAATGGAAATCATATGAAGAGTAAAAGTTCATTGAAATAAGTATATTCATGACATAACATGAAAAATGGATGTATACATGCCTTGAAAAATTGTTTAGGTGCATAACAAAACATGAGTATCAAAGATGGCAAATTGAGATGAAACATTTTTACTGATTTGGAAACTATTTAAACATAGAACACATTAATGAATAGCCATAAAATGGATATTTTAATACCCATAAATTAATTTATATGAATCATATAATACTATCATGGGTAATATAGACACCACACAAAAGGAAAGTGTGACGAACATATCATTTATCTCAAAGAAATAAGAAGTGATATGAAATCCCCTTCCCTTATGTCTTGACTCTCATCATACTCATTAAAAATAAATTTATAATAAAAATAAATTTATTATAAATATTTTATAGAATCATATTATTATATCTAAAATCATATTTTTTTTTGGATTATGACCTTATATTACCCACTTGTTAACGATCCTATGTTAACGTTTCACTTCAGATTATTTTTTCTTTGTACTTCACATGTGTCTTAATTTGTTATATCCTTGGTACTTATATTTAAATCATTATTAAAGAATTTAACCAATGATATAAATTTAATTTATATTTATTATATTTGTATTATATTAATATATATAATATATATGTATGAAACTAAATACACCATTCCTAGATATAATAGGGCATACATATGCATAAATACTATTTCTGTTTAATTATCGTGTTGAAATAAAGAAATTAAAATAAATATATGTATATAAATATCATTATAAAAAAAATTACAAAAATATATATGATATATTCACTAAAACTATCTTTAATTAAATCCATGCAGTGTATGAATGAATCAAATCCCTTTGAGGGAGAGGTAGTCCAAACTTCCTCAAACGAAATTATCTTATCAACATCAAAGAGAATGTAAAATGATATGCGATGTAAATGGAATAAAAAATATTATATAAATAATTAACATAATATAAAACATATATAATTATATATCCAATCATATTATCCGCCATTATAGGCGATAATGAAAATTGAACAATCGTGATTTAGAAAGGTGGTAGTTCGCCACACACATAAACATGATGTTCGTTATCCATTGTATAGAGTTGTGTATAAGTGTAGGTTGAAAACATGGAATAAGAACATCCCAATATATTTTAGATACTTGTGTTTTTATTAAATAATGTAAAAGGGGGAGGGCTGGGGAAACAAATAAAATAAAGGACTTGAGAGAAGACATTACCTATTAATCGGGTGACTCCTTTTGGATTCTGCCAAAAGAAATACGTGGATAGATTTCTAACCAAGGGTTTTACTCTACGAGTAACTAATAGATGTTGGAAAGTGTATTGGGAATATAGTTTTTTATTTCATGAGTTTTTATAGGATTGAAGAAAAGGGAGAGGTGGTGGCCTTTTATAGGGAAGGAGGAGTGGCGGTCTTGTAAATATTTGAAGAGAGAATTCCAGCCATGTTTTTCATGTTGAATGTGGATCCAATATTGATTCAAATCATATAAAATGGAGTAATGAATTTTTATATGTCTGTGTAATTACTTTTTTAAATTTTAAAGGTCATTTTGTGTATTAAGGTTATGGTTTAGTCAGTTATTAATCGTAATTTAACCTTACTCGATGTAATTAACTTTAATCATATTCCTTAATATTTTTAGTAAAAAAATAAGTTCCAATTTTAAGACATTATAAATTATTATGTTTCCAAATATTTAATCCATTTTTTCAAATTTCAATCCCTCATGTGGTAGAAATTAATTTAAAATTAATCCCGCAGTCAGGGTCAATTATGAGGGTTTTTAAAGAAAAAATGATTAAAAGTTTGCTAAGTTTTTATATCCAATGTCAATGTGAAATTGGTTCCAATTTACAAAATATTATTAATTGATAAAAATAAAATCTAATTGACATTTAAATAAAACTTATAATTATATTTATCTTTATAAATAAATTTTTTTAATAAAAATTTTAGTATTAGAATACATTATTTTTCATTATTCAACCAAAAATGATGTTTTTGAGAAAAATAATAAAATTAAACCCCAAGAAAATTTTGACATTATAAATTAAAAAATGAAGTTTATTTTATCAAATTAAACTGGTAAATTCATTTAAAATAAATTTTATATTTAATGTGGTTCATTCATGAAAAAAAAATTCAACATAAAATGACATTACCAGAAATCGTATCTTTCATTATCAATATGTTTTATTGATATAAAACCATTATAAATATTATTTTAGAAATATTTATTACTCTAAATATTTATTTTTTTAAATTAATAGGTTATGATTATCTGATTTAAATAATTTTTCAATTAAATTATGTTTAATTGAAACTTTGGTGTTGTGTGTAACGTACTCCAAGTCGATATTCCATACAATGTATGCCGAGATGGTTCTATATAACGTACAAAATTTTTATAGTGACTATCACATTGAAAACATAAGGATTCAATAGATGTTTCTAAATACATAAAAAATATACAAACTTATTCCTAAAGAAATTAATTGTTCATTTTCTTTTAGAAATAAGGAAACATAGAAAATTCTTTGTAAATGAGATACATCATCTCCCACTTGGCTCTTCTAGACTAGGACCCTTCTTAGACACCTTAAAAATAGTACACATCATCATTACCTAGGGGATTCTTAGTAAGGGTAAACAATGGAGACATTTAAGCATAAATATGAGAATAAGGGTTTGAGATTTGATCATGAAAATAGAAGATCATACGATGCACATCGAAGATCAAAACATGATTCGTGGATTAAATATTGGATGTTAAAAAGACATGAATCAAAATGAAATAAAGTTCAAAATCCATTAGATCATGAAATTGGAAAAAACATGTAATTGTGAAAGATTCATAATCATATAGTAATATTTCTACATTATCCAAGGTAGCACTAGCAATACCATCTTGGTAGTATAAGTTCACTTTTCGTTCTATCATGGATGTCATGGTTCTCTCACATTGCCATCTTGGTATCATGAGTCCATTCCTCATACCACCTTGGTAGTTATCATTCACTCCCATATACATATTAGTATTCATGTTTTATTCCCCACACCATCATTGTATATAGTGTGAGATATAAATCATTAACCAATGGATTTGAGGGAGATATAGGTCCCAACCATCTCATAGAGAAATCATTCATACATGTACCAATCAATCCTAAATATTAATATCATATCCCATGAAATGAAATAGGTATTATAAACATGTAATAATATCCTAACATATGGAAGGAGATAGGTTTCAAAATCATTTAATCATAAACATTACCCGTGGAATGAACCAGGTATCAAAAGAATATAACCCATGAAATAGGAACAAGTTTTTTAAACGTCATGCCATAAACAAATAATATATTCTGCGAAATAATATGAATGGAAATATCTAATAATTTCACCATAAATTCATGAGAAACACTAATACATATTATCATAGATGTGATATAATTTTTAAAGGTATTTTGTTATTATTTATTGAATAAAATTAACGTTCTTCTTTGAAAAAATTCTTATATAACATAAAAATATTTCAAAAAATTTTTCTTTCAAATTTGATTTGAAGACATATAAAATATTCTTTTAAAACAAAAAAATATATATAATCTTTTTTTCATGAAAATTTTCTTTAATTATATTTTGAAATCATTTTTAAAAAAATTATCAAAACATGGTTTTTATCACAATAGAATTCTGGTCAAAGAGAGAGAGAGATAGTCACATTTTAATTAAAAAACATTTCATCAGAAAATATATAAGAGAAATTGGTACTAACAATTGAGGATTTCTATAAAGAATATAGGAGAAGGAAAATCATTAATGTTTTTGATATATGGACAAAAATATTTCATTAAAGGAATCATAAATGTAAACAAGGTCGAAAAGTGATATGATAATCTCAATAAACTCATATTACATGTTAACTGGGGATCATGCCCTACTTGTAAGAAATGTAAATTAAATTATGTTTAAAATATCACAAAAATCAGGGTATTGATGCTAAAACATGTAAAATGTATGTATGAACACATTAAAAATGATCATAGTCTCCTTACAAAACATGAGTATGAAAGAAGGAAATTTGTGTAATGTACCGTAAATTTCAAGGAAATTTTTTTTCTTAAATTATTTTGAATTTTACTAGTCTGCAGTTTTTTACAACACCTGATTCAGAGGCCCGGTGTTCCCAGAATAATTTTCTAATGTTTTGTTAAGTTTAAATTAATGGGTGAAAGTAGTTTTCCTAAAAAAGTGGAAAAACTCTTAAATGGTAACTCAGATCAGAAATCTTAGGGCACCGTTGCACTCAGGATGAAATTTTTAACATAAGTGCGACTTATGATTAGTCAGCACAGGCCTCCTGTGAGAATTTACAAAAATGAAAAAACCGTATATAAAATAATTAAACAAATTATATTATTTTTCAAATTCTTATAAATCAAAAAGAGTAGCTCAGATTTAAAATCTGAGACCACTGCTGAACATGTGAGGGCATGCTTTATTTAAGCAGATGCTAACTTTGGCCGACAAGGGCCACCATAAAAAGTTAGTTTTTGGCAGAAAATAAAATAAATAATTTTTAATTACTTTATTTTAAAATTCATAACATCTAACGTTAACTTGGATTGAAAATCCTAGAGTACCATTGGGTTTGTTGGGGCATGTTTTACTTAGGTAGAGCCTAACCTTGACCGGCACGGGCTGAGGGTGACCGATAATAATTTTCTAAACTTATGTTCAGGTACTTTCAGTAAACGTACATATAGGTTTTTCAATCTTTTGAACTGGTGCTCAGAATCGAAATCTGAGGACACTGATGAACTCACTGTGCTGGTATTCTCTTAAGGGGACATTTATCATAGTTTCATTTGGTCGATATTGGAAGTTATAAATTGTTGATTCAAAATATAAATTAAAGTTATAATAAAAATGTGTGTGTAAGACATTTTTATTTGGTGGTGGTTATTTTCTCCAATGAGGAGTTGGAGGTGGGCCCCACACCCCACATAACCTCCCATGAGAAGATAATTTTTGGTGAGGCCCACATGAGCACCAAAACTCTGAACACCCCTTGAAACCCCTCATTTAACTCTTAAAACTCTCCACCTCCAATCTTTTAATTTTAACCTTTTATCTTCTCTAATTTTAGATGCCAACACTCTCTTAATTAATTGTCTAACATGAAATTAATTAGTTGTCTCATCTTTTTTGAATTAATTTGAATTCATTATGTGAGGATAATAATAGGGGTTATATTATTATGTTTGGGTTGGCATAATGTTTTTGGTTTGGATAATTAGTGGTGCCTTGGTGAAATTGGAAGAGCCTTCCTCCAACGAGAATGCCGATTCCACCGAAGAACAACGAAACATCTTCTTCTACCTTCTTCAACTGGGTCAAGAATGTGAGGTGACGCCCACAATAAACGCCATCTACTTTCCTCTTCCTCCGTGTCAAGGGAGAAGACATCGTCGTCATCAACAAAAATGTATTTCCCTCCAACGTTGACGGAACAACGTCCGTCTTCCATGATGTCCATCTTCTGTGACGCCCAACTTCCGCAATGCCGTCTTCCGTGACATTGACAACGTACCATGAATTGAGGTATGGGGTTTTGTATAATTAAAAATGAATAAAAGTATACCCTTGTTCTTGATTTCTTCTTTGGTTTGACTTTGGCCTTTCGTTATCACCTAAAACAGAGGGCACATGCCAAACAAACACGGCCCAATGACCCTTAGTTTATTCTTGTTAGTTAGTTTGTTTTGGCGACGAATGTTGAGCTGGAAGGGTGCGGTGCCATCGTATCATGCTGGAGGAAGTGGCCACTACCATGAGGTACCTGCAAACGAAGGAGGCAGCGGCCGAAGGCTGCGGACAGGCCGGGCCTTGGTGGTGGAGGACCGACGATGTTTCGCTGGTCGTGTGGAGGAAACCACGGCCCGCGGTGCGGGCCCCTCGGACGAAGCGAACCGGCCAGCCATAGCTGGCTGGGCTGGAGGACCGCAGTTCCACCTTGGCACCGCGCTGTGGGAAGACTGAGGCCCGCTGTGCAGGCCACTTTGCAAGGAAATCCGGCTGGTCTCCTGTCGGCCGAGCTGGGAAGACCGCATCACCTCTTGGTGCCGCGTGTGGAAGAACCGCTTCCTACAACCGCGAGCCGCTCAAACCAGAAAAAACCGGCCGGCTTCAGCCGGCTGGGCAGCAAGGAGGGGCGGTTCCATCGGGCGAGCTGAACTGGCCCGCAACCGCAGGCCGAGACTGTGGGTGGGTTGTGCCCCACCGGGCCGGGCCGACCCCCAGCCGTGTCGGACCCGACAAACTGGCTCGGGCCGACCCGGCAGCCCACTAGGCTTGACGGGTCAAGATCATTTTTCTTAAACGTGAATATCATCTAGACCACGCTTCTAATTGACAAGCCATCTATGGCATTGAGATCATCTTGACAAGGCGGTACTTTTGATATACTCTAAGTGAGTTATGGACAATTTTGGAAAACGTCCGGGTTTGGAATGAGCGTAATTCCAATCGGGCCACTGGAACAAAAATGCTAATAACTCTCAGTCCGGGCGTCTGATTGACGCGTTGTCTATCACGTTGGTTTCCTTTTTATGAGACGGACTATTGGATACATAAAATCAGGAATTCATGGTAGATGATGTATCAACACTTGGCTTGAGGAGTGGACCCTCCTAGAATCGAGCGTGCTATGTGCGAGAACCCAAGAGCTGGCTGCAACTGCGACGACTTCTATACTTGGATCCTACGTGGGTTTGACAGTGATAAATTTTGTACTTGGATCCTACATGGGTTCGATAGTGATGTCTGTTGTATGTGGATCCTTCATGGGCTTGACAGTGATGACTTCTGTACCTGGATCCGACATGGGTTCGACATTGATGACTTCTGTACATGGATCCTATGTGGGTGTGACAGTGATGAATTCTGTATGTGGATCCTATGTGGGATCGACAGTGATGAATTCTGTATTTAGATCCTACGTGGTTTTGATAGTGATGACTTCTTTACTAGGATCCTATGTGGGTTCAACAACTTAGATGAACTAGTGACTACAACTAATCATATCTATCGCTATATAAAAGATGTATACCTGTGTTAGCTGAGTCTTGACTTTCAATCATTATATTCGATGTTATTGACATTACATTCTTGTGTGGACGGGTTTTTCATGGGCTCGAGTGGTGGAGATGAACTGTGATAGGTATCTTGGGTATATGTATTGGAATATACCTATGTAGAGTTAGTTGATACTTTGTGACTGTATCTTTATTATGTTGTTTATATTTCTTGGATTATGGGAGACATTCGGGGGGTCAGGGAGTCCCTACTGAGTATCGTTATACTCAACCCTGTACTGGCAACGCCTGCCCTTTGTTGTGTTTGTTGCAGACGACGGACATCACTGATCGAGTAGAGTGTTGTGGAGCTGGATGGTACCTGGAGGTGGAAAACATGGCAAGGCATACACGGAGTGGACAGATGGACCTGAGCTACTGAGGGGTCCATCTGTACCCTCCCCTCTAGGTGGGATTCCCAGAGGAAGACTCAGTTGTTGTTGTTTACTTTTCTGCGGTTGTACATTACTATTGGGCTTGTATTTCCGGCCCCTTTCCTTTCAACAGTTACATTTTTATTCAGTTCTATTTAGTGTTTATTATCAGGTGTTACCTCTAGAACTTCTGTTCAAACTGTGTGTGGGTGTTGAAGGTTAAAAAAAGAAATTCCTTCCCTTTTATTGGGATTACGCCTTTGGTGGTTGTCGCCAACACCTGGTCTATAGAAGGCGGGCTTGGGGTAGTCATGGAATGGGTTCTGAGGAAAGGTCATGAAAAAATGGCATCAAAGGAGTCGGTTCTACAGAAGAACATAGGACTCTGGTCTTTCTTTTTTTGTGAATGAATAGTTTAAAGAGTATTGAGTATGGTTTTTAGTACAGGGAGTCCAATGTTGGTGTGGCGGCCGATGTATACATACACCAGGACCCTGACCTCTGATTTCCAACTTAGTGCACAAAAACACTGACTGTGTGTGTGTTTCAAGAGTTTCCTTTTGGTCAATTTGAATCATCTCACCAGGTATATCTTTCTGACCATGGAGCACCTGTTAATTATCGGGATGCCACTGCAAAGAGAGCCAGTTAGATATCCCGTGAGAGAGTACACGATGAAGGTCCACCAAGCGATGAGGCTCTAGTGCAGGGCCCTCTTACTATATTGGAAACTTCGGGTGGTGTACCAGCAGAACCACCAATCATTGGGCAATATATTCCACCAGCCACACTAGCAGATGGTGCATACCGACTGAGCACGTTTCTCGAGTTCCAGAGGCAGAGGCCTCTGAGTTTTTGAGGCGAGACAGATTCCCACGCAATAGAGGACTAGATGGAGGCGATTACTAGTGTTTTCCACCTAGTTGAGACACTAGTAGAGAAGATATTAATCTTAGCTACTAATATTTTTCAGTGATTTACCATGATGATGGTCAACATAATGATGAAGTTTCAGTACTTGGACCATTTTCTGAGATGGTGCCTTCAGGAAGTGTGCCAATTATATCACTTCCCATTGGTCAACAGACACTACCAGCGGTACCTATTGTGGAAACTTATAGGATTAGTTCCTTACATGTGTTTCAGCACTAGATATCCCTCAAGTTCCAAGTCAATCTCGACCCATAGGCGGCTGAGGACTGGCTTTGCGGAGGTGGATGAGAGTTTTCTAGAGCTTATGCAGCTTCGGCCGGACGACCTGTCGGTAGCTGAGTATTCATCGAGACATGCTGATCATTCCTGGTATTCGATGAATATGATTCGATCAGTGATTTAGAGCTCAGTCCTCTGAGAGAGGTGTGTTTAAGGATATCTGAGCCAAAACTTATTGCTCTATGGATTGCTACTTATATTTGGGTGCTAGAGAGAACATTTGTGGTAGATTGTCCAGTGGTTGAGTGGATATAGCTAGTGAATGATAACAGATGGAATGCATGAATCTGGCATGAGTCTTAGAGACATGGTTGTGTGAGATGATTCAGGAAGAGGAAGTGTTAAGGATAGATGAATCTACAGGGCAGCAGACGTGGAAGCAGAGCTATGAGAGAGGCATGAGGTTGTGAAAATTAAGACATATTACAACCATCTTCATTTGTTGTCCCCGCTAGGAACATGGAGCTAAAGGGCAGGGGAAAATAGTAGATGCATGCAGTCAATGAGTGTGACCCAAGGGCTCTAAGAATAATTTGAGGTTCAGTTTGTGTCTACTACCAGCTGCCATATCAATATACATAGGTACCAATCATTCATTCCTTCCATTAATCTTGTCCCAAACCTAGATTTTATGGTTAAGTCGTTGACTTGAACCTCGCGTCTGGAGATACCTTTGGGAGGAGACTCAATAATCACACTTACGCCGACAGTGTGATCTGACCTTTAAGGGGAACGTTTTGGTTGGAACCTCTTGGTGGCAGCATTGATGCCTTACGACGTTAGTTTGGGTATGGACTGGGTAACCACAGATCATACACAGATTGATTGTGTGAGGCAAAAAGGTTGTGTTTTATCAACAACATTGGGATGGGTTTTCCTTGGTCGATGAAAATGAAAACCCGGGCATCACAAGATGGAATCATGCATAAGAGGGTGAAATCGATCACTCAGGAGTCAGCCAAACATAACATTGAGCCATAATTCACCAGAGATGAAGCACCACTATCATCTTTGAAGAAGATGGGAAACCCATCATATAGTTAGAGATATGGAAACAAATATTTCTTGAGCTGAGGCAAAGGATTACTAGTTCACTCATATTTAGGATACCAGAGGTTAGCGTTGGGTACATAGTTTACTGCGACACATCAGGGACCAGACTCAGGTGTGTCTCTATGTAGGAGCGAGTAGTGATTGTGTATGGTTCTTGGCAGTTGAGACCGCATGAGCAGAACTACGCTACCCATGACATGGAGTTAGTAGTAGTGGTCTTCACCTTGAAGATGTGGCAGCACTATCTTATGGGAAAATGTTTTACCATAAACTCTAACCACCAGTGTCTCAGGTATATCTTCTCACAGACGGACCTGAACCTGAGACATCACTGGGGGTCAGGTATGAAGAAAGCTGTAGAGGATTTTTTCTATCGATGCCTCACTTTTCAGTAAGTGAAGGTGGAGCACTACATTCTAGTAGGCATAGTTCATCCCTTAGAGGATCCAGAGTGGAAGTGGGATGAGATATCCATGGATTTTTTTAGGGGACATCCACATACATCCAGAGGACATCACTCTATCTGGGTGATTGTAGACTGACTCCCCATGTCGGCCCACTTCCTACTGATCAGAGAGTAGGGCTCACTATAGATATTGGGACGCATCTACGTTTTGGAGGTCATACAACTTCTTGGTGTGCCATTGACTATCATTACCGATCGAGATTCTCATTTCACTTCCTGGCTATGGAAGGGGTTACAGGAGGATTTTGGGACACAGCTTCACTTGAGCACCAACTTCCATCCTTAGACTGATGTTCATATTGAGAGGACCATTCAAACTCTCGAGGACATGCTTCGTGCTTGGGTCCTCCACTTTGGATGCAACTGGGAGGATCCCTTAACCTTGGTGGAGTTTGCGTACAACAACAGCTACCACTACACAATAGGGATGGCCCCTTATGAGGCACTATACGAACGACTATGCCGATCACCTCTATGCTGGATTGTCCCAGGCGAGTCAGCCCTTGTAGGACTAGAGATGGTTTAGGCTACGACGGAGAAGGAGCAGATCATCCAGGAGCAGATGAAGACTGCACAGAGCAGATAGAATTCCTATGCTGATAGAAGGTAAAGACCACTGGAGTTTGAGGATGGCGACCATGACTTCCTACGGGTCTCAACTTGATGAGGTCTACATATATTTGGCCAAGGAGGAAAATTTTCCCCATGATTTATTGGACCGTTCCAGGTCGTCAGCAGGGTAGGCGAGGTGGCTTACCACCTTTCCCTTCCACCTCAGTTGCACCGGGTGCAAGACATCTTCTAAGTATCTCAGACGAGGAGATACGTGCACAACCCGTCCTACATCATCGACCATATGGAGGTGGAAACTGAAGATGGGGTGAATTTCACATGGGTCCAGTGGAGTTCGAGGATTGACAGGAGCAGGTCCTATATGGACAATCGATTCCTCAGGTGTGCATTCTCCGGTAGAATGGGATCCTCTAAAAGATCACCTGGGAGCGGGAGGCTCAAATGCATGCTCAGTAACCTCATTTGTTTCCCTAGTATGTGTTGTAGATTTAAGGGGGACGTAAATCACTGAGGTGGGGGTAATGTAAAGACCCAAATTTTTCAAGGATTTTTTTTCATAAATTCTTTGTAATTTTAGGAGTCCGCAATTTCTATGGAACCAAATTCTGAGGCCTGGTGTGCCCGGAATAAGTTTTTGAAGTTTTGTTAAGCATAAATTAACTCACGTAAGAATTTTTACTGAATAAGTGGAATAACTCATAAACAGTTACTCGAATAAGAAATCTGAGAGTTCCGTTGCACTCAGGATGACAGGTTTACCCTAGGCGCGACTTATGTTTAGTCGGTGCGTGCATCCTGTGACAAATTCCAAAAATGGCATAACCATAATTAAAATAATTAAAAAAATTATTTTATTTTTCAAATGCTTATAACTCAAAAAAGGTAGATCAAATATAAAATTTGAGACCACCGCTGAACTCGTGAGGGAATTATTTATTTAAGTAGATTCTAACTTTGGCCAGTGCGGGCACCAAAAAAACAAAGTTTTTGGCCCCAAATAAAATAATTAAGTTTCAATTATTTTAGTGTAAAATTCATAACATCTAAACGGTAACTTGGATTGAAAATATGATAGTGACTTTGTGTTTTTTGGGGTGTGTTTTACTTATGCAGAGCCTAACCTCGACCGGAACTGGTCGAGGGTGACTGATAATAATTTTACGTACTTTTGTTTGGGTAAGATCACTAAATGTACATGGGGGTTTTTCTATCTTTTGAACCGATGCTCGGAATCAAAATCCGAGAACACCAATGAACTCACAACACCAGTATTCGCTTAAGTGGGTTTTTACCATAGTTGCATTTGGTCAAGAGTGGAAGTTATAAATTGGGGTTTCTAATTAATAATTAAATATTAAATAAAAATGTCTCGGTTACACATTTTTCTTTTATGGTGGTTATTTTCTCCAATGAGGAGTTGGAGGTGGGTCCCACAACCCAAATAACCTCCCATGACAGGATAATGTGTGGTGGGTCCCACATGAGCACCAAACCTCTCAACTCCCCTTGAAAACCCCCTTTTAACTATTAAAACTCTCTACCTCCTCTCTCTTAATTTTAACCTTCAAACATTCTAATTTAAGATGCTAACACTCACATAATGAGTTATCTAGCATGCAATTAATTAGTTGGCTCATCTTTTTTGAATTAATTTGAATTCATTAATTGAGAATAATAATATGGGTTATATTATTATGTTTGGCTTGGCATAATGTTTTTGGTTGGGAGAATTGGTGGAGCCTCTGTGAAATAGGAAGAGCCTTCCTCCAATGAAGAACACTGATTCCACCGAAGAACGATGAAATGTCTTCTTCTACCTTCTTCAACTGGGGCCAGAAAGTGGGGTGACGCCCCCGAAGAACGCATTCTACTTTCCTCTTCCTCCGCATCAACGGAGAAGACACTATCATCGCCAACGACAACCTATTTCCCTCCAATGTTGATGGAACGACGTTCGTCTTCCACAACGCCTGACTTCAGTGACGTCACCTTCTGCAACATCGACAATGTACCTTGAATCAAGGTAGGGGGGTTTTGTATAATTTTAAATGAATAAAATAATACCCTCATTCTTGATTTATGCTTTGGTTCGACTTTGGCATTTTGTTATCCCCTAACGTGGTGGGAGCAGGCCGAACAAACCCGGCCCGATGACCCTCCGTTTATTCTTGTTAGTTTGTTATTTTGGCGATGGAGGCGGAGCTGGAAGGGTGTGGTGTCGTTGCACCGTTCCGGAGGAAGTGGCCACGACCATGAAACGATGGCGAACGAATGAGGGGGCGAATGAAGCCATGGCCAGGCCAGGCCACAGTGGTGAAGGATTGACACCGCCACATCGGCCACATGTGGGAAACATCGGCCCGTGGTGTGGGCCACTCGGATGAAGCGAACCGTCATACCGTAGCTGGCCGGGCTGGAGGACCACGGCGCCTCCATTGTGTCGCGCTGCGGGAAGACTGTGGCCCGCTGTGCGGGCCGATTTTTTGGGCGACCAGCCAACCTCTTGTAGGCTAGGCTGGATGACCGCGACGCCTCTTGGAACTGCGAGCTGAGGAACCGCAGCCTGCAACTATGGGCCGCTCGAGCCGGACAAAATTGGCTGGCTTCAGCCGGCCGGGCAGAAAGGCGTGGCGGTGCCGCTCGGCACCACCGGGTTAGCCGAACCGGCCCGCAACCATGGGTCGAGACCGTGGGTGGGCTGCGCCCCACTAGGCCGGGCTGACCCCCATCAGGGTTGGACACGCCAAACCGGGTTGGGCTGACCTGCTATCCCACTGGGCTTGACAGGTCGGGCCCGTTATGCTTAAACGCGCATATCTTCTATACCGCGTGTCTGATTGATGCTCCGTCTCTTCAATGGGATCATCACAACGAGGCAGTCCTTTTTAAATATGCAAAGTGAGTTTTGGAAAACTTCATAAAATTTCCGGCTTTAGAACATGTGTAATTCGAACCGGACCCCTTGAATGGAAATGATAATAACTCTCAGACCGACATCCAATTAATGCATCGTCTGTCGCGTTGGGTTCCTTTTGATGAGACAGAACTACGAGATTCATCACCTCAGGAATTCGTGGTAGTTGATGTATCGACATGTGTCTCGAGGTGCGTACCCTCCCGGAATCGAGCGTGCTATGTGAGGGAACCCTAGAGTAGGCTCCAACTACGACGACTTCTGTACTTGGATCCTACGTGGGTTCGACAATGAAGACTTCTGTACTTGGATCCTACATGGGTTTCATTGTGAATACTTCTGTACTTGGATCCTATGTGGATTCGACAGTGACGGCTTCAATATTTGGATCCTATGTGGGATTGACAGTGAGGAATTTTGTACTAGTATCATACATGGGTTCAACAGTGACAACATCTGTTCTCGGATCCTATGTGGGTTCGATAGTGACGACTTCTGTATGTGGATCCTACGTGGGATTGGTAGTGATGACTTATGTACTAGGATCCTACATGGGTTTGACAGCTTAGATGAATCAGTGACTACAACTAATCATCTCTATCGCTATACAAAATATGAATACCTATGTGATATGAGTCTTGTTTTCCAATCATTATCATAGATGATATTTTCATTACATTCCGGTATGAACTGGGTTGTGCATGGTCTTGAGAGTTGGAGCTGAACTGTGATTGGTATCGTAGGTATATGTTTGGCCATATACCTAAGTATATTTGGTTGATACTTCGTGATTGTATATTTCTTCTGTGGTTTTTCATTCATCAATTATTGGAGACATTCGGGGGTCTTGGGGTCCCTACTGTTTATCATTATACTCACCCCTGCTTGAGAAACTCCCACACATCATTGTGTTAGTTGCAGACGATGTACAAAACTGATCGAGGTAGAGTGTTGTGGATATGGATGGTACCCAGAGGTGGACCACATGGAGGGACGTACATAGACCGGACGTACGGACCTGATGTGCTGAGGAGGCCATCTATACCCACCCTTCAGGTGGTATTCTCAGAGGATGACTCAGTAGTTTCTGTTTTCTTTTATGTAGTTGTACTTTACTGTTTCACTTGTATTTCTGGACCCTTTCCTTTCAGTACTTACGTTTGTATTAAGTTATATTTAGTTTTTATTTTTAGTTGTTGCCTCTACCACTTGTGTTCACACTGTGTGTGTTTTACAAGATAAAAAATCAATGCCTTCCCTTTTATCGGGATTATTCCTTTGGTTCTAGTTGTCAGCCCCTGGTCTATGGAAGGCGGTTTTGGGGAATTCACAACATTGGTCCCGAGGATGGGTCGTTACAATTTTAGAAAAAACATTATTACTGATTTTGTATCTTTGGAAATGTGAATCAAATGAATTAAAGTTCATAAAATGGATATGTTAATAACCAAATAGTTTTTATAAAATACATAGAATATAATATTATTTAGTACATACGCTGCAAAAATGTAATGTATGGTGAATATAGAATGTATCTCGTGGGAATAGAAAGTGAGACGAAATCCCTTTACCTTATGTCTTGACTCAGTTTTTTCTCTTAAAATATTCCTATATAATAAATATAAACTTATTATTAATATTTTATAGAATCATATTATTATATATAATTACATATATTCATTTATTATGACCTTATATTACATTTTAGTTTGGGTAATATTCACTTTGTTCCTTTCATGTGTCTAAATTGGTTATATTTTTGATTCGTATACTTATATATTTAATACAGAAATTAAATAAATATTTAAATATCATTAACATAATTTAAATTTATATAATATTAATCTGTAGAATAATTAATTACAATATCTAATACACCGTTCATGTAGACTCTAAGCCATACATACACATGAACGCTATTCCCATTTTAATTATCGTATTGAAATAACTGGAATAGAAGGACAAAAATGTGTATATGTATATAATATAATATAAGTATAATTATAATGTTATATATATAATATAATTTCACTAATACATTTTTCATTAAATTCCATTTAACATGTGAACATGTCACATCGTTTTGAGGGGGTGATAGTCCATACTTCATCAAACGAAATTATTGTAATTACACGAATTGAAATGTAAACAAATATGTGTTGTTAAAAGAATAAATAACCCTAAGAAAATAATAAATATAATATATGACTAATATAAACATATTTTCTATCATAATTTCCACTATGAGAGGTGGTAAAGAATAATTGATCAATTATCATTTTTTGAGGTGTTAGGTTGCCGTACACATAAAAATCCTGTTCGATATCAATTAGATGGAGGTGTGTGTAAGTATTCGTTGAACCCTTAACATTAAAAAATAATAATATTTTTTGGATAGAGTATCTTTCATTAATTAATTTAATAAATATAGTACTGGTGTAAGGAAATAAAAATAACGGAATGAAGATTGAGAGAAGATGTTACCTCTTAATTAGGAAACACTTTCTGGTTTGTGCCAAAAGTCTACATTGGTCTTATATTTTAGTTTTGGAAATTTATTAGACAAAATTTTCACTTAAATAGTGTAATTATTTATAATCCCCTTCACTAATATGTTTGGTAAAAAAATTTACCATATTATAAGTTATTAATTATTCAGTTTCAAAAAATGGAATCCATTTTTTAAAAATTCTATTTAATGTAGTGGTAGAAATAAATATAAAATTAATCCCATATTCAGGTCGACAATGCTGGTTCTAAAAGAAAAAATGATCAGATTTTTTTATATTTTTATATAAAATTTCAATGTAAAATTGGTTCCAATGACAAAATTTGGATTAATTGCTAAAAATATTATATAATTAAACTTTGAAACCATTTTAAAATATAATTTATCCGTCTAAAAAATTTAATTAAAATTTACTTATGAATTAAAAAATGGTATTTTTCAATATTCATCAAACAATATAGTTTGAATAAATATCCCAAAACATAACCATAAGTTAATTTAGGGATTCTAGATTTAAAAATTTTACTTATTGTAAATGTGTATAAAAATAATTTTATTAATTTTTATAGAAGGAAATTAAAAGAAATTCATTCAAGATTATGGAATTTTTAAACATAAAATGACTTTATAAAAAATCATATATTTTATTATAAATATGTTTCATATATATCAAAAAATTAAATTATATTGTAAAAGTAGTTAATAATATTCATATAATTATGTTTAATGACTAGTTTAAAATAATCTCTTTTAAATGATTATAAAAAAATATGTTCCGTAGAAACTAAGGGTCACATGTATCTTCTGCGGAATCAGTGTTGTGTGTATCGTACACCAAGACAGTGTTTCATATAACATAATACAAGTTTGTTTCGTTTGAAAGGAATTTGTGACTTAGTTTATTATATGATATAAATGAATGATTAATTTATTTGAGAAATCTTCCAAAAAATCACCCCATGTTACATTGTACCCCGATAAAATTAATTTTGACCTCAAATTTCTTCTCCCAGACAAACAAATGAGGAGAATTATGCTTTATCATGTCCTCAATATCCCAAATAGATTCCTGTAAATGTTCACTCCCCCCCCCAAACTATGAAAAGGAGAGTAGTTTTGTTTTGTGTAACTTTCTCTGATCGGTCCATATTTTCACTAGGTTGTTGCTTGTAAAAAGGATCATTCTACAATGGAATAAACTATGAGTA
Organism: Viscum album; assembly: GCA_963277665.1. NCBI lineage: Eukaryota > Viridiplantae > Streptophyta > Magnoliopsida > Santalales > Viscaceae > Viscum > Viscum album. The sequence goes on from OY728159.1 coordinate 1,182,773,567, forward strand.
TAGTACATGTTATGGGTCAGGTGTGTACATCCATAGGAGAGATACATGGAAAAATTCATGGTCTTTAAAAATATTTCTAGGACTTACCATGCCAATGGCTTCTCTCTTTGTATGATCGAGAATATCAATGTTACCAATATACATAGGGATTAGTTCCCCTTTCCTCCCAAATCTCATAACACTCTTCCAAGGGTGAGATTCATAGAATCACATTTCGTAAACATTAAATTTCAAGATCACACCGATGGTTATCAACATAACATTTCTAAAAAACATTGTTATTCTTTGATACATATTTGAATGGTTATAATCTTCTCGATAATTTATTCAACTATCTCTGGTCTCATTGGATTTCATTCTACAACCTCATCCCATAATGTTGGAGGTATTGATTTGTTCCCAAATAGGGATTCATACGATTCCATCTAAATGATTCATTAAAATCTATTGTTGTGTGAAATCTCAACTATTGAAATTTTTTATTCCCAACCACCTTGGAAATATATCCAACAAGATATAAAAATATCTTTTAGGGTATGAATTATTCTGTCATACTGACCATCTGTCTGAGGATGATAAGCAGTGCATAAATTCAACTCTACATAAAGTGATTACGGAATACTTTTATAGAAAATTAAGTTCAACCTCATATATAGATATGATATAATAAAATGGGGCACTCCACCAAACCTTACCACTTCTTTAATATTTATCCTGAAAAGATTTTGTAATGTGAACTATTCATTGATTGTTATGATGTGTGTTGACATATTATGGCGATCAACAACTACCCATATAGAATTAAACCCTTTTTATGTTTTGGTTAGTTCAACAACATAATCAACTGTAATATTATCCCATTTCTATTTTGGTATGTGTAATGAATGTAACATCCCTTTAGTCTTTTTACTTTCAACATTATATTATTGGAATAGAAAACACAATGATACAAACTATGTGATATCTCTCTTCATGCATCCCACCTAAAGTGTTATTTCAAGCCCCTATACATATTTATAATTCTAGGATTAATAGTGAATGAAAAACTATGAACATCATATAAAAACTCCTTCTTCAAATATGGTATGGAAGGAACACAAACACAGTTCCTAAACCATATAATTCAATCATGACCTAGGTTAAACTTATGAACATTTCTGAATTTCTTTTTCACCTCGTTATATTCATTTTATACATCCTTAATCATTTTTGTGATAGAGAGTTGAACAATCATTTTAGGAAGATAAAAATTTACCCTTACTTTAATATTTATAAAACCATTAAAATAAAATCCATCAATATTTTATCTTTTGTGATCCTCATCATGTATAATATAGAATGAACCTTTCAAATCAATGTGTTGACCACCTTCTTCGCATTCCCAGGGTGGTAAAATACTGAGCAGTCATAACTCTTTATCAAATATAACCATCTTTTAGGGATACTTTTCAACTCCATATGTGAGAATAGATATTTTACACTCTTATGGTCAGTATATATATCACACATTTCTTCATAAATATATGTATCCATATATTTAATGAAACAATTTCCAATACTAACACCAAATCCCGAGTTGGGTATTTTTTCTCATGAATCCTCAACATTCATGAGGTATAGGATATAACGATGTTATTTTACATAATAAAACATCCCAATCACTTCTTGTATACATAATAATAGACAAAATACCCTTCTCCACTATAGGGTAATATAATAATAGGTTCCCTGACCAACCATTTCATCAGGTCCTTGACATTTTCCTCAAATTAATATGTCAAGAGAAACATGACACCATTCTAAGTTTAATTGGTTAGAGGATTAGATAATCATGATAAATGATCTAAAAAACTACCGATAAAATGGATATAAATAAGGAATGATATAGATCTTCGTAACCATGGTTAGTCTAGTCCAACAATCAATTTCCTCCATCTTTTATGGATTCACTGCTACCCAATATCTTGATATTATTTTAGCAATACATGAATCTTTTTTCTACTAATATTGACACTATGTAAATATTTCATATATTTTTTCCTTTCTTATAGTCATCATTACAATTCTCAAGTGATCTTCATGCACTTACTTTCTCATTGAATAAATATTAATATAATCCTTAATGAACACAAAAAAATATATAGTGGTTATCTATAAAGACTATATTCATTAAATCATTGAAGATATTATGGTAATTTGAAGAAAAAAATGAATTAGTATATATTCATATTGGCCATTCCTTATACAGAGTGTCATCTTGGGTATAACCTCATTCTCGACCACCAATTGATGAAATCAAAAATGAAGGTAAATATTTGGAAAGTATAGTGCTCTGAATATTTGATCAAACATTTCATCAGAAATGTAATAAGATATCTGTTCACAATTTGATCCGATTAAACTCCCTATAATCCATAAAAAGTCCAATTGATCCATCTCTATGTTTCACAAATGAACTGGTGCACCAAAAGGTGGATTACTTGGATGAATAAATCCTTAATCAAGGTTTTATTTGAGTTTCTTATTCAATTAATTCTACTCAACCAGAACCATTCTATAAGGATTCCATGAAATAGGTTTGGAATAAAATATGATTTCTATTGAGAACTCAACATCAAATTTTATTAGAATACTGTGATTCTCTTTTGGAAAAACATACAAAAAATCCCAAACAACATGATTATCATTGATGTAGATATTCCCCCCAACCATTTCAGATACAAAACCCTTTTAATGGGAATTCAGACTCATACAATAGATATAATATCCACACGAAATTCATGATTATCATCACATTGACATATGATCAAAGGAACGTTTGAAATATAAAACATAAAATTTTATACTTGGAATGTGATGCAGGATTTATAGAGAGAAAGATATTTGAAACCCAATATGACATCAAATTTGTCCAAAGAAATAATGAAATAATTTATAGGATGAACATTTACACTAACATGAACAAAGATAGGTATCTTAGAATTTAGATGCAATAATTTTACCACTAGGGGTTTTCAATACTAATTAAACATCTAATTGTTTTGGAGGAATCATAACACCCTTATAAAATTCATTAGATATAAAATAGTAGGTGGATCCAGAATCAAATATGACATTACAAATTCTGGGGTTGATAGTAAGTGATCCATTCATCACATCATTATCTGACCCGTTACTAGAAATAGTGATTTCATGAGATTTCCCCTAATAATTTACCTAAATAGGTTGCTGATGTTGATCATTATCACCCACACTTTGGATTTCGCTCGGGATTAGCAGAATGACCATTCTCCAAACCCTTATAGAATTTAACCACGAGAGGTGCACTCTACGTGTATTTTTATCCATTAGAGTTTTGAGCTATCTTTATCCCATAACTTTTCCAACCAAATACTTGATTTGCCTTTATTAAAAACATAAAAAATTTATTATACCTATTAGGAAATTTCCACTATTCTTCTTCTAACACTAAAAAAATAAAGGAAACCTTATCTTTTTTCATCATGGTTTTCAAATTTTCCATTATACTTCAACTTCCTCTCCTATTCCAAACCAAGATATGGGTACATGACTCCTTGTTTCACATCAAATTTGATTAAAAAAATAATATTATAATAGCTATTAATGTATATGATGTCCAATTCACTTATGATACTTGGCTTTATGCCAGTGAAGAACCATTCAAATTTACATGTATGTTAGATGATCATTCCTGAAGCATACCTCACAAGTATCATGAAATTATCCTCTTAAGTATAAATAGATTCAACATCTATTTTCTTCACATCGAGGAACTATTTATCCATGTGGGCATGGTTAATTCAATGAAATTACTTATTAAAAAATAAGTTCTTGAACTCGTCCATATTTAGGTATTTAATCTCATCTCGATGCCTTTTATTCTTTATTAGAGTCTACCACTGATCTTCTACAACTTCTATCCCAGAAAACAACCAAAATAACTTTCTCATGCTTTCTATACTGAGGAATGAAGAATATATTTTTATTAGTACAAATCAACTATTTATTAAAAAGTGGTTCAGAAGACACACTAAAAGAAGGTGGATATTTCCTCATGAAATACTCAATAAAATGGAGTTCCCTACATTTCTCATGTAGATGTCCACCATGATTCATAGCTTGAGAAATCCGTGTGAGAATAGAAACAATTTTTTTTCATTATAGATCCCATAGAATACAATTTACTAGGAGGAAAATAACAGCATTCTCCATCGCAAACACAATTAACATGGTTCCTTTGGGTTCCGACCATTGACTGAAACCAAAATAATAAATGTATGAAATAGTTATCATAATGTGGAACCACATAATCATGGAAAATATCCTCTAGGATATATAACATATCAAACCTTCCATAATATATGACACCTTACATTTATCCTTGTTTATTTATAGCCTACTTATATTTAAATATATCATAATTGTTTGTGAATACTTTGTGATTTGACAAAACATATCCCTCAGGAGTGTTAAATCAGGTGTGTAGCAAGATGTGTAGTTGTGTACCAGATTACCCTGAGTCAAGCCTGAAATATATTGTCTTAGTTTTTAACCCAAGGTACATCTGTACTAGATCCATGTACAATTATAGTATCTAGAAAAAGATATATTTCTTGGAAACCACTCACTATATCCTTCAACATAATTCAAGAAAGTTTTCTTATACATTTCCTCATATTTAATATTATTCATAGACATGTCCATAGGGTTCCAACTAAGGATTTATCATCCTATATTCCGAAGGATAACTATACCTTTTCACTAATATCAACTATAGTTTCCTTCACTTTTAAAAATAAAAATTATAGAGACATTTTCCCAAAGATCATATTTGGTCAAATACCTTTGGAAACATTGAAACACAAACACTAGTACATTAATGAGCTATATCATATCCCACTAGGATCTTGTTGACTACCATCCTTATTAGATTCCTCAAACATTGTACATATCATCATAACATGGTAGAAATGAAACATTGAAAGGGACAAATTAGATGCTCAATAATGGTTAAAAAGGGAGACATATAATCATAAACTCGAGTATAAGTGTATGAGAACATGATCATAAAAATAGAAGATCATAAAATTCATATCATTGATCATAGTAGAAATTATGGAATAATGATTGGTAGCTCATAAGACATGAATCATAATGAAATATATAGTATCAAACATTAATAAAAAAACATATGAATATAAAATAGGATTGTGGTAGACACATATGCTTATAGTATTGTTTATATAGTATAAAAGGATTTGATTTCATGATCATATATGTAGTATATGTTCACTCTCCAAAATATATTTGTATTTAAGGTTCAATCCCATGGCCATCATGGTAGCATGATATCACTTCTCATACAATCGTGGTAGTCATGGTTCACTCCCATGTCCATATTAGTAGTCATGGTCAGTTCACATGATCATCTTAGTCTTTCTCATGAGATAAAAATATTTACCCAATTAATTGGATTGATATAAAGGCCCCACCCATCTCACTGTTAAATCATTCATACATGTTACAAAAGATCATAAATATTCTTACAATAACACATGAAATGAAATGGAAATTATAAACATGTAATAAAATAATAACATGTTGAAAGTGTATTTTTTTAGAATAATGTCATCATAAACATATCCCATGTAAATAAGTGGGTTTTAAAAGCATATAACACATGAATGAGAAAATAGTTTAATAAATATCATGCATTTAAAACATAATACATTTAAAAAAATAATATGAATGTAATGATTAAATAATTTTACCATAAAGGAATAAGTAAAACTAATGACTTTTATATTATATGGGAAATAAATTTTAAAGGTCATTTAAATAAATTCTTGATGAAAATATATTTTCTTCATTAAAAAAGTTGTTTTTAGAATATAAAACCTTTTGAAAAACTTCTTATATGAATATATAATTGAAAAATTATAAAGGAATATTTGAAAGAAAAATTATTTTAAAATCCATTTTCCTTGAAAATGATATTCAATTATCTTCTGAAAACATTTTTTATTTTTTTATCAAATAAAATGTTGTTTGAAAAGAATAAAATTCTGATCGAAGGGAGGGAGACGATCAGATTTTACATAATATAATATCTTAAGAAAATATGATTGGAAAATTGGTACTAATAGATGAGGATATAATTAATAAACATAGGTTAAGGAAAAACATGATTATTCTTGAGTTATGGATAAAATTATTTCATTAATTGAATTGTAAATGTAAACAATATTGAAAAGCGATGAGATTATCATAATAAAATGTTATAACTAAGTAACTTGGGATCATACCCTCCATGTAAGAAAATGAAATTTAGTGATTAATAAAATATCATGAAAAAAATATATTCATTACATAACATGTAAAATTGTACAATATACACCTCATAAAGGATCCTAGGTTCTTAATTAATCATGAGTCTCAATGAAGGCGAATTGAGACAAAATATTTTAACCGATTTGGTAAATTTTGAAACATAAACCCCATGAATGGATGTTCATAAAATGTAAATGTTAATACCCGAATATTTAGTTACAATATATATACAACTCAATCATGTGAGGTACATACACCACACAAAATGAATTATTGGAGAACATATCAGGTATGTCACGAGAATAAAAAGTGTGATGAAATCCCATTACCACGTGTATTGACATTCTTTGTACTCATACAATATTACTATATTAGAAATATAAGTTTATTATACATAATTTAATAAAGAATAATATTATTCATAATACCATATATACATTTCTTATGACCTAATATTACCCATATTATAACAATCCCATGTTATAGTTTCACTTTCTGTAATATTCATTTTGTTCTTCCCTTGTGCCTAAAATGTTTATATCATTGGTCCTTTTACTTATATAATCATTACGGAAAATAAATCATTATATAAATATCAATAATACCAATTATATTTATAATATAAAAATTTATATCATAATGAACTAGGAATTGGAATACACCATTCATGGCGACAGTAAGTCAATCATACACATGGATTTTTCTTCCATTTTAGATGTCATATTGAAAGAAAGGAAATAAAATTACATAAAAGTGTATATGTATATGATGTTATTAATGTGGAATTATAATTGTATTTCATATAATTTCACTAATACCATTCTTAATAATTTCCACGTAATGTGTCTATAAATCACATATCTTCGAGGGTGTAGTAGTCCACACTTCATGAAAAAAAATTATCCTAATTACACTAAACAGAAATAAAATCGATGTGGGTTGTAAAATGCATAAATAAGCATAAATAAATATTAAATATAATATATTTCATATATATATATTGAGTTTTTACCATAATTTCCTCCACGAGAGGTGGTAAAGGATAATTGAACTATCGTCATTTAGTGAGATCATATATTTCCATACACATACACATCATGCATGATATCTAGTAGATTGAATTGTGTTTAAGTGTTGGTAGAACCATTAGAAAAAATCCTAGTATTATTATGATCAGGTAACCCTTATTGGTTTGTTCTGAAAGGATACATTGAGATGCCTCATGCCCAATAGAATTCTTTTATAAGGAAGTTAAGGATATGGGGAGCTTATTTAAGTAAATTTTGGGTGACCGAAAGGGATTGAGAGGTGTGATTAAGTGGGTATAGGTGGTGTTCTTTTATAGGGAAGGAAAAGGACACACTTTGCATTTTTGAAAACACATTAGATGTACACATGTTTTTAGCTAAAAATACATAAAAACTAAACATAATCACGAATAGAAGGTTAATGATCAACCAATGGTCAAAAATGGATGTTGGACATGTTTCATGGTCTTTTGAGGTAATGTATTTTTTGTTTAGTATTTTATTGACCTTATTTTTCTATTAACTGATGTATTTAATTTTAATCACATTCACTAAATTTTTTGTAACAAAAAAGTTTCCCATACACGACATTATAAATTCTGTTGATTTTAAATATGAAATAATTTTTTTTTCGAATTATAATCATAGAAGTGGAAGAAATAATTTTAAAATTAATCCCATTTTTAGGTCAGAAATGCATATTTTTAAGGTAAAAATGATCAAAATTTTTATATGTTTTTATATGAAATTTCAATGTGAAATTTGTTAAAATGTATAAATTGGATTAATTTTTATAAATGTTATATAATTAAAAATCTAAACCAATATAAAATAAAATTTATTCGAATAAATTAATCAAATTAAATATTTGTTTGGAATTATAATCCTGTATTTTTTACTATTCATCCAAAAAATGAATATTTTTAGAAAACACAAAAAAAGTTACCTTATATTAATTAATACATTCTAAATTACAAAATTATATTTATTATAAAAAATTAAATTCTTAAATGTGTCTAAAATTAATGTTATTATTTTTCACAAAAGGACATTAAAAGTGGTTCGTTTGAGAAAATGTTATTTTTATACATAACATAACCTTACCATATATCATATATTTTATTTTAAATATATTTTTATTGATATAAAATAGTAATAAACTATATTTTAAAATTAGTTATTAATATTAATATTACTATTTTTAATTACTACCTTATAATTAACTAATTTAAATAAATAAAAAATTAATATTTCATATAAACATATTTTTACCTATTTCGTACGCCTACAATGGGTTTTATGTATCATAAACAATGTCAATGTTGAATGTAATGTACAAAAAGTCTGTTTTGTGTGAGAGAAATGTTTGGCATAGTACATTGTAAGATATAAAGGAAATTTTAGTTTGTTTAAAAAAATTTCCATTAAAATATAGGCTATTACAATGTTGGTGTTGTATAATATTGGCCATGTCAGTTCCATGTAATGTATTCCAAGTCAGTGATGTGTGGAAGGAATATTAGATACAGTGAATTTTAACACCAATAAAAATTTAATTTTTTTGAGAAGGAAAAAAGTTCTATTAAAACATGAAGTGTAACATGTATAATTATGGATTATCTTATAAAATCAGAATACAACCCTAGAAGTTTAATTAATTGGTATTAATGAACCTATAGGATTAAAAAAAGGATCCATATATAATTATGGTCCACAACAAGAATATGATACATTAGATAAATGGTTAATGATAAATGATTTTTCCCTTGGTGTTTTTTTCGAACAATGTGAACTAGTTTCGTTTTATTTTTATTATGAGTATTTGTTAGGTATAAAACATGAAATAGGATTCTGTAATATTAATATAATTTTATTTTAAAAAAATATTATTTTAATTACTACAAGTTAATAAAATAAAGGAAAATAAAAAAAACCATTACTCACAAAGATGATTAATCAGCATTACTTGGACAATAAATATGTTTCATTGATTGAGAGGAGGTAATAATATGGATTTATATAAGATATTATATTAAAAATATTACATTAGATTATTAATATGATTCCAGAATTATTATTCCAATACAAATGAAATATATGTGTGTAAATTAGAATAATAACAGAAAATAAGAGAGGTGGGGTATGAAAATTACCTCTTGAATATCATCTATTTAAAAGAACATTGAGGACCTTGGATTTCGTATTTTTATTGGGGAATAAGCATTTCGAAATTTGGGGACATTAGGTAGAGGGTTAGGTGGATATTTTTAGGATCATAATGTAATTTTTTTATAGAAATGAGGTGGTGATGGGTGGTATTTATACTTGGGGAGAGGTGTGTTTAAGTCATTCAAATAAGAAAATTTTATAAATAAATCCTACCACTTAGAGGTGGAATTAAAATAAAAGAACTAGATAGAGAATAATTATTATGTATGTTGATTAGGATTGATAAATAAATCAAATAACCATTAAATGTTTTACATTTTTGGAATGTTAATCTTTTGTCTTTAAACATTAACTCTTATCACTATTTGACTTATACTTTGGTACTTTTTTTATCTCCATATATTTTTTATACCTAAAAAAATGACAAAAATATATAATATAGAACATGTTATTCAAAATATAGAATCCATTTTACAAAATTCAATCCAAATAATTGGGAAAATTTTATTGAAAATTAATCTGAAAAACACAATGATAAAGGGAGTATTAAAGAGAAAACTTCAAAAGATTAAATGTTTTTTATATAAAAATTCAGCGATAAATTGATCATGATGATCTAATTGGGATTATTTATGTATAATTTATCTAATTATACATAAAAAACAGTTTGATACATTATTTATCTATATAAATAAATTAAATGTGAAATTGTTTTTAATTAATAGTTTTTATTTTTCCCTATTTTTATAAAATAAAACATCCTATAAAAATACCATATATTCACTCAAAAATAAATTTGATAATCTGATTTCAAAACATATTTATTTCAAATAAAAACTATTAAATTGTGAAAGTTTAGTTTTAAAATAGAAATTTCATTAAAAGGAAGTAAAGTTATATTTTTTTAAAATATAGTTATTTATGCATAAAATTGGATTTATTCTTATCATAATACTATAAATCATAGGAATTAATTTTAAAAAATATAACTTAATATATGAAATATAAGTTTCATTAAGATATTTTAGTAAAATGTATTAATTTAAATTATTAAAATATAATCAATTATTAGAAAAAATTATTATAAAAACATATCATTTATGTTCAATTGGTTTTAATTTTTAGTTTTAATTAATTTTTAATCAACGATTTAAATTTTTAAGATTGTAAAGACATTATTTTCATAATTTAGTTAATCCCATATATTCCCAGTATTCTTACAACTATGTGATAACTATTATACTTAAAATATAATATGTAATCGTATGTTTAACCACAATGTTATGTGTAGTTTAAGAAATCTATGAAATTGAATTTATTTAAAAAGTGACATTACATAAAATATTAGGGTGTTATATGGAAGCAGAATTATTAGAAACGAGTTTTTGAGAACTATTTATTTAATGGATGAATGTGTGATAAAATGTCTCAATGATAAATCGTAATGATAATGGTAATTTGTATTATTTAATCACAACATATTTTATTTTATATATTTAATTGCATTTTATATTTCCTATTTTGATATAATTGATTTTTATGTAATTGAAATTTCTTATAGGTGTAAGCATAAAATTGAGGAGATTAGATTATTGAATTTCCACTAGGTATAATAGTATAAATTAAAAAATATGATGGGGAATTAGAGTTCTGTGATCAATTTCTATTTCTTGTTTTTTCAATCAGTAATCATTGAAAATTTATTATTTAAATATTTTGAAATATACATTAATGTTTTTAGTGAAAATTTTCTCATTCATAATTATTATTATATAATTTAATTAGTTAATGTGTACTTCACTCTAATGAAATGATGGGTGGTGATATTTTCTAGATAAGACATTGTTTGGTGTTGTCCATTTAAACAATGTTTTCTTCTTTTAATATTCAACCTCTTCAATTTTCATTATTATTTTTATTTCTTAATTTTTTATTTATAAAATGTAATCATAAAATAAAACCTATATTAGAAGTTTATAAATTGTTTTTATCTACACTTGAATGATCATTTTATTCCATTTTTATTGCAATAAATTTTTAATTATTTGTTTTCAAATATGATCATAATTTATTAAAAAATCATAAAAAATATTTCATTTACATATAATTCAATATTTGTTATCTTGTCAACTTCTTCATATATTATGGTGATACATTTTGATTTGATAAAAAATGAAAAATAAAATTTATAGATTCTCTATATGTATTATTTATTTTAAGACTGAGAATGGAAATTTTCAGTTTTTATTTAAATCCCATTTATGAATTAGTTACAATAATTTTTCACATGTCTGCATTTATACAATATTAATATTGGCCATATGAGTTGGTTAATTAAACAAATCTCATGAATATTCATTATTTAATATAAATTGGTATGTGCATGATTATTCAATTTTCTATATTCAGTTTTTTATTAGACATATATTTGTTACTTTCAATTATTTTTGTCAGATGTAATTATAATATTTTATGAAACATTAATTCACTTCATACCTGAATTTTATTTTTTATCCTAGTATTTGATGGTTTTGGAATTCATATAAAAAATCAAATGTAATGTAATTTTATTTTATTTTACCATCCAAATTATCCCATTTGAATTCATTGGAATAATTATATAACGTTTTTTAATTTTCACCCCCTCTAAACTATTCCCCTTGCTACATAACATAAAAAATGTATTTTATTTAAATTTTTAAAAAAATATTTGTTTTTCAAAAAATAGTGTATTTAAAATATTCATTATGTTTAATATATAAATCTTTGGTTTAATATATACCAAAAAATCCATATAAAATTTTTATCGGTTTTAGATATCATAGTTCTTTCATTTATTAAAATTTATTAATTAAATATTTTCAAAAAATGTGTTCTATTTTTTGTTATTAGTTAGAAAATTAATGTTATTAACTCGTTTAAAAAAAGTTTTAAATTTTTTTTATACAAGTATGTTTAAAATAAATTATTTTTTCCTATAACTATATAGGAAAATTAACATATACTCAATCATAAAAAACATGAATTTTTGATTTCTAGGTTATAATATACACATGAATTAGTTTCATATTTTTTCCACATTTGATTGGGGTTCAAGTTTATTGATAGAAAATTGCATTAGAAATTATTTAAATATAAAAGGATTTGGATTTAATTTTTATTTAATTTGTCTTTCTCTTAATGTGTAAAAAATCGGTTTTATATTATTATAAATTTATTCATTTAAATTAAAATTTATTCAAAAAATTTTATCATTTAATATATTCATCAAATATATTATTTCAAATTATGATTACTATAATCATAAATAATTAAAGTAAAAAAATTATTTTTTAATATTAAAATATTATCAACTTGTTAATTGATAGGTTATTAAATATTCATTATGTTATAAGGGGTTTTTGAGAAAAAAATATATATGATAAGACCACTGAGTATCCTAAAATTTTGGATCCATTATTTATTTATCATAATTAATTATATACATTAGTTATAATGATATATACTTTATGTATGTTCTGGTTTTAATTTTGTTACCTTCTTTATTTCATGTTTTCAAAATTGTACACTAAAACATTATGAAGAAATTATTTAATGATGAAATATGCATGTAAATAATTCCAAAATGAATTGTATTTTTTCCTTATGTTGTTCCAAAATTATTTAAATATTTAGACTAGTATTTAGGAAACATGACCATTATAGGAAAAATAATTCAAGCAATGATCTCTATAAGGAACAAATATTAAAATTATCATATGATAAATTATATTTTAACTATGTTATTCCAATATATTTTGAAATTATGTGGGTCTCGACCATTGAATATTTTTAATTTAATTTTCATTTCCTTTTGTTCATCAGATTGTTTATTTATTATTCTCATAGAGAAGTAATTGGTTTATACCATACGATTATTCCATTTCCATATTGGGTTAGATGACCTATCACTTTTTCATGGAAGATTTATAAGTATCATTATGCCATGGTGATATGTTAACTATATCCTAGAGGTTTTAAGGGTTAGATTTGTTACATTAATATTAATTTACGCATGTGGAAATTATTGTTTAAAAGGGATATGCATGTTAATCCTACTATGGTGAATTGGGCTCAATATTTTTAGATTTATAATAATTCATTGTAAATATTTTTTAGATTATACAAATACATGAATAGTATTTCAATAGTATAAAATCATCAATAAACATATATAAATCACATGGAGTACTTGGAGTGTTGAAAATATTCTTGAGCTTACAAAACTATAATATTAAATTATTTAAATTGTTTGATAAAATCTAGGAAAAATTGTTAAATGTGATTTTGTAATAATATTTAGTCGGAAAGTATATCCAATATATGTTAAACCAGAATTTGTGATGATGTTCCATAGATAGGTTTGTAATGTCTTGACTTACATGATGAATTTATTTGTAATGTATTTGGAAATGAATCCACAAATGGCTACATTGGAAGAATAACTAGGTAATTGTTGGGTAATTAACATATAAATACAATATAGAATATTATGACCTTTTTAGTGGTAATTTATGTGTATTGGGTTATAAAAATTATGATCATTAACAAAGATAATTTATTTTTATTTCCAAAATAGTTTCACAGGCTATACAGGGGGGATAACACGAAAAAAGAAGTTTTCATGAAGTCCCAATTTATAGAGTCAAAATTTTTTTTTACATATGTATTAAGAAAAATATGACAACAATAAATAGATTTTTTCAATACGTTATACATTATGTTGTTATTAACAAATAATCAATTAATTTCCTCATAGGAAAAATTATTAATTGATTATTGGAGAGGAACTTATGAATGGATTAAAAGAGTTTATAGTCTAGTAATTTAGACAAATTTTTATAGAGACAATTTCAGTAGGATACATGTATAAAAATGTTAAGAGATACAAAAAACACATAATTAGGATATATGCCAAAAAAATATGATTAAACTCCATTAGAACGAATACCCTTTTATAGAAAATATAACATTTTTAACAAATCATTATAAAAAATGTCTTAAAATTACATGAATAATAGGTGGGTGAAACCATTTAGAGTAGGAGAATTTCAATGGATGAGAAAAATTATTATATTCATAACGTCATCCAAATCAGAAATATTAGTGAGCATGATATTTTCAAATTTTCCAATAGTCACTTGGGAGACATATAACATATCCATGACATTAGCATTCATGATACTAAATAAAATATCAATAATATTTATTATATTGTTTTCCATTATCTCTTTTATCAAAAATATTACATCATTACCATTTTTTGGTAGGTGATAGTCTTACTGGCCATTAAATCATTTAGATTTTATTGAAGAAAGATGAATTCATACCCCCATACTTTAACTATATGACTATAAAATTTTCCTGAAGGATAGATTCCTTGAGAATTATTCTATAATTATATTTTTAATAAAAATATACATATATAATGATGAGGAGCAATTAAAAATAAACAAAATGTTTAATCTATAAATTCTAAATCTTTTTTCCAATAACATCAATTTATGTATCTACTATATACTAAATTTATGGGTTTTCTAAATACAACATGTCTTCTACATATTTCACGAATTCCAACACAATTGTTTCAAGAATTGATCACTATCATACATCCCTCATCCATTCCCTAACTCTTTAATCATTTTCCTACCTCACAAACTGCATCCCTCATCAAGCACCCTATACACCACCACCTCCCACCCTAACTCCCTCCATGACTCCCATATCAACCCCTACCCCCACAAATTCCTTTAACTCCACATTCTAACCCCCTCCCCATCACCTCCTCATAGCCATGTCTCTACATCCTCACATCACTGTGCATGTCATAGTATCCTATTTAATGATGTGTTTCCATCAGACTCACAGGTTTTGTAATCACCTTATCATCATAGGGTTTCCTTCCATTCATGTCCTCTCATTGTTATATTCCCTTAATGGTGTTTGAATCCCAAATTTTTCTTCAATATCCCAACTCATGGACGCATTTAATATAATTTACAATGATATTTCTCATGTTAGTAATTATTCATTCTTTGATAAATGATCCAATACTTGATTTATTTTTTTATACATTGATTGGTGAATATCACCAGTAGAATCTTATTACACATCCTCGTGGAAGGATCTCTTTAAATCCATCTATATCCAATTTTATTTTTATTCTTATATAGATAGTTATTCCCTCTATCATAGTATTTTCCTCTCGTTCACTTCCATTGTGCGTAAAATTATATAATAGTAATTTTTTACTTTTTTTATTTTATTTTGGTTGTCACAATCCTCATATAATGAATGTTTTTCATTTATATAACAAAAAAAATTTCATTGGACAACTGCTATTTTCATGTTCTAGAAAGTATTATAACTTTGATATATGATTTCTCAATGTAAAGGCATGTTTGTAAGGATATGATTAATTTTATCGACACCACAACCATATTATGTAATGTTTAAAAATCCTTTCTCATGATATGCTCAATCTCATGGATAATTTCCTCCTTAACATACGATTTTAGAAGTCTATCTCTAATTTTATGAATCTTATGCATCCAAAAAAATCATGGAAAACCATATATACAGAATTGGATATTTAAAAATATCACCCAATTTTCAATTATGGATGATAAATATTCTAATTCAATTTATTATATACACTGTATTCATCATTTTCGTGATCAGTGTATTATTACAACTATAAAACCATAAATTTATTTCTCCAACTCTATAAATAAATTCATATTAATCATCATAATTTTTGT
Organism: Viscum album; assembly: GCA_963277665.1. Lineage (NCBI taxonomy): Eukaryota > Viridiplantae > Streptophyta > Magnoliopsida > Santalales > Viscaceae > Viscum > Viscum album. The sequence continues at coordinate 1,182,789,915 of OY728159.1, forward strand.
AATTACAATAACCCCCCTACAAATTTCTTTTCTAATATTGAACATGTTTAATTTATTATTTCATAAATAACACAACATAATACTTGAATATGATTATCACTTATTAGTACTATTTCATATATCATTATAAACATCATTACTATATATTTTTTCATATAAATTAATTAATAAAATTAGTGTATGTTTTAAGTTGATGTAGATAAAATAAATGTATTCCCTATTCCATAAAAATAATTATTTTAATATAATATGCTAATATTATTGATTGTAGATTACTGCCAATATAGAATATAGTAAATATACGAAATATATATAATACTATAAAAATATTATGAAAATATTTTGTTGCTTCAATAATTAAAATACATAATATTATGGTTGTGAATACTATATTTCCTTTATAAAATTTATATGATGCATACTAAATTACATTTTATAGTTAAAATATTTATGTGGTGAACATTATATTGTATTTTATTCGTTATTATATCATATTGAACTCAAAATCAAGAATACATTTAAAAAAATCTGATAATATTTAGATGTTTTAATGGTGAAATACAATATAATTTATACAGTCTATAATATATTTTAATATTTTTTTGGCTCTATGAAAATATATCAAAATATAATAAAAAATATTTCATTTTAGACAAAATAAAACATTTATTATTCTAGATAGTGTTAATTTGTGAATATTAATTATAATTTTTGATGTGATGATTCATTAATGGTATTTATAATAGTGACAAAAATATTTTATGTTCTAAATGGTTTTTTGATGACTACTTAATGACATTAGTGGTGTTAAGTGCAGTTGTATCGTACTGTAGCTGGAGGATATTATATTTATCTTACAATATTTTGAATTATGAAACCCTAAGGTTGAAGCATTCAATTTTAATCAATCAAATTGATGTGGTTAAATCTAATAAATTATTTCTATATGATTAAGGTATTGATCTTTTATTTTTTGTTTAGGTGAAAAGAAAATATATTTTCCTATGTTCTATTTATATATGTCTGGAGTCTATTAACCACAAATTTGTCACATTATTTCTAATATGATTTTTTTATTATATTAATAAATTTTATTATATATAAATAAATTTTATAGAAATCATCATGAATCTAAAAAAATTAAATTATTCAACTATAATTTTGAACTACTACTTCAGAAAATATGACTTGGTTTAACATTCTCAATCATTTGATCTCTATATATCTTTATACAGGTTCCAAAGAAAATTTCATATCTATAACATATATTTGTGACCTAAAATGTAGGTTAATCATCATTATATATTTTTCATCAAATAATTAGTTTTTTTAATAATTAATAACTCATAACACCTCATGATGATATCATCATCCTTCAGGAAAGTACAACTCAAGTACAAAATTCAGTTTGACCGTAAGATCACCTTATGTACCAATCTCTAGCACAAATCTCATTTCACATAAACAAATTCCTCTATAATTATTCAGAGTAAAACCATTTCATTTTCAACTTTAATAAATCTTTCGATGTATTTCAGCACAAAAACATTTCGAATCAACTCATATAGACTATCATTTTCTATTAATTGTGGTTTTACTAATAGAATATCCTCTACAACTACTATAAGTTCTAGTGAACATTTATATGCATGTGGAATATCCTTGAAACAGTGCCTAATTATCATATTATATATACATGGTACTTTATAGAGAGCATATCACTCTCAATACGTATACTCCACCACACTTTAACGATCACCGTATTTTCATCTTTCATAATTCAAGTAACTCTATAATGAACCTTAACGTTCTCAATATTATAAAAATATCATTATAAAGGATGTTTTTATCTTAAGTTGGCTTTTAATTTTCTAACCAGCACCTACATAATATATATATATATGAACTCATGATAATTATGTATGAAATATATTTTTTATTAAATTGTAGTCATTTCCATACATTAAACTGTGTGATTTCTTATTCATTGAAGCATTCCATGATATAATCATTCCATGGTCATCGGGTGGTTGTCATGGAATATGGTTTAATGAAATTAAGATTCCAAATTATCTTGAGTGAAATATAATCATTTATGAGATAATCTTATCACCCAATTGGTTTATAGATGCAACCCCATAAATGTGCATGTGTTTCCCCTTTATGGACTAGAGCTACAGAGGAACAATCTTGGCATATAATGCTATAACGAAAACATGGGGATGATGTTATTTTTTTCTTCTAGGATGCACACTATCCATTTGATTAAATCCCTTAAAGGTAAAGGCTAGACCATTTCAGAGGTTACCTCCCTGCAACATTATCCACGATTCTCCCAGACCCTCTAACTTATCATTTTTCCCCAATAAAGACCTCCAATTCAACAATTTCAAGCCTTGACTCTACCATCCAAACTATGTAATCAAGATAGCCTTTAAATTCCAATCAATACCAACCTCATTCATACTTATATAATATCCTAGGGAATCCATTAACATTGGTCTACCAAAATTATTCTAGCACTAATGTAGGCCAACATACTGGAAGATCAACATCAAGACTATTGGAAAACCTAACATGATACTACATATAGATAGATATTCCTAATATCATTTAAAAATTATGTTTTCACTTTAGTTAATAAAATTTTATTCCCTTTGATTAAATATTTAATATATCTACATTTTTAACAAGTCATGTTAACCTGGGAGGAATCATTTTTGGTTTTGTGATTATTTTTTGAATAAAAATAAAATTTTATGGAATTATTTTAACTTCTATTTCTGGTGATTTTTGTTTTAATTTTTTACTATTTTTCTTCATAATATCCATGATAAAAACATTCCAACATGTGTATTAGTGCTATGAATAACATCTCTCCTTATTCGTATTTTATGTTTTAGGTTGTCATGTTATTTTTTTGTGTTTTCAGTGGTGAATTATCCCATACCTATAACTTTTTTTATGTCATGTGTGTGTTGATTTCATTTTATGTTTTAAATTAAGTTACTTTTTTTATAAAATGGTATGTCCACATCATTTTATGGGTTTTTAAAAATAAATTCATAGAATAATAGTCACAATGTTGTTTTTTTGAGTAATGAAATTATGTTTCGTGCTGATATACATTGAAGTAGTTGAATTTATAGGTCATATTGAGGATATATCCATGGATAAAACCATGGTAGTATTATCCAATTTCTATAGTAAAATTCTAGTTGTAACTCACAATTTCCACGTTTCATACAATGTTTATAGATTAAATACTTACATATTTTAAACAATGATATTTGAGTGTAATTTACATGTCTAAATAGTTTATATATCTTTAAAATGTGACGGTTTAAATTGTGGATATATATTACATATATACTTGGTTTTAATAATGGTTATAGGATAAAATTTCAATAGTTAAGACAATGGAGTAGCTAGAAATTTCAAATGTTTAAACCATGGAAATTTAGAATAACTATAGTGATAGATCTAGCCCCATGAATTTTGAAAATTAAGGAAATTATATATTCCCATGGTTTTTGGCCTATAGACAGGGTTCTAAATCAATGAAAAAGGTGATTTTGTTTTTTTGAGATCTAGTGCATGAATTTGGATTTTTTCTCAAAAAAATGTTACACAATCATCATGTTTACCTTTTGTAAATATCTATGCTCTCTATCAAGGATTAAAATGCCACTTTTTATGATTCAACTATTACATCATAGTAAAAATCTTCACAGTTCAAATTATAACCATTTAAGGTTACTGATTTGGAAGGTTATCATTTTTTTGTGTTTTTCCATCAACAATATATTTTTTACCTTTGTAGAACACCATTTTTATCAAACCTGTTTTGGACAATGAAACATTGTAATCATAAAATGATATATCATTTTAACATAACCATTCTGTAAAATATTCTAAGGGTATTCTATTATCATTATCCTAAACTATACAATTATAAAAAACCATCCTCTAATACGAAATATAAGGAGTCGAACTTAAAAATTATTGTCTTTATTGTTAGGTTACCAATTAATTCTATTACTTTTTAATATCATTTCAGGTTATTAGTTTTATATAATTAGGTCATTCTAATTACATAACAAACACATATATTAAAAAATTGTTCCTTATAATCAGAATACATTTTTACAATAATATAAAAAACGTACAATTAAACAGTTTTTATTTTAATAATAAATCTTGATTACTTCAAACATGACTTATTTTTTTACTTTAACCATGAAAACATCCTTTGTAAAATTGTACAATAACCCCAGAACAACAATCAAAATCCCAATAAGAGGAATAAAATAAAACAAAATAAGTATTTCAATTAGAAACCTAGAAAACCCTTAAAATCATTTTATTAAGGAAACATATTTTAACCCAAAAATAGGTTATAATAATTTCTTAAAAACAAATTATATTTAGATTTTCTATTGAAATCATTTGGTTTCAAGGAAACTGATTATAATTAATAGAAACATCATATAGGGTCCTTGAAACATCATCATCATAAAACCCTTATATAACTCTTAGAATAACCCATATCAATTTGAATAACCCCATTCCCAGCTTCTAATATAATTATTTATTGAACATAATAATTACCCAATGCATTGGATTCATATCTTGGATAAACCATCATATAAGAATGTCATGATAAAAATTTGCTTTAATGGTGATAAACTCTTAATAAACAATGTCTTACGGAGAATATCCTAAATATAATCCATATTTTATTTAAAAAATTTTAAAACAACTTTTGGATACTAAAATAATAATCAGTCTTAAAGAACAATTTCAATAAAAAAATTCAAGGAAAAAATGGAAATATGGTTTCCTCATAAAAGAAAATAATAGTTCTCAATGATGAATCATAACATAAAATAATTGATATGTTGGTGAGAAAAGTTATTTTACCATATACTTTGAAATCGATCCTTCTTTTTTCTCTTTATAATTAAATTAAAAACATTATGTAAAATGATTAATTTTTTTTTGAAGAAAGTAAAAAATTTCCTAAAATATCATTTATAATAATTTTTTGTGAATATAAAAAAATCTCTAAAATTACATTATATATATATATAGATGAAAAAATGATTTTAAGGGCAATATTTAAAATATGATCTTAAATGAAAGTACGATACCTCACAACGAAAATGTAAAATATATTCATTGTCTTCTTTAATTAAAAATAATGTTAAATTTATAAAATTATGAAAAAAATTTCAATTTTATAACTCCTCTGTTTTATTTAATTCCATATCATAAACAATTTCATAATTAATTATGTTCACCTTGTATATTTAGAGGATATATGGATAATATATATGAAATGTCTTTGATAGGATGAATAAGGTCAAAGAGGTAATTATTAAAACATATCTAGAAAAATAATAATTTTCTAATAATTTATTTTATTCCACAATTACAATTTTTGAATCGAATCTTGAATATTTTTTATTAATAACAAAACATGTAACAATCATGGAGATAGTAGGTCGTCCATATACAAGAGTAATGTTTCCATTTATCAACAAAAATTATAGAATAAATGTAAGTGTTATTTTATCATTACATAATAATAATTATATAATACATATTATATAACTTCTTTATATATATATATCATCCATGTGATGTGGTGATAAAAAATTAATCACATCGCTTTGTAGATGTGGTAGTCCACATCTATGCACTAACGATAATATGATTTTTTTGTTATTAGAGAGAAAAGAAGGTAAATGATATATTAAAAATTAAGAAATAAAAATATTTCTTGAATATACTATATAAATATATATATTAATTCAATAATTATAACCAGCCATAAGGGATGGTGATTGAAAAAAATTACACCTGTTCGTGAAGTGGTAGTCCACCATACACACAAATGATATATTCATTTTCCATTTGATGAAAGTTGAAAAGGATGTTTGTTACAACATTAATATAAAATCACCCCAGTATATGTAATATACCAGTGTTATTATAAAATAATGATTATGAATGATTTTTTGGATCTGTTTGAAGAAATCAAACTAAATTATGTTGTAAAAACCTGCACCTATTCTTTGGAAAGTTTCATTTGACTAAGACATTATGGCTTCTAACGTAGGTATTATGACTAAACCAAGACCAATATGTTGATAAAATAGAATATAAGAATGTATTTTTGAATAATGTTTTGGATTTCTTTGATCTGTGTAGTAAAAGGATTAAGAGATAGCCTTTTATAAGAGAGTGGAAGGATACTTTTGGAATTTCAAAAATTATAAAATTAATATAAATTAATTTTGAATTAAAAATGGATTAAAACTTATTTATTTGAAATATATTATATGTATGTTTCAAAATAATATCAAAAAAACATAGGAATGTATTGAATATTTTTTTACATATATATTATTGTTTTAAACCATTGTTACTATATTTTACACACACCAAGAAAAAAAACATTTTTACACGTTCAGGGCCATGATAATTAAAATAATGACAAAAGACCCATAAATAGAATATATATGATATTATAATACTTATAGTAATCATTTTTAGGAATCCATATTTTTTAGAAATTTTATATCATTTAATAAACTATTATTTATTATAATGTATTATTAATTTGAATTTTTAGAACATTCGATTAAATTGATTTTAATGACCTCATGGGAAAAAGAATTTTTTTTAAAAAATAATAATTACCTAAAATGTAGTTTTAGTAAATAAAATTATTGGGTCACATTAATAATATTAAATTATATTTCATTTCATATTTTTATTATCATTTATTTTATTTTCCATTAATTGAATAATTCCAATATCATTGTTGTGTATTTGTTGAATGTAATTAATTATTCATAAAAAACAATAAAAATTATCATGATAAATTAAAATATTTTATATTTTAAAATAATAATTATAACCAAACATATTCTCTAGTTTAACCTATGATAAAAATATTATATTTTTAAAAAATATTTTGATATTTTTAAATTTTCATTGAATAAAATAATATAATTTCTATAATCACATAAAAATAGGGGAAAATGACATATAAAAAAAATGTAAGATTATTTTCCAATTTTAATTATTAATAAAAAATTATTTAAATATTTAAGATTACATTATAATTCATAAAAATTTATTTATATCTATAATTAACTGTTTTTTTATTTACCATGGTAACAAAATTTCTAAGGTTACAATTCATATTTACCAAATAATAAAAGGGAAATATTTACCTAACTAGGTCCCACTAATTATAAATATGAAATAAATTTTGTTAAATTTTAAACAGTGATGTAAAATAAGCAAAATAAAAATTAAACTGGGAAAACACTGTAAAAAATAATTGTTCTGAAAAATAACATTTTCAATTTTAAAAATTTTTAATAGTAAATTCATGAAAAATATTATTTTCAAAAATATATTTTGATAATTTTAAATAAAAATGATCAAATATAAATTTAAAACAAACCCCTGAATATAATTGTAATTTATAAATACATTAAAATAAAATATTGTTTTCAATAAAAAGAAGCATTTTCACTATTAATTAAAATATGTAACATTTCAAAAAATTATAAAAAAATTAATCCTATGATAATTTTTACATGTTTAATTAAAAATAAATTATTTCTTTCATACTAAAATTATAAAAATTGAAAATCATGACATCAAATATAATCATTTTATTCATGGAAACAAATTTTAGGTAGAAATAATGTTTTTTTCATTTTTATTGACAAATTAGTTAATATTATTATAATAACTATATATTAATAATATATAAATAGTACAAATTTATAATACATTATTTTTTTATATTTCATGTGATTTTACACTGATCATGTATGAAGGCTCGCCTTAGGGTTTTCCGAATTTATCTTTATCAAGGTCCATATCATAGTTCATGAAATCAAAAAAGGTATTTTGAAATGGTTTTAGATATGAAAAAATCATGGTGGATGAAATAAAATAAGAGAGGTATAATATTCTAATATTATTATGTTTCATTGTGGAGGTATCATTATATTATATAATACCCTACAACTATGCATTAGTGAAATGAGGGGCTCATGTACCTAAAAAAATAAAAGTTCACTTGATGGGATCAAAGAAAAGTACATCCATGATCTATAGTTTGAGATAATGTTTATTTTATGTTATTTTATATTATTTAGTTTGGCATAATGTTTTTGGAGTTTTTAGGATTTATTGTTTTGGAATATTATTGTTTTCCTGGGGTGTAGGTATAACATGTATGGTTAGGAGAAATTATGGAGAGTCTATATGGTAGTGATGCAGTTTTGACAGTTCCATTGGGCATGGTTAGTGTAGTTTTGGTCATCCCATGTGGGGATTTTGTGGTATATATATAGGGTTCCTAGTGTATCCAGTGAGGGGCACATGATTTATGCATGGTTTGTAAATCCTTGTGGTTGAATTATGTAATATATCCATATTAATATAATGTTGAGATTTCATGTTTAACCCTACCTTTTTAACTATTATATAATTATATTCTCTCCCTCATATTTATAAGGACTAATAACACATGTAGAGCTTCATCCCCTTCCCCTAATGTTTTTTGGATTTTTTGTAAGGAATCAATTGAATTAATCTTAGATAAATCCCTCAAAACCCTTTATTATCTTCTATAGATCATTTTTATATTTGATAATATATCTTTTTAGAGGTAATTTATTATCTCATGAGAGTATTAAAAAAATGAAATATGCACTTTATAGTTACATTCCTCTTGAAATAAGTTTTTTTTAAATGTTGTTGCATTATATTCTATGCCACCAGATTCATGGTTGTCTAAATTTGATGATTTATTAAAGATATGTCAATTTATTCATCACTTGAGGGATCTTAGGTGACATCAAAATGTGCATGAACATAAAAATAGAATAGATTATATGAAATTTTATAATGAAATAAATTAAATATGTGGTTAGAAAAAGGTCTTTATATTTTTAATGGGGTGGTTTCCACTAGTTTGTTCTTTTTATATGTGATTCACAATAATTGGTTTGAATAAAATTTTTAAAAACATATAGATACATTTTTTGCATATAATACAACTGGGAAAATAATATTTTCTTCTAAATGGTTTTACAAAAAATGACTAATTTTTTTTAAGATATGATATAAAAAGGTTTTTAAACATAGTAAGTGTCTTGGAATCCCATTATTATTTTTATGGGAAGAATAGGTTCCATATTAAAATTTAATTTTATGGAAGTGGTGAGAACCTATTTGTTCCAAAGTAATAATTCACATTAGTTGGGGGTGCTTCATGTATATAGAGACTATGCGATGGATCTAATTAGTTTTCTTATTTAGGGGTGTTGATGGTGAGGTATGTTTATTTAGAAATTTTTTTAAATCTTTTGTTTTTATTTAAGTTAAATTTTTTCTCACATACTTTTATCTATGTCATGAATATCCTAAGAATATAGTAGGAGACTTGTATGAGTGAAATCACTATAATTATTTTTCTACCTATAGTAATGGAACAATTAGACATAGTGGGATAACAAGATGTTTTCTACGGTCTCATTATTTGTTTGAAGTGACCATGTACTTTCTCCGATCTTCGTAATCATGATGGATCCCAGTGAGTTATGTCAGACTACCAAGACATGAATTGTTTAGTAGTTACAACTATGTTTCCTCACCTTCAGTTCAAGTATATTGTTACTAGAGTACTCAAATGTTACCCATGATTCTAGGATCAGATTTTGGGTTGTCTTTGTGGGTTATTTGTTTTATTGTCATTGTATACCCTATTTATTTGGAGATTTCATGTACCATTTTACAAGGTTGTTTTCTATCACATTCCAAATGATCACATGGTGACCTATTTTTTTCAGTTATCAAGTGTGGTTTTGGTATATTCCCAAACTGTTTTTCTAATGGGTTTGATAGATTTGGTTTGCTTAAAATTAAAGGGTATATTTTTATAAGGGAATTTAAAAATGTGTTATGATTATAAAAGAAACGTATTTTTAATCGTTAAGAGTGAATTTTTTTAAAATAAATTAATGTAGATATTTTTGGATTATATGTAAATTGGATTCCAATGTTGTTCTTTAAAAATTATTGGAATTATAATACCTTCTTTCATATTTGTAGGATAATTTGAAAATTAGTTTTATAAGAATGATTTTAGGGTTGAATTATTTAAGGTGTTCTCGTAATAGAAACATCTTCTAATGGAAAACATTTTAAAAGAGACTATTTTAATTTACTACAAATAGAAAAAGTAGACTAATGCCACCATGATGTGTTTTATTTGAATTAAATAAATGTTTATAGAAGTTTATATATCTAAACAATTTTAAACTAGAATTGTTATAAAAATATATAAAATTTATTACGATGACTTGATTGTTTTCTACCTATAGAGTTGTATAGCTCAGAATAGTTTATTTATAGTCTTGGTCCACATCAGTTTTATTCTTTATCAAGTAGTTTTTTGAGGGATATAAAAAATCTTGTGTGGTGATTGTTAGTCATGTGGAGGCTCGGTGGATCTATTCGGGGTTTATTTTATTATTTGTAATCATATCTGCTCCATTGTGTATTTTATTTTATGATTGGGATATATTTTATCTGTTCTATGTTTTTATAATTTTTATTCATTAGTGTATTAGTCATTGGATATTCATTATTTTTATCTCTAAATTGGTTGGGTAATTTATTTTGTTTTTACTTCTTAGTTATTTTTTTCTAGGAAAAAATCATTCCTAATGTGTTTCTTGTGAAACCTATGCACTAGATATTAGTTTTTTGGGACCATAAACAACCTTTATGGAAGTGGTATGCATGTCCTAGTGCTCGTTTAATGGAATCCCTTTTCAGGTCATTACAATTGGTATTTGAGCCTCTCTTCATAGGGGGGCATTTGGTTCTTTAATGTCGTGCTTATTTTAATGGAAATTTGGTTGTGTAAAGATAAGGACACTGAAACATGAGAAGAAAGTGACAACCTGACACAATGGGGACCAATTCTCTTGTAGAATACTCATAGGTCATCACAAGAATCCCACCCTGAATAGGCTAGTGGATGGCGAAATGCACCAAGAAAGAATAACTATTGGTGGAGTCCTTTTTCTAATCAATATGCTAACAAAAACCCAAGTACCTATTTGAAATAGTGTAGAGGTATATATAGTAAAGAGTGTAGCATCGTGAGAAAAAACTATTCAAACTATATTGTCAAGGTAAAACATCATAGTACAATATAATTCAACCAATGTTTAAAGGGGGAAAATACACACCCACCAAGATAATATGCACCAACCAAACAATAACTAAAAATAATGAATACAAAGATATCTCATATCCTAATATATGATACAAACCACCATATATAGTCAATTCACTAAGGTATCACTAGGATCCATCAAATTAAACACTAACCAAATTGTTATATGCATAACACATGGTGTTTGTAGGAAAAACCATGGATGGGTGAGAATATACATCCCTGTAGGATTCTTCGAAAACAGAAAATAGGGTGACAAATTTATACACAACAGTCTTCTAAACCACAATTTAGTGGGAAATGAATCCAAACACACACACACACACACACAAACAAACACACACACACACAAACATATATATATATATATATATATGCACATAAGGTACCAAGATGAGAGAGAAATGATATATCTATCTCATAGATCATCCCCGATCGATGACTAAGAATACATCTCATGTAGTCCATCCTTATTGGATGCCATCAAATGTAACATCATCAAAATATGTCTGGGTGGACCCACACAATTCCACTATTCTCCATAGATAATGGATCTACCCTCCAAGGATGACCCATAACCCATCATAGCATGAAGAATAGGTAGTACCCCACAATAGATAGAAGACATAATCTCGTGATATGGGAGTACCCTATATAACCAACTAAAGAGTATGAGGGACAAACACCCTAGTATAATGTGGTAGAAACAAACTAATATAAAGAGGAACGATGACCCGTATTGAGGAGTATCCACCTTTCCTAAATATGTAGTAATGGGGACTCTTACCCTAGTACGATATGGATATACTATCCACATAGATAGGGGACCCATGAATTGAATGGGGGAGTATCGTTAATACCTGGAATGTCACCCATGATTCTTCCATATCACTACCATCGTCAGTCTATTCTTATATAATATTCATTCTCGGATCATATGAATCCATTTCTCAAAATCCGGTGTGAAGGATTCTATTGGGTTCTACACGAAAAACTCCCCTGATAGGAAACTTACAAGCAAAAAACATGTTATGGATGAAGAAGACATTCAAAGTAGAAGTGTCTGATAAGTGGTACATTACATGTTAGTGGTCTACAAAAAATGAGGTCGTGTCCATTACCAATCCATGTTCCCATGGAGATGGCCTAGGTATCCACGTTTATGTTCATGGTGTGTCCTCATGGACACATGACATGTATTACCACCTAGGGTCCTAGTCGGACATCTCAATCCATACCATGTATTCCAACCCATTACTATATACATTAGTACAAGGAATTTCCTAAAAATTGTGTCCCTTGACATTTTCGACTGTCACTTGGCTTTTATTCCTCGGTTGGTCCACAAGACACGTAGCCCCACAGAAAGTGAATGAGATATATACCATCAGATTAAACGCTAGTAGTGGTAGGTGGGTGGCGATACGTTGTTCATTTTATTCAATAATACACCATGTAATAAAATTATTCCCATAAAGACTGGTCCTCCATGTGGTTCTCTAGATCCACACCATCTACCTCATGTTCTACTATGAGTCTGTCCTGACCAATCCCTCGGGGATTGTGCCATAACTACCCCATGCATGCCTTCCATTGTCCAAGGGGTGTCGACTAGCATGAGAAGGCATATTCCTTAAAACCAGGAAACAATTGCCTTTATATCTTATAAACACAGTCAATAAAGAACACAAAAATATACTAACACAAGTAAACTATATTGAAAAAAGATTGTGTACAATAAGTAAAAGGGGCCAGAATACAAACCCACTTAAAAAGTACAAGAAAAATGGAATGTAAAAGTAAAGAGAACAACTCATGTGAACACCCACCAAGGATCCTACCTGAAGGGTAGGTACAGCTCTCAAACATTCGTCTCTACAGTGTGCCTCATCTAAGGTCCACCTATGAGCTGCCTCCAGTTTTGGTACCCTTGTCCTCAGTCAGCGATGTTCGTTGTCTCCACCAAACACAATGAGGTGCGGGCGTAGCCCGTGCATGGGTGAGTATAATGATACTCAGAAGGGACCCCGAGACACTCAAAGGTCTCAAAAAATCTAAAAAGGATAAACCACAAATCCAGAAAACAACTGACAAACCTACTTAGGTATATAACCATACATATTCCTAATTTATCATGTATACCCATCTCATTCATGAGGAAACATAAGGCCAAAATTCTTAGCCAATTTACAACTATTCCTCGAAGGAACGAATACCATGAAGCTAAGTACCTAAAAGAGAAGATGCACAAAATATAATCACAATTGTATCACCATGAAGGTAAGTACCACAAAGGCACACCACACAGAATAAACCACAAAGGCATCACCACGAAGGTAACTACAACAGGGGTACGCCACATAGAAGATTGCCACTATGGTAAAGACTCAGCTGACACCAGGTATTACATAGGTAGAATAGTAAAGATGATTATATGTAACTATAAAATCATCTTACTTCGTTAAGAGGTAGATCCACATAAGATCCAAAATCATCATTCCCACGTAGGATCCTTAATCATCTGAACCACATAGGATCCCAGTACAGTAGACCCATGTATGATCCAAGAGTAGTCCCATGTAGATTTATAGAGTGGATCCAAGTGCAACTCTAGAACACAGACCCATGAAGGATCCCAAAACATAGACCCACATAGGATCCCAATTCATAGACCCACACATGATTCATTTCTCATGTTACAGCCAGCTACAGGGTTCCCGCACTAAGCTCGCCTGATTTCAGGATGGTCCGCCCCTAATGCCACAGGTCGAATACACCAAGTTCCATGAAGTCCCATGAATAATTGTCCCACATGACCACCAAGTAAAACGAGTCTCAACACAAAAGACAATGCGTCAATTGGACACCTAGTCTGTATGTTATTGGCCTTTTAGTCCAGATGTCTTGGTTGTATTCACATTCGATCCCATCCGGCTGAAGCCCAACTTTATCCGAAACTCATTTGGGGTATAACAAAAGGACCATAAAAATCCAAGGTTTTTGGATCCATAGACAGCTCGTTAAACGGACGTCCTTAGCTCAAGATATGGTCGAAAGAACAAAAAGGGGTCGATGTTTGTAAGGGTCCAGTCTGACATGGTCGGACCGACCCAACAATAACCAGGTCTGCCCCTGGTTCCTAATTAGCCCACATGGTCCTTCGTGGCCCACCGGTGTGGCCCGGTCCACTGGGTAGCCCACTGGGTGGCCCGCGATGCAGCCCACGAAGGCGGCCCACTGGCCGGCCCATGCTAAGTGGTCTGATGGGTGGCCCTGGCTGTCCGGATGGTTGGCCTTTCATCTGCACGGCGCGGTCGCGCACTATGCCATCTCTGGCGGTCGGCAGTGAACATGTCACCCCTCCACTACAACTATGTCCTTGCACCACGACACCTTCTTGTTGGATGGCACGAACACCTGTCGTCGCCTCCCCATCCCGTGGCCAGCCACCACCTGCCACCACCTTGCTCCGACATGGCCGACAAGCCGCAACTTTTATCCAGCACCGTGATTGTGCCACCGCTGTCTTCACGACCAGCCGTGGCATCAACCGCTGCTCCCGAGTCCCACTGGTTCCAATTGCCGGCACCAGTCACCATCGTCTTCTATTGTATACAACAGAACAAAAATACACATAGATTACAGAGTGGTCACACCATTTTCATTTGGCATGCACCCTCCACGTGAGAGCAGTATCATGCGGCATAGACGTTCTTAATTTGAGAAGGATGTCCATAATAGGAAAAAAGGTATTTAAAATAGCATTCCCTACCTCGATGGTTCGTTCATGTTAGTGAGGAAGGAACGATGGGCGTTTTTTCGTTGTCCTTGAAGACGTTCCTCATTGGAGAGGTCATTCTTCGTTGGAGAGTGTGTTCTTCATTGTAGAGTGCGTTTTTTTTTGGAGATCATGTTCTTTGTTGGAGGATGATATTCTCAATGTTCTCCATTTTTCCAACCTTTTTCCTGTGAGTGGTTTGGTGCTAATTTAAAAGCATAATGTTTAATTTAATTAAAGTTGTTCAATAATTAAATTAGGGTGGCATAATCAATTAGGAGGAAACCAAGGGTAACCTCCCACATTAAAGATGTTTTTTAAGAGATTTCAAGATATTCCCACCATTTATTCCAAAATGGGGGTTTTCTAGTTCAGGTGGTCCCCACCACCATAACCCAAAAGGATGTTTTTCAAAAGAAAAATAAAATTTTAAATGATAATATTTTTCTTCTCCCTCGAAAAAAGTGAAAAATCATCTTCCACCCTCAACCTACTATGGCCGAGGCGAGGTTCTCTTTAATAGAGTACTGGTGATGTGAGTTTAATAGTGCCCTTATATTTCAATTCTGAGCATTAGTTCAAAAGATACAAAAACCTCCTCGCACGTTTACCGAACGTACATGAAAAAAAGATCATAAATTTATTTCAGGAACACGGGGCCACGAAATCATGTGCCTTCAATTTTCAAGGACTCATAAAATTCCCATATATTTAAAAAAAATTAAATGGAATTTTCCTGTCATTACATTCTCCCCACCACAGGGCTATGTGTCCCCGAAAGACACAACTCATTCTAAATGATCATTTTGTGGTACTGAGCACGTATCTGAGCCTCCTGCTCCGATTTCCCCACCTAGAGGTTCCCATGATACCATCAAATATGCACCAAAGTTATCAACTAACCATGAAGAACCAGATCTTGTTGATCCTCAATCTCGACTGGAACCACCATAAATGTCACCCCATCATCAATGTCCATCTCATCGTGGTCAGTGATGTGTGATGGGTCATGCATGTATCACCTCCGGAGGAATATGTGGAAAACATCGTTCACCCAGTGTAACTAAGGTGGAAGAGCTAAGTGGTAATCCTCCTCGACAACTCTACTAAGGACCTAAAAGAGTCTGATGAACATCAAAGATAACTTGTCACCGCATCCAAATCTCTGTAAACCTCTTTGAGATGATACCCAATGAAAGATGTTGTCTCCATCCTCGAACTCTAGAGGTCTCTGTCTCCTGTCGACATTATACTTTTGCCTACATTGTGTAGTTTTTATTATCACTTGGATGATCCGCACCCTTTTTGTGGTATCCTGAACCAACTCTGGTCCCATGAGTGCTGACTCCCCTGGGTCAGCCCAGCACAAAGGTGATCTGCAATGTTGGTTGCATAGAGCCTCAAAGGGTGTCATTCCAATGGTTGAGTGATAGCTATTGTCATATGAAAACTCCACCAAGGGAAAGTGATCCACCCAAATTTGATCGATGTCTAGGATGAAAACACACAACATGTCCTCAAGGGTCTGAATGGTTCGCTCAGTCTGGTCATCAGTCTTAGGATGGAAGGTACTGCTCAAATGAACCTGCATCCCGAAATCCTCCTGCAACCCCTTCCATATCCAAGAAGTAAAATATACATCATGAACAGAGACAATCGTTGAGGGTACTCCATGAAGCCGCACAATCTCCTACATAAAGCGGCGTCCCAAGATCTCTACTAAACCCTTCTCTCTGGTCGGTTTGAAGTGAGATAACTTGGAGAGTATGTAATGATCTCCCAAATAGAATAATAACCCCTAGATTTACATGGAATTTATGTCGAAAATTCTCGGGATATCCCATCCAACTTCCACTCTAGGAGCTCTAAAGGCCAATCTATGCCTGCTGGAACCTGATTATCTTCCTTTACTTGCTGACATGTGAGGCACCGAGAGACAAACTATCCTAGTTCTTTCTTCATTCCCGGCCACCAATGTTGTATTTGGAGATCATGGTACATCTTTGCCACTCCTTGATGTACAACTAGTGGAGATGTGTGGAAATCCCTCAATACATCCACCCAAACCAACACTGATACCATGATACATCCCCTGTAGAGGGTGACATGATACCCAGCTTCAGAAAATCCAACACATGCCTGTCCTATGTATATATGATCAGGTCGATCCATGCAGTCAGTGTCCCCATGCATGGCCTCACTGACTCACTAAAAAAGTGGGGGAGTGACTTTAATAGACTGATGATAAAAAACTCCATCTTGATCCACAAAGGATATCTTCAAAGAGTCCAACTTCTCTGTCACCTCACATAGTAGTTGTATACCAGATCTCATGCTGAGTGCATCTGCTACAACATTCCCCTTCCTTGGTGTATAGACTATCTTGATGTCATAGTCTTGGAGGAACTCAAGCCAACATTGATGTATCATGTTCAGGTCATTCTGAGAGAAGATTTACCTAATACTCTTGTTATCAGAGTAGACTATAAGACACTTTCCCATCAGATAGTGTTTCCAAATTTTCTTGGCAACGACCACTTCTGTTAAATTCCAGGTCATGAGTAGCATAGTTATTCTCATTTTATCTCAGTTGTTGAGAACCATATGTGACAACTTCTCACTCATGTATCAGGACACATCCGAGCCCAGTCCCTACTGTGTCGGAGTAGACTATTTACACAACACATTTCCCTAGAAGCCTCAAAACAGGGGAACTATACAACCTCTTCCATAGCACTTGAAAACCCCACTGGAATATCTCAGACCACAAAAAGGGTTTCCCCTTCTTCATAAATGCTGATAAGGGAGCTATAACTCTAGAGAAATATAGCACATATATTCGGTAGTATCCGGCCAAACCCATCAAACATTGTGCCTTCGTCACACTCCTGGGTGGCTCCCAAGAATGTACTGCCTCAATCCTCATTTGATCCACTAAAACTCCAGCCTCCATGATGATATGTCCTAGAAAGTGAACCTTTTAGATCCATAGTTGGTACTTTGAGAGCTTACCATAGAGCTGGTGCTCTCGGATTGTGTCCGGAACTATCTACAAATTATTGGCCAGCTCCTCCTTAGTATCCCAGTAGATAAGAATGTCATCGATGAAGGATACTACAAAACGATCAAGGTATGGCTGGAAGATCTTGTTCATGAGTCCCATTCACACTTCTAGATCATTGGTAACACCAAACGACATGGCCAAAAAGTCATAATGGTCGTATCGTCATCTGAAATCCTTCTTCTACACATCCTCATCTTGTACTCTGAGCTGGTGATAGCCTAACCTGAGGTTTATCTTCGAGAACCATTATTCTCCCTTCAGCTGATCAAAGAGTTCTTCAATCCATAGCACACGAAGCTTTGTAAGAGCCATCTGATACGCTAGTGTAGATATTGGTGATGTCCCGGGGTATAAGTCGAGGTAAAATTCCACCTTACTGTGATGAGGTAAAACTAAAACATGATCATG
This sequence comes from Viscum album, assembly GCA_963277665.1. Taxonomy (NCBI): domain Eukaryota; kingdom Viridiplantae; phylum Streptophyta; class Magnoliopsida; order Santalales; family Viscaceae; genus Viscum; species Viscum album. The sequence continues at coordinate 1,182,808,449 of OY728159.1, forward strand.
GAAGACATCTGCATACTGGTCCACCACTACATGATATCTCAGACTCTCCACATCAACCATTCTGTGGGTAAGGCTAGCTAACAGATGAGTGATCCTCTAAACTCTTCTCCGGGTAAGTCCACCCTGTTCTACAAAGCCTCCCTTCTCAATGGTGAAGGAAACCCTAGCCCCTACAGTGCGGACACAACGCACATTGCGCATAATACAGTTAATCTTTACATGGAATATAGATAACCATTCTATAACCAAGATGATGTCATAAGGAATCGATGCCACTACTAGGAGATCCCAACCGAAGCTCTCACCTCCTAGAGTAAGATAACAGTACTTACAACAATTTGTAATTGTTTAATCCTCTCCTATACGAGTATCTAGCAGTAAGGATCGATCCAACGGCCTTGTCAGAATCTCTGACCTCTGAACAAGGGTCGTGGTAATAAAATAATGACTGGATCTTATGTCTATGAGTACATCAACTAAGGTGGAGTAGACACAGATCATACCTCGTATCATCTCCAGAGAACCATGGTCATAGGCCTCAGCTACCTGTAGTTGTGCTCACCCCTATCAACATGCTCCCTATGGTCGGGGTGGAGAACCTGGTGGTGGTGGAGGTAACATCTCAAATGGTTACCCACTACCAGCTACATGACTAGTTCCTATGCCACAACTTCTTGCTCCTTGTGGACCTCCTCGGTTGAACCTTTCTCTCTACCTGGGAAGTCCTTCGACCATATGGTGACAATCCATAGGGAGGGATGGACAGTCAGAAGCCATGTGACCATGCCTGTTGCATGTGTAACACTATCTTCACCTCACATGAATGGATCTGTTTCCGGTGCCCTAGAAAACCGAACCTGAATCCTATGGTCATCCTCGAGTAGGTCTGGTCCTCTTGGACATCTCTGATATCTGTTTACTGCCAACTATAGAATACAACACTAAGTGATGCTCGATGGTGGGTCTTGCTGCTGGTGAGTGCCTAGAAAAAAAAACATCCTACTAAGAGGGCTCGCTCTAACACCCCTGTATGTGTCAGGATGTTGAGAGAAATCATAGAAGCACAAATCTCCCACCTGAGTCCCTGCTCGAAGGTCCGGGTCCTGAAGAATGGGCCCTGCACCATATCCGTGGATTAGGGAGAGAGGTCGGTGAACCTTGTTGAGTACTGAGCCACAATCATGATGCCCTGTTTGATATAAACATGCTCTTGAATCCACAATGCGTGAAGGGTTTCTATGACAAACTCTAACTAGAATAGGGTCTCAATGTATGCACAAATAAGTGTCACCTCATCGTGAACTTGGAGCATCATGCTCCACCATCTGCCTACTGCTACCTATAGAAGATTATCGACAAGGATCACCATGAGATCATATGGTGAAACTTAACAGTTGAAAGACTCTCACCACGGCCTCCATCCAATCCTCATCCACATGTGGTTCCGTCTTGCCCCTAAACATGGGTGGCCTCTGTCGCTGGAACTTGTGAAACACACTCTAGCGGCATTCACCCTCAACTACTGGGGCTAGTGGCATTGGTGGACCAATGGGTAATGGTATTGATGGTGCCTCCGCTGGCACCCCTACTGATAAAAGGCCTTGCACTGAGGCCTTGTCGCTCGGTGTGCTATCCTCGCATACCATACCCAGAACCCTATTTGGATATCTGTGTGGAGGCATCGTGAAAAGAAACAGGTGCACCATGGTCATTACGTTGTACCAGGTGAGATGACTCTATGAGTTTACAAAAAAAACATCTCAAAACACACACGCAATCAGTGTTTTCATGCACTGATTCAGAAATAAGGATTCAAGGTCCTGGTGTATGGATACATCAGCCACTGAACCAACACTGGATTCTCTAAACTGATAACCACACTCACTAATATTGACTTTATTTCCATTAAAAGATTATATTACAATGTTCTATGGTATAAAGGAAGCCTCTAATACCAAATGTAAAAACTCGGTCCCTGTGACAGCACAGACACCCTGCCTTAACACGGTTGTCTGGTCCTGGCCCTCCTGATACCACGAGTTTCCCTGCAGACATGTGGTCCCCACCCTAGGACCCACCCACGTTCTTGAATGGGTCATCTACTAATGAATGCCCCCACATGCCAACACATGTACTTTCCACTGTGACATGTTCTCACTCACACACACCCTAGGAAATGCACCGGAACTCGTGCAACATGCTCAAGCGGCATGCACCCTCTACGGCTAGGGCTGGTGGAATCAGTGGCATAACGAGTAATGGTACCGTTGGTGCCTTCGTGTGCCCCTAATAATAAAGGGCCCTACACCAAGGCATCATCACTTGGTGGGATATCCTCACATACTATACCCAGAACACCCACTGGCTGTCTATGTGAAGGTATCCTGAAAAGAAACACGTGCGCTATGGTAATTATGTTATATCTGGTGAGCTGACTCAAAGAGTTCACAAAGAAAACTTTTCAAAAGACACACACAATCAGTTTTTTAATGCACTGAGTCATAAATCAGGAGTCAGGGTCCTAGTGTATGGATACGTCAGACACCACACCAACACTGGATTCCCTAAAATTATAACCACACTCACTACACAAAACACTTTTTCCATTAAAAGATCATAGTTCAATGTTCTACGGTATATCCTACTCCTCTGATACCAAATGTAACAAATCAGTCCTGGGGGCAGCAAAGACACCACACCTTAACATGGCTGTTAGGTCATGGACCTCCAGGTACCCCCAGTTGCCCCGCTGACACGTGGTCCCCACACTAGGGCCCACAAACATGGTCTTAACATTTATTCATTTATCCCTTTATCATTTGAGAGTGTTACAATCAACCACCGTTTTGATAACAACATCCTCATTGTGGGACCTAAATGTTTTCATGCACTGAGTCTGAAATCAGGAGTAAGGGTCCTGGTGTATGGATGTGTCGGCCACCACATCATCACTGGATTCCCTAAACTGATAACCACAGTCACTACACATAACACTATTGATGTTAAAATATCAGAGTTCAATGTTCTACAGTAGAACCGAATTCTATGATACCAAATGTAACAACTTAGTCCCAATGGCATCATAGACACCCCGCATTAACATGGATGTCGGGTCATGACCCTCCAGGTAACAACAGTTTTCCCACAGACACATGGTCCCCACCCTTGGGCCCACCCACATGGGCATGTCATTTAGTCATTTAACCTTTTATCATTTGGGGGTGTTACAATCACCACCCTTTAGAGCACAACGTCCTCATTGTGGGCCCTACATCTCAACCCAGGCAGTGCACTGCACTTAAGGCTGGGTACCACCTCTGATACCAATTATATCAACTGGATCCCAGTGACAGAACATACACCACATCTTACCATGGCTGTCAGGTCCTAGCCTTCCAGGTACCTCTAGTTACCCACAAACACGTGGTCCCCACCTTGGGGCCCACCCACCCACATTACCGAATGGGTCATAAAACTAATGATTGTCCCAACAGACCAACACATGTCCTTTCTACTATGATTTTTCCCCACTCACACACCATTGGAATCTTCCCAGAAGGTCATCAATCCTGATCACTACTCTAGGCTAAACATGCCTAACTGTAGAGTTCTAATCAAACAGGCTCCCAAAAATGAAGTTTCACCTTGTTGACATGAGTCATATCATTTAGAAATTTAACCCATTATCATTTGGGGGAGTTATAGAGACAACCTAAAACTGCTGAAATTTTACTTTATTTATCGATTCTGACCCACAGATGAACAAAAATTGTCTACCAGTCACCATCGGTGGTCCATCAAACCTATCTTCTGCCTCCCATCACCCATCATCATTCTATATACATGATATACACAAATAATTATCCACATTCCACAATGTTTCTGAATCTATTTTGAAATCACGATCCCTATCATCGTTCACCCAACCACTAAGAGTTTGGGGGTTTGATAAAGGTCGAAACCACTATAACATGGAGGCATTGTGATCTCATTGGACAAGGATTAAAAAACCTAATAATTTGGATGTAAATCACAATACAGTGGGTTATAAACAACATTGTATGAGAATTCATGGATCATAATTGAAAAGCTCTTAAATTCAGCGTCTGATCGTGGAATAAACAAAATAAACTGAAGAAGAATATTTAACTTAGAAATGAGAACATTCAAATTTTAAGAAGAAAAGATCAAAAGAAAATAAATATATATCCATGATGAGTCATTTAATCAAGATACAAAAAAAATTAACGAGAGAAACCATTATATGGATCGTTCATTAGTGAAGAATGTGTTATCCAATTAAATGGAAGACTCACTTCATTCGTCTCTGATTGACCAATGTTGATCTGATTTCTCTATGTCATTCAGTAATGATCCACCCAAAAAAAATATTTCCTCATCCTCTCATATCACGCATGGGTTATGATACTAACCCTTTAGAAATCATCAAAATAGTGTAATTATAGTTGATTTTAATGATGTAATTCAATAAAATAAATAATTTATTAATGTTAATTAAACACACCCACCGACGAATACCTCAATTGTGAAACCGTCATTGACCAGTATTAGGTCGCACATAGGGTAATAACCACATCCCCTAATAAACCATGGAATTAAATTCATGATATTATTCTCCATTAATAATTTAATCCAATTTTTTCAAGAAACATACATTCCCATCATATTAATATATTTAAAATTTTTATCATATCAATTCTGGGATCATTAGTCCTCAGAATCAAATATCATCTCAATATATAGAGAAAAAACATTCCTTAATATATTTCAAAGTCTTATGATGTAAAAATAAGGTCACTACATTATTCCAAATTTACGGATTTTCATTCAACAAATGTATAATATAATGAAAAAAGTGGGTCTACTAAGACAACATTTGGATCTCAAGCACTGAGGTGCTCTCCTACACTACTCTGTATTGCCACATCATATGGACCAAGTGGGTGGTCTACCCTAAAGGATCCTTTGAGGCCAATACACAATTTATACCAGGTACTCTATGAATGTGACCCCATCCTTGATTCATAGTTAGACCCAAGCGACGACTTTCAAAAGATAATGCACATATCTCCTAATCATGTACACATTGAAGACATTGTTCCCCATATCCAACAAAAGTTATGCGACTAAGAGATAAGACTCCTCTACAACACTCCAAATGATGTTAAAAAACAATTGAATATAGAGGATAAATTTCCTCCCCATCTCAACCTCCACAATCATCATCATAGGGATACTTTCCTGAAAATTATATCATTATTCTTGAACTATGATGTCCAAATATGTTGATGTAAATAGTATTTCTATCATATATGGGTTTCCCTTGTATGTTTATGAATCCCATGAACATTATCTATCATTGGATATATAATCTCTATACCAACAAGAGATTTCACACCAATATCATTCCATCACAAGGTAGATCTCTGTGAACTCCTATAAAACTCTTTGAAATGTTCAATGATGATCATAGAGTGATAGTTAATATTATATGAAAACAACTCAACTGGAAAGTGATCCTCATACATCGAATCAAATTCTAACACATAATCTCTTTGAATATCCTCCAAGACAAATATAGTACAGCTTCTATGACTATCCATCTTTGTGCGAATCATGTAAACATCCATATTTGGGTCTCTAATGGAACATATAGGCCACTCCAAAACCATAAAATTATCAACAGATCTCATTTAGAGTCAATTATAATTGTGTACCGCATTGATTTTTACAGTCTACAACATGTATAAAAATCCTATATTCTCATCCAAAATTTACTACCTGTGTAAAAGGATGTGTGCCGACATAGTGAGTTAGTGCAAAAATATCTCAAATGACATGATGGATAACCTATATCAACAAAAATACTATAAAAAACAACATGTCTATGTCACTCGATTTCCACTTCTGTATCTCAAGAGGATGCGCCAGTCCTGAAGTAACATGATGATTATCATCTTCCTACTGTCATGGGAGACACTGAGTGATGAACTAATCCAAACTATGTATTTATCAATCCATAAATAACTATTTATTATGTTCATTATACATCTTCCCTAAACTGGTATGTATAATGAAATGTTAATTGTGAAAAACCTCATAACATCCCCTCACATCATGATAGGGACCACATCATGTCCGTCGAAAAGGATGACATGTTCCCCTCCTTCAGAAAATCCATATGGTGTATCTCTTGAATATATTTGATCATAAATAACATCAATGATGATTTCTTCTAACTGAGCATCTCTCATACCACATCAATGACTATGAATCATCACCATTGAATTAATACAAGATTCATTTATCCCTTCCACCAAGATTAGCTTAAAATAAAGAATCTTATCAGATGCATCCTCCACTAAATCTGAATTGGACTTCTTGTAAATGTAATCTTACATCACCTCACACTAACTAGAATTATAGAATATATAAAAGACATAGTACTACATTAAATAAAAATAGGGTATACAACTCAAATTAAGATCAATCTATGTGATGACATACATGAGATGCTAATGGTCTAAGAAAAAAATAATGATCTCTCATAGAATATATTTCCTCCATATCTTTACAGTACATACTATTTTTCAAATATGATATCATGTTTCACAAAGTTCTACTCATGGAGTATAAACATCCTCAACCGATACGAGATAAATTCCTGCCTCTTCATCAACATTCATCTGACCATACCTCCCAAGGTATTACAATACATTATGAACTCCCTAACGCCATCTGGTAGTGTCAACACAGGAGAACTGGTCAAAATGTAACATAACTTCTCAAAGTCTATCTAACACTACTTAGTCTAGGTAAATTGTAATAATTTCATTCCTAGGGAGGTGAAAGGGGATACAATCATAGATAAGCATGTCATAGATATTTTATTGTTTCTCACAATGAAAAGGAAACTATACACTTCTAATACACTTTTGTGGATATCCAATGAAAGAACAACATTAATCTTCATCATTTCAATAGAAAATCAATGGTAAAAATGTCAAATCTTTGAATTTTACCAACACATATAAAAAATTGTAACTTCATGATATTAACATAAATATAGTTCTCCCATAGTAAGTATCAAAATATTCTCATGTTCTCTGCATGCTCCTCCACTAGCATTGAGTAGACGGGGTTTTATTAAATTAAGTTAACCACAAATCAGTAAAAGTATTCCTATATGATACAATTTAATAAATCCATTAACATATCAGGGTAATTCTTCACACTAAAAGAAATTAAATTGAACTTATAGTTCATAGAGTGATATAAGAATGAACAATTTAGTATATAAGCCTCGTGAACCATCAACAAGTGTTAGTTGAACCGAACATCAATCTTCTATAACCAACTCATACCATGAAACTAACCAAAAAAGGTAATCAATCAACAAAAAGGGGTACAAATTCATTATCATTTATAGGTTTAAAAGATGATAATACACAATAATAATTACAATCAATGCCACCATTTTCTAAGAAAATTTTATTTTTTAGACTGAGGACACACTTGTTCTAATAAATACATATCTGTAATGGCCTCCAACTACACCCTTAATTTCTGGAGCATATTAGGGGCCGTTTGATAGAACTCATAAGATATTAGTTTAGTCCCATGGTACATGTCGATGTAGACGTCCATCTATGACCTGAGGGGTAGTCCCAATACATCCTCGGGAAATATTAAAATGAAATACTACACTTCTAATAGAATAATTATTCCTAAATATCCAGTTGTGACAAATTATAAACTCACCAATTGATGGGTGATTATTTTTATTCACCTCCTTAGATGATCGACTTGTTCTTCCATGATATTGATCTCACGTGATAAGTAGATTCACATATCTATCCTAAGCCAAATGAACAGATTATTATGATAATAAATCTACGATCATTCCAAAAAAATCAGTCTATAACCATATTGGATTCATAATTCTTAATAATGGTGACCATGATGTTCCATGGGAAAATATCTCTATTGAATGATTTCTTGCACTACCATGTGATATGAAATATTGATGAATCAAACCCAATCATAACCTCTAGAAAATTCTATTGTACAAAGGTCTCAACAGGGGATATAGCTCTCACATAAGGGGTATATAAATTAAGGAGTGACTCACACATTTGTTTACAAGAACTATGTAATTATTCTTATAAATACATATCATACATTGAATCATGTCAAGATTTGTTAGGTCCTAAGATTCTAGGGACTATTACTTCCCACAACAATGAATTCTATCCACATGGGCTTGTTATGTGAAAATTAGTGGTGGATATAGATCAATGAATCTACCTCCAAAAGTTGCTCCACCTCCTAGAGCCCCCCTAATCCTCTTACAGCTCTGCCTCCCTAGGGGATACCATGGACACAACTATGAGAACCATAATCAGGACATTGTCTTGGTCGTGGTGGTCCATCTTCTTCCATCCCAGTATCTTATACTCAGTTTTTCAAGTATTCAAATGCCTTGTTTTCACACTTGTCACATGCCTAACATGTCCCATAGCTAGGATTTCTTGGTCCTTTTCATGTTCTATTCACTGAATGACCACATGCTTGAGTATGAGCATGGGCAGTCCTCATATGATGAGGCCTTGAATTCTATCACCAAATAAACGTTGTAGATGACTCTGACCAAGGATGACCACTATTGGTAGTATAAACTAGATATCATTCTTTTAGATTTTTTTTATTTATATATCTATCTAGAACATCTATATAGGTAGAGAGAGATAAGGATATAACACTAGTCTATGTGTCTTTATAAAGACCATTATCAAGCTTCATATCCTGGAAGAATATGTTCCATACCATTTCAAGGGAGTACTTCGTAAGTTAATTGATCCTTGTGGTATACTTAACTGATCAAATACTACCCTAATGAATATCTATAAGATCATTAATTCAATATTTCTATGTCAATAAGGTGTAGTGAACAATAATATATAGTTATTAGAATTCGAACCATGAGAGTGATTACTCATTATGAGTCTACATGACCCGTCTTCATTAACACTATACTGCTTTGAGGAAAATATTGGCTGATAGTTAATCCAACTGATTATTACTTTTTTTCATGATAATGATGTATCAAATATTTGTATAAATAGAATCATCCACTACTTGGCGATCTGGATCCATGCAGAACCTATATATCCATTAGTGCACCAACACATAGAGTGGGATAATCATGTGTGAATCCATGGCCTAAACTGCTAGTATATACTATTACTCAAAATTTGGGGGTGATTCTTACTTCCAACCTAAAATATAATATCATGGTATGGACCTAGAAATGATACATCAAACAGAATAATATCATTAACATGATCCTAAATGTGTAACCTAGTTGGTTGTCTTCATGGAAGAATGTTGAATGTAAATAAGTCAAACCATAGTAAAAGGAACACACACACACATATATGTTGAGATGAATAAATAATGAGATTAAAAGGACTCAATACAATATGATACATTTACAATGGTATTGATGACCAATTTATCAATATGATTAATCAACTAGAACATATTCTGAGACCTAGTGTATAGATATGTTAGTGGGTGAACCAACACTAGGTTCGCTGGTATGTGACCCACACTAGAGAAATCCAAAAACTATTTCCATAAGTAATTGACCAATCCACACCATGTGTATGCATCTACAATGACCCAAGGATAAACCTATATTGATACAACTCTATAATGACTCAATCCACTATGTGCGTCCTGGAAGAAAGATGACCAATCCATCACAATCATAAACCTGCTTCCATTAGGCCTACAGATGGTGAAAAGTGTTGAGAATGCATAACTATAATTGGATTAATTTTCCTAATGAACCTATATGAATGAATATAACCATTTATATGAAACATTTTCGTGGTATATAACTTAATGACTATAACAACTTTAGATAAACCACAATTGTAATATAATGTAGTAATATATCAATGTACAATGTGTTACAACCAATATGTTAATAGAAAAAATATATTCCCAACTAGAAAAGTTGTCCCAACCTAATAATAAATTTACAATAAGAAATTTGAGATATCCATACTCTTGATGTCCCAGATAGACTACTGTATGATGTCAATGCACTAAGGTATTTTTATTCTTCATATTAATCATCAACGACATATCTATCATTTGTATAAGAAAATTCATTTGTAGGAAAATACCATAAAGGGGTTAGTATATAAATACATGATAGTATTTCCCAAAAACTAAAAAAATATCGATATAGAGATTAGAAATAGTCATCTTAACATAAATCAAGGGAAAAATGAAACCCAATAAATATATCTGTGATAGAAAAGAAACCTAAATTAGAGAGAAATGGGGTCACCAGTCAATAGATTTTCCTAGTTCGATGTGTATTCAAATAGATCTAATAGTCCATCACTGATTTCCATCATCAACAATATCCTCACCAAAATATGTTTGAAGGGGTCAAACATGGTGTTTTGGGATAAAAATAAAAGGGGAATCAAGGTGTTTTGTCAGGTTGTAGGGTCTAACATACAATGAGACATATTTATTCTTTATTTAGAACATTTGTTTTGGATCATTGCAAGATTGGATCATTAATGTTAGAAATGTCTCTATGAGAAGGATGATTCCATATCATGTTTGTTTTTTTAGTTTATAACCCTTGACTATTGAATTTCCCAGTGAAGTTTAGGGAAATGGAAAAATGGTTGATATGGGTATTCTAAGGTGTTGATGTGAGTGGATTGTATTTTAGATGGTATTTACAACACGTTTGGTTTATTTCATTAATATGATCAATTGATATTTTCATTTGAATAATTTATTTCCTGATAAAAGTGTTTTTTTGGAGTTCTTAGGGATTTATGTAAAGTGGTATGTCGTTTCATGATTTTTTGGATGCGGTTGATTTCAATATGATTTTTTATCAAATATATAATACATTTTCTATTGATTTTTTTTGAAAATTATCCACAAAGAATGTTAAAATACATTACCTATGTATCTAAAGATTTTTTGGTTGTGATGTGTTAATATATATAAGCTTTTCAATATGTGAACTAGTTTTAAATGTTTTGAAATTGAAGAAAATATTATAACAATGTTTTTAATGGTAATTTATTTTATAATATTGGACCTATAGTTTTTAGAAAAATACTAGAAGTTATTTTATTTTCATCTAATCAGTTGTATTTAATATCTTGAAATTAAAAGTGTAGTGAATTATTTTTCTGGGTTTTAAATGGAAATGAAAAATTTAAAATTACATGACTATTTTTAAGGGGAAATGATATTATTTGTAAAATAAATTTTGTGTTTTTTGGGGTTTTACCCTTTGTGAGTTTCGAAATGTGGTTGATTTGTGATTGTGTAAAAGAATTATTTTTTTAAATTGAATAATGTTTATATATTTTTGTTTCATTTTTAAAATAAATTGTTTCCCCAATGTGGTTTTATGCTTCAGATTGATGCATTGTTTTATTTTGGGAATCTTTACAAATGGGGTGCATGGGTTTAAAAATGGTTTTTTTTTTTGTATTTTCATTATTTTTTGTGATAACGGTGTATGTTATGTGGAATTTCTAGTTGGAGATAATGTTTCATGTTTTACTGTCCAAGACTCCAAGAATTTTCTATTTTAAAGGAATTGTTAATTTCTTTCAGGGTCTTTCATGTATCCAGTTTTATCACTATCAAAACATCATGTGAAGTGTTAGGTGTTGTTTTCTATAGTTATTTCAGTGTTATGGAATTATCTATTGGAAATTTATATAGTATATTTTACAGAGAACATTATATGTAATGTAACTTAGGAAGTGGTCCTTGGTTGGATGGTGGGTCAGTGATAAATAGTTATCTGGAGAATCTGGTGTGATATCTAGTTTGGTTTTATTGTTTATTTAGGGTGTTTTGTTTAATAAATCATTGATATATATTAGATTAACATATTTTATATTGATGAATGAATCCTTTGGGTATTTGATTGAGCCACATTTTGATGAAAACCCCTTTTGGGTTTTATTCTCATTGAGTTTGTAGTAGTTCAGGCTTAAGGAAGATCATTCCAAGTGTTCCCCATGGGAGCCCTTTTAGTTTCATTTGATGACAAATAGTGGGGTTGGGGATGTTCAATACTTGTAAATCATTGGTTTTGTGTTTAATATTATTGGTGGAAACCATTTTTTGGTAATTTTACATATTGGTTATGACATGGGATATACATGTCTAATGTTAGGGGATACTTAGGGAGTGTTTTCTAATTAAACAATGGGAGCTGATGAGTTGGATTATAATTTGGGGAAAACCATGGGATATTATTCAATAAGCGTGGAAATAAGTTACATTGAAATGTAGTTTGTGACATGAGGGTTATATCCATTTTGTTTTAGGATAAGGTATGTGTCCAGTCATTTTGTTTCAGAGTTTTCGAATTCCATGGATTTGATAAATTTATTTTTTGTCCATATAAATGGTTGTGGGAGTAATGATTTATTAATTGGTTTTTAGTTTCTTTTAGCTCCTTAGTGAAGTGATATTTCAATATAGTATTTGTTCATATTTAAAATTCTATAAAAATTGTAATTGGTGGGGAGACATATCCTCAGACTTCAAAATGATAGAAAATTATTGAGTTTCTCATAGATCAGAATTTTCATTGTGTTTATTACTGTAGTTTGAAGGTTAAATTATATTTTAGGATTTGATCAGATCATGTAGTCATCCATTCTTTTGAGATATCCTAATGATTCACATTAAGAATTAATTCTTTTTACTATGATATTATTTGACATGAGACAACTTGGAGTCTGAAATTGGTTTGGTGGGGATGATTGTGACACCCTCCAAGTCACTTTAAAATTAATTTCATATTATTTTGTGAAACTGAGCGTTTTATAACAGTTTAATAGTTTTTGGGACATAGATTCTTGATTTGTATTGTATTTAGTGGATAAAAATCATCTCACCTGTATTGGGGAAAATGTGTGGATCCAATGCTGCAATACACCAATTTTGACTTTGCGATTAGGCATAATTATCCCATAATTAGCCAAAACATGTGGTGTCCTATATTTAACCATGTAGGGTTCCTTGATGTCTCTAGTTATGGGTGCATGACTGGAAGAAGGATTGAAAAAATTAGGGGAAATATATGAAACCTTCCATAATTTATTTGATTTTGAAAATAATCTATTTACTCATTTAGATTTTAACCATCTTGGACATCATTTTTTCTCCCTCTAGTTCTAATAAACAAATCAATCCTAGGGTTATTAACTAAGTTCATATTATTAATTTTTTATGGATTTAAATGATGTTTTAAAGAGGATTATTCCTTAATAATCCCTTCCAAAACACCTCATCACATCTATAATTATATTATTATTTATTTATATCACTCTCATTAACCATAGGATGAATTTTTTCGATTTTGTGGTTGAAAGTGGACGACAACAGGGGTTATTTGTTAGTGTAGGTGTAATTGAGGGAATTTATGTTGTAGTATGAACATCGATTAATAATGGAGAAAAATTGAATTTATTTTTTCATTGATGTAGATTGTTGTTTTTTCTCTCTTTATATATTTTACATTTTTTAAATACGTGATTGTAACAACCTTGGTTGTTATAAATTTTTTAAATTTTGTAATTTTAAATTTAAATTTCTTATAAATTAATTATAAAACAAGTGTAATTTATTAAAACTACAGAATTTATAGAAAAAGAATATTAACCTCAGCTATAAGAATCAAAGAAAATTTATCTTATATGTGAAAATATAATATATTTGTATATAATGGAATAAGAAAAAAAATGGTGTGGAAATGATAAAATAAATATTAGTATTTTCATGAAACATAAAGGGTTATTTATATGTTTGTGATTAATATAACGTTTTCAATGAAAATATATCATCATAATATAGATTCATAAATTAATATTTTTGTAATATTATAGGATAATTTTACGAGACCTTAATAAATTTTTAAAATTTTCATAAAATCAGTTAATGTTTTAAAAAGTGTATTTTTTTTGAGTAAATGGTGATTTTTCTTAAAAATTAATATTTTCATATCTAGACAATTATATTAATTTAATAGAGTTAATTTTAAAAAATAAATGTTGAAAAACATTTTTGGTGAATATTTGATATTTTTGAGAATGAGTTGAATTTTTGGAGAATACTGAAACAAGGTAAGTTTTGGTATTTAACATGTTTGGCCAAGTTCACGAATTATAAGAGTATACCATATGTAACAAAACACTAGTTATAACTCACATGAATTATTTAATATATTTAGTCACCAAAATTATAACTATTGATAGCTTTAAAATAGAATATAAACTAATGAATAAAATAATAAAAAATCACCCATCTCGTCCACTCTAAATACCAACACTCACAACCTATAATGCTCACACCTAAAAAGAAATTATGATAATTTAATGTCAAACTAATTATCATACCAAGCTTCCTCTACATGTCAAATACCTTCTAGTCTCCCCAAAAGGTCAATACCAAGTGCCTTAAGGAGGTTCCTAAGGATAATAAGTTCACGAGGTAAAATCCCCATTCCATTTATTTAAATTTCATTTAAATTTCATTGATTTTGTTATTATATCCTCTCATAACTCATCATAGTTACATTATAATTTCAATATATTACATATAATGGAATTTTATAATGTTAATGTAATATGCATCTTCAAACCTCTCCTCTTCTCGTCTTATTCTATGAAATGAAAACACTATCTGTGATATGATGATATACCATCATTGTGGTTGATGTGTTTTCATTTTCCGTTACAGCCTTCAAGGATATAAAAAGAACCATTATTATGGTAATAAATATTATCATTTTTATATTATAAATTTTATAATATTCTGGAACTAATTTATATACATAAAAATTAATAAAATGGAACTCTTTTTTTATGGTTGAAAAAACATATAAAAACCCAAAACAATTATCAGTAATATTTTATCTAATTGATCATTATAATTTAAAAAAATAATATATGCTATCTTTTAAAATAAGGGAAACATATTCATACCATTTCATTCCACTTCTGTACTTTTTCTTTTATTAGATGACAAAATTCACAATGAACCAACAAATAGAAAGAATGAAATCCACACACCCAAAAAAGTAAAAATAAAAATAATATTATTAGTAAATAGAAGGAAACATGTTTTATAAAATGAATATATAGTATTAAAAATATAAATATAGTTATTTTATAAACTAATAAATCACTTTAAACCATTATAAAATTATTTTCAATACGTTTTATGTAATTCAGTCATAATATAAGAGAATTCTATTTAAAAATACCCTTTTAAATTACCAATTTTACAAAATTCAAGAGGAATTTTTTTATAATGCAAGTATTCTTGTTTTAGTATAATTTATTGGTCCATGGGAACTTTTTTTATTTAATGGAGGTTCCATGATATCCCAACAGTTTATTGGGAATGTTTATGTTGGAAATAGACCATAATTATTATTCCAAGTATAACTGTTATGGTTACATAATAAGGTATATATGAGGGTAACATTATATGGTAGTCACGAGGATTACAAATCCTAAGGTATCTATGAGGGTTAAAATAATATTTATGTATGGTAATAAAATTATTACCGATGATACATAAATGGGTTTTTATGTTTTATATGTTTTTTGAGGTCAAATGTTTGGAGAATGTATGTACATGATACATTAAGGGTGACAAGTATATATTTGGGAAAATGATTTCATGTGTTTAAAACATTTCATGGACTAATGGATTCTTTCCTTCTTTTGACATATCAAACTATTATTTTTTTAGTCACCCCAAGTTTTAAAATGTTTTTTCACTTAGTTAATGGTTGGGTAAGAGGAAATAATATTCCAAGATGAATGTTGTGATGATTTTTCATGAAAAAATTGGGGTTTTCATATGAAAGATATTATGAGATAATTTGATACTATTTTAGTATATTCTATTTTGTATTATTGTGGGGTTTCAGTTATGAATTATTACTTAATTCTATAAAAATATAAACCAAATTAATCTTTTATAATGTTGTAATTCAAATTCTATTTGAATTACATAGATTTTGTAATGTTTAAGGACATTTCTTTATAGTTGGAATAACAGAAAAAATTACATAACATTAGGGGTTAGTGTTATGTTAATAGAAGACCATAAAATATTTTTACATTATGGATATAATGAAATGATATATCATTTAATTATGAACAGATTTCTTGATCTATGATATGACTATTTAGAATAGTTTTCTATAGAAGAAATATGGAAGAATAATTAGGATGGCACCGAGATGAAGATATCATTCCAAATGGACAACTTAGAATGGTGAAAATTAGAACTGATCACTTTTTTATATTAATGGATTATTTGATGCAGGCCACAAAGTGAGGTGGAACCCATAAAAGAAAAAATCTAGATCAACCAAAAAGTAATAGTATGATATAGTAACATTTCATTAGGAAGCACCCTCCTTCTTTTTGGGGATCCTTTGACCTATTAGTGGATGAAGGGATGATTAATAGAGTTTGATGTCATTCTAGTTGTTGATTAGCTTCCTGTTAATCACTCTATGATTGACTATATATCTAAATAAGTTTTTTCTGACATAATTTTATTATATATACAATAATAAACACATACCATTGATATCATATCATGAAGAACAATTAAAAGAAAAAAAATTAAATCTATAATGTAAATATTATTGAAAATAATGGAACTTTTCAGATAAATGATGTACTTGTGGTAAATGAAAATCACCATGTTTCTTCAAATGGGTTTCCTAGTTTTATACATGATAGGGAATTTTAATTTACTATTTAATTAGGTCATGATGATATTATAATTTCAATATCCCTTCATAGAATGGATCAAGTAGTACTTCTAGAAATGAAAAAGTTGTTGAATGACTTTCTTTATAAATATTTCATTTGTCCCATAACATCAACATGGGGTTCTCCTATTTATTCATTAAAATCAATGAAAGTTCCATGAGAGCTTTCATTGATTATAGAAATTGGAATAAAATTACTATTAAAAATAAATACCCATTCCCTCATATTGATGACTTGTTTGATCTAATACATGGAGCTTTGTATTTTTACAAGATTGAATTGAGAACCGGGTACTTTTTTTTGGATGTGAAGGAGGATGAAATTATAAAAATATAATTTTGAACTAGATATGGTCATTATGAGTCTATTTCTATGCCCTTATCTTTGAAAATTTCACCTGATGTATTTATGTATTTTAGGAATATAATCTGCCATAAATATTTGGATATGTTTTTTGTTGTTGTTTTTATGGTATTTTGGTTTAATAAAAATGTTATTCGGATCGTGACAAATGTATATTAATTATTCTTATAACATATAATGGAAATAATTTATAAGATAAATTATGAAAATTTTATTTTTGGTTCCATTATATTACTTTTCTTGGTAACATTGTAAATAAAGTTGGTGTAACCATTGATCTCGAAAAGAAGTAGTTCATGATTGTCTAATAGATAAAAATGTTACAGACATTCATATTATTCATGTATTAGAGGGCTATTATTGATGTTTTTCTAAAAACATTCTATGGTTTTCTAGTCATCAATCTAAAAAAATAATATGTGTTAAATTAAATTGGATAAAATACTATGATGTTTCTTTTTATGAACTGAAAATAAGATTGGTAAATGCTTTAATTTTATCTCTATCTTCGACAAATTGTCATTGTTTCATCTGTAATGATTCCTCTTTAAATGGACTTTGTTCAAATATGATGTATAATTATTAGGTATTTTTTAATGATTATGAAAAATGAAAGCTCATGAGTTAAATTATCCCACACATGATATGATATTATAAAATATAGTGTTACATTAAAATTTTAGGGACATCATTTATATGGATCGAAATATGAAATATATACTGACCATAGAAGACTGAAGTATACATTTATACTGACTTGGCCTTAAACATTATATAATAAATTAATATAAACAATATTTAAGTTATTTAAATTCATATCGATATTTTATATTTAGAGTTTTATAATGTTAGGACATAACTCATACATATTAACCCACATGCATACAACCTGGGTACCACTAAACCAGTATCCAGTTCTTCCAAAACAAAAAATTTTAAACACAAAACAACAACATAATTTATTTGAAAATTATTAATAAACATTTAGATGACATCCTTATTTCTATTACACATCATTATAAAATATGAAAGTCAATTAAAAAAAGGAATTATGTTAACAATCTCAGCAATAGAAATACCAAGAAGTTAAGAAACCATTAGTCTATCAATACTTATAGTCATATAAAATCATTTTTATAGAGATATACTTCTCTGCCATATATACATACTATGTGAAACATGAGATTTCCAAAAAACATTAATGAAAATATATAAAACCATAAATTAATATTAGTTAATTACATACATATATTTTAACCCTCGCGACTACATTACGATTTGTAACCCTCATGTCTATCATACATTGTAACCCACACAACTACCTTATAGTGTATCCATCGCAGTTACACTTAAAGTAACCATAAGGCTATCCACTAACATGCACATAACCAATGCATTTCAGAGAGATATATTTCCCACCCTTCATCATAAACAATTACAATTAATGGGAACATAATTATAAACCATGAATAATAAAATAAAAACATTTCTTATAAATATTGTAAAATATAATTTTAAGATAGGATTTCAAAAGGAAAGTACACTAAAAATATAATTTAATTATTATGTGAATTAATATAATTAAAGGAATATGTGAATAATGTATAAATATATATAATAAATCATGATATGAATGCAATATATTACACAAATAATCATATTACCACATAATTAATGAAAACGAAAGTTAACCCAAAGAATGAAAACTGGGTTGAGAATTCCCTCTCCACGGGTTTTTTATATCTTTAAACATGTGTAAATATCATGTATAATAGTTAAAATAGTGATTTTAACATTTTACAATAACATATTATTGTTTATAAATCCTTATATGATAATTCTATAACATAATTCGACCAATTTTTTAGTAATATTTTGTTCTTCCATAGTTTCGGGTGCGTGCCTCAAATGATTTCCATAGTGGGTTTGTAAGGGATTTTCTTGTCAAATGGAAGAAAAACACTATATGTGAAATGAAATGGTGTTAATATGTTTCTATAATATTAAATTTTTTAATAAATAATTTTTTATTTATGTTATTATGGTGATTCATTAGATAAATCAATAGTGATATTCGTTTATATCATTTTTCCAGTTCTTCAATAATCACAAACTTGTGTCATTATATCTCTTAATATTATGTATAAAAGTTATTTATAGAACATATTATAGGTATTATAATACACATTAAAATATTATTCAACCGATAAAATGGTTTTATAACCGTATTTGATGGAATTAATGAAAATTGGAGACACATCGTCTACGATGTCAGTAAAACGACACATCACAAACGATGTTTTTAATTCTAGAATAAGAATATTATGAGATGAATAATGATGATGTTTTATCCCATATAAATGATAAAAATAATTAATATATATAACAATTTAGATTTTATACCTCTTCGATAATGGGAGGAGATGATAGTATAATAAATAAATAATTAAAAAGAAAACACCGGAAATTGATAGAGGATCATTACCTTTTGATCTCTTCATTTTGAGATCACACTAAGGGCCTTTGGTTTTGGAATTTCCATGAGACCATAATGTATTATATTTGGGTAAGGGACATGTGAATGGAATTGGGATGAATTTAGACAATTCCAAAAGCATGAGAGGTGTGATAGGGAGAGGGGGTAAGGGTGGTATTTATAGTGAAATTAATGGAGTTTTAGATGAATTTAAATGGACACAATATTAGTGGTATTTGAAAAAAATGGGCATGCCAAAGGATTTAGACCATGGTATTGGACACTTGGGAAACCACATATCATATTCCCATCCTCATGAGTAAAATTAATGATAACATCATTATTATATCATTAAAAAGTCATTAGACACCAAAAAACATAATAAAATATTTCATTACAATTCATCAAAAATTCATCAATCATAGAAACATCCCAAAAAAAACTTTATCCACTTTTTGATATATATAATTCAAAAATGAACTTAATTTTTTTGAAATTTTTCTATAAATACGAAGAATTCTCATTTTATATAAAATCATTATTTATTAAAAAATATCAATTTTAAAACTACAAACCAATTTATATCACCTTGAAAAATTAATCTATATCTCATTATCTTCTAAACATAAGAAAATAAAATAATAATATGATTTAATATTCATAGTGGTCATATTAATATTCAGTTTACTATTTATAATGGTATGTTACTATTAAAAAAATAAGTTGGTTCTATCAAACTCCAAATTTATTACTAACCACAACTGTATATGCCCGTTATTTGAAATTAAAATCATTGAAGAAAACAATATTTTATTTAATGATTAGTTTATAACTATCATGTTAAAATTAGGTTTCAATCATTTTAATTAATTTTTAAATCCTTCAGGTATTAGATTCTCCCCAACATATGGAAATTACGTCCTTAAAATTTTATTTACTTATTAAAAAAGTGAGGGTAAATTTCCTAATAGGATTTTTAGATTCCCGTGTTTCTAATTCAACTATGGGGCTTCCCCAAATAATATTTACCTAGTGGATTACCATATTCTGAAATACATGTTCTTTTCAATTGAAAATCTCAATAGTTTTTTATTTATAAGAAATTTAATCTTCAAGATGAACTACTTTAGCTCTGAAAACAAGAGATGAATCTCGTACATACTTTCTCAACATCGAAATAGGAAAAACATTGTGTACCTTAGGTAAACATGGAGGCAATGAAACTTGGTGTGAAACAAATCCAAAATTCTCTCGGATTTCTTAATGTCCAATAATCCATGGACATAACATTCCCTTCTTACCAAAACACATAATACTTTTCCATGGATAGATTCTATGAAAAACATAATCAACTACCTTGAAAGAAAAGCCTTTCCTTCGGTCATGTACATTAATTTTATGAATCCTTTGAGATGTATTATTGTGTTGTTGGATCTTCATCACTTTCTCATCCACTTCATATACTAATTTGGATCCCATCAACTTCAATTACCTGTATTAATCCAATAAATCTAGAGTTCGACATTGCTTCCCAAATAATAGATCAAATGATTCTATATGTATACTTGAATGAAAATTGATATTATAATAAAACCCAACTAAAAAATATTTTGTTCCCAAATTCCCTAGTAATCCATTGATCAATCTCAAATCATATCTTCCAATGTATAAATCATACATTCTTCACTGCATGTGTGACTGAGAATGAAAAGATTTACTGAAATTAAATTTTTTTCCCAATGACTTCTAAAGGCCTGTCCAAAATCGATAAGTTTACATGGGATCATAGTCAATAAAAATGGAAAAATAAACTCCTTGTGACCTAAAAATATCTATGATGTGCCGTCAAGAAATATGATCCAAGTAAATAATATCTTGAATAATAAGTAAGTGAGAAGGTTTAGTCAGTCGATCAATAATAGGCCATATTGAATTGTTTCCTCAAGGAGTCCTTGATATCCCTACAATAAAGTCTGTGGATATATTTTCCCATTTCCAATTTGGCATTGGTCATGGATGAGGAAACGCCTTCTATAATATCTTATCTTCATTGAATTGTTGAAATTTCTAACATTAATAGTTAAATATGTAATTTCTCTTTTCATTCCATCCCACAAGTAATAATCTTGAAGGTCTTTATATATATTGGTGATGACAAAATTAACTAAAAATGGAGAAGAATAAACTTATCACAAAATGTTTTCATCTACTGCGAAGCATAAGAAAAACTAAATGTTTTTCCAAATATCATAACACAATCATTGTCATTGTTTAATTCTGGAAACATACCCATTTTGACCAATTCTACATTTTTCGTAACTCCTTGTCTGTATTTTACACTCGTTAAATTATATTTGAACAAGATGACTATACTAAAACATGAAACTAAATATAGGATCTTCCAATACTAAAAAATTACAATCCAAATTCATCAAATCATTAATCAAAGAGTCTTGTTCTGGCCGTAACATATTTAATGATGCACAATGTTTTCAACTTAAGGAATCTTAAAAATTGTTTTCGTTTATATGATGATAATTAATTATGAAATAATAATCTTTTATAAATTAACTCTCTATTCTATACCTAATATTTAATTCCTTTTTACTGAATATATAATTCAAACTTTTTTGGTCAGTATGTATTTCACATTTTCTTCTGTATAAAAGATGCCTCTAATTTTTCAAAGCATAAAACCACAACATCTAATTCCAAATTATGCGTGGGGTAATTTAACTCATGATGTATAAATTGTCTAGAAGCATAATAAAATACCTGATCATTTTGAATTAGAACACAACCACATACCATTAATAAAGTATAAATATAGTGGAAAAATCACTATTAATGGAAGGAGAGTCCAAAATTGAAGCATTCACCAATCTATTCGTTAGTTCATGAAGAAAAACATTACATTATTTAGTCTAAATAAATTTTACCCCTTTTCATATTAGCATAGTTATTGGACTAGATATCCATGAAACGATTTCAAAAAAACCTCTAGTAATAGGCTTCCAAACAAAGAAAACTATGAATCTCAATTATATTTTTGGGTCTTGGACATTCTTCTACAATTGTTATAGTAAGATTAATAGTCATTCCATATTTATAAAAAATGTAACCAATGAAATAAATTGGTAGCATAAAAAAATCAATCATGACGAATCTTCCAAAAAATTTCATTTCATATATGGTTTTCAATACAACCCTTTGGTGTTTTTTCATGATCCTATTTACTTAGAGATATAACCAGAATGTCATATATAAACAAAATAAAAATATTATGAAATAACTCATGAAATAATCTATCCATAGGATCTCTGAATATAGAAGGTGAATTTTTTAACCCAATAATTATAACCACAGATACATAATGACCATTTGAAGTTTGTAAATATTTTTTGGAATGTCATCCTCCACATTTAGCTGATGGTACATGAATCACAAGTAAATAATAGAAAAATACTAAGATCTCTAGAGCTGATCAAACTAGTCATCAATGTGTTGAAACCGATACTTATTCATAACAGTAATTTTATTATAATCACTATAATCAATGAAAATTCACATGAATCCATATTTATTTTGAATGACAAAATAGATGATTCCCACGGTGATGTGGTAGGATGAGTGAATCCTTTATCAAGAAACCGTGGAAATGGATTTTTTAAATTAATGATGTTCCATTTGAGCCATTTTGTAAGGGGGTTTGAAAATGGTATCTCATAAAGAGATAAGTCAATTGTGAATTCAACTTCCTAATCATCTATTTCACCGGGTAACTCATCAAGAAAAACATCAAGGTATTCATTTACCACTAGCACATCATTAATCTAAACAGTTCCATTATTTTCAACAATATGGTAAAGATAACATTCATTTCCATAATTTCATAGATTCTCATATTCTTGATATTTAACAATTTTATGGGTTTGTTATTGTATACAAACTGAAACTCTTTCGAAGAAACAACTTCTTTAACTCCACCATAAATCATATCATGAAAATAATAAACACATTCCATACCTAGAGTGATTAAACTATACAATGAGAATACATAATGGTTTTCATGTAATGTATTTCCACAGATAACAATAAGAAGATTCATGAAATGAATTTTATATGTATCATTTCCACCCTGTGTTTTAACCATATGTTCTAATCACATTTGTTGAGGTGATATTTCAAATTTACAGGACACATTCTCATAAATAAAGGAATGTGCAGACCCCGTATCCAAAAATCCTTTAGAAAAAAACTATGTAAATATCCAATCTACCCAATTCCACTTCATTGGATGTCCTAATATATAAGAATTTAGTCACAAATAATCTCAATACACCATTCTACTTATATTCAATATTCTTTCCATCACTTGGATGTTTCTTTGGGCATGAATTTTAATAATGACCCATCTCTCCACATTTGAAACACTTTAGAA
Source organism: Viscum album (assembly GCA_963277665.1). Taxonomy (NCBI): domain Eukaryota; kingdom Viridiplantae; phylum Streptophyta; class Magnoliopsida; order Santalales; family Viscaceae; genus Viscum; species Viscum album. The sequence goes on from OY728159.1 coordinate 1,182,832,624, forward strand.
TTTATTTGGTTTTATCTTATGATCATTTTCATTAAAATATTGGGTCATATTTACAAAATTTCTATATATTAAACAATTCCCATATTTGGTATGGAATTTGCCAAGGTTATTTTTACCACACTTTTCAAAAACTGGAAACCAAAATATCTTACCATCAGATTTTGGTGATTGATTCTTACCCGTTTCTTGGAATATGAACCTATCCTTCTCCTTGTACTCAACATATACATGATCATTAGAAAACTTCATTTCTATCATCTTATCACTTCCTACAAGTTTCTTGTAACATTTTTATTCTTAAGAGACTAATTTCCTTCGATATCTTAGCTTCAATCTATAGTTAACATGATGGATTTTGCTATCAAGACCAAAAATAAGATTTGGAGCATACCTTACCAGTCAGGTGATGTTTTTTTCACAAAAATCCATTTAATAATACTCCTTTTGACTATATTAAAGGTATTTTTTCTCCATATTATTTCAAACAACCTAAGGAAAACATTTTTCAAGGAAAAGACATTTAAATACACCCAACTCAAAGGCTTCAATCTTATCTCTATCCCAATTATTTGTGAAAATTGACCACTACTAATCAAATTCATCCTCAAAATGAAAAAGGGAAAGTCTAAAAATTTGATTATATGAACATCACGTAACATTGAATATTTTTCAATGGAATTAATCCATCATTCAACTCCCACTCGTTCAGATGATCCACTAAAAAATGAGGGTGTTTCCTCATAAAATGTACCAATATAATCATGTTACTTTATGGTAGATCTAGTTAATCTCTTTCATAGATTCCACCAAATTTATTTCATGCATTAGCTAAGGCATTTCAATCAAAAAATACTCGGTTCCAATTCCCACCATTCCCAATTGTAGATTTGTAACGATATGTGCTATTCAGTTCCTTCCAACTCTAGATTTCCCGATATCTTATTTGGAAAACAACCATGGAGATACATATCATAGATTAAGAATAATGTTAATCATTGAATTTTATAACATTTCCACATAAAAATATGTTAAACATTATATATAATATTCAATTAAAATCATCTTAAACCATAAAGTTATTTAAATTATCTTCTAATACTAACTATATGTACATGACCTTAAACATTAAATAATTCAGCTTCTTCAACATGATTTCACTTCCATACACTCCCAATGATCATTTAGGTATATATTTTTATAAATATAGGACCTAACTCATACAAATAAACCCATATGAATACAATGTGGGTACCACTAAAATGGTATCTACTTCTTCCCAAACATCTGTTTTTTAACAAAAACAACCACATTATTTCATTGAAAATTATTCAAAACATTTAACATGAATTAATTCATTCTCATAAAGAACATTATAACCATTGAAAAACATTTAAAAACATGGGATGAGCATAAAAATCGTAGCAAGGGATATCAATATAAGGGAAAAATCATAAGTTCATTTATACTTATAATCATATGAATTACTTTTCACAAGTATTTCCCAACCATATATACATACTTTGTGAACCCTAAGATTTTAATAAATCATTAAAGTACATATATAAAAACATAATGGTATCTTGGGGAATTACATAGTTATATGGTAACCCTTACAAGTACATTATTATTTATAGCCCTCACGACTACAATACAATGTAACCCTCATGAATACCTTATGGTGTAACCATCGTAGTTACACTTGTAATAACCATACGATTAACCACAAAATTACAAATACCATATTCATTATATAATGAAAATAATTGAAAAAACTACAAGAAAATGGATGAGGATCTGTACCTATTGTTTCATTCTCACAGAGATCCTTCATAATATTTGTGTTTTGGACTTTTGGTGAGGCTAGAGGTTCTCGGATGTAAGGAAGATCCTTGAAAAATGGATTTTTCAGAATTTATACAATTATCAATGCTTGAGAGGTGTGAGTGGAAGGGGGGGTGTGAGGATAGTATTTATAGAGAAATTAAGGGGGTTTTAATTTAATTTCAATGGACACCTCATTGGTGGTATTTGAAAAACTATGGTCTTTTTCATAGTTTTTACCATTTTATTGGCAACATGGGACACCTCATATATTATTTTAATCCTCAAGAGTAGATCATAATTATTACATCATTATTACAACATTATGATGTTATTAAACACTCAAAAACTTAAAAATGTATTTTTTACTATTCACTGAATATTCAACTATCTTAGAAAATTACCAAAAAACCCTAACCATAATTTGATATGTATAATTCATAAATGAACACCATTTTTTGAGAATAATTTTCATAATATTATTATTTAAATTATTAAATAAATTCATAATTTATTATAATAGTAGAAATTTTAAAACTATAACTCATTTTATATCACATAGAAAATTAAACAAGATCACATTCTATTATAAACCTAAGAAAATAAAATTAAAATATTGTTTACAATTGATAAGGCTCATAATAGTATTCATTTTATTATTCATAAGGGTTTTTTACTATTCTACAAAAAAATTTTGTTCGGTCAGACTCTGAATAAATTGCTCATCAAAACCGTAGATGACCATTTTTTTTGAAATTAAAATCATAGAAGGAAAAAAAATGTTTAAATGATAATTTATAACGATCTACATAAAACAATGTTTCATGCATTTTAATTTATTTTTAAAACCATTGGGTGAATTAATAATCTCTTAAATGAAATTGAACACAAGTCATGGATGATGGATTGAACTATGAAAAGATTATTATTGAAAAATCAATTACCCTCAAAGAGAGGTAAAAATTGAAAAATTTCCTGGGTTGAAAACATCATAAATATTTTACCATTTTATGTATGGATAATGAACCCTTGATTAATTATTTGATGTGTTTTTTCTTTGATGTTGTGGGTGAAGGAAATTGCACTATATTTTTTTAGGTGTTACTATAGTAATCTCTATCAGATTGATTATATATGTTAATAAAGAAGATAGTGAGTTATAGGAAATGGTATAATTGATTAAAAATGGTATTTTTTCTCATAATTTAACTCAACAAAATATTGAGTTTTGATATTTGAGAAGATAATATTCATGACTTATGATTTAGAGTTGAATAAATAGTTATTAAGTGAATATAATAGTTTTTCATTTCCAATTAACCATGGAACCACTAAAATGTGTTGATTCCATTAGGAGTATTAATGGTGTGATGGAATGAAAAGATATATTTCTATATTTACCATGAAATATATGACTTATAAGAAAGTTAAAGATGGGATAAAACTACCAAAAAGTCTAATTTTTCCTTTTCCAGATCCAATGTGGAAATGGGGAAATATAACTACAAATATTGTGGTGGCAATACCAATTAATTCTTGAGATATAAATATTATTTCAGTTACTATTTATCGGCTACCTAAATCTAATAATTTTCACCCTATTTGAGATACAATGTCTTTATAACAACATTATAGAGTATACCTAAAATAGATAATCATGATACATGGAGTTCCTCTGTCTACTGTATGTGACCCTGACCCACATGAACTTATAACATTTGGAAAGGTATTCAAAAGTCATTGGTTAATAAATTAAATTTTATCATAGAGTTTCAACTCCCTTTTGATGGAAAAATCATGAAAAAAATAGACATTGGCACATATGCTAGATTCATGTTCCATAGATCACAATTTTGGGATCAACATATTTATTTCAATATGTTTTCTTATAATAACAACTTTAATTCCATTATACAGATAGAAAATTATGAGGAACTATATGGAAATCTATGATAAACTCCATCACTATTGGATTAATTCAAGGAAAGGATGTTTATGGGACCATAATTAGTATATAATGTTTATGAGAATGTAATGTTGATCTAACAACCTATGAGGACAATTCAGAATATGTAGAAAGTTTAAGTGGATAATCGGAGAAATAATCATTCGATTGTGGTAGGTGATAATGAATTTTTCAAAGTTTTTACATGGAAAAGATTGAGGTTTTTTGGTCTAATATAGAACCTGATTCCATAGTTCGCTGGACCTAAAGAAATCTTAGATAATGTATGATCAAATTCCTACCGAGTGTATTTGCCTCTTTGTTTTTACACGGTATAAAATGATTGTTATGTTCTGATGATAAGAATGTATTTTCCAAAATCACATCATGTTTTCAGAAAATAATTAGTTAATCTGGAAGAGGACCTTTCTTATGAGGATTATCCTATTTTTATTTTTGATCATATAGATATAGTATTACTAAATAATAAATTTACCATGTTATGGTTTTCTGGAGAAACGAAACGATTGAAGAGAAACATGGGAATAAAAAAAATTCTATGTGAAAAATATTTACTCAATTGTTTAATAAGTGAATGAAAACTTCAAGGATGTAATTTCCAGAAGGGGGGATGTAACAATCCATGTACATATAAAAAAATTATTTTCACTTTGAAATTAAATTCTTAAATTCATTATAAATATATAATGAAATAAGTGTTATTTATAAAAATATATATATCTGTACTAATATTATAGTCACATCACCTATTAGAGTATGAATTAAATTTATATATCTTATAAGTTAAAATATTATATATTTATACCTTGAAGTAAGTAAATATTTTTTATGAAAATGATAAATTAAGTATGGGTATTTTTTATGAAACATAAATATTTATTTACTACAATATAATTAATATAAATATTTAAAATAATATTAATCTTCATATAATATACTCATAAATTAATATTTTGTTGTATTATTATTATAATATAGTTTTTTCATACCTTAATTAAATTTTCAATATGTAATAATATAAGCCATAATTTTAAATTTGGTAATTTTTGAAAAATCATTATATTAATAAAAAATTAAATTCCACATAATTATAAAATTACTCTCACAAAATAGATTTCTTTTATTAATTCTACATGTCAAAAAATGGTAATGGTTAATTTTTGGAAGTTTTTCTGAAATAGTTAAATTTTTGGTGAATACTGAAATGTGATACTTTACAGTATTTAACATTTCATGAAAAATAAATGAATTATAACATCATTAATGATGTTAAAAACCATTATTTTAAACTCACAGAAACTAGTTTCTATATTTATCCTAATAATCATCAATGTTGATAGTCTTGTTCCAAATTATTAAACTAATGAATAAAATAATAAAAAAACACCCCTCTCCCGGTCTATAATTACCACCCTCACAACCTATTCTTATAACACATAAAAATACATGATAATTGTCTAATTTCTTATCAATTACATTTGTATGACTCATACCCATGTCGAACACCTATTGGTCTCCCCAAAAGGCCAGAACCATGTTCTATAAAGAGGATCTGAAAGAGAATAAGTTAAAGAGGTAAAATCCTCTTTTAGGTTCATCTAAATTTATTTTTAATTTCATTTATTTTCTTATTTTATCCTCACCTCCACTCATAAAAGTTACATGGTAACTCCATTATATAATATTCATTAAAATTTTATTATGCTAATATAATATCTATCATGAAACCTCTCCTCTACTATAATTTTTCTAAAAAATTAAAGCATCGTTTGTAATGTGTCAATTTACCATCCTCAAGGATGATGTGTTTTAATTTTTCCTCACCACATTAAATGTTGGTCATATATCCATTTTACGGATAAAAAATATTCTACTATTTATATTAGGAATTTTTATATTTTTGAAAACTAATTTATAAACGTTAAATTAAATAAAATAAAACATGTATGTGATGGTTGGACAAACCACCAAAAAAAACAAAACATTTTTCATTAATGTATTATCGAATAAATCATCATAATTTCAGAAAAATAAATATTTATTTATTCATGTAAAATTATAAAACCACATTAATAATATTTCCTAGAAATTATATAGAATATCTTCCACTTGATAAGAAAATCCATAATGAAGAAACCATTAAAACCCTATAATGATCAATAAAAAAATTCAAAATTTATCAAAATAATATCAATAAATTAGTCAAATGATGTTATAAAAAGATCACATAAGGTATTATAAATATGAATATATATTTTAATTAAGGTAAGAAATATATCTAAAACATTATATAGGAGTTTTGGACATGTTTGAATGAATTTAAAATTTATATAATATAATTTTCTTAAAAAATCATATTTTCAATTTCTATTTTTATAAAAATCAAAAAAGACTATTATTATGATGAAAGAATTCATGTTTTATGATTATTTTTTATTTTTTGGGATTGTTTTTATTATGATCACTAGGTCTATGATATCCCTTGATTCCATTGTGTATGATTTATAATGGAATATGATCTTAATGGTTATTCATAGTGTAATTGTTATGGTATCATCATAAGGTAGTCGTTAGGTTTACATTGTAAGGTAAACGTGGGGGTTACAAATCTTAAGGTAGCCATGAGAGTTTCTATAATGTGTGAATATTGTACAAAAATAATTACCCAAGATACGAAAATGGTTTATTTTTATTTTATATCTTATATAGATATATCATATTTACACAAATTATGTATAAGATACATTAAGGGTGGTAAGTATATCTTTGTGAAAAGGATTTCATATGTTTATTAGTATTCATGGAAAATAGTTTCTTTACTTATTTTTATATCCTATAATAATATATTTGTTATAATCCCATGTTTTTTATTATTTTACTAGGGTTTAGTTTTGGGTAAGAGGAAGTAAGATTCCATGCATAATACTGTGATGATTTTTCATGCATATAATTTGTTTTTTTATTAAAGAAAATTATATTAAGAAAAATGGATATTGTTTTAGTACTTTATAGGTTTTATTATTTATGTTTTTCATGTGTTAATTATGGCCTTATTCTCTAAAACTCTAAACCAATAATATTATTGTGAAATTAAAAAATTGAATTATATTTCAAATATCTAAATTATGTAACGGTTAAGGTTGAGTCCTAATATTAAATATTTTAATGTGAATGATTTTTAATTTTATTGATATATATACATACCATGAAGGACTTAAATTGGTTTCAACATTTTTTATCACATGGAATTGAAAATTTTCATTTGAATTTGTTTTATCAATGTCCAAATGGATTTATGGAGGTATTTAAATATTTTAAAGTAAGGGTTTACAATTGTTTGTGTTTTTCTGGGTGTTTTAAAAAAATAGATTAATTTTTTTAATAGTGTATCAAATGGGGTTTTTATATTTATGAAGGAAAATGGTTCCAAGTGTGATATATTTATAGAATTGAGAATTATTTAAAGGATTTTATTATATAAGTGGTGATTTTAATAGGGGTTTTAGCTTCTAAATTGATTTCCACAGAACTTTTTATTAATTTAGTTTCAAGAGTCGATAGATATTTTTTAAAATGGTGTGAATAGATTGGACTATAATTATTATATTAAAAGTCCCCTTCATATCTTTATGTAAAATATGTTTTGTAGGATGTTTTGAGATTCAATTTTTCCCATTTTAATTATTTTCATTAATGTGTGGTCCAACGCGTTTGTGGATTACAAGTTACAGATCTACGAGGGTATTTCATGGAATGCTGTTGGAGGTGAGGTGAGTTTTTTTATACAACCTTTATTATATTCCTGGGTTCCTCATATGGTTAGATTCATGTGTGAATCCTTTCTTATATCACAATACTACAATGAAGATAATATGTGACTAGTTTGGGTGAAATAGAATGTGTATTATGTGATACATTTGGTAAGGACCCAGTTACACATAATGCGTTAATGAGATTTATTACATGATCCTCAAATGTATTGGATGTCCCCAAAGTTTGATTTTAACCTCCCGATCATAATATATCTTGACTTGTACTATGGGCCTACTAGGAAAACACATGATCAGTAGATTGAGTCTAGGATCCATGATGCTAGTTCAGGTAATTTATTTTTATATTATCAGGGAGTTTACCATATTGTTATGATTATTTTTTAGATCGTTATAAAGGAATAATTATGATTTCATTTCATATATCCCATAGTTATTTAATTATATATGGATAGTTTTTATTGGGTGTTTTATTTTATGTTCTCACTTATCCCATGAATCAAGATGTGGATTATTTCTCATTTCATGTGTTGTTCTAGCACGTATATAAATTCTTTTTGAAATCGAATAAATGGATATGATTCTTAAAAATGGAAAGGGTATTAATTTTTTAAATTATTTTTTTAATATTTTATAATGAAAAGGAAACTAAAATGTTTTATTGAAACATTGGTGTATTTGTTAAAAAACAAGGGTTTATGATAAAAGTCATGGTTTACAGATTAATTGATTATAAGGGATTCTGTGGAATATAATTTGAGATTGAAAGACAATATTTTTTATATATAATGTAATGTATTAAATTTTTTTTAAGGGCGTTTTATAGAGTAATTGTAATTTTGGAATACTAAAAAAATAATTTTCTTAAGAAAAATGTTCACTATGTGATTGGTCTCATCAATTTAAATGTTGATTTTTTTAAAAAACATTGATGTATTTCTAATTTAAGTACATAATTGATTATAAAAAATTGTGTGCCCAAGGAATTTTAAACTAGAATTGATGGAATGTATTATAAATGAAATTTCATATATTAATCCAATAAAGACCAAATTATATGTATAGTTTACACCTATATTTTTAAGGTCCCAATATTTTTCATTTTGATTCTAACTATACAACTCTTTAGAGGGACAATATGTGTTTGTGTGGTGATTTTGAGTCACATAGAGGCTTAGTGGAGCTTCATGGGGCTTAATTTTAGTTTTTAGCATTATATAATCCACATTGGACTATTGTATTAAATTTATTTGTTTCTATTTAATCTTCTCCCATTGCATATTTTTTATATTCAATAATGTAATTTTTATTGGATTCTTGTGTTGCTTTTCTTATGTTTTGTTGGATTATTTATTTGGGTTCATATCATAATTAATTTTTTATTTATGATCAAATGTAATCCAAAAGTGTGTTCCTTGATGCCTAAAAAGTATTTCCCAACTTATGGGGATCACAAACACCCTTTGAGATTCTGGTGAGATGAGATGAGTTCCAAGTGAGATCGTTTTCAATATTGATTCATTAAAACTATAACCCCTATTATTTTGAGGATTATATATAGATCTTCCTTATGTTGATTAAATTCAATGTGGATAATATTTTTTATGGTAATGTGATCTAATATCTTGTAATGATACAGTTTTTATGGTAGGCATGAACCTATGGAAATTCTACATTGAATGATTGTGGTAGAGTCTTATTTGTATAAAAGGTTTGTTTAAATAGGCATCCCGTATAGTAGGATTCTGGTAGATTTTTTCCATCACATTATGATGTTTTTAGATTATTTTTTTATGGTTGTATTGTGTCAATCTATCATAACATATCCATGTGTATAGAATGGTCTTAAAGGAGGAGTCTTCATAGAATATGATTGACAAAATTACTCATGGATGAGAACTCAAAAGAATTTTTTTCACCAGATTTCATCCAAAATTATGATGGACTAGGAAATAACTATGGGTTTATCTTGGACTCCAAGAAAATATTATCTTGTTTTTCCTATTTTATTAATTTCATCTATAGTTTTTGTTTTCAATGTAGAAAAATTGTATTTATATGAATGAACTATGTAAATATCCTTCTAAATTTTATGGCCACAAGAAAGAACGTGAATGATCATATAATGTAATCCACAAATTATTGAATATATAAGATATCTATATACTGACTGTGTGACCATGAAATACATTATCTTGCAAACTACACAATGGGAAATAGAAGGTGTTCCACCCATGTGTGAGTAGATATCCATTAATGTATAAACCACAAGACCTCATTGTAAGTATGTTTTCATTGTAGTGTCCACCTAACAATGATTGGAAGGGTAGGGCACCGTAGGTGTTTCCACCAAAATAATATAACATAAGAAGGTAGTCACTTGATTCTATTTCATCACATAGTCATGAGGTAGGTAGGAATATACATGCTTTTCACCTCTCCATTATATTTTAAATTTTCAAGAATCCACAAAATCCCCTTTTGTAATTGAGTCCAATTAGAAAAATTATAGGTAAATTTTTAGGAGGTAACTAGATCCCAAATTATTTTTACATGTTCTACATGGTATTTTTATAGTCCATGTAGAATTCACATGTGAAGGTTAATAGTCATTGTTAAACCTATACATATTCTACACCACCTAACTTTTATTTCCTTCTACATTTCCTAGTGTTATATAGTTTCATGTGGAGTTGTCACACTCCACACATAATCCCATGAGATTTATTATGATCTAATCCATCATCTAGGTACATGAATAAAACCATATTATTGTCCACCATTCCACCGTTTTAGTTATTACCCCATTTGTTGTAGTATTCTAGATACCATACCCTCCACTTGATAAAAATGGGACTTTGTATACTTACGATCACAAATACATTGATTTTCCATTTTTCATGATATTTAATAATTTTCCTCTTATATTATATAAAAAATGACATGTAATAGTTCAATAATGCCAAATGTTTTTCCTTGATATGATTTTAGATAAGGTAAATCATTGAGGTTGTTCGCTATCACCAAATTTACTAATAACACTATAATTTATGTATCCTCAGCGGAGTGGTACTTTGGTACTATCCACCATTATAATTGTATCCCCTACATAGGTTTGGAATTATATTTAATGTTCCCATTACCATGTCCTAGTTATATAAACAAACACTTAATTAGATCAACAATCTTGTAGATACAGACTATAATAACATATTAATGATCAAACACTGTACCATCGATATCAATCACCCAGAATGTTATATCATGGGGTAATATCCATTAATGTTGTAAGACTGAATAAAAAATTTGAACCATACGTGCATAATTAAGGGTCGACCGTGAATGTGTAATTCATTTAAAAGAATATAGATTTATCATCAAGCCGGACATTTTTTTCAGATTACCATTCAACAGGGACTGAGGTGAAATAATTGAATTTAAATGGTTCAATAATTAATCATCACTGGATATGAAGTTAGATGTTTTTTATTACTAAATATAGTATCAAAAAACAATCTCCCACTATAAAAAATAAATGGTTCTATATATCATCATAATATAGTGTTACGACACCAAAACAATTTTTGGTGATAAAAGTGGAAATAATAATCCTTCAATAAATAAAAATGGTCACTGGGGATATGATCCATAGTCACATGTACAAACGAGTTTCCTTTATAAGATTTAGTATGAGATGATTCAGAGAGGAAAGAAGCATATTTTAAGAAATAATTTGATCTATAAATGGGTGTGTTGGGAGATAATGTTTGTTATATGGTGTATTTCAACATTAGAGAAAAAACATTATTATTCATTAAGCTAACCTGGAAGGAACCACACTTCAAGAAACCTAAAATTATTTTGTATTACATAAGAATTTTTATATCAATTCATACTATCTAATTATAGATGACTACCAATTAAATTTAGGGGGTTAGGTAATCACCTAGAAAGGTGGTAGATTATTCTGCTTCAATGATTTACTACTGGCATAATTTAGGGGAAATAATATACCATCCTTAGTATAAATATATGGAGTCACTATCAGAACCTTCATGATGGATTCAAAACAAATAAGTGGAGATCAGACCAACATTATAGTTTTAGTGTTAACCAATTTATATTAAAAAATTGGCACATCTATACGGATAATCCTAGTTCATGATTTTTGGACCCTCCAAACATTATGGGGTAGAATGAAAACACATGTTAGAATATATGAGTTTATTAATTCCTATGAAATCACTGACTCTAAGATTATACCCTATATCAAGATTATTTTTTGGGTCAGGATAAGATTATTGACTTCTTGTTACGTTAAGGATATGAGGAACCGATATAATCGATTATTTTTTCAATTGTATGCATCAATGTATAGAAATATTATTTATACCATACTAGGGACCCTTGAGGTAAGATCTTATATGTTAACTATATGGGTGGGTAACCTAGAATCCATGATAGGTGGGGAATAATATTTTTGGGATTCATGTATTGTAGGTTAGGGAGTAAATATAGCTATGTTTAAAAGAAATTCCTCAATTTTCCTTCATGCATGGAATCACAGAAGCATCCAATGGTGGTACATCAATTATAGTTATTGTTTAAATTGGATGATATTTTTAATGATATATCCTCCAAAACACTAATACATCCCTTAGGAACATAGTGGAGTATGATTATCATGGATTAAGTCATATCTTGATAAGTATTTAGGTGAGATAATACCCAAATTCAAAGGATTATCAGAATTGAAATATGAGGGAGGACCTGAGTATAATGACCCAAACTCTACTAAATTAGAGTCAATTGCTACTGTATTATATAGGCACTAGATGTAACATCCCAAGTATGTAATGAATAATAGATATTTTTATCTATGTCTATTAATGATTAAGAGAGTGTTTTAGAGGCTTAAAATGAAAATAAATACAATCTTATGCATGGAATACACTAATATTCTTAAAAGATTATTTTACTACCTTTTGATGGAAAACCCTTTTTAAAACTATCTTTTGACAGTTTTATAAGATATGTTTTTCAAAATAAACTTATTATTTATGATTGGGACATCAAAATTTACTTTGTGTGAATTTTTGGTATTTTTCCGATAAAGTTAATTTTTTTGATGAATAGTGAAAAATGTTGTATTTTAATTCAAAACCTATTTTTAATCTAATTTTTTTATATTATTAGATTATATTTTGAATTGGTTTTGAAGTGAAATTAGAATATATTTTTACCATTTTATCCAATGGTGGTCATTGGAATCAATTTCACTTTGAAATTGGACTTAAACTAGTGTCAATCTTTTGAAACTTATTGTTTCATAAAAACACGCTATTTGTCATGACAGCGGGAATTAGTTATCAAATTAATTAATGAAGCTTACATGTTTTGAATTTTTTAAAATAGACATCATTTTATAATTTGGAATATCAAATATAGCTTAGGGTGAAGTTTTGGTATCTTTCTGAAAAACTTAAATTTTTTATTAATAGTGAAACCACTAAGTGGTAGTTAAAGAAACTGATTTTTCGTTTAAATGAAACATTTCCACTTCTGTGATTTGATTTTCAAAAATCCGACATACATGGTTGTCATAAATAAGTAAAATTTGGTTCAATGAGATTAAAATAATTTTTTGGTGAATAGTAACTTTTAAGTTCTTAAACGCGATTAGAGGTAATTAGTGTAGTTTAAGGAAAAAATAATGTTTTAATGATATGAGATGAGCTTGAAACATGTCATACCCTTATTGGATGTGTCATGGCCGACCAAGACAAGCCATGGGTCAACTTGGGGACCCCATGGAGCCACTTTGGTTGGGAAATGACATAAATAACTTTATATTTAATTTTAAAATTAAAATGACAGAAACATGAGTTGTTTTACTAAAACAATTTTTACATGGAGTTATACAAGTCAGATTTTTTATTATAAATAATCATTGGAAAGATAAAACGATTTCCTACATCATTGTAGTTTTTCGATAATTTTTATACTTTAAATAAATTAAATTTTTTATGACATCATGATGATACATCGATTATCTCATTAATAAAGGATTTAAATAAAATGAAATGTTAATGTAAAATCTATGAACTACACATGTCCAAAACCTATTTGATGGGTGGATTTCGAACCCTTATCACCTTGCCCTCGAATTATATCAATGTGGGGCCTTTTTAATCCGAAACGCATTTTAAAATAAAGTTAAATTTCTTTACTTTCCAAGAGTGCCCCTCGTCTCCTCTTATAAAAGGCCCCCACCTCTACCTCCTTACTCACACTCCCAAAGCATTTGGCTCGGACACACCCTGCCCATTTTCTCTCTAAAAATCCCTCTCTTACTCCTTGAAGCCTCTCTTTGGGAAGAAGTCTTCGCAAGGAAGCCTTTAAACTCAAACCAAAGGGAGTTACCCGATTTTAAGGTAATGTCTTCACTTGAGTCCTTTTGTTTTATTTTGCTTCTCCAACCCCCTAAACTCCTTTTATTAATTTCTTTTGTAACAAATCAAGTATCTTAAATATACCATGATTTTTCTATAATAAGGATTCGAGCTACACTTACACACACCTACATATAATGGTTAAAGAACATACTGTTTCCGTGGATGGTGAATTTATGTCTCCCGAAACGATGATTGTTCAACATTATTTTAACACCTTCAAAGGTGGCCATTAAGATGACACTATAATTATATATGATATATAATATTTTTATGTTTTCCTTAAGCTTCTATATTTTTCATTTTGTGCATACCTTTATGGTTTCCATTATGGGTAAACGCGATATCTTCATTTAAGGAAGTGCGGACTACCGCCCCCTCAAAGTGATTTGATTCGTTAAATACCATATATGGGACGTATAAATTATGGAACTATGATATTATATATGATATTATACTGGAATTATAATATATCATTATATCATTATGATTCCATTCTATAAAATAAGAAATAGAAATGAAAGTAGTGTTCATGCGTACGTACGGCTTACCGTCTCCATGAACGGTGCATTTCATTTCTTACCTCTAAATGATTATGTAATATTATAAATGCATGGATGTACTGGATATATTTGACATATATGGTATCTACATCATGAATACCATTATGGATATAATGGAAACAAGAACAACTTGTAATTATAAAGGGCTTATTTTTGACTCAATTACCAATGATCGTTAAAACGACAGTTATTAACTTAAATAATTACATAGTATTCATGACATGGAAATAAGTGATATAAAAGGAATAATGAACTTTAAAAAGGTTCTTAAACTAGTAGAAATTAACTCTAGTTTATTATTCAGGAGATTAAAGAATGACCAAGTCAAGTCGGACCCAAGGTATGGGACTTCGTCTCAATCTCCTTTCATTGAGGCATATTTTGTTTTATACACAACCTTCTTTTATACGGTGTATAAACCCCTTTGACTTTTACGTTTATTCAAAAGGAATCTTTTTTATACGAAGCATTTACTAAATGACAAAAGGGAATATTTTTGTTGTACATATGTGGCGACAACGACTTCTCCGCCACCGTGACCATTATTTGAATTTTGGCTTACTCTACAAGCCATACTTGTAAAAAAATACCGTGTTTTACTTTTATTTTATTTTGGTATTGAAAATTGTTTTCATAATGTTTTTATATCAATGTGTTGTATTGATATCTTGTGATTGATAGGTGGAAATGTTATGTTTCCTTTATGCATGTTTTATGTGATACGATTATGTTGAGGTTCTTGGGAATTATTATGAAGATGGGTGGCTCTGTGATAGTGTAACACCCCAGGATTTCAGAGTGTGTTATTTCTTAAAAATAATTCAATAACATTCACTACACGCAACACCGAGTTCAATCACACCATTAAAATAGGTCATGAATAGTATTAACTACATTTTGAACTTTATATAATCCTTATAATTTTAGAATCCCTATTATGAGTTTCTTAGTCATAATGCAAGAACAAATTCATTTTCAGTATTGCACTTTTATCAACTTTTAATAGTGAAACCTTTTTAAATACAATATTTTAAACTTTTTGACTAAATGGGGACATCAAAAATTTAAAATGAAACATCCCAAGATTC
Organism: Viscum album; assembly: GCA_963277665.1. Lineage (NCBI taxonomy): Eukaryota > Viridiplantae > Streptophyta > Magnoliopsida > Santalales > Viscaceae > Viscum > Viscum album. The sequence goes on from OY728159.1 coordinate 1,182,848,284, forward strand.
CACGGTACACTTTCTTTGAATAATGCGATAGCGTGTGTGGTACGCAACCTCGAGTTCTAACACACACCACAACTAATTAAACTAGCCGTTGTGAATAGTAATACCTACTTTTTGAAATTATATATATTTTATATTTTAAAATGGACTTCATTTTTGGATTCGGAATATCGAATTTAGCCTAAGGTGAAATTTTGGTACATTTCGGATAACTTTCATATTTTGATGAATAGTGAAAATTACTAAATTTTAATTAAAAACAACTTTTTTAATCGAAATAATTAATAGTGATAAATTATGAATTTGAGTGGTTTTAAAGTATATTTAGAATATATTTTTACAATTTAATACAATGTTGGTCATTAGACAAAATTTTACAATTAAACCGAACATAAACAAGTGTCAATCTTTTGATAGTTATTATCTCTTAAAAAACACGCTTTTGGTTTTGACAGCAGGAATTAATTTTAAATTAATTTCTGCCACTTCTGTGTTTTGAATTTAGGAAAATGGATTCCATATTTGGAATCAGGATGTTCAAATTGTGTAAATAGGTAACTTTTATTTTTAGACATTTTGAATAGTTACTGTGGTAAATATTTTATTTACCATGGTTAAAGGGTAAATCCGGTAAATAAGGGTTACAAAAATAATATTATAATAATACTAAATTACACTAAAACGTGTCTTAACCCTATTGGTTGATACATGGTCGACCATGGGCATTTTTTTGTCAATTTTGGGACCCCATGGATCCACTTGTAAGTGATAATGACACTTTATTTTAATTAAGTTAAAATGAATACAAAAATGACACAAGCATATATCTTTTATCAAAACAATTGTTACATAGGGTTATATATGTTGGATTTTAGATTATAAATATTCATTAGAAAGCTAAAAAGATTTCCTACATAATGATATTTTATTTATAATTTTTAGACATTAAAAAATTTATTTTATTTATGACACAGTGATGCTGCAGTAATTACTATAATAGTGAAAAATTAAAATAATTGATATTATAAATACCCAAATAAATATAATATGAAACTTTTAATGAATTAAACTAATTTTCTAGGATAATATGATATATTAGGATTGATTTAATTGACATTTTAGAAGTAATCAATCAGTTATGAGTTTCACAAAAATCAACTAATGAATAGTGTCAAAATTGACATAAAAGAGTTCTTAAAACAAATATTATATTATTAATTGATATTAAATTCTTAAAAATCTAAGTTTCGGCCAAGAGACTTATATCATGATAGGATAATCATTAATGGACCAATTGGGGGTCGTTTGGATGTATATAGTAAGTTTATTAACCATATTATATAAAAATACAAAGAGACATTGTAAAAGTGAAACTAATTAACTTAGAGTTAATACTTAAAGATAAGGTTAATATAAGTACCCAAACCTGTCTAAATTCTATTGGTTGAGTGGTTTTAGACCTATCCCCACCTTAACCTTTTAATAGTCAACTTTGGAGCCATTAGAAATCGAATATGAATTTATTATAAATTAATATTTCTAGCTTTTCCAAAGGTGCCCCTCACCCCTCTTATAAAAGGGCACTCCTCCTTCTCATTTCTTCACACCTCTAAAGCCTTTTAGTTCGGCCAAACTCTGCCCAAATACTCTCCCAACATCCCTCACTACAACCTAGAGGCCTTAGTTTGATCAGAAAGCCAACCTAAGGAGCCCTTTTGATCAAATCAAAAGGAAGAACCCGAAGAAGAGGTAATGATTTCACCACCCTTCTCCAAGTTCATTTCTTCTTCCACTTCCTCTTTCTTTGTTCTTACCATTCTAAAATAATAAATCCAGTATCTTACATATACTGTGATGTTATTATAAATATGGTACAACCATATTCAGTATTCTATCCACCCTTTGAATAACATGTCACCATACGTGCGTACGTACGGCTTACCGTCTCCACGTCGTGGTGTAATTGTTATTCAATATAATATTATTTGGATGGGTATAATAATGATGTGTAACTCATGTAAATAATAAAAATAACATGTTAATGATTATGTATATATGATATACCATCCATTTATATATTATTTTAATATCAAAATAATGATATTGTCGCTCAGGCGTACGTACGGACTACCGTCTCCACGAACGCGATGAGATTCATTCTCCATCGTATCCATTCAAGTATAATTATCATTTGATGATTTAAAAATGATGTTTAAGGACTAGATATCATTCTGGATATGAATAAGATACAACAACCATGACTTATGTAACAAAACATATAAAAGAAAATGAGTAAGTTAACTCCCGAAACGACGATAATTCTAAGATATTATTAACAGATCAATGTTAAAAGATCATATATGATATCATATTATTATATATGATTCTTGTATAATTTAATAACAACTATTTCACCATTATACAGGAGGTTAACCTACCCCAACCATGGAAAAGTACAAGGTAAGGGTTATTTCACAATCTCTTCATTTTCCGAGGTTGTTTATACGTAATAATCTACTGGGATTTCTTTATCATCCACATCCATATTTCTTAGAAATGTATTTCAAAACATATTTATTATTTACAAGAATATGGGTTAAATTCATTTATACCCTTGTTTGACTTTTTGTAAGAGGTTTATAAAGGAATCTTTCTGTCGTTTTCAAAACAAGGTCCTTTTTAACCTTTTCGACAGAATTAAGATAAGAATGTTTTTTTTACTTATACGGCGGGTGCGGTTATTTTCCGCCATTATGAAATCGTCAAAGCTTTCCTTACAAGCTTACAATAATATTTTCAAGAAAATGTTTTATTTTATATGGCTCTTAAATGATTTCAAAAATAGAAAGAGATATTTCTCTAAAAAGTGTTTTGATTTCATCTATGTCAACATCCATTAATGGATTTTACGCTTATTTGAAGTTGATTTATTATAATACAAAACTTCTATATTGTATTGAAGGTTTTGTGATATGTTTGACTGTGGATGTGCTATTTTATACCATTCATAGTTTATGGTGAAACTATTGACATTTCGTATGCTAGTTTTAATCCGAATGTTTATGTTATATTTCAAACTTTTCTTCAGATGAATGTGCTAAACAAGTATGTTCCGGGTTGGGGACCGGTAAAAGTAAGCCCTCCAGGTTGGGGACTGGTTAAAGTAAGCCCTCTAGGTTAGGGACTGGTAAAAGTATGCCCTCCGGGTTGGTGTCCGGTTATTAGAGGCACTCCGGGTTGGTGTCCGGTTATTAGAGGCACTCCGGGTTGGTGTCCGGTTATTAGAGGCACTCCGGGTTGGTGTCCGGTTATTAAAGGCACTCCGGGTTGGGTTCCGGTTAGAAGTAACCCCTAGGTCTTGGGATGAGGCCTAGACAAAGAAATTAACGTTCAGCATTATGCATTCCAAAATTATGAAAGTGGTTTTTGATTTTTTTCATGTGATTATTCGATTAGTAGAATATCCATGTGAATAAGTAAATGGCATTATTTCATTTTACTTTTGCCATACTATGTTGAAGTTCAAGTTTAAAAGGCTTTTGTTTTAGTAATTAATTGCCCTAAATTTTTATGCTTATTTTTGAATGTTCCACTATATTGTTATCCTTACTGGGCATTTGAGCTCACCCCTTTTCTATGTTTTATTTTTCCCAGGAAGTGAAGAAGTAAATTATGAATGACCTGCAGGGATTTTATGTGGGGATATGAGTGTGGATTATGGAGATAATATGTTGTTGTAGTAGTTTTTCATTTAATGATGTAATGTAAACCTTATGAATATATCTAGTGTTTCCAAGGATACTAAACCAATAGGTCTTTCGATATTTGATCTCTTTTGTGATCATGCCAATGTTACGAAGTAATGCACCGACTCTGGGTAGCTGGGGTCGGGGCGTTACAGATAGACTAAGGGTGGGTGAGCCCGATATAGCTTTCCAATGCATTGGGTAACATGAAGGAGTGAAACATTAAGGTTTCTCCGAAGAGATTTAGGGAATATACTGTGATGGGTATTCCAAACATAACCAAGAGGGTTACTCCCTACGTAAGAAAGTTATGAATACCTCAGGTTATCTTTATGTCTTATGATTTCTATGATTTATTCATTATTTGATGAGGTATGTTAAAGTGCTTATGTTTTATGGGTAAAGTATGATTTAATTCTTATGTATATATGTACCCATGTTTCCTTACCATATTTTTATATCCCTTACTGAGCTTTTTATTCTCATCCTAAGTTTTTTTGAAAGGTTTTTCACAGGTCAAGGGAAAGGTTTATGATATGATGATAGTGTCAAAGAAGTGTCAAGAAAGAATCCATGTTTTATTTTAAATATGTTTCTATTGATCGGAAAGAAGAATACTATCTTTACGTAACCACTTTGTTTATATGTGTAATATAATGCAAGTTTTATGATCTAATTCTCTAAAACTCTAAACCCGAAAAGATCCTCAATGTGTAATCTTGTATTAACTAATGATTAAGTAAGGGTTAAGTATGGGTCCTTATAGTTGGTATCAGAGGTCAGTTTAGATAACTTTAGGAGTTAGAATTCTATTAAATGATTATCCAAAAATAATATTTTTTATGGTCAAATTGAAGTGATATAATATTTGAAGATTACCATATTGCTTCATCTAAGACATGTTTGTTCAGAATGGTTTTCCATAGAGGAAACAGGGAAGCAGTGATAGGAAGGCATACAGATGGAAATAACCTTCCGAATCAGCATCCTTAGATGGTCGGAATTGGAACTGAACTGTTTGTTGCAGTAATGGCGCAGTTGACTCAAGCGATAAATAGTTGTGGTATCCATGCACGAGATCAGCCAGATCAACCATAGAGGAACATGTCAGTGGTGGAACATTTCATGTGGCAACAACCCCCATCATTCAGAGGATCATCTGACCCTGTGTTATTTGAAGGGTAGATTAAAGCACTGGAGAAGATTTTAGATGTCATGGGGTGTTCAGACAATCAAAAGGTTAGTCTTGCTATTTACCATTTGGAGGGTGAGGCAGATCAGTTGTGGTCTATGGTTAAAAATATCAGGGATGCCGATGAGATTGATGCTCTTGATTGGGATGAATTCGAAGGTATGTTTCTTGAGTAGTATTTTCCTAAGGCTATTCGACTTAGGATGGAAAATAAATTCTTTGAATTAAGGCAAGAGTAAGACTCAGTGGATACCTATGAAGAAAGGTTCACTCGATTGGAAAGGTATGCTCCAAATTTTATCCGGACCTTGATAGTAAAATCAATCATTTTTACTCAGGATTAAATCCAAAATAGCGAAGGGCATTAGCTTCTCGTGAGTTTAAAAGTTATGAAAAGCTTGTTAGATGTGCTGAGAAGGTGGAAATGGAGTTTTCCAATGATCAAGTGTTCTATAACAACCAATAGAAGAAGTGACCGAGGTGGCAGGAGAAAGGTAAGAATTTTCAAAAAAGTCGGATGGTAAGAAAACTAAGTATCCAGTTTGTGATAAATGTGGCAAAAGGCATGCTGGGGAATGTCTTCTGAATTCTGGAAAGTGCTACCGATGTGGTAAGATGGGACATAAGGATCGTGATTGCACTGAAAAGTATCAAGGTGAAGGTAAGACCAAATTTGATTTACAGTTAGTGAAATGTTATAACTGCAATGAGATGGGTCACAATGCAAACGAGTGTCCGAAAAAGAACTTGAGTGATGGAAAGCAGTTAGACTAGAAGCAGAAAGGGGTGGTGAAATCCTTTGCAACTACTTCAGCAGATGTCGGGTCGTCAAATGAAGTTGCATTAGGTACTTTGTTTGTTTTTTCAGATTATGCCAGTGTGTTTTTTGATTCGGGGTCTACACAATCATTCATCTCTGAAAAATTTTCTAGTAAAATGAGAATACCATCTCAAGAAATGACTCCTGAACTTGTGGTAAAGACACCTGGGGGAAATGTTGAGGCAAAAAGAATTTATAAGAATCTTCCTATCCTTATCTTTGGAAAGAACCTACTTGCAAACCTTATTTTTCTACCTCTATTAGAGTTTGATGTTATCCTGGGTATGGATTGGCTCTCTACTTACCATGCTAAGATTGACTGTAGAGCTAAAGAAGTTTTTTTAGAAATACTTTCAGTTTGTGTAAAAGAATGAACCCTTACTGTTTATAACTTATCAAGAGGTCGATAAACTTGTAAAAGATGGAAATGAATGTTACCTTGCACACATCGTTGAAAATAAAGGGACTATTCCTATTAATGATGTCCTAGTGGTAAATGAGTATCCTGATGTTTTTCTTGATGAGTTTCCTGGAATAATACCAGATCGGGAATTTGAATTTACTGTTGACTTAGTTCCTGATGCTAAGCCAATTTCAAAACCCCCTTATCGAATGGATCAAATTGAACATTTAGAGTTGAAGGAGAAATTGAATGATTTATTAGAGAAATGTTTCATTCGACCTATCACATCACCATGGGGTACTCCTGTTTTATTTGTTAAAAAGAAAGATGGTTCTATGATACTTTGCCTTGATTATAGAGCCTAAAATAACATCACTGTTAAGAACAAATATCCTTTTCATCATATCGATGATTTGTTTGATCAGCTGCAGGGAGCTCAGTATTTTTCAAACATTGACATGAGATCGGGGTACCATCAGCTGAAGGTAAAAGAAGCAGACGTTCTGAAGACTGCGTTTCGTACAAGATATGGCAATTATGAATTTGTAGTAATGATTTTTGGTCTAACCAATGAACCTGCTATATTCATGGACATAATGAATATAATTTTCCATGATTTCTTGGATAAGTTTGTGGTGGTTTTCATTGACGATATTTTGGTGTTTTCTAAAAGTAAAGAGGAGCATGAAAGACATTTAAGGGTTATCTTGCAAACCTTAAATGAAAAGAAACTGTATGGAAAATTCAGCATGTGTGAGTTTTGGTTGCAACAAATTTCTTTCCTTGGTCACATTGTTTCTAAAGATGGGATAACTGTTGATCCTGCAAAAACAAAAGTTGTGGAAGACTGGCAAAGACCCACAAATGTAACTGAGATTAGTAGCTTCCTTGGTTTGGCAGGCTATTACCAAAGGTTTGTTAGAAAATTTTCCCGGTTATCTAGTCCAATGACTAAGCTAACTCGGAAGGGTGTTATGTTTATCTGGACAAAATAATGTAATGATAGTTTTCAGGAATTGAAAATAAGATTGGTGAAAGCTCTAGTTTTGGCACTACCTTCCAGGAATGGTGAGTTTGTTACCTACAGTGGTGCTTCATTGAAAGGACTTGGTTGCGTCCTAATGCATAATGATCTAATAATTTCTTATGCTTCACGACAGTTGAAAACTCATGAGGTAAATTACACTACACATGATTTGGAATTAGCTGCTGTTGTTTTCGATTGAAAAATTTGGAGGCATTATTTGTATGGAGTAAAGTGTGAAATTTATACTTATCACAAAAGTTTAATGTATATATTCACTCAGAAAGAGTTAAACATGAGACAGAGGAGATGGATGGAATTAATCAAGGATTATGATTGTACAATTTATTACTATCCGAGAAAGAAAATAAAGTGGCTGATGCTTTGAGTCAAAAAAGTAATGCTTCATTAACAATGTTGCATTTGGAACGTGATCCTTTGGTTAAGGATTTGATGAACTTTGGCATATATGTTTTTGGCACAGGATGTTCTTCTGTTTTGTTTCAGGTATCAGTGAGATCATCTCTATCAGATAGAATCAAGCAAGCACAAAAGTAAGACAGTGAGTTGCAGAAAATGGTAGAGCTGGTTCAGAAAGGTAAGGTGCCTGAATTCGACATTGATAATGATTGTGTTTTGAGATTTGGGAAGAGATTGTGTGTGCCTTGTGATTCACAGTTGAAAAGAGAGTTGTTATGTGAACATCATAGTTCTCCATTTTCAGTTCATCCTGGCAGTACTAATATGTACAGTGATCTGCGGGAGTATTACTGGTGGGAGGGATTGAAAAGAGATATTGCTGATTTTACTATGAAGTGTTTGACTTTTCAACAGGTTAATGCAGTGCGGAAGTTACCGAAAGAGATGCTTCAGGCTTTACCAGTGCCAGAGTGGAAATGAGAGAATATATCCATGGACTTTGTTGTGGGATTACCGAAGACATCTCGAGGTAATAATGCAATCTGGGTTATTGTTGATCGCTTGACTAAATCTGCTCATTTCCTTGCTATACGAGATACTTTTTCCCTAGATCAACTTTCCCGTTTGTATCTTAAAGAGATAGTTAGGTTACATGGAGTTACTCTCTCCATTTTAACTGACATTGATCTCAGGTTCACTTCTAACTTTGGGAAAGACATTCAGAAGTCATTGGGTACTAAAGTAAATTTTAGTACAACTTTTCATCCTCAATCAGATGGGCAGTCATAACGAACAATTCAGACCTTGGAGGATATGCTACGAGCTTGTTTGATGGATTATCAGGGAAATAGGGACCAACATCTTTCTTTGGTTGAATTTTCATATATTAATAGTTTTCATTCTAGTATACAGATGGCACCATTTGAGGCATTATATGGGAAGTGGTGTCGAACTCCAGCTTTCTGGGATGAAGTGGGAGAAAGGAAGTTGATGGGATCAGAATTGGTAGAAGAGTTGGCAGAAAAAGTTCAGCTGATACAGAAACACATCAGAACAACTTAGAGTAGGCAGAAGAGTTATGCGGACAACTGGAGGAAGGATCTCTCTTTTGAGGTAGGTGATCATGTTTTTCTCAAAGTATCACCATTGAAAAGTGTGATGATATTTGGTAAGAAAGGAAAGATGAGTCCAAGGTTCATTGGACCATATGAAATTCTGGAGAGAGCTGGATCTGTTGCTTACCGAGTGGCTTTACCTCTGTGTTTATCTCAGGTACACAATGTTTTTCATGTTTCGATGCTGAGAAAGTACATGCCAGATCCATCTCATGTTTTGATTCCAGAGGTAGTTCAGCTGGAAGAGAACCTATCTTATTAGGAACAACCGGTCCAGATTCTTGACAACAGGGAGCAAGTGTTACGGAATAAGGTGATTAATCGGGTAAAGGTTTTGTGAAAAAACCACATGATGGAAGAGGCAACATGGGAATCTGAAAATGCAATGAGGGATAAGTACCCCCATTTATTCGATAAGTAAATAAATTGTGGGGACACAATTTTCTAAAGGGGGGAAGGATGTAACATCCCAAGTAAGTAATGAATAATAGATATTTATATCTATTTCTATTAATTATTAATATAGTGTTTTAGAGTCTTAAAATGAAAATAAATACAATCTTATGCATGGAATACACTAATATTCTTAAATGATGGTTTTACTGACTTTTGATGGAAAACCCTTTTTAAATCTATCTTTTGACAATTTTATGAGCTATGTTTTTCAAAATAAACTTATTATTTATGATTTGGACATCAAAATTTACATTGTGTGAATTTTTGGTATTTTTCCGATAAAGTTCATTTTTTAATGAATAGTGAAAACTGTTGTATTTTAATTCAAAACATCATTTTAATATAATTTATATATATGATTATATTATCTTTTGAATTGGTTTTGAAGTGAAATTAGAATATATTTTTACCATTTTATCCAATGGTTGTCATTTGAATCAATTTCAATTTGATATACGACTTAAACTTGTGTCAATCTTTTGATACTTATTGTTTCATAAAAACACGCTATTTGTCATGACAGCGGGAATTAGTTATTAAAATAATTAATGAAACATACATGTTTTGAATTTTTTTAAAATAGACATCATTTTTTAATTCGGAATATCAAATATAGCTTAGGGTGAAGTTTTGGTATCTTTCTGAAAAACTTCAATTTTTGATGAATAGTGAAACCACTAAGTGGTAGTTAAAGAAACTGATTTTTCGTTTAAATGAAAATTTGACACTTATGTGATTTGATTTTCAAAAATCTTACATACATGGTTCTCATTAAGAAGTAAAATTTGGTTCAATGAGATTAAAATTATTATTTTTTTAAATAGTAACTTTTAAGTTCTTAATCGCGATTAGAGGTAATTAGTGTAGTTTAAGGTAAAAATAATGTTTTAATGATATGAGATGAGCTTGACACTTGTCATACCCTTATTGGATGTGTCATGGCCGACAAAGAAAATCCATGGGTCAACTTGGGGGCCCCATGGAGCCACATTGGATGGGAAATGACATAAATAACTTTTTATTTAATGTTAAAATTAAAATGACACAAACATGAGTTATTTTACAAAAACAATTTTTACATGAGGTTATACAAGTCAGATTTTTGATTATAAATAGTCATTGGAAATCTAAAACTATTTCCTACATCATAGTATTTGTTTTTATAATTTTTAGACTTTAAATAAATTAAATTATTTATGACATCATGATAATGCAGCGATTACCTCATTAATAAAGGATTTAAATAAAATGAAATGATAATGTAAAATCTATGAACTACACATGTACAAAACTTATTTGATGGGTGGATTTCGACCCCTTATCACCTTACCCTCGAATTATATCAATGTTGTACCTTTTGAATCCGAAACTCATTTTAAAATAAAGTAACATTTCTTTACGTTCCAAGAGTGCCCCTCCTCTCCTCTTATAAAAGGCCCCCACCTCTACCTCCTAACCCACACTCCCAAAGCCTTTGGATCGGCTAATCCTTGCCCATTTTGTCTCTCCACTTGCTTATCTTACTCCTTGAAGCCTCAATTTGGGCAGAAGTCTTCCCAAGGAAGCCTTTGAGCTCAAACCAGAGGGAGTTACACGATTTTAAGGTAATGTCTTCACTTGAGTCCTTTTGTTTTATTTTGCTTCTCCAACCCCCTAAACTCTTTTTATTCATTTATTTTGTAACAAATCCAGTATCTTCAATATACTAGGATGTTTTTATAATAAGTATTCGATATAAAATTACACACACCTACATCTAATGGTTAAAGAACATACTGTTTCCGTGGATGGTGAATTTATGCCTCCCGAAACGATTATTGTTCAACATTCTTTTAACACCTTCAAAGGTGTAAATTAAGTTCACACTATATTTATATATTATATATAATATGTTTATGTTTTCCTTAAGATTCTGTATTTTTCATTTTGGGCATACCTTTATGGTTTCCATTATGGGTAAACGCGATATCTTCATTTAAGGATGTGCGGACTACCGCCCCCTCAAAGTGATTTTATTTGTTAAATACCATATGTGGGACGTATAAAGGATGAAACTATGATATTATATATGATATTATACTGGAATTATAATATACCTTTATATCATTATGATTCCATTCTATAAAATATGAAATAGAAATGAAAGTAGCGTTCATGCGTATGTACGGCTTACCATCTCCATGAACGGTGCATTTCATTTCTTACCTCTAAATGATTATGTAATATTATAAATGCATGCATGTACTGGATATATATGACATATATGATATCTATATCATGAATACCATTCTGGATATAATGGATACATTAACAACTTGTAATTATAAAGGGCTTATTTTTGAATCAAGTACCAATGATCGTTAAAACGACAGTTATTAAATTAAATAATTACATAGTGTTCATGACATGGTAATAAGTGATATAAAAGTAATAATGAACTTGAAAAAGGTTCTTAAAAAATTATTAATTAACTCATGTTTATTATTCAAGAGATTAATGAACGACCGAGTCAAGTCGGACCCGAGGTATGGGACTTCGTCTCAATCTCTTTTCATTGAGGCATATTTTGTTTTATACACAACCTTCTTTTATACGGTGTATAAACCCCTTTGGCTCTTACGTTTATTCAAAAGGAATCATTTTTATACGTAGCGTTTACTAAACAAAAAAAAGGGAATTTTTTTTCGTATGTATGTGGCGATAAAGACTTCTCCGCCGCCGTGATCATTATTTGAGTTTCGGCTTCCTCTATAAGCCATACTTTTTTTTAAATAGAAAAATAAATACCATGTTTTACTTTTCTATTATTTTGGTATTGAAATTTTTTTTCATAATGTTATTATATCAATGTGTTGTATTGATATCTTGTGATTGAAAGGTGGAAATGTTATGTTTCCTTTATGCATGTTTTATGTGATACGATTATGTTGAGGTTCATGGGAATTATTATGAAGATGGGTGGTTCTGTGATAGACTAAGGGCGGGTGAGCCCAATATAGCTCTCCAATGCATTGGGTAACACAATGGAGTGAAACGTTAAGGTTTCTCCGAAGATATTTAGGGAATATACTATGATGGGTATTCCAAACGTAACCAAGAGGGTTACTCCCTACGTAATAAAGTTATGAATGCCTCAGGTTAACTTTATGTCATATGATTTCTATTATTTATTCATGATTTCATGAGGTATGTTAAAGTGCTTATGTTTTATGGGTAAAGTATGATTTCATTCTTATGTATATATTTACCCATGTTTCCTTTCCATATATTTATATCCCTTACTGAGCTTTTTATGCTCATCCCATGTTTTTTTGAAATGTTTTTCACAGGACAAGGGAAAGGTACATGATATGATGAAAGTGTCAAGGAAGTGTAAATAAAGAATCCATGTTTTATTTTAAAAATGTTTCCATTGATGGGAAAGAAAAATACTATCTTTATGTAACCACTTTGTTTATATGTGGAATGTAATGCAAGTTTTATGATCTAATTCTCTAAAACTCTAAACCCGAAAAGATCCTCAAAATGTGTAATCCTGTAATAACTCAAGATTAAGTAAGGTTTAAGGATGAGGCCTTATACTAGATAAAAATTATTTCATAAGAAATTGCTGAATTTTTTAGTAGTCTTTTACAACTAGGTACAAAATTGAATTTTCAATACATTTAAAAACATAAAATACAAAAAAGTGTTTTATTTGATAGCACAATTATTCCTCATTGGGTATCCCAACATAATAATCAAAATACACATCCTGGAATCCTTGGGAAGATTAAAAGATTAGAAATGGAGTTAGATCACGTTCTTCTAAAGTGTATTTGAACTTTGGAAGAAATAATGGACAAAAAATAATAATCATAATGAAATGTAAAACAACTGAAACACATTCCATTTAATAATTAAAATGATTATAATATGTAAGAAATAAATGATGATCAAATAAATCCATATAAACAGTGACATGATCTTGATATTGTCCAATGGTATTGTCACTAGTAAAATGTTCACATGGACATAAATAAATGATATCATAATTAGGTAATTCATATTTATAGTCATCTAAATTATATTATTAGGACCTTTCACAGGATAGAATTAATATGTTGGAAAAAACTCATCTAATTTGGCCAATAGATTCATCTCATGAGACCTGTCAGCACACCAAGGGGCTATCTATAATCAGGCCCTAGTAGACACTTACTGTGTATAATAAATTACTCATATTTAAGGGGTGAAACATAATCAACACAAATTTTTTGTTGAATATATAATATATAAAATAGAAATACTTACCTAAATCAAATATACATACTGAAAGACCATCCGGAGTAATTTGGTTAATTGTAATAAAATGGAACATCACTAGTCAACATGATCATTAAACATACAAATAAATTAAAATATTTATACAAATATTACACATCCCTACTTTATCATGATTAGAATAAAGGGTTTCTATAATTGAATAGTATAAATAACATTAAAATTCCATTAAAAACAATTTTGATAAAAAATTACCATTTCACTATAAATATATTTTTAAAACTAAAAGATCAAAACTTATTCTAAATATACGTTCCTTTGGAAATAATAATTGAAATTTATAAAATATTCATTCTAATATTATGTGTTAATGATGGTTGAAAAATATATTCATATGTACATGTTCAAGTAAATATTATTTTCACATTTTTTATGAAAACAAAATGGTCCTCATTGTGAATAAAAAATTTAGATTTCATTTATAACATTTTATAAAAATAAAAAATTGCTAAAAACATTATTAATAAATATTTTTAAAATAGTTAAAAAAAATTCAACACATTAAAAAAAAAATTTTTCTTGAAAAATGATTTTCAGGCGATGAGAGAGACAAAATAAAATTTTCTTCTTTTTTTGAAATCATTAATATTTAAATAGAGTAAAAGATTTAATTATAAATGAAAATTACATGAAAACCCAAAAAACAATAAATAAAATGATTTTGTTAGATAAATTTAAAATAATTCCCCAAGGGAGACTTAAGAAAAAATGACCCCGAATAATGATGTGATTGTGAAATTAACCATTAATACAAGTTAACTTTTTACATATATGCACCTTGAATGAAATAAATTCAAATGAAACATTAAATACTATTGATAGAATAGGATAATGATATAACATAACCAAAGGGTTAGTATATATACTACACAATTGACTAAGTTGTGGGTATGAAGTATGCTCATGGAAGAAAAAGGGAGATGAGAAACCCTTTCTTCAAGATTAAAAACATTCTTACATGTACGAAACCCATATATAATAAATATAGGTTTACTATATATATATATATATATATTAAAAACCCATAGTCATATATCTCATACCCTATATTATTTACTTATAGATATTTATTACTTATTTGTTAATAAATCACTTTGACAATCAATATTTTATGCGATGATTGATTCATTTTTCGGGTACATTCTAGTTTGATAATTTTATTTCATTTAATTTGATCACAGTTTCTTAATTTATAGAACATTAACATGATATTACTAATATAATATATATTCGTTATATATCATTTTTTATTAATATATTAACTCTCTTGATATAAAATGGATTAAACCATTCATAGATATAGTGGGTCATACATACGCATTAACACTTTTTTCAGTTTTCACAACATATTAAAAACAGAAATAAAAATTAAATACACTATATATGATAACATTTATTTCATATTTATCATTTATATTTGTCAAATGAATTTTTTTTACAATCCATGCAAATATAAAATGAAAAGAACTCACCTCACTAGGTGGAGGTGGTAGTCCACCCGTATGCATCTGTGACATTGTCATTTTACAACAGATTTTAATGTGAGAAGAAATAATTGATAATGTATTTATAGTAGTATATATATTTAATATAAACAACATATATTAATTATTTTTATCCCTAATACATTCCATATAATGAAAAATTGAAAATTAGATCACACCGCTTCACGAGGATGTTTTCTTCCGTACGAATGAGCGAAGTTATCGTATTCTCCATAGACTAGAAATTTATATATTTTTTAATATATTATAATTTAATTAGAGTGATGTTAATCCTATAGGATCAGGATCCCACTTGTGTGGAAATTTTTAAAGACCAAGGTTCTGATGGGCTTTGCGTCGTCCCCACCCCCCTTAGGGGGGTTGTCCTCCTCTGCATCTCGACAGTTCTCAACCATCGATCTTCTCTCCATTATCAATCCCCAAATTCATCCATCCATTCCATTAAATCTCAATCAACCTTATGGTATAGATATATTTGATAAAATCCTTCATCACATGATCTCACCATTATAAATTACTAAGGATTCCTTTCTTCCACATATTATGTTGATTTCAGCATTCATGAAAAATCATCCTTTGGTCTATTCTTATGATCGTTTTGTTCATGGATCATGGCATGTATAAGAGCATGCTACCATAAGTCTTATTGAATCCATGCATATCATGGTGTTGTTTTCTTACGAATATGATCTTATTATGGCATGGCCGAGTACACAATGCGTCTTCAATGTATCTCAGTTTATCCACTTCAAGTGGTTGAATGATTTTCATATAAAGACTGAATTTCCTTCCCTCGCAATTTGGGTAAGATTTCCTCGCCTTCAAACCCCCTTTCAAAATCCAATTATCCTACATATGTTAGCCAATATAGTTGGGTGTTATATTTTTTCTGATAGTCAAACTAGGGTAGTTTTCTATTGCATTTCTCTTAGAATTTGTGTTGAAATTGATGTATCAATGCCGCCCGTGGAGTCCTTTTGGTGGATATAGGTGATGAGTTTAGGTATAAACAATAAGTTATTTTTCACTCATGGTATGACTTATGTTTTCTGTGTAATCATAATGGGTATAATCATGAGGTCTGAAGGCATGGAAAGTCATCTAACTCAAGGTAGAAATAATTGTTGTTGTCCAATTTGGGGATGCATATTGACAATATTTTCAGATTAAATGATTATGGTAATGTATCTACTACGAAGAGGGATGTATCAGATTATAAGCAGACCATCCAAAATGTTGTGTTTTTAATTATAGTGAAGGTAATCAGGGATGGTCGAAGCAGTTAGTACTTCTACCTTCTTAACTAATGGTCATAGAGGTTTCCATTAGATTTATTTGTGATCTTAATGGTATAAAGCATCCATTAGTAGTGGATTATATGGGAAATGAAGTGGGTGGTTGCATTTATTTTTTTGATCCTTACCATTATGGGATAGAAAGGGTTAAGGATGAAACTCAATATGTAATGGAAAGGGATGTAGGTATAACCCATGCAACTCATTATGTGATAGTAAGAGCTGGTCCTATTTTTAATGGGGATGCTGATGTGTTAGCGGAACCTTCCAAACCTCCCTTGGGAGCATCATATATAGATGTAGTGGTCCACAAGGGTGGTATTAGGGTAGGTCATAATAGGGGTTTAGTGGGTATTATGTTGGTTAATCACATTAAACAATTGATGATTGATGTTTTAGTTTAGGGGTTTGAGCATGATCTGGTTAGGCATCTATGAACGGGAAGATATTCATTGGGTGTGAGTCTAGTGCACACAAAAAAGGGGAAGAGGATCTGGGAGATAAATTCCCAGGAGGATGATATTTTTTGTGTGCGAGTCCAATGAAGATGAGGGTTCTCAAATGGATGAATGTGGCAGTATGCAGTCGGGGATCACTTCCCAGGAGGATAGAATTAAGATTTATGTCTTGCAGTAGGGGGCTATGGATGGTCATGAGTTAGAGTGGAAAAATACATTTCTAGAATTTATTGACCCTAATATTCAATATCAGAATGACCAATGAGGTGAAGATGGAATCCATGAGGTTTATATTTCTGGAAAATTAGAAGATTACTCAGAAAGTTACAAAGAGAATGATAGAAGTCTGATCAGGCCTTCATATAGTGAGATTGTTCTGGTCGGGGGGACGATGATGATTAGGAATCAGGAAGGCATGAAAATTTCATCCCGAAGAAGTTCGAGGAATAACTACTCTGACTTACCAAATCCGGTGTCCACTAGGTCCTGTCTCAGAAACAATGAGTTTCTATCCTTGGAAAAAATTAATCTCCGAAGGAATTATGCTAATGTTTTGAAGCATTATGAAAGCTGGGAATAGGAATCAACCACTCCAGTGGAATAAATTTATCAAGGATGTGTCCTTGGAAATTTTTTCTTCGATATGTATTTGTCCCTTGTGACATGTGGTACTTGTTTACTGTCCTTTTATTTTAATTTAATAAATGGTCAGGGGGTTATCCTCTGAAGACATTCCTTGTACTTTTTTCGACTTAAATAAATTTACATTCCTTTTTTTTCTGCAGTTCAACCAATTATAAATTATTTCATCTAAAAATATACTTAAATTCTTTAGAAAGAAACATGATTTTGTATATTCACATTTTTAGAATCAGATACAACTTTATCAACATTTGATATTATTCCAACAATAAACCAAAATTACATACCAAATAAATATATAATCACTCCTAGACATGAATTCAATATAATAAAATAATTATACTTCCTAATGTCTGTTATGTAAGTAATATATATTATAATGTTGATAATAAGAAGGTTTTTCATTGAATCTAATGTGATTGAAAGTATTAACATCCATATAAGATTTAATAAAAAAGGATTTTTAGGAAATTGATCATTTGAATCAAAAAACAATTTCCACCATAATTTTAAAACACAGGTTCTATAAAATCGCAGTCTTAGAAAAAAATTGAAGAAAATTCTGGTTAATTTTGAAATTCTTGGAACATTTAAGAATATATGTGAATTTATAGATAATGTCAAAATGGTTTATAGTCCTCAAAATTATGTCAAATGAAAATTTGGAATGTTGTTTGAGTCATGGGATTCAAAATTATAGTCATATATTGATGTGATTCAAAAATTATTAAATAAAAAAAATAATTTATTTATTATTACAAAAAAAAATTCCATGAAGAAGACATTTCATGAAACAAATTGAGTATCAATGATTATAAGGGTCATATATTTTATTTGAAAAATGGTTAAAACATTAAAAATGTAAGAATACCATATGAAAATTAATACAAAATAGTTACAAAATGAGATGAAAATGAAAATTTATTTCGAAACATAAAAAATACTAAATTTAATGAAGTTATTCCTCCCCAAAACTTATTTAATAAAATTTCATAATTTTATAATTTTTATATAAAAAAATCATATTCAATGATAATTGATATAATAAAAACATGTCTAAATGAGAGGTAAAAACTAATAATCATTGTTAATGAGCTTTGTGGAGGTAGATATCATCACCAATATACTCTAGAAAATTATAATAGAAGAACACAAATTGTAGAACAATGAATATAGATTGTGTTTTTTTATTTAATTTATTTTAATATAAAAGGAACAAAACTGTAATAAGTGAGTAATAATATATGGTCCAGACTATATGGAATGAAACCTTCCTAAAAAGTGATTCATTCGAGTTTAATATAACAACCCTTTATCATATTATTTTTTGTTTACATATAGTATTCTAAAATAATAATAAACCTTTTCATTATTCAGGAATATCTTATCACTTTCCTATGAATTATTCTAAATTTCCCTAAACTACGGTGATAAAATTTTCATTTCTCATATAGAAGTAGATAGAATCATGCTATATGACACCAATAGACCAAAATACATATATTATAATTAAAATATAAATTTAAAAAATTATCTGTACAATAATTAAAATGGAGACATTCAATAGTTGTTTTAGTAGAAGATTTATGGGGAAAGTGAATTATATACTCTTAAAAATAAGACTATAATATTTAAATGCATTATTATCTCTAAAATTACATTGATTTATATAAATTAATGGTGAAAAATAAAATTTTTATTTTGGATATATAATGTATAAATCCAAATAATGAGTATATATTTATTCAATATATATTTATTCATATATTAAAGGAGTGTATTTTTTTATTAGTGATTAAAAAATAGATAAAATAATACAAGAAAAATTATTTTCTTTAAGAAACATATCCATACATTTTTAAATATCATTTTTGAGGGGGTTGATTCTATCTACATTAACATATAATATATAGTAATTATGATGTTTTGGGATCAAAAATAATTCGAAACTTGTCCCATTAAATGCATTCTTCAAACATAAAAAACATTAAAAACAAGAGGGTTATTGTGTAATTTGATTTATTTTTGTAAATATTTCCATAAAAATATAATGTTTTATAGATTTTAATTAATTTTAAAAAATATCTATAAATTTAAAGAAAATATAAACAAAAATATAGCACTTTTTGGGAAGTTAATTTTTTTTTCAATAGTGGTCGCTATGTGTTAAAGTGTGACAAAACATTTAAACTGATTAAAATTCAGAGTTTACAATACGAATTCATATCATGTGACCAATATATACTTGTATTAGGTAATGATCTAGCCATATTTGATTCTATAACTCACTCATTTACCTGTAATGTTTTTATTTAGAAAAAAATGATATATTTCACTACAGTAAATATAATTCACTAATATCAAAATCTAGGGTCTTATCCTTCTCACAACATATAATTTATCCTCTGGAAAATCATTTTTGATGGGTGGAATTATTTGAAGTGTTTCGAAAAAAATTATTATTCTTTGATGTAAATCAACCAAATATTCACTCCATTTATTTTCTTTTATATAAACACAAAATTATTTTACCAATAATATCATTGTCAAAGTGTCAGTTTAACTTCATTCTTATCCATAAAAATTTTAATGATAAAATTTTTAGTAAGGACAATCACATTTGAGACTAACATATAAAATATTATGTAGTTTAGAGAAATTAATATAAAAACTCCTTTTTTAGTGGTTATATATTTATATTGGTCTTGATTTAATTTTCATTGAGCCTAATAAATTAATTGAAATTTCATCTCCAGTTTTTGAATTTAAAAACCCCTAGTAAAAATTCAAGTCATCAATAATAATCTCAAAAGGTAGGTTTCAATTTGGTGGATATAAAGGGGTAGAGGTTATCAATATTTTTATATCCTTGAAAAGTTTATTTTACTTCCCATAAAAGACTAGTTATACATATCTATGGAGAAACAATTATAAGAATAATTAAGTTTTAAAAATGATTTGTATGGATATTTTATAATATCAATCATGAACACTTAATTTTCTCCATATCTCATTGTTTTTGGTAATGTAGTAAATAATTTACTACATATTTATACTTTTAAACTTTATTCTAGCTTGGGAAACAACATGACTACATAAAAGTTCCTTATTCATCATCCAGCAAAATTTATCACAATTAAGAAAAAGATTTTTTAAAAATGTTATTTTCAAGGAAAATAACTAAAAATTACAAATATCCATTGAAATATAATCCATTGATAGTTATTTTTTTTTCAAAAATACATTTATAAAAATTTTATAATATTAGAAAATACTCTCATAATTCTTATATAAATGGATCCTAGAAAATTATAGAAACATTTTAAGTAAGAAAAATTACCAACAGAACATGTAAAAATGATTTTTTATTAATCCAAATGTGATATGTGGATTTTTAAATAACCATATAATCCATAAAAAATAGTAATGTGTATATAAAAAATAAATTTAAAACATGTTATATAGAAAAGGTAGTGTGAAAATAACTTTTTTAGTAAAAAAGATCTATTTTCAATAGTCAATACATATCCTCCACTTTTTAGGAGAAATATAATGAAAAATATCACCAAAATGAATCTAGGAAATTTTAATCCCACAATTATTTTCAGAATAATTTAATAGGGATCACCCATTTAATATCAGATATGGTGAATAATATTCCCACATCCAATAAAGTGTTGAATTATTTCACAATATCCTCTTACAATATTGGGTTCAATCTATTTTGATATTTTCTTATATGTTTAAAATTTTATGATAAAAAAATTCAATTCATAATAACTGAGGGATTGATTCAAGTTAAATTAGATATTTTCCCACATAAGGATTTTTTAAGAGTTTTATGAAATTGATAGATTTGTGTCTATTGGTATTTTTCTCTCTCATTGAATCTAATGAAATTGAGTTGTTAATTATTAAACCAGAATGTATATTTAATATTTTGAGGATATAGTTACTTCATAGAATCACCAGTTTTATTATTTAGCATCAAACATTCTTTATGTGACTATGTAACATCAATTTTAGCTTTTATTTTATTTAAAAAATTAAAATAATTTAGATTGAAGTTATGAATAGCTTTTTGTCCAGTAGTGTACTTACATAGTTGTTCTCCTTGAAAATTTCATTATTTTAATAGTATTTTAGTTTTATAATAACACAAATATTGGTTATCATCATTATCATCCTATCAAGTGTCTTGACGTGCATTTGAATCATTTTTTTTCATTTAATGAATAATAATATTCATAAAAATTTAATAAAAATAAATATATTGTTAAAAACGATATCATCTTCACATAATAGAGATTATACTAGTTTAAAAAATTTATCATTAATTTAACATTTCAAAATTATCAGTTTCTTATAAATCATAATATAATTATTAATTTTATTAGTTGTCAACAATTATTTTGAAATCAACTTCTTGATCAATGAATTTTTTAAATCATATTTTGAATATTGAAAGAATGTAGTTTTATAAAATAGAAATTATATTATCTAGAAACGATAATTGATTCTAATTTTGGTATTTTAGGGATTGAAAAATAAATATTTATAAAATTTATATTTTAAATTATAGTAAATCTATTATTTTATAAACTATAATTATTGATTTAATATTTTTTAGGATGAGTATAAGAAGAATGAGAGGTGA
Organism: Viscum album; assembly: GCA_963277665.1. NCBI lineage: Eukaryota > Viridiplantae > Streptophyta > Magnoliopsida > Santalales > Viscaceae > Viscum > Viscum album. The sequence continues at coordinate 1,182,870,337 of OY728159.1, forward strand.
TGGGTGCTGGATTGTCCATCTTCAACACATACAAGATAAAAATATGTAGTGAAAAAAATATAAGGAATGTGGAATGGAATATAATAAAGAACAACAAAAGGATTCATATTATTCTTGTTATCTACTTAAAATAAAATTACTATAGGATTTAGTTCTATAACATGTAATTTTGAGTATAAATTATGGGGAATACCATTAGTAGTGGCTTATAAAACAATCATGAAATCATTGACTTAAAATAATCCTATTTTACATGGAATGGTAAATCATCAAGGGACATTACATTTAAAAATAAAATTAATTCGGATAATTGAGGAAGCATTAATTGTAATGTTTACTTTCTAACCCCTTTAAATTTTCTTTTATTATAGAATCTTTCATTCAATTTTTTTAAACATAGGAATTTTTTTAAAAGCTTCCATTATATGGATATTAACATGACAATTAAGATTGGTTAATAGGGAGTCTAAATACAATATAAGTTCAGTTATTATTTTTATTTAGATAATTATCCTTTGATTGAGTAGTGGTGGTTTTATTTTTTATTTAATTTTTTATAAATAATTACCATGAATACATTTACAATATGGCATGATAATTTCAAGAAAATCCACATCATGTTATATTATTTTTCTAGTGAAAATAAAATATCTTTTTATATTAGTTTTAAACATTTAACATTATTTATTGTAAGGTTATTATTTTTTTTATGGTTTTAAACTAGGAGAAATTGTTCATATCTTTCTGGGATAGGTCTGGGACTAGACTTGACTTCTGAATTTTTAGCATGGGTGTTATTCAGCTCGGTTCCAATTCTGAGTCTAATGGTACAATATTATTCCATTATTTTCATAATTCTCTTAGTATTTTGAAGGTACAAATATGATTATTTTATTTCTCATACTAGCTAAATTATTATCCAATTGACATACATGGGTCCTCAAATTGTTCATCATGTTATGTTGTTTTTGAGAATTTTTTTGGAATATACTGATTATTTATTCATATTGGTTGATAGATTCTTATTCATGTATTATAATTTGTAGTTGATGTTCATGGACTCTTCAATATTATTTCCAATTTCTTTTTGACTATATGCGCTATATAAAATATTATTATAGGTTTATAATTTGTATATCTCTATTGAGTATACAAATTTATATTTAGTTGATTATACATAATGTTATATATTGGTATGTTTAATATTCCAAAATATAACTAAGACATTATTATTCAATCTATTATTAAACATCTATTTTGGTTGAATTTCTATTCATCGGTTGGATAACGATGGCCTTATAGGAAAAAACATTAAAATTTTCATTAATTTCATGAATTTGGGGACATTATTCACTTAAATGGTAAATAATATATTAAAATTACATTTAAAAGTTTATTTTTGGTTTTCATTGAGGATTTGGAGTGTTAGACAACATCATTTATCAAACCATGGTGTTCATATCAATATGTTAGTATGAAATTTTGTAATTTAATCAAAGGTACAAGTTAAATTTATATAATTTATTAAATGATCTAGGAAAATTTTAAGAGATTTTGTTGATAAATTTTGGAAATATTTACAATTAATATTCTTATAGAAGTAAGTGTTTTTCTGACATATTCCCCTCTTGTAGCACCATTAATCATACACCTATCACTGAGAAAAATAATTAAATTTAGTGTTTTCAAATTCGGTGGTATGGGAAACAAAGTTTCATTTAACCTTCATTATATTCAAGTAATTTTTCTTTGTAGGATTTATAATTTAATAAATTTATTTTATATTTTATGAATTTCTTGAAAAAGGGAATATTTTCAGAAAATTATTTTTTAATAAAAATTGATGTTGGGAAAAAATTAGTGTATAGAAAAGATAAATTCGTTATAAGAAAAATATATTGAAAAATAAAAATTCTAATCCTTCATTTGATCATCATTAAATCATTGGTGTCTCATGTTAGAAAAAAGATAAATAATTCATGTAAATGTTTGTATGAATCATTACCCAACATTCCACTAAATTTTGGTAGTTAGTGAAAAGATCCAAATTTCATTTTGAAACCAGAAAGTTCATCATGATATTCTTGCAATAGTTATTGAAACTATTCAAAGGATAAAACAAATTAATTTAGAGTAATTTTTTCAGCATTTGGAATTTCAGTTCCAACCATGTTTCCCCTTTGTGTGATGGATGCTAAATGAAAACTATTAACATGTGAATTAATAGAATCTATATCCATAGAATTAAATGTTTTATGAATATTAATATGTAAAGGTAAAATATTAGTGTTATAATTTCTACAAATCAAAAGAAACACTTAAAAAACCAATATAAGTATCCTCACTAACACCAACAATAATTAATGATGATATTTTTATCGCAAAACCCGAGATAAAATAATTTATACCTTTTAGAAATGGAGTATTGAAGAACCTCATTTAGTATCGTAGGGTAGTTATTAGAGATACATTTTATACTATAATATTAGTTTTCTATATTTTTAGTTAATGTATAAAAATTGAGTATTTTTTGTTTTGGAAAATATTAAAAACAAAATAGTATAGAATCATGTCCTCAAAGATTAAAAAATTGAGACAAAAAATATATTTCCAAAGAGAGGTTTCAAATATAATTGTAAAACATCAATTGTGGTAAATTTGGATCCCTTGGACAGTACCTTATTCTACATCTATGATAATTATGCAAATATGTTCCTCATTTTAAACTTAAGAAACTTGGAATAAAAACCAAAACAAATGGAAATAATATTCTACGATTTCAGTATATGTGTTTTTTCATTTTATGAATGTGGTTCCAAATATAAAATAACTCCACAAAAATTAACATAGATAATCACATTATACTCAATGTCACATCATTTTTTAATAAATTTTATACAATTAAAGTCGTAAAAATACTATCATAATTGAAATTTTAATATATATTATTCATAAGAATAAATATGGGTTAAATAAACATAATTTGGAAATTCAAAAAAATGTCATCAAGTACAAAAGTGATATCATGAAGTGTGTAATGATTTTGATGAAATTGACCTTGGATCATAATGTGACAAACATAAGGGATATTAGTTGATAATATCTAAATAAAGACAAATATTCCTCTTCTTAATCGTGAATATAGATTCTATATCACAAAAACTAATAATATCTATATTGTCCTCCTATCTTTGAAATTTATAATGGGTCTATAAAATCATATTTATTGAGAAAGGTGGAGAAATGTTTTCCCACTAGTTACTTTTAATCAAAACATTAAACATATTTAGACTCCAAGAGCCTCAAATATAAACATGGTGTCTTCTTCATGTTTTTTTATAAGTATATAGTATATATTTTCACAAAATATGCAGTCTTTTGGACTCGTATAAAGAAATATATCCGTGAATTTCTTGATCCAACATTTTTTTTCTAAAGAGATAGTTTAATTGAATCCAATTTGAGGCATGTATACCGTGACTAAATAAATGAATTATTCGATTAAATTAGATTTTAAATTGTGAATCATAATATTATTTTAGTTACTAATATAATCAATTAATTTTACTTCATTTATTGTGAAATATAAGATATTTATTAAGGTATGATCAAATTTATCATCACCCAAATTTATCCACATTGATTAATTTATTCAAGCGACATATATTTCTAGAATATTCATAATTTAGTTGAGATAATTGAATCCCAAAAAATATAAAACAGTACATTAATGTAATTTCTAAATTTGGATCAATATTAAAGAAGTCATGACCAAAAAATCAATGTGATAAAAAACTGTCAGTAAAAAAAATAAAAAAATAAAAATAAGTATGTTCAAAATTAAACAAAAAAACAAAATTATATAATTTCACATATAAATTAATTTTTATGGGGCATATATTCATTAATTTTTTATAAAAAGTAATTGAAATATAATGTCATGACCTGATTACCAAATTACACTTATCCCTTTCAATTAAACCATTATTTTGAGGTTTTTAAGTTGTAATAAAATAAAAGATCAGATGATTTTCATCATAGATAACATAAAATTCATTAATAATGTATTCAACATCAATATATGAATGTTTTTCCATAATATAACTATATTATGTTTTTATAAATTCTAAATTATATATATCAATTAGAAAAAAATCATATTTTATTATAAAATGATAGACATATAAATACATAATTTAATCTTAAGAAAAATAATAATGTTAATTTACCTCCATGAGTTATTAAATAATTTAACTTAAAAATATCATACTAAATAATTTAAAAATATAGGAATTTCATTCCTCACTAACCATTGAGTTTAAAAAATTATTTTCTTATATAAATAATTTATATTTATTAAAATCATATAAAAAATTATTTCTTTAATTTCATCATTACCTTTTTAAATAAAATATTTATAACATAAATGAAGAATCCATCAATTAATCAACACAGTAAAGTCTCATGTTGAAATAATCATATTATTAAAATATTTTAGACACAACTCATTTATTCGAATCACATTCCCTAAAGATATTCCACTAATTGAATAGATAAATATATCAAATTAAAATGAAGATAAATAATAATTTTTATAAATAAGGTCAACATAGACATGATAACTAGGAATATTTATTATATATTACATTTATAATAATCAATTTCTTCCCTGAATTTAAATAAAGCGGTATACATCCTTTTCGGGTGGAAATTATGAATGTTTTATTTATTAGATGTACTTCCTTGTACTATATCACTCCCATCAAATGGCGTAACCATATAAGGATCCCTGGAATCACATTTAAAGTCACTCAAAAATATATTTACCATCTCATCCTCATCAAATAAATTTTAACAACCAAAATTATCAACCCATGATCTTTATTTTTTATAATATTCCCAATAGGATTATTCACATTCATTTGGTAGTGACATTATTTTGAAAAATTAAACTCTTATTCCCAAAAATATGAAATATATTTTTTTACCATAAGATTCACATTATTTTGGAAATATTTATATTTATTTTAAGAATAGAGTAAATAATTTTCTAGTTAATTTCCCCTCAATAATGTTATCCATGAAGTAAAATTGTAATGTCATTCCATCATATGTGAAAATGTTCTATTCATTAATATGAATAATCATTTTTAGTTGTTCTATGAAAATATCATCAGTTATTTTGAAATATATTGATCAAATTCATAAGAAATGAATTTATTTTAATTAATAGTTCCTCCCACTTTAATTATTATTGTTATAATAATATTTTGGGATAAATGATTTTTTTTTAAAACATGACATTTAAAAACCTAATAAAATATAGATTTTATATCAACTACCAGTCAATTATTAATTTTTTAAAAAGTTTTTTTAATTAAAACTCATAAATTTTTTTCAATTCATGTCCATATAGAATCTCTCTTATATAGTTAATTTATTAATAATTAAAAAAAATTGGCTAATCTGTGAAGAATAAATCAATTGAAAAAAATTGTTATATGATTTTTTCTTGATTTCATGAATGCCTTTCAATACAATAGTATCATTTACAGTTTTTAAGTATTTTTAACATGATTATTAGGAATCTAAGATGATTTGGATCTAAAATTTAGAAAATTATCAAACACGTGAGGTGAAATTCACCATTCATTTCCCGCATGAAAAAGTATTTCCATTGAATCGTTTGGGTTTCAAAATGTGTTAATTTTTTAGATTTATTTACCAAGAATATATTATCAATATGTATATCATCTTATTAAAAACATTTATTCATGTAAATAAGAGGTCAAATCATGATAAATCTATTAGAAATTGAACACTTTTATGTGTGATGAAATATCTTTCCAAAACTTTTTAATCCCCCTTATGTGTTTATTATAGAGAATTGGGTTTTTTATCCAATTGGGATACTATCAGAGTGGTGAATAACTATGAATAATAATTTTTATAGTAACCTACTTGAGATACATGTAAAAAATTTTAAAATTATTAAAAGGTTTTTATGGGACTGATGGATGTAAATTCTTAGGTAGCTTAAATTGTTTGGTAATAACCATATTTATATGATTTGGACCCAATTGAGTAATACTAATTTAATCTCTTTAAATTATCATATTTATAATGTAATATTTAAAAAATAATAATTTAATTTAAACATTTTATCACTTCTCTATTGAATGATAAAAAAATTGACATAGAAATTACGGATCAACCCTGATTATTCAAATAACATTATTATTTTAATTTTTTTATATAAACTAATTATTATTTTTATTTCTTTATTTATATATAATATAAATATATTTTACTAATATAAATATATAATATATTATATTAACTTTTTATTCTTATAATTTCTTTTCACAAATCCCTTTATTTATAGAAGAGATCCCTTTTGATTTTTTTTGTTTTAATTGTCGGATTCAATTCAATATTTAAATACCCCCCCTCATTAATATCTAGGTGGGGACATAAAAACTAGAGAATTTAATTTTATAGAATAATTTATTTTATATATATAATAACAGTAAAAAAGTATAAATTTAACATTAATGATAGTGGTGTTTTAGTATGTTATAGTTAAGTCCTTAAAATTGGTTTCTATGTAACATTAGAAAAGGAGTGACATAAAATATAAATGTGAAATATTTTTTATGAGGTTAGAGAATATTGGATCAAATTTATCAATAATATAAAATCATATCTAGTTGAGCTTATCATGTTGTGTATTATTGGACTAATCTGATATGTTTTTGTTTTTAGTATATGATGGAGAACATCAACATAGCTTAATGTTTTATTTATGTTAAGGAAATATTATAGAAGAAAAAGTATTATTATTATTTTTTAATTGTTTATATAGGAAAAATATTTATTTTCTCACAATTTATCTTTATGTGTATGTAGAAAATATGTTTTCCATTTTCTTTTTTTTTTTTCAAATTGTTTTATTTTACTATAAGAATATATAAATAATTTGAGTCGTTGGCTACTATTTTTACATTATTATAAAATTCCTTGTAAGTATTTTATTTAATAAATTTTCTACTAGAACAAATTTATTCCATAGATTACACATTAATTAAATTAATTTTTATTGGTTTATTTATTAATATAAAAAATATATAGAGGTGTCAAATAAATTTTATGTAGGGGTTAATAAGCCTATTCAAACATTCATTGAAACAAATTTGAATTCTTATAGTTTTAAAGGTTAAAACCATAGATACCTTGAGATAAGTAGAATATTCTTATAATTATTAATGAAAATATGTATTTTAACATTAATAAACACATAAAACCACATAAAACATTATTATTTATATTGGAACTATGCATCCATCCCTATCCAATGTAAGGATATGATTTGGATATGTAAAATTTATAGCCTGATGGTGGATGTTTAAAAAGTGATATATTTTTTTGTTTTGAATCCCCTATATTTAAAAATTACTTAAACACCATGTTTTTCTATAAAATATTTATTATAAAAAATATTTCTAGATGTGAGGAAAATTTTAAAGACCTAGAGTAAATAAAATGACATCATTTGTAATGAAATTTTGTTATAAGAATTTTTGATATGAATAATTTTCCCTGGTATATGTTAAATACATTTATGTAAAAATATTATAAATATTATATATACGTTTTTAATGAAGGGATTCACCTATATAAAACTTATGAAGTAGAAATTATCTGACCCTATATTTTTTTTCAACCATCAGCTCGGAAAGACCATAAATATTATTTTAAAATTTTTGTTATATATAGTAATTGATTCCCTCTTAAAAATGGTTTATATTTATAAAATATTTCACCTTTGGAAATATATTTCGAAGATGTTCTAGTTTATGGGTATCATGAGAGTATAAAATATCAATTGATCATACACTCTCATATGTGATTGTAAAATGATGGATTCACTTTTCTATTTTCTCTCTCTCAGAATTCCTACAAGATCCAAATAGACCTGTTAGTTAATTTACAATAAGTAATTATATTCCTTATACTGGATGTGCATATAAATTAGATAAATAAATTAATTTTGAGTATTTTGACAAAATAACTCCAAACATATGATGTCATGTCTCTAAATTAATTATCAACATATCTATGGTTAATAATGTTGGAAACTTTTCATGCGTAGTTCCAATTTATCAATCCCATGGTTAAATATTAGATTAAAAAATTATTCTGTCACTGAATACATACCATGAATGATTTGGGAATCTATTGAAACCAAGGTTATTAATATTACGATAGTCTAACATGGGATATATGGAACCTATAACAACGTATAACCATTCAATATCCTTCTCCAAGAGTGAGGAAATACCCATATCTCTTACTATATGAATGTAGTGGATAACATACACTGTATCCCAAAGGCAACCCAAACAATGTATAGGAGGGATACAATCCATCATTGATATATTCATATATGTAAAACATTATTATCTTTTAAATTAATAAATATATATGTTAACCTCAACTACCCATACTTTTACACCAGAAAAGAGACTTTCCTAATGAACCTCACTACCAATCCCCAAGATCTATACTATATACCTAATAAAACAAAACACATACCAAATATCTAAAAACATTTCCCAATAGTGTTATAGGCTACAATACAACTCATCTTCATCATGAGGCCTGAAAACCATTGGGGTGTACACTATTTTTTGATTTAACTGACCCATCAACAATGAGGGAGACTAAAAAGTGCTATTAAAATCATTACCACAGTGACAAAGACAATAAATATAACGATCCCCCTAAGATAATTCATCATGGAGATCCTTCCCATATAATATTTTTATCTACTACATAGTTTTTACCGATTGTATAACTATGTATTTTATTGACCACATCATAATTGATTTAAATTTCTATGTTTTTAGAATATCATAATCCATATATGTATCCCATGGATGTGAATAATAAATCCATTGTGGGCTATTTTTGATAATTTTATCGAGAAAAATATGAAAATGGGTGGTTTTAAATTTTATAACATGTTTATAATATGTGTTGATAAATAAAAATGATTTTATTTTGAGTCATGTTCAAATTGGGTAAGAGTACAATGATAATAAACTGTCATCATTGTCAATAGATGTGTGATAGTTAATGGATTCCCAAATTTATACCTCCTTTAAAAAATAGGATAGATGAGTTCTTACTATGATAACAAAATGTTATTAATAATATACATGATATTGATAACTAATTACTATTAAAAATCAAATAAATTATGTTAATATTTGATCTTAATTCATATATGCATCATAAAAACTATGTGATATGTTAAAAATATTTTTATATTTTTTATATTTTATATTAAAAAATAAACATTCAGAATTATTATTGTTAATTTCTTTTGTATAAAAAACTAATTCCATATAAAATAACATCATTGAAAGGAATGGATAGAAAATATGTCAACCATATCACGTGATCAAAAAATATGGGCTTTACATGAATGAATTATTATTTTTACATCTATTATTAAAATACTATATGACCATAAAAACCTGAGGGATTAGAAGATAAATTAATAAAAAAATGAAAAATATTAATTCCAATTACTTATCCTTAATGTATAATATAAATAATTGGTATGCATAAAATTTTAACCACAAATATAGAATATTTAGATATTTTAAATGATGTATGTTGTAAGAAGAAGAAAGTAGTTGAATGAATTCCTCATTATCTACCAAACCCTACACAGAGATTTTCCAATTATTACAACGATCCTAGAAGTTGTTTCAATGATAAAAGATTCATTTTTACACCATAAAAAGTTAAATTTTTTGGGTTTTTGTGAAATATTGATGATTTTATAAAGACATTTGTTTTTAATATGAGAAAATACCCAAAATATTTCCTTGAAATATGTTGATGTCTTTTAGAATATTTTTATAATCTTGAAAGATTTTTATTTATCCCCATTGGATTATATTGGCCAATTTTATTGGCTGAACATCGTAGGTCAGTAAAAGATATCTCACCATGAATTTTGATTATTTATTGGTATCCATTAGGCCATATATTGTAAGATCCAATTTTTGGACAAGTTGAATGAAATGAAGTTCCATGACACCTGAATCCTAAAAAATTAATATGTTATATAAAATTACAGTAGTGAATCTCTTGATGAAATAGATTAACTAAAATCAAATTGGGATATTATATAGAAGGATCAAATTTTATGATATGCTGTCTACATTTCCTAAAAATATAAATTTATTAATATAATGATAAAACATGATGAGATGTTTGCTAAAAAATATTAATATATTTAAAAAATCAAATCCCAGAATCATATTTTTAACACTCATTGGAAAAATCGTATTTTAAATTGAAAATTCCAACCGAAATTATAATTTAGATGAATTACATGGTTATTTTAAATGTTATATACAATTTTCATCCTTTATGAAATCATAATATTCTTTTATTTTAAATCCCTCACTTTTAATTTTGTTCAACTTTATTCACTCTTCAAAAAAATATGCTATATTATAGCTCGAATGAAACTCTTTCCCCTGATATCATAAGTATGAAATATATGGAATGCTTTTCCCATCATAAAAATATTGAAGTCATACTATATAATTTTAATGTTCCTTCATTCCAAAAAATATATATTTAAAGAAACATGTGCTAATCATTATGATTTTCAAGGGTTTACACTAAGTATTTGGTTATGTAGGTAAAAATTTTAAATTCAAGGCCCTCAAGATGAAGATTTTATCCAATAATATAACACATTATTAATAATTATGAACATGGTATATTACTCATTAAAATTTACCACACATTGAATTACCATTATGTTACCTTTTTTATGAAAATTCCAAAATTCATAACATGTAATGTGTAAGGAAATATTGTTTCTATTATTATATATATAGATACTTCCACTTTATTTTAGTGAATTAAACAGAAAATAAATAAATTTAATTAATAGTAACAAATTCTATTTTCATTTGGTGTTGTTTTTAATTCACAAAAATAATTATAATAAAGGATTAAAATCTAACTCAAAGTATCTCTCTCTATGTTTATTTTTATAAATCCTTCAAGATGGAAATATGAATTATAATCTCATATAAATAACCTGTGATCCCTCTCATAAATTTATACTCCTTCCCACACTCCAATTTATTGTAACTCTTCTTTATAAAAACACATGAACTACTATAATTGCATCAAACTCATTTTAAACTCTGATCATTAAAAAACTCAATATTGATAGTAGGTATTGAAATTAGTAAAAAAATTAAATAATTTACAAGTAATTCTATGTATAATAAGGTATTTATATAGAAAATTTAATAGTAAATGTAAATTGTTGATAAAAATACGGACTCTTTAAAAATAAATAGCTCAATAACACTAGTATAAATATTTATTTTCAAAATATTTTATGGTGGATATAACCTGGTATTGGATGATAAAAAAATCAACTCACTTAGGAATAAAGGGTACTATGAAGAGTATAATGAAATTTTTCTATATAGACTCTATGTATTTGATAATAATTATTGGTTTTTTTCTAATGATTTATGGAACCCAAAATAAAAAAACACAATAATTAATGTTTTGAAAATTTTAAATATAAGAAAATGAATCCATATCAAACTTTATTTCAATCAATTTTACTAAAAAAATGTAATATCCTCCCATGTGACTCAAGAATATATTATAATTTTGGATATATTTTTGTAAATGTTTAAAAAACACAAAAAAATGAAATAAACAATGAAAATTGGAAACAATGTAAAAGTATAAAAACAACCATAAGGAAACCTCCACACACTCATAATTATTTCATTATGATAAATAAAAATTAATTTATTATTATAATCTATTACTTTATAATAGGAAAATAAATTAATAATTTTTCGTGTAGGGGTATAACATGGTGATCTCACTGCTATGTATCATGGTGGATAGAAACATCATTAACATCTTCATCCCTACAATCCTCATTAAGGCTCATTAATTGTTTACTCTTAAAAGAAAATAATGATTTAATAAATCCATTAATGAGTTCCATAACACTGAATGAAAAAATATGAATAAAAATATTTGTGTCAATCCAATGGGAATGATTCATGTGGATCATTATCATTATCATTGATTATTATATGGTGAATTCATCTCCCATGATAAACTAAATATAAATAATATTCCAATCATGGAAAACATTGTTATTATTTTTTCAGAATTGATAATTTTCATCAGTTTTCAGTTGAATATCTAAAAGATCAGGCATTTATAGATTTTGATGAGTAATTACATTCAAAATATTCATGTTTCATTATTTAATGAACCAATATGTACCATTATCAAGAACAGATAAATGGTGAAAATACATCCCAAGAACTAATAAAAATGAGTAAATCCAAATAGGAAATTTAAAATTTGTATTATATTCCAATAATTATTTAACAATTATAGTGATCCAATAATTCTGATTAGGTAGGTTGTTTTTTCCAATATTTTCTTCTGCCCCATGTTAGAAACATATTCATTGAAACTAGATTAGGGATGGTTTAGTAATTAAACATTGTTTGAAATATTAATTTTGTATAAAATAAATTGGATGCCTATATTGAAAAAGAGGAAGCCTAGGACTCTTATAATGGATCATGGTAAATTAAATTAATAAATGATATCTGATATTAAAAAATTAACAAAAAAATAGGATTTATTGGTTCTCATTTCATTTACATCCATTAATATTGAGATTTAATCAAATACAAGAAGAAAATACATGAAGACAAATGGACAAGGCAAATGTCCCTTGAAGTCAACAAACTGAAAATAATTTATCTTCAATATATAATTGGTTATTGGGGAATCTCATTCATCTTAGACACATTATCCATGAATTGACACCAAGAACATAAATTACTAAATTCATGAGAATATCAATACAATGTGTTCCAATAAATACCATAGAATATAACATTTAATATTGTTCTCTAAGGAGTATAGTGACCCCCTTATAAAGAGTGTGAAAAAATATAAAGATATATACAATCTCGGGATCAATTACACATCAAAATTTGATGTGTTCACTATATATTTTTTGTAAACAAGGCTTATCATATATATAATACCTACAATCACACCAATATCTATCCATTTTCTATTTATTAATTCATATAGTTCCCTATGGGTTCATAAAATAATAATCCATATTAAAACGGATGGATGAAATCCTAAAAAATATGAAAATTATAGATATACCAGGGTTCATTAATTAATTATTATAGAAAGGTTAATTTTAGGTTAAATTGGTATGTGGAAAATATATTCTATAAATTTTTATGATCCTCATTTTTCCTCAACTTCAATATAAAATTTTTGAAGAAGGTTTAAATAAAATACATCCTGGATTATCAACAAGAATATTAAAATAATATTTAATGGTGTAATTTTAAAACAATTACCACAACTTGTCTGTTTTTGTTTGTGCCTGAATGTTATTCAAGAGCTCTTGTCTCAGTGAAATTTTGTATCATGAAATTCATATGAATGATAATACATTATCATTCATTTATGTCTATTTAATTTAACATGATATATTATTATAAAATAACCAAACAGAATATATTTATTATTAGGTTATCTCTAATTGATATTCATCATTTTGGTATGTGATGTATATTATGATATTTATTGGGCGGATCACCTATATTGAGATACATATATTCACTCTAAAAATATAATCAAGTGAAAATTTATTTAAATTGACCCACAAAAATTACCTAATATAGATTGTGATATATATGTCATGGGTATAACATAAATGAATATTGAAATAATTTGTGTTTATAAATGTGCATACCTCTTTATAAGGATTTATATTTGTTACCCATTAAATCCATGTGATTATCTAGACTATTAAAATGTAATTGGGTTTGACACTAATCAAGTTTTGATATTTGACTAACAATGGTACTTTTGTTACCCCCATATGATGATTTTTGACATCACGAACCACGATTGAGTTTTTACTATGTTCATGTAAATTACAATATACAAAGAAATTATTTTATAATATAATACATTTCCAACATGAGGATTTATAAAAGTTAAAATATATATTGGATTGATTTTATCCACATATCATTCATAATTTTTAGGTAATAAAAAATAGAACATATCTAACATACCTACAGATGATTAGATAACAAAAAAAAACCTTTGTAATTTGGGTACCTATAATGTTTTTCTAGATAATTCTATCAGTTTATAATTATGAATGAGATTCATAATTTTTTAATTCATTATAATGAATCCTTAGGTCTAGACACTTAGATAATAGTAATTTTAAATTTTATAATAAAATAATTTCTTCATTTTTAATTGGTTTTTATGTTTATTAAAAACACAACAAGGATTTGTGTTTTCCATTTTTGAAATATTTAAGTAAATAATAGTTAATGTGGAATTAAAATATATTTAATTATTTATTAAAATTACTAAAACATAAATATGAAGAAATAGACAAATAAAAAAATGATTTGATATTGGGAATAAAATGGTTGGTTTCTAAGTCCCATTACATATATAAAATATTTAAAGCCACCATGGGTTACAATTTTAGAACATCCTTTGATTCATTAATATATTTAGTGTCTCATTAATGCACATCCTAAGGAGGATTATGAGAAAAGAAAATTTTATAGGCAATTTAAGGATTTATTTTTCTAATAAATCCTATTTATTGCACATCCTTGGATTTTAGATGAATTAGGATACATTTATGTCTATTTAATTCCTCTATCCCTATTCATACCAATGAGTAGTGGTGTATTATTCATTCCCATACAGATAAATTAAAAAAAAATCTTAGTGTTCTCAAGTGTTCCTCATGCAATATATTTTAATAATTTTTCTCACCTATGAGGTTTCACAGATCATCCTTATACTTATTCATTCATTTTCATTTAATAAGAGTGGATAACATCACTAGAATATGAAGGTAATACGTCAAATGTATTGGTATTATTAATAGATTCCAAAGGAGGCTTGAAATCATAAGTTAACTTTTAATCTATTTATTTAAACCATTTTCAAATGATAATATAAATTATTTATTTAAATGGTCTATTTTTCAGGTAATTTTCATTTTATTGGTAAGGCTATATTATTTTTCACACTATATACCGAGGGTTGTTAATGTCATTAAAACCCTTCTTTGTCATAAAATTATTTTTAAATAAATTGGAAATAAAATTTTTCTTTTATGGTTGAATATTTTATATTCACATTAAGATCAATTCATTAATGCTCACAGTCAAAACAGATGGAATGATTGATAGTATATTCGGTACTATTTAGATTAATATATGTAGTGGATTTCTACTCATATCAAATGTAAAATATCACATGCCTTATGCTCTAGTCTATTGGAACCCTTTATAATGATAGATCTTACATTTGGATGAGGTCAATGAGGAGACATTGAATTGTTATATTTATTGTGATTAACATCATAATAATTTTATTGAATAAAATGGGAAATAAATTATGAAATTATTATTTATAGGATTTAGTATGATTGTATATGATATGTACAATTGAATGAATATGAATATAAAAATAATGTGTGTATAAGTTACAAATGTAATTTTAAAGGAAAATGAACATATGAAATAAATTATAAAATATAAATTTTTTGAATGCATTTAAATAAGAATCAAATTCATCAAGACCCTGATATATCAATTATTTGGATTATTCATATCGGATCATCCAAAAATATATCTTATGTTCAAGAAAATTTAATAGTTATCTTTGTGTTAATATTGGGTATAACTTTTATAGGTTACTTAATTAGATAGTTTTGTAGATTCACGGTGTCGATCATATTCATGAGATGAATTATGAAAGATATTTTACACTAAAAAATCCATGATTTTTATTATTATAAATTAGAAGGGTTATTTAACTAAATATACATGGATTAATAAACTACAATGTATGAGTTTGGATATGTATAAATCTTCACATCATCTTCCTAAATTTAAAATGTTGAGGAATATTATTTGTGTGATAGTATATTCAATAAATGGACATTTTTAAGAATAACATAAAAGTACTAATTATGAAATATATTTTATTTTCCATAATCATGAAATTAAATTGAAACAAAAATTTATCCTTGAGATTAGTTCTTTTGATGGAAAAATTCAATTGTAAAAATTTCATTAACATGCATCATAATTTAGGAATTATTCTTGATAATGAGGTCAAATTACAATGCCTAAAGAAATGAACAATTAATGATATATTTCCATCAACCTCAATGATAAAAAAATAGTCTTATTAAATGTATTAGGTGTAAGAATATGAAATAATATTACTTATTCTATCTTCCATCATTTTAAATTTCAGAATCAATATGAAGATAAAAATTCATTCAGTTATATTTAACGAACAAATAAGAAATGAAATATTTATTGGTATTATGAACTATATATTATAAGGATTATTTTATTTATCATTGAATCATGAGTTTTAGATATCTATTGTGCATCACATATTTTTTTAAATTCACGTATCCATTAATATTGGTTGTAATCAATTAAAAGAGAAGTAGACCTATGAGTTAGGAATGTATGAAGAGGTGATGAATTTTAAATAGATATAAAGAATAAACCAATTAATAGTGAATTTTCATTATTTATTGAACTATTTTATCATGTATTATGAAAAGAAATTAATTTTGATATTTCTACCTTACTAGGATAATAAATTCTATTTTATTTTTAATAATAAAATGATATTTTTCCATTTATATGAAAGAATTATTTTGTGGTTCTGATGACATGTTTAATGGCCTTTATATATTGGATCTTGGTGATACTATGTAAAATTTAAATATTAAGAAGTTCAAAAATAATTATATAAATTCCACACATCATTCAAATTATCTAATAGGTTATAAAATTAGGAATCACATATACTAATAGAAGATTATTGTATTTCTCTATTGAAATGAATGAGATTTATTTGAATTTTTTAATCATGTTTATTTTTAAATATGACCAAATATCATTTGAGGTTAAATTTAAACATGTTTATTATAAGGCCCAAGCCTTAAACCTTACTTAATCTTGAGTTATTACAAGATTACACATTGAGGATCTTTTCGGGTTTAGAGTTTTATAGAATTAGATCATAAAACTTGCATTACATTCCACATATAAAAAAAGTGGTTGCATAAAGATAGTATTCTTCTTTCCCATCAATGGAAACATATTTAAAATAAAACATGGATTCTTTCTTGACACTTCCTTGACACTATCATAATATCATGTACCTTTCCCTTGACATGTGAAAAACATTTCAAAAAAACATGGGATGAGCATAAAAAGCTCAGTAAGGGATATAAAAATATATGGAAAGGAAACATGGGTACATATATACATAAGAATGAAATCATACTTTACCCATAAAACATAAGAACTTTAACATACCTCATCAAATCATGAATAAATCATAGAAATCATAAGACATAAAGGTAACTTGAGGGATTCATAACATTCTTACATATGGAGTAACCCTCTTGGTTATGTTTGGAATACCCATCATAGTATATTCCCTAAATCACTTCGGAGAAACCTTAATGTTTCACTCCTTCGCGTTACCCAATGCATTAGAGAGCTATATCAGGCTGACCCGTCCTTATTTTATCACGGAACCACCCGTCTTCATAAAAATGCCCATGAACCTCAACATAATCGTATCACATAAAACATGCATATAGGAAACATAACATTTCCACCATTCAATCACAAGATATCAATACAACACATTAATATAAAAACATTATGAAAACCATTTTCAATACCAAAACAAAAGAAAAGTAAAACATGGTGTTTATTTATCTTTTAAAAAAAGGTATGGCTTGTAGAGGAAGCCGAAACTCAAATAATGGTCACGGCGGTGGAGAAGTCGTTGTCGCCGCATACGTACGACAAAAACATTCCCTTTTGTCGTTTAGTAAAATGCTTCGTATAAAAAAATATTCCTTTTGGATAAAAGTAAAATTTAAAGGGGTTTATACACCGTATAAAATAAGGTTGTGTATAAAATTAAATATGCCTCAATGAAAGGAGATTGAGACGAAGTCCCATACTTCGGGTCCGAATTGACTCGATCGTTCTTTAATGTCCCGAATAATAAACTTGAGTTAATTTCTACTTGCTTAAGAACCTTTTTTAAGTTCATTATTCCTTTTATATCACTTATTTCCATGTCATGAACACTATGTAATTATTTAAGTTAATAACGGTCGTTTTAACGATCATTGGTACTTGAGTCAATGATAAACCATTTATAATTACCTGTTTTTCATGTATCAATTATATCCAGAATTATAATAATGATGTATATATCAAATATATCAATTATATACATGCATTAATAATATTACATAATCATTTAGAGGTAATAAATGAAATACACCGTTCATGGAGACGGTAAGACGTAGGTACGCATGAACGCTACATTCATTTCTATTTCATATTTTATAGAATGGAATCATAATGATATAAAGGTATATTATAATTACAGTATAATATCATATATAATATCATCGTTCCATCCTTTATACGTCCCACATATGGTATTTAACGAATCAAATCACTTTGAGGGGGCGGTAGTCTGCACTTCCTTAAATGAAGATATCGTGTTTACCCATAATGGAAACCATAAAGGTATGCCCAAAATGAAAAATATAGAAGCTTAAGAATACATAAACATATTATATATCATATATAAATATTGTGACATCTTAATGGCCACCTTTGAAGGTGTTAAAAGAATGTTGAACAATCATTGTTTCAGGAGGCATAAATTCACCATCCACGGAAACCGTATGTCCTTTAACCATTAGATGTAGGTGTGTGTAAGTGTTTCTCGAATCATTATTATAACAACATCCTAGTATATTGATGATACTAGAGTTTTTACAAAATAAATTAATAAAAACAGTTTAGGGGGTTGGAGAAACAAAATAAAACAAAAGGACTCAAGTGAAGACATAAACATAAAATCGGGTAACTCCCTTTGGTTTGAGCTCAACGGCTTCCTTGGGAAGACTTCTGCCCAATATGAGGCTTCAAGGAGTAATAGTGGGATGTGGAGAGACAACATTGTCAGGGTTTGGCCGAGCCAAAGGCTTTGGGAGTGTGGGTAAGGAGGTAGAGGTGGGGGCCTTTTATAAGAGGGGAGGAGGGGCACTCTTGGAAAGTAATGAAATGTTACTTCATTAGAAATTATTTTCGGATTCAAAAGGTCCCACATTGATATAATTCAAGTTTATTGTGATAAGGGTTCGAAATCCACCCATCCAATAGGTTTTGTTCATGTGTAGGTCATAGATTTTACATTATCATTTCATTTTATTTAAATCCTTTATTAATGAGGTAATCGCTGCATCATCATGATGTCATAAATAATTTAAATTAATTAAAGTCTAAAAATTATTAAAAAATATACAATGATGTTGGAAATCTTTTTAGAATTCCAATGAATATTTATAGTCTAAAATATCATCTATGTAGACAAAATTAATTTTCTTTAATCGGGTGATACATTCTTGTTATATTTACTTTCTTTAAAAAAATAAAAAGATAACAAATCACTTCCCACAAAATTGATTAAATGGGGTCCCCAAGTTTGGCACAAGACATCCCATGGTCGGCCATGAGACAACCAGTAGAATTAGGACACATGTTGGTGTCATTTTTTTATTATTATGATATTATTTTACTATCCTTAATTACCCGATTACTCATTAATCAAGATAATTAAAGATAATTACCATCGTTACTATTCATAATGTCAAAAAACAAGAGTCTTGATTACATAATTTGGACCTTATGATTCCAAATATGTAATCCATTTTACCAAATTCCAAACACATAAATTACAATAATTGAGTTAAAAATAATTCCCGTTGTCAAAATAAATAGCGGGTTTTTTTGAAACAATATCTATGAAAAGTTTGGCATTAGTTTATGCCCAATTTCAAAGTGAAATTAATCCTAATGACCACAATTGGATTAAATGGTAAATATATATTCTAATTTAACTTTAAAACCAATTCAAAAGATAATCTAATCATATAAATAAATTAGATTAAAAAGAAGTTTTGATGTAAAATGCAGTTTTTCACTATTCATTAAAAAATGAACATTGTCAGAAAAATACCAAAAATTCACAAAAAGTAAATTTTGATGTCCCAATAAAAAAGAATAAGTTTATCTTTAAAAAAATAGCTTATAAAATTGTCAAAAGATAGATTTAAAAATGGTTTTCCATCAAAAGGCAGTAAAACAGTCTTTAAAAAAATATTAGTGTATTCCGTGCTTAAGATTGGATTTATTTTCATTTTAAGCCTCTAAAACACTATCTAATTCATTAATAGACATAGATAAAAATATATATTATTCATTATTTACTTGGGATGTTACATCCTTCCCCCCTTTAGAAAATTGTATCCCCGCAATTTATTTACTTATCGAATAAATGGAGGTACTTATCCCTCATTGCATTTTCAGATTCTCATGTTGCCTCTTCCATCATGTGGTTTTTCCACAAAACCTTTACCTGATTAGTCACCTTATTTCGTAACACTTGTTCCCTGTGGTCATGAATATGGACCGATTGTTCCTCATAAGATAGGTTCTCTTCCATCTGAACTACCACTGGACTCAAAACATGAGATGGATCTGACATATACTTTCTCAATATCGAAACGTGAAAAACATTGTGTACATGAGATAAACTCGGAGGTAAAGCCACCCGGTATGCAACTGATCCAACTCTCTCCAAAATTTAATATGGTCCAATGAACATTGGACTCAGCTTTCCTTTCTTACTAAATTGCATCACACTTTTCCATGGTGAGACTTTGAGAAAAACATGATCACCAACCTCAAAAGTTAGATCCTTCCTCCTGTTGTCTGCATAACTCTTCTGCCTACTCTGAGCTGTTCTCATGTGTTTCTGAATCAGCTGAACTTCTTCTGCCATCTCTTCTACCAATTCGGGTCCCATAAACTTCCACTCACCCACTTCATCCCAGAAACTTGGAGTTTGACACCGCTTCCCATATAACGCCTCAAATAGTGCCATCTATATACTGGAATGAAAACTGTTATTATATGAAACTTCAACCAAAGAAAGATGTTGGTCCGAAATTACCTGATAATCCATCGAACAAGCTCGTAGCATATCCTCCAAGGTTTGAATTGTTCGTTCTGACTTCCCATCTGATTGAGGATGAAATTCTATACTAAAATTTAATTCAGTACCCAACGACTTCTAAAGGCCTTTCAAAAAGTTAGAAGTGAACCTGGGATCACGATCAGATACAATGGAGAGGGGAACTCCATGTAACCTAACTATCTCTTTAAGATAAAAATGGGAAATTTTATCTAGGGAAAAGTATCTCGTATAGCAAGGAAATGATCTGATTTAGTCATGCGATCAACAATAACCCAGATTGCATTATTACCTCGAGATGTCTTCGGTAATCTCAAAACAAAGTCCATTGATATATTCTCCCATTTCCACTCTGGCATTGCTAAAGGCTGAAGCATCCCATTTGGTAACTGCTGCTCTGCTTTAACCTGCCAATAAGTCAAACACTTCACAGTAAAATCAGCAATATCTCTTTTCATTCCATCCCACCAGTAATATTCCTGCAGATCTCTGTACATCTTAGTAATGCCATGATGAACTGAAAATGGAGAACTATGAGCTTCACATAACAACACTCTCTTCAACTGTGAATCGCAAGGCACACAGAATATCTTCCCAAATCTCAAAACGAAATCATTATCAATGTTTAATTTTAGCAACATACTTTTCTGAACCAGCTCTACCCTTTTCTACAACTCACTGTCTTGCTTCTGTGCTTGCTTGATTCTATCTGATAGAGATGATCTCACTGATACCTGAAACAAAATAGAAGAACATCCTGCACCAAAAACTTCTATGCCAATGTTCATCAAATCCTTAACCAAAGGATCATGTTCCAAACGCAACATTGCTAATGAAGCATTACATTTTCGACTCAAAGCGTCAACCACTTTATTTTCTTTTCCCGGATGGTAATGAATTGTACAATCATAATCCTTGATTAATTCCAGCCATCTCCTCTTTCTCATGTTTAACTATTTCTGAGTGAATATATACTTTAAAATTTTGTAATCAGTATATATTTCACACTTTACTCCATACAAATGATGCCTCCAAATTTTTAAAGTGAAAAAACAGCAGCTAATGCCAAATCATGTGTAGGGTAATTACCTCATCAGTTTTCAACTGTTGTAAAGTATAAGCAATTACCTGATCATTCTGTATTAGGACGCAACCAAGTCCTTTCAATGAAGCATCACTGTATATAACAAACTCACCATTCCTGGAAGGTAGTGCCAAAACTGGAGCATTCACCAATCTTATTTTCAATTCTGGAAAACAATCATCACATTCTTTTGTCCAGATAAACTTAACACCCTTCTGAGTTAGCTTAGTCATTGGACTAGAAAACTGTGAAAAATTTCTAACAAACCTTAAGTAAGAGCCTGCCAAACCAAGGAAGCTACGAATCTCAGTTACATTTATGGGTCTTGGCCGGTCTTCCACAACTTTTGTTTTTGCCGAATCAATAGTTATCCCATCTTTAGAAACAATGTGACCAAGGAAATAAATTTGTTGCAACCAAAGCTCACACTTGCTGAATTTTCCATACATTTTCATTTCTTTTAAGGTTTGTAAGAAAACCATTAAATGTCTTTCATGCTCCTCTTTACTTTTAGAAAACACCAAAATATCATCAATGAATACCACCACAAACTTATCCAGGAACTCATGGAAAATTCTATTCATTATGTCCATGAATACAGCGGGTGCATTGGTTAGCCCAAAAGGCATTACTACAAATACATATTGGCCATGTCTTGTATGGAATGCGGCCTTTGGAACATCTACTTCCTTTACCTTCAGCAGATGGTACCCCGATCTGAAGTCAATCTTTGAAAAATACTGAGCTCCCTGGAGCTGATCAAACAAATCATCGATATGAGGAAAAGGTTATTTGTTCTTAACAGTGATGTTATTCAAGGCTCTATAATCAATGAAAAGTCTCATTTAACCATATTTCTTTTTAACGAATAAAACAGGAGCACCCCATGGTGATGTTCTAGGTCGAATGAAACCTTTCTCTAACAAATCTTGCAATTTCTCCTTCAACTCTAAAAGTTCAATTTGAGCCATTCGATAAGGGGGTTTTGAAATTGGCTTAGCATCAGGAACTAAGTCAACAGTAAACTCAACTTCCTGATCTAGTATTATTCCAGGCAACTCATCAAGAAAAACATCAGGATACTCATTTACCACTGGCACATCATTAATCTAAATTGTTCCTTTATTTTCAATGATGTGTGCAAGGTAACATTCATTTCCATCTTTTACAAGTTTCTGGGCCTCTTGATAAGTTATCAATAGTAAGGGTTCATTCTTGTACAAAAACTGAATGTATTTCTGAAAAGAAACTTCATTAGCTATACAATGAATATTAGCATTGTAAATAGAGAGCCAATCCATACCAAGGATAACATCAAACTCTACTAGAGGTAGAACAATAAGGTTTGCAAGTAGGTTCTTTCCACAGATAAGGATAGGAATATTCTTATAAATTCTTTATTCCTCAACATTTCCCCGGGTGTTTTTACCAAATGTTCAGGAGTCATTTCTTGAGATGGTATTCCCATTTTACTAGAAACATTTTCAGAGATGAAAGAATGTGTAGACCCCGAATCAAACAACACACTAGCATAATCTGAAAAAAAAAACAAACAAAGTACCTGATACAACTTCATTTGATGGCCTGACATCTGCTGAAGTAGTTGCAAAGGATTTCACCACCCCTTTCTTCTTGTAGTCTAACTGCTTCCCATCACTCAAGCTCTTTGTCAGACAATCATTTGCATAGTGACCCATCTCATTGCACATAAAACATTTCACTAACTGTAAATCAAATTTGGTCTTACCTTCATCTTGATCTTTTTCAGTGCAATCACGAGCCTTATGTCCCATATTACCACATCAGTAGCACTTTCCAGAATTCATAAGACATTCTCTAACATCCCTTTTGCCACATTGATCACAAACTAGAAACTTAGATTTCTTACCATCAGACGTATTTGAAGAATTCTTCCCTTTTTCCTGCCACCTTGGTCTCTTCTTCTGTTGGTTGTTATAGAACAATTTATCATCAGCAAACTCCATTTCCACCTTCTCAGCACATCGAACAAGCTTTTCATTACTTTTAAACTCACGAGAAGCTAATTCCCTTCGATATTTTGACTTTAATCCTATGTAAAAACGATTGATTTTACTGTCAAGGACTCGGATAAAATTTGGAGCATACCTTGCCAATCGAGTGAACCTTTCTTCATAGGTTTCCACTGAGTCTTCCTCTTACCTCAATTCCAAGAATCGTTTTTCCATCCTAAGTTGAACAACCTTAGGAAAATACTTTTCAAGAAACATACCTTTGAAGTCATCCTAGTCGAGAGCATAAATCTCATTAGCGTCCCTGATATTTTTAACCATCGACCACCATGGATCTGCTTCACCCTCCAAATGGTAAATTGAAAGACTTACCTTTTGATTGTCTGAACACCCCATGACATCGAAAATATTCTCTAGTGCTTTAATCCACCCTTCATCTAGAACAAGGTCAGATGATCCTCTGAATGATGGGGAATGTTGCCTCATGAAATGTTCCACCACTGACATGTTCCTCTACGGTTGATCTGGTTGTTCTCGTGTATGGATACGACCGCCATTTATCGCTTGAGTCAACTGCGCCATTACTACAACAAACTGTTCAGTTCCAATTCCTACCATCTCAGGATGCTGATTCAGAAGGTTATTTCCTTCTTCATGCCTTCCTAGCACTGCTTCCCTGTTCCCTCTGCTGAAAACCATTCTGAAAAAACATGTCTTAGATGAACCAACATGGTAATCTTCAAATACTATATCACATCAATTTGACCATAAAAAAAATATTTTTGGATAATAATTTAATAGAATTCTAACTCCATATGTTATCTAAACCGACCTCTGATACCAACTATAAGGCCCCAACCTTAAACCTTACTTAATCTTGAGTTATTACAAGATTACACATTGAGGATCTTTTCGGGTTTAGAGTTTTAGAGAATTAGATCATAAAACATGCATTAAATTCCACATATAAACAAAGTGGTTACATAAAGATAGTATTCTTCTTTCCCATCAATGGAAACATATTTAAAATAAAACATGGATTCTTTATTGACACTTCCTTGACACTATCATCATATCATGTTCCTTTCCCTTGACCTGTGAAAAACATTTCAAAAAAAATTGGGATGAGCATAAAAAGCCTAGTAAGGGATATAAAAATATATGGAAAGGAAACATGGGTACATATATACATAATAATGAAATCATTCTTTACCCATAAAACATAAGCACTTTATCATACCTCATAAAATCATGAATAAATCATTGAAATCATAAGACATAAAGGTAACTTGAGGCATTCATAACATTCTTATGTCGGGAGTAACCCTCTTAGTTATGTTTGAAATACCCATCACAGTATATTCCCTAAATCTCTTCAGAGAAACCTTAACGTTTCACTCCTTAGCATTACCCAATGCATTGGAGAGCTATATCGGGCTCACCAGCCCTTAGTTTATAATGGAACCACACATCTTCATAATAATTCCCATGAACCTCAACATAATCGTATCACATAAAACATGCATATAGGAAACATAACATTTCCACCATTCAATCACAAGATATCAATACAACACATTGATATAAAAACATTATGAAAACTATTTTCAATACCAAAACAAAAGAAAATAAAAACATGGTATTTATTTTTCTTTTAAAAAAATGTATGGCTTATAGAGGAAGCCGAAACTCAAATAATGGTCACGGCGTCGGAGAAGTCGTTGTCGCCGCATACGTACGACAAAAACATTCCCTTTTGTCATTTAGTAAAACGCATTGTATAAAAAATATTCCTTTTGGATAAACGTAAAATTGAAAGGGGTTTATACACCGTATAAAATAAGGTTGTGTATAAAATAAAATATGCCTCAATGAAAGGAGATTGAGACGAAGTCCCATACCTCGAGTCCGACTTGACTCGATCGTTCTTTAATGTCCTAAATAATAAACATGAGTTAATTTCTACTTGCTTAAGAACCTTTTTTTTATGTTCATTATTTCTTTTATATCACTTATTTCCATGTCATTAACACTATGTAATTATTTAAGTTAATAACGGTCATTTTAACGACCATTGATACTTGAGTCAAAAATAAACCCTTTATAATTATAAGTTGTTCATGTATCCATTATATCCAGAATTATAATCATGATGTATATATCATATATATCCAGTATATATATGCATTTATAATATTACGTAATCATTTAGAGGTAAGAAATTAAATGCACCGTTCATGGAGACGGTAAGCCGTACGTACGCATGAACGCTACTTTAATTTCTATTTCGTATTTTATTGAATGAAATCATAATGATATAAAGGTATATTATAATTCCAGTATAATATCATATATAATATCATAGTTCCATCCTTTATACGTCCCACATATGGTATTTAACGAATCAAATCACTTTGAGGGGGCGGTAGTCCGCACTTCCTTAAATGAAGATATCGCGTTTACCCATAATGGAAACCATAAAGGTATACCCAAAATAAAAAATACAAAAGCTTAAGGAAAAATTAATCATATTATATATCATATATAAATATAGTGTCATCTTAATGGAAACCTTTGAAGGTGTTAAAATAATGTTGAACAATCATCGTTTCAGGAGGCATAAATTCACCATCCACGGAAACAGTAAGTCATTTAACCATTAGATGTAGGTGTGTGTAAGTGTTTCTTGAATCCTTATTATAAAAACATCCTAGTATATTTAAGATACTGGAGTTTTAACAAAATAAATGAATAAAAAGAGTTTAGGGGGTTGGAGAAGCAAAATAAACCAAACGGACTCAAGTGAAGACATTACCTTAAAATCGGGTAACACCCTTTGGTTTGAGCTCAAAGGCTTCTTTGGGAAGACTTCTGCCCAAAGTGAGGATTCAAGGAGTAATAGAGGTAGGTGGAGAGAAAAAATGGGCAGGGTTTGGCCGAGCCAAAGCCTTTGGGAGTGTGGGTAAGGAGGTAGAGGTGGGGGCCTTTTATAAGAGGAGAGGAGGGGCACTCTTGGAAAGTAATGAAATGTTACTTTATTTGAAAATGATTTTCGGATTCAAAAGGTCCCATATTAATATAATTCGAGGGTAAGGTTATAAGTGTTCGAAATTGACCCATACAATAGGTTTTGGACATGTGTAGGTCATATATTTTTCATTATCATTTCATTTTATTTAAATCCTTTATTGATGAGGTAATCGCTGCATCATCATGATGTCAAAAACAAATTAATTTATTTAAAGTCTAAAAATTATTAAAAAAAATACTATGATGTAGGAAATCTTTTTAGATTTACAATTAATATTTATAGTCTAAAATATCATCTATGTAGACAAAATTAAAAATGTTTTAATCAGGTGATACATTCTTGTTATATTTACTTTCTTTAAAAAAAATAAAAAGATAACAAGTCACTTCCCACAAAAGTGATTCCATGGGGTCCCCAAGTTTGGAACAAGACATCCCATGGTCGGCCATGAGACAACCAGTAGAATTAGGACACATGTTGGTGTCATTTTTTATTATTATGATATTATTTTATTATCCTTAACTACCTGATTACTCATTAATCAAGATAATTAAAGATAATTACCGTCGTTACTATTCATAATGTCCAAAAAGAAAAAGAGTCTTGATTACATAATTTGAACCTTATGATTCCAAATATGTAATACATTTTACCAAATTCCAAACACATAAATTGCAATAATTGATTTTAAAATAATTCTCGTTGTCAAATCAAATAGCGGGTTTTTTCGAAACAATATCTATGAAAAGATTGGCATTAGTTTATTCACAATTCCAAAGTGAAATTAATCCTAATTACCACATTTGTATTAAATGGTATAAATATATTCTAATTTAACTTTAAAACCAATTAAAAAGATAATCTAATCATATAAAAAAATTAGATTAAAAATCAGTTTTGATGTAAAATGCAGTATTTTTCACTATTCATTAAAAAATGAACATTGTCAGAAAAATACCAAAAATTCACACAAAGTAAATTTTGATGTCCCAATCATAAAGAATAAGTTTATTTTGACAAAAATAGCTGATAAAATTGTCAAAAGATATACTTAAAAATGGTTTTCCATCAAAAGGAAGTAAAACAATCTTTAAAAAAATAATAGTGTATTCCATGCTTAAGATTGGATTTATTTTCATTTTAAGACTCTAAAACACTATCTAATTCATTAATAGACATAAATAAAACTATCTATTATTAATTACTTACTTGGGATGTTACATTTATGATTTATTAAAACTCATACATACTAATTTACAAGGTTCATTAAATAAATTATCTCAATGTGTATATTAATAATTTATTACAATTAATGATTAGTTTTGTATGTATATTTATCTATTTGTTTTCAAAGGTATTATAAATCCTTTTAAATAATCAATTTATTCATAAATAATATATCAAATAATAATTTTAATTCTTAAAAATGTTGATTTTATTGAGGTTAATAATACTTTGGTAATGAAATTCTTAACTATATAAGAGATTAGGGTATATTATCACAACTAACTGCACCTAGTAAACCATAGTTAAATGGTGTATATCAATAGAGGAATAAATACCTTTTGAATATTTCTCAATCACTGTAGAGTTATGTAGTCCATTTTATTTTCAGCTTAGTTTAATCTCTAGAAACTTCTTCATTTTCACTAAATATTGTTCCATCAAATTATATAAAAAAGAAACCATATGTAATGTGGACAGGTATGAACTATAATTTTTAATAATTATTTTAAATTATTAGAAATATGTGAGAATTATTAGAAATGTATAATTAAACCAAAATTAATTAATATATATTAATTTTTTATCCTAATGAGATTTTTTTTGTTTTTATAATACATGATATAAAAGAGTGTGTGTTTCACAAAATGTATTATTTATAGAAATGGAATTTATTATCAAGAGAATTTTTTGGAGTCATGTTATATTTGATGAATTACAAATTTAAAAATAGGATGCTAACCGAGAACTAAAATTTATACAAGAATTACTTTGATTCAAAAATATATTCCATATAATGATAAATTAAAAAAAACAATCCAAAAAATGGTCATAATAATATTCAATTTTTTTTTATTTTTCAATACTCATGTATTATCCATATATTTTACACCTGGACTCATTATTCCAAGATATTTTGGACCAGGTTGTGTTTTTTGTTGAATTTAGTGTCAGAATATCATTATGTGGAATACATTTTTTAAAGCGAGTAAGGTGTCTATAAGATTTATTTTTTGGGAAGATTTTGAAATTCCTTAAGTAGAATTATACTTTTTAATGATTTATAGAAGTCCCCAATTGGACACACAATATATTTCCAATCATATACATCATTGGAATTTTTCCATTGACACGAGATATTAGGGCCATATTTGTTGAAGTTGGGGTTTAGACGGTGAACGAAGTTTGTGCTGGTTATTTTTTCTTTTGTCGTCATGCAATTAAATCACCATAAATTGTATATTTTGGATATTGTATGATTATAATTTATGGGATAATAATAGTAAGAGGATCAAACAAAATCTTGATAATAAAATCTACTAGTTTTATTTTTTTATTCTGAATATGGTTGGGGGATGAATTTGTATTTCTGACTTACACTGGGTTCATAATGAATGTTTGGATTAGTAGGAGAAATTTAAATGGAGTCTCAATGTCTCTATACAAAATTTTATGATTTTTTGTTTTATTATTTCAAAATAAAGAAAAGTAATCTGATATATCATTGATCAAATATGTTTGAAATTAAGGGTAAACAATTTTTTTGGAAGGAGATTTAGAAACTGATACATCATCGATGTTTTGATATCAGTGAATTATAATTAGTTTCTATTAGAATGAAAAAATGTTTTTAAGATGTTAGAATGAATTATTAAGTGAATAGACACTAAATCTTCAAACATTCCCGGACACGAGTAAATTAGAAATAATGTGCAACTGATCCATCATAGTGGGCAATGAAATTGATTTATCTATACGAGAATGATCAGGGGAGTAATTCATCATCATAATAGGGATTATACAGTCCATTTGATAATTTTTTAAGAGGTCTATCATAATGAGGAAGAAATTGATGATGTAAAAAATTATTGAACTTATACTGAAGTGGTTGAAATTATATGAAATATATAGATGTTGAAACTATGTTATTAAATAATGTATTCATCAATTTTCAATTGACCAGAATAATTTAGTTCAGAAAATATTTTTTATTTTTTATACAAATTGGTCAATAGTAAATAAAATGAGTATGTTTCAATTAATAATTTAAAAAAGGGTGATGAGTTTTGAAGTTGACATAATTTGATCCATCCAATGATCTTTACATAGTGAATTTCATTGGACTCATTTTTGTAAGAAATAATATCATACTTAGTCGTAGATTGATACATATATTGGAGTCACATAACAATGAATTATAATAATCATGTAATAAAACTAAATAATTGATTGATAATTTTATGATGTCTGGTATTTTTTAGAATTTTCAAGAAGAACCGAGTAGCTGCTAGAACTATTGAATAGAGTTAAACATGTCAATGAAGAAGATGTAAATGAACAAGATATTCGGGATGTGTGTTTTTTGTTGAGTGGGATGTAAATTTAGTTTTCCACATTTACCATTCTTAGATGACTGTAAATAGAAGTCCTTAGAAATTTTTTTTACTTTCAACTATATACGTGATCCAAGAGTTGAAAGCCTCATACTTTTTTTATTGAGAATTCAGACTATGTTTTATATCAGGTTGAAGCTGTGGGTGATCCATCAGAACTAAATCAATCAGTGTGAGTCCCCAGGATCATGTTCCACTAGAACAAGTTTAATTGGATTGAGCCTCATAAGATAGATGGTGATTGAGTTTTCATTTTATATTTTATCAATTGAAGAAATAATAGACATTTTAGAATAATATGAAGGTGAAAGGATGGAGACCATCTGAATAATGTTACTAAATGAAGTACAATTAGACTAATGTTTTCTGAGGAAGTTGTCTAGACTGATATTCTAGAATATTTATCATGAAAAAAATGTTACGCAATGAATTTTTGATGTTATTAGTGATTTTACAAAGGTAAATTTTCATTTATATTACATATGAATGAAATAAATAACTTTATGAAATGTATTAGTCAAGAAAAAGAAATGATGATCTTGTAATTATGGATACATACCAGATGCTGAAAATTATTTTATATTTTCTGGTGTATATAACCATTTGTGAAGAAAGTGGATATACAAAGGATGGTTAGGGGGTATAATATAAAATATTAGGAATATTACTACTGAGATTATAGATTTTTTTTATTCTTATAGATTTGTATTCCATAAATTACTTATTAAATAAATAAATGTATGTTATACTAGCCAACATGGAAAAGAGTATGTTATTACACCAAGCCCTGTAAATATCACATGCTACCTTATCAATAAATCTATTTCATATAAAAGTTAGTATTGTGATGTTTTATTTCAGTGTATTTTTACACTTAAAAGGTTCATAGGCTATGAAATTATTTGATATTAGTTATGAAACATTAATATAAAAAAGAAAAAAGAACCATTGATTCCTCCCTTTTAGTGGTTTTTTTCTTACCTAGGAAAAACAACTAGTATCAGAGGAGGTTCTATATGAATGATTCATCTCTAAGAATCGTTTTTTTATTTTAGTAGAACATATGGGTGATACTGTTTTTGTTGACAAAATATCATAGTTATAAGAATAATATGAAACCTTTTCTACTATGTCATATCTGTGAAGTTTAAATGAATAAATAATGGGATTACCTCACAACAATGAATCTTATATAAAAAATTTAGATATGAGAATTATAGAAGATGATGGAAAATAAAATAATTATTTTTATATTTCATTTACAAATCAGGTTTATATGATGATTATTGGGTATCCAAAAACTAAAAAATGTACTAAAATATGAGAAGTAGTCATGAAGGAAATAATAATGTCAAGGAAGCCATGTTAAAAATTTGGGGAATATGATTTGAGGATATGAAAATGGTTAATTTTGAAAGTATTGATGGTTAATTATTGAAGGTTAAATGAGACTGTTAGTATTAGATACTATTTTTATGATAATCTGGAAGATTAAAAAATTTATAATAAACATATGGGAAACATTATAGATATATTTTATGAAAAAGTTTCAGGTTTCCTGGATCATGAAGATTTATCATTGGATGATATTTTGAATATTCGAGTTGCATATTAAATTAAAAATATCTGGATTTTATTTGAAATTATGAATGAGAAAATGATTTAAAATATTTTTTCTATGATAAAAACAAGGATGAAGAAGTTAAAATAAATTATAAAGGGATTTTGAATTAGAATATTAAGATAAAGGTTATAACACAATTTTTCACACATTTCTATGAATTAAAATATGGGTAAATGGAAATATAAAATAGTAAAATTTTGGAACACTGAAGGAAAATATTGTTTGACACAAAACAATCATAGGATGAATGTTTAAGAGCATGATTCTGAATATGATGATAATAAATCTAAAAAAATGAATAATAATGAGGATAATTTTCCATTAGATAAGAAGAAGAAAGGTTATTTTGAAATAATAATGAAGGATGATACCTCATCCAATGATGAATCTATTCTTGAACTCAAATTTATTTTTCATGTTATAAATTTATGTATTTGTTCATAATTTAATGATGATAGTGAATAAATTTCCAAAATGGAAGGGATTCCTAAAACAATTCTAAAAATTAAATTGAGATAAATACTCAACTCAAGAAGAAAAGAATGACTTAATATGATTTTTTTTTTAAAATATTAGTTTATATAATGTTGATAAGAGGAATAAATTAGAGACGAATTTGAAATTTATTAATGCTCATAAACTAATGATTGTGTAGTTTATAAGAAAAACTAATTTTGAAAAGAAAAATCATGTGCGAATAAAAATAACAACATGATAGAAACAAAAAATTTTGTATAAAGAATGTAGAATAAGTTAATGATGGATAATTATAAAAAGATGAAAAATTATTGAATGAATGTTTTAGGATGAATGAAGAGGAGTTGTTTTATGCACAATCATTACTTATTATAATACATAGTGTGCTAAGAATGATGACATAATGCATTAAAAATGTATTATTGTTAAAGGTGAAACTTATAAATATGGATATAATTAGTGTTTAAAAAAGAATATTACTGAGAAAAAATACTTCACTATGAATGAAAGGTATTATTAGTTAAATAATATCCCATAACAAAGTGCTCCATGACTTGTGAAGAAATGGCATGTAACACCACAAAATCAAAAGCATGGAGCTAGTGCATTTTGTTATTGTATTGGAATTGGTAAAAGCATCAAATAACAAGATACCTAATATTTTTTTAGATTTGGAAAACTACATTACATGCATTATGACCATAATACATTATTAATAGAAAATAAAACATAATGAAAATAAAAGGGAAACATTCTTGAAACACGTTCAAAGTATTCCTCTTCATAAATTGGGTATATGAAACATAATAAGGGTGAGGTTAAATGCTCAGTAAAGATATGTAAAATGTACAAAATAAGGTATTAATTAGAAAAAATCAACTTGGAAATGTAAATAACTCACAAAAAATGCCATTAAAAACTACATAAATCATAACCAATATGGAATGGAAAATAACTGAAACACATTCTATTTAATATATAAAATAAGAATTAAATGAATTCAAGGAAATTTAATTGTAAATTATCATTGAAAAAAATGTATTCAATGATTGATTTTGGTACTTCATGTATCCGTGACAAGAACCACTATTATCAATACCTTTTATATGATGGTTTATGACTTTGGTTAGAAACCCATATA
The DNA here is from genome assembly GCA_963277665.1 of Viscum album. Lineage (NCBI taxonomy): Eukaryota > Viridiplantae > Streptophyta > Magnoliopsida > Santalales > Viscaceae > Viscum > Viscum album. The sequence continues at coordinate 1,182,904,575 of OY728159.1, forward strand.
TTATTCTTTGAAACAAGAATAATTGTTTTTAACTAAATGATATCATCTCATGAGACTACCAATGCATAAAAGGGGTTTCATTAACTAGTCCCAAACTCGTGTCTTACAGGTCCAAAGCATTCCTCGATTATTTAATAATTTATTTTAAAAGGATATTTCTAAATCAATGTGACCAATACATCTTGGAAATATTTGAGTCAGAATACCCATAAATGTAAAGGATTTTCAAATTAAACATTTAATAACAAAAAAATATATACATTCATTACATGTTATATCAATATAGGTAGTAGATATAGCACACAAGAGATGTAAGTGCTGAATATGATATTTTTCCTAGAGATGTAAAATGTGAGTTGAAACTCCCTTACCTCACACATCAATTTCATTTATAAATTATTTATCCTATTTAAAAATTGTTTAATGTGTGGAATTAAATTATATAATTACCATATTAATTTTTATGATTTCATATAATATATTTTTATATTACTTTATCACCCATTTGTTAATAGTCTATCATCATTTTATCAATTTCAGGTACTAAATTCATATTTCTCGAGTAAGTTTTGTCTTGTTATTTTTTGTTTCAATTACATAGATTATGATTTTATCATCTACATAATTTGAAACATGATTGTGAATTTTATAAATATTCAGTATATATAAATTTTTTAATACTCCATTAAATTTTGTGAATGAAAATAAAATTAACTGATTATGGATACGGAAGGTCGTATATATTCATGGACACTACTTTCATTTCATTTCAATTTTAAATTAACGAAAAGTAACTGATCTATATGTATTATATTTTTTCATTATCATATATATGCCATATATATTCCATATATATCACATAATTCTTTTAAAACCATTATTTATATGGTCTATATATATTGTAAATGAATCACATCACATTGAGGAGCCGATAGTACACACTTTGAAAAACGATGTAACCATATTTACACAAAATAGAAAGAATAAAGGTTTATAATATATAAAAAATAAAGAAATATAAATATCATATATTTAAAATGAAAAAATCATGTACATAATGATGACCAACCATGAGAGGTTGTAAAGGAATAATGAACGACATCATTCTGTGTGATTGTAGTTCACCATTCACGAAAGGAAAAATAATTTCTCATTTGATAGAAGTATTTTTAGGTCAACATAAAACACTTAACATACAAACCTATTAGAATATTTAAAATACTAGTTTTATTATATATTAATGGAATATCAAAAAATTTATGATTTGGGGAGAAAATAAAACTGAATTTATTGTTGAAGAATGTCACATTTTATTTGGGTAACTCCATTTAGTTTATACCAAAACGCATCCTTGATATTCTTTATGAGAAATTTAGGGCTTCTACGATTAGTTTTGAAATGTTGGGAGATTATTTAGTATATATTTGGAAGATCTATTGGGGATAAATGTGGTGTGACAAAGTGAGGGAGGTAGTTCCCTTTTATAATTGAGATGTGGGGCACTTTTTGAAACTAAAAAACTGTTAAATAAATATTCTTATTTTTTATTGAATTTGGGTAAAATGTGTTTTATTTATAAATTAAAATGACGATGTGTATAAATCCTCTCAAAAAATATTTTTTGACTTTTTTATGTCACATTATTACCCATATCATTTGGATTTAACCCTTAGATAATCCCTTTAACCTATACCACGAAAACGTGGCATTTTACTATTTAAGGGTAAATATAATTACTATGAAATGTAAAAAAACATAAATGAGTCATGAATGAATTATTAAACTTTATACCAATTAATTAGATGAAATTTAGTTTTGTATGTATTTTTATCAATTAATAAAATATTATTTATTTTATAATATCTATAATTTTAGTTTGATTGTCTTCTTTACTTGATTGTTTAAAAATATCAATAAAAATAATAAATTAAAAATTACATAAAAACACGAATAAAATGAAAAATTTATATAAAAAAATTTGTTGATGACATAAATAATCTCATATTTTATTTATTTTAGTATCATTAATATTATTTATAACATATTTTCTTTAATTAACCAGTCACACCATCATCATTATGTATCCCTTTAATTTAATTATTTCTTCTAAAAAATAGAAATAAATTATAATTAAAAAGAAAAAAATTTATCCATCTATATACTATTTATTGCCAAACAAATATCATTTATAACCCCATATTATTAATATTTCACTTGTTAAAATGAAAATTGTCTAACAATTGAGTTTTCTATTAATATAATATTATACATTTCTTGCTCAATTAATATTATATTAGAAAGGATATAATCATATATTATGAAATATTATGTTAAAAAACTTTCATAAAATGAAATTAGGGTATGTATTATTGTATTTATTATTATCTTTCTAATATTCTTTTTACGCATAATTAATCGATTTACCAATAAGTTTGGTGACTAAAATATTACTAAATTTTCTCTTCTTATGCCCAAAAATAAAAGAAGATTATTTAAATAGTTTTTAGATAGTATAAGGCCCCGACATTAAACCTTACTTAATATTGAATTAAATGAATAATTCATGTTGAGGATCTTTTCAGGTTTAGAGTTTTACAGAATTCGGACATAACTATTACATCTCAAAAGATTATAAAGTAGACACTTCTACTAAGTTTCCATAGAATAAAAATCTTAAAAAGAAACATGTCTAGTTCCATGTTTTATATAGCATGACTTTCCCTTGATCCCATACTTGACCCCATTCCACATTAAGTCCTGTGAATAACATTTCAAAAAAGATGGTGTGAGCATAAGAAGCTCAGTAATGGATACAGAAAGAATGAAAACTGTTAGTTTATCAAAACAACATGTAAACCATGTATACTCTATCGAAGTAATACTTTTCACCTTTATGAAGAATTAAAATATATTCACTGAATAAAATATCATTACTTACCCCTTTGTAACAAAAATATTACCATAAAACCCATATAATGATCACATAACATATAAAGGTAACTTGGGACATAATCATACTTAAATGGAATAACCATACGGTCAACTTCCACACATATCACTTAATGGAATAGTCATACGGCTGACATCCACACCCAATGCATTTGAGGTTGTAACGTAACCACCCATCCTGGTATTCACAACACCACCTGTCATATGGTTTATCACATAACCACCCGTCAAAAGTCCAAGTACCATTATAAAATCATAGGACATAAAAAATATAATGGAAGGAAAACATTTCCACACATTGTTCACAATATATCACATAAATATATTGACATAAAAATACATTATAAAAACCATTTTCAATACCAAAATGCATAAAAGAGTATATGGTATTCATTTCATTTTAAAAACATTAAGGCTTATTGAGGAAGCTAAAGACCAAATAATACTCACAGCGGTGGAAAAGGTCGTTGTCACCGTGTACGTTAAAAGAAACATTTCTTTTTGTCATTTTGTAAAACGCTTTGTAGAAAAATATTCCTTTCGTATAATGTTAAATGTAAAAAGGGTTTATACACTGTATAAAAGAATGTTCTGTATAAAATGAAATATGCCTCAATTAAAGGAGATTGAGACAAAGTCCCTTACCTCGGGTCCGACTTGACTCGGTCGTTCTTTAACGTCCTGTATAATAAACTTGAGTTAATTTCTACTTTCTTAAGAACCTTTTTCAAGTTCATAATTACTTTTATATAACTTATTACCATTTTATAAACAATATGTAATCATTTATGTTAATAATGTTTTTTTGTCGATATTTGGTTCTTAAGTCAAAAGTGGACTTCTTACAATTACATGTTGTTCGTGTGGTAAAAGTTTCTTTATATACAGAATGATATTCATGATTTGGATATCATATATATCATATATATCTGGCATATAAATGTATTTATAATATTACATAATCAATTTGAGGTAAGAAATGAAATGCACCGTTCATGGAGACGGTAAGCCGTACGTACACATGAACGCTACTTTCATTTCTATGCCATATTAATGGAAATAAAACTAAATGAGAGGTATGTATATTTTAATTAAATAATTATATTAATCATTTATATTTAACATAAATCATATATAATAACTTTAAATCCATCCTTTATATGTCCCACATATGGCATTAACGAATCAAATCACTTTGAGGGGGCGGTAGTCCGCACTTCCTAAAATGAAGATATCACATTTACCCATAATGGAATCCATAAAGGTATACCACAAATGAAAAATAAATAAGCATAAGGAAAACATAAACATAACATATATCATATATAAATATAGTGACATATTAATGGCCTCCATTAAAGGTGTTAAAAGAAGATTGAACAATCATCATTTCGTGAGGCAGAAATTCGCCAACCACAGAAACACTATGTTCTTTAACCATTAGACGGTGGTGTGTGTAGGTGTAGCTCAAATACTTCTTATAACAACATCCTAGTATATTTAATATACTGGCATTGTTACAAAATAAAGGAATAAAAAGATGTTAGAGGGTTGGAGATGCAAAATAAAACAACAGAACACAAGAGAAAACAATACCTTTAAAACGAGTAACTCTTTTTGATTTGAGATCAAAGGCTTCCTTGGAAAGACTTCTGCCCAATGTGAGGCTTCTAGAAGTAAAAGGGGGATGTGGAGAGTCAAAATGGGAAGATCTTGGCCGAACCAAAGGCTTTAGAGGTGTGGGTAAGGTGGTAGAGGTGGGGGCCTTTTATAAGAGGAGAGGAGGGGCACTCTTGTAAAGTTATAAAAGTTTATTTTATTATAAAATAATTTTCGGATTTTAAAGGTCCCACATTGATATATCAATCTATCATATACTTTATCAACATCGAAACGTGAAAAATATTTTGTACCTGAGATAAACATGGAGGTAATGACACTTTGTATGCAACTGATCCAACTCTCTCCAGAATTTCATATGGTCCAATGAACCTTGGACTCAACTTTCCTTTCTTACCAAATCACATCACACTTTTCCATGGAGAAACCTTACGAAATACATGATCACCTACATCGAAAGATAGATCCATCCTCTGGTTATCCGGATAACATTTCTGTCTTCTATGAGCTGTTCTCATGTGTTTCTGAGTCAACTGAACTTTTTCTGCCATCTCTTCTACCAATTCTGGTCCCATCAGCTTCCTTTCACCTACTTCATCCCAAAAAGCTAGAGTTCGACACCATTTACCAGATAATGATTCAAATGGAGCCATCTGTATACTAGAATGAAAACTATTATTATATGAAAACTCAACCAAAGAAATATATTGGTCCCAACTTCCCTGATAATCCCTAGAGCAATCTCGTAGCATATCCTCCAAGGTTTGAATTTTTCGTTCTGACTTCCCATCAGATTGTGGATGAAAAGCTGTACTAAAATTTAATTTAGTACCCAATGACTTCTGAAGGCCTTTCCAAAAGTTAGAAGTAAACCCAGGATCACGATCAGATACAATGGGGAGGGGAACTCCGTGCAACCTGACTATCTCTTTAAGATACAACCGGGCAAGTTGATCTAGAGACAAAGTATCTCGAATAGGAAGGAAATGAGCAGATTTAGTCAATCGATCTACAATAAACCAGATTGCATTATTACCTCTAGATATATTCGGTAATCCCATAACATAGTCCATGGATATATTTTCCCATTTCCACTCTGGCACTAGTAGAGCCTAAAACATCCCTTTCAGTAACTACTGCTCTGCTTTAACCTGCTGTCAAGTCAAACACTTCACAATAAAATCAGAAATATCTCTTTTCATTCCATCCCACGAGTAATACTTCCACAGATCTCTGTACATCTTAGTACTGCCAGGATGAACTGAAAATGGGGAACTATGAACCTCACATAACAACTCATTCTTCAACTATGAATCACCAGGCACACATAATCTCTTCCCAAACCACAAAACAAAATCATTATCAATGATGAATTCATGCAACTTACCCTTCTGAACCTGCTCTACCTTTTTCTGAAACTCAATGTCTTCCCTCTATGCTTGCTTAATTCTATCAGATAGGGATGATCTCAATGATACCTGAAACAATACAGAATAACGTCATGCACCAACAACATCTATTCCAAAGTTCATCAAATCAAAAACCAAAGGATATCGTTCCAAACGTAGCATTGTTAATGAAGCATTACTTTTTCGAATCAAAGCATCAGCCACTTTATTTTCTTTTTCCAGATGGTAATGAATTGTAAAATCATAATGCTTGATTAATTCCAGCCATCTCCTCTGCCTCATGTTAAATTCTTTCTAAGTGAATATATACTTTAATCTTTTGAGATTGGTATATATTTAACACTTTACTCTATACAAATGATTCCTCCAAATTTTTAAAGCGAAAACAACAGCAGCTAATTCAAATCATGTGTAGGGTAATTTACCTCATGAGTTTTCAACTAACGTGAAGAATATTTAATTATCTGATCATTCTACATAAGGAAACAACCATGTACCTTCAACGAAGAAACACTATATATAACAAACTCAACATTCCTGGAAAGGATGTTCCAAAACTATAGCATTCACCAAACTTCCATTCAACTCCTGATTCAACTGAGCCATCACTGCAACAAACTATTTAGTTCTGATTCTGACCATCTCAGGATACTAATTTGAAAGGTGATTTCCCACTGTATGCCTTCCCAGAAAAGCCATTCTATTTCCTCTAAGAAAAACCATTCTTAACACATAAATTCTTAGGCGATGCAACATTGTAATATTTAAATGCTATATCATTTCAATCACACCAAAAATTAATTTATAATTTAACAATTTTCAAACTCCTAATGTTGTCTAAAACGACCTCTGATACCAACTATAAGGCCCCGACCTTAAAACTTACTTAATATTTAATTAAATGAATAATTTACATTGAGGATCATTTCAGGTTTAGAGTTTTAGAGAATTAGGACATAACTATTACATCTCAAAAGATTACAAAGTAGACACTTCTACTAAGATTCCATGCAATAAAAACTATTAAAAATAAACATGTCTAGTTCCATGTTTTATATATAATGACTTTCCCTTGATCCCATCCTTGACCCTATTCCACATTAAGACTTGTGAAAAAAATTCAAAAAACTTGGCGTGAGCATAAGAAGCTCAGTAAGGGATACACAAAGAATGAAAACTGTTAGTTTATCAAAACAAAAATTAAACCATGTATACTTTATCAAAGTAATACTTTTCACCTTTATGAAGAAGTAAAAACTCTTCAATGAATAAAAAATCATTACTTACCCTTTTATAACCAAAAGATTACCATAAATACATATAAATATCACATAACATATAAAGGTAACTTTGGACATAATCATACTTAAATGGAATAACCATGTGGTGGACTTCTACACATATCACTTAATGGAATAGCCATACGGCTGACTTCCATTCCCAATGCATTGGATGTTATAATGTAACCACCTGTCCTGGTATTCACGGAACCACCCTTCATATGGTTTATCACGTAACCACCCGTGAAATGTCCAAGTACCATTATAAAATCGTAAGACATAAAACAAATATAATTGAAAGAAAACATTTCCACACCTTGATCACATATATCATATAAATATATTGACATAACAAATCCATTATAAAAACCATCTTAAATACCAAAATACATAAAAGATTATATGGTATTTATTTCATTTTAAAAACATTACGGCTTATTGAGGAAGCCAAAGACCAAATAATACTCACGGCGGCAGAAAAGGTCGTTGTCACCGCGTACGTTAATAGAAATATTCTTTTTTGTCGTTTTGTAAAACGCTTCATAGAAAAAGATTCCTTATTTATAAAATTAAAAGTAAAAGGGGTTTATACACTGTATAAAATAAAGTTTTGTATAAAACGAAATATGCCTCAATGAAAGGAGATTGAGACGAAGACCCTTACCTCGGGTCCGACTTGACTCGATCGTTCTTTAACATCCTGAATAATAAACATGAGTTGATTTCTACTTGCTTAATAACCTTTTTAAAGTTCATTATTACTTTTATATCACTTATTACCATGTTATAAACATTATGTAATCATTTAAGTTAATAATTTTTGTTTTGTCGATATTTGGTTCTTAAGTCGAAAGTGGACTTCTTACAATTACATGTTGTTCGTGTGGTCAATGTTTCTTTATATCCAGATTGATATTCATGATTTGGATATCATATATATCATATATATAGAGAATATACATGTATTTATAATATTACATAATCATTTAGAGGTAATAATTGAAATGCACCGTTCATGGAGACGGTAAGCCGTACGTATGCATGAACGCTACTTTCATTTCTATGCCATATTAATGGAATTAAAACTAAAAGAGAATTCCAGAATTATGTTCATCATTTATATGTAACATAAATAATATATAATAACTTTAAATCCATCCTTTATACATCCCACATATGGCATTAACGAATCAAATCACATTGAGGTGGCGGTTGTCCGCACTTCCTAAAATGAAGATATCGCGCATACCAATAAAGGAAGCCATAAAGGTATACCAAAAATGATAAATAAATAAGGATAATGAAAACATAAACATAACATATATCATATATAAATAGAGTGACATATTAATGGCCACCATTAAAGGTGTTAAAAGAAGATTGAACAATCATCGTTTCGTGAGGCAGAAATTCGCCAACCACAGAAACAGTATGTTCATTAACTATTAGATGGTGGTATGTGTAGGTGTAGCTCGAATAGTTATTATAAAAACATCCTATTATATTTAAGATACTTTTTTTGTTACAAAATAAAGGAATAAAAAAGTTTAGAGGGCTGTAGAATCAAAATAAAACAAAAGAACACAAGAGAAAACACTACCTTTAAAAAGGGTAACTCTATTTGATTTGAGCTCAAAGGCTTCCTTGGGAAGACTTCAGCCAAAAGTGAGGCCTCTAGGAGTAAAAGAGGGATTTGGAGAGATGAAATGGGCAGAGATTGGCCGAACCAAAGTCTTGAGAGGTGTGGGAAGGTGGTAGAGGTGGGAGCCTTTTATAAGAGGAGACGAGGGGCACTCTTGGAAAGTTATAAAAGTTTACTTTATTACAAAATGATTTTCGGATTTTAAAGGTCCCACATTGATATAATGATAGGATAAGGTGATAAGGGTTCGAAATATACTCATAAAATAGGCATTTGACAAGTGTATGGCTTATATTTTACATTATCTTTTCATTTTATTTAAATCGTTAGTTAATGAGGTAATCACTCCATCATCATGATGTCATAAATAATTTAATTTAATTAATGTCTAAAAATTATAAAAAAAATCATGATGTAGGAAAGAATTTATTCTTTCTAATGAAGATTTATAGTAAAAAATATTACTTATATAACCCAATTTAAAAATTGTTTTAGTAAAACAACTCATGTTTGTGACATTTTAATTTTATCATTAAATAAAAAGTTTTTAATGTCATTTTCCTACCAATGTGGATCCAGGGGGTCACCAAGTATACCCATGGATTTTCATGGTCGGCCATGACACATACAATAAGGGTAGGACATGTTTCAATTTCAATTCATATTATTAAAACATTATTTTTACCTTAAACTACACTAATTACCTCTAATCGCGATTAATAAACTTAAAAGTTACTATTCACCAAAAAATTATTTTAATCCCATTGAATCACATTTTACTTCTTAATGAAAACAATGTATGTCAAATTTTTTAAATTCAAAACACAGAGGTGGTAAAATTTCATTTAAATGAAAAATCAGTTTTTTAAGTACCACTTAGTGGTTTCACTATTCTTCAAAAATTGAAGTTTTTTAGAAAAATACCAAAACTTCACCCTAAGCTATATTTGATATTCCGAATTCAAAAATTAAATCTATTTTACCAAATTCAAAACATATAAGTTTCATTGTTTAATTTAATAATTAATTCTTGCTGTCAGAGCAAATAGCGTGTTTTTATGAAACAATAAGTATCAAAATATTGACACTAGTTTAAGTCTGATTTCAAAGTGAAATTAATTCCAACGGACACTTTTGGATTAAATTGTAAACAAATATTATAATTTCACATTAAAATCAATTTAAACAATAATCTAATCATATAAATATATTATATTAAAAAGAGGTTTTGAAATAAAATAAAACATTTTTCACTATTCATTAAAAATGAACTTTATCGGAAAAATACCAAAAATGTACACAAAGTAAATTTTGATGTCCCGATTCTAAATAAGAATTTTATTTGGTCTAATAGAATTTATAAGAGTGACCAAAACTATATTTAATGAAGGTTCGCTATCAAAATGTGATAAGTGGACCTTTAGTGAATATTAGAGTATCTATGCCTAAAACTGAATTCTTTTCTTATTTTAAGCCTTTATCCATTATTGGATAAATGTAAAAACATTTAACAAACATATATAATCATATTTTAGTTATTTATATTCATTCCCGCCAAAACAATGGCTACGTGTTAACTACCATTTAAAATAATATTATTTTATTACTGGTGTGCAACGTAAGATTTCAAAGAAACTCATTGTTGTGTATCGGGTACGCTATCGAGCATAGAAACCCCTTTAAAGTAAAATTAATATTTAATTGGCAAATATTAATAAATATGAAAATTTATTATTCTTTATTTACCTGGGATGTTACAGATAGTGATTATAAATATAGAATCTATTTTTCATAATTCAAATCATATATTTTACAAGAATTAATTCAAAATTAATCCAGTTGGATAAATGAGAAAATAAGTTTTTAATGCGAAAACGTACGAAAGATTGAAATGGATTTATGTAAAAATGCAATGTGATGTTTATTCCAATGGACTAAATTATATGAAATGATATTAATATCAATATAATTTGTCTTTAAAAATAATTGTAATTATAATTTGACACTATAAATTATTTAAATGTTTTTTTCAATTAATATTCCATAATTAATTACTATTTTTCTATACATGAATATTATTAGAAAGATATGACGAAATAAACCAATGTTAAATTGTGAATTCAAATATAAAATTAAGAGTTTATTTTTTTCAAATTTAATATATGTATTTTTCAAAAATTTGTTTTCAAATTGGTTCTCCATCAAAAGACGGTAAAACTTCTTTAAAAAACAAATAGTTTTTCTGTGTGTAAAAATTTGTTTTTTCATATATTATGCCAATAAAAAAATAATAATTGAATATGAATATTATTTTATAGAGTATATAAAATATTAATATCACTCACCAATAATAAATAATTTAATTTATATCACATATTATCTTCATATATTATTTTATAACTATTTTTCTAATAATCATTGATCATTTAAACTATTTCAGGTGTTAATTACTTATTTCCTGAGTATGTTTTGACTTGTTTTTTATTATTCGAATAAATTATATATTTATTTTACCACATTAATATTATAAAACATGAATTAGATCGAATATATATTTATTATATCTGTATTTTTAATAATCAATAAAATTTGGGGATAGAAAATGAAATCCATTATTCCTGGGGATGATAGGCCGCACGTACGCAATAATAATACTTTCATTCATTTTATCTATTAAAAGACTCATATGTAAATGATATATATGTATATTATAATTAAATTATAATATATATGTCCAATATAACACATATGTTTATCAAAACCATTCTTTAGACATTCCATATATAGTGTGCAAGAATCACATCATTCTAAGGAGACGGTAGTTCACTCATCCACAAATGATGTTATCGTATTTGTAAAAATGGAAAGCATAAATGAATGTTTTATATTAAAATTAAATAAACATAAATATTATATATTAAATATAATCACATCATGTCCATCATTATTACCAACCATGAGTAATGTTAAACGAAAAATGAAAGACATCGTTCTGTGAGGTGGTAGTTTGTCATACACGAATGGTAAATCTGTAACCCATTTAATGGAATTGTTTATTGGTGTAGGTTGTTCCAATAGCATAACAATATATAAATAGATTTTTTATCCTATTGTTATAATATAATAATTAGAAAATAAGAAATGAAGGATTGGGGGATGAAATTAAAGTAATGTGATCCTTGACGAACATTGCCTATTATTTGGCTAACTCATGTTCGTATATACTAAATACTTTATTGGGTTTATTTATACCCAAACTGATGATTTTATGATGTGGTAGTTAATTCGGTAGATTATTTTTTCAGCCTTTGGTTGTGATATATGATTGATGTGGGAGAGGTTGTGAGGGAGGAGGTTTTCTTTTATAATTGATGTGATGTGCACTTTTGAAAACAATATAACTATTAAATTTTTATAATTTATTTTTTATTTAAAAATGGATCCAAAGTGATTTTATTAAAATATAATATTATCAGGTCTCTAAATACTCAAAAAAAAATTAGTTAACTGAGGTCACATTATTACTATTAATTGTTTTTAAAACCTTTGTTAAAACCTTTAACACTTACTGTGAAAACTAGTCCTTTTAAACTTTATGTGTAAATATAGTAACTATAAAAGTCTAAATAACCATAAATGAGTGATTGATGACTTTTTAACCATTATAAATATTTATTGGATGAAAGGAAAATTTTATCAATTTTATATAATTTAAGAAAATTTTAATTATTTTAAAATATCTATAATATCTATTTTGAAAATATTCATTATATGAATTTTTAATAATACCAAAAAAAGATATATTCTAAAAAGTAATTATTTAACACCAATAACATGTCAATTTAATCAATAAATTTATTTTACGACATTAATCATCTAATTTTAATATTAATTTGGAATTTTTTTAATATCTTTTATTTGATATTTCCTATAAATAAATAATTACAACATCATCATTGTGAAAGACATTAATTTAATATATTATTACATAAAAATAAAAAAAATTATAATGATAAATATTAAAAATTTATATTTTAAAAAAACATTTATAGTAGAACATATCCCTTATATAATACCATATGAAGATACATCACTTGTAAAAAAATTGGTTTGAAAAATTTATTTTCAAAGAAGATTATATTATAAATGTAATACTCTAATAAAAGTTGATTATCAAGGTTATAATTCCATCCTAGGGATTATTTTAGTCAAAAGAAACTGATATACTGTAATTAGTACATTTTATGTGGTAATTTTATAGTTTTTATAATATTATTTTTACCCATAAATACTTTATTGACCCATAATAGAAATAATTAAAATATTACTAAATTTAGTATTCATATGCCCAAATAAAAAATAAAACTACATAAAAAATTTGTATCTACTGATTCCAAATCTAGAATCCATTATTAAAAATTTTAAACACATAAATTTCGTAAATTAATTTTAAATTAATCTCATTGAGGAATTGCAAAAGCATGTTTTTGTAGTGAAAACATTCAAAATATTAAAATTCTTTCTATATCCAAGTTCAATTTTAAATTGATTAAAATGACATATATTATATTAAATGATAAAATATAGATCTAATTATACATTAAATTAAATTTATAATATAATTTAACAAAATAAATTTTTTAGATGAAAAAGTTTTTTTCAATTAAAATCCAATATTCTCTCACTATTAATAAAAACATGAAACTTAAAGAAAATACCAATAATTAAAACGGAATTAATTATTATTATCCCGATTTAAAAGAAAAATATTATTGTTTCTTATATAATATATTAAACTATCAAACTGAAATTTAAAAAAAAGATCGCAAGAAAAAGTTGGTAAAATTAACTTTATAAAAAGACACGTTTTTATGAATTAAATTGAGTTTGTTCCTATATTATAAATATAAAAAATATTATAATAATTAAAAAAATATTTTATTGAATACATAAAATATTAATATCATTCTCCAATAGTAATCAATTTAAAATATTTTGATAAAATTCTTTTGTGAGCATAAATATATATTTTTTAAAAATATTTATTTTATTCAATTGGTTATAATATTAATTAATAAATAAATTCTTACAAATTAATTAAAAAATATTTCATTATAAGTTAGTTAATTATACATATAACCGCTAACTCAAACTATGTAATATATTGTTATATTATGTAATAGTATTTTAATAATATATTGTCATTATATAAAACAAGGACATGAATTTAATGAAATCAAATACATTGTTGTGTGTATTGTATGATTTACATTGTGTTTCTTAAAAAGAAAGATAACAATGAATATTTCATGGTCACTATTGCCGTTGTGGAATTTTTTATCACATTGGGTTTTCATGTTCATACAACATATCTATATTAGAAAATGGTATGAATAAAGTGGTATTTTTTTGCGAATATCAGAACAAACATTTATATAAACATTCTAGAACTGATAATGGAAACTCAGAAGGTGTGTAATGTTTAATATTTAAGACAGTATAATGAAAAAAATGATAAGAATGTAAAGAATGATGAGAAGATAAAAAACGATGAGAATGAAAATAAATAATTCTTAGTTATTTGAAATAACAATTGAATGCGCCTAAAATGATATGAAAGAAAAAATATCAACTGAATACAAAGGAATGAAAAAAATTTATTATATAGAAAAAAATGTTGATAAATTTTTTTCAACATATGGTGATTTAAATATTTATAAAATATGCATAATATGTGATCCAGAAATATATGTTACTATTTTTTTGAATATATTTATGGAATAAGATGAAGGAACAAAACATTTGTTAAAAAATCATTATAAAAAAGGTTACTAAAGTTAAAGAGTAGTTGAAAACTACATCTAATGATCACACTAATGGGAATGAACTTGTTTCAAAATCTAAGGCAGAAAAACCCAATGGAAAAATGAAAATTCAATGAAAATTATTGGTATATTAATAAACATTCATGAATAAAAGAATACTCACATTCTAATTTTTGATATTTTGAATCTATTATGTTCCTCCAAATTCCAAAAAATTTTTTTATTGGTTCTAAATTATACGGAATTGATATTTATGATTTTATGAAAATTAGACATTATTATCTTAAAATTATTACTAAAAAAGTTAACAAGGATACACAAATGTGTTTCATGGGATGTTGTGTTTTTAGACAATAAATTTTATGGCGTGTTTGTTTTTATGGGTGTATATTACTTCTATCGTAAAAAATTATCATTTTTCTCTAGAAATAAAAGGGTTTAAAGGATCATAAAATGGGTTTTAATTAATTTTGTGATATTGAAAACATTTTATAACAATAATTAGACACTCTTTTTTTCAACATGAGGTTCACCCATGTATAAATTTAGTTGTTTAGTTAAAGGATATTTTTTAAGAAACTCATTGGATACTTATTTTATATTAAGGAAAATTTCCCATGATGAAAGTTTCTAATGTTTGGAAATGGGGAAATTTCTCATAAAGGGGTAAAATTATCATGATGGATTTATTGAATTATATTGTTAGATATGGGGGAGATATATTAAATGCAAGAAGTATAAAATTGGATGAGTATAAAAATTTGGGGATCATGAGTACATTGGGGGATGAAATGGAGAATGCTTGAGTATTGACAAGAAACACAAATGAGGTGATTTTCAAGAACATTTTTTAGTGGTTGTATTTGTTGTTAATAGATCAGTATGTGGAATACATTGTTAAATGTGAGTAATGCTTTAAAAAATAAAGGTGTTGAATTTTATATAAAATTATGGATATTGAAATTTCTCCTGGAATATTGTCTACCAGACCACCATCAGTCATAAATGTTTTTTTTAGTATAATGAACCACAAGACTCTATCCATTGGATTGAACCATTAAGAATATGTTGGTTGGAGGTGGTATTCAATTACTGAAATATGCTTGTGATATGTATTTTTATTTTATTTTCAAAAAAAGAATATCCAAAATTATTAGGTTTTACTAATCATAGGATATGAATAAAAGGGAACATAGTAATTAAATTATCTGAAGCAATTATGATATGAAATTGACAAGTTAATTTCATCTGCTCCGATGGAGGGTAGTGGATGAGGTTTTATTTTAGAGTCATAATGGTTCTAAAAAATGTTTTTATTAGTATGTGAAAAAGTTTCAAATTTTAATTTATCCATTATATATATTACGCAGAATTTACATTCCATTATCTCTTAAGAATTATTAGTAATATTAAATAATTGTGATCCATGTTGTGTGAATAAAAGGGAAAAAGATATTTTGGGTAGGAGTTGTAGAAACATGTATATTAGTTATGTTATGAAAACTGATCAACCACATATAATCTCTGCTAGAATGATGGATATGTAATGAAAATAATAAATGAAGTATTATAAGAACGACTTTAAAATCATCAAACATGCCATACCACTGGTCTAAAAGACACAACTAACAACTACTTCATCAGAGTGGGTTTTGAAACCGATTCATCATCCATAGAATGATGGGTGGATGATTTCATCTTTTTAACTAGAATCGTACACTCAGTCTGAGAAAATATGTGAATATTTATTTTATAGTGATGATTCAATTTAAAATATGAGAAATTTTTTAGTTTCTAATAAAGTAGGTGCATAGGATTTTAAATAGTTTAAATTTGTAACTATGTTACTCAACAATTTTTCAGCCATAATCAATTGACTCGAATAATTTAAGCATGAAATCAATTGTCTTTTTATTTATTAAAAATGGTTGAAATTAAATGAGAAGCGTATGTTTTAATTTAGTTAATTGAATAGGATATAGTGTTTTGAATAGATGAATATATTATCCATGAAAAGATATTTCAAGGAAAAAATTCCATTAGACACATTTCTATAAGAAATTATAACATACAAAGTCTAAAGTGGAAACATCAATCAGAGTCACAAAAAAATGTGGCCAGACTCATGTAATCAGACTGAGGAATTGTATGTAAATTCAAATATGTCTAGAGTTTTCAGATATTTCAATGAAGATTATAGAAGATCCTATAATTATTTTAATTATATAATGAAGTCAGATATGAAGACTTAAATGAATGTGAAATTTGGGAAGTGTGAATTTTCTTGACTGGGTAGTAGAATTATTTTTCCTACCTCTGACATTATGGGATGACTATAAATAAAATTGAGTAGTATAATCATACATGAAACTGTTCATGTTCACTTAGTACTGACAACCAGATACTATAGGTGAATATTTTGATTCCAACCAGTGTTTTGTTTCAATTTGAAGTTAATTAATTTCTATCATAATAAGATATATCAGAGCGAGTCCATTATAGTATGTTTCAATGGAACTCGTTCCATCAAAGTGAGTTTCATTAGATAGTGTTCTAATGGATGGATACAAATTTGGTTTTCAGTTGATATTTTACTCTCTTTAATCATTAATAAAATAAAAAAATCAAAAAAAAAATTAAAAATTTGACATAGATTTTCATAATGATGTTTCATGAGAATGTCTAATTAGGTTGAATCATGGTGAGGAAGTTTTACAAACATTTATTCTAGAAGAAGCATTAAGGCCAAAATGTTATTTAGGGAATTTTTTTAGTTCGTGAATATTGCAATTAGGTAATTTGTTATTCATATTACTTGTGGAAAATAAGAATAAATTTCATATTTGAATGAATAAAGAAGAAAAAACATAAAGCCTGTAACTATGGATACCTACCAACTTTTGAAAATGATTGTTTGTTTGATGGGGTGTATAACTATATATGGGTAAATTAGTTAAAAAATCGATATTTGGGGTATAAATAACTATATTAGGAAAAATTAAACAATTATTTTAGAATTGTTCACTACATGTGCCCATATATTCCAGAAATATGTTAGTAAATGAATCAATGTTGGTGGGACTAACCAATATAGACAGAAGTAGATCATTTCATGAAATATTTGAAATATCGTGTGATTCCATCTCTTTATAATTGAGTCAAACAAATGGTATATTTATTTAGTTTAATTTTAGTGTATCGTAAATCATACATGTTTCAGAAGCTAAGAACAGTTTCTAACTTATTTATGAAAAACTACATATAAAAATAAATAAAACCACTAATTCCCTCCCATCCATGGAGTCTCGATCATACATGGGAAAGAAAATAAACATGATTTGGAAGAGTTACAAAAAAAATATTTCTTCAATACAAATCGACTCAACATAGGTAAATATAACGAAGGGTTGGTAGGTGTCATCAGAACATGAGATATATAGATTTCCTAATTCAATTAAAGGTGATGTAACAATAACAGAATATTTGATAACATATTTCTAATTGGCCATCAGGAGATTTTATAATGATTAATTGTTAAATAAATGGATTAAAAAATAGAACCGATGTACACTAATTTGGATTGAAATATGTTAAATCCAAACGGGGTAAAAATTAATAGTTGAATGTAGGTCATTATCAAAAATATGAGAAAGTATTATAAAATGTATATCTATAATGAACACTTAGTAATTAGAAATTATATATAAATTTATTGAATTGAATGTATAGAAACCTTCCCACCAATGGATATGATCAAAACTATATAAATTATTTTAGAAAAAAATTATATAATGATTATATGATTTATCAAACAGATCATAAAAATATAGTTCTTTAATTATAATTTTTCTGAAGATGTATAAAATGTAAAACCTAAATGTTATGGGAATTTGAGAAATTATTCTATTAGTTTTTATAAACAATGATCTATTTATTGGTTGAATAATTATTCATCATATTTTAATATTCTTTTACATAAATATATCATTTTTTAAATTTTTAAAAAATCATGAACTTTTTTTAAAAAATTAATTAACAGATAATTTTTATATTTCACATCTCTCTTATTGATGAAAAAAAAATCATGAAAATTTTGATCCCAATTTCATAATTAGTGGAATATTTATTATGATATTTATTTTCAAAAAATATACCATGTTTATGAATCCTTTATACAAGGTAATAAAATACATATATATATATTTAAATAATTTTTTTAAAAAACACATACATCAGTAAAGTGATCAAAATATTCAGAATATAAAACATTAAGAATTTATTTCTTCTATTATTACATGGAAGTGGTTTTTTGAATAACATAAAGACAATCCACTCTTAAAGAAAAAAAATTCTTGAATAAAATTTCTTGTGATTCTTTATTTAGATCGCTCATATAAACAATGTTGTGTATTTATCCTAATATAACTTTGAATTAATTATGAAGATTATATAAAAAATAAGACATAAAATCATTTTTTATCTTAAAATAATACACATATACACAAAAGAGGTACCAAGGATGTATTCATAGTATTTGTTGGTGAATAAAATATAATTATAAGGGTATACATCAATCCATTCATAACAAAATAAACATGACTTTTGATCTCAATCAATAATTTTAATTTTCATTAATTGAGGATTGGTAATCCATAAAAGAACTATGAAATTGATAATTACTAATTTATCATTGTAATATCAATATATCAAAACATTTTGTGTGGATAAATATGTCTTTTGGATAATGATGTTCATTGCTTCACAAGATGTCTTCCCAATCATTATTCATCACATTGAACCATAATAAGTAATAGTGGTTTTGTTTCATCAAATATGGAATCTCATTTACAAAAAAATATTGAAACCCTTTTATCATAGATTTCATCTTATTTTGGAGATATCTAAAAAATTTATATTAATATGATTCAATTTACTATATGGGATAAAATTTCAAGAACTCTAATACATCTTTTTATGACAAAAAGAATTAAATCCACTCTAGTAATATTGGTATTATGTACATGGTTGATGAGATTTTATGATTGTGGGATGCTGTTAGTATTTTCCCCAAATATATTCACATATTGTTTTCATATGGAAATATTATACCGTATAACTGTTTCTTAATGGATATGATTTATCATTCATTTATGTTACTTGTTTAGAAAAAGAAAAATGATTTGATGAAACCCCCGAAAATATATGTATCCTTAGGATATCTATGATTGCCGCCAATTATATATGGTCATGAGGATTTGATAAGATTATTATGACCTAGATTACATATATAGTGATCCAACTACTCTATCATAAGATATATGTTGGTGAAAAATTATTTATATTGACATTATTAATATATACCATGTGTATTTTCAAATATCTGCCATTGGTTTTACTCATGTGTACATTGGAAATGAATCATTCAACATGAGGATTTCATATATTCTACCTAATTGTTATATTTCATAGTTAATACCTATATATATATATATATTCATCATCAGATAGATATTGGGTCTAACTATAATCATTTGGATGGATATTTTTAACAATGACTGAATGTGGGGATCCAGATAAAGGGTTTTGACACGATGAACCTCAATTTTGTTTAAGTAAGTGTATTGAGATAGTATCAAAATTACATATTATTTAATAATATAAGATTTATTTAACATGAAAATTAATTAATGATATAATACATATAGGGTTGAAATTCTCCTTGTATCATGCTTAACCCAAATGTTAAACACTAATGAACATATCAAATTCATCTTTAGTGTATTACATAACCCCAAACACTTTTTAATTTGTTTATCTAATTATTTTTTTATAATACCACTATTAGGTAATAATTATGAATTACACTCATAATTATTTCCTTATAAACAATAATCCCTTGGGATCACACTAGATAATTATAAAATATATACATGGACTAATGTGATTTTTTCATGTGTAAATACAATTAAGAAAATTATAATCACAAATAAGAATTAATTTTCACAGATTTTGATATTTTAATCTAATAATATTTATTTAATTAAATATTTACTATGTTGTAATGATTTAAATGTAGATTTATTTGTATTATTAAAATATAAACATGTATAAATGTAAAATCCCAAATGGGATTCAGAATTATGCTTAAATTAATTGGTTTTAAGGGAACATCTCATATATAAAATTCAAAATAAAATCATGATCGATGATTTAAACATATCTTTTATTAAAATTTACAAACACATAGTCTCTTTAATGAACCTCCAATAATGGTTTCATATTGAATCCATATTTTTAGTCTATTTACATCTCAAAGTTACCATTGGATGCAATTTATTTCACAACCATTAGTTTAGTATGAATGTATCTACCATGGTGGAAATGTAATTTCCATTTCCTTATAAATATGATGGAGGATGTTTATAGTCTTCATTATATTAGAGATAATGATATGTTAGGGATTAGTGATCCCAATAGATCCTATTTTTAGATTTTTTTTCTTCTAATTTTTCTATATTAACAGGTCATTTAGACTCTTTCCCATAATTTATTTTTTCTTTTCCATATAGAGGTGTGTAAACCCAAAATTCAGTATCCGAACAAGGAGTATGTGATTTGAATATTTAGTGGAAATGAATAGAGACATGAATTCATTAATTAATTTTTGATCTAAATATTACCAATCTAATTAACAGATATTTAGATTATTTTATTATTACTTCTTTTATATAAATTTTATGTTAATGGTTATATTTTTTAATGATTCTTCAAAATCCTAAAGATAAGTAACCCCAATAATGAAAATCACCTTGAACCAACAATATCGGAATGATACTTAACCAAATGAAAAATTATAGAAAATAATTCCTTTTTAGTATTAGAATAGTTCAATTATGTTTGGTCCATAGTTTTTTATGTATATTCCATTATATTAGATATGAAATAAATCATTTATGAAATGAAAATTTTAACATAATTTTTTCATTAATTACAAATTATTTTAAAAGGATAATCCTACCATGTTGGTAGGATTATTTGTGGTGATGTTACTCTCTTTTTTCAATACATCAAATTCTATTTTAATATTTTCCTAGAAAACAACATATATAAATATATGTTTTTTTCAGCAACATTAGTGATATTTTACTAAAATATTCAATAAATCAATTATACAAACCACGATGTCCAAAAATTAATTCACATCTCAAATACCATTTGGGTAGGCTAATAAAGAAATAAAATCAATTTTTTTACTTATCATCCTAGATACCCTCTATAAAAATAACATGAAAACAAATTCATTATACCATAAATTGAAACATTTATTAATTTATTACAATGATATTTCCAATTAATAGATGAATAATTAAATGAATATTAGTCAATTGATTAAAAAATAGGTTCCATTAATAGTGAAATCAATCAAATGGACCCCAGTAACATTCAATACATAATCATAGAAAATACTATCCATGAAATGATGGAAAGAACACAAAGTATTACATATGATAAAGGGAATAATACAATAGGATAATGTAATAAGGTTATTTTATATATTCTCATTACTTAATAATATGGGATTTTATATATCTATTGGTATCTTGAAAAGACATCAAGGAAAAATTAGTGAGACTAACCATTTGACCATTCCAACATTTGGTTAATAAATTATAATACAAAATCCTATTTATTGTGAATAGATAATATTTTGATATCTATGAATACACAAAAACAAATTTTTAGTATAGTGGAATTCGATTCGTTAATCTCATTATGAACACCTATAAGAAATGTATTTTTAAGTGAAATTTGTATTTATACAACCCATTTAGTTTTAAATATATGATATCCAATGGCATATTATAATAATATAATTGCGTACATTTTAAAACATAAACAAGGTTTGGTTTTAGTCATTTTTTGGTAGATATATTTCTTTAGATTCATAGTAAAAAGAATTATATAAATGCACATTTATGAGAAAATAATGGTGACAATAGCTTGTGTTCATCCTATTTTCTTTTAACAGTCTATTATATGGTTATAATATTTTAATTGAATCTATGCTGAGAGGTTATTATAAATAATGGTAGGTAATTTCATAATACCCTAAATAAATTAATATTTTATGAAGTTGGGAGGTGTTTTGACATGAAATCAAGGAGTATTATGAATTAATGTCAATTATATCCTAAGAATAATGTCATTTATACAAGTTATTTTTTAATTGTTTCTCAGATTAGAGATAAATTCACCCCCAATAGTCATTAGATAATCACGGTTACTATTATAAAATCCCAAGATGATATAAATCATTAATATAACTACATCCATTCCATTTTTTAACACTAATGTTACATTTGTTAATAAATCCTTTCAGAAAATATCAAAAAGATATAAATTGAATAAAAAAGGTTAAGAGGTAAATTTTTTATATCACCATTTATGTGGGGAAAAAATAATTTTATTTGACAAAGTAAATTTATCTATTTTGGTTTCTTTCATTTCATATATAATAATAAATTCCAAAACATCAACCTTGATTTCCATGGATAGGATTCCATTATTTACCAGGATAAATTTTTGTTGTTGTTTTTAGAAATATATTATGTATAATCAGTGTTGTTTGTAATTTAATTTTTTTATACTCTATTGGAATTACATTGAACTACTATGGGAACAAAAAAATACATTATGCTAACAAATAATCCATTAATACACTAGTAGGTTGAATCATTAATTTATTCTCCAATGGATCTACAATTCACTTGAGTTTCAAACATCCAAACTAAAATGTTTAGAAAGTAGATTGTAGAATCACCATAATTAAATTAATAATAATAAATAAAACATTATAGAGATAAGTATTCCCTATGATTCATTAAATTGAAAATGTTCAAGGATTATTTAATTTACTTTTTAAAATTATGGTCGAATCAATATTGAGAAAATTCTCCTTATACGTTCTCTCTCATCCCCTTGAAGTTGTTAATGGTGTATACAACATTAATTAAGAAGAAAAAAATTAAAGTAATTTTCATAATATTATGTATGAGAGGGATATTAACATGAAAAATCTTAAATTTATTAGAATTTATTTATCAAACATAAATTTCATTATATTTTTTTGAGTTTTGGATTCATAAGATAAATGTATGAAGGGATTTTGAATTCAAGTGGTGAATCTCGACCACTTTGTTTCACATCTTAATTTTTTATAATTATTTGACTGCATAAATTATTTTGGAGTAAATAATTAAATAATTTTTATTATCATGGTGTTATATTTATCATTATGAAAAACTCTAGGATGAGATATATTATTAAAAATAAAAATTGTTGTGGAGTGTACAAAACTCTTTTCATTGGGATTGATAATATGTTTAGACGAATGATTTTTATAAACACATTCATTTTCACACTAATAATGTTTTCCAATTATAAAACATTAGTGTACCAATATTTAATTAATAATCGAATGATTATCTAGAACATGAGGTTTTAGGATTCCGTATTCAAAACCATTTCCTCAACACATTTTTTAGTCATGGGAGGTGTTATTGGAGTATTTTTTGTCATTAGAAGATATATATTATTACCTTGACCATGATTTAGGAATTAACATATAAAAATTGTTTCTAATTTAATTTGAATGTTACTTATCATATTCTATGATTTTTATAAATTATTTAAAAAACAAATCAATTAAGAGTTATTTAATCATTACAAATTTAGAAAACGTTGAAGAAAATGAGGGTTGTTATGAAGGATCATATTATGTGATATATATTATCATTTTTATGAGGGTTTTAACCTTAAATATAATAAAACATGGGGTGGATATTGATAAATACAAACATATGTTCACATTTAGTGACTTTGTATGGTTACTATATATATAATTTTTTTACTTTATATCCATGTTTGTAAATTTTATTTGTGTTATATTTTTTTATTCCCGTCATTTAATTTATTAATTGATTCTTTTACAAATGATTGGATTTAAAATATCATCTACTTTCTTTCAATTCATTATTCTAGTGGGGTTTATTGATTTATTGTAGAATCATGATTTTATGTGTTAAATGATTTCATTCTTATTTGGGAAATATTTAATGTAACCTACCTTTTGAATTATTTTTTATTCTATGGATTACATTAAATTATAAAAAAATTTGTACATTTCTATGAAATATTTAAAACTGAAAACAAAGAAAGGTTAAAAAATTACAATCTTTAAAAAAGGGGGAAAATATATAAAAAATTCTCAAAAACATGACCATAACAATAGAATTTGAAACAATTGCCATGAGATCACATTTTATGTTCTCTTAAAAGGGTATATTTAACTCTTTATACTTAGTTTTTTATTAATATGAATTAGTCAATTGACGTTGTAATACTCTATCTTAGTCAACTTTTTATCATTGGAAAAATAAAAACTGGAATGAATGAAAAATAAATGGAATAATAGAGAAAATAAATTGATATGGTATCTACTAGAAAAATAAAACATTTATCCCTAAAAATGATGCAATAATGTGGAGAATGATGTCGAACATGTGAAAAAAGATTTTAATTTACATGTTTTTTTAGTAAATCATAACATTGATAGTTTTATAATGGAATAAAAAAGATCAATATATTAGGATTATTTCACTATATGTAATTTTTAAATGAAAAATAAAATGTTGGGCTTTTATTTTTTTTAAAATTTATAAATTTAATAATGATAATTGAAATTTATTGTTTGAGGAATCATGAACACTACGGGTAAATGTCTCTTGATTTTAATCTATCATTGAACTCATGGTATGTGGGATAAGTCATGTATTCTAAAATTTATTACATATAAATCATGAATTTTAAATAAGTTCATACTTTGTTATCATTGCTGTTTTAATAATTCACATGATATTAATAACCACTAATCACTCAAAATCAATGAAAATATGTGGATGTGAGATTTTTAATCATCAATGATTCATATCAATCAAGGGATATGATGAAGTTATATTTATATTTATTACATATATTATCAATAAGTAAAACCAAATAATCATTATTTTTTACTTTTATATACAATCCAAAATTTCTATCCAAATAAACATTAATGAAAACCAAAGATAAGAGAAGATGCCAAACAACCCAAAGAATCCGTCAATATAGATTATTCATGAATGCATATAGAATTTTTACATATAATACAATTATAATAAATATTAAATAGATATATAAAAATGGATAAAAGAAAATGAATAATTAAATTTTTATAAATCCTATTACCATTTCATAATGTATAAATTAGATTTTGTTTATTCATTATGATTCACACACTCAGACTAATTAATGAGTGGATTAGTGATATATGAGGTTGAAGAAGAACAAAATGGATATTGTATTATCTCATTCTCAACAAACCTCAAACACTAGATTTCCAAACCATAAAATAATACGATGAATTATTTTAATTAAACACATTTTCATTTGGAATCATAAAATATAAAAAGTATTTTGACTGTTGGTGAGTTGGCCATGTCATGTTATGTAACACCTTGAGGTTTTGTAAAAATAAATTTAAATCCAAGAAACATTGAATCTCTATATAATGAAAATTTTATTTCATATGATAATTATAAATAGTCTGTTAAAAATCATTTTTCCACATCTATGATTTGAATTTCAAAAAACAATCATCTATAGTTTTGATTAAGAAGTTATTTTTAGTTTGATATAACCAATTTATTTTTTTCTGAAGAGTAACATACACTTATGAATTGAAATATAAATAGTAATATGAACATTATGAATAGTAAATTATATATTTATTATTTTTTCTAATGGTTATAATATAATGATATCATGATTAATTTTTCTAGGTGGTATAAAACGAATTATAGATTTAAAATTGTTTTGTTTCAAATAAATTATGATTTTATTTAAAAATTAAATTTAGTATATAAAGAAATTGTTTTCAAATAAGGGATTTAATATTTGAATTATACCATGTAAAAAATGGTTAAGGAATTTTTTTCATATTTTTCTGAGACAGTTGAATTATTAGCGATTAGTATAAATACAGTTCTATGTTATTATGTTTTTAATTACATCATAATGATGTAAAAAGGATGTAATAATTCATGTCAATGATTGGGGATTTAAATATTATTTATTTGTCCCAAGTAGCCCATACCATGGGAAAAACCATGGGCAAGACGATGATTTTGAAAAGACTAGTAATGTGGTTCCCTTCTAAAATAATTAATAACTCCATCAATATCACTATAAATAACACCATCAGCCTACTCTTCCAGTCACAACTATATTGATTTTAGAATTTTCTAAATTATGCCCATTCCCCTTATAATGTATTTTCACCATGTCCAAGGCCTGAGGGACTCACCAAAAAGGCTGAAACCAAACTCTTTAAATATGATATCAAGTGGATGAGATCAAGAAGTAAAAATCATCTTGTATATAGTTGTGTTTTATTTTAAATGTTTTTATTTTTTATAAAATATTAACCTCCAATTATACAAGAGGCATGAATGCTACAATATATTATATATTCTGTATAATTATCATTTTTATGGAAAACTTCATCATCATTCTTCCTCTCCTCTTCCTCTGATTCTAAAAATAAAAATACCATCTCTGATGTGTCGATTTACCGACATCGTTGATGAGGTGTCTTCAATTTCCATTAAATCCTTCAAATATTTTTGTAAAACCAATTTAATGGTTCAATAAGACTTTAATGTTTGTGATATGATTTCAATTATGTTCTCTAATTCACATATATTCATAATAGTAAAGCTATATGATGAAACATGTTGGGGATTATTGAAGAACTGTAAAATTGATCTTAAAGAATATCATTAATGATTTATCTAATGAATCATACTTATAAACAAATAACAGAATAATTTATGGAATAAAATAATATTATTTAAAAATATTAACACCATTTCATTCATGTTGTCATGTTTTTCTTCCATTCGATATGAATTGTTTTTGTAAACAACCATGGAAATCATGTGAAGTAGGCACCCGGAAAAATATAAATTTCAAAATGTTTTTAATAAATCGGTCGAATAATGATATAAAATTATCACAAATGGTGTTATAAATATTTCATTTTTCTTTAAAATAAATATAACACTATTTTAACCATTATAATATATTTTTAAATCAGTTTGATGTATGATGAACCAGAGGTAAGGGAATTACTAAGACATATTCCTTTCTTTGGGATAACATTCTATTTCATTTATTTCGTAGTACTAAGATAATTTTTATAATTATATTAATTATTATTATGTTTTTTATATTTAGTTAATGTATATAAATTTATTACTTTTGTTATATAAATTCTCACATCATTTATATGATATTTATAAGGGGTTATCCTTTAAAATTCTCATTAAAATTATAATTTACATAATTCAGAAGAATTGTTTTTATAAAAGTATTACTATTTTATGATTATGTTCTCATATCTCACTCTAATTCATTGGTTATCTGTATGTTTGTGGTCAGATGTATGGTTACTCCAAGAGTAACTGCGAGAGTTACATCTTAAAGTAGAGATGAGGGTTACATTGTAAGGTGACCATTAGTGTTATAAATCATATGGTATTCATGAGGTTTTTATTAAATGTAATTAATACCCAATATAACATTATATTTTTATATATTTTATCTAAATATTTATGTAAATAACATTTTTATAAAGTATTTATATATATCAGTGAGAAGTGCATCTTCGTCAAAATGACTTCAAATTATTATAAGTATTCCTAGACAAATGATTTATTTCCTTCTATTTATATCACTTATTATGATTTTTATTCTCATCCAATTTTTGTAAATATTTTTCCTAGGTTATAAGGATGTGAAAGAGAACTAATTAATTCATGTTAAATGTTATGAACATTTTTCAATGAAATCATGTCGTTGTATTGTGTTATCATTTTTATATTTTGGAGGAAATTTATACTAATTTCATTGTACACACATTTCGTGAATGTGGGTTGTAATGTATGAGTTATGTCATTTGATTATAAAACTACAATCTGAAAATAAGAATGGGAATGTAAAGAAGTAAAATATAGCTGGTAAATATAATTTATTTAATGTTTAAGGTCAGTTGATTATATATAGTATTATATAATTGGTTATATTACATTAGTAGTTAGTATGATGTTAATGGAATACCATAAATGATTTAAATCTTCTTTATATGATGAAATGGTATATAATTTAAAGATTAACATGATTATAGATCTATGAATTTTCTGTTTTGAATGGTTTTCAGAAGAATTAACATGGAGGTTTACATTGGACGAAATCGAGAGGATAATTTCATTCTGAATCCATAGCTGGGAATGATGGGAATTAGAACCAATCAGTTTGTGATATTAATTTCACATATAAATCAGGAAATAACTATTGGTGGCATCCATGAATGGGAATAAACAGATCTACCATAAAGTAACCTGATTATAGTGGAATATTTTTTGAGGCTACAACCTTCTTATTTCAATGTATCTTGTTACAATATAGCAGATGAATGATGGAATAAATCCCTTCAAAATACTTTCGATGTTATGGTGTGTTTATATAAAAAAGTGTTATACTTTCTATTTATTTTTTTGATGGTGATGTTGATCCGTGGTGGTAAATGGTAAAAAAATATCAGTGATATAAACGAGATTTGTGCCTCAGAGTGTGATGAAATTAAAATTCATTTCATTTAAAAATATTATTCTATGGTGGTTAGACATATGATAGAGAATAAATTATTTTAATTTAGGTAAATTAAGAAGATCCAATGGATGTGTATAAAGAAAACATCACTCAACTAGTAAGGAATGATCCAAATATTATACGAAATATTGATAAAAAATCAATCATTTTTACTCATGGTTGAAGCCAGTATACTGAGGGGAATTGGCCTCCCAAGAATTAAAAATTTATAAGAAACTAGTCTAATGTGTTGAGAGGGTAAAAATTGAGTTTTCTGATGATCACATGAACTTTGATAATAATCATAAGAATAGTTCTAGATGCAATGTGGTGGGAAAGAATCAATGGATGAAATATAATGGTAAGAATGTCTAGTGTCCATTTTGTGAAAAGTGTTGTAAAACGTACATTGGGGAATGTTTGAACAAAATGTGGAAGTGTTTTTAATGTGGTAAGTTTTTACAAACATCCCAAGATTGTGATGAAAATTATCTTATGTTCAATTATGTCAAGAAATCAATAATGTATTTAAAATTTGGTTAGATGGGTCATTATGAAAAAATACGCAAAACAAATATATGAGTGATGGAAGGAAGATAGAATATTTGAAGAAATGTGTATTGAGATACTTTTTGACTACTTTAGTATATCTAGGGCCATCCAATGAAGTGCTATCATGTAATTTTTTTAATTAATCATATTTTTATAATGACTTATTTGATACGGGGTCTACACATTACTTTGTTTTTTTAAAAAATTCATGTAAATTGGAAACATCACTTCAAAAAATGAGACCAGAACCTGTCGTAAAAACACCAGGGGAAATGATACATCATAAATGCATTTTTAGAGTTATCCTAATGGTATATATTTAATGATATTACCTGAAATAATTTGTGTTTTTCACTTAGTAATGTTTGATGTTATTCAATATATTGATTCAATTTATATTTATCACATTAATATTGATTGTTGAGATAATGAATTTTTTATTTCGAAAATGTTTCAGTATGTATACAATAACAAACCCAAACAATTGAAAACATATTAAGAAGCTGAGAAAATCTTAAATGATAGAAATGAATGTTATGTAGCTCATATTACTAAAAACAAGGGTACTATTCAGATTAATAATGTTCCATTGGTAAATTAATATCATGATGTTTTTCTAATTAGTTACCCTATGTTATACCTGATCAGAAATATGAATTCATACTTTTCTTAGTTCATGATGCTATTCCAATTCAAATCCCCCTTGTAAAATGGCATAAATAGAAATTCGTTAATTGAAAAATCATTTGTAAAAATTTCTTAATAGAGTATTCATTCTTCATATCTCTTTAACATGAGGAGCTCCTAATTTTTTTTAATATAATGATTCTTTCATGATACTTTGGATTAATTATAGAGATTTGATTAACATTACTGTTGAGAATAACTATCCTTTACCTAAAATCGATGATGTGTTTTATGGTCTCTATGGAGATTAGTATTTTTCAAATCATGACTTGAGATATTGGTGCTATAAGATTAAGGTGAACAAGGTTGAAATTACAACAAAAAATTGAAATAGATATTGTAATTTCGAGTTTTTTTTAATTCCATTTGGGTTAACCAACGCACATATTGTATTCAAGGGTCTTATGAATGGAATATTTCATGACTTCATGGATAAAATTTTTGTTTTTTTATTAAATTCTATTATATTCTAAATGTAAATGGAAGAACTAAAAACAACTATGGGTTTTTTTTCAAAACATAAAAGAAAAGAAACATTTTGTATAATTTTGAAATTGTAAATTTTGGTTTCAAAATAATTCATTCTCTAGTCAAAATGTTTCTAACGATGGGATAACTTTGAATATACTAAAAAAGCAATTGATGATTGTCCAATACCCTACAATATAACCGAGACTCATATTTTTCTTGGTTTGGACGGCCAAAACCACAGGTTTGTTGAAAACATTGAAGAGTTATCTAGTCTACTGACTACGTTTACTCGAAAAGGTGTAAAATTCACCCTTATAAAATAATGTTATGATTGTTTTCAAGAATATATAATATGTTTGCATAATGATCCAGTTCTAACCATATCTTCTAGAAATGGTGTGTTTTTTATCAATAGTGATTCTTAATCAAATGGACTTGATTGTATTCTGATGCAGAATGATCAGGTAAGTTATTATGCTTCAATATATCTAGAAACTCATGAGTTATATTTTCACACATATGATTTGTGTTGACCTCACCTGTTTTGATAATCCCAATTATGTGTTCATATATTATGCTACTCTCAATTACTGATGAGCTACTTTTTAATTCTTTCAAATCAGTGATCAAGTTAATAATAATGTTTAAATAATCTCTGATTTATGTCAATCTCGATTATACCTGTTTAGCTTTGAAACAATTCTAAGTCAATTAGATGTGGTTTGCATAAGAGCCAGAGCTACCGATAGCCAGAGCTACCGATAGCCAGAGCTACCGATAGCCAGAGCTACCGATAGCCAGAGCTACCGATATCCAGAGCTACCGATCGACAAAGATACCGATGCACATAGAACTACCGATGCACACAGAGCTACCGATGCACACAGAGCTACCGATGCACACAGAGCTACCGATGCACACAGAGCTACCGATGCACACAGAGCTACCGATGCACACAGAGCTACCGATGCACACAGAGCTACTGATGCACACAGAGCTACTGATGCACACAGAGCTACCGATGCACACAGAGCTACCGATGCACACAGAGCTACCGATGCACACAGAGCTACCGATGCACACAGGGAGCTACCGATAAGAGCTACCGATAAAATCCACCGATAAGAGTTTGAAGAGCTACCGTTGGAAGATCCCTACACCGAGTCAACCGTACAGTGAACTGTGGAGTCAAATCCTATATCCTCGACACTATTTGTTTATTATACTAACGGATACATTTTTTACTTTTGATGCATTTAATGTTTTTAAATGATTTATGTTTCCATTTCAGGAAACCGTACCAAGTACGATCAAAAAGTATAATCATTCCTTCTTGTCAGAAAAACAAAAAGGGGTATAAAGAGGACATTATGTATGTATCAAAAGGGTGTGTGAAAGAAATCTCGGAGAGATCAAGCACACAGAACACACTCGATCAAGCTCTAAACGTACCAAGATCAACTGGAGAACTAGCACTCACGAGACTACTACTACCAGCCTCCAAAACATAGAGCATACATCGAGCAATCTATGCTAATGAAGAACCACACCAAACTCATCATTCTTTGAGCCGATAAGCAAGCTGAACCTAGAAGTCAAGGGAGCAGATGGTACTCTGTTTTCCAGACAAAACCAGAAGAAGACTCAGAACGAATTCTAATCAACAAAAAGAGTCAAGAGCTGCACGAAGATCACTAGAGCCATTTCTAATCTCTAAATCTTTATCTCTGTGATTTACTTTTTACATTACGAGCAGTGTGTGTTATCTGTTGTATTTTGAAACACACACTGTCTCCTGAACCTTAACTGGAGGATTTCTAAATCCTCACTCACTATCTTTTCATCATTTTTTCCACTGTGGATAGTGGTAGAGGTCGTGTGTGACCTGTACAGCTGGTTGCTGTTGTTTTGTTTTCCACGGATAACAGTGGTAGAGGTCTTGGACCTGGACAGTTGTAAAACTGTTGAACCCCGATTCAGTGTGTGGATCATCCTTATATAATCTTTTGAGAGGACTAAGTCTCGGCTTGAGACTGACCCTCTTGGTTAACTCCTCTGTGTTTTTAGTTAAAGTTTATATCCATACAATACATATCTATTTCATATTCCGCTGCTATTAATTTGAAATATAATTTGTCTTCAAAGCTACTTTGATAGTTAAACTCGCAAGTGTTTATATTTATTATAAATCAGTAAGTTAGTTTCAAAAGTTAATTTAATCATCAGATTAAATTAATAGAGAACTAATCAATCTTTGAGAAACTAATTGAACCATTATAATCTATATAAATTCACTACAGTTTAATTTGTTTTTAAAATTGGGGGATTTTATTAGAGATTGTTTTTAGCATAAATTTTAATTGGAACTCAATTAACCCCCCTCTTGAGTGTCCACTCCGACCAACATTTGGTATCAGAGGGTTATTAATACCTTCTAAATTACTCTATTTTCAACTATGATTTTAGTTGTATTTTAAAGTTCTTAAAATTTCTGTTATTTCTAAATTTTTATCTCTTTAAATTTTGTTTATAATGGATAATAGACTTGAGGGTGCTTCTACTAACCGGCCACCTTTCTTTATTGGAAATAACTATGCTCAGTGGAAACTTAAAATGAGAATTCATCTAGAAAGCAAGAGTTTTGATATTTGGACTGCTATTGAATCTGAATATAAAGTTCCCACTACTGATAGATCTACTTGGGATGAACCTACAAAGACTGCTTACAATAATAATTGTAATGCTATGAATGCTCTGTACTGAGCTCTAGGAGATGAAGAATTTAATAGAATTTCTGCATGTAAAACTGCTTTTGAAATTTGGGATACCCTGGCTGTTTCTCATGAAGGAACAACTAATGTTAAAGAAATAAGATTAAACACCTATACTATTAAATATGATAATTCCAAAATGAAGCCTGATGAACATATTTCTGACATGTATCTCAGGTTCAATGAGATAGTGAACATAATGAGCTCACTCGGAAAGATTGTTCCTGCAAAAGAACAAATTATGAGAATACTGAGATGTTTTCCAGATAGATGGAGAGGTACATCCGTTTCAATTAGAGAATCTTGTGACATTGGAACACTGCCTGTCAAGGAGTTAATTGGTAAGCTGATGATGTATGAAGAATAGCTAAAAGTAAATAAAAAAGAAGATGAGGAAACCAAAAGAAAATCTGTAGCGTTTAAAACTACTGCCTTTAAGAGTAAAGACAAGGATAAACTACAAATGGAGACTGAGAGTTCGATGAGTGAAAATTCAGAATCTGACAGTGATGCCGAGATGACTCAAATAGCCAGGAGATTCAAAAAGTTTTATAGAAAAAAGAAATTATTTAGGAAATCAAATTACAAAGGAAAGTATGATCAACAAGGCAAATGGAAAAAGGTTTGGAAAAAGGGTGACAGGACTGATGAAGTTGTCTGCTATGAATGCAAGCGAAAAGGACATATCAAAGCAGACTGTCCAAAATTAAAATTCAAAAATAAATATGATTACAAAGACAAGAAGTACAAGAAAGCCATGATGGCTTCCTGGAGTGCTTCAGAAGACAGCACTAGTGAAGCAGAATCTTCGGACTCTGAAAGGAATCGAGCCAACATGTGTTTCATGACAAATACTTATGAGGTAACATCTGACACTCCTATTTTAAATTTATATTATTCTGGAGATGATTCTGATTCAGAAAACATGTCAAAATATGAACTATTTGAGTACTGTGATATGTTGGAAGAAACCTGTAATGACCTTAAAGACAAATACAATGGTTTATAGAAACAGTATGCTTTAAGTGTTAAGCATAAATCTGATCTTGATATAGAAAAGGAAAAGAATGCTCAACTACTAAAGGAAAATACAGAACTAAAA
Organism: Viscum album; assembly: GCA_963277665.1. Taxonomy (NCBI): domain Eukaryota; kingdom Viridiplantae; phylum Streptophyta; class Magnoliopsida; order Santalales; family Viscaceae; genus Viscum; species Viscum album. The sequence goes on from OY728159.1 coordinate 1,182,939,631, forward strand.
CTACCAAATGAGCAACATAGAAAGGACTTAGAAAAATTCACAAATGGAAAGGATGCTTTAACTCAAATGCTTGGAAAGCAAGTTGCACCTAGATATGCTACTGGTTTGGGATACCAACCTAGACAAAGACAATTCACTAGAACCCGATTAATTCCTAAGTCTGGAAAAAATTCTGCTAGTTCTAGTTTTGGAAATTCATATGCTTCAATAGGTTGTTCACATGGTTATAGATCAAATAATGTTTATCTTTCAAAATCTGTTGTTTCTGTTAATTTTATGGGACCCATAAAACAAATTTGGTTATCGAAGGCCCTGATTGCTAACCTATCTGGACCCAAGAAAATCTAGGTACCAAAGTCATTTCCTGTTTAAATCTATTTTATAGGAGACCTGCTTGAAGAGTTGTCACAAGAAGATATGGTATTTAGACAGTGGGTGCTGAAGACACATGACTGGAGATTATTCTTGCTTCAAGAGCTTAATAAAGGTTGATGGAGGTCATGTCACCTTTGGTGACAACTCTAAAGGAAATATCATCGGCCTAGGCCAGATTGGTAACACTGAATCAGTATTAATTTCTAAAGTTTTATTCGTTGATGGACTTAAATATAACTTTCTTAGTATATCTCAATTATGTGATGATGGTTTCAATGTCAAGTTTGAAAATGACTCGTGTGATGTTTTTAACTCCAAAAATTCTTTAGTATTTTCTACTCTAAGGAATGAAAATGTTTATGCTGTTGATTTAAATTCTTTATCCAAACAAAATATTTCTTGTTTAAATGCTTTTCATAATGAATCTTGGCTATGGCACAGAAGATTAAGACACTGCAACATTCACTCACTTAGAAAACTGGCTAGGAAAAACTTAGATAGAGACTTACCTAAGTAAGAATTCCCAAATGACAATGTGTGTAATCCCCGTCAAAAGGGAAAACAACGCAAAGTTTCTTTTAAATCAAAGAAAGAAGTATCAACTTCTCAACCACTTGAGTTGGTTCACATGGATTTGTTTGGGCCATCAAGAGTTTCTAGTTTAAATGGGAAGCATTATGTCTATATCCTTGTAGATGACTTTTCTAGATATACTTGGGTGTACTTTCTAGCTCAAAAAAGTGAAGCTTGTCCTTACTTTATTAAATATTCCAAGTCTGTAGAGAACCTTAGTGGACTTAAGATTAAAACCCTAAGAAGTGATCATGGTCGTGAGTTTGAAAATCATGAGTTTGAATCTTACTGCTCACACAATGGCTATAGTCACAATTTTTCTGCCCCTAGGACACCCCAACAAAATTGTGTAGGAGAAAGGAGAAACCGAACCCTTAAAGAAATAGCTAGAACCATGCTCAATGAATATGAACTGCCTATTTACTTTTGGGCTGAAACTGTTAATACATATTGTTATGTTATCAATAGAGTCTTAATCAGACATGTTCTTAAGAAACCCCATATGAGTTACAGAACAATAGAAAGCCTAAGGTTAATTACTTCAGAGTTTTTGGTTGAAAAGTATTTATACTTAATACTAAAGATAATCTGGATAAGTTTTCTCCCAAAAGCGATGAAGGAATTTTTCTGGGTTACACTATTTCAAGTAAAGCTTATAGAGTTTTCAATAAGAGAACCAAAAGTGTGGAAGAATCTATTCACATCAAATTCGATGAAACTGATCCACATGAGCCTAAAACCTCTCTTGAGAATCTTGAAGAAGATTTGTCTATTCTGGACCTTAATGATAAATCTAAAGAACCTGTTATAAAAACATCTAGTTCTGGACTTTCTCCAGAATCTGCTTCTGTTGAACCCGAACCTATAGATGAACCTAAAGTTTCTAGTCCAACCGTTACCAAATCGACTACGATTCTAAAGAATCATCCTTTAGATGCTATTGTTGGTAATCTTGATAGAGAACACAAACTAGAGCTTCTCTAAGGAACCAGGTTGAACATCAAGCTTTTCTGTCACAACTAGAACCCAAAAATATCAATGATGCTATCAATGATGAATTCTAGGTAATAGCTATGCAAGAAGAGTTAAATCAATTTTAAAGAAACAAATTATGGGAATTAGTTGACAGACCCAAGGACACCTTGACAATAGGCACAAAATGGGTTTTTAGAAATAAAGTTGATGAATCAGGAAACATAGTTAGAAACAAAGCTAGACTAGTTGCACAGGGATATAGTCAAGAAGAGGGTATAGACTATGGAGAAACTTTTGCACCTGTAGCTCGACTGGAAGCTATTAAAAACATACTTGCATATGCATCACATCTGAATTTCAAGTTATATCAAATGGATGTCAAAAATGCATTTCTAAATGGTTTTATAATTTAAGATGTTTTTGTGGAACAACCACCTGGATTTACAAACCCTCATTTTCCAAATTAAGTTTTTAAACTTTCTAAATCTTTATATGGTTTAAAACAAGCTCCAAGAGCTTGGTATGATAGACTCAACAATTTCCTTATTTCAAAAGGTTTTACTAAAGGGATCACTGATCCAACTCTTTTTATTAAAAGAATTCCTAAAGATGTTTTATTTGTACAAATCTATGTTGATGATATTATATTTGGATCTTCTAAACACTCTTTATGTACTGATTTTTCAAAAAGTATGAAAAATGAATTTGAAATGAGCTCAATGGGAGAGCTTAAGTATTTTCTTGGATTTCAAATTTTTCAAACTAGAGATGGAATTATTTTAAATCAAAGTAAATATACAAAAGATCTTTTAAAACGCTTTGGATTGGATAGCATTAAGGAAAATGATAAACCTATGAGTACTACCTATAAGTTGGATACAGATGAGGCTGGGAAACCAGTGGATCAAACCAATTACAGAGGTATGATTAGGAGCTTACTTTATCTTACTGCTAGTCGACCAGACATTATGTTCAGTGTATGTATGTGCGCTAGATTTCAAGCTAATCCTAAGGAATCGCACTTACTGGCTGTTAAAAGGATTTTTAAATATCTTAAGCATACTGTACATTTAGGTTTGTTTTATCCAAAAGGACAATCATTTGACCTAACTAGCTATTCAGATGCTGACTTTGCTAGATGTAAGTTAGAAAGGAAGAGCACATCTGGAACATGTAATTTACTTGGTAAATCCCTAGTGTCATGGTGTAGTAAGAAACAGAACTCAGTTGCTTTGACTACTGCCGAAGCAGAGTATATAGCTGCTGGTAGTTGCTGTGCACAAATTCTGTGGATGAAACACACTTTATTGGACTATGGATTTGAGTTTAAACATGTTTCAATTAACTGTGACAACACTAGTGCAATAAACATATCTAAGAACCCTGTATCTCACTCTAGAACCAAACACATAGATGTAAGAGACTATTTTCTGAGAGATCATTATCAAAAAGGTGATATTACTCTTGAATTTATTGGCACTGAACATCAATTGGCCGATATTTTCACTAAACCTTTAAGTTCTGATAGGTTAAGTTACATTAGGCATGAGCTGGGGATGATCAATTCTCACCGATGTTGAAATTCTCACTGATGATCAATTCTCACCGATGATCAATTCTCACGGATGTGAAATTCTCACCGATGTGAAATTCTCACCGATGTGAAATTCTCACCGATGTGAAATTCTCACCGATAATGAAATTCTCACCGATGCTATATTTTAAAACTTTTGTCTGCCACCAAGAATATGAATCGGTTTACTTTTATGTTATTTTACTTTATTCGTTTATTTATGATTCCTACATGATAAAACTAAGCCTAAACCGCTTCTCACTCCACCGGACCCAAAACCTTTCACCTTTGAATCCTAGATCGCTAATCAACTGAGAACCCTAAATCCGCGATGGCAAAAACCAAGATTCCTTCCAGCAGAGATGACAGTGTAGAGCCTAAAACAAAGAAGCAGAAAGTGCAGCAAGAAGCTCGTGGAAGTAATGTCAGAACTAGGTCGTGAAAGCGACTAGTAAACCCTCATTTGCCGAATAGAGATATTGTGATTGAAAAGGAGCTATGCGTAGATTGGCTTCTACCAAGCAAGTCGTTGGTGCTTGCAATTCTGGAAGATCAGAGATGGGTAGATTGTTTTTCAAATAACAATGGTCCCTACTACCCGATGTTAGTGAAACAGTTCTATGAATTCGTAAGCTTCGATAAGTCTGAAAATGAGAATCGGGTATGTTATTTTTTAAATGGAAATGAAATGTCGTTTTCTTCAGTAGAGTGGGCAGAATGTTTAAAAGTCCCACATGAAGGTGTATCCGGGTATGTCTCAAGAGAAATTCCACCTACCAGTAACATCTTTGACTGTGAGACCGCTTTAATAGAGCTAACGGGTAATGGAAGTCAGAGGCAAGTGGTTGCTACTGAATTTGATGGAGAGAACAGACTGCTTTTCAAATTTGTTCAACATGTTTTGATACCGAGGAGAGGAGATTTTTCAAATCTAAGATATCAAGATATTTATCTTCTACATCTGTTAAGACATGGTGTGAAAGTTAATCTGTGCAGACTGCTGTTGAATCAAATGGAAGACATGATTAGGACAAAATCAAAGACTAATGCTTTATTCTTTTCCAAAATGATCTCTGTGATGATAAAAGTGAAAGGGATAGCTATGTCTCAGGATGAGACAGTTGTAGTTAAAAATAACTTCTGTATCACTACTACAGTTTTTAGGTACATGAAAATCAATTGGAACCCATGGAAAGGAGAATGGGTCAGTGATGACCAGAGGGTGTATGATAAGTTTAATCCTTTGGATTATCCTTCAAGGCCAAAGGATAAAAGAGATCTAGGTTTAGGATCTGATGAAGAGGAACCCGAGTACAGTGATGAGTCAGAAGAAGAAGAAGAATAAGAGGAAGAAACTCCTATGGATATTGGAGGAGATCCTAACATGCCCCCAAGTCCTGTTACTATGTTTTTATACTCAAGAAAAGGAAAAGTAGAGGAAGTGTTATCTATTCATGAGGAAGACCATCCAGTTCCTCAGCAGGAAAGGAAAAAAGAGAATGTATCTGAATCATCTGATTCTGCTAGGTTGAGTCTGAGTCCATTGATTGAAAACTCAGTTGTGCTTACTGATGATGTAGAAAAAGAAAGAGAAGAAGCTGTACCTGTTTTTGAAAATCTCCTTACTACTGCTGAGATGGAAGTTGTTGTGACAGATTCTGATGAAGAAATACCAGCAGAAAATGTTGTAGTTGTACATAGGAATGTACCCTTTGAGGGGGAGAATCATTCCAATCTTGGAAATGTTACAGTGGCTGTTGAGATTGAAGACTGGGTAGAAGACCCAGGTTTTATAGTCTGTGGTTTGGATTATCCTGATTCGGATAATGAAGTATCCTTGAATAGACCAAAGATCAGCTATGACATCAATTCTGAGTTATTGCCTGAAGATGTGGTCTGAGTACATGATTTAGATGTGCTGAAAGAAAATATCAAAGTTAGTTTTGTATAAGAAGTAAAGACAATGGAATCCTTTTTAGTTTCCTCGATTAAATCAGTCATGAATGATTCAGTAGTCAGCTTAGCTTCTACACGAGTATCTACTACAGTTGCTCCTCCTGATTTTGTTACAAGGTCTGATCTTGAATCCCTGAAGCATGAGCTGAAAGAATCCTTCACTGCCTCAGTTACTGAGATGAAGCACTGTTTTCGTGAAGAAATGAAGTTGTTAGAACAATCTCTTGATCTTTCTCTTGGTTTCAATCTGTCAACTTTTATGGGTGAACTAATGGAAGCAGTCAAAGAATGCCAGACCCAATCTTCTAGAATAGAAGCAGATCTTGAAGCCTTAAAAAAGTCCATTACTACCTTAGATTCCTACATGAGCTCAAAGCCTCAAGATGATAAGGATTTAGCCTATGTGAAAAGTGTTGTAAGCCAAATGGTCTCAGTATTTGAAGATTTCAAATCTTCTATAAAGGATCATTTTAAAAATCAGGACTCTCAACTGCAAACTCTGATTAGTGGCTTGACCAAAAGCTTCAACGAAACTGTATCCTTCTCGGTTGGTCCTCTAGCTTCAAAACCTGCATTTGATTTGAATCAATTACGAGCTATGATGAAGGAGGATCTTGGTTCTATTTCAACCAGTGGCTCTGTGGACTCATCAGATCTATGCCGGGTAGTGCTCTCTAAAAGAGATTCAGTAAGGGAAATAATGAAAATCATCCACGAAACTATGAAAGAGGCCTCTGCCTCTCAGGAGGAAATCAAGAACAAGGTGGATTATTATTTCCAAAGGATTTTTTCCAAGCAACAACTCACCATAATTTCAGGGTGATGTTGGAAAACATGAAATTAACCCCTGTAACTCAAGCCTTCCGAGAACAAGTGAGCAAGCTAAGAGAGCTGACTACTGCATTAGAAAAACTTATGGAGAACTAAGATGATTTTATATCTGCTATGGAAAGAGGGGGAGGAATCATTATGGATTTCAGAAATCTGTTACTGCCCTTTTTGCATGTTGATGCTAGACCAGTTATTGTCCCTCCTGCCTTGCCTGCCTCTGCCTCTACTGAGTCTCCAGTCCAGATCACTCCTGCTCAGGCCATCCGAAGCCTCACACCTATGATCACTCAACAACCTTCCCAATACAGGCCAGGCACTGTATCAGTGGCTCAGCCTCCTGTGATCATTTCTCGGATTCCAAAGCCCTCACTCACATCCTCACCGCATACCTACTCTTCTGATCCAAAAGGCAAAACTAATGTTGAAGATTCGGATTGCTGAAGTGGCCAGCCTGTTTGATAGGAATTGTCTTTTTTCTCTTTTTCTCTTCTATTCTGTTTCTGGAAGTTTTGTCTGGTCTAATACAAATGATTTTCTTTACACTATCTCTGTTTCTCAGTTCTCTCTGTCTGCTTTCCCACTTTTTGATTATCACAAAGGGGGAGGAAATTATAAAGGGGGATAAAATATAAAGAGAGGAGGGGGGCAATATCAAAGGGGAGAAATTTTGAGCCTTTTCTACTGTTCTTACATTTCTTTCTTTGGTACCAACTCTTTCAAAGCTTATCTCTGATACTATTGTATTTAATACATCATATGATAATTTTTGATCTATTTCATTCTATTACTATTTCCTCTATTTCCTCTGATTGCTTTCTTTGAGAAATTAGAATATAAAAAAATGCTATATTCTCTTATACTATATTCTCACTATTTTTGTCCATATCATAAGTTGTGATTATCAAAAAGGGGCAGATCGTTGACCTCACCTGTTTTGATAATCCCAATTATGTGTTCATATATTATGCTACTCTCAATTACTGATGAGCTACTTTTTAATTCTTTCAAATCAGTGATCAAGTTAATAATAATGTTTAAATAATCTCTGATTTATGTTAATCTCGATTATCCCTGTTTATCTTTGAAACAATTCTAAGTCAATTAGATATGGTTTGCATAAGAGCCAGAGCTACCGATAGCCAGAGCTACTGATAGCCAGAGCTACCGATAGCCAGAGCTACCGATAGCCAGAGCTACCGATAGCCAGAGGTACCGATAGCCAGAGCTACTGATAGCCAGAGCTACTGATAGCTAGAGCTACCGATGCACACAGAGCTACTGATGCACACAGAGCTACTGATGCACATAGAGCTACCGATGCACACAGAGCTACCGATGCACACAGAGCTACCGATGCACACAGAGCTACCGATGGACACAGAGCTACCGATGCACACAGAGCTACCGATGCACACAGAGCTACCGATGCACACAGATCTACCGATGCACACAGAGCTACCTATGCACACAGAGCTACCGATGAAAACAGGGAGGTACCGATAAGAGCTTCCGATAAGAGCCACTAATAAGAGTTTGAAGAGCTACCGATGGAATATCCCTACACCGAGTCAACCGTACAATGAACTGTGGAGTCAAATCCTATATCCTCGACACTATTTGTTTATTATACTAACGGTTACATTTGTTACTTTTGATGCATTTAATGTTATTAAATGATTTATGTTGCCATTTCAGGAAACTGTACCAAGTACGATCAAAAAGTATAATCATTCCTTCTTGTTAGAAAAACAAAAAGGGGTATAAATAGGACATTATGTATGTATAAAAAGGGTGTGTGAAAGAAATCTCGGAGAGATCAAGCACACAGAACACACTCGATCAAGCTCTAAACGTGCCAAGATCAACTGGATGACTAGAACTCATGAGACTACTACTACCAGCCTCCAGAACATAGAGCATAAATCGAGCAATCTATGCTAAAGAAGAACCACACAAAACTCATCATTCTTTGAGCCGATAAGCAAGCTGAACCTCGAAGTCAAGGGAGCAGATGGTACTCTGTTTTCCAGACAAAAACCAGAAGAAGACTCAGAACGAATTCTAATCAACAAAAGGAGTCAAGAGCTGCACGAAGATCACTAGAGCCATTTCTAATCTCTAAATATTTATCTCTGTGATTTACTTTTTACATTACGAGCATTGTGTGTTATCTGTTGTATTTTACACACACACTGTCTCCTGAACATTAACTGGAGGATTTCTAAATCCTCACTCACTATCTTTTCATCCTTTTTCCCACAGTGGATAGTGGTAGAGGTCGTGTGTGACCTGCACAGCTGGTTGCTGTTGTTTTGTTTCCCATGGATAACAGTGGTAGAGGTATTGGACCTGGACAGTTGTAAACTGTTGAACCCCGATTCAGGGTGTGGATCATCCTTATATAAGCTTTTGAGAGGACTAAGTCTCGGATTGAGACTGAACCTCTTGGTTAACTCCTCTGTGTTTTTAGTTAAAGTTTATATCCATACAATACATATCTATTTCATATTCCGCTGCTATTACTTTGAAATATAATTTGTCTTCAAATCTACTTTGATAGTTAAACTCACAAGTGTTTATATTTGTTATAAATCAGTAAGATAGTTTCAAAAGTTAATTTAATCATCAGATTAAGTTAACTGAGAACTAATCAATCTTTGAGAAACTAATTGAACCTTTATAATCTGTATAAATTCACTACAGTTTAATTTGTTTTTAAAATTGGAGGATTTTATTAGAGATTGTTTTTAGCAAAAATTTTAATTGGAACTCAATTCACCCCCCTCTTGAGTGTCCACTCCGACCAACAATTTGTAATTTTAATCTATCATTTTCACATTAAAATTTTTTAGGCTTCATTTATATGGAACAAACTGTGTAATATATAAACAGAACAAAATTTAGAAGTATAATATCACAGAAAAGTAATTAAACATGATGTAGGGAAGATGTATTGAATTGAAAAAAGATTATTATGTCATAATAAATTACCATCCTTGAAAAGAAAAAAAAGTGGAGGATTCCATGAGTAGAAAACATCAGGCATTATTAACAATGATATGGATGGGACAAGATCACTAGATCAATTATTTAGTGAATTTAGGGATGACAGTTGTTGGTGTAGGAAATTCCTCAATATTTTTTGATGTTTCACTACAGTGATATTTTTTTGACTGAATTAAACAATATCATAAGGAAAAAAGGTAGCTACATAAAATGTTAGATTGGTTAAATGGGTATGTTTCAAGATTTTGAAATTGATAAAGATTGTTTTTTGATATTTGGAAGAATATTTTGTATACCTAGTATTTCCCAACTAATGAATAAATTGTTGGGAGAAGCTCATAGTTACCTATTTTCAACTCATCCAGGAAGAACGAAGTTGTACAGAGAAATTTAGGAGTATTTCTAGAGGGATGGATTGAACGAAGATATTTTCGATTTTATAGTGAAATGTTTGACATGTCAATATGTTAATGTAGAGTGGCAGTAACTAAATGGTATTCTTCAACAACTACTAGTGTCAGATTAAAAAATAGAAAATATATCCATTGACTTCATTGTGGGACTATCAATGACATTTCAAGTAAATAATTAAATATATTCTATTATTGATCAGCTGACTAAATCTTCTCATTTACTTCATATTCGAGATACTAAGTCTTCAGATCATATTTCTCAGCTTTATCACAATGATATTTTCTGGACACATGGAGATTCACTATTTATTTTATTGGAATGTGATCCAAGGTTCAAAACCAATATTTATAAATCTCTTCAAATATCATTGTGAATAAACTTAAAATTTAGTACATGTTTTCATCCACAATTATAATGTAATTTAGATCTGACGATTCAGACATTGGAGGATAAGCTTTGAGTTTTTTCAATGGACAATAAGGGATGTTTGGATCATTATATCTATTTAGTTTAATTTTCATATAATTATTGGGTTCCTTCCAGTATATAGATGACATCTTTTGATGCATTATGTGGGATTTTGTGTTGAACTCTAGATTTTTGGGACGAAGATGGGGAAATGTAGTTGATAGGGCCAAAATTAGTTCACTATGTGTCTAATAAAGTGAACGTTATTCAAAAACACATGTGTAAAAATAAGAGAAAGAAAAATGTTTTACAGGTAATAGGTAAAAAGGATTTTCTTTTTAGGTAGTTGATCATCTTTTTTTAGAATATCATCATGGATTAGTGTTAGAGATTTTGGTTATAAAGGAGTGTTATGTCCATAGTTTATTAGACCTTATGAAATCATGTAGAAACTTGAATGATTTTCCTACCAAGTAGAGTTTCTTCCATGTTTATCTCTGGTACACAATGTTTATAATGTTTGGTTGTTGAAAAATTTTGTGCCAGATTTATCTCATGTTTTGAGCCCAAAATCAGTTCACCCGGAAGAGAACCTTTCATACGAAGAAAAACATGTTCAAAATTTTGATCGAAGAGAAAAAGTTTAGGAGAATAAGGTAATCCAGTAGGTAATGATATTATAGAGAAAACACATGTTCGAAGTGGAAACATGGGAATCTAAAAATGATTTGAGGGAAACATACCCTCACATGTTTAATAAGTAAATATAATTTTGAGGACTCAATTTCAGGAATGTGGGGAGAATGTAATACCTCATGGTTTTGAAAAAAAAAATAAATTAAAATGAACGAAATAGTATGTATCTATTAAATGAAATATTTTTTAAAATTTAATTATTAACTAGAAATTATACATGATTTTACACTTCTGTGATTTTATCTTAAAAAAAAGACTTCTACGGGTGCAATCAGGAATATATTTGGTGTTTGATAGAACAATATTGTATTTTAGTGATTCATATCTTTCCCAACTAAATAATAATATGAATATTAATAAGACCATTATGAATAGAATATCATATTAGTATTATATTTTTATATGTTTACATGATAATGATATTTTGACTGATTTTTCAAGATTATATAAAAAGAGTTACAGTTTTAAAATAGTTTTTTTTGAATAAATTATTGCTTTATTGAAAAATATAATTAATAATATTTAAAAAATTATTTTCAAATAATGGTGTTAATTTTTTAATTCTATAGAGATAACATAGTTTAGGGTGTTATTTGGGATGTATCTAAGACAGATAAATTCTCGGTGAATAGTAAAAATGTAGTTTTATGTTATCGGTGTGTTTAATGACACCATAAATATGAGATAATTATATAATCATTTTGGTAGACTCGTGAGGAATAAAATATGATATATGGTTTCCAAATTTGAAAATACCATTGGAAAAAACAATTTGTAGACCCATGGTTTTACAAATACTACTAATGTAGTCTCCTTTGAAATTATTTAAAAACTCCTTAAATTTCATTATAAATACCACCCTCATCCCCACTTCCTATAACACCTATCATGCTTTTATAATTTCCTAAATTATGCCCAATACTCTTTACAAGGATTTTCCCCAAATCCAGGACCATATGGTTCCACCAAAATGCCAATATCAAAGGCCTTAAAGATGTTCTCAAGGAGAAGATATCAAGAGGTAAAAAGATAAATTACAACAAAGATGGAGCCCGAAGCGCTGAACCTCTCGAACCCGACGGAAGCGAAAAACCCTAATCTTCGAGTCAGATCCTTTGCAGATGTGGTTGCTGGAAGATCCGTATATGATGTTGCTCAGAAGGCTGAGTCTTCAGAGCTTAAAATCTCGCCCATGCTCTTTCGGTATAGAGGGCAGGATGCGATTTACTTCTCAGAAACTGAGGTAAGGTCTCTTGCCGAGGATTTGCGCTTTACCCTCATTGGCAAATTCACGAATCGAAAGCCTTCCCTGAAATATCTTCGTTCTGCGCTTGAATCCATGGGATTTTCGGGTTTCAATTTAGGGCTCCTAAACTCTACTCATATAATCTTTAGATTCTGGACTGAAGCGGAATATTATAGATTATGGGTCCGTAGATCATGGTTTTTTGGTGGTTGTTTTATGAAAGTTTTAAAATGGGATCGAGATTTTGATCCGCACATCGAATCACCGGTTGTGCCACTCTGGTTGGGTTTTCCTGAACTGCCATTGCACCTCTTTAACCAAAATGCTTTGTTTCCTATTGCTAAGCTCATTGGTAATCCAATGAGACTTGATTCTGCCACAAAGTCACTTTCTAGGCCTTCTATTGCAAGAATTTGTGTTAAAGTGGACGTTTCAAAACACGTGCCTTCACATATTTGGATTCAGAGCGGTAAACTTGGTTTCTCTCAGGTGATTCTGTATGAGAGATTTCCAGATTATTGTCATAACTTTCTCAGGCTTGGCCATCCCCCTAATTTCTGTAGCAAGAATCCGGGCTGTCCCATGGTGAAAAAACCTACCTGGGTTGCAAAAAGACACAAGGCTCCAGTTGATATAAAAGTTTGCGCGAGTGGATTGGATCATGCTCACAATTCAGAAAATCAACTTCCAGACTTTACTAATGCGGCTATTGAAAATACGATTACTCCCTCTAGGATTGAACCTATTGGATCCCAGCACTCTAGTGCTTCTAAGGAAACTGAACCTCAGAATCCCCTTCCCCTTCAAGAACAAAAGGGTTTCGCTGTACCTAACAAAAATTCAGGGGAAGAGGATCATGATGTATTAGACTCCATTGCTGAGGAAGCTGACCAACCTATTCAGATGGAAGAATCTTTCTTAAATAATATGGCTAAAAAGGTAAAAAAAACCTTTGGTAGATGAGGATGGTTTCATCACTCCACATCCAAGAAAAACTAGAAGACGCAAAGACTACTCAAACATAGAACGTACCACTGTTACTAGATCAGTGGACATCTATAAAGCTGAGCATGTAGAAACTTCCCAAGAGAAGACTCAAGTTGAGATTCCCAAATCAGAACCTGCTAATGATCCTCAGGATAAGCCTCAAGAATCACTCTCTAGTACTGTTCTGTACTACTTTTCGCCACATTTTGATGAACATGATCTTCAGGAATGGATCAAGCATATGGATACGCAACAGCAGATTGCTCAACAGGAGCTTCAGGAAGGTAAGATTTCAATGGAGCAATATCTTTATATTAAAAGATCCATCTCCATTGAAAAATCAAGGATGAATAGCAAATCAAATTGAATCTGACCTGTTTGATGCTTTTGTCTTGATTAACCCTGTTTTGGAGTTTTCTGTCTCTTTCTCCAGATTTACTGATTGCCATCAATTCTAAGGATTTTCAGTAAGAGGTTGCTCTCTTTTGGTCTATTTGAGGCCACATTCATGGATAATTCTCTACTGGTTTTTTACTCTGGTCTACAGATTGTTATTTAAGTTTTTTGTTTTTCTAGTTGTCCTGGGTTTTTTTATTCTGGTTTGCTGCTGAGCTTCTGAGTTTTATCTTCTATCATGGAACCGGTTCTGCTCTGGTTAATGGCATTGGTATGTTTCTTTGGTTGATGACAAATTGAAGGAAATAGGTGCGTACAATGACCACTGGGTGGTTTCTAGAGACGAGCAAGAAGCTCAATTTAAAGCTAGCCAGACATTTCTAGGGAAAAAATGTCATATATGCCAGGATCCTGACGTGCTGGATACATGGTTTTCTTTTGGACTTTTTCCATTATCTGTACTGGGTTGGCCAGATGACACTGAGGATTTGCAGGCATTTTATCCTACTTCTTTCCTTGAAACTGGCCATGATATTATATTTTTCTGGGTTGCTCGGATGGTAATGTTGGGAATTAAATTGGGCGGTGACATACCTTTCAGAAAGGGACTCTATAGAGGTGTGAAAGCTAATGAGATGAGGCTCGGTTTTTGTTCAAGAAGCAATGACATTATTGAGCCATTGATAAAACCTCAGTGGTATGTGAACTGCAATAGTATGGCAAAGCAGGCTCTTGATGTTGCTATGAATGATGAAAATAGGAAGCTTGAAATTATTCCAAAACAATACATGGCTGATTGGAGGAGATGGCTTGGGAATATCCGGGACTGGTGCATTTCAAGACATCTTTGGTGGGGGCACCGCATTCCTGCGTTCCCACCATCACATTTCCAGCCTCATGATATGGCCGACTGGACAAGCATGACACCGGAGTTATTTCCCAAGGCAGGAGAAGGAAGAATTCATGCCCATCTAGGGCCTGTGGGGATAAATCTTAAGGCACTTAAACAATGATGTGCCAAACTGTGGTGGTGAAACCCACAAGTTCCAGGATTTTTGACAACGAAGGCTGGATTTGATATTGGCTTGCTCTGCTGGATTGTCTTGACTTCTTTATTTGTTATCTCTTTTATTCCCTACTGGTGTAAGTCATTTACACCTCGAATCTGTAATGCTACTCTTATTTTTAATAAATTCCTTCGGGGGCATGAATTGGGGAACCAATTCCTGCCACCATCTTCTAAAAAAAAAATCAAGAGGTAAAAATACTCATTGATTTTCTTGTGTTTCCATTTCATATTATATCTTCACCTCCCATAATCCAAGAGTCAAAAAATATCTACTTATATATATATTTTGTAATTTTATCATGTTTATGGAAATATTAATCATCATTCTTCTTCTACTCCTATTATTATAAAAATTAAAACAACATTCCTGATGGGTCAATTTACTAACATCATCGATGATGTGTCGTTAATTTATTTTACGTCGTTAAAATTTGTTTGTTAAAATATTTTAATGGTTTTATAATATATTAATGTGTTTGATTTGAGATATCTAATGTTATGTAATTAAATAGTATGTATAATATTAAGTGTATATGATGAAAAAATATCGTCATTATCGAAGAACTACCAAAATGATATAAACGAATTTCCATAATTAATTATCCAATGACTCATTCTCATAGCAAATAATATAAATTATTTTTGAAAATCATTTCATATTATAGAAACATATTAACATCATTACATTCCATATATGGAGATTTTTTCTCTTAAAAAATAAAATTCATACGATCCAATCCTTGAAATCTTGTGAATCATGAACCTGAAACAATGAAAATAACAAAATGTTATTAATAAATTGGCCGAATGATGTAATAAAATAATAATATAATGTGTTATAATCTAGAATAAGTTTCGTTAAAAAATTATTAACATTATTTTAACCATTATAAAGGATGGTTAAACAATATTTAAGTATAAATAACATGAGGTAGGAATTTATTAACCTAGTTTCAATTAATTGGGTTAACCATATATTTCATTAATTATGCAGTACAAAGATTAGTTTTGTAATTAATTTAATTCATGTTATGTTTTATAATGTTTATTTATAGTGTAAGAACATATTTTTTTCATTCTATCAATTATCACATTAGTTATATAATAATTTTTAAGGGACTTTTTTTTACAATTCCCTATTAAAATTCTATTTTCATAAATTCAAAAGAAATGTTTTTATGCGATTATTTATGTTTTATTTTTAAGTTATTCTTCTTGATCACTGTTTATGATGAATTTTGGGAGATATATCTCCCTTAAATTATTTTTTATGATTATCTTTGTGGTCGGACGTGTGGCTTCTCCAAGTGCGACTGTGATGGCTACACCATATTCTATGTGTGAAGGTTAAATTGTATGGAAGTCATGAGGGTTAAAATCATAAGGTAGAGAAGTGGGTTACAATATAAGTAAGTAATGACCCAAGATAATTTTATGCTTTTATATATGTTCTCTAATGATTTTTTTAAATATCTTATTTCACAATGTATGTATATATGGGTGACAAGTATGTCTTTGTTAAAATGATTTCATATGATTATAGGTATTCACAAACTAATGGATTATTTCCTTCTTTTTATATAATTTACTAAGATTTTTATGCCCAAACCATGTTATTAAATATTTTCACATTTTTTAAGGATGTTCATGAGAAATAATTAAGTCATGTTAAGGGTAATGAATAGTTTTCCAAGAAATCATGTCATTGTTTTGTGAAAAAAAAATATTTGTTTTGGAAGAAATGGATTCTGTTTTAGTGTTTCCAACTTTTCATGATTTTGGGTTGTTTTGTATGATATATGTTTTAACATTCCAAAGATCAAAACTTAAAAGATCATTGATATTGTAAAGAAGTATAATTTAATTGAAATGGACATATTTTTTTAAGTTCAGGTCATTAAATGGTATACCCCGATATTGAATTGATTGAAATGATTAATTATAAATGTAAAATTAAATTGAATGTTCAAATATGTTTTTGATATTAATGTAATTTTTAAAAAAACATTGAAATATATTTAATTGGATAAATAACCCAAATTATTTCCCAAATACTATATGTTGGTTAAATCTATCACTCTCAAATTTTATTGTCTAAATTTTCCTCAAATTGGGAAACTTGAGGTAGGATAGATTCATTATTTAAGTTGAATTAATTTAATTCCACAATCATATGAATATTATATATATATATATTGGATTGGTATAATTAATATTATGACATAATTACCTAAATTATATTAAATTGGCCCATTATATGGAAGGATATAATTTTATTACATAGAACCCAATGATCTATAAATCCTCAATTTATTCATTCAATGAAAAAGTGATGGAAATTATTATAAAAATCTTGAAGAAATCAAACACATAAATAAAAAAATCCGATTCCATTTGTATATCCATCCAAGAGAACTGATTATGTGCATCCTATATGTGAAATAATAAGAAATTAATTGGAGGTAATCCACATGATGAAAATTAATAATATTGAAATTTTAGTAATCCAAACCATGGTTAGTGAAAAATAGTGTTCTCTAAAGGTCCTCCTTATATCAATATTATAAATATCCTCCTCAAATGACTATGATGATTAATTTTATAGTGGATTGTAATACTGTAATTGATGAGGTCCTCATTTGGATATAAGATTACATGTACTCTATGTAACTAGAATATAAATTGATGAGGAGGTCCTACCCGTATTTGTAAATTAAGAAATAAAAACATTTTTTGTACTAGTTAATTAATTTTTTTCATGAAGGTCCCTACTCTAGTAGAAAAGATAGCAAAAAATACAAGTCTTCCCCCATGATGAAACAAAAATAAGTTCTATCCAAGGACTTACAAAACATTTTTTCTAATAATAATGTCATTTTTAATTTTGTATATTTTTTTCATCTCAAATATGACAGAACATGGTGGTTATGTATGTCATGTGTACCTACAAATATGATAGAGGATAATGACAAGTAGAAAATGTCACCATATGAATATTTTGTAGTCTATAACATTTTAAATGTATAAATATAATTAAACATGGGACAAATTAAAATGAATCAATCAGACCACTATATATAATAGTGGAAGACAAACAAGATATATTAATTAAATCAAATAATAAAGATAAATTTAATTCTTTATCAAAATGGTAGATTGTACATGTGAAAATAATCATATAAAAATATCATAATCTTTTATGGGTGTATAATATTGAATTATTTCCAAAACATAACAAAAATAAATTATTTTAACAAAAACTCATTCTATGTCATAGATCATTCCCACATAACAACTTTTATCACGCTCAATTAGCTCATACATCTATAGAAGTAGGTCCATTTATCTTACATGGTCCAAAATTCATAATTTTTTCACATGTACCATGGTGCCCATGTAGGGTGTGAGGACATCCCAATAGTCCATCACCAACGGTTTCCATAAAAATTTATTAAATAAATGATGATTCTCAGTATGGTGTTATTATAAATAGAATAAATTAAATACTTATCTCCCAATAGAGTCCTCGTTAACCAAATAAAAGGATAACATATCTAAATAAATTACAATAGAAATGATGTTTTATACCCAATGTATGAACAAGTTTTTGTGGAAAATGAGTAATCATTTATTTATCAAAATCTAGGTTAGTGAGATATCATCATGTATATGTTATGTGAGTGATTCATCATCATCACAACCCATATAGGTCAATAATCCCTCACTAATATAATGTCAATGAAGAACGTGATGTCTCCAAATGAATGATGAATAATTAATACCATGTTGATTATATTTTATCACAACCCATATTTAGGTGAATGACATACAATTGTGACAACACTCAGGTGGACAACACAACACTAATAAAACACAACATGATTTTAAAATCCTTAAGAAAAATAAACCCTTTTAGTGGAAGATAATTCTCCTCTATCCAACTATAGGTGAATAATGCACTATCAAAATAAATATATTTTTTGATTATATACCACTAGTACTATCCCCTATGTGGAAGATGCATCATTCTAAGAACATCCTTTTCTGAATGGTATACCACTAATAGAAATCCACAAGTGAATGATGAACTACCACTGATAATATAAAAGTTTATGATCTACCTGCATGGTATGTTACCTTGTCGGTGAACATTAATTAATGTTTTGGGAAATATAACACTAACATACCTGCATTAGTGGGATGATGAACTATAAAACTAACTCACATGGTGTATGAGTAACCCCCATCACCATAAAGCTGAACATAGAATCAGTAAAAAAATACCATGGTGAAAAATTCAACCATTATTATAATTCTCAAAGAATATGAAATTATTTAATTAAAACTTGTTATTAATATAATCTATTAACACACTAATTCTCTCATATATAAACTATTATATCCATATATTAGTTATTGTTCATGTAATTACATAGTGATGAGAAGGAAATGAAACTCCTTGAGGATTCTATAAGATTGTATCAAGTATATGCACCCATAGCTGGTGAGAAGTAATGGTATCAAATTCCAATTCACATAAAAAATGGTCTTGAAAAACTATAAGTATTGATATGCACCAAACAATATGAAACTCATTGATCAAACTATTTCAATCACAACCATAGGAATTGATGAATAAAATTAAAATTAATTTCTAGGGAATTCCCATATAGTAGCATGAGATAGAGATGAACAACATACCTTGTAATTTTAGAGAAAATAATATTAAATAACACCACCTTACATGACCTTAAAAAAATTAAGAAACAAAAAAACATTATATTAGTTAATAATTGAAGAAACATGGTGAAATTAAAAAGGGAATTCAAGCATGATTGGATCAAGATCATTTTCCTTATCCATGTAATACCATTTTGATAGATGTACTATTATTTTGATCCCATAGAATGGGGTTCAAACCATAGGAAGAAAAAATGACTAATATTGAATAGAGAGATATTATGCTACTTCTGTAGATAAATAACATATTTATCATTAATATTTAAATTTTAAACATTTAAATGAATGTTATTAAATCACAAAAAAAAATTATATAGGGTAGGTTTTTAGTAATAAACACAATGGACATAGTGTGATGTTTCCTCTGTGGTCACCACAATTGTATGACCCCTTTGTCCATGACATAATCACCATCATATATGTTTAACCAAAAACTCTAATCTGACTGTTTACTAGTGTGTTTTTCATCTCTGTGGTAGATTTCTCTCACACTAGCCCAATTTTATTGCACAACACCCCTATATGGGTCAACCTCATGGATAATCACCATCAACTATAACATGACTCTCTCCCATTGATCATTACATTATTGTTCATCAAATGGTATATAATGTGAAAATTTTCTTATAGAGATATTTAATCTTATAAAACACAATAGTTAATTTTATTAAAAACAATCCATATTATATCTATACTCAACTATAGAATATCCCCAAAGGCAAAGAAAAATTTAATCACATATAACATAAAAAATATTCAAATATAGAAATTATAACTAAACATCCCCTATTACATGAAACATGATGATCCATGCACAATAGAATCTCATCTTAGACCCTTGGTCAACTCTAGAATAAGATCCTTATTCCCCACCTAAAACTCCAAGAAACAAAAAGACACTAAAATACATTGGGTTATGATAAAATTTAATTGAATTAACACGATGTATATAGGTTTTATATTATAACATACCCATTATAGAGTAGCATATCTATAGGTTTGTCCATCGAGCATCAATAATCCTTATCAATGAAACCATCTAAGCACTACAACCATATACTAGACTCCCTTTATAATGTCTTATATTGGATAATACTACAATAACAATTATCCAATATTATATATACTTACATCACATGTAGATTCTTCTCACCCAAAAACATTTTATCAAATAGTCACTCCTTGAATAATGTATCTGACTCAAGCTGAACCTCATCAATGATTATCAAGTGTGAAGGGAACACATTGTATATCCAAAGATAAGAAACATGGAATAAATTATTCATAAAAATATGTCTCTATGGAATCAATAACATATAAAATATTTTAAATATCATCTTAATAACCTCAAAAAACACCATGAGAATGGGCACCAACATTCACTATCACTACTGGAAATTTAGGCTATAGCCACAGTTTGAAACCGTGACTATAAGCCCAAAAACCATGGTTGTAGGTTATATCCATAGTTCAGTGGATCATGGCTAGTATTGGAGTGGCTATAGGGAAAGACCTATAGCCAGGGTTTCAAACCGGGGCTAAAATCATATAGCCACCATTCAAATTGTGGCTCAATTGATATAGCCACGGTTTGAAACCGTGGAAAAACAGTAATCTATATAGGTCATATTACCATAGTTCATAACCATGCCAATATGGGTTTATCCATGGTTTAAAATCGTGGAAATATACAAAATCCATGGTTTCAAATTGTGGTTATAGTCCTTCCCATTTCATAACCCCCCCCCCCCCACACACACACACACACAACAACCCCTTGAACACCCCCTACACCCCATGACCCCCTGGCTAGCCCCCATGCACCCCCTTGAACATACCCAACTACACCCCATGCCCCCTAGATAACCCCCTTGCACTCCCCTTGGACATCCCCCTTTCCCCCTGACTGGACCCCCATGCCCCTAGATATAGCCCTTGCACCCTCTCAGAGAACCTCCTTGATCACCCCCTTGCACCCCATGCACCCCCATTACATCCCCCTTGCAACCCCACGAGACCCCCATGCCACTGGATATCCCCCTTTCATCCCCCTAGACATCCCCTTTCACTCCCACTCCCATTGGACCCCATCACCCCCATGACCCCTTAGACAGCCCCTTGCACCCCCACTGGACACCCCCTCCACCCTAGACAACCCCTGGACCCCCCGGATAGACCCTAGATAGCCCCTAGACAAGAAAACTCCCTTTCACCCCCAGGTGAATCATAGATTTCCAGAAATGTAGAAAAAATGGCTTTTTTGATTTGGCAGAGTGATTTCTCTAATCCATTCAACAACTATTTAAGGTTTGGGTGCGGAAAAACTACCCAGTTACTCATATCATTTGGACTGGGAAATGAGCTTTTGAATTGGTATTATATATCCATGGGGTGTATTGAAGAGTCTATGTAAAGGGAAGAAGAACTGAGAGTAGTACATATTATTCAAAAAGAACTAAGTAGAATCCTAGGGTATTTCCAAAGGTCTAGAAAATGGTTTCACTCATACACATGTTCGTATAATGCATGATAACGTTAGTATCATTAGTGAATATCTATGAATTTGAAACATCACTCACAGATGGACATTGATGTAATACATCACCCCCACCCATGCAGACCCCGCCCTCCCCCTGCACCCCCTTGGACACCCCATGGACAGCCCCTCCTAGACACCCCACATAGACCCTCCCTCTGCCCTACCGACCCACTGCCCCCTCCATCTCCCCCCATCATTTGGACACCCCCTTGCACCGCCCCTTCACCCTCCCCATTATCCTTCAGACCCCCTTCACCCCCACCCCACCAATATCCCCCTACCCCCCCTCCAAGACACCCCCCTTTTCACCACACTAGCACCCCCTTCCCTACAGACCCCCCAACACCCCCCACCTGAACACCCCCCTTCCCCACACCTCCACCCTCCCCCTGCCTGGCTGACACCCCCGGAAAACCCTCCTAGACAACGTCCCCCTACCCTGCAGACCCCCATGCACCCTCCCACATCCCCTGCCAGGTCCCCCCCTCTAGAACACCCCCCTGCACTACACCTATACCCTCTCTACTACCCTACAGACCCCCCCCCCCCCACCAGTATCCCCCTTCCAGGCCCCCTCTTAGACACCCCCATGCACCAAACATGAACCCTCCCCCCTGACCTGTAGACCTCCCCCCACCGAGACACCCCCCTTTCACCAAACCTACACCCCCCTGGACAGCCCTCCATGACAAACCACCTCCACCCTCCCCCCTCAGGGACATCGCCCTCCCGAGCAACCCCTCATAGACACCCCACCTTCACCCTCCCACATCCCATATACCCTCCCCCCCGGACAAACCCTGGACACCACTCGAGACACCCCAGCTAAACCCCTCCCCACCACTCTACCCTACAGACCCCCTAAACCCTCCCCCTACCCTACACCCTCCCCCTCCCCTATATAAACCCCCTTGGACAATCCCTACACCCCCTCCCCACCAATATCCCCCCTACCAAATAATTGTTTTCCATCCTCCCCATTCATGTAAGGATCTAGCTTATATGGTCATGTATTCATTGGTGTTGCACCATAAATTAAAGTAATAAAATGATCTCTAACTCAGGGGTAACTCTCTTGGTTCATAAAATATATAATGAAATTAAAAAATAAAGTATTCCATTTTCTACTGGTTTTATTATAATGGATGTTTTTCTTAGTTACAAAATATTTTAATTTAGTCTTCAAAAACCAAAAAAATAAAGCAAGAATCCATGGGAAGAATGTTTTTATTAGTTTTAGTGGTATTTGTATTCTCGTGTCTCCACATATAATCTCACCACCAAGCCATCCCAAATGAAATGAATTGATTTATGTTACTAATTTTTAAAAAATATAAACAAAATTATTTCCCATGTCATTAAAAGAATAAAATATTTTCCACCCCAGTCAAACACGTGATCGTTAGTAATGAAAAACATTCTTCATAGTCACCAAAACACCCTTACAAACCCCTATGAGTAATATCAATTATCGTCTCCCATCCCAATTTTTTACTGCTTGGTTGGTATGGTGACTACATTAGAGTCCGTGGAATGATTTTTAGATGTATTTTTTTCACTTTATCCACTATATAAATGAACAACCACTGAAATATCTAACCCACTGGCTGATAATTTCATAGAAGCTACACCTCATTCCCACATACTCATGAATTCTAAATCTTATCTGGCCTCTACTATTTAAGCATATCTGAGAGATATTGAACTATCATAAAAGGGGAAATATGAGATTATGTGTTGTTTCTATGAAGAAGAAAATTTTTAACACATAACTATACCAAAAAAACTCGAATGCTGCATGAAATTAATTTGAATAATATGAAGAAATTTGTAATATTATATAGGTTCAAGGTGGGTGTGTCCATGAAAAGTGTGTTATGAATTCATGTGAGATGAATTTTATTTCTCTAAGGATCATGTAAGGCAGAAACACATAACAAATGTTTATGTGTGTAAAAGTGAATGGAATTAAAACTTGATTGTGACTATTTTAGAGTTATATAAGAATGGAAATATGCATTCCTTATCACTCCCCCGTGAAGGATAGATATTTTTTAGAATAATTTCACACTAATTGAGCTCATATAATATAATCTCAGGATATGTGATATTATCCTAGAAAAATATCAATTGGGAGAATTGTGGCACTAATGAAGCTCATATAATATATTCTCAACCTGCACCACCCCCATTCACACCCCAGCCCTCTTACGCAGAACCACTCCCACCCTTCTGGACACCCCCTCCCCTTACAACCCCCTCCCCCTACAACCCCACTACAACCCCCTACCCATGTACCCTACACAGTATTTCCTGGACAGGACACCCCCCTCCTGCACACCCCCTGCCCACTTCCCCAGCACTATCCCCCTACCTACTGCACCTCCTGCCTCCGGCACACCCCCTGCCCATATACATTGCACACCCCTTCCTTGACTACACACCACTTCCTGGACTGAAATCCCCCCAGTCCGTCTTCCCCAGCACCACCCCCTTCCTCCTACACACCCCCACCCTCGTAGAATAACCACCCCCCAAAGAACAACTTCATCTACTAAACTCATATATATGACCCATATTCCTAGTTCTCCACCTTGATACTAAAATGATGTCACAACACCTGAAAAAGAGGAATTTTCTTCCCTCACAACACCTTCCTACTATATTCCAGGAAATAAACTAGACATTACTCAAATTATGTGTCCACCATTAACTCACTACCATCATTTTCCACCACATATAGATGATCTGGATCATACTTCAGAAGATATGATACATGAAAGAAAATTTTCATCAAAAAATGTTACAGAGGAGGAAATCGATAAGGCATGATTATTATCGTATCCATAATATTGAATATACCAAAAAATCATGGGACAAAATTCATATCTTTCCTAATGTTCCTTTTCCCTATACAAGTTGATAACCATTATAATAGCCAATCACCCATGGTGAACTCTAGATGTAATTTTCACATTAAAACCTATAAGGATTTCCTTCATTTAGTAATAACTATCCACATATGGATAATACGAACCCTAGATAGCCCACTTCAGATAGCCCCCCACCAGACAGCCCCCACCCCCTACCCAGCTATAGTTAATCACCAAATGCTTCCATAATAAATAGACCTTATAGTAGTACTCACATCCTATAGCTATGATAAAAAAACCCAACATCCATGTAAAAAAGAACTCGGACATAATACAATATATTTCATAAAAATCCAAACTATCTCTAATATAAACGATATAAAATTTAATTATTAATATAATCATAATAAAAAAGAAATGTTGGATAAAATTAAATGTATGAACATAGAATAAATTTACATATGAAATATACCTTAAATATCAACATCACCAGAACCATCATGACCCTCATCATCTTCTATAGAAACAACATCATCATTATCACCTCCTCTCAGACCACCGCCACCACCACCATCATCCGGATCATTGAAATATTCATTGGTTTTTGCACCGAAATCAGTGGAAGGTGAGAAGAATCATGAAAAACATAATGAATACAAACAAGAACACATTTAATTAATTAAAACATTCAATTTTTATATGGTGATTCATATAATATCATTATGTTGCCAATAAAATACTCTAATAAACATAATTCATATAAATAGAACACATTTAATTAATGAAAAAATTGAAATATTCTTGTGTATGATTATTCTTAAACATTAAATTGTAGAGAAACAAGAAGGATAATTATAATGTGTAACAAGCCCATATAAAATAAGACCACAACCACTTAAAGATATGATGAAGATCTCCATGTGAATATCTTTAACTGTCATCCCAGAAGCAAAAAAATCTTAAAAAATAACTACTAATCATTAGATAAAACTGAATTTTTAGTTTGAAATAACAAAATCTAAAAAGAATAAATGTTTTGTAGATCAACTAAACAAACTACAAAAAACACATGTTTTGTTATCTATAAATAATAAATTCGTTAATACAGAAATAAGTAATAGGTCATCTATTGATAAAATAAAAAAAAAATCAATTTAATTGGAAAAAATAAAATTGAAAAAATGTTCTATTATAATTATGTTAACCTAAACAATAAAAACTAACCACGAATCAAAACAAAACTAAAATGTTGTGGATAAACATATAAGATAACTCCATGGCAAATAAATCCCCGACACTAGCCTCTCTACAATTCTAGAATTTTTTGGAACCCATATCTACTCAATGCTCGTGAATTTTTGGATATTGTTCATATAGATTCCAAAATACATTTTATTTCCAATCTCGAATAATATATTAAAATAATATTATAAATCATATGTTCAATAATTAAACGAAGTCCATAAAGAAATACAATTTCATAAATTTAATCTATTGTTGGGAAAATTAACTTTGTGGTGGTTTTTAAATTTTTAGAAATATCTTTTGGGTGTTTCAAGAAAATACGAGTTTAAAGATCTAAAGATGATAGAGAGTTCATCTGTGGAGAAAGAGAATTCATCAAAATTAAAATCAATTAAAGAAAGAAGATAAATCATGGATAGGTATACCATTTGAAGAAAGAAATTCATTAATGAAACACCTGTCAAAATTCCGAACACAACCCATGTGTATGTTGTAACCATCTCCATTGATTTTCCACAGTTTGAAACCCAAAAAGGCATTAAAACATCTAAATATGGTTTTTTGTTACAATTCAAAACCTGGAAAAGAATTCCATTTTTTAGAATCTTCCATCCAAGTATTCTTTTCATGTTTCCACATGATACCATCAAAATTTTATATTGAGAATCTCTCTTCTATGGAACCTATTCATGAATAGTAAGGAAGCATAAATAAAGAGTCGTGAAGATTGAGCTTTAAAGAATTATAGAATTAATGAATTTGAGAAAGGAAATAAGAAAACCAAAAAAAGAATTTATAACATCTAAATCAGTCTGTCAAATCCTGATATTCATATAAATTTCAAATCACATAACAATTAGTTAAAGAGAAATGTAATCCTTAATGAGCTTTAAATAATCCCAAAGCCTAACTTGGAGAATCCTTTCTTCAACTCATTCTTATCTTAGAACCTCTCTATGTAAGTGTCTTGGTCATCTGAAGAGTTAAGTAGATTATCATATTGAAGAGAACGTTTTTGATAAAATAAAACCTCAAATATTACATATATATTTCACTTTCAATACACCGTAATGAAAAATAAACTACATAAAGGAATGTCAACCTACTGACTTTCTTCTATAAGGATATCATTTCAAGCATGGAACATCCCTATATACATTGAATTTCTGGAAAAAAAATCCTCTACCAAGGAGAACCCGTAATGAAGTAGCGTATAATTGAAACTGTGAATGAGTGAAATAATTACGTATGAAATCATTTTATGCAAGATGAAATATGAAAACAATCTTTTATAAGAAACCTCCAAACATGTATTGATAAGAAATATATAAATAATTTCAAATAATAGACAATTTAAAAACATGAATTGTATGTTTTAGTTATAGAAAAAATATAAATGATCACAAAAAATGCATATTTTTCTATTATAATATATGAATAAAAATAACAGTCTAATCCAAAGTACAGTTATATAACTGATTGGATGATTATTTAACAGACCCAACTTCATTGAGACCACAATGCATGTAATCGAATACATTTATGAAAAAACCAACGAAAATGATAGGAAATCTGTATGATTGAAACTGAAGACAAATGTGTACAGCAGTTCTCCATAACTAAAATTGTGAACACATTAATGTGGTAAATGAAATCTATATCAAACATGGGAGAAATTTTAGATGAAGAAATATTGTCCAGGAAAAATAAGTACAAGAAGTAATTGGTGAATAAAAAAAAGTGATATATTTTTTTGATGTTTGAAAAATCCATAAGTAGTTGGAAAAACTTAATCTTAGAGAGAAAATAAATTTTTTCCAGAAACTTATGAGAACCCACCATTTCTGAAGCACTATATTTTATTAAAGCTTGAAAATTTAATATGAACATTGTGAAATGTGAAACTATAGTGCATAGTAAAATGATAATGAGATGCTTAAATGAGAAAATAACAAAAGCCTAATTCATTGGGAGGTAGATGAAAATGTGCTTAGGGAACATTTCTATCCTCTATTATATTTCTATGAAGCAACTGAATGATATATTTTTTAAGAATGTAGGAGTTTTTATTGATGGTGAATGGAAAAGCGATGCGAGTACATGGTGTGCTTCACCGAGGTAGATCTCACATGAGACAGATAATAACTGGAACCCTAGGAGGAGTGGAGGGGAAACAAGTGATGGAGGGAGATGTCAACGGGGTAGGTGGGAACCCTAGATCGACATGTGGTGATAATCAAGTTGGAGTAGAAAACGAGGGAAATCGATACTTGGCTTTGATGTGAACAAGTTATGGTTCCAGAAAGGAAGGTGGTGTTATAGTCAATGGAGGGAATTAGGGTGGATTGATGCAAAGGATGGTATCAGAGTATGACAGAACAAACAATGTGCGGGATTCCGAGGAGTGGATGGGAACTAGGTTTAGGATGAAGACAACGACTTGGGTCTGCAGGTACCATAGGTTGATATGAGAAAAAGTGAGAGCATGGGGAGAAACCGAGGGAAACCGCGTGCAGAAGAGGGAGAGGGGAAAAATAAATTTTATGACGCGAAGGAAGAAAATGAACCCTAGGTCGAAATGAAATGAACCCTGAGCTAGAGGAGAATATGAGGTCAACTGTGTGACAACGAGGGATGGAGGGAGAGGATAACATTGACATAACGAAGGTATGTGGTAGTCAGGTGGAGAAGAAACATGGGTTTTAAAATGTTGGACACGTGGAATGGATATCAACCCATGATTAGTATATTTAGTAGATACCAAGTCTCTACTATGTTTTCTTTCAATACTAATTATGAAAGTAGTAAATTTAACATGTTGAAGAACTACAATTCACAATGACATGTTTAGAGGTTTAGAATCAAAATTATGAAATTACTTATTGTTTTTACACAACAAATATATTATTCATGATAACTAATTGTAAAGAGGAAGATGTAACATTTAAAATTTCCTCATGGGAAGAATATTATTGGGCCCATATCATCACATATTAGATTTAATGATGGTAACTTCATTATCACTGTTGAGAATTTTAAATCTAACAGTGATGAACCACCAAAGAATAATTAGTGGTTAAATATTTTATTTTATCTCTATTGGATAGATCCATAAATTCCATGAGCTCTATTTTAGCTTGGGGATGATTCTGTAACATCTATATTTTTAAATATAACACCAAAATCTAATCATGATGCATATTAGTGATATTTTCTCATACCTGAATCCATGAAATATTATAATAGTATTAACATATAATCTATAAGAAACACTGTTGTGGGAATATTTATGTAGATAATAAACCATGATAAATTATTATCATGATAGTAATCATATACTATATCAATTGGTATGTTTTTTTGGGTATAGATATCAAAAGATAAGAAAAAATAAGATGACATGAAATCGTGGATAAAGATGAGAATGTGGAAGTTTAATGTCATTGAACCACATTCTATGAGGGAATGGTGAAAATGTAATGATTTCATCAAGGATGAAATTAGTAAATATGATATAATTAGAGTATCTAATATAATGAGAAAAAGAAAAAACAATTCCCAAGTGCCACAATATTTATTATAAGTAAATGGAGAAATAAATCATGGAAACATCGCATTCTCATGTGGCACAATAATTCTTGGTGAAATCTGACACAAATCATACCCAAAAAAACTAAATATTAAATGATATAAATTATAAATAATAATGGTGGTATAAGAGGAATATTTACCTCTATCCATTTAAAGTAAAAGAATCCCATAAGTCATTTTAGAGGTGGAATCTAGAATAACTATTTTGTTATCATTAAAATACAGCACTCTTTAATTATGGGTAACCAATCCACCTCCACTATATACCTTATGGCCCTTATAAAAGGGCCACTACACTTTCCTACCCACCAAGTACCTAGTACCCCTCCATCGGGTACCTTATATGGCTGTAGTTTTTCACAAACCCTTTAAGAGGCACCAAGTGCCTCCTAATTGAATTCCCAATGACTACTGCATGTTTTTGTAGTTAGCCACCACCCAAGGATTTGGCAAAAAAACCACTAAATAACAATTAAAATCAAATGAAAACATATCCCAATGATGTACTTACTCTTGAAATTTCAATTCACATCAAAATTCTCAAATATATCCCTAGTTCAGGAAAAAATATTCAAATTTCCTTTGAAATTACCAACCCACTAAGTGTGTGGGTCATTAAAAACTCCCGACCAAAAAAATGAAACTCCTTGAGAAGCGTCCAGGATGATCTCCTGATTCCCAATTTATCCATAAAAATATGATACCGTCACTTTTTATCGATTCCAATTATCCACAACTCAACCATCGAGATTCTGAATATAGACTATTGTTTCTTTGCGGAAAACCACTTGTCCCTCACTCTACGCATATCAATTATAATTAGAATAAAGTATTTAAATAAAATTCCTCTTTACCATAATCAAACATGTGAAACTATTCTATTTTACATCTACACCCTGATAACAAAATAATGAACACATATTTTTTCATAGCAAAGAGGAAGAGGATCACCTTGTGGGGTTGTTCCCATCGGGGGAATGCTAGATGAGGTGGATAGGGCACCTAAGATCAGCGTCGGTGGGATATGTGATATGTCCCATGTTTTGTGGCAGTGGCTCATAGTGGGGTTACCCTTTTTGGCGTCACCATGGGGCACTATTGCAAGGGGCACTATTGGTGGAGGAGGATAAGGGATAGGAGAGGTCGCGATGGGTCGGGGAAGGAGGGTCGCACACTTAGGGTAACAGGGAGGAGGGTGTCTCCGTGAGAGTGTTTGAGGGTTTGAAGGGTCGCGAGGGGCACCATCGGTGTAGGAGGATCAGGGAGTGGAGAGGGCGTGATGGGTCAGGGAAGGAGGGCCACATGTAGTGAGAGACGTCCAATGTTCGAAGGGTCACTACCATGAGAGACAGGGTTTGGAGGGTCGTGACAGTATGAGGATGGAGGAGGAGCCCGACGCGATTTGAAAAAACAAGTGATCAGGGGATAATGGAGTAGGAGACTCATGAGATTTTAAAAAATAAAGACAACACAAATGTTTAGCCAAAACAGTATATACGAAATCGTGGCTATAAATAAGCTATTTCCACATATCTGTGAAACTATAGCTATAGATCCACGACTATAACTTAAATTTCTAGTAGTGTATCACCAAATATAATAGTGACCCTATCAAAGAAATACTCAAAAAATACCTGGTCACCCAATTAATACTCTATAGGTTGATATAGTTAGTATACAGATGATCATTTGCTACTATACGAAACCCTTAACCAAATATTTATTTTACAGATATTATTTTATTTATTTTATACCAAACATTGCATTATAATATCTTTATTTATATCATCTACACAATGTTGAAGAAATCAATATTATAACCAATATAAAGACTCAATATTTTTTATCTTAATAGATGAGTCATTACCAATTCAATAGAGAAACTCTATTAGAATAATATGGTTTTCCAATGATGCTTTTAAATCATAATCACATTCTGAAAACATGTTATTCATCACATGCATGATTAGTTCAGACTATCCTTTGGTATAATGATTGTACTAAGTGGGGAAATAAATCCACATATAAGGTGGATTATATATCCCTTACCATAATATCATTGGAAAATATGAATCTATGTTATAAATAATAAAACTCAACATTGTATAAATATTGATTATATCTCAATAATAAATCATTCTATTCTCATTGATAGAATACATTTCAAATTGGAAGGAAATTTGTGACCATCATCAATAGGTACCTAATAACCCATACGATATCTCAACCACAAGATAACTTAATCAATCATATCAAGAAATCAATTATCACATAATCCCACATCCAAAAAGGAATAGGTACTGATATAGAGATTCATGTAGGATGTGTATATGTGGTCTTTAGCTGTTTAGTGGTAAATCATTTGGTAATGAACCGCACCCCATCCTTTTCTCTCCTAGGCCAACTATACTACCCTTAGACTTGATAATAGATCTTAGTAATATCTAAGAGAAAAAACTATCTAAATCTGTGTAAATATATTATCCTATAATCATTTATGATCCTAAAATCTACTACATGACCTTGAACATAATGAAAATTATTATTATTGAGGGACCTATCATGTGGTTTCTCCCCACAATATAGATTATCCATTCTGAAAATAACCTGCGTTAAATAGTTGACTATCATTTACTCTCTTTTAGAGTGAAGAACTAATACTCACCGATTTCATGGTCACAAAATCATGATAAACCTGAAAATAATGGCCCATATTTGTGAATAGTATCAACAATAGCCTCACATTAGAAGACACTAAGACCTCCTACACCTAAGTCGTCTTACTAGGTGCATCAACCATGATTTTCTCCTTCCCATGGGAGTAATCTATCATGAAATTAAAAGACTTTAGGTACTCAACAATCCTCCCCTGTAAAATTTATATTTACCTATAATAGAATATATATATCAATATCGTTTTGTCGTTATAAAAAATAAAACTATGATAAAAATGATATTGAAACAAATATTTTGTCTCATTCAATATCATTTCGTGCTCTAAATAATGCGTCTAATAAATCACCTCTTACGACCCCACTATCTGAGACCTATAACTGACCAAATACATTATTTAACATATATAAACCAGAATACATAATTTTTAAGAATAAAAATAAAATATGTACTCCATACCATACTTAGGTATGTCCAAGACCAATACAGATGTCAACCTCACATTTATCTCATAAAAGTAAACCCTTATAAAATTCATATGACATTAACATTATCCAATATTTTTCAATGATAATTTTTAGACAAACCATTAGTATTTATATTATATCAATATAAAAATAGGAAACTCAAAAAAATGGACACTCCATTTATATTGATACATGTAATATGTTTAGGTAAATTTATATTCTTTCCTTCAGTAATACATTTTCTAAGACTATTTAATCTACAATATAAAATTATTTATCTTATAATATAATTAATTATCCCTCATCATATATTGAATAATATTTAAATTTAATCCATGATTCTCTATTGACTTGTAGTACTCTATAACATAATAAATAAAGAATAATGAATGAATTTAGATAAGTATAAAAGTCACCATTATCAAAATTTATAGATGATTTTAATGTGTTTTTCAAAAAAAAATTAATTTAAAAGAAAACCATATAAGTTATAATTTCACCTAAAATTGTATTTTAAATATCTGAAGGACTCATTATTACATGGGGTTAGCTAGATCTAAAATCAAACATAAAGAATAACATGATTCACCTTATTTGATTGAATTGGTTTTTATATGAGGAAGAAAATAGTAAAATATTATTTATAACATTCTATAAAATAATATAATCCAGAAAATATAAATGGTAAATATGACTTATTGTATACCAATATTATTGCACAACATGTGGACGATATCTAGTGAATAAATATCATCTCTTATAAAATCTTTAATTTCAAACATCAATTACATAAGTTATTTAGTATTAATCTTGTAATGAAGAATTTATATGTGATCCATTATAGGAATAATAAATAGATATTAAATTATATTAACAATGGCATTTGTCAGTAATGTACATTGATTTCAAAGAAAAAATAATTCATGAAAATTTCACTTTTCATAAAATTGGGTTTAAATCACATAGTGATCAAAATAAATCATTTAAAATGATATATATATTTTATGTTACTAATATTTATACCCACTAATTTGATTCCTTGTTTCTAATGGTAATATTTCATTTTAATGTTTCATAGTTTAATTTTAGTTCATTTTTGTCTATAGATGATGATATTTATATAGTATCATTCAAGGAAAAATGCATAGTAAATTATGGTTAATCAAATATAATTCTCATTCTAAGGAAGAAGGGGAGTGATATAAATTCCATGATTGGAAATTTTACTATTTGATTAACATGATAAAACTGAATATTGTTAATAATGAACTTGAAATTATTAGGGTGTGGTGGAATCTTCAAACCATGAACATAATTCCACTTAAAACTCTTGTAATATAATCATTAAACGCATGATGTTCTAAAATTGTACCAATAACTATTAATGAAAATGAATAAAAGTTGTGTCCCCCATTATAACATAATATATTTCAGACACCCCTTGAGTTTTTATATCCATCTTTAGGAGGACATGAACAACCCATTTAATCATAACTCCCCTCTGATGACAGAAACTAATATATATTTTTTCAATGTAATCCATATAACTCAACCATATTCTGATTTATCTGAATCTATAAAATAGATCATCACATTAATTCACATAGATGATGAAATTAGGGATAAGCTTCACATACGTGGGGAAAATCTAGTAGTCCATGTGTCATCCCTACAGAAGTCATTGATGATGTAGACAATATGAAACAATCACATTAGTGAACCAAAAAGGGGTATCAATATAAGCATAAATCAATAAAATATATCACTAATTATATCATATTGTTGAATAAGTTGGTTAACATGAATCCATCTTATGCAATTAAAAGTTTAAAAAAACTGTTATAATTGACCCATATAAAAATTCTCCCAAATTCTAATGTTAGAATGTCAATTCTGTCACCATTTTCAATATATACTTTCGAGCCTCAAACCTGAGGAAAGCATATTAGGAGTAAATATTATCTATTGACCAAAAATTATGATGTACCAAAACATATAATTATCATCACAATAAGAAGACAAATGTTTTATATAATGTATATTTTTAACTAACTCAATGAGACCTAATTAAGGCCATGTCAATCCCCCTAGAGTTTGTGATATAATTGACTGATAGTGGAATATGTCAGGAAAAACTCATCTGACAAAATATCACATAGTAATCTTTATTATATAACAATAAAAAATATCTACTATACAATGGAATATCAAACCATTTCTTGTTTCTCTAAAACTCAATCACATCAATGTTTATTAACCCCAGGTATACAATGGTTCATTAACTATCTTCATTCCATCCTAGAATCCTAAACATTGGGGATACAAGGATTTTAATCAAGATTATTATAAATTAAATATCATGGGGTAATATTTATTTTAAAAAACCCTAGAGAATTTCAAATTGAAAACTCAATTTGTAGTCCTTTATCCAAATTTAAATTAGTAATGGTTCAATAATACCTAAACAGTGTTGTTTTTATAGGAATATCATATCATTATATACATATAAAAATTCCAAATTCATATTATTAATATAATAAATGAACTATTAATGGTCATTTTCGAGTGTGCTATAATTTCATCTCCACCACTGATCCTTTGGAAACATGGTACATCAATTAATTATATAATAATTATGAAGTTAAGTATCCATTCATGAATGATATATAACATATCACTACCCATAATATAGTAATAGATAATTTTATTAATACATGAAATATAATGAATAAATATACCTTACTCACTACTATTAATTTTAGGGAGAAAAATTATAAGGCCCCAGCCTTAAACCTTACTTAATCTTGAGTTATTCCAAGATTACACATTGAGGATCTTTTCAGGTTTAGAGTTTTAGAGAATTAGATCATGGAACTTGCATTACATTCCACATTTAAACAATGTGGTTACATAAAAGAAATTATTCATTCATCCCATCAACGGAAACATATTTAAAATAAAACATGGATTCATTCTTGACACATCCTTGACACTATCATCACATCATGTACCCTTCCATTGACCTGTGAAAAACATTTCAAAAACATGTGATGAGCATAAAAAGCTCAGTAAGGGATATAAAAATATGGAAAGGAAACATGTGTACATGTATACATAAGAATGAAATCATACTTTACCCATAAAACATAATCACCTTAACATACCTCATAAAATCATGAATTAATCGTAGAAATCATAAGACATGAAAGGTAACTTGATGCATTCATAACATTCTTACATAGGGAGTAACCCTCTTGGTTACGTTTGGAATACCCACCACAGTATATTCCCTAAATCTTTTCAGAGAAACCTTAACGTTTCACTCATTCGCGTTACCCAATGCATTGGAGAGACATATTGGGCTCACCCCCCCCCCCTTAGTTTATCACGGAACCACCTTTCTTCATAACAATGAACAAGAACCATAACATAATCTTATCACATAAAACATGCATAAAGGAAACATAACATTTCCACCTTTCAATAACAAGATATCAATACAACACATTGATATAAATACATCATGAAAACCATTTTCAATTCCAAAGTAAAAGAAAAGTAAAACATGGTATTTATTTTTCTTTTAAAAAGATGGTATGGCTTGTAGAGGAAGCTGAAACTCAAGTAATGGTCACGGTGGTGGTGAAGTCGTTGTCGCCGCATACGTACGAAAAAAACATTCCCTTTTGTCGTTTAATAAACACCTCATATAAAAAAGATTCCTTTTGAATAAACGTAAAAGTCAAAGGTTTATATACACCGTATAAAAGATGGTTGTGTATAAAACATAATATGCCTCAATGAAAGGAGATTGAGACGAAGTCCCTTACAAAGATGACATCCTTGGTTTAAGGATAAATCAATTACATAATTATGTGTGACAAACGAATACACCAAATATATGTGGATTTTAAGTGTAAAATAATCAAAGTTCATTCACACATATTCAAAGGATGACATATTCAATAACTACATGTTGAACCCAAAGAAATCGAAATTGGGTTAAGAAGTTCCCTTGACGGCCTAGCAGCGTCACATCAAAATGAGTTTATGAGAGATAAAAAAAGGGTATCTCATCACTTGGACATAAAATTTAAATCAATAAGTATATATTAGAACATATCCCAACATAAAAATATGTAAATTAAAATACCCAACAAAATAAGTCTTTTAAAAAGAGGAGGGTGAAAGGTTCCCTTACCGACATGAGTATCTTTCAAAACATACACCTCGTGAAAGAAGGACAATACAACATTTATGTAAATACTCATAAAAGAAAGTACATTACACAATGAGTAAAAAAATGGGCAGTACATACACCACTCAAAGGAAATTGTGGCAAATGTAGAATAAATCTCACGGGAATAAAAGTGAGATGAAAAATCCCTTACGAAAACTCGGCAGCCTAACGACACCACATAAAACTTACAAAAATGGATTGATGAGATCAAATAGGGTATATAATCATATTAACATAATGTTTATAGAAAGATTAATATAAAATAACATCCCCCAAAATAA
This sequence comes from Viscum album, assembly GCA_963277665.1. NCBI lineage: Eukaryota > Viridiplantae > Streptophyta > Magnoliopsida > Santalales > Viscaceae > Viscum > Viscum album. Next base: position 1,182,976,785 of record OY728159.1, read on the forward strand.
CAAAGAGGAGCTTAAAATAAGTGACATAAGGGAGAGTACTTAAAAAGAAAGAGAGAGGTTAGATCTCTTACGAAAATTCGGCAGCCAAACGGCGCCACCCAAAACTTCAAAAATGGATTTATGAGAGAGAATAGGGTCTATAATCACATGAAAATAAAAATTACAGTAATATTATTATAAAACAACATCTCAATAACAAGAAATATGAGCTTTAAAAGGAATGACATAAAAGAGTGTACTTAAAAAGAAAGAGTGGAGTAGGATCCCTTACCTCAAGTACAACTTGTCTTGTTTGATTCTTTATATTCCTGAATAATAAACGTTGGTCAATTAATAATTACCCTAGTACCTCCATTATAGATTATTATTCAGTTCATATCACACATTATAATGTTATTATAATTTTTTAATAATGTTAGTTCATATCAGACGTTTTTGTCGATTTTGGTACATGAGTCAAAAATGAACTTGTTTGAAAAAAGATTGCCCATGTAGTTATATGTAAATAATATCCAGAATAGTATTAATGATTAAAATATTATATATATCCATTAAATATTCAATTTATACTATTCCATATCATTTGGAGATAAAAAACGAAAATCATCGTTCATGGAGATGGTAGGCCGTACATACGCATGAAGGCTACTTTCATTTTTTGTCATATTAATGGAATAAAAACAAAATGAGAGAGATATATATGTTATAATTCCAGAATTATATCCATAATTTAGATGTAATATATTAAATATATATCCATTATATATAAGTACTTATAATATTACATAACATTTTGAGATAAGAAATGAAATGTACCATTCATGGAGACGGTAAGCCGTACGTACGCATGAACGCTACTTCCATTTCTATTTCATATTTAATGGAATTAAAAAATAATTATACATAATAGTATATTAATTCCAGTATGGTATCATATATAATATCATTAAATATATCCTTTATGCGTACCACATATAGTATTAACGAATCAAATAACTTTGAGGGGGCGGTAGTCCGCACTTCCTTAAATGAAGATATCGCGTTTACCCATAATGGAAACCATAAAGGTACGCCATAAATAAGAAATAAAGAAGCTTAAGTAAATAATAAACATATTAGATATCATATATAAATATATTGTCATCTTAATGGCCACCTTTGAATGTGTTAGAATAATTTTGAACAATCATCGTTTCGGGAGGCAGAAATTCTCCATCGACAGAAACAGTATGTTCTTTAACCATTAGATGTAGCTGTGTGTAAGTGTAGTTCTAATCCTTCTTATAAAAACATAATATTATATTGAATATACTGGATTTGTTACAAAATAAATTAATAAAAAGAGTTTAGGGGGTTGGAGAAGCAAAATAAACAAAAGGACACAATTGAAGACATTACCTTAAAATCGGGTAACTCCCTTTGGATTGAGCTCAAAGGCTTCCTTGGAAGATTTATGCCCAAAGTGAGGCTTCAAGGAGTAATATAGGGAAGTAGAGAGACAAAATGGGAAGGTTTGGGCCGAGCCAAATGCTTTTGGAGTGTGAGTAAGGAGGTAGAGGTGGGGGCCTTTTATAAGAGGAGAGGAGGGGCACAGTTGTAAAGTTACAAAATGTTACATTATTTTCAAAAGAGTTTCGGATTTTAAAGGTTCCACATTGATGTATTTAGAGGATAAGGTGATAAGGGTTCGAAATCCACTCATCCAATAGGTTTTGGACATGTGTAGGTCTTAGATATTGTATTATCATTCAATTTTATTTAAATCGTTAAATAATGAGGTCATCGCTGCATCATCATGATGTCATAAATAATTTAATTTATTTATTGTCTAAAAATAATAAAAAAATACTATGATGTATTAAATCTTCTTATCTTTCCAATTACTATTTATAGTCAAAAATATGACTATTATAACTCCATGTAAAAATTGTTTTAGTAAAACATCTCAGGTTTGTGTCATTTTTACTTTAACATTAAATAAAAAGATATTAATGTCATTTTCCAACCAAAGTGGCTCCATGGGGTCCCCAAGTTTACCCATGGATTTTATTGGTTGGACATGACACATCCAATGAGGGTAGGGAATGTGTCTAGGTCATTTAATATTATTAAAACATTATTCTTACCATAAACTGCACTAATTATCTCTAATCGCGATTAAAAACTTAATAAGTTACTATTCACCAAAAAATTATTTTTATCCCATTGAACCATAATTTACTTCTTAATGACAACCATTTATGTCAGATTTTTGAAATTCAAAACACAAATATGGCAAAATTTCATTTAAACGGAAAATTATGTTTTTATAAGTACCACTTACTGGTTTCACTATTCATCAAAAATTGAAGTTTTTCAGAAAAATCCAAAAAATTAACCCTAAGCTATATTTGATATTCCGAATTCAAAAATGAAGTCTATTTAACAAAATTCAAAACATATAAGTCACATTAATTAATTTAATAATTAATTCACGCTGTCAGAGCAAATAGCGTGTTTTTATGAAACAATAACTATCAAAAGATTGACCTTAGTTTATGTCTGATTTCAAAGTGAAATTAATTCCAACGACCACTATTGGATTAAATGGTAACGATATATTCTAATTTCACTTTAAAACCAATTCAAAAGATAATATAATCATATAAATAAATTAGATTAAAAAGAGGTTTTGAATTAAAATACAACATTTTACACTATTCATTAAAAAAATGAACTTTAACGGAAAGATACCAAAAATTTACACAAAGTAAATTTTGATGTCCTGATTCTTAAGAAGAGTTTTATTTGGTCCAATAGAATGTATAAGAGTGAACAAAAATATATTTAGTGATGGTTCGCCATCAAAAGGCGATAAGTGAACCATTAGTGAAAACTAGGGCATATACGCCTAAAATTGAATTCATTCTGTATATTAAGACTTTATATTTTATTGGATAAATGTAAAAACATTTAAAAACATATATAATTATATTTTAGTTATTTATATCCATTCCCTCCAATACAACAGCTACATGTTAACTACCATTTAAAATAATATTATTTTATTATTAGAGTGCAACGTAAGATTCCCAAAAAACTTATAGTTGTGTGTTGGGTACGCCATCGAGCATAGCGTCCCCTTTAAAGTCATATTAATATTTTATTCAAAAATATGGATAAATATAAAAATTTTATATTCTTTATTTACCTGCGGTGTTACACCCTTCCCCCCTTTTGGGAATTGCGTCCTCTCAATTTTTAAAAATGAGCTTGGAAACATCCTTGAAAGTCCCACATCGGAACAAGAGTCGGTAAAAAAATCACTTTAAAATAAAGGAAGATAAGTACAGAGGTCACCCGAGTTAACCCATACTAGGATTCCTTGTAGAAAAACATTGACATGGATGAAAAAGAAAAGGGTCATGTTCTTGAGGGAGAGTGATAGTAAACATGTCTAGGAGAAAGTTAACCATAAGAAAATCACAAACTAGTGATGGGTTAAACAGTACTCGATTCCCCAGTAGGAAAAGTTAATAGAAAACATTATTGTTGTAAGTTTCTTTTTATTGAGGAATTTATTCATAAGGAAACATAATCACTTATCATGTTGACATTCAACTTTTACTAGATTCCTTAATCAAACTCATATTTTTTTTCCAAAAGACGAGTATTTAGGGAGACTTGTTCGCATTAAATGTACTATAATAAACTTCTATAGAATCACCTAATCCACTAAAGAAAACTATATACTTCCCATATCGTTATACCTTAACCAAAACCAAAACCAAAATGGTTTGTACAAGATCAGATAATCCAGAAAAGGATAACCCTTTATAAAAATAAAATCTATTCTTAATCTCCAAAATTTGTCCAACAAAACCCAAAGTTCAACGAGGACCATTCTATAATAAATTTGTCCATAAAATTCTTCAATGTAAACCAAACTAATATTGAAACCCAAATATTTTAAGGATTTAGTCACATATTCTTCCAAGTCAAATCGTAACATTTATCTCCAAACAACATCAGTTGCTCCTAAATTCTCATATTGAAAAGTAATTAACCAAATCACATATCCTCCATGACAGGTTAATCATTTTCATAAATAACCCAAAACCAACATACTCTTAATTAATAAAATCATATACCTAAAAATAATCAGTCAAACTAACCAGGGACTTCACGTAGTCTAGTGGTAGGTGATAAATACCAGTCACACTTTGGTTGTGGGTTCGATTCCCACAGCTTTGTCCAACGTGACGGGTAGTCACACGGTCTGCGTGTTGTCCTTTTTCCAAAACTATATAATTCTCAAATAATTCCCCAAAAAGAGATAAAATCATAAAAAATAACCATAACATAACTTAACCTCAATTTTATCTCATGCCTTTCACTTCCATCATAACATATAGTAACCCATAATTACCTCAAAAGTAAGGATCATATAAACTCTAATGGTTACCTTTATAATTATTGCATGAACTTCCACATTGATTGGTCATCTCGTACATGATTCATTAAAGATCATACCAAGGTTCAAGTGGTTGATCATGACTCCTTGATAGTTGGTTTAGAACAACCACGAGTTTCCTCATTGAATCCCCCATTTTATCTAGTCTCTTAATCAGAGAACCACCACAGTTTCCTTCAAACCTATTGTCAATTTGATGCCTGCTAGATCCATCCATTCACTAAAAACAGATAAGTCAGTGTGAGTATATCAATAAAACCATCATGTACTAATGAGGGAGATAACCACTAAGATATACTTACTCATTCACATTATCTAAAACTAGGACTCTTTCTGAAATCCTATCCATTATGGTACTGTCACTTATGCTTGGAGAATACCCTAACCTCTAAAGATATCTAAACCGACCATTGATACCAAATATAAGGCCCCAGACTTAGACCTTACTTAATCATGAGTTATTACAAGATTACAAATTGAGGATCTTTTCAGGTTTAGTGTTTTAGAGAATTAGATCATGAAACTTGCATTACATTCCACATTTAAACAAAGTGGTTACATAAAAGACAGTATTCATTCTTCCCATCAACGGAAACATATTTAAAATAAAACATGGATTCTTTTTTGACACATCTTTGACACTATCATCACATCATGTACCCTTTCCTTGACCTGTGAAAAACATTTCAAAAACATGGGATGAGCATAAAAAGATCAGTAAGAGATATAAAAATATGGAAAGGAAACACGAGTACATGTATACATAAGAATGAAATCATAATTTACCCATAAAATATAAGCACATTAACATACCACATAAAATAATGAATTAATCATATAAATCATAAGACATAAAAGGTAACTTGAGGCATTCATAACATTCTTACATAGGGAGTAACCCTCTTGGTTACGTTTGGAATACCCACCACAGTATATTCCCTAAATCTCTTCGGAGAAACCTTAACGTTTCACCCCCTTCGCGTTACCCAATACATTGGAGAGCTATATTGGGATCACCCTCCCATAGTTTATCACATAACCACCCGTCTTCATAACAATGCCCAAGAACCATAACATAATATTATCAAATAAAACATGCAAAAAGGAAACATAACATTTCCACCTTTCAATAACAATATATTAATAAAACACATTGATATAAATACATCATGAAAACCATTTTCAATACCAAAATAAAAGAAAAGTAAAACATGGTATTTATCTTTCTTTTAAAAAGATGGTATGGCTTGTAGAGGAAGCCGAAACTCAAATAATGGTCATGGGGTCAGAGAAGTCGTTGTCGCTGCATACATACGACAAAAACATTCCATTTTGTCGTTTAAGAAACACTTCGTATAAAAAAGATTCCATTTGAATAAATGTAAAAGTCAATGGGGTTTATACACCATATAAAAGAAGGTTGTGTATAAAATAGAATATGACTCAATGAAAGGAGATTGAGACGAAATCCCTTACAAAGAAGGTATCCTTGGTTTAAGGATAAATCAATTACATAATTATGTGTGACAAAAGAATACACCAAATATAAGTGGATATTAAGTGTAAAATAATCAAAGGTCATTCACACATATTCAAATGATGACTTATTCAATAACTACATGTTCAACCTAAAGAAATTGAAATTAGGTTAAGAAGATCCCTTGACGGCCTAACGACGTCACATCAAAATGAGTTGGTGAGAGATAAAAAAAGGGTATATCATCACGTGGACATAAAAATTACATCAATAAGGATATATGAGAACATATCCCAACATAACAATATGTAAATTAAAAGACCCAACAAAAGACTTTTTTTAAAAAGAGGAGGGGGAAAGGTTCCCTTACCGACATGGGTATCTTTCGAAACATACACCCCGTGAAAGAAGGACAATACAACATTGATGTAAATACTCATAAAAGAAAGTATATTACACAATGAGTAAAAAAATGGGCAGTAAATACACCACTCAAAGGAAATTGTGGCAAATGTATCATAAATCTCACGGGAATAAAAGTGAGGTGAAAAATACCTTAGGAAAACTCGGCAGCCTAACGGCGCCACATAAAACATACAAAAATGGATTGATGAGATCAAATAGGGTATCTCATCATATTAAAATTAAGTTTATATAATTATGAATATAAAAAACATCCCCCAACATAACAAAGAGGATCATAAAAGAAGTGACATAAGGGAGAGTACTGAAAAAGAAAGAGAGAGGTTAGATCTCTTACGAAAATTCGGCAGCCTAACGGCGCCCCCCAAAACAACCAAAATGGATTGATGTGAGAGAATAGGGTCTATCATCAAATGAACATAAAAATTACAGTAAGATTAATATAAAACAACATCCCAATAACATGAAATATGTGCTTTAAAAGGAATGACATAAAAGAGTGTACTTAAAAAGAAAGAGTGGAGTAGGATCCCATACCTCAAGTCCAACTTGTCTTGTTCATTTCTTTATATTCCTGAATAATAAACTTTGTTCAATTAGTAATTCCCTAATTAACTACTTTATAGATTATTATTCAGTTCATATCACATATTATAATGTTATTATAATTGTTTAATAATGTTAGTTCATATCAGACGTTTTTGCCGATGTTTGGTACATGAGTCAAAAATGAACTTGTTCGAAAAAGGATTGCCCATGTAGTTATATGTAAATAATTTCCAGAATATTATTAATGATTAAAATATCATATATATCCAGTAAATATTCATTTTATACTATTCCATTTCATCTGGAGATAAAAAACAAAAATCATCATTCATGGAGACGGTAGGTCGTACGTACGCATGACCGCTACTTTCATTTTTTGTCATATTAATGGAATTAAAAAAAATGAGAGAGATATATATGTTATAATTCCAGAATTATATCTGTAATTTAGGTCTAATATATTACATATATATCCATTATATATATGTACTTATACTATTACATAACATTTTGAGATAAGAAATGAAATGTACCGTTCATGGAGACGGTGAGCCGTACGTACTCATGAACACTACTTCCATTTCTATTTCATATTTAATGGAATTAAAAAATAACGATAAATAATATTATTTTACTTCCAGTATGGTATCATACATAATATCATTAAATATATCCTTTATACGTAACAAATATGGTATTAACGAATCAAATCACTTTGAGGGGGCGGTACTCCGCACTTCCTTAAATGAAGATATCACATTTATCTATAATGGAAACCATAAAGGTAATCCATAAATGAAAAATACAGAAGCTTAAGTAAATAATAAACATATTATATATCATATATAAATATAGTGTCATCTTAATGGCCACCTTTAAAGGTGTTAGAAGAATGTTGAACAATCATCGTTTCGAGAGGCCGAAATTCGCCATCCACGGAAACAATATGTTGTTTAACCATTAGATGTAGGTGTGTGTAAGTGTAGCTCGAATACTTCTTATAACAACATCCTAGTATATTGAAGATACTGAATTTGTTACAAATCAAATGAATAAAAAGAGTTTAGGGGGTTAGAGAAGAAAAATAAACAAAAGGACACAAGTGAAGACATTACATTAAAATCGGGTAACTCCCTTTGGTTTGAGCTCAAAGGCTTCCTTGGGAAGACTTATGCCCAAATTGAGGCTTCAAGGAGTAAAATAGGGAAGTGGAGAGACAAAATGGGCAGGGGATGGCCTATCCAAAGGCTTTGGGAGTGTGGGTAAGGAGGTAGAGGTGGGGGCCTTTTATAAGAGGAGAGGATGGGAACTCTTGTAAAGTTACAAAATGTTACTTTATTTTCAAAAAAGTTTCGGATTTTAAAGGTCCCACATTGATATATTTCGGGGATAAGGTGATAAGGGTTCTAAATCCACTCATCCAATAGGTTTTGGACATGTTTAGGTCTTAGATATTGCATTAACTTTCCATTTTATATAAATCGTGAAATAATGAGGTCATCGTTGCATCATCATGATGTCATAAATAATTTAATTTATTTAGTGTCTAAAAATTATAAAAAAAATACTATGATGTAAGAAATATTTTTAGATTTCTAATTACTATTTATAGTCAAAAATATGACTTGTATAACTCCATGTAAAAATTGTTTTAGTAAAACATCTCATGTTTGTGTCATTTTTACTTTAACATTAAATAAAAAGATATTTATGTCATTTTCCAACCAATGTGGCTCCATGGGGTCCCCAAGTTGACCCATGGATTGTATTGGTCGGCCATGACACATCCAATGAGGGTAGGACATGTGTCTAGGTCATTTCATTTTACTAAAACATTATTCATACCATAAACTACACTAGTTACCTCTAATCGCGATTAAAAACTTAATAAGTCACTATTCACCAAAAAATTATTTTTATCCCATTGAACAACAATTTACTTCTTAATGAAAACCATGTATGTCGGATTTTTGAAATTCAAAACAAGAAGATGGAAAAGTTTCATTTAAACGGAAAAATTAGTTTTTATAAGTACCACTTAGTGGTTTCACTATTCATCTAAAATTGAAGTTTTTCAAAAAAACCCAAAAATTCACCCTAAGCTATATTCGATATTACGAATTCAAAAATGATTTCTATTTTAAAAAATTAAAAACATATAATTAACATTAATTAATTTAATAATTAATTCCCGCTGTCATAGCAAATAGCGTGATTTTATGAAATAATAAGTATCAAAAGATTGACATTAGTTTAAGTCTGATTTCAAAAAGAAATTAATTCCAATGACCACTATTGGATTTAATGGTAAAAATATATTATAATTTCACTTTAAAAACAATTCAAAAGATAATATAACCATATAAATTAATTAGATTAAAATGTGGTTTTTAATTAAAATACAACATTTTACACTATTTGTTAAAAAAATGAACTTTATCGGAAAGATACCAAAAATTTACACAAAGTAAATTTTGATCTCACGATTCTTAAGAAGAGTTTTATTTGGTACAATATAATGTATAAGAGTGAAAAAAACTATATTTAATGATGGTTCTCCATCAAAAGGTGATAAGTGAACCTTTAATGAAAACTAGGGCATATACGCCTAAAATTGAATTCATTCCGTCTTTTAAGCCTTTATCATGTATTGGATAAATGAAAAACATTTAAAAACATATATAATTATATTTTAGTTATTTCTATCCATTCCCGCAAATACAACGGCTACATGTTAACTACCATTTAAAGTAATATTATTTTATTATTAGAGTATAACGTAAGATTCCCAGGAAACTCGTTGTTGCGTGTTGGGTACACCATTGAGCATGGTGTCTCCTTTAAAGTCATAAAAATATTTTATTCACAAATATGGATAAATATGAAAATGTCATATTCATTATTTACCTAGGGTGTTACAAAAATCATGATATGCGAAATCACAATATCATGCTAGCCAAGAGAATGGATCCACATACCATCTTTTTTCTTATTTTTGAAAAGTAAATATCTTTTTTAGAGATAACATCATTTGTATAAGAATAAGTTCACATTGAGTCCATGCAAGTTAATCATAACTTCATGTATGTTTTCTTGAATTTATTCATGATGGATCTCTAGTAAACATTACCCACGTTATTTGATCAGATGGAGATAGAGAATCATTGAGGAACATGAGGATTGGAATCATCACATTTACTCACATGGTAAATGGTTATACTGATAAAATGATTGAATCTGCATATAATAATAACCTCCATGTGAATGATGAATCTTATGTTTCGTCTTTTTATTATCATGAAATGAGTCATTCTTTCATTCCAAATATGAATGAATAAGAAAAAGAGGTCAAATAATCTCCTTCAACTCTCAAAGAGGGTGTTTTTATTTGGTTTTTAAGGATGATATAACACTTAATCTACAGATATACACTATATTAAATCCCATATCAATGAACCATCATCAATGATACTAAAACCACTCTAAAAAAATTAAAATTTATGTATGTTACATCAATGATCATCAAATTCCACCTTAATCATTGTGGTTTTATAATAATACCATAAAGATAGATAATGGCATCCCTCCCATATATTTTATCCATGGGTTTATTTGAGTCACCAATTTTATTTTTAGGAATCTACTTTAATCCATTTTATTCTAGTGACTCGTTTTTAAATTTTAGTGGAATAAGTGTTCTTTTGAGTAGAGTTTATCTATAGGATATTTGGAATACATGGGTCACATGATTTCATGAGAAATTATACTGTATATTGTAATCAAGGATTCTGTATGGAATTTTTTTTACTAATATATATTTTAAACAATGCATGGACTTTTCAATAATCAATCAAATTAATTTAGTGATTATAAACTCATTCTGTCATCATATAATACATTTAATTTTAAATAATCGACCAAGGAGAATGTCATTTGAATGATAACCCCTTTCATTTGGATATCTGATGATATTTAGGATTGTTAAATTGATCTTGGACCTTTATTGAAGGAATTAGGGTTTATCAAAATTTATTCTTATGATTAGATGATCATAATGGATAGATATCTTATAACATGACTTAAAATATGACTATATCATTACTAATATTTGAATAAATGAACCACATTCCTAATAGATTTGTTGAGTATCACCATTAATATTCCATTTCAACTAAAACCTCTTATAAATAATGAAATTTTACCTTATATTATTCAATATAGAACAACTTGTGAAATAATATCCTAAAATCAGTTTGTATATCATCCAAAAAGATATTATAAATCTATAAAAAAAACTATGTATAAAATTTTATAAAATAATTTCTGAACACCCATATGAAAATACCTTTAAATAAAATCTAATTCACTTTTAGATCATATATTTGGGAAAATATCATTCCATACCTAATCAAACACTATGTGTGATCCCGTAAAACATTTTATATTATTTTTAAAAAAATGTTATTAAAATCATAAATGGATAAAAAAAGGTCTCATGGAAGGAATTGATTTTATTGATGCTTCAAGGGTATATTCCTTGATCTCCATAAAATTCATGTTAACTAATTATGGCCACTAACTATCTCATATGGATGAATTAATTTTTATATTCACATTATATCTAATATATATACAATACATGGGAAAAAATGTATGTCAATTTTTTATTTCCACTCATATGTTCTTAATTCGATCTGTATGAAATTACTATTTCAATTAATAAAACACATGTTATTCAAAATTATCGGTTTCCTCAACACATGACCGCCCCCTGAAAGATAACAATATCATATGTTTATTTTAGTACAATCATATAATTCCTCATTATATCTCATTCAAAGGCTCATATATCATTCTCATCTTACTAGAGTATAATTCCCATTATTTTTATTATGAAATAAATGACATTATCAACAATACACATATCCACCCCTTTATTAGCTAAGAATCAAGGATTTTTTATGACTGGTTTAAAAGAAGGATGGTTTTCATGATAGGTATCTCATTACCCTCAAGTATTTATGAAATATATATTTTAATCATTAAACTCTAGTATACCAAATATTTTTTGTATAACTCTCACTGTGGTGTACATAATGGTTCATAGACCATGAAAATCTAATTTCATGTTACTTGATGATATTACAGATCTTTATAAAAGAAAAAAAAAACATAACAACATTAATATGTTTTTATAACCAATAATACTCCATGATGAACATTTTTTTGGGATAACTCTATGTTATAATTTGAGTGGTCAATTATTATATCACATTAGTAGTATGTAACACCAAAAAGAATGACTAAAAAAGTAGATATTTTCTTATCTGTAACATGTTTACTTTTTATATTCCTAAAGAGATTATTTATTTAAATAATAAAATTTATTGGAGACAACCATATCTTATTAAATATTATTTACTGTTAAATTATGCATATTTTTTGCTTCACATTTAGGGGAAATATAAACACATTATGTAAGTATTTTACCTTTTAATATAACCCACCCATTAAATATTTAGTACATAGAGTTTATGTAGAAATACACATTGAATAATAATTAGAATTATGTATCTCTACCCTGATGTTAAACTATTTAAAAATGTATTCAAGCATATTAACATTACGAAATAAAATTTTATGATATTAATAACTTTTTAGTTTCCAATTATTAGTCTTTCTTTGTTTATCATCACCACCATCCTTAGAAACATTTCCATGAAATGATTTCCTTGATTTTTTTGGAAATATATTGATCTCTTTATATTAATAATTTACAGACATAACCTATATTATTTTTTAAGAAATAAGTGAAATTTATTTTTTATTATTAATTGAATAATATTTTATTTATTACCATATATTTTCTCAACACCAAAACAAAATTATTGTGGCCTCTTTGACAATAAACAGTTTTATAAATAACATGTAAGTATGAAAAACTCTTTTTTGATAATAAATAAAACCTATAATCATTATGAAATATTTAATAAATAATTGACTGTATGAAATTCACATATAGTATTCTATATGTTTTATAGCATAACAGTAAAAATAATTCTTTTTCATTTAAATATTCCAGTTATAGTGTGATAAAATATTTTATATTTTAAAAAATATATGGATAGGAAAATGATTATAAATAAAACATTTTAATAATATTTAATTCTCATGTATATTTTCATAAAAATAGTTTATTAGAAAAATATTTTTCATATATTATATTTAGAGTAAGATAATATAAAAATTATTACTAGGACCCACTATAGATTGATTTATTTAGTATCATTCAAATATATGATTTAATGATAATTTGATTCATTATTTAAATTTAATGTACATTTTGTATCAATTTAAATGTGATTTTGGTCTTATATACAATTTATAAATTTGAAATGTACTCATTTAGTATTATATAACCTATAAAATAGACTACATGATTTCATTAATAGAAATTATAATTATAGAAGTACATTGAATCTATCAATACCAATTATATATCTTAGAAAATTATATCATAAGAACAATATTCCTAAATTTCAAAATTTACCTTTACAATTCAATTGCCTTTAATAGCTACTATGAAGAAAAATTGATCAAAATTATAATAAAAGTTTTTTCATGAAGTTTGAACTTTTACCCAGTTTTATTATAAATATAATACAATAAACTTAGAATAATAATATATAGATCATATATTCCCTTAATTTTGAGTTAATTTGATAAACATTTATTAACGTCATTCAAATTATTGCAATATTTCAAATGATGATTTCATTATGAATTATATAACCAAAATATGTTATAATATTACCTTAAATATCATGAAGTCATTAATAAATCAAACAAAAGTAATGTTATGAGTGAAGAATGAAATTTTATCATCTATATTATAATAAATATATTAGAAACATCCAATTAATCATTATGTTCTTCATAAAAGTGCCTTGATGTACTTGTTGAATAAATATCTGTATTTGGTTACACATAAAGGGGTAACTATAACAGAAGAACATTTTTTTATAATTGAAAATTTTATTATTCTCTGATCCAGTATATGATATTTCATAAACTAGACTTATTATTTTTCAAGAATTGATATGAAGCTTAATTCATTGGAAGATTATATCATCCAGCTATAAAAAATCATCCATTAAATGAGCACCATTTTTTACCTTAATTTGATAAATAATTTCATTAAATTTTCTCCCATAAAAATCATAGAAATATATAAATTCATTGTATTCATTGTATTCATTAGTGAAAATATTCCTATTCCACTAGGTAAAAATTTTCTTTTGTGTTTTTTAATAATATAGAAACTTTTGTAGTCTATCTGTTCAAATAAATCATATAGGGATATTTTACAATATAGATAATAAGATTTTATCCAAATATATTTTATGGATAACATATATTTTTTATTATGCAAGTAGCCTAATCCTATTATGGATTCCTATATTTTTATAATCCAAAGAAAAATACAAAAATATGAACCTAATACTATTTGGGTCATCCATTATTTTTGTTCCTTGCAAAATATTGTCAATCATAACAAAAAAAAATTGATTGGATGTTTATGGAATAGAAGTGTTTTTTCATTGGATGGAATTTAAAACATAGTATTTTAATATGGATTTAATCTCTCTGTCTTATCCCGCCTATTCTCTTTAAATGTAAGAGTGTTTCACATGATATATTTTGGAATCATATTTCTATCACCAAATAATTATAATCAAATCATATTGATGTGTAACTATTTACATATCTCATATCTTTTGATACTAACCCAATTTAATTTAAAATTATATATTTTCACATAAAAATTAATCACACGTATATGGTACATGACACATTTTCATGTAAAAAATTAGAAACACATGAAATAATGAATATTTACAACAGTAATAATGAAGTGACTGATGAAAAAAACATACATTTCTAGATAAGTTATTTGACCATATGTTAATTATAAGTCAAACATAAATAATATTGATCCAAAAATTTCTTATGATGGCCTTAAATTATATCTGAATTTTAGAGATTAAGTCCCAAAATGAGTGTAAAATAGTATAGATTCCATAAAATTCTACAATCAAAAAATTTATGATACTTCCGTTGAATATGAAATTTGGTATTTATCCTCCAGTTCAATATTTTTGAAATTATCATCCAGTTAAAATTTTAGACATAATTAATATTTATTAAATATATAAATATTTATCACAAAAACTGGGATATTAATATCTCTTAAAAACAATATTTGTTCAGAATTTTGATACTGTGGTTATTTCAAAATTGGTAGTATTTTCCTAGGAATGTAATAAATATTATGGTATGTATTTGAAAAATAGAATTAGGAATTTTTGGGATTTAATAAAAAAAAATATTTTTCTTATTCTGTTATACATTAAAACATTGATATTCCATGGCATGGTATAATTTCTCTGAACTAACCCACTATTGACCATGCTAGACCAGTGGTAATCAGAGTGTGATACTCGAGGAATTCCGTTAAATTGGTAGTGGATCATGACTAGAATTGAGTATGTAATAAATAAAATGAAATTCCTTAGAAAAAATGAAACTATGAACACATACCTCCAGGATCATCATAACCAAAAAATATTAAATAAACTATACTTATAAAGTTGAAAAAATCATGAAATAACCATTAAGAATAACCAGAGTGTAGTAATAAAAATATAACCAATGTATGAAATATTAAAAATACACACCCAACATGAAATAAGTGGAATACCTAGTATTAATATAGATTATGAGGTATAAACATACTACTTATCACAAATTTACAACATTGCATGTGATCACTATCACTGATCACTACTAAGACCCTGCAACACTAAGCCTAACAAGGTCACCATCTAGATATTGTTTGTCTGCATAAGACACAATGTGCTCGAGATAATCCATTACATGTGTGCGTATATACATACCTAGTTGGATTGACCATAACCCCAAAATGGATGAAATATAAATAAATAGTCATCTCAATCCATGATATAATAATGGTAAAGGAACCTAAACCTAATATTCTCTTATAATAAAAAAAATAATTGAGACAAAGAATCTCTCAATATTCAAAGCTAGAAAATGATAATGTGTCTGACTCCATGTCATTTCTCTATTACATCCTAGATTTTAGTATCCCAATGTCTGCCTCACAAGAATATAATGGAGGATCCACTCCATTATAGTATATACCATAATCGAAATAGTACCATACCTAGTTTTGGACTTGCTATCCATCATATATCAATGATGAGGTATACCAATTTCATAGATAGAGTACCCATACACAGATGTGTGAGTAGTGTTATAAACCATACTGTATAATTTTAAGGGATACATATTCAGTAAGATTAAATTCATCCATTAATGTAGTATTGATCCCTATATCAACGCTGATTATCATTCAAATCCCATGGCATTGGATAACCTTAGATATGGAAATCATGACTGACCCATTTCATCACCAATAATATCATTAATGCCAAACCAAAGGCAACAATCATATCTAAAGTGGAAATATATATAGTAAGGAATATTCATGGGTAGAATTTGTTTCCAAAATAAGGATACATGGTCGAAAAGACATTCAAAAAGGACACAATGATTCTTTTTTGGTATATGGTGTTAACTTTTAATTTATCACCAGCTAATGACATACTACCCTACTTGGCATTTGAAAAATACTTGTGAAAATAATCTAGTCTATTACAAATGACATGATGGACCACCCGAGGTCCCATGAGTATACTCCATGAGAACATATTTGATATTTTGGTCATTTCACATAACATGTCCCTATATGGATGTGGTATGTAGTACCCTTTAGGTTATGGAGGATGAACTCTTTTTAAAGGGTGCAATTACCAAAGTGGGGTTACATAAATTATGGCCCTATAACATTACATGTAATATCTGAAACTCAATTGAGGTATGTTCTTATATAAATTTTTGTTTGAATACCTTTTGTTTTTATAAAAACCTTTTCATGGGTGTATGAGGAGCTTCAAAGCTATTCTACGTGGTTGGGACACTAAATAAAGCTAAGTCTTGCCATCTACACCATGTTTCTCATTTTTGACATTGTTAATGAAATATGTACGACGATGGATGTCAAAATGTGTGACATTGGATAGAGGAATTTTTCACAATTGGTACATAGTATTTAAAATCATAAGTAATTACAAGGTAACCATTTGACATGGGCACCTCTTGGAAGATGTATGTTATCCATAAAAAATATGAATTTTACCAAGTCCCCCATGTGATTTTAAGGAATCAAACCTAATTTGTTCCCTAATTTCTCCTCAATATACACCTGTGTGAACCACTTTGAATAATACCTTCCAAGGGTGGATCTTTTTTTATTCTCACCCATTTGATGTGTTGTGGTGTGAAGATCGATATTCTGAGTTGTTCTAATGCTTATCATTCTCCTCTTCTCTAGATTAGAAATTGTGGAATCATTCATCTTATTTTGAAACCATTAAACCCTCTATTTATACTAGACCATAGGTTGGGTCTTTAATGGTATCTTGAACCTATATCTATGAATAAGGTTAATCACGTGTCCATCTTCAGATTAGCGGTAGGAGGTCTAAAATCCACATTTCATAGTCTTGATACTGATTTATGCAGTATTGGGAGTGTATAGATTACTTTAAGTTTTAAATTGGATTCCTTTTGTAATATTTGGTATATTAGATGTCTAAATGATGAATTAAAACCCATCATGATCCTCATGGGATGCATTGAGGTTTATTAGTCTGATTTTGGGCCACTAATGGGGTATATTGGAAGAACAAAAGAAGAAAAATTGAGATATTTAAAACAAACCTAGTTTTCTATAAAGTAGAGACCGTATTGAATACATCGATATGTTAGTTGAGTTGAAAATTGAATATTCATAGTTTCTTATAGACCTTGCTACGAGTATAAATGATTTTTTGTCTTAATGTGAAATGGGTTGGGTAAAATAAATTGATTGTGTTATGTGAATTATTAGTTGTTCTGGAAATGAAAATGTTGGTTAATGTATGTGAAATAATTTAATAGTTATGTGGGTATGTTCTTTAGAATTTATAATTTTTCAAAATTGGATATTCGTTGTAAATGTTAATTGTGCTAATGTGAAATGTTTTGACGATGAATTATATATTAATTGAAATTTGAATTATAAATGTAATATGTGATGATTTTGAATGGTTTGTGAAAAGATATATGTGGTTAATGAAAAAATAATCATGTGCACATGGATTATTATTGTGAGACAAATGACTAGAAAACATCAAATGGGTTTGGTGGATAGAGGCTCTAATCAACACCTCAGAACGCATGGGACTTGGATTCAGATTGAGGCTATATGCCTATAATGGTTGTATTGGATGAATCTTCTTGGATCAAGGATCCAAGGTATGTGGGATATAATTGATTGTATAATGATTTTATCTACATAGTTAGGGACTTTAATTATTACCTTATTAATAGTAATTTGACCTCTCTAGGTTGTTGTGTAAATAATATAAATGCCTAACCCCTAAGAAAAGTGAATATTATTTATCAATTGACTAAAATGGTATAAGGGGACATTATAAAATAATGGATCATAAGTTTTATTCAATTTACATCGTGATTTATTTATTTTTCATAAATAGTATGTTTATAATGGGTATTTTTTAGACATAATTGGTGGTGGACTACTGAGATGTACTATCACAGAGTTTCAGCTGACGTTGGATACCAGATGAGGTTTATTGGTTGCAGGTCAGGACAAGTGAAAATCCATATTCTAGGGAGTTGAGTTTATCGTCGGATGTGAATGGATTAGGATCCATACTTGGAGTCAGGAACAATTTTGGTAATTACCAATTTACTATTATTTAATGTTTTATTCACAATTGTTACTATTAGCATGACATGGCATTACTATTGTTTTGTCGTGTTTTGTACTATTTTCTGGAAATTGATCGTAATTCATCATTCTAGTTTTTTTCATATATTTTCATTTGTTTATTAGGTGATATATAGTGTATTAATCTGGTAAAGAGGGTTTTGTATCCCCACAAGACCTATTAGTCCCTGGCTATTAGTCAGCAACCTTTAGCATATAGGGGGCTCACTTCAGGTCTTGTGCCGACCCAGCATGGGGAACCCGTTTGATGGATTCTGGGTTAGGGATGCTAAAATGTTTTATTACTGAATAATTTTATTTGGTATTACTATTTGGTATTCTATATAGGATACTAGTAAGTGTGAGGCCTTTTTAGTAGGCTTATGGATGTGAGTAACTAACCCATGTACAAGGGAAATCCCAAGTACCTCTGGTGGGAAATGTAGATCTTTATATGCTTTGTTATAGTTGAATTATATTGAACTACTGATTGATTGTCTTATTTTAGGACATAACTATTTTATGTTATTTTTTCATTATAATAATGGCATGGGTTTGTTCATTCTTGCATCATTATATACACCTAATGATATGGGTGGAATACATCTTAACAGCCACACACAAGATGGGTGTGTGTGACATGAAGGGTGGGATTCATTTTACATTCTATAAAATTTGAATAAAATGGTGTCTAATAATTATAATGAAAATGGGTAAATGGAAATAATAAAGTTAATGTTTAATGAATAGTTTTTTTAAGGAAACGTTATAAATGTATAAATTTTTTTGTTGCGATAAATTGTAAATATGGAATGGTGAATAAAACAGAACATTTTACATTGTTATGGTAAAATGGTTAATGAATTGTGACTAATTAAGGTTGTTAATGGGTTAAAAATTTTGTTCTAAAAAGATGTAAAATGGGAATTCTTTCAAAAAAATGAATATATTACTTCTGAATGTGGAAATAGGTTAAAAAGTGGGTTGCTATTGAAAGGCTTATATCCATATTGGCAGGATTACACAGTTATGATCATAAACCATGGTAGAAATGGAAAAGTGTAGTGTCTAGATGTGATGATATCCATTGGGATAGTGTATTCTAAATTTGTTTTTATGGCTATGGGTAATTGTTATTTTACACAAATTTTGAAATCATTATGTCATTTGTTCCAATACTGGTATCCGGCTGTGTTGAGAAATTCTTCAATAGTGATGTGTTCTAGTTGGGTGATGTGAGGATATTACTTAGAATGATCCTCCAGTATTGGAGTAGGAACCCTGTCGTTCATGGATAACATAGGGGATGATTAGTTCTGTGATAAAATTAATCATTTTATTCAAATTACATAAACTGGCCATGAGGTGAGTTATTCCAATTATGTTTGATCTAATATTACAATATCATTCATAACACCATCCAATGGTTTCTAGTGAGAGAGTACTTGATTTACAATTAACAAATATATTTGAATGTGAATAGACATGTAATATGGTTATCCCTAGTGTTGTGAACGAACCATTTTATTGGTTGTTTTGTAATGAGAGTGGCATATTTTAGAGACATTTTCTTGTTTAATGGGTTATATAGATGGGTGATTCATGTTATCAAATTAGTAAGGTGGTGGACATGATTTTGATAATTATATTATGATAAATGATGTGGTAACCTTCATGGGTTTGGATCATATATGTTGTGTTGGGTTTCAAAATGGACGTATTGGTTCATGGTACCTTTGGTAGTAGTTGTTTTGTTATGGGTTATGAACCTAAATTAAATTCAATCATGACTTCAATAGAATAATTTTTTCATAATGGGGGACATATAGTCACCCGTGATGGGAGAATTGTTAGAAGGTTGAAATATATGGCATAGATAGAGGGGCTCGTAACTATTCACCCTTAAAACTAGTTGTGAAGCAAGTATCTTTCAAACCTCAAGGGTGACTCATGAGACTGGTTGTCCATATTTTGTGAGTCCTTGAATTTATGAGGCACATGTAGATGTTCGGATTTGAATAGGTGCATGACTGGCCTCGGGGATATATGTTGGATTGTCGATGGATTGAGATACATGACTCGAGTGGTAGCCATGAGTTGACAGTCATGGGAAATTGTGGGCAACCTTAAGGAATATTATCCGAGGGTTGCATGTTCCATAGAATATAACACACATTGATTATTCAAAGGTGGAATTGACTCATTTTGAGTACCATAGAGTTTATGTAAATTTTATGTTTATCCCATGGTTTTATTAAAAAAGGAACATGAGTTCTTGTAATCAGTTATAACGTTATTTTTTACTGGTTTTACTCTTTAGATTTTTTCCCCATCCATTTGAACAATGATTATTGGGGCCCACGATCATGATTTCGAGAAGACGAGACTAGTGTGACTGAATCATGAATGAATTCATTGTTTTGAAGGTGACTCTCGAGGATAAGGTGGACAAGTTATTGGGATTGTTTGAATTAATGGATTGGTTATTGGGTGAGATGTTGAGAATGCATGGAGGACGATGGGGCTAATGGATTAGTAGGCATGATTAAGTGAGTAAGAAGGCATTTGGGCATGGATTGAGTGATGTTATCTAATGTGACATAAGGTCAGTTCTATTATGTGGTAAATGGAAAGTGTATGACCTATATGGGTTTGAGGAGATCCAAATGTGGTCATGTTCTGGGAAGTTATGATGTAATTTGGGATTCATTCATATGTTTCCATGAAGTAAGTGCATGTAATTTTCCATGAAACTAGTGGAAGGTGATACTTATGATAGAGTCCATTTAGTTTTATGTTGGTTGGAAAGATCCATATGATTCTATTTCAAATCTATAGATCCATTTATAAAGAACTCAAGTGGTGTAGCGACTCAAGTCTTGGACCAGTCAGACATTGGAATATTCCTAAAAATGATTCCGGAGTTAGGCGTGAAGACGGAATGCGATTCCGAGACCGGGTGAGCCAGAATTATGTTTTACTAAAATATTAAGTATTTTTTTATTATTATAGTGGAAGGATTAGTTTGTCTCCTAAACGGTAGCTCGGATTTAAATCTGAGGGCATGATTGTGTCCAGTACATTCGGTTTACCCTAAGTGGGGTGTATGTTTCGTGGGAGAGGGCCTGCGGTGGAAAATGGCATCAAGGGCATTTCTGTAGATAAATAAATGTATTTATTTATAGTAGTCACCTTGAATAACTCTGAAAAAGAGTCTCAGATCACAATTCATAGACTATGGTTGAGTTCAAAATGTTCTGTTTACACTATGGGCGACCTTACCTTTTCTTGCATTGGGCGCGGGGTCGAAGTCCAGTCGGCCATTGGAGTTAATGGATGATTTGTTTAAAAAATAAATAAAATCCCCCTTATCCCGCTTCCCCCCCCCCCACCTTGTACACACATGATTCCACATCCCCCTTTACTCCTATTCTTCGATGAACAACTGACCCATGAAAGAGATGACGTCAGCCGATTTCGATGCAGATCGTTGGAAGATGGAGCTCTAGCACATCACAGGCATCGTTCTACACTCGAATCTTCGGTGTTTCACCCACGAGGTAGGAAATTTGAGCTTAAAACCATGGTCCTGTTTCTACTATGTTTTTCTTCATTTTGATTTCATTTCATTTTAGAAGGGGTGCTGAGGGTTGCACAGACACCTCTAGATCGAAAAACGGACCCCAGGGGTGGTGCTGACGGACCGTAGAAGTCTCGCCATCGTGGTGAGGCGGTGACAGCCGCATGAGGCATTGGTGATGTGCCACTGAGCATGGAGGAGGGACGTCGATTGGGGTGGGCTGGCGGCGGCGGTGGATGGGCTGTCTGGGGTTGGTTGGTTCGGGCCGTAGTTGGCCTGTTTAGGTCGGCCGTTGCAGCCCAGTTTCCATCCAGGGGGTCTTTAAAGCCCCACAGATTGCAAACCAGATATTAGTTTCGTGCGCTGTTTATGGTAGTCTGACCCTAGGATTGATACAAACCATTTGGGATAGGTTTAGGAATTTTTCAGGTTGGCTCCCTAATCCGGGGTCACGAAACGTTGAATAAAAATAATTTTTTTTTTCACCTTCGAATTACCGTAACTTCTTCCTGGAGTGTCTAATTAACATGTCATTAGTGGCATTGACATCTAGATGTTAAATCAGAGCCTTTGAGATATATTTGGGGTGGTCGGACAACGATTGGGGTGTGGGGCCAACGAGGGTTGGGTTGGGGGTTTACGGAGAAATTAAAACATTCTCACTAGGAGTCCAATTTTGGCGGATGAATAGTCAATCCTGTGTGTTTTTATGAGAGGATCGCTATGGCATGATCCGTTCAATGTGTTCTAGGATTGATACATTGGCACCATGAGGATCTATGGCGGTGAATAGTATATTTCTCACTAGATGTCTGTTTTGGGAAATTAAATAGCCTATCCAGCATGTTTTTCCGTGTGGATCGCGATGTTGGTCTCATTATTGGCCATGGAGGTGCTCTGTTTGGCGTTTTGGTGGATCGCTTAGGTTAGTGATGTTTGGACTAGCAGTGGTTGAGGGTACTACCTCGGTTTGTTCCTATGAGAGTTCTCATTACATCATAACCATAGTATAGGTTTGTGATCCTCTCAATGGGATGTTTAATCTGTTAGAGTTGTGGAATCCTTCCAGTGGGCCTCGAGCAGGATCCTCTTGCATAGATTCCCTAGATTGTGTTCTTGGTATTGTTGTGACCGCTTATCCATGGGAAACGATATCTTCTCTATCAGGTTAACCCCATAGGGTTTGTTGCATCATCTGGAATATGATCCTCTATGTAGTGGTCCATGATCAGTATGGATATGGAATCGTCAGGTATACGATCCCATAATCAGTATGAGGATTATTGTAGGGTTGTGGTATCATTAGGTATACTATCCCCTACTCAGTTCGTGGAGTCTTCAGGGTTATGGCATCGTTAATTCGATCCCCCACATCGTGAGATGCACCAAATAGGGTTTCGGTATCATCGTGACTGTCATGACATGGGTTAAGATCCTTTAGTTGAGTGAAGTGTTTCTAACGAGTGCCAGATTGGGTTGGGAATCCCCCAGAGGATCCCAAGAGTGATCCTGTATCTGTGAGATCTACGAATGCCAGATCAGGTTGTGTTATCAACCATCGACCCTAGGAGTGATCCACTATCTGTGAGATCTTCATATAACAGTGTGGGTTCCGGTATCCCCAGTAGACCCCAGGAGCGATCCCCTATCCAAGGAGTTTTCTGTTTATGTTGTTTCTGTGAGGTTTCCTCACAGATGATATCCGATGAGCATGATCTCTTAGGTGACTATATGAGATGTTTGTTTGGAACATGATGGAGTGTATCTCTCAGAAGAATGTCATTTCGGATGAGAGTTATTGTGGAGCGTGCTCTCCTGATTTTGAACCGTTTATGGTGATGAGGTCGGTTTCTCATGTGGCTTGGTGCGTGATCTGAGTATATCTAGATGTTCAAGGTATATGTTTTGGAATATAAATGAGTAGAGGATAAATGTGTATGTATGGGCATACACCAGGTTCAAGTTGACTAGTTTGGTTTAGTCGGGTATGGTCACGAGATGGTGTTTCTCTCTCGTCTGGGTTCCCTCTAGCTGGGATGAGCGGACATTTTCATTTTAGGTGCTCTCTTTTGTTTTGGGTTTTTGGGGTGCCTACTTAGTATTGTTATTCTTACCCTTACACGGGCATTGCCCACACAGGTTTCTATCTTGTGCATACCATAGGCCTTTCGACAGTGTCCATGGAGAACCCGAAGCAGGAAGAGTTGAATAAGCGAGACTAACCGTGGAGTCTTACCGGAGTTGTGCCGAGGAGTTTTCTGGTGGTTCTTTTGGCAACGTAACCCTACTTCCAAGTAGCTTGGACTAGTTTGTGGTTTTCCTTCGGTGGTCCATGTTTTTCCCTCTTGTACTTCTTTTGTACTCCGGTTTGGGATAGTTGTATGCATGCATTTACTATTCAGTTTTATATATCCTTGGATTGTTTCATGGAGGTGTATGTGGGTGTGTGTGTAAAGGTACCTTAGGCTAATGCCTCCCATGTCTGTGATTGCCTAGTCGGAGGTAATCACCATCCCCTGGCATATTGGAGGCGAGCTTAGGGAGTCATAGCTCGAGCCCCGTTGGGTCGGGTCATGACAGAGTGGTATAAGAAGAGGTTTCACCATTTGGATCTCTGTGTGTAGCTGGTCTAGTTGTGAGATTGGTTTGGGTTGCATAGAGGCAGTGTTAGGATGTTTTGACTTCGGCTTTCAGGCCCTGGACTTTAGTGTTGGTGCGGAATCTTATGTATCCATTCACCAGGACTCTCACAAAATGATTTTCGACTCGAGACGTTCGTACAATGGTCGAATGGGTAAAATAATTGTTCATGCATCATATTGGACATGGTTTTTGGGTTTCCCTTGTTTCTTTTTGAGTCAGCTCTACAGATATACACTTTTCCTATGGTGTGTCCTGATTTTATTTCAGAATGCCTCTACGATGACTACCTGCGAGACTACCACATTGGGATTGTGGTGAAGATCCACTCCATGTAGAGGATGTAGTCCGGGGTGGAGGTTCTGAGGATGGAATTCCAGGTGGTCCACCAGTTGATCCACCACCTGTCGATATACTGGTTGTGCCGGAAGATCAAGATGAGGATTCGTGCAGGCTTAGTGCGTTGTATGAGTTCCAAAGGTAGTGACCTCTAAAGTTCCAGGGAGATCTAGACCCTCAGGTAGCTGATGAATGTCTCGAAGTAGACACATGAGTTTTCTGCCTTTTGAGGACACCCCCAGATCAGATGGTGGTCCTAATAGCGAGCCTTATGCATGGTTCCACTGGGTGATTGTGGAGTTTTTTGAAGAGGTCCCATGATGTGGATATTCTCATGTGGGCAGAGTTTGAGAATCTCTTCACGGAAGAGTTCAATCCGATGACGTTGAGTTCACTGCGGATTCAGGAGATTTTGCAGCTTCGACAGGAGGGCATGACTGTGTTGTAGTACTCAATGAGGTTTACAGACCTATCATGCTACTTCCTAGATATGGTTTGAGAACCATTATTTAGGGCTTAGAACGTTGATATTGGCCTACACAGAGCCATCCAGGAAGGTGTGGTTTCCTTGTGTCTTCCCACTTATGTTGGAGTACTGGAGCGAGCCTTGGTGGTGGAGGGATTTCTGGATGAGCAGATTTAGCCCGTCAGTGTTAGGTGTGTGGTAGCTGAGACATCAACAACTAGTTTTTAGTGGCAGGAACAAGGGTCTGGATGTGGCCAACATTTCTGGAGGCCACACCTGTATCGAGGATCATAGGCTCAGGGCTCACAGGGCTCGCAAGCCAGTTTTGGTCAGCCATACGAGAGATTGTGTTACACTGGAGACGGTCGGGGAAATCGTAGTAGAGAATGCCCAACCCATCATGCTATTGAGAGGGAGTCGGTCGATAGGTCACCTTGGCAGCGACATCATATGGAGTTTGGAGGTCCATAGGGCAACATATGTGGCGATAGAGCTGGTCTAGCAGCAGGAGGTGGTAGGCTGTATCAGATGCCACCACCACCACCCCAAGGTGGTCCATGGTGAGCTCAGGGGGATGAAGGGATAGGGCGAGGACAACTGCATTCCATATAGGATGTTTACCCCG
Organism: Viscum album; assembly: GCA_963277665.1. Classification (NCBI taxonomy): domain Eukaryota; kingdom Viridiplantae; phylum Streptophyta; class Magnoliopsida; order Santalales; family Viscaceae; genus Viscum; species Viscum album. The sequence goes on from OY728159.1 coordinate 1,183,003,257, forward strand.
AGGCTCTATAGATTGAATGAGGTATGAAGTTTTTCTTTTCTACATTCTTCAGTTGTTTTGATAGACACTGTTTAGAGGTACGCTTCCCTTTTCGATGCTTTCTCGAGATTTGTTTAGGGTGTTTGTAAGAACTTATGTGGGTGTTGTTCACCAGCCTTCGAATGTGTGAGTAATATCGATCCTCCCCCCTCCAATATTCATTTTTTGTGACATTATCAAAACTATGTGGGTGAGTCAGTGCCTCCCAAGGCGGATAGTGTTGAGGTGTGGTGGATTAGTTACTGTGACTTATGTGTCATGCAAGGGTGTTTGCTGGCGAACTTACTGGCATGGGAGACCCAATTGAGAGTCCATTTTCATTACTTGAGCTTATGGATTTTCAGGGACGAAAAGTTCTAATGTGGAAAGTATTTAGAGACTCGAGTTTTGACTTTTCAAACTTTAGAATATTCCTACGAATGATTCCGGAGTTAGGGGTGAAGACGATGCAGGATTCCAAAAACCCAGTGAGCCGAAATTAAGTTTTATAAAAATATTAATTATTTTTATACTATGCATGTGTCAGGAGTAGGTTTACTCTTAGACAGTATCTCGGATCTAAAATATGAGGGCGTGGTTGTGTCAAATACTTGCCTTTTACACTAGGAGGTATGTATGTTTCGCAGGAGCGGGCATGTGGTGGAAAGTTGCTTTGAGGGAATTTATGTAAATATATATATATATTTATTTATAGATGACACCTTGAATAAGTTATGAATGGATTCTAAAAACGCAATTCAAATACAACAGTTGAGTTCAGAATGTCGTGTTTACCCTATCGGTGACCTTACCTTTTCCTGCATTAGGCATGGGGTCGAAGGCGAGTCAGTTGTCTGAGTTAAAGGAGGATTTATTTTTTTAAAAAAATATCCTTATCCCCCTTATCCCCCACCATGAATTCATAGGATACCACCACCCTCATTTCATCCTCTTTACCTAAGAACACAAGTCCCATGAAGGAGCTAACGTCATCCGATTTCGACACCGATCGTTGATAGATCGAGCTTCAGCGCATCATAGCTGTCGTTCTGTACCCGAAGCTTTGGCAGTTCATCCGCGAGGTAGGGGATTTTAGTTTTAACCCCTGAACCCATTTATATTGCAATTTTCTTCATTTCTAATTTGTAGAAGTGTAGAAGGGGTCTTGAGGGTCGCGAAGACACCTATATATCCAAAAACGGACCACCGGGGTGGTCTCGGTGGTCCGCGGAAGTCTCTCTGGCGGCTGCCACTAGAGGCACAGCCACATTCCACCCATTACTGAAGAGTTCCACTGGAAAAGGAAGGCCAACAGTGGCGAGGGGCCGGTTTGGGCCTTTGCGGGCCGGTTTAGGCCGGCCGGACAAGCCAGGTGGGGCTGTTCGGGCTCGATTTTCGTCCGAGAGTTCTTTAAACCCCTGGAGATAGAAAAACAGGTGTCTATTTCATGCTTTGTCTATGGATGCAAGACCCTAGGATTTATATAAACTATTTCAGATAGGTTCAGGAATTGTTCAGGTTGGTTCCGAGATCTGGGGTAATGAAACGTTGAATAATAATAAAATTTTAATTATTATTCAACTGGACCGACCATAACATTATCCTGGAGCATTTGATTCATGTGTCGTTAGTGGAATTGAGATTTAGATGGTAATTTCAACTTTTTGAGATATATTTTGGGTGGTGAGACTGAGATTGGGGCGTAGGCCCCATGACGGTTGGTTTGGCCGTTTACGGAGAAACACAACATTCTCACCAAGAGTCCGATTTTGGCAGATGAATAGTTCATCCTGTGTTTTTTTATAAGAGGATCGCAATGGTGCGATCCATTTGATTTTTTCTTGGATCAAGATATGGGACCCATGAGGACCTGTGATGGTGAATAGTATATTTTTCACCGGATGTCCGATTTGGGTGACTAAATAGCCTATCCTGCATGTTTTTCCGTATGGATCGTGATGGTGGTCTCTGTATCAGCCTTGGAAGTGAACAGTGTGGCGTTGTGGCGGGTTGCACGGGTTAGCGATGTTTGGACTATCAGTGGTTGAGGTTAACCCCTTGGTTCGTTCCTATTAGTGTTTATGCAGCATCACAACCGGATTATAGTTTTGTGATCATCTTGATGTTATGTTTAATCTATTAGAGTAGTGGCATCCCTGTGGTGGTCCTAGAGAGGCATCCTCTAGCATTGTTTCCCCTGATCAGGTTCTTGGTATTGATGTGACCGCTTATCCATGGGTGGCGATCCCCTATCCAGCAGGTCAACCCCATAGGGATTGTGGAAACATTGGGAATATGATCCCCTGCGCAGTGGGCCGTGCTCAGTAGGGTTGTATCATCGTCAGGTATATGATCCCCCTCTCAGTATGAGGATTATAGTAGGGTTGCAGTATCCTTGGTTATACGATCCCCTACTTAGCACACTGTGTATGTATGGTTTTGGAATCGTCAATTCAGTCCCTTACAGCATGAGAAATACCAGATAGTGTTTTGGTATCGTTGTGACAATCGTGACACACATGACGATCTTCTATCTGAGTGACATGTTTCTGATGAGTGCCAAATCAGGTTCTGGTATACCCCATCGGATCCTAGGTGTGATCCCCTTTCTGTGTGATCTACGAATGCCAGATCTGGTTGTGGTATCCCCTAGCGGACCCTATGTGTGATCCACTATCTATGAGAACTTCGTATACTATTGTGGGTTCTGTTATCCCCTAGAGGACCCTAGGAGCGATCCCCTATCCGAGGAGTGTGGTGTTTATGTTGTTTCAGCAAGGTTTCTTCATGGATGATATCTAACGAGCATGACCTCTCAGGAGAGCATCTGATATATTTATGTGGGGCCCTATGGATTGTATCTCGTAGAAGAGTGTCATCTGGGATGACAGTGTTCATGGAGTGTGCACTCATAGTTGTGAACCATTTCTATTAATGAGGTCGGTACATCATGTGGCTTGGTGGGTGAGATGGGTATATTTGGTTGTTCATGGTATATGTTTGTGTGTATATCTGAGAGGATGTTAAAGTTGTATGTATGGGAATACACCTGGTTTGAGCGGACTAGTTGTGTTTAGACTTGGATGATCATGAGATAAAGTTTATCTCTCTTATGGGTTTCCTTTGGCTGGGATGAGTGGATTTTTTCCTTTTATATGATCTATTTTTTTTGGGTTTTTTGGGTGCCTACTGAGTATTTTTATACTCACCCCTGCATGGCCTTTTCCCACATAAGTTTTTATCTTGTGCAGACCGCAAGCCTTTCGACGGTGTCCCAGGAGGACCCGGAGCCAGCGGAGCTGAGTGAGCCGGACTGACCATGGAGTCTTACCAGAGTTGTGCATATGAACATTATGATGGTGCTTTTGGAAGAGTACCCCTTCCTCCGTGAAGGTTGGATTCTTTTGTGGGTTTCCTTTGGTGGTCCATGTTTTTCTCTTTTGAACTTCTGTTGCACTCTGGTTTGGGATAGTAGTATGCATACATTTACTATTCAGTTTTATATATATCTACAGTATTTCATGGAGGTGTATGTGGGTGTGTGTGTACAGGTACCTTAGGCTAATTCTTCCCATGTGTGTGATATCCTTCTTGGAGCTAGTCTCCAGCCCCTGGCCTATAGAGTTGGGCTTGGGGATTCGCAGCTCGAGCCTCGTTGGGTTGGTTCGTGATATGTTGATTGAAAGTGGTTGGGCCTAATGAAACATTATTTCATGACTTCATAGAATATATTAATGAAGCTGTAGTGAGTTTGGTTTGTAAGCCCACATGAGTTTTGGTGGATTGGTGTTGATGAGATGTTATAGGTAGGGGAGCTTGGGACTTATGATAGTTCAAGGAATCCTGGTAGTGGTAGGTGACATCAATGATGGAAAATTTGTGGTGGTGTTCACTGATGAATTATTATTTTTCTTTGACCTAGTGATGATAAGTCCCTACATCTTGGCATCATGTCAAGTATTATGAGAAATAGTAGTCATTAATCATAGATACATGAATGTGTTTTTATTTTTTATTGGGCATCTTGTTGGTTATGATCATGGGGAACAATCTATGGAGACAAACTTTTTGATGTACACCACCAAATATTTAGTTTTGAGACCCTCATGATAGTGCATGTGTCGACGAACACCATGGGTGCTATTTTTGAATATGGAAACATGATCTGGGTGGCTTTTTTTATGTTCAAAGGAATGATATATAGCCATGTTTAATTTATGGGGTTCATATTATGATTTAAGAATGAAATGTGGTGGTTGGTATTTCATTCAGCAGGTAGTGATAATGACACTCTTAAGGTGGGGAGTGATAAGTCAGTCCTTGATGTGTATAGAAGAGTGTGGAGTTGATGCAGTATCATTAGGATGCCAATGATAATCATGTTTGGTGAATTTTGGGTTTCTAATGGAGGTTAGGTGGTCCTAGATCATGATGTATGATTTATCCATATGTTGGATTTGGTATCAGGGTGGTTCCAAATTGTATTTGAGGTCACTGAGTAAAATTCAGTGAAGGGCATAGTGATACATGAAAAAATTTTATGTCATGGGAGAATAGGTTCTAGAACACCATCAAAAATTAGGTATGGACATGGATATATGTCTTTGTGTGACATTGTAATGTATTTAAGTGTAAAGGTGCCTAGTCCATTTGTTGTAGATTCCTGTCAATATGGATGTTTGGTTTTCTAAGATGAGTGTATCGAGGATGGAACAACTCATATTGAAAGAGGTGAGAAAATGGTGACTTCTTAACCACTATAGGTGTAAGTGATGGAATGAAAGGTGTATATAAATATTGGTAATTTGGATTAAGGAGGAACCTTGTAAACTATATTCTATATAAGGAAGAAAAATATATTTTTGTTATGAATGTTAATAGTTGCAGCGAATTATGGTAAAATTGTGTAAGGTAGTGGATTTCCTGATGGTAGAATTTATCTGATGTCATGGAATGACCACGATAGGTGTGTCATATGATGGTGGTATAATGTATGTGGGGAGGCACAATGGGTGGGTGTTGGTTATATCATTAAAAAAATGGAAAAGTGTGTGTTTTAGAAAATTTTACAATAACAGTCTAACATGATGATAAGAAGGAATGAACATGGTATTTTTTATGCCACCACTAGTTTCATACATCATGGAATTTGAATTTCAAAAATGATAGAAAATTGGGTGAGGTAAATTTGTTCATAGATTTAAATGGACAATTGATGCATATCCATTTCTAGTATTTTGGATAGTAAATCTAGATGGAAATGTTTGGTAGAGTCCTTATGGACGTATGGACATAGTGATTTTGGAAACACATCAATTATGTTTCGAGGTTCCAGTGGACTTTTTTAATTGTGGGGGCGTTAACCACATGAAGATGGTGTCTGTGAGCTAAAGTTAATATTAGGGAAAACTGTATTGGGAAAAGGGTTTAGGGATGATAGAACTGGTGTTTTGGGTTGTATGGACTCAATTAAGTACCATTATAGTGTTTTGGACATGACAATAATACATGGCTCAAATATTAATTGGGTGAGTTCCTTTGTGTCTCGGTGTTGTTTTGGATGTTTAGTTATTGAATGCAACCATCAGGCCAGAAGATGATGATCGATAGATGTTGGGATATTTTCTTGAAAATAAGGCTGAATTGTTCAAGTGGGGCGAGTCGGGGTCACCATTAGTGTCTTGAAAATAGATTAATGTGAATCTATGTGATTTGGGACATGAATATCATAGAGGATTATACTGATGGGGCACTGATTTATTTTTCTTTGATAGTATCATGATGTGTGTGATTCTTCTTTATGTTACAATTTAGCATGTGTTTCCAAGGATTTTCAATAGAGTTTGGGTGGTTGATGTTGGTTTTAAGTGATACTTCCTTTGAGGAGAGTCCAATTATTTTTTAGATCACAATGAGAAAGTATTACAGGGAAAGAAAATGACTTTAGTTCAGATTTTTTTGTATAGTAATTCTTAGGAAGTGAATTGTTATATGTATAAGGAATTGTGGGAAATGTGGCTCCATAAATTTTCCTTGGATGCTTAGTGACACATGGAGGTGTGGCTAAATGATGATCCATTATAAGGTGGGGGGGTTTGTAAGAACCCATAAATCATTGAGGTAAGATCATTTTTAAATTTTTTGATAAATCCCTTAAAGTAGAACAATAAAATGTATATCTGGTGTATGAATATGATCATAATTGTTCTTGTGGTTTGGGACAAAAATGAAATTATAATCAGGGAATACAATGAATGGTGCATGGATTGTGTTTGGCAAGAAGCAATTTGTGAGGGGGAATCCAAAATGTGTGACCTTGGATTAAGAAATCCCATACGGTTGGTGCATGTTTGGTTGAACTATGAAAGATATCCATGTAATCATGTGACATGAACCAATTTTGCTGAGAGGGGGGAGCAGGGCTTGGGTATGATTTGGAGAAAAGTGTGGCCACACCATGTGCCCCATTAAATAGTGTAATTTTATAATATTTTCCATTATGGATTTAAATGTTTTCAACTGATGTATCCCCTCATTTACCCTTTCTCAATCCTAGTGATGAACCATTTCCACTATGAATTCTCATGGTTCTATCTCCTTTGATTCTAAGACATTTGGGGAAATGTTTCTTGTATATTGAATCGTCAGGTGAGTCTAAATCTTATCTTACTTATAATTTTTAGATTAGGTATTGTGGTTTTTTTTCATCTTCTGAAGCCCTAAACCCATTTTTTACAATGGAACAAAGGTTATGGATTCAAAGGGTTATTTAATATGGATCTAAGTCTATGGTTAAACATGAATTTATCTTCATATGTGAGGTAGGTTGTCTAAATGCAATATCTAGTAGTCTTGATATTTATTCATGGTTTCATGGTTATGTGTTTCTTCTTCCATGTTGTACATTTGATGAATTTAGTATTATTTATTAAAATGGATTAGACAATGAGGTATTAAACCCTGTAATGAACCATAGTTGATGCATTGAGGTAGATCAGCCCAATTTAGGGCCACCCATTGGGGGTTCTGGAGTTCCTGAATATGGACAACTGTGACGTTAATAATAGCAATATTTTTTAAACAAATCTGATCCCTTTGGGAACACATTGATATGTTTTCTACAATGAAAGAGGAATATTTATAGTTTTTTCTAGTCCTTTATATTTCCACAAATAATAGTGTGGATTAATTTGAAATTTATTAGCTATAATAAAGTGAATGTGATCAGTGGTTTTTGAGTTTTGGGTAAAATACATATGTTGGTTAATGCATGATAAATTATAGGCACGTTATGTTGTCAAATCTTGAGGATTTATATCTTTTCTAAATAGACAATGCAATGTAAATATTAAATGTTTTAATTGGTTACGTATTGATGATGATTTATATGTACATTTAAATTTGAATTATAAATGTTATATGTGTTGATTGTGTATTGTTTTGATATTTTATATGTTGTTAATGGATAAATAATCATGGTAACATGGAATGATGATGTGGGATAAAGGGATGAAGATCCTCCCATATATAAGTTTGGGACTGAAGCTCTAAATCATTCCACAAAATGTATCGGTTAGGGAGTTTGACTGAGGTTCAATGCCCCTAATAGTTACACTGCATGAGAATACCCGGACAGACGGTCAAAGTAAAGTGTGATACAATTGATTTTGAAATCGAATTCTCTTTTATGTTAGTGACTTGAATTAATCCTATATGAATAGAACTTTTACCATCTCAGGACGTTGTGTAAATGATATAAATTCCTAACCCATGGAACAAGTGAATAATAAGGATTATGTGACTGTATTGGATTAATTTTAAAAAAGATTAATGGAAACCAAGTTGTCTTCTATTTAATTTTTAATTAATTTATTTTACATGCACTATCCATTTAGACTGGGCATTTTTTACACACCATTGGTGGTGGCCTACTGAGTTTTACACATGTCTTTCTTAAGCCTCAATTGGGTACCTGAGCAATATTTCTAGGTTGTAGTTCAAAAAAGATTAAAGGACCTTTGATATTGAGTTGAGTTTGGTGTGGGATGTGAATGGACAAAAATCCAAAGATGAATTTAAGAGCTATTTTAGGATTTAGAGACTTATATTTATTTTTTTCTCTTCGCATTTGAAACTATTAATGAAACATGTAATAAATATCTCATGGTCATTTGTTAAACCCTATTTGGGACGTGGTTTTAATACATATTTATGGAATATTTGTCATTATTTCATTTAATTAATATTTTATCTTTTGTGGCTTAAACTGGTTAAGTGGGTATAGTATATACATGTGACCTATTATACCCTCACTAATAGAAGGAAAACATTTGATTACAGGGAGGCACACTTGAGGTCATGTGGAGGCCCTGCTCTGAAACATGTATAAATGTGTCCGGGTCAAAGAAATAACTAGAACTGTGATATTTTACTTTTCAAAGAAACCCGAGCAACGTTAGAATGTATAGTCAACAACATGTATCATTTTGGAATACAAGGTGTGTTGTCCGATTTTTTACATTATGTGAATACATTCCTCCAGGATCTTCATAGCGCAACCAATCTCACAATGATTACCACATTTGATTCTATTGAATTCATTGACCATAAAACCTACATCATTGGAGGCCGATCCTCATCATATGTGTCATTGGAATTGAAATCACTACATAATAACACCATTTTTGCTCCGCCAAAATAAAAGAAAATCTATAACAGTCATTATGTATATCAAATTTACACCATAGTTTCTCAAATTTCAAACCGCTATGATCAACAAGTTCATATATGTACCTAAAAATGAATCCAAGGGTTCTATTTAAATATCATGTAGAATGAGAATAAAAAAATGCCACCCAAAATATGGACAATGATAATGAACATAATGAATGATGGAAGAAATCCTAACAAAAATCAACTTGAAATATTATTATATCCATTTATATTAAACCAGAAATCATAAATATTGAAACCAAATAAAATTAAAGTATTATTTTATTTGAATTCAGTCTAGGTCCCATTAAAATAATAAAAATATTTCTGGTTGATGTAGAAAAACAAGATATTCTATGTAGTTATCTATACCCTTGACTGAATATTAAATCATTAGGACATCATATTAAAATAAAAATTCCTACTTAAGGATTATAGTGATCAATAATAAATAACGATTCCTAATCATTGTCACTGAGGACATTAATTAATTCCATTATAAATGGAAAGATTCATTAAATCTGATTTGAAATCCCTAATACTCTTTCAGTTGGGCATCGAAGGATATTTTCCCAGTTGGCACTATATTCCTCTCACATAATATTTGTGTTATAAAAATAACCCAAAATATTGGATATAATGGGGCTAAATATGGGGAATCACTAAGTTATAAAATGAAACCAATTAATTAAGCAATTTAACTTAATTTTTCTTATTCTCAACATACGACTTTGTATTGACCTGAAACCAAATTTAGACAATACATAAGTACTGATTTGGGTAAAACCATTATTATAATGCCAATTATTATCTTGAATATCCCAAAAAGTAATCCATTCAATAAGAATTACATCAATATTGAAATATTCATGTAGAAATAGTTTAATATTTTTAATATAATTAATATATCAATAAAAGTGTATAGTGACAACCATAACACATTTATGACATCATTGAAAGACAAAGGATATTATATTATCACATTGAAATTGTAAAGAATTGAATGTTAGAGTCATTAAGTTCTCCCAACATTTAATTATTTTCATCTCAAAATGAAATAACCATATTGATATAGGTATGGGTAATAAGTTAGAATTTGTTTCTCGTTCTCTCACGAGATCTCCCAATGGTTCCCATGCTTCGAAATAACTTGTAGTAGTGTATCTATTCACCCACAATATGTTACCTCATATGTCTCCTTGATCACTACCATGTACTCGGAATTTTATAAACCATGACGTCTAGCATACCCCAAAAAATAACATGTTATGGGATATTCATGTATCCCCTAAACTCGAAGACATAGAATCCATTACGCACATGATAATGGAAGGTGTATTGAAAAGTTTAAAGTATCCTCAGAAACACTGCATCGGAACATGAATAGATAAATGAATCTCACAGAAATTATTTTACCAAAACTAAATAATATAAGAAATCATCATGGACATACCTTCACGAATAGAGGGTCTCCCAGATCATACTCTATCATTTATTGATATTAGTGATCATAACATTTCCTTAATGCTAATCATTATATACTCTCTTCCACACAACTTGACCATTACCTATAATTCCTTGCACAATACCATGTCCTATAAGTGATGAATAACACATCCATATTCAATATAATGGTTAATTATATGGTTCCATGTACTAAAAATTGAATGGTTACATACAGATAGTCGAGCGACTGATGCTACTATAGCATATAACATCAAATGGAAATTGATCCCCACAACTCCAACTGAATTCTAACACACAAGATATCAACATACCCTCCAAAATATAGATGGTTCATTCTATATGACCATCATTCGAGAGGTGGAATGATATTATCTACCATAAGTAAGACAAAAAATATCTCTTGAATGATTTTGACATCTGTGAGTTAAATGAGAGGCATGGTTAGAGAAAATCATATATGGTACCCCATGAAGATATATGATCTACTAAATAATGAAATAATAATAAACTATCTAAAAATACTGCATCTAGATGCAATGAATATTAGCCGAATTAGAACACTGAACAACAATGAAACAAATAGTTTCATTTCATATCACTATGGTTGGATGTAATATCATAAAATCAATTGATATGACATCACACCTACACTTTGAGATCTTATGTGATTTATTCATACCAACTAGAACTAGATGGACTGCCTTCACATGCTAACACGTGAGGCATTAAGAAACAAAAGTTGTAAGACACCACCCTATACAAACATACCAAAATTCCCATATAAAATCATGGTATATATTTATCACTTTTGTATGTGCCAAAATGGGGTGACTGAATATCCTTGAACTAATCCATATAGATCATGAATGGAACCACATTCCATTCATTAAAAATAATGATATTCTCCCAAATATTCAAATATACATTTCGTAAATATATTGAGGATATATGGTCACATAAAAGATAAAAATGGATGTATCTAAACTATAAAACTCTCACACACTAATGAGATGGTACATTCACTATTATCAATTAAATATCAACCAACACTCTCTCATCTTCTAGGGTTTGCTACAAATATGACAACTAATCTATATCCTCATCCAGCATTTGTGACTGATATTACATGGTACGGGGTTTTCCCACCATGTTTCAAATAAATGGTGACAAAAAATCTTGATGTAAAGTACATTTAAGATGACATTTAAATTTATTAAATTTAGGTCAAGGTATCTCTGGGAAAACATAAACCTCATGTGTTAATAGTTGAAAAAAATATGAATATCTCACCTAAAATATTATTACACAATATCATCAAAGTGGTGAATACTAATATGGATCCATTTTTTGGTTCATGAATTACTACTCAAAAGGTGTCAACTGCATAGAAAAATAAGAAATCATAAATTTTCATCACATCAACATGCACTAAAGACATAGTTCAGTGGAATATAAGAACACCACAAACTCAAAACCCTCCTCTAGAATCTTCAAAATTTGATAAATAGTTTAAAAATTCATATTTTCTTCAAAGAACCAATAAAATCATGTTTTATAGGTTAATATTTTCCCATTGCATGACAATATATTCAAAGGATCCAGAATCCTATTTATTCCCTAATACTTTTATTTTATCCTTCCAACTCGTGGAAACATTAGAGAAATATCATGTTTATTTGTGGATCACAGTCTTACACTACCTCTTTCATCAGGTGATCCACAACTACACCATGTTTTATGATTTTTTTCTTAATAAAGTGATCATATACACTATAAAATGACAGTTCACATTCATAGAATAAAACAATGTATCTCATAGTAAGTACACGACAATAATCAAATGATTTTTTTAATCCATATTTCACCTAGTGTAATTTAAAATATCATTGATGAAGGTAAACTTAGACTGATTCAAGAAAAAATGAGATATGTTGGTTATATGTCCCGTAATGATAGAGGGAGAATTAATCATACAAAAGGGAATAACCCAGGACTCATACTGTCCAAATTGATAATTGAATATTGTCTTCAGAATATACTTACAGTAAACCCTCTCATAGCGGTAGTAGAAAATGATATCAATCATTGAGAACTATCTGGCACCGTTGGTCAATTAGTTAATAGATCCATGGTAACCAGTACTTTCTAATGATTGTAACATGATTCATGTTATGGTAATCAATGTCAAACAAAATGATTCAATATATATTATTATAGAACAACATGGAATCCACCTTGATATACATACTGGGTTTAAAAATACGCTTATTTTAAATGTCTTCCCACTACATCCATATCTCTATGAGATCATCAAGTCCCACTAAATATTATGTAGAAGATCATATTACCATTTCAGATAAAATGATAAAGTGTATGTCGACATATTAAAATTATGTTTGTCCCATAAAAAATTTAGAGAATTTATCCATGATCATTTCCACCAAAATGGAATTACATATATCAAAATAACCCATTACTCACTAGGATAAACTCAATAATTATGGAAGAAAAGTTACATATTTTCTCTCATAATCCCCACATTCATTTTTTTAAGTACATTACACTATTGAGGGAATATCTAGACCCTTTTACCCATAAGAACCCAACTATACTTTGGTGGTTGTTGTCTTTGAATATACCATGGATAAATATTCAATACATAGAATGATACCACATGGATTTATTTAATCTACCAAGATGTTTAAATTAATGCTCAATCTATATACAGTTAGCTCACACATTCATCAAAATTGGGTGATAGTGAAATAAATTCGTGTATGAATCACTAAAAAAACTAACCAATAATATTTCTACATGATCATAAATCTATTAAACTAGGTATAAGGATAAAAAAATAATGGTTCTTTCATGTGTATACATGTACTAATGCAAGTGTATAAAATACCTACAAAATACATCAAATCTTATCATGTATAGCATGAACACAACCCTCAACATTTATTTATCTATCTATATCCATGGATACCAGTCATATTATCCTCTCATGTTCCACTAGTGGTGATGATCGAAGAACACCATAACACCACCCTACCCCTATAGTTACTCTTATTAGTGGTGTACACACACCACTATTAAAACCTATCTCCTTATGGTCCACCATTAAGAACCTTGGGAGATACCTCATCACTACACAATCTCTTCCATGAATTTATTCGAAGTAGACAATTGTCTCATCTAGAATCTGAATGATAAAAAACACCTCAACGCCTTGATTCTACTTGAAGAAGAATGTTCTTGTGCGCAACCATGAAATCTATGTTGATCTGTATGAGTCGGAATACATGAAGCAAAAAATCAATGCAATACTTAGATTCACGGGGGACTATATCTCAATGAATCGGGGTTGGTATGTACTACTTAAAATAATGCAATGATCTTATGATACACATAAAATAATATCACCCCACTTGATCTTTAATCAATTCAATAAATAGAATATAATCAACCCAAATTTATTTGAATAGGTATGTGGGATGATTATCATGTTAAAGGACTATGAGAGACTCACCTGATAAAAAACATCATGAACAAGAAACTACACTAATTCCCATTCACTTGACTAGTTGTCTTCATAGACAATGTATTGATTTCATATATAGATTTGTTAGGATGGAATATTGAATAGTATAATGTACTAATGTAAAATGATAATACCTTAGGAGATGAGACAAGAAGAACATTAAATTAAAAAAACATTCCAATATGATATATTAACCATTGGTTTGTCTATGAATAGTATTTCTATATGCAGAGTAGACAAGTAATTAATGAGCGTCTTGGTGTATGGATTACCTAGACGCCACACTATCAATGGTTTCCCTTTCTTGAAAGATCTTGTTGATACACTATAACATAATTTACCTACATTCTACAAGTAATTAAAAAAATTGACACATTTTCCCACAAAAACCATCCATATGATAGACACTCTAAAAACACTATATATTAACCCAAACCTACAAATCATGAATATCTAGTCCATAAGCTAGTTATGAAACCCCAATTTTGTATCCATCAGGGAAATGGATGATGACTAGATCTAAGTAGGCATAACAGAAAATATGGGACATAAGCATAATAAAACTATTCACATTCCCACCTCTAATAACATCTGAACCATGAAATATAATATAAGATATAATACTCAAGAGGAATCAATGTATTGGATAACATATTCGAATGATTAGAGTATAAAAATTAAAATATAACTATGTTGTGAATTATGAAAAAAATAGACTCAAACAACGAATTACATGGATGTACAAACATAACTACTGACTCATAGGTATGATGTAACACCTTGATCATTTAAATTTACACTATGTTTGATACACTATTTGACAGTCAAAATCAATACTAAATGAATATGGAATACTATTATTTCATTATAAAAAACATGACATAGTCTTTAAATGTGAGAGAATGAATATGGTTAAATTTATTATGAAATAAAATCGATGGTCTAACATAATATATATATATTTATATTTATATCTTATTTCTAAATAATATCTCAATTTTTTATTAAATTAATTTTATTCATTAAAAATAGTTCTACTACAAAAAATATGTTTTATTGATTTTACTGAGAAAATATTATAAATAATTTTGGTAATATTTATGAATTTCAATTTCTAAAAATGATTTCATATTTGAAATAATAATCTCATAATTGGAGTATAGTGAAATACTATGACTTTTCTGAGAGGTTTGATTTTTCAATGAATAGTAAAAAATTTGATTTTGGTTCAGAAATATATATTATTTTATAGTAGTTACAAAGTCATATTATATATCGTATCATTTTTAAAATTTTAATAGTTTATTTTACTTGTAAATAAATTAAATATAGTCGTTGTAATTTATTTTATCATTAAAATTTGTAATAAACATATTTATTCTTAAATTGAATATTTTTGAAAAAAATAATTTTCATCTTTTTTTGAAAGATTAATTTTAAATTAAATTATTCCACTTTGTTGTATTAAATAGTGAAATAATAATTAAATGTTTGGGATAAGTTGTTTCAATTTTTTTAATTCTTATCTTTTAATTTTATTCGTTATGAATAGTAACTATGGAAAATATTTAACTCCATGGTGATAGTAAATCCTGAAATTAAGGTTAAAAATAATAAGATAAAAACTACATATTCACCATAAAAACGAAATTTATCATCTTTATAAGTTTATTTCTACCATTTCAACAATGTTTTATAATATATGGCCACATTTTCCAATAATTCATTAATTTCGACCCTTAAACTAATTATGAAAAATATTAAGAAAATAATGTCACTTTTTTAAATGAAATAACTAAACTATTTTTTAACAGACTAAAAAAATTGATGGATAGTTATAAATATTAATTTTATTTATACTTTATTTTCTTATAATTTTAATTTCTTTATAATATTTCTTATTTAAAAAATTACTATAAAATGTTATTCAATGATGAAAAAATACTTATTCAATTAACTAAAAAATTACAATTAATGATTTTAAAAATATTAAATTTAGTACATATTGAAAATATATTTTTGATTGCAATGAATTTATAGATAAATATAATAAAATAAATAATTTTTAAAGAATTATATTTTATTTCTTTTTTAGTTATGTTATTTTCAACGTTAATGTACATGTATACATTGAAAAATGTTATTAATAATTTCTTATAAATGTTTTTATGTAATGATATAACTATTTAAAAAATTCTAAATTTAGAAAAATTATAGATATATAGTTGAAAATATTTTACAATTAAAAATTTAGTTTCTAATTTACCTTTTTTAGTAAATATCTTGACTTTAAAATTTCAAGAACATTCTTATTAGGGTAATTTTTAAAAAGGGTAAACAAAATTTTAGACAAACAAATTTAAATAAAAAACTAAGGTAATGAATTTAAAAAACAATTGGATTATTGGATTTCATCCCATATTCATCCCATAATCTTGTTATTTCATTTTTCATCCCTTTTAAAATATCTTAATTTATATTAATTTAATATTTAATGAAATTCCTAAAGTGCCCCTCCCTCAACTTATAAAATGGAACCATCAATCCATTTATATCTAGACATAAAAATCATTTTGGTATGTAAAACAAAATTCCAAATACATTATATAATTTATTTATTACATATTATAACCATGGTTTTATTATAAAATCCTCTTAGGATTTATTTTGTTGTAAACGTACGAATGTTGTCTGAAGAAGAGGTATTATTCTTTACCGAGCGTTATTGTTTCATTTCATAATCCACCAAATTTTAAAACTAGAAAAAATGATTATATAATAAAATTATTGTCTCCAATTTTATAATAAGTTATTACTTTACTATAATAGTCATTATCTATCCCCTCTTACATCAAAAAAGAAATGAAACAACCATTTCTATGTATGAAAGACTACCCCCTCACAACTTGGTTTAATTATTTTTCCATAATAAATTCACACATATATTTACGGTGATGTATTTGAAATATATATTATATTAATTAATTTTTTTCATTTTTGAAAAGTAATAAATCATATTAGTTCTTACCATTCAATTCATTGAAATATGATAATGTCATCCATGTGTACATGTGGATTAACGCCTCCAGGAAGTGATGTGAATCGATTATAATTACCAAATCACATTGATTGTATATATAAATGTTTATAAAACAGAATATGATATTTATGATATAATTATCAATAAGTAAATATAAAATAACACCTACCATCTTTTCATCTTGAACGTTTAAAAATGGAAATGATACTCATTCTTAAATATGACCTATCATCACCAAGACTATAACATTGATCATTTATTATAACCATATTTATTGGTTGGTTGTAAAATTATAATATTATTATGAAAATGATAATAATTTCATGATTATTATTATGTACATGATTAATTAATCACCTCATTGTTCACATCCTACTTTCCATAGTGCTTTTGTACATTTGAGAAAATATCATCAAAATGTCTTGAATGAATAGAAATTATTATTTAAATGCATATAAAATGATAATAAATAAAATTAATCTATATAACAGTCTTTAAAAAAAATTAATCATTTAACTATTATCATATGTATGTTATTATGGATGATAAATAATGTACATGAAAATTCAAAATTGAGGTAATGGTTTTTCTTCTAACATTTACTTCTGTGAGATATATAACATATTCACCACTTATTTATTTGTTTATGGTGTGTATAATTCCCCCATTAATATTTTATATCATGAATCTATTTATATTTATGGTATTTGATGTTTTATTTTAAGTTACTCCTTTAATGGGGGTCATGATTCATTATTTTCCAAAGTGGCAAGAGTTTATTTCTCAATCACATTATTAATCAAGATTTATTATTTTTAAGATTACATTGGGGAAATAATTTGACATTTCAATATTTAAACCAGTATATTTTATTATAAAATTTTTATTTCTGTAAATTCCAATTTTTCCTTTCATTATCCTATATTTATAAAGTCATCATACCAAAATAGTGTTTTCTTGGAAAACCAACATTGTTTTTCAACAAGCTCATAAATTGTTTTCCTTTATATATATATATATTCTATTGAATTTTATAAATATCATTTTTATTATTATTCGATGATTTATTGTTGACATTTATACTCAATTTGGAATTTGAAAAATGGTTTAAATTGGATATTCATGTCATTTCCCTAATAAGGATCTTTTTGAATTTTCTTACAAATATATATATATATATATATATTATCATATATGATATAAACCTAATTTACCACCACAATTACAACTCAATGTTTTGAAAATTAATTTAAAAGTTTTCAATTTCTTTTTATGTAGATATTTATTTATAAATATTCTATAATTTTTATTATAAGTAATTTTGTAAAGTGAAAGGGTTATTTTCCTGCATAATGTTTTTAATAATCTTTTCAAGGTTTTTATATTCATAAATGACTATAATACAATATTTAACATATGTATCATCTGTGTTATGTTGTAATTATTCCATTAATATTATTTATTTGGATGGTTTATGAGTAGTTCTATGGGGAATGTGTTGAAATTGTGTACGATTGTTTTACCAATACAAACAGTTAATGATTTTTAATGAATATTCATTATGTTTTATTTTTGTTATATATGATTAATGGATTGGATTTATAAATTTATGGGTGATGAATTAAATTATATAAACCCTCTACAAATTAGCTGGAGTTATGAGGAAAATATTTTGGGTATTTTACAATGGCCATTATGATTTATTTAAATTTCATGGAATGAGGTCGTGATAATATGTTTAGAATGTCTGACATTATGAATTCCATATTTATACAATATGTTAGTAATTCAATGAATAATATTTTGAATAACATCCATGGATAAATTTCAAGATTATATGATTATTTATATGGAATAATTTTTTCTTCATTTATTCCTTCCATAATATTCATTATGCTCTATTTATTGATTAAATATAATGTATTCCAGTTATTTTGAATTCAATGATGGTTATTAATTATTTACACATTATAACCTCCGTTTAAAATAACACATATATATTATATGATCTCACATTTAATTTTTTTCCATTATATTGGTGAATAAATCATTTATTTAATTTATGATTCTAGATTATTACCATCATTATGTTTTTTATTTTATGTTTTAAAATTTAATATGAAATTAATTCATGTGTCTATTTTACCAATACTAAAAAAACGTTTTTCCCTTCAAGATACAATGACATGTATCATATTCTAATTAAATAATGTTACTCTTGAATCAATGTTAATTTGGTCATGGTCATTATAGCTAGTATCATAGTAATTTTTGTAGAAACCTTGGAAAAACTATTTAGGAAATTAAATATTATGAGATATAGTCCAATTATTTATTTAAATGATACGAAAATGTGTATGATAACATCAAAATGCTTGAGTAATATTTATTTTATGTAGTTTTCCAAGAAACAATAACATGTATGGAAACTAAAAGTTTTCATTGTTTTGGAACTGATTTATTGAGCGGGAAAACTCCCAAAAGAGTTGGTTTCAATATACCTCGACTATTAATTTGGTGAATGGTATTGGATCCCTTATCACAGTCATAGTTTGAAAATCATGGGGGGATATGACGGGGCTAATTCACTTTTTCTTTATGAATCTTTATGTTGATAGTGATAGTAGAACCTATATTGTGACATAGTAATGTGGGATAAACTTAATGTGTCATAGTTTAATAAATATAAGGTTGATCATATGTTTAATGGATTATATTACCCATTTTATAAAATATTTTATGGGATTTTAACATGATTAAGATATATTGGATGATATTTATGGAACACAAAACGTTGGTTCAATATATTCTTTATTGAGATGATTATATCGGGAATAAATCCTTTTTATTTTTCATGAATAAGTCTAAAACTATTGATGAACTATATCATAATATGATAATTTATATTATGTTAATAACATTATATTATAATTGAATGTATTTTAAAATATATTGTATTTAAACCATAGTGGTTAAATTTGATTTTAGGATAAATGTTATTTGAAAATATAATAATCGATTTATTTTTGAAATTTTATGGATATTATTTTAATATTGATTTAGGAAAAGGAAAACTAGCTGTTTGGGCAAAAAAATGTACCATATAGAAAGCTCATGGGGCTAGAACCCACAAGTGATGTGATAAAAGGGTGGAAAACCTATTATTATTTTACATGATGTTTAGATTAGTATAACATTTTTTTGACTGAAACTTAAATTTTTTTATTTCAAAAGTACTTTTGTTGAGAAAGTGGGAAACTAAGATGACATCGGAGACATAAAACTCTACGAGACCTCCATAACTGATATCATCAAGGCCAAATACAATCCATTTAAAAACAATGGAAAAGTTCCACCTTACGAAAGAATTATTATCAGGGTTAACATTCACATCGCTGCTCGGCATGCTATCCTATGCACGGGTGCACGGGCCCTGTACCGATGGAAAACACCATACCCTCTCAAAAAATCCAATTTGGAGATGTAAGGAAAAGGATAATGCTATCTTCTCTGAAAATCTTCTATAACATACGCTTAAAAATAAACATGATTCAATTTCTCATAAACCAAGGCCACAAAGCCGTAGGAGAACACACAAAATTCAAACCAAAAAAGCCACATCCAAGCAATGAAAAATCATCCTCTCCAACACATTGAACCATTGAAGACATCCTATAATCAAGAAAAACATATCCAAAAATAGTGAACAAAAATCTAATTCACCCCAAACCGTAATCATCTTAAATCATCCTGAAACTTCACTAGAATCATGCATTTAAATTATGACATGGGGGTGTCGAACGAGCCTCTGTTAAAGCACCACCACCGGATCGAGGCCCACGAATCTCCATCCCCAAATCCATCCAGAACATAATATCATAAGTAGAATATAACAGAAAATAATACCCTCACCGAACACCATATGAAACCCCAAAGGAAAAAACAGATCATTATCCCGCTACCTCCATCTATAACTCTTGCAGAGGACAATCCCAACCACCAAATGCATGAATATGAGGATGAATCAGCTCCCTCATACCACAGAAGTAGAGCTCAGCCTCTATACTGACACTACACTATCGAGGGACTCTATCCATCAAAGCTGGAGTTGAGAAAGAATGACGGCCAACGATGTGTATGGCAGAGATGGCCGTTCCAGAAAGCACCAACATGATAGAGGATTAGCCGCAATGAATAGATGAAAATGGGGAGAGAATCTGATCCGGCCTGGGATGAAGGATGGAGGCAGCAGCAAAAAAACCCAAGAACACTTTTCCCCTTACGAGCTCATCCACTCAGTTTTATATAAAATTTCTTCTACATAAAGGATTTCAGGGACAATGTGTTTTTGATTTTTGGAAGTCGATTGTATGATCAAATGTTTTTGATCTTTTTGAATTTCGATAGGATTTATGATAATTCATGAGATGTTTTATTGGTTTTTGTTATATCTAATACTAATTTATAACACAAATGATAATTTGGGATGAATGGTATCAATTTTAATAAAATTTAATGTGAATACTATGATATGTCCTTTGACGATCAATTTGTCTTAATATTTTTATTATACTACTAAATTCAGAATTTTGGTAATTTATTTATGGAATTTATTAATATTAACCATTGTTTTTATTGGTTTAAATTTTGGGGATGAATGTATTATTTTTCTATGAATGTTTAATATATTTTTGGATAAAATCATACCATGTGATAACTAATTATGTTTTGTTGGTATATAAAGATATGTGGAATAGATTTTTATTATTTTATGGATTACATAATCCATTAATGTTATTTTTAGTTCTTTTGTCTTGAAAATTAATCATGAATATAAAATTCATGTAAAAATATAGTAGTTGGATATTTATTGATGTATAAAAAAAGGATGAAATTATAATTATGAAATAGAAATGTATCATGAAGGTATATTTTTTAAACATATCTATCATAACAATAAAACAATTCCCTACATTTAGGGAACAGATCTTGGAAGAAAAGTGTTATAATTTTTAATTTATTTTTGATGAATCAATGTTCTATTTTGAAATCATTGATTTATGGTTTTGGGGTCATTAACATTCTCCTCAACATGTTCTCTATCAATCTCTATTAGTCTATCAGATATAGTTTTCTCTCCGAAGTCTATCTTTCCACCTACAAATAATGTTATACTATTTGGAAGTATAGTTTACTGTTATTATAGATGACCATTGTATTCCCATTTCCTTCCATTTAATAAGATTTTTTATTAACCATTTTGACATTATGGATTTTATACATCGGTTTTTCGAAATGTGAAATCCATAATTTCTGAGCCCAATTTCAAATTTAAAGGTGAATATCGATTAATTTGTTTGGGGGGGGGTGTAACACTTCATGCCATTGATGTAACACTATGTTCCATAGCGTATATGAGGCATATCACCAAGCCAAAATGAACAAACCAATATAACAATTTAAATATGACCATTACACCATATCTATTAAATCGTTAGTTAAGAATAGGATTAACTAACTTATGAAATTTATATAAGAGTCCTCAAAAAATTTATTATATTTATAACTTTTTAGTAAATAATCACATTGTTTTTTATTAATGTCATTTTAGTCTACAACAATACATTATCTTCAAAAATATTTTATTATTATTATTTAATGAGAATATATAATAATTAATTTATAGAATGTATATATATTTTAAAAGATAAAATTATATTAGTATTTTAATCATTATATATAAATTATCTTAAGGTAAAAATTTTAGATTTTTCATAAAAGGTCGTTTTGTATGATAAAAAATTTAATATTGATTTTTATTGAAAACAATATCTTCTTTTCATGTGATTTAAAATTACTAATATATTTTGGATTAGTTTAAAAAAAATTAGTTCCTATTGACTATTTAGAATTCAATTATATTCCTCTTATCGAATATTATTCATGAAATCGGTATAAAATATTTTTTAAAATAAAATGATTTTTTTGAAAATGCATCTTTTCACAATGTTTTTCAGGATTAATTTTAAATTAAAATTAGAAAAACCTATGAGTTGAATCATGAGAAACGAATTATATATTTGGACTAATGAGATTCATGTTTCATAAATAGGTCACTTTTATTATTGACCATTATGAATATTAACTAATTAAAGTGTTTTTCACCATAGAAACTGTAAATTAGCTCATTAATGTTAAAATATTTATGATAAAAACTATAAATTAATTCTAACACTATCCATTATCGTATTTCATAAGAGGGTTCAAAAATTACCATCCAGTAATCAAATATATGACCACTTCGGGCCGTATGTCTATAATTTGGACCATTATATTATTTAAGTAAAATATAATGACAAAAATGTCAGTTTCACTATTTTTAAAAGAATGACATTTTTTGATATGGATAAATCAACATAATTTTGATTATAAAAAGTAATTATAAATATTAATGTTTTTTTATTATGGCATTTTACTTCTAATTTTTACTTTTGAAATAATTTATATAAATTCATACGCACTGTTGATATACAATTTATTCAAGTAATATAAAAATAAAATAAATCATTCAACAAATATTAAAGTAGAATATAATGAATGAATGTATGTGTTGAAATGTTTTTATAATGGAAACATTTTATTCATTAGTGAATCTGTTATATTCTAATTCCATTTTTTCATGTTTTATTCCAAGTAAAATTAAAGGAAAATTTCCAAAAAATGAAATTATTGAGAAACTATAAAAAAATATTAATCTATTAAATTATTTATAATTAATAAAAATAATATATTAGTCCAAGTGATTTTAATATATTTTAAAATATAACCCACGGTATTTTAATTTTCCAATAGCCTTTTCTTTTAATTATCTTGATCTCTATTGTGTAAATGCTTTATTACCCCGACAATTGTGGAACAATAACAATATATATTAAAACCAAATGATATGACTAAAAAACTATTCTATAAATATAATAGTATAATTGTACTATATTATTTTGACCATGAATGATCATATATTCTACTTATGAAAGTTTTAGACCCTTTTTTCAATTGAAATTAATTTATATTCATTAATTATTTTTTCAAATTCCAAAATTAACCCATCCTTTGACTTATAGAAGGTCAAAACATCTTCTTTTTCCTTGAGAATAGAAAATACATTTGGAAATTCAAATAAATTCCCAAATACCTTCCTCATTTCAATTCACTCCTCTTAGTGTTTGTTTTTTTTATTTAACCTTCATAAAATGGATAATGTGTAAACCCAAGGAGGTTGCCCGAATTAGAGATATTGTTATTAACTAATAATTTATTGTTATATTTCTTCTATCACATCATTAAAATATTATTGAACCATAAGAATATTATAAAATAATTTTTTACCACAGATATGGATGTTATTTTGATTTTTAACAAACTGCATCATTCTAATCTTTAAACAAAATTGAAATGAAAACATTGATCATCAGTACAAAGGACTACCATCTAAAAAACTAATATAATTAATTTTCCATCATCCTCTATAACATATATTTTTTAATCTAGATGTATTGTATATATTTTATATAAATTAAATATTTATAACGGTAAAAATTAAATATATCATATATATTATATCCCTTTCACTCAAGGAAATTTGATTATATCATTTGTCTGTACATGTGGATTCCCATCTCCAAGAAGTGATGTGATTCGTTTTCATTACTATATCACGTGAATGGTTTATATATGGGTATTTAATTATATAATATGATATTTATGATATAAATGTCATTACATAAATACAAAATAATAGTTACCATATATCCATCAAGATAATTTTAAAATGGTAACGTTACTCATGTGTAAATACAACAAAACTATCCCTATTATTATAATATAATTCATTTTTAAAAAACAATATTTAAATTTATTAAAGAATAATTGATCTTTAACAATGATTATTATGTAATGATTATTATAATTTAAATAATTAAATAATGAACTCATTGACAATACTCAACATGGTGAAGTAATATTTTTAATTATGAGCCAAATATCATTAAAATGTCTGATGTGAACATAAATCACTATGTAATTGAATATAGAATGTTTTTATATAAAATAGACTAGAATAATAAATAAATAAAATTTTATTTATAATGAATAAAATAAATATAAGTTAATTATTCCTGATGATAATGAACTTTGAAGAGGATCTAGACAATTGATAAGGGTTTCTAATCTCAATTTTACTTTAGTGAGACATATTATAGACTCACCACTTATTTATTTTTTGTAGTGTATATATAACCCATTTGATATATTATTTAATTAATCTATTTGGGATAATTTTATTCAATTTTTTATTTTAGTTCATTTTTTTTCATTTGGATTATGATTAAAATTTTACAAAAGCTGTAGATGTTTATTTCACAATGTCATCATTAATAGAGATTGTTTTTTATTAAGTATCTGAAAGGGAAATTATGTTATATATAATTCGTAAACCCATTATGTTTATTTATCCTTTATTAATTATAATATATAAGAAGGTTTTGTTCAATTTTCCTCTCATTATGATCTCAAGAAATTGAAATATGGATTTTAATTAAAATAGATATTGTTTTTTACTCAATTTAAAATATTTTTCTTTTATATCAACATTTTACATAAAATGTTTCAAAAAGTATTTTTACTATTCACTAATATTTCATCGATGAAATTTTCACCCATTTTTTTTAAATTTTTTTCAAGGAAATCTTTTTTTCTTTTCCAAATGAGTTACATTTTAAATTTTATTACAAAAGTGTGAAAGGAATGCCTTTCAAAATATAAGGAATGAGTGGAATTTATTACAATCCTGAATCACAATTTTTTGATTATTCCATTACATGTTTAAATGGTTCCATTGAAAGTTAATAAATTTCCTCATATTCTTGATTTTTGAAGTTTGGAAATCTGATTCCCTAATGTGAAACCTTGTTCCACCTTAATAAATTTTTATGATATTTTCAAGGTATTCCTATTCTCAATGATGAAGAAATTTTTTACCTATGATTCATTTGGGTTATTTACTATTAATGTCATTAGTATTCATTAGTATCATATTTAGTTATCAATTTTACTAATGAAGGTATTTTCACAATGTATTGTGGTTCTTATAATAAAAACATTTATATATTTTAATGGATAAAATTTAAATAGTAATATTTATTCATTTGTTGAATGAATTATAACTATTATGATATTGATGGGGATGAAAAGTTAAAAAATTGTATTATGCATCATTACGTATCATAATAATGAATGTTTCTATATTTTTCTCAGACATTACACATTTATACAGTATTACTTGGAATAAAAAATTTATAATACATTTATGATTTCTAGAATTATAAATTCCATTATAATGGAAAGAGTTACTATTTCCTATGAGATTTTTTCAAATAACATATGACATTATGATTCAATATCATTTTATAATATGGAATCCTTTTTTTCATTTTTTTCATTCATATTATTCTACATTATCATGTTATTGATTATATGGATTGTGTTCTCAGTTATTTAAATATACTTATTGATTATTCCTTATTTACTCACAATATATTATGCTATGTGTAACCCTTACAAAGAATATGATTTAACATATATATTTTCCCCTTTCCATAGGGTATGATGAATTATTCTTTTAAAGAGTTCAAGGATAAAAAATAATTCTTCAATTATGATTTTGATTTTATTTTTATGACTGTAATGTGAAATTAATGTGTATTTCATATTATGTGTAAATAATAAAATTTATATTTATTTTATATATGATATATTTTTTATTATTCTAGTGTAATAATGTAACCACCATATTTGGGACACATTAGACCCAGAATATTCATAGGACCCTGCTCTTAAATTCTAACACCCAGCATTTCCTCTGATTAAGGTCATCGAGTACTACTAATCTCCATCAACAAAATTCCTTCCAAGGTCAATGTCTAACAATAAATAAACATCAGAAGATTTTAAATTTATTATAAATTTACATATAAAGGTGATTATATACATACTTAGTAGGGCACCATGAAAACGGAAAAGGGATAAAATAAGAAAAAAGAATCATATCACCTAATGGGACATGATGTTGATAGAACCCAAAAATATATATGATTATATAATAAAATAAACTATGATCAAGGGAATGATGAAAATCTTAACAACTAGTAAAGAATGACGAGTTTCACCATGGATACATGTTCTACTGATGTCCCAATAAATGTATCCAGACATAAACATAAAAAATTATTGTGTATCCACACCTCACTTGTAGATTCCTTAGTCAAGGGAGTACTTAATATAGTGGATGGCTCATTCCTCACCGATTCACAATGACATGTGATAAATAATAGTAATGACAAAAAACCAACAACTTGTTGTGTATGTTTGGTACCCACACTACAAGTAAATGGATATAGGAGACCTATCTCCTAATACAATATTCCTCTGTTAGAGGATTACTAATCTCGACATCAACTTTGATGATTATGCATTGTTCATAATATTGGATTACCATTAAAGAGGTAACAATGACTGACACATTTCATCCTAAATCATATATGAGATGTAAGAACAATGAAACTATAACATCAAATTTATAAATAATATTTATAATAATTGTCTTTATAAATAATTTCAGGTATTGAAAAAGAATATATAGTAGAGAAATCATTCCCAAAGAAGTACACAATGATTTATTTATGTTACTCATGGTTGAAAGCAAAGTACCCACCTACTAATTACATTATCTTCTACATGGTGTGTGAATACCTATGTACATGAAGCATGTTCTTCTACACATAGTGTGTTTTACAGCCTAGTCTTCCGAGAAAGTAATCTCAAAACATAGAAAGATTGTTTGTGTTATGTCACATGATGTGTTCCTTTTTGGAAATTTATAGAAATAACACCATCAGTTCATGTAATATACTACCAATATATTTCATAAATATTTTCTTAGGGTGACATCAAATTTTTTATCACATTCTTCCTGCTTGATATTTATATTGACCAGGAAACCCTATCTTACATATAATAGAAAGAGCATGACATGTTCTCTTATGAAAACCACAATGTGTAGTCCCAAATTTGATAGACAATAATGTATTTCCTCTAAGATTCACCCATGTAAATTTATCATTCCTTTATTATTACCCAAGAAACATTTATATGTGATTATATTTATCCTCCTTAATAAGAGTTTTGTCCTTAGGACTCCCTTGTCTATAACACTAATGACCACATTTTATCATCATTTTTACTAACCCAATCTCAATAAAAACACATTAAAATAATTCCATATAATTATATGATACTATCCTTTATAAATTATCTAATATTAAAAATCATAAATTTCATCTAAAAAACAATTATTAGGGATTAATAATGACTAAAATAAAACAAAAAATAGTCGACCAACAACCAAAAATGGGACTTGTGGTGAAAACCCATATAAATGAAAATAGGAAAAAAGACACATCAATGTGTGATATAGTATAGGATATTTTAGTTTTTACATTAATAAAAAAACTAAATAATATTGTATTTTAAATTATTCAGTATAATAAATTCAATCTTATCCCAACAAAAAATTATTATATTTTTAGTGTCTTATAGATAGGAAAGGGATTCAATACCATATCTATATCCATATATAAATAAAAAATAAATGGGAGGGAATTAAAATTTAAAAATACCTTATTTTTTATTTTATTGATCATTGATGACTCATGATTCAACACCACTATCATTTGTGAAATCTATGAATTCCATTATATGTGGAAAGATCTTTTAAATCCAATTTCTTATCCAAATCCTCCTCCGATTAGATCTCAAAGGTTCCGCTCCATACAGTGATGATCTACCTCTCTGAAACTGAAATGGATATGCACCTATTCATTAATATTCTATATAATAGGGAATGCATAGGAAGAAATCATAGGAATATACAATTTAACAAATATGTTAATTTAATATTTCTAATCCTTAACCTAAAATTACACATTTACCTAAAACATAAGGCATAGAAAAAATATTTCACACCATTGTTAAACAAATATTTTTTACATAATAAATGTATTTTATTTCTCATATAAGACTCTATTTAGTGGAATTTATAGTTATCTAAAATGTATTTATGTGTGTATATGTTTTATTATATTTAATATTTTTAATATATCAATAATTGGGTCCTATGACACTTGTAACATCATGAAAACTATGATAAATAAAATAAGATATTATTCTATAATATTCAATGGGTCTAGTAATATAAACTCTTATTATTATAAACTTGGAAATAAAATTCTATGTCATTATGACATGATTTATTATGGGATTTTTATTTATAACAATTTAAAAAGACCAAATGGAATTATTAAATTCATGGAATTATGAGGTGATATTAAATGTTTAATTTCTTAATTAAATTAGTGGAAAATATATGGAACAAAATTATCCTTTATCTTACTTAATCATTCCTCATACAAGACTCACCCCTATCATTATATCTTATATTTTGTGAATGAAATTAAATAATCCATCCAAATACAGCTTCATGAAATCCAGTCTGTTAATATTTATCCGCATTTTCATTGTAGTGGAGGTACTATTAAGGGTAAAGAAATTCTATTTTGTAGTAATCCAAGGGTAATAAACCCTCAATTTATTACTCTTTTTCTAAAAAAACTATTATCTCATTTATGTTTTTTGATTTTATTATCTTAATCTGGAGATTAAAACCAATATATATAATGGTGGGTAACATTATAAATATCATAAAGGTGTTTAAATATGAATAATTATAAAATGTTTCAGCATTATTTTATAAATAATTATAATCAAGTAAAATATTATATGGACTTAATAAGGGTGGGAATTTTATTTGAATGATTATTCCTTTTACAATTTATTTTATTGGAGTTTAAGTGATATGTTTCACCATATTAAAAAAGATAGTTGAAAATAAATTTTTTCCCAATGGAAATGATAAGAAGTATATATAGAATGATGTAAATCTAAAAAATTAATATTTTAATATATTCTTATTTTTCTCTCACGGAATGTACAAAAAACATATTACCATATTCCAAAAAACAATTGGAAATAAAGTTAATTTGATTATTTATTATGGAAAAAGAGAATGTGGTTTTAAATGTTATTAGGTAAAATAATTTGTATGGATTATTTCTCCCATTGGCTAAGGAATTATATTCAGAATTTAATAATAAATTCATTATAGATTAAACAAACCATTAATTTACATAATTGATTATTGTTAGCATTTAATAAACATGGGGACAAAGCTACATGCCTATTGGAATTAATAATTAAATTATTATCCATTGAATAATTCTATAAAAAAAATTTAGAAAATGAAAATGAAAATGAAAATTAATATTTATATTAGTAAACATTTTTTAATATAATGTAAAATGTTGTTTGAATATGAAATACCTATTGAGATATTTTCCAACATAAATAAAAATATATTTTCATACCTTACTCCCATTATTCATGGTTGTGTTTAGTTTTGGTTTCACGATTCTATAAAGGTTTAAAATGATTGAAAACTGGATTTTAGTAGCATTTATATGTAGTGGAGGCGTGACAAGTAACATAGATTAAATTGATGTATTTTTTAAGAAGACAATTTTATTGGGGGATTTTTTTTCATTGCTATATAATGTGTAGTATCAAATTACACAATATATACATTTCATCATTAGAAATTACATTATCATTACATAAAAATGGGATGTTACCCCCAAAAATCACACAGTATGACTCAAACTTAGTGGGGATATACATTTAAAATTATTAAAAATATCACACACCATGGGAGTTTAGGTGACACACCATGCTTCTCCAGAGCAATCCCTAGGCGTGTAACCATGTACATTCCATTTCATCTAATTGGACCCACGTCATGTTTTTGTAATTCAAAAATGATATATATATATAGTGGTTAGTGTGAATAAATGTGAATGAGATACGCATGCCCAAAAGTTTCATAGGGTCGACATTCCATGTACATTTCATTGATGCCATATATAGATAGTGAGGAAACATGATGTTAAAATAGTGTAAATGATACTCTATCCATATAGAATTACACACAGTGTACCCCAATAAAACCATATTTTATATATTTATTTCATGGATTGGGAAATGTCTCTACCTAACCAGCAACTCCTGGGTGACCTACACATCACTAAACCTTTTGGAAATGTTTTATACTACATCATTTATAGTTTTATTTGTGGTTTCATTCCTGGATGTCAGTTTTGGACATATGAGTAGTCTATTTTGAGTATTTACCCTCAAATAGAATCATGGTGTGATATATTTTTACATAATATGTTATATATAATATATCTTAGGATTTTACTGGTTCATAGATCTATAAATAGTATGATAGTGTTCATGGGATATATTTATAGAATCATAGAGTATAGTTAACCCCTCATTTGTAGGGGTATGATCCTCTATATAAAAATACAATATTTCTCTATGTGTTGGGACCATGGTGTAATATTTCCATATGTGATGAGGTAAGATCTCCAACCCTAGATTTGGTACTACCCCATAAATATGGGTATGGTTCATAATAGGGATTAAGAACTCACTCTGTTTATAAACAAATATTGATACCTAATCACCATATGGGTCCCCAAAGAAAATTTTAAATATGTATCCTGAATATTTTAGAGTTTGAAAGTTTTATGATATGTAGGACTTATAATATATCTAAACATGTAGATTCCATTTGGATATAAAATCCATATTGAGACTTTATGGATTCTTTTAAATACATTGTAAATGTGAGTGACTTCAGGTGTTGTGGGTCATTCATTAAAATAATCATCACTGGTTTTTTGTGTTATAATATCTTTTATAGAATTGATCATTGGTGATTTTAATTATTCCCTTCCCTATGGATGTATTGAATTTAAATCATATTTGGTTTCATTAGGGTAAATTATTATATGCCATGGAATGGGGTCTTGAGAATACATATTGGATTGGGTTTATTTATTTCTGTTTTTTAGAATCCGTATTGTTATATTTATACTCACCCAAAATATGAATTTTTTGAATATTTGATGTGTTTATGGAGATGTTATATAGTTTTTGGATAACTAATAATCTTGAGTAATAAAAGGAGGATTTACATAGTAATTGATGATGATTCTTAGGGGATTATTTTCAAGTATTTTTCATTACAGTAGTCTATTTTGAAACAGCGAATCTTCACGTCCTAGAGTTTGATGCACCTAGTTTTTATGTTTAAACCACTGTTTATTTAATTTTTAGGTTATTAACTAGTGGAATGGTGTCTATGAATTCATTACCCAAACATATATTTCTTATAGTTTAATTTGTTTATATTTTTTCTAGTGTTATTATCTTTTATTTTATATTGGAGATGCATTGATGATAAAAAAATTTATAGGAAAATAAGTCACTTGCATGTCTGTTTGTGAGGATTCCATCATGGTGAACATCATGATGGTGATGTATGCCTATTGACGAACACTCCAATATTTTAATAGAGGCTGGAATTCATCACATTCTTCAACGATGTCTTCACCTTGATCAACATGGGATTATTGGATCGTGGCCCCACCTTCCCTATATTCCTCATCGAAATTCATCAATCAGTCTAGGTATGCTTCATCAATTTTACTAATTATCATGACCCTCATTCTCTGTGCAATATCTTTTTGGTGTAGACTAATTACACAAAATTTGATTAGAAATTATTAAGTGTATAAAGAGGGTATCATACTTCAGTATGGAGGGTAGTAACATTGGGAATCACTGGCAGTTTTGGATGCTAAAGCACTAGTCAAATATATTTTTTCTCATAAAAAGGAATCTATCGTCAAGGAACTGAAGGTAACCTGAGTCCATCATGAGGTATATACTTGAAAAGTAGTATATTAAAAGGATTTACCCTTAACAATACAATGACTATAATGAGTTTTGTTACTCTATAGGCACATATCCTCTAATGATATCCCCTCAGGCATCCAATGATTAGCATTAGGTATGTGTTTATACAGCTAATATGCAGGATTCGTGTCTTAACGAGATTTAAAAGGGTTGAATATAATTATCCTGGTAATTGAATCAAGGATATGTGTCCCTAGAAGGAATATCCTATAATGTTTACAATATGGAAGGATCAAAACACCATTGGAGGTGGAAAGAATAGTTGTGACCCATAAACAAAGTTGTCACATCCTGAAGGATGATTAGAACACCGATGAAAGTGAACCAGGGAGGTGCACCCCAATGAGGGGGACACCAAGGTCTAACATTGGATGGGATTGAACCATTATGAGGCATCCTACTAATGCATGACTATCATGGGGTATTTAAAAAGAAAATTAATTTCCTAGTGTAGAAAAGTGGTTAAACAGGATCATCTCTCATGAGGAGCATTTTAGTTTCTTCACAGACTTATTCTAAATCACTAATGTATCTATTATCGTGGTTTTTATTAATTAATGATAATTATAATTCCCCACCCTTAATAATTACATAACATTGAC
Organism: Viscum album; assembly: GCA_963277665.1. NCBI lineage: Eukaryota > Viridiplantae > Streptophyta > Magnoliopsida > Santalales > Viscaceae > Viscum > Viscum album. The sequence goes on from OY728159.1 coordinate 1,183,036,630, forward strand.
ATTTGATCATGAATTTACATTAATTTAATTTCAACATCTTTTCAAGTTTAGAGTTTTAATGAAATATGCCAATATTATTACATTACATCTCAAATATTATAGAGTAGACAACTCTAATATATACAATTTTTAAAAATAATAAAAAACATTAAATAAATCATTAATAATTTTTTTTATTGAAAACAGTATTCATTATTTATTCATTTCTATTACCCTTCATTATAGCTTGTGAAAAACCATTCAAAAACAGAATATGAGCATAAAAAATCATTAAGAGTTATAAAATAAGGAAATAAAACATTAGTCCACGGATACCTAAAAATAAATGAAACAACTTTTTTCACCCAGAAAACATAATCACCTTAACCTAACTCATGAAATAATAATATTTATTAATAACTCATTGATATAATAATTCATAATGGTATCTTGTGGCATAAATAACATAGTTATATTATAGAATTCACAACCACATTGGGAGTAAACATCATTTTTACGTTTGAAATAACCATCATAGTATATTCCCTAATTATCTTAGGAAATACATAAATATTTACCTACAACATGTTAACCAATTAATTGGAGAGATATCACAAGCTCACCCACTCTCTGTTTATCATCGAACCACCCGTATAAATAAGCAATTCTCAAGAACCATAACATAGTCATAAAACATGGACACAGATAAAGGAAAAATAACATTTCCACATTATAATTATAATACATAATTTAAAAATATTTATATAATTATATCCATTATCAAAACCATTTTCAAAACCACAATACCTAAATATGGTATTCACATTTTCTTTTTAAAAACATTACACCTCGTAGATGAATCAAGATATCAAATAATTCTTATGGAAGAGAAAAAGGAATTGTCACTATGTATATTAAAAAGAAGTAGTTCTTTGGTCATTTAGTAAAATTATTCATAAAAACATATTCCTTTTGGGAACTATTGAATGAAATTAAAATTCAAAGTGTTTTTTTACATGGTATAAAAGAAGGTCATATATAAATAAAAATATATGTTAATGATAGGAGATTGAGACGATATCCCTTACAAAGATCATATCATTAGAGTAAGGATAAATTTATGACATAACTATGTGTGAATAATATAAATACACTCAATATAAGATAATATTCAGTTAAAACAATCAGAGGGAATTCAAACATATTCTTTGAAAAAAAACCAATGACACGAATATTTAACTCAATTAATAAATATTGAGTAATTATTTCCTTTAAAACGTTTGTATAAATGCCATAAAATTTTATCAATGGAGTGATTATGTGAATTAATAGTGTATCCACAGAAATTGAATTTTAAATTAAAACCTAAATAAATAAACAGTGATTCCACACATAGTCATTGAATAATATAATAAACAAATTATGCGTATAACTCAATGAGTAGAAATTAGGTTTAGAAATTCCCTTACCATGAGTCTGACCTATCTTGTTCATTCATTGACTTATTGAATAATAAAAATAGGTAAATATATACTATATAAAGATACTTTTTCATGAATATTATTTCCATTACATCACTTATTATTGTGGCATAATAACTAGTTAATTATTTGAGTTCATGTCAGACATTCTGTCGATAATTGTTTATTGAGTAAAAAATGCACGTGGTATTATGTCACTAGTCCTTGTGGTCATATGAACATCGTATATATAACAGTATTAATGAAATATTCATCAATTTTAGACATATAAAATATTTTATAATTTAATCTTTTAAATATGTATATAAAAAATGAACAATGTTATCATCCTAGAGACAGGAGGACAAACATACACATGAGTAACATTTCCATTTTTCATAGATCACTATTGAAATATGGAAATAATAATTTTACAATAAAAATTGATAACTAAACTTTTAAATTCATTAAAATGATCTAAATATTATTATATATATCAAACGTGTGATATAATGAATAAAATTGAGTCACGCTGCTTCGTGGAGGTGATAGTTCACAAGTACGCACATATGATGATGTAATTTTTATGCACATGGAAGTAAGAATGTAATTGATATATTAGTATATTATAATTATTAATAGGTCATAAAAACAACATATGAATATTATTTCCATAATTTTAACCAATCTTAATAGACAGTAATTGGAAACGAACTAAATCATTTTTGGAGGTAATAATTCAAACATATGCACAAATGATTAATTCATTTCCCATATGATGGAAGTAGAGATGGATTTATGGGATAATATTAATATAATAAAATCATAGTATATTTATTATACCAAATTTTTTATCTAGTCATGTTTGGATGATATTTTAGGAAGTGAAATAAAAAACAAAATAGAAACACTTAAATAACACAATACCTCTTTTTCTGATGACCGCCATAGAAGAAAACAAAAACTCTTCTATGAAGGGTGTTATTACTAAAATAATCCTTCCTGAATGTGGGGAGGAATTATTGGAAAATCCATTAATAGATATAGGACTAGTTAAAATGATTTTTAAGTGATAGTAATAAAGGGGAATGGGTGCCTTTTTATAGGAGAGGGGAGGGGCAGGCTTGGAAAGTATTAAAATTTTAATTTAATATTTTTTTCAATACATGTGGCTTAAACATGAGATATTTCAAATATATAAAGATTATAGTTCAAAATACTATCATCTAATAGTTTTTAGTAAAGTATTACATTAATTTTTAACATTATATTTTTGGTTTAACCATAATTATTCTCTTTAAATTTTAAAAGTATTAACAACATTTTACTTGTTATGAAGCTATTAATTTTTCTTATATGAGTTCATTTACCATATTTGGAAACTTCATCATCATATAGAAAATAACACAATCAATTTTTGATTTAAAACAAAATAGTATGATTTTTAAATAATTTAATAAATTAATATTTTTATAAAACATCAATTAGGGTCAGTTTTTACATTAGAAGCTTTATTGAATTTAAATAAAATTCAAACATAGAGACTACATCAAAACAAACCATTTAATAGTCTAATAACATTTTATATCCAACAAAAACATTAATGTATTAATAAATTATATCATATAATATTTATTTTAATATTTATAATATAATTTATTTGAATCCTTTATTCATAATTCAATCACTACATCATAATTGTGTTATAATTATATTTATATATTTAATCTATAAAAACGTTAAATAATATACCATGATGTAGTAAATAGTTGTACCATTATAATTAATATTTATAGTCTAATATATCTCTTATAGAACCCCACCTTAAATTTTTTTCAGTAAAATGATATATATTTATGTTATATTTCACTTTATATTAAATTATTTATTATAACATGCCATTTTCACCCCCATGTAGATCATAAATGAAAAAATATTGGCTTATTTATTGTTTTGGTCACCAAAGATAGATATAATATGATTTGGACACATGATAGGGTAGTTTTATTTTATTATTATATTTTTATACCCTTATTTACCTGAATTACCATTTAACAATGTTAAATAAAAATAAACACGGATGCTACTATTCATAATGTCCAAAAATAAAATGTATATGTATACATAATTTTTTCCTTATGATTCTAAATATGGAGTCAATTTTATAAACTTCAAAACATATAAGTTACATTAAATAATTTAAAATTAATTCACTTTATCAAAACCTGATAGCCGGTTTTTATGAAGTTACAACTATGAAAATATTGACATGATTTTTTTAATTGAAATGTGAAATTATCACAATGAATATAATTAAATATAATGATAAAAACATAATATAAGTACATATTAAAAAAATTAAAAATATAATATAACTACATAAATAAATGACATGAAATTGTAGTTTTGAAATAAAATGCATTATTTTTTAGTATCCGTTAAAAATGGAATTTTATCATAAAAATACTAAAATTATACCAAAGTAAATTTTCATGTCCCAGTTATGAAAAATATGTTTATTTTTTCAAATAGAACATATAAATATGAAAAAACTATATTTAGAAACTATTCTCAATCAAAAGGATGTAAAACCATACTTTAACAATATTAGAGTATTTTATGAAAAAAATTGATTCATTCCCAGTTTCATCATCTAAAATTTAGTGGATAAATTTATTAACAATTAAAAATTATTTAAAATAAGAATATTGCTAATGATATTCATTCCCAAATATAAAACTTCTAGTCGTTAACTACCATTTAAAATAATAATATTTTTATTTTATTAATTTTTATCACATATCAGTGTTGTGTGAAACATATGATTTCAAAGAGACCAATTATTTCGTGTTGGATACATTATCATACATAGTTTCGAATTTAAAATAAAATTGATCTTTATTTCATAATTTTAATAAATATAAAAATTCATTATTCTTTAATTACATAGTATGTTACATCCTTCCCCACCTTTGGAAATTGCATCCTCATAATTTTAAAATTGGGCTATGTGATATCATTGAAAATTCTACATCAGAAAAAGGGTCAATAAAACTATCACATTAAATTAATGAAAGAGAAGTATAATGGTCTCCTAAGATAACACATACCAGGATTCCATGTAGGAAAACATTTATATAGAAGAAAAATTGAATATCTTATTCTAATTGAGAGTGATTGAAAACATGATTAAGAGAATGTTTACAATATAAAAACCACAAACCTAGGATGGGTTAAATGGTCTTTGAATTTCTGGTATGAAAATTATATGGAAAAAGTATTTGTTTTACGGTTCTTTATATAATGTTGACGAATTTAATTATAAGTGTGACTTAGAAAAACAAAAGGAAACTAACTTTCTTGTAGAGTAAAGTTTCATACATTAATAAATTTCTACCAAAAACTCATATTTTCTACCAAAAATAAGTATTCAAGATTTGTTGATCAGATATGAAGCAATATAATGAAATTCTAGAGAATCACATAATCTACAAAATAGAAATTATCTAATCATCATATCTTGTAACATTAACCAAATTGAAAATGGTTAGTACAATATCATATAATCCCCCAAAATAATATTTCTTTATAAGGATACAAACTAATTTTAATCACTAAAATTAATAAGTAATACCCAAAGATAAACCTATACAATTCAGAACACAAATAGTTTTAAAATTCATAAAAATAATCCATCTAATATTGAAACCCGAAATAGAAATTAATTTGATAAAATAGTCTTCCAACATGAATTTTAGCATGGATCTCTAAATAAAATAGATCACTCATAAAATTTCGTACTGAAAAGTAACTATCCTAATGACATTTTATCAATTAATGGTTAATAATTACAATAAATAATATAATTCACATAATTCCACAATTAATATTATATATTAATCAAAAAAATTATTCAACCATTTTTTTGTGAAAATCCCATAGTGTTCTATTTACCATAATTTTATATTGTTCTTAAAATATTGAACTTATTTTAAAGTTTCATTTATCACGTAATCCTGAAATCATGTTCAAATATAGGATATGAATTAAATAAAATATATGTCTACAAAATCAACATTTTATTAGTCACTAAAAATTATTTAACTTAAATTAATACACCATTCTAACTAGGGATATCAATTAGGCATGTGGTCGGAAATAAAGTACGGTCACACTCGGATTGTGGTTTGATTCCCGCATCTTTGTCTGACATGACGGGTTGTCACACAGTATGTGTGTTTAACTATTTCATGTAATGAATAATTCATATAACATTACCAACATGAGATAAAATCATAAAAATAACAATAACATATTTTAATATCAATTTTATCTCATGTATTTCATTTTTCTTCTCAAAATGTAGTAACCATTAATTTCTATAAATTCATGGATCATCCAAGGTCCAGAAGCCCTTCATTTTTTATCGATTTATGATAATCCACCTGTAATGGGATAAGGTGGAACCCATACAATGCATGTATGTATAAGTATTACATTAACCTATAGGCCTTAGAATAATTCATTGCTCATAGGCTTCAAATATGACATACAACTTAGACTAACTACATGGAACTGCCCCTCCCAGCATCTTTATTAGGTCAGCTCTCCACCATCGTATGGTTGTTCGACTATGTTATCCCATGCATGCACAAGCTTGTCTTGATGGTAGGAGCCATACCCCCTCATTCATGAAATCAATGTAGCTTCGGTTAAGGTTAAGGCTCCTTACTAATCCTAATATAGATCGTGTTTCTTGTTGGTTGTAGGTTTGTATCTAAACTAAAGGTGGCTCGTAGGCCTTGAGGTGGCCTGAAGGCCTTACTGGCCCAAAGTCTTGGGAACCCCGACGGCCTAAAAAGACATGGATACTAAATTGGTGGCCTGAAGGCCCAAACGGGGGCCAATTCCCAATTTCTACAGTGCCAAATAGTGCATCCTACAGTCATGCCACATTAATTCATAGTTTCAGCTAAAGCATTGCTACTATAACCCAAACATTTTTCCTACACCCGGATTTGATCATGGGTTTCCTGGATGAACTTAAGAGTCCTCACCAAATAAATTAGAATTCCTCCTAAAATATGATTTTTATATAAAAAAAATTTGGGGATACAAATAATATATGTATTCCAAATTAATCCCATCATTATTATATTTAAACATATCATCATCCATTGCTTCCACAAAACTATTCAATTCAAAAAATGAAGAAATGATAATCATCGAACATTCTTCATGATCCTTATCTATCATATTCTAAAATAATTAATTCCTAAAAAGAATTATAAATAATTTTGTAAGATTAAATAATGTGAAAACATGATCTATGAAATAATCCACAACATTCATAGTTCATTTTCAGTTTCCTCAAATTCAATATTAATGACATCTGGTATTAGAAAACATATATTTGTATGGTCTTGCTGATCCAATTCCTGAGCCTTCTTTGTAGGAAATCTATTTACATAATCACCACACACCCCACATTTAAAACATTCAATTGATAACTCATAATAATCTTCCTTCCCTTTGGTAGAGTCTACTTAAAACTTCCTTTATTTTATTAGGATATTGATTTATATCTATCATTTGAATATCTATAACATATTCTCTTCCAATTAAAATATTTTCTTATGTGTTTCTTTCTAAATCATTGATATTTAGGTTGACAAATATACTTACCTTTATGATTATGTCTCAAATATCCATAGTGATTAGTTTCATTAATATATGATTCCATGGAAAAATTTCCATGGTTATAGTGGTCAATCATGACTGCAAATAGGTTTAGAATAACCACGAGAGTTATCATTGCAGATCCTATTTCATTAAGATTCTAATTCCAAAAACCACCCAAGTTTCTTTCACATCCTTGTTAAATTGGGTTCCTGCTAGATCCATCCTGTTAATAAATCCAAATAGGTTTAGTGTGAGTATATTAATGAAATCATCATGCATTGTCATATGAGGAGGATAAACACTAAGATATACTAATTATTTTTATCTCAAACTCTTTTAATTTATCTAAAATAACTATGGATCTTTCTAATATTTTATCAATTTTATTTATATAAAACATTCCACTTAGGTTTAAATAACACACTAAGATCTAAAGTTATCTAAACTGACCTCGTATACCCACTATAAGGTTGCAGCCGTAAGAATTGCATAATTTTTATTTTTGATGAAGAATTTTTTTCATTCACGTTATGTATCCTTTCAGGTTTATAGTTTTAAAGAATTAGTCCATTATTAATAAGTTACATCTCAGCCATTACCAATTGGACACTTCTAATCTATCAAATTTTTTCAAAATAAAAAATCTCCTTATATAAAACAACAATAATTATTTTCATCAAAAAAATCATTCATTAATTATATTGTTCTCTTACCCTTCCATATACCATGTGAAAAACATTTCAAAAACATCATATGAGTATAAAAATTCCTGTATGGGTTATAAAACAAGGAATGAAAACTGTAGTTCAAGAATACATACAAAACAATGAAATCATACTTTTTACTCATTAAATATATGCTCTTTAACATACATCATGGAATCACAAGAATTATGAATAACATAAAGATATCATAAATCATTATGGTAACTTCTGGGATCCATAAAATACTTACAATATATATTTATAGGCACATAAGCAGTAACCTTCATGGTAATGTTTGGAATACCCATCATAATATAATCCATAAATCTCTTAGGAGAATCCTAAACTTTTACCTCCGTCATCTTACCCAATACACTGGAGATCTATCAAGGGCTCACCCCATTCGGTTAATCACAGAACCACCTGTATACATAAGAAATTCTCAAGAACCATAATTTAATCATAACACATGAACAAGTTTAAAAGAAAAATAACATTTCAACTGATAAATCCTAATACATCATTTGAAGATACTGATGTTAGGAGATCCATTCTCAAAATATTTTTCAAAACCAGAATACCAAAATATGGTTTTTACTTTTTCATTGAAAAAACATTACATCTTGTAGATGATACCAAATACTAAATATCAAATAATACTAATGGTTGCAGAAATGACATTTTCTCCATAAACATTAAAATAAATATTCCTTATGTTGTTTATTAATAAAAAACATAATTTTTTTTTGATTTGAAACTGTTAAGTAAATTAAATTTGAAAGGTGTTGATTTTACACCATATAAATAAAGGTCATATATAAATAAACATATTTTTCAATGAAATGAGATTGAGGTGGAGTCCGCTAAAAATATTGTATCATTAGAATAAGGATAAGTCAATGACATAATTATATGTAACCAATATAAATACACAACATATAATTGAATAGTTTAAAACAATTAGAGTTCATTTACATATATTATTGGAAAAATAAAACCAATTACATTAATATATAACTCAATGAATTTAGATTGAGTTAAAAATTCACATTCAAAGATCGTATAAATGATGAAATCATTTTTCAATGGGGTGATTATGTGTTGAAATAATATATAAACACAAAGGGAGGTGCTAATTACAACCTTAATAAATAAAAATTTATTCAACACATATTCATTGCCCAATATAATAAAAAAGTTAGCATAAAACCAATGAGTGGAAATTTAGTTTAAAAATTTCATTACCTTGATTATGAATTGTATTTATCATTCATTATCTCCTTAAATAATTAAAATAGGTTACTTCGAACACTATTCAGATGAATTTTAATGTATATTATTTATATTTAATCACTAATAACCATGTGATAATATATTTTTAATTATTTGAGTTCATGTCAGACGTTTTGTCGATAATCATTTCTTGTGTCAAAAATGAACATGGTATGATGTCACTAGTCCATTTGATCATAAGTACATAACATCCAGAAAATTATTCTTGGAAAATTCATCAATTTTACACATAACTCATAGTTTTTAATTTAAACAATTAAATATGGTTATACAGAATGAACAAACATTATAATCACGGAGACGGTAGGCAGTACATATGTATAAGTAACATTTCCATTTTTCATTAATCATTTTAAAAATAAGGTTATTATAATATCATCATTCCAAAATCATTTAAATATAATTACATATATCAGTAATCTTATATAATGAATAAAAACAAGTCACACTACTTCGTGGTGGTGATAGTTCACACGTACAAACAAAGGACGTTTTCATTATTCTGCACATGGAAGTAAGAATTTAATTCATGTATTAATGAATTATAATGATTAATATGCAAATAGTATCATATATGAAGATTAATTAAATCATTATCAACAATATTAATATATGGTAATTTAAAATTAACTAAATCTTTTCGTGGAGGTGATAATTCAAATGTACGCAAAAATGATTAATCCCTTGCCCATTTGATGGATGTATAGATGGATTTACAGGATGATATTAAAGTAATAAAATATTATTATATTTATGATACTGGATTTGTTATCTCATTTTGGTTAAATGAGATTTTAGGATGTTTAATACGAAAAATTATATAGAATCACATATAAAATGAAACATCTTCATTAGTTGATCGCCTTTGCAGAACACGTAAACACCTCTATGAAAGGTTTTATGCATAACCTAAGGATTAATGAATGTGGGGAGGGATTATATTAAGGGTCTAGGAATTGATCATGGATGATATAAAAGGATTCGTATGTGTGAGTAATAGAATGTAATGGGTTCCCTTTTATAAGTGAGAAGAGGTGAACCACTTGAAATTATTAATATATTAAATTAATATAATTTTTTTTTAATCCATGAGTATTGAACACTAGATGTGGTGAATATAAGATGATTTTAGATTTAAATCCTCTCATCAAATAATTTTTATAGATGTATTTAGTTTGTTTTAAACCATATCTTTCAGGTTTACCCTTTATTATTCACTTTTAATTTTTAAATTGGTAAAAATATTTTAATTATTAAGAAGATATTGATTATACTTATATGGGGTAAATTTAAAATAATTGGATACTTAATGACAATTTAAACCATATAATAATCAATTTATATTTTTAAAATATTTTTTGTATTTTTAAATATTTTATTACTTTATTAATTTTATAAAACACAAATTATGTCTATTTTGGAACTATTCACATTGTTGAATTTGAATAAAATCAAAGAGATAAAAACTCAAGAAAAAAATTTGATAGTGTATTAACATGAAATATTCATATATAAAATATTTTTATGAAATAAATTATGTCAAATAAAATTTATTTTAATATATATAATAACATTTATGTTAATCCTTTATTGGGGAAGCAATCAGAACATCATCATCATATCATAATTAAATTTATATATTTAAGAACTAAAAATTATAAACTAAAAACATGAAGTAGGTAATTATTTTATCCTTATAATGAGTATTTATAGTAAAATATATCACTTATCGAACCCCACATTAATATTTTTTAGTAATAATATACATGTTTATGTTATATTTCCCTTTACATTCAATTGATTATTATAACAAGTCATTTTCACACCCAAGTGGCCACCAATTTAAATAATCTATTCCTAATGATTTTTCTTCTTTCATGTTACTTGTCCAACAATATTAGGATATCTTTTATATTATTTTTTTATAATTATAATTTTATTTTTACCCATATTTACTTGATATACCCTTTAACTATGGTAAATAAAGACAATTACTAATGTTACTATTCAGACAATCCAAAAATAAAAGGTACCAATTTAAATAATTTGGACCTTATAATTAAAAATATGTAATCCATTTTTCCTAATAAAAAACACATATTTTTCATTATGTAAATAGGAATTAATTCCCATTGTCAACCCTATAAAATTAGTTTTTATGGAGTAAAAACTATCAAAATATTGATAAGTGTTTTTGTGAAATTTAAATGATAAATTACAAAAAATTACCAAAATTTTATTAATGGATGATAAATTAATATAATTAAACATTAAAACAAATTAAAATTATAATCTATTAATATAAACAAATGATTAAAAAATGCAGTATTTGGCACTATTCTTTAAAAATGAATTTTATCAAAAAAAATATAAATATTAAATCATATTAATTTTCTATTTGTAAAATCTAAAGAAGTTTTTTATTTTGTCGAATAGAATATATAAATTTTTCCAAAACTATATTTCAAAAGGGTTCTCACCCAAAATGGGAAAAACAACATTTTAAAAATAATAATAATTTTTATGCGTAAAAATAGATTTATTCACATTTTAAGCCTATAAATTTTATTAGATGTAATAAAAATAATTAAAAAATATATATATAATTATAATATAGTTAATTATGTTCATTCCTGACAATACAATGACTTAGTGATAACTTCTATGGAAAATAATAATATTATTTTTGTATTATATATTTGTACAACTCAATGTTGTATGCAACATACGATTTTAGTGAAAACCATTGTTGCTAGTTAGGTATGTTATCATACATTGTGTCCCATTTAAAGTAAAATTAATATTTAATTCAAAAATATTAATATATATATAAATATATTATTCATTAATTACCCATGATGTTACAAAAATCATGAAAATATTTTTTGCGTTTTTGGTTAATTTTTTAATCACAAGCAAAAAGGAAATTTAAACTATCATGTAAATCTAAAAATAATTGAATTAAGAAGAAAGCACTTGGTTTTGGGGTTCAGTTTGAGGTTAAATCTATATTCCTCTTTATGTGTTTGATTTTAGTTTGATAATAAAATATTAAATCTCTTATTTTAACTAAAATTATTTATTTCGAAAATGAGTAATATTATTGAATAATTATGTAATCATAATTTCACATCCACCTATAATTAATGTTGACGACACACTATGGTAATGTTTGGTCATCCTGAGCACCCAACAAAACCGTTTCCATTTCATCTGTTGATTAACTCAACTTTTTCTTATGATTAGTTAACCAATGGAGAGAGGTAAAATAGATTTATATAAAATATTATAAATATATTGAGTTTCATATAAATATGGGAATTCACCACATCCGAGAAATTCTCTGCACACATGAATACTAATCAATACAATCTAAAAACATAAAAGTAAACATTAATGAAATATCACGAACATATTAACATCTCCTCGGGATAATACATTCTTTAAAACTCTCGTTTTTGAGGGAAATATATCAAAATGGTGGAAATAAAGAGGATTTGAATATGGGAAATAGAAAAAAATGATGAATAATATAAAAAATGGGGTGAGTGAATAATAGATTAAAATAAAAATTGAATTGGGATATAGATAGAGGGAGAAATAAAATATATGAAAACAAAAGATATTATATTATATTTATATAGAATATAATTATAATAAAAATAATTATATAATAATTTTTAATTGTTATTTTAATAATTATTCTTATTATTATTATTCAGATACATTTTTTTGAAAATGTAGAGAAAAAATAGAATGAGAAATTATTTTAAAATAATAATATTATATTAAACATGTATTTAAAATTATTATTATTATTACTATTAGAAATAATTCAAAACAGGAAAATTAAATTTAAGAATAGATGGATTTATTAGGGTGAAACAAAATAAATAATTTTCTAATTATACTAAATTAAAATTGATATTATAATTTTAAATAAAAAACTAAAATGAAACTATAAAAATAAAACAATGAAGAAATGAGGGGGAGAAGAGCTGCATCATGGATAGCTCCCTCTTGGTGGCTTCCTTACATGGGTGCTGAGTCGACAATTTTAGAAGGGGAATGACCATTCTTTTATAGGATAGGGTGCAAATTTGGTTCCAAAATTTTGATTTTAATGTTTCATTGTCATCATCCCATTAAAGGATGAATCACAGGTAAAATCATTCAGGAAATTTTTTCATCAATGCCTGTTATGTTTCCCATCCAATGTTTAGCTTCATCTAACATGTGCAGAGTGAGTTATGTCTATTTTACCCTACAAAATTATTTTTTCCAAGCAGAATCCTAATATTTCACATTCCCAATTTCCCATGAATTATTTAGCATAAAAATGGTTAATTAATTCATATAAACGTTTATAAATGTTGTTAATAAAAATCATTCACATTTCCCTTAAAAATATTAGATTATATAGTCAATCCATCTAGGTAGTATGGTCCAAACACCAAAATTCCTTAGATATGTGTGCAATTTTCAAGGACAATCATGTGAGATAGTTTTGGGCTTTTAAATAATGGATTTAGATTTAAGTCCAGATGAATGAAATGTATAACATAGAACATTAAATCCAAATAAATAAGACCCTTTTCAATTTTTACTAGTAATGAAAATTTTATGTCTTAAATAAAAATATAATTTTAATGAATCAAAATAAAAAATATTTAATGTTTTTAATTAAGCTCAAAATATGACTACAACTATAAATGAGACAATTTCCCATAAAAACATTTGTGTGATTAAAACCATATAAAATAACCATTAAATTATTGAAAATATTTTAATTGTCAATTCCACCAAACATAAAATGTGATTTTCTTCATGTATAAAATCTAAACCATGAAAATCAGTGGGGAAAAATGTTAACAATATTCTAATGAGAAGGAAGTAAATTTAATTAATTTTCATTGTAAAATATAAATACCAAATGTTATATAAAATATAAATTTAATTTACTATTTTTAAATAACATCCAATATAGGTATTTTACATTTCCTCATTTAAAAATTATAGAACTTCCCCTTTAATTCATTCATTCTCCACAATTAATTATAATTAAACCTGAAAAATCTTGATATACCTCACATTTTAATATTTTACCTCATCAGTCATGATAAAATTCATTTATATGTATTGTCATATCAGGATTAAAAGATATTTATCCATAAGCTTGTAATGTAATCACATTCTCTACTATGTAACAATAAAAGACACAAACAATCATGAGGATATTCTTTAAAGGTTCAAATGAATCAGTGGCTTATGTTTAGTAGGATATGACACATTAAAAATTAATACTCAAAGAGGAGGGTTTTTTCTTATTTAAAATTTATTATATCAAAAATAAAAGTGTAATAAAATTCTCCCCTTAAATGTAGAAACTCCCACATCCTCCAAACATTCATAGAAAAGGTCATTAAGAATGAAATAATAATGAATGTTGTGAACCTTCTATAAATTGTGTCTACTTCTATTATTTATTTCTTTTAAAAGTATTGTTTATTCAATTTTTTTTGAAATTTATTAATAAAATGAACCTCACATCCACCACCTAACCACATATGATAAAAATTATTGTTTTAATGATGGTTATTTTGGATTCCTCAATTTGATAGCCCAATCATTTTGTTCATTTTTTTTTGAAAATGGGAAATCAATTAAGTAAACTGAATGAATAAAAAATATTTATATATTCCAACAATAATCACTCCCAAAACAATTCCTTATAATTAATTTAATCCAATTCACCATGATTCCCTTCACCCTGACACTGAAAATTTAAAAGAACAATAAAATATCAAGAGTGTGGAGGGAATTGATAAAAATAGTATGAAACATGGACCATTATACTAAGCATAATTCAAGGTTTATATGGGATTAATATGTACTATTATTTATGTATATGTTTTTTTAAATATGGATCAATAAATTTAAATGTGATTTTGTATAGTCACAACTATGAAAAGTTCAAATTCAGGTTCTCAATCATGGAATGTTCCAAGATAACTATTTATGCTGGAATTGTTGATGACCTTTCTAGTTTAAGGTTCAAAAATTCCAATCCATTTCTAATGGGTTTGTTCATAGAACCGGAAACATCAAATGATTCTATATCTATTTGGACCTACTTTCCAAAGGTAGGGTCTCATTAGTAGTGAACAAATGAGGCATAAGAATTTGAATTGGTCGAGAGGATGTGAGGTCAGACTCATCACACCTTTTTTGGGGGAATTATTGTCTACTCTGAGACTCTCTTTATATATTTAAGATATGTTCATGAATCCTTGTTACATTACCAAGTATGAAAATGATATTTCCTTTAGATTTGACAATCAATGATTAATATGTATGAGTTTTAGATAATCCTTTATATGTAATCGAGGTTCTACATCGATAGAGAATCATCTGTATTTATTAGAGATTCTTGGTCAATGGAATCCTTCGACACATTATATAGAAATGTATTGGACATTATGATAACCATACTAGTTTTAAAGCCACTCAGTGGGGCACTTGATGTTTATTGTCATTCAGAAGGACATAGATTATTTTAGAATGGGGATCGTACCCACATATGGGCTACCTACATATCCTTGTTCATAAATTGAATCATAACCCACATAGTTAGGGAATTGAAATATATTTTAATGTCATATGGGATGGATGAGAATTAATGGGAGATAGGATTGAACCTTATAAAGGATTCCTACATACCTTACATTTAAGTTAGAGATCGATTTCCACATTGTTGAGGAAATAATTGTGAGGTTTATGCATGATTAATGGCTCAAAGAGAGATTTCATAATTACTTTTACACTCTAAGCTCATGTGAGTCATGCTCGGTGTGAGAAACAAGAGGTATTGGTAAAACCTGATAATTGTGCCATGAAAGATACAATCATAATAAATAATGTGGGGATTATATATATATGACTTCCCAAATATATAGAGATCAAGACTTATTTCTGAGAAGTAGTTCGGTAATATGGTCCATAGAATTATATGTGCATTTATGGATATTTGGATACTCTAACCTAGGGCTTACTACTGAGGAAGATTCCATGATTAGGAGGGGACTTGGTGCTTATTCCTAAGAAGGATGCATAAAAAAATATAAATTAATAATGGTTAAGAGAAATTATGACTGGACTTACTCCTAAGGAAGAGGACCAGGTTAAAGGGAATTATGACTGGGGATTACTCCTAAAAAGGAACCCCATGTTATGGGAATTTGGATTTAGGGGACATGGGGCTTACTCCTAAAGAGGATGCTCGTATTTGTGATTTTGAGATTGGGACTTACTTTTGAGAAGGAGGCCCAGGATAAAGATCCTCTCATCTTTAAAGTATTAGGTTGAATGAATGAAATCTATAACCATAGTGACATAATGATATGTAAATCACTAGGTTTTGAGAAATGTTCCACAGAATTCCTTTCAGATAAGGATGAAAACAAAGGAACCATGTCATAAATGACCTTGAAGAGGGTTTTGAGGGCTAAATCTTGAAAAGGATAGGTGGATTTGAAGAAATCAAGTGAATAGGCAGGAGGGGAACCCAAAAAAAGAGAGGCGTATATGTCCTACGTGGGCACGCAAGTCCTGGTCAGGCAAGTATACGTGCGCGACACATGGGTACTTGTGCGACGGTCAACCCTTAGGGTAATACTTGGGAGGGGCTTAGCTCATTCCCTTAGTATTATCCCAAAAGGCTTCCAAAAGGGTGGCGTGAAAATTTTATTGAAGGGATAAGGCATCGCGAATGTGTGGCCATTTCCCTTAAGGGTTGTCCACTTAGGTGTGCAAGTGTTGATGAGTTTCAACACTTAGGCCTTGTTTCCCCTATATAGAGCATCCATTATAGGTATGAAATTACCTTAGAAGTTTACAGAAGACTTCCAGAAGAAACTGGGGCATCGGGATCTCGAATATGAGTTTTGTAATTTTTCCGTCGTCAAATGAGGGCCCACATGGGGTATTTATAGGCCGCTGAAGTCCTTGGGAGAAAATAACGTAGGGTGCACAAGTCAGTTGTGCGACCAATGTGAGGCTCGCAATTATACTTGCGCGACCCAAGTGTAAACAAATACATGTTCATGAATTTGTCAATTTCTGATGTTTCTCAAAAGATGAATCGGTTAGGACGAAGTTATTTTCCTTTTTTAGACGTTAGACTCTGTGAGGGAAAGGAGCATCAACAAAAGTCCCCCCTCAGGGTTGGATTCGAAAGAAAGAGGATGTGACTTTGAGGAAAAAAGGAGAAAACCAAGGAAGGGCAGCGTGAAAGTTTTGAGCGTGCAGATGGCGTCACTCAGGTGTGAGCCACGCAGGCTTCGGCGCATAGGGGTGTGGCTTGGCCTATATATATGCGGTCATTCTTGCACAAAGAAACCAGATTTCAAAATTTTGAGCTCTTGCTGTGCAAGTTGCCTGTGTCGCGCAAGTTACATGTTTTCAGCTGGTTTCTTTTTGTCGCACTTCTGTAGAGGTATTTGGACTTCTGTGGTGATACTTGCACTCCCAAAACATGTGCGACACAACTATACATGTGCTCCAAAATTGGACATGCGTGCCTTAATGCCTTACCCATTTTTTCACTATTTCTTCCCAAATTTTATGAATAATCAACTCACATAAGAGTTAATTATTTGACCTTGGTGCAGATTCAATGGCTCTTAGAAGAATCGTAACTGCTGATGAACTTGCTAGAAAGAGAATTGTTGATATGATGAACATTGTAGGTCAAGATTACTATGGAATTTGCGACAACACTCTTCCAAATTTGGGAAAGTACTTGAAGAAGTATCATTGTAACTTTCCACAGAGCATTTACATGCCTCTATATGGGCATGGTCATCTGCAATATGTCAACATTATAGAGGAAAAGATCTATCTTCCACATTCTTGGTTTTAGAATTACACCAATTTTGTTTCAGCAAATATCTCAAGGGGATGAGCATCTATAAATACTAGAACAGTGGAGAAGGCCTATATGATGCATCATAGCCCTTGTGCACCAGATCTAAAATCTCACAAACCCGAGCTGCAACCAAATTATTACCCTTCAATCTTATGAAATTCTCATATGGATCAATCCAAAGGCTGAAAGAAGAGTTGGGACTTCCATCATGAAGGAGTTGAGAATCCAACTTGGATGTAGGTATATTGGGTGTGACAAACATGTGCAGATTTTGTCGAGGATCTGAAACAAATTGCAATATATGGAACCATCTGGACTGGGAAGACGTATGTCTACAGGAATGATGAGTTTGTCCCAGTATTAATCAGCTACTGGAGCCCAACAACCAAATCTTTCCATTTGACTCATGGAGAAGTAGGAATCAGTTTGTTGGATGTTTATATGTTCTCAGGGGCTCCAATTCTGGGCAACATGTATGATGAATTCATTCCCCCCAAGGCGACTTGGAATGATTCAGAGAAGACTCTAGCTTTGACTCTGTAAATAAGGAAACTTTTCCACAAGATCAAGAGTTCAAAGACCTCCCTAAATCATTCTAGAAAATATATTCATCTAGAGGAATGGATGAATATGTTTCTCACTAAGAATGAGGGGAAGAATTAGAAGGATATTGGGCCCACCTGTGCTCGCCCTACTACCTGCCCTAGAACAGAGAAAAGGGGTTCCCTTGGCACATTCTGGCGGACCCTAGAAACAAGAGAATTTAAGAAGTGGGGATATGAAGTAAATTAGAGATTCCCAAAAAAGACCCATCTGGAGGGCTTCTTAGCCTTGTGGCTCAGTGTTTATCTTTTTCCAGTCAGGTATTCGAAGGGTAGCATCAGGCCAGGGACCTTTGTTGTTGCATCCAAGTTGGATGAGAAGAAAATGGGTGGGTTGGCCACCCCCATTTTGTGAATATTGATAGGAGATTACTACATGTATTTATGGGTATGTATCCTTTGAGAATAGTGGGACCATTCCATTTTATGTGGGGATGGATCACCACTCATTTCAGGACCTAAGCTGTACAAAATGGAATACAGGTTCCTGGAGGTTCGTTCAGGCCATCCGTGTAGGCATATTCTGAAAATTCTCTGTTAACTCTCAACATCTAAGATATGAAGGTGAGGCTGAACATGTTTAAGGAATTCAATTTCTTTCATTATGGAAACCCACCAACCGTGCGGTTAATTGATGATAGAACTGCTGAACTAGAATTGAGGGCATACATTCTAGCTTGTAGAGGTGGTGTACTTCCCAATAGGATTGACTGATATATTATATGCGAGTCCTATGCTCCATACAGTTTTGCACACCAATTAAAATGTTTGTAGCAGACTATTTTATCCCCTCCTGTGCATGTCATGTCAGAGAAGCATCCGATGGTTGCCCGACAACTATGGTTTCTGACATCTATGGAGAAGACTAGAGCATTGTTTGATATACTAGTTGAAAAAGAGGAAAATAACCTGACTACATGGTATGCCGAGAACAAGATAGCATCATAACCCGAAGGGGTGTTGAATCGTCTGGTTTATTAGGTGGGGAATAGAAAAGGAACTGTAGAGAAAGAAAACACTCATCTAGAAGGTGATGCTTCCCCACCTATAGCTGATTCACCAGGTTCATCACCTAGGGTTGACTCATCAGATTCCCAAGATGGGGATGAAGAGGCACAACATGCGGAAAAGTGGCCTCGTGCAAGATATAATCCCCCTGTCAGAATCAAGATACCAACTCCATCGACTCCTAGTGAGTCATTTAATTGGGGAAATTTAATCATCATTACTTTTTATAGAAACAAGTCATTATTTTCTTATCGTTTATCTGTAGTTTCATGAGCTGGGAAGAAGCTGAAATCCAAAATTGTAGGACCCTCCTCATAGCCTTCTGGTACACATGTTGAATATCTACGACCAGAAGCTGTCCATACATGGAGAAGTTTATATTGCAATGCTGAAACTGACTGGACGGATCTGTGTGAGGGGCTACATATCCATGGATTAGGGAATCATCAGACTTCTACAGATATCCCTTACAAGGATAACCCAGATGAAGTGTGGGCTTACATCAAAGAGCTGGAGATGCTCATATATGCCATCGATGATTCCATTCCTGTCACTAAGAGGGTGAATGAAATGATAGACCATGGTGCCACTGAGGGGACTAGTGGTTCTGGAGATGAGGTGTGGAATGATTACGTGGATCCTGAAGTTTTAAGTTTCATTCCATACTTTATTTTCAATTTGATTTCATTAAACACTTTGTTACTCAAGGAAATTACTTTCTTCATCCGGAAGATTTCAAAGAAAGGAACTATTGAGGTTCCTTCACCATGGTATAGCTCTAGTGGTACAGTCATTAGGGCTAATGAATCTCCTCGCGAGCTAGGGGAAATATACCTAGGCCAGAAATCCATGGAAGAGGAGTTAGACAGGGATTTTAATTCTCCAATTCTCTTATTTGGAGATGAGGATGTCAATACTCCTACTCTTAAGAAGCAAAAGAAGAAAAGGCATCAAAGGAATAATTCCACAGCTAAAAGCTTCATTAGTAGCAGAAAGTCCTTCAGATAGTCATGAGTCTTAACCCATGAAAATGAATGCTCACACTTCTTGGGAATGTAAGGGTTCTTTTAATTTCCCCTTTGAGGGAGAGGATTGACAATCCTTTGAGGACGACAAAGGGAACTGGTGAACAGTCACAAGTTCATGCGGGCATAGCTTCTCCTGAAGAGGAGCCAGCGTTTGTTCCCAATACCACTCCTGATGCTTCTGCAAGGAGAGAAGATCCTTCTTCTGGTAAATTAACAATGCTTCATAATATGATGAATAAAAACATCAACTGACTTCCATTCTATGATACTTTAGGTTCAACCCCTGCACCGGGACAATTAGCGGCCACTCCAATTGACGTCGCAAATTTATTTGAAGATGACGTCCATGGCCAGAGGCTGCAGGATGAAGGTCGCCAAGAAAAAGAATTGAATTCTCCCACTAGTGAGACTAACCAGGAATCTATGATATCATTGGATGAAATGATGGAACTTGGCTCATCTTTTAAGGACTTTTTAGATCATGGTAAATTACCTTGTAATTTTGATGATTTTTCACATGAGTGTTATCCTTCGTCCTGTTCAAATAACTTCTTATTACATCTCTGACCATGATTGGTTCAAATGTGTAGTTCCATTTGAACAAGCTTCCAAACCATCAATGCCTGAAGGGCGTATAGGTAACCCTACTATTGCAGAGACACTGGCTCAAGTGGAGCTGAACCCAGTAGAGCTTCCTCAAACACATCCTGAAGATCCTTTTGAAACTGGGAAATATGGGGAGGATTTTTCTCCTACTATTGATCTACTTTTGGGTAAGAGATAACAATATTTCCAGATGCACTTAATTTTCATGAAAAATTAATCAACTTCTATTATCCTTTGAAACTTACCAAAAAAATCAATTGACTGTATATGGCCATCAATTTAATTGGCTAGAGCTAGAGGTGAAGCCTCAGCCTCCGCCCCAACTGGTGTAGAAAGTGAAATGATAAGGGTCAGGGGGAAGGAGTAGAAAATGGAACTTCTCTAAGTGCATTAATCCTAGAATATATTCCCCCTTTTAATAGTGATACTGACTCATACCCGGAAGTACAAAAGGCACTCCAATTTTCACGATGCAAGACATGAAAGAATCTAAGGAAGATCATATCTAAAGTGCCTCTTGATGAATTATCATCTAAGATCCCCCAAATCTCATCTATGTTTGTTATTTTGGGACTTGGTGGTTTTGGATATCAATAAATCTATGCCACAATGAAACAAGCCCTTTTATGGAGGGAGAAGGAGCATAGGTACTGTCACGACCTGACTAGGGTCAGGCTGTCATCCAATATTAGTGAATTTGAGGCTATGGTATCCTAAGCTGAGGCTGATCATGCTGCCATGTTAAAGGAGTTGAAGCATAAAATCAAGGAGAAAGTCATCCAGCAGATGTACCTTCAGCAATAGTTAGATGTTGTTACTGGGGAACTTGACCAGCTTGCTAATTAGTTGGAAAGATTTAAAACAAATGGTATGAAAGCCATTGTAGATTCCATGAAGGAACTCCACCAAGCTGAAAAGAGTGATACTGGTTGAATGCATGAGCCTCAAGTGGTTGCTGATGAAACTCGGGATTTCATGAATCAAGTGAAGCGTTATGTTGACAGGGTTTTGTAATTCTCAGAAAAGAGAAAAGACTCCAATCAGTGGATGTCCTTCTAATTATTGAGCATCAATGATGAATAATTTCATCTTCAATCATTTGTGCAGGCCATATTTTGCTTCCTGCTTAATTTTTTTTACTTAAGACAATGGGCTTAGTGACCATAGTTTTATTTTTTCTAGGATTATATAAATAACCCTACAAACTTTGAATCTTTTTAATTGCTCAATATTACTTAAATCATAAAATGTATATATTTAGTGAGCTGGGACATTGAATTTTATTCAAAGTTCCCTTGCCTTTTGTGGGAAGTTTAAAGTCATGCATGTCAGACATAAAAAGGATAATGTTTAAGGTCGAAATATATTTGATAGATGGATTAAAATTGACTCAATTCCATGGTAATTTATCTAAAACATATTACCATATTCATGTATGGGGGAAAAATGTAAATTATGACTTAAGAAATTTTGAATCTGAAAAATGATATGAAAAAAGGGCTAAAAGGCATTAGAAGAAGTATTTCTCAAGAATGAAGTTACCATTTTTAACAAACCCATTAGGGGGTTGAATTATGCAGGTCTGCATAAGGGCATTGGCTGCATAGTCAAATAATAGCATCTTTTGGCAGAAAGGTCTGTTATGTCGACTACTTATGCAAGGCCGCCTAAGGTCACATGCTGCATAGTTAGGCAAAAGAACTCTCAGATATTTACACTTCCACTGCTAAAAAGCCGGTGGATGTTTATGGAGATTCAAATTTTCCAAATAATAGTGTTTGCTGTATGGAGAGAGGTACTTGAATATAGAAAGGATATTTCCAAACAAGATTGTCTAATATCTGGATGAATGTCACTCCTACAAAGTTCTGACCCTAAGGTAGGGAAGGGAGATACAAACCATAGACTTAAATAATTTCATATCATGAAAAAGAACATGTGAAAATATGTTAAGGATTGATATTTTTTTGAATTCCTATATATTTTTGTTAAGACAACTATGGAGAAAAGTGGTTTTCTTCCCAAGAATGAAGTTACTAATATTTAACAAACCCATTAGGGGGTTGAATTATGCAGGGAAACATAAGGGCGTTGGCTGCATAGTCAAATAATAGCATCTTTTGGCTAACAAGTCTATTATTTTGACTGTTTATGCAAGGCCTCCTAAGGGAACGTGCTGCATAATCAGGTAAAAGAACACTCAGGTATTAGACATTGTGTGACCAGAAATCAAGAAAAGGGTTATGGAGATCTGGAATTATTTATGGTTAAGAGTATGAAACAGCAATATGGACTTTGTCCAAAGCATGTAGAAGATACACAGGGAAATTCTAACCATAATCATGTTGTGGCTGGGTCCTGAATTGAGATGTTGGACTTCACAACGTATCCCATAAGAATGAGAATCAATCCATACATAGTTCTTCAAATATAGTTTAACGTCATGTGGGACGAAAGTGTAGTAGATCTTAGTTAAGGGTCATAGACCTCAGACCATAATGAGGAATACACATTGTGTGTTATAAACATGATGTGAATGAAGACCAGGGTTTCCATACCACATTCATGTTTTCACAAGGGGACTTTTCAGCCAAGGGACTAAAAGTGGAATTTGGGGTTAGGCCCAAAGACATGGGGCTGGATTCGAGGGATGCTCGAACGTTCCTACGTATCCCATAATGATGGGAATCAAGCCGCATGTGGTTCATGAAATACCCTTTGTATATATTAGGTTCGTACAAGTGAAGGGTGAAAGGGGACTTTAGTGCAATAATTGTTTGACCCAAGATAAAAGGTTTGGGCATTAACATGTATGCACGTAATATTTAAAATATAACATGATTATAGATCAACGTCAATAATAATTCAATTTCAGGAAAGGGTGTCAATGAATGTTGTAATTTATTGTCGTGAATGACAAAAGTGCGAACAGTTTAACGTAATATAACAAGGACGATGGTGAACCAATGTAAAAAATATTGGTTCTAGGGGAGGTTTCATGAATCAAAATCGTATGAGATGAAGTTGAACTAATGTGAAGAGATTTATTTTGGGCTTGATCCTTAGAAGGTTTCCTACGTACCCATCCAAGAAGGAAAGAATCAAAGTCCGTGTAATTCAATTAAAAATTAATTGGTGATCAGGTTGTACTTGAGGACAACCAAAAGATGGTGTTGGGACTTATGTGTAGTTAGCAGCCCCAAGAGAGTCTTATTATTGAAATTTACTCTATGCTCACGTGAGTCATACTTAGTGTGAGATACCAGAGGTAACAACAACCCTAACGATTCATAGTTTAACGTTAGGTAGGAAAAATATAGGGACATAGTTTAATGTCATGTTGGATGAAAGACGGACTGTGTAGTTTGATGTCATGAAGTAAATACAAAAGAGGACATTGTTTAACATCATTCTGGACATATTAGGGACTTTTTCACAGTTTAATGTCATGTTGGACGATGGCACAGTTTAACGACATGTTGGATCAAAGTGCGAATAGTTTAAGGTCATATGCATGGACCAGTGATTATGCAGTTTAATGTCTTGTAGGACATAAGGGACTTATGTACAGTTTAGCGTCATGTAGCTAGGACGTTATATTTTAACGTCATTCTATATGTAAGGGAAAACTTTTTAAGGTCATATGCATGGTCCATAATGATGTATTTGTGTTATAAAAAATACTTATTCAGAAACCTGGAATTGGTTGGAGTCGTAATGAGTTCTCTATCCATTGAGATTAAAGAATAATCTCCATTGGAGTAGACCTTATGTATTAAATAAGGTCCTTACCATCTTGGATCAAGCTTGGGAGGTTTATTTCCTGGTATCATTGGAGTTCTGAAAACCAATACCAATTCCCCCTGAATGAAAGAAATAAGATGAACTTTTTTGTTTAATGATCATGCTATCCGATTCTGATAGACTTCCATGTGGTGCAAGGTGGACAATCTTTTCTCATCTAATTATTCCAATTCATCCAATTGCTTTTGAGATTGTTCATCTGTAGATGACTGATCAAAAATGGCTACCATGAGTGAGGGTAATTGAAATTCAATGGGAAATACTTCTTCTATTCCATATACCAATGAATATGGAGTTGAATGCATTGCAGTGCATGTGGTGGTATGATAAGCCCATAAAGCATGAAAGAGTTTATCAGGCCATGATTTCTTATGTTTACCCACCATCTTTTGTAGTATGTTTCAAAGAGTCTTGTTGATGGCTTCTATTTGGCCATTGGCAGCTGCATAATACAAAGAGGAATGGATGGATTTGATGTTGTATTCTTGATACAACTTCCTTACCTCAAATAAACAGAAGTTGGTGCCATTGTCTATCAATATGGTATAAGGGACACCAAATCTAGTAATGATGTTATACTTGATGAAGCTAATAATGCTTTTAGAACTGACTTCCTCGAAAGGTATTGCCTTCTCCCATTTGGAAAAGAAGTCAGTAGTAGAAAGAATGTACATAAATGGCTTAGATGTAGCTGAAGGATAAGGTCCCAATACATCCATTCCCCACGTGGAGATTGGACACGAGTGTTTAGTTGTATGAAGAAAATATGCAGGATGATGAATGAAGCTGGCATATACTTGTAAAGAAAGACAATTCTTTTTGAAATCAACAAAATCTTGTATCATTGAAGGACAAAAGTATCCATGCCTTTGAATTTGATCAGATAGTCTATGTCCAGACTAATGGGAACCATAGACTCCTGCATGTACATTTTTCATGAAAGCCATTGTCTCCTCACCATCAATGCATTTTAAGAGAATTCCATCAAAACCTCTATTGTAGAGGATTTTTTCTAGGTGAACTAGGCTATCATAAAGAGTGAAATTGACCACAGTCGCCAGATTTGTTTTTTCCCAGCTCTATCATGTGGTAGAGTTCCATTTTGAAGGTATTCCCTGATTGGTGTCATCCATCCTGTAGTATGACCATATGGTTCAGGAATGGGACTAATTTCATTGATTTACTCTGTTCTGGTTTGAACATAAGGTGAAATTGTACGACGATGGCTAATACTGTTGATTGTCTCATCCCAATTCGGATCTCCTAGAGTTGTGGCTATATTAGCCAATTCATTAGCTTGAGCATTTTATGACCGCGTGACATAAGAAAATGACTATTCTGAAGAAAATTCCGCAATTAACGCTCTAACGTAATCATACAAAGGGATTAGTTCTTCTTTTCTGATAGCATAATCTTAATTGACTTGTTTGATTACCAGGTCTGAATAAACTTTCACCTTTATGTGATTCACTCGTGCTTGAAGCACCACATCTAATTGTGCGATAAGATCTTGGTATTCTAATTCATTATTTTTACCACCTCCCAATAATTAGAAGGAATAGTGTAGCACTTCCTTTTTATGAGAAATGAGAAAAATTCCTAACCCAACATTGTTGAATTTAAGATCTTCAATTTTCTTCCTTGTTGGACTTCTAGAATCTCCATCGAAGTACATTTACCATGTGTGAAGACTATCTTGAATAGAGAATACTTCCTCATTATGAAGTTCAACATCTGAAGATTTATCTTCTACTGAATGATGTTCAGCAAGGAAATCAGCTAGAGCATGGCCTTTTATTGCCTTTTGAGACACATACTGAATATCAAATTGATGCAAAATAACTTCCCACCTTACCAGACATCCTATAATCATTGCATGACTAAGGATGAATTTGAGCAGGTTATTGTGAGATACCAATTGGACCTCATGATGTTGATGATAGTGTCTCTGTAGAGACCCAAAGCTTGACGTACATGGAAATTACATTAATTTTTTGGAATACTTAGTACTTAACAAAAACCAATACTCAAGAACCATAATAGTTTAGTGTCATTGGAAACTCAGAACATAATATTCTAATTATGGTGAAAGATCTTCAACGTCTCCTTTAAAGATATTCCACTTTTGTTTTCTTACCTAAAACGTTCATTATATCTTGGGGAAAAGAAATAATACAAAGGGTGATCTCAAATGCTCAGTAAGGGTAAACATAGAGAACATAAATCAATCCATAAACATTTGAATGAAAAAACATAAACATAAAATCTAAACATCAAAATCTTGAGCAAAGATATAATTCTTTGAAGTATGTAAGGCATATATCATAAAGGAATAGCATGGGAATATAACATGTATTATTGTAAAACCATCAAGTACATGATATGATTTCCATAGTAGCCAAGGAATTGCTTCCAAGACTGTCTTAGTGGACAAAGTCCAATTCTGAATCGAGTTCACTCCTTGTTCCAGTCCTGTATCACTGAACCAGATTAACATACAATTCCAGCCATGTCTATCTCATGTGATATTAATCTTTAACTAATGCATTGGATGGAGATATAGGTCCCACCCATATCATAATGAAATAATTCTTTCGTGTGCCACAAAATCATAAATCATTCATTATAGCATAACCCATGTAATAGAATGGGATTCTTAAACATCATGCCATCATAACATAATCCATATGAAAAAATAGATATATTTTCATCATAAGAAAAATTAAACTATGTAATTAATGGAGAAATTATACTTGAAACATAAACATATTAAATAATTTTATTTTAGATGGTAAATAGTGTTGATAAAACACTTGAAATGAATTCTTGAGGAAAATAAACTTTATTCTTCAAAATCATTTTATTTTAACAAAATGAAATGAAATTTTAAAATAAAAGGGGTTTTTTTGAAAATAATCATGCAATATTATAGAGTAAGATTCATGAAAATGAGGTGTTATGAAACTTTAAAAATCCGTTCACGCCGTATAAGTTAAAAATAACATTATCCTCGTACTTTTGTCGGAAAAGTAAAAAAAGTTCTTCATATGGTAAACAAAAGAAATATTACTTCCATAAGACAATGTAAAAGTAAAAGAGGGGTAAAAATGACTCTAAGAATACATGGAAGAATATTAAACACTTTATTAAAATCATTTTTATGGACATGTACGAAAAATATAACCCCAGTAAATACTTACGAATAAACAATCTCGGATAAAAACGAGATTGGAAAAGTTATCCCTTACGTTATGTTCGATATGCATTGTATGTATCCGAAATCCCTATAAAATGATTTAAATAATGTAATTGACTTATTAAAAAATCATATTCATTGTTATTATATCACATATGGTTCTCTTAGGTATTTATATTACCCATTTGTTTGTCAATTCACTGTTAATGTAGCGTTCTGGGTAAAATCGTTTCATTTTTCGTACATGTTTGGACTTGTTGTTCTTGATATTATTATTACGTATATCATGATTTAATTACTCCAGAATGTGAAACATGATTTCTATATCATATATATTTATTATAAATATATATATGTTAGATAGATAAATGAAATGAAACACACTGTTCATGGAGACGGTAGGTCGTACGTACGCATAAACGATGTTTTCATTTCCTTATTGAATTAAATGTAATTTAGTAAATGAAACATATATGTACATAAATACAGTATCATTAATATGTAATATATTTTATTATTAATTATTATAAAAACTTTATAATCATACTTGAATGGAAAACATGGAAAATGAATCTCATCGCATCGTGGAGACGGTAATCCGTAGGTACGCAGGAGAGATGATATCATTCCCAAAATTATTTAATTAAATTGAATTGAATGATATAATAACACAGAATTTGTATGATGTAATAATTACTATATTGAGTTATTATTCACACCATTATACCCATCCAATTAAGGTGGTGTTGTAAAAGGATTACACCGTGGCGTGGAGACGGTATTCTGTACGTATGCACGCGCGGTGATTTCGTATTCCGTAGGATGGATAGAAGGTGAAATAGGGTTGTTTCACATTTATAATAACATATCAGTATATGAGTGATACTGAACTTATTACATCATAATGAAACAACTAATTAAGAGGAAGTAGAAGAAAAAATAAATTTGAATGAATCGGTAACAGATATTACCTCTTCTTCGACACGCCTCTTTGAAACCTCCTCTTAGGGAACTACAATTGGGCTTTGAAGAAGACAAGAACCTATATTATTTTTCTAGGGAAGTTGAAATGGGAAATGGGAAGAGTTAGGACGAGCTTTAAGGCTCGAAATTGTGTGAGGAAGAGAGGGAGGATGTTCCCTTTTATAAGGGAGGAGAGGGGCACCTTTGAAAAAACTAAAAATATTATTTTATAATAAAGTCATATTTAGTTATTAATAGCCCCAAATTGAGTTATTTAGAATTTAAAGTGGGTATGGATCAAAATACTCTCAAAAACTAGGTTTTATACATGTTTAGGTTACTATTTCAACCTTATGATTTAGATTTAACTCTAAGTTAACTAATTTAACTTTTACCTTGTCTTCTTGTTTTCTTACACTATATGGTTAATAAACATACGATAACAAGCCAAAAAAACCCCAAGTGGTTCATTTTAAATATATATAACCTTATCAAAGTAATTTGGCCGATCCCTATATTTTTAGGAATATAATATAAATTAATAATATAATATTTGTTTTAAAAAATATTTTATGTCAATTTTGACACTATTTGGTAATTGATTTTTTTGAAAATCATAAGAGCACAATTAGTTTGAAAAAAGTTAATTAAAACAATAATATAATGTCATATTAACCCATAAAATTAGTTTAATTAATAAAAAGTCTCAAATTACATTAATTTGGGTATTTATAACATCAATTATGTTAATATTACATTAATAAGGTAATTGCTGCATCATCATTGTGTCATAAATAAATTAACTTATTTAATGTATAAAATATATATATATAATTCCAATATGTAGGAAATATTTTTATAATTATAATTAATATTTATAGTATATTTTATCTTATGTATAACCCTATACTAAAAATTTGTAATTTATTAAACATTGATGTTATCTATTTTAACTCTTCTTTAAATAAAAAAATAATAAATGTCATAATCTAATCCAAGTGGAACTAAAGTGTAATATTTTATTCCTAAGGTTTTTTTGGTCGAATTACACTTATCCAATAGAATTAAGACATGTTTCAGTGTAATAATAATATCATTTTTACCGTTAATTACCCTATTTACTTTTAACCGTGGTAAGTAAAAGAAAACTTTTACTGTTCCCCAAAATATGTTTTCATATCATTGAACAAAATTTTACTCCATGATATTAACTGTGTCTCTCATATTTTCAAAATCCCACTCACAGAAGTGGTAAAATTATGTTTTATGTAAATTTTCAAATTCTCCTAGGAGGTGGGTAAAAGACGGTGAAAAGTTCAATAAGTTTTTTATGTATCTAAATTTATTATAAAATGGCTTCAATGAATTAAATTGAACATATATAGGTATTATGTGTCAATTTTGACCTAAAATAAATTTAAATAAAATAAAAAATTATTTAAATAAAAATTTGGTTTTAAATAGTAACCCAGTGTTTTCACTATTCATCAAAAATTAAATGTTTTCAGAAAAATACCAAAATTTCACTATATGATAATTTTGATATTCCGAATCCAAAAATTAAGTCCATTTTGAATGTGAAAATTTATAAAATTTCAAAAAGTGGGTATTACAATTCATAACGGCTAGTTTATATAATATTTTAATAGCATATCGCTGTTTAGTGAAACTCGATATTGCGTACAACACACGCTATCGTGGAAGGTCGCGATTGAGTGTAAAGTAAGACAAGTTAGGGTTGTGTGTAGTGCAAGATTACTTTGTTGTTGTTTATAATAGAATCAAACCATATTTCATTTATACATTGAATATATATATATACACTCAATGTTGCGTAGAATAAATTCTATTAAACGAACTTGAAATTTTGTGTAACACAATCCAATAATAGTCTTGCATATACTACAAGATAATATGGTGTTGCGTATAGAGTAAGATTATATTAGTGTAGAATACCACAAAAGACATCAAATAAATTAAAAATAATACTTCTCAATATATCTCGGGTGTTACATTCTACACCCCCTAAAATGAATTTCACCCTCGAAATTCGTCGGGGTTATAAATCGTTTACTACATGAATGTTTCTTTCATAGAAACCCACATCGTAATAAGGAATACAAAAACTTAATTTTAAAAACTAATGTATGAAATTTAACGGTTACCCAAATTAACTCAACAATGGGTTTCCAAAAAAGAGAATATAGGTGAAAATATTGATATTGAAGAGAAATATAACCATAAACTTCTGATGAAGAGTGGTAGAGGACATGGAAATGAAAAATACAACACTCACAAAGCCATAAAGTTGTGATGATATAAGGTACCATCTGATTCATCAGATATGAGGGAACTAGGAAAACATTTTTGGTTTTCCTGATCATTTCCCAAATGTTTAATAATTTTTGAATTAAAAGAAATACTTACATGATTTTGGTACAATCATACAGTTTCTTGTGCATTGAACAATTTCCGCATCACCTCGTAATGAAATGAAGTTGAATTTCTCTTTTTCAAAGTGTTAGTATATCATGCGATAGAATGATAGGTCGTTCCATCTGTCTCAATCCTAAGGTTAGAAAATTTTTTATACCTAAGTCCATCTATGTTGAGATTAATTGTATATGGTTCCAAAAAATATATTTATACTTCATCTATCAAAACACTTAATAAAATAAAACTAGTTTCTACTAACCAGGGACATCCTATAGGCTAGTGGTAGGAAATAAAGGTCGGTCACACTTCGTTTGTGGGTTCAATTCCCACAACCTTGTCTGACGCGACGAGTTGTCTCCCATCCTGCAGGTTGTCCTTTTTTCTAAAACTATACTATCATAACATTTCAGAAATAAAAACAAAATGTTATAGCCTTAAGCAATACTATATGATGTCCATTCCAATCTTTAGGCTTATCAAAAAAACTTCTGTCCAATTAATAGAAATGTCATTTACCAAGCATGTGAATTCCTTCATTTTTCCCCCATATATCATAAGATATATCTTGTTATTGGTCACATTCCAAACATGTGAATTCCAAAATCATGTATTCTCTTGAAAAATGAATACCCATTGAACCTTAGTGAAAACATGAGTTTTGTGAAATGTTAATTCTCTTCACATACCGAAATCCCAAAATTTCAATATACTCAAACCATGATATAACATTGTCCTTATATCAGTCATGAGCTCATGAATACTATCAAAAATTTCATTTTATCTTTATCCCTTCACTATTCTCCTATCATCTGCTTTCAAAAAAATTTGAATCACTTTTCATGGTTACCGGTACCATATTCTTATGGATAACCACAATAGACCAATACATAGACATTTCAATATACCATAAAAGTACCTCAACAACATTATTCTTGAATACCAATAAATAAACACTTCAATCCATCATATTCAATTTTTTTCGTAGAATAAATCCTTCCTTGATTTATAACTAACCATTTAGGTTAGGGAATTGAGTTGGGTAATGCCAATGTTCTCCACAGATAAGACATTGGACTCCATAACAGTCTGTCACTCTATGACCCTTTCCTCCACTTAGATAACATCTTCCCCTCCATTTGAGGTGTTTCTCAAGGTTCTTCTTCCCTTCATTATAAATCTCAATAATCCTTTATCTATGCTCCTCACCATGCAAACATGCATAAAATTTCATCTTCCTCTTATTTTATGACATAGGAATACAACTATAGTTCACCTTGTCAATCATATTTCGAGATGACTGATTCGGCATAATCACAATATCTTTCTCTCCAGGAATTACAAAATTTTGTTGATCATAGTCACCAATTTTTCCATTGGAATAAATGTTAACTGAATTCTGTCTCGTTCCCTCCATTTACTAAGACCAGAAACCATAGTGTAAGAAACAGTTAAAATAACAAGGAACCACGTAATCATAAAAAGTCACTTATGAGATGTCTAAATTATCAAATATTCATTAATACATGACACCTTAGGTTAACCCTAGGTTATTCATGGATGTCAACATAATTATAGGACGCTAACCTATACATATACTTATCCTTAGGGTCATCCCAAGACATACCATATAAATATATCTTAGGATTTCACTAAATTTTTTACATCCTAGTTTCCAATGTTTAACTAAACCTTTCCTCTGATACCAACTATAGAGACTCAAAGCTTGATGTACATGGACATTACATTACTTTTTCGGAATACTAAATACATAACAAAAACCAAAACCCAAGGACCGTAATAGTTTAGTGTCTTTGGAAAATCGGAACATAATCTTCTAACTATGGTGAAAGATATTCAACATCTCCCCTAAAGATATTCCCCTTTTTATTTCTTACCCAAAACATTTCTTTATATCCTGGGGAAAAGAAAACATACAAAGGGTGAGATCAAATGCTCAGTAAGTGTAAACATAGACAACCTAAAACAATCCATACACTATTGAATGTAAAAACATGAACATAAAATCTAAACATAAAAATCATGAGCAAAGACATAAATCATGGAAGTACGTAAGGCATATATTATAAAGGAATATCATTGTAATAAAACATGTATTTGTGGAAAACCATTATGCACATGATATAATTTCCATAGTAGCCAAGGCATTGCTACCAAGACCATTGTAGTGGATAAAGTCCCTTTCTGAATCGAGTTCACTCCTCATTCCAGTCATGTATCACTGAACCGGATTAACATACAGTTCCATCCATGTCTATCTCATGAGATATTAATCTTTACCCAATGAATTGGAGGGAGATATTGGTCCCACCAATCTCATAATTAAATCATTCTTTCGATTTCTATAAAATCATAAATCATACATCATAGCATAACCCATTTAATAGAATGGGATTCTTTAACAACATGCCATAATAACAGAATCCATATATAAAATGGATATATTTTCATCATAAGAAAAATTTAACCATGTAATTAATGGAGAAATTATATTTGAAACATAAAAGTATTAAATAATGTCATTATAGTTGGAAAATAGATTTGATAAAACACTTGAAATGAATTCTTGAGGAAAATATCTTTTATTCTTCAAAATCATTTTGTTTTCACAAAATACCATAAAATCTTAAAAGAAATGGGATTTTTTATTATAATCATGCAATATTGTAGAGTAAGCTTCATGAAAATTAGGAGTTATGAAACAGTAAAAACCCGTTCACGCCGTATAAGTTAAAAATAACATTCTCCTCATACTTTTGTCGGAAAAGTAAAAAACGTTCCTCGTAAGGTAAACAAAAGAATGATTCCTTCCGTAACATATTTTTAAAGTAAAAGAGGGGTAAAATGACATTAAACATACATGGAAGAATATTAAACACTTTATGAAAAACATTTTTATGGACATGGATGAAAAATATAACCCCAGTAAATACTTACGAATAAACAATCTCGGATAAAAATGAGATTGGAAAAGTTATCCCTTACCTTATGTCTGATATGCTTCGTATGTATCCAAAAGTCCTGTATAATGATTTAAATAATTTCATTGACTTATTACGGAATCATATTCATAGTTATTATATCAATTATGGTTCACTTAGGTATTTATATTTTTCATTCGTTTGTCAATTCCATGTTAAAGTAGTGTTTTGGGTAAAATAGTTACATTTATCGTACGAGTTTGGACTTGTGTTATCGATATTATTATTACATATATAATGATTTACATACATATATAATGTAATAAATGATTTATATATCATATATATTCATTATATATATATATAATAGATATATAAATGAAATGAAACACACTGTTAATGGAGACGATAGGTCGTACGTACGCATGAATGCTATTTTTTGTTTTTTCTTTATTGAATAAAATGGAATTAAGTAAATGAAACATATATGTAAATAAATACATTATCATTAATATGTAATATATTTCAGGATTATTTATTATATATACTTTATAATCATACTTGAATGGGTAACATGGAGAATGAATCTCATCACGTCATGGAGACGATAATTCTTACGTACGCACGAGCAATGATATCGTTCCCATAATTATTGAATTGAATTGGAGTGGATGATATAATATTGCAGAATCAGTATGATGTTATAATAACTATATAGAGTTATTATTCACTCCATTATACCCATCCATGTAAGGTGGTGTTGGAAAAACTGATTACACCACGGCGTGGAGACGGTATTCCGTACGTACGCACGCGTGGTGATTTCGTTTTCCGTAGGATGGATAGAAGAAGAAATAGGGTTGTTTCATATTTATAATAACATATCATTATATTAGTGATACTGATGTTATTAATTCATAATTAAAAAACTAATGAAGAGGAAGTAGAAGAAGAAATAAATTTGAACGAATGAGTAACAGATATTACCTCTTCTTCGACAAGCCTCTTCGAAAACTCCTCTTAGGGCACTAAAATTGGACTTTTAAGAAGACCAGAATCTCTAGTATGTTTCTATGGAATTTTAGAAGGGTAATGGGAAGGGTTTTTCTGAGATTTAAGGCTAAAAAATGTGTGAGGTGGAGAAGAAGGAGGTTACCTTTTATAATGGAGGAGAGGGTCAACTTTGGAAAAACTAAAAATATTATATTATAATAATTTCATATTCGGTTATCATTAGCTCTGAATTGATTTATTTCTAATATAAAGTCGGGATGGGTCTAAATCCTGTCATCCAATAGGTTTTAGACAAATTTAGGTTTCTATTTTAACCTTATCATTTAGATTTAACTCTAAGTTAAATAATTTATCTATTACCATGTATTCTTGTTTTCTTACACTATATGGTTAATAAACTTACGATAACAAGAAAAAAGAATCCCAAGTGGTTCATTTTTGAAATATATAACCTTATATAAGTCATTTGGACTATCCTTATATTTTTAAGAGTTTTATATCAATTAATAATATAATATTTTTTTTAAAAACAATTTTAGGTCAATTTTGACACTATTTGGTAATTGATTTTTGTGAAAATCATAAGAGCATAATAAGTTCAATAAAAGTTAATTTATTCAATATTTACATTTCTTATTAACCTATAAAATTAATTTAATTCATAAAAAGTCTCCAATTAAATTTATTTGGGTATTTATAACATCAATTATGTTAATATTTCATTAATAAGGTAATCACTGCATCCTCATTGTTTCATAAATAAATTTATGTATTTAATGTCAAAAAATATAAATAAAATAAAATTATGTAGGAAATCTTTTTATCTTTCTAATGAATATTTATAGTAGAATTTATCTTACGTATTACCCTATATTAAAAATGTTTTAGTTATTAAACATTGATTTTAACTATTTAAACTCTTCTTTAAATAAAATAATAATAAATATCCTAATCAAATCCAAGTGGACCTAAAGGGTAATATTTTATTTCAAATATTGTTTTTGGTCGTATTAAACTTATCCAATAGAATTAGGACATGTTTTAGGCTAATAATATTAACAATTTTACACTTAGTTACCCTATTTACTTTTAACCATGGTAAATAAAAGTAAA
Source organism: Viscum album (assembly GCA_963277665.1). Taxonomy (NCBI): domain Eukaryota; kingdom Viridiplantae; phylum Streptophyta; class Magnoliopsida; order Santalales; family Viscaceae; genus Viscum; species Viscum album. The sequence goes on from OY728159.1 coordinate 1,183,073,383, forward strand.
AAGTTACTATTCAAGAAAAAATATTTTCATCACATTGAACAACATTTTACTACCTAATATTAACTGTGTCTCTTGGAGTTTCAATATTCCACTCACGGAAGTGGTAAAATTATGTTTTATGTAAATTTTAAAATTCTCCCAGGAAGTGGGTAAAAGACGGTGAAAAGTTCAATAAATTTTCTATGTATCTAAAATTGTTATAAAATGACTCCAATGAATTACATTGAACTTATATAGGTATTATGTATCAATTTTGACCTAAAATAAATTTAAATAAAATAAATAATTATTTAAATAAAATGTCAGTTTTTGAATAGTAACCTAGTGTTTTCACTATTCATAAAAAATTCTATGTTTTCAGAAAAATACCAAAATTTCATCCTAGGCTAATTTCAATATTCTGAATCGAAAAATGAAGTCCATGATGAAATATAAAATTTAAAAAAGTTCAAAAGTTGGGTATTACTATTCATAACATGTAGTTTATATAATATTTTTATACCATATCGTTGTTTAGTGAAACTTGGTATTGCATACAACACATGCAATTGTGGAAGGTCGCGATTGCGTGTAACGAAAGCCAAGTTAGGGTTGTGTGCAGTGCAAGATTCCTTTGTTGTTGTGTATAATATAATCCAACCATATTTCATTTATAAATTGAATATATATATATATACACTCAATGTTGTGTAGAATAACTTCTATCAAACGAACTTGAAATTTTGTGTAACACGATCCAAGAATAGTGTAACGTATACTGCAAGTTAATACGTTGTTGCGTATAGCGCAAGATAATATTGCTGTAGAATACAACACAAGACATAAAATAAATTAAAAAGAATACATCACATAAAATATTAGGTGTTACATTATACCCCCTTAAAATGAATTTCTCCCATGAAATTCGTCGGGGTTATTATTCGTTTACTACTTGAATGTTTCTTTCATAGAAACCCACATCGTAAAAAGGAATACTAAAACTTAATTTTAAAAACTAAGGTATGAAATGTAACGGTCACCCAAATTAACTCATCAATGGGTTTCCACATAGGAGAACATAGGTGAAAGTATAGATATGGAAGAGAAATATAACAATCAACTTATGATGAAGAGTGGTAGAGGACATGGCTATGAAAAATAAAACAATCACAAAGCCATAAATTTGCGATGACCTAAGGTACCATCTGATTTTTAGATATGAGGGCACTAGGAAAACATTTTTTGTTTTCAAGATCATTTCCCAAGTGTTGAAGAATTTTAGAATTTAAAGAAATACATAATTGATTTTGGCACAATCTTTCTGTTTCTTGTGCCTTGAAAAATTTCCACATCACCACTTAAATAAATTAAGTTGAATTTGTCTTTTGCAAAGTGTTATCAGATCATGCGATAAAATGATAGCTCATTCCATCTGTCTCAAACATAAGGTTAGCAAAAGTTATATACATAAGTCTATCTATGTTGAGATTAATCGTACACGGTTCCAATAATAGACTTATAATTCATCTATCATACCGCTTAATAAAATAAAACTAGTTTCTACTAACCAAGGACTTGTTGTAGGCCAGTTGTATGAAATAAAGGCCTGTCGCAATTCGATTGTGGGTTCAATACCCACAACATTTTCTGACGCGACAAGTTTTCTCCCGACCTGCATGTTGTCCTTTTTCTAAAACTATAATATCATAACATTTCATAAATAATAACAAAAATTTATAGCATTAATCAATACTATATGATGTTCATTCCCACCTTTATAATTATCAAAAATACTTCTATCCAATTACTAGAAATTTCATCTACCGAGCATGTGAATTCTTTCATTTTTCCCCCATATATCATAAGATATATCTTGTTGTTGGTCACATTCCAAACATGTCAATACCTTTATCATGTATTCTATTGAAAAAATTAATACCCATTGAACCTTAGTGAAAACATGAGTGTTGTCAAAAGTTAACTCTTTCCACAAACAAAAATCCCAAAATTTCGAAATACTCAAACCATGATATCACATTGTCCTTATATCAGTCATTATCTCATGAATACTATAACACATTCCATTTTGTCCTAATCCTTTCATTATGCACAGATAATCTACTTTCAAAAATATTTGAATCCCTTTTTATGGTTACCGGTACCATATTCTTATGGATAACCACAATGGACCAATACATAGATATTCCAATATACCATAAGAGTACCTCAACAACATTATTCTTGAATACCAATAAAAAAACACTTCAATCCATCCTCTTCAATTATTGTCATAGATAAGTGCTTCCTTGACTTAGAAGTATCCTCTTAGGTCTGGGCATTGAGTTGGGTAATGCCCATGTTATCCACAGATAAGACATTGGACTCTATAATAGTATGTCACTCTATGAACCTTTTCTCCACAGAGATAACACCTTCCCCTCCATTTGAGGTATTTCTAAAGGTTCATCTTCCCTACTTTATAAATCTCAATCTTCCTTTCTCTATGCTCCTCACCATGTGAACATGCGTAAAATTACATCTTCCTCTTATTTTATGACTTTGGAATACAACTAAAGTTTACCTTGTCAATCATATATCGAGATGAATGATTCAGCATAATCACAATATCTTTCCCTCCTGGAATTACAAAATTTCGTTGATCATAGTCACCAATTTGTTCATTGGAATCAATGTTAACAAAATTCCTTCTCGTTCCCTCCATTGACTAAGACCGGAAACCATAGTGTACAAAACAGTTAAAATTACGGGGAAACACATAATCATAAAAAGTCACTTATGGGATTACTAACATATCAAAAATAATTAAATCCATGACACCTTAGGTTCACCCTAAGTTCTACATGACCGTTAACATAATTATAGAACTCTATCCTATATGTATACATAACCATAGAAACATCCCTAGACAAACCTTAGTAATACCTCTAGGGATTTCACTAATGTTTTCGCATCCTAGTTTTCAATGATTATCTAAACCTTTCCTCTGATACCATCTATATATACTCAAGTTTTTAAATACATGGATATTACATTGGTTTTGCAGAATACTTAATACATAACAAAAACCAACACTCAAGGACCGTAATAGTTTAGTGTCTTTGAAACTCGGAACAGAATCTAAAAATCATGGTGAAAGATCATCAATATCTCCGATAAAGATCTTCCCATTTTTCTTTTCTTACCGAAAACCTTTCTTTATATCCTGGGAAAATGAGAACATAAAAAGGGTGAGCTCAAATTCTCAGAAAGGGTAATCATAGAGAACATAAAAAAATCTATAATCATTTGAATGCAAAAACTTGAACATAAAATCTAAACATAAAAATTTTGAGAAAAGACATAAATCTTGGAAGAACGTATGGAATATATCATAAAGTAATAGAATGGGAATAAAACATGTATTTGTTCCATACCATTAAGCACATGGTATGATTTCCATAGTAGCTAAGGCATTGCTTCCAAGACCATCTTAGTGGACAAAGTCCCTTTCTGAATCGAGTTCACTCCTCGTTCCAGGCCTATATCACTGAACCAGATTAACATACCATTCTAGCCTTGTCTATCTCATGAGATATTAATCTTTAACCAATGCATTGGAGGGAGATATAGGTCCCACCCATCTCAAAATGAAATCACTCTTTCGTGTGTAACAAAATCATAAGTCATATATCATAGCATAACCCATGTAATAGAATGGGATTCATAAACATCAAGCCATCATAACATAATCCATATAAAAAATGTATATATTTTTATCAAATGAAAATTTAAACCATGTAATTAATGGAGAAAATACACTTGAAACATAAAGATATTAAATAATCTAATTTTATATGGAAACAATTTTTTATAAAATAGTTGAAATGAATTCGTGAGGAAAATATGCTTTATTCTTCAAAATCATTTTATTTTCAAAAAATGACATGAAATTTTAAAAGAAAAGTGTTTTTTGAAAATAATCATGCAATGTTGTAGAGGAACCTTCATGAAAATGAGGTGTTATGAAACTGTAAAAATCTGTTCAGGCCGTATAAGTTAAAAATAACATTATCCTCGTACATTTTTCGGAGAAGTCAAAAAAGTTCCTCGTATGGTAATCAAAAGAAAGATTCCTTCCATAACACAATGTAAAAGTCAAAGAGGGGTCAAAATGACTTTAAACATACATGGAAGAAAATTAAACACTTTATGGAAAACATTTTTATGGACATGGATGAAAAATATAACCCCAGTAAATACGTACGAATAAACAATCACGGATTAAAATGATATTGGAAAGGTTATCCCTTACCTTAAGTCCGATATGCTTCATATATATCCAAATGTCCTTTATAATGATTTATATAATGTCATTTACTTATTACAGAATAATATTCATTGTTATTATATCATATATGGTTCACTTATGTATTTATATTACCCGTTTGTTTGTCAATTCCATGTTAAAGTAGCATTTTGTGTAAAATCGTTTCATTTATCATACGTGTTAGGACTTGTTGTTCTTGATATTAATATTACTTATTTCATGATTTACTTACATCCAGAATGTAAAAAATGAGTTATATATCATATATATTATATATATATAATAGATAGATAAATTAAATTAAACACACCGTTCATGGAGACAGTAGGTCGTACGTATGCACTAACCCTCTTTTAGTTTCCTTATTGAATTAAATGGAATTAAGTAAATGAAAAATATATGTACATAAATCCAGTATCATTAATATGTAATATATTTTATGATTATTTATTATATATACTTTATAATCATACTTGAATGGTTAACATGGAGAATGAATCTTATCGCGTCATGTAGGCGGTAATCCGTACGTACACACGAGCGATGATATCATTCCCATAATTATTGAATTGAATTGGACTGGATGATATAATATCTCAGAATTAGTATGGTGTTATAATAACTATATAGAGTTACTATTCACACCATTATACCCATCCACATAAGGTGGGTTGGAAAAACAGATTACACCACGGCGTGGAGACAGTATTCCGTACGTATGCACGTGCGGTGATTTCATTTTCCGTAGGATAGATAGAATGTGAAATAGTTTTGTTTCATATTTATAATAACATATCAGTATATTAGTGATAATTATTTTATTACTTCATAATGAAACAAATAAAGAAGAGGAAGTATATGAAGAAATAAATTTGAAAGAATCGGTAATGGATGTTACCTCTTCTTCGACACCCCTCTTTGAAACCTCCTCTTAGGGCACGAAAATTTGTCTTTGAAGAAGACCAAAACCTCTGGTATGTTTCTAGGGAAGTTGAGAAGGAAAATGGGAAGGGTTTGGATGAGCATTAAGACTCAAAATTGTGTTAGGAGGAGAGGGAGGAGGTTCCCTTTTATAATGGAGGAGAGGTGCACCTGTTGAAAAACTCAAAATATTATTTTATAATAAATCCATATTCGGTTTTTAATAGATCCAAATTGACTTATTTCAAAGATAAAGTGGGTATGAGTCGAAATCCTTTCAACCAATAGGTTTTAGACAAATATAGGTTTCTATTTTAACCTTATCATTTAGATTTAACTCTAAGTTAAGTAATTTAACTTTTACCGTGACTTCTTGTTTTCTTACACAACATGGTTAATAAATATACGATTAGAAGCCAAAAAAACCCCATGTGGTTCATTTTTAACATATATAACCTTATATAAGTCATTTCGGCTAACCTTATATTTTTAGGAATAGAATATAAATTTATAATATAATATTTGTTTTAAAAACAATTTTATGTCAATTTTGACACTATTTGGTAATTTATTTTTGTGAAACTCATAAGAGCATAATTAGGTCAAAAAAAGTTAATTAAATAAATACAAACATGTCATATTAACCTATAAAATTAGTGTAATTCTTAAAATTTCTCAAATTACATTTATTTGTGTATTTATAACATCAATTATGTTTATATTTCATTAATATGGTAATTACTGCATCATCATTGTGTCATAAATACATTAACTTATTTAATGTCTCAAAAAATATAAATAAAATACTATTATGTATTAAATCTTTTTATATTTCTAATGAATATTTATAGTCAAATTTATCTTATGTATAATCCTATATTAAAAATGTTTTAGTTATTAAACTCTGATTTTAATTATTTTAACTCTTAATTAAATATAATAATAATAAATGTCCTAATCTATTCAATGGGGACCTAAAGGGTAATATTTTATTACTAAGGTTGTTTTTGTTCTAATTACACTTATCCAATTGAATTAGGACATGTGTTAGGGTAATAATAATATCATTTTTACCCTTAATTAACATATTTACTTTTAACTGTGGTAAATAAAAATAAAAAGTTACTATTCACCAAAAATTATTTTCATCACATTGAACAAAATTTTACTCCTTGATATTAAATGTGTCTCTCGTATTTTTACAATTCCACTCACAGAAGCGGTAAAATTATGTTTTATGTAAATTTTTAAATTCTCCTATGAGGTGGGTAAAAGATGGTGAAAAGTTCAATAAATTTTTTATGTATCTAACATTATTATAAATTGACTCTGATGAATTAAATAGAACTTATATAGGTATTATGTATCAATTTTTACCTAAAATAAATTTAAATAAAGTATATAATTATTTAAATAAAAATTCGGGTTTTAAATAGTAACCTTGTGTTTTCACTATACATCAAAAATTGAATGTTTTCAGAAAAATACAAGAATTTCACCCTAGGAAAATTTTGATACTCTGAATCTGAAAATGAAGACCATTTTGAAAGATAAAATTGATAAAATTTCAAAAAGTGGGTATTACTATTCATAATGACTAGTTTATATAATATTTTAGTAGCATATCGTTGTTTAGTGAAACTCTGTATTGCGTACAACACACGCTATCGTGGAAGGTCGTGATTGGGTGTAAATTAAGCCAAGATAGGGTTCTGTGTAGTGAAAGATTCCTTTATTGTTGTGTATAATAGAATCCAACCATATTTCATTTCTACATTGAATATATATATATATACACTCAATGTTGCGTAGAATAACTTCTATCAAACGAACATGAAATTTTGTATAAAACAATCCAAGAATAGTGTTCCATATACTGCAAGCTAATACGGTGTTTCGTATAGGGCATGATAATCTTGGTGTAGCATACAACACAAGAAATGAAATAAATTAAAAATAATACATCTCATAAAATCCCGGGTGTTAAATTCTACCCCCCTTAAAATGAATTTCGCCCTCAAAATTCGTCAGGGTTATAAATCATTTACTACATGAAAATGTATTTCATAGAAACCCACAACGTAAAAATGAATACTAAATCGTAATTTTAAAAACTAAGGTATGAAATGTAACGGTTACCCAAATTAACTCATAAATGGGTTTCCACAATGGAGAACATAGGTGAAAATATGGATATGGAAGAGAAATATAACCATAATCTTCTGATGAAGAGTGGTAGAGGACATGTCTATGAAAAATCCAACAATCACAAAGCCATAAATTTGTGATGATCTATGGTACCATCTGATTCATCAGATGTGAGGGCACTATGAGAACATTTTTGGTTTTCAAGATCATTTCCCAAATGTTGAAGAATTTATTAATTAAAATAAATACTTACATGATTTTTGTAAAATCATACCGTTTCTTGTGCCTTGAAAAATTTCCACATCACCTCTTAATGAAATGATGTTGAATTTGTCTTTTTCAAAGTGTTAGTAGATCATGTAATAGAATGATAGGTCATTCCATATGTCTCAGTCGTAAGGTTAGAAAAAGTTTTATACATAAGTCCATCTATGGTGAGATTAATTGTATATGGTTCCAAAAATAGACTTATACATCATCTATCAAACCACTTAATAAAATAAAACTAGTTTCTAATAACCAGGGACTTCTTTTAGGCTGGTGGTAGGAAATAAAGTCCTGTCGCACTTTGGTTGTGGGTTCAATTCCTACATCCTTGTCCAATGTGATGGGTTGTCTCCCGTCCTACAGGTTTTCCTTTTTCTAAAACTATACTATCATCACATTTCAGAAATAAAAACAAAAAGTTATAGCCCTAATAAATATTATATGTTGTCCATTCCAACCTTTAGGATTATCAAAAATACTTCTGTCCAATTACTAGAAATTTCCCCAACCGAGCATGTGAATTCCTTCATTTGTCCCCCATATATCATATGATATATCTTGTTGTCGGTCACATTCCAAACATGTGAATACCTTAATCATGTATTCTCTTGAATAATGAATACCCATTGAACCATAGTGAAAACATGAGGGTTGTCAAAAGTTAACTCTTTCCACATACCAAAATCCCAAATTTTCTATATACTCAAACCATGATATCACTTTGTCATTATATCAGTCACGAGCTTATGAATACTATCAAACATTTCATCTTCACTTTATCCTTTCATTTTGCGCATATCATCTTCTTTCCAAAATATATGAATAACTTTCCATGGTTACCGGTACCATATTCTTATGGATAACCACAATGGACCAATACATAGATATTCCAATATACCATAAAATTACCTCAAAAAAATTATTTTTGAATACCAATATATAAACACTTCAATCCATCCTCTTCAATGGTTGTCCTAGAATAAGTCTTTCCTTGATGTAGAAGTATCCTCTTAGGTCAGGTCATTGAGTTGGGTAATGCCCATTTTCTCCACAGATAAGACATTGGACTCCATAATAGTTTGTCACTATATGAGCCCTTTCTCCACATAGATATCATCTTCCCCTCCATTTGAGGAATTTCTCAAGGTTCTTCTTCCCTTCTGTAGACATCTCAATCTCCATTTCTCTATGCTCCTCACAATGTGAACATGCATAAAATTCCATCTTCATCTTATTTGATGACTTATGATTACAACTAAAGTTGACTTTGTCAATCATATATCGTGATGACTGATTTGGCATAATCAAAATATCTTTCTCTCCAGGCATTACAAAATTTCGTTGATCATAGTCACCAATTTGTCCACTGGAATCAATGTTAACTGAATTCCTTCTCATTCCCTCCATTGACTATGACCAAAAACCATAGTGTAAGAAACATTTAAAATAATGAGGAACCACATAATTATTAAAATTCACTTATGGGATGTCTAACTTATCGAAAATTATTTAATCCATGACACCTTAGGTTCACCCTAGATTATTAATGACCGTCTACATAATTATTGTACACTAACCTATATGTATACTTATCCTTAGGGACATCCCTAGACATACCTTAGAAATAACTCTATGGAATTCATTAAAGTTTTCACATCCTTGTTTCTAAAGGTTAACTAAACCTATCCTATAATACCAACTATAGAGTCTCAATGCTTGATGTACATGGACATTACATTACTTTTTCAGAATAATTAATACATAAAAAAATCCAACACTCAAGGACCGTAACAGTTTAGTGTCTTTGGAAACTCTCATCAAAATCTTCTAATCATGGTGAATGTTCATCAACATGTCCCATAAAGATCTTCCCGTTTTGTTTTCTTACCTAAAACCTTTCATTATATCCTGGGGAAATGAAAACATACAAAGGGTGAGCTCGAATGCTCGATAAGGGTAAACATAGAGAACATAAAGCAATCCATAAACATTTGAATGTAGAAACTTGAACATAAAATCTAAACAAAAAAATCATGAGAAATGACATAAATCTTGGAAGTACGTAAGGAATATATCACAAATGAATAACATGGTACTAAAAAATGTATTTGTGGAAAACCAAAAATCACATTATATGATTTCCATAGTATCCAAGGCATTGCTTCCAAGACCATCTTTGTGAACAAAGTCCCTTTCTGAAACGAGTTCACTCCTCGTACCAATCCTGCATCACTAAACCAGATTAACTTACCGTTCCAGCCATGTCTATCTCATGATATATTAATATTTAACCAATTCATTGGAGGGAGATATAGGTCCCACCCATCTCATAATGAAATCATTCTTTCATGTGCCACAATATCATAAATCATACATCATTGCATAACCCATGTAATAGAATGAGATTCTTAAACATAATGCCATCATAACATAATCCACATAAAAATGGATATCATTTCATCATAAGAAAAATTAAAACTTGTAATTAATGGAGGCATTATACTTGAAACATATACATACTAAATAATTATATTTTAGATGGAAAATATTTTTGATAAAACACCTGAAAAGAATTCTTGAGGAAAAAATCTTTTGTTCTTCAAAATCATTTTCTTTTCAAAAAATGGTATGAAATATTAACAGAAAAGGGTTTTTTTGAAAATAATCATGCAATAATATAGAGGATTCTTCCATAAAATGAGGTGTTATGAAACTGTAAAAATCCATTCTCGCCGTATAAGTTAAAAATAACATTCTCCTCGTACTTTTTTCTGAAATGTCAAAAAAATTCCTCGTATGGTAAACAAAAGAAAGACTCCCTCCATAACATAATGTAAAAGTAAAATATGGGTAAAAATGACTTTAAACATACATGGAAGAATATTAAACACTTTATGAAAAACATTTTTATGGACATGGATGAAAAATATAACCCCAGTAAATACTTATGAATAAACAATCTCTGATAAAAACAATTTTGGAAAATTTATCCCTTACCTTATATATGATATGGTTCGTATGTATCCGAAAATCATGTATAATGATTTAAATAATATCATTAACTTATTACAGAATCATATTCACTGCTATTATATCATATATGGTTCACTTAGGTATTTATATTACAGGTTCGTTTGTCAATTCCATGTTAAAGTAGCGTTTTGGGTAAAATCGTTTCATTTATCGTACATGTTTGGATTTATTGTTCTTGATATTATTTTTACATATATCATGATTTACTTACTTCCATAATTTAAAAAATGATTTATATATCATATATATTCAGTATATATGTATATATATAATAGATAGATAAATGAAATGAAACACACCATTCAAGGAGACGGTAGGTCGTACATATGCATGAATGCTGTTTTTGTTTCGTTATTGAATTAAATGGAATTAAGCCAATGAAAAATATATTTACATAAATATAGTATCATTTATATGTAATATATTTCATTATTATTTATTACATATACTTTATAATCATACTTGAATGGTTAACATGGAGAATGAATCTCATCGCGTTGTGTAGATGGTAATCTGTACGTATGCCCGAGTGATGATATCATTCCTGTAATTATTGAATTGAATTGTATTGGATGATATAATATCTCAGAATCAGTATGATGTTATAATAAATATATTGAGTTATTATTCACACCATTATACCCATCCATGTAAGGTGGTGTTGGAAAAACAGATTACACCACAGTGTGGAGACGGTATTCCGTACGTACGCAAGCGCGATGATTTCATTTTCCATAAGATGGATAGAAGGTGAAATAGGGTTGTTTCAAATTTTTAATAACATATCAGTATATGATTGATATAGATGTTATTACTTCATAATGAAAAAACTAAATAAGAGGAAGTAGAAGAAGAAATAAATTTGAAAGAATCGGTAACAGATATTACCTCTTCTTCGACACGACTCTTTGAAACCTCCTCTTAGGGCATTAAAATTGGTCTTTGAAGAAGACCAGAACCTCTAGAATGTTTCTAGGGAAGTTTAAAATGGAAATGTTCTGGGGTTGTACGAGCATTAAGGCTCAAAATTGTGTGAGGAGGAGAGGGAGGAGGTTCCCTTTTATAAGGGAGGAGATGGGAACCTTTGGAAAAACTCAAAATATTATTTTATAATAAAGTTTTATTCGATTTTTAGTAGCTCCAAATTGATTTATTTCGATGATAACATGGGTATGGGTCGAAATAATCTCAAACAGTAGGTTTTAGACAAGTTTTGGTGACTATTTTAACCTTATCATTTATATTTAAATCTAAGATAAATAATTTATCTTTTCCCGTGTCTTCTTCTTTTCTTACACTATATTGTTAATAAAATTACGATAACAAGACAAACGAACCCCAAGTGGTTCATTTTTAATATATATAACCTTATCTAAGTCATTTTTCCTAACCCTATATTTATACGAATATAATATTAATTAATAATATAATATTTTTTAAAAAAAAACTATTGTATCTCAATTTTGACACTATTTTGTAATTGATTTTTGTGAAAATTATAAGAGAATAATAAGTTCAAAAAAGGTAATTAAATCAATAATAACATGTCATTTTAACCTATAAAATTAATGGAATTCATAAAAAGTCTCAAATTACATTTATTTGGGTATTTATAACATCAATTATGTTAATATTTCTTTAATAAGGTAATTACTGCATCATCGTTGTATCATTCATAAATAATCTTATTTAATGTCTCAAAAAATATAAATAAAATATAATTATGTAGGAACTATTTTTAGAATTATTATGAATATTTATAGTCAAATTTATCTTTTTTATAACCTTATATTAAAAATGTTTTAGTTATTAAACTTTGATTTTAACTATTTTAACTCATCTTTAAATATAATAATAATAAATTTCCTAATCTAATATAAGTTGACCTAAAGGGTAATATTTTATGGATAAAGTTGTTTTTGGTCGAATTATACTTATCCAATAGAATTAGGACATGTTTTATGGTAATAATAACATCAATTTTACCCATAGTTACCCTATTTATTTTTACCATGGTAAATAAAAGTAAAAAGTTACTATTAAACAAAAATTATTTTCATCTCATTGAACCACATTTTACTCCTTGATGTTAACTGTGTCTCTCAGAATTATTAAATATCAGTAACAAAAGCGGTAAAATTATGTTTTATGTACATTCTCAAAAATTCTCATAGGAGGTGGGTAAAAGACAGTGAAAAGTTCAATAAAATTTTTATGTATCTAAAATTAATATAAAATGACTACAATGAATTACATTGAAATTATATAAGAATTATTTATCAATTTTGACCAAAAATAAATTTAAATAAAATAAATAATTATTTAATTAAAAAGTCGGTTTTTAAATTGTATTCTAGTGTATTCACTATTCATTAAAAATTTAATGTTTTCAGAAAAATTCCAAAATTTCACCCTAGGCTAATTTCGTAATTCCAAATCCGAAAATGAATTTCATTTTGAAAGATAAAATTTATAAAATTTCAAAAAGTGGGTATTACTATTCATAACAGCTAGTTTATATAATATATTAATAGCATATCGTTGTTTAGTGAAACTCGGTATTGCGTACAACACACTCTATCTTGAAACGTCGTGATTGCATGTAAAGCAAGTCATGCCAGGGTTTTGTGTAGTGAAAGATTCCTTTGTTGTTGTGTATAATAGAATCCAACCATATTTCATTTATACATTGAATATATATATATATACACACACTCAATAATGCGTAGAATAACATCTATCAAACGAACATGAAATTTTGTGTAACATGATACAAGAATAGTGTTGTGTATACTGCAAGCTAATACGGTGTTGTGCATAGCGCAAGATAATCGTGGTGTAGAATAAAAAGCAAGACATCAAATAAATTAAAAATAATATTTCTAATAATATCTCGTGGTGTTACAGTCTCAACTTCTGAACTGCAAAGATTAATGCTAGGCAGCAATTCTTGATATTTGAATATCGGGATTCTGCTTCAAGCATAGTCCGATTGAGATAGTAAAGCTATTTCCATTCCAAGTATCATTCTTCTGGACAAGGAAGGCACCAAATGATCACTCTAAAGCTATCACATAATGAATAAGTGGCCTTCCTCCAACAGGTGGCATTAATACCGGTGGACTCAAGAGATATTTCTTGAGAATATCAAATGTCTCTTCCCAATCAACGGTCCACTGGTAAGTGACTCCCTTCATCATCAATTTGGTGAAGGGTAAACTTTTTCCTTCCAAATTGGCGATGAAATTCCGAATATAGGCTATGTTTCCTTAAAGTTCTCTCAATTATTTCAAATTTCAAGGAGGTGACATACTATATATTGACTTTTCCTTCTCATGATCGACTTTGATACCACGATGGCATACAACAAAGCCGAGAAATTTTCTGTAGGTTACCCCAAAATCACATTTTGAGGGGTTCATCTTCAAATTATTTTGTTGAAGTTTGTGGAATATGACTTCCAAGTCATCCAAGTGATTAGTATGTTGTTTGGATTTAATGACCAAATAGTCCACATAACATTCAAAAAACGTCTCTAAAAGGGGTTTGAAGATATGATGCATGCCACACTGATATGTTGCGCCTGCAATCTTCAGACCAAAGGGCATTACCTGATAGAAAAACACACCCTGAGGGGCTCTGAAAGCTGTATATTCTTCATCTTCTGGAGCCATTCGGATTTGATTATATCCAGAATATCCATCCATGAAAGAAAGTGCTTCACAGCCAGCTGTTTCATCAATTAAGAGTTTTGTAATCAGAACTGGAAAATCATCCTTAGGAAAATTCCAATTAAGATCTATGAAATCAACGAAAACTCTAATTTTTCCATTTTTCTTTTTCACAGGGACTATTTGACAACGAATTGGGATATTGAACTTCTCTGATGAAGTTTTCTTTGATAAAATTATCCACTTCATCTTCAATTTTGGAAGCATAAGCTGGGTGTGTTCTTCTTATGGATTTCTTAAATCCTCAATGTTCTTCTGGAAAACCCAAATGATGAGTAGCAACATCCGGATCAAGACATGACATCTCTGTATAGTACCAAGAAAATATATCTCGATTTTTATTTAAAAAAGAAATATACATGTCTTCCTCTTCAAGAGTCATGGCCACACTAATTAAAGTGGGTCATGGATCTTCTTTTGTAACTAGATTTATTTCTATGTGTTCATCCACAGTAGTGGAGATACACTCTTCAAAAGAGGGAGGAGCATCCCTGATATCTTCCTATTCTTCATCAACATGTGTTACTTATTCATTTTCTACTTGCATAGTAGATGATGAAGCAGAATTTCTATGATCAGGAGGGATGTTAAAATTCTAACATCTTGATGAAGAAGCTTCCATTTCTGACCCTATTGATGATGAATGGTCTTCCTTGGGTAATAAAGAGGAGATGATGGATTGAGAATTGAAATCATCATTCACCTATGAAATTGATATAACATCTTCTGGTCTAGTTGGTGAAGTATAGACTTGCTGGATTTCAGCAAATGAAATAAAGACATACCAATTTGAGCTTTCATCATTGCTTGGTGAATCACTAATTTCTTCCATGCTTTCTTACTTAATTTAGTAGTTGAAATTATAGAAGTTTCCATAAGTGTACTTGGATTTGGGTATATCTTATCAATTTTACTGACAGGAAACACTTAATTTGTACTCACATGTGTGAATGGGTTTACTGGAATCTTTTCCAAACCATATGGGGCATTAACTTTGGTGACCTCCTTTGTTTTGGATTTCTTCCATGTGATATAATTCTGCCTCAATGTATTGAGATTCACATGTTTTGAAGGGGGCTTTATCACCATACAATGTCCCAATTTGACCATCAAAACAATATTTGAGGCATTTATGGTATTACGAAGGGATAACCGCATATTAATGTAGCCACGGTCTTCCATGAAATACATTGAATGCTGTATCATGATCAAAAACCATGAAATCCGAATTGTATACAAGGTCTCCAAAATGAGTTTTGGGTTTAATCTCGTCCAGTGGTTATTGGTCATTTTTATCATATCGTTGCAACATTAAAGTAGAAATAGATAAATCAGATTCACTGAGGCCCAATCATCAATGTGTACAAATGGGGATGAGGTTGACTCTTGAACCATTATCAATAAAATCTCTTCATATTTCTACACCATTGACCATTCCAGATAAGTACAATGGTCTAATATGTCTATGCACAACATCATCTTCATCTTCATCTGTGAAGGATATCACTGCATGGAATTTTGCAGGACAATTCTGAACATGGTAGATTTCAGTTGCAGTTATTTTAGTTTTGAACTCCAGAGGACTTAACAATGCCTCATTGAGTGCCTCCTGAAGATCCTTGGATAGATTCAAGTCCTCCAAAATTGATAACTTGGTCAGTACATGGGCCAAATGTTTCAAGACATCATAATTTTGATCCACAGGACTACGTTTCCCAACAGGAACATGTGGTTTCGCAGCTACCTTAGAAGTTGATTAATTGGAAGTAGATACATCTTGTATCAGGGTAGGAGTTGGAAATACTCTTGGATTTGGAATAATAGAACGAATATTTCTATTTACATATTGAGAGGAAGAAGGGGAAACCTTTAAACGATCCTCCAGAATAACTGTACAAGGACTGAATCTGCTTTGCGTGGAAGAATTTTCTTGTTCTTGTTGAGCCCAATGAATGGATCTCCCATGATTTTCTACTGCATATATATTTTTATCAGGGGTATGATGGGAATAGTGGTTTCTAGGAAATCCACATATTCCTCTGTATCCCAATCCCCTATAACTTCCTCTAATTCCTCTGTTTGATATAGGGAATTTAGGATCATCATGATCGAAGCTGTGATTGGCATATGGATCTGTAAAATGAATCATATTAATAGAACCAAAGATTAGCTCTTATTTTGAAGACAACTCTGCCTGATTAGAAAATTTAGGTTGTTCCGTTTGGTGGGACTGTGCCCGTTGATTTGAATTAGATGACATAAAATCTTCTAGAGTCAAAGACAGCTTGGGCTTTGACACGATCTCATCTACTTCTGATTGTTCCTCTTTCATTGAATTATGCAACTTCTTCAAGGATCTTCCCTCTGGTGAAGAGGGTTTTTCCATGGAATTCATAGAAGAAGACAAAATTGTTTTCTTCAATTGCGTTCACAAAATAGCATGAGTTTGGTTGATCATTTTTCTGACTATCCAATCATCATATTTCTACACATTTTTGTTTTGACTTCTTGACACTCACCATATTCTTCTAGATTTTTAGCACTAACACATGCTACATGAGCTGAAGAACCTTTCATTTTGACTTGTCCTGAGTCCACCATCATTTGCAGGAGGTCTTTGATGACAAAACACTCCAGAATGGGATGCCCCAACATCTGATGAAATGGGAAATTGTTGGGATGGTCTTCATATCCTTCCTTTTTTGGCCTCCTTGGCCTTGGAAATTGGACCAAATTATATTCCAGAGCTTAAATGAAGTTACCAAGAACATTGTCATTTTAGAAAGAGTAAACATTTCTCTTCAGATCCTCAAATTTTTATTATATTTGATTTCTTTGATCGTCTTGACGAAACAGCATCTGTTTTTAATGCTCAAGAGGTGGAGCCCTTTGATAAGATGAAGGTTTTGAAGTAGAAGCAGGTACATGTGTTTGTTTAAGCGTATTTGTAGTAGTATTTTCATTACCCATTCTCTTTCCTGGAGTTGATGGAATTACATGAGCTTTATCCTTTATCTTCGTAAGAGATTCTTCAATCTGCTGAGCGATCGAAGTAAGTTCTAGAAACCTGCCTGTGTATTTCACAAGGATCAATGGTGTGTGTAATTCGTCATGCAGATTTTCCACACATATTGGAAACAACTCATCTGAGGGAGTTCTAAGAACAGGGAATATGTTAATCCCTTCCAATGAGCAATGAAATATGAAACCCCTTAATTCTACGTTTTCATACAATTTGTATGATAAAAAACTAGTCGTCTTTGGAAAAGTTGAGCTGAATTGAAGAACGAATTGTTGACAGAGATCCTCCCACCCGGTAATTGACCGGGATTTCAAGCCTGTATACAAGACAAAAGCACGACCTTGTAATGACTGTACAAAACACTTGAGCTTAACTGCTCTTTGTTACTTAGGGGTTCCCATCGTAGGATTGCAATGATAAAGAAAATGTGTTAAGTGTTGATCTGGGTCTCCTGAACCAATAAATATTGAAAATGTGTGTAAAGACCCAGAAATATCAAGGAAATTTTTTTATTAATTTTCTTTGAATTTTACAAGAACGCAGTTTCTGACGGCGCCTGATTCCGAGGCCTGGTGTGCCCGGAATCATTTTCCGAAGTTTGGCTCGGGTACGTTCAGTGAACAAATGAGCGGGAATTTCTAACTTATGAGCCGGTGCTCGGAATCAAATCATGAGGGCACCAATGGAACCGTAGCACCGGTAATTGCTTAGGAACTCCAGTTCCGGAGTTGCGTTTACACGAGAGATGTTTATAAAAATTGTGTAAGTTAAAATTAAAAATTTAACAACAATTTTTATTTTACTCAAGTGTTTTTCTCTGTTGGAAGGAATTTTGGTAACTACCCAACTTCCCTTTGTAGGTTATAAAGGAGGTGTGTCCCACATAAACCCCCCCCCCCCCTCATATTCTTCAACTCTTCAACTCCTCTCAACTAACCATAAATTAAGATAACTTAAGTTATTAATGGGTGAGTTAAGTGTGGTTTTTCAAATTTTAAACTCTTGAAATTAAAAGGATTTGTTGTGTTAATAAAATAAGTTAGGAACTTATTTTATGGGTTAGAACCTTTGTTGCTTGAGAGGGTTTGGGGGAGAAAAGCTAAGGAAAGCTAGAGTTTTTCATCTTCTTCGACGAAGAACACGAGGAACGCGAAGAACACATCGAACTCTGTCGAAGAACGCCGAGTCCTCGAAGACCGACTCCGCGACACTGATCCGCGACGCAATGTTTCATTCCACAACGGTTCCTCCGCAATGTCATCTCAACCCGTGATGAATCCTCATTCGTTGAACGTCCATTTGAGCAACCTCGAGTTAGGGAATTGTTTATGAAATATTAATGAACCCCATGCTACTTCCTTCTAAATCAATGAACGCAGATCAAATAAAAATTAATTTGATCCGTGAAGATTATGTTGCGGGTTGGGATTTTATTTTGGTATTCTCTTATCTTTGAGAAAAGATCGACGAGCGTGAACCAACCAATTCCGGGTTGATCCACGGATCGGTCATACATGTGGATCGATGTAGGGGTTTAATTTTTTTTATTTTGTTCATGAATACCAACTTTAAGATCTTCGTGGTTTTTAAAACCAATTGTTATCGAATAACGCGAGGGGATGGGACCGCACAAACACGTCTGACCATCCTCCTAATTTCATGTTGGTTTATTGTGGTTTGGCACGGGAAGACATGGTGACATCACACTACGTGGAATCAAGCCATAAAAAATGTGTGGCGCCGTCGCGCCGCACCGTGAAAAGAAAGAACAAGGACGCGACGCCGTCGCGCCGCGTCGGAGAAACTGAAGACATCCGCGGACGGAGTCGGGCCACGGCGAAGGGGTGCAGCGCCATCACGCCGCGCCGAAGAACCTCGATGACAACACAATTTTTTTTTGACGTGCGGATTGACGGGCGATGACGAAGAAGGCCGTTTTGGCGTTTGAATCCTTTCGTAGTGAAGGTGGGGTCCCGGGGGGGACCATAGGTGAAGACAGCAGGACAAACGGACCACCGGAGTGCATCCGATGGTCCGCAGAAGGCGGCGGCGGTGCGCCACCGGAAGTTTCCCGCGGCGGTTGCCGCCGGCGTCAATTAGCAGCAAAGGGGGGGTAGCCGCGCACACCCCCTCCACTCTGCAGCGACCGCCTGGCCGCGGTCGGTTGGCCGGTCGGGCCGGACCGGACCGAGCCGGGCCGGGCCTAGCCGGGTCGGACCCGGGTCGGGTCCACCTGGTTCGGGTCGACCCGGGTCGGGCCGACCTTGGGGGGGTCGGGCCAGGTTGGCCCGGGCCTAGACCCCCCGTTTTCGGACCACTTTCAGTCAAATGCCCATATTTTGAGCTGAGACTTTTGACCTTTATGTTTACCTAATGATTGTGATGGGTCATTTGATAACATAGGTATATGTATGGGCATATACCTGGGTAGTGGTTATCCATTGATTTCATAATCTTTGTGTTACCTCATGATTGAGATGGGTTACTTGATAACATGGGTATATGTATTGGTATATACCTAAGTAGAGGTTATCTATTGAGATCTTATTTGTGGTTATCCTTGTTGGTTTTAGTGAGACCTTGAGGGTCTTGGGGTCCCTACTGAGTATCGTTATACTCACCCCTACACGGGCTATGACCGCACCTCGTTGTGTTTGTTCCAGATGATGGGGAGTGCTGACAGAGGCCGAGTGTTCGAGGACTGGTCAGTACCCGGAGGTGGACTACACGACGAGTCAGTATCTGGAGGAGGACTTCACAGTGAGAAAACACACAGATAAGGTTGACGGGCGTGAGCGTTGAGGAGGCTATCTGTACCTACCCTTCAGGTAGGTTCCGTGGTGGGCGATCCAGGAGCTGTGCTATCTATACCTACCATTCAGGTAGGATCTGAGGAGGACGACCCAGGAGCTGATTCCTTCTTCCAGTTGTTTTCCTTTCTCTTTTGTACTTTCTTTTAGTCGTAGCTACACCTTCAGTTGGGTTTGTATTCTGGCTCATTTACTTTTCAGCACTTTCTTTTGTACTTAGTTTTTTGCTTCCACTTGTACTCTGTGGTGTTTTGTTTACTTTTATAAAGGCAATGCCTTCCTAGTTATCAGGATTTACGCCTTTGGTGCTAGTCGCCAGCCCCTGGCCTATGGAAGGTGGGCTTGGGGTAGTCACGGCTCGGGCCCCGAGGACGGGTCATGACAAATTTGTATCAGAGGAGTCGGTTCTACCGCAGAACTTATAAGTATGATATTTTATTTTTGTGAAGAAATAGTGTTAATGGTACCGAGTGTGGTCTTCATTTCAGGGAGTCCAGTGTTGGTGTGGGCGGCCGATGTTTCCATACACCAGGACCCTGACAACTAAATTATGACTTTGTGCATGAAAACACTGATTACATGTGTGTTTTCCAGAAGTTTTATTTGAATATCAGCTCAGACCAGGTCAGCTCACCAGGTATAAATCGTTTGACTGTGTCACGTTGTTCCTTTCATGATGCCTCCCCATGGACGACCAGCTAGAGCCCCGAGAGTGGTTCGTACTGACAGCCCGCCGAGTGACGTGGCCTCAGTACAGGGCCCTTTTACAGTTGAGGCACCAGCGGAGGCACCATCGGTACTACTACCCGTTGGGCCACCGATGCCACCAGCCCCAGCAGCAGAGGGTGCACGTCTCTTGAGCGCACTGCACGAGTTCCAGCACCAGAGGCCACCCAGGTTCCAGGGAGGGACGAACTCGCAGGCGGCTGAGGATTGGCTGGTGGCAGTGGTGAGAGTCTTCAGGCTAGTGGGGACGCCGACAGACTTCATGGTGATCCTTGCTGCCAGCCTTCTTCAGGCAGCAGCAGGTAGATAGTGGAGCTTGATTCTCCAGATGCATGACGAGGCGACACTTCTTTGGGCAGACTTCGAGAGCCTATTCTGGGCAGAGTTTGTACCAGCCACCCTTCGAGCGGTGCATATACATGAGCTACTTCAGCTACGTCAGGGTTGTATGACAGTGGCATAGTATTCAGCGAGGTTCACAGACCTCTCACGCTACTCCACAGATATAGTACGAGACCCGTTCTTTAGGGCCCGAACCTTCGAGCAGTGGCTTAGGTGAGAGATTAGATCTTCTGTTGTTTCTCACAACATTCCGACGCAGACAGGGGTCTTGGAGAGAGCCATCATAGTGGAGAGTTTCCTTATTGAGTAGTCTCTAGCAGCAGGACCCACCAGTAGCTAGCTTGCAGTAGAGTCTTCTGCAGCAGGTAGTAGACAGATGACGTAGAGGTCCAAGAGGAAAAGACCTACCAGTGGCCGATTGCACGACTCAGGTTCAGTTGTGCGGGGAAACCGGGGTGGAGTCAGAGCCAGACGTTCCGAGAGTGGACAGTGTTATCCTGCGGCGGGATTGGTCTCATGGAACGTGACTGTCCGACCCTCCATGCAGATGACCAGCAGTTAAATAAAGAACCTCCCAGGTAGAGGCATAGGTTCAATCAGGGAAGAACGTAGGGGACAGGAGGACATGGGAGAGCTCAGCGTCAGGTAGCTGAGACCTATGGTCATGGAGCTCTAGAGGTAGATGGACATGAGCAGGACTAGATCCAGACCTGGAGGCTATTGATCATGTTGCTTCTAGTTTTGTTGTTGTTACATTCCTGTCTTTGTACTATGAGCTGCAATAATGAAAAGACACTTATCTTTGTAAATTTTGCTTTCCGGTCCTTTTTGTTTGGTTGATACCGAGTGGTCCCGGTTAAGACTGTTGACATGACCCTCACTTTCAAGATTTGTACTGGAGGAGACCTAGTGACCTCACACCAATGCCGACAGTGTGACTCGACCCTTGGAGGCGAGAGTGACAGTTGGATCTCTTGGTAGTTACGTCGAGGCCTTATGACGTCATCCATGGCATGAATGCATCATTCATGTCAGGATTGACTGTATTAGGCAATGAATGTGGTTCATCCCGGGGATGAGACTGGATTTCTCTTATCGGAAAAGAAGAAATCATAGCAGCTCTTGTGAGACTAGAGATGGTCCAAGTCATCCAAGAGCGGATGAGGACAACACAGGGCCAACAGAAGCCTTATGCTGACAGGAATTGGAGGCCTCTAGAGTTCAAGGATGACAATCACGTCCTTATACGGGTCTCACCTCGACGAGGTTTACGGAGATGTGTCCAGGGAGGAAAGTTATCTCCAAGGATCAACAGACCTTTCTAGTTCCTTAGCTGGGTAGGTGAGGTGGTTTACCGCTTGACCCACCCACCTCAGTTGCACTAGGTGTACAACGTTTTCCAGGTATCTCAACTGAGGAGATACATGCTCGACCCTTCGCATATCATCGAACATGAGGAGAATGAAAATGGCTATGGGGTTACTTCCACGGAGGTTCTAGTGGGGATCAAGGATCGACATGAGCAGATCCTACGAGGACGATCGATTCCTCGGGTTCACTTTCTCTGGCAGTACGGGAACCTCTAGGTGAGCACATGGGAGCGGAAGGCTCAGATGCGTGCTCTGTACCGCTTTTGTGACCCTAGTATGTGTTGAAGCTTTACGGGGACGTAAAGCCCTGAGGTGGGAGTAATGTAAAGACCCAGAAATTTCAAGGAAATTTTTTTCTTAATTTTCTTTGGAATTTTAAAAGAACGCAGTTTCTGACGGCGCCTAATTCTGAGGCCCGGTGTGCCCTGAATCATTTTCTGAAGTTTGGCTCGGGTACGTTCAGTGAACGAACGAGCAGGAATTTCTAAATTTTGAGTCGGTGCTCGGAATCAATTCTGAGGGAACTGATGGAACCGTAGCGCCGGTAATTGCATAGAAACTCCTGTTCCGGAGTTGCATTTACACGGTAGATGTTGATAAAAATTGTGCATGTTAAAAATAAAAATTTAACAACACTTTTTATTTTACTCAAGTGTTTTTATCCTTTGGAAGGAAGTTGGGTAACTACCCAACTTCCCTTTGTAGGTTATGAAGGATGTGGGGCCCACACGAACCCCACCCCTTCATATTCTTCAACTCTTCAACTCCTCTCAACTCGCCATAAATTAAGATAACATAAGTTTTTAATGGGTGAGTTAAGTGTGGTTTTTCAAATTTTAAACTCTTGAAATTCAATGGTTTTGTTGTGTTAATAAAATAAGTCAGGAACTTATTTTATGGGTTAGAACCTTTGTTTCATGAGAGGGTTTTGGGGAGAAAATCTAAGGAAAGCTAGATTTTTTCATCCTCTTTGACGAAGAACACGAGGAACGTGAAGAACGCATCGAACTCCGTCAAAGAATGCCAAGTCCTCGAAGACCAACTCTGCGACACCGATCTGCGACGCGATGTTTCTTTCCGCAACAGTTCTTCCACAACGTCATCTCTAACCGCAGCGAATCCTCATTCGTCGAACCTCCGTTCGAGTAACCTTGAGTTAGGGAATTTTTTATGAAATATTAATGAAACCCATGATACTTCCTTCTAAATCAAAGAACGCGGATCAAATAATCATTAATTTGATCTGCAAAGATTATGTTGCAGGTTGGGATTTTATTTTTGTATTTTCTTATCTTTTGAGAAAAGATCTACGAGCACGGACCAACCAATTTTGGGTTGATCCGCGGATCGTTCATACATGTGGATCGATGTAGGGGTTTAATTTTATTTATTTTGTTCGTGAATACCAACTAGACGATCTTCGTGGTTTTTAAAACCATTTGTTATTGAATAACGCGAGGGGGCCGGACCGCACAATCACGGCCGACACTCCTCCTTATTTCATGTTGGTTTCTTTGTGCTTTGGTACGAGAAGGCGTGGTTTCGTCGCACTACGCGGAATCAAGCGATAAGGAAATGTGTGGAGTCGTCGCGCCGCACCGTGAAAAGAAAGAACAAGGACGCGATGCCGTCGCACTGCATCGGAGAAACCGAAGACATCCGCGGACGGAGTCGGGCCACGGCGAAGGGGCGCGGCGCCAACACGCCGCGCCGAAGAACCACGATGACGACGCGTTTTGTTTTTGACGTGCAGATTGACGGGTGACGACGAAGCAGGCCGTTTTGGCGTTTGATTCCCTTCATAGT
This sequence comes from Viscum album, assembly GCA_963277665.1. Lineage (NCBI taxonomy): Eukaryota > Viridiplantae > Streptophyta > Magnoliopsida > Santalales > Viscaceae > Viscum > Viscum album. Next base: position 1,183,097,865 of record OY728159.1, read on the forward strand.
GAAGGTGGGGGTCCTGGGGGACGATAGGCGAAGACGGCAGGAGAAACAGAACACCGGAGCGTGTTCGGTGGTCCGCGGAATGTGGCGGCGGTGCGCCACGCCGGCGCGGCGGCGCCTGCGACCAGTGGCGGCGGTTTCCGCTGGCGTCAATTAGAGGAGAAGGGGGAGCGGCCGGGCCGGGCCCAGGGGGGTCGGACCCGGGTCGGGTCCACCTGGTTCGGGTCGACCCTGTTCGGGCCGACCCAAGGGGGTCGGCCTGGGTCGGCCTGGGCCCAGACCCCCAGTTTTCGGACCACTTTCGGTCAAATGCCCATATTTTGAGCTAAGCCTTTTGACCTTTGTGTTTACCTCATGATTGAGATGGGTCACCTGATAACATAGGTATATGTATGGGCATATACCTGGGTAGTGGTTATCCGTTGATTTCATAATCTTTGTGTTACCTCATGATTGAGATGAGTTATTTGATAACTTGGGTATATGTATGGGTATATACCTATGTAGAGGTTATCTGTTAAGATCTTCTTTGTGGTTATCCTTGTTGGTTTTAATGAGACCTTGAGGGTCTCAGGGTCCCTACTGAGTATCGTTATACTCACCCCTGCACGGGCTATGCCCGCACCTCGTTGTGTTTGTTGCAGACGACGAGCAGTGCTGACAGAGGCCGATTGTTCGAGGACTGGTCAGTAACCGGAGGTGGACTACACAACGAGTCAGTATCTGGAGGAGGACTTCATGGCGAGACGACACACGGAGAAGGTTGACGGGCATGAGCGTTAAGGAGGCTATCTGTACCTACCCTTCAGGTAGGATCCGAGGAGGACGACCCAGGAGCTGCTTCCTTCTTCCAGAAGTTTGCCTCTTTCTTTCGTACGTTCATTTAGTTGTAGCTGCACCTTCAGTTGGGTTTGTATTCCGGCCCATTTACTTTTCATCACTTTATTTTGTACTTAGTGTTTTGATTCTTCTTGTACTCTGTGGTGTTTTGTTTACATTTATAAAGGCAATGACTTCCCAATTATCGGGATTTACACCTTTGGTGCTAGTCTCCAGCCCCTGGCCTATGGAAGGTGGGCTTGGGGTAGTCACGGCTCGGGCCCCGAGGACGGGTCGTGACAATATCATCTTTTCAAATTTTTATGGGGGGGTGGGGAAGAATTTCATCAACCCATTCAGGGTAATCTCTCTTCTTCGGTTGAACCATTGCACATGCTCCTTCCATATCTTCCAACTGAGCAGTTAATGACTAAATTGTAGTTATTAGCTTTTTAGAAACATCCGGTTGTGCTTGGACTTGAGCAGGTGCAATAACTAGAGCGTGGACAGGTGTGGTGGATGGTACTACAACTCATGGTAGTATTACCGATTGTTGTTGTGCATTACCCATAGGACTAAACCTGTGAGGGTGTACTGGTAAAGGAGGATATATTTTATCGATATCAGTAGCTGCAACAAATTTCCTTGGCTGACTAACTCCAACATGCTTAGGTGGAAGACTACTTTGATGTAGTTCATCATTCAACCTCTTTAATTCCTTCATTTTCTCCTCCTGTTTTGAAAAGCTTTTCACTTATGAGATTGATTGGCCTTATCTAGAGGTAGGGTGGAATGTAGACGGATTCTTTCCTTTCCCCTTGTTGGATGCCTTTCATAGAGGGGGTGTTGGTTATTTGAAGTAATACCCAGATTCTGGGTAAGCCTTTGGTTTCTTGTATGCACACCTTTTTCATTTGTGTCTGTGTGTAAAAATTATTAAGTCGGAACATCCCCATCTGATCCCTCTGATTGAGCCTCATCTGGGGGACCAGCAACAATGGATTTGATGACATTTATTGATGAATAACACATTGCATCCCTTCTATCATCATTTTTTCTATATTTTCTTCATCCATGTCCTTGACGATACATTGCCTTTTGTTGATTAGATCCCTTAGGAACTTATTGACAAAACGTAATGTGGAGGGAATCTCTTGATAATTCGGCTCTTCGTTCCTCTTTTGGATTCTTCCCTAATCGAGAGAAGGCTGAATTTCTCTTAGGGAGAGATTGAGGATTTGAAAAAGTCCCCAGTTCTATGGACTGGGGCTGTTCCTTCTATTTCTGCTCAACTCCTCGAATCATATTTGTTGATTCTAAGGGTTGGGTTAAAAGAGTGCCTAGTTTGGCAAGCTGGGGTGTCTCCTGAGTTTCCATATCTGAGACTTTCATGAAATCTCTCTTGATCTTTCAGACATTAGTCCGGAAATTGTCTTGATGCATCAACCTACATCCACTCTTATCACCCGGCTCAAAAGACCATTGGATGATTTGTGACACTTCTGTGACATGATGATGTGCACGCTCCAAACAAAAAAGCATGTTTAAAATTCTCGTTCGTATGATGAAGGAGTAATTCATCAACTTTTTCTCTTTATGTTTGACTTTGAGAGGAACTAGTTGAGGGATATTCCTGAGCGAGGAACTTATTATAAACAAATCCAATTGGTTGTGGCTGGCCATGGGAAATGAAATTACATGAAACAATTTTCGGCATGATTTTTTGGCTGGAGAGTACAGTGAAATGTAGTTCTCCATTAACACCACATCCCCTTATATGAATACCAGATGGGCATTGTCAATTAATAGGCCCAATCTTCTTAGGGCGCCAATGCATGACCGCTGAAGGGCTCTTTGCTACTTTTCTGCATTCAGATATCAAGAAACTGAGAGAGATTACAAATCAATTTTGTGTTTAAACCCTTCTATTATCTTGACATGATTTTAATATTCATCATAAGATAATATTTTCTTTTTCCATTGAAAAAGATTTTTCCATATGTTGAGATTAATATCATGAAGTCCATCTTCCGTCAACATCTCTGGAATGTCATATTGAGAGTCAGCGAGAGGCCAAAACATGACTGGAACATCACCTTTCACCATTTTTTCTAATATTCATCACTTCCTCTTTATCATTATATGAATATTATTTTACCTGATTCGAAAAAAGTTGATGCTTCCTTGTTGCTTCATCAGATTCAACAAGATCGGTAGATAATTCATTGATCAAACTATAAGATGAATGACCCAGGGGTGGTTTGGAGAATGACCTACACCCCGAGTTATCTTCTGATTGAGAAATTATTTCACCTTCTAGTGGTAAATCATCAGACATGACTCATTTAACATTTTCAAGTGCCTCAAAATAAGAGGGTTTTCTCATCATTACATTGTGAATTGGAGCATTTTCCAGGCAACGAGAATTACTACTGTAGAGAGGACGTTTTCAGCTAAATTCATCATTATGGGGAGGACAACCATGGTGGGTTACAGGAAAAGAGGAAATGTTTTGCTCCATGGTCTTCTGGCCACATAAAGGGTACCTGTGGCACTCATATGAAGATAAAACTTTGAGATCAACTGAATAGTCATGAAGTAAGCCTTCATGAGGAATTGTCTAATTAAGACCTTCAGAATCAATGTTCCCACTATTGGGAAATGAGGGAGTAGAATCTTGAATTCCAACAGATAATTTTCTGAGGCCTTGAAGAACTCTAGCATCAAGCAAGGCTTTATTACAAATTGGCTCTTGATTTCTTGACGCTGTTGGGCGGGTCTTCTTCTTAGATGCCTTCTTACTTAGATTAGGAACCACTTGTTGTCGAATTTTCTTATTATGGGAAGGTGTATGTGCCTGCTCAAGATAAATGATCATGGTAGGCAGATTATCTCCACTCAAATCAGGTGTATGTGCCTGACTTGGTCATCTGGACAGCGACGACCGGAGTGAACAATTGATGTGTCACACCATTAGTTGGGATAGATCTTTATTTCTTTCCCTATGATGCTATTTATGTTGTTATAATATCCTCACAGGCATCCAGAATATGAGTAGGGATATGCTTCTGCTCTTTCACCATTGACAGAATATGATTGGTGACTTCAGCTGCCAGAATGGGAATATACGTCCATTCCGTGCTTGGAGTAGGTGTGTGATATTGCTCCTATCCTCCTTTTTCTATCAGTGAATTCTGACAGTACTCATGTGTGGGGGCAGAGAGTTGTGTCTGCCTTGTTTTTGGCATTGAGGATTTTCAATTGACTTCTCCGGGTGCTACCAAACATGAATGTTGGTAGGATTGATCAATAATAGTAGGTGTATGTGCCTAGTGATTTCAATCCGCTGAATGTGGTTTATAAACATCCTTCAATACTGACAGACGAGGATGCTACCAGGATTGATGAGTGTAAGCAGGTGAATGTGCATGTTTACCAGTTGTCAACACATTGGTTTGGTGGGCCTCATCGTATGTAGTCAGATGAGCCTACTGACTAGCTGTTTATTTATAATCAGGTGTATGTTCCTGTCTATAGTACTCTACCGGAATTTCCTGGCAGGATTGGCGTACTACTGCCAGATGTGTTAGCTGGATAGCAGAATTAAAATGGAAGGGTGCGTGTGCCCGATCGTTTTATTCCACCATGTTATGTTGGTGGACTTCTCTGGAAATGGAAGAGATAAGAAATTTCTCAGTGTTGACTGGATATCACATCGGTAGGTTCGTCTTGCATGCCCGGGTCTGAGGGACTTTATCCGAACCCTTGAAGGTGATAACCTCATCATGTTGAAGTGAACTGTCGCACGAGTCTGGCGGATATTGTTGATGGGAGCCCTCAAGAAGTACTCCGGTCTTTATGAATTAAGGTCCTGAGGGACCTGCCCATTCACCTCCCCATAATACGGGAGGGACTTGTGATTGTGTTCTAGGGATAACAACACAAAATGGTTGGAAACAGTGGTTGGAACCACCTGCTTCTTGATCGCCTGTCGTCGCTGTCCAGACGACCAGGGTGAATTATTGACTTGGAGGCCTTGTCGAGTGGCATCCAGAGTCGGAATAGTACTATTTCAATGATATTCCTTAAATAGTGCATTTGATACCCATCGTTGAAGACACTGATTAGGTGATTTCGTCCTAAGAGTGGACTGCGTTCCAGCAGGAGTAGCACCAGAGGCATTCATAGCAGAGGTATTCACATGCGTGGACTTTAGAGAATACATTTCTGTAATGCAGAATATCTTGTAAAAGAGTGTCTGTTTGATATAACAGACATAATCAAGATAAGTTCTGCCACTACATCTTTTGGATGAGCACATGTGTTATTGATTGTTCTGTTGGCCCTCTCATTGAGTTTAAATAGGGGCCTAACAAAATAAGTAAAACATCATTTTAACTTGGTTAAGGATTCACATCGGGTTCACAATTTTTTTTCCTCTGGATTTGGGGATGACCTTGCTTATTTAAGGTTAAAACATTCCAATCGGTTTCTAATGGGTTTTTTCGTAGAACCGGAAACATTCCATGATTCTATATCCATTTGGACCTACTTTCCAAAGGTAGGCGCTCGTTAGTAGTGAACCTATGAGGCTTAAGAATTTTCATTGGTCGAGAAGATGATTGGTCGGACTCATCACACCTTTTTTGGGGGGAATTACTGTCTACTCTAGGACTCTCATTATATATTGACGTTATGTTCATGAATCCTTGTTACATTACCAATTATGAAAATAATCTTTCCTTTAAATTTGACAATTAATTATTAATATGTATGAGTTTTAGAGAATGTTTTATATGTATTCAAGGTTCTTCAACGATAGAGAATCATCTGTATTTGTTAGAGATTCATGGTCAATGGTATCCTTTAACACATTATATAGAAATATTGTGGTCTTTATGATAATCGTACTGGTTTTAAAGCCACTTAGCAGGGAACTTGATGTATATTTTCATTCATAAGGACATAGATTATTTCAGAATTGGGATCATTCCCACATATGAGCTACTTACGTATCCATTTTTAGAAATTGAATAATAACCCACGTAGTTTGGGAAAAAATATAGTTTAACGTCATATGGGACAGATGAAAATTAATGGGCGATGGGCTTGAACCTTAGAAATGATTTCTTCACACTCTACTTTTAAGGTAGATATCAAATTCCATGTAGTTCAGGAAAGAAGTGTGAGGTTTATGCATGATTAATGGCTCAAAGAGAGATTTCATAATTAGTTTTACACTCTACGCTCACGTGAGTCATGATCAGTGCGAGAAACAAGAGGTATTAGTAAAACCTAACAATTGTGCCATGAAATATTCAATCATAAGAAATAATGTGGTGCTTATGTATATATGACTGCCCCAATAGATAGATATAGGGACATATTTCAGAGATGAAGTTTGGGAATAGGGTCCATAAAAGTATATGTTCTTTTATGGAGATTTGGATACTCTAACTTGGGGCTTACTCCTGAGGAAGATGCCCAAATTAGGACGGGACTTGGGGCTTATTCGTAAGAAGGATGCATAAATCAAAAGAAATTAAGACTGGTTTAGATAAATTATGACTGGGGCTTACTCCTATGGATGAGGCCCAGGTTAAAGGGAATTATGACTGGGGAATAATCTTGAAAAGGATGCCCATGTTAAGGGAATTTGGATTTAGGGGACTTGGGGCTTACTCCAAAGGAGGATGCCCATATTTGGGATTTTGATATTGGGACTTACTCTTGAGAAGGAGGTCCAGGTTAAAGATCCTCTCGTCTTTAAAGGATGATGTTGAATGAATGAAATCTCTAACCTTACTGACATAAAGCTATGTAAATCACTAGGTTTTGAGAAATGTTCCACATAATTCTTTTCAGATAAGGAATCCAACAATGTAAATATGTCATAAATGACATTGAAGAGGGTATTGAAGGCTTAATATTCAAAAGGAGAGGTGGATTTGAAGAAATCAAGTGAATAGGCAGGAGGGGCACCCAAAAATATAGAGGAATGCATGTCCTATGTGGGTGCGGAATTCATGGTCGCGCATGTACACTTGCGCGACACATGGGAACTTGCGCGACGGTCAAACCTTAGGGTAATACTTGGGAGAGACTTGGCTCATGCCCTTAGTATTATCCCCAAAGGCTTCCAAAAGAGTGGTGCATAAATTTTATTGAAGGGATAAGGCGGCGTGCAAGTATGGCCATTTCCCTTAAGGGCTGACCACTTAGGCGCGCTTGTGTTGATGAGTTTCAAAACTTAGGCCTTGTTTCCCCTATTTATAGCTTCTATTATAGGTTATAAATTACCTTAGAAGTGTTCTAAAGACTTACATAAGAGACTAGGTCACCGGGAGATCGAATATGAGTTTTGAAATTTTTCTGTTGTCAAATGGGGGCCCACAGGGGGGTATTTATAGGCTTCTAAAGACCTTGGACGAAAATAACTTAGGGTGCGCAAGTCACTTCTGTGACCAATGTGAGGCACACAAGTATACTTTCATGGCCATGCTGAAATTTGTGTGACACAAGTGTAAACAAATACTTGTTCATGACTTGGTCAATTTTTTATGATTCTTCAAAGGTTGAATCACTATGGACTAAGTTATATCCATTTTTCAGTCGTTAGAATTTGTGAAGGAAAGGAGTGTCAACAATCACTCAAGAAATATGATCAACATAAAATAAGACTAATGTGGTCCAGAAAACCAAGCAGAAATGGATCATATTATTTTTAAAATCTCTCATGGATTTATTAAAAATTAAAAATAAATTCACATTAATTTTAAAACAAAAAATCCTGAAAATTTTCCTGGAAACTTCATTTACATCCATTAATACATCCCGTCAAACTGTGAGTCCTCGTATTAATATCCAACATTAACATTAATAATGAAATTATCTATTTTAATCATTCAATATTATTAACATATAAATATAAAACATGGAATAATATGACTATTGAGACATCAGGTCCCCTATATAAGTTATATACAACATAATCTAAGTGTTGGTTTGAAATTTCATATTAAATCTCTAAACATGTTTTGTAAAAAAATGTACAGTGTTTGAAAGATAACCCCAAATAATGAAATCTCTTTACCATGATTTCTGATCTCTATCCTTCATTGGTTGAGGTTACCATCATCCATTTATGATCTTAAAATAGCGAAAACTCAATTAATCCTAATGATCATCTCATTAATGATTAGAATAATTGGAGCGAGTGGGATATATATTAAACTACTCATAAGAAAATAAATTGAAATTTTTTTTGTAGAAAGTATCTAAATGTTTAAGTATTAGTATGATCCCCCAAAGTGGCCCTACATTTTTACTTCTTCTAGAGGGCAGTACCATTTGTTATCGAATGTCTGATTGTGGATGATGTTTGTTTGATTTCAACCAACACATTTGGATTTTCCCAAATTGTGCTTCATCATTATGGGTGAGAAATGTTCTATGGATGGATTATACTAAATACACCCACTTCATATTGAGGTATATCATTCATGGAATGGGTAGGATGATGAATTAATAATCATCTTTCTTTGTTTTATTCATAGTACAAATCCATCTATTCTAGTGTTGGTTTTTCATAGGCTCCATGAATTTAATAATAAAAGGGGCGTAAATAATAAACTCAGCTCTAATAAAATTATTAATAAGTATATTATACTATTTAATATAAGAAGCCTATTGTTTAATTTCCTCATGCTTAGAAACATAGCTCTCTTGATGTTGCTATCAAGATGTCTTTTCAAAAATATTAGGGAACTCTAGGTATTCCTCAATAGTTATATGTACAGGTTCTTTATGCACCTTTAAGGCATAAAAAGGATTTTCTAGATCTAAAAATTAAAAAAATAGGTGTGATGAAAAATTAGGTTTCAATAAAATTAGAAGAGATAGAGTATGAGAAATGGTGAACTCCCTGCCTTGTTTCATATTCAGTCAATTCATCCGTGTAAAGTTCCTCTCAATGTAGATTCTCAGTGGATGGATGTAGGTAGTCAAGGTCCTCAATAGTGACATAAAATTCGACCACATGGGTGATGTATTCATTAAATGATCCATGATCTTATAATTTTCATGGGGTAGTGAGAGAAAGAAGATCCTCATATTGGTTACATAATTAAACCAATTATTATTTATCTCTTATATGTACCTCAATATCTATGTCTTCCTCATTTTTCTCATTAGGTAATAAAAGTAGCTCATCTTCTTGTTCATGTTCAAACACATGTTCAGGTACATCTGATGATTCTTATATCTATTTGGTTATCTAATCCATTTGTCCTTATAGAACATGAATATTTTCATCAATCCATTGGATAGCATACATTTGATTCTGTTTCTCCACTTTATCCTAGAAATATTATTGTGATTCATATTCAAATTTTATTGGAGGAAATGAGGTTCACTCTTCTTGTGTATTGGTTACTTCTTGATATAATTCAATGAAGTATTCCTAGAATTAAACCATCTCTATAGTAATCCAACACCCACTCATTACACAAGATTCTCCTTGAGATCCTTGATGAGGTCCTTGAATTCCTCCTCCTTGAAATTTTTTTGTGTTCCCTGATCTATCATTCCCATAAATAAGTACCATGTTTTGTAGACTATGGTTCTTTAACTTATGGATCTAGAACCTATGAGTAAATTATCCACCAATTTAATAAATTTTCATTTGAAAATGTCATGAATTTATTTTGTTTTTAATTTTTTATAAAATCACTTAAATATTTCTAGTGTATGATAATTGAAAAAGTGAACGAATTAATGATTGGATCCATATAAATGGCACCATTTTTTACAATATTCTATCATCGATAATGGTATGATAAAATTAATTTCCTAGTTTAGGATAGTGGCTAACATGGGCCATTATCTTGAGGGGTCCTTCACCTTGTTTAATTTCTTATTCTAAATCTCATAATCTAAAATATTTTTAACTTTGATTAATTTTTGAAAATAGTGACAATATTTTTGTGTTTTTTGTTTCATTTATAATGACACGGATTATTGAAATTTAATATTATAGGGAAATTTAAACAGTATGTAATTAGTAATAAACCACTATTTTTTTGGTTCTGTTTTGGGTTCAATAATTATTTTCACTTTTGTTCTTGACATCACTTTGACAATCAAAACAAGAAATATCATGTTTTCTCTTCTATTATTTATTAATAATTTATGGAATATTATTTAATTCACTGGAAATCATAATTAGACAACTCCTATAATCAAGTATGGTGACACACTGTGGTCTATGGTGTGTCAAATTAGAAGACCCAACACAATCAATATTTTTTCATCTTTTAATTCACTCAACTAATTCATATTAAGAGTTAACAAATTTATAATGGAAAAAGTGATTTAAATAACTGAATTGGGATTGCTTTAGATGAATACCACTGTGGTAGTCACCAAATAAGAGATATTCAAATCACCTATGTATAGTACTCAGTTATATCCACAAACATAAAATTAATCATTAATGAAAATTCCAGAAAATATTGACCACTTCCCAAGCCATGTCTCGTGGTCAGGCTCTCATTTTTGAGTTTAAGATGACGCAATTGTGGAATTAAAAAAGAGAATCAGAAGAGAAATAGAATAAAATGATGAATAATTTAAAAATAACGAGGGATGATAAAATAAAAGAATAAAATAAAAAAATATTTTTGATGATGAGTGATAGGGAGTGAGAGAGAAAAATAAAATAAAATAAAATAAAAGAATATAAATATATATATAGAAAATAATTAATAATTAAATAATAAAAATAGTATTAATTATAATAATAATTATTATTATATTAATGAGAATAATTTTTAGAATTTGAGATAATAAGTAAAATGTGAAAATAATTTTAAAATAATAATGTTCTGTCAATAATAATAATTTAAATAAATAATAAAACTAAAAGATGTAGAAGATCGATGGATTTGTGTTGATATAAATAGAATTCATTGTTTAATTAAAACTAAATTATAATTTGAATTAATATTTGAAATAAAAAAACTAAAATGAAAATAAGAAAAATGAAAAAAAAATTGATAGGTGGGGGTAGAAGAGTTGGATGCAGCTTAGCCCCCTTGGTGGCTTCCATCCTTGGGTGTCTATATGATGATTTTGGAAAGGTTTATCTCCATATATTTATATTAAATAATGAACTATTTGATGTAGAGGAGTCCTTATACATATTTTACATGTTATACCCACTAAATGATAAATTCACAGGTGGAATACTTCAGGAATATTATTCATCAAATTTATTCCCATTTCATCTCTAAATTTCAGAGTCATCTTCCATGTGTATATTGTGTCATGTCTATTTTACATAGAGAATTTATTTATCCTAGGATGACTTTTCATATTCCACCTCACTGAATTCATGGGAATTAATAACTTTGACAATGTGAAATTCATGCATAGAGTAATTCATGAATATTTTTTATCTATTTCAAGGACAAACATGTGAGCTGGTTTTGAGATTCTAAATGGTGTGTTTAGCTTTTGGTCCTTATGAATGAAATAAATCCCATAGAATCTAAAAATATATAAAATATAAAATTATTGACCTTTTATCACTAAAACAATTTTGGCTGAATAAAATGATTTAAAATAGTTAAAACTCAAAATAGAAAATTTTTCCAATTAGGCGTAAAATACCACTAAAACTGTAAAATGTTAAAATTTCCTTTAAATTATGACTTTTTGGGAGTAAAAAATAGAAAATTAAAAGTGTTATAAATGAAAGTATTTTCTCAATCAATTCCCACACTTGTAAATGATTCTATTCATCAAGTATAAAATCTCAACACAAAAAAATTGCATGGCACCATTCATAGTAATATTCAAATTCGAAGGTAGTAAAGTTGAAGAATATTTAATTTTGAAATAAAATTAAAAAATGTTAAATAAAATAAATATATTTTTCCCATTTTTGAAATAAAATTTCAATTAAATTATTTTGATTTTCCCACATGAAAAAAGATGTAACTTTTCTTTTAATTCATTTGAGGTGATCAATTCATTACTATTAAACGTGCCGATTAATTATCCACCTCACTTTTGAATCTTCTTTTTTATAAATCATGGAAATATTTATGTATATTTATGCTAATTTTATTTGGTCATACTTATTATCCATTGTATTGTCAAGGGACTACTTTCTCCACTTTATAAAGACAATAGAAAATTAAAATCAAGAAGACATGAATTAAAAGTTCAAATTACTCCGATGCATAATTTTGTTAGGATTTGATGATTAAAAATTGAAGCCTCATGTTGGATGATTATATCCTAAGAAAAATGCATGATATCAAACATAAAAGGGTTATAAAATTATCCCATTAATAATTTTATATCCCACTTAACCCGAACATTTAATTAAATTCACATAAATAATGAAATCGTATTGAATATTGTGTACCAATTAAATTTTCACTAATTTTATAAATTTTGTCCCTTGAAAATTATTTTCCCTTTTATTCAAAATTTCTTTTCGAATAAACACCCCATCCACCACCAAACCACATATGAGAAAAATCATTTTTCTGGTGATGGCCATTATTTATTCCACTAAGATCGAACCCATTCCATTTTATTAATATTTTCATAAAGAAGGGAAAAAATTTAAGTACATGGAATGAGTAAAAAACAATTCTCTATGCCTAAAATAATAACCCAAAGCCTTATGCCTTATAATTAATTTCACCCCAAACACCACGATTCCTTTCCCCCACACATATCAAAATTAAAATTTTTGGAAAATAAGAAGAATTTGATATGAATGGATCAAAATAGATTAACACATGGATCATTCCTCCAAATGTTGTTCATGGTTTCTATGGGATAAGAAGGATTTTTGTAAATGTGTTATATTAAGTATAATTGGTTTTAAAATGAATAATTAATCATTTTAGTTGTGATTTTGTAAAGACGTGTCTTTTACAAATTTAAATTCATGTTCTAAAAGGTGTTACGTCCGATGATTACCCCAGAAATATACTGAAGACAATATTTGAAGTAAATGGTCTAGAAAACCTCCTAAAAATGGAACATATTATCTAGTAAAATCACTCATGGCTTGATTAATATCAAAAATAATTCATATGAATTTCAAAATATCTAATCCTGAAAATTAGATGGGAAACAAAATATACATGAACCAATAAATTTACTCAAATCAAGAGTACTCATCTTAATATCCATGAGTCACATTAATCATATACATTTACATTTTACACATTCAAGATTATTGACATTGAAATATAAAATAAGGAATCATGGGATTAGGAAAAAATCATGTCTTTTAGAAAGTTATGTAATGGATAATCTAGGTGATGGCATGAAATATCACATTATATCTCTAATCATGTTTTGGAAAAAATATAGAGATTTTAAAATAAAAAAAGTACTACCTTTACCATGAATATAGGTCTATCTCCTTCATTATTTGATGCCACATTTTTATATTAATGAAACTAAAATAGAGAAGAATATAATTTATAATAAGGATTCTTTATTTAATGAAAAAAAAATATAAGAGGGATTTGGATTCTTGCTGAAATTCTCCCCAAGAGATAAATTGAAATCTAAATTCCTATAAATAATGTAATCAGATAAGTATCGTTATGATCCACAATGTGGGCCCAAAATATATACTAAATTTAGAGGGCAGTCCTAGTTTTTATCCATTGTCTGATGGTGGATTGATATTCACATATTTGTACAATCACATATGGATTTTTGTAGCTTGTACATCATCCTTCTAGGTGACGAATGATCCATGTCCATAGAATATTAGATACTCCACCATCATAATGAGTTATAACATGAATATATGGGGTAGGATGAAGTATGAATCATCCTCATTTTTGGTATCTACTTGTTTAACCTCCATCTTTCCAGTTTTGGATTCTCATGGGCTGTATGAATTAAATAATAAAATGGGAAGTAAGAAGCACTATTAAAGTGAATAAAATTATTAATAAGTAATTTCTAATCATTAATATTAGGATCCTCTTATCTGAATTCGTAATGATTATATACATGGATCTCTCTATGGGGATCATTATATGTGTTGTCATCATAATGATGGAGTCATATTTTTTCCTCAATAAGTCAATGTTCAGTTTAATCATCATTCTTAATATTATAGAAAATATTGACTGTATATGAATATTTAAAATAGAAGGTATTTATAGAAAATTTAGTATTAATAAATTCAATATATATAGAGTATGAGAAAAGGTCAAATCGTAGTCTTGTTTTAGATTAGATTAATTCCTCATTTGAAAGTTCCTCTTAGTGTATATTCTTTGTGGATGTAGGTATGTAGTTGGGATGCTTCATATTTACATAAAATTACACAACTTTGGTGGTGTCTTAACTAAATTATTCTAGCCATTATTCGTTTTATGGGGTGGGTAGAACAATTAGTTCCTCACATTCATTACAGAACTATTAAATTTTTTGTTTTTCTCCATTATGTAGCTTAGAATCCAAGTCTTCTCCTTTTTTACCCCATAGACAACAAGTGGGTCATCTACATGTTCATGTTTACTCTCCAGTTATGGTTCTTCTGATGATTCTTGTTATAAAGTAGTTATCTAATCCGTTTGGCCTTAGAGAGCACAAAAAGTTTCCTCTAGCCCTTGAATATCATACATGAGTTTTTTCTTTTCGACTTTTTCCTAGAATACATTTGGGGATACTTATTCAAATGTGTTGGGAGGAAATGTGGATAAATATTATTGTGTCATTTCAACTTATTCAATGAATTTTGGGAATTATTCCTAGAATTTTTTAGTTTTCTATCTAATCCATCAACCAGTAATTGCATGAGGGTCTCTATGAGACCCTTGATGATTTCCTTGAATTCATCCTCTTTGAAAATTTGGCATCATAATCCCTTGATCTATCTTGACCATAATTAAATTACCTATTCTATATACCATGTTTCTCCAAATTCTGGACCTCGGACCTATGAGTTTTAATTCTAGGAATTGAAAAAAATCCCTTGAAAACATCAGGTAGTTTTTTTATTTTTTTATAAATATTTAAATTTATCTAAAATGTGGGAATATAAAAAATGAAGAAACAAATGATTATCTCCCTTACAATGTAAACAGTTTTAGAGCATAATTGTTATCAGGCATGGAAAATGAAAAGTAAAATCTGATTAAAGCAGAGTAGCTGATCAGGGTCATCTCACTGAAGATAATTTCTGTTTTTTAACATACATTTATTAAATCATCTAATAAAACTTTTTTTTGTGGTTCTGAATAATTAATTAAATCAATGGAAATATTTTCTTTAGTTACATTTATAATGAAATTTTACCTGGATATTTAATATATAATTAAAACCTAAATAGAATTGAATTATAAATAAATATGGGGGATTTGGCGGTTTTTTTGGGTGAGTCATTATTATTAATTATTTTTTTGATTTCAGTTTGATAATACAAATACAAAATCTAATGTTCAAACTACTATTCTTTATCTAGAAACATTCAAATATCATTGAATATCTAAGTAATATTAATTCCACCTCATTTGATAATCATGGTTGATGACTCAACATAGTCTACGGTGTGTCCACTTCATGGACACCACTCAATTAAGGATGTTTAATCCATTGATTACATCAAATACTTTATATGATGAGTGAACCAATGGAGATGGTGAAAACTAATTTAAATAAAATTAAATGTACAGATTGAGTTTCATTTTATTGGGGATGTCACCATAATAGGGATATTCTCCTAACCCATGCATACTACTCGAATCTATATAAGAAACAAAATTAAACTTTATAGAAAATCAAATAACATCTTGAACTCCGAATTGCCAAGCCTTTTGTCCAGTCTCTCATTTCTAAAAGTTAGATATCACAATTGTATAGATAAAGTGGATAATTTGTGAAATAGAATTAAAGAATGAATAATTTTAAAAGAATGGGGTTAAGAGAATAAAATAATAAAATAAAAATATAATATAAATAGTGCAATTTTAATAGAAATAGTTATTATTATTTTATTTTGGATAAGATTTTTTCAGAAAGGAGAGAAGAAATAAAATGAGAAAATAATTCTAGAAGTAGAATGTTATAGTAATAATAATAATTTAAATAAATTATAATAATAATAATAAAATTATTTTTATTTTTATTATTAATTTAAAATTATAAAAATAATATATGGATAATATGAATGGATTTGGTTTGAAACAAAACCATGAATATTTTTTTATATAATAAATTATAAAGGAAATTAAAATTTAAAGTAAAAAAAATAAAGATAAAATTAAAATTAAAAAAATGAAACAAAGAATATATAAGGGAGAAGAAGAATTTCTGAATTCTCAACCCCCAATGGTGGCTTCCCCCTTGGGTGTCGAGTTGATAATTTTGGAAGGGCGATTAACCCTCTTACTATAGGAAAAAGGATAAATTTTGGTTCTAGAATGTTCCTTCGAAAGATTCCACATATTATACCTTTTAAATGTCCAATAAATATATTGAGTAATTCATTAATGTTGTAGAAAATATTATTCTATTTTCCCCCACATATTTCAAATTTCTCTTCCATGTGTAGTGAGAGTTATGTTTAGTTTACTTTGAAAATTTATTCTGCCCTATCAGAGTATTCATATTCCACATTGCCAGTTCACCATGCATTAATGACATTAAAAAGGACCTATTATTATGTGGAAGGCTTCATGAAAGTTTTTATTCAATTTCATTGAGATTTCTATTTAAATTTTAAATTATTTGGTACATCCATATATTTTCAAAAGTATAAAGATAAACAATTTATACATATGTGCAGTTTTTTCAAGGCCAAACATGTGAGCATGTTTTCGGCATCTAAATGGTTGATTTTTCATTATGTCCAATGGAATGAAATTAAGACCATAAATCCATTTATCTCATGAGAAAAGATATTTTAAAAATTTTTTAATGAAAATTTTGTGGTTGGAAACAAACCATTTTAAAATAGATAAAATCCAAAATAGGAAATTTTCCAATTAATCTCTAAATAACTCTTAATCCACAAAATTCTACAATTTCCCGTAATATAAATTTTTTTCAATTTAATAACATTTAAATTTGATGTAAAATTATTGAAAATTGTTTTTCACTCAATTACACAATACATAAAAAATGGTTTTCCCAAGGAATAAAATCATAACATTGAAGGATTGAGGATACCAATATTACAAATATTCAAATTTGAAGGCAATAAAATTAGACAAACATAAATTTCAAATAAAATTTTAAAATGTTATAGAAAATAACAATTCCATTATCTATTTTTCAAGGAAATAATTAATTCACGTATTTTTATTTTCCCCTTTTAAAAATGATAGATAATTTTCTTTTATTAATTCATGATCATCAATTCATTATTATTAAAGAATACAAATCATGATATACCTAACTTTTTAATATTTGCTCTCATACATCATGATAAAATTCATGTATATTTTTTTCATATATTGTGAAGATGATCTATATATTAATTCATGTAAAGGGAATATATTATCTATGTTTTAAATAATAATATATAAATAAAATAATAATGAATTTCATTAACGTTTCAAAAGACTCATCGGATTATGGATTGTAGGATTTGTTTATTAAAAAATAAACGCTCAAGGAAGAGGTTTGTATCTTAAATAAAATACATAATATAAAAAAACTATAATGTAATTATCACCTTTAATGTATAATCTCCCACTTCCCCCAAAAAATTAGAGAAAAAGTAAAGACTAATGAAAATATATTGAATAGTGTAATCCTTCTTGTTTTTTTCACTACATTTATATTTATTTTCTTTTAAAAATATTTTTCCCATATTTTTCAAAAATTATTCATAGAATAAACCTCAAAGCCCGTGAATAGCCACATATGAAAAGAATTCTTTAGTCTGGTGATTGTGATTTTTAATTCCTCAATTTCAATACCCATTTTCTCATTTTAATTTTTTTCAAGTTGGAAAAACAATTATATACATTGAAAAAATAAGAAAAATTTAATTTTTCTGATTATAAGAACCCCACACTAATTTCTTAAAATTAATTTCACCCCATGTAACATGATTCCCTAAACCCCCACATGTGAAGTTTGAAATATCTTCCAAAAACTAAGAGTTGGGTACAAATGGAAAAAATACCATGAAAATGGATCATTTCTCTATAGTTCATTCATGGATTCTATGGGACTAAAAAATTGATGTAAATGTTGTATTTTAAGGATATGGGGGTTTAAAAAGATTCCTCACTAATTTTAAATGTTACTTTGTATAGTCTTATATGTTAAATGTTCAAATTCATGTTTATATAGGTTTTATTTCAAATTATCACTTAAGAAATATGCTCAAGATAAAATATGAATTAATTATTCTATAAAACCTCTTGGGAAGGGAACATATGGTTTGGAAAAATAACACCTAAAATGATTAATAAAAAAATTAATTCACAAAAATTTCAGAACATCAAAGGATGAAAAATTATTTGAATGTTTCATTTTAATTAAACTAGAAATTCCCACAAATCTTGAGTCCTAATTTAAATATACATGTCGGATATTAATGATCAAATTCTACATTTTAATCATTCAGTATAATTAAAATTTAAAACTAAATTATGTAATCATATGATTTCTAATAAATATTTTCTTTTATAAAAATTACGTAAAGTATAATCCATGTGTGGGAATGATAATTCCATTTAATTCTATAAACACATTTTGGATAAAAAATGTAGACATATTAAATGAAACCAACAAAAATTAAACCCACATTCCAATGAAACATGATCCTTCCCATTTTTTAGTTTAGGATGAATTATTCCCTTTATAAACCTACAAAATAGAATAACTCAATTAAGAACATGAATCATGTGATTAATGATCTAAAATAATAGAGGGAGTGGGATGAAAAATTAACAACTATTATGAAATTAATTTTAAATCAATATTCCCTAAAATAATGTAATTTTATAAGTATCAGTATTATCCTTGAATTGGAAGGTGAATTTTTACTACCTCTAGAATGTAGTTCCATTAGTTATCCATTGTCTAATAGTGGATAATGTTTTGCTTATTTGAACCATCACATAGAGATTTTCCCTGTTTGTGATTCCACATTATGTGAGAGTAATTTCCCATTGATAGAGTATACCAAACCATACCCCTTCACAATGAGGTGTAGATATCATGGAAGGGGTATTATGATGTAATAATCATCATCGTTATTGGTTGCCACATATGAGACCTCTGTATTTTCTAGTTCTGGAATATCATGAGCTAAAATAATTGAATAATAAAAGGAGAAGTAAATATGTATCTTAAGATGAATAAATTTTTAATATGGAAATTATCACCATTAATATGAGCAGCATCATGTATAATCTACTCCAGCTTAATAATTTGGATATCTTGAGAGGGATCCTTATATTTTTGTCATCAAAAGTATGGATCTCTATATTTTCCTAAATAATTGCATGTCTAGGTTCTCCATTCTCTTCTATGGCATTGAAAAGATTTTTTGAATCTGAAAATTCAAAACCATAGCGAGTGATATAAAATTCAGTTTTAATAATATCATAACAGATAGAGTTTGATAAGATATAAACTCCATGTCTTTTTTCATATTCAATTAATGCCACATTTTAATGTACCTCCTGAAGTATATTCTCAGTTGATGGAATAAGTTAGTTTGACTCCTACATATTTATAAAAAATTTCCAACTTAGATGGTTTCTTCCTTTAATAATTCCTGATCTTCTACTTTTAATGTAATTGAGAGATTAATATGTTCCTCACATTCATTATATAAGTCATGAAATTATTTTTGATCTCAAACCAGTAACAAGAAAAACATGTCATTTTTCATTACCTAGTCAGGTATTAAAAGTAGTTCATCTTCTGGTTCAGGTTTAGACATAGGTTTAGTTTCATCTAATGATTCCTCAATTTATGTAGTCATAAAATCCATTCACCATTATATAACATGAAACATTTCACCAAGCCATTGAATATAGTACATCAGTGTGTGATTTTCCACTGGCTCCTGGAAATATTTTGCGGATACTTCTTAAAACATGTCAGGATGGAATTAAGATCATATTTATTGTGTCTTGGCCACTTATTGATATAATTGTGTGAAGTATTCGTAGAATTCAGTGAGGTTTCATGACAATCCTTCAACCATGGACTGTTCGAAGGACTCCTTGAGATCATAGATGATGTTATTGAATTAATCCACATTGAAAATTTGGTTCCATTATCCCTTAATTTATTTATCCCATAAAGACACTATTTATTCTGTACACTAGAGTGATTCAAAATTTGGTTAGGGAACCTATAAGTAATATTAAAATGAATTCAAAAAAAATCCATTTGAAAATAGGATGGATTTTTTAGTTTTTATTTTTTAAAAGAAATTAAATTTACCTATAATGTGAAAATAGAAAATTTGAATGAAAATATTATTGTGTCCCTATAAATGGTTTTACTTTTGACGTATGCTAGTCATGGGACCTGGCAAAAGAAAATTAATATCCTAGTTCATCATATAGGTTGGCTAGTGTTTTCTCACTTAAGCACTCTTTATCTTTGTTCACTTAAATTTTCTAAATCACCTAATCTAACAAATTTATTAAGGTTTTTTTTAATTAATCAAAACAATGAAAGTATTTTTTTCATTACATATCTATTGAGAAGAAATATAGAAATTTAAACAACCATGAAAATATAAAAAATCGTATTATGCATAATGAACATGGTATTGGGGTTCAGTTTTGGGTTCAATAATTATTATATTTTGTGTGTTTGATTAAATATTGATATTAAAAACATAAAATTGAATATTTTAAATACAATTAATTATTTAGAAATTATGGAATATCCATGAGTTCCAAAAAAAATTAATTTCTCCTCATATTCTATTCAAGGTTGATGAAACACATTGGTCTAAGGTGTGCCTAATTCCAGGACCCATCATAATCGATGTTCTTTCATCCATTGATAATCTAAAATATTTATAATAATAATTTTATTACTTGAGATATGGAAAAGTTATTTAAATAATGTAATCGTGATATATTGTTTTTTATTTAATTGTGGATATTCACCACATCAGTGAAATTCTCCTCACCCATTCATACTACTCAATTATATCTACAAACATAAAATTAAAAATTTAGAAAAATTCCAGAACATATTGACCTCCCGTAAACCAGTCCTTAGGGAAATGCACTCATTTACCGGATTAATAGATAAAAATAGTGGTAATGGATAATAGAATAAGAAGATAAATTGAATAGAGTAATGGATAATAAAAAAATTATTGTGGGTGAGAGAATAAAATTATAGAATAAAAATAAAATTGCGATGATGAGAGAAGGTCTGGAAAATAGAAGAAAAGAAAAAAAGAATTATATTCATTTAAGATTATAAATAATTATAAAATAATCAAAATAATAACAATAAATGTTATTATTAATATATATATATTATAATAATTTTAAAAAATTACGTGAAGAAATAAAATGTGAACAAAAAACTAAAATGGTGCATAAATAATACTAATTTAAATGGATAATAATAATATTAATAATAATAATATTATTATTATTATTAACAGTTATTAATATTATTTTAAATGAATATAATTAAAATAAGGATAATATGGTTTGATTTTGATGAAATTAAAAAAATCAATCGAATAATTTAAAAAAAATTATGATAAAAATAAAAAAGTAAAATAAAAAAAACTAAAATAAAAATAAAAAACTAAAACACTGAATAAAGGAGGATGGATAGTAGTTATAGGTATCTCACCCCCATGGTGGCTTCCCTCCTTGTGTATTGTGTTGATGATTTCGGAATGGGACATCACCTTCATATTATAGGTAAGGGTAAAAGTATGGTTCTAGAATTTTCCATCACAAAGTTCTATATGTTATCCCATTTAAGTTTCAAATTATGTGAATATTTACTCTCAAATGTTTTTGATTTATGACTTTTACAATTCTCGTTCAAATTTTAGTTTTATTCTCACGATGTATAGAGTATTATGCCTATTTTACTCTGAGAATTTATTTTCCCTAGGAATACACATCATATTCCACATCACTGGATTACCATGAATTAATGACATAAGAAAAGGCCGATTAACATGTAGATTACTTCATGGAGGTTGTTTATATATTTATTTTATGTTTCCCCACTAAATGGTAGCATATTTGGTCTGTCCATTTTTTAGATATGGTACAAACATTAAAACTCTCCGAATCAATGCATTGTTTTCAATACCAAACATATGAAGTTGTTTTGTCCTTCTAAATGGTGGATTTAGCATTGGGGGCAGAAAAATAATAATCCAAATATAAACAAAACAAATATATTTTCAATTTTTATCAGTGAAAGAAAATTTTGTCGCAAAAATTAAAATCATTAAAAATGTTAAAATCCAAAATAAGCCATTGCTTCTAATTATGATAACTAATACCTCTAAAACCATAAAACACGGAAATTTACATTATAAAACATTTTACCTGGATTAAAAAAATTTAAAATTCAATGTAAATTTATTTATAATATTAGATCTATCACTATTATACCATATTTAGAAGACGTGTATCCAAAATTATTTTTTTATAAGGGTTGGTGTGTGGCTTACCCATTGAAGCTACCCTTCATAAGTGGATGAATCCTTGATGGATTGTTTGGGGATAAGAAATTGAAGATTTCAGAGTATTTCTTTGAGAATATATTATATTGAATAGGATTTTGTGTAGGAGTGACACATGTGAATGGAATGATTTCATCAGGATATAGTGTCCTGAGTAAGAATCAATATGGTTTAGGGATTGATTGAATGGAGTTGATAGAGTGTATGAAATGTTGGGGTATTGGTTTTTAACATTAGAAAGTCTTAATATGTATCCCAATAAGTTGGGTATCAAAATACTATTAGTTATAGGATGGGATTTGGGGCATACAATGAATGAATATACCTATGAATACAGTAGGGGATTACACATATAATTAGACCATGTAAAGGGAGACTAGTAGGGATTTAATCTATGAGGGATGATAATAGGTGGATAATGATCAGATTCATGGATTCCATTAACCTATAGGATCATTTGAGTTATAATCAATGTGAGAAACAAGAGGAAGTATTAAAAATGGCATGTGTGTCGCAAAGATGCACAAATGAAAGATGTTGTGGGGATTACACATGCAAGATTCCATATGAGGATTACTATCCATGATAGGAGGATTTCATTAAATGCATGTGTGGATTATGATTAGAATCATCCCTTGGAGAGAAATCCCAAAATGTTTGGGATGTGTTATTAAGTCTGTGGGACGTGAATAAGATCATGTTTCCTATCCCCTTTCTGATTATTGTGTATTTTTGGGTCAATGATTAGAAGGAGTTCTACCTACCGCTTGAAATGGTAGGGTATAACACAATGAGGGACACCCATGAGTATGTCATTACCTATGAATGGAATGTTATAAAATTTGATGAGGATATCATTGAATTTCACTCATACATTAGACCTCCTGCATTTTTCGGACATGGAGGGGTCATATTTTAACGTCATGTTTTTAGGATTTTAGTTTTAGGATTTATTCTTCCATCTTGATCGGTTGTGGGGGGACTCACTCCATACCATGTGGACATACATATCCACTATACATATGCCCTTGGTGGAACCTGGCTTTATAAATTCAATGATAGAATGATGTGGAGGAGTTGCCTATCATGACATCCACATTAGCATGCCTATACTAAAAATCAATAGTCATTAGTGTACCTATGAAAAAAATTATGAGGTATTTAAACAGAATAAGGAAAACACCGTGGGGGACCAAGAAAGCAATGAGCACATTCAAGGATGGACGTACACAAGAGCTATATGATAATAATGTGAGTTTGATGCAAAGCATTCTCAGACATGTTTATTTGGAGTAAGGGAACCCCATAGAGTTTCATGGAGAGTGTGCATGTAAGATGGCGTGCTTGCACGAAAAGGTCAAGGTTAAGCGCAATATAGGGATTCACTAAAAACCAAGGATGCATATAAGAGGGATAATTTGAGTGAACATGAAATTGGGATACATAAATTGACTGAGGTTTACACAACTCTTGGACCACTGAAGAAAGGACCCTAGGAAACCAATCATACAATATATATACGTCGAGGTTACCTTGGCTTTCAGGATTCATGGAAGAGGATTCCTATACATACCAGAGCTCCGATTTGACTTCTAGAAGATATCCCATGAGAAGGGGGGTCACATTAAATAAAAAAAAATATGTCAGCACCAGTGTGAAATATTCCATCCATGAAAGTGGTCTTCTGTGTAGTCAAACCCTTTTCCATGGAGAACGATCATGCAAGAGGATGGTTGATAATAAATTGAACACACAAGTGTCTAAATATGGACTTCCAACATAAGTTCACACCACAAAACCTGCACAAACCTCCCTTTTTTCATAGAATGATCTATTTAGTTGTATTATAACATCTGTTTCCAAAAATATGTCCATTTGCAGCTACATTAGAATTCAGTGCGAACAATGTCATAATTTCATGGTTGTAGTTTCCATTTCCAAAACCCAAAAAGGTGATATTATGTGGCCACACTCATTATTCCATTGAAACAGGTGTATCCTAGGGTCGTTTTGTTAGTATTAAAGTGAAATAGAGTTATTAGAGTCATAGGGGTACGTTTTGGAGTTAGTTTACTTGTGTGGATTGTTTTCAAGATTTAACGAAATTATTCAACTAGGGGATTGAGTTTAGTTTTCAAATTGTATAAAAAATGAAGTTATGGTACAAAACATATCCCTTTTATAGATCTCTGATAACCTAATAGTCAACATAGATATTCCTGGAATTTTTTGGGGGTATAAGTTCTTGCATGCATCATAGTGTGGGTAGTAATGATCATTCATTCCCTTTCGGTAATAGATTACCAAAATATTCACAATAATACAAATAGGTTTTTCTTATATAACATAGGGTATTATCAATAATAAATAATCTATTATTAAATGTTAGTTTATTAAATTCATATATCTACTATTGAGTGTCTCTTCATTAACATGGTTCATGATAAGGCATTGATAGAGTGACTAATATCTATGAATTATTACACTATGAATATATTTGATATTAATAACCATATGTGTTCAGTATATATTACATAATCATGGGGAAGGTAATTTAAATTTATTTGAGAATTAAAATATAGATACTTAATGCTTAATGAATTATTTATTAATAGATGGCTCATTATATTTAATGTTGATATGGATCCTCAAATAGTAGAGGATTATTCATAGTCTTATATTTTCTCTACCTATTTGGTTGGGAATGTACCAACAAAAAATTGGTTCTTCTATATTATTTTCCATTTATAGTGTATTGAATCACTATATGATGTTTATCCAAACTCACGATGCTAATTTTATTCAATGATTGTATTTTTAGATTCTTTTTAGGTAGTATTAATTGATGATATTACAAATTAATTGAATTAAGTTAATTATTGATTATTTTATTCTGTAGTATAATTGTATTCATGCATAGGATTAGGGTTATCGGTAACCCTAAGACAAGTTCAACGTGAATATCTATGAAATCATGTGTTTTAGAAATGCCACTAGAATAAGTTTTTAGTTTGGCATTGTTTCACTTCTATATTCCCTATATAAACTTAATATCCATAGCATGTTTTGGAAGTTGAATATTTTGAAGATGTGATCAAACTTGGATTTTTGGTACATGATAACTCATCTTCGTGGATAAAATGTGTACTTAAATGGAAAAAATACCACATTAAAGAAGGATTAATTAAGGATTTCTTCCTTATTGATGAAAATATATTCTTCTAGGATATGATTCGTGTAGTTGTGTTTGTGGTATAAGAATATATTGAGCTGAATGATTCATAAAACATCCAAATTTACCACCTTTAGATTATCACCATCAGTCCCATATTTTTAACAGTTATATTTTTGATGATTTCATATGACTGATGGTTATAAATAGTCAATATTATGGAGTTAATGAGTATTTATGAAAAATTCATTTTAAGAAAAAATATTTTCATATATTATTATGGGAGAATTATTTCTATTGTAGTATTTTCATTTGGAAATTGTTGAATCAAGTAGAGTTACTCAATGGACTATTATGGGTATATAATCTTAGTGGTATTAGTGGAAAAAACCTATAAATCAATGTAGAATATGTTGTAATGGTTACCATATTTCTCTTTTAAGAAATTAATTTTCCCCAAATGTATTCTCTAGGCTTACTCCCCTAGAATGTATGGTTTTAATATTAATAAGCTTATAATAATAAGTAAATATTTTCATCAATTTATTAGATATCCTACGTAATCATAGATATATGATGTGTAATTTATAGAATAATTTTCTGTTGGTTTTTTGGGATATGTGTGTCCTCATTGAATAATGGATCCAGGATGTGGATCTTAGTTATTGTTTATGAGACCTCTAGTTTTTTGAGAATATAGATCCAAGTATAGTGTTTGAGGAATTTTTTTGAGCATCTCATGAATCCTAATGATTTTCTAGGCACAATGAACACAATGTTGAAAATATGAGACCCACGAACTATTTTTCATGTTATTTCATTCATACCTCTTTTGATTGAAATAAAACCCATGGGTAATTTTTTTTTGAATTTTGTAGGTAGTATCAGATCCAAATCAAGGAAACCATGGTTCAAAAAAAGGTGGTGAAAAGTTTACTCTTCAAAAATCAATAATTTAGATCATGATATTCAAGGTAGTTTCTTAGTGGTTTATTTGTGTAAATCTCAAGGTCATATTGAATTATGTGAAAAAAATGGCAATGTGAATTGGTATTAAATTATCCCCCAAGGAAATATAATTTTTTTTGTAATGGATATCATTAGGACACTATCCCATTTTAATTACGGTCACATATCTATAAATGTTTGTGAAATAGTAAATAAGCATTATTTTTTTGGTATTTATGGATATTTTATTTGTGGGATGTTCTCATAAAGATGTTGAGTTCACAATATTTACTCCATATTAAATAGAAATATATCTTAATGAGTCATCACAGGTTATGTAATGAGTAATTATGAAATATTATTTTGTATTGATTTCATGGTATTCTTTATGTATGTTTCGTGGAGATTTGGTGATTTCTATTTGGAAATTTTTGATATGTGGTGATGAAAGATTCATTATCTATTTTAGTTTTATTCACTTTTTCTTGGAATATGTTATCCTAGGGTCTAGAGTTGATTGAGAGTGTTATATGAATGGTTGGGACTACCCTCCATGGAGTATGGTGGAATGGATCACTGAATATTTTTGTGTTTAATGAATCATTATTTAAGGATGTTGATGTTATTTCTTGATGTGCATGTTAGCCACATTCTTATAGAGTGATGAAAACCCAACTAAGAGGTATTCGGTAGTGGATGTGAGTTTATAGGTAATCTATTGAGATGAAGAGTGTCAAAGTTTGAGGTATTTTTTTCATTAAATTTAGATAGTATGGTACTCTAAAATATGATTCCCAATATAAAGATACATTTTTGGTTTATTTCCATAGGAATTAGTTTTAACATGTTGTTATTACTTTGGGGTTCCTTTTTTGAAAAGTTATTTGATAATTATTTTTCGTTAGAGTCTTTTTTGGAGATTATAATCACATTATTAAGGATATAATATGATAAGAAAGAGTTGTGTTATTATTTTGTTGAGGTAAAGGATGTTTCCTGAGTAACTCTTAGTTTTCGTAAATATGATGCCTGTCATGGTGAATAATTTTTGAGTGGGGATAAGATATATATACGGTGTGGTTTTTTTTGGATATTTATTTTATTAGTTGAGGTGGTTTATATTATGATAAAAAATATTAAATACTGAAGAATATATAGAGACCCATATATTTTATAATAATGTTTTATAAAATTTTTGTGCATTGAAGTAGGGGTACTCAAATGAGGGTAAAATGATTAATTTCACCCATTAATTGACATATGAATGTTTTTTTATTCTTTTGTTAATATTATAATGTGGTAATTATACATTGGTTTAATTTTTGTAAAATTCAATAATGGGATAATTTTAAGGGTTAATTAATATTTTTTTGATGTTCCAATTATTCTAGTGAGGTTATATTGATAGGTAGGGGGAGAAACCTGATTTTCTTTTTTCCCAATTCATTACTAATTATAATTAGTAAAATCCCCTCCACCAATTCGGATGATTTTATATCTTACACATTAATGACATATTTCACATCACGTAAAAGATAAAAGTTAAATAGAGAAAAAAAGATTCCATTTTTACAAGGTTTACCCCCATTGTGGGTGATTGCATATATTATGTGTTTGGGTTGATTTGGATTTAATTATTTTATCAATCATGGAAGATTTAATTTAAATAACTAATAATGTATCAAATTGAACTCAATAATTAAATTATATGGGAAAGTATCATCCCTATCCCATATATAGTAGACAATTATCCTTAACCATAACGGTTATTTACTAATAGTATTTTGTCACCTCAGAAGTTATTTGTTCTAGAATCACATTACATTATAATGGTCATATAATTCTCATAAATGAAAAAAAATATTATGTTTTCTCAGGGTATCAATTCATTAATAAGATAAATATTCTTCTTAAAAAATAATTATTCATATAATGATTAATTATGAAATTCAATAGAATTTATTGTATCCCTGTTATGTCTCCATCAGAATGATCAAATCAAGTAGTATAAAAAAATATTATAGTTTAATTCTTATCGAACTCTAGGAATGTTGATTTGAATTATGTAATTTTAAAAACAAATCAAATATATTATTCTTTTAAATCCATAGGAATCCAAATTAGATCAAAATTTAATTATTTTGATTTATATAAAAAAATTGTCCATCTCACATCCTTTCAAGATTCATCTGATCATCATGAAAAAAAATAGTAGAATCACATCATCATGGATTTCAAATGATCTTCCAAAAAATAAATTTCAAAATAACTTTTCCATTACTCAGATATCATTCAGTAGTTATATGAGGATATATCACCGTCACCAAAATCTCACATTATCATCATTATCATCATCATTCCCATAATGACTACGTGTCCTTCTATATATATAATAGAGTGTTGAGACCTATATAAAATCTAGAAATACATGCTCAAAAAAATTCACTATTGGATTTCCTTATAATCAAGTGACTATATATTCTTTCTTTACCACATCAAAAAAATGTGTCTTTTCCACATCAATTTCAATTTTTATCATCAGTCAATTTCCATTAGGTAAGGACCCATCCACATAGATTACATAAATTAAATTAATTTAATACATCACATTGAGGATCTATTAAGTTTTGTAGCTATAGAGAATTAGGTAAAAACTTATTCACAAAAACATAAATATTACAAGTGGACACTTTTTCTCACTATCCATTATTTTAATAAAACAAAAAAAATTTAAAAAGAAACATGTCTAGTTCCATGTAATAGACAACATGAAATTCCTTGATCCCATCCTTCACCATAATCATCATTAAGTCCCGTGAAAATCATTTCAAAAACATGGGATGAGCATAACAAATCAAATTAATAGATTTATAATTAAAGAAATCATTATTCCATCAATACATACAAAACATAATCTCTTTAACATACCTCATAAAATCATAATATTTATGAATAACACAAAAAAATCATAAATCATAAAAGTAACATGTGGAATCGATAACAAACTTACATTGTAACTTTCAAAGCTACTTCACGAGTTAAATTTGGAATAACCATCATAGTATATTCCAAAAATATCTTCGGTGAAACATTAATGTTTACCTCTATCACGTTACCCAATTCATTGGAGGTCTATCTCGGGCTCACCCACCAAAGGTTTATCACATAACCACAATTATAAAAAAAATCTCACGAACCATAGCATAATCATAACACATGAAAAAGCATAAAGGAAATATAACATTTCTACATTGAAATAATCATTCAATATATTGACATAATCAATCCATTCTGTAAACCATTTTCAAAACATTTAATAAATATATTTTTAATTAAATTTGTCCCATGCCATGTTGAAACCTTTTAAGGAATTAAAATTTTAAAAAATTAATGTCCTTATAAATAAATCCTAAAAAATAATTTTTAAAACATGGATATTATGATGAATAAATCATTAAAACATTTAAAATGATGTTTTAGTTAATGAGTCCCTTACCACATGAGAAAATAATTGATTAAAAATAATTACTAAATAACATTTAATAAAACATGTAATATCATTAGAATAATAAGATTCACGATATAGTATTTCAAAGGGATGTATATACACATTATAGGATAATAAATGTGTATGAAAAAACAATATGAATCAATGAAATGACATTGATATGAAATCCCTTACAAATATTGTATAAATGACTCAATAATTTATCAAAGAGGAGATTATGTACATAAATAGTATATCCAAAAAATGGAAGTGGAAGGTACAACATAAATAAAAAAATTTATTCCACACATAATCATATCACATAATAATCAAGAAGTACACGATTAACCCAAAGAATAGAAATTGGGTTAATAAGTTCCCTTACTAAAATTCGGCAGCCTAATGACATCAATTAAAAATTCAGATTTTGAGATGAGGAGAGGTAGAAGGTTATAATATCACATGGAAATACAATTCACTGTAATTAGGATATATAATAACATATCCCAACATAATAAAACGGAAATTAAAATTCATAACATAGAAGAAGTCTTTGACTAAAAGAGTACATGGAAATGTTCTCTTACCTCATGTCTGACTTGTCATGTATATTCCTTGTTATTTATGTATAATAAACCTAAGTTATTTTATAGTTTCTTAGGAAAAAATTTCAGGTTTATTATTCCTTTTATATCACTTATTACCTTCGTATAACAATTAGTTAATTATTTCAGTTCATATTGGACATTTTTTCGATGGTCGGAACATGCATAAAAATGAACTTGTTATAATTACAAATTCTCCTTATGTTCAAACTTCCAATATCTCCAAATTGATATTACTGATTTGTAATAATATATATCATATATATTTTTTATATAAGTATTTATAATATTAGATGTCATTTGGATATATGAAAATGAAATTCAATGTTCGCGGAGACGGTAAGTCGTACGAACGCATGAACGCTCCTTCCCTTTCATTTTTTCTTTTTTATAGAATGAAAAAAATAATAGGTTGTTATATTATTATTCCAGTATAAATTTATATTTTATAATAAATAAATTTGTTAATTAAATCCATACTTTATATGTTGCATGTATGGTATGAACGATTCATATCACTTTGAGGGGGCGGTTGTCCGCACTTCCTCAAATGAAATTATCATATATATAAAACATGAAGAGCTTAAATGTATGTTATAAATGATAATTAATGTATCATAGAGATAAAATAAATATAATAAATATAGTATATAATTATATTTTAATCATTATGGAAAAAATTAGAGGTGGTAGGGGAAAATAGAACAATCATCATTTAATGAGGCTGCAGTTCTCTATAACAGAAACAATATGTTCAAATCCATTAAATAGAGGTGTGTCTAAGTGTAGTAAGAATAATTCTCATAAAAATAACCATTTATATTGATATTACTAGTGTTGTTATATAATCAATGAATAAGAATATCATAGGTAGTGGAGAAGGAAAAATAATGGAAAAAACATTAGACAAGACGTGACCTCAAATCAGGTAACTTATTTTGATTCGAGCCAAAGAGCTCTATTGAATAGCATTTTTCCTTGTGGAAGATTTATTGGAGGAATAGAGGGATGATTGGAGAATTTTTTGGTCATTGTTTTGATGATCCAAGGGTCATGAGATAGGTGATTAATGTTTTATAGGTGGTGTCCTTTAATAATAGGGAGGAGGGGCTCCTTAAGAAAGTTTGAAAGTATTATTTTATTATAAAATTATATTATTTTTCAAAATGACCAAAACTCATTAAAATAAAATAAAATATGAATATAAGTCAAAATAAAATCATCCAATAATAATTGTATAGGTTTTGTATATTTTTTAATCCTTATATTTTTTATTTATCCTTTCGTTATCTTATTTAACTTTTACCATGTCTTCTTGTATAATCAACTATATGGTTAATATATTTATTATAAAATTACATTCAGATAAAAATGAATTAGTAATTAAATATGTAACATCATATATGTAATTTTGAATAATATTATTTTTTAGTACAATTGTTTCATTTAAAAAATATGAATTGATTTAAAAACTATTTAATCTCAATTTTTGTACAATTCCTATCATGAATTTTTAAAAATTAATAACAACATTTTATATTTGAATAAAACATGATTAATTCAAATACAGCAAGTGATAAAAATCCATAAAATTCTAGGATGAAATAAAGAGTTTAAAATTAAATTTATTTTAATATTTATAAACTCATTTATTTAAAACAGTCATCAATGAGGTAATCATGACATCATCATTGAGTCCTAAATAAATTTATTTATTTGATGTCTAAAATTAATAAATAAAATACCATGATTTATGAAATAGTATATTATTCCAAATAAATATTTATAGTAAAATCTATCAATTATATAACCTACTTTAAAATTCATTTATTATAATGGTTCATGTTAATGTTTTTTTATTTTTACATTAAATAAAAAGATATTAATGTCATTATCTTACCCATGTGGCATTGAAAGGCCAAAACAACTCACCCAAGGATTTTATTGGTCTTCCATGACTCATAAAATAAGGTCATTACATGTTTTAAAGTAAGTTTAGACTATTATAATATTATTTTTACCTGGAATTACTCTATTTACCTTTAATCGTTGTAAATAAAAATCAAAAGTTACTATTCACGAAAAATTATGTTCATCCTATTGAACCACATTTTAATTACTGATTAAAATCCATGTATGTAGTATTTTCTAAATTCAATTCATAGAAGTTGTAAATTTTCATTCTAATGAAAAATTCTGTATTTGTACTACTTTGTAGTGTTTTTCAATATTCATCAAAAATTGAACGTTTTCAGAAAAATACCAAAAAATCAATCATAGAAAATTTTGATATTCTTAATTCAATAATAATTTCTATTTTACCAAACCCAAAACACATAATTTTCATTAATTAATTTAAAAATAATTTCTATTGTCAAAACTACAAAGCATATTTTTATGAATTAAAAACTACAAAAAGATTGACATGTGTTCATGTCCAATTTCAATGTGAAATTACATACAATGACCAAAATTAGATTAAATGGTAAAAATATAATACAATTACACATTAAAACCATTTGAAAATATAATATAGCTATATAAATAATTCATATTAAAATACACTTTTGACTTAAAATGCTGAATTTTTCACTATTAATTAAAAAATTCACTTTATCAGAAAAATTCCAAAAATTACCAAAACGTACATTTTGAAAACTAGATTCTAAAGATGAAGCTTATTTTTTCAAATGAAAAGAATGAAAGTGAAAAATAATATATTTAAAAATGGTTATCCATCAAAATGCGTTAAAATAACGTTATATAAATATTAGAGTTTTTCACGCTTAAAATTGGATTCATTCTTATTTTAAGCCTCTATGACTTATAAGATAAATGTAATTAAATTTAATTTGTTCTATAATATTGCATTTATTTATGTTAATTCCCTCCAATACAATGTATAGGCATTAACTAACATTTAAAATAATATTTATATTATATAATATTTTGGTATATCTCAATGTTTTATGCAATGTAGGATTTCAAAGAAACCCGTTGTTTTATTTTGTGTACACAATCAGACATAGAATCCTATTTAAAGTAATATTAATATTAAATTAATAAATATTAATATATATGAAAATTTCATATTCTTTATTTACCTAGAATAACATATTATGAGTGAAGATGATCACTTCATGGGGAAATGATTGACCGTGTAATTATTTTTTAACTCAATAAATCACACTTATTCCTTATTAGGTTTATCATTTTAAAAAATCATTTTAATTTGATATATAATTTCAATCATCATTCATAGTCTGAAAAAATACGCGATCATCAAATGTTATTCTTATATATCTAAAATTCATCATTTTAACCTATGAAGATAGAATCATGGGCATCATCAAATATCCCTATCTTCCGTAGGATGCAGATCTTTTGGATATAAAAATAGTACCTTCTCAAAACACCACCCATGAAAACTCATCCTCTTTCCGCACTTCCAAATCACCACAATCATTTTATTTTTCCAAAAATTAATTCACTAACATCATCTTCCTTAGTACTGCAGCACTATCTTACACTTCCCATATTAAAAATTACAATTTCTATATACATTTTTATAAATTTTCTTCTTCTTCTTCCACACTCACCTTCTCGAGAAAAATTGATCTTCAGAATCATCAAAATCAATTGTTTTTATCATATAGAAACTATATTAGGTTAAAGAATCATCACTCTCTATCTCTCTACAATGATTTTTTAATATTCTTCAACTTACAGATAAACTATGACATTCTTACATATAACCAATGTATTATAAATATTACGTAAAAAATATGTTAAATATATTTTTGATTTTTCTAATTCTCATAATTATTCAAAATTAATTTTATCCTTCTTCTTAATTAGATCCACATTTTGACATCTATAATATAATATTTAAATAACTACCTTTTGGGCTAAATCATATGTATTTGAATGTTAAAATCCAAATAATATTATATGTCTTTAAATCATTTTTTCAGTAATATGTCTCCTCAATACTCCACATAAAATATACAAAACTCATCATATGAAAGTATACATATTCCAAAAAACATTATTTTGGATACACATCAGTCTATATACATGACTGATCATTATGAAATATTTTAGTATGTATTATTCTATAAATTCTTCAATGATATCATCATATAATTGAAAAAAAAATTCTTATATAAATATCCCCTGAAAATAAATGAGGCTTTTAATTTCATGTTATACATATCTTGAGATTCACCTTATTTAATTCCGAAAATAATTCACTTTTATTAGCTCAAAACATAAAATTTCATCATCTTCAATGTAATTTTCATATAGGAATATATTAATAATACAGTAATGGATCCCCATTAATATACATATTATAAGAAAACATGGGAACACCATAATGTATCTATAAACAATGATCTTTTACAATCTCCCACATTCCATGGTATTCATCATTTATATTAATGATCATAAATATATTCATTTATTTGTGGTTTTAGCAACACCAAATACAAATTTATAATCTAAATCAATTAATTTTTTAATGATTACTATGGTATTGAAAAAAATATAATCATCTTCCTAAAATCCATTGATATATTTAATATATCCATTTTGATTTATTTTTAATGAAAAATAAACATAAATATCCTAAATAAGTAAATACTAATATGTTATAATAACTTACCTTTTCTCTCCCCATAATTGAAAATAATTTCTATGGTTCATGAGTAATGGATAGTCGTACTCTTACAAAATATCCATTTATGTGCCCCATGACATCATTTATATAGAATTTAATTCCTTATTCACATTATAGAACATTAGAGTATCATTTCATTATGAAGTGAAACATTAATTAATCAACATTAAATCAAGATGATAATTATATGCTGTCAAAAATAAGAGAGATTACTCTATAAGTCAAAGGCAACCAAAAATAAACAATTGTGTTATTCATACACAATATTATTCATTTATGGGTTATTTAAACATATATTTCAAATAATATACTATAATCAAATATTCATGAACATAAACATCTAGATGTTATGTGTTAAATAAAAACATTGATCTTGTGTAAAAAACATTGAAAATCCCAATGAAAAAAATCATAATCCCCCTACAAAATTAATTTTATTTTTAAATAATATATATTTCCCCTTAAATTTTTTTATCTCTTCAAAGAGAGGAGATTATAACCAAGAAAAAATTTTAATGAATAACTCTAATACATTAAGGAATTTTTTATTCAAATAATATAATGACATCTAATTGTTATTCAAATCATCTCAATCTCATGGTGTAAGTTCATCTCTTATAATTTCACTCATAATACTTTCTCAAATATAGCATCTCCCATCATATAAAGTAATAATATAGAATAAAACCTTCTTCTTGAGTAACATTATGATAGTAGATATTGAATATTCTTATTTTTGAAAAATAATTTATAAACCCATTCCATTTATTTAATCATTGTAGGTTTATGATAAAAATTACTACAAGATAACCATTTTGATATCAAAAGTATTCTTTTTAAAGGAAATATGATACTAAAAAAATCACTATGTGATTGATATCATATTTTTTTACAAAGTGATGATTAATTAGTAGACTTTTTATGGTCTGTTACTTAATTTAATCACCTATATTTCCTTCATATATTACATGTAAACCAATATATTGGAATGTTTGGTCATGAAAATCCACAAAGTCTTGAGAAAAATTGGAAAAATTGCAATGAATTTAACAGCCCAAGTAAATAATGAATGTAAAATTTTCATATTTATTAATATTTTTGAATTAAATATTAATTTTAATTTAATGGAAATTCCATGTTCAATGGAGTACCCATAATAAAACAATGAGTTTCTCTAAGATCTTCTGTTGCACACAAGGATGAGTCATATTGAGAAAGTTAATTGTAACACCCCAGGATTTCAGAGTGTGTTATTTCTTAAAAATAATTCAATAACGTTCACTACACGCAACACCGAGTTCAATCACACCATTAAAAGAGGTCATGAATAGTATTAACTACATTTTGAACTTTATATAATCCTTATAATTTTAGAATCCCTATTATGAGTTTCTTAGTCATAATGCAAGAACAAATTCATTTTCAGTATTGCACTTTTATCAACTTTTAATAGTGAAACCTTTTTAAATACAATATTTTAAACTTTTTGACTAAATGGGGACATCAAAAATTTAAAATGAAACATCCCAAGCTTCCACGGTACACTTTCTTTGAATAATGCGATAGCGTGTGTGGTACGCAACCTCGAGTTCTAACACACACCACAACTAATTAAACTAGCCGTTGTGAATAGTAATACCTACTTTTTGAAATTATATATATTTTATATTTTAAAATGGACTTCATTTTTGGATTCGAAATATCGAATTTAGCCTAAGGTGAAATTTTGGTACATTTCGGATAACTTTCATATTTTGATGAATAGTGAAAATTACTAAATTTTAATTAAAAACAACTTTTTTAATCGAAATAATAAATAGTGATAAATTATGGATTTGAGTGGTTTTAAAGTATATTTAGAATATATTTTTACAATTTAATATAATGTTGTTCATTAGACAAAATTTTACAATTAAACCGAACATAAACAAGTGTCAATCTTTTGATAGTTATTATCTCTTAAAAAACACGCTTTTGGTTTTGACAGCGGGAATTAATTTTAAATTAATTTCTGCCACTTCTGGGTTTTGAATTTAGAAAAATGGATTCCATATTTGGAATCAGGATGTTCAAATTTTGTAAATAGGTAACTTTTATTTTTAGACATTTTGAATAATTACTGCGGTAAATAGTTTATTTACCATGGTTAAGGGTAAATCCGGTAAATAAGGGTTAAACAATAATATTATAATAATACTAAATTACCCTAAAACGTGTCTTAACCCTATTGGTTGATACATGGTCGACCATGGGCATATTTGGGTCGATTTTGGGACCCCATGGATCCACTTGTAAGTGATAATGACACTTTATTTTAATTAAGTTAAAATGAATACAAAAATGACATAAGCATATATCTTTTATCAAATAAATTTTTACATAGGGTTATACATGTTGGATTTTCGATTATAAATATTCATTAGAAAGATAAAGAGATTTCCTACATAATGATATTTTATTTATAATTTTTAGACATTAAATAATTTATTTTATATATGACACAATGATGATGCAGTAATTACTATAATAGTGAAAAATTAAAATAATTGATATTATAAATACCCAAATAAATATAATATGAAACTTTTAATTAATTAAACTAATTTTCTAGGATATTATGATATATTATGATTTATGTAATTTACTTTTTTCGAAGTAATCAATCTGTTATGAGTTTCTAAAAAAATCAACTATTGAATAGTGTCAAAATTGACATAAAAGAGTTCTTAAAAAAAATATTATATTATTAATTGATATTAAATTCCTAAAAATTTAAGGTTCGGCCAAGAGACTTATATCATGATAGGTTCATCATTAATGTACCACTTGGGGGTCTCTTGGATGTATATAGTATGTTTATTAACCATATTATATAAAAATACAAAGAGACATTGTAAAAGTGAAACTAATTAACTTAGAGTTAATACTTAAAGATAAGGATAATATAAGTACCCAAACCTGTCTAAATTCTATTGGTTGAGTGGTTTGCGACTTATCCCCACCTTAACCTTTGAATAATCAACTTTGGAGCCTTTAGAAACCGAATATGAATTTATTATAAATTAATATTTCTAGCTTTTCCAAAGGTGCCCCTCACCCCTCTTATAAAAGGGCACTCCTCCTTCTCTTTTCCTCACACCTCTCAAGCCACTTGGCTCATCCAAACTCTGCCCAACTAAGCTCCCCACATCCCTCTCCTCCTCCTTGAAGCTTCCCCTTAGGCAGAAAGCATTTCAAGAAGTCATTTGGTTCCAACCAAAGCGAGTTACCTAAATTAAAGGTAACAATTTCTCTTAAAGTATTTTCATTTATTTTGCTTCTCCAACCCCCAAAATCGTTTTATTTCCTTTCTTTTGTAACAAAACCAGTATCCTAAATATACTAGGATGTTGTTATAAGATGGATTCAAACTAAACATACACACAACTCCATCTAATGGATGATGAACATAATGTTTCTGTGGATGGAAAACTAACACCTCACGAAACAATGATTGTTCAAATACATCTTACCACCTCTCATGGTGGCCGTTATGATGGAACTGTAATTAAATATGATATTAATGATATATATTTTATATATAAGCTTCTGTAATTCCATTTTATTTCATTCCATTATTCGTTTCATGTTGTATATACATATGATAATTTCATTTGAGGAAGTGCGGACTACCGCCCCCTTAAAATGATATGACTCGTTCATACCACACATGGAACGTATAAAGGATGGTGTTAATGAACTTAAGTAACATATATAAAATATTATATTATACTGGAATAGTAATATACCTATGTATCATTTGGATTTGATTCTTTTAAAATAAAAATTAAATGGAAGTAGCGTTCGTGCGTACGTACGGACTACCGTCTCCACGAACGCGATAAGATTCGTTCTCCATCATATCCATTCAAGTATTATTCTCATTTTAGGGTTAAAAATAATGTTAATATCATTCTGATTATGAATAAGATATAATCTATCCATTACAAACATGTCTTATGTAACCAATCATTTAAGAAGAACGAATCGATTATCACCCGAAACGACGATAATACTAAGATATTATTAATAAAGCAATGTTAAAAGATCATATATGATATCATATTAATATATATGATTCTTGTACAATTTAATAACAATTATTTCACCATTATACAGGAGGTTAACCTACCCCAACCAAGGAAAAGTTCAAGGTAAGGGTTTTCTTATCTCACTTTTAATTCCGTGAGAATTCCATTGATCACCACTTAATTATTGCATGTGGTGTATGTGTACTGCCCATGATCGTATTCATTGTGTAATATACTTTAATTTATGGGTATTTACATCATCATGGTATGATACTTCTTTCATGGGTGTATGTTTCGTAAGTTACCTAATCGATAATGGAATTTGAGATTTCAATTTCCACTCATTTGGATTTACACATATTTCATTGATTATATTACCCCAAGATTATGTGTGGAATCACTATTCATTTGATTATGTCATAATTTCCACTCCCCTTCCTGTGGATATAAGTTTGATACACATAATCACTCCATTGGTAATTCTCAAGTCATTGATATGAATTTGATAAGAGTAATTTTAACTCATTCTCCATTTGTTGAGTTAAACATCCAATTCGTTGGTATTGTTTTTACAAGAATATGTGTGAATGTCCTTTGATTGTTTTACACTGAATATCCAATCATATTTAGTGTATTTATATTTGTCACACATAATTATGTCATTGATTTATCCTTAACCGAAGGATACAACCTTTATGAGAGATTTCATCTCAATTTACATTCCATTGAGACTTCTTTGATGATATACACCAAATCACTTTTATGTGGGGTATATATAATGTACTTTGACATAGTATATCATGATTCCATTTATTCTCATGATATTACAAAGTTTTGATCACCTCAATTATTTGTATTCAAGTGTCTCTTTTGGTATGAATCTCTAACTAAAATACCATTTTTAAATGTTTTAAAGACTTATTCATCTAAACCTTTCTCATTAATGTCCATGTTTTAAAAATGGTTTAAAGGATTTATTTATATGGACATTAAAGTTTAGAAATCAAAACTCCTTTTAAAAAAGTTTCAAAGTGGTATGGGACACTTTGATTCAAAAATCTACTTTTAAATGGCTTCTTGACAAATAGTGTGACTTTTAAATGTTTTCAAGAAAAGGGGGATATTTCTCTCAAATAGTTTTGATGATTATTTTCATCTATGTCAACATCCTTCATTATTCTTGATTGAGGTTAATGTGATACAATACAATCTTCCATATTGTATCGAATGAGTTATGTTTGACTGTGGATGTGCTGTTTTTATACCATTCATGGTTTGTGGTAAAAGTATTGACATTTCGTATGCTAGTTTTAATACGAATGTTTATGTTATGTTTAAACATGTTCATATGAGGAATGCATTGGACATAATAAGTGACGGGTGGAGCCCGCTATAGCTCCTCGATGCATCGGTAGGTCTCATGAGACAAACTAGTGTCTTGGCACAAGGCCTTGGCAAAATCTTATTTGTAGTCTTGGCACGAGGCCTTGGCTATGTGGTTATGATAGTCTGGCATTATGCATTCCATCATTATGAAAGTGGTTATTGATATTTCATGTGATCATTCGACTAGTAGAATATCCATGTGAGTAAGTAAATGGCATTATTTCATTTTACCTTTGCCATTTTATGCTGAAGTTCAAGTTTAAAAGGCTTTTGTTTTAGTTATAAATTTCCTTAAGTGTTTATGCTTATTTATGAAAGCTTCTGCTATAATGTTGTCCTTACTGAGCATCCGAGCTCACCCCTTTCAATGTTTTATTTTTTTTTCCCAGGATTATGAAGAAGTAATTTATGAATGACCTACAGGGATAGTATGAGGGGATATGAAGACAAGATGTTTTTTTTATGATGTAATGTAAAAAATTATGGATGTATCTAGTTATTCCAAGGCTACTAAACTAATCGGTCTTTCGAGACTTGATCTTTCTCATGATCATGCCAATGTTATGTAATAATGCACCGACTCTGGGTAGCTAGGGTCGGGGCGTTACAGTTGGTATCAGAGGAAGTTTAGTACAAACCTTGGAAGCTAGATTTAGATAAACTCTGATTAGAGCACGTAGACCTAAGATGAACTTTGAGGATTATTATAGAAGAATTTCCTAGAATTTTGGTATTGTAGAGATTTTGTGAGTTTTCCGAGCAATACATCCCTGTCTGGA
This sequence comes from Viscum album, assembly GCA_963277665.1. Lineage (NCBI taxonomy): Eukaryota > Viridiplantae > Streptophyta > Magnoliopsida > Santalales > Viscaceae > Viscum > Viscum album. The sequence continues at coordinate 1,183,139,518 of OY728159.1, forward strand.
TACGAGCAGGTAGAGGCGGCTCTGGCACAGATGTACCTAGGGGTAAAACCCGAAAACACCGCTTTGAGCTAGACTCGAACGGGAACTGGTGCACGACAACGGGCCTTGCTGCACTCTTGCTTACGACACTCCCGGGGGATATGCTTAGGATAACTCTCATTTTCTTTACATATCATTTTGAAGGGATTATGAGTATATACATCCTCAAAGAAAACATTCTTATGATTATGGATTATATCCATAAATAGTTCAATTTATGTTAAGTGTTTTATAAGTATGGGATTATGTGTTTTGATTCATAAACTGATCTAGTTTATGCCATGGTATAGAAATGGCGCCCAGTAGAAGGAATGAGAACTCCAGAAATACACATGATTCAAAGAGAAGGAATGATCATATCTTTCATGGTATTAAGCTAGAATTTATAAGAGAAATAGTCTCCCATGTATTATCATCATATGAAGAAATAATATCATGTGTTGATAAGATAAGTAAAGAGTTTACTGAGTCATATGGCTTTGAAGGGAAGAAAGAAAAGAAAAGGATGGAAGAGAGAAAGATGGATAAAAGTAAGAGGGAAAAGAATAATTTTCCCATATGTGGTAACTGTGGAAAGAAACACCCTGGAACTTGCCTGAAAGGAATGGGAGTTTGTTATATGTGTGGAGGAAAAGGGCACAAAGTACGTGACTGCAAGGGTATGAAAATGGTTTTAAATGTACAATGCTTCATTTGCAAGGAGTTTGGACACTACGCGAACCTATGTCCCAGTCATCAGACTATGCCGTAAATGATGCTATTGGATAATAATCAAGTTATGATACTACCACAGATGAAGAGGAATGATTAGAGTTCTTATGTTGATTATGTCAATTGAGTGTTGTATCAACAATGTACTTGTTATAGTAATTATGAAGTATATAAGGATTGTACTGCAGTACTATTTCATTAAGGACTTGAGATTGTGTGGAACAAAGAAAAGTGACTCAATAGAAGGTTAAATTTTTGGAAAATATATGGTTGAGAGAATGATAAATCATAATATAGTTCTGATACTGAGGTAGTGATTTTGGAATAATATGTGATTGTTTTGGATAAATTATATTGGATATTCTTGACTACCTTGGAACTGATTAATGATTTGTATATTCCATCATTGTTGGGGTTTAAAACATTTTTGGATTAATGAAGTATATCCAGCATTCTATATGGAATAAGGGAGCATGAATGTAATCAATAAAGAATATGGCAATACATGATGAAGGTATTCATATTCTATTACGGGGTAAAAAGGATCTATATTATGTTTACCATCCTTATAAATGTTGGACTGTGAGTTTGGACAGAAGTATTTTGGATAGTTCTAGTTTGGATTATTTTGGATTACCATAAAAGGAAAACCCGAAGGTTGGGCGGCAACCCGTCGCGTCCGGCAAGGCTGCGAGACTTGAACCCGAAACTGAAGGGCGACAAGGGTGTATCACCTACCACTGGCCCATGAGATGTCCTGGATTAAATAATGTTGTTTTTTTAATGATCTGGTAGATGAATTATAAATTCATTTATTTTGGAACCCTGTACGAATAGTATAAATAAATAAAAAATTACATTCTATTATCTTTTAGAGTGAAAGATGAGTTTGTGGGAGAAACTTATTAATGGATAAAACTCTGATTATAAAGTATGTATATCTCCTTATGATCTTAGCCAATCTCATAAATAAATTCCTCAACATTAATAAAAGGAACTTAGAACAAAAATGTTTCCCTAGATGGTACCTTAAATCATCACTAATTTATGGCTTTGGGATTGTTGACCTTTTCATAGCCATGTTCTCTACCACTCTCCATCAGATAATTGATGGTTAGATTTCTCCTCCATATCCATATTTTCCTACATGGAACCCTAGTATGTGTTATTTTCGGTAATCTTCATACTTTCCACTCTTTATTTTAAATAGAGGCCTCATTAATTCATTTTTTGATGTGGGATTTCCACTAAGATATTTTGAAACGTCAAAAATGTGTTATCCCAATACCCTATATTTTGTTGAACCGATGGTACTTCAAATCATCATAGATTGATGAATTTAAGGAGCTCAATTTTATACTTTTTTTGTGATTGATGACCTCAATCACTACCTATAAATATTTACGTTTTTCCTCCAATTATATGTCTCTAATTTCCACCAATGTTCTCCTAATCGAGATGATAATTTGGTGGTGACCCTTTGATTTCTCTTTTCCTCATATTAAGACTAAATTTTAGTAACCCAATTTCCGATGTGGGTTTTCCCACAAATATATTTTCTACTTTCAACCTTTTATTTTTGAAGAACAATTTCAAATTGCGAGGACGCAATTTATTGAAGGAGGGGAGAATGTAACACCCCAGGATTTCAGAGTGTGTTATTTCTTAAAAATAATTCAATAACTTTCACTACACGCAACACCGAGTTCAATCACACCATTAAAAGAGGTCATGAATAGTATTAACTACATTTTGAACTTTATATAATCCTTATAATTTTAGAATCCCTATTATGAGTTTCTTAGTCATAATGCAAGAACACATTCATTTTCAGTATTGCACTTTTATCAACTTTTAATAGTGAAACCTTTTTAAATACAATATTTTAAACTTTTTGACTAAATGGGGACATCAAAAATTTAAAATGAAACATCCCAAGCTTCCACGGTACACTTTCTTTGAATAATGCGATAGCGTGTGTGGTACGCAACCTCGAGTTCTAACACACACCACAACTAATTAAACTAGCCGTTGTGAATAGTAATACCTACTTTTTGAAATTATATATATTTTATATTTTAAAATGGACTTCATTTTTGGATTCGGAATATCGAATTTAGCCTAAGGTGAAATTTTGGTACATTTCGGATAACTTTCATATTTTGATGAATAGTGAAAATTACTAAATTTTAATTAAAAACAACTTTTTTAATCGAAATAATTAATAGTGATAAATTATGAATTTGAGTGGTTTTAAAGTATATTTAGAATATATTTTTACAATTTAATATAATGTTGTTCATTAGACAAAATTTTACAATTAAACCGAACATAAACAAGTGTCAATCTTTTGATAGTTATTATCTCTTAAAAAACACGCTTTTGGTTTTGACAGCGGGAATTAATTTTAAATTAATTTCTGCCACTTCTGTGTTTTGAATTTAGAAAAATGGATTCCATATTTGGAATCAGGATGTTCAAATTTTGTAAATAGGTAACTTTTATTTTTAGACATTTTGAATAATTACTGCGGTAAATAGTTTATTTACCATGGTTAAGGGTAAATCCGGTAAATAAGGGTTAAAAAATAATATTATAATAATACTAAATTACCCTAAAACGTGTCTTAACCCTATTGGTTGATACATGGTCGACCATGGGCATCTTTGGGTCGATTTTGGGACCCCATGGATCCACTTGTAAGTGATAATGACACTTTATTTTAATTAAGTTAAAATGAATACAAAAATGACATAAGCATATATCTTTTAGAAAACCAATTTTTACATAGGGTTATACATGTTGTATTTTCGATTATAAATATTCATTAGAAAGATAAACAGATTTCCTACATAATGATATTTTATTTATAATTTTTAGACATTAAATAATTTATTTTATATATGACACAATGATGATGCAGTAATTACTATAATAGTGAAAAATTAAAATAATTGATATTATAAATATCCAAATAAATAAATATGAAACTTTTAATTAATTAAACTAATTTTCTAGGATACTATGATATATTATGATTTATTTAATTGACTTTTTCGAAGTAATCAATCTGTTATGAGTTTCTAAAAAAATCAACTATTGAATAGTGTCAAAATTGACATAAAAGAGTTCTTAAAAAAATTATATTATTAATTGATATTAAATTCCTAAAAATCTAAGGTTCGGCCAAGAGACTTATATCATGATAGGTTCATCATTAATGTACCACTTGGGGGTCTCTTGGATGTATATAGTAAGTTTATTAACCATATTATATAAAAATACAAAGAGACATTGTAAAAGTGAAACTAATTAACTTAGAGTTAATACTTAAAGATAAGGATAACATAAGTACCCAAACCTGTCTAAATTCTATTGGTTGAGTGGTTTGCGACCTATCCCCACCTTAACCTTTGAATAATCAACTTTGGAGCCTTTAGAAACCGAATATGAATTTATTATAAATTAATATTTCTAGATTTTCCAAAGGTGCCCCTCACCCCTCTTATAAAAGGGCACTCCTCCTTCTCTTTTCCTCACACCTCTCAAGCCACTTGGCTCGTCCAAACTCTGCCCAACTAAGCTCCCCACATCCCTCTCCTCCTCCTTGAAGCTTCCCCTTATGCAGAAAGCATTTCAAGAAGTCATTTGGTTCCAACCAAAGCGAGTTACCTAAATTAAAGGTAACAATTTCTCTTAAAGTATTTTCATTTATTTTGCTTCTCCAACCCCCAAAATATTTTTATTTCCTTTATTTTGTAACAACACCATTATCCTAAATATACTAGGATGTTGTTATAAGAAGGATTCAAACTAAACATACACACAACTCCATCTAATGGATGATGAACATAATGTTTCTGTGGATGGAAAACTAACGCCTCACGAAACGATGATTGTTCAAATACATCTTACCACCTCTCATGGTGGCCATTATGATGGCACTGTAATTAAATATGATATTAATGATATATATTTTATATATAAGCTTCTGTAATTCCATTTTATTTCATTCCATTATTCGTTTCATGTTGTATATACATACGATAATTTCATTTGAGGAAGTGCGGACTACCGCCCCCTTAAAATGATACGATTCGTTCATACCACACATGGAACGTATAAAGGATGGTGTTAATGAACATAAGTAACATATATAAAATATTATATTATACTGGAATAGTAATATACCTATGTATCATTTGGATTTGATTCTTTTAAAATAAAAATTAAATGGAAGTAGCGTTCGTGCGTACGTACGGACTACCGTCTCCACGAACGCGATAAGATTCGTTCTCCATCATATCCATTCAAGTATTATTCTCATTTTAGGGTTAAAAATAATGTTAATATCATTCTGATTATGAATAAGATATAATCTATCCATTACAAACATGTCTTACGTAACCAATCATTTAAGAAGAACGAATCGATTATCACCCGAAACGACGATAATACTAAGATATTATTAATAAAGCAATGTTAAAAGATCATATATGATATCATATTAATATATATGATTCTTGTACAATTTAATAACAATTATTTCACCATTATACAGGAGTTTAACCTACCCCAACCAAGGAAAAGTTCAAGGTAAGGGTTTTCTTATCTCACTTTTAATTCCGTGAGAATTCCATTGATCACCACTTAATTATTGCATGTGGTGTATGTGTACTGCCCATGATCGTATTCATTGTGTAATATACTTTAATTTATGGGTATTTACATCATCATGGTATGATACTTCTTTCACGGGTGTATGTTTCGTAAGTTACCTAATCGATAATGGAATTTGAGATTTCAATTTCCACTCATTTGGATTTACACATATTTCATTGATTATATTACCCCAAGATTATGTGTGGAATCACTATTCATTTGATTATGTTATAATTTCCACTCCCCTTCCTGTGGATATAAGTTTGATACACATAATCACTCCATTGGTAATTCTCAAGTCATTGATATGAATTTGATAAGAGTAATTTTAACTCATTCTCCATTTGTTGAGTTAAACATCCAATTCGTTGGTATTGTTTTTACAAGAATATGTGTGAATGTCCTTTGATTGTTTTACACTGAATATCCAATCATATTTAGTGTATTTATATTTGTCACACATAATTATGTCATTGATTTATCCTTAACCGAAGGATACAACCTTTATGAGATATTTCATCTCAATTTACATTCCATTGAGACTTCTTTGATGATATACACCAAATCACTTTTATGTGGTGTATATATAATGTACTTTGACATAGTATATCATGATTCCCTTTATTCTCATGACATTACAAAGTTTTGATCACCTCAATTATTTGTATTCAAGTGTCTCTTTTGTTAAGAATCTCTAACTAAAATACCATTTTTAAATGTTTTAAAGACTTATCCATCTAAACCTTTCTCATTAATGTCCATGTTTTAAAAATGGTTTAAAGGATTTATTTATATGGACATTAAAGTTTAGAAATCAAAACTCCTTTTAAAAAAGTTTCAAAGTGGTATGGGACACTTTGATTCAAAAATCTACTTTTAAATGGCTTCTTGACAAATAGTGTGACTTTTAAATGTTTTCAAGAAAAGGGGGATATTTCTCTCAAATAGTTTTGATGATTATTTTCATCTATGTCAACATCCTTCATTATTCTTGATTGAGGTTAATGTGATACAATACAATCTTCCATATTGTATCGAATGAGTTATGTTTGACTGTGGATGTGCTGTTTTTATACCATTCATGGTTTGTGGTAAAAGTATTGACATTTCGTATGCTAGTTTTAATACGAATGTTTATGTTACGTTTAAACATGTTCATATGAGGAATGCATTGGACTTAATAAGTGACGGGTGGAGCCCGCTATAGCTCCTCGATGCATCGGTAGGTCTCATGAGACAAACTAGTGTCTTGGCACAAGGCCTTGGCAAAATCTTATTTGTAGTCTTGGCACGAGGCCTTGGCTATGTGGTTATGATAGTCTGGCATTATGCATTCCATCATTATGAAAGTGGTTATTGATATTTCATGTGATCAGTCGACTAGTAGAATATCCATGTGAGTAAGTAAATGGAATTATTTCATTTTACCTTTGCCATTTTATGCTGAAGTTCAAGTTTAAAAGGCTTTTGTTTTAGTTATAAATTGCCTTAAGTGTTTATGCTTATTTATGAAAGCTTCTGCTATAATGTTATCCTTACTGAGCATCCGAGCTCACCCCTTTCAATGTTTTATTTTTTTTCCCAGGATTATGAAGAAGTAATTTATGAATGACCTGCAGGGATAGTATGAGGGGATATGAAGACAAGATGTTTTTTTTATGATGTAATGTAAAAAATTATGGATGTATCTAGTTATTCCAAGGCTACTAAACTAATCGGTCTTTCGAGACTTGATCTTTCTCATGATCATGCCAATGTTATGTAATAATGCACCGACTCTGGGTAGCTAGGGTCGGGGCGTTACATTAATAATAATAATATTTTATTATTTTAAATGGTAGATAACGCATAGCTATAGTATTTTAGGTAATGAATAGAACTAACCTGGTTATTATTAAAAATGTTTGTTATATTTTTTTACATTTATAAATTAATAATTAGAGACATAAAATGATAATGAATCCAATTTTAAGCATAAATTTTATAATTTTTTTAAAAAGTAGTTTTACTGCAATTTGTTGGAGAAACCTTTTTAAATATAGTTTTTGAAACTTTTATATGTTCAATTTGAAAAAATAAACTTCTTATATATATTATGGAAATCAACATTTACTTTGAATAAAATACTGTATTTTTTTGATAATGTTCATCTTTAATGAATAGTGAAACACTACATTTTTATTCAAAACAACCTTTTCATCTAATTAATTTATTGAGTTAGATTGTATATGTAATTGGTTTTAAAGATTAATTAGATTATATTTTAATCATTTCAATCAATTTTTCATTTAAAGTAATTTATATTTGAAATCAGACATAAACACATGACATTCATTTGGTATTTTTTATTTTTTTTAAAGACGCTATTCGGTTTTGACAGCGAGAATTAATTTTAAATTAATTATTGTAAATTAGATGTTTTGAATCAAAAAATTGATTCCATATTTGGAATCAGGAATTCCAAATTTCTTAAATAGGTAAATTTTTTTAGACATCATTAATAGTAATGTCATTAATTATTTTATTTAACACGGTTAAAGGGTAAATTTTGTAAATAATGGGAATAAATAATATTATAATAATATTAAACTATCCTAACATGTTTTCTAATCATATTTTAAGATAAAGTTATGACCATTTCTATCCTTTGGTAGACTTTGGGTCCCCATGAATCCACTTGGATGTGAAAATGTCATTTTATAAGAATGAATTTGATGTAATGAAAAATGATACATAGACAAGTATATTTTAGTAAAACAATTTCTATATGGGGTTATATAAGTGATATTTTAAACTATAAAAATAAGTTAGAGAGATAAAAAGATGTCCTATATCATGGTTTTTTCTTAATAATTTTTAGATATAAAATAAATAAATATATTTCTGACACAATGATGATGTTGTGATTACCTTATTAATGAATGATTTAAATAAATGAGATTATAAATATTAAATTTTTTTTTTAAACATTTTATTCCATAAAATAATTTTATGAATGAGTATGACTTGTTATCTTTTAATTAATGAACATTTTTGAAATAATCAAATTTTTATGTTTTTTGAAAATTTAATGAAACAAATAGTATAAAATTGATATGAATTAGTTTTTAAAACAAATACTATTTTATTAAATGATATAATAGTCCTACAAAATTATATTCTTCCAAATGAAATATATAGTGTTGAAAATGTCATTAATGAACCACTTGTGGTTATATTTCCATTTTATAGTAAATATATTAACTATATTGTATGAATATACCAGAAGACGTGGAAAGAGTTAAATTAGTAAACTAAGAATTAAAGCTAATAGATAAGGTTAAATATGTTATCTATACTTGTCTAAAACATATTGGTTGAGGGTTTTTCGGCCCAAAATCATATTATATATGAAATAAATGACATTGGGAACTTTTTAAAATGAAAGTTACTTTATAATAAAATAATACTTCAAAACGTTCCAAAAGTGCCCCTCTTCCCTCTTGTAAAAGGTTATCACCACATCCCTTTTAATCACAATGATCAACCCCATTGGATCTTATATCCTCTACCCAAATATGCTACCAACATCCATATATTACTCCAAGAATCCTTTCCTTAGGTAGAATGAAATTCAAGAAAGCCTTTTGGCTCAAATGAAAGGGAGTTACACGTTCTAAGAGGTAGTGTCTTATCTAAAGTTTATTTCCCTTATTTTACTTAATCACATACAATGATGTACTTATTAATTAATTTAATAATAAATCTAGTATCCTAAATATACTATGATGTTTTTTTGATAAGGATTATAACTACACTTACACACTCCTCCTTCTAATGGATTTAGAACATATTATTTATGTGGACGACTAACTACTACCTCAAGAAACAATGATTGGTCAATTATTTTCTACATCCTCTCATGGTGTCCACTATTAAGGAACTATATTTATATATGTTATAAATAATATTTATTTACTCTCTATTCATATATTTTTTATTTAAAGAGGACCAATATTCTTGTAAATATGATAATTTTCTCTTGAGAAAGTGAAGACTACCGCCCCGTCAAAGTGATATGACTCATTCATCCCAAACATGGAACGTATAAAGGATGTAGTTAATGAATATATGTAACGTATATAAAATATTATATTATACATAAATTATAACACACCTATGTATAGTTGATATTTCATTCCTTTAAATATGAAAAAGAAATGAAAGTAGCGTTCATGTGTACTTATAGCTTACTATCTCCAAGAACCGTGCATTTTATTTCTTATATCCAAATGTTATGTACTATTATAAATACATAAATATATACTAGATATATATGGTATATATGATTTCTAAATCATTAATATAATTATATATATAGTGGAAATTTAACCACATAGACAATTTGGAATTAAGAGATATTCATTTTTTACTAATGTACCAAATATCAACAAAACAACTGATATAAAATTAAATAATTACGTAATGTTTATTAAAAGGTAATAATTTATATAAAGGAATAATAAAAATGATAAAGGTACTAATGAAAGTATAAATTTTATTATGTTTATTATTTAGGATGAACAAGGAATATACTTGATGAGTCGGACTCATGGTAAGGGACATCGTCTCAATATTCTTTCATTGACTCATATTTTGATTTATACACAACATTATTTTATATGTAGTATAGAAAAATTTTAATTTTATTTTCATTAAAATGTTATATTTCCCTACGAATCGTTTTACTATATGACAGAATTAATGTTTCTTTTAAACATATGTGATTCCAATGACCATTCTATCAGTGCAAACATTTTTTGATATAAGGATTTCTTAACAAACAGTTACATTTAAAATGACTAAAATAAATACCAAATACCATTTTCATGTATTTTTGTATTGAAAATGGTTTTGATAACGTTTTTATTATGTATATATCTTGAAACTTTATATTTTTTTTGGAATATGGAAATTCTATAATACATTATGCTTTATTAATGGGTTGTGATTATGTTATGGTTTCTGGGATTTGTTTACATATACAGGTGGATCCGTGAAAAACCCAAGGCTATTGTGCCCGATGTAGCTCTCTAATGCATAGGGTAACATGATTGAGGTAAATTTTAATGTTTCATCTAAGAGATTTAGGGAATATAATGTGATGTTTATTCCAAACATAACACCATATGTAGTTGTGAATGCTATAATGTAAGTATGTTATGGAAGCCAAAAGATAACTTTATGATTTCTGATTTCTGATTTCTAAGTTCTATTGGTAAATATTTTTAATTCCATGAGGTATTTTAAAGGTCTTATGTTTTATTATTGAAAATTATGATATAATTAATTTGTATGTATTGATGGACAAATGTTTTCATTCCTTAGATTATAACCCTTTCTGAGCTTTTTATGCTCATCCCAAGTTTATAAAATGTTTTTCATAGGGTATAAGGATGGGTAAAATAATTGAACAATTGAAGAAGATTAAATCGCAAAAATTATTCATCTTTTATTTATAGAATTTTGTTGAAGTGAAAAAAATTGGACAATTAGAAGTTTCTACATTATAATATTTGATATGTAATATAACAGTTATGGGAAAATAATCTAGAAACCTTTCCCAAAATTGTTCTTCAATGTGAATTAGTAATTTAACTGATGATTTAGTAAATTTTAATGGTTGGTTCCTTATATTTGGAATTAGAAGCCGATTTATAGAACATTAGAAGTTTGGATACTGTTACATTTATATTGATAAATTATTTTTACATTATAATAAAATTGAAATTATATAGAATTTGAAGATTACCATGTTCCTTCCCCTATGATATTTATGTGTTTATAATGGTTTATCTTAGAGAAAACATGACAACTATGATGGGACACGATCAAGAGGAAAAAAAACTTCCAAATCAAGAACCCTTATATTCTCAGAATCAAAACTCAATATTTTGTTATAGTGATGGTACAATTGACTCAATATATAAATAGTGGTGGTATCAATGCATGAGATCAGCCTGATCAACCATAGAGGATCATGTCAGTAGTGATCATTTCATGAGGTAACATCCCCTATCATTCATAGGATCACCTAACCTTGTTCCATATGAAAGGTGGATTAAATAATTGGAAAATATTTACGATGTCATGGGGTGTTCAGAACAACAAATGGTTAATCTAGATGTTCATTGTTTTTAAGGTGAAGCAGATAATTTTTAGTAGATTGTATAAAATATCATGGATAGTGAAGAAGTTTATTCTCAAGATTTGGATGAAGGAAATGGTATATTTCTTAAGAAATATTTTCCAAAGGCAGTTCAAATTAGGATGTAATAAATATTATTATAATTTAGGTAGAATGATGACTTAGTGGATGCTTATGAAGAAAAATTCACTCAGCAGGCAATGTATGATCCAAATTTGATAAAAGATCATGATAGTTAAATGAATAATTTTTTCTAAGGATTGATGCCAAAGTATCAGTGGAAATTAGCTTCACATGAGATTAATAGTTATGAAAAAAGTTTGATGTGAATAGATGGCCGAAATGGATTTTTCTGTTAACTAGGTTTTCTTTGACAAACAACAAAATAAGTGGTCGAGGTGGCCAATGAATGGTAAGAAATTTTCAAAATAGTATGACGGTATGAATCTTAACTATATAGTTTGTGAAGATTTTGGTAAAAAGAACACTAAGGAATGCCTTTTAAATTCTGGTAAGTACTATTGATGTGGTAAAATGGGGCATAAGGCTAGTAATTTCGTTGAAAAAGATCAGGGTAATGGTAAGAGAAAATATTATTTACAATCATTAAAATGGTATATGTACAATTAAATGAGTCATTAAGAAAATAAGTGTCCAACGAAGAACTCTACTGAGGGAAACCATCTAGACTACAAGTTGAAAGGGGTGGTGAAATCCATTGAAACTACATCAGCAGATCTTGGTCAATAAAATGAACCTGTATCAGGTACACAGTTAGTTTATTAAATTTATGACAATCTGTTGTTTGATTCAGGTTCTACACATTTACTCATTTTTGAGAAATATTCTAGTAAATTGGGAATTATATCTCAAGATATGAATCTTGAAATTGTGGTAAAAACACATGGATGAAATGTGTAATTAAAAAGATATTATAATAACCCTCTTGTGCTTTTTTTCAGAAAGAATCTATTGGTAAACATTATTATTTTTCCCCTAGTACAGTTTCATGTTATTTTTTGAATGTATTGGAATATTTTTATCATACTAAGAATGATTGTAGAGATAAATATGTTTCCTTTCAGAAATAATTTCAGTTTGTGTATAATAATTCACACATTATTTTTATAATATATCTTAAAGCTAAGAAAGTAGTGAATGATTGAAATGAATGATTCCATTAACAACTTGTTCAAAATAATGGAAATGATCATATTATTGATGTGCCAGCGGTAAATGAGTATCTTGATGTTTTTATTGATGAGTTTCCTAGTATAATAACTGATTAAAAAGTTGAATTTACTGTTGACTAAGTTCTAAATGTAAATCCAATTTCAACACACCTTTATCGAATGGATGAAATTGAACTTTTAGAGTAAAAGATGTAATTTCACGAGTTATTATATAACGATTTATTTCAACATAGCACCTCACCAAGGGGTGATCCTTTATTTTTTTGTTAAAAATAATGATGGTTCAAGGAGACATTGAATTTATTATAGACCCTTGAATAACATAATTGTTAAAAAAATAGCAATTTCATCATTTTGATGATTTGTTTGATTAGCTCCCATGATCTCATTATTTTTGGTTGATTGACATGAGGTTGGGGTATCATTAGTTCAATGTGAAGGAGTAAAACATTCCAAATAAAACATTTTGTACTATATATGGCCATTATAAATTTGTAGTTTTTTTTGGGTAAACCAATGCACCTATTGTATTCATATATCTAATGAATATAATTTTTTGCTAGTTTATGGATAAGTTTTTGGTTTTTTTTAAAGATGATATTTTGGAATTTTTATAAAAATAAATAGAATCATTAAATTCATTTAATGACTATCTTGTATAACTTAAATGAAAATAATATATATAATAAATTCACCATTTGTGATTGTTGGTTACAATAAATTTCATTTCATGGTCACATTGTTTCTAAAAATAGAATAACTATTATTACCTCTACAACAAAAGTTGTTAATGAATTGAAATGACCTATAAATATATCTGTGATTTATTGTTTTCATAGATTTTCAGGTTAATAATAGATGTATGTTGAAATTTTTTTAATGTTATCTTTTCCCCTGACTAAGATAACTCTAAATGGTGTTATGTTCATCTTGAAAAAAATAATTTGATGAATGTTTTTAGGAATTGAAAAGAATATTGGTGAATGGTCCAATGTTGGAACTGCCTTCCATAAATGGTGAATTTGTTATCTAGACTGATTCTTCATTGAAAGAATGTGGATGTGTCGTTATGCATAATGAAGAAGAAATTTATTATGCATCACGTCAGTTCAAACCACATGAGTTAAATTACCCTTCACAGATTTGGAATTAGCAAATTGTGTTTTTCATTATTATTTTGGATGCATCATTTTTATGGCGTAAAGTACGAAATATATTTTGATCACAACATTTTTAAGTATATATTCACTCAAAAGAAATTAAAAATGAGACAGAGGATATGGATAGAATTAATCAAAGATTATGATTTCACGATCCCTTACAAACCAATAAATGCAAATAATGTGGAAATCTCTTTGAGTAAAATGAATAGTGATACATTTACCATGATATATTTGGAAGAAGATACTTTGGTTTTTCATTTGAGGAATTCTGGATTGGATTTTTTTGGTACAATGAATTCCTTTGTTTTGTTTTAGGTGGTAGTAACATTTTCTCTTTCAGATAGAATAATTCAAGAATATAATGAATATAGTGACGTGTAGAAAAATGTAGAATTGGTTCAGTAGGGTAAGTTACAATAATTTAACTTTGATAAGTATTGTGATTTGAGGTTTGGAAAGAGGTTATATGTTCCTTGTGATTCACAATTGAAGAAAGACTTGTTATGTGAAGCTCATAATTCTCCTTTTTCTGTTAAACCTTACAGGAGTAAAATTTATAATGATATAAATGAGTATTACTGGTGGGATTCAATGAAAAGAGATGTTGTTGATTTTATTGAGAATTGTTTAACTTGTCAACAGGTTAAAGAAGAATGAAAATTATTGAAAGGGTTGCTTCAGCCTCTTCCAATTCTAGAGTGGTAATGGAAAAATGTGTCCATTGATTTTGTACTAGGATTACCAAACACTTCTCATGGTAACATTTCAATTTGGGTTATTGTTGATTGATTGACTAAATAATTTCACTTTATTTAGATTCAATGTTCTTTGTCTCTAGATCAAAATTATCTATTTTATATTAAAGAGATAGTCAGGTTATATGGAGTTAACCTCTCTATTGTGTCTAATCAGGATCATAGGTTAAATTTTAACTTTTGGATGGGCCTGTCAAAGTAATTAGAAATAAAAAAAAATCAGTAAAACTTTTCATCATCAATAATATGTGCAGTTAGAAAAAACAAGTCAGAACAAGGAGGAAATTCTATATACTTGTTCACTATATTACCAGGGATGTGGGGACCTATATCTTTATTTGGTTTTTATTTCTAATAATAATAGTTTCCATTCATGTATACAAGTGGTAGAATTTGAAGCATTATAGGGAAATAAATATTGAGCTCAAGATTTTTGGTATGAAGTAGGTGAAAGGATGTTCATGGGACTAGAATTGGTAGATGATATGGCATAAAAAGATTAGATGATTCAGAATCCTATTATAACAACATAGATTATTCAAAAAAGTAATGTGTGTAATCAGAGGAATGATCTTTCTCTCAACGTAGGTGATAATTTCTTTCACAATTTTTATCTATGGAACAGTGTGACAAGTTTTGGTAAATAGTAAAATCTATGGTTGAGGTTCATTAGAACATATGAAATCCTAGAAAATGTTAGATTTTTTGATTTCATAGTTTATTTACATCCACATTTATCCCAATAGCACAATGTTTTCAGGTTTCAATGTTGAGAAATTATATACTAGATCCATATCATTTTTTGAGTCTAGAGGTAGTTCAATTGGAAGATAATATATCCTATGAGAAACAACGAGTCCCTATTCTTGACTGAAGAGTGAATGTTTTGAATAATAAGGTAATGGTTTTGTCGAAAACCCTTATGGTTGATGAGGAAAATGGTAATCTAATAATTTTATGACGGATAAATACCCCCACTTATTTTATAAGTGAATAAAATTACGAGGATAGAATTTCAAAAAATGGGGGAAGGATTTAACATCCCATGTAAATAAATAAGATGACATTATAATATTTATTATTATTTGGGAATTAAATATTATTTTTACTTTAAATTGGATTTTATGTTCAATGGTGTACCCTACACATGAAAATGGGTTTCTCTGAAATCTTATGTTGCACAAAACATTGAGGCATACTGAAAAAATAATAGTAATATAATTTTATTATTTGAAATGAGAATTAATTACTTGCCTTTTTATTAGTGGGAATGAACAGAACTAACCATGTTATGATGAAACATGTTTTTTATATATTTTTACATTTATAAAATAAAATTTAGAGTCTTAAAATTGGATTGAATAAAATTTTAAACTAAAATACTACAATATTTTTAAATGGTTGTTTTACCACCTTTTGATGGAGACCAATTTTTAATTTTTTTTTGTCACTTTTATATTTTATATTTCAAAAACATAACATATCTTATATAATTGGGACACAAAAATTATCTTTTTATGATATTTTGCGATTTTTCTGATAATGATCATTTTTTAATGAATAGTGAAAAATACAACATTTTAAATCAACACTTCCTTTTCATCTAACTAATTTATATAGATAGACTGTACATTTAATTGGTTATAATTTTTAATTGGATTATATTTTTATCATTTAATAATTTTTTTTTCATTGGATGTGATTTCATTTTGAAATAGGACAGAAACCCTGGTCAATATTTTGGTTGTTTTTACTTTTTAAAAATAGGCTTGTTGGTTTTAATAATGAGAATTAATTTCAAATTAATTATTGAAACTTCTTTGTTTTGAATTTGGAAAAACGGATTTCATATTTTGAATGAGGAGGTAAAAATTCTCTAAATAGATACATTTTATTTTTTGTCATTTGGAATAGAAACTTCAGTAATTATTTTCTTTACTATGGTTAAAGGGTAAATTTGATAAAATAGGGTAAAAAATAATATAATAATAATATAAAACTACCGTAACATGTTTCATAATCATATTGGTAGAGATATGTCCGACCATGGACATCCTTGGGTCGATTTTGGGACTCCATTGAGCCACTTGGATGTGAAAATGAAATTTTATAAAAATTAATTTAATGTATAGAAAAATGTAACATAAACATATATCTTTTAATATAAATATTTTTATATGGGGTTATATAAGTGATATTTTCAACTATAAATAGTCATTATAAATATAAATAGATATCCTACATATTGATATTTTATTTAAAATTTTAAACATAAAATAAATATATATATATATTACACAATGATGATGTTTCGATTACCTTATTAATGAACGGTTTAAATAAATGCGATTATAAATATTAAAATAAATTTATTTTAAAACTTTTTATGCCTTACCCGAATTTTATGAATTTTTATGACTTTTTATGTTTGAATTGAAGATGTATTTCTTAAATAATCTAGTTTAAATATTTTTTTAAAAAAATCATGATATGAATTATATATGAATTGAAATAAAAGAGTTTTAAAAAATACTACTTAATTAAATGAAATAATAGTCCATAAAATATAAGATTCATCCAAATCAATTATATAATTTGTAAAATTTAATTAATTATCCACTTGAGGTTCTACTAATATTTTATAGTAACTATATTAACCATATATTATGAATATACAAGAAGACAATGTAAGTGTCAAATTAGTTAATTAAGGGTTAATGAAAAAATATAAGGTTAAACTTGTGACCAATATTTGTCTAAATCAAATTGGATGACTGGTTTTTAACCCAATAGAATATTTTATTTGAAATAATGTACTTTGATACCTTTTTAAACAAAAATTCATTATATAATAAAATAATTCTGCAATACTTTCCTAAAATTCACATCCTCCCTCTTATAAAAGGTCATGTCCACAACAAATTTAATAATACCTCTCAAGAAACTTGTCTCATCTAAAATCATCTCAAATAATCCCGGAACAACCCTATCTTTCTCCTAGATGTCTTACCTTAGGCAGTATGCAAATCAAGAAATATTTTTTTCTCAATTAAAAGTGAGTTACACATTTTAAGAGGCATCATCTTCTCTAAAGTTTGTTTACATTATTTTACTTCATCACTACCTGTGATATTAATATTCTACTATTATATTACAAAAACAGTATCCTGAATATAATAGGATGTTTTTTTATATGTATTAGAACTAAACTTACACACACCTCTATATAATGGATTTAGAACATACTATTCTTGTGGATGGAGAACTATTTCCTCACGAAACAAGGATTGTTCAATTATTTCCTATAACCTCTAATGGTAGCCACTAAGATAGAAATATTTTTATATAAAATATATTTTATATTTAATGTGAATATATACTGCTATTTTTTTTAAATAAAACCTATATTCTTATCATAATGTGTAAATATGATAATTTCATCTAAAGAAGTGTGGTCTACCGCCCCCTCAATGTGATATGAATCATTCAGGAAATACATGGAACATTTCGAGGATGGAGTTAATGAACATATGTAACAAATATAAAATATGTCATTATAATCAATTTATAATATACATCTGTATTATTTAGTTTCCATTACATTATATATGAAAATTAAATGAAAGTAGTGTTCATGAAAATGTACGACATACCATCTGCATGAACAGTGCATTTCATTATTTATAGCCAATTATTTTGTAAAATTATAAATACATATATATAGTTTATATATATGATATATATTATATCTAAATCATGAATATATTAATGGAGATAATGTAAATATTACTACATTTATACTTTTTAATTACAATAAGTTTTTATTTTACTAAAGTAACGAATATCAACAAAACAACCAATATTAAAAAAAAATTATATAATTTTTATAATGATGTAATAAGTGATATAAATGGAAAAATAAAATTTAAAAAGGTTATTAATCAAGTATAAATTAACTTAAGTGTATTATTTAGTAATAAAAAGTAACAAGCATAACGAGTAAGACTCAAGGTAAGGGACATTATCTCAATATCCTTTCATTAAGACATATTTTGATTTATAGACAACCATATATTGTACAGTGTATAAGCCCCTTTGAATATTGATTTCATTCTAATGGAATATTTTTCTATGAAACCTTTTATTAAATAGAAAAAAGGAATGTTTCTTTTAAAGATATACAATGACAACAACCTTTATTTCATCCCAAGCATGATTTGATATCTGACTCCCTAAATAAGTAGTAACATTTTTTAAAAATGAAAATTAATACCAAATAACCTTTTTAACTATATTTGGTATTAAAAATGGATTTTTGAAAGTATATATTATGTCAATATCTTGAAATGTTATATTGTGATTTGAATTTGGAAATGTTATCTTTCCTTTATGCTTTTTTAACGTCATATGACTATCTTATGGTTCTTGACCATTGTTTACAGATACAGGTGGTTCTGTGATAAACGTAGGGTGGGTGAGCCCGAGAGAGCTCTCTAATGCATTGGGTAACATGAAAAATTTAAACACTAATGATTCTCCTAAGAGATTTAGGGAATATACAGTGATGGTTATTCCAAACATAACTCCCTATGAAGTTGTGAAAGCTACAATGTAAGTATGTTGTGGATGCCAAAAGTTGCCTTTTTTACATATGATTGCTATGTGCTATTCATAAATATAATGATTTGGGGACGTATGTTAAATAGACTATGTTTTATGATTGATAAGTATGATTTTTTTAATTTTTATTTTTTAATGGACTAATATTATCTTTCTATAGATTATAACCCTTATTGGACTTTTTATGATCGTCCCACATTTTTGAAATGTTTTTAGTGTGTAAAGAAGGGTAAGTGAAAGGATTAACTCAAGATGATTTATATCATGAAATTAATTATTTTTTATTTATGGAGTATTATTACTGTGAAAAATGTTTGATCGAGTATAAGTGTATACTTTTTAATATTTGAGATGTAATGTAATATGGTCTAATTATCAATAATTCTATACATGAAAAGTTACTCAATGTTAATTCCTAATTTAACTCAAGATTAAGTAATTTTTTAAGGATGGTGCCTTATATATGGAATCAGAGGTCGGTTTAGAAAACCTTGGGAGATAGGATATTGTTAAATTAATATCCATAAAATATTTTTACGTTATGGTAATATTGAAATGATAAAGAATTTGAATATTACCATGCTACATTGCTAAGATATTTATATGTTCAAATTTTTTTTTCATAGAGGAAACATAGAAACTATTATGGGATGACATCAATTGATAAACAGAACTCCAAATTAGCAACATGAGATGGTAGGAATCAAAACTGAATAGTTTTTTATAGTGTTGTAAAATGTGACTCAGGCTATAAATGGTGGTGGTATCCATGCATGAGATCATCAAGATCAACCACATAGGAACATGTCCATAGTGGAGCATTTTTTGGGGAAACAACCCCATCATTCATAGGATTATCTTAATATGTGCAAGCATTTGTGTGGAATAAAGAACTGAACATGATTTTTGATGTCATCTGGTGTTCAGAACATCAAATTGATAGTATTGTTGTTTACCATTTTGAAGGTGAATCCTATCAGTGGTGGCCGATTCATAAAAATATCAAGTATAGTGAGGATATTGATTCCCTTGATTCATATTAATTCTATGGTTTGATTCATGAGAAATATTTTCATATGGCAGTTTTACTTAGGATGAAAAAAAATTAATGGAATTAAGGATAGAGGATGAACTAGTGGAAGCTTGTGAAGAATAATTCACTCGACTGGAAAGTTATGCTCTAAATTTCATATGAGATGTTGATAGAAAAATTAATCATTTTTACTCATGATTAAAGACAATTTATCGATGTTATTTAGCTTAAAATGAGTTTATATGTTTTTAAAATCTTGTAAGATGTGCAGAGAAGGTGGAAATGGACTTTTATAATGATCATGTGTTCATTGACAAAGAAAATAATACGAGGTTGAGGTGGCAGAAAAAATGTAAGATCACTTAAAAAAGTCTGATGGTAGAAACCATTGTTTATAGTTTGTGAAAATTGAGGTAAAAATAACAATGGGGAATACCTATTGAATTATTATAAGTTCAACTGATGTAGTAAAATGTGGCATCAGGATCGTAATTGAAATAAAAAATACCAGGGTAATCATGATAAAAAATCTGATTTACAGTTAGTATAATTTTTTAAGTAAAATTAAAAAAGTCGCAATGAAAATGAGTGTCTATCTAAGAACTCAATAGTGGAAAACAACTAGACTACAAGCAGAAAATGGTGGTGAAATACTTTGGAACTACTTCAGAAGACGTTGGGAAATCAAATGAAGTAGTATCAGGTACATTTTTTATTTAATCAAATTATTCCAATGTGTTTTTTGATTCAGTTTCTACACATTCTTTCATTTATATATAATTTTGTAGTAAATTTGGAATTATATATCATGATATGAATCCTAAACATTTTTTTTAAAAAACCTAGAGGAAAGGTTTACACAAAAAATTTAAAAGAACCATTCATTACTTGTGTGTGGAATGAATCTACCTGAAAACTGTATTGTTTTTCCTTAAGTAGAGTTTGATGTTATTTTGGTAATGGATTGGGATTCTTTTTATCATACATAGATTGACTATAGAGCTAAATAGGTGTCATGGAGAAATAATATTAGTTTGTTTACAAAAATGAACCCTTATTTATGATAATATATATGGATGATGAGAAACTAGTAATGTAAAGACCTGTAAAATTCGAGGGAAATGTTTTCTAAATTTTCGTTGGGATTTTACAAGAACACAGTTTTTGACGGAGCCGGATTCCGAGGCCCGGTGTGCCCGGAATTTCTATCCAAAGTTTAGCTCGGGTATGTTCAGTGAACGAATGAGCGAGAATTTCTAACTTTTGAACCGGTGCCCGGAATCGAATTCCGAGGGCACCGATGGAACCGCAGCACCGGTAATTGCTTAGGAACTCATGTTACGGAGTTGCGTTTACACGAGGGGAGTTATTAATTTTTGTGGTGGTTGAAAATAAAAATTAACAATTTTTATTTTTTCCCACTTGGTAGTTTTATCCTAAGTAAGGATGTTGGGGGTGGGACCCACTTGTGATAACCAACCTTGAGAGGATAAAGTAGGATGTGACCCACACGAGCCCAACCCCTCACTTTCCTAACCCCTCTGAACCCCCCCCCCCCATTTAAGTTTTTCTAACTTATGTCCTCATTGATTTTATGACATCTTATGTTATAACTTAAGTGAGTTAAATGTGGGTTTTGAATTTTCAAACTCTTGAAATTCAAAAACCTATGTTGGGTTAATAAAATAAGTGGGAGGCTTACTTTATTTTGTTGTTAGAGTTTTATCGTTGAGATCTTTTGGGAAGAACACCTTCTTCTTCGATGAAGAACGTGAAGAACACCTCGGTCTCCGATGAAGAAACACCGATCTTAGCGAATAACATCTCTGTCGAAGAACGCGGAGAACTTCTTCGACGACGTTCTTCTTCCGTGATGGTTTTCCGCGACGAAATCTATGTCAATGTCTTCGAATCCTCACTTCGCGACGTCGACGTTCTTTTTCCGCGACGCCCGACCTCCGCGATGCTCGTCTTCTGCGGCTCATTGAAATGCACCGTTCTTGAAACCGAGGTAGGGGTTTTATTTATTTATTTGTTTGTAAATACCAACTTGATGATCTCGTGGATTAAAACCAATTGTTGTCGAATAACGCGAGGGGGTCGGACCGCACAAACACGGCCGACCCTCCTCCTTATTTTTGTGTTGGTTAATTTGTGGTTGGTACGGGAAAGCATGGTGTCGTCGCAACACGTGGATTTATGCGGAAGGAAATGCGTGGTGACGTCGCGTCGCGCCGTGGAAAGAAGTTTAAGAACGCGACGCCGTCACGCCGCGTCGAAGAAAACCAAAGATGCCACGGCCGGAGCGGGGCCGCGGCGGAGGGGCGCGGTGCCGTCGCACCGCGCCGGAAGACAAGTGCCGCTGCCGGTTCCAGGCCGCGGCGGAGCAAGGTGACTGGCGGCCGGACCGGGCCGTCAGTGTCAGAGCTGGAAAGGGACCGGCCACCGCCGGTCCCGTTGAACAGGA
Source organism: Viscum album (assembly GCA_963277665.1). Lineage (NCBI taxonomy): Eukaryota > Viridiplantae > Streptophyta > Magnoliopsida > Santalales > Viscaceae > Viscum > Viscum album. The sequence goes on from OY728159.1 coordinate 1,183,162,348, forward strand.
ACCGGCCGGCCAGGTCGGGCCGGTCGGACAGGGTGGAGCCGGGGGAAATAAATTCCCCCGGCCGGCATCAAACATCCCACCTTAATTACATAGGGGGGCAGGCGCCCCCCCTTCCGAAACGGCTAGGCCAACGGCCGAGCCACACAGCGCGCTGGGCACGCTGTGCCCAGCCGGACCTGCGCCTGGCCGGTCTGCCAGGCCGGTCCGGGCTGAGCCCAGCCACACTGGGCCACACCGGGCTGGGCCAACCCGGTCCCGGGGTGGGTTGACCCTGTTCGGGCCAACCCAGTTCGGGCCGCCCGGGGGGGTTCTCGGGCCGGGTCGGTCGGGGCCCGAAACCCCCGTTTTCGGACAGTTTGGGTTCAATTGCCCATAACATGGGCTACGGACCTCCGATCGACGTGCTGTCAGCGGTGACGCGATCTTTGAAATGAGACGGATCTTTTGGCATGCTCCACTCGAGGTTTGGATGCCGTCGGAGTGTGGTCGAGTTGGTTCGCTCACGAATCCTACCGGGCCCCTGGAACGAAAACCCCAATAACTCACAGACCGGGCGTCCGATTGACATGACGTCTGTCTCGTTTCTTTACACTTGATGAGACGGAACTTTTGGAAAAATTATCCAAAGTTTTGGTTGCTTTCGGATAGTGTCCGGGTTGGATTGTACCCGAAATCCAACTGGGCCCCTCGAACGAAAAAGCTGATATCATTCAGACCAGACGTCTGTTTGACGAACCGTCAGCGGCGTCGGTGATCACGTTGAGAAACGGTCCCTATGAGTATACCCTATGAGTGTTCGGGGTATAGTTGAGTTACGACTAGATTGGTTCGCACATGAAACCAACCGGGCCCCTAGGACGAAAATGCTAATAACTCACATATCGGGTGTCCGATTGACGCGTTGTATGTTGCATTGAGACCCCTATGATGAGGCGGGCCTTTGAGATACTTCTTCGTGGGACGTTGAGATACTTGGAGTTTTGACTAGTAGCTCGTGGAGCAGACCCTCCCGGAGACGAGCGTGCGGAGTACAGAGACCGTGTAGCCGGCTGAGACCTGACGACTGCTTGACCGACTCGACTTGGAGTGAGTCGACTAGCCCAGTGGACAGAGCACCCGGTATTTGGTGGCAGACCCACAGTGGACGGAGCGCCTGGTAGTTGGCAGCAGACCCGCGATACTCGACCGGAGGAGTACCTCTGTAGGCTATTAGGGGGAGCGCCCGGTATTTGGCGGCAGACCCACAGCGGACAGAGCACCCATTATTTGGCAGCAGACTCGTGGTACTCGACATGAGGAGTACCTCAAAGACTTGGATTAGTGAGCAGTACCTCAGAGTCGTGACAGGACCACTGTACACAACAAGGACGGGGCTCTTCAGCAGTTTATGGTTTCGTTGATGAAAATCCTGGTTTGAGATGAGACTTTTGACCTTTGTGTTACCTCATGATTGAGATGGGTCACTTGATAACTTAGGTATATGTATGGGCATATACCTGGGTAGTGGTTATCCGTTGATTTCATGATCCTTGTGTTTCCTCCTGATTAAGATGGGTTACTTGATAACTTAGGTATATGTATGGTTATATACCTAAGTAGAGGTTATCTGTTGAGATCTTCTTTGGGGTTATCCTTGTTGGTTTTAGTGAGACCTTGAGGGTCTCGGGGTCCCTACTGAGTATCGTTATACTCACTCCTGCAAAGGAAATGCCTGCACCTCATTGTGTTGGTTTCAGACGACGGGCAGTGCTAACGGAGGCCGAGTGTTCGAGGATTGGACGGTACCCGGAGGTGGATTACATAACGAGTCAGTACCCAGAGGTGGACTACACGACGAGTCAGTTTCTGGAGTTGGACTTCGTGACGAGACGATGCACAGAGGAGGTTGAAGGGCGAGAGCGTTGAGGAGGCTATCTGTACCTACCCTTCAGGTAGGATCCGTGGCGGACGATCCAGGAGTTGCGCTATCTGTACCTACCCTTTAGGTAGGATCCGAGGAGGACGACCCAGGAGCTGCTTCCTTCTTCCAGCTGTTTGCCTTTTTCTATTGTACTTTCGATTAGTTGTAGTTGCACTTTCAATTGGGTTTGTATTCTGTCCCATTTACTTTTTAGCACTTTCTTTTGTACTTAGTGTTTTTCTTCCGCTTGTACTTTGTGGTGTTTTGTTTACTTTTTTAAAGGCAATGCCTTCCCAGTTAGCGGGATTTACTCCTTTGGTGCTATTCGTCAGCCCCTGGCCTATGGAAGGCGGGATTGGGGTAGTCACGGCACGGGCCCCGAGGACGGGTCATGACAAATTGGTATCAGAGGATTCGGTTCTACCACAGAACTTATTACTTTGATGTTTTCTTTCTATGAAGCAATAGTGTTAAGGGTACCGAGTGTGGCCTTCAGTTCAGTGAATCCAGTGTTGGTGCGGGCGGCCGACGTATCCATACACAAGGGCCCTGAATACTGATTTCCGAATTTTTGCATGAAAACACTGATTGCGTGTGTGTTTCCAGAAGTTTAATTTAAATATCAGCTCAAACCAGGTCAGCTCACCATGTATAAGTCTTTTCACCGTTTCATGTTTGTTCCTTTCAGGATGCCTCCCCGTGGACGACCTGCTAGAGCCCCGAGAGTGGTACGTACTAATAGCCCGCCAAGCGACATGGCCTCAGTACAGGGCCCTATCACAATTGAGGCACCAGCGGAGGCACCAACGGTACTACTACCCGTTGGGCCACCGATGCCACCAGCCCCAGCAGCATAGAGTGCACGTCGCTTGAGTGCACTGCACGAGTTCCAGCGCCAGAGACCACCCAGGTTCCAGGGATGGACGGACCCGCAGGCAGCTGAGGATTGGCTGGAGGCTGTGGTGAGAGTTTTCAGGCTAGTGGGGACGCCGGAAGACTTCATGGTGATCCTTGCTACCAACCTCCTTCAGGTAGCAGCTGGCAGATGGTGGAGCCTGATGCTCCAAGTTTGACGCACGCCTGTCATGGGGTGTGGAAAAACCATATTTTATTTACCTAAGTATAGTATAGCAGTTGATCCTAGGTAGTCTCCTGAAAAGGAGTGCACACAAAACAAGGTTGTCACTTTTTGTTTGTTTTTGTAAAAAGATTGGTTTTAATTAATTTGAATGTCTAAGAGAGAAAAAAACAACAGAAATTGATTTATTTTAACAATTGATAAAGACGGTGATCGGATTGGGTTCGGCTAGACTTAGTGTTGTGCCATTATCATTTCCAAATTTTATCTCTTCTTCTTCCTTAAACTGGTAAGAGAGATGTGATGAGAATTTTCCTTTCTAAAACATTAGATTGTTCTATCCTCCTTCCAATGTGTTTAGTGATATAGAAGGTCTCTTGATTAATTAGAGCAATCCTAGACCAGGAATTATTGTTCCCTAATAAACCCAGATTTCGTCATATAATCCTACACACGTGCTGGACAAACGTCGAGCAATCACCACCCAACCCTAATCATATTCCACCGTATACAGATTAGAATTGGGTGGAGGGAGATGTGATCATCGACCAAAGAAATTTATAATTTCAGAATCAAAACCTTAACACAACCGCATTCGGAATTTAATACTGAATTAATACTTGGAACCAGAAGATGAAAGAAGAACAAATTTTATTCATTTCAAGCACAAAAACTCAAACACAACACATAAGTCCAGCCTCCCCTCTTTCCGATCACTCAAATGAAACTACCCCTACATGGATGGGGTAAGAGAGATAATGCGGGAGAGGAGAGAAATTTTAAATTAAAGAAAAATAAATGAAATAAAAGGGAATTTTGAGAAGTTCCTCTCCTTGGTGTCCCAGAAGGAATGAGGTGGAGAATAAGATGCTTTGAGAGGGTGGAGCTCTCCTCCTTTTATAGCCAGACTTTTTCCCCCGGATGTTGACGCTTTTTAGCCACATTAAATGACATTTTCACGCATTGAGACCTTATTGAATGTACTTCATAATTGCCTTAGACGTGTCCCATCAATATCTCAGCGGATTTGGACATGTATTCCATGAGTTATGGCTCTTTTACTCTGAGAATTTATTCTGTACAGTCAGACTCTCCAAAACGAAATCCTTGGGAATAGGGTGATTTAATGACCCCATAAATGGCCAATTCATTCCATTATTCCTTCATAAAAGATTCTCCAAAACCCCTTTCTCTTCCACCCACCGAAGTTCACAAAATTTGGGCCCACCATGGATGAGTTATGGATCTCACACCAAAACTAGGCAGAACTGAAAACTGTTTTCTTTCTCCCACTTGTGAGCTTCTTTTGAGCTTCCATATGGCCGATTCCGCTTTTAGTCCAAAAATATTCAATGAAGCCCTGGATGTGTAGATTCTTAAAAAGAAAGAATTTAGAAATTTGGATCAGAGTAGATAATGTTATGTCCAATATACAGAAATACTTTAAAACTGTTAAAAATCCAAAATGGCCAATTTTTACTATTCAGCTCAAAATAACACAAATATCATAAAAATGAAACAATTAATCTTATAGGATCACTTTTTTGGGTTTAAAAAATGATATTAAATATAAATTAATTTAAAATATTTTCTCTATCACCGCAAAATGTAATTTTTCATTGTATGGTTATATCACATGTCCTCAAACATTGTAACTCTAACTACATGGGATTTTATTTATATTAATCAATAAATATAGTATTCATATTAATGATCAAACCTGAAAATATCTAACCATATTCTCACAATTCCATATCTATTTATCAAGCATGTCAAGTTCTATTTATTAGATGTTCATCCATTTGAACTACATTCAGAATAATTGTTAAAAAAAATTATGGCCTAAATGGGAGGTTCAAGTATAATAAGAATGAATTATCTTATAGAGAGTGAATATTTGAATTTTTCATCTACTGATATAATTATGATTATTAACTATAGGTTTGTGCATTATGTAAAATTGATGGGTCACTGGGTAGGTAATCAATATGAAATGGACATGTACACTGATTTTTTATTTTAGGGGATAATCTATTAAAGATAAAATAGTTAGTATTTAGTATATAATTTCATGAAAGAACCATTATTAATATGACATGAAGAATATATGAGGTAGGGATTTAAAAACATTTTTAGATTAATTTTAAAATAATCAGTTTTTCTAATAACATTTATCTGATGTTATTTTCAAGATAATTATATTGTTTTTCTCATAGACATATGAATAAATTAATAATTTTTTTAATATTTGTGTTATTTATTGATTTTTGTACTACAATTCTATATATTTAAAGTGAATTAGATTCAATTTCCCTTAATTTTTTTTGAGTTTTTATAGGTGTATAGTTTGGCATAGTGTGGTTGGTTGTGTTCATGAACTCACTACCTTTGATTGACTAAGATCATGAGGGGAAAGGTATATAGATAGGTTGATTTTATTCAAGTTCATTATTTTTTTCAATATTGGAGAATTGATAGTATAAATTACCAATAATATAAAATCACAAATGTTCACCCATAGTGGGCATTAGTGCATGTGGTTCAGTTCCTCTTACGATGGTTTCTTCACATGGTAATATTTTTATTTTCTTGGATTTTCGTTGTTATCATATGATATTTCATTATATGGTGACAAGGATTTGGTTTATAGGTTTAATGGAATTAATTTTTTCTTCTATAATATGTAGATATAAAATCATCTAATTTATGACCTCGATGCTCCAAAAACTTGTTTTTATAGAGAATATGGGAATGGAAAAATTAAAATTGATGGAAATGAAATAATTAACACTTTTAATGATTTCATTTGAATTGCATATTTCAACTTCCATTAATCAAATGATATAAATGGATGAAATGTTGAAGGTACTAATATATATATATATATAGGTTTGAATGTAGAAAAAACTACAACATGAAAATTTCTCTTATGATGGGTTGGAAATTTAGAAAATAATATTAATCATGAAGAATTGGGGAAGACCATATAAATAAATTCAACATGATCCGAGGTTGCTTGAGTTAATGAAGGTAAAATTCATGACTGATATATAGTTACTTCAATCATTTTCATTAGTATAGTAATGTTGGGATGCAATGGTTACCGTTTTCATTTATAATTCGGGAATATAGACTTGATGATTGATGATGTCACAAATTTTATATTAAATTGTATACCTTGGTAGGGGAGGTTTAAGAAAAATATTATACCATTCATAATGTTGAATGATGTGGATATTCATCTCAATATAAAAATGTTTATCAGATGAATACATTGGAATGTAATCTATGGGTGAAATGTAGAAGAAATTTGATTGGGCTATAACATTAATGCCTAAAATGAGAAAAAAGGGAACGCATTAAGGACTAAAGGAGTCATAATGGAAGACTTAAAATGTAATTAAATATTAGAATATATAGTTCTATTATTGCAATAAAATTTGGTAGTGATTTTTTTGTTATGTGTCATCATTTTGGTGTAGTAATGGGTTGTTGAATCAGCAGTAAAATCCCAATTAATAGAAGTAAAAAATAATAATAAATTCAATGCATCAGGAAGATTCAGAAAATTATAATTACATGATAATGATGATTTATAGATGTTGGTATAGGATTCATGACCATATAGAGAATGTATTGGGGAGTAATATAATTGATTAATTTTATAAATACCCTAATTCTATGAAAAAAAAATTTCAGTTGGACTATTTGATGAGGGTGGGAAGAGAAAAAACATCACTAGAAAAGAAGGTATAGGTACTCAAGATTCAATGGTTTGTTGAAAAATGATTAAAGGATGGAACTCTATAGATGATCGAGTGAATAGATTTAATTTATGTGGTAAAAATTTCCTCTACTAATGATTCAAATGTATGGAATTATATTATTTGAAATATCAACATTATTAACATAAAGCTTCCAATGTAAAAAAAATATCTATGTTGGATAACATGGAAATTGTTGGATGTAAATGTTTTTTGATATGGAAGAAATAGAGGGTCTAATAAAAATTATATTCATATAATATCACTACCTTGATGTTAGAACCAGAATACATTGATGTTTAGGGACCACCCCTATTCATTACCTCATGAGTTCTTTATATTATTTTTAAAAAATATTAATGATGAACGAATGAATTTTCTAGATTTTTTTTAACTATATGTTTGATGATTTTAGGCATCAATTAAATGGAGTTCCATTTTTTAAATGGAGAGTGGTCAAAATATTAAATTTCTAATATATAAAAATGGAAGTGAGTAAGAAATATGAAACTTTTGGAAGATATCCATTTAGAAAAAGAATTCATGATTTGATTGTTCCAGAAACTCAATGAGAGAATTAACATTCTCATAAAATGAATTGATCATTGAAATATAGTTCTATAAGAATGAGTTTTCTATATGAAATATTCAATGGAATTGGGTTTGATAATAAAAAAATGTGTGTACAAAAAAAATTACATCATTGAAAATTGGATAAAAATACTAGGGGAATTTCGGATTGACATATTACTCGAAGTTAACCACCATAAATCAATCCTGAACTTTGAATTCATGAATATTACTTATAAATATAAGGTAAATTATGAACCTAATTCCACAGCTTATTTTTTCATAGGACATGTGTCTGAGAATTTTTTCGATTGGTTAACGGATGATAAAAATGGTTATTCCCTCATAATCCAATATTTTCATCTCAAAAAAGGTGTTCTATAAAAGTACTATAAAATGGGAGAGGGTGTTTTGAATAAATAGTCTTCTTAAGACCAATATGATTTGAGTATGATCACAAAAAGTTCATAAAATAGGAAAACATAGACAATATTACTCATGGTCATTTGCTGGGACAAGTAGATGATATACCAAAAAATACATGAAATATTGAAATTTTGGTGGGAGTACTAGTATTTAGTTCTCCTAAAGAAACATTACAAAAAATTATTTCATTGGAAGAACTAGATGTGGGAAGTAATGAATTCAAACCATGTCATCTATGGTGAGTAATGGTTTTTGAAATATGGTTCATATATTTTGGGCTAAAATTTAATTTTTACCACTAATGATTGAAGGATAATATAAATCATACAATGAAGATAAATCTCATACTGACTCCAAATGATGTGAATTAAAATTTTATAACGAAATGGATTCACAAAATTCCAAGAAAACATATGAATTGATTGAATTACTAAAATGGAAAAGGGAACTCAATAATAAATGGGTTTACCTATTAATAGAAAATGGTGATTGTAATAAATTCCCCAAATAATTAATATAGGTGAAGGGTATTCAAAAGAAATAATATATTGACTATAATAAAAAAATTTCAACGGTAATAATTTATTCCACTATAATGACAGACCAATGCATGGTTTTATTAGAAATAATTTACAGGGAAAATATACATTTAAAAATATCAATCCATTATAGTGGTTTGTTGAGAAGATCTATAATTAATAACTTAATGTTATACCATAAAAAGGGTACCAAAATTCGGTTTATAATATGATATAAATATTATATGGTCTAATGTATGACCATTGAAAATTGAATTGAAATTTTTTTTCTTTATCATTGAATAATTCTTCGGTAGGTACATTGTTAATCGATATTGTAATATAAAATAATTTAAATGTGATACATTTATCTTATTTTGTTTATATGTGGATGAGATCATTCTAGTGTTACCAATTAATATGAGAATCTAGGAGTTATAATGTGAGTTTTTAGATGTTTTGATATATATGTTCTTAGGTTACCAAAGAAGTTATTATGGGTGCTGATCAAGAGAAATAGAACATACATAACATTGGTTCTATATCATAAATAGTTCATATAAAAGATTATAGAATTTATTGGGATAACCATATATTACACGTATTTACCCCTCTTTCTGCTCACATTAAATTAAAATTTTCATTTTCACTAATAACAAAATATTAGAATCAGTACAAGGGGAATGTACCATATCCATTATTGTTCGGAAGTCTGATATATTCAATGGTTATTTAGAATCTGAAATGTTCCCACAATGTGGGATCAGTGATTTACTACCATTGGGATATGTGGATAGTACATTGGCAGAATTTGAAATTGGTAAATCATTCATTAAAAGGAACAGTAGAAACAACCCTATTCCTTCTTTTTTATGATGGACCTCACATCCTAACCTTGGTGGCGATGATTGCGACACTAGTTTATCCACCTCCATTGAAGGGGGGGGGGGACATACTTCAACCTCTGTGGGGATACAATATAACTAGTTTTATATAGTTTATAATTCATATTTTCTTCCTCATATTCATCTTATTTTTATTTTCTCTAGTTTTTTCCTTTTTCGATAGACCCCATTAACATTATCTACAATATTTAGAGTTCACAGCAGCCCTTCCATTCATAACCTGAATTCCATAGCATGGTTTATGTAATTATGTCTATTGGTGGATACTTTTGAGTGGTTTTTTGGATTCTGGTTCATAGACGTATGTTCTACCACTTTTCTTATCAATAACATGAACATAATTGTTCGATTTTCTTAGGAGAATGATTTGAAACTAGTTTGGTAGAGTGCTCCCCATGTATTCAACAGATACCACTAATTAATTTTCATGTTATCCTATGACATCCACATGAATAGGGAAACAATAACAATGTTGATTTGGTTTAGTAATCCTAAATTATATAATTCATTCTAGAATCGATCAATTATTCTAATTTTTTGAAATATAGTTAGAAGTTACCTCTGTTTAATTGTAGAACAAGTGATTTGTGACACCATATTTGTTCTAATATTATTATATAAATGAATGTTTCTAAAAAAATAGTGTATTGATGGATTGTATTTGGGGAAGTATTATGATACAAGTAAACAACCATTTTTGAGATGTGGGCCGATTTATTTTCCTTCTGCATAAGAATGAGCCATCTTATGGATGTGTGTAGCTGCACACCACTAATTCGTTACCTATATATAGAAATGGATGAGTAAAATCATGGTGGATATCCATTAGGAGGTGTGACTATGTCCGGACATAAGGATCAATTTAAATTGATCATTCAGTAGAATAATATAGTATCAAACCATAGGCTTCATCCTTTTCGGAGGGATTTGGCCAGTTGGTTTTGGATGATACAACAAAAGGTATTCCTAACCGGAAATAGGAATGAACTTGGATCACTATCGGAATGATGTGTATTTATATGGTATATTGAAATGAGTTTTGGATGATTTGGTAGTGTATTTCTTGTCCTCATTAGAAGTGATTGATGGGTTTTGTGTAGTAATAATTTTTTATCCAATAAATTCTTTAAAGCCAGCATCATTTGAGTAGGTTGTGTGAACTCGAAATTGGTAATCCTTAAACATGGTCTATAAGTGGAAGATACATGTCACCCTTTCTATGATCCCACTCATGAAGTGGTGATCCGTGTAGAAAAGAAATGTTGTTCTATGGATTTCAAGGTAAAGGAGATTCTGGAACAGTGGGTGGGGTGAATAATGTGAATGGGCCGAGTTATAGAAAGGTCTTTCCAACTATTAGTAATGAAATTTATTTAGGGAATAGGACTTTCAAGGAATTGTATATGAACAAAGAGATACATCTTGGAAATATGGTTAAACTAAAGGTAATGGGTTTTCTAATGTAGAATAAATATAGGGGATAGATTTCCAATTCTCAGAAGATAGTTCTCAAGGGTGTCATGGTAGATGTATTAATTACATGAGGAGGAAGAATGGATGAAAGGAGAACCATGATTTGTGGATTTTTATTCTAAAAAAAAGTAGGAAACCAAATGGAATAATAAATTATACTACTTAGCTAAAACAATAGAGACACGAAATCCCAATAAGAAGAATCCCAAAGATATAGTATAAAATAAAACTTCCAGTAATCAAGATCTAAAGTAGAATGAAAGTATTTCAAGAACCAACTTGAATTATTGTAGTCTTTTTATGGAACTTGAAATGGTTTGTGATATATTAGAAGACCATAATTTGGTATGTAGAGGCAAATTTTTGTTGGATCATTCTTATAGTGAAGAAAAACCATGGATTGATCTAACCAAAATAATGATTTCATGTTCTTCTATGAGTGAGAGGTTGGTAATGTGGATTAATGTAATGATAAATCATGGGTGATTATAATTCACTATTTTGAAGAAATAAAATTCTTGTTAATTCCTACTCAGAGTATGAAGAGTGTATAATCTAGAGAATTATCCTTATGGAGATATACAAGAAGGAGTGTGGTTAGATTAACATGAAATATAAAATTTTGAAGAGAGGTTATTAATGAAATGAAGGCAAATATAGAAGATTAAATTAAATAATTCGAAAAGTTGTCTTATATTTTTGAATAAAAAAATGTGGATATCCCATATACATAGGAAACATAACTTAAATGGAATAGATATTAGGATAAGGATTATAATTGAATCAATATTTCATTCAATAATTATGAGATATCTTTGGGTGTATTATATATTTTTTATTTAACATGATCAGTTTTTCACTTTTTCCATAATAGTGTTTATGAAAATTAACAAAGGAATTATTAATCAGAAGACACAACCCATATATTTGGAATATTTATTTTATTTTATGATTTTGTGGGATCAAAATTATTAGGTGATGTAGGTAAAAATAAAATATAACACATTTTACTTATAGAAGAATAACTACCAAATAGTCGTCAATGTTAAAACAAATTGTTACTCTATGTTGAAAGGATGTATAGTATGTGTATACAATAATTTTTTTGGAAAGAAATGATTTGGTTAATGATATTTTTGAAATATATTTGAAGGATTCATTAATGTTTAGTTATTTTATATGGTATTTATAGTTTGATCCACATTTAATAAAATAAAATTTTCTATGATCGTAATAATCACATCAATCTGATGTATCACTTCATTAGGAATTTATTGGTTGAAAAATGTTATTGATCTATGGAAGATAAAATGAGGGAAATATATTTGAAAAAATAAATAAAAAGTTGATAAATCTTGAATTTATATGGAAATATTATGACTCTTTTAATCTTTGGTGAATATAATGAGAAAATATAGAAATTTATTGTGTTAATTACAATACAGATTTTCCAAGGTATTATAAAACAATATTCAATTGGGAGACTGGTCTAATGTGCATTATATTATTGTTCTCTATGATATATTCCATCTAAATTACATTCAAATATTTTTTACACTAAATAATGGGATTTATTTTATTTGAAGTCAATGGAAAAAGGATGCCTTATAATTAATAGAACAATAAGTAGTTAACATCTATTGGTTTTATTAGGATGGAGCAAAGTTGGATTGGAATTTTATTAAAATTGTAGGGTCATTGGTTTAGTAAACAAGAATAAATTTTCAGTCATATAAATTTAGGATTTCAATGGAGAATTTATTCTATGTTCCCTCTTTAACTATTTATATCTGATTGCATGGGATATTAGATTTAACACCCAATGTTATAATGATCCATTTTTTTAATCAATTAATTTTCATTGATGTATTGAATTTCATTAATTTAAAAATTAATTTTTCATGGAACCAAATTAGTATACATTAAATGAAACCAATACTACGTGTAAATTACAGGAATCATAGAATTGGCGTACATTACACACCACACTATGTTTCTAAGAAGTGTCATTTTATTATTACAACTATTTGAAAGAGACAATTGTACCCCCTAAATTAGAATTAGTAATATAAATAGAAATAAAAAATTTTCAAATATTATTTATAATATTTTTTATAAATAAAAATTATTTAAAATAAAAAAATATATTTTTTTAGTAATTTACTTATATGTTTATAAATATTATTTTCTCAAATGAACTAATTTTAATGAACTTATATAAAAAATAAGAAAAATAGTTTTAAAAAAATTTAGAAATTTAAATTGATAAAATAACATTAATTGTTTATTTTATAAAGTATAAAGTATCTAAAAAGTAATTTTTATAAATTTTCGGTGAAAACATCATTTTAGAATGAATAGTGAAAAATACAGTATTTTAATTCAAAATTAATTTTTAATTAAAATTATTTTCATGGTTTTTTAATATTTTAAAGTAGTGACAGATTTTAATTTAATCATATTTTTTTCAATTAATGTAATTTTTGTCATTTTAATAAATTTAAAATTGAAATTGGATATAAAAACATTCACAACTTTTGGATATTTTTAATTTTAAAACTCAAAGTGTTATCCAATCAGCAAGATTAAATTTAATTTAATTTATACCACTTATGTGATTAGAATTTAAAAAAATTGGTTCTATTTTGGTAAAAAGAATAATTTATAATGTATAATTTGTTCAATTTAGTTTTTGTCCAAAAAAGTAGCACATGTAGTTAAAATTAATTAATGTAATTAGTGTAATATTTTGCTTCAAATGGAAATGAATGAATATTTTTAGGGACCAAAATACCCATACACATGTCAAAACTAACTTTATGGACATTAGTTATCCATTAAGTTTCCACTATTTTGTTTTTTTCATTAATGTTATTTGTAAATATGGGGTTACACATAAATTGATTAAAAACATTTAAAGTGGGTTCTTTCCCATCCCTTTAAAATTACACAAACTCTTTCACTTTATAAAACATATAAAACCACATGGTTTTAAAAAATATTTATCAAATTAACTTTACAGAATAACCCTATTAGTCATCCAAGGCTCCATTTTTTATGAATTAAATTCAAGGAATCCATTTGGGGAAAACCAAAATTAGTTACCCAAAAAGAGGTATCATCCCCCCTCAAACTCCTTTCATCTATTTTTAATTTCCACCTCATCCACTCATATTATTTCATGAATATATAAAACAAATAGTATCCTTAATATATTGAAATTTTTAATGAAATTTCTTTGACCTAAACATAAAAAAACTCCATCTAATAGGTATCAAACATAATATTTATGTGTATAATGAAATTCCCCGTCACAAAGCAATGATTTTTCATTGTTTTTTTACCACAGCTCATTGTTAAAATTTTGATGTCAAATATGTTAGTATATAATATATATGATATTTAAAATTCTTTACATATTATTTTATTCATTGAAAAAAAATCATTATACTTTCTATTTTTTATAAATATGATAATTTTGATTGAGGAAGTGTGGACTACAGCCCATCAAAGTGATGTGATTCATTTTCAAACTACGTGGAATTTATTAAGGCTGGTTTTAGTGAAATTATATGATATATATAATATAATAAACATACATTAATGATATAATATACATATATACATCTATTTTATTTTCATTCCATCATTGAATAAGATAATAAAAAAGAAATCAACATTCTTGTATACATACAACTTACTGTCTGCATGAATGGTGTATTCCATTTCATACTTCTATATTATATATATTATTATATTAAAATAAAGCTGAATATAAATGATAATTATATCATGGTTAAAATTCATTAAATCGTGATAGATGTAAAATGACAAATATATAACAAATTGAGAAACAAGAGAGTAACGAGGGGATATTACCCGAAGTGAAACATCAACCTAAAATTGGTAACAATTGTGTTACATAAGGTCATAATAAAATATATATATGTTATTAAGAATGATAATATTATTATGTAAAATATTTAATATAAGGTTAAATTTATTATAATGTAATCTACTCCATGTATGAAGTGAGTAAGGACACTAACCAAGGGAATTTAAACTTTCTTTTTATGTTTGTGAGATTCATGCATTATTAACTACTCATTTCATTTGTACGGTGTGTAAAAAATGCATTAATGAATTATATAAATTTCATTTTTAAATATATGTATATTTACATGTCCACTCAATTATATTTTTTACATGGGGTTATTGTTTCTCAAGTTACCAATTCAATAAGATAGTTTTTTCTCAATGTAACTTCTTTGGGACACAAGTTTTGTTATGTACCTACATTACCTTTCATGGTGTATATACTGAAATTTTACATCTCAGGTATTGATTATAAATTTTATCTTGATATATTAATATTTATTTAATTTAATTTGAATTATTACCACTATTTACCATGCATTATTTGTTTATTGAAACAATCTCATCACATTTAAAGATTGTTATATGATTCCTTTGATGAAATCTTATGATCCACGTCTTAAGAAAATTGATGATATTAATTATCTTATTTTTATTCAATATATCCTGATGTTTTAGCACAATTTTAACAATCATTGATACTTATTATAATTAATAAATTATTGTTAATTAAAATTTCTATGTATTTCTCATTTCGGCCTAAAACCAGTTTTATTTTAAAATCCATGTTTCTTAAATTTTTTTGTAAATTTGTTTCAAATGATCCATGAATATAATTTTATAGTAAATAGATTTTTAAAAATCTTTTTTTTGTTTCACATACTTCCATTATTTTTTTTCAAACTATTTTTAATGAAATAGTTTTTAAAATATTTTTTGGATTTTTTTTATAGTTCTCATTGTATTTTAAAGGAAATGATTTTGAAACAAAATTCATGATTCATTTATAATTTTTCAAATTAATTTCATAGAAATTGTTTTAATTTTTTAACTTTTTTTATATTCTTTCAAATTATTACAATATAAATGGTTTTCAAAACAATTTCAATCTTTCGTTATAGGTTTTAAAAGTATTTCCAAGAAGAGGTATTTAAAAAAAATATATGTCTTAAAATTTTTTTTCAAGATGAAAGGTTACTTTTATCATGAAATATTTGAATTGATATTTCAACATTATTTCACATCTATGATGACATCCACTGGATTTTCTCATTCTTTTATTGGGAAATGATTTAGTGCTTCCATTCATATTATTTCTTTGAATGGTTTTGATTTTTTTGTCATGATTATTCAAAACCCATTTATTTTTCATGGGTTATATGATTTTGATACCCACATATTTTCATATGTTATGATTTTGGTGAAATTATTAGTAAAAAATTATAATTTTGATAATATTATGATATGATTTATTTTGTTATGATAACAATTTCATTTCATGGGTTATAATATTTTTTTTATGATATTGTGGAACATGTATTATGATTTCACTATGAAATGGGTGGGACATATTTCTACATATAATGAATTGAATATATAATTGTATCTATTGAGATAGAAAAATATGCTATTGGGAGTAAAACTTGATTACTCTGTTTGACATTTGAGTGAACCATGGAAAACAATATTGGATGAGGAGTGAAATCATTCTTTTAAGGTATCCATGGGAGTGAACTATGACTAGAAAGAGTATATGAGGAGTGATAACATGATAGTAATATAGAAATCATTATGAACCATGACTACCAAGATGGTATTGATAGGGAACCCATACTAGTAAGATGGTCTTAGAAGATATTCATTGTCTACTATGGAAATCATTTTGTATGATTTTGTGTTTTTCATGATTAAATGTATCTTTAAAATGTTATGATTTCATGAATAATTTATTTATATTTTTATGATTCATAACTTATGAATTGCCTATATTTATACCATGATGACTGTTTTTTTTGATATTCAATGTATGATATTATAATATTGTAATCACATTCTAAATGATCATGTTTATTCTTACATGTCTCCATTGTATACCCATATTGAGCATCTGAGATAACCCATTATTATGTTTCATTTCCTAGGTTAGGATGATATGTATAATTATTAATGTGTCTAACAAGGTATCTTGTAATGAATAACCTAGTGAATGATATTTTAGCTTGTTGATGTATTAGTTTTTAGGTTTCCATGTTTTCAAATCCTCTAAACTAACATGGTCTTTGGATATCTGTTCTTATTATGTATTACGTATTAAGAAAATGTAATTTAGTTTCTATTCACAGTAATACTGGTCCATTATTGTTTATAGAAGATAAAATGACTAGTTATCCATTGGAAACATAAATGATAAATACATTTTGAGAACTCTAATAAAATATAAAACCATAAGTATAAGGGTATGGAAAGGTATAAGAAAAGGTATTAGAATTTTGGTAAAACATAGAGTGAGTAGTTTCCTACAAATAAATCCCCAGTGAGGAACTAAAAGTGTTTGGTTGTCTGGAAAAAATGTTCCTTAGTGTAACAACTTAGACATGATTTATTGGGCCTACCTCAATGTAATATGTTATACAAAAATAGACTTACACTACATCTAGTTTGAAACTCTTGAATGATATAATTTGGGAATTAAAAAATATATTTGCAACCCATCATGGATTATTTCTGTAGATTTCCTCTACGAATATCATAGGATAAACCTAATGTGACATATATTATATATGGTTTTATAATTGATTCATTATATAAGTGAATTTTCATGATTATCTGGTTCCTTAAAATGATAAGGGTTTCTTACTCTATGCTTTAGATTGTATTCAATGGATGGAACATAAAAGAACCATGGTCATGTTTATTTTGATTGAAAATTCAACAGTTATCCACATGAGTAATCGAATTCTGTGAGAGAATAAATGAAAGAACTCGGTACTATGCTCACACAACATTCTCAAGGAATGAAACATGTTGGACCTTCAAATGGGAATAGGAGGGAAGAAAATTCTGTTTATTCCTTCATGAGAAATAATCCACATTCTTTTATGTTGTATTAACATCCATTTTTTATTAACAATGGATCAGTAATATTGAAAATATATTATCCAATATCTGGTGGATGGAGTGAGAAAATTTCATTCTTGCTATCTATCGATTTTAGGTAAAATTAGACTAGTGGTGAACTCTATTCTTGAATATGAGGCAACAATATGAGATTTCATCAAAAGATTTGGATGAGTTAAATATCATCTTTTTCAATAAGTATGTTCCACTTATTTTTCATACCATGGGGGAGAAAGAGTTTCTTGAATTTAAAAAAAGGAATGCTAATTTTTTTGGTACCTATGAATCTAATTTCACAACATTATCAAGTTACACCTTAGGAATTACCATCCTAATTAAATGTACATTTGATATTTTCATTAGTTTCTTAATGAAAATTCTCATATGGGAATTTCCAATAAGTGAAATTATTAGCTATAAATGGATTTCACATTATTAAATCAATATTGAAATAGTTGTTTGAATCACTTATCAATATCATGGTTTTTAAAAGAAAAGTACGACGGAGATTTAAAAAATGTATAAAAACCATGATGAGAAGAAATTGAGTTTTCATTTAAGCTTTATGAGTGGGATGAATCACAGAGGAAATACCATTATGGGTTATAATATATGTTTTAATTGTTTAAGGGAAGGCCTTCAGGAATTTTATTTCAGATGTAATTGGAGGATGTTAGCTAATATTGTGAATGGGGAAAAAGATGAATAAAAATCCCCTCCCACGCTTCATTGATTGAAGTGTAAGGATAATGGGAATTTTGATAACTAGTGACCTTGCCCCTGAGAAAGTGATGGAGATCGATGTCAGAAAACATGCTATACAATGTATAACGGAAAATATCATTCATTATCTATTTCTAATGAGGGATGTAATAAGTACTTGAGGAAATTTACACTTATCGTACACTATCAAACTACTAATTCTTTATTATATATTAAATCTACCTACTCTTTCTTATATAAATAATACTCTAAGGTTGTTAATATTTTTGAAAAAGTATTAGGTGTTTAATTACTAGTGAAAACACCTATTGGTATGATGATATCATCCCATGTCCATAATTCCTTTCTAGTTGATTTTTGTGGGAATGTATTTCCTACAAATCTTGTAATTATTACTTTTATTGAGTTTGATATCAACATAGGCATGGATTTTATTTTCTACATAAGTACCACACCAATTTTCGAAAAATGGAAGTTAAATATGATATCTAAAACTCTCATATGATCATCTATCAATGTGAAAATATGTATGAACATCTTGTGGAGATTACATCCAGTGTATGGGGTTTTATTACCATTTAAAAGGAGTGTCGATCTCAAATGATGGGGAAGAAAATGGACATCAATGATATGAAAATTGGTTTGGAATTTGTCTATGTATATCTCGAAGAGTTTCATAGTCTACCCCTAAAACGTGATGTTTCTTTCTAAATAGAAAACATATATAGTTTCAATCCAATTTCAAAAAATAATTATTATAAGGCCATATTTTAGTTTCATGAAATAAGTAAGAAACCCAAAAAAACCTAGATAAGGGTTTCATTAGGACATGTGTGTAAACATGGGGTGAACCCATTATCTTTGTGAAAAAATATGTTTTAATGCATCTCTGTAGTGACTATAGGGAGTTTTACAAGATCATAATTAAGAAAACGTATCATCATCCCCATATTAATGTTTTTTTTGATGAACTATATAGAGTACAAGACTTTTCAATGATTGACCTTTCTTTGTGAATATCATCAATTAAAGTTCAATATAGTACATATAGCCAAGACTACATTATATAAATTTTATAGAAAATATGACTATATCATGAATCCATTTGGTCATACTAATTCGAAAAACGTCTTCACTAATTTAATGAATAAATTCTTTAGATATTTCATCAATCAGTTTGTGGTAGTCTTTATAGATGATATTCTTATTTATTAAAAGAGGATGGATGATCTTGAATATCATTTTAAAATGGTACTAAATACCATTGAGAGGGAGAAAATATATTAGAAATTTAGAAAGTGCGAATTTTTCCTTTAAAAGTTTTCATTTTTTGGGTCAAATAATATCAAGAGATGGTATTGCAGTAGATCCAACAATGATGGAGGCTATTAAAAATATTCCTAGACCAACAATGGTTATATATATCTATAGGATTCATTGTTTATCTAGATATTATTGGGTGTCTTTGGATAATATCTCTTAAAAATCTAATCATATGAAAATGTTACCTCAGAAGGGTTTCATGTTCCTTTTGATAAACGAATGTGAGGAAACTTTCAAGGAACTGAAGAAAAGGTAAGTCAGGGAACCTATGATTTTAGTACCCTATAGTGGATAAGGGTTTTTAATATATAATGACACATCCAAGAAAGGATTAGGACGTTTTCTTATGAATAAAAACATGGTTATCAATTATTCCTCATAGAAGTAGAAGATTCATGAGAAAAATAACCCCACTTGTTATTTGGATAAACCACTTTTACTTTATTCGTGGAAAACTTGAAGGAATTAACTTTATATAGAAGAGTGTGATATTTATATATTGATCATAAAATTGTGAAATATATATTCACATATAAGGAGTTGAACATGATATGAGGAAGATAATTATAGTTTTTGAAGTATAATGACTGATCAGTACATTAACAACTAAGGAATACAAATGAAGTGGATAATTATTTGGGTCTAAAGGATCATGTTAACTTACCAGTGACAAAGGCCACAAAAGAACAAATATTTTTGTATTTGAAAAATTTGAATCTAGATATATTTATGTATGGGTGAAAATATTTCAATTCACATATAAGGGGTCAACAATGTATCAATGTGATGATTAAGGTGTATAAATGGAATATGTAGAGTTAAAAAATAAATATAGAAATATTCATGATATTTACCAAGATCAATATGGAATTGTATGGTTCATTAAATTTTTATGTGTTCCTAACACAAGATATTTCATGAAGGAGATATTAGAGTAATCTCATATTCCTTAAATAACTATTCATACAAGAAGCAAATTGATGAATAAAGAATTAAAATAACACTTATAGTGGTGTGAGATGAAGGGAGATATCATAGAGTTTGTATCACAGAATTTGGGATTATAGAAAATCATGGTTGAAAGAGAATATTATAAGAATATGTTAGATCCATTATATATAACATATTGAAAATGGGAGAATATCACTATGTATTTTTCAATTAGAATTACAAAAACCTATATGTATTTAAATATATTGGGGTGGAATACAATTTCCTAAAAAATTTAGCACACTGCATTTCAATTGATGAAGTATACTATTTGGACTGGGATTCTATGATATAAATTAATGATGTTGCAATGTTTCATTGAGTACCACATTTTATTGTATCCTATTATGATCTGTGGTAAAACCCAATGTTTTGTAGATGAATTTACCATTTATTATTTAGAAATTGAGTTCCAGAAATTTTTATTATCCACACAAAGATGGTCCATATGAAAGAACAATTCAAACCTTAGTGAATATGTTGAGATCATATTCTCTAGATTTCTAAGGTGGATGGGATCAACACATTACTTTATTATATTTGTCTTATAAAATAATATTTCAATTAATAATTCATATGGAACCGTATTATAGTGTATATTATAAGAAATGTAGAGATCCAACATGGTAGGATGATGTTAGATAAATAAAGCTATTTGAAATTGGGATGACTGTACAAATGGTTGAGATAGTAAGAAAAATTCATTAGCATATCAAGGAAGGAAAAACTATTCATACAATTTTTCATGATATCTGATGATGTGATCTAGAATTAGTTGATGGTCAAAATTTTATTTTATGAATCATACCTGGGAAGAATTTTATGAGATACATGGAGAAATGGAAACTAATCCCTAGGTATATTTTTCCAATTGAAATTCTTCATCGTATTAGGATGTTATAATATCACCTGATAATTCCCCACAATATCTCTAAATTATATAATGTGTACCATGTATCACTCATAAATAATTACATACCTGATCCTTCACATGTAATGAACATAGAGGTCAAACTCATAGAGACATATCTTTCATATGAGGAACAACCAATTGAAAATCTGGATCATACAGATAATGTTATAAAAATCTTCCACTCCCCTGGTAAAAGTATTGTAGAGAAACCAGCAGTTAGAGAATGCTATGTGGGAACTTGGTTTTGTGATTATGTATAAGTGTCTATATTTTTTCTCCAAAATGAATCTTTTGAATGGATAAATTATTTCTAAGTGGTGAAGAATGTAACACCCCATATTTTTATGGACCATTTTTTTGAATAAATTAATTTTCCTTGATTTCCATCATTTCACTACATAAATCATTCTTTCCACATATCACGAAGTTGGTATATTATAAACACAACACTGACTTAGACAACATTAAATGAAAGACCGAATTTGAGTACATTACACACAACACTGAGTTTCTATGAAATCTAATTTTATCATTATAATTATTTAAATAAGAAAATTAAAACCTACTAATTAAAAATTGAAATAATAATATAAATTAATACTTTTAAAAATAAATTATAATTATTTCATATAAATAAAAAAAATTTATAACGAAATATATAATTTCATTAAAGACTTTATATTCTAAATCGAATATTCTCTAAAATAAATTTCTTTGAATGTTTTTTGAATAATAATAAAAATAATTTTAGAAATTGGTAGATATTTAATTTGATAAAATTAACTTCATATTTTAATATAAAAATATGAAATTATCTTACGGTTATTATTTGGTCTTTTTATATGAATATTCATTTTTGGATAAAAAATTATAAATACTAAATTTTAATTTAAAATAACATTTTAATATAATTTATTTATAAGGTTATGTTATATTTCATAAAGGTTTCAAAGTTCAATTATATCATATTTTTTGAATAATTAAAATTTAGGTCATTGTAACCAATTTTATATTTATGTTGGATATAAAAAAATTGCGCACTTTTGGATATTTTTATATAAAAAAACCAAAGTGTCCTTCCTTTAGCAATATTAAATTTAAATTAATTTATACAACATATGTGATTAGAATTTAGTATTATTGATTCCATATTTTTAATCATCCTAATTTATAAATTCTAATAATGGAAAATTAGTTTTTTACCAATGATATTAGTGAATGAAGTTAATATTAATTACAATGATTAAGGTAAAGTCATGATTTATAAGGGAATAAAACTAAAACATAAGGACACAAATGAAATATCCACTGGTCAAATTCCCATTTTATTGAAATTAATCTTTCATCAACCTTCCATTATTGATTTTTATATTTTTGGATGATTTTTTTAGAAAATATGCAGGTACTCCTAATTTATTTTAAAAAATATCATGTGAGTTATTTATCTACTCTATAAAACGACACAACCTACACAACATATTCACACTTATAAAACCACTTCATTTTGGCCAATATATTCAAAATTAACATCATAATATTCACCTGTTTCTACTTTAATCCTTCCAATATGCATAATGGAATCCAATGAATCCCTTTTTTGAGAACTAAAATGAGTTACCCAAAGAAGAGGAAACATCCTCCCTCAATTCCCGTTGTTTTATTTTCATTCTCCACCACCTAGACTATCTGTATTAAATGATTATAAAATAACCATTATCATAAATATAATTAGTTTTTTCTATGTGTTTTAATAACATTATACACACCACCATCTAATGGGAAATGAACAAAAACGTTATATGTATAAAAAACAACCACCTCACAAAACGATGATTAATCATTCATCCTTTACCATATATCATGGTGGTAATTATGATGTAAAAACTATTTATATATGATATAAATTATTTCATTAATCTAATTTAATTATTTTACATCATTTATCTTTATACTTTCCATTTTTTATAAATAAAATAATTTAGATTGAGGAAGTGTGGATTACCCCCCTCAAAGAAATTTGATTCATTTACAAATTACAAGGAATGTATTATAGATGGTTTTAGTGATATTATAAAATATATAACATGATTATGATAATTTAATAATATTATATACATATATTTATATATTTTCTTTTATTTTTTTCATTTAATACGATAATAAAAATGGAATCATTGTTCATGCATACGTATGGTTTACCATCTACAGGAATGATGTATTTAATTTCATACATATATATTATATATATTATTACATTAAAAATATAAAGAATATAGTTGTTATTTATATAAGGTTTTATTTTCTAGAAATCGTGTAACAATTATAAGGATCAACGATATAATAAATTAAAAAACCTGAGATGAACAAAGAGGATATTACACGAAGTGAAACCATAATATAATAGTCCTAATAAAGGGTAATATGAGGTCCTAGTAAAACCATATATATTATTATATATAATAATATTATTCTTTAATTTATATATGATTAAATTAAATTTATTATATAGGAATACTATATGAGCACTAAGAGAGTCAAGACACAAGGTTAGGGAATTCAATCTCACTATTTATTTTCATGAGATTTATGATTTATTATACAATAATTTCTTTATTGTGGTGTGTATGCATCCCATTAATGGATGATAAGAATAATATTATTAAATATTTGTGAATTTAAATATTCATTCTCGAATCTCTCTTCTATGGGGTTAATGTTTCAAAATTTACCAAATCGGTAAGATAGTCTTGTCTCAATTTTCCATCTTTGAGATACACATTTTTTATGCACCTACATTATTTTTTTGAGGTATATATTATTATATATGAAATTATATATCATGAATCTACTTCTTTAAAATATATTTTATTCTTAATTTAATTTAATGGGGATTTGTGACACCAAGATACCATGTGGAAAGTGTTTATTGAAACAATATCATCGCTTTTAGGGATCGTTAATGATTATGCATCCTATAATGAAATATTATGATATGTATATTACTAAATATAATGAGTATACTTATCCTATGATTATTCAAAATATATACATTTTTGATACCATTTTTTATATCTTTGGTAGTGAAGTTAATTAATTTTTTTTTTGAAAATATGACTTTATTTCACTCTTTGGTTGAAAAATCATTTAATTTGAAATAAACTGTTTTAAAAAATGTTTTTTAAAATGTGTTCAAAGGATCCTTGAATATAATTTTAAATGAAAAATTATATTTAAATTGTTTTTTGGTTTTCAATTATTTTTTTAAAAAATTCAAATTATTTTCAAATAAATCGTTTTGAAAATGTTTTCTTATATCCCTTATTTTTTTCAATGTATTTTAAATGAAATGTTTTTCAAAATTCTTTCAACAATTAATTATATTTATTAAATTTATTTTCAAATAAATGTTTTTGCAAAGGTTTTTAATATTTCATAGTATAATTATAATGTAATTTGAATATTTGTATCAAAAGGATTTGGGTTTTAAAAATAAATTTTTATGAATAATGGAAAATTTCATCATGAGACGTTTCAAAGGGCCTTTCAAAATTATTTCCCATATAAAACAATATCTGTTGGTGTTACTCATGAATTTATGCAGAAATGATTAAATGATTTCGTTCATATTATTTATCATAATGATTTATGAATTTAAGACATTATTTTTATAAACATGTTTCAATTTTACAGGTTATATGAATTTGAGACCTTCTTCTTTTAACTGGTTATGATT
This sequence comes from Viscum album, assembly GCA_963277665.1. Classification (NCBI taxonomy): domain Eukaryota; kingdom Viridiplantae; phylum Streptophyta; class Magnoliopsida; order Santalales; family Viscaceae; genus Viscum; species Viscum album. The sequence continues at coordinate 1,183,187,657 of OY728159.1, forward strand.
TTGAAGGAATTATTTTGAAACATGTATCATTTTCCACATTTTATGTTCTAATTACATGTTTATGACCCCAATTTCATTTCATGGGTTATGATATAATTTTAATGATCATTATATATATATATATATGATTTCACTATGAAAAGGGTGGGACCTATATATATCCATCCATTACATTTGGGTAAATATTTTTATCTCAGTAGATAGAGAAGAATGGTCTTGGGAGTGAACGTCAACCACTAATATGTCCATGGTAGTGAACCATGATTACTAATTTATTATGAGGAGTGAACTCATGCACCTAAGATGGCCATGAGAGTGAACCATGACTACCAAGACGGTATGAGTGTAGTCATGCTATAAAGATGGTCATGGAAGTGAACCATGAATTCCAATATGTTATGGGGAGTGAACAAATACTACTATAATGGTATTTTAAGTGATTAAATTGATATTATAGATACCATGTTATAATATTTTGTGTGTATCATAATTCCATTTCATATTCCTCTATTATGATTTTGTGGCTTATGTTCTTTATTTCCTTAAACTTCATGTCATATAAAGTACAAATATTTTTGTTGTGATATCCATTTATGATAAATGATATAATGATTATGATCTTATAATGTTATGATCATGTTCTCATACCCCTACTCTCATGATTATTCTAACATGTATCAATAGATTACCCTAAATGAGTATTTCAGGTCACCCATTTTTATGCTTCCATCATAATTTTTATGAAGATATATATAAATTATGATGAGTCTAAGATGCATTCTTGTAATGAAGAACCTACTATAGGATAATGTATCTCCCTTATGTACTAGTTTTTACATTTACATGTACCCAAAGGCACTAAACTGTACAGTCATTGGGCATCTGGTTTTTATAATGTTTAATGATTTAAAAAAATTTATGTAATTTCTATATACATTATGAATAGGTATTTATATTAGTTTTTAAAATAAAGCTATGAACAGATAATTGTGGGAGGTAAAATATTATTTAAATTATATGTACATAAAAATAATTTTTAACAATATCTCGTATCTTCTAGATATAATAATAAAATATATTGTTTTTCTCATACAAACGTAAGAATCATTTTCTAAATAATTTTATTATCTATGATTCCACTTGAATTATTATATAGAATTATTTTTATTTATGATGAATTTTATTCTGATGACATAAATATTCATTATTCTAATTTGTAGTGTGGTTTATCATTGTGTGGTGTGTAGGGTTCATCAAATTCCTACTTCTAAAACAATATTCTCAATGGTGGAAATTTAAATCGATGTTTGAGAGACCAATAGTCGTTGATTTACCACTACATAGGAGAATCAATCATAAAAAATACCAGTGGTCAGAAAAAAACCCAGATACTAAACAATATCAACATCAAAAATTATCCTCATAACTACAGGTTCCCTTAGAGACCTATATTAAATATCCAAACCACTAATTATCAAGATATGTTCCTCAATATCCTTGTAATACTATCCTATAGATCTATATTATCAAGGAGATTATATTTCACCAAGGGATATAAAAACTATGAGGAGAATTATAAATCGATTATCATGATTATGTCCACCCCATCACTTTCTAGGTTTATTTTTCCTAGTATCCTCAATGTTATGGATGCATGGACTAAAGGGTAATATCATTTTGTCATGGTTTCAGGACCTTAATAGGTGTCACATCAGTACATGTCACATGATAATAATATAATGATATGTTAGGCTAGGATACATAAAAATACATGGGTTCCATATAAAATCATGGGTACATGTATGAGTCCACTCTCATGGGCTGGATCCCAACATCACCAACCTTAATAACTCCCTACATGGAGATAAATCCACTTTTATTCCTTCATGATTCTAAATTCATTAAAATTAAACCTGAAAAATCATGATCTAAGTCACTTTTGAATCTGTTCTCTCATCACTCATGATACAACTCAAGTAGAGTCAAAATCAAATAATGAGAACACAATTCTTATCCATTGTCTTGTAATGAACAACATTCTCTACATTTTGATGACAACCTATACAAAAAATCATGAGGGAATTCATTAAAAATTTAAATGGATATGTAGATTATGGTTGGTAGGATATGACACTGTAAAAATTAATGCCCAAGGGGGAGGTTTATTTCTAAAGTACAATTTATGATATCCAAATTAAAATTGTAATAAAATTATCTCCTTCAATGAAGAAACTTCCACATCCTCAAATAATTTATAAAAAATGTCATTAATAATGAAAGCATAAGGATTGGTGTGAACCTTCTAAAAATATTTCTCTAATTTTATATATTATATCATTAAAAATTATATATTTTTCCTTTATATTTAAATTTATTCATAAAATGAACTCACAACTGCCACCTAAACCCAAATGAAAAAATTAATTGGTCTGATGATGGTTATTATTGATTCTTATAAGTGATATCCCAATCATTTTTTCCATTTTTATTCAAAAATAGAAATCAATTAAGTACATTTAATGAATAAAAAACAATAAATTATTCCCAAAATAATCATTCCAAAAATGATTCCTTATAATTAATTTCATCTAATCCCCCATGATTCCCTTCACCCTCGCACAACAACTTTAAAATATCATTGGAATATCATGGGTTTGGTGGGAATGGATAAAAATATATTGAAACATGGATCTTTCCACTAATGGACATTAATGGTTACTAGTGGATCAATAAGGACGGATGTAAGAGTTTTATTTTATGTTTATGATTTTTCCATGATTCCTCAATAATTTTAAATGCGATTTTTTATAGTAATAGTTTTGAAAAGTTCACATTCGGGTTTTTGCAGGTGGCAGGTCCCATGATCATTCATCAAATATAATCATGATAAAATAGTAATTACATGGTCTGGAAATCCTTTATGAAATAGAACCTATGATTTGGAAAATCACTCATCAAATTATTAAAAAAATCACAATTATTTTACAACATCAATTCATGAAAACTGGTCAGGAAATTTCATATACATGAATAAATAAATTACCCTAAACCATGAGTCATAGTTTTAATATACATAATTAACATTAATAATGAAATTATCTATTTCTTGCCTCAATATTATTAACATATAAATCTAAAATATAGAAACATATGATTCCTAAGAAATTATTTCTCTTATAAAAGTTATTTAATTGATAAATATTGTTTGGGAATGAAATTTCATATTAAATCTTTAAATATGTTTTTGAAAAAATATAGTGTGTAAATGATAAACACTAAAATTGAACTCTTTTTCCCATGATGGTCAGTCCATACCCTTCACAAGTTGAGTCTTCATTCTTTGATTTATGAAACTAAAATAGAGAAAAACATAAAAAATATAAAGTACCATCTCATTAAAGATAAAAATGATTGGAGGGAGTGGGATACGTGTTGAACTACTCATAAAAAAAATTGAAATTGAAATTAATAGAAAGAATGTGATAGAAAATGTATTGGTATGGTCCACCATGTGGGTATTAAATTTTTACTTCCTCTAAATGGACGAACATATTATTATCTAATGTCAGATTGTGGATGAATCATTTATGATTTGAACCACCAAATATTTCTTTTCCAACCTTTTTCGTTATCCTTATGGGTTTGGTATGTTCCATGGATAGTGTATAACAAATTCTCTCAATTTACAACTCAGTATATATTTCATGTAAAGAGTAGGATAATGTATGAATAATCCCCCTTCATGGTTTATACTTGTGTAGGATCTATCTTTTCTTGTGTTAGCTTTTCATAGAATGACAGAATTGAATAATAAAAGGGGACGTAAACAAGTATATGAACATGAAAAAAAATTTATAAGTAAATTATCCTCCTTAATTTGAGAATACTCTTGTTATATTTCCTCAGTCTTAGCAAAATATATCTCATGATGGACCTCCATAATGTTTTGTTCGTCAAAATTATGGATCTCCATGTATTCCCCAAAAGGTATATGTCTGGGTTCTTCATCCTCCTCTAAGACATAGAAAATGTTGTTTGGATATAAAAATTAAAAATAATAGGGTGTGATAAACAATTTAATTTAAATTAAATCAGAAGAGATAGAGTATGAGAAATGATAAAATCTATGGATTGATTCGCATTCATTTAGTGCCTCAGTGAAAAGTGTCTCTTGATATAGATTCATAGAATATGGAGGTAGGTAGTTGTGATCCTCTGTATTGACTTCATGTTCCACCCGTTGGGTGTTGTCTTCCTTCAATTTTTCTATATCTTATACTTTTCAAGGGTTGGGTAGATCAAGATATTCCTCATATTAGTTACATATGTAAACAAATTCCTATTGATTTCCCATGTGTAACTTAGAAGATAATTTTTCATCCTTTTCCTCTTTAGGTATGATAATTGGATAATATTCTAGTACATGTTCGAACTCAGTTTCAGGTTATTATGATGATTCTCGGAAGAATTCAGTTAACCAATCAATTTTTCCTTTAAGAACATGAATCTTTACATCAGTCCCTTGAATTTCATACTTGAGTTTTTGTTTCTACACATCATCCTAGAAATATTATAGGAATTATTTTTCAAAAGTTTTGGTATGAAATGAGGTTTAAACGTCTTCTGTATTTTCCACTTCCTGGTAGAATTCAGGGACGTATTCCTAGAATTTATCCATCTCCCTAGCCAATCTATCTAATTACTCTATATTCTCCTTCATATCCAGGATGAGTTCCTTGAATTCCTCATCATTGAAATTTATTTGATCCCATAATCTTTATATCTAGAAACCAAATTCCATGTTTTGTAGAATATAGTGGTTCAACCTATTAGTATGTAGCCTGTGATTAATTTTTACATAAATTCAAATAAAAGACCTTTGAAAACAACATTGATTTTTTTTTATTTTTTTAAATAAAATAAATATATCTAAAATTTGAAAATAAAAAAGTAAATGAAATAATTATTGGATCCCCATAAATGGAACTTATTTTTATAGTATCCTATCATGGATCAGGGCAAGGGAAAATTAATTTCATAGTGCATCATAGTGGCTAACTGGGGCTATATCTCTTGAGGTGTCCCTCAAATGTTTCAATTTGTTTTTCTAAATCATGTAATATATCATTTTTTTGATTATATTATGAAAAAATGGAAATATTTTTGTGTTTTTTGATACATTTACAATGACACGAAAAATAGAAATGTATGATTTCATGGAAATCTAAATGTTATATAATTAGGATTAATACACTATATTTTAGTGTTCTGTATTGGGATCAATAACTATTTTCATTTATGGGTTTCACTTCTATTTGATAATCCTAATATGAAATATCATGTTTGAACTACTATTTTAGATTTATAAATTGTGGAATTTTATTTAATTCCAAAAAACGAATAATTCCACCACTCCTGTAATTATGATTGGTGACACACCTCGGTCTATTTTGTGTCAACTTATAGGACCCAATTTAATCGATGTAATTTCATTAATTAATTAAATCAACTCCATAATATGAAGTGTTAACAAATCGAAAGAGGGAAAATGATTCAAATAAATGAATAGTTTTATATTTAGATGAATTTCATTGGGGGTAGTCACCAAATCATGTATATCCACATCACACATTAATAGTATTCAATTATATCTATAATCATAATAATAATAATTAAAAAAAAATTCATGAACATATTGACATCACCGCGGGCGAACCCTCAGGGTCAACCTCTCGTTATCAAGAGTAATAAATCATTACTGTGGAAATAAATAAGAGAATAAGAAGAAAAATAGAGTAAAATAATTAATAATTTTAAAAACGATGAGGGTTTAGAGAATAAAAGAATAAAATAAGAATATATCTTGGAAGAGAAGAGATATAGAGTGAGAAAGAAAAATAAAATAGAAAAATAGAAAATTAAAGAAACTAATTTTATATGTAACATTAATATTGTTAAAATAATAATAATGATAATAATTATTATTAATATATTTATGAGAATAGTTTTTGAAAAATGATTGAATAAATGAAATGAGAAAACAATTTTAAATAATAATTCTATAATAAGGATAATAATTTAAATAAATAAATATTTTTATTTTTATTTTTATTATTATTATTTAAAATATTAAAATTAAAAGAAGGAGAATATGGATTGATTTGTGTTGAAATAAAATGAATGAATACTTTAGTTCAAACTAAATTAGAATCTATTGATCAGTTTGAAAAAAAAAATCAATAAAATGATAAAAAATAAAAATAAAAAAATAATGGAGGGGGGAGAGTTGTAGCCAGCATGGACCACCTTGGTGTATTCCCTCCATGGGTGTCTATTTGATGTTTGTTTAATGGGGTATGCCCCTATTTTTATAAGAAAGTATGCATGATTGGATTCGGAAGACTCCTACATAATATTTTACATTTTATTCTTATTAATCGATAGTTTCTTGCATGGAATCCTTCATGAATTCTATTGATAAAACTTTTCCATATTTTGTCTCCAAATTTTAGTTTCATATTCCATGTGTAGATATAGTTATGTCCACTTTACATAGAGAATTATTTTTCCTAAGAATACATTATATATTCAACATCACTAAATTCCTAGGAATTAATAACCTTGAAAAGTCCCAATTCATGGATATAGTACATCATGAATTTTTTTCATCAATTTCATATTCATTTTCCCTAAAAATTTTATATTATTTGGTATATCCATTCAAGATATATGGTCAAACCATAATAAATTTCCAGATATGTGCACAGTTTTCAAGGACCAACTTGTGAGCTATTTTTGGGCTTTCAAATACTGGGATTAGTTTTAAGTCCAGAATAATGAAATGGATCGCATATAACTTAAAAAACTATAATAGATAAACATTCAATTTTGTTCGCTAGAAAATTCTATGGCCTAAATAAAAAATAATCTAAAATATTTAAAACCCAAAATAGGTTATTTTTTCCAATTTATCTCAAAAAAGAACTAAAACAATAAAATGTTAAAATTACCCATTAATTAAAAAAAATTGGAATTAAAAATTTTAAAATTAAAAAGAATATTATTTATTGTATTTTCTTTATCAATTCCCTGAAACACAAACCATACTTGTCTTGAAGTGTAAAATATCAACACAAAAAATCAGAGGGCACTAATGATACGAATAGTAAAATTTAAAGGACATAAAATAAATAACTACTAAATTTCAAATGAAATTATAAAATATAATATAAAATAACAAATTATTTTATCATTTTTCAATGAAACGGTCAATTAATTTATTTTTCTTTTATTTTTTTAAAAAATATGGTTCTTATCCTTTAATTCATTAGATATCATCAATTCATTACCATTAAACAAGAAAATTCATTATCTAACTATCTTTTGAATGTTTTATCTCATAAATGAGGGTAAACTTTATTTAGATTTATATAACAAACCTTCTCTTTATTAGACAATTAATCATGATTTATTATATAAACATAAACTTAATATAACTCTAATGATCGAGAGGTCTAATGACTTGGGAAATTAGTAACATTACATACCAACATAGAACATTAAACACACCATAGTTTTTGAAAACCTCATTTACCTGACCAATACATTCCCTTATAGTTAGCATTACATGGGATAACCTGAGGAGATGCATAAGAAAATGGTTAGCTATGACGCACAGTAAGGGGGTAAATAAGTAATAACAAGGAATTTTTTTTACATTTTAGGTAATATCCAAGTTAATGTATCATAAGAGAAATATCATCATAAAGGCAGGATATAGTATGATTATCATAACATCGAAATGTGGAAACAACATTTAACATGATATTAGCACGAGCCAATACTCATTGAACATGGAGCATGAGTAAAACCTCATATGAAAATTAATTATCATTATTAAACCCTAATTTCACTTGAGCTATCATGATACTAATCTTTAACCAATGAATTGGAGCGCCATCAGGCCCACACTTCTAAATCATTAAATTTCATGCATAAGTGTGTCACATGGATCATTTAACATTGAATCATTAAACACGATCATTTATTCCATAATAAAGGAATGTGGAATACCGACATGAAACTATATACTAAATAATTTAATGTTCATAAAGGTTAACACAATTGATAGAGATAAGGACATGTTATCCACTACACAATGACTTTGGTATAGAAAAGCGCAGTTCAATTTCGGCCGAATAATGATGTGACATAAGAATCCATAAAAAAGGATGATGATAAAGAAAGGAGTTAATAATCATATTTACATTAAATGGAAAGTATGGTGTTCATGTATATACATTTACCAATGTATTTAATGGAATTTTGATTCATAATACAAAATAATTTCATGAATGTAAATGGGAAGAGATAATTTCATAGAGAATTTCGGCATGGTAATGGGTGTATATGGGAGGAATTAATGAGAGATAAAGGGATATAAAATCATTCAAACAAAAGGAGGGAAGTATGTGAGAGGGTTTAAATAATACCCTAACAATTATAATTGAAAATAAAACCGCATACCAATATTAATAAACATGGACATAAATAAGGGAGATTGAAATCCCTTACTCGGAAGTGTGATCCCAAAGGCTTCAGAGGGGCTTAACATAGGTTTATTGGGAGATTGGGGAGCCTTGGGATGATTATCGAGAGATTATGGTAGGAGTTGGTCGAGATCTGAGGGATTTGAGTAATGATTATGTGGGAGAATGTGTGGATTTATATTGGAAAAGGGAGGGAATTATTTATTATTTAGATTTTGGACTCAACACATAAAACTGATCAAAAACACAATCCATCCCATTTTTTTGACATGGGTTTTTCCAAATGGTATTGTAAAACAAAATATTATATGTCTAATGTCCTAAATTCTTAATAGATTAGGCTTTAATATGTGTAGGTGAGTCATACTCTCAACAAAATCAGTTCTAAAAGTTAAAAGTTCCTATAAGTATTGAATGGTCCACTAATGCTTTCTAAAAAAAATAAAATCAAAACAATAGATCGCCTTATTTAAATGTTAAACCATATATTGGACTAAACATATGTTTATAGTATTTTATTACATCTCCATTTGGTCATTATGATGTCCTAAAACATATTATATATTTAAATGATATTTAATTTTTAACCAAAACTTTGACTATCTCAGATAATAATGAAAAATTCACTATTGGATAATTTCAGCATCTTGATTCAAAAAATAATATTTATTTAATACAAATAATTTTTTCAATATGTAAAATTTCACTTTTAATATATAAATCTTCATTTATAAAAAATTAATGGGTTTTGAAAAAAATAACTTTCAAACCATAATAAAAATTTAAATTGTATTCATAAAAATTATAAGATCATTAATATTTAATAAAAAGTAATTTAGTAACAATATTTTTATAAAATATTATTTAATTCAAAAAAATCCACCAATTCATCAAAATATATTTTGTAATTGAATATTAACTAAAAAACTATATTTTTAAAAAAACTATTTACCATGGAACAATAATAAAAAGAATGTATATTCCCTATTAAAAAATAAAGTAAATAAGCATAGTACTAGGGTTTTGTTATATAACCCCTTATAAAACCCACAATAGACCGATGTGTAATGTGTGTGATGGTGATACACTCTTGGGATGACTTGGATACCATCGCTCGGGTGGTAATCTAAATCAACTTCCACTTTTCCCATAGGCATTTCTATTTGATCTTAACTTGTTGAAGCTCGTCTTGGGATTGTTCAAGAGAGAATACCAATGATTCCCCCTCCTTTCCATGCTCTGAAAAATGGACCTCGTACAGAGTAATTCTACTGGATGAGGCCATAAATTCATTCTCTGAGTAAATTAAATTTTTAAAAACCCTATATTTAAAATAATTTTGTGATAACTGTTCAACTAATATATTAGAAACAGTCACAATTCATAACTGTATTTTAAAATACAATATCATAAAACCAAATAAGTGAATATATTATATAATCGTTTTACATAATAATACATTTAATTATATTATGATGAATTTTAATTGACAAAAGTTTTGGTTGTTACAATCTTCCCCCCATTAAAAAATTTCACCCCCAAAATTTTCTTTTCCCACACTAAAACATATGAGTGTAACTCAACTTCATCACCTACTATGATTTCCACATTGTCTATTAAAAATTGTGGGTTATCCACAACACCTTAACAAAGTTAATTGTATTATTTTGTAGAACATTTTTCCCGCAATCTAATATATTCACCGAAAATTCTTCAAAGAAGATTCCATTCTCCAATGTTTCCACCTATGGATTGAGTACATGTGATGGGTCAGGTATGTAAATACTCAAGAGTGAAACATGGAATACATAATGTACTTGATTTAGGTTCGTTTGGAGTGCAAGTTAGTAGGCCACATCTCAAATGAGATCAAGGATTTAAAAGGGGTGATTTAACATGGAATAAGAATTCTCTTCTTCCCAAATATCATAACTCTCTTCCATGGTGATATGTACAGGAATACCATGTATCTGACAACAAACTCTAGGTCTCGAAGATGATTATTATAATATCTATTTCGGAGACGTTGAGCAGCATTAATGTTCTTCTAGATGGTCTTAACCTTATCCACCATTTCTTCGATGATTTCTGTACCAAGGATATTTCCCCCCCCAACATCATCCCAACATGCTAGTGTTCATCACCTCTTTCCCAAAAGGAATTCATAAGGAGACATTTGGATGCTTGAGTGTTAATAGTTGTTATAATAGAACTCATCCAGAGGAAGTTTTTGATCCCATTCAAATTTTAAGTCCATTGAGAATTCTCTCAACATGTCCTCTAGTGTTTTGACAGTCCACTTAGATTATCTCTTAGTTTGAGGATGATAAGTCACACTGAAGATCAGCTCAGTATTTAGAGTGTGTTGGAGACTCTACCTGAACATAATAATGAATCATGGATCTTGATCAGATATACTAGACAGTGGTACTCAATGAAACCTTCTCACATCTTTGATATATATATCTATTCCAGTTGAGCCATTGGGAAATCCTCCAAAATTGAAATGAAAAGTGATGTATTTGTATGACGATCCACAACAACCCAGATAGAATAGTTTCCTTTGGATTTATTCATATGTCTAATGACAATGTCCATGCTAATGCTCTCCCATTTCTATGATAGTATGGGTAATAGTTTCATCATCCCCATATAATTAGTCTCTCATAATTCACCAGCTGACACATCTGGAACATTGATATATACTCAAGGATCTCCTTCATCATGTTATCCCACAAATAATTATACTAGTGATCTCGATACATCTTTTTTTTCATGGGTGAATGGAGAAATTCGAACTATGTGGAACATCCAGAAGTTCATTATTTGACTCTAGATTTAATGGAACACATAGTATTGACCAAAATATCATAATTCCTTATTAATTAACATGTAACTACGAGGATTTACCTTTTCGGATAGTTTCTACTTTGTACTGAATTCCCACACCATCCTTTTGATCATCCTTTGTCATTTCCAAAAGAGACGGTTGAGAAATCATTTGTAAAAGTTTTGATGATTTTCCATTATTTATTAATAAATTTACCATCTTCGTCATATCTATGATGATTTTATCTATTTCAATTCTTGTCCATGTTATAATTGATGGGTACTTTATACATAGAGAATCCTCCACCTTGTTCACTTTCACAGGGTGGTAATGGATTGAGCGGTAATAGTCTTCTTTTTTTGGCTCTAACCATCTTCAATGGAATATATTCAACTCTTTCTGTGTGGATATATACTTGAGGATTCTGTGGTTTGTATATATTTGAAACTTATCACCAAAGAGGTAATGTATCATAATTTTAAAAGCTAAGATCACCACAGCCAACTCTAGATCATGTGTTCGAATGATTTTCTCAGAAACAATCAATTTCCACGAATCATAGGCAATGAATTTGAAATTTTTCTTCAACACAAAGCACATTCCCTTATTCAAAGCATCACTATATAACACAAAAAGTTCTCCATTTATGGGTAATGTGAACATGATCACTATGATACACCTCTATTTCAACTACTTGATGCATCATTTTCATTCATCACCCAAAGAAACCATGTCTCCATTCCATGTTATCTTGCTATGATGGTTTGATAATAAATAGGAATTTTTCACAAATATATGATAATATCTAGATAAACCCAAGAATCTATAGATATCTATTACTGATTTTGGCATCACCCATAACTCTATTGTAGCTATCTTTGAGGGATCCACATATATCCAATTTCTTGTAATGATATTTCCCAAGAATGACACTCCGTTCTACCAGAACTCACACTTACTATAATTTGAATATATCTTCTCCTTTCTCAAGGTCTCTACTACATTTCTTAGATTCTCCTCTTGATCCTATTTGGTTTTGGAGTATATTATAATATTTTCTGTAATGTCTACCAAAAAATTTGTAGAGGAAATATCTAATGACTATTTTCATCATGTATATTAATATTGATGTAGAATTAGTGAGTTATAAAAGAATTACAAAGAATATATAGTGCATATAACTTCTAAGAAAACCATTCATGGGGAAATATTCTGTATTCAACCTAAATTGGTAATATCCTGACCAAAAATCCACCGTAGAGATGTATTGTGCTCCACATAGCTGATCCCAAAAAGTCATCAATTCAGGGTAGAGGATACTAGTTCTTTACCTTGATTTTTTTGAGCTCATGATAATTATTGAAAATGTGCATTGAACTGTCATTGTTATGGATGAATTTGACTAGTAAACCCCATAGTGAACCACTTGGGATTATAAAAAATTTATCTAGATTCTCCTATAGTTGTTTTATCCGATCCATATGCTCCCCAATAACCATTCTATATGGGGTACTGGATATTGGAAACACCCATGGAAAATGATCTATTCAGAATTAAACATCTCTTCTAGGTGGTAGACTAAGAAATTCCTCGCGAAACCCATTAGCGAATTCCCTGACAATAGGCATGTATTCAAGGTTGGTTTCTTCCTTAGAATCATTCATTTGAGGCAGATACACGATTTCATAGGGAAGTAATATCCATTCATGAGATGATGGTGCATTATATGATTTATCATCCTCCTTAAACATGTACAGAATTGGGGGTCTATTCACCACATAGAGAGTTATTTCCATCTTATGGAAAATTATGTTGGCACTATATAAGTAAAGCCAACCCATAACAAGAATTTAATCAAATTCCACAAGAGGGAGTTTGACAAGGATCAATGAGAATTTAAATCCAAATATTATGATATGGGATGTCTTATATTCATGTATTTAATTGATTTCCCCCTTTTCCCTAATCACCGAAATCTATACATACATGATTTTTTTGTTATGAGATTGTTTTACTAAACATTCAGGATATAAAATAATGCATAGAAAAATGAACGATAACCCTACCTATCACTTTTTGATTCTGGTTCTACACATTTAAATCATCCAAAAATATTCTTAGGGGAGAGATTTCTTTTTAAACTATTTACCACATTATGGTAAATCTAATGACAATAATGGGATAAAATATAAATTATATTTATTTCCTTAACTTATGAATTTATATTTTTCAATATATGTAATACATGATCTACTTCCAAAAATATATTCTAAGGGGAAGTTTATTAATTCACATAATAATGGTTCATACTAAGATATGAATTTACCATAGAATATCCCTTCAAGAGTTTCGTAACTGAGAGTGCAGTAAGGAATTTTGTAATGCACTAGTTCATGTTTGAGTATTGTTCAACGTTGTGTTTTTGGGTTTTACCCCTCGGTACATAAGTGGAAGAGTTTCCTATACCTACGCGTATTTAAAAATGGATATATTTTCTTGATAAAGCACATACTCAATAATCACCAATGTTTTGGTATGTTTTAAGTATACTTAGTCTTATCCCTAAGGTATTCTCTAGAGTTTTTTTAATCATATCCCCCAAAAAAATATCCTCAGATACCAAATATAACAACCATTATATTTATCACACAATTAATCATTATTTATTACAAAAATGTTAACTAAAGACATCTCTGAGGATCATGAGGTATAGTGTCTTGTGAAATTAGGAACATTGTATAACACCTTAGTACATGAAACAAAACATCATTTTTAAAAACATCTTTTACATGACCACTACATTCCCTCATATGTAACATTGCTTGGGATAACCTGAGGTATTTCATAAGAAAATGGTGATATATAAATCTGTGTAATGGAATAAAAATTCGTAACATGAAGAATATAGTACATGTTAAGCAATATGCATGTCAATGGAGTATAAGCGAAACATAAACATAAAGGCATGATATAACATGATTATCATAACATAGAGATGTGGAAACAACATTTAACATGATATTACAATTATACAAGTCTCATTTAACATGGATCATGAGTAAACCCATATTGCACCTGAATTAGAATGACTAAATCCTAATTCAATGCGATGAATTATGATATTAATCATCACGCAATACATTGGAATGCTATCAAGGCACACCCTTCCAAATCACTTCATTTCATGCATAACTGTGCCACATGGATCATATAAAATTGAATCAATAAACACCATCATTTATTACACGATAATGGAATATGGAATACATAAATGAAACACTATAATAAAAATGTAATTGTGCATAAAGGTGAACACATTTTTTAGAGAAATGGGTATGGTATTCACTACACAAATACTTTGGCTTGGAAAATCGTGGTGCAATTTCTATAGCATAACAACGTGACATAAGAAGAAATAAAAATGGTTTATGAAAGAAAAAGGGGTGTCTCATAATATGTACTTGAAACAGATAGTTTGTGGGTCATTTAGATACATGTACCAACATATGTAATGGAATATAGATTCATAATACATATGAATTTATTGAATGTAAATGAGGAGATATAAATTCCTTAAGGAATCTCAGAATGGTAATGGGTGTAAATGGGATATATTAATGAGAGAGAAAGGGGTATATCATAATTAAAATATAAAGAGTTAATTATGGGGGTGGTGTGATATCAGACCACCACAATTATGATTGAAAATAAAATTTAATAACAATATTAAGTAACTTGGACATAAATAAGGAAAAAAAATCCCTTACGTGGAAGCGTGATCCCAAAGGTGTGATACGGGCTTGAGAGGGGCTTTGTGGGAGCTTGGGGATCATTGGGTTATTTCTAAAGAGAAGAGGGTAGGGTTTGGTTGAGCTCCAAGGTATTTGAGTGAACATGAAGTTAGAGATTGTTTGGGATTATATAGGAAAAGGGAGGGAATTATTTATTCTTTAGGTTTTGGACCCAACACATTAAACTAATAAAAAACACAAACTATCCCATAAGATTTCAAATGTTTTATGGAAAAGGGGAGTGGAAAAAATATTTTATAATTCCAATAGACTATTTTATTAATATATTAGTCTTGATTATGTGGAGGTGAGTCACACTCTAAAGAAAATCAGTTTAAAAAGAAAAAATGTTTTATAAGTTTTAGAGTGTCCACAAATGCATTATGAAATAAAAAAACCTAACTAAAATCACATTATAAAAATGATAAAACATATATTCTCAAAATATAATGTTTATTTAATTTTTTTTACATCACTATTGTGGCATTATGATTTCATAAATCACATTATATATTTTAATGGTATCTAATTTTTACCCAAAAATTCAATTGTCTCAGAAAATTATGAAAAATTCACGGTTGGATAATTTCAACATCCTAATTCAAAAAATAATATAAATTTTATCTAAATAATTTTCTAAATATGGGAATTTATACTTGTAAAATAAAAACTTCCATATCAAAAATTAATGGGTTTTGACAAAAATAGCTTTCAATCATTAAAGTAAATTACAATTGTATTTGTTAAAATCGTGTGATCATTTATATTTAGTGAAAAGTGATTTTTAATAATATTTTATGAAAATATTTTTAAATTTAAAAAATTTATCAATTCCTCAGAATATATTTCTTAATTGAATATTAACTAAAAATTTCTATTTTTCATTAAAATAAATATTGTAATTAAAAATTATAATTAAATTTATATTCTATATAAAAAATAATGTAAATAATAATAGTGCAAGATTATTTTTACATAAACCCTTCTAACATCTGCATAATACCGAAGGGTTAGGTGTGCGATAGTGACAAACTCTTGGGTGGCTCAGATAACTTCTCTCAGGTTGTAATCTCTATCGACTACGTCTTCTCCCATATGCAATTCTATTCAAGTTTAACGTGTCGAATATTGGATTTTGATTGGTCATCACTAAAGCCCAGTGATGACACCTCCTTTCTGAGCTCTGAAAATGGGCCTCATACGGAGCAATTATATACTAGATGAGACCATCC
The DNA here is from genome assembly GCA_963277665.1 of Viscum album. Classification (NCBI taxonomy): domain Eukaryota; kingdom Viridiplantae; phylum Streptophyta; class Magnoliopsida; order Santalales; family Viscaceae; genus Viscum; species Viscum album. The sequence goes on from OY728159.1 coordinate 1,183,204,059, forward strand.
CTTCCTTTTCCTAAGCAAATTGGATTTGATAAAGCCCTATTTTTATACTAATCATGTTATCACTATTCAATGGCTATTTTAGAAATGTTCACGACTCATAATGGTATTTTAAAATAAAAAATCATAAAACAAATGAAGTGCATATGTTATATAAAAATTATACATAATAAGACATTTAATAATATCAAGAGTAATTTTCAATGATAAAGTTTTGGCAGTTAAAATTTATTATAATATCATGAGATCATGATCCTTATCATTATTATAGTAATGGAACTACATTATACACTTTTTAATGAAAAATGAAAAAAACCACGAGGATATGCATTAATGGTTCAAAAGAATCTGAGGCTTATGGTTGGTTGGATTTTTTTATTTAAAAATTAACCCTAAAGTTGGAAGATTACCTCTTAAGTAAATTTCATGATATAAAAAATGTAAGTGTAATGAAATTCTCTATTTTAAATTAGAAACTCCCATATCAACCCAAAAATTAATGAAAAGTATATGAATAATGATAGCATAATGAATATTGTGTACCTTCTAAAATTTTAATAATTATTTAATATAGAATTTTTTTTTGAAAATTTATTCTTAGAATAAACCTCACATACCCTACCTAACCATTTATGAGAAAAATAATTTTTCCAGTGATAGTGATTTTTTATTTCTCTAAGACAAAAGCCATACAATTTTTTAATTTTTTTTCAAGAAGGGAAAACAATTATGTACATTAAATGAATAAAAATATATTATTTATGTCAATATTAAGAACCTACACACATATCCCTAATAATTAGTTTCATCCTATCCACCACGATTCCCTTTACCCCCACATATTATCATTTATATATCCTGAAACTACCAAGATTTAGGTATTAATGGGAAAAAATAGCTTGAAACATGGATCATTCCTCTAATGGTAATTCATGGATTCTATAGGATTTATATGGATTGATTTAAATGTGTTATTTTAAGGATAATTATTTTCCAATATATGCCTAAATCAATTTCAATTTGATTTTGTATAGTCATATCTTGGTAAATTTATCATTCAAGATCTATCAGGTAGCATGTTCGATGATCACTCAAGAAATATGATCTAGATTAAATATAACGTAGTTGGTCTAGAAAATCTCTTGGAAATCAAAAAGGTTTTTTGGAAAATCACTCCTAACATGATTAATAACAAAAAAAATTCACATGAATTTCAAAATGTCAAATCATAAACAATGGATGAGAAATATCATTTACATGAACCGATAAATTTACTCAACTATTCAGTGTGCATTTTAATATCCATACTTCACTATAATAATATGATTAAACCTTTTTATCATTCATGATTATTGAAATTGAAATTTAAATCATGTAATGATTGGATTCAGAATAAATCTTGTCCTTTAGAAAAGTTAATTAAAGAATAATCTTTATGTGGGAATGAAATATGACATTATAGTTCTAAACCTGTTTTGGATAGAAAATGTAGAGATTTTAAATGTAAAACACTCAAAATAGACTTCTTTAACCTTGAATCTAGGTCATTATCCTTCATAATTTGATTCTAACTTCTTTCATTAATAATACTACAATATATAATTAATGAAATTAGCACAAGGATCATGTAAGTAATGATAAAATATATATAAGAGGGAGTGGGATTCATGTTGAACTACTACTAAGAAGTGAAATTGAAATCTAAATTCCAAAAAATCATATAAAGGGATAAGTATTTTTTTTGATCCCCCAAGTAGAGCCTAATTTTTACAACCATTAGATGGTTGTACGAGTTTTTAAAAAAAGTCTGGTGGTGGATAGAGTTATCTTTTTTTAACCATCACATATGGGTTTTACCACCATTTACTTCATCCTTATGGGCGTGGAATTATCCATGGATAGAGTATATCTGATCCTCCCCATCATAATGAGTTATTACTATAATATAAAGGGTCGGGCGAAGTATGATTCATCTTCCGTGTTTTTTGCTACTTGTAAATCCTCCATCTTATCTAGTGTTGTCTTATCATGGGATGATTGAAATGAATAATAAAAGGAGAATTATGTAGGAATAGTAATGTGAATAAAATTATTAATAAGTAATTCATCCTATTAGATATTAAAAATTAAGTTTTACATCCTTGGGCTTAGTGACATGGATCTCTTTATGGGGATCATTAGATGTGTTGTCATCAAAATTAGGGAGCAACATTTTTTCCTCAACAGGTGGTGGTCTAGGTTCATCATCCTTCACTATGTCATAGAAAATATTTTTTGAATATGAAAATTAAAAAAAATATGGAATTATTTACAATTCAGTATTAATAAATTCAAAATGAGTAGAGTATGAGAAAATATAAACTCCTTGTATTCTTTCAGATTCTATCAATTCCTGAGTGGAAACCACCTCTTGTTGTGAATTCTTAGTGGATGGAGGTAGGTAGTCGATAACCTCCTTCTTGAAAAAAAATTACACCACTTTGGTGTTATCTTAATTCAATTATTCAAGATATTATAATTTCTATTGTGTGGTGATATCAATTAATTACTCATATTAATTAAAGAAATCATCCAATTATTGTTGATCTCCCATATGTATCTTAGCATCCAAGACTTCTTCTTTTCATCCTCAGGGAATAAATGTGGATCATAATAATGATCTTGTTTATTCTCTTGTTCTAGTTCATTTATTGATGCCATGGATTGTGAAGTTATAAAATCTATTTGTCCATAGAGAACATGAAACATTTTATAAAACCATTGAACATAATAATTGAGTTTTTCCATTTCCACTTATTCCGGGAAAACATTTGGGGATACTTCTTCAAAAGTGTTTGTGGGAAATGGTGATCAATCTTAATGTGTCTTGGACACTTATTGATAGAAATATGGGAAGTATTCCTTGAATTTTCTGAGTATTCTATCCAATACTAAAACCAATAATTTCTCGAGGCTCACCTTAAGATCCTTGATGAGGTCCTTGAATTAATCCTCTTTGAAAATTTGGCTTTGGTATTCATTGATCTATCTATCCCTTAATTAAATTGCAGTTTCTAGAGACTAGGTTGCTTCAACATCTAGATTTGGCACATGTGAGTAATAATTTCATGAATTGGAAATCCAACGAGCCCATACCTGAGTGGTAAGGGCTCCTGTATGGCATCCAAGAGACCCAGGTTCAAAACCGGGTAGAGGTGAAATTATGGTACTGTAGCATTACTGTACCAGAACTGTAGCAGTCACTATAGCTGGCACTATAACAGGAATTGTTTGGTATTGTATCAACCAGACTATTCACCTAATTTGGGCTTTCAGGCCACCGATTTAGGCCTATGGGTCTCAGGGCCTTCGGGCCATCAAAGGCCTTCGGGCCACAGGGCCTTCAGGCCAATGAAGACCATGAAGTAGCAAGTTCACACAGAGCATGCCCCAGATGAGGATCAGAGAACCAGTAGCAGTCACCAGAAGCAGAACTAACTGGATTGGAAGAATGAGAGGGTTTGGCAACTACCATCGAGACTAGGCACCGTGCAGCTTTGTACGGGGCAATGCTAGACGATTGGCAGTGCAGGTGGGGAGTTAAAGGCAATCAATGATGTAGAAGCTGGGGAGGGGTAGTTCTAGTGGGATGGGCCTACGGGTCATGTATTGGGCATGGTATGCCTCTGGGCCTTCGGGTCTTGTATTAAGAGTCATGTCGGGCCTTGTGCATTGGGCCTACGGGTCATGTACGGGTTCCCCTTAAATCCTTAAATGGGAGATTATCTATAATAAAATAAAAATAAGTCCTTCGGGCTATTCGGGCCATGAATTGGAAAGCTGTCTTTTGAAAACATTATGGATTTTTTGGAGTTTTTTTAAAAAAATAAACCTTTCTAAAATGTGAGAATATATCATGTGAACGAACATATGATCCGAACTCTGAAAATGGATTATGTTTTCCCACATGACTATTTTGAGGCATGTAAAAAATGAAAATTAAAATCCTGATGAAGCACAGTAGCTTGCTAGGGTTATCTCATTTGAGGATGCTTTTAGTTTGTTAACATAAATTTTCTAAATCTCATAATATTTCACTTTTTTTGGTTCTGATTAATTTTGGAAAAAATGGAAATCTTTATTTGGTTACATTTATATTGAAATGCAATATAGAAATTTAATCTCTATTGAAAATATACATAGAATTTAATTGGGAATAAATTAGCTGGATTTGGGGTGCAGTTTTGGGTTTAATTATTATTCTTATTTATGTTACTGATTTAATTTTGATCATCCAAGTATGAAATATAAGGTTTAGACTACTATTATTTATTTATAAATTAATTAATATCCATGAATTTTTAAATAATATGCATTCCACCACCTCCTTTAATCAAGGTTAATGACAGACCATGGTCTATAGTATTTCCACTTCCTGGACCCAAATCAATCGATTTCGTTTCATCCATTGATTAGATCAAATCATTTATATAAAGAGTTAAACAATGGAGATATTGAAAAATTATTAAAATTAAATAATATGGATATATTGAGTTTCAATTCATTGGTGGAAATCACCAAAATAGGTATATTATCCATACCTATGCATACAACTCAATTCTATGTAAAAATAGGAAAATAGACTTTATAAAGAATCAAAGTAAATCTTGATCTCCCATACTCCAAACCTCAAGGTCTGCCTCTCATTTATGAATGTAACATATCACAACGGTAGAAATGAAGAAGAGAACACATTAAATAGAATTAAATAATGAATAATTTTAAAAAATGGGGGTGAGATAATAAAATAAATAATTAAAAATATAATATAAATAATGTCGTAATAATAATAAATATTATTATTATTATATTTATGAGGATAAAATTTTCTAAAATGAGAGAAGTGAAATGAGAAAAAAATTATAAAATAATTCTATATTAATAATAAAAATAAATATAAATTTAAATATTAATAATAAAATTATTTTAATTATTAATATTAATATAAAATAATAAAATTTATAAACGAATAATATGAATGGATTTAGCTGAAAAAAATCCTTGAATTGTCTATTTTATAATAAATAATAATTGAAATAATAATTTGAAAATAAAAAAACAATGATAACATGAAAATAAAAAAATAAAACAATGATGAAATGGGGGTGAAGAATAGTTTCCGGATTCCCGACTCCCATGGTGGCTTCTCCCCTTGGTGTAGATTTGATGGTTTTGGAAGGGGGTTAGAACTCCTTTTATATGAAAAAGATTAATTTTTGGTTCTAGAATGATTTTCCAAATATACCACATATTATACCTATTAAAATCCAAATTAATGCATGGAATAATTCATTAGTGTTATTAAAAATTATCTTGCATGTTTACCCCTCCAAATATCAGATTCATCCTCCACGTGCAGTTAGAGTTATGTCAATTTTATTAAGACAATTTATTCATCCCAGTAAGACTCTTCATATTCCACATTACCAGTTTACTATGTATTAATGACAATGAAAGCACCTCATTCAGATCTAGAAGCCTTCGTGAAAGATATTAAACAATTAAGTCGTTAATTTTCCCCTGAAATATCATCTATGATGATATATACATCTACGAAATATGGTCCAAATATAAAAAATTAGTAGATATATGCCATGTTTTCCAGACACACTTGTAAGCTTGTTTTGGGCATCTAAATGGTGGATTTAGCTTTAGGTCCAAATGAATGAAATAAAGATCACAGAGCCTAAAAACACATTACAGAAGAATTATATCACTTATTATTCATAATGAAAATGTTATAGATTAAATAATAATTTATTTAATGTCAATAAAATCCAATATTTGTCATTTTTTCCAATTCAGTTCCAAATTCCACTAAATCGTTAAAATCTGACAATTTTCCTTAATATAACTCTTTTTTTGGGATTAATAACATTGATATTCTAAGTTAAATTGCGGAAAATATTTTCTATCTAAATTCTAGTATTCTGAAACCATGCTTTTCTATAGGCATAAAATCTCACCATTAAATTCTATGGCCGCCAATATTAAGAAAATTCAAATTTTCCGGTAAAAAAATTAAACAATCATCAATGTTAAATAAAATTATCGAATGTAACTCAAAATATTAATTAAATTAAACATTTTTCAAGGAAATAAAAATTATTATATTTTACTGTTCTATTTGAAAAATAATGGATCTTTTTCATTTATTCATTCATTCATTATCATAAATTCATTGTTATTAAACAGGGAAAATCAAGATCTACCTCACCTTTGAATATTTTATCCCTTTATTCATGATAAATTTCATGTATATTTATTTCTTATACAAAGAACATGATACTTATCCACAATATCATAATGGAAATATGATCTCATCTTTTTAATGTAATAATAATGTTAAAATCATGATGACTTATATTAATGGTTCAAATGAATCTTAAGTTTAAGGACTGTAGGATTTGATGCATTAAAAAATATGGTGCAAGAAGGAGGTTAAATTATGAATTATAATGATTAATATTAAAATTAAAAGTTAATATAATTATCCCCTTCAAATTAGAAACTACCACTTCCCTCGAACATTCAAATAAAGTCTTATAAATAATGAACATATAATTAATGGGGTGATCCTTCTTGAATTTTTCAATGCTTTTATACTTTTATTCTATTATATTTTATTTACCTTTTCTCTAAATGTGGGGTTAGAATAAACCTCACATCCACTGAGAATCCACATAGGAAAAAATATCTCTAGTCTAGTGATGGTGATTTTTGATTACTCTATGTACAAACCCATTTGTTCATTTCAATTTTTTTTCACGGTGTGAAAAATAATAAGTACGTTGAAATAATAAAAAACATTTTATCATTCCCATAATAATAACCCAATCATATTGCATACAATTAATTTCATCCAATACACCATGATTCCCATCACACCACACTACAACATTAAAATATCCTGCAAAAACGATCATTACTGTAAAAAAGGATAAAATACCATGAAAATGGATCATTCTTCTAAAGTTTATTCATGGATTCTATATGACTAACACGGATCGATTTAATGGTGTTATTATTAAGATATGTGTTTTTAAAAAGTTTATTCAATATTATTAAATGTGATTTTGTATAGTCAAATCTTTGACAAGTTCAAATTCATGTTCAAGTTGGTGCCATGTCCCTTCATAACTCAAGAAATATTCTCACGATAAAATAGGATGTAATTATTGTAGAAAACGTATCATAAATATAACACTTGATTTAATAAAGTCACCCACGATATGATTAATAACAAAAAATAAATTCACCTGAATTTAATGAATTAAAAGGATGAAATTTTTTTGTGAATATTCATTTATATGAAACAGTAAATTCCTTCAAATCTAGATTCTTCACTTTAATATACATGTTTGATATTAGTTGTTGAATTTACTATTTTACCAATTCAATATTAATAAAATTTAAATCTAAAACATGGAATTATAGGGTTCCTAACAAATCTTATCTCTTAGATAGGTTATTTAAAGTATAGTACCTATGCGGGAATGGAGTTTCACTTTAATGTGCTAAACACGTTTTGGAAAAAAATATATAGAGATTTTAGAAGAAAAATATTAAAAATAAACTTTCGTTCTAAGGATGATCTTTCTATATCCATGACAAGTTGAGGAGGAATTCGTACATTTTTAAACCTAAAGAAGAGAACAATTTAATTATGCACGAGTATCATGTCATTAGTTCTCTAAACAACGGAGGGAGTGGGATGAATGCTCAACTACTCCTACAAAAAGATATTGCAATATAATTTCCATGAATGAATATAATGGGATAGGTATTATTATGATCCATAAAGAAGAACATGAATTTTTACTACCTCTATAGGATTGTTCCATTAGTTATCCAAAGTCCGATAGTGGATGAAGTTTATTTTATTTGAACCAACACATATGGATTTTTCCATCTTGTGATTCATAATTATGGGAGAATAATGATCCATTAATAGAGAATAATAGACCATTCCCCTACACAATAAGGTATATCTATCATGAAAGTGGTAGGATGATGTATGAATCATCCTATTTCATTGTTGATACATGTAAAACCATCATATTTTATGATGATGTAATTTCATGAGACACATTAATTGAATAACCAAAAGAGAAGTAAACAAGTATCATAAAATGAATACTATTTTTAATATCCAATTTATTAACATTAATACTAGAAGTATATTTTTGACTTAATTTAGGTTAACAAATTGGATCTCTTTATAGGGATCCTTATATGTGTTTTCATTAGGGTTATGGATCCCCATATGTTCTTCAATAGGTGTATATACATGTTCCTTATATTCTTCAAAGGAATAAAAAAGATTTTCTGAATCTGAAAATTCTAAACAATAAGAAGTGATGTAAAATTTATTTGTAATAATATTATATGACATAGAGTTAGAGAGGAGATCTACTACATGTATTGTTTCATATTCAATAATTTTCTCATTGTGAAGAGACTCTTGAAGAAGATTCTCGTAGGTGGAGGTAGGCTGTCAGACACCTCGATATTGACAAAAAATTCCACCACTTGGATGGTGTATTACATCAATGATTCAAGATATTATCCTTTTAATGGTATTTATAGATTATTTAGTTTCTCACATTTGATATAAAACTCATCCAATTCATGTTGATCTCCCATATGTATCAAAATATCAATATATTTCTCCTTTACCTCCCCAGCTATGACAAGTAGCTCATTTTTTATTTGAGGTTTAGACATATTTAAAATTTATTATGATGATTCATGGATGTATTTAGTATAATAATCCATTTAGACTTAATATTATTGAAAAATTTAATCAAGCCCATGAATATAGTACTTGACATTGTGATTTTCCACTTGCTCCTGGAAATATAGAGTGGATACTTATTCAAAAGTATAGGGACAGAATTAGGGTCATTATTCATATGTCTTGGAAACTTCTTGTTACAATTATTGGAATTATTCATATAATTTAGTGAGACTATTCGCCAATCCTTCATTCATGGACTTCTTGACGGTCTCCTTAAGATTATATATGAGGTCCCTGAATTCCTCCTCCAAGGGAGTTTGTTTTTGTGAACCCCTGATCTATCTAGCCTATAATGATCATCCATATTTTTTGGACTAGGGTGTTTCAATTTTTTATATGGCACTTCTATGTAATATATACAGTAATTGAAAAAAACTTCATTTGGAAACATGATGAATTTTTTTAGAATATATTTTTTAAAAAAATCAATTAAATATATTAATATTTGAAAATAAAAAATTTGAATGAACATATAATTGTCTCCCAATCAATGGTTCTAGATTTTACTCATTCAAGTCATGGGTGTTACAAATGAAATATAATTTCCTAGTGTAGCATAGTTGCTGACCGTAGTCATATCACTTGAGGATCCTTTCAGTTTTTTCACTAACATTTTCTGAATATCCTATTCTAACAATTTTATTATGGTTTTTATTATTTTATAGAAACAATGAATGTGTGTCATTTTCATTACTTTCATACTGATATGGAATATGAAAAATTTTAACAATCATGAAAATATAAACATAATGGTATTATAAAGAAATAAAATGGTATTGGGGTTTATTTTTGGGTTCAATCATTATTCTCATTTATGTGTTTGATTAAATATTGACATGAAAAGCATAAAATATTATATTTGAACTTCAATTATATATTTTAAAATTGTTGAATATATATTAATTCTTTAAAAAATTTAATACCAACTCATATTGTAATTATGGTTAATTAAAAGCGTAGGTTTATGGTGTGTCAAATTCTAGGACCTAGCTCAATCGATGTTGTTTCGTACATTCATTAAATAAACTCATTTGTATAAAGAGTTAACAAGTGGAGATAAGGAAATTTGATTTAATAAAATAATTGGGATTTATTTATTATCGTTTCACTATGTAAAGTCACTAAATTTAGGAAATTCTCCTCACCCATTTATACGACAAAACTCTATCTACAGACTGAAAATTAAACATTAAAGAAAATTCAAGAACATATTAACCTCCCTTGATCCAATACATAGGTTTATCCCCTCATTTTTAAGAGTAAAATATCACAATAGTAGGAATAGATTATACAATAAGAAGAAAAATCGAGTAAATTAATGAATAATTTAAATGAATTGGTGGTGAGAGAATAAAAAATATAATAAAAATAGAATTGGGATGAAGAGAGAGACAGAAGACAATAGAAGAAAAGAAAAAATTTCATTATATTTATATAGAATATAAATAATTAAAAAATAAGAACAATAATAATAATAAATATATATATATATACATATATATATTTTTTGAAAAATCAGGGAAGAATTAAAATAAGGAAAGAATTAAAATAAAAATGATATATAAATACTAATAATTTAAAAATACCATAATAATGATAATAAAAATAAAAATTAATAATAATTTAAAATATTAGAATTAAAATATGTATATTATGGATGGATCTGGTTTGAAACTAAATTCTTGAAATGTTTAAATTAAAAAAAATAAGAATAAAAATTAAATACTAAAATAAAAAAACCTAAAAATAAAATAAAAAATGTAACAATGAAGAATGAGGGTTGAATAATAGTTATTGGTAGCTCATACCCCCTTAGTGTGTTTCCTCCATGAGTTATGTGTTAATGATTTTGGAAGGTGGAGTCAACATTCGATTATAAGTAGGGGTAAAGGTATGGTTCATTAGTTTTTCTTTCAATACATTCTCAATGTTTTCCCAATTTATTTTCTGATTCACATGTAGATTTCACCACTAATTTTTTTCTTGAATGTCTTATTAATTTCCACCCAATGTTGAGTTTCATCCTCCTTGTGCAGAGACAATTTTTTTTGTTTTACACTGAGAATGTATTTTCCACAGGAAGACTCTTCATATTACACATCACCAGGTTACAACTCATTAAAGTCCTTGTAAATGGCCAATTAACACATATATTACATTATGATAGTTGTTCTTATTAGTCCTTTTTGTTTCCCCTAAAAAGGTCATATTATGTGGAATTCCCAATTAGGAGATATGGTCCAAACATCAAATCCCTCTAGATCAGTGTATAGTTTTCATGGCCCAACTTCTAATCTAGTTATGGCCTTTAAAATGGTGGAATTTTCTTTGGGTCCAGAAGAATGAAAAGAACCCCAACGAACATGAAATGAAATAAAATAAATATATTTTCAATTTTTTATCATTGAATATTTTTTTATAAAAAAAATACAAAATAAATTAAAATAGTAAAAAACTCCAAATTAGTACATTATTTCCAATTAAGAAAAAAAGACCACTAAAACCATAAAACATGAAAATTTTCAATAAACTACACTTTCGTGGGATTAAAATCATTGTAATAAAAAATAAAATTTCTTAAAATATTTGAACTATCACCAACGTACCCTTTTTATAAGACATGTATCAATACCGACGTAGTTATATGGCATGGTATGGTGCCTACACATTAATGTTATCATTCATAAGTGGATGGATCTTGGTTGGATTTTTTGGGGATTTGATGTGGAAGATGCCTGATTGTTTCTATGAGATACTATTATATTAATGGGGATTATATGTAGGAGTGAAACATATTAATACAATGATTTCACCATGATATAGTGGCCTGGGTATGAATCAGGAGAGATTATGGATGGATTGAATGAAGTTTATGGAGTGGATGAAATGTTGGAGGTATTAGGTTTGAACCTCAGGATGTATTAATATTTATCCTAGTATGTATGATATCATAATTTAATGAGTTATATGATGGGAATTGGGGATGAAACATAAATAAGATACCTAATAATGTGGTAGGGGCTTACATATAAGAGGAGACTATGTGAATGGAGACTGGTCGGGGTTTACTCCATGAGGGATGCTCATTGGTGTATAATGATGGGATTCCTGGATTTTTTTGACATATAAGCCCCCATCAGTTGTGGTCGGTGTGAGAAACAATTGGATGTAGTAGAAATGGTTCTCTTGTCTCTAAAGATGTAGAAATATGAGATATTGTGGGGATTAAACATGGATGATTTATTAAGAAGATCTCATTCTATGTGATTAGGAAATCATTCAATGCGAGAAGGGATTATGAGTAGATGAATCCCATAGAGACATGTACCAAAGTGAAAGGGATGGGTTGTTAAGATTTTGGGAGGTGGATAGGATCATTTTGCCTATCCCCTCTCTAATATTTGTGTCTATGGGAAGCCAATATGATAAATGGTTTTTCCTACTGCGTCAAAGGATATGGTATTACTCAATGAGGGGCACACAGGAGGATTCCAATACATTTGAAAATGAAGTAATTACATGTGATGGGGATATCATTCAATGTCACTCATACAATGTACCTCCATGATTTTCTAGAAGGGGTGATATCATAGTTTAACATCATGTATTGAGGATGTTGGTTCTTGGAATTTTTTTTTCATCTAGATTAGTTGTGGGGGACTCACTCCATACCTTGTGGACTTACATAACCATCACACATATACCCTTGTGGGACATGGATTTTGAAATTCTAGGATACAACATTGTGTAGAAGTGCCCCATTATGAGATCCATGTTAGCATGCCTATATTGGAAATCAATAGGTATTAGTGTACCTATGCTAAAAATTAAGAGGTATTTCAACACAATAGGGGACACCTCATGTTGGACCAATTAGGAAATAAGCATATGTGTGGAGGGGTTTATATATGAGATTCATGCAAGGAATGTTAGTTTCATGTAAATGGGTCTCATACATGGTGATTTGAAGTAAAGGAAACCCATGGAGCTTCAAGGAGAGTGTGCATGCAACATTGTGCGCTTGTGCACAAAGGTCATTGATGAGAAAAAGATTGGGTTGTGCTCAAAACCATGTATGCACGCAAGAGGTTTATTTGGAGATAAATTGACAAATTGTGACATAAATTGAGAGATGATTACACAACTATTGTACCAATAAAATATTGACCCCTAAATAACCTTTCATACAATATATATACCGTGAGGGTTCCATGGATTTCATGATACACGGAAGAGGAGTCTTACACGTAGTTGGGTGAAAATCCAACATCTAAAAGATCACTCTGGAGAGTGGGGATCCTTCAATATATAGGAAAATACATCATCTCCAATGTGAATGATTTTAGTCATGAATGTGGTCTTCTGTGTGGTAAAACCATTTTATATTGAGAACAATCATGAAAAAGGCTGTTTGACATAGCATTGAGTGCACAAGTGACTTGAACACGGATTTCCAGCTTATGCGCAGACCTCAATACTAGAACTCACCTCACATGGACTTCTCAAAAATAATAAATTGAGTTATATTACAATTTTTTCCCAAAACTTTATCCATTTTCTACTTATATGTAATTTGGTGTGAATAATGTCATTCTTTAATGTTGCTATTTTCCATCTCTTAACCCACTTGAGGCAATATTGTGGGGCACACTCAATATTCAATTAATACATGTGGGGTATAGGTTTTTTGGGGTTTGATAGAATATAATTATTGAATTTAGAATCATAGGTATGGATTTTGGAGTTTTTTTGGCTTCTGAGTATTGGTTTATAGATTTAGGGATGTTATTCTTCTGATGGGTTATGATTAGTTTTTGATCTATATAAAACATTCTATGTACAGAAGCCAATATTTACTTTTTCTTGAACTATGAAAAACTATTAGTCAACACAGAACTTCGATGATTTATTTTGGGTACATGTTATTGCATGCATCGTATTGTGGGTAGTCATGATCATTCATTCCATTTCTGTATTATATTAAGAAAATATTTTATGTGACCTAATTGGGTTTTTTATATAGATTAGAGGATTCATTCCATAAAAATTAATCTATTTTTTAATTGTAGGTTGGCGAAATTCCAATTTCTACTATTGAGAGTCTCTTCATATACATGTTTCATGATAATTCATCAATAGTGAGACTAATTTCAATGAAATATTACCAAATGAATAGATTCTATATTCATCACCTTATTTGATTAGTATGGATTCCATTATCATAGGGAATGTAATTTAAACTGATTTGAGAATTGCACTATAGAGATATAATGTTTAATGTGTTATTTGGTAATAGATGCCTTGTTATATTTAATGATTATTTGGATTCTCAAATAGTACAGTGTTATTTAGAGTCTGATATTTATGCTACCTATTTGGTTGTGAAATGTACTAACCAGGCATTGGTTCTTCTACTTCATTTTCCCATTACAGTAAATTGAAACACTACGTGATGTTTATTCAAAGTCGTGATGGTAATATTCAACAATGACGATAATTTTATATTCTTTTTAGGTATTTTTAATTGATGATATTATAGATGAATTGAATTAAGAGAATGATTGAATCTTATTTAGGGTATTATAACCTTTATCAAGAATATGATTAGGGTTATCTCTCTCCATATGACCGGTTAAATGATAATATATATTAAATATTAAGTTTTAGAAAGGCCGTTAGAACATGGTTTTAGGTTTGGATTGCTTCTATCCTCTATTGCCTATATAAACATAATATGCATAGCATGTTTTGGAACTTTAACATTTTAATGTTGTGATGAAACCTGAATCTTGGAAAATGATAAGTCATCTTTGTGGATAAAAAGAGTAGTTCAATGGATTACATCCCACATTAAAGATAAATTTATTATAGTGTTATTTCTTATTGTTGATAATATAATCTTTTGGGAGATGATACATCTAGTGGTGTTTTTGTTATAAGAATTTATGGAGTTTAATGATTCATTATATGATCAAAATTTACCACCTTAAGGTTATCTTCATCTATCCCTAAGTTCAAAAAGTCATATTTTTTATGATTTTATTTAACTGATGGTTCTAAATAGGACTTTATAGAGATTTATTTTGTATTAATGAAATATTACCTATTAAAAATGTAAAATTATATAATATTTAGATAGAATTACTTCTCTTGTAGTGTTTTTATTTCATATTGTAGAACATAGTGGAGTTCCTTGATATACAATTTTGGAGGTAGAATCTTACTCTTAGTAGTGTGAAGAACCTATAAATAAATTTAAAATATGGTGTAATGGTTACCATTATTTATAATTTATCTAGAGAATGTTCCCAAAAAGTATTCTATTAGGATACACTCATCATAAATTAGGTTTTCATATCATCTTTCTTATAAGGATAAGTAAATATTTACATTTATTTATTAGATATCCTATATAACCTTTAAATTATGATGTTTAATTTATAGAAATATTTTTGGTTGGTTTTTTTGGGATATGTGTGACCTATATGACTAATAGATCATGGAGGATGAGAATAGTGTTCATTTCTAACACCACTAGTTTATTGAGAATTCCACTCCAAGTGTATCATTTGAGGAATAGTTTTGGGGAATCCCATGTATCCAAAAGATGTTGTTAGACATAATGAAATAAATGTTCAAAATATGAGAGCCATGAACTATTTGTAATGTTGTTAATTCATACCTCTATTGTTTGAAATAAAACCCATGGAGAACATTACTAGAATTTGTAGGTAGTATCTGTTCCGCATAGAGGATACCGTGGTTGTTAACAAAGGCTGTGAAGTGTTCAGTCTTCAAAAATAAATTATTTAGATCATAATATTCAATGATGTTTTTTAGTGGTGTGTTTGTGTTAATATCGAGGTCATATTGAATTATGTGAAAAATGTTTCATTATGATATAGTGGTTAGTAATCCCCTAAGGAAATATATTTTGTCCGTATAGAATAGTTTTAGGTCACAGTCCAATTTTAGTGACTCTCACATATTTATGAATTTTAGAGAACTAGTACACAAGAATTATTTTTTTTGGCATATTTTGGGATAATGTATTTTTGTGAAGTTCCCATGAAGATATAGAGTTCACCATATTTCTACTATGATGAAAAATTATCTAATGTAATGATTCATCATATGTTATGTAATGTGTTGCTATGAAATATTTTTTCATAGTGATTATTTTACCCTGTTTCTGTATGTTCAATAAAGCATAAGTGATTTCTATTTAGAAATTTATGATTTATAGTGAAGGATGTTTCGTTATCATTTTTAGTATTCGTCACTATGGTTTGGAAGATGTTATCCATGGGTGTAGCGTTGATTGAGTGTGGTTATAAGAATGGTTGGGATTATCCTCATTGAAATATGTTTTATTACATAACTAAATAGATTTGTGTTTAATTAATGGAGTTTTAAGGATCTTGATGTTTTTCCATGATGTACATGTTATTCCATTTATCATTGAGTGATAGATACATAAAAAATAGGTATTCTATAGTGAATGAGAGTTTATAAGGAATATATGGTGAATATTAGGGTGAATGGTTTAGTTATATTTTTTCAATAAACATGGATGGCGTGGTACTCTCAAAGATGATTCCGAAGAATAAGATAACATTTTTTGTTAATGTCCAATGTTTTTAGATTTTATATTGTGTTATGTATATGGGTGAAGTTTTTTTTAAAGGTGTTTGAAACATAATTTTGGATGGAGTGTTGTATGGTGAGTATATAACCCTTATTAAGGATGTACTATCATAGGCAAGAGTTGGGTGATTCTTGCGTAGAGGTCAATGATGTTTCCTCAGTAAGTGACTCCCAGTTTTTCGCAGATCTGAGACCACCTATAGTGAGTAATGTTTCAATAGGGATAAGATATATTTACAGTATGGTTGTTTATAGATATTTCTATTTCCTATTGATGTGGTTTGGTTTTGAAGAAAAATAAAATTTTATTTTTAAGTATATATAGTGGCACAAATTTTTTATAAGACTGTTTTATATTATTTTTGTGCATTGTATTTTGGTTCCTTAAATGAGGGTCAAATGGTAAATTTACCAAAAAAATTGAGGGTTAATTATATTTTTTTATAAGACTGTTTTATATTATTCATGTAATGTTGTACTTATACATTGGATTAATTTTGGTGAAATTCAATAATGGTGTAATTTTAAGGGTTAATTAATAATTTTCTAAAGTGCTGATTATTCAAGTGAGGTGACATTGAGAGGTGAGGGGGGATATAAATGAAACTTCTATTTTAAAATTCAAAACTAATTTTAATTAATAGAATCCCTTAAACCGATTTAGATGGTTGGATATATAATACATTAATTGGATCTTTCACATCACATAGAATATATAAATTAAATTGAGAAATATAGATGACATTTTTACAAGGTTTACCCCCTTTATGAGTGATTACAGGCATTATGTGATTGAATGAATTTGGATTCACTTATTTTAACATTGATATAAAATGTAATTCAAATAACTGAGAATGTATCATATTGAACTCAATAATGTAATTACTTGGGAATATATTGTCCTTAACCCAGAGATCATGAAGGATTATCCATAACCATAATTGTTTTTTAAGAAATAGAAATTTGACACCTGATAAGGTATTTATTATTGAATCTCATTATTTTTTATGGTCTTCTAATTATCACAAATGAAAGCATATTCTATATGCTCTTTGATGTCACTTCCTTAATAAGATAAATATTTATCCTAAAAAATTGTTCTTCGTATGACGATGAATTATGAAAATCAATAGAATTTTATTTATACATGTTATGTCTATATCAGAATGATCAAATTAAAAATTACATAAAATCTTATTGTTTACTTCTTCCTAAATTCTATGAATATTTATAATAATAAGATAAATTTAAAATCAACTAAAATATTTTCTTATTTTGAATTCACAGGCTTACAAATTATATCTTTTAAGAAAATGATATATATATATATATAATACATGTTTGCCTATCTGACATCCTTTTAATATTCATTTGATCATCTAGAAAGAAAATATATTAACACACATCATCAATTTTTTCAAATTGTCTTCCAAAACATAAATTTCAAAATCACTTATTCCATGATTTATATATAAATTATTAGTTACATGAGAATCACTATCCATATAAAAACTATCTCATCATAATCATTCTAACCATCATTCTCATAATGAGAACTCATCCTTCTATACATAGAGTAGAGTGTTGAAACTATTATAAAATAAAGCAATGCTAACACAAATAATCACACTTTTGGATTTTCTTGTTTCTAAGTGACTTTATCTTCTTTCTTTATGACTTCTAAAAAATGTGGCTTTGATAAGATAATTTCTATTTTTTTTATTTTTCCATATCCTTCGTCTTTGCATCAAATTTTCATTGAATAACATATTATGACATAAGATGTTCACATCCTGGAGAATTGATTAACAATGTAATTTTTTTGAACACAATAAATCAAACTTATTTATTATTGGTTTGATTAATTATAAATATCATGATTATTTTAGGTATACATTCACAAATAATATAGAGTCTGAAAAAGTACCTTATCTTCATATTTTATTAATATATATCTCAAAGGAATTATTTTATCATTTGAAAATAGAATCATGAGTGTCATCACATATTCCAATCATTTATATGATAAAGATCATTTGGATATAAATAAATTATCTTCTCAAAACACCACCAATGAAAACTCAAACTTCTTTCAAAAATCCTTAATATCATCTTCCATTTTTATTTCCCCAAATCCATTAATTAACATCATATTTCTTTGTGAACTAATCTATATTACAATTATCATATTCAAGATCACTATTTTTATGGACCTTTTAATACTACTACTTTCTATTATTCTTTTATTCTCACCTTATCGAGCATAATTATTCATTATAATCATCAAAATAAATTGTTACTATCATATAGAATCTCTATTTGGCTACAAAATAGTCATTCTCTACTTATATTCACGAATTTTTCAATATTATTCCACTGAAAGATAAACTATATTATTTTTTCATGTAACCAATGTATAATACATATTAAAAAAAATAAGTTAGTAGTATCTGTGTTTTTTGTAATTATCATAATTATTCATACTAAATTATAGTATTCTTCTCAATTAACTCAATATTTTGATTTCCAGAATAGTATATTTTCACAACTACCTATTGAACTAAATCTTATGTATTTGAAAATTTACTTCGACTTAATATGATAAATAATTACATCATTTTTTCGGTAATTCGTCTCATAGATACTCAGCATCCTATATCAATAACCCATCATATGATATTGTACATATTCTAGATAAATTATTGATTTCGATACACATCAATCTTTATATATGACTCAAAATTATTAAATGTTTTAGTATGTATTGTTATAATAATTCTTCAATAAGATCATCATATCATTAAAAAACAATCCACTTCTACAGATATTCTTACCAATTTAATTAGGCACAAAAATCCTTGTTATATGTATCTTGATATTTACCAACCAATTTACCAAAAAAATTCACCTTTCATGGCTCAAAACATCAAATTTCTACATCCTCAATGTGATTTTCATATAGGAATTGATTCCAAATGCATTAATGGTTCTCAATTACTATACATAGTAGAAAAAAACGGGAACACCATGATTTATCTATAAACACTAATCTTCTAAAATATCCCACATTCCATGGAATACTTCATTTATAATAGGGTTCATTAAAATATTAATTTATGTTGTTTTTTAGCAACACTAAATACAAATTGATAATCAAAATCATTTAATTTCTTAATCATGACTATGGTATTGAAAAAATACAATCATCATCATCACTATCCATTAGTCTCTTTAATATATCCATTTTTAATTCTTTTCAATGCACAACAAACATAAATATTATACATAAGTAAATGCCCATATGTTGTAAAAATATTTATTTTTCTATCTCCCTTATTTAAAATAATTTTCAATTGTTCATGATTATTGAAATTCGTACTCTTAAAAGATATCCCTTAATGCCTACAATGTCATTATATATATTGAATGTAAATCCCAATTAACTTTAGAGAATCTTGTAATATCATTTCATTGTGAAATGAGACCTTAATTAATCGACTTCAACTCTTGACGATCGTTACATGGTGTAAAAAACAATAGAGATTAATCTATACAACAATGGTAGCCATAAAATAAGAATTATATTATTCAAACAGAATATTCAACATTTAGGGGTTATATAAATATATATTTTAAATAATCTAATATAATCATATCTTTGTGAACATCAACATCCATATTTTATGGGATAATAAAAAACATAGATATTTTGTAAAAAAATTTGAAAATTAATGGTAAAAAACAATAAATCCCAGTAAAAATAAAATAAAATTTTTAAATAATAAATTATCCCCCCAAAAATATTTAACCACTTTAAGGATAAGATAATATATTGAAGAAATATTATTAATTAAAAACTATAAAAAATTATGTAATTTTAGATTCACATGAGATAATCGTATCTAATAGTTATTCTAATAAACTCCATCTCGAGGGGTATACTACATCTATTATGTGTTCACTCATACTGATTTCTAAAGTACAACATATCCCATAATCAAATATAATAATTTGGATTCATAATTTCTTCAAATGTTATGTTCTTATAATAGATATAGAATTTTTTTAATTTTTAATCATAATTTATAATCTTATATCCATTTAAATCATCATGGTTGGTCTTATCTAAAAATTAACTATATTATAATCATTTTTATATCAAATGATTTATTTTTATAATGAAATATGATAGCATAAAAATCACTATATGATTGATATAATATTTTTTCACAATGAAATTATTAATTATTATTTTCCATATGTTCTTCCAATTTACTAAATAACTTATAGTTCCTTCAATATATTACATGTAAACAAATATTTTAGAATGTCAGGTCATGAAAATCAAAAAATATTTGAGAAAAAATGATTAAAATCACTAAGACGGTCAATGTAGACACCAAAAACCTGGTAAAATTCAAAAAAGTGTTGGATCCCAAGAAACAATTATAGTGCCTCACAAACCACCACCTTGTGGGAAAGAGAATCAATTGAAAATTTTCTGAACCATCCATGAAGAGGGTCATAATTCATGATGTTCTGATATCATTTTATAGATGTTACAATCTTCTATGAGGATTTCACCCCTTTCATATCTGGGACGATGCTTTTGGGACCACTGTATAACATCATTGTGAAGCTGACATCATTTGAGGTTTGGATACAATAATTTCATAAACACAACATTAAACCATTAGTAACCTACAACATTTCATGTTTACATATGAAATTGTGTATAATTTAAAAACTTATACATTTTAGTAATGTTAAAATGTATAACCAACTATATAAAACCATCATTTACATTGTAATGGGAAGGTGATGATATCTAATAGAAATCAAAATGTTGCACATTAGGAATCATGAATGATAAATTTATGTTATTCTAAGGGGTATTACATTATAATTAATTTTAGAAAAGATTAAATTAAATTCTATATCTAAATGGAATAATAAAACTAACGAATTTTTTTAATAACGGGACAAGATGTTTTCTTTCATTGAATACCACATCAAGGATGACCTAGATACTAATGAAAAATGCTCTTAAATAGAAATCATATAAGGATAAGGTTTCTAATAATATCAAACTTTTATTAAATAATTATGTGATCTCTTTGGGTGTATTATATTTTTGCTGATTTAATTTTTGTGGGATTTCACTTTTTCTTTCAATGTGTTTATAATCTAGGAGCGCACCGAGAAGGAACTCTGGAAATTATCTCAGGATAACAATGAAGATGGTGGTTCTTGGGTCGACCTTCCTCCCTTGGAGGGGGACGTAGAATCATTAAACAGATAGATATCAGGGATTATCTGGCCTTTTTCAAACCCTGAATTCCTTCCCCCTTTTCCGAAAATCTTGTTGAGTCCCAAAATCCCTGGTTTTCTCTAAGGGTGCCCTATTCTTCAACTTTTGACTTTAGAATTATCATAATCTTCCATGCTTCAAAATCTTACCTTAATTGAGCGGTTTAGGAATAGACATACTTCTATGGATGCCTTCGATATGATTATATTTTGTTCCTAGAATCTTCAAGAAGGAGTGGTTTTGGGTTTGCTCGATAGGCGTCACATGATGATTCGGTTCAAGTGAGAAGCGGACCTCATTACAGCTTGGTGGAGGGATCCTCGTAGCTTCAATGGATGTTGATTCTTACTATTATGGTGGTCCTTTATGGTTCACATGAACTGTGACTCACCATCATCAGCGATTTGGGTAGTCTTCCCTAATCATCCACTACCTATCTAGAATCATGTAGTTATTCGCTTGTTAGGTAATCCTGTAGGAAGGTTTTTGGGTTCTGATTCATGAACGAAAGTTGTGCGTCACTTGGTGGATCATTGAGTTTATGTGGAATTGGATGCATCCCAGATTCCTTTTGATTTTGTGTGGATTACAATTGGATAGGAGTACATGTGAAAACAGTAGGTGGTCTACGAGAACATGACAGATTATTTCTCTTCTTGTAACAACTTGGGTCATACAGTGGCAGTTTGTAATCTTGGAGGGCCCTTGAAGGCTTGTTGTCTAGATACCCAGGTGTATACTCGAAGGGAGGGTGATGCTACAAGAAGGGTTCTGGAGGCTGGATTGGGGGCGGGTCCTAGACAGAAGGAAATTGGTCCTGAAGTTGGAGGTAAGGAGCCTCACCTTCCGGTGGTGGAACGACAACTGGTTGAGGACTGTAGAATGATGGCTATGGATGGACTTGGTTCTATACGAGGGGAAGGAGATATACTGGACAATGATTTGGAGGTTGGTGTGAGGGCGGTTCTTGTTCTGGATGAGAATAGACCAGAAGGAAGTGGGTGGGAGGCCAAGCCACTAGTGGAGACTAAACAGATGTAGGATATCAGTAGAGAGTCAGATGAGGTTGGTCAAAGAGCTATGGCTACTTTTTGTACGGTGAATTCCTAGGAAGGGCATGTGCTGGCTACTAAAGGGGGTCGAATTGAGGAACACAGAGAGGGGGAGGTTCCCCAGCACATGCTTTGGGGGATGAAGGATCTAGTCCCTTTATGGAATCTATCTTTACAGGGGGTGCTAGAGGTATGGATATATCGAAAAGGACTATTATCCCTTTAAGCAACATGTTTGAAAACCTTTCCAATGTCAGTTTTGAATCCGGTTTATGTGCTCATTCATAAGGTGGTGGTGCGGGTGATGGGGTCTCTATAAAGGAGAAGATTAGTGGAATTTTGGGACAAGAGGAAGTATATATGACTATGGAAAATCTTACTGATGGGTTTAGATGCCTTGCTATGATTGAAAGGAATACATTTATCCAAATAAAGAAGAGGAGTAACGGGGGGAAATGGTATTGACTTCGAGGATTTCTGATGTAAAGTGAAGGAATAGTATGAGAGCGATAAGGAAAATAATAGTGGGCCATTTATTGGTTCATACAACGATATAGTACAAGGTGGGAATAAGAGGATGGCTGGGTATGAAGGAACATTGTCTGCAGCCCCAAGAAGAAGAAATAGGAAAGACTACTCCTATGTCCCGCTCCCTGTAAGAACTATATCTTCTTTTAAGTAGGATATCGGGATGATTTTAGCCTTTAAAAAAGATAGCTTGGTCAAATATTTCTATGGAACCAAACCGCCTCTGGACAAGTCGAGGAGCAGAGAATTTGGTGATATTGGGAGGCGGCTCAGACATGCTTCTATTTGGGAATTGGCCACTACGGATGACAAATCTAGTATGGGATGCAGAGACAATTATGGGTACTATGAAATATAGTGTGGTGCTATTTATTTTTGACGTGATTGAAATGCAGGTGTTGGATTGTGGAGTTTTTGGCCATTTGGCGTTGTTATGAATTTTATTAAAACCTAGTTTTGGGTACTGACAACCCATAATCCGGCTTTTAAAATGAAAAAAATTTAGCCTTAAAATGGTTTATAAAAATAAAATGGGGATTTTTCGTCAATAGAGATAACCCAGATCATTGGATTATGAAATTAAATATTAGATTTTTTTGGATCCAAATTTACAGGTGAAACATGTAAAAGTAAAAATTAACCAATATTGTGCATACTTTTAGATGAATATCTACCAACTAGTCATCAATGTTAAGCCAAATTGTTACTCTGAGTTCAGTGGATGTATAATATGCAACTAAAATAATTTTTGGAAGGAAATTATTTGGTTTATGAAATTTTTCAAGGATGATGGAAGGATTCATTAATGAATAGTTATTTTATTTGGTTTTAAAAAATTTATCTTCTTAAAATAAAATACACTCTTCCATGATCGAATGAATAACATCACTATAAAAAATCATTTCATTATATATTTTCGGGTAGAAATAGATATTGATATGCACAATATAAAATGGGGAAAACATTTGGGAAAAAATACATAACAAGGTGATAAATGATGAATTTATAAGTTATTATTGTGACTCTTTGAGGTTTGGGTGAATATAATGATAAAATTGATAAAATTATTTTGTGACTTACAATACAGTGTTTCCAAGGTTCACTAAAATGAAATTCAATTTGGAGACTAGTTGAATGTGAATTATATTATAGTTCACTAAAATATCTTCCATTTAAATTACATTCAAAATTTTTTACACTAGATTATAGTCTGGATTAGATGTGCAGACAATGGAGACATGACTTCTCTTATGGAATAGAACATAAATGAAGTTCACATTTATTTATTTCATTATGATGAAGCATAGATGGACTGTAGATTTATAAAAATAGGAGGTTCATTCACAGTAATCAATAATGAATTACCAATCATAGTGTTCTAGGATTTAAAGGTACTATGTATTTTAATATCCCTCTTTATTTATCTGAATATTGGTGCATGAGACCTCAGTTATAACACCCTTTGATTTTAAAACCCATTTTTTTTGAAAATTTTAATTTTCATTGATGTCCTATATTGAAATAATTTAAACATTAATTTCACATGTCACTGAATCATCGTACAATAAATGTAACACCATCTTGGTGTACATAAAGGTAATCATCAAGTTGGCTTATGTTACACACAACACTATGTTTCTAGGAACCATTATATTATTATTACAACTTTTTGAAAAAGAAAAATATACCCATGAAATTTGAAATATTCATATAAATAGAAATAAATAATTTTCAAATATTATTTTTTATTTTTCAATATAAAAAATAATTATTGATAACAATAGATATGATTTTTGGTAAAGTGCTTATATGTATAAAAATACTATTTTCTAAAATGAACTAAATTTAATGGCCTTATGTGAATAAAAATATAAACATTTAGAAATTTTATGCGATAATATAAAATTAATTTTTTAATTTATAATGTCAAAATAATATTACAATGATTTTTTGGGATTTTTCTGAGAAACATCATTTTTTGATGAATAGTGAAAAATACTGAATTCAATTAAAAATTACCTTTTTATAAAAATTATTTATAAGATTATGGTAATTTTTAAATTAGTATTAGATTTTAATTATATCATAGTTTTTCAATAAATATTACTTTTTCTATTTTAACAAATTACACAATGAAATTGAATACAAAACACAGCCATCTTTTGGATATTTTTAATTTTAAAACTCACAGTGTCATCCTATCAGGAAGATTAATTTTAATTTAATTTCATCCATTTATGGGATTAGAATATGGTAAAATTGGTTCTATAAAAATTGTTTTAGTAAAACATCTCATGTTTGTGTCATTTTTACTTTATCATTAAATAAAAAGTTATTTATGTCATTTCCCAACCAAAGTGGCTCCATGGGGTCCCAAAGTTAACCCATGGAATGTCTTGGTAGTCCATGACGCATAACATGAGGTTAGGACATGTGTCAAGCTCATCTCATATTATTAAAACATTATTTTTACCTTAAACTACACTAATTACCTCTAATCGCGATTAAAAACTTAATATGTTACTATTCACCAAAAAATTATTTTAATCTCATTGAACCACATTTTACTTCATAATGACAACCATTTATGTCGGATTTTTTTGAAAATCAAATTACAGAAGTGACAATGTTTCATTTAAACGAAAAATCTGTTTCTTTAACTACCACTTAGTGGTTTCACTATTCATTAAAAATTAGAAGTTTTTCAGAAAAATACCAAAACATCACCCTAATATATATTTGATATTCTGAATTAAAAAATGATGTCTATTTTAAAAAATTCAAATCATATAAGTCACAT
This sequence comes from Viscum album, assembly GCA_963277665.1. Classification (NCBI taxonomy): domain Eukaryota; kingdom Viridiplantae; phylum Streptophyta; class Magnoliopsida; order Santalales; family Viscaceae; genus Viscum; species Viscum album. Next base: position 1,183,230,233 of record OY728159.1, read on the forward strand.
TAATTAATTTAATAATTAATTTCCGCTGTCATGACAAATAGCGTGTTTTTATGAAACAATAAGTATCAAAAGATTGACACTAGTTTAAGTCTAATTTCAAAGTGAAATTGATTCCAATGACCACCATTAGATTAAATTGAAAAAATATATTACAATTTCATTTTAAAACCAATTAAAATGATAATATAATTATGTAAATAAATTAGATTAAAAAGAGGTTTTGAATTAAAATACATCATTTTTTCACTATTCATTAAAAAAATGAACTTTTTCGGAAAAATACCAAAAATTCACACAAAGTAAATTTTGATGTCCCGATTCTAAAGGAGAGTTTTATTTGGTCTAATAGAATGTATAAGAGTGAACAAAACTATATTTAATTATGGTTCGCCATCAAAAGGTGATAAGTGAACCTTTAGTGAAAACTAGAGCATATACGCCTAAAATTAAATTCTTTCCATATTTTAAGCCTTTATCTTTTATTAGATGAAAGTAAAAACCTTTAAAAAACATATATAATCATATTTTAGTAATTTCTATCCATTCCTTCCAATACAAAGACTGCATGTTAACTACCATTGAAAATAATATTATTATATTACTAGTGTGCAACGTAACTTTTCAAAGAAACTCATCATTGCGTATCGAGTACGCTATCGAACATAGAAACCCATTTTAAGTAAAATTAATATTTAATTCGCAAATATTAATAAATATGAAAATTTATTATTCTTTATTTACCTGGGATGTTACATCCTTCCCCATTTTGGGAATTGGGTCCTCACAATTTTATTCACTTATCAAAATAAGTGGGGATATTTACCCCTCATAGCACTTTCAGATTCCCACGTTGCCTTTTCAACAATATGGTTTTTCCACAAAACGTTGACCTGGTGAATTACCTTATTTTGCAACATGTGCTCTCTTCGGTTAATAATCTGGACTGGTTGTACTTCATATGTTAGGTTCTCCTCCAGGTGAACTCCCTCTGGACTCAAAACATGAGATGGATCTGGCATATACTTCCTCAACATTGAAACATGAAAAAAATTGTGTACCTGAGAAAAACACGGAGGTAAAGCCACTCGGTAAGCAACTGATCCAACCCTCTCTAGAATTTCATATGGTCCAATGAACCTTGGACTCAGATTTCCTTTCCTACCAAATCACATCACACTTTTCCATGGAGAAACCTTGAGAAAAACATGATCACCTACCTCGAAAGATAGATCCTTCCTCCGGTTATCCGCATAACTCTTTTTCCTGCTCTGAGCTGTTCACATGTGCTTCTAAATCAACTGAACTTTTTCTGCCATCTCTTCTATCAATTCTGGTCCCATCAGCTTCCTTTCACCCACTTCATCCCAAAATGCTGGAGTTCGACACCGCTTCCCATATAATGCCTCAAATGGTTCCATCTGTATACTGGAATAAAAACTGTTATTATAAGAAAACTCAACCAAAGAAAGATGTTGGTTCCAACTTCCCTGATAATCCATCGAACAAGCTCGTTGCATATCCTCCAAGGTCTAAATTGTTCATTCTAACTGCCTATCTGATTGAGGATGAAAAGCTGTACTAAAATTTAATTCATCACCCAATGACTTCTGAAAGCCTTTCCAAAAGTTAGAAGTAATCCTGGGATCACGATCGGACACAATAGAGGGAGGAACTCCATGTAACCCGACTATCTCTTTAAGATACAAATGGGAAAGTTGATCTTGGGAAAAAGTATCTCATATAGCATGGAAATGAGCAGACTTAGTCAAGAGATCAACAATAACCCAGATTGCATTATTAACTCTAGATGTTTTCAGTAATCCCACGACAAAATCCATGGATATATTTTCCCATTTCCACTCTGGAACTGGTAAAGGCTGGAGAATCCCTTTCGGTAACTGCCACTCTGCCTTAAACTGCTGACAAGTCAAACACTTCACAGTAAAATCAGAAATATCCCTTTTTATTCCATCCCACCAGTAATACTCCCACAGATCTCTATACATCTTAGTACTTCCAGGATGAACTGAAAATGGGGAACTATGAGCCTCACATAACAACTCATTCTTCAACAGTGAATCACAAGGCACGCATAATCTCTTCGCAAACCTCAAAACACAATCATTATCAATGTTGAATTCAGGAAACTTACCCTTCTGAACCAGCTCTACCTTTTTCTACAACTCACTGTCTTCCCTCTGAGCTTGCTTAATTTTCTCTGATAGGGATGATCTCCCTGATACCTGAAACAAAACAGAAGAACTTACTACACCAACAACATCTATGCCAAAGTTCATCATATCCTTAACTAAAGGATCACATTCCAAACACAACATTGTTAATGAAGCATTAATTTTTCGACTCAAAGCCTCAGCCACTTTATTTGCTTTTCCCGGATGGTAATGAATTGTACAATCATAATCCTTGATTAATTCCAGCCATCTCCTCTATCTCATGTTAAATTAATTATGAGTGAATATATACTTCAATCTTTTTTGATCAGTATATATTTCACACTTTACTCCATACAAATGATGCCACCATATTTTTAGAGCAAAAACAACAGCAGCTAATTCCAAGTCATGTGTAGGATAATTTACCTCATGAGTTTTCAACTATCGTGAATCATAATAAATTAGCTGATCATTATGCATTAAGACTCAACCAAGTCCATTCAATGAAGCATCACATTAGATAACAAACTCCCCATTCTTGGAAGGAAGTGTCAAAACTGGAGCATTCACCAATCTTCTTTTCAACTCCTAAGTCAATTGATCCATCACTGCAACAAACTGTTTAGTTCTAATTCTGACCATCATAGGTTACTGATTTGAAAGGTCATTTCCCTCTGTATGCCTTCCCAGAAAAGTTGTTCTGTTTCATCAATTAAAACCCATTATTATCATAGAAAATCCTTAGGTGAAGCAACATGGTAATATTTAAATGATATAGCATTCAATCATACCATAAATTAACTTATAATTTAACACATTTTTAACTCCTAAAGTTGTCTAAACCGACCTATGATACGAACTAGAAGGCCCCGACCGTAAACATCTCTTAATATAGAATTAAGTGAATAATTCACATTGAGGATCTTATTAGGTTTAGAGTTTTAGAGAATTAGAACATAACTACTACATCTCAAAATATTACAAAATAGACACTTCTACTAAGTTTTCATAGAATAAAAAAAATCCTAAAAAGAAACATGTCTAGTTCCATGTTTTATATATCATGAATTTACCTTGATCCCATAATTGGCCCAATTCCAAATTAGGTCCTGTGAAGAACATTTCAAAAAAAACTTGGGGTGAGCATAAAGAGCTCAGTAAGGGATACACAAAAAATGAAAACATTTTGTTTATCAAAACAACAAGTAAACCATGCATACTTTATCAAAGTAATACTTTTTACGTTTATGAAGTAGTAAAAACTCATCACTGAATAAAATATCATTACATACCCTTCGGTAACCAAAAGATTACCATAAAACCCATATAAAGAACACATAACATATAAAGGTAACTTGGGACATAAACATACTTAAGTGGAATAACGATACGGTCGACTTCCACACATATCACTTAATGGAATAGCCATACAGACAACTTCCATACATACTTAATGGAATAGCCATATGGCTGACTTCGATACCCAATGCATTGGTGGTTATAACACAACCACTTGTCCTAGTATTCACGATACCACCCGTTATATGCTTTATCACTTAACCACCCATCAAAAGTCCAAGTACCATTATAAAAATCATAATACATAAAACAAATATAATGGAAAGAAAACATTTCCACACTTTGATCACAATATTTCACTTAAATATATTGACATAAAAAATCCATTATAAAAACCAATTTCAATAACAATATACATAAAAGAGTATATGGTTTTTATTTCATTTAAAAAAACATTACGGCTTGTTCATGAAGCCAAAGACCAAAATAATACTCGCGGTGGCAGAAAAGATCATTGTCACCACGTACGTTAAAAGAAACATTACTTTTTATCATTTTGTAAAACGCTTTGTAGAAAAATATTCCTTTTGTATAAAAGTAAAATTCAAAGGGGTTTATAAACCGTATAAAGGAAATTTGTGTATAAAACGAAATATGCCTCAATAAAAGGAGATTGAGATGAAGTCCCTTACCTCGGGTCCGACTTGACTCGATCGTTCATTAACGTCCTGAATAATAAACTTGAGTTAATTTATAATTTCTTAAGAACATTTTCAAGTTCATTATTCCTTTTATATCACTTATTTCCATTTTATAATCATTATGTAATCATTTAAGTTAATAATGTTTTTTGTCGATATTTTTTTCTTAAGTCGAAAGTGGACTTCTTACAATTACATGTTGTTCGTGTGGTCAAAGGTTCATTATATCCAAAATAATATTCATGATTTGGATATCATATATTTCATATATATCCATATGTATTTATAATATTACATAATCATTTAGAGGTAAGAAATGAAATGCACTGTTCATGGAGATGGTAAGCCGTACGTACGCATGAATGCTACATTCATTTCTATGTCAAACTAATGGAATTAAAACTAAATGAGAGGTATCTATATTTTAATTCCAGAATTATATTAATAATTTAGATGTAACATAAATCATATATATCCATTATATATATGTTCTTATAATAGTACATTACATTTGGGGATAAGAAATGAAATGCACCATTCATGGAGACGGTAAGCTGTACGTACGCATGAATGCTACTTTCATTTCTATCTCATACATTCATGGAAAGAAATAATAATGATATAGAGGTATATTATAATTCCAGTATAACATCATATATAATAACTTTAAATCCATCCTTTATATGTCCCACATATGGCATTAACGAATCACATCACTTTGAGGGGGCGGTAGTCCGCACTTCCTAAAATGAAATTATCGTGTTTACCCATAATGGAAGCCATAATGGTATGCCATAAATAAAGAAAATACAGAAGATTAAGGAAAAAATAAACATATTATATATCATATATAAATATAGTGACATCTTAATGGACACCATTAAAGGTGTTATATGAGTGTTGAACAATCATCATTTCGTGAGGCAGGAATTCACCAACCGCAGAAATAGTATGTTCTTTAACCATTAGATGTAGATGTGTGTAAGTGTAGCTCGAATGATTATTATAACAACATCCTAGTATATTGAAGATACTAGAGGTGTTACAAAATAAATTAATTAAAATATTTTAGGTTGTTGGAGAAGAAAAATAATACAAAAGAACACAAGTGAATACATTACCTCAAAATCGGGTAACTCCCTTAGATTTGAGCTCAAAGGCTTCCTTGGGAAGAATTCATCCCAAAGTGAGGCTTGAAGGAGTAATAGGGGGATTTGGAGAGACAAAACGGTCAGAGTTTGGCTGAGAAAAAGGCTTTTGATGTGTTGGTAAGGTGGTAGAGGTGGGGGCCTTTTAAAATAGGAGAGGAGGGGCACTCTTGGAAAGTAAAGAAATGTTACTTTATTTTAAAATGAGTTTCAGATTCAAAAGGTCCCACATTGATATAATTAAGGGGTATGGTGATAAGGGTTCGAAATATACCCATCCAATAGGTTTTGGACATGTGTTGGTCATAGATTTTAAATTATCTTTTAATTTTATTTAAATCCTTTATTAATGAGGTAATCACTGCATCATCATGCTGTCATAAATAATTTAATATATTTATTGTCTAAAAATTATATAACAAATATCATGATGTAGGAAATCTTTTTAACATTATAATGATTATTTATAGTCAAAAATCTGACATGTATAACCCCATGTAAAATTTTTTTTAGTAAAACATCTCATGTTTGTGTCATTTTTACTTTATCATTAAATAAAAAGTTATTTATGTCATTTCCCAACCAAAGTGGCTCCATGGGGTCCCCAAGTTGACCCATGGAATTTTTTGGTCGTCCATGACACATAAAATGAGGGTAGGACATGTGTGAAGCTCATCTCATATTATTAAAACATTATTTTTACATTAAACTACACTAATTACCTCTAATCGCGATTAAAAACATAATAAGTTACTATTCACCAAAAAATTATTTTAATCTCATTGAACCAAATTTTAATTCTTAATGAAAACCCTGTATGTTGGATTTTTGAAAATAAAATTACAGAAGTGACATAGTTTTATTTAAATGAAAAATCAGTTTCTTTAACTACCACTTAGTGGTTTCACTATTCATTAAAAAATGATGTTTTTCAAAAAAATACCAAAACCTCACCCTAAGATATATTTGATATTATGAATTCAAAAATGATGTCTATTTTACAAAATTCCAATCATATAAGTCACATTAATTAATTTAATAATTAATTCCCGCTGTCATTACAAATAGCGTGTTTTTATGAAATAATAAGTATCAAAACATTGACACTAGTTTAAGTCCAATTTCAAAGTGAAATTGATTCCAATGACCACCATTGGATTAAATGGAAAATATATATTATAATTTTATTTTAAAACCAATTCAAAATATAATCTAATCATATAAATAAATTAGATTAAAAACAGGTTTTGAATTAAAATACAACATTTTTTCACTATTCATTAAAAAATGAACGTTTTCAGAAAAATACAAAAAAATCACACAAAGTAAATTTTGATGTCCCGATTCTAAAAGATAGTTTTATTTGGTCAAATAGAATGTATAAGAGTGAAAAAACTATTTTTAATGACTTTTTTCCATCAAAAGGCGATAAGTGAACCTTTAGTGAAAACTAGGGCATATACGCCTGAAATTGAATTCTTTCCGTATTTTAATCCTTTATCATTTATTAGATAAAAGTAAAAACATTTAAAAAACATATATTATCATACATTAGTTATTTCTATCCATTCCCGCCAATACAACAACAACATGTTAACTACCATTTAAAATAATATTGTTATATTACTAGTGTGCAACGTAAGTTTTCAAAGAAACTCATTGTTGCGTATCGAGTACGCTATCGAACATAGAAACCCCTTTTAAGTAAAATTAATATTTAATTCGCAAATATTAATAAATATGAAAATTTATTTTTCTTTATTTATCTGGGATGTTACACTACATGGGATAGAGAATGTCGGTAAACCAATGCTATTTTGTAAGTTAATTTTTATGTATCATTTTTTCAGCTTTGGTGTGGGTTTTTTCTTGTTATATTAGGTGACTAATAGGCAACATGATGATTATGTAGTGTTTTTCAATATTGGTTTTTCATTTTCTTTATAATTTTCTTATTTGTATTAATTTCAATATTCAATTGAGATGTAGTTATTGTTAATCCATTGCACATTTATTATTATTTATCAGATGTTTTTTATTAGGAAATAAGAATTCTCATATCGATTTCATTGATTACACATAGTAGTTACCATCCCATGGGGATTGGGAACACCCTTCAGGACTTGTCTCATTCTAGCCCAGGTGTCATTATGGATGGTATCAAAGATTGGTTTGCGGAAAATGGTATCAATGAAGGCCGATGTTATTTATATATTAGGTAGTTATATATAAGGATTATTAGGACAATGGAGGTTTATAAAAAAATGATATCAATAAACCGTGATCATAGTTATCATTGGGTTTTTAGGGGTAGTCTATAGATTGAGTCATTTGTTCTTGTTGTTGGCTTCGATGGATGAGGAATGGTAATGGAGGAGATCTAGTGTGATGTTCTTATCTAACATGAATTAGTGACCTATGTCAAATATGAATACCTGGTTCAAGTTCCTCTTAGTTATTGTTTTTTAATTTTTCAATTCCCCACTATCCATATAGCTGGGTTATGCATGTCCTCTAGTTTCTTATTCATGTAGTTTTATGTAAATTGTGTTTTGATTTGGTATTAGTTGTTGTGAGTGAGATTTTAAAATGAAAATGGGTTTTGAAATAATTTTTATTTCTTTCAAGTGGTTTTTTAATTGGAATGAATGTACTTGTAAAGAGGATGGTGTTATAGATTGGAAAACATTATGAATGTTTGGGCTTTGTAATGAAATAGAATGTGTGACACATGATATTATTTTTGGCAATTCACATATGTCTAGGTATGTATGGAGTATTCTCATCAAAATTCATGCATGAATGAGATTAGTGTGTGTAGGACGAACATATATGTGACAGTTCTTGGAATTTTATGAGTCAGTTATTGAAATAAAATGGTTTCAAGGTTGTTTTTTCTTGGAAAATTGGGTTTTTGTTTTGTGATGAAATGTATTTTGGTATTAGGAAAGTGGCCCGGGGAGAAGGTGAATTTGAAATTGAAATGAAAATGGAATGTTTTTAAATATTTAGTTATTTTAAAATTTTTGGATTATGAGCTTGTTAATTTTGGCATAAATAGTTATTTAGGTTATGTTTGGTATAATGTTCATTCTTGTTTTGTTCACTTTTATGTTGTTCAGAGTATGACAACCAGAAAGGTCCCAAAAGACTCTACTATCTATTTCTTAGTTTTTAGTTCTTCATATTTTATTACAATATTTTTTGGTGGTCGAGGTCCATTAGAGGTATTGGAATGGATTGAGGAAGTTTAGTGGGTCTTCTGATCATTGGGAAATCCCAAATCGGTTAGAATGCGTGGTGTTTTGGGTCAATTTTAGGGTATCTATTTAGACCTATGGAAGGTTATTTCTTCATAATCAACTAAATAAGTGATGAAAATAGAACTATTAGGACCACGTTTTTCTGATGGTTCCTACTAAAGGAGTTGAATATGGGGAACGTTTATGAGCTCTTCGCCTTCCTACAGGGCCAAAGACCAGTGAAAGCTTCTATTTATCATTTCAAGGATCTTATATCTTTCTCTTTGTAGATAGAGTCACATGATATTTTAAAAGATTATAATTTCCTATGGGGTCATTTTATATTGATCATTGAGTGATTCCTCTCCTCTAGGGATCTTTATTTCAAGATGTTTGTAGACGAGGTGTTTCTAGATGAGTTATTTCTTAGGGTGTAGTCATCGGATATTGACGAGCCAGTTCATCTCAGAACCCATGATGGTTATCCATCTAGTGATAGTTGTATGATAGAGTAACCTATTATTGAGGAGTATCTATTATTGGTCATGGATTCCTTCTTTTCAGATCAATCAATCATATGTTTATAGTGTCATTATTTTTGGAATTATATGACTTCATGTAGCAATCCTCTAAAGACATGACATCATTGTGGCTAGTTGGGTTATGTAGAGAAGTTTTATAAGAACAAATTCACAAATAAGTCTTCATGATTAGAGGATGTTAGTGGCTGACAATTAAGATTTCCATGCTTTTGTCACCAGGGCTCTAGCCAAAGGTGTCGGAGTGAATCATTAGCACAACCAAGAATTGTCTAGGTTGTGGGAAACCATGTCTTAGTTCATGTATCCAATGGTTAGGATTTCATAAATTTATTTTAATTTTCAATTGTGTTTGATTAGAATTTTCCATGATTTTGAAATCGATATTATTTTATTTTCATGGGGTTCTCAATTTATATAGACATCCTATCATTGGTCTGCCTAATGTGTTGTGGGATATGGATATTGTATGAAATTTATTATTCTAGTACTACTATTGTTATGATTCTACTGAGATATAAGGATAGTTAACATTAAGAGTTTCTATATTGGGTCACTCTAATGTTGTCACAATATGTTATTGGATTTATTATCTTTGTGATACCCCTATTTTTTTCTACCACTGTTCTTCCTTTTTTGGTTTCCTTGAGAACGTTCTGGTGTTACTTATGAGATGAAATGTCACCATGAGATTCAATCTTTTGTTCATCCTAATCCACATTTGGGATCATGTTTTGTTTATGTTTTCACTCTTTTTATTAATAAGGTAATATATTGTTTTTATGGTGATTATTTACATTCACTATCCTGGGAAGATATTTTATTTTATTATTTTATTGATATTGGATCCTTCATTTGTGGTTCAGGATTAGTCTCGGTGTGAATTTTTTGGTATTTGCTGAAAAGATGATGTTTTATGGCTTGAAAACAACTGTTAGATGGATACCGCATGGTTAAGGGAAACTATGTAGATTCACCAAGGAAATAGGTCATCATGGTTTAGGTTTATGGGGTTTGTCACACACCCGACACACTGTTAGGGAAATCATGCAGCCTCCATGATGTTCAGTTCTACAATTAGGATATGGTTTTTTGTACATATAGAGTCTGGTTTGGGAAATTTTGTGGGTAAACCATACGGGGTTTCCCAATTTATGATTAGATGTTTAAAACTGGGCTACATTTTACCAGACTATGTGGAAACACCATGTGACTTATACATATCATAAAAAATGTGAAATTTTAATCGTCCCCTCTAATCTTTTAACTCTATTTCATGTTCCTACTCCCTTTTCTGATCATGGAACTCTAGGGGGATTTCTAAGACCCCTTTACATAGAACATAATCCCTTTATGATTCCCAAATATGGTTAATAATGTGATTTATTATATTTTTCAGTCATATTCCTCTTTTATTCTATATTCTATCTAGAGATCTTCGTCATTCTTGGTGAGGATTCTTTGTTGACTGAACCCTTGAGGTAATGGATGTTGTGTGTGGTTTTTCAGTAGATTTTAGGGTTTGTATAGTGTATCTATGTCTTGGATATACCTTATATTAATGTTTTGTTATATTCATAAATCATTGAATAATGTTTTTCATTACATTTACTTTTCCAAATAATCCATTTTATACTTTAGCTTTTCAAGAAAAAATTTAAAATGTGATTTTCTTTACTATAATGGCTTAAGAGAATTATTTTTATTTTTTCATGATGAAATACGGGAAAAATGGTTTTTAAAGTGTTTCTTTTGTTATTATTATGTATAATTAATGATATGTGTTCCAAAAAAAATGACAAATTTGTTTTTAAAATGAAATTCGGAGCATTGAATGGTCTTTTATATTAGTTGTGTTGCGATAATGTAGTTGGATTGTGAGTTAGGTGTCATATATAGAATATGGTGGATATTATGGTGTGACTCTAATGTGTGGGTTATTTATTACCTAATATAGAATTATTATTCTTCAAAAATATAGTTTCAATTTTATTTTATGTGAACATTAAATGAATGATGGTTCTCTAAAATAAATTTTTTTGTTTCAAATTTTACACTTTTTCATTATTTATAAATTCTTTTATTCCATGTGGGAAGAGTGTAAAATATGTTTTAAAGGGATGTGAAGATGTAATTGGGATCAAATACAGTGTTCTAAAGTCAGTAGTTTTTGTGGCATATTAAATTATTTATTGCGAAGCTGAAATATGTTTTCAAACTGTAATGGTGATGTGAAGATTTTTCTATAACCGATTTGATGTATATATGAATTTTAGAAAATGTATTTTCTTCTGAGAATAGATATTTTTCATATTTTTTCATCACAATTGATGTCTGAGGCCCATTTTTAACTTGAGATTTTTTTTAGTAAAAAAATTTCTTAAAGGACCATTTTGAATTGTGTGATGCTTCTCGGTTTCTATAACTATTTACTAGCCTTTTGAGCACATCTCATTTCATTGGATGTTTTCATTTTTGTTGAAAAATGTTCTAGATTTGAAATGTAAATGTTTTCTTTTCAAATTATGCATGTGTAATTGGTGTTTTTATTGACTATGAAAATTATATGGATCTGGATGGGAAAATGTATTTGATATGGAAATGAAAATAGAGGGTTGGTGACTTGTTTTGTTTTAAAATGTGGGATTAGTAAGTTGTTGTGAAATCCTTGGTGGCATATCAGAATTTTTTAAATATTAAATAGAAAACATAGGTATCATGGATGTCTGGTTGTTATTTAAAATTGTTGTCAAAAGTGTGTATTGAATCATAAATATTTCGATGTCCTCATTGTAACTTATGAAAAAAATGACTCTTCATTAGTTTTATACTTGGCATGTGTCGGAAACATCTAATCATGAGGAATCATTCCCCTCTACAGAATCAGGAAATATAATGTTGTGTTTTTTAGTATGTCGGACATTGTGATGAGATACTCTATAATGGTTCATGTATGATAACATTGTTGGTTATTCATATTATACCATGTTTGACCTAGTGTGATTATTATTATTTTCATGGGATTCCTAGCCACCATCTATTGGGTCGAGGGATAGGTTTATTTGGACCCTGAGTAAGACATGTTGGTATCTCCTTGACATTACAGTTATAGGTGGGACGTGATAATGAATTTTCTAGTTTCGAGAAGCAAGTTTTCTATTGACTATATAGTAGCACCATAAGAAGAACAGTGAGTCTGAACTGAGTACATACTAGGATTACCTCTATATATGTTCAAGAAATGATGAGGAGTTACTATCTATATGTTATGTCCATTTTTGTTTCTTTTCTGACATTTGTTTTTCTTATTGTAATAGAATTATTTTCTTTATGTTTATGCATATACATATTTGAATATTTTTTTTGGATTTAGTAAGTTTTTTTGTGTTTCTAAAATGTTTTTCAGAAAGAGAAACTATTTTGAAAAGGAAAAATCTGTGATGTTTTAAAAATTGAATATGTGGAATGTTTGGTTTACATTACAACAAATATTATAAATCCTATTTTATAAATTTATTTTAAAACTATTTTTGTGTATAATTTTGTGAAATGAAATTCATTGAAATTATAGTGATTACCTTTTTATCTATTAAACTGACATTGTACATGTTGAACTCAGTGTAAGTAGACACAAACTACTTTTCCGGTTCTTTTTTCTCATTGGTGTGTTCACCTTTGAAGTATGTTGGTATTTTGATTGGAGGTGATCAAGAGGTTATGTTATTATCATGTATCATGGTTTGGTCTATTTTTTTATTCAGTTTTGTTTTTTTCAAGAATTTTGGAATCTGGACGGGATTGTATTTTTATTTTAGATTCAATCACCGTTGGTCCTTCCACAAGACCTCTTATTTTAATTTATCATTATTTATTGGTAAAATTCATTTGAATACAAATTTAACTGATTCTGGAGACTATCTTCATACCCCTGGGATAGATAATTCAATCTGGCCCATGTATCATACAAATTACTATTTTGGGGTGGATGGCATCCCAACTTAGTTCATAATTAGGAAAAATAATCACAGTGAAAGGGAACATCAATTAAATCCATAAATCTAGATTGAAGGTATAAATTATTTTATTATTAATGAATTATAAAACATGATTAGATTTATGTTTATGAATCATGAAGATATTTTTCTTATGTTTTATTTTCAGGACAAAGTATTGATAAATAAGTTGGAAATGAATAGTTAAAGGAATATATAGATCATTGAATGACTGGACTGTCAATATAAAGAGGACTCAATAGTTATGGTATAGTTAAGGATGATGAAATGTTAAAATTACTAATACCATTTTTATTATGGGAGTACTTTTAGAGTCTTTTATTGTGTTTCAGTTAAATGTAATCCCAATTTTGACACAGAAAAATGATATTTGAGTGAAAAATTAATTTAAATTTTTAGAAACATTTTTTAAAGAAAAGGATATCTTTAGGGTACATATGTTCTATTATTTTTATGTAGTTATGTGTTATTATTTGGGAATGTATATTTAATCATAATTTTCTTTCCTGAGAAATTTTATGTTTGAAAAAGATCACTATAATATTTTTAAGCATAATAGGAATACGGTTAACAGAATTCCATGAAATTTTATTTGAAGAATAATGGTAAAATTTAATTATAGAGGAAAATATTATTTTTATAGCATTTTGGGGATTTATATAAATGACTAGAATATATTGGAGACTATATGATTTTGGAATATACATTTTAGAGTGAGTATTTAACAGTCATTGATGTTATTTGTAGATAAATGATAATATTATTATGGATATATATATATAGCCAAATCTTTCAAATTTATGTGTTTTAATCTTATTTTATAATATTTTTGGGATTTATAATGACTTAGGTTTATATAATGATCTATTTTGAACATTTTTTTTATTATAAAAATTATGATACTAAGACCTTTTGGAATCATCTTCTCTTATCCTAACCAATATTTTGTTAATGCCTAAAGTCTGAAGCAATAAATTGTTTTCCTTTTAAGGAATTTGAGAACTGTTCAAGACGATTATAGATCATCAACAATGAATATTTTATTGATTTCATTGGAAGAAAAACATAATTCTGCGGTGAAAATTTTATTAAATGATGAATCTCTATTTTCATGCATGTGTGTTTCCTTAGGTTCTTAGTATAACGTTCAATGTAATTTATAAACACTACCAAAAAGTATCTAGACATAAAAATTTTATCCATTTACTTTTCTTATTGAGAAATTAAAATCCTTTAATCCATCATTGATTTTTAGTTTTTTGATGGTTAAAATTATAAAGATCATGTTTTCTATCAATATTCATTATATATTAATAATTAGTTTTCTCATATATGTCCATATTTTACTACATGGAATCCTCATAGGTGTTATCTAAGGTGACCATCATACATCCATTTCAATCTTTTTTAGTGTATGTTTTAAAAATAAAATATATGATATGGGATTTTAGAAAATGTATCGATTAGTTGAACTCGATTACAAATACTGATTTAAAATTTCAAGGATGCATTATCCATAATGTGGGAGAATTTAATATCCCATGACTTTTAAAGGAAACCTTATGATCAATAGCGTAAGAGATACACCACATCAAGCATAAAAAACAAAATTTTTTATTTAAATTTTATTGTTTTAACACAACCATTCCATTGGAGAGAATGGATAGAAATAACAAAATTTTCAAATGAATATAAACTTCAAAATCAATATAAATATTTTTATAACTTCTTTTGAAATAATTTCACAATTAATAGTAGTAATTTGATTCTTCAAAAATAATTTTTCTTATTTTTATATTCAAATAATACAAGAATTTTCTATATCTTTTTTAATATGTATTTGATAATATGAACACAATTTTTGGAGCGACATTACCAAAATTATTATATGTTAATATATAGAATTTTTTTTCAAAAAAGTAAAATTTTTTGGTAGAGAAAAATACTATATTAAATATGGTATCTTTTCTGATATCATCAAAGATAAAAAAACATAGGTACTCATAGAATTATTTATTTTTCCATTATATAATTAAAAAAATAAATTAATTATAAATATATATAAAAATAAGAGGTATTTAACTATATAATGGAATACATACGAATAAAATAGTAGCCTAACCATTGGAATAGCAATTTTACTATTAGGCATTGAAATATACAAATTAGAATAAAAACACAATCTATTAATGTGTGAATATAATTTAGGTATATGATAAGTGAAAATAAGATATATTTATATCATGGAATATGTAAAAAAATATAAAAAAAATGACAAATTAAGTTTTAGAATTTTTGGAAAACGTAAATATTTATTTTCAGTTTCATAATTAATATATTGATTTAATATAAAATTAATTTTCAGGAATCATAATCATAATTTAATATTATTTTTGTATTATAATTATAAGATAATTTTTTGAGACCGTAATTAATATTTCAATGTGTCATAAATTAATTTGAAATATTAATATCGATATTTTCAATTATATAGTGTTTTTAATTAAGAAAGCAAGTTTATCATATTTAGAAATTTATTTTCTAAAAATGGTGTCCATTTTAAAAATATACACGAAGATAAAGGGTTATAGTGACTTTTTGGTATTTTTCTAAAATAGTTCAATTTTTGGTGATTAGTGAAATACTAGAATTTATGGTTTTTACACTTATAAGTTAAATACATGAAATTTTCAGTGATCAATTTTTTAATAAACATTTATTTTCAAATCACACGTAATACTAAATAAAATTAGTAATAAAAATATTCAATATTGATATTGTTGATCCAAAATATTGTACAGATGTATAAAATAATCAAAATAACCCTATGATATCCCTATAAATACCACACCTCACCACCCCTCCCCTAACACAACAAAATACGTGTATGTGGTATAAATTCTAACCAATTCCGCTCACCAGAATATTCAAAATTAAAGACCATAAATGGTCAAAAAAATACCAAATCCAAGAGATTTAATGATGTTCTCAAGGAGATAATATTCAAGAGTAAAAACATCATTATTTTTATTGTAATTTATTTTATTTTCACATCCTCACAGTCATGCATAAAGTCCATATAGGTAGCTAAATTTCTGATCATTCTTGAGAAAAACTGTTTAATAAAATGAATAGTATTGGATATATCTAGACATCAATTACCTTTGATTATGGTTAATTTAATGTAAAATTTAATTACCTATAGATACACTCCAAATTCATTCATCAACCCCCATTGTTGTTTCCCAATACCAAATAATCCTGGCCATTATCCATATGGTGAAAAGTTTTCATCAGGACATATCCCATAACAATATCTAGGTAGTTGAACCAAGTCCTTTATACCACTATGTTTTTCTCTAAATGAACCATCATAACAACAACTAAGTAAGTCAAAAAAATTTATATTACTATTTTTATGATGTAAAGAACCAGACCACTATTTTATTCCACTAACATAATATTGATGTACTGTGAGAGAAATTTATGATTTTGTTTTGAATTTAAAAGAATATATTAGTTGTACAATTTTTAATAAAAACCCTAAACATATTACCACACAGTAGAAAATGGAAATAAATTGCAATTAAATAATACATTGTCTATCATACTTCAGATGATGGTAGGAAATGACAAAAATCGTTAACCTTAGAAAATCATATATTGTTTTTAAATATATCATACTAAAACCCATACAACATCCCAAGAAACTAAATATCTCACTATATACATAACCATGTTATTATTACCCATCGTGATATACTTACCATCTCTTTACATCATCTTCTAAAACTAAAAAACTAATGATGAACATTCCATGATGATAATAAATGAGTTGATTTAATTGAAAAAGTATGGTTACACACAATACATCACATAAAAATAGATAATAATTTATTCTCTTGAAAATTCAAATAGAATGTTTATCACCTTTTGTGAATATAATGATAATTGATTCTATCCCTAAGATAAATGTAATATTACCAATAAAAACTACCAAATCCCAAACTAATATCAGAGGGACCTTACAAAAAAAACATGTTTTAATCAAATAGAACATATTACTTGATCACCATATGTGGATGGTATATAATTAAAACCATTAATGAATGGTTTATGATAAATTATTTCTTCTATCATCATGTTGATTCCCTTTGTGTTGGAAGTATAATGTTATTATTTATAATTGATTCAATCTGGTATCATGATGTTAAACTACCTATAACATGTATCCCAACATCATGATGTAAAAATTCATAGAACATACATTCTTTTATCATGTTGTTAAACTATATCACATAATGTCCTAGACTCATGAAAAAAATTGTAAGAATTTATTCTCACTTCATGATTTTATATTGTATAGAAAAATAATTAGACACAAAATTTAATTCTATGTTGAAAAAATATTCTCAAATCATGAACTCCAATTATTTGAAACCATATAATTTGAATGATATAAAAAAAGATGTGTGTTATACACCCACCTATTTCCTAATCACTCATATCATATGAGTGATCATCAAACTTTCTCTAATTTCCCACATCGATCATTAATCACATGAGCTTAAATGTTCTCGTAATATTTCCTGATTAAAATATTTGATATACATATTGATCATTGTTTTAGATAATTTTTTTACATAACATAATTAAAAAATTATTGAATTTGGTATCATATAAAACCATTCTCAGATTTTTTATTATGGTACGAATGAATTGTAATTCAAACATGATATATTTATACGTATATAAGTTGTCACTACATGTTACCATCCTATACATGTTGGTTGATATAGATAATAAATTCCTCAATATAATAGGAACCAAATTTCCTTTTCTTCTAATTATTGATGGATATGTTATAAATTCCAAACATCTAGAGTTAGTTGTAATCTCAATTCCAATTATTCCCTCACTCTATATTAATTCATAGACCATTGTTATATTCAAATCATGCTGCCACTCAATGGACATCAATATGAAATGAGACCTTATAATTACTAAATGTGTCTTGATTTTCATTCCAAGGTATATGTAGTGACACCGTGATCTCCTATTATAGGCACAACAACTAATTATATGTCAAATTATTATATCATAGTAGTGAGACCTATAGTAATTGAAATTTAGTTGGGTCATTCTATTTATATGTTGTCAATCCACACATTAAACCCATATTATATTGCATAAATTAAATATTTGTATAGATATACCCAATATTAAAGAACTATTTTTGTTTTTATCCTTATACATTTGGATAAGTTTTAATTAATGGTTCTCTTATCTCAAGACAAACTAAAAATTAAAACTAAAATACATCACTTCTTCTTGGTGATAAAAACTATTCGTTCACATTGGGTTTCCCATACGGTGTTCATCATTATGGTAATGTAATTTTTCTTGGTCCATGTTCTATATCCTTGAAAAACTGTTTATATCATGGTACTCGCTTTATTACATTGTAGTTAATAAGACTTTTTTACCTTATCAAATGATGTTAAATATCACAACAAAATAAAACACCAAATAATGACTTATGTTTTTAGTGAAATGTATGGGTGAGATCTATTTCTATTTCATAAATATGTATAAAAAATTATGATTCCCCACCCCATTTTCAATAGCCTTCTTTATATATGGACCAATTATTATTATGTATACATGGTTTCATTCTGATTAACCATAAATTCAATGTGATTCCAAGATCTAATTTCATAGACCCATCCATAAATCCTCACCACCCTCACTCTCCTTATACCTACATGGGAACTACATTCATGTGAGAATTTTAATTACACATTTCCTTTCCTCATTTATAAACCAACAACGTGACTAATATGCCTTATATTTATATATTTATATCAAAACAACATGTAGATTGATCTCATTACTTCAGATACATTGTGATAAAATTTCCACTTATCATAGGAACCTCTATGAGTATTAATAAAATCCCCATACTATATTAATATATTTATCATATCAATTAAAACTAGGGTTTCCATTAGTGAGTCCAATATTGATACAAAGAAATCTTATTATTGGCATAATAAAATTTTTTGCACGACCCCAAACATATGTATTTTAATTTAAATACCCATTCCTATTTTAAAGATTTCCCAATTATTTATTACATTGTCATACAAGGCTATATTGTATATTATCTTTGTCTCATAAACAAGACTCAGAACAATGTTGTATTTTTTACTACTCATATGAAGACAAAATATATAGAATTTTTATTGTTCGATAAAATCATCATACTAAATATAGCATCTTATGACGTATAGCCAAACAACATTCGATTGGTGTTGGATCTATGCAAAATTTTCTACATCACATGAATTCCTATACATGATTTCATATAGACGAAGAAAAAAATAAACACTAGAATTATTGTGAGATAGATATATAGATGTGAATTTTCTATAGAGTTCTTTATCCATTAACACATTTTGGAAAGAACCTCAATATGGAAGATTTATATTTCATTTGATACATTATAGGTATAATAATATTTGTCATTATTAATATCTTGGATCACAAAATCAATAAAAAATATTATCCCCACATATCACAAAAAATATATGTGTATTTATTAATTATTATATTAGGATATATTGTGGTTTTTGAACCATGTATTATATACCATTCCACAATTAATCATAAATCCACAATTTTCCATGAGCCCTGGAAAGTATAATCATAGTCAGTATGAGATTAGGGAATGATGAAAATATCATTGACATTTCCATCCATGAATAATAACATATTCATAATGATATTGGATCAGCAAAAAAAATCCACAACCATTAATAATGAGTTTATCCATTTACAAAGGGCACAACTATCTGGTAATGATCACTAGTTTCACAAAATTGGTCCATTTTTACAATACGAATATTCATTCAAAAATTTATGTCCTCTTGTCCACATATGAATATGAAAACATTTACGTTGAAACCATTATTTTAATTTCAGTCAATAATAATCCTTTATATAATTATCCCATGTTAATGTTATAGTTCAAAAAGTTTGTAAAAGGTTTAGAATATATTTCTCCTTAAATAAATTCTACTTGTTTGATAGATAACATGACACACAACTCTATGATTAAAATAATCCATGATGTATTATTACCTAGTAGTTAAATTTTAGTTATAAATATAAATAAATACATTGTTAAATAATATGTATAATGATATTATATAAATGAAATTTCATGATTAATGTATAAAAAAATGAACTAAATGTTTACTAATTCCATTTTATGTTTTAAAAAAATAATTGTTTTTTTTTAAAAATAATTTTATATTGCATGTGACTGTTAGAATTAATTTCCAACTTATTATTAGATTTTATCATAGGAAATGAATATCATTTTATTGATCATTATGTCTACATAATATTAGAGTTAATTTGTGGTATTTTTTAAAAAAAATTAATTTATTAAATAATAGTATAAAATATAAATTTTTTAAAAACTGTTATTTTTTTTAATTATAGTTATTTAAGAATCATATTATATTGGGGATTTGGTTATAATTTATATGCCATCCAATTTATGACCAATATAAAAATAATTATATTATAATAAATGTTATATTTGATTTTTGTGTATGTACATTTTTTGTTTTCAAACACAATTTTTTTAAAACTTATTTTCATTATAGTTAAAATTATTATATAATGGATTTAACAAACATATAAAAATTGTGTAATTAAATATAGATTCACTAATTGAAAATGGGAGGTTAAAATTTTATAAATTGTAGTTTTTTATATTTAGGAATTATAAACAGTAATCAGGGTCAAATTTACCTGCTTGGTAAAGGGTAAAATATTATTAAACAGGTTAAATATATAGAATATGGAATAAAAATATTTCATAAACATCAATTCAATTAATATATTGAATTTAATTTGATGAAGACATACTATGTTTTTAAATGTGCCATTTTTGTAAAAATTTTCTTTGTTATTGTTTTTTATAATTTTATATGTAATAGAAAATTCTAAAATGTCACCCTTTTTAATTAAATTTATGTTTTCTGTTCCTAGTAGAATAAGATAAATTTATTAATAAATTTAAAATTTTATATTTAATAGATATAATTTTTTAGTACAATAAATTATTTTTAATTTTTCACGATGATTGAATAAAATTAAATGCATAAAAAACAATGACACATTTCATATGTGTGCAGTCGATAAATCAATATAAATAAAATAAAAAAATCAAAAGTTATATTTATTGTGCTATTATTCATCCATACAAATTTTATAGTTAAGTATAGTGTTCACATTATTTTAATGATTTTTTATAAAAATTAATCAATTCATGTCCTGATGTGTTTAGTATCATAATATATTAAAATATATTAAAATTATGTTAATGGTATTTTATGATAAAATATATATTATTAAATTATTTTAAAGTCATAACTATAAAAATATTACATTAGTGATTGGATATTGGGAAAGATATCACTCGTTGACAATTTTGGTTTCATGTTTCCAATATAATTATATTTATAACCATTTATTATAGAAATATTTTTTACCACATTTATGGTTAAAATTACATAATGAAGTGATTAAATCAAAAGATAAGTTTTAATGTGACAGTCAAACATGTCAAAATATCATTGGATAAAGTTATTTTAACATTAAACTGTATTTTATTTTAAATTATTTACATTGAATTCATCTTTCAACTGATGAAATTTTATTAAATATAAATATTTTATGTAATTTAATGTGCATCCTTTCCTCAATCATAAACAAGAACTAAATAAATTATACTATTCAAAAAATCATGATCAAATTATATTTTGAAAAACCTCCAAAAACCTCATATAATCATACCTAACAAGATTATAGTGGTTAAGGTATAATAAAAAAACAATTGTAAGGGTCTATAAGAAGATATCGAAATGGGGATTATCAAATAAGTGGTAATTTTCTGAATCATTCTCTTTCATTTCACTTCTTCTTTACCACCTACAATTCCTTCCTAAACATTCAAATATAAAAAAACATTGTCTACCATATTTGAGGATGTTATTATATTAATTTTAGTACCACTATTAATATGCTCTCCATAATTGGATAAATGAATTTGTTACCCATGTGTTTGTATGGACTATCATCTACACGATGCGATGTTATGAATTTTCATCAATATTATTCAGGGATTTTTAATATGATTGATTTAATGTTTATATATAATACTAATGATATTATAATACAATTTAATTTCATTATATTTTATAGATTCTGACATTTCTATTCATTGAAAATTTATAATGTCACACATGTGCATGTGTAAACTAAAACCACCATGAAGTGATGTGATTCATTTATCATTTTTACATTAAATAATTGAATATATGGATATATTTATTGAATATATATGATATTTATCATAGATTAAATATTATTTTAATTTTAATTATTATTTACAATTCATTTGTTACATCCATTGATAAAAGGAAACTTCACTCGTTCATATATATGGACATCAATATCCACAATGTGAGGAAATTTACTTTTCATCATTGCATTATATTAAAGACTATAAAACTGTATATTAGGATAACATGTTATACATATGAAATGATTAAAATTTTCTAAATTATGGAACCATGATAACTTTATAAGTACTAAAATGGTCAATAAGAAACATACATTAAAATATTATTTGTTTTTACTTATTAGAGTGATTTTATGATTGAGTTTTTAATAAATGGGTAATTATATATTATAAGAAAATAATAATCGTTTGATATATATGAATATAGTTTTATATTATTTTTATAATAAATATATATTTATTTTCAATAATTAGTTAACGAATATATAGAAAGGTGAAACATGAAGTATGAATTTCTCATCTCAAACATATATTTTGTAGACGAATAACATATTCCCACTTTTTTTATTTTTATATATAGTAAAAATTAAAAATTTTAAGATAGTTCTCATGAAAATTAAGGGTAGTGAGAAATAAATCTATAGTTATCCTTATCATGAGGTTTTAATTTTTTGATTACCCAAAATTTAAAGGTTTTCGACATAATCTTATTTCATTCCAACGCTGTTTATAAAAAAATTATGTTATGGGATATTTTATAAATAATATATTTCAAAACCAATATATTTTATTTTGATTTGGTTATTTAAAAAATTTTAAATTATTATTAAAATATTTCTAGTATTTATGTGAAATTTACAATAAAATATTCACATTTAATGTATAATATATGTCCACATTTTCCCACCATTTGGAACATTATTTTCATAGATTCATCCATTAAATATTTCCATACATATTTTAAAAGGAAATAATTTTATAATCCTTATATAAATTTTTAGATATACTTTTTTCAAAATGAAATGATATTTTTCTCATGTTTGAAATTAATTGTATAAATGGTCATTCATAGATATTATAAAATCTATCTCAAAATCCTTTATGGTTTTTTATACTTCATTGTGGATATTATATTATTATACCCCCATTATTTCTATTTATTGATTATGATAAAAATATTATGTATGATTATATGAATTTTTTTCCATCCCATGAGTTAATTACAAAATGATGAAACTTTTCTAAAATTTATTTCTATTTCATGGGTTTTTCAATGATGAAATTAAAAAAATTATGAAATAGGTTTTATTTAATTGGTTTACTCATTGATGAAATAAGTAATTGTTTATTTTACTTTGAACTTAATATTAATGGATTTTTAATATATTAATTCTGATCTCAATATGGCTCATAATGATGTTCAGGTATATGGTATCCCTCCAAAGCATCTGGTAATCATAATGGAGTTGAGAAACTCTTTTGAGATGATGAATTTAATGAAATCATAATATATTGAAAAACTAAATAGATAGATATTAATCATAATATAATGTCGCAAATGAGATTGTAGGAATTCCATTTACTAAACAGTTTCCACAATTGAGTGAACATTGACTAGTGAAATGATGGAATAGGGAGTGAACCCAATTCATTACCAAAGACTTGGAAATGATCCGTGACTTGGGAAATTATTTTCAATGATTATTTATTTAAAAAAAGCATATTTTATATGATTTTGGTATATTATATTAGATAATTATTTATTATTGGTTATTCAACAATATTATGCCTTTTGTCTTATGTTATGAAAAAACCTTATACCATCCATCATGAATAAAGATCGTTAAATTTTTTTGTATGGACTTATTATTTTTTGATCATGTTCTAATATACATAATATTTTCCCCCTTAGATTCATTAATTTACTTCTCATATATTTTTCCATACAATGAATTTGGGCTGAAACATTATTATGTTTCCCTTCCCTAGGATATGTGGTATATGTTTAAGTACAAAATGAATAATTTATATAATGTGAGAAGATTTTTTTGGGATGTTCTAATGATATTTCAAAACATATGTTGAATATTTTTATCATCTATAAATATATTATTCCATTAAGATAAATAGTACATTTTTATACTATTATGTAGTAGTATTTCATCTAAAATGCTGTAATGTTTTTTTATGAAACGCATGGGTCATTGTAGTTATTATCAGAGAAGAGTTTAGTTATTTTCGATATTGAGATTATAGAAAATTGGTGAAAATGAATGCATAAGTGTAAGTGTATAATAACATATTAATGTTTTGAATTTTATAAATTGGATAGTTTTCCAACAAAATAAAACATAGGTTTTATATTAAACTGTATAGAGGATTTTGAACATGTAAAACTATTAGTAATAAACCAGAATGTAGTAGATTGTGTGTTAACCCTGTCTTCATCGGTGCATGATTAGTGGGCTTGTCACCACACAAATGGATTGAAACTCTTGGGGGATATGCTTTGGATAATTCTCATAATAACTATTAACCACTCCGAGGGATTATAATTATAGTGATCATTAATGTCCTTTGTTAAATACATTGTGTCTTTGATTGAAACGAATGTGTCATGAATTAGACAATCTATAAATGATGTTGAATATTTATTAGACTTTTAACTAGGATTATTATTCAACACAGTATGATATTTTTTTAAGCTTATGGATGTCACTAGGTAGTTTTCTTATAATTTTTAATGTAATGGACATCTTAATGATTTTCTCAATGAGTATTAAAATGAAACGGGTGCTATAATATGAAAAAGTGCTATTATTCGCAGTGAGTTATCATGTTTTATGAATAAAATATTCCTATTGTTTGGTTTCATTACAGCGTTAATAATATAAAAATGTATTTTATTAAGAGGTCATATGATTAATAACATATAGAGAAGAAGATCTAGAGTCATGTGTGTGATGATTGTGGAAACTAGCATACATATAAATGAATCAATGGAATGATAATTTCATTAATTTGTATAGGATAATGTAGTATATATAGAAATTGTCAAGGAAAAAAAATATTTCACTGGGGTAATTTAATTTCATCTTAAGGTATCATTTATTGTTATATGTCTTATATTTGGGGATCATGGGAATTATCCTAGTCAATTCCCTAATCCATGGGTCAAAACTGATACCAATAATGTTCCTTCATGATTCCAATAATTAAAGGGTATTATTTGTGTGTTTTTGTATTATTTTATGATAATTATCTTTTAAAATAGTTTTATAAATGATATTTTTATTATAAGAATCGTGAAATATATCAGGATTTTCATGAAGTGGTTTTTTATTTAAGGATTTGTATGAATGTGTTGAATGAATCTTTTAACATAGAAGAATTTTTTTTGATAAGGTGTTGTTTTTGGAATATACATGAATGAAGTAAAAATAAGCCTTATTATATCATTTATTTAGAGATAAAAATTATTAACTATGGAAAAAGGTATCAATGACAATGATAATATAAATAACATAGTTTTTGTATAATTAATATTTTGATACATATAAGATTATTTTTCTCCATTATGGTGATTAAAGATATTTATAGAAAAAATTTACATATATTGGGTAGTATATGGGTTGATTATTTACATTGTCGTTACATTCCATTATGATTGATAGATATTTGTTAGAGATAATTATTATGTAAATCCTGTAAGGATATGTGTTCAAATCAGTGTATATGTGATGTTTAATTTTGGTCTAGTTTATTTTTAATAGTTTTAAGGATACATTAACTTTGGGTTTTATTATAGATATTTTTTATATTTTTTTGTGATCATTTATTCAATTTGGATACCATGTGATAACTATTTTTGAATGTGGAAACATATACAGATAGGAGTAAGTATATGTCTTTTTTTGGATTCTGAGGATGTATGAAAAGATAAATTTAGGGCTTTATGAATGAATAAAATCATTAGTGTTATTTATCCTATTTAATATTATATGAATAGAGTATGTAAAACAACTCAATTTCAAATCATTGGACGAAATTATTCTTATGGTATAAATTAAAATCATGTACGTATGTTTTCTAATATTCATTAACATAGTTGTAAATAATTTCATCCACTAATGTTATTGGAACATAAATCAATCAGGTCTTATGTGGAAATTATTTTTTAATTATAATGGAATTTTTATTTGAAATCATGAGTACTATAATGAAATATTCATGGTATTATAAAAATGTAATTAGGTATATATAACGTTAATTATAGTGAAATGGTAATTATTTATCAAAATGTTATCTACATTAACATTTTTTACATTTTTGTGAAAATATATTATAGTGAGTGGAAAATAAGATTTCAAGGGAATAATTTATTTGTGAGGGGTATTATATAAAACCTTGAATTATTAGAATATAATTCACTATAAATGAATTATGTGTGTTATATAGATTTCATAATAAGTAAGATAAATCTTTTAACAAACTGTGATATATTATAACTATACCATTAAATTGAATAAATGAATATTGAAACAAAAATATATTAAACATAATAAATAATTTTTCTACATTGTGAAATTTTATTTATTAATCAAAATAACATAATAATTTAGTTTTTAGTAATGTAATTTAATTCTTCAATAAAATGTTTTCTTCAAATATTGGTATATTTTAATTTTGTGTGTGCACATTAATTTTTATTATAAATTATTTTAATTTTTATTGTTTTAAATTTGTATAATTTAATAATAAAACATTTAAATATTAAATAATTGAGATTTTTTGGGATTCATTAAGATGTTTTTTCTTTCAATGAATAGTAAAATATACAGATTTTTGTAAAAGTAAGATGTTTTTATAATTAATAAATTTTAAATTTTCATTCTAGTTTTTTTGACATTTCATAAGAAAAAATGTAATTTAAATCATTCTATGTAATTTGATAGGAGTACACATTATATATTATTATGTTATAAGTTTATTTTTATGTTCAAAACAAAATTGTGTAAAAATCATTTTATTTAGTTTTTTTGAATTTTTATTATAATTTTTTTATGATTATTCATGAAATTTATTATTGAAATATGGATTTATTTATTAATATATTAAGATAATATTGGTCACTTCTAGAGTAACATTAAGAAGTTGAAATGGTTAACAAAACTAAATCACTCAATTATTATGTAGTCTCAATAACATAAAAATTAGATAACCTTTTATCAGTCAATGTACATCTAAATTCTGTAGATTTATATACTTACGTACCAATTATTTTAATTTTATTAGCCTATGATGTGATTTTTTAAAAAAAACATACATATTTTCTCCCTCAAAAACAAAGTGGAAAATCTAGATGGTTAAAAGTTTAAAAAATAATTTTTGTTTATATAACTGTAAACCTCCTCAAATTTTATATCCCCACAAGTGTTCATAGAATGTTAGTATTATTATTTTAATTCTATGAAATGGATTTTGGATGAAAAAAAATTCCAACTGTGTTACACCCTCCATCAGAAGAACATAAAATATGTAAATATCTAATATATGAAGCCATTAATCATCACTATGTATTGCTTCATATAGAGAAACAATTGGAATAAAACAACTATAATATAAAATTATAGTTCTTCGAGACACTAACATTGTTATAGAAATATTTTTATGATAAAAATACATAGTCACTAATAATTAATCATGTTTGTGATATGTATATGTTATTTCACAAATATTAGATTCATAATTTAGATATAATATGATTACATGTTTAATGTAGGTTTTGATCCTACATAGATCATGAACCCTAATTTCACATATATATAAATTAATTTTGATATATTAAGGGATATATTTTATTGATCTTCTAAAAATAATGGCTTATAATATATGAGGGATTATAAATCATCAAAAGGTCTATAGAATTGTTCACTAATGTCGACAAGTCGTTAATTGGACCCGATCTTCCATGAACATCATTCATCACTTCTTCAGTCAATAGATCTTCTAGGATCATTGAGGATTTACACTCATTAGATGATGATGCCATAAAATTTATGAAAATTTTAATTTCAGATCATCGTACAAGTGAATCATAATAAATAATATAGAATATCTCAAATTATTACTGAATAAAATAATATTTACCTATTATCCCAGGTAAAATGTGATTTATCAATATTCTCAAATGCATCAATTTTTCAATAATTCATATAGGTGGATTCTCAAAATGAATCACTGGTGGTTTAACCACTAGTGCATCTAATGGATTTGAGAGAACCCCCACATATGCTTCATTTGGGAAGGACATCCTTATTCCTACTCCCATTCTTATGAATGAGAACCTGTTTGAATCACTATCTCTCTATTTTAGAAATCTATAACCATTATAGGTATTGATCACAATTACAAACAAAAAATGTGGTGGAATTTATATAACATGAAGGAAAAAATATATAGTAAATAATTAAAAAATCATCTACATATTCTGTGAAATTTAATTTGGTGCATATATAAATATCCAAAAATTATTAATAATAGGGCTTTTTTCAAGAGAAACACCCATATCGATTAATCCTATCATAAATCCCATCAACAGTTTCATTTTTAAAATTACACTGTGAATTCAGTATTGATAGGGATGGGTGGTCGACTAGTCACTACACATGATGAAGGAGTACCACCCAAAGACCTCATTAATAACAATGGAATCCAAAATATGATAGGTTTCCTCACTAAAAGATAGATTCTTAGTATATATTCCAATACAAGATAATGATTTTCATTTTGTATTCATTAATTTAATGTACCTTTAAATAGGGAATTAATTCTTTGAATTCCCCTTAGAAAATATAAAACCTTTTATTGATGTTGTTTTTTATGATTTTGATGAAAACAACCCTACAACAGAGTACTACTCAAATACATGTCTCTATATATGTGATCATCTTCATGAAATGAAAAATAAAATATTATTGTTGTCATTATGAATTCTTTGAAGAGGTTAAGTGAAATTATATTTTCACAAAAAAGAACTATTTTTTAAAACTATTTAGGGTAATAACCTTCACAAATCAGTACTATTTCAATCCAAAAAGCAAAAACACCCTCTTATATAGGTATAAGGATGAAATTCTCTTTATCATTTCTTGTTTAATAATCTATTATGATTCCATATAGGGGCGTGTATAATGAAAAAGTAAACTTTTTTGTTTCATATTACTCATTACTCTCCATAATTGAAATCTAGTTGTATGAATCTACATATTCATTGAAGATATGAAATGATACATGCATATTAGTTATTTTCGTTATTTTAGAATTCATATCCTCTATATATATATATATATAACATTACATTATCTAAAATGGACATAATTTTAGAATTGATCCTTCCCTGTATAGATGTGCCCAAAATGTGATATTACATCACTTAAAAATTAATCAATATATTAATTCACCTACTAGACAAAATTTAACCAGCAATAAAAATATCTCAATCATAAACATAGTGGGTGACTCTATCATAGAGTGATGATATCCACTAAGGAAGCGGTGATGAAGGGAACCAATAGATTATCCAATCAACACAATGGGTGGCCTCCTTGCCTTATCATATAAGGACCATCTTCTAATGTCGACCAATTCACATCAAGATATCCATTGGTATTATGTTTTGGGTACTCTCTCAATTTCCCAACACTAATCATTTAAATAAACATAATTATGAATATATCATTTCAAAAACTAAATTGAATATCATTATTTGAATAAATATCTTTATACATGTAATTTACTTCTAGTAGAAGAAGCTAATGATAAATATCATGATCTCTATCCATATTATGCCATTTATAAATAAAGGGGCGATTCATTCTAAATTACCCACATTTCTAAAGACCAATTGATAATTTTAAAAATGTAGATACTTATCCCCAAATCCCTATCCACCAAAAAATTAATTTGTTTTAAAAATATATCTACTAATATAATAGGTTATGGAATATGTTTTATAGTCAGAGATTAATTTTGAAATCAAGATAGTCTCATAAAAATAAAATACCATTCACACCAACTTGAATTACACATATCGCTAGGTAACCCATAAAGGAAAAATAAATTTTATAGTAAAGGCACCTCCTTGGAAAATATACATTCTACATAACCGATTTAGTCTATGTTCAATCATTTACATTATTAAAATAGATTTTTAACTAATGGTTATGAGATTTAGGATGGAATATCCTCTATATCATGCAGGAGAATTTTAACCCAGGATATATTCTTCATAGTGCTTATCCTCTTATATGAAACATCATTATATTTAAAAAATTTCCAGAATAATCTCACAATGATATTTTATCCAACTAATAAGCTATTTTTTATTGCGTGTAATGGGAATGGGTATGTTATAAAGTAGATATAAAAAATACATAACATATATAATAGTTGAAAATATCTTGTACTTACCTAAATAATCCCTAAAAATGGATTGTGTTATCGGTGAACAAGCTACCTTTTTACAAGTTCTGTACCATTATTTATATCAATTATTATTTGATTATCCATTTATGTGATTTTCACATGAATTATATTCAAAAATAAGAAGAGAACATATTTATCTCGTTAAGTTTAGATGAAAGGTTCATGAATGTTCTTGTGTACACATAGAGAATACACAATCTACATAAGATCTATGTGTAACAAGTTATTGGGATATGGATGAAATCAGTTCTATGTAGACCACATAGTCACTATATGAATCTCTTATTATTTGGATAAATATATATTGGGTTCTAATTTCATCCATTATAGTATGGAAAATTCCTTCTCCATGTGAGATCTTATATTAGAAGCATAGAATACTTAATGATATATCCATCATTAATAATTTATATTAAATTCATATCTGATAAATGATTGTGCATAAGTAAATTTTTATAGAGAGGACCTCTTACACAAGGACATTATGATATTTACTCAAGACACATTAATTCACTAGAATCTGTTTATTTTGGCTCCCATGGAGTCCATTTTATAGGGGTGGGTTTTTTAAGGCCATCAATTTCAAAAAAATGAAAGAACATGTATTAATGGAAATGAAGGTCAACTATGATTTTATGAGATTTGTGGAAATTTATATCATAAATATTAACTTGAAGTAAAAAATGAATTGTTATCCACTACTGAGTTTTTAATTCCGTTATCATTAAAATGTTTGAATCATTTACAATGCACATGATCATTAATAAAGTGGAAAAAAATTTATGATTTGGAGTCATATTCATTTATACATTTATTTTTTGGGATACAATATGATAAATTTTTTCCACCACATATCACCCTTACGATGTAGAATTTTTTGGCCATTATTCAAGGATTTCAATTCAAATGAATAATAACTTCATTATCCACAATTTCCCATGTGGTATAACCATATACTTCTTTCATTAACATATATTTCAACAATTTGGTTAAAAACACCACTAATTAAAACCCAAAGCCTAATTCATAATCAAAAAATAATTTATAGTTATAGAATCTCCTTTAGGATAACATTATGGAACATGGGAAGGTTATTTTAGAGGTTCAGAGAGATATTCTATTCATGAATAATTTTTAAAGACTCAATATGTAATAATTCATCCAAATATATCAATAAAAACGTATATAGGACAACAAATTCCTCTAGAAAGATCTTTTATGATGAATTTTCATGAATCACCACTCATGTTGACTGCTCGCTAAGGTCTGTCCTGATGTGAATTCATGATACTCCCTTACAATAGTTCATTAATAATGCCTTTATGTGCTCCCAGTTCATGGGGTTTCCTACCTCGATCATTCATATGATAAATATTTATATATAATTGTACAGATACCTCAAATTCATTTAAGAACAAACTTCTATTCTTTTTACTATGTGTTCAGTTTAATCATCATATAGAACCCGTCCCTATCTAATGTTAGTGGGATTAGGGGTACCCACTAACTTCTTCATAGAGAACTTGACCCATCTAGTACATAGTCCTTAAAATACCATTTCATAATGAAATAAAGTAGGTTGTATATGGATACCTCTTAACCTTGATAATTTTCCATGACTTAAACATGAACCGTTCTAAAGAAGATGTCATCAATCATCTCCATTTACCAACGACAAAACATTTAAATGGGAAGACTAAGAACATATACAAAAAAACAATATTCACATGGTGAGGGTATGGACAATAGAGTTCACCCATTCAATCATGCATCCCTTTGAAAATTGGTGTCTCATGGGTTTTAATCCCATATCGAGAAGAAATATAGGTGAATAATGATTATATAATACATTAAAAATGAGGTATCCTAACATAAGTATAATGATGATACTTTAACTATATTATGATATTCATTTTTCTGTTGTTGTTTCATGTTTTCTGACCCGATTCTAATCAATATTCCATGAAATCATTAAGTTTCTCACAAGGTGTATGCTCTCAACATATTATTATTAATGTTTTCATGACCTTTAATCATCAGTGAGGTAGAAACATACTTACAATTGAATCCTAATTAGATATATTCGTGGACGCCCACCATCAACTAATGCTCCTACTTGGTTGGGAACCTTCACCTAGAATCCATACATGTAGTTTTGGAACAATAGACAAGAAACACAAGTGTAATACCAATTATATATACACTCAAAGGAGTATATTAAATTTTGGATAAATCATTCTGGAAAACCAATGCATAATCATATCTCTATACATTATCACTAACCCTTTTAGGATAAACATAACCTAGTCACACTATATAATGAAACATGATAATGATCATTCTAGATGATATTAAATTTCATTTTATGGTTGAATAATATTAAATATAATTTTTTAAATTCATACAAAATGGGAATAGATTCATGAAATTTCTGATATATTGTATTCAAATTATAGGTTAGAACCAAATAAAATATAAAACAATATCATTACATGGATATATACCCTATGAATCATATCACCATCAGGTAATATTCAAGGTATGACTCATGATCACCAGAAATAAAACTCCTTATTTTTTCATATTCCCAAGAATTTCTGTAATTATCTATCGAAAGTAAATATTCGTCAAAATATAATGTTCATTAGGTCAATAATTTTTGTATGGAGAATAAAAAATGGCCTCTCATTTTTTTTATTCACACCATATGTTAATGGTATAATTATTCTATTATCTAATTGGTCATGGATGCTCGAGGTTAAAACAAAACATTAATTTTTCATACCTAAATGAACATAAAATGTACCACATTAGACCACGTATTAAAATTTTAGAAGTAATTCTATGTCCAATTAGGAGACATTTAACAATATGGGATTAGAATCCCATCATAGGAATGTACACATGGTCATGATCCGAAAATAAAAATTCACACCATCTCCCTTAATAGTTATATACTCAAGAATTCCCAACAATGTGGACTTAAAACAGTACATAATCATTTCAAATAGAATTATGAAAAAGAAATTATCTATATATATATATTTAGATAGTTATATTAATATAGATTATTTGATACATATAAAATATACCACCGCCAGAGAAAATCATATACATATAGACGTTTACACTAATGATTTCGATAAAATGATCATTAAAATAGTTGTAACTAGTTTCACAATTTAATTTAGGAATGATTCATGAATATATATTAAATTATTAATAGGGTCCCAAATTAGGAAATATCCCTCCCAATGTTTCTATTTATCCAAACTTTCAAACACATCATCCAACACATTATTCATGGTTTTGCTGAAAAAATATCAGTTATCACCTTCTTTTGGAATGTGTGTCTCTAATCAATCAAAATAGCTATCTTTTCAAATGTAATTAATTTTATATTATATGATGGGAATAAGTCTTATGTTATTATTTTTTAGTTAGAGAAATAATGTTGATATTTGTTTCTTAACACAATAATATTTTTGATTTTACATATATATATTTTAATAGTCCTCATGGTTATTTCTCATTTGGTACTACATACATTAATTTATATAATTGTATGGACTTCCTATTTTATCCAACATTAAATTTATGAAAAAGGATCCTTCCACCCAACTGTTATTTCACATGGACTATTTTTTCATTGGTATATCTTCCATTATAATTATAAATTTTGTATCTGAATAATCATATACTCTTTAGAACATGCGTAGAAATATTATAAAATACGCAAGAAATTTATTGAATTCTTGATCAATCCATATCTCTAAATCCATTCATGAAATTATAAATAATCTCCCTATATTCCATCAAATAAATCAATCATTTTATTTATCTCTAATATTCTTTAACATTTTTTATCAAAACAACTATACTTTTTCATTAATAATCATTGATTTCATGAATATTTAATTCCCATTAACATTATTTACACAAAATTAGAATATATCCAATAGTGTATCATCATTAAATGTATTCTTTTTGGATATATTTTTTAGAATTATTTCTCTCCCATGTACCCCATGTTTAACTAATCAACCTTATTCTATGATTTATCATTATCTTTAATATCCTTTTTATTAAATAGTAAATCAATCATCTTTGGTAGAAGTAAATGTTAACTCCTTTTCATCATAGAAAAATATTTTTTAAATTTAAATTGATGTTATTATGATATTTAAATGTATTATTAGTTGATATATTTATTTTCATCATTAATAATTTCATAAACTCAACATGATTTTTAATGAATTCTTCATTTATCCCCATCAATAATGTCTAAATTTATATTTTATGAAATAATTTTTCTACCATCATTCAATGGAAATATATTTAATCATTCATGTTAACAATAATTTACAGTAAACATTTATTTAATGATTATTGAATCAATTAGGTTAACAAGGGTGCATTTTTTGTTTTAAAACAATGATATATTTATTTTGATATTTTGTGGAGAAATAATATCCATACTCCTTTTTGCAACCACATTTGATAATGTGGTGGGGTTTCATAATATTTATAAACCCATATCTATATATGTTGGATAATAATATATGATGTTTATACATTGGTAATTCTATTCATACAGATGGGGGAGGGTGAATTGTTGTATTCCCAAATTCTTAGTTTAATATTGTTACAATATACAAACACAAATACCTCTTTCTGAAATATAATAAAACGTAAACCCTAATCAAATTATCTTTGTCACAAATCAATAATTAGATAAAGTATAATCATATCATATTAATAGAATTAGTATAACAGTGGAGTAGATTAATTAGGGTTTGAATCATAATCACAATATATTCAGTAATACAAAAATAATATTGTATTTTTAATTAGATAATATACTTTACTATTATATGAATATTGAAAATATAAACTTTTAAGCAACAAGATGTAACTATAAAAATAATGGATGATTTTTATTTATAAATAATAATAATCTCTTCCAACCATATGATAATGGTATTCACTATCCTTGAATAAATGTATCCCTTCTTTTATTCTTACAAGAATGTTTATATTTACTCATAAATGAATTCCCTAGATATGATTATCAGATTAAATTTTACACCATACCTACAATCCATCTATATGAATATAGGATTGTATGTCTATATATAATTGGTATCCCTTGATTTAAATTATCAGAATCAAAAACTTCATACCCCCAGAATCCATCAATCGTAATAACAGATTAGAAAAGGTAAAAATTAATGAAAAATTCTTATAAAAACAACATAAATAGGTTTAATTAATAATTTTATGATTCTAAAATAATTTAAATTTATGAACCTGGGTTTTTTGAATGGGCCAAAATTACGACCATGTTTGATTTTTGGACTTGTTTATGAGAAAACTGTGAAATGCTCGGATGTTCTAGAAATTTCTATATTACACATTGTGTACTCGAAAAGTATACACTGTGTATGGTTTAGGAATGTACCAAACACTTACTCTCTAAGTACACGTCATGTGGTGACCATGTAAGTATTTCCTACTACACGACATGTATTATTTCATGACAGGTCATGTATTATCTTTTCTGCGTAATGGATATGTTCTAGTTGTGTGTTGAACCATGTGGTGCTTCCAAGATGTGTGGCTAACTTCAATTATGTAGGAGTATGGAAAAAGATACTACACCATGTGTAGTAATTAATACATGTTGTGTATTTTTATTTTTATTAACATAAATGAAAGAGTGTCTCGTTTAATTTCGGGAAACACCATATTCTTCCCCAACATCGGAACATGTCTGTTCGGAAAACCCAAATTATATAAGATTCCATAGAATCTTTAACCAAAGACCATTCTTCAGTTCTTTAGTGGCTGTGAAATCCAAAAAGTGAGGCTAAACCCACGCACCATGTTTTGTACATGAACCTTTGTCTCACACGTCGCAGTTTCCAAACTAGTGGAATTTTCGGGATTTTATAGAAACATATATCTACAATGATTTGATTCTAATTGGAGCTCGATATAGGACATGCCTACGTCTATGAGTCTCTGGTAGGAGGTTCGTATCTTTATTCATGATTTTATAGTCATTTTGGTGGCACAACAATTTGCATGTTTTCATGTATTTTGAGCGAGACCCTGTTTTATCTGTATTTTCATGTCAAACTGATTATATGTCCTATGGGATGGCTTTGGGTAGTGAATTTCAACTATTTAGTTTGTTATTCCTATTTAAAAGTGTTTCTCGTGATTATATATGTAATTTATGAATTTCATATACTAAAACCTTTGAGTTGTGTTGGGCATGGTCTGTGTATTGTTTAGTGATTCTGATCATAAGTTAGGCTTGGCCTGAGTTACATTGGGTGGTCCTGACCACAGTATTGGGAGTCATGGACGTCGGCTTGAGGCATTGTGACTATCAGGTTTGGCCTGAAACATGTTACTTTGATGTCAAGGTTATATGAGTTGAGGTATATGGTCACAGGGGCACGAGTTGTTAGAGATGTTGTGTCTTGGGTACTATTTTGATGATTACCGCTCGCCGAAAACATTTATTAGTGTGCACACAGAGAGACTCCATGATGATGTGGTTTTCAATACTCCTGTAGGTAGAGGCCCCCACTAGTTTCAGTTTAGGAACTATTGGTTTATGGGTTCTTTCCTTAGGATGCAACATGGAAGCTGAGGAGCTTTCAGAGGAAAGTGTCGGGGTTATCTGGTTGGGGCCAAAGGGTTGATCATATTTGAGGGTAGACATCATTGTCTCTTCGTTTACATTATATGAGGGAATCCATCGTTTTCACTATGGTTACATTATTTGATGACAAGTATTAATGTTCCTTAGAGTTAGTATCTCTTGGGCGTTCCCTCAGGATGTCAGTTTTTGACTCATGCGGTGTCAAGGGGAACATGGTGTTGGGATACCAGATAGAGTTTCTAGCTGTCACGAACCGAATCTGGTCACCGCCAAAACCGGCACCAAACATAGCCCGTGACATGACCCGAAGGGCGTTCCATATCCCCACGGGCTGGAAAAAGTGCACGAGTATCATTTATTTTTGTTTGGGAATGATTTACCCTAACATGAAGGCATAAAACATTAAAAACAATCAATAAACTGAATCTGAAAAATGTAAACCAAACTATGATTAATCAAAAACCAGAACTGAATATATATTTTTAAAGACTCTAAAAGTGGTCTAAAAACAAATA
The DNA here is from genome assembly GCA_963277665.1 of Viscum album. NCBI lineage: Eukaryota > Viridiplantae > Streptophyta > Magnoliopsida > Santalales > Viscaceae > Viscum > Viscum album. The sequence goes on from OY728159.1 coordinate 1,183,268,406, forward strand.
ATTACAACATAAAGACATCCCCATGGACTCCACATGACAAGGGGGTCATCACCCGCAAGCCTTCTCCGCAACTCCGCCCCAACGATCGGGACTAACACCCAGAACCGACAACACCCTTAGCCTTCCCCTTACCTAAGTCAAGCATAAGCCAGTCTACTTACACCCAAGGGGTGTAAGTAGGGTGTGAGCCTAAGCCCAATATAATACCGCCATATTATTCTAAAGAGCATGCAATACAATGTGAACAAAAAAAGTAATTTTAATACACAAGGTGAAACAGTGTTAAAATTCAGAGAAGTGCAACTTTCAAATGAAAACAGTTTTCAATCCAAGAATTCCAGTATGTTAACACATCAAATAGACATGTGAGATACTATAAAGTACTTCCAAAACACCCCAAAACAATGGTAAATACCACAAATCCAATGAGCATCATAATCAAGAACACCCCAAAGCACTATGTTGTCTCGGGCCCTATGTACCTCGTACCTCAGTGTAGAGTAACCATAGAAAACTCCGTTCTCATGACGAGCCACTAGTAGGGAACATACCCATAAACTAGTGGTCCCCAATCATCATCCACATATTTTAGTTAGAGTTGTCGTTATCCAAATGCTAAGTGGAACAGGGACAAAACCCATCCGATCCACTAGCCGTACTAGTACAAATCCGCCCCACCTAGGTAATCGGGCTTCCCCTTTTGTGCTCAAACAATTTCAGCAAACAACACACTTAATTTTTCATATAAAATGTCACTAATGGTCTCAAACAAATAGTACAGTAGCTACACACATTTTATACCATTTAAAACACAAAATAAAATAATTTTATTTTCAATAAAACAACCTCTCAAAACATCACATTGTTTTGCACACAAAGCACTTTAAGGTATCCACTTTGCACACTATGTGAACAATTTTAAGTCATTAAAACAAAATTTAGGTTCAATACCCTTTAAGGAAACCAAAAATTCAGTTATGGGGCAGCCCAATGTTAACCAAGAAGTTATATCTTTTAAAAACCACCATTTTCACACAAACATGGCACTAAAAGCTCATTTGCTTCCCAAACACCATTTAAGCAAACATTCACAGAAACAAAAAAAAAAAGAATAAACATTAAAAAAATTATTTTCAGTCATAATATAGTTTAATAAAATCAACTATGTAATTATAAGTCAGCCCAAAATGATCCAATGAATTATTTGAATGAAAAAACCCCAATTTCACCAAAAATTGGAACTTAAAATTCATTTTCATTATAAATTCAACTAAAACCAATTTTTATAGAAACATTCAAGGGAAATAAAAATTAAGGTACCATGAACACAGCATGATAATTCACAAAAATTGCACACAAAATTAAATCACCTACTTAAACCAAGGAAACCCTTGAACCCTTTGTGCGAAAACTCAAATGCACCACTGCCGCACCTCAAGGAAGGTAGACCAGACCTAAAACCAGATTTTCAGACTTTGAAACACAAGATAAACCCCTAATTTTTAAAACCTAATCCCTGTACATTATGAACCTCAATTATAAGGGACTAAACCCTATGTAAATTGGATGTAACCCTAAACAAATTGAAAGAAGAAATAAGGAGAACAACTTACTTAAAATATCTTGTAGAGATATCGCAAAAACAAATACCAGTATCTGATTTTAAAAATACTCAAACATTTAAGGTAGGTTCTAACAAGGATATTAATATCATTTAGGAATTTTAATGGGGGAAAATGGGTAAAAATTGAGAGAGATATGAATGAATTAACCTACCTCTTCAAATATGGACGATTTGAGGAAGCCTATGAATTTCGGCACCAAATTGCGATTAACCAGAGCTCCAAAGATGGGGAGAGAGAAGGGTCGCGCGACTGGGTTCAATGGGCTTGGGCTCCACTTGGATTCACTGAAAAATCCCAAAAAATGAATAAGATATAACATAAACAAAATTTATTTTTAAAACTGGAATTAGGCTTTCGTGAATGCCCAACCCCATAGATAAAAACCCAAATAAACCATGGTTATGGATTTCTAAAAGCTCCAAATTACCTTGGTGGTGTTAATAGGTTAGTGGATGTCATGTAAGAATTTTAATGGATGATTAATGTTGAAAAATGAAAACATTATAGAAGATACAAAATTTATTTTTTAATCTGAAATTGGGCTCACAGTTTGGCCCAATTCATGAATACTCATCTATTCCTCCCTAAAACCTATGTAAACCCCCAAAACAAAGAAAGGATGTAAATTAAATGAAATAAATACCTTTAAAATATGTATTGTATATGAAAATTCTCCCCACCATAAAGCATTCCTCCCACGGAATGGCACAACAAGACCATATGCAAAAGCAAAGCCCAAACGATAGACCAAGACAAACTTCCTTGCAACGTTTTCACCCACTTCAAAAAGGACGAACATCTCCAGCTGATCAAATGAAGGAAGGTAATACTCTCACCAACCAAAAAGTTCCCCACTTACATAAAATTATGAAAAACATTAAAAACACATCCCAAAACAAAACACCTCAAACACTGTAACACCCCAAGATTTCATAGTGTGTTATTTCTTCAAAATAATTCAATAACTTGCACTACACGCAACACCGAGTTCAATCACACCATGACTTACAAAAAAAATCCATTCAAAAGAGGTTATGAATAGTATTATCTAAATTTTAAACTTTATATAATCCTTATAATTTTAGAATCCATATTATGAGTTTCTTAGATATAATGCAAGAACAAATTCATTTCAGTATTACACTTTTATCAAATTTTTATAGTGAACCCTTTTTAAATACAATATTTTAAACTTTTTGACTAAATGGGGATATCAAAAATTTAAAATGAAACATCTCAAGCTTCCACGGTACGCTTCTCTTTGAATAATGCGATAGCGTGTGTTGTACGCAACACCGAGTTCTAACAACCAATCAAACTAGCCGTTATGTATAGTAATACCTACTTTTTAAAATTATATATATTTTATATTTCAAAATGGACTTCATTTTTGGATTCAGAATATCTAATTTATCCTAAGCTGAAATTTTGGTACTTTTCAGATAACTTTCATATTTTGATGAATAGTGAAAATTACTAAATTTTAATTAAAAACAACTTTTTTAATCAAAATAATTAATAGTTATAAATTATTAATTTCAGTATTTTTAAAGTATATTTAGAATATATTTTTACCATTTAATATAATGTTGGTCATTGGACATAATTTTACAATTAAACCGAACATAAACAAGTGTCAATCTTTTGATAGTTATTATCTCTTAAAAACACGCTTTTTGTTTTGACAGCGGGAATTAATTTTAAATTATTTTCTGCCACTTCTGTGTTTTGAATGGATTACATATTTGGAATCAGGATGTTCAAATTGTGTAAATAGGTAACTTTTATTTTTAGACATTTTGAATAATTACTGCGGTAAATATTTTATTAACCATGGTTAAGGGTAAATCCGGTAAATAAGGGTTAAAAAATAATATTATAATAATACTAAATTGCCCTAAAACGTGTCCTAGACTTATTGGTTGATACATGTTTGACCATAGGCATCTTTGGGTCGATTTTGGGACCCCATGGATCCACTTGTAAGTGATAATGACACATTATTTTAATTAAGTTAAAATGAATACAAAAATGACTCAAGCATATATCGTTTAGAAAAACAATTGTTACATAGGGTTATATATGTTGGCTTTTAGATTATAAATATTCATTAGAAAGATAAAAAGATTTCCTACATAATGATATCTTATTTATAATTTTTAGAAATTAAATAATATATTTTATTTATGACACAATGATGATGCAGTAATTACTATAATAGTGAAAAATTAAAATAATTGATATTATAAATACCCAAATAAATATAATATGAAACTTTTAATGAATTAAACTAATTTTCTAGGATAATATGATATATTAGTATCGATTTAATTGACTTTTTTCGAAGTAATCAATCTGTTATGAGTTTCACAAAAATCAACTATTGAATAGTGTCAAAATTGACATAAAAGAGTTCTTAAAACAAATATTATATTATTAATTGATATTAAATTCCTAAAAAACTAAGGATCGGCCAAGAGACTTATATGATGATAGGTTCATCATTAATGGACCACTTGGGGGTCGCTTGGATGTATGTAGTAAGTTTATTAACCATATTATATAAAAATACAAAGAGACATTGTAAAAGTGAAACTAATTAACTTAGAGTTAATACTTAGAGATAAGGTTAATATAAGTACCCAAACCTGTCTAAATTATATTGGTTGAGTTGTTTTCGACCCATACCCACCTTAAACTTTTAATAATAAACTTTGGATCCATTAGAAACTGAATATGAATTTATTATAAATTAATATTTCTAGCTTTTCCAAAGGTGCCCCTCACCCCTCTTATAAAAGGGCACTCTTCCTTCTCATTTCTTCACACCTTCAAAGCCTTTTGGTTCGGCCAAACTCTGCCCCAATACTCTCCCATCTTCCCTCACTAGAACCTATGGGCCTTAGTTTGATCAGAAAGACAACCTATGGAGCCCTTTTGATCAAATCAAAAAGAAAGAACCCGAAGAAGAGGTAATGATTTCACCACCCTTTTCTAAGTTCATTTCTTCTTCCACTTCTTCTTCCTTTGTTGTTACCATTCTAAAATAATAAATCAAGTATCATATATATATACTGTGATGTTATTATAAATATGGTACAACCATATTTAGTATTCTATCCACCCTTTGAATATCATGTCACCATACGTGCGTACATACGGCTTACTGTCTCCACGTCGTGGTGTAATTGTTATTCAATATAATATTATTTGGATGGGTATAATAATGATGTGTAACTCATGTAAATAATAAATATAACATGTTAATGATTCTGTATATATGATATACCATCCATTTATATATTAATTTAATATCAAAAGAATGATATTGTCGCTCGTGCGTACGTACGGACTACCGTCTCCACGAACGCGATGAGATTCATTCTCCAACGTATCTATTCAAGTATAATTATCATTTGATTATTTAAAAAATTATGTTTAAGGACTTGATATCATTATGGATATGAATAATATAAAACCTATCCTTTACAAACATGCCTTACGTAACAAAACATATAAAAGAAAACAAGTAAGTTAACACCCAAAACAACGATAATACTAAGATATTATTATCAAATCAATATTAAAAGATCATATATGATATCATATTGATGTATATGATTATTGTATAATTTAATAACAATTATTTCACCATTATACAGGAGGTTAACCTACCCCAACCAAGGAAAAGTACAAGGTAAGGGTTATTTTCACAATCTCTTCATTATCCGAGATTGTTTATACGTAATCATCTACTGGGATTTCTTTATCATCCACATCCATGTTTCTTCGAAATGTATTTCAAAACATATTTATTATTTACAAGAATATGGGTTAAAGTCATTTATACCCTTGTTTTACTTTTTATATGATTTTTATAAAGGAATCTTTCCGTCGTTTTCAAAACAAGGTCCTTTTTAACCTTTTCGACAGAATTATGGTAAGAATGTTTTTTTAACTTATACGGCGGGTGCGGCTATTTTCCGCTGTTATAAAATCTTCAAAGCTTCCCTTAAAATCTTATAAGAATATTTTCAAAGAAAATGTTTTATTTTATACGGATCTTAAATTTTTTCAAAATAAAAAGAGATATTTCTTTAAAAATAATTATGATTTCATCTATGTCAACATCCTTTGATGGCTTTTAAGCTTATTTGAAGTTGGTTTTTTATGATACAAAACATCCATATTTTATTAAAGGTTTTGTGATATTTTTTACTATGGATAAGCTATTCTTATGTCACTCATGTTTTTTTTAAGTATTGACATTTCATAAGTTATTTTTGATCCAAATGTTTATGTTATATTTCAACCTTTCATTCAGATGAATGTGTTAGACAAGTATGTTTCGGGTTGTGGACCGGTAAAAGTAAGCCCTCCGGTTTGGTCTCCGGTTATTAGAGGAACTCCGGTTTGGTCTCCGGTTATTAGAGGAACTCCGGGTTGGTGTCCGGTTATTAGAGGCACTCCGGGTTGGTGTCCGGTTATTAGAGGCACTCCGGGTTGGGTTCCGGTTACAGTTAGCCCCAAGGTCTTGGGACGAGGCCTTGACAAAGAAATTAAAGTTCAGCATTATGCATTCCAACATTATGAAAGTGGTTATTGATTTTTTCATGTGATTATTCGATTAGTAGAATATCCATGTGAATAAGTAAATGACATTATTTCATTTTATTTATTCCATACCATGTTGAATGTTCATGTTTGAAAGGAGTTTGTTTTAGTTATACATTTCCTTAAATGTTTATTATTATTTATGAATGTTTCATCTATATTGTTATCCGTACTGGGCATTTGAGCTCACCCCTTTTCTATGTTTTATTTTTCCCAGGAAGTGAAGAAGTAAGTTATGAATGACCTGCAGGGATATTATGTGGGGATATGAGTGTGGATTATGGAGACATTATGTTGTTGTAGTAGTTTTTCATTTTATGATGTAATCTAAAACTTATGAATATATCTAGTGTTTCCAAGGCTACTAAACCAATCGGTCTTTCGAGATTTGATCTTTCTTGTGATCATACCAATGTTATGTAATAATGCACCGACTCTGGGTAACTAGGGTCGGGGCGTTACAGTTGGTATCAGAGAGGTTTAGTACAAACCATGGAATCTAGATTTAGATAAACTCTAATTAGAGCACGTAGACCTTAGATGAACTTTGAGGATTAATATAGAAGAACTTCCTAGAATTTTGGTATTGTAGAGATTTTGTGAGTTTTCCGAGAAATACATCCATGTCTGGAGACGAGCAGGTAGAGGCGGCTCTGGCACAGATGTACCTAGGTGTAAAACCCGAAAACACCGCTTTGAGCTAGACTCGAACGAGAACTGGTGCACGACAACGGGCCTTGCTGCACTCTTGGTTACGACACTCCCGGGGGATATGCTTAGGATAATTCTCATTTTATTTACAAACCATTATGAAGGGTTTATGAGTATATACATCCTCAAAGGAGACATTTTTATAATTATGGATTATATCCATAAATAGTTCAATTTATGTTAAGTGTTTTATAAGTATGGGATTATGTATTTTAATTCATAAACTGATCTAGTGTATGCCATTGTTTAGAAATGGCGCCCAGTAGAAGGAATGAGAACTCTGGAAATGCACATGATCCAAAGAGAAGGAAGGATCATATCTTTCATGGTCTTAAGCTAGAATTTATAAGAGAAATAGTCTCCCATGTATTATCATCATATGAAGAAATAATATCATGTGTTGATAAGATAAGTAAAGAGTTTACTGAGTCCTTTGTCTTTGAATCGAAGCAAGAGAAGAAAAGGATAGAAGAGAGAAAGATGGATAAAGGGGAGATGGAAAAGAAGAATTTTCCCATATGTGGTAACTGTGGAAAGAAACCCCCTGGAACTTGCCTGAAAGGAATGGGAGTTTGTTATAAGTGTGGAGGAAAAGGGCACAAAGTATGTGACTGCAAGGGTAAGAAAATGGTTTCAAATGTACAATGCTTCATTTTCAAGGAGTTTGGACACTACGTGAACCTATGTCCAAGTCATCGGACTATGCCGCAAATGATGTTATTGGATAATAATCAAGTTATGATACTACCACAGATGAAGAGGAATGATTAGAGTTCTTATGTTGATTATGTCAATTGAGTGTTGTATCAACAATGTACTTGTTATAATAATTATGGAGTATATAGGGATTGTACTGCAGTAGTATTTCATTAAGTACTTGAGATTGTGTGGAACAAAGAAAAGTGACTCAATAGCAGGATAAATTTTTGGAAAATATATGGTTGGAAGAATGATAAATCATAATATAGTTATGATACTGAGGTAGTGATTTTGGAATAATATGTGATTGTTTTGGATAAATTATATTGGATATTCTTGACTACCTTGGAACTGATTAGTGATTTGTATATTCCATTATTGTTGGGGTTTAAAACATTTTTGGATTAATGAAGTATATCCAGCATTCTATATGGAATAAGGGCGCATGAATGTAATCAATATGGAATATGGTAATACATGATGAAGGAATTCATATGCTATTACGGGGTAAAAAGGATCTATATTATGTTTACCTTCCTTATAAATGTTGGACTGTGAGTTTGGACAGAAGTATTTTGGATAGTTCTAGTTTGGATTATTTTGGATTGCGATAAAAGGACAACCCGGAGGTCAGGCGGAAACCCGTCGCGTCCGGCAAGGCTACGTGACTTGAACCCGCAACCGAAGGGCGACAAAGGTGTATCACCTACCACTGGCCCACGAGATGTCCTGGATTAAATAATGTAGTTTTTATTAAAAGATCTTGTAGATGAATTATAAATTCGTTTATTTTGGAACCCTATACGAATAGTGTAAATAGAATTTTTTTACATTCTATTATCTTTTAGAGTGAAAGATGACTTTGTGGTAGAAATTTATTGATGGATAAAACTCTAATTATAATGTAAGTATATCTCCTTATGATCTTAGTCAATCTCATAAATAAATTCCTCAATATTATGAAAAGCAACTTAGAACAAAAATGTTTTCCTAGATGGTACCTTAAATCATCACTAATTTATGGCTTTGGGATTGTTGGCCTTTTCAGATCCATGTTCTCTACCACTCTCCATCAGATAATTGATGCTTAGATTTTTCTTCCATATCCATATTTTCCTACATGGAACCCTAGTATGTGTTTTTTTAGGTAATCTTCATACTTTTGACTCTTTATTTTAAATAGAGGCCTCATTAATTCATTTTTTGATGTGGGATTTCAACTAGGATATTTTGAAACGTCAAAAATGTGTTATCCTAATACCCTATGTTTTGTTGAACCGATGGTATTTCAAATCATCATAGATTGATGAATTTAAGGACCTCAATTTTATACGTGTTTGTGATTGATGACCTCAATCACTACCTATAAATATTTATGTTTTTCCTCCAATTATATGTCTCTAATTGCCACCAATGTTCTCCTAATCGAGATCATAATCTGGTGGTGACCATTTCATTTCTCTTTTCCTCATATTAAGACTAAATTTTAGTAACCCAATTTCCGATGTGGGTTTTCCCACAAATATATTTTCTATTTTCAACCTTTTATTTTTGAAGAACAATTTCAAATTGCGAGGACGCAATTTATTGAAGGAGGGGAGAATGTAACACCCCAAGATTTCATAGTGTGTTATTTCTTCAAAATAATTCAATAACATTCACTACACACAACAACGAGTTCAATCACACCATGACTTACAAAAAAAAAGCCATTCAAAAGATGTTATGAATAGTATTATCTAAATTTTAAACTTTATATAATCCTTATAATTTTAGAATCCATATTATGAGTTTCTTAGATATAATGCAAGAACAAATTCATTTCAGTATTGCACTTTTATCAACTTTTAATAGTGAACCCTTTTTAAATACAATATTTTAAACTTTTTGACTAAATGGGGACATCAAAAATTTAAAATGAAACATCCCAAGCTTCCACAGTACGCTTCTCTTTGAATAATGCGATAGCGTGTGTTGTACGCAACACCGAGTTCTAAAAACCATTCAAAATAGCCGTTATGAATAGTAATACCTACTATTTAAATTTATATATATTTTATATTTCAAAATGGACTTCATTTTTTTATTCGGAATATCTAATTTATCCTAAGGTGAAATTTTGGTACTTTTCGGATAACTTTCATATTTTGATGAATAGTGAAAATTACTAAATTTTAATTAAAAACAACTTTTTTAATCAAAATAATTAATAGTGATAAATTATGAATTTAGGTAGTTTTAAAGTATATTTAGAATATATTTTTACCATTTAATATAATGTTGGTCATTGGACATAATTTAACAATTAAACCGAACATAAACAAGTGTCAATCTTTTGATACTTATTATCTCTTAAAAACACGCTTTTTGTTTTGACTGCGGGAATTAATTTTAAATTAATTTATGCCACTTCTGTGTTTTGAATGGATTCCATATTTGGTATCAGGATGTTCAAATTGTGTAAATAGGTAACTTTTATTTTTAGACATTTTGAATAATTACTGCGGTAAATATTTTATTTACCATGGTTAAGGGTAAATCCGGTAAATAAGGGTTAAAAAATAATATTATAATAGTACTAAATTACCCTAAAACGTGTCCTAGCCTTATTGGTTGATACATGTTCGACCATAGGCATCGTTGGGTCGATTTTGGGACCCCATGGATCCACTTGTATGTGATAATGACACATTATTTTAATTAAGTTAAAATGAATACAAAAATGACTCAAGCATATATCTTTTAGCAACACAATTGTTACATAAGGTTATATATGTTGGATTTTAGATTATAAATATTAATTAGAAAGATAAAAAGATTTTCTACATAATGATATATTATTTATAATTTTGAGACATTAAATAATTTATTTTATTTATGACACAATTATGATGCAGTAATTACTATAATTGTGAAAAATTAAAATAATTGATATTATAAATACCCAAATAAATATAATATGAAACTTTTAATGAATTAAACTAATTTTCTAGGATAATATGATATATTAGGATTGATTTAATTGACTTTGTTTGAAGTAATCAATCAGTTATGAGTTTCACAAAAATCAACTATTGAATAGTGTCAAAATTGTCATAAAAGAGTTCTTAAAAAAATTATATTATTAATTGATATTAAATTCCTAAAAATCTAAGGTTTGGCCAAGAGACTTATATCATGATAGTTTCATCATTAATGGACCACTTGGGGGTCGCTTGGATGTATGTAGTATGTTTATTAACCATATTATATAAAAATACATAGAGACATTGTAAACGTGAAACTAATTAACTTAGAGTTAATACTTAAAGATAAGGTTAATATAAGTACCCAAACCTGTCTAAATTCTATTGGTTGAGTTGTTTTCGACCCATACCCACCTTAAACATTGAATAATAAACTTTGGATCCATTAGAAACCGAATATGAATTTATTATAAATTAATATTTCTAGGTTTTCCAAAGGTTCCCCTCACCCATCTTATAAAAAGGCACTCATCCTTCTCATTTATTCACACCTTCAAACCCTTTTGGTTCAGCCAAACTCTGCCCAAATACTCTCCCAACTTCCCTTACTACAACCTAGGGGCCTTAGTTTGATCATAAAGCCAACCTAAGGATCCCTTTTGATCAAATCAAAAGGAAGAACCCGAAGAAGAGGTAATGATTTCACCACCCTTTTCTAAGTTCATTTCTTCTTCCACTTCTTCTTCCTTTGTTGTTACCATTCTAAAATAATAAATCCAGTATCATATATATATAATGTGATGTTATTATAAATATGGTACAACCATATTCAGTATTCTATCCACCCTTTGAATAACATGTTACCATACGTGCGTACGTACGACTTACCGTCTCCACGTCGTGGTGTAATTGTTATTCAATATAATATTATTTGGATGGGTATAATAATGATGTGCAACTCTTGTAAATAATAAATATGACATGTTAATTATTCTGTATATATGATATACCATCCATTTATATATTATTTTAATATCAAAAGAATGATATTGTCGCCTGTGCGTACGTACGGACTACCGTCTCCACGAACGCGATGAGATTAATTCTCCATCATATCTATTCAAGTATAATTATCATTTTATGATTTAAAAAATGATGTTTAAGGACTTGATATCATTCTGGATATGAATAATATAAAACCTATCCTTTACAAACATGTCTTATGTAACAAAACATATAAAAGAAAACAAGTAAGTTAACACCCGAAACAACGATAATACTAAGATATTATTATCAAATCAATATTAAAAGATCATATGTGATATCATATTAATGTATATGATTATTGTATAATTTAATAACAATTATTTCACCATTATACATGAGGTTAACCTACCCCAACCAAGGAAAAGTACAAGGTAAGGTTTATTTCACAATCTCTTCATTATCCGAGGTTGTTTATACGTAATCATCTACTGGGATTTCTTTATCATCCACATCCATGTTTCTTTGAAATGTATTTCAAAACATATTTATTATTTACAAGAATATGGGTTAAAGTCATGTATACCCTTGTTTGACTTTTTATAAGAGGTTTATAAAGGAATCTTTCTGTTGTTTTCAAAACAAGGTCCTTTTTAACCTTTTCGACAGAATTATGGTAAGAATGTTTTTTTTAACTTACACGGCGGGTGCGGCTATTTTCTGCCGTTATAAAATCTTCAAAGCTTCCATTAAAAGCTTATAAGAATATTTTCAAAGAAAATGTTTTATTTTATATGGATCTTAAATGATTTCAAAATAAAAAGAGATATTTCTTTAAAAATAATTTTGATTTCATCTATGTCAACATCCTTTGATGGCTTTTAAGCTTATTTGAAGTTGGTTTATTATGATACAAAACATCCATATTTTATTAATGTTTTTGTTATATTTTTGACTGTGGATAATCTATTCTTATGTCACTCATGTTTTTTTATGTACTGACATTTCATAAGTTATTTTTAATCCAAATGTTTATGTTATATTTCAACCTTTCATTTAGATGAATGTGTGAGACAAGTATGTTCCGAGTTGGGGACCGGTAAAAGTATGCCCTCCGGTTTGGTCTCCAGTTATTAGAGGAACTCCGGTTTGATCTCCGGTTATTAGAGGAACTCCGGGTTGGTGTATGGTTATTAGAGGCACTCCGGGTTGGTGTCCGGTTATTAGAGGCACTCCGGGTTGGGTTGTGGTTACAGTTAGCCCCAAGGTCTTGGGACGAGGCCTTGACAAAGAAATTAAAGTTCAGCATTATGCATTCCAATATTATGAAAGTGGTTATTGATTTTTGCATGTGATTATTCGATTAGTAGAATATCCATGTGAATAAGTAAATGGCATTATTTCATTTCATTTATTACATACCATGTTGAAAGTTCATGTTTGAAAGGCTTTTGTTTTAGTTATACATTGCCTTAAATGTTTATTATTATTTATGAATGTTTCCGCTATATTGTTATCCTTACTGGGTATTTGAGCTCACCCCTTTTCTATATTTTATTTTTCCCAGGAAGTGAAGAAGTAAGTTATAAATGACCTGCAGGGATATTATGTGGAGATATGAGTGTGGATTGTGGAGACATTATGTTGTTGTAGTAGTTTTTCATTTTATGATGTAATGTAAAACTTATGAATATATCTAGTGTTTCCAAGGCTACTAAACCAATCGGTCTTTTGAGATTTGATCTTTCTTGTGATCATACCAATGTTTTGTAATAATGCACCGACTCTGGGTAACTAGTGTCAGGGCGTTACAAACAGTACAAGACGACGCTCAAGAAATCCACTTGAAACGAACAACGAACTCGAATAACGCTACCACAACCTTACATAAACAAAACCATTGGGTGTTCTCCAACCCCATAATTAACCAAGAAACAAATTTTTGGATAGATAGTCTTGAACAATACTACCTCCTACATATAATACCCCAAGGATAAAACTGAGTCACTAGTACAGGGTGACCCAATCTAGACATCCCACCACCAGGGACAACTCAATTTTCTTAGATAGAATAAGGATAACAATTGGGGAAAGAACGAACGGTATTCGCATCATAAGGGTTAAACAAAAATTATTAGTTTTCCAAGAGAACATACATGATACCCATGATGGGTCTCCCCACCATAATAATGAACACAACTTTCCTTCAGACAAAATCAAGACACTAATAGGGGGCCTCGAATGGAATTCCCAGCATTAGGGGTAGATTAATATCAGAATTCTTCCAATGAAACTTATATGAGTCCCATTGTGGGTATACCCAAAATAAAACCCAACCATCTTAAATAAATAGTATAGGATAACAACAACAAAATCAATAGAATTTTAAGGAGCTGGCATGGCCGCACAGTTGGTTCACATGGTTTGGGAAACTTTGAGTTAACTGTGAGGATCATTCTGTCCAAAGAGGAAACTTCACACAGTTTCCATTGCCAAGGATCATGGACGTGCAGAGACCATGCAGTAGCTACTGTCTCTTTTCACATGGAAACCTAGGTTGTCACACGGTTACTACTAACCGTGCACAAACTATGCACTTCAACCTGCCAAACCCAAATTTTAACCTTATCTCCAAAAACACAAGGGAACCCAAAGGGGAAAAAATCAACTCATGGTATGACATGGGAACAAGGTACTCACACAAATTTCCACCAAATGTGAGAAATTAGAACAAGATGATGACACCAGAGGTTTAAACTATTCCAATCTTTCATATTGGGGATATGACCTTGAACAAAAGTTTGAAATACTCTAGGATTTCCCCTAACTACATGCCAGCTTCTCTCCGAGGCTTATGGCTGGAGCTCAATGGATTGAAGCATCTTTGGCATCGCAGTTTGGATTTGGAAACCCCTAAACTGAACATCTTCTGCCAGTGCCAAAATAAATTATACTATAAGCTCAGATGGTCTCATTGAGACATGACACACTTCAAACCCCCTTTTCAACAACCCATCATTTTACCAAAACAAGAACTTAGTGGATGCACACACATCGCCCCTTTTTTTTCTTTGGATGGTAAACAGTGGAATGTAAGGACATGTAGAGACACATTCCTCTAGAACATAATATTTATAATTTCTTATAGGGAGACACACATCCAACAAAATAGCGACTCTCATAAGATTTCACAATAATCACCCTTATAGTCAAATGAATACATGACATCGCAAGGCATCACCGAACATGACCATTGTGGATAAAATAAAACACAAGGAGAGGGACCTTGTACTGAGTCCCAAACAACACATGATTCCAGCAAGTTTCCATAGTAGCCACTCTTGGCCAGATCTTGCACACTGGTGGCCTAACATGAACTCTTGCATCAATGATACTAAAGAAAGACCCAGAGGCCCTTTAAGACATCATTCTACAATGACAACACTAAACATCATTGACCTTAAACAACTTAGGAAGCATAAGAAACTAAGGTCTATTTCAACCTCCCACAAACACTCTCCCACTATATGGGGATCCACATAATTGAAAAAGAAGAGGGGTAAACTCAATCTCTAAACATTAAGAAAAAAGTCCTTATGTTGATCAACTAGAGGATCATCCAATGGTGAATCACCATAGGCCAAACATGAATAATACATTATAACTTCATGGGGGTGTACCCTAGCCTACAGGAAAACCCAAGGAACCAACCGATCTGGTCATTTGGTCACAATAGACCACAAACCTGAACCGAACACATGATGGGAGCCACCACATTGGCCTCCCAAATGTTTCCTCAAAAGAGACCACTGACAAACACTTCATTCGAACTTATCAATGAAACACCAAACCAAAACATCGTTCAAACAAGAGGGGTTATTGAACTCAAAACATCACACAATAATAATCCCGAAAACACATAATCCATACCTCCCAACCATACATTATCAAAACACAACACTTTCCTACAACAAATTTTATTTAAAAAAAAACAATGTTGGTGGGTTGTGCATTTACCAATGGTATCTCATGAGCCTCACACATGCATGTTTACATGCCACACTGGGAACCCACCTCATATCCATCAATATTCCCAAATAAACCTATGCATGTGGTCACCCTTGAGAGCACCAATTACAAAAAATCAAACCTTTTCTATTTTATTTAAAAAAACTTTTAACCATACTTTCCCTTTCTCAAAAACAATAACCATAATATCAAAACCCAATTTTTCATCTAATAAACCAACTTAAAAAATAATCCATAATTCAACAAAAGCACATATTCATTCCTTTCACAATCATTTTAAAACATTTCAACCCATTTCAATACAAATATAATTTGATGAAAAACACCATTTCACAAATCTCCATTTAATAAAGCACTCAACTCTTCTCGTTTTAAGAAAAGGTTCTAAACATTCATATTTTTTTTTGTTCAGTAGTCACCAAACCCAAAATCCATCTTCAACCCCCACAAAAAAATTATAGAACACTTAATTCAATCCAAAACACTTTTCCACGGTTTAAAAAAAAATTCCATTAGAAAAATATTTTCAAAACCCCAATTAACATAGTTCATACTTTCAAAAGAGGTGTAAACACATAATTTACCCTTTTAAATTATTCTGAAATTTCATTTATAGGCATTAAAAAAACATAAAACCCTTTTCAATTTACTAGAAAATAACTTCAAAAAAATTCACACTCCTTAAAGTGAACTCATTTTTTTTGCTTAAAAAAACCAAGTTTCCAAGATCCCAAAACAAAGAGACACAAGACAATGTGAGAGGAAACTAGTTTCGGTGGGTGACTTGGACATATAGTTGGTAGCCATATTCCAATCACTTCGCCGTCACAGAGAGTATTGTAAGGAAATATCCATTTCTCCACATGGCTTGCCAGGCCCTGCGAGCTCACTGAGATTATTCGCCCAACTCTCTTTTCATTTCCCATAGACATCATTAAACCATGAAAACCAAAGGAATCAGATAAATCCATTCTACCCATGGTGACTTGAATCTTGTCATGAGGTGTCCTGGCCAGGCACACTACCCATGACTGAAATTTCAAGTCCCAAAAATCCTAGCTCCAGACTATTCTGACTCTTCCCCAAATAACATGACCCAAGGGGCGAACATCCTCTGATACCATTTTGTCACGAACTGAATCTGGTCGCCGCCAAAACTGGCACAAAACCTAGCCCGTGACATGTCCCAAAGGTAATTCCCTATCCCCATAGGCTGGAACAAGTTCTCAGGTATCATTTATTTTTGTTTGGGAACGATTTACCCGAATATGAAGGCATAAAACATTAAAAACAATCAATAAATAGAATCTGAAAAATTTAAACCAAACTATGATTAAACAAAAACCAGAACTAAATAAATATTTTTAAAGACACTACAAGTGGTCTAAAAACAAATAATGACAACATAACGATATCCCCATGGACTCCACACGACAAGGGGGTCATCACCCGTAAGCCTTCTCCGCAACTCCGCCCCAATGATGGGGACTAATACCCTGAACCGCCATCACCCTTAGCCTTCCCTTCACCTGAGTCAAACATAAGAAAGTATACTTACACCCAAGGGGTGTAAGTAGGGTGTGAGCCTAAACCCAATTGGATACCACCAGATGATTCCAAAGAGCATGCAATACAATGTGAACAAAACAAGCAATTTTAATACACAAGGTGAAACAGTGGTAAAATTCAACGAAATGCAACTTTCAAATGAAAACAGTTATCAATACAAGAATTCTAGTACGTGAACACATTAAATAGACATGTGAGATACTGTAAAGTACTTCAAAAACACCCCACAACAAGTGTAAATACCACAAATCTAATGAGCATAAAAATCGGGAACACCCCTAAGCACTGGGTTGTCTCGGGCCTTATGTACCTCGTACCACAGTGCAGAGTAACCATAGAAAAATCTGTTCTCGTGCACGATCCACTATTAGGGAACATAACCATATCCTAGTGGTCCCCAATCATCATCCACATATTTTAGATAGAATTGTCTTTATCCAAATGCTAAGTGGAACTGGGAAAAAACCCATCCGATCCACTAGCCGTACTAGTACAAATCATCCCCACCTAGGTACCCGGGCTTCCCCTTTTGTGCTCAAACAATTTCAGCAAACAAAACACATCCTTTTGCATATAAAATTTCACTAATATTCACAAACAAATAGTACAGTAGAGACACACATTTTATACCTTTTAAAACACACAATAAAATAATTTTATTTTCTATAAAACAACCTCTCAAAACATCACATCGTTTTGCACCCAAAGCTCTTTAAGGTATCCACTTTGCACACTATGTGAACACTTGTAAGTCATTAAAAAAAAATTTCAGTTGATTACCCTTTAATAAAACCAACACTTTAGTTATGGGGAAACCCAATGTGAACCAAGAAGTTATATCTTTTAAAAACCACAATTTTCACACAAACATGGCACTTAAAGCCCATTTGCTTCCCAACCACCATTTAAGCAAACATTCATAGCAAAAACAAAAAAGAATAAACATTAAAAACATGATTTTCAGTCATAATAATGTTCAATAAAATCAACTAAGTAATTATAGATCAGCCCAAAATGAACCAATGAAAGATTTGAATGAAAACCCCCGAATTTCACCAAAAATTGGAACTTAAAATTTATTATCATTATAAATGCAACTAAAAAATTTTTTTATAGGAAAATTCAAGGAAAATAAACATTAAGGTACCATGAAAACAACAAGATAATTCACAAAAATTTCACAAAAAATGGAATCACCTACCAAAACCAAGGAAACCCTTGAACCATTTGTGCGAAAACTCAAACGCACCACCGCCGCACCTCAAGGAAGGTAAACCAGAACTAAAACCAGATTTTAAGACCATGAAACGCAACATAAAATCGTAATTTTTTAAACCGTAATCCCTGGAAATTAGGAACCTCAATGATAAGGGAATAAACCCTAAGTAAATTGGATGTAACCCTAAACAAATTGAAAGAAGAAAGAAGGAGAACAACTTACTTAAAATATCTTGTATAAATCTCCCCCAAAAATATTAGTATATGATTTTAAAAGTACTCAAACCTTTAAGGGAGGTTCGAAAAAGGATATGGAGATCATTTAAGAATTTTAATGGGGGAAAAGAGTAAAAATTGAGAGAGATATGAAGGAATGAACTTACCTCTTCAAATCTAGAATATTTGAGGAAGCCTATGATGTTCGTCACAAAATAGAATTTAACCAGATCTCCAAAGAGGGGGGAGAGAGAAGGGCCATTCGTCTGGGTTCCATGGGCCTGGATCCACTTGGAATCACCCAAAAATCCCAAAAAATGAATAAGATATAACATAATCAAAATTTATTTTAAAACAGGAATTGGGTTTTTGGGCAGGACCAACCCCTTAGATAAAAACCCAAATAAAACCTGGTTATTGATTTCTAAAAGCTCCAAATTACCTTGGTGGTGTTACAAGGTTAGGGTAGGTCAAGTAGGGATTTGAATGGATGAAATATGTTGAAAAATGAAAAAGTTATAGAAGATAAACAATTTATTTTTTAATCTGAAATTGGGCTCACAGTTTGTCCCTATTCATGAATACTCATCTATTCCTCCCAAAAACCTAGGTAAACCCCCAAAACAAAGCAAGGATGTAAATTAAATTGAAAAAATACCTTTAAAATATGTCTTGTATGTGATACTAGCATTGGACGAAGCTGGTGACACTCTATGATGTCTGATAAGCACCATTAGAGTTTTTGTTTGTTTGTGTGAATTGTACTATTTATGGTTTTCCTTATAAATTCATGCCTACATAAACACTTATATTAATTGTGCACCATTGGGTGGTATCTTACTGTGATTTTCCTCACACCATACACGAGCCCTTTAGGATTCATGTATTCATTAGGGATTTTTGTGTGGGAAAGTGGTCAACATCAGGAGTTGGACTGCATTAGCTATTTCATAGAGATGGTATGGACCGTAACGTCATTCCTAGAAGGTGTTTATCATGTTCTAATTTCATTCCTATATCATCATGCTTACCTTGTTAAATTTAGATCATGTTGGTTAGACATTGGAGACCTTATTAGATATTTTCTTGCAATAAATGAATGCTTGGTTTGTTTAGTAGTTACAAGTGGGGTTGAACATGCTAATCTGTTTACATTCCGCTGATGTAGTTCATATGTATTGCTTCACCTATTTGTTTATACTAACTGGGCTTCCGCTATATGGGTCTGGTTTGAGTATGTTGACATGATTATTTGTGATGCATGTGATATATATTATAGCTCATACTAGTATAAGTTTTATCCTATGAGAGGGTATAGCCTTCCCGCTATACCTATTTATACCCACATTGTTAGTCGGAAAACTTTGGCATTCGGGGAGGTGTTCCTAAGTTAGTAACAACCGTCCTATTTAGCACTGTTCGGGTGGATTTTTAGTTACATGTCATTTCAAAGTGGTATCAGAGGAGTTCTTGAAACATATATAGTAGCTGTGTTTTGTTGGATACTAATTTTATTGAGACTTAAATTTTATATTTCTTCTGGATTTATTATTTGAGATATGGTATACTGGAAATAGGTTGTCAGTGGAGCTGGGTGTCACATTTCTTCTGAGGTGCCTGCAGCCCTAGGTGCGAGGGATGGACCATGTTACCATGGTTGAGAATTTCTATTTTATTATTCTCTTATTATAGTTTATATGATTTCCACCCAGCTGCCCCAAATTGTGTGATACATTATTGATTGTGATATGTAACCCTTGATCTGTTTTGGTAAGGGAGAATTGGAATTTGGCCTGGTATGGCAAGGAGTGTTTGTTTGGATTTGGATATCCACAATTTTAGGGTATTTCAATTTCATAACTGCATGTATGCCTTGTGAAGTGATAATTCCAAGTGAATAATATCAATTTCCATGATTTTTATGCATTAAAATGTGAATAGGGGATATTACTGATAAAAATGATTGTTTATTATAATGTGTTATGTCATGATTAGTATATTTGTAGAATTTCATGTGGCAGGATATTGGGTCTGGCTCTTGTACGAGCAGGCAGGTACTATGTTTGAGGTGACATTGATCATCTGGATTGGGTGACTTGGTCATCGGTTTGAGGTAACATTAGATGTCAGGATGGGCATGACCCAAGTAAATTTTGATATATGGCTCTTCTGATGGCGGTTAAGGAGGCCATGATGTCGGGATTCCATGGGCATGGGTTGCTATAGGGAAGAGTAAGGGTAGTTGGTTTATGCTTCCTATTTACTTCCTTCCTTATTTTTGTTGAATATATATTGTTATAAATATGAGTTGTCTTTCCATTAATGGTATTCAGCGGGTTCCTTTTAGTCGACTAAGGTGGAGAGTCATGCAGGAGATGGTACAATGCCGAAGGAGCAGGATCAGGTTCAGGATCCGGTGCAGGAGGAGCATAAGCTGCTGGTAAAGGATCAAGGATATGAACATGTTCAAGATCCAGTGGTGGAAGGATAATAGTTGGGTTTAGCAGTGTCTAGACCATGTCTCGATGAGCAGCTCCATGCAAGCTGGGTACATGTCTTGTTGGGGATCGACAGAGGTGCCCAGGGTACAGAGCCATCAATGGAATATCTGACGTGGGAGTTCTAGTAATAGGACCCACTACTTTTTTCAGGGTGAGGGTGGTATGTAGGCGCCTGGTAACTGGATATAGAGAATGAAGATGCTTTTCGAGCAGCTCAAAATACCTCCAGGGTGGAGTGTCAAACTGGTGATGTGCATGTTGCAAGGACCGACGAAGCACTGGTGGGATGTGTAGGTTCATGATCACAGGAATGAAGGAATAACATGGAAAGAAGTTGATTAAAAATAAATTGATCACATTTTCCAAGATACAAAGAGGGAAGATAGAGTATGAGAGTTCTTGATTGTTCAGTAGGGAGACATGTTTTCCATGGACTATGCCGCTACTTTCCCTAAGCTATCTCACTTCGCAATTGTTATGGTATGCGATGACGCGACAAGGGTGAGGCGCTTAGAGGATGGATTATAGTAAACCATTCAGTTACAGTTGAATATCTTTAGGATTGTATTATTCTCAGAGGCGATGAACCATGAGATCATATAATAGGGTAACCAAAGGTATAGGCCCCATGTTGTCCAGGTGATAGCTTCAGGTGATGGTTCAGATGGTAGGAAGCAAGGACGGGGTGATTTCCAATAGGGTATTCTAGAAAAGGGCTCAAATAGAACACCTATAAGTAGTTCAGAAGTGGGTTTATTTTAGTGTGAGTAGCCATGACATATTCGTACTCAGTGTGATAGGCCTACAAAGGAGTGTCAGGCATGTGTACATGTCTTGAATTTGGAGAGGTTTTGCAGAAAGCCTTCTCAGAAACTAGGCAGGTAAGGACCATTACAGACTGTGGCATCTAGAGTTGGTTCAGGTACGGTACTAGAAGAGGGTAGCTAAGTTTCAGCTTCACATGGAGGATGTGATAGAGACACCATGACCCATATTAGGGGTCCGTGGCTCGTGATTGAGAAAGCACCACCGGGAGGTCAGACATTATCCAACTGTACATCTTTCCAAGTGCATGTTGTGGAACTTCTGGGGGATGAGTAGGCTGGTGAGCCGACGATAGTTAGAGGTACACCATCAGGGTGGTCCTGAAATTCTTGTTTTTTTGTCATGAAGTACTGAGGCATGTCCATTTTGAGTAGACGAGTTTCACATGATTCATTTGGATGGACTAGATTATGGTCAGTGGGATTGGTGCCATATCAGGTGTGTGATATATTTACATATATGTATGAGATGTGTGGCATCGGGGCATTGATGATGCATGTTACATGAAGTTCATTGGGCATCAGGCCATTGAGGATGCAGGTTACATGGGGTGCATTGGATATCAGAGCATCGAGGATGTGAGTAACTTAAGGTGCATGGCATCATGTTTATTTTTAGCATCCATGGGAGGCAGGACCTTGAGGAGGTGGACACTGATGTGGTGCGAGATATTTTGCGGGTGGTAGAAAAAACATGAGAGCCCCAGTGTGGCACTGGGGTAATAATGCATCAAAATAGGACCATATTGTGGGAAACATGTTAGTGAACCATTCCATTATTGAGTTTTGTATGGTTGAGACCGAGTTAAGAAATTACTAAGCTGGGATCCCCATGAGGAATTTAGTCAGAACCATTGATATTGTGGGAGTCAGGGTTACTTTTATTGGGATGGCATGTTCGTGTGTCATCTCTGAGTTTTATTTCATTGCTCGGGAATGAGCTGTGTTATGATGGGAGATTTTATGAACCTAGTTTTTTAGAAAGGTTCAAAATTTTGACCAAATTTGAATTTTTGACTTGTTTCTGAATAAAATGGGAAAATGTAGGAAGTTCTGGAAATTTATAGATTATAAGTCGTGTACTCTAATATTACATTATGTGTAATGGTTAGGCATGTACCAGCCATGTTCTCACTGAGTACATGAAATGTGGTGACCATGTAAGAATTTCCAACTTCAAGGCGTGTTGGATTTCTTGACATGTTTTGTTGTCTCCTTTCATCATGTCGGCTATGTTCTAGTATTGTGTCGACCCATGTGGTGTGTCCAAGCCATGTGGCTACCAATTCTTAAATAGGAGTACAGACAAGGAAACTACACGGAGTGTATTCATTTATAAACACCATGTACTTTTATTTTTATTCACATGAATGAATGAGCGGTGTGTCTAATTTCAGGAAACAACTTCTTCTTCCCCAACTTCGGAACAGGTCCATTATGAATGCCTGAATTATATACGATTCCCTAGAATCTTCAACCGGATTTTGTTCTTCAATCTATTTGTGGTTCCAAGGTGTCAATAGTGAGGCTAAACACATACACCTTGTTCCATTCTGGATCCTTTGCCTCACACGTCATAGATTACATTAGAGTGGAATTGATGGGATTTAAAGGAAACATAGATCTACGAAGACCAGATTATAATTGGAGCTTGATATCAAATGTTCCTACATCAATGCGTCTCACATAGGTGGTTAAAATCTTAATTCTTGTTTTCTCATACTTTTTGGTGGCATGAACTTTAGCGCATTTTTGATTATTTTGAGCGAGACCCTGTTTTATCTGCTTTTGAATATCAAACTAATTATAAGACCTATGGGATGCCTTTCGGTAGGTGCTTTCACCACTTTTCATGATCGAGGCCTAGTGAGGGGTAATTTTTAATTGGGGAATTTTAGCCGAGGGATGCCAAAATGGTTATAATTAAATTTTATTTTTATAAACTATTGAGATTAGTTTTTCATAAATTGATATGAATTGTTAGAATATTTAATGCCTTCAATGCTGGTATGAGACATCACTTCGTTCGTACATTTCATCTTTTAAGTTTTTTTTCCTTATTTAAAATTATTTCTATTGATTATATGTGTATTTTATGAATTCCATATGCTAGAACCTTCACGTTGTAATGGGAATGGACTGGGTATTGTTTAGTGATGTAGAACACAGGTTGGGCGTGGCCCGATTTACATTGGCCGGTCCGGACCATGAGATTGGGTGTCATGGAGGGTAGATTGATGTAGTGTGATTGTCAGGTTGTGCATGGCCTGCGATACTCATATTCTAAATATATTGGACTTGATCGACATGGTATTAGGGGAATGAAGGGTCATATATGTTGTGGCTTCAGTACTATTTTGGTGATTGTCACTCACCCAGAACATTGAGCAGTGTGCACTGAGAGAGACTTCGTGATTTGGTGGGTTTGACAACTAGTGTTGTTAGAGGCCCCTGTTAGTAACAGTTTGTATACTATTGGTTGGGTGGTACTATCCGTAGGATACAATGTAGAATTTGAGGAGCCTTAAGGGGATATCATTGAGGTTATCGGGTCGGGGGTAGAGGCACACTGTTATTTCTGGGAAGACATCATTGTCCCTATGTTTACATTATTTGAAGGCATATATTGTTTTCCAAATGGTTACTTTATTTGAGGATAGGCATTGATGTTCCTCTAAGATCCTATTTATCAAGAGCTCCCTCGGGAAGTCGTTAGTTGAGACATGTGGTGTTAGGGGGAACATAGTTCTAGGTTACATGATAGAGATTTTGGCATTGGCCGAAGCAGGTGACACTCCATGGTAGCTACTGAGCACCAGTGGAGTTTGTGTTTGTTTGTGTGAATTTTATTGTTTGATGTTATTCTTTTAAAATCATTCCTACTAGTGTCTTATATAATGTATTCACCATTGGCTGGTATCTTACTGAGATTCATCTTACACCCTATGTGGGCCCTTTAGGACACATGTAGATTTTATGGTTATATGTGTATGAAAGATGTCACCTTCAAGAGAGGGACTTCATTAGCTATTGCATGGAGATGGTATAAACATGAGGTCTTACCTATCTTATGTTTACATTGTTTTTATTTCATTCCTGTATCATCTAGCTTACCTTGTTAATTGTTTCTACTTTTGGTTATACATTTATTCCCTTATTATATAATGACTTTCTGTAGACGCATCCTTGTTTTTTTATTAGTTAAAAATTGTTTTCATCATGTTTTTCTATTTAAATTTTGTTTCTGTTGTTTATATTTATTGCATCTTCCATTTGATTCTATTCATTTTGCTTATTCTTTTTGGGTCTGGTTTTAGCATGGTGAGACGTCTATTTCTATTGCATGTTATATATATTATTACTCTGACCGGTAGCATTACTATCCTCATAGAACGTTTACCCACCACACTATACTTATTCAGAATGTCATTGGTTGTCTACATCCTTTGGTGTTAAGGGAGGTTCACCTAAGTTAATAACACCCAACCCGTTTAGCACTATTCAGGTGGGTGTTTGGGTCTGGGAAATTACATTCATTGTCTAGGAACAAGATATTCATTCTGGTAAATCTGTATAGCTCTCAAGGAAATTTGAAATTTCATGGGAATCACCTTAATTAAAACTATTTGAATGACTGGGTATTTATTGGTGAACTATCAATGATCATCTTCATCTCCAAACTGTTGCATTTTCTATATGTTTTTCACAAAGACATGGACACCTAGAACTTGAAACCACACAATTATCTATAATAATAGAATATATGATTTTATATTTATTTATATCTTTATAGTATAATGAATATAACATTATGATAAAAATAAGGCATTCATACTCAAATTATAAACATAGTCAGTTTGATGGACTTCATTAAGTGTTCTAATGAAATAATATATATAATTAACAATATGATGTTATTGGTAGTGGTATTGGTCCAATTGTTTAGAAGTTTTCATTATGATTGTTATGATAGAAGGAATATATTCTGCTTCTAATAAATTTGATTCTGATTAATTGGACACAAACTCATTATGAAAATTGAAAGTAAAAATAATGTTTATTCATGAATACATAATAGATTACTCTAAGTATGGTAAAAAATAATTTTCCAGATAAAAAAATGATAGAAAATGAATTTGAATAATTGTTTAGAAGATATATGTGATTTCCAAAACTAAATTAATTTAAAATTTAGGAGTAACTTCTAATTCTAAAACCATTCCATTTTTGGAAACCACAAATACCAACATTTAAATTAGAATAATTACTATTAAAACATAGAATACATCTTATTTTTGAAAATTGTATTCATAATTATGATTTAATCCGTAACTTTTCATGATTATATAACCCTTCTAATTAAGATAAACTGTATGATGTTTGAATATAATAAATCCCCCCTTATAATAAAAAAACATTTCATAAGGATATTATTCTCCCACTTAAAGTAATAACTATCCTTTATAAAATATTTTAATATGTAAATTATTTGTTCCACTTTTCATATAAATGTATATTTTTGGGATAAATCCCCATCTATAATGATTTTCTACATGAATAATGATATATATCTCTTAAATTAATTTTTCTACCCCATGAAAGAATTTCCCCCTTTATAAATTTCAAAATGAACCAGCAAATGTATTGAGTTTTGTAAAATGTTAAAAGGGGAAAGAAAATAATAATAAATTTTACTAACTAACTATTCATCAATAGGAAATATGAAATAACATTAAACCTATTATAATTGGAAAAAAATTAGGAAAAATAAAATTCGGATGGAAATAATAATTAATTCCTAAAATGATAATACAATTATTTTTTAAAAAATAATTAAATAAAAGTTCAAATGAAAAAAAAATTATTTGCTTTTTAATTAATTCAAAATGGTTTTAGTTTTCTTAAAATCATTTTGATTCTCCACTATATTTTATACTATTTCTTTTTGATCCTAGAACATTTCATAAAATTGTTGGGTTTAGTTCGTCATCATTATATTTTTCACATGGGATGATTTGAAACATGTCACATCCAAATGAAATTAATGATTCAGGGTATTCAAGTCTTTTATTTCAGGAATAATTTTATTTATAAAACATCCCAAAACCATCACACATTCATCAATTTATTTTGTAAACCAATAGTAGGATTTAGTGCATTATTTCTAAAACTTCATCACAAAATCAGAATTATCATCATTCAACTTGATATTAGCATCGATCATATATGAGAACTTTATAACCTTATTACATTCCTTTTGTGAGCATGATAATTTACATATAAAACCATAAAATATTCCACATTACAAATTGATAATTTTGTAACCATATTTTATGATTATAATTTGGATTACTGACTTTATGAATCATTTATCTAATAGATTCATGTCTTTAAAAAATATATTATTCCTTCAAGTCTCATAAATGTTTTAATAATTTATTAACCTCTTTGAACTATTATCTTATTGATTAATTTTGATTATTCATTCTCAATTTTATGGAGTTTAGCATGTTTGGTTCTGATTTCACATTTGATTACATTCCATTTATCAATATTCTTAGAATCCTTTTCACCAATTTCTATATTTTCAGTTAATTATATTACCTCCCAATCATTAGTGTCAGCATTATCATCATACTTATTTGAATTTTGATTCTTTTTATCTTGAATAAATTACGATTGGTCTCCTTTCTCTAAATGGTTCGTTCTTTTCATAATGTTGAGATTTTTATTTTTTATTGTTTTCGATGGAAATTCTGATAATTACGCCTCAAATGATTTTAATGAAAACATATTGTATTATGTTTCATTCTCATAGGCATATCTATCATAATTATGATTCTCTACATTCAATTGATATTCATTTTATACATAATTTGCATCCCATTCCTCTAATTAATATAATATATCTCCATTTTCTTCATATTCATTGAATTATTATTCATATTAATCTTTTCCATCACCTTCTAAATCATTCCCTTCTTTATCAATTCCTACAACATCTTCATCATGTTATACATAAAACTATTTATCTAACTAGGTATTTTTAATTAAATCTCATTTACCAGATTTCAATACATTTCATTGAGGTACTCGAACTGATTACTTATCAAGAAAATATTCTTCTCCATTTTTTCAATATAAGGATTTTCATCATGTAAAAATATGATTCTTGAAAAAGTAACCATGTATCCATGTTTACCTGATTAGTATGAGATAATGGAAAACCAACCTTCCTAGATTCACTTTCAACCCCTTTTAGTAGATTTTCACAAACAAATCATCTATGAATATCATTATTTATTTATTTTTATTTTATTCATCTAGAAAAGTTTTTGTGACATGAATCCTTATATACTTCGCTATTGCTGGGTCAATTCTGATAATCTTATCTGCTAGTTTCCTCGTAGTATTATTTTTCATCCACTCATCTAAGACTTCATCTAGGAGTCTATTTTGTTTATATCATTATTAGGTTTGGGGGATTTATCATTCTTTCAATTTTTTTCTCAACCTGATCAACATTCATAGAATGATCTACTGAAGAGTCATCGAAAGTAGGTATGTCAATAAATATATTTAATTTAGAATCAAAACTAAATCTCATCCTATTAATTTTATCATCAATGATGAAACAAATATTTACTTTCCCCAGACTTTATTTAATCGAAATCTTGAAAAAAATCTTGCATTCAACCATTAATTTTCTTTTTAGAGCAAAAATCATAAATATTTTGTCATTATGGATCTAGTATTTAGGTTATTTTATGGTTATAATGATTAATCTGATATGATTTATCTTCCTTAAGATCACTAAATAATAATGAATAAAAACATTTGATAATTTAATTATATATAGATCTCATTTCATTAGTATAAGAAACCCTTTTATCCATCCTGAGATTACTTGATTGTTCGGTGTCTGATGGATAACGTTCTAAATTTTTTTATAATGATCAAATAAAAGATCATTGGATTACATACTATTAAATTTAATGAGATAATTAGGAAATTATGTGACAGAAAACAAGAATCACCATCTAAACGTATTCCGAACAGACATGAAACCATTACATAAGACAATTTTTATGTATTTTCATTCATAAAAACTATATTTTTTAAAATTAGTCATCTTATAAATGTTTATAGAAGCATAATATATTCTAACATGAATAATGTAAATAATATTTGAATGATTTAGTAAATTACAAAAATAAATGGATTCCTATCTTTGAAAATTAATAATCTTCCCCAAAGAAGAATCATATTATTCATAAAAGGATCCTTCTATTAACCTTTACATAAAAGTAAAACAAAATTATAGTCTTCATAGAAATACATCAAATTGAGATTACAACTGAATCGTGTGAATTATAATTAAATAAAAAAACTCTTAGACAAATCAATATAAGAGTAACAGCATCATGGGAGGAGAAGATGTGGCTAGACAATGTTGTACAAAGTGGTTCCCGATTAATATAGCTACTCGGGTAAAATTTTAACTTCCAAAAGCATTTTAATTGGTCAAGATTCAAAAAATTAGTATTCTACAGTTATAATTCATTCAATGAAATATTTGAATTATTTCAAAACTCTAATAGTTTTAAAATAATTATCATATTTTTGATGAAAATAAATAATTTTTGTACTAAAATTATTGAACAAATATTTTACCAAACAAAGAGTAACAACATTTTTAAAATAACTATCATAATTATATAGTGCTAAAACATGAAGAAAGAGAAGTTATTTTCAAAGAGAAGATATTAATTAGTATGACTGAATTTTTCTTCTTATGTTTTACAAAATATGATAGTTTTTATTATAAATCATAGAATACAAATGTTTTTCTTTATATAATAATTATAGTAGTTATTCTAGAAAACTAAATATATTTTATAAAAAAACTAACATTAACCATAAAAGAATATATTATATTTTTTCATCAAATAAAAAAAAAAATAACAAAAATTGAGTTTGAAAAAAATTATTACATCTTATGAGATTGAAAATCCTTTTGAGGATTCTAAATCCATCAATTTTATAATGATTAATTTGAATGAAAATAAACATTAAAAAATATTTAAAGGAAGATAAAATAAAATAAAATGATTTTTTAGAACAATCAAACATGTGTACTCCCCCTATATCAAAAATTAATATAATGTTAGATAATGCGTAAATAATAAGTATATATCAAATATTATTTTTCATTGATAATTCAATGATTTTTTTCAATATATTCAAATCTATCAGAAGAAAGGGGTTTTTTAGAAATATAAGCAACTTGATTATGTGTTCCAATGAATTGTAAAATAATATATACTTTTGGTTTGTGATACAAAAGGAAATATTATCCTATATCTATGTGTTTAGTACGTGAGTGATTTCCAAGGTTATTTTTTAAGGAAATGGTTCTTTTGTTGTCACAGTTTATTTTAATTTTTTTCAAACTTATGACATATTATGTGAGTGTGTGTTTTATCTAAAACACCGAAGCACAAAATCTTATAGCTAACACATATTCTGCAACATCAGTGTAATGTGAAATATATAGTTGTTTCTTATAAGACCATAAAAATGTTGAGTCTCCTAATAAATCTCACATTCCGTATATACAATTATATTCCATTTTAAAAGCACAAAATTCAGTATCTGATAACATTTTTAGTTCAAAAATATTTCATGATGAATAGAAAACTCTTAAATCCATAGTTCCTATATGATCATGAATTTTCATTGATTTTAGACAAGTTTCATTTGGTTTATATTTTTATTTTAAAAATAAGCTTACATAAAACATCATGTCTGGAAGACTATCAGTTATGTATAGTAAACATCATATAATACATAAAAGAAATTTATTTTCAACTAGTTGCATAGCTTCATCATGATATAGAGTATTCCAGGTATCTATAAGAGTAAAAATTACATTTACTAATATCGTATCAAATCTATTTATGAAGAACTATAATATACATATGATAATATATATATATACCTTCTGGGTTTTTTTGATATTAAAAAACAAACGGAAAATGTAAACTCACCCATCATACTCATATCAAACTCATATTACATAAGATACACAACATAATCTGTAAAATATTATTGAGTTTATTTGAATATAAAGTTATCAAAATATATTTTTACATTCGTAATATTATTTAAATGTTATTTTATAAAATCTGTTGAATCTGTAGCTCACTTAACAAAGTTGTTTTGTATAAAAAATAATGGTAATCTATCATATGGGTATATAGTGTCTTTCTAAATTACACATTTAATTATTATGTTTATAAACATTTTATGGATATTTTTTATTTCCAAATCCATTTTTTATTCAATATAAAAGTCGTTTTGGACATATTCATTAATAAAAACATTCTTTAGATCCATTTGAAACTGTTTAAAATTAATGAAATTTGTAATGACTATTAGAATACAAATATAAGTCACTTTTTATACTGATGAATAGGTTTGTTAATAGTCTATTCCTTATTTTGGGTAATATCCATTTTTTTTAAAGTCTAGATATATTTTTAATAATAATTATTCATTCATCAAATTTGAATCTAAATATTATTTTACTCCAATTATATTAGTTTCATTAGGTCCATTCTCTATAGACCATTAATTATTCCTCTCATATTCACTAATATCATTTTTCCTTGCCTTAATCGAATCCTCTTCACCCAATGCTTCATCAGGAATATTAGGTCTATATTGGGAAAAATGTCTAGATGTATAATTTCATAACTTATGGAACATCTAGTCTTATGAGATTGATCAACATCACCAATGATATTGTCCATAAAATGATTACTTTGAAAAAAACGACATCATAGATTTTGAAGATTTTTTTCTTCCACATAAGGTATAAAATCATCATAAATATTAACTACAAAAACAATTTGTTGAGTTAAATCCTTAAGAGAATATGATTCTAACAGAGGACGAAAATCAGTTTTTGAAAAAACATCAGAAGATATTTGGTGGGGTTGATTGAAAAAAAATGTCCGGTTTCATCAAACATAAAATGTATTGTTTCCTCAAATTTATTTGATTTTTTATTAGAAATTATATATGCCTTCAAATTAGTGTAATAACCCATAAATATTACATCATTATATGTGGTTGAAATTTTATATATGTTATAATTCATATCTACGATGAATTCATTACATCCAAAAACATTGAATTGATATTTTTTTTGTGTTTGTACTTGGGCACAACTCATAATGAGATATATAAGAATGGGTTTAATCAAAAATAAACTTATAGTATAATATGTAGTAATAACCACATCAGTATAAAAATGTGTATAAATTTAGTATTTAATCAATATGGTTTTAACTACTTCTAAATGAATTCTAATCCTTTATTGAAATAAACTATTTTTCTAAGTTGTTGTAGGAACTAAAATTTTGTGTTCTATACATTTCTCAATACTTATTTTTTAAAATATAAATTTAAATATTATAAACCATGACCACTATGAATAGATATCAAGGTAATTTTTTTTATCATCTTTAACTTCGGATAAAAAATATTTGAAATAAAAAAAGTTTTCAATTTACTTGTTCGAAAAAATAATCATATTTTTCTACTTCAATCCTCATATAATAAAAATAAATAGTATTTTACTCTGTATCTATGAGTTTTTTTATAGGACCAAATAATCCAATGTGAAATAACTATAATTGATATGATGTTGATAATTCACTAATAGAATTAAAACTTGACTTCTAGAAGTTACTATATTGAATAGGGTAACATATTTTTAAAAAATCAATCATCTATTCTGACATATCCTTAACTAGTCTTTTCATAATCAATATAGAAGTGTTTCTAAAGTTACAGTCTCCAAAACATATATTCCAAAAATATAATTGATCATCTATTACAATAGAGAATGTAAATACATGTCTCATATGGTTTTCTATGGAATGATTATAAATATTCTCATGCTGATTGGGATAAAGGAAAAATTCATTCTTGGAACTATGTTCTAAATATATCTCATTTATAACATTCAAATTGTAACATTTAGTAAATAATTAAAATAATCTTATATGGGTTTTCTTATTCCATTAAACAAACAAAACATTTGAAATCAATTCATTACCAAGAAGAAAAATATTTCATAACCCTATAATTTCTACATGGGTATTATATCCAAAATTAATGTTTCCACATTTCAACAAGATAATATTTTAGAAATAGTATTTATATCTAGTCCTATTCATGGAAAAAACACTAACCATATACAATCAAATCTTGTTTTTTGTAAAATATTTTCTTTCATGAAACAAAATACTTTATAATTTCGTCATCAAAACCTTCTTGGGTTCGGTAATGTCAGAAAATTAAACATTAGGAATCAATATATTTTTTGAAAAATTTTCATCATAGAAACATAATTAAGGAAATTTATTTAAAGGTCAATTTTTCTCCCAATTTATACCATAGTAAATTAAATTCAAAATAGAGATATTTTGAAACAATTAAATTATTATTAAGAACTATTTTTAATATGAAAAATCCATTATGGAACTAATCCCATGTGGAAATTGTTTTTCAACATTTTATCAAATCCTGGATTACTAGTGGAAATGTTTCAAAAAAGTTTCCTCAATGAATAAATTTAAGATTTTAGTTTTACATATATGTTCTTATCCTCTTCAATAATATTTTGGTAATTTATTTTATTAAAACAAGTTTTTAAATAATTATTATCTTAAATAACATCCTCTAATTTATATAAAAATTTGAAATTTTTAAAATTAGACTTATTAAGATCGCTATAATGATCTATTATTCCATTTTTAAAGAAATATATTATTGAATTTTTATTTATGATGTTTTTTGAAGGCATTATAGCATTCATTTTATAATATTTTTGAAAAATATTAATCTTATTAATAAGTGGGTAATAAATTATCATCACTATCTAAGGAAGATTCTTATTAGATGATTTTGAATCCTTCTCATCAATATAGTATGCACATTGACACATATTAGTATTATTATTAGTTATTCATAAATTTATTATAAAACTTTAATTAAATTGTGGTACATTAACAAAATTTTATATGTTCCTATGTCTATAAAATTTATTAATAGATTAATTTTCACTTTAATAACATCCACTGTCACTCCATGTGTTAGCAACCTTCAAAATTTTCATTCCCATTTATATGTTATATCCCATGGAATTCCATTCTAAATTCCTATATTTTATATATTTCTATTCTTATGTGGAAAATATGATCTAATATGTATAGATTTATTACATTCATAACAAGTAATATCTTGCTTCATTTAATTTATATCATTATTACGTTCCTTAAAACGATCTTAAAAATCCTTTTTCCAAATGTTATATTACTAATTCATAAAAAAAATTCAAATTCATTCTCATAATGTTCAAAACCACTTAAATCAAAATGAATAAAAACATTTACTTTCTTTAGGATTTGACAAAATCTATATCACATTGATCATTTTGGGGCAAGGTATTAGTTTCCAAAGAAACTACTCCATTTTTCATTTTATGTTTTTTTAATTGCTTTTTTATCATCCATAATACAAATTAGTGGTTCCAATTATATCTTCAAGAGTCATATTGTTCAACATTATAGTTTCATTAACATTTATTATCTACAATTCCCATTAATTTTTCATAATATCTATTTTCTTCTCCCCAAGAATTTCATCATCAATTCGTTTTTAACAAATAGACTGTAAAAGTTTAACAACATTGATGAATCTTGGATGCATCATAGTAACTCATTCACGAGAAATAAAATAAAATTCATGACAGTCTGATGTTAACATTACTCTTCTAGTCTCAATAACATTAGACATACCAAAATTGTTGATATATAACTTTTTCAAAATACTGTTTACATCTTCACAAGATGATATTTTAATAAAAACGATTCTGATCATAGAGAATAAAAAAATATCTATAACTCTATAATTTTAATAATTTTCATATTTTCCAGAATTTCTAAATGTAGTAACTTATTAATTAGGTATATTATAGTTTTCAGGAAGCATAAAAATGTTATCAAACCTATTGTTAATAAAAAAAATTCAACTTTATCTCCCTAGTACTCGTAGTCAGCAATATCAAAGACAGACGGTCAACTGGGATTCATGATATCTATTTAATCAATATTTAGATATTTGATTTTTATAAAAAAAATATTTTCTTAAAAAAAATTCATGATTTAATGTTTATAAAAATTATATTTAAATGAAAAGAATAAAAGAACATGAAAATTATAAAATATGTAAAGAACAATAAGTAATTTAGTAAATTTATAAAAAAAATTACAAATCTATTTACTTTGATCTGATACTTATTGTTTGATCAAAACATATGTTCCTTGTATATTGTTAAATCTAGTCATAGAAGAGGGGTGAATTTTGGTTTTTAGAAATAAATTATTAAAAAATTAAATTAAAAATTGATAAATATATCATCATGAGAAATAATCTATCTTGGCCCTCAGTCTGATGAAAAAGAAACCAAATAATAATTTGTTACAATATGATTATACTTGTGAAAATGAAAATGTATTAATATGGATTTTATTAATGAGAGTATGAATCAAAATCACAGTATATATGATAATAGAAATAGAATATAGTAAATTTAATAAAATAATAAAATAATACTATTATATGAACACTAAAAATATAATCCTGTATGCAATAATAAATAAATATAACAACTAACAATGACATTCGTATTTTAAAATTATATAATCATTTAACCTCACTAGTATGGTTTTCACAATCCATGACTAATGTCATCCTTATTTTATAGTTACATGAAGTTTTTCCTTTCCACGTCTATGAAATAAATCGATATGATTAATTGAATATTTTTCAGCCTATTTCCTAAATCACTCGATATATATATAGGTTTGCTTTTCTACATAGTCTATGTATAATTTGATCCAATGCATTAGAATATCTATCATCCAATACCAAGATTCCCATAATCGTAATAACAAATCATTTGTAGAAAAAATTACAAACCAATTCCCAAGGAGAAAACCTAAAAAGAATTCCTTATGAATTATAAATATATTAAAAATTTACAAATACTGAGAAAAATATGATCATATGTGGTAATCATCACAGTTCTCATCAAAATGATAAATATAAAGTGACTCATCTTACTTCAAACTCATCAAATGATTGGTTATTTATAAGTGAACTATCAATGGTCAACATGGTCTCTTAATTTTCATATTTCCCTATGTTTTCCAAGAGGACAAGAAAATATGAAATATAATGTTTCATAATGATCTGTCATAATAGTATTTCCATGCTCATATTGATTTAAACCATTTCAATATAAGATAAATTCCATTACCATAGATATAATTATTTTATATTTATATTATAATCATATACAGTTTGATAGATATTAACAAGTATTTGATTTTGATAATATCTACGATTATTAATAATATGTTATCTATACCATTATATATACAATTTTCAAGACATTGTCATTACAATAGTTTAGACCGAAAGTCTAATTTCTGGTACTGATAAATTTGATTCTGATTAATCATATATTTACTCAAATGATAATCTTACTGACGAGTAATGGTTATACTCGAATACATTATATATTATTCTATATGTGGTAAAAAATAATGTTTTCCACCTATATATACTAATATAATCTAGACATAAACTCTTTGTAAAACATTTTTAGAAGGTTTTTGATATTTTTAAAACTAAACTTATGGAATAATAAAATTTATTACTTTTGAATAAAAAATTCGATAATTAATTTTTTTCTTATCTAATAATGGAAACAAATATAATTAAAATAATTTTTTTCAGTAAGGAATACAATTTTTGTTGAGCATATACTGGATTTACCCTCAAATGATTTCATAATATTATTTCACATATATTTATTAATTTGAATGTAATATTTATTTCTAAATATTTTAGGGTAGATTATATTCTATTATTTTGATATAAATATTCTTCTTAGGACGAATACATATTAAATAGATTATAGTCTTACTCAAGATATTTTAGAATTATCATTTTCCAATAATGTTCTAGATATTTCACTACATCTTCAAATTCCATTTTCATCTTCTCAATTTTACATTCATATATCATATAGTATTCTTGTAAAAAAATTTATTGATATATTAATATTTTATACAATATTTCTAGTTGAGATTTATTTAAATAAATAGTTACTTGGTGAATTTATTATGTTTTAAAAACCATCCGTTAAAGTAATTTTCTCGTTTAAACTCTGTAACTAAATTGACTTTACAAAATTCTTTTGTTAATGATGTTTTATATTTATAGAACAATACTATTTTTTCTATGTATTCAACAACTTATATGAGAGTATTTTCAATTTTCTACATTTTCTAAGATTCTTTTTCATGACTCTTGATTCCAAATACAGTTCCTATTCATCATCATGTTTACCTGTGTAAAACTAATGTATAAATGTAAAATATTTAAAATTGAAATTTCTATAATATTACTTAATTTCACTGTAAATAAATAATATGTGGCATAATGTTAAAAAAAACTTCAT
This sequence comes from Viscum album, assembly GCA_963277665.1. Taxonomy (NCBI): domain Eukaryota; kingdom Viridiplantae; phylum Streptophyta; class Magnoliopsida; order Santalales; family Viscaceae; genus Viscum; species Viscum album. The sequence continues at coordinate 1,183,305,966 of OY728159.1, forward strand.
ATTTTGTTCTTTATTCATCTAGAGGATAAGTATTAAATCAAATGAATAAAATAATACGTGTTTGATTATCGTTAACTAGTAGTGAATCCTATTTCTTATGTTTCATTTAGGATATTATAACTTACCTTACTCCTTCTATATCAAATTTTTAAATTTCTTTTTGAAACATCCTTCTTAATAGGTAAACCATTTTAACTCATTAATTAAATCATCTCACTAGCTTCTTAAAATATAAATGTCACGTGTTATAGATAAAAAACTATAAAGAAAACAAATCATTGGTAGAACCATGTGAGTATATACAAACAGCAGTGCCCAATACTCTTTTGTAGTAACACATTGATGGGGTAGGGTGAATCATATTAATTTTATTACTAAATGCTTTACCAGATTAAATAATTCAAATAAAATCACTTTTTTTATAAAGGTGTATAATATTCATTAACAATCACATCCAAATATAATGTATGATTGAAAATAAATAGATCAAAAAAAGAATCTATATACATCGTTCAATGATCATGTGTGTAACTGTATCCATACTATTTTTTGGATGTTTTCCATAGACAAATTTTATAACTTATTTGTAACTGCTATTTCAATATATTACATGTTATAATCATGAAATAAACAATTACATATGATGTAATGGTATATTCCTTTGGCTAAAGATAGATAATTTTTCGTCCTTATCCATAAAATAAATTCACTAATATTTAATTAACTATTAAAATTTTATTTAGACTAAAATACTTGGGGATTATAGTGGTCCTTGAATATCAAATGATGAACATGATCATTAGTCTTCTCCAACATTTCACTATGTCAATAACATATAAATTTTTTATGGACAATAATTCGATAAATGAATGTTAATTAATATATTCCACAATATGAATATATGCCTTATTAAATTAATATTAAAATGATCAAAGAATAATTAATAATCACTCGGTGGTTTTATTTATAGAAAATATTAGTTTTTAAAGATTCCAGTAATATGTTAATCCACTTAGATTCTAAATCATTTCATAATTTAAATCCATTATCTTCAAAATCATCTCCATTTCATATTAAATTAATATATGGAAGATAAAAATTGGATATAAAAATTTCATCCTAAACTAAACTAATCATCTAGAACTTGTAAGATAGAGTGAAAATCACTTTGTCTTCAAATGATATTGTGAAACATGAACATCAAAATCACATAATATTTAACTCATTGATCATTTCATAGATGTTGGTTGGTGTCTCTGTATATTCTCATCTCATCTTATTCATTATAAATTCACATATAATTATCAATACTCCTTTTATATGCCAAAAAAATTAGAAAACACCCTGAATTATGGTGGAGAAGGCTCTAGGAATTACAATATTTAATTTTCCACTTTCTCAATCAATGTTTTTTCTTTTTTTATAGCATCTTAAAACCTAAACGATACAAAGACAACATATCATTTAGTCATAAATAAATCACTTATTTCCATATTAAATCTTGTCTTCAACTACTTCTTTTCACTTGTGATATTAACTTCTTCAAGAACATCACATAATCATCAAATTTATTTAACAAACTATATGAAACATCCATATATATAATTGTTTTCACATTCATAATACATTATTTTAATCTATTAAGTATTTATAAAATTTAAATTAATGTGACAAATCTATTACACATTTAAATTAATTCTTCCATATCTCTAATTAATTTTCAAAATCTATAGCTAAATTAATATTGAGTAGAAATAAATATCCATATGTTATTTATCTTTTTATCTCCATAAATTATAACCTTCATCTGCTCTTGATTCAAAAATTCTATAATTAGGTATATTATATTCTTAAGAAACCTTCCATTCTTACTGAATTTTTTTCCCTACATCCTCATATTTATCTTCTAATTAAGTTTCAAAACATATATTATTCAAATTAATCCTTCACAATGATTTTACGTAAAATTACAGTTTATGTATTCAAACTCCCTATTTCTAGTGTTTTCGTCTTCTTACCACATATTATACTTCATGAATCATCTTTTGAAGAATGTTAATTCCATATAATCACAAAAATATATTATTTCTATCAACTAGATTTCCCATTTAGATAAATATTCATGTTAATCTAGTTTTTAGGCTTTTATTAATGTTATTCAAAACCTATCTTTAAAAAATTATTATTATATAGATCCCATTTAACTTTAAATAGAATGGTAAATCATAGTCTAATCTTATACGAGGATATATTTATTCTCATATTTCATTAAAAAAATATTTTATATTCTCATTCATTGAATATGCACTTCATATCATGGAAAATTATATTTCTAGATCTCTCTTATTGAATAAATCTTGTTCCTTCAATAATTAACAAATCTCAATATTCTCATGTAGTACTTATTCATCTTAGTACATCATTTTCTGAATCCAGCTCACCCACTATTCAAAATATAACCTATAATATTATATAATTTTTCATTACCTATTATTAATGATACATATTAGATGTCTTCCGTGACCCATATTCCGAAAATGCATTAATATGAATCCTTTCATAAATTTTACCTTATTATTTACATATTAGTATAATATTTTTCAATTGAAAAAATATTTCATCTAGATACATTGGTCTCATAAATCATTTTTATTCGTATCTTATAGAGTTGGTTTATGAAATTCACTACTACTCATTTCACCTATATTAATTAAACTAAGGAAATATCTTCATCCACAATTTTAAGTCCACATATATTTAAATACAATGTATTTGAAGATTTGTTATTAATTACTACATCTTATTGAATTTATTCTTCTTCAATTACATCAATATCTTAAAATTCACCTAATGGTGTAATATAATATTATTTCATGGAAAATTATTTCATTATTATTTCTAAATAGGATTGGATAAAAAATAATTAGATATGTATAGGTTTCTTCCTTACATTTCAAGTCACTATGAAACAACATATTCCCATTTTTAAAAATCCATGCAAATATATGAATAAATCTTGAATAAAATAATAGATATCTGGTAAAAAATAATAAGAATGATAAAATAGGATGTCTAAGTTGTATCACAAAATATTAATTCTATTTTATCACCCAAATACTTAAAATAATTAATTGATGATGGGGTTCATTAATATTTTAATTTATTGAGTTCTTCAAAAAAATTATTTCTATTTGTAATCATTGAATTTTATATTTTTAATTATTTTATTAGGACCAATTATAACCATTAAAATTATAAAACGTTGATCTATTAAAAATTGTGTAAAACAACATTCATGTAATGGATAAAAATAATATATAATATCATTGGTACAAATTTAGACAACATGTTTATTATCAAAAGAGATTTTTGTCTTGGTATTTTATATGTTTTTTGATATGTTTTTTTAATACTGAAATATTAATATATGACCATTATTCATAATAAAAATAAAATAATAATTTTCTATTATTTTGATCATACTGATATGGAAATAACATGTCACAGTAATATAGTAATGGCATCCAATTTTTTTGATGACATATCATTATTTCTGATTTATTAGAGGATGTCTATTTTGTATAGTGTTTACCAAAATTAATGGAATAATTCAATTATATTATGATTTAAAATTAAATATTATAATCTATGGTGACATATTTGGATACTTTTTCAAAAAAAAATATTTCATATAACTTTATAAATTCACCATCATGAAGAAATCTCATCTACATCACATTTTAGTAGTGGAATAAATTAGGGAATACCGCTCTCTCTATTTATATTTTTGTGTTCAATAGAGGGTATTAATCATGTTCTTCATGATATATATGGTTTTTAAGATAGATTAGGTTACTAAAAATTAATTTTTCATTATGAAATAAAAATCAACTATTAAGACATGATTATTTTTTATAAATACTCATGCATCACTTTTTTCATGGCTCAAACATCTTATTATAATGATTGAATGTCTAAAATTTCTATTATGGTGAAATGAAAAATTAATTTTAAGTGAATAAACTCTGATTAATTACACAATATTGTTTTATAATTTAATATTGATTTATTAATAATGTAAAACTCTTGAGGATTTATATATGTGGGAAATTTTATTTAAATGCATTCCCTTCTATAACATTTTTTGTTAATAAATGGAAAATATTACTCTTAACAAATTTACAAAATTCATTTACATTATGAATATGATTTAAATTATATAATCTAATAATAAAATATAGATAAATGAATATTTTTTATTATATTATAATTCTTCGTCTCATGACATGTGAACATAATATTATTATCTTATTAAAAATATTTATTTCATAACTCTATTTATTACCATCACTATTATGATTATAGATAATGAGAACTTAATGAATAATTGATTAAATAATTAGACTGGATTGTTTATACCATTAGAGAATATTTTTTTATAATTTGGTAATATTATCTCAATCAACCTCATTAACCATTTTTTTAAATTTGATTACCTTTAAATAAATAATAAAATTAGGGATAAGGAACCCATATTAATCAAAATTATTATTTCAACAATTATATAGGTATTAATTATTTAATTATTTTTTCAGGGTGTTTAATGTTTTATTATTATTTATCTTTGATACATTATTTTTCAAATAAGAAAATTGACGATTAATAAACTAATAATTTTTTTCAAAAATGAATAAGAATTTATTCTTGTCTTACACAATCAATCATCTTCCTTGAGTACTAAAATTATTTCATAATTGTAATATAATGTGGAAATTTTAGAATCATGAATTAATAATAATTCAACAAGGAGTAGATGAAAATATATTAACATTGGTGATAATTCTTTTTTATGGTAAAAAGATGAAAATGTTAGATATTTGAGTGCTTTCACATATAGATAGCATGTAATACATTTATCAGGGGGTGTCCTTAAATAATGATGTTTGAAAATTTTTATTAATTCTAAATGTCATGTAACACTCAAATATATCATCATATGACTCAAAATCGATGAATGTAGGGGTTTTTCATAATTTTAAATATAAAATATTTTTTGGATTCAGGTTACAATCTATGTATCACAAAATTTTTTTAATATGTAATGTTGTGAAAACCATATAATCTATTAGGAATAATAATCCATATGTCTATTAAAAAAATTTGATGTATATTTTTTAAATTAGATTGGAATATTGAAGGTATACAAACCGAGTGTCTATTTATGGACTGTATAGCAAACATATTCTTGTGGTGTTGTGTACATTTAGTGAGGCTTCATAGAATATAACCATTATACATAATGACCTACCTATGTAACCATATATTACATGTAGAAAACTGATAATGTTGTGAATATACTATTTATTTGGATTGTGAAGTAATACTACATAACCACAATAGACTGAGTGAATCATATTCTTTGTAAAATATTATATATTCCATGTACTAGGAAATTTGAAGTGTTCTTCATGGTTTATCAACTAGGTGGCAGTTTTTGAAATATGAGTGTATCATTCTGACTATTGTTTCACATTGAACAAGTTGGTGAAATTTATTTGACAACATAGTCTATCAATATGTTTTTTGTAGTTAAATGAAATTATCTTTGATATGAGGATACATCCTTTGAGTTAGATGTTTTGAGTAGACATAGAGTTAATTTATTACCCCACTTTGATGGGGATTAAACCTCTAAATAGGGTGTCAATTTCATACCATATCTATATAATCACAATAGGATGAAGTACGTATATGAAAGAAAAATATAGTACACCCCAATATATAGGCATGGTATTCCTTATTATTATTGATGTATTTCACATATATTAGGAAAATGGAAAATGTATCCCCCATATGTGAAGTGACACTTATCCATAGATAGTGCCAATAGTCCACCATATGTTATGATGGTATCCTATATTGGGGTTTGGTTCTTCCTTCTCTGATAAGTAATGAGTCTTAAACTATAATTTCAAAGGGGGGAAATGTATTTTTGGAGGTCTAGTGGATAAGTATTAGTGTTTATTATATAGTATAAATATTTTTGGATACCTTAAATACACTAGATACATATCAATTCTTTATGGATTCCCTTAGTTATTGATTTCTGTTGGGCTATCTACTATGGGTGATGTAGTATTTTTTATACCCATAAATTAAGGATTGATTTCATGAAATTTTCTTTAATGGACTTTATCTATTATTATTTATATGCATACCATTCTCATGGTTTTAATAACATCATATTATATGTGGTTCCCTTATGACTTTTTTTGTTACATGGTCTTGTGTTTTGAGATGAATTATGGGTTTTACATTACTTTGTGCCTTTGGGGAATCATAATTGGTATATTTATGTACACCATACATGGGATTTTCATCGACATGTTGTGTTTTTATAAATATATCACAAACTCCAGTGATGACTACAATGGGAGTGGGCTTTGAGTATCTATTCCATAGTAGTTGGTGCTGGGTCCAAGTTCTATAGAATGGTTATTAATTTCATTATAGGTTTATATATTTTGAACGGTAATTGTCTCTTCTGAAAGTGAAATGGATCAAGTGGATGGGATTATTGTATATTAAATTTCATGATTTGGGTTATCCTTCCATGATGGTTTACAGTCTTTTTGAGTTTGAATTGTTACATTGATGAAAATTCTATTATTTGATAATGTTTGAATTATTATTTTCTTCTATTGAATATTATAGAAGAATTTATTTTATAGGTTATTATATTCTATTTTATTTCATGTATATTATTTCTTCTATGAGTTAGTCTTCCACTCATTGACAATTAAAGATAGGTTTCAGGGGGAAACTAGGAAAACCACTATCTTAGGAGGGTTTTCATAGTTTTCCATATCCCTATATTTGCCAACCACATGATATTTTAATCGAGATATATATCAATACTATCATAATTATAACACAAAATATTAAAAAACTACAACAAAACATTCAAAATATTCTCATAAATGAAGAAAACTAAAATTAAATTATGAAGAAAACTAAATCTATTATCGTACCAAGAATTATAGTCCTCGGTTGAATGTTTAAAAGTTATAGAATTAGTATAAAAATTTAAACCAAATCATACAATAATTAAATGTATAATAGTTATAACAATTAAAAAACATGGAATATAGTAAATAAAATAATAGTTATAAAGCATGCCATTATATAAAATATTTTTTAACATTTTATAAATAGACAATATTATGACCATAAGTTTTTATATAGGAACATGGAATGATACCAAAACCATCATGAAATAACCCATATATAAAAAATGTTAGATTTATTCTTTAAACATTCATGAATTTACATTAAATTAATGAAATGTCACACCTCAAATAATGCCATCTTATTAAAATTTTAATATTAAAAATGAGCTACACGGAACATTATTAGAATGATAGTGTTTAATATTCAGTTTCTAAATTAATTAGTGGGTTAGTAGATTAATTGTAAAATAGAATTCCATGTATTAATATGTATAAAAAGAATTCATTATAATAATTGATGTTATTGGAATGAAATAATGTAACTTCATTTATTATGTACCCATAAATAACATATAATATAGAAAAAAACATCAAAAGAAGAATTATTTAGAGAAAATGTCCATTACGTTTAACCACCAATGATGAGTTAAAAAAATTAAATATATTACTATAGAACTCCAATTGGACATAATGACTAATGTAGTAATGGATATTAATTATAATGAATAGTATAATACATTTATCAAATTACAATGTTAGACGCTCACATAGAGTTCCATACATAGGGAAATAAATTACCCTCATGTGGCTACTCAACCCCTAACCTTCTATAAGCCACCATGGATAAAAATAAGAAGTGAGGAGAATTCATACCACTCATGGTTCTATGAATGATGTTGAGGTTGATAAGATTATAAAAGAGGATTTCACTAGGGAAGTCAAATATAAAAAAATATTACTGAAATACTCTTTGTTAAGGTCAAGAATGATAAAATTAGGGTATGTATTTATTTAATGGTAGTATGTCATTATTTAACAAAATAAATATTTCTATCCCTGAAAATAAAACTACTGATTGATGCATCATCTGATTTTTTTGGGAAAACTCATTAATGGATGATAATATAGATTCAATATTATTGGGGTGGTTCTTTAGGATAAAAAATAATCATCCTTTTTGTAAATTCAATTGGTATATATTTACCATGTGACTAACTTTATCATAAATAATGTGGGTCTACAGACCCATGTTCCATGCCCCACATCATTAAAACCATTTTTCAGTAGAATATGTAATGTTATTTAGATGATTTGGTGAAAAAAACCCACAAGTATCATGATCAACTTATTGACCACGATGAAGTGTTCAAAAAACTACGAGTATATCATAATGGAAATATCATGAAAAATGTGATTATGATGAAATAAAAAAATCAGATATTATTTGTTCATCATTGTAGTTTTGAAGTGGAACCCTTGTAAACACATGAAATACTTGATACATCCCTTCAATGAAACCATTATGTGATGAATAAATTTAAGGTTGTGTAACATACAAAAAACACTTCATTTAAAAACACACCATGACATTTCTCACATTAAAATAATTAATGAATAAATGAGTGACACCTTTTTTGAATATATATTTTTAGATTGATTTAAATGATATCAAAAAATGTAGTTTTCAACAACTTTTTTTAAGATTCTTTTAAATTATAAGGCCCTTATTCTATACTTGACATTTATAGAGAGGTTAATTAGTTCCATACTTAGAAAAACGATTCAATCATGAACAGTAGGTTATTCTAACTCAACCAATAAATATTGAAAGATGATAGATTATACTTCAATATAGATAATAAATAAATAAAAGTTATCTTAATGGTACATACGTTTATCTATTGCCTAACTCATCATGAGGACCACCTAGTCTCTCGTTTGAATAAAATGTAGTTTATCCTCAGTAATATTATATTGATAAGATAATTGTAAATATCAAATTACATTTTTTAAAAATTTGTCATACATTTGTGTCTTAGTTGAAAATGAATGAAAAAACACTAATTTATTTATTCATAGAACAATCATGCCTTGAGTAATCACCAATCGACCCAGAACTCAGTGATTATAAATTTTTATATGTTCATGAAAATTATAATACATGGAATATAAATAGTAATTAGAATTTCTAGATAATAAATAAAAATGGGATGGAATGTCCTTTAGTTAATAAAGTTGGTTTAGGGATTGTGATCATTTCCTTATTAAAGGAACTCTATATCTACACATACCTCCATGTGGAGGGATTTAGAAATATGGAGATAGAGTATGATTACATCATTATATGGATGGATCTATTTTTAAAAATCCTTTATATATATATGAATGTAAAATGTGACTCATTTTCCATGAGTAAACATTTCAATGAAAAATAATCCATTTAGGTGGAGGTTTTTATTTCATTATGTGATATTTTATGAGAGTTTATGTCATGTTAATCTTTTAGATAAAGTCAAATTACATCATGAATTTTCATAATTCTTATGTATTTCACTATTTCATAAATCTATAACTTTTATTGATCAAATAAAAGATGAAAAATTCATCCATATTTCCCAAAAATCATGTTTTCATTTTTAGCATGGATATGAAGAATATCATTGAGATGAATGAAAATTTATCAAAGAATAGATTCATATCATCAGAAATTAATTAAATGATCTTTTAATTATATATAACAATATAATAGATCTATAATCGATACTCTTATATAATAATATTATATAGACTATAATTAATTATAACAAGAATTTCATAATATACTAGTTATCTCTATAATCATTTCTTTTTGTGGTATTTAACTTCTTTATAAACCATTGCTAAATTTATTTGAGAGTAGGAAATGACATATAATGGTTTTTTAATGATGATAATACTAGTAGATAGTTGGAGTGATGTGTATTATCTATGATAATGATATAAAAATATGTTTTAAATTAGGATTTAATGGGATAATTTTAATATGATCTAACTGAAATGATTCCCAATAAATTATACAATATGTTTGTGTTAAATCATTCAGTGAACATCAAATGGATACTGATCTATTTCCCCAAATAAAGGGGGATTTATATTTTAGGAAATTAATGACACTATGTAAATTGAAGTTAAAAAAATCGATAATGTATTTAGATTTTAATTTCTTCCATAAACTATTGATAGTTTTATACAACAACAAATACTTTTAACAATGTACTATTTTGAGGGATGCATTAAACGAACTATACTATTGAACTACTTATAGATTGTGTATTTTCATCTATTTATCTGCAAACTTCTTCTCCATGTAGGCAAAATTTATACCTTTAATGATGTTTGGAATACATGATATGACTAAATTAATGAATTATATTATCATAAATATATTTTGAGTAATTTAAATCATCATTAAAGAAAAGGACACCAATTTCTATTCATCTGAGTTGAGGATGTTGTGTTTAGAACACATCATCTACTCCAATCAGTCAACCATTTATCATTAAAAAATAAATGGAATAATAGAATTAAATAATTAGAATTATATATAATATATATTATTGAATAGTGGAAAATAAGATAAATTATTATCCAAATTAACTCATTCTTTCATTTTTGTTTTATCATACATCAATCCATAATTATATAGAAGTTACCCCATATCCAGATGTGTATGGAATAAAATTAGTGTTTTCTATTGAAATTCAGTTTCCATTACTTTATACAGATATTTTCAAACATGATACAAAATTTATATGTTCGTAATTTTTTATTTAGGTGTTGGAGTGACATGATGAAAAATGATCACGCACCTTGAATAACCACACACTCCCCCAAAAATAGTGCATCATGAACCTTCATCTAGAAGTTCCACGTCCACTCATTTATCTAAGGATAATTGGTTTTTGATATGAGTATTTTGATAATTATTATTTATAAGACCATAAACCATAAAAATATTTAATCTATATAGAATAATTTACTTGTTCATATCTAATAGATAGTGACACCTATTTACATTGAATAGAGTGCATATCACACCTCCCATCAATGTAAAATAAAGTGCCTATCTAAACATGGTATTTAAAATTTATTCAATACATGACCCAAAACATTGTGAAACTAAATTCCTAATTTCATGGTATTAAACTTCAAGATAAAATTTTATTACCACCTAGTCCATAAATATTATGGTGTTTTTTCCATCCTGTATGACCCTTAAAATATATGGAGTGGTCTATTCTGTATGAAAAAAAATTCTTGAATGGGAGTTTCATATATGTAAGTTATACATATTTAGGGTACTATAATCCATAATTAATATTATTCAATAACCCCACAGTTAGATAAGAATTCTCCATTTTAATAAACTCCATGTGTATTGATTATTATATTCATTAGATATGTCATTACATCTAGAAAAAATTTAGATTCCTAGAAGGAATCATTTACCCACACCCAATATCATAATTTTAAAGGGTTTTGGTTCATTTTCAACTTTACAATGGGTTTATTACATTCATGTCTCCCAAGGGATCCCATTTAAGAAATCATATTCTCTTTTTTACAAGAATTAGTTCGATGCATGAACCTTGATATCTGAGGAATATAAAGGGATTTATTCCTATTTTTGTGTGATATATTGTGATATCTAGATCTCATATTTTATTGATAGTGGAGACTTTCACCGATATATAAACCCTCCATGTGTAATAGTGTCCCCTTAGAGGAAGGACATTCATTGTGATTCCATATGATGGACCAATTATCCCTTATCTTGTTTGAAACCATAATGTCCATCCCAAAATTTAAGACTTCATAAATTTTCATTGGGATTAATATAAAAGCCATAATCTAGAAAATATTATATATTCCTATTTATGACTTTATTCTTCTTATATTTTACTTGAATTTATATATTGATCTCTAATATTTAACGCACATAATAATAATTCTTTCATCATTTCCACCATCCTACTTTATGATCCCTGATTATTTTACATTGTGTCTCCATATAATGGATATATGTTGGGGCGATAACTCCTTTTTCAATAATTATATTTGTATTGAATGTTATTTTTATATAATACATAGGGACATTTATAACACCTTACTTTGTCCCAGCAAGATATACCCACATATTTCCATTTACCTTCAACATGTCGTAACATTCTAATGTTTGTTAGTGTGACTCCCTTAACCTAGAAGGCTAGAGACAATGAACTATTTTAAATCATTGGCATTATGAAAGGGAATTAAATCCCAAAAAACTGAGCAATTTTTTTACCATTGTAAAACCAGATACATATAAAAGTTAACCATTAAAAATTCAAATGAAATGCAACATATATGTTTTATTGGGAACATCCACAACTCTGTGTTTATCCCTATAGGTCATTCTAAATAACCATATTCATGTCATGAAAAAATGAAACATAAGAAAGGGGTGGTATCAATGGTTTGGTAAGGGTAGGAAATATAATAAAATAAATCATACACATAAACATTAGGCATGGTGAAAAACTAAAAACACATGTCATTAAAAATAAATTTAACCATATTATAGCAGGAATAAGAACTGAATAAACAATGCCATAACAAACCATAATCATAGGTATTCTACTAGTATAATAACAACATGAAATATCAATACTATTTTTTTAATGAAGAAAATGTATATTTACCATACATCATAACCATGCGATCAAGGCCTCATGACAATACAATAAATAACCATTTTCTCAAGGCCTCATTCCATGACCTAGTTTGTCTCATGAGATATACTGATGCATCGAGAAGCTATAGCAGGCCCCACCCATCACAAAATAAGTTTGATTCAATCCTATTATGAATGTTGATAAAAATAAGCAAAATATACATACATATTGAACTTAACATATGAAATGAAAATAAATTTCCACTCTCATTAAATTTAAACACTATCCATTTAGAGTAATATAGCTAATGGTATCAAGATAGTACATTCAAATTAAAAATAATTAGAAGCCCTTCAAAAAAATATTTTCTAGATGAAATAATAAGATATAAATCTATATTTAATACAATATTCATCAAACTATTTTAACATAAAATGATACTTTTAAAAGAGACCATTGAAAAATTCTTTAGGAAATAATACTTAATCATTCGAAAGTGTCCCATACCACCTTGAAATATTCAAATAATAATACAATTGACTATACTGACAATAAGGATACTCTTCACATAATATAAAAAGTTGAATTTCATACACCATGAGTAATAATTAAGTGGTGAACAATGAACATATCTCATAAAAGATTAGGTCAGATGAGAGAATATCATTCTTTACTTTGGAAATAAGATTTTTATGGGAAATAATTTATATTTTATGAAATCAGGTTTTAAACACATATATAATAGAAAATAAAAGGAAGGTAATTGAAAATATAATTGAGTCATAAATAATTTATTCTTGAGGTGAAACATATAAAAAGTTTTTTTAAATAGGATTTAAAAATAAAACATTTTAGTGGAGTTTAACAAATTACATAAAGAGATTTTAAAGCGCAAAGGCATGTTTGTTTTAATAAAACCAAGAATGAACCAAAATATATTTTTAACAATAAAATGTGTGATTTTTCAATGATAAATATTTCTTAAAATTTATTATATAATAAACATCCAAATATGTAATAATTCGATAAGTTTCTTGAATCGATCTTAGATTTCGAAAAGAATCTTTGAAAAATCCATTTAAAAGAAATAAGTACCCATAAATGAATATAGGAATATAGTTTGTACACATATATATAACATTAACAAAGAATTTATTATTTTTACAAAAGATTAAATAAGAATATCATTGAGGTGAGTAGAGAATGATAGCAACCTGAATGAAAATGGAGGTTCTGGTAGAATGTACATACAACTGTATAATTAATGGAATTGTATGCCCCGAAATTAATAATAAATAAATGAAACGATTAATATAATTAAAATTAAGAGATTAATGGTATGAAACCTCCATGGGAAGTATACTTATAACATTAAAAAGTAAAAGTAGTGAATTTAGAATATCTCACAAAAATGGAAGTTATTTGAAGAAATCATTTACCTTAAATCCAATTCTGTTTTTCACTTGTTCATAGTGTCCTAGATAACTTAATTAAATTAGTTAACTAACATTTAAAAACCTATTATACATGTTATTGTTTTATTATAACCTTCTAATGTTCATTCATGATCTATTTTATGGGTAAAGAGGTTCTATTTCATTCTTCGGGTTCGTTTGTTTCATGATCAGTATACTTATATACATGAATGGAGAATCATATAAAATGATGATGGGTGACCAGAATTGAAGTTATATATTATTATTGAACATAAATAATATTAAATGGTTTCAAATTCGATTGGGTTACTTGATGTTAAGATAAATCATTATATAAATAATTTAATGATACTAATTTGGGTTAATTTGAGGTTTTTAAACACCACAAACTCATTATTAATTTTAAATAAAAAAAATGTGTTAAAAAGATTCCAAAACCTTATATAAAAACAATAAATATATTATATTATTCTTAAATCATAATAATTGTTTCATGATGTGAATTGAAGATGATAATAGGAATATAAAACTCAATATCCTGGAATGTGGTAAATGAGCACATCTAGAATGGTGTTTTCATTTTTAGTATAAACAAATTGGAAAGGGGAAATGATTATATATTAATATAATATCATGAAAAAAATACTTTAAATTGATGATATTGTAGTAACAATAAAATTTGGATTAAATTAGGTGAGTAAATAAAAAAATGAAATCATAATAAAAGACATGTTTACAAGTCCCTTACAAAAAATTCAGTAGCCTAACGACGTCGTTTAGAAATTCATAAAAAATGTTGATGAGAGAAAAAGGGGTATCTAATAACTCTTACATAATATTTGTAGTAATTGGGGGAAATTTAAAGACATATCCCATCATAATACAAATGAAATTTAGGGGATTAACATAAAATGAATGCTTAAAAAATTGAATGGTGGTATATTTCCTTACCTTGTATAGTAACTCCAAAAACATGATGGCTAGGACCTAGGGTTATTGAAGAAACAATTTGAGGACTCATAGGGAGGTAAAATAATATGATCTTCAATGATGATGATTTTTTAATGAAATAAATGGAATTAATGAGTGGGCATTTATAGTAAATGAGAGGGAGTGTTTTATTAATTTCAATGGACACCTAATTAGTGATTTTTAAAATACCATGGGATTTCCCATGGTATTTTCCCATGGTATTATCCACATGGGAAATATAATGTCTTATTTTAATATACAAGAGTTGACTATAATATTATATTAAGTGTTATACCATTATGATTTCATTAAACATAATGAAAACAGAAAACTGTATTTTAACTATTCATGAAAAATTCATGTATTTTAGAAAAATAAAAAAAATTAAACCTAAAAATTATCCAATGTGAATAATTCAAAAATGAAATCCATTATTTTTAAATAATTTTATTTATATGTTTAAATAAAATAATTATTTATTTCAAAAAAACATTAAAACTATAACTCGTTTTGTAACACCTTGAGAAATTAATCAAAGTCCAATAAAATTTCTTTGATACCATAAGAAAATAATCTATCAATTTATTATCACATTTCTCAAAAAGATAATTCATTTTTATATTATTAATTTAATAATAAAATTATAATCAAAATATTTATGACATACAAAAATACCAATACTTTTATTATGATATTTTTTAACTTTTAAGATATCTAAATTGTATATATACAGTCAGGGGTAATGTTTCTTTTTTTTGACCAATTTAATATTAATTACTATTTATTATAGTTCTTAAGGGTATGTTACTATTCACATCGGTATATTACTATTTATAAAATATTATTTGTTTATTATACATTGAATATATTACTCAACACAGCCATGTATGATTGTTTTTCAAAATTTTAAATCACTGAGGTGGAAACATTATGTTTAATGGATATTATATAAGAAAGTGGTTCTTTTATAGGCATAGTTTTTTATATATTCAATATTAAATTTACTATAAAATATTTGAGATTTAAATTATCCCCTCACAAAAAATTCATCCTCAAAATTTGAAATTGAACTTCAAATGATAATGGTTGATACTTGAATATTATTTTTTGGGAAACACATATATGGAATACGGTTAAAATAATCTCATAATATGTGTAATGGTGAATGCATATGTTACTAATAAATGAAAATTTATAATTAGAAAACATCTTTATATAATAATAATCAAGCTGTTATGTCATTATGAAAACTAATTGAGAACATTCTCAGATGAATAATAATTACCACAAAACCATAAACTATAGGTTTGAATGATTTCCTTGATATATTGAAAAAAGGTAATAAGAAAAAAATTATTTAAGAATATTTTCCACGAGTTGATGAATTATTGAACTCTATATGAGTACAAATATATGTTTCTATTTCACAAACATGTTCTTAAAAATTTTTTGTTCCTTGAACTATCTATACATCATCTCTTAACACAAGTTGCATCATGCAGTGACATTAATGTCTAAAACCACATACAATGATCAACTTAAACCATTTCAATGTGGTTTAACTTCCCAAAATATCATTGTTAAAAAATTAGAATCATTATCATATCCACTATATCTTGATCCATGTATAAGGGGTCCTTGGAAAATATTCATTTTGTTTAGAACACTATAATATATCATGCTCAGTCAATCTGATAACTTATGTTCCATTAATCAACATGATGCAGCATTAAATTTTCACATTCCAAATATGTGAATATCATCATCATATGTCCTCATGAAATAAGTTAATAAATCTATGTAAAACAAAACCATATTGGAAAAAATGATTTATACATACACAAACTCTTAGATATACTCAATATATCCAATAATGTTGTAAACATCATCAATGAGAGCATACACCACTTTTTGAAAACTCAAAATTCTGTTTTTAGGTAGTCAGAACTTACCCAATTGAATCATTTCTTCATAATTATCAACAACATTATAAATACACAAGTGGTTTTACTTCCATTAATCAAGTGTTTTCCAAATATTTTAACATTCCATTGAATATCTTTTTTTGGTACCATTCAACTTATCATTTCAAATACATATAGAAAAATATTATACTAAGATACTAATACATTACTTAATTCATAAAACCAATAAATTATAGGAAAAATATTTAAATGACATGATTTTCGACAAGGCTTATTAGTCATTCCATTTCATCTATGGAAGCATCATAACATGATCATTATCAAGAATCATCATTTGGGGTATATTACATTAATGGTTAGGATATTGAATCAAATAATTTCCCATATCATTTTAGTTGATGCATTGTACATTTTAAATCGTTTTCTTACCCTTGGAATCATGTGGTTTGGGCCATTTTTACTACAATTACAACAAACACTTTTTCGATTCATGCATTTACCAGGATGATTCTTTCTATAGTTATCAAATGCGGAAAAACCTTATTTCCCTTATTCCCATTATCTATATTTTTCTCTATCATCCTCTCATTATTTGACATACCTTCAAACCCACAAGGGTCAAATAATTCTTTAAATACCATGTTAATATGTGATATTATTTCATCATACGATGAGGAAACATGGGATACTATCTTCTTTTTAAATGATGGATTATGACCATTAGAGATATGATCATTCTTATTATTTTCATCATATTCAATAGTGATTCTCTCATTCCTTCTGCAAGGTGCCATTTCTAATAAATTACATATTCTATATTAGCTCAAAAAAGTATGAGCATTCTATAACTCTATTCATGGTATAACACATATCATAATTTTATACATCATAAATCCGAGAAACATATACATTGTTACATTGGATAAATAAAAAAATGTAAATTATCCTATGTATATCCCCCAGAAGTGTCAATCCTTGTGCTCAATAAGACCCTTTTGGAATACCAGGTTACCTAGGGTCAACCCTGAAATACCTTATCAGATTTTTTATTCATAGGTACATCTATTCTAGAATCACATCCACATGTAGTATCTAGAAAGGTATGTATTTTGTAAAAATATCCACAAAATATATTCCTTACGAAAATATAAGGTTGTTCTTGTATCTTTATCCCCAATATCAATCATCTAGGTTTGTTCCTTAATCTATTATTTCTAATTATGGTTTCCATGTTTTCTACTATACTTCCTTTGATTCCAAATATTACATTATGACCCCAGATGCTCAGAACTAGTGAATTATTTTTATACATAGGCATTATTGAAGGAATTAAATACAAAAAGACATATTAGTTAAGTAGTTTTGGAAAACCAGATTCATATATATGTTCAACATTACAACTTCAAATGAAATACCACATATATGTTTTATTTGAAACATCCACAACAATCTGTTATACTTGTAGGTCATTCCTAATAACATTATTTATGTCCTTATAAAATGAATCATAATAAAGGGGGGATCTCAAAACCTTAGTAAGGGTAAGTAATATAGTGGAAGATATAAAAAACATAAACATTAGGAATTTAGAATAACAAAAAAAACAAATAGATTTAAACATGAACATGAACACATTATACTTGGAATTAAAATACAATTAATGATTATATAATACAAAATAATCATGGGTAGTCTACTAGTCTAATAACCACATGAACTATCAATTATATTTTCATAATTATTGAAATACATATTCCATAAATTATAATCATACCATCATGGGCCCGTTCCAGGGCTATAAATAAACATTTTTTCAAGTCCTCGTTTTATAGCCTAGTTTGTCTCAAGAGACCTACCGATGCATCAAGGGGCTATATCAGGCCCCACATGTCACATAAAAAGTAAAATTCATTCATTTTATGAATGAGGATAAACTTAAACAACACATGCATTCATATTGAAAATAAAATATGAAATGTAAATAACATTCCCCAATCACTAAACATAAACAATAACCATTCAGAATAATATGGTGAATGATATCAAGATAGAACAACCACATTCAAAGTAATAAGAAACCCTTCAACAAAGTATTTTTTAGATGATATCACAGAAGATATATATCTATGAAATACATGATTTTTAAATGGATTTTGACATAAATAATGATTCTTTTAAATGATACCATAGAAATATTATTTGGGAAATAATCTTTAAACATTCCAAAATGTCTCATACCACTAGAATACATTAAAATGAAAATACTTTCGAATATCATGAGAATAAAGAAAATCATTATATGATATATTTAATGTATGAACATTCATCATAAGTAATATGTATGTGGTGAACAAGGTTTATATCTTATAAAATATAAAGTTAGTTGTGAAAATCCTTTTTACCTTGGAATGAACAGTTCTTTTAGAAAATCATTTTTATTTGTCATGAAATATCCGATTGTAAATATGTATATCCCAAAAAATAATAGGGAAGTTCATTGAAATTATATTTAAGGGTTAATTAATGTCTTATTGAGGGGAAATCGTTTAAAAATAGTTTTTAATTAAGCTTTAGAAATAAAAAATTTTAGTACGGTTTATGGAATTATTTAATCATATTTTCATGCACAAAAGAATGTTTTCTCTTAGAAAATAAAACATGAACCAATAAATATTTTTTACATTAAAATAAGTGATTTTGGAAATATAAACATGGATTAAAACAGTCTGTATAGTGAACATCATAATAGGTTAGAATCTGATGTGTTCCTTGAATCGAGCTTGTATTTTAGGATAATGTTTTGAATGATCCTTTTAAAACATATAACTGACCATAAATGAAAGTATGATTTTTGTTGGTACACATATATAGAACATTCACACAGAATATATGAGGTGTATATATGAATAAATAAGAATATCATTGAGGTGAGTAGAGAATAAGAGAAACCCGAATAAAAATGGAGGTTCTGATAGAAAGTACAAACAACATGGTAATCAATTGAATCATATTCCCCCAAATTTATAATCATTAAATGATACATTGAATATCATGAAAATAAAGTGATTAATGATATGGAACATTAATTGGTTGCAAACAAAAAACATAAACATGTCATATTATTGAATATAGAATATGTCACTAAAATGGAAGTGAGATGGAGAAACACCTTCCCACAAGTTTGATGTTTTTATTCACTTATACTTTGCATCATGGATAACAAAAGTAAATTTATAATTTAATATTAATAGAACCTATTCTAGATGTATTTTATTTATTATAACCTTATTAATGTAATGAAAAATTTATTTAATGAATAATTATTTGTATTTCCTATTTAATATATATGAATAGGATATTAATTTTATGTTAACGTGGACACTTTTTTTGATAGAGTTCACAACACACAACAATGGGTTTCTCCGAAATCTTACCATCCATATAACATTGTGTTATACTGAAATAAAATACAATAATATTATTATTATTTTAAATTGTATTCAACATCTACTCATTGGAATGGTAGGAATGAAATGTATTAACTGAATTTTGAAATATGGTTTTCACATGTCTGAAAATTGAATAATTTGTTACCGAATTTATTAGTGATGGAAATAAAAACCAATTGAATATATAGAAAGTGTTTTTATGAAAACCTATTTAAAATAGAATAATTGTGTTTATAAAATCTTATCGATCATTAGGTATTTTTATTTAATGTAAAATATATTTTATATATCAATGAAATATTTTAAATTCATCTTATACCTTTTACAGATATGATATAAGAACACATTTAATTTTTCGGTTAAAAGAAACATTTTTCAAAAAATACAGTTTTCCACATTTTGATGGAAAACCCTTTTAAAGTTTAGTTTTTGACAACATTATATGTTATATTGGAAGAAATAATCTTCTTCTTTAGAAGAATGAAATAAATATTTACATTGGATGAAATGTTGATATTTGTTTTGATATATATCATTTTTCAATGAATAGTAAAAATACACTAAATATTTATTAAAAACAAATTTTCTCATCAAGGTAATTTATATATATAAATAATATTTTTTAATGGGTTTAAAGAATAAATGGGATATATTTTTATTTTATAATACAATGTTGGTCAACAAACGAAATTTCGTTTTGAAATTGGACATAAACACATGTCAATCTTTTTGGTAGTTTTTACTTTATAACAACACACTTTTTTGTTTGGTCTATGATAATTATTTTTAATTTATATAATGCAACTTCTTTTTTTTGGAATTGGAAATATGTATTACAAATTTTAATCAAAAATTTATAATTTATACAAATTGATACTTTTTATTTTTGGACATAATGAATAATTTCATCAGTATTTATTTTATTAATATGGTTAAAGGTTATATATAGTAAATAAGGGTAAAAAATAATTTAATAATAAAATTAAACTACCATAAAACAAGTACTAATCCTATTGTATGAGATATGTCCTACCATGGTTATCCATGGGTCGATTTTGGGACCTCATGGAGCTAGAAGGAAAAGAAAATGACATTTTATAAGAATTAATTTAAAATTAAGATAAATATAACATAAACATGAATCTTTAATTTAAAAAACTAAATATTGGGTTATATAAATGATCTCTTGTCTATTAATTTTAATTAGAAATATAATAATATTTCTTATGTCATGGTATTTTATTTATAATTTTTAGACATTAAATAAATAAATTAAATTATGACACAATGACGAAGTAGTGACTGGTTAATTAAGAAAGGATTCAAATAAATGATATTATAAATATAAAAATAACTGTAATTTGATTATTTAGATGCTAAAAAATAATTTTATGGATGATATTGACATATTATATTAGATTTAACAAACATTATTTGACAAAATTAGGTTGTTATGAATTTGTATGAAAAGTTATGTATGAATAGTGTCCAAAACTGACATAATTCATAGCATAAAACAGCAAATAGTTCATTAAATGATATTAAATTCATAAAAATATAATATATGTTAAAATGGTTAGGAAATGTTCAAATACATCATAAATTATTTTTTACGGTTGTTTGACATGATATGGTAATTACATTAACCCAAAATGTGTAAATAACATGGTATCACTGTAAGATTAAAAAGGGAATAATAAGGGATAAACAAAAATGACAAACATAAAAAGGTATTCAAAACATGTAAAAAATTATTTTTTGATGGGTATTTGAAAAACATTAATCTTATATTCGATGTAAATGAGTTTTGGTCAATTTTTAGTCAAACCACAATTTATAATAAAAAAATATTTCAATATTTTCCTAATGTGCCTCTCCTCCCTCTTATAAAAGACCACCACCTCTACCCACATAACACACTCCTGTCATACATCTTTTCTCATCCATGTTATGAAAAAATAATCACACAACAGACATCCTGTATTCCTAGAATCCTTACTTTAGGAAAAAAGAAATTGGAGAATTCCTTCTGGCACAAATCAATAGAAGTTACCCGATTTAGTGGTATCTTCTTCTCTCAAGTTCCTTTAATTTATTATACTTATCCAGTATCTATGTTCTTATTATTGTTTCATTGAATAAAAAAAATATCCCCAATATAATGGTATTTTTTAGGACAAGTATTCATATTACACTTACACACACCTCCATCTAATGGATACGAACATACAGTTTCTGTGTTCGATGAACTACCACCTCATGAAAAAATGATTTTTCAATTATTACATAACACCTATCATGGATGGAGTTACGATGGAACTATATTTATTTATGACATATATTATATTTATATTTACTCTATGCTTATGTAAGTTTTATTCACAAAATACCTTTATGATTTCCATAATGTTTATATACAAAAATTTCATTTGAAATGCACAGACTACAGACCCCTGGAAGTGATATGACTCTTTCATGCTATACATGGAATTTATAAATGATTAATTTAATGAAATTATGTAACATATATAATATATATGTTATAAATATTTATCATTTTGTTTTCATTCTGTTAATATGTCAATGAATTTATAGTAGGGTTAATGTGTGCGTACGATATACCATGACCATTAATGGGGCATTTAATTTAGTGCCTAAAAATGTTATAGAATATTCTAAATACATATATAAATGATATGTATGACATTTAAATAATTAATAATATTCTACAGATAATTTATTTTTATCACATGGACAATTTACATCATAACAAGTTCATTTTCGACTCAAGAACCGAATATTGAAAAAATGGCCAATATGAACTAATATAATTAACCACTTGTTATAACATGGTAATTAGTGATGTAAATGGAATAATAAACATGAAAATGGTTCTAAATTAGGTTTAAATTAAACTAAGAATATTATTCAGAGAAATAACGGTTTTACGTGATGAGTCAGATCAAGGTAAGAGACTTCATCTCAATCTACTTTCATTGAGGAATATTTTAGTTTATACATGACCTTCTATTATATAGTGTAACACTATATCCTTTTTATTTAAATTTTAAATGAATGGTTTCAAAAATGAATATTTTTATTAAAATTGATATACTAAAAGTCAAATGGGATGTTTATTTTTAATGAGCATAGCGACAAAGACATCTCCACCACCATGAGCATTTTTCGACATGTGGATTCTTTAATAAGACCTTATGTTTTTAAAAGAAAAAGGAATCCCGTATACCATTTTTACATATCATGGTAATGAATATGTTTTTGAAAAAACATTGATTATGTGAATATATTAAAATGATATATTGTGATTGGAATGTGGAAATATTATCTTTATTTTATGCTTGTTTAATGTGTTATGATTATGCTATGGTTATTGGGAATTGATTACGTGTATAGGTGGTTCTGTAATATAATAAGTGTGGGTGAGCCTGATATAGCTTTCCAAAGCATTTGGTATCGCGATGAAGGTAAACGTTAGTGTATATCATAAGATATTTAGGGAATATTATCTATTGAGTATTCTAAATGTATCTATGAAGGTTAATCATTGTACATATGTGAAATATACAATGTAAGTATGTTATGGATGCAACATGTTTACATTATTATTTATGATATCAATGACTTATTCATTAATCTAATGATATAATGTGGTATTTTTAATAGATTATGTTTTATGAATAAAAAGTATTATTTCATTGACTTGAATGTATTCAGGGACTAATGTTTTCATTCCTTATTTTATATCCCTTACTGTGATTTTTATGCTCATCCCATGTTTTAGAAATGGTTTTCAAAGGGTATAAGGATTGTTATCTGAAAATAAAAAATCAATAATATTTTTATCATGAAAAGAATTATTATTTTATTTAAGGATATTTATTATTTTGGAAAATATTGGATAGAGTATAAGTATCAACTCTGAAATTTTTCAGATGTAATGTAACAGTTATGGACTAATTCTATCAAACATCAATCCTAAAAGGATCCTCAACGTGAATTCAAAACAAAACAAAATATTATGTAACCTTTAATGTTGGGGCCTTATAGTAGGATTCAGAGTTTCGTTTAGATTGCTTTACAGGTAAGTTTGCGATTTAAAAACTTGTGACATAACCATAATGGTTAAAATATTATAAGTGTCAAATTTATTTTTTGATTAATTGAATTATTTTAAGATAACAAGAATAATATTATATTCATTTTTAAACTCATCATAAGAATTTATATGATGATTTTGATGATATAATCACAATGAAATTTTTGGGTTAAGTAAATGGATTGATCTAGCCGGTACCAAAGTACTAATCTATGTGAAAGAAACTATAGTTGTTTCTGGAATTAGAAACCAAATGAAATGGGAGCTACAATGAGAAGTCTCATGGTTATTCATAACCAACTATCTAGAGTCATTTTTGACAACATAAAACATCATGATTTTTCAAATGTATTATATATGTGACAAAATAATCCCTAGTGATGTTCTTGTAATAATCATAATGGTATGCATTTAAAAAAAATCAAGTATGTGGAAGAAAATACCAAGGAAATTTTTTCAAATGTATAGGAGGATTTTATAGATGTGGTAATGAATGTCATAATTCAATAACCTTCCATAGATGAACAAAGTGATTAGTTGACTCAAAGAAAGGGGATGAAGTTATTTCTGAGCGATCTGTTGATTGTTTTAAATGTGGTCGGCCTGGTGAGTACACCAATAGTTATCCTATGAATATGGTTTAGGAATAAGATCTGAAGGACTGTACAAATAAATGTTTACCAATACCTAATGTCATTCCAATTGAAGATGAGGAAACTGAGAATGACCTCTGAAAGGTATGGATTATTTATTAGCTCTTGTTTTGAAAGTATTTAAATATAGTATATTATTCTTGATGTTTTCTGTAGGAATGAAGTATAAAAAATATACTAGAAAAAAGTGGATAATGGATCATAAAGAATTTTCGATGATTAATATATATAAATTATAGGAATGGATGAGTTATATCAGATCTATAGATGATGATATGTTTAAATGTATTAATGATAGGATTACTTTATAAAACATCTAGTATTTAAAACCCTTGAGATTGTTTTATAAAAATTTTTATTATGGATGTGTACTATTTTATTTTAGGAATATATTTATAATGAACAATTGCAGTATATATGATCCTTGAATTTGAGGAAATTATATGTTTTTACTCTTTGGGATGAAAAATGTAATGTATAGGATAACCATTGATGTTAAAAATTGTTATGGTTATTTATGAGGAATTTTTCTAATTTTTCTGAATTTTATAAAATTATATTGTTTTTGAAAAAGGACAACATGCATAATGTGTGACAAACCATCACGTTGGGTAGAGTTGCAACAATTGAATCCACAACAAAAGTGTGATAAGCATTTATCACCTACAACTGGCCTACTGGAAGTCTATGGTTAGTATTACTTATTCATTTTTTTTAAAAGATTTTATGGATAAAGAATAATTTGATTTTGGGAACATATGATTTATCAAATGAATATCATATTATAGGAAAATGATTTATTGATTAAGTTATAAACGTTAGTTTGGAATAAGTTCTATCTTTTGGTAATACTGTATGCCTAAGGAAAATAGAAAACTATGGGATTTCATTTCTGGATTAATGGTTGAAATATTATTTTGAAAGAATATTTGTTATTATTTTGGATATATAGTGATTTGGGATATTTTATTGAAATGATTAACCTACCATAGAGAATATGTGACAATGTTAATTACTTTTTAATATGAGACTTTAATTGTAGTCAATGTTATATGGATATAAATGTTATGATTTATAGTGGAAGTCTGTGTGATCAAATCCTTATGTATTTTTGTTTTCACTCGTAGTTTGGCTTATTTTGTTTTATTTTAAAAAAAAATTATTAAGTTTAATTTGATGAAATTTGGTTATTGTTTGTAGAAATTTGGAGATTATGAATAATATTTATTTTTATAATGGGTTACCCTTTTTGGGGATTATCTAATATTTTACAAAACATTTTGGATTTGAATAATATGTTTTATGACATGGGAAATATATAGTTAAAATTTTAGGTTTTATGTGATTCTATATAATTATATTCTAGTGATTTATGTGTGACCAAGCCATCGTGAATACACAAAGTTTAGAGAAAAGATTACTTTGTGGTAGAAATTTATTAATAGATGAATCTCTACATGAAAATATGTATATTTGTTTATGTTTTTCGTCAATCTCATAAATTAATTCCTCAAATTTATGAAATAGAACATAAAAAATGTTTTCCATTTACTTTTCATACATGGAATCCATGTTTGTGTTATCTTGGGTGACCTTTTTAAATCTCTTTCTTTCTTTTAAATTTATAATTTCGTTGACTCTTTTTTCGATGTGGAATTTTCAATGTAGTTTCCGAGCATAATGTTTAAATTACAAGGATGAAATTTCCAAAAGGGAGGAATGATGTAATGGAACTGGTATTTAAAAAAATATTGTTTTTCTTTTCTATTAATATTTCTGTATATGATATTAATTTTCCATTAAAGTGTAATTTTTTTGATAGTGTACTTGAAACGCAATAATGGGTTATTCCAAAATCATACGTTTCACACAACATTGAGTTGTACTGAGATATACCACAATAATAATATTTTTATTTTAAATGGTAGTTAATGCCAAACCTTTTAAATGGTTGGAATGAAGAGTATCAACTGAATTTTAGAATTTATTTACACATGTTTAAATAATGAATTTTTTGTTACCAAATTAATTAGAAATGGAAATAAAAAATGATTGAATATACAGGATGTGTTTTTATGAAATCCTATTTAAAAGTGAATAATTGTTTTTATAAAATCATATCAATCATTATGGATATTTATTTAATTTTTTTTTGTTATATATTAATTTCATATTATATGTTTCCAAGATATGTTATATGAACAAATTCAATTTTTGGGATGAAAGAGATATTTTTCTAAAAATAAAGTTTTACCACTTATTGATGGAGAACAATTTTTAAATTTTGTTTTAACACTTTTATATGTTCTATTTGAAAAAATAAAATAATTATTTAGAAGTTGTAAGTCAAAATTTAATGTGGATGAATTTTTTATATTTCTCTAATATATATCATGTTTTGATGAATAGTAAAAATTTGATAAAATTTTATTAAAAAAACATTTTCCATGGAGATAATTTATATGATTAAATAATATTTTTAATGTTTAAATGGAAATAATTTTTATTATTTAATCAAATTTTTTTAATTGTATGAAATTTCATATATAAATTGAACAAAAAAACAAGTTAATCTTTTGCTAGTTTTTACTTCTTCAAAAAATGTTTTTTTGCTTTGATGATGGGAATTGATTTTATATTAATTACTACAAGTTCTATGTTTTGAATTTGGAAAAATTAATTCCATATTTGGAATCATAGGGTCCAAATGTTGAGAATAACTTTTATATTTAGACATTATGCAAAGTAACTTCAGTAATTATTTTATTTACCATGCTCAAAAGGTAGATCTAACAAATAAAAGTTAAAAATTATTATAATAATATTAAAATACCATACCACATGTCCAAATCCTATTGAATGAGATATTATTGACCATGTATATCATTACATTGATTTTGGGACCCCATGGAGCCACTTGGATAGGAAAATGAAATTTTATAAAAATTAATTTTAAATATAGAGAAATATAACATTAAAATGTATCTTTTACTAAACACATTTTAATATATGGATATATAAATGATCACTTTGAATATAAATAGTAATTATAAATATAAAATGATTTCCTAGATGTAACCTCCCAGTTAATTAAATAATATGACATATACATATTTATTAATATTTGTGAATTAAATATTAATTTGACTAAAATGGGAGGCTATGTTCGATGGAGTACAGAGCACCCAACAATCGATTTCTCCAAAATTTTATGTTGCATACAAGGCTGAGTCGTACTATACATAATAATAATTATATAAAATTATTATTTTAAATGTTAATTTGTTTATAAGTATTTTATTGGAAGGAATTTATATAACTAACCATATTATGATAAAAAATGGTTGGTCAATGTTTTAAAATTTATCCAATAAAAAATAGATGCTTAAAATTAAAATGAATCCAATTTTATGCATTAATACTATAATATTTTTAAAATGTATTTATACTAATTTTTGATGGAGAACCTTTTTGAAATAGTGTTTTTGTCACATTTATAAATTATATTTAAAAGAATATACTTCTTCTACTGAACTAGGACATCAAAATTTATTTAGATGACATTTTCGCATTTTTTAGATAAATATCATTTTTTAATGAATAATGAAAATTACAGCAATTTAATTCAAAACTAACATTTAATATAACTAATTTATACTATTATATTGCACTGTTAATTTCTTTTAATGTGTAATTATATTATATTTTTATCATTTAAAGAAATTTTTTTCATTGGATGTAATTTTACTATTAAATTGTACATAAATATATTTCAATATTTTAGTAGTTTTTTTATCATAAAAACAAGCTTTTTGGATTTGAAAAATTGAATTAATATCAAATTAATTACTGAAACTTCCATGTATTGAATTTTGGATAATTGATTAAATATTTTAAATTAGGAGGTTAAAATTGTGTAAATAGGTTTCTTTTATTTTTAGACATTATGAATAGTAACTTCAGTAATTATTTTATTTATCGTAGTTGAATGATAAATTTTGTAAATAAGTGTAAAAAAATATTATAATAATATAACACTACACCAATATGTGTATAAATCCTATTGGATGAGATATTTCTGACAATGGCCATCCATGGGTCTATATTGAGTCCCCATGGGGGAACTTTGATTTGAAAACGACATTTTATAAGAATTAATATAAAGTAAAGAAAAAGGTAACATAAATATATATCTTTTTGTAAGAATATTTTTATATCGTGTTATATAACTGATAATTTCAAATATAAAGAGTCAATAGAAAGATAAAAATATTTCCTACATCATGGTATTTTATTTATAAATTTTTGACATCAAATAAATAAATATATTTATGACACAATGATGATGTATTGATTACCTTATTAAGGAATGATTTAAATAAATGTGATTATAAATATTAATATAAATTTATTTTTAATCTTCTTAATCCATATATGAATTTTGTGTATGATTATTACTTTTTATCATTCAATTAATGATGTTATTTAAATAATCTCATTTTTAGGTTTTTTTAAAAAGTCATTATATGGATAGTATACAAATTGTCATAAATGAGTTTTTAAATAAAATATTATTTTAATAAATGATATAATAGATTTTAGAAACTATTATTTGTTGAAGTGACTTAAATAATGTTGAAATATTACTTAATGAACCACTTTAGTTTATATTGGAAATGTATTATAACTATATTTACCATATATTATGAATATAAAGAAGACATGGTAAGAGTTAAATTAGTTAACTGGGGGTTAAAGGTAAATGTTAAGATATAATTTGTGACCAATACTTGTCTAAAACCTATTTGAGGAGTGGTTTTAGTCACAAAAACTTTTTAGTATTTAAATAAATGACTTTGGGACCAATTTAAACCGAAAATGATTTTATAATAAAATATTACTTCAAAACATTCAAAAATATCCCATCCTCCCAATTATAAAAGGGAATCACCCAACCCATTTAATCAAACCTATCAAACCCCATGGCTCATCCAAAATCATCCCAATAAGCTCCCAACATACCTATTTTATTTCAAAATATATGACCTACGAATAAGGCAATTCAGGAAATCATTTTGGCCCAAATCAAATGGGGTTACATTCTTTAAGAGGTATCATTTTCTCTGAAGTTCCATTCCATTATTTTATTTCTTTAATAAAAATTCTATTAATAATTTTTGATTAAATAACAAAAATAGTATCCCCAATATTCTAGAATGATTTTATGAGATGGATTCGAACTAAACTTACACACACCTCCGTATAATTGATTTAGAACATATTGTTTATATGGATGGGGAATTACCATCTCCATGAACGATGCATTCAATTTATTCTATCCAAATGTTAGGTACTATTATAAATTCATACATATATATATATATATTTAATATTTAGGATATATATAATTTCTAAATCTTGAATACCATTTTTAAGATAATGTAATTTTGACCACATTGACAATTTTTAATTATAAGAAGTTTATTGTTGACTCAAGTGCCAAATATTGTCAAAACATACAATATTAACCTAAATATTTATGTAATGATTATAACGTGGTAATAACTGATATAAAAGGAATAATAAAGTTTATTTTTTTGAAGAAAGTAAAAATTAACTTATGTTTATTATTCTAGAAGAACATGGAACACACGTGGCGAGTCGGACACATGGTAAGGGACCCTTTCACCCCCCTCTTTTAGTCAAAGACTTATTTTATGTTATTTCATTTAATTTCCATTTTAATATGTTGGTATATGATCTCATATATCCTTATTACTATTTTTTCCTTATTGATGAAATACTCATTTCTATCCAATCAATTCATTTTCTAAATTTTTATGTGACGTTATTAGGTTGCAGAATGTTTGTTTGGTACTACGTCTCAATCTCCTTTAAATGAGATATATTTTTTTATACATGAATTTGATTTACATGATGTAAAAACCCCATTTCATTTTCATTTCATTCAAATGGAATCTTTTTCTATAAATCATTTTACTAAATATAAAAAGGAATCATTCTTTTTATAGTACACGATGACAATGACCTTTCTTCCACCATGAGCATTTTTAGATATTTGGATTCATTAATAATAAGAAATTTATTAAAATGAAAATAAATAACATATTCCATATTTAGGTATTTTTGATTTAAAAATATTTTGGGGAAATAATTTATTGATTCAATATCTTAAATTGATATATATTTTTTCAATTTTATAACGTTATCTTTCATTAATTCTTGTTTATGTGTTATGATTATGTTATGGTTATTGGGCATTGTTTATATATATGAGTGGTTCTGTGATAAAACTCAGGAATGTGATCATGATATTGTTCTCTAATGCATTGTGTAATGTGACAGAGGTATACATTAATGTTTCTGCTAAGAGATTTATGGAATATTCTAGGATGGTTATTGCAAATGTAACTCCCTATGTTGATGTAAAAGAAACAATGTATTTATGTTATGAATACCACCAGTTTCATTTATATTTTATTATTTATATATGATTTTCATAAATTTTATTATTTCAAGATGTATGTTATTGATTTCATGTTATATGATTGATGTTTATAATTTTATTTATTTGTATGTTTTGATGGACTAATGTTTTATTTCCTTCTTTTATAACCTTTCTATAGATGTTTATAATTATCCCATGTTTTTGAAATGTTATTCATAGGTTTTAAGGAAGAAAAATATAAAGGGGGAATTCAATAAGATTTATATCAAGAAAATAATTCTAGTTTTAATTATAGTGATTTGTTATTGTGATAAAAATTGATAGAGTATAAGGGTTTAATTATTAATATTTGAGATGTAATATAATAGTTATGTCATGATTATCAAAATCTCTAAACCTGAAAATATCCTCAATGTTAATTCTTGATTTAGATGAAGAATAAGTATTTTTTAAAGATAGTGCCTTATTATTGGTATCAGATGTCAGTTTAGACAACATTATGAGTTATGATATTATTAAATTAATATCCACAAGATATTTTTACATAATTGTAAGATTGAAATGATATAGTATTTAAGGATTACCATTTTACATTTTCGAATATATTTCTCTGTTCATAATGGTTTTTCATAGGGTAAATATGGAAAATATGATGGGATGACATCAACAGGAAAACAACCTTCCAAATCAGCAACCTGATATGGTCAGAATCGAAACAAAACAGTTTGTTACTGTGATTGAACAATTTACTTCGGCTATAAGTGGTGGTGGTATCTATGCATGAGATCTTCCAGATCAACCATAGAGGAACATGTTAGTACTAGAGCATTTTATGAGGCCACATCCCCTATAATAAAAGGAACATCTAACCATGTGTTAGCATAAGGGTGGATTAAATAACATGAAAAAATTTATGATGTCATGGTGTGTTAAGAACAACAAAAGACTAGTCTTACTGTTTACTGTTCTAAATGTGAAGCCGATTAGTGGTGGTAAATGATTAAATATATCAGTCATAGTGAGAAGATTGATTCTATTTACTGGGATGATTAAAATGAATGTTTCCTATGCAATATTTTTCTATGGTTGTTTGACATAGTATGGAAACAATTTCATGGAATTAAGGAAGGAGGATAAATCATTGGATGATTATGAAGAAAAATTCACTAGACTGGAAAAGTATGCTCCAAATTTCATATGATATTTTGCTAGTAAAATCAATAATTTTTACTCAGGATCAATGCCAATGATTCAAATGTCTCTAGCTTCATTGGTGTTTAAAATTAATGAAAAAATTGTTCAATGTGAGGATAAGGTGGAAATGTGGTTTGTTGATGATCAGGTGTTCTTTGAAAAAACAAATAAAATAAGATTCTGAAGTGGTAGAAGAAAGGTAACAACTCTTCAAAAAATTATGATGTTAAGAAAAATAAATTTATGGTTTGTGAATATTTTGGTAAAAATAACACTAGGGAATGCCTTTTGAATTCTGGTTAGTACTTCTTATATTTTAATATGGGACCTAAGGTTCATAATTAAACTGAAAAAGATTAAAGAAATGGTATGAAAAAATGTGATTTATAGTCAGTAAAATGTATTAAGTGCAATGAAATGGGTCATTATGAAAACGAGTTCTAACGAAAAACTCAACTGAGGGAATGAAGTCAGACTACAAGTAGAAAGGGGTGGAGAAAACCTTTGAAACAACTTCAAGGGATGTTAGAAAATCAAATGAAATAGTATCAGGTACATTGATTGTTTATTCATATTATTCCAATGTTTTGTTTGATTCAGCGTTGACAAATTCATTCATTTATAAAAAAAATTCTAGTAAATCGGGGATTACATCGCAAAATATGAATCATAAACATATAGTAAAAACACATGGAAGAAATGTTTAGACAAAAAGAAAGTATAAAAACCTTCATGTACTTTTCTGGGTAATGAATTTACATGTAATCCTTATTGTTTTTCCTTTACTATAATGTGATTTTATTTTTGGAATGGATTTTATTTCCGTATATCATGGTAAGATTGACTGCAGAGCTAGAAAGGATTGATTTGAAAAATGATTTCATTTTGTGTACAAGAGCAAATCAATAATTTTGAAACATATCAGGAAGCTGAGAAACTAGTAAAATATGGAAATGATTGTCACCTTTAACATATTGTTGAAAACAAAGGAACTATTAAGATTATTGATGTTCCAATGGTAAATGAGAATCATTATATTTTTTCAGATGAGTTTCCCGTTATAATACAAGATCAATAAGTTTAATGTAATTTTTACGTAGTTCCTGATGCTAATCCAATTTCAAAACCCCTTTATCGAATGGATAAAATTAAAATTTTATAGTTAATGATGCAATTGTAGAATTTATTAGATAAATGAATCATTCAACCTAGCACATCACCATGGGCTTCTCCCTTCATTTTTGTTAAAATGAATTATTTTTTAATGTGACATTCATTGATTATAGATCCATTAAAAATATAAATATTAAGAACAAGTATCTTTTTCCTCATATTGATGATTTGTTTGATCAGCTCCAAGGAGAAAAATATTTTTTAAATATTGACTTGTGGTCAGGGTACCATCAGTTGAATGTAGTTTAAGATGATGCTCTAAAGACCATATTTCATAATAGACATAGTCATTATGAATTTTTAGTTATTCCTTCCGGGTTAACCAATGAACCTGATATATTCATGGATTTTATTAATAAAATTTTTCTTCAGTTATAGGATAGATTTGTTGGTGTGGTTTTTTATGAAATTTGGTATTTTGTAAAATTATAGAGGAACATGAAAGTAATTTATAGGTTTTTTTGAAAACCATAAAATAATAGGAACTATTTGGGAAATTCTTCAACTGTGAGTTTTTGTTCCAAAAAATAACATTACATGGTCACATTGTTTCTAAAAATGGCATAACTGTTGATCCAAATAAAACAAACATTGTCAAAAAAATTCCAAGACCTGTAAATATTCCCAAGATTCGTAGTTTCCTGGGTTTAACAGGTTATTATTGGAGGATTGTTGAAAAAATTTCACAGTTATCTATCCCATTGACAATGTTAACTCAAAATGATGTTATGATATTCTTGACCAAAGAATGTGACAAAGTTTTTCAGGAATTGAAGAAAAATATTGGCAAATGATCTAGTTTTTTAATAGCTACAAGAAATGGTGAATTTGTTTTCTATAGTGAATCTTCATTGAATGGACATGGCTATGTCCATAAGAAGAAAGATCAGATAGTTTTTTATACTTCATGTTAGTGGAACCCTCATGAGTTAAATTACCCAATACATGATTTGGAATTAGTTATTGTTGTTTTTTCATTGAAAATTTGGAGGCATAATTTTTTTGGCATAATGTGTGAAATATATACTAATCACAAAATATTGAGGTATATATTCACTCAGAAGGAATTAAAGGTGAGACATGGGATATGGCTAGAATTAATCATGGATTAAAATTTAATGATCCATTACCATCTAGGAATGGAAAACAATGTGGATGACACTTTCAGTTGAAAGTGTAATTCTACATTAATCATGATACATTTGGAATGATATCCTTTGGTTTTTTATTTGATGAAATTTGGATAAGATATTATTGGTATAGGGTAATCTTCTATTTTTTTAGGAGGCAGTTAAATCATCTGTAGTAGAAAAAATAATGTAAGCACCAAAATAAGTCAATGAGTTGCCAAAAATTGTACAATGTGATCAAAAGGATAATTTACATTAATTTAACAATGGAAATGATTGTGTTTTTTAGGTTAGGAAATAGGTTATGTGTGCCTTGTGATTCATAATTGAAGAATGAGTTTTTATATAAAGCTCGTAATTATTTGTATTCATTTCTTCCTAGTAGTACTAAAATGTATAGAGATTTACAGGAGTATTATTGGTTTGATGGAATGAAAAGAAATTTTTTTGACATTATTATGAATTATTTAACCTATCAATAGGTTAATGTCAAACCAAAGTTACAAAATGGGACGATTCATCATTTTCATATGTCAGAGTGGAAATGGGAAAACGATTCCATGGATTTTTTAGTGGGATTAACCAAGACTTCTTGAGGTAACAATGAAGTTTGGGTTATTGTTGATTGATTGACTATATATTCTCATTTTATAACTATTTGAGATACTCTATATCTAGATCAACATTCTCGATTGCATATTTAAGAGACATTTAGGTTAAATGGATTTACCTTCTCCATTGTATCTTATCATGATCCTAGGTTTACTTCTATGTTTTTAAAGGGAAGTTAGAAGTCATTGGAAACTGAATTTAATTACAGTACATCTTTTCATCCTCAATCAGATGGGTAGCTTGAATGAACAATTCAGACCATGGAGAATATTTTACGTTCTTATTCACTGGATTACTAGAAAAATTGTGAAAAAAAACATTCTTTGGTTGAGTTATAATATAATAATAGTTTTCATTCTAGTATAAAGATGGCATCATTTGAGGAATTATAATGAAATTGGTGTTGAACTACAATTTTTTGGCATGATGTAGAAGAAAGGAATTTGATGAGACCAGAATTGGTAGATTAGATGACAGAAAAATATCATTTGATTCAGAAGAACGTGGAACAACTTAGAACATGATGATAACCTATGAGGATAACCGGAGGAAGGATATTTCATTAGAGGTAGGGGATCATGTCATCCACAAAGTTTATCCATGGAGAAGTGTGATATGTTTTGTTAAAAATGGAATGATGAGTCAGTGTTTCATTGAACCCTATGAAATCGTAGAGAATGTTGGATTAGTTTCATACATATTGGATTTACTGAAAATTTTATCCCAAGTACACAATTTTTTTCATGTTTAAGTGTTGAGAATGTATATACCAGATCTATCTCATGTTTCAAGTGTAGAGGTAGTTCAATTAAAATTGAATCTATCCTATGAGGAACAAAAAGTATAGATTCTTGACCGAAGAGAGAATATGTTGCGGAACTGGGTAATTGATTAGGTAAAGGTTTTGTGGAAAAACCTTATGGTTGAAGATGAAGCATTGAAATTTCAGAATTCAATAAGGGTTAAATATCCCATCTCATTTGATAAGTAAATAAAATTGTGAGGATGTAATTTCTAAAAAGGGGGAAGGATGTAACAATCAAGGAAAAATAAGGAATATAAAATTTTCATATTTATTAACATTTTACATTTAAATATTAATATAAATTTTAAGGGGATTTTATGTTCGATAGTATACCTAACACGAATCAGTGGGTTTCTACAATATCTTATTTAGCACACAATGCTGAGTCATAGTGAATATAATAATAATAATATAATATTATTAATTTAACAGTTAGTTAATTCCTAGACGTTGTATTTTATATAATGAATAGAAATTACCATATTATGATTAAACATGTTTGTGAAATGTTTTTAAATTTATTCAATAAAATTTAGTGGCTTAAAATTAGAATGAATCTAATTTTAAGAATAAATACACTAATATTTTTAAAAGGAAGTTTTACTGCCATTTGATGGATAACATATTTTAAATATATTATTTTCCCCTTTTAAATGTTATATTAGAAAAAATATAATTCATATATAGAATCAAGATCAAAC
This sequence comes from Viscum album, assembly GCA_963277665.1. Classification (NCBI taxonomy): domain Eukaryota; kingdom Viridiplantae; phylum Streptophyta; class Magnoliopsida; order Santalales; family Viscaceae; genus Viscum; species Viscum album. The sequence goes on from OY728159.1 coordinate 1,183,343,305, forward strand.
CTTTCTTTCGATGATATTTTGGTAATTTTTTTATAAAGTCCATTTTTTAATGAATAGAGAAAAATACTGCATTTTATTTCAAAATTGACTTTTCATCTAATTAATTTATTTTTTATATTGTAATTTTAATTGGTTTTAAAGTTTAATTGGATTATATTTTTATCATTTCATCTAATTTTTGACATTGGATATAATTTTACTTTAAAATTGGAGATAAACACTAGTAAATCTATTGGTTGTTTTTATATCTTAAAAACACGCATTTTGGTTTTGACAATAGAAATTAATTTAAAATTAGTTACAAAAAATTTTTTGGTTTGATTTTGGATAAAGGGATTCACTATTTGGAATTAGTAGATCCATGTTTTTGAAAAAGGAACATTTTATTTTTAGGGATTATTAATAGAAACCAAAGTAATTATTTTATTTACCATGGTTAATGGGTAAATTTGGTAAATAAGGGTAAAAAATAATATTATAATAATATAAAACTACCCTAACATGTGTCACAATTCTATTGGAAGATATATTTAATAAAATGGGCATACTTGGGTTTATTCTTGGACCCCAAGGAGCCACTAGGATGTGAAAATGATAGTTTATAGGAATTAATTTAATGTAATGAAAAATGTAACATAAACATGTATCTTTTCATAAAAACAATTTCATATGGGGTTATATAAGTGATAATTTCAACAATAAATAGTAATTATAAATGTAAAAAGATTCTCTACATCATGGTTTTTTATTTATAATGTTTATACATCAAATAAATAAATTTATTTATGACACAATGATGATGTAGTGATTTAATTATTAATGAATGGTTTAAATAAATGATATTATTAATCTAAAAATATATTTATTTTAAAATATTTTATTCCATACAAGAACATTATAATGAGTGTGAATTGTTATATTTTTATTAATGAAGTTATTTTTTAAAATAATAATGTTTTTATGTTTTTTTAAAAAGTCATGAAATTAATAATATAAAAATTGACATAAATGAGTTTTTAAAATAAATAATACATTATTAAATGATATAATAGTCCAAAAAATATAAGACTCCACCAAATTAATTATATAATTGACATGTAACTAGTAAACCACATTATGTTTGATTGGAATATTATAGCAACTGTATTATCCATATAGTATGAATGTAGAAGAAGATTTAGTAAGAATTAAATTAAATAACTTTGGGTTAATGATAAAAGATAAGGTTAAATTATTGAACTATACTTCTCTAAAACCTATTGGTTGAATTTTTTTCAACCCAAAATCATATTATATTTTATATAGGTGAATTTGATATCTTTTTATTCCTAATTTAATTTTATAATAAACCAATACATCAAATCATCCCTAAAGTTCCCCTCCTCCCTATTATAAAAGGGAATCACCCCAACCCATTTAATAAAACCTCTAGATCCCCTTGGCTCATAAAAATCTTAAAAAATTAGGTCCCAACATCCATATCTTACTAAATTAAGCCTTTCCTCTGTTAAAAGGCAATTGAAGAAATCCTTTTGGCTCAAATTAAAGGGAGTTACACATTTTAAGAGGCAGCGTCATCTTTAAAGTTCCTTTACATAATTTAACTTTTTAACTAGCTATTCCATATATATTCAAATAATAAATAAAAAAGTATCCTAAATATACAATTTTTTTATTAGAATTATTCTAACTGAACATATACACACCTTCATCTAATGGATTTTGAAAATGTTGTTTTTTTTGGACGGCGAACTACTGCCTCACGAGACGATGATTATTCAATTTATTTACTACTTTATATCATTGTTAAAAATAATATTGAACTATATTAATATAAAATATATATTATAATTATATTTTCTCTATTATTATGATTTTTTATTTAAATAATACCTTTAGTATTTCCACAAATTTTTAATATGATAATTTAATTTGAGAATGTAAGGACTACCGCCCCCTCAAAATGATATGACTTGTTAATGCCATATATGGAACATATAAAAGATGTTTTTAATGAACATATGCGACATATATAAAAAAATTTATTATATTGGAATTATAATATAGATATTATCATTTAGTTTTAATTCATTTTTATATGAAAAATAAATGAAAGTAGCATTCATGCATACGTATGACTTACCATTTCCATGAATGGTGCATTTCATTTCTTATCTCCAAATTTTATGTACTATTATATATATATATATTATATATAACATATATATGATATATATGATATCTAAATCTTTAATTTCATTATGGAGATAATGAACTTTTGACCACATATGCAACTTGTAATTATAACATGTTCATTTTTGACTCAAGTACCAAATATCGGAAAAACGACCGATATTAACATAAATAATTACGTACTATTTCTAAATAGTTAATAAGTTATATGAATAAAATAATAATATATAAAATGGTTCTAAATAAAGTATAAATTTAATTATGTTTATTATTTAGGAAGAACAGGGAACATATGTGACTAGGCGGACATAAGGTAAGGTGCCCTCTCACCCTCCACTTTTAGTCAGCAAATTATTTTCTGTTAGGCTTTTTAACATCTATTTTATTATGTCAGGATATGTTATTCTATATTATTATTATGTAATGTTTATTTCTTAGTGATGATAGACCATTTTCTCTCCCATAAAATAATTTTCTAAATTTTAATGTGATGTCATTGGGCTGCCGAATTTTCATAAGGGACATTGTATAAGTCTCCTTTCATTGAGGTATATTCTGATTAATACAAGATATTATTTTATATAGTGTATAAACCACTTTTAATTTCTATTTAATTCAAATACAATCTATTTATATGAATAATTTTAAAAAATTTTAAATGGAATGTTTATTTTTATCATATGTGAGTACAATGACCTTTCTGACACCACAAGCATTATTTTATATTTTACTTATTTTACAAGCTATGATGTTTTTAAAAGGATAATTAATACCATATACCGAATTTATGTATTTTGGTTTTTAAAATGGTTTTGAGAAATCATTGATTATTTAAATATATGGAAATGATATATTTGGATTGCAATATGGAAATGTTAACTTTCACTTATACGTGTTTTATAAGTTATGATTATGTTATCATTATTGGGATTTGATTATGTATACAGGTGGTTCTGTGATAAAACTATAGTGGGTGATCCTAAGATAGCTCTCCAATAGATTTGGTAATTTGACAAAGGTAAAATATTTTGTGTCTTTTAAGAGATTTATGGAATATAATGTGATTTTTATTCCAAACGTAACTCCCTACATATCTGTGAAATCTATAACGTAAGTATGTTATGGATGCCACATGTTAACTTTATGATTTATGATTTCTATGTTCTATTCATAAATCATATTATATACCAATTTTTGTTAAATATCCTATGATTTATTATTGAAAAGTATGATTGTATTGATTTTTTTGGTTTTTCTTGTCTAATGTTTTCTTTTCTTATTTTATAACCCTAACAGAGATTTTTATGCTCATCCCATTTCTTTGAAATGTTTTCACCAGGGTATAAGGACGTGTAACAGAACGGAAGAATTCAAGAATATTTATATCATGAAAATAATTCATGTTTTATTTATTGATTTTTATTGTTCTGAAACAAAATCAATAGCATAGTAGTGTCTACTTTGTAATATTTGACATTTAATGTAATAATTATGGCCTAATAATCTAAAACACTAATCCTAAAAAGATACTCAATGTAAATTCCTGATATAAAAAAATATTTAGTAATTTTTTAAGGATGGGGACTTCAACTATATCATGGAATTTTATTTATAATTTTTTGAAATTAAACAAATAAATTTAATTAAGGCACAATGATGATGTTGTGATTGATTAATTAATATATGATTCAAATAAATAGTATTATAAATATTAAAATAAATATTATTTGAATATTTTGATACCATCCCAGAATTTTCTAGAATATATTGACATATTATATTTGAGTTAATTCCTTTCATACAAAGTAATCGAATTGTTATGAATATGTAAAAAATTCATTTATGATTAGTGCCCAAAATTGACATAATTCATAACTTTTTAACATAAAATAGTTTACTAAATGATATTAAATTAATAAAAATCTATATCTTGGCCAAATAGTTTTGACATGTAAAAATATGTCATAAATGAATTTGTTTTTTCATTTCATATGATATGATATTTACAATAACCTACAATGTGTAAATAAAACTATTTCTTGTATGATTTATAAGGGTAAAATGAGGGTTAATCCAAACCGATATGGATACAAAAATATTCAAAACTTTTTTAAAAAATATTGGATGATGGGTATTCATACCATCATAATCTTATCTAAAATTATGATTTTTGGACATTTTTTATTGAAAATGAATTTATAGTAAATTAATATTTATAGGCTTTCCTAAGGTGACCCTCATTCTTCTTATAAAATGACACCACCTCTAGAAACATAACACAAACCTCTCAAGCTCTTTGGGTTATCCAATTTTACAAAATAAGCTTCCAATAATACGCCCTTCTTTCCTAGACTCCTTAACAGTGGAAATGTCATTTCAATAAATCCTTTTTCCAAAAATCAAAAGAAGTTACCCAATTTAGATATAATAGCCTCACTCATGTTTCTTCCCCTTTATTTTCCTTCTCCACTCCATCTGCTCATATTATTATTTTATTACATTACAAAACCTATATCCTAAATATAATAGTATTTTATTATGATAAGGATTCGAACCACACTTGCACATACCTCTATCTAATGGATACAAATATTCTAATTCTGTATATGAAAAACAACAGCATCAAGAAACAATGATTGTTTAATTTTTCCCTACCACATCTCATGGATTACATTATGATATATCTTTATATATATATATGATATATATAATATTTTTATTGGATTTATGATTCTGTAATTTTTATTTACAATATACCTTTATTTTTTCCATAATGTGTAAATATGATAATTTCATTTGAGGTAGTGCAGACTAACGCCCACACAATGTGATATGACTCGTTCAGGCCATAAATGGAATGTATAAAGGATGTACATACTTAAAAAATGTTACATATATAAAATATAAAATATAAATATGTATCATTTTTTTAGTCCTTTAATATGTCAAGGAAATTAATTTAGCATGCATGCATACGTACGGCTTACCGTCTACATGAATGGTTCATTTCATATCTTCTCTCAAAATGTTATAAACTATTATAAATACATATATAATGGATTTATATGATATTTAAATCATTAATAATATTTTGGAGATGAATTTATTTTGACCACAAGTTAAATTTACAAAAAAATAAATACATTTTCGACTCATGAACCAAATATCGACAAAACGACCAATATGAACTCATATAATTAATTGATTGTTATACCATGTAATAAGTGACCTAAAATAATAATAAAAATTATTAATTTCCTCATGATCTTATAAATTAAAATACTTTTATAATTTAGGAACATAATGATTGTACGTGATGATTCAGATCATGGTAAGGGAATTCGTCTCAATCTCATTTCATTGAGGAACACTTTGGTTTATACACGACCATATTTTATATGGGGTATAATTACATAATTTTTATTTTAATTTAATTCCACTGTTTTCAAAAGGAATATTTTCTTTATTAACCATTTTAATAAATGAGAAATGGGATGTTTCTTTTTAACGTATATAGAAAAATTGACCACTTCTCCACCGCGACCATTATTTGATATTTGGGTACCTTAACAAGCTGTAATGCTTTTAAAATTTAAGTGAATACCATATAACCTTTTTTACATATTTTAGTATGGAAAATAGTTTGTATAAATAATTGATTATATCAATTTCAAGAGCATATAAATTTTGTTTGAAATGTGGAAATGTTATCATTCTTTTATTCTTATTTTACGTGTCATGATTATATTATGGTTCTTGGAAATTGTTTACGTATACGGGTGGTTCTGTGATAAACTGAGGAAGGGTGATCCTGAGATAGATCTCCTTTAAATTGGGTTATATGAAGAAGGTAAAAATTAATGATTCTCCTAATATATTTACGGAATATTTTGTGATTGTTAATCCAAATATAACCATAATGGTTACTCCCCATGTAGCTTTGAAAGATATAATGTAAGTTTGATAAGGATTCCAAAAGTTTCTATTATGTTTTATTATTAAAATTAGTTATTCATAAATCATACAATTTAATGGTGTATATTAAATATCATATTCTTTATGAGTAAAAATTATGATTTCATTTATTTGTATGTATTTATGGACTAATGTTTTCTTTCCTTATTTTATATTCCTTAATGAGCTTTTTATGCTCATCCCATGTTTTTTAAAAAATTTAATAGGGTAATTTAAGGGTAAGAGAATAAAATATTTCAAGATTTTTTTAACCAAGAATATAATTCATTATTTATATAAATAGTTTTATTACTGTGAAAAAAATTTGAAAAGTAAAATTGTCTACTTTGTAATTTTTGAGATGTAACGTAATAGATATGGCCTAATTATCTAAAACTCTAAACCTGAAAATATTACCAAATTTTAATTCTTTACATAACTGAATATTATTTAATTTTTATGTTTGGGGCCTTACAATTATGTTCAATCATGTAATTTTGATGGGTTAAGAAGTTCAATTCCATTATTCAAGACTGTTATTTTGGTGATTGGTATACTAATGTACATTAATGGAAAATCATGTAGACTGATGATGGTTGTCTATTGTTTATGTTATATGCTATTATTGAACATATGGATGGTCACAAGGTTGTATTTTTCATTTTATTAATTTGAGTGAAGATGAATAATTATATAAATTATTCAATTATAACTATTTTGGTTAATTGGCAGTTTTTGATACAAAGAGTGATTTTCTTCTCACGAAAATTTATGACACCTCTATATAGGAACTCCAATACAAACCCAAAAAGTAATCAAATTTCACCAAAGGTAGAATGGAAGGATTTCATAGATGTTCAACCAACAAATTGTGACATGGGAGGAGTTATATACTTTTATTGAAACAATTTCTTTATTTTCCAATTTTAACAACAAATCTACATCCATTCTATATTGTTTTGTTTTAATTATTCTAATAAAAAAATTGATAGGAAGGAATGTTCATAAGTTGTATAAAAAAGAAAATTCTCTATTATTTAATGAATAACTAGTGTAATTGTCAGTACATCGTTATTTGGATCCACTATAGTAATTTGTGATGGATAACGATAGCCCTTTATTCTTTAAATGTTTTGGTTTTTCATTGAAAACCCTTGTCTTAGGGAATTATTTGAATAGTGACTGTGTTCCTTGTAGTTGAAAAAATGATCAGTGTGCTGAGGGTTGGTATGAAAAAACCTTTCCTCTATCACATTAGTGATATCTCCGATCAGTAATCACTATATGAGTTCCCTTCATGCCTACACCGGAATTATATCCTCACCCCATATCAAATTTATAGGTTGTTCCTTTCTACACCATTGGCAAGTGGGATGTTGAAATTTCATTTAACAGTTATATTTATCTATCAGAATAGTATAATTAAACTCTTCTTTCTAAATATTATCCTTGTAATAACATTGAGATTTTCAAATCTATATATGAATTTTTAGGGAACATGAGATAATTTCCATATAGATATCATTGTCACATATTTCGATGGATTTTCGTAGAAATGGTGTTTTCACATGAAATAAGATGTCAACCATGAAATTGGGGGAAACACTAAATCTAATGGTGTATTTTGAAAGTCCTGTGACATTTCCTTGTATTCCACAATAGATTCGTTATTATTTTTATTGACTAAAATGAAATTTGATTCCATTTTAATCTTGAGTGTCTAAGGGATGTATTTATCAAAAAACATTTTTTGTAATTCTTTCTTTCTATTCGCATTGATTTATTCCCTCAAGATTCATATTTCTTATCAATGTCAACCGCATATTTTATTCTCCCTCTATCTGATAACAATCCAGTGGAACCTTCTATATATTGTAACATTTAAAGATATATATGATCTTCTAAATGGGGTAGATCCATTTCTCTACAATTATGGGATCAGATGAGCCATTGAATGTCGGAGGAATTTTCTCCATAATGGTCTCAGTGTAATCTTGTTCTTTCTTAAGGGGATTTGGGATCTCCACCTGATCCAGGATTCGATATAAAACATGATCCATCTGAGAGGGTATTATCATAAATGTTTTCATTCCCACTCCTATTTGGTTATGCATCTCATTGGTCCATTCATCACATTTCTCATCACATTGATTGTTTAAATAATTCTTTCTTTTTCCATCCATTTTCTATAATAATTGGTAAATTAGGTGTGATTATTTTTAATCTATTAAATAAATGGTAATTCAATTTTATTAAAGGGATAACATATAAATTACATATTTTTCTATTACTTTTGAATTTCTTGGATTTAATCTTTGTTATCCCTGATCTATTTCATAATATATAATCGTAATGGATTTTTTTATTCTCATAATAATAAAAAATCAAGATATTTCTATATTAACAATTAATATTACCTTCTGTATCAAACTAGTTGTGTTGTAAGGCTAATTTTTATATACATAGTTACACCGATTTAAGCCCGACACACATTGTTTGAGTTCTTACACCTCAGTACGTCTGTCTTAGAACCAAATACACATGTATAATCTGGAAAGGGATTTATTTTAATGATACAAAAAATTTTCAATACATAAAAATATTTAGGGATGTTTTTCACATTATTATTATGTAAATGGATTTAACTAGATATTTCTAATCCTTATATCAAATATAATGAAAACATTTCCTTTTATACCAAATATAACAACCCATCTTCTTATGACATATTAATACATGATTTATTATATATGATTACACTTAATAGAACCTAGTAAATTGAGAAGTATAGTGTCTTTGAAAATTAGATACATATAATAACATCTTATATGTGGGAAATATAAAACATTACTGAAAACTTCCATAAGTATCTTATAAAATTCCATGGCATTAAAAACATCATGGGATAACATTGGGACATATATATATGAAATGGGTTAACTACAAATACTAGTAAAGGAATAATCCATGAAAATAGGTAATATAACATTTATGGTAGACAAATCACTGGATAATAAAAGGAATGATATTAATATACCTGATATACGAGGCATGATAGAGAATGATAACAAAAAGGCATCAAAGGAAATGTGGAATCGAATTAAAAAACTACATAATAAACATAGGTTGATGATGAATGGTAAGAAATTATGATAGAAAATGTCCTATAATAGAATCAGGTTCACTCTAGGTCCCAACAAGAATTCTCAAGAGACTAAAAATTACCTAATTCATTATAGCGCTATATAATTTCGGGTGCACCCATCACTTTCATATCAATATGATGCTTATGTCTGCCACATAGATCACACAACTTGGATTCATTCATTATTATAATTTATTCCATGATAAATGAGCGAGGAATATGTACATTTACATCCGATGTTAATTATATAAAACTGTATAATGGTGAAAACCCTTGATAGGAAATGGATATGGTATTTACAAGACAACTATTTTTAAATGAAAAATTGCGGTGAAATTTTAACCACAGAAAGATATATGATAAAAATTAATATAATAGGTCAATTAAAATCAAAGGGGTATACAATAATTTGGTCATAAGATGGGTATTATTAGGGACATGGAATGAAATAACCAACATTATTAATTTGAAATTAAGGGAATAAGATAAAAAATATACATGAATAATGAAGATATGGTGAAGATCCCATAGATGATTTTGACTTCAAATGCATGGAATAAACTTATTCAGAGGCTGGGGATCCTTGGGATGAATCCAGATAGGTGAGGGAAGAATATTTATGTGATACAAGGATCTTTAGTTATGTTAATATTTATATTTGATGTGTCTATATAGGAAATGATAGGGGTATGGTTATTATTTCTAAAAAATAGGTTTTTGGAATCTATATAAAAAAATAACCAATATAAAAAATATTCCTAGGATTTATACATTATTTGAGTGATATTAATTATTTTATATCTACATGGGATGATGTTATTTAAATAGTTTTATTTTCTTATGTGGATTTGATTCATACTCTTAATGAAATGATTTTAAAACGTTGAAATATATTAATGGTTTTGGAGTATTAAAAATGCGTTTATAAATTAAATAATATTATCATAAAATAATATTATTTTAAATGTAAAACATTGCTTTTATCTATCATACTATTTATAGAGCTTATTTCATCACTTTTGGTTCATTATGATGTCATAATACACACCATATATTTATATAATTTTTAGTTTCTACAAGAACATTCGACTGTATAAAAAAATTATGAAAAATCCAACATTGGATATTTTCGACATTATAATCTCAAAAATAATATTATTTGTACCTAAATAATTATTTAAATATATGAATTTTCACGTTCAAAAAAAAATTAATGTTATTGATCAATTTTCTATTTTTGGGCAATATCTATTTCAAACCCATATAAAAAATATATATGAAATCCTAAAAATTTTAGGATCATTTATTTTTAAATGAAATTATTTAATTAAAATATTACTTCATTACTAAATTAATAAATTCGTTAGGTTATATTAATTAATTTACATTGAATTTTAAAATAATAATATTTATGTATAATTGTATCAAAATAAGAATTATATATAAAGAAACAATAATCAAATTAAAATATATTCCTTATTCCATACAAAATAATTTAAATAATAATATTTCTAAGTACTTTATATATATATATTTAATACACCCACAATACCGTATGAGTATTATGTGAAATGGTGAAACATTGATGGGGTGGTTTAGTGCACATGGTTTCATTCATGATATCGATGATATTGATCTTATCTCATAAATGGTTTCACTCATAATTAAGATATTGTAACTCATCTAGGTCTTAGTCAATGTAAATTCGTAGGGATTTTATTTTTCATAGATGCTCTGGAAAATGGGCATCATATGATAAAATCCTTCTGGTTGAGGTCGTCAATTCCTTTTTATGTATCAAATGGATTTGTTAAAACCCTATATTTATAAAAATCATATGATCATTGATCAACATATATATTATAAATGGTAAATATTCTTAATGTTTGTTTATATCCGATAGTATATAATAAAATCAAATAAGTACATGTGTTTATATAACCATATTATATAATAAGACATGTAATTAAAACCGAAGAGGAAATTTTATTTATAACTGATCAGGTCATTACACTATGTATTTATTTTGTCAAATATATCCATCAAATATTACATTCTAAAATTAACATTAAACCCTTTAGAACCTCTTCCAATTAGGATATCATCATACTAGGATGTGAAGAAATACATTGAGTATCCTATAATAAGATAACTATTCAGGATAAATTTTTTAAAAATACAAGTGGTTGATTCAATATTTTCAAAATTTAGTCAAGTATTTCATATTATGATTTATAGTAATTCACTTTCATTCAATGTTCAAATGGATTCAACAAAAACATCATTAATATTTTTTGTTTTTTAACATATTATTATGATCCTTTTATTTATGGGGTATAGATTCCATAAATAATAATATTAAGAAAATATTATTTATCTTTAATAGAACATAAATGGATGAGTATCCACAAATTAAAATATATACATGAGTGTTTATAATCAATATTATAGTATATCCTCCAAATTAATTTCAACATGGTGTTTATCTCATTATTTTTTATTTCAAAAACCTATAATTGTGTACAAATATAGAATTATTTAGCCATAGTGACCATGATTAGTATTCAAATTCATTAACAGAACCTTGTTATATTTATTTTTATGCATTAACATTTATAAGATTCTTATATTCCATTGTTTCAGTAATAATTAGTTTTTCCCCACGGGAGACAATAACTATTTTTTATCCATTTTACAATGGTACATGAGATGGGAATTGTTTTATCTTAGTATATTCTTCTCCTATAGTCTAGAATATAGTAGTATATTTATTTTCTCCAATAGATCATATTTTAAAATATTTTATGACTCCACTTACTTTTTATGACTTTGGATTGTAAAGATTTTATCATTCCATAAATTGTGTTGTAGTAAACCACAAATATATATATTTTTTAACTAAATATTCTATAATTGAATAATATTGACACTAAGGTAATATTGGGGTGTCTATGTAAGGAGTGATTGCATGTTCAAAATGACTTATTCTATATTAATGTTTCTATAATAACAACTTTCAGTTACGTGTTTAACATATCTTCGAAATTTATTTGAAATAAAAGAAAATTATTAAATATTGAAGGTTTATTTATAGGACCCACATTAGTTAATTATAGTGGAGGGATCATGATTGGGACTATAAATACTATATGAAATATATAATTACTATCAAATATTATAATTTCAAATCATATAATGAAACAAATTTTAATAATATACACATAATTCATTAATATTCTAACATACTCCAACCTCATAACTAAAAGTGTGTATAAAAACAATTTATACTGTTGTAGTGTTTCCTAAGGGCTAGTGGTAGAAATATCTACCCATAAATGTTTTGAAATGCCCTGTATTTATAGAAATATATATCCAAATCTTTTTAATATATACAAATTTATTGTTTTCATGTAAGGTTTTCCATATTAATTAAAATTTTTATTAACTAATATTATTATCAAATGAAATAAATATTACCAATATAAAATGATTTAGTGACATATTCTCATTCAAATATGTACATGATATAGAAATTGATAATTACGAATATTCAAACAAATCTCTTCCATTTAATATGATATTTTAGACTTTTTTATTCCAATTTAATTTCCCATTCATATTTTTTTCTAGGTTCATCATCTAACAATCCAATATATCATCCATTATAGTCACGATACATGTATCTTCTTAAAATTCAAACAATTTATTGCTCCAAAAGAAGTAGTTGTTCTGATTTACAAGGTAATATACTTGTATATAAAAACATCTTTTGAAAAATATGTGTAATATATCTATAAAATAGGTTATACATGTTAAGGACTCATCATACATACATGAGTAAATGAGGATTTCTAGTGCCTTTGATATCTCACACTATGAATGTTCCATTGGATAGTGTTCATTGGTTGTAGTCAATGATATAAAGACTTGAAATACCTTTATAAAATGAGGAGTTATTGACCTAATAATATAATCATTGCTAGATAATGGGAAATATTCATAACCAAAATAAATTCATTCATTATCTTTAAATATACTCCCCTATATGTACACTCCATATATATGGAATCTAAGGTAGTTTTCACTATATCCAATATAATAAAATGGAAGAATAATATTCGTAGTATTAATTTTTTTAAATATGAATAATGATTTATTTTAACTTCCAAGAATAATATATATCTTTATTCTCTCCTATATTGAATTTATACCATACTTTTATGAACACATCTTATTCAATGCCATCATCATCATCATTAACAGAATAACCTCCATTTTTTATTATCCAAAGTGAGTTAACATGATGAATCAATGGGTTTAAAATGATAAATGGTTGATGACATTAAGAAAAACCCAAAAATGTTTTAATTTTAAATTTTAATTCATCTAGATAATTATGAAATGAAATGGTGAATAGTGAAGTGATTTTCACACGGTATTTCAGGAGAGCCTCATTCACCATCAAGGAATCTTAAATTTCCATTATGGAAGATAACATATTCTATTAATTAAATTCCACCACTATCCATGTTAATTTTTAATTAATGGGGATATTCGACTGGGGATTTATCTTGATAGTGGAGGAATATTATTATAAATTCCACAACTATATCTCTAGAGAGTTATTTCATGGAATATCACACATTCATGGTGTTATTTCCAATATGATCACCAACATTACTTCACCTTGAAATATTAGAGGGTAGTTGACAAGGGCCATGATTCCCATTAGCCTTATATCAATATATGGGAAAATACAAGACATATTACATTTGACATATAGAACTAGATAAACATTAGTCATTCAAATGATGGAACATATATCTATTTCCAATGTATTGAAACCCAGGTTGTTTTTCATAAAATTTACATATTTTATATTTATATTCAATTATTTTTTCAAATACTATCATGAGGCTCAAAAAGGTTTATCTTATTTTGAAAATAATTAAAAAATATTTTCTGTTCATGAAATATATTAAAAATCTCCCATAAATATTTCCCATTTTGTACTCTTAATAGTAATAAGCTACATACAAAATTCATTATAACATATGAATATTAATAATAAGAAATGTTGATCTAGAATTATTGTTGAGGTTAAACATAGATGATATCAATTGATTATCATATGGAAGTCTATATTACAATATGGATATGAGATTATGAAAATAAATTAAAATTTTCATACCTACTATATCATGGATAGTAAAAATAATCCATTGTATAAACCAATTTCATTTCATACGACATGAATAATATGAGTGAGAAATAATCAATAATCAATCATGAAACATAATTTCATGAAATATATGTGTTTTAATATAATAACCATAGAAACTATTTTATATTTCAAGGATTACATCTAAAACCATCAAATCAGAATGGATCAGGTACCAACACAAATTTCCAATTTCATAATGGACCATGAATCAGGATCGATTTCCCATAGTGGATCAATAACTTCGGTTTTTTTCCCATAGCTAAGTAATAATACCATCTTATTTCTAATAATTATATAATGATATATAAAACATTAACCGAGGAATTGGAGGAATATAAAGTTCACACACATTATATAATAAAAATCATTCCAATGTGTGACATAATACCATAAAACATTTATCATCTCCTGAAACATGTAAATAAATGGAATTAATAAATATTTCATAATAGCATGGCCCATGAAATTTAAATTTTTATCATAAACATTTCGTCATAGTATTACTCAAATAAATGAAATATGATTCAAAATAATCTCAATAATTCATTATTTAATTATCTATGGAAATTGAATGGGTTACATAAAAATATAGTCTTATTAATAATAAAACTTCTAGATAATGAATGTGCTTGATGAAATTGGATTATATAATTAGTAAAATTTAGTCAACCTCAATCATTGTTGTGGTTTATGAATAGAAATACCAAAAAGGGCATTAATCATTCATGATACAAAAACTGTTTCCATTTAAAAAACACTTCATTAAAACCTAAAAATATAAGAAATATTAAATTCAAATATTTTATTTGAAAATATCATTAGGAACATGTAATTAAATATTTAAATAATTTAGTAGTTATAATGACAAAAATACCATTTATTGGGTATATTTTAAAAAATGATCCATTCCCTTTAAAAAAATCAATGTAACATTTTTTGATGAGGAAAGGACAACTCATTTTAATCCACATTTAAAATGTTAAAAATGTGTAAAAATGATATTAAATAATAATCTAAGAATATTATCAAATATTCTATAATTGTTTGGTACAACATGAATGTAGAATATAAATTATTTTGTACCAAGGTGTGAAATATTTGTCAGTTTTCAATAAAAACATGTATATGGACACCTAAATATATAATGTGAAGAAAAATAAAGGAAAAATATATATTTAATAAATAAAAAGTATATGAAAATTCCATGAGTTTCATAAAATTTTTATCATTTTATTTATTCATCAGTACCATAATCATAAGAAATACCAAAAAACAATGATATTGTAACATGAGTCCCTTACAACACTGTTATATTTTGATTCATAATACCCATTAATTAATGAAAAATATATTGGAATGTATATATAATAATATTCATTATTATAATCAATAAATGGATTTTTGGGATGTATATGAACCACAAAAATGAAACATGTGGTTTATATAGTATTTATCCCATAGAAATAAAAGTGATATGGAAATCCCATATGTTATGTCTTGACTTACTTCGTACATTTTTGAAACAATATTAAAATAAATAAAAGTTTATTTTAATTATATTTCAAAAACATTAATATATATTTATATAAAACCATATATTATTTACGTATTCCCATTTATTACAAATTTATTAATAATTCAATGTGAAAATTGTATTCCAGGTAATAACATGTTTTTTCATGGATTTTTTGATTGGGAATCTTCAGTCCTTTTCCATGGATCATAGTTCAATAATCAATAAAAATTTAAAAAATAAATATTTATCATATATAATCTTTATATATGAATTTATACTGATTCATTAATTTCATTGATAGAAAAAAAATAACATGATTCATAGAGTTAGTATTTCATATGTACACATTAATGTTGATTACATATTATTAATGGATGGAAATAAATAATGGTAAATATTTATTAAATTTTAAAAAAATTAGTATTATTTAGTATATATCCCATATACTCATTCAATTTAGCCATATCAATACTCACTTATTTCATATGTTAAAAATGAATCACATTTCATTGTTAGGTGGTTTCCCTTCGTACACTGAATCAATGTTATCACATTCCCATATAATTGAATGAAAGAAGGTATATTTGATAATATAACTATATATGTATAATAATGTCATAAATATATTATAAAAACAATTAATAAATAATTATTTCCATTTTAGGAGGTTGGGTTGGAAAACTATTTATATTTGGTCACAAGACGGAAATCCTCCATACCACCGTTTGACAATCTCTTTTTCTAGATTTTAGAAGTTGAGATATATTTAGATCATGAAATTAATATAATAACAACTCATTGTATATTAAATAATTATATCATTATAAAATCATGTTTTATGTATATTTTATTGAGTTATATTATGAAATAAATTAAAAATGCTTGGTTAAATATAATAACTATTATTTGGAAAACCCATTTTGGTGTACACATGTTGACATTTTAGGAGGGTTTAATAATAAAAATATGTCTTGTACGATTAGTTACTGGATTTAAGGAATGTATTTGGTTAGGTATTGTCTGACCAAAATTGTTAAGTGTTGAGAGGAGATGAGTGTGGGTGGCCTTTTATATGTTGGGGATGGGACACACAAGATCTCTTTTTAAATAAAAAATTTGTACCACTTTTTAATGATTAAATGGGATCCAAAACCATTTATTATCAATGATTATATAGGATATGGTTGAAAAATGTATAGAAAATTCTTATTTTACATGTTTATTTTGAATTTTACCCAATATCAATTCTGTTTAATAGGGTAAACTAATTTTATACTTAACTAGAGTAATTAATTTTTCTTGTTTTTAAAATTCATTTTGACAAAAAAATAATTTGAAAATATTTTATTATATTAATTAAAATGAAATAAATTATGGAATCCATATTTATAAATTCCATTCATCTAATTAAAAAACTTTTATTTATAATTATACATGTACTCATGATGAAAAAGTGGTCTGCCAAACCAAAAAATAATCATATGTTTACTGAATTATATTATCAAAATTCAATAGGAAACTTATTTCTATAACATTAATTTGATTAATATATATATATATATATAATTGAACGAATTTTATTTCTAAAACTATTTTTAATTAAAATGGATATTTTAAATAATTTAAATAAAAATAATTTTTTTAATAAAACATGTTTTTTATTTATATTTATTGAAATATTAATCATTTCATAATATTGAAATCAATTCACTAAAATACTGTTTTTAAATATATTTATTTATTTATTTTTTCAACTTAATTTTAAAAAATTTAAAGTAAATAATTTTCCATGTTTTAAAAACATTAAAATAGTAATTTTATAGAAAATATTATTTTCGAAACATAAATTAACATTACTAAAAATTATGAAACATTTTAGCAATATGTTTTATATATTTAAAAACATTATAATTAAATTAAAAATTTGGATATGAAATATCATACTAATTAAATAAAAAACTATAATGGTCATATTAAAATTATAATATTAATAGCATATCACAGTTCATTAAAACCATATGATGTGTGTTAAACAAGATATCAAAGAGATTAATTTTATTTGGAATAAATATCTCATATGACACGTGTTGTTACATTAAAACCCCCTTAAAATTTTTTCCTCTCAAAAATTCGTCACTCTTATATAAAAAAATAAGAATACTATTGTCTCATAAAATAATCATATTCTCATTTAACCTCATTAAATTTGTGGTTTTGACACAAAACATTGACAAGGTGAGTAGTTTTTCTTCTTATCGCTTTCTCTTTATGATCTATAATATCCACCAAATGTTCCTTATATAAAATTTCATTCTCTCATGATATGACCTCTATGTTCAGAATAAGTTAAGGAACGGGTATGTACTTCCGAAAGAGAGTTATATAAAACACATTGTGGACATTATGGAGGTTATGTGGAAGCAAAAATCATTGATCTACCCTCATGATATGATCAGTAATATCAAACATATTAATATATCTAGGTACTAGTTTACTGTTATTTATAAATCTCATAACATTACTCGATTGAATAATTCTGAAAAAAAACAATCTCACCAACATCATTTTCCAAATCGCATTGTTGATTATAATTATAACCATTATATTGACTTTGTTTAACCCATATGTCTTGATAAAAATATATAATATTCTAATATATTTATTCAAATGGATTTTTTACAAATAGATTTATATCAAAAAAAATTTATCACAACATGTTGGAGTTATACACTTCTTTCCATCGGTTAATTTATAAGGATCCATCTTGACAGTCTATTGAATGTTTTTGTTGTGTGGAAACTCAAATAGATGATGATGATGATCCAAAATAACCATGAAACCCATAGAGAAACATTTTAGAATATTCTGAATGGGTATAATTATCCTATAATATTGATAATCATTCTAAGGATGATACATAATGATGAAGTTGAACTCTATATCATGATTTTTCTAAATAATTCACTAGAAAATTTTGATGAAGATCGAAACCAGATTTCATACAATAGAATGTGGTAATAAATTTGAATTTGTCACATAAATGACATATTTTAAAGATAAATTCCATTTAATTTCCATTCATGCTTTTTTAGGGGTTTTCCTTTCTTTTATGGAGGAATGGGTGAGTTCTCGTGAATTGGGACAAACTGTGAGCCCAATTCCAGATTTAAAAATAAATTTTGATTATTTTATAACTCCTTCATTTATCAACATTTTTCATCCATTCTAATTCCTAAATATCATCACCTGACCTATTAATACCACCATATTAATTTGGACCATTTAGGAATCCATGATCAATGTTGATAAGGATTTTTATTTAAGGGAATGGGCATGCCCAAATGCCTATTTTCTTCATCAAAAATATATTTTAATTCTTGAATATCTCATTCAATATTTACCTTGTTTCAGTGATTCTAAAACTCACCCAAGCCCACTTACCTAAGGCGCTCCCCTATTCCCTCCCTCAATTTAGAGCTCAATAGAATCGCAAAATTGTTCGAAACTTCTTTGGATTTCATAAATCTCCCAGACATGGAGAGGAAAATTGATCCTTTCATAACTCCTTATATTTTAACTATATTCCCCAATTCTAGTTCCTAAATGATCTCCTAATCCTTTTTCGAACCTCCCTTGAATGGTTGGATGTTTTAAAATTCAGATACTGGTGGATTTTGGGTTTATTTAATCAAGATTGTTTTGAGTAAGTATTTCTCTCTTCAATTTCATCCATCTCATTAGGGTTTCCTCCCTCTTCCATTATGTTCTAAAATGTACAGAAGTTATGGTTAGAACCTATGGATTTATTTGGTGTCTTTTTGGATAAATATTTTGGTCTAGGGATGGATTTATCATCCTTGTGATGCGGTGGTGGTGTGGTTCATGTTTCGCACCAAGTTTTGAGGGATTCGACACTTTCGGTAGGTGGTTCCATGTGTAAACAATTATTCATGATTTAGGCTTATTTATTTACTCATTTTTTATATTCCTCATATGTTGTGTGTGGTGAAAAAATTGTTTATGATTTATATGTTTAAGTGTTTAATTTTATAGTTGCATTTTAACTTGAAATTTTGTGTTTTCATGTGTTACATGTGGGGTATTATTTGGGTGTATTTTATAACATATGGAATTGGTTTAATAAATCTTGTATGAGCTGCCAATTCTGGTTTGGTAATGTATTAGTGTCATGTGGGACTAAAAAGAGAGTTTTTAATAGGTTTTATGTGTAAAACATTGTTATAATTCTTGAGATAATTTTATGAAAATGTGTCTTTTCATTTGGAACATTTGTAGTATTATTCAAGGTGATTTCATAAAACATGAATGTGGTGTTATAAATGTATCTATGAAGTCCAATTATGTTTTGTATATGAATTGGTATGGTTTTTGGTCTTAAATCGGGGTTTTGAAATGGTTTTTGTGTGCAAGTCATATTTTCATAACTCGGGTTCTTTTTATGAACTTTGTAAATGTTTTAGTTGGTTAAACAAAGCGGGAAAAGGTTTAATATGTAATATTTGCTATGAGTGTTCACCTATAAAGCGGATTTTAATGGTTAAGTGATGTTTTAAGATGTAAACCATTCTTAGAATGTTCTTTAAATTTTTGAAATGTTTTATTAAATTGTGATGTAGGAGCGAAACTTGTTTGTGAGCTGTTTCGTGTAAGTTTGATGATAAAATGATTTTGAAGGTAAAAATGGTATTATATAACAAGTGTGTGGGCTGTTATAAGATTTTTAATATATTGGGATTGTTTTATAAAATTGTTTAATCGATTTTTGGATGTGTTAAAGAAATGTGAAAAGTGGTGTGTCCTATTTTGGTGGGAGTCGAATTTCAAATTCAATTTGAATGAAAAGTGGAATTTTGTGACTTGTGCTGTATACATGTGGGATGTTTGGAGAATTTATGATATGGAAATGATATTTTCATGTGAAAATTATCTTCATTTACTTTTTTAACTTGTTTGAGCACAAATGGAAAACACTCGTATCTAGGTGGGTGGATGTGTACTAGTATAGTTGTGTATCAGTTGGGTTTGGACTCGGTTTTAAATAGAAAGATTGACGCTTAAAACTTTAAATAAACTATGATGACAATTATTTGGGACCACTAGGTTATGGGTGTGTTCCCTACTAGTGGATCGTGCACGCGAATGGATATTTGTGATGGTTACTCTCACCGAGATACGAGGTACCTGGGATCGAAAACTAGCTAGTGACTAGGGGTTATTTCCCATTTCTTATACTCAATAGATATCGTGTGCTTACCATCGGCATATGGTATGAGTTTCTGTAAAATTCAGTAGCTTTGGTATTTATTTTGAAAGTGTTTATTCTGTAGATTATCCCACCTGAAAACACTTTTTATTTAATGTTTCATCTTTTTGAAATTGTAACTGGCATTCATGTTTCTGAAAACTTGAATGCTTTTTGTCATTAAATGTTTATCACATGGAATCTTTTAGTGGTGGTATCCTATTGGGATTTTCCTAATATCCTACTTACATCCTTCGGTGTAATTATACTTGGTTATTTTTGTTGTCGTAGGTTGGGTATAGTTTTTAATTCCAGTCGATCGGGTTTCTAGCAGGTCCTTGGTGGTGAAGTCTTGTGGAGATGGCTTGAGGGTGGTTCCCCTTGCCATGAGGGTTCATGGGATGTTCACTTTTGAATTTTTACCTTTGTTTTAGTCTTTTTTATTTTTAAAAGAATATGTAATTCAGTTCTGATTTTTTTGTAAAAGCTTGTTTGGATTGATAAATCCAGATTCATTTTATTGGATTCTTTTGCTGTTTTATGTTTATAAACTCGGGTAAATCATTACCAAGCTCCATTTAATGATACCCAGAAACATGTCCCAGGCCATGGGGATTGGGGACACCCTTTGGGTCTTGTTACGGGTTGGGTTTAGTGCTAGGTTCAGTGGCGATCTGATTCGGTTGGTGACAAAATTGTATTAGAGGAGGTTCGGGTTAAATCTTTGGGTCTTGTTATTTGGGGAACAGTCAGCATAGTCTAGAGTTAGGATTTTTGGGACCTGAAATTATGGTTATGGGTAGTGTTCCTGATCACTACACCTCATTATGAGATTCAATTTTCCAGGAGAAGTCAAGATTTATCTAAGTCCTTTGGTTTTCTTAGTTAGATGATGATTAGGGGAAATTAAAAGGAGTTGGGTTAATGGTCTTAGTGAGCTCACAGGGCCTGTAAATCATTATTGAGCCAATGATATTTCCAAGAACACTCTATTTTATAGTGAATTGATTGGAATATGGCCACCAACCATATTTCCATGTCACCCACTGAAACTAGTTTTTTCTCGCATTGTTTTGTGCTTTATTTTTTAAAACATGGCACTTTGGTTTTAAGAAGCGTAATTTTTTTTTGAATTGATTTTCAAATAAAAAGGGAATGGTATGATTTATGAAATGGTGGAACTAGATATTTAGAATTGTTTTGAAATGGAAAATGGAGTTCTTACACATCTTATGAATGCCGGAACTATATTGGTGTTGGTTTTGAAAAGTGTTTCCTATAGAGTTTTCTAAACAATCAAAATGTGTTTTAATGGGATGAGATGTTTTGAAATTGATGTGAATATCTAGAAAGTGAGTTATTATATAAATTTTTGTGTCTTTATGAAATGTTTTTTAAAATTTTAATTGGGATTTTGATCTTGTGGTTATCATGTTTGATAAAAAGGACATGTTGGTTGACTGTTCTATTTTCGAAAAGTGTAAAGAATATTTTTGTTTTAACCATTGGTATTTCCGTCAGAAAACACATGCATGGGGTTATATGGTATGATGAATGTTTTATGGAATGAATGGATGAGTATCAGGATGGATATGAGGTGGGTACCTGGTGTGGCACAAAAACATGCATGTGTAAGGCCCATTGTGTACCATTGGTGGATATGCTAACCGCTGAACCTTTTGTTTTCAAGATATGTTTTTAAAGAAAAAAATGATGTCTTGATGAATTTTTTGGGTTGATTTATATTATGTGTTTTTTGAAAATTTTGATGTTGGGGGATGTTTTGAGTCCAAGGACCCCTCCTGTTTGAACTTTGTATTGGGTTTATGTTTGGTCGGTAAGCTATATAGAAGGACCGATTAATAGTATCCTATGAGATATGTTTCGGGACACATTTATAGTGGTTCCTTTCATGTGTTTGAATATGGTTTATCAATTTCATTGATCAATGGACCAGCTTTTTTAGGTCCATGGGTTCTCTCATTGGATAAGGTATGCCCCCACTAAGGGTTAATTCATAACAGAAGTGAAACCCAGATTGTTTCGCTATTGGAAAATCCTCCAGTTGATCAATATAAAGAATCTTTTATCAATATTTGTTGATTGAGTCTACATCCATTCAATTATTTGATTTTTAGTTCCTCTTGTAGTGGGAGGGAGATCTTGGAAGGTTGGAAGAGTCCTTAGTTTCTTATGTTTCCTAATTCGTCAATGTTGGAAGTGGACTAGGGATGTTAGTGGGGATGACTGTCTCGATGGTGTCAAAGAGGGCCTCTGGGTTCTTCACAGTATCTTTGAAGCAAGAGTTTATGTTAATCCTCTAGGGTGGTAAATATTGTCACGATAGGATATTATGGCCACTTTCTAGAGTTGTGTGTTTTTTGGGGATGTTGTATAAGGTCCATTTCTATGCATTGTTTATATCAGTCGAAATAGTCATGTTCGGTGATGACTTATGATGTCATTTGCTCAATTGACCATAAATTTGAATGTTGGGAAATCATATGAGAGACTCTGTTTTCATGGGAGAATGTCTCCCATGAAAAACCATAAAAATATTCCATTTTAGGCTATGGTGAGTATGACTGTTCTTTACTTCTATCATTTCTCACCCGAACAAACAAGTTTTTATGTGTGTGCATTTTCTAAGACCTTTTTTCAGTGAAATATTGGGTTGGGGTAAAGTGAGTTTGGAATGTGTTATGTATTGGAAAACTTATCGACTATTGTGGTGTACTTGTTGGTTGCACCGAATGAATAATTTTCTTTCAGGAGGATTCCAAATCCTAATTACAAGGATGAAGATGCATTAATCATTTGATCTCCAGCTATATGTCTCACAGAGAAGCTGGCTCGTAGTCAGGGGAAACAACAAGTTAGATTAAACCCTTGTTCAAATTCCAATCCTCAGTATGAAAGATAGAAAGAGTTTATTCCTATGGTTTCAACATCTTTCTTCTGTTGTTCCTATTCGTTGGAAATAGGTGGAGGGCCTTGTACCCATGTCATTTCCCAATGTTATTTCCTCCCACATTGGTTTCCATTGAGTCTTTAGAGAAAGGTTTGATGTTTGGACAGACAATTTTAGCACTTTGTTTTCACTTTGTTAGTAGTGACAATGGCCCATAAAACCATGTAAGTAGAAGGATCCCCACTATTAGTGCTTGGTTTCCCAAACTGTGCAGACTAACCATTTGGTCGTCCCAACTCTTTAAATTTTGGGGTCTTTCTGTACCAGCCTGTGCTGGTCAGTTATGAAGGTTGTTTCTTATGGTGGGGAGACCCACTATGAGTCTTATATAAGTTATTTTTAAAATTTCTAATGGATGTACACCCTTTGTACTGTGGAGTCCATTTCAGCCTCCCCCTTTTAGTGTCCTGATTCCGTCTCGGAAAAAAATATTGTTTTTCTCTAATGGTGGGGAGCCTATTTTTTTTCCCACATACCAATAATTTAGATGTATCTATGGTCTTGTATTGGTGGTAGGTAGTCTCGTTTGGAGAAATCAAGCTACCTACATCTTCCTTGGTTAAAAGTTGGGATTAGAGAGTGAAAATGTGTTTATTTATAGCAAGGTAAGTGTAACATTGTTTGATGTTGTTGTACATTTGGGTGAATTGAAAGTATTGTTCGGATAGTGTTTAAGGAATTTTATTTCGGGATAATTAATGAATGTGATTTATCATTTCAGGAAAGTGGTGTATGTTTTGTTTGTGAGTGTAATAATTCCTTAATTGATCAATGAAGATGTTTTTGGCCTTTGGGGATGAAACCTGACCAGGGAGTACCTCTTGGTTTCTCAGTTAGGTTTGGTTGTTTCTTGGGCCTGGATGTGACATTATGGGGTGGAAAGTATTAATTGTGGGGAGAATTGTCACATAAATGACTTATTTTAAAGTTAAATTCCATTTAATTTCCATTCATGCTTTGTTTTGGGGGTTTTCCATACTTTTATTAAGGAATGGGTGAGTTTTCAGGAATTAGGCCAAACCATGAGACCAATTCCAGATTTAGAAATAATTTTTAATTCCTTTACAACTCCTTAATTTTTTAACATTTTTCTTCCGTGCCAATTCCTAATTGTCATCCCTGGCCTATTAACACCACCATATTAATTTTCACCATTTAAGAATCCATAATCAAGGTGCATATGGGTTTTTATTTAAGGAATTGGGCTTTCCCGAAATCCCATTTTCTGCATCAAAAATATATTTTAATTATATAATATATCCTTCAATATTTACCTTTTGTGGTGATTCCAAATCTCACCCGAGCCCACGTACCTAAGGCGCGCCCCCATTCTCTCCTCCCACAATTTGGAGCTCAATAGAATCTCGAAATTGGTCGAAACTTCTTTGGATTGCAGAAATCTCCTAGACTGGAGAGGTAAATTGTTCCTTTCATAACTCCTTCTATTTTTAAACTTTTTTACCCATTTTAGTTCATACATGATCTCTTAATCCTTTTTTGAACTTCACTTGAATGGTGGGATGTTTTAAAATTCAGATACCAGTGGATTTTGGGTCGTTTTATTCAAGATTATTTTGAGTAAGTGTCTCTCTCCTCAATTTCATCCTTCTCGTTAGGGTATCCTCCCACTTTAGTTATGTTCCTAAATTTCCAGAAGTTAGGGTTCGAACCTATGGATTGGTTTGGTGTGTTTTTGGTTAAATATTGTGGTCTATTTATGGATTTATCATCCTTGTGATGCGGCAGTGGTGCAGTTGATGTTTCACACCATGTTTTGAGGGATTCAACACTTTCTCTAGGTGGTTCCATGTGTAAACAATTATTAATGAATTAGGTTTCACTGTTTACTCATTTTTTATATTCCTAATATGTTGTGTGTGGTGTGAAAACTGTTTATGATTGATTTAGTTAAGTGTTTAATTTTATAGTTTCATTTTAACATGAAATTTGGTGTTTTCATGTGTTACTCGTGGGTTATTATTTGGGTGAATTTAATATCATATCGAATTGGTTTAATAAATCTTGTTTGGCCTGCCAATTATTTTTTTAAATGTATTAGTGTCATGTGGGCCTAAAATAGGGTTTTTAATAGGTTTTACGTGTAATACATTGTTATAATTCTTGAGATCATTTTATGAAAATTTGTATTTTCATTTAGATGTTTTGTAGTATTATTTAAGGTGATTTAATAAAACTTGATAGTGGTTTTAGAAATGTATCTATGCATTCCAATTATGTTTTGGATAGGAATTTGTATGGTTTGTGGTCTTAAATGGGAGTTTTGAAATTGGTTTTGTGTGCAAGACATATTTACATCACTAGGGTTCTTTTTATGAAATTTGTAAATGTTTTAGTTGGTTAAACAAAGTGGGAAAATGGTGCATATGTACTGTTAGGTATGATTGTTCACCTATTAAGGTGTTTTTAAAGGTGAAGTGATGTTTTAATATGTCAAAAATTTTTAGAATGTTTTTTAAATTTTTGAAATGTTTTATTAAATTGTGATGATGGAGTGAAACTTGTTTCTTGGGATGTTTCGTGTAAGTTTGATGATAAAATGATTTTGAAGATAAAAACAGTATAATGTAACATTTTTGTGGGTTGTTATGAGAGTTGTAATATATTTAAATGGTTTTATAAAATTGTTTAAGGGATTTTTGGAAGTGTTAAAGAAACATGAAAAGTGTTGTGAATTATTTTTTAGTGAGTCAGATTTGAAAATAAATTTGAATGAAAAGTGTAATTTTGTGACTTTTGTTGTATACATGTGGGATGTTTGGTGAATTAATGAGTGGATGTAAAATTCAGTAGCTTTGGTATTTATTTTAAAAGTGTTTATTGTATATATTATCCCACCTAAAAACTGTTTTTATTTAATGTTTCATCTTTTAGAAATTGTAACTTGCATTTCATGTTTTTGAAAACTTGCAATCTTATCATAATTAAATGTTTATCACATTGAATCTATTAGTTGTGGAATACTATTGAGATTTGTGTCACACCCTACTTACACCCTAGGGTGAATGTAGACATGGTTATTTTTTTTGTTGCAGGTTGGGTACAATTTTTAGTTCTAGTGGTTCCGATTTCTAGCAGGTCCTTGGTGGTGAAGTCTTGTGGAGATGGATTGAGGGTGGTTCCCCTTGCCATGAAGGTTCTTGGGCTATTCTATTTTGGTTTTGTACCTTTGTTATAGTATTTTTTTAGTTGTTTTAAAATATGTAATTCAATTCAGATTTTTTTGTAAAAGATTGTCTGGATTGATAAATCCAGATTTTTTATTGCATTCTTTTGTTGTTTTACATTTATAAACTCAGGTAAATCCTTCCCAATTTTCGTTTTATGATACCCGGTCACTTGTTCCATCCCATGTAGATCAAGAACACCCTTCAGGTCTTGTCATGGGTTGGGTTTGGTGCCAGGTTCGGTGGAGACCAGATTTGGTCTGTGATAGACATTACCACAACCTTAAGGAATATCATAGAAACCTATTTTCACTATGAATATTCACTAATTTTGATGAAGTGTGGAAAATTTTTAATGTTATTTATTGAATAAAATATATCATTATATCGCTAATATGTTTTAGTGTGTCGGATTACTGAATACATGGAAAAGTTTTTTCATTTAAATTTTGTTATGCATAATGGTTGTAATAACCCATTAAAATTTTTCCATCTACAATAAATTACATAATTACTATAAAACTAGATACATAAACCTCACCATAATTTATCATGTTTCTGACCATGAATTTCCATTTTATATATGCATTTGGTAGGTGTTATGCCCCTGTTTCCATTTGTTTTAGGGTTTAAGGCATTTGGCATTAGTAGATATTACATGATGTCAATCAACAAGTGGGTTATCTTTATATTTTCAAAACTATATTAATATAATTATATAAAATCTCATAATTTTAAATACATATATTCACCTAAATATCTAAGATAATTTAAATGTTAAATATTAATAATAAGTTAAATCTTATGTCCACAAAAGTAAAGGAATTCTTGTAAAGACCAAGATTTAATCATTACATAGTAGAGGACCTTTTACCTATCTAGGTTCTATAGAGTTAGATACAATCTTAATATTAATCAGAGTTATAATAAAAATTAAAAAAAATCATAAATTCACATTGTTGTGTTTAAAAATGATGTCACTCGGCTTGGGACTTCCACATGACATGTGGTCAAAAAATTTAAACAATGGGTTAGCATAGGATATTCTATTTATAGGGGTTTTAAAACCAAACCATTATAAATTAATTTTCCCATTTAAAACATGTCTTTACAACATAAGTATTGAAATTGTGAAATTAAAATTTCACATAACACGTCATCGTCATTTTTTTGAGATATTCTAAAACATATTTTTGGATAAACTCATGCTAAAAATTTCTATACTTATTTAGGAGTTTTTAAATAGAACTAATTATAAAATCATGCATTCACTTGAACAAAAATTCATAAAATACTACATATATGTTAAATAATGATCATACATAATAATTCTATGACATTTTAGTGGTGTGGATAAAAAATTATACATCAAACAATATTTAATAATAATTACACATAAAATGATTTCATTTATCAATAGACATATAGATGAAAACCATAAACTGGTTGATAATTTTATACATTATTTTTAATCGTTTCAAAAAGATAATTTTGAATATAATTATCTTCATTGGTATAAAATATTAATAAATGTTCACATGGAATTTTATATATGACCAATACATTATTAGAAAAGAATGAATTTTAACTAGGCATATTATACTAGTCAAATAAGAACAAGGAATCTCACTTACTAGAATCATTTTAACGGAATTCATAATACATGGAATCAAAAAAATTATTTTAGTGTCTTGTGACAAGATAATACACATCATTTTTTCAATTCCACATTCTATGACCATACAGAATCATTTTTTTCAAGGCCTCATACCAAGACCTACTATGTCTCATGAGACATATCGATGAATCATGAGGCTATAATGGGCCTCACCCAACACATAATAAGTCATACTGATTCCTCATATGTCTAATAAAAATACTTCATTAAATAAATGTGTCCCAGACAACATTGATTTATTTTAATCATTATCATTAATGACATAAATCCATTGGATAATTATAAGTGTCTCATTACACTTTGATTCATTTAAATCTTATTCATAGATGAAATGAA
This sequence comes from Viscum album, assembly GCA_963277665.1. NCBI lineage: Eukaryota > Viridiplantae > Streptophyta > Magnoliopsida > Santalales > Viscaceae > Viscum > Viscum album. The sequence continues at coordinate 1,183,372,770 of OY728159.1, forward strand.
TTCATTAAATGATATAAAGCTTCACATACCACATTGATTCATTTAAATATTATTCATAGATGAAATAAATTTATTATTTGATCCAATGTCTCCTATACCACCATGGAATATTTAGTTCTTAATACATATATTATCATAAAATATTCACCACATTGTTCTATTAAATAACTATATTTTAATTTCAATAATAAAATAAACAATGAAAAAAATTCATGTTTAATATAAAATAAATATATAGTTTTGTATTCTCAACATAATATTTTACAATAAATTAATATGTTTTTCACATTAAACAATTAAATTTATATGATAGATTTATTTTTTATTAAATAGGTGTCAATAATAAGAATAGTATGTGTCTATGTTTAAATGTAGACATGACACCCATAATGTTGATAAAACATGATGAACTATCTTGTGCATTTTTTTAGAAATACGATTATAAATCATCAATAAAAGTATAAAAATTATAAGTACCATTTCATCCATATATATATATATATAATGGCATTGAATTTACTACACTCATCATTTCATATTAAATACAATGTTTATAAAAAAGTCGATAAATATATATTTTTATTGATAGAATTATGAAATCATATTAAAACATAAAATTTGTTAAATAATTTATTCTAAGTGGAACAATAGAAATATTTATGATTTTAATAGTAATATTTTAATAATTATTATGAGTATTGTTTTTTTGGATTTTGTTAATATTGGTTCCATCCAATACAAATTCTTGTGGAACGAAATAAGACTCATTTTATTCATTAGAATCCCATAAAAATTTAATTTAAATATGTATAAAAGACCATATGTATCATTTAATACCTACTAAAATACCTTTCAGGGTCACAAGAAGACCACCAAACACAAAAGAAAGACTAAGTAAGTAGGGAACATCTGTTGAGTCTATCATAATGAAAAAAATTATATTTCGTACTATGGAAAATTACTAAGTTTCAAAGGAATACAGAGCACCATCCTCGTAGGAAAATAAATAACCATGATCCTTAGAGTACCTTGAAATGGTATTTATATGGCTAAGTAGAGATTGTGTCTTAAATTGATCATTTGTTTTGGTAATGATCATAAACTTTTATAAATGTTTAGTATTTTTACTATTTCAAGTATTCTAAGTATTTAAGTATTTTATGAATTTCAAATGTTTTAAAAAATTAAATTTATTAAAGTATTATCTTAAGATAAATGAAAATATGGTTTCAAATTCATGATGTATTTCAAATATGGATTTTAAAATTATAATACAAAAAATTAAGATGTTCTTCTAAAATGAATATAAAATTATAAAAGTAATGATGTGTATTTTGTTGACTATGGTAAGGAATTATATTACATATGAGAAAGTTAATATATAGGTTTTTTCCCTTTTAAAATTATTGCATTTAATAAATATTTTGTAAAAAATTGTGTGAGTATCCCATCTAACTGAGGAATACCTTGAAGGACAATCCCCCATGGTCAGTGGGAATCTCACATAGATGACTGAAGTTAGGACCACAACAGAGATCATGCATAGTGAATGTTGAGAGCACACAAATACCAATGTATAGGTCCTGGTCAGGCGTGAGCAGGGGGTGTTCCTGGTTGTATAATGGTATGGGTATGTGTGGGACATGCCCTTTGGGTTGCGGTCCCATGCATAAGGACCCCGTGGTGTGTGCTTGTGTTATTGGCATATAGACACTACATCGAGCCTTATAAGGTGGACCAAAAACCATGGAACAGTCGATGTGGGATGACATTTTTTCCAAGAGATATTATCTGAGCCATTCATTCTAACTGATTGAGCTCCCCACTGTCCACGCTAGTTAAACCTTCATACTCCACCATTGCTTCTTATTGTCACATATTACCTCAATCGTCTGATCTAGATTCAGTTGATCTAGACCATTATTATGTTTTCAAAATCGTGTATCCCACCATATCCTTATGATCTACTGATATGTTATCCCATCTGTTCACCTTTTCATAAACACAGAGAGCCACTGCAACCACTCGATCATATTGGGAAGATCATAGTCATCCCTTTTTTTCATCTTAATCACTTCTTCTTTATCCCCACCCCACACAAGTAGATGTCTCTCTACCCCACTGTTTCTTCCTCATCCCGTGAGTCCTTCCATAACTCTACTCGAACCTAGTCAGTTCGTCTTTCCATAAGGCTTCCTTAGACGTATTAGATTAATGGAAACGCCTTTGGTGTAACATGTATGGTTTCCATAATATATATATATATATATATATATATATATATATATATATATTATAAAAAATTGATATATTCATGTTCTAAATAGATTATAGTGTTTCTCATCTCATTAATAGTTATATTTTAGTTTATTCATGTTTCTTAGATTATATTTTATCTCTAAACCATAATATATAAATATATATAATCAATTTATATGTACACATTTTGCGCACTAAACCATATGGGTTTTTCTTCATCCTAACCCTCCACTGTCATCTTCTCATTTCATCCCCACCATAGAAGTTATTTCAGGGTTTATTTGGTTTTGTTTTTGATTCTCAAATATATAAATATGTGTATATACACATTTATATATAAGTATCAACCCTTTTTGTTTTATGTTTTTCAAAGGATGAATATTTTTATTTAAATGATATTCTTAATTTAAAATTTATGTATGGGTAATTGTAGCCTCATTTTTTGGTATGTGAAACCCATATATATTGTTATTTGTATATACTTATTTATATAATATTTAAACCTTATTATATTTTGGGTTTTCAAGTGATGATTATCAATAATTAACTAATGTTTTGGATGCATATACTACTTGTAATGGGTTTACTAAGAGTGTTTTTTGAACATGAAAACTCAGATATATATATATATTGATATATATATATATATATATATATATATGTATATGGTTATATATATATGTATGAAGTTCCTAAAACTAAACCTATTATGTTTAAATTATTATTAATATAAAAAATTATTATAATTGTGATCCATGTCTTTATAATTATTCTTTTAATTTTGTCTTCAAAACCCAGAAGTATATATATAAGTACAAAAAATACATATATGGATGTTCTAATTCATTTTAAGATTCTTTGATTGTATTAACCTGGTCATGATTATATGTGTTGAAAGTTGTGTTTTGATATGTTTAAAATGTTTGATATAATAAACATGTGAATATATCCATAGTTGTCCATTTTAGAAAATAATAATAAATGGAAGATAAAATATTTGTAATATAATTATTATCTATGTGCTCATTGTGCCGGGGATTAATTAATCATTCCCAGCTACTTGTCAAATTAATACAAGTTTTTATATTTCTACATGTCTTACATTTGTTATAAACTCTTGAATGGGATGTTTCCAATACATGTCTTAATTGATTATATGATCTAAAAAAATTTATTATCGAGAACAAAAAAAAACATTGTTTTGTTATTGTATGCCAAAAAAATTTAGAAGAGGTCACCACCTTATTATTATAATTAACATTACATTCACGCATCATGAATGTTAATTTTATGATAATGATATATAATTATATTTCGCTTAATGTATTCATGTACATGCATAAATACATAAATATATGTATAATTAACATAATGTGTTATTAGAACTTATAGTATGATATAATATAATGTGAGATCATAATTTTAGAATCTCTCATGTTATTGATGCGAGTTCAAATATATTCTTATGTTTTAATTTCTCACATAAAATAAATGTATTACGTCTCTAAATTTTATACGTTTATACCCGATAAATCTTACATAATGGATAATATTAGTTATCAATGTTTATGATTTAATATTTTCTACACTTCCATTCATTAGTGTATGGTTTAAACATGACTGATAAATATCTCAAATTCAAAAAAATGTATTTTAGTATTTTAATGGATTACATTCATGGAACACATTTTTTGAATTTATGAGTTGTTATTTTATGTGACAAACCCAAACAATTTGTTACTGTATGTGAACTAGTTATCATCACATGTACAAAAGTATTCCTTTTTCCAAGCATTTAATTGATAAATTCGACACAGTTATAGCCTAATGTATAACTGAAAATCCATGATGTTTTAACATTAATGATTACATTTAATTCATGATTCAATTCATTTATGACTATAGACAGTAATTGAAAAATGAAAATTTTCACTTTTGACTACTTATGGAATAAGAATATAACTATTCAATGTGGGATGAGAATATTTGAATAGGAGACATAATTTAATTATTGAAATTAGTATGGGAAACATTGAATAAAAATAATAATTTAATAAAGAAATGTGCTATGCGGAACTTTTATTTAATAACATATTTAGACATATGATGAATGGATAATACTTATTATGTGACAGGTGATGCCCGATATAGCCTCTCGATGCATCAGTATTTCTTAGAAGACAAACTAGGTTCTGACAAAAGGACTTCATAGAATAATTATATTTGGTCTTAGTATGAGGCCTTGACAGAGTGATTAAGACTATCCTTCATTATGCATTCCCTCATTATTTGACTTCTATTTAACCACGAATTTGATTATTCTACTAGTAGAATATCCTTGATTAAAAATATTGTGCATATGATTGTGGTAATAAATGCACATCACTTAATGATGGATGTACATATAAAATCATTTATAATTAATGTTGATTATTTATTTTCAGATTATTAATGCAGAAGTTATAAATTCATCTATTATTTCATGAATTTCATTTTATGTGATACATATTTTACGATATTTATTATTTTGAAATTATAAGAAATTAGTTCATCATGTGCTAATTTGTACCTGGAACATTGCATCTCACCCTGAAATCAGTTTGAGAAACTCCTAATATATATGCAGAATTCCATGTATTTTTGTACAAGTATTCATAATCTAAATTGTTTATTAGTTTTAAACATTAAATAAATATTTATACTCTTGTGTATAATATTTACCTAAAAAAATTTCTATTGTCCATGGAAAAATTATGATGACGTACTACAAGAAAATTAATATTCTTTTATGAAAATTATTCACCAATATTTAAATATTAAAAAGGAATGTTTATAAAAAGGATTTTATAAATTATTTTTAAAACGCATTATCGGGAATTCTTATACACACCATAGGTCTTAAATTTATATTTACATGGTTAGTATAATTTTCAACCTTGAGTAATTTTTTGTGGTAGAAGAACATTATATTTTATCTCTTTCTATTTATAAGAAAAGTATCATTTGTATTTGGTTTTTCAGAACATAGACTAGGAATATCCTCTATAATTAGATATGATTTAAAATTTTATCATAATATTTTAATTAAAAAATATTTTAAACCATGTTATAATCACCAACTCAAGGATTCTAGGGTCGGTGTCTTACATTTGGTATCAATTGAACATTTTAGACTATTCTGGAAAAATAGAACAAAACTAAATATATAGCTATTCTTTGCATATTAGAACATTTTAATAATATTTTTTGATGGGAGGTAGGGGTTAAAAAACAAAACTCTTTTATCTCCCTATTGAATTACTTGAGAACATAATTTTCAAGTCATGTTTAGAACAATAGATTGTTTTTTTTGAAAAATTATGTTTATCCAGTAAACACCTCCTCTATGTGTCCATCAACAAAAATATCAATCGGTTCAACCAGGGTGAATGTTATGTCTATCACCATATTTCAAATGAACTATTTTTAGAATATAGGAATATAGGAAATTACCATGATGTTCTTATTCTATATTTCACATTTTCTAAGAATTATCTAGACTAAAGAAAATAATGGGACGTTTCAATAGAGGGTGGCCTTCGAGAAACTTATCTTTTCCAGGTTCTGAGTTTTAGAATGTATGGGAGACTTTAAAACATTAGAACTCTTAGGAATGAGAATTTTCAATAGATCTATAAAGAATTAATTCATGTCAAAATCACTGAGCTTAGTACTAATCATGCCTCCCTCTGGAATCTTGAGTGTTATATGCGTAGGTATAACCATTACTACTCAAGGTGTATCTGGGATTGAGAAATTGTAGAACTGAAATCTACCCCTATGAATTCTCTTAAGATCCTCAGTGGATTATCAACAGTTGTGGACATAATAAAGTTATAAATGAAATAACATTTTTTCATACAAATTTTGATAGATAATAAAGATTACAAAAAAATTTTAGGGACATCAAGGTGACGTCTGTGGGTTTGTGATGTGGAAGAAAAAGAGTGCAATAGAATTGAGGGCGGTAAATTCCATTAATGGGGTGGCTGGGTAATGTGATTCCTTAGACATATTTATGTTTTTAATAACAATATTTTGATAATTATAATAATTATTGTTTTATTTTGTTTTGTTTAATACTAGTTCCATTGAGAACAAATTCATACAGAATGAAATATGTCACATTTTACTCAAAGGAAACACTGAAACATTGCATTTCAATAGGTACAAAAGACAATAACTACACTATAATACCTACTAAAAGACCTATCCGGATCACTAGAAGACCACCAAACACAACAACTTGAACTTGTAAGTACTGACCATACATCAATTATATTATAATGAAAAATATTATGGAAAATACTATATAAAAATTACTAATCATTAGAGGAATATAGGGAAACATCCTCTTAGATAAAGAAATTACCATGATCCTTGAAATATATTGAATGAGAATTTATAGGCCTATCTATCCATTGGGGTCTTAAGGTGACTGTTGCTTTTGGTAATAGTCCTAAACATTTATAAATATTATTTATTTTTAATATTTTAAATATTATAAGTATTTAAGACTTTTAACAATTTCAAATATTTTTAAATGTTTTAATTTTATTAAATTATTAACATTAGTTAAATAGAGATATTGTTTCAAAATGATGATTGATTTCTTATTTATATTTTAAAAATATAATACTTATAACCATGATGTTCACTTAAAATGAATATAAATTTATAATAGCAATGACATGCATTTTGTTTACTATGGTAAAAAATGATTTTTTATATGAGAAACATAATATATAAATTTTATACCTTTTAACATTTTTGTGTATACTAAATTTTTGGTAAAAAATTTGGTGACCATAACATCCAACAGAGGGTATACTTGAATTCCATGCCCTCGAGGCCTGTGTGCATCTTACATAGACCCACGCAGTCTGGCCTATAGCCAAGAACATGCACAGTGAAAGCTAATCACGTGAACAGACCCCCCATGTATAAGGCCTAGTTAGGCACACGAAGATGGTGTACTAGGTTATGCCCTGATGCGAGTGAGGGTTTTTCTATGGCATGGGGGTGGGGATCCCATGTATAACATCACCAAAAGTTGTGTTATTGTCATATGACCGGTATGTCAAGAGTTATATGGTTTCCCGAAACCATTTAGGATTTGATGTTGAATGACATTTTTTCTGGTATATCTAATATGAGTCATTAGATTGTGCATTATGAGATCCTCACAGTCCACATTGGTTTGGCCTTCAATCTCCACAACAACATCTTATTGCAACATTTCCCTCCTCCAGTCTATCCATACTTTTATGATCTCGACCATTAATTTTTTTGAACCATGAAACCCACCATAGTTATTTGATCAATCCAGATCTAATATCATTCATTCATATTCATTTAAAATTACCAGAGCCACCAAAGTCATTCGATGTTATTGTGACAATCATTCTCTTCCATTATTTTGTTTCTTCTTCCCTTTTTATTCTTCTTCCTCACGCTTCACCAATAGATGTAACTCATCCCCACTATTTCTTCCTCATCCCATGAGTCCTTCCATCACTCTCCTCAAACCCAACTAGTTCATATTTTCAAAAGGATTCCCCAGAGGCATTAATTTAATGTAGACCCCTTTGGTGTATCATGTAAATTTTACATAATATATATATATATATTAAATGACTAATTTATTCATGTTCTACACTAATTATAGTTTTTTTCTTGTCGGTGAAACTTATATTTGAGTTGATTCAGGTTTCATAGTTTATATTTTATATCTAAACCGTAATATATATATATATATAGACCATTTATATATACCAATATTGCACACTTCACCCTACATGTTTTTCTTCTTCCCAACACTCTATCGACTTCTTCTCATTTCTACCCCACCATAGAAGTCATGAAATAGTTTATTTAGTATTTTGTTTGATTGACCCATATATACATATATATGAATATATTTTCATATATAAATTCCAACCCAATTCAATTTTATGTTTATTTAATGATGAATATTTGTATTTAAATGATGTTCATTATTCATATAATTCATATAAGGGTTAATTTAGCAACATTCTGGTATGAAAACCCCTTTATACAGTTGTGTGTATATACAGTTTTATATAATCTTCAAACCCAAATCTATTATGGGGTTTTCATGTGATGATTATCCATAATGAACTAATTTTTTGTATGCATATATTACATTTAATGGGTCTACTAAGAGTGGATTGTGAGCTGCTAAAGTCATATATATATATATACATATATATATTTATATGTAGTTCCTAATCCTTATCTGATTATGATTAATTTCTTCTTATGATAAGCAATTATTTTAATGGCGATTCATGTCCTTATAACTATTCTTTTATTTATGATTAAAAACCCCACATGTATATATATTAGTACCACACATACAAATATGCATGTTCTAATTAATTTTATAAATCATTGATGTTATTAACCTCGTTATGATTTTATCTGTTGAATATTATATTATTATTTTCTCAATATTTTTCATATAATACACATGTGATCAACACAGATCTCATCTCATCTGTTCATCTAATTTTAAAATGAATAGAGCCACCGAAGACATCCTATCCTATTGGGAAGATCATAAACATCCATTGTTTTTATTCATATTCTACTTCCTTGCACTACACCAGTAGACATCCCCCCCTCCACAACTTATTCCTCCCCCCGTGAGTCCTCATATCACTCTCCTCAGACACGACAAGTTTTTTATTCCACAAGTTTTCCTTGGATGAATTAGTTTAATGAAAACCCCATTTGTGTATTCTGTATGTTTTCCATAAAATATATATATATAATTATCGATGAATTATTTATTCAATGTCTACAATGATTATATATTTTTTTCTTGTTGGTAATAGTTAAATTTGAGTGATTCAGGTCACTTAGTTTATATTTTAAGTGTAAAACGTTATATATAGATATAAATATATAAAAAATTTATTATACCGATTTTCACACTTAATCCTATGGATTTTCCCCCAACCCCCCATCAACTTCATCTTGTTTTAACCCCATCTTTGAAGTCATTTAAGGGTTATTTTAGCCTCTTTTTTCATATGAAAAAACCATTATATACACTTATGTGTATATGCGGTTTTATATAATTTCAAATCCTAATACATATAGGGTTTTTAAGTGATGATTATTAGTAATTAAAAGATATTTAGATTCATATAATACTTGTAAAAGGATTACATAGAGTGCCTTTTAAGTTTCAAAAATCATACATTTACATATATATATATATATATATATATTTGTGTGTGTGTCTGTCCGTGTTTGTATACATGGTTATATGTATTTATATATATATATATATTTGTGAGTTTATTTTTTAATCCTATTATGATTATGTTACATTTCTTCTTTTGATAATAAATTATTTTTAAAGGTGATCCATGTCCTAATAATAATTCCATTAATTAGTATTGAAAATCCCACACATATATATAAAATCACCATAAAGACATATATTCATGTCATGATTAATTTTCTGAATATTTGATTGTATAATCCTTGTTATGTTTTGAATGTTATATTTTTATTTGTTTAAAATAATTATGCATCACACATGTGATCATAGAAATAGTTAACTATGTAAAAAAATAACAAATGGAATATAAAGGATTTGTACTATAATTATTTTCTAAATCTTCATTGTTCCAGGGATAAATTAATCATGACAAGATACATTGTAAAGAAATAAAAGTGTCTATATTTTATCATATATTACTTTTGAAATTTGTAATTTAATTGGATGATTCCAATACAAGTTTATATTTATTATATGATCATAAATACAATTTTATATTGGAAAACAATGAAAAAAACCTTGTTCTGTAATTGTGTTCCAAATAAATTAAAAAAAGCTTTTCACTGTGTTATTACAATTAACAATACATGAATCAATATGAATTATTAATTTATGGATAAAGGGTTAGAGTTATTTTCTATTTAATGACTATTTAAATATAATTTTTAAACTATTTAATTTAAATAAGACTTTATTTAATGCTCAATTATAATTTTAATGATATTCCCTTTCATTTTCATGGATATACATGTTTACAATCTGATGTCCTACCAAATATAAATGATTTTCCAACAGAACTCTTCTCTCTATTGTAAAAAAGTGTTTTCTTATCTCACATTTACTCTAATGAGATATATGCCTTGTTAACCACTTATTTCATTCTTGTGGTTTATGTAATTACCTTTGGGAAATCATATCTAGAGTCTCCTTATTCTTATGATAATCTAAGTGATTATTATTTGAATGATTCAAGTTGGAATGAGACACATTGTAATGTTTAAGGATTATTTCCCAAAGGATTTTTTAATGGTCTCATTTAAAAATATCTTCAACTATGTCAATATCTTTTTTTAATGTTCTAAATTGTTGTGTATTATCTCATATGATGTCATAAATGATGTTTTATTGAAATTTTTTATGATTAGATTGACAGTAGATGTTCTATCTTTAATCAATTCAATAATTTACTCTAAATGGTTAGTTTTTATACATAATATTCGTGGAACTTTATTAACATTTCATATGTTAGTTTCAATATGAATGTATATGTTTTTTATGTTTATCCCCCATTCATACGAGGAATGCATTAAACTTATTATGGGATGGGTGGGACCTATTATAGCCCCTCAATGCATGAGTAGGTCCAATTAAACAAATTGATATGGACATAGCCGATTCCTTGCCCATTTTTAGACATGATTTTCTCTAAGGCATTAATCATTTTTAGATGACTTAGATGAGGAATCGAAGATATGATTCACAATATTCTTCTTATGCATTTCACTTATTATGAAAATAGTAATTAAAAGTTCACGTGGTTATTCGACTAGTAAAATAACCATTTTTCTCTTTTAATATACCATTATTTTTTCAGATCTTATTTTTTCATTAATGCCTACAAAATTGTTTTTAATGGAATGTGTTTTTAGTTATTCACCATGCCTAATAGTTATGTTTATGATATTTTCAACTATATTTATTACCCTTACTGAGTATTTCTCTTCACCCTTTTCTTATGTTTCATTTTCACATGACATGAAGAATTTTATTATGAAGGGCATGCATGGATAAACATATAGCTTTGGATGTTCCTAATAAAACCTATATCTGTTGTGTTTCATTTTAAGATGTAATGTTGAATCTATGAATGCATCTGGTTTTCCAAAAATACTAAACAACTCGAACCTTCTGGATAAAAATTACATGTATGCACACCAATGTTATGAAATAATACACCGACTCTAGGAAACTAGGGTTGGGGAGTTACAGTTGGTATCAAAGAATGTTTAGTAAATAAATTGGAAACTATATTTAAAATTTTTTTATTAGAGAACAAAAACGAAAGATAGTATTTGAGGATAAGTATAAATTAACATCCTAGTACTTTGAAAACTAAGATATTATGTTGATACTTATAGAAAATACATCCATATTTCAATAATACAAGTGGACGTTGCTATGGAACATATGTACCTAGTAGTAACAAAGTCGTCATGGAGTTTGGGGAATCACTCGGGGTATCCTAGTAAACTACAATGGGACATATTGTGCACCTGGTTTGATACTCCAAGGGGATATGGTTAAGAAAATAACCATTTTAATTACCCAAAATTATGAAGTATTTATGCCCCCAATGTAACCAAAGTATATTGTTCTATTAATTTAATATTATTAGTTTATTCTATGTTTAGAGTTACAGAGATTTTATTATTTAATGAGCTAATATATTATATGAAATTGATTAGAAATGGTACCTAGAAAAAGGTATGAGAACTTCAATAATGAAAAATATGAAAAGATAAAGATATATCATATCTCTCATTTTCTTAAGAAATCATTTTAATGGAAGTTAGTCTCCCAAGTATCCTCATCATATGTGGAAATAATATCATGTTTTAACAAGATATGTAAATAATTATATGTGTCCCGTGGCAATGCAGTGATGTAATAAATTTAATGAATGGATAAAAAAAGATGGATAATGGGATGAATTGAAAGAATGTTTTTTCCACATGTGATATCTGTAGAAGGACTTACCTTACTAAATGATTGAAATGAATTGGAGTTTGTTTTACATGTAGAGAAAAAGGACACCAATTTCATGATTACAATGGAATGAAAAAAGGTTTCCAATGTAAAATAATTCACCAGCATGTAAAGGGTACACTATGCGAACCAATGTCCCAAGAGTCAAATGAATATGCACCAGAAGATATTACTGGATAATGATAAATTCATGATAATGCGGTTGATAAAGGGAAATTCTTATTACACCAAGTCAAGAAACATGTCTTTTGAATATTTTATCTTCAATTCAATGGTTAAAAGAATTATGGAATATATTTTGATTTTACATCATTAGTTTTTCTTTAAGGACCTGAGTTTTAATAAATAATGGTACTAATGATAAATTCACTCCGTAGAAGGTCAAACTTTTGGAAAATATATGGTGAACGGATAGGGAACCCTAATTATGTACATAATAATAAAATTTAAATTTTTTAATAGAGAGATGAAATATATGGATAAAGAAAATTGGATAGTACTAATTACTATGAAAATGATTCTATAGTATTGGATTTTGTTCTTTTTGAATGTTAAACCATATATGAAATGGTTTAAATTGACCATTGTATGTGGTTTAAGAGGTTAATGACCCACACATGAGGTAACACTGTCTAAGGGACGATGTATTGGTAGTTCAAGGAATAATCAAATAATAAGATCATGTTTGTAATCATTATAATAATATGTATACACTTATAGAGTGGATAAATCCCACAACTCTACAAAAAGAGTCATAAATATAGTTTTGTTATCATAATATTTTATAATGATAATAATAATATGCATAACTATAGTTTATGGTTTTCTGGTAATCTACTTTATTATAATCCTATTTTATATAACTCTAAATGCATAGTTTTGTTTTTATTCTATTCCCTGTATTTTATTTTCAATCAATGTCACTCCATTCGAAAGAATAATTTATTTATTTATTTATATTTTTGTATTTATTTATAATAATTATTTTTTTGACCAACTCTTTTCCATTTAAATCTTTAGGTGGATATTTTGTTAACCATATTTATGATAGGTTTTTTCATAAATAAATTTTCATGTAACAACCAATAACATAAAAGTGAAATATAAAATTTCAAGGATTGAATATTTGTAAGGAGGGGATAATGTAACAACACAATATTTTCCAAATAAATTTAATATTGAATTCAGGAAATTCTACGTTTCTAAAAAACACCACATTGTTATAACCTATCCAATAAAAATAATTTTACCACCCCTATGATTTCAGTTTCAAAAATATGACATATACGATTGTGATCAGTAAGTTAATTAGAGTCTTGTACGAAAAAAATATTTTCTGGTGAATGGTAACATAACCATATGAATAGTAATGTTAATTTTATGAATAGTTTAATACACGTATGAATTGTAACCTCACATATGATAGTATATAGATTGGATTTAAGTGACTGTATGATGTACCTTTGTGTTAGAATAAGTAAATAAATGTTTTCATAAAAGGATTTTTCATGTAAATTATGATTATAATAAAAAATTAAATCAACCATATTAAAAAATTATTTTTGAAAAATGGATTTCATTTTTGGATTCTAAATGTTCAAAAATGGATATGACAATTTATTTTGATTTTTCTGTAATAGATCATTTCTTGTGAGTTGTAAAATATGATAATTTACAATAATTTATAAATAATTTATTTATTGAGCCATTGATGATTTTTTTTCTAATGTAAGCACCAATGGTTTGAACTCACATGCACATATTACTTATTTTGGTTACAGAATCAACACTATTTCATGATAAATAAATTAATTTTATAACCTTGTAATCTTTTTTATTTTCAATAATAACATACAAAAAAAATTATGGACTACAACTCCATTCATACATGAACTATCATGTCATGACCCTACCCGATGGGGCTCGAGTCGTGACTCCCCAAGCCCGCCACTAATAGTCCAGAAGATGGTGACCAACGCCGAGTAGGATATCTCACACATGGGAGAAATTATCCTAAGGTACATATACTCACACACACTCACATACACCTCCATGTGACAATGCAGATATGTATATACAAACTAAAAATGGAAATCCTGCATACATCTATCCCAAACCAGAGTGCAACATAAGTACAAGGAAAAAACAAGCGCACCTAAGGAAAACTACAAAAGCGTCCAACCTGCTCAGGAGGCATAACGCCTCCAAAAGCACCTGCTGGTATGCTCCTCCACACAACTCTAGTAAAACCCCCGGATTTTCTCGCACACTAGGCTCAGCCTGTTCCGGGTCCTCCTGGGACTCCATAGAAAGGCATGTGGTCTGTACAAGACTCAAACATGTGCGGGAAAATCCCGTGTATGGGTGAGTATATAAAATACCAAGTAGGCACCCCAAAAACCATAAAATAAAATGGAGCAACAGAAAAGCAACAGTCAGCTCATCCCAACCAGAGGGAAGCCAATGGAAGAGAAACTCCACCATGAGACCATCCTTGTCTAAACATGACTTGTCTGCAGAGCTCAGGTGTATGCCCATACATACACCATGAACATCTACTCAGGTATATTCCCATACATATACCATATGAAATTAAGATATAATCTGACACTCACCAAGCCTCACAAGGTTCCGACCTCGTAACCTGTGACAGATACATAACTATGAGAACACAATCCAAGAGCTCTGTCCGCCCATATGACACTCTTCTGAGAGATATATAGTCATAAAATATCATCAATGATAACCTCACACTCAATCAAAAGAAATACTAAACTCCTCGGATAAGGGATCACTCCTAGGGTCCGCTAGGGGATACAAAACCCATTCCTATATCTTGTAAATCTCAAAGATAGGGAATCCCTCCCAGGATCCGTTGGGGATTCCCCAACCCGATATGGTGCCCCACAAATCATGTCACTCAAATAGAGGATTGTATCCCATGTAAAGGTGGTCATGACGATACTGGAAGCCTATCTGGTATAACTCGCTATGTAGGGGATCGAACCGACGATGCACCAACCCCACAGAAACTATATGCAATGTATGGGATCATATAACCAATGATGTCTCAACCCTACTATAAACCACAAGCAGAGTAGTAGATCCTAAAAAAAATGATACCACAACCCTATTATGCATTTCCCACAACATTGGGGATCATCTTCTCGATGATGATTCAAACCCAAAGGGATTAACCTGCTAGATAGGGGGTCACCGCCCATGGATAAGTGGTCACAACGATACCAAGAACCTGATCTAGGGAAGGGATGTTAGAGGATCATGCTCTGAACCCGTCCGAGGGATTCCACGACTCTAACCGAAAATCATTCTATCAAGGGGATCAAAAAACTATACTAAGGTTTTAATGCCACAAAAACCCTCATTATAACGAACCAAGGGAGTATACTCAACCACTGATGGTCCAAACGTCGCTAACACGATCGACCGACATCATCACCACATTGCACACCTCCTAGGCCAATACCGAGGACACTATCGTGATCTATGCTGAAAAACACGAATGGTAGGATATTCATTTTCCCCAAAGAAAATTATGAAGCATAAGTTATAAAAACGAATCATACTCCTGGTATCCACCTCGTGGGGCCCAGACGTCGACCCCAAATTTAGGCGTGTATATTTCACTGTTGTAATCCCCTCATAAAAACACACAGAAACGAGTGTTTAAATGCTTCAAAAGGATGTCGGGGGAAAAGTGACATTTAATCTTAAAACCTGCAAGATGGGCCTTCTGCGTCCCACAAACTTTCTATTGATCGAAAACTGAAAGAAGCATATCAAAATTTCTACATGAGAACTAGTATCATGCAGTCGCTGAAAACACATCCATCGGACGTCCGATTCACGAGGTACGTCCATTGCAAGTTTTAATAATAATTTATTATTATTAAACTAATGCATTTTGGGTCACCCGCCTTGGGGCGTAGAACCAAAAACCCAGAAATCCATTCCAAAAAGTCCATCTCTAAGAGATAAACACATAGACATAGATGGAACATCAAAAATACATTCCATTTAAGAGTTGCATCCCTTTGAATACAAGGGGCCCAATCTTGCCGGTCAACCCAAGTCGGCCCAGTCAAGACCTCTAGCCCATGGTCTAGCTGCAGGTCCGGTCCAGCTCACCACTGCCCGCTGGTTGGGGTCCGTCCGAACAACACCGGACCCCTTGGGTTTGGCTCCTCCAAGAAGACGGGCCAAGTGGCCTGTCATTGTCAACGTGCCCCACCAGCACGACCCGCATACCATGGGTCCTTATCTGCAGAACCCCCCGAGGCGATGACCTCAGGTTTCCCCCTGACCACGATGGGTCAACGCCATCTACCCCTTCTGCAGAGCGCATCACCGCGACACCTCCACCCACACCACGTCACCGCCTTAGCCGCTGGGCAACCTGCCTTCTCCGGTCCACCGCTACTCCGCACTGCAGCCACCTCCGCCCAACTACACCCAATCTCGATGCACCGGCCACACCCGACACCACCTCTCCACCCAACGCTCGAACCCCTCCGGTCTACGATCATTCGACGGCCGCCGCACACCAGCCCTATGAGCTCCTCCACGGCATACCAGACTATGAAGAACCCCTCCAGTCAATGCTACTACACCACCCCGATCTCAGTCCACTGCCATTGCTAGAGCATGGGATTCTACTGGCCGACACAACCACTCCAGTGGCCCGATTTCAAAACCTAAGGAGAATTCGAAATCCTTGAGATGAGTCCTTCAAAGTGCCTTCCCCCGATCAATGATCCAAATGAGTTTTGGTACATCCAAAAATTCGGACGAAGAACGACGAAGAACGCGTCGAACACGAAATTTAGGACGAGACTCCGATGGTGGCCATGTTCGTTTAGCCATCATCCCGATTAAAAAACTATAGAATTTATACATTTAACTTGATGAAAACTCTAGAAATCGACAAAGGAGCAGAATATAAATAGAAATCCTACCTCTATTAGGTTGTTCGTCGTTGGCGATGCACTTACTGCAATCCCAATTCGATCCGCAAGAGATCGCTCATCAATCCCGTGAAGAACGATGAAGAACGTCATAGAACACTGAAGGAATTTTGAGAGAGAGAGAGAGAGAGAGATATAGAGAAAGAGAGAGAAGGAAAAATGGGTTCTCCACTTAATTCCAACACTAAAGTGGAATTTATAAACTCTATGAAACTCTACCAATGGGCGCAGATTCCATAATATCCATGCCTGACTATTTTATATCAAGCCTAGAAAAAACACCCTATTTCGAACTCAATTGAAGTCTCATATTTCTATTCCGAGACATCATTAATTAGTTATTTGAAAATAATTCCCCTGTTAAAATTCCCTAAGTCATTATTTCAAAATGATGATTTTTCCCCTAGGTGACATCTCTCACAGTAGGCCCACATTTGCAACTTTTACACCCCGCCTAAGGTAAATGACATGCTCCGGATGTAATCATTCCCTCAGATTTCCAATATGAGACACCGTTTAAGAGATAAATCATTCTCTCCTCACACATAGTATATAAATACATATTATTTTTATAAAATGTATTCTGGGCACACTGAGTCTTGGAATCGAAAGTCGTATTTGCATCTGGCTCTGGAATTATTCATAGGAATATTCCAATGTCTGACAAGGCCAAAACCCGAGTCACGACATCTTCCCCACCACAGAAATTTTTGTCCCAGAAAATCCATAAGCATATGGAAAGAAACTGGACTCTAAACTAGGTCTCCCATGCCAGTAAGTTAGCTAACAAACACCCCTGCACGAACACATGAGTCTGAGGGACTAATCCACCACACCTCAACACTATGTTCTTTGGGTGGAACATCATCGCCCAAACGTTTTTGATCGTGTAAAAAAACACATCTCGGTGGTGGAAGGATCCCTCTTCATCACACATTCGAAGCACGCTGAGCAATACCCTCATAGTGTCTTACTAACGCCCAAGAAAAAATTCGAGCAAGCAATAGAATGGGAAGAGTATCGTTAAACAATGTCTATCAAAACTACTGCAGAAAGTATAATGGACACACGGCGTACCTCTATCCATCCACAGAGCCTCTAAGTCAATAGACTCTAGGGGGTGTAGCAGTCCTCTCCCTCACCCTCAAGCTCTCTATGCTCAATGTGGTCCAATTGGGGTTGTGGAGGTGGCATCTAATACCACCGACCACATCCCACTGCTGCACCAGCTCCATCTCAACATCTGTCACCATGTGGACCTCCAAACTCAAGATGTTTCCACTAACAAGGTGGTCTATCGACCGGCTCCGTCTTAGCAGCACGATGGGTCAGACAATCTCTAGCATGATTTCCCTGACCGTTGCAAGCGTAACACTTCCTCCCCTATGGCTGACCAAAACTGACCTGCAGGCCCTATGAACCATGAGCCTCAGATCCTCAATCCTGGGGTCGCCTCCTAAATCATCTACCACGTCCAAACCCTTGAACCTACCTTCGGCTACCATTTGCCGATGTCTCAGCTTCCATGTGCTCAACACTGATGGGCTGAATCTGCTCAGCCATAAATATCTCCACCAACAAGGCTCACTCCACCACAATAGCATAGGTTGGCATACACAAGGAAACCACACCTCCCGGATGTCTCTGTGTAGGCCCTACTCAAAGGTATGAGTCCTACTGAACGGGTCTCGAACCACATCCAGGGAGTAGTGTGATACATTTGTAAACATCGCTGATTACTCTAACATAGTGATGCCTTCCTGCCGAATATGCAGAAGCTCCTAAAGATTCACTAACCGGAGTGTCACCAGATAGAACTGTTCCCTGAAGAGATGATCAAACTCTAACCACGTGAGCTTCTCCTCATCATGGGACTGCATCTTCGAAATCAACCATCATTTGGCCGGACCATACATAAGGCCCGCAACTATGACTGCCCTCTGATCTGGGGGTGTCCTCACCAGGCGAAAAACTTAGGTGACTGCTTCGAGCCAGTCATAAGATTCCTGAGGGTCTGGATCACACTAGAACCTCAGAGGTCACTGCCTCTGGAACTCGTGCAGCACTCTAGTCCTGCATGCAACCTCATCCTGCACTACCGGCACAACCATCTGCTCTATAGGTGGTGGCTCAACTGGTGGACCACCAAGAGTTGCAGCATCAGAACCTGCGCCCTGGTCTAAAACCTCTACATAGGGCGGATCGTCACCAAAATGTAGTTGTGGAACCCTCACTGGCTTTCTTCATGGAGGCATCCTGAAATACAATCATGATGCACCATAGTCAATGAGTATATCTGGAGATCTAACTCAAGAAGAACAAGGGAATCCCAAAAACCGAATCCTATATAATGCATGTACCATTATTTCCCTACGACTAGTGTCCAAACGTCCTGAGTTGAAAGTTAGGTTATCAGTGTTCAAGGGAATGGATATGTTGGCCGCTACACCAATAATGGGGTCTTTGGCCCGAAAGCTGTACTTGAAACATCTTGACACTGCTTCTATGAAACCCAAACCAAACTCACATCTCGACCAGCTACGATCTTAGATCCCAAAGGTGGAACCTCCTCTGATACCACTCTGTCACGACCCATCCCAATGGGGCTCGAGCCGTGATGCCCCAATCCTACCTCCAATAGGATATTTGATGGAGAAAAACGCCGAGTAGTCTATCACAAACATGGGAGGCATTAGACTATGGAACATTTACACACAAAACCACATACAACTCCACGAAACAATGCACATATGTATATAAAAAACTGATAAGGGAAAGAATGCATACATCTATTCAAAACCAGAGTGTAACGGAAGTACAATAGAAAAAACATGGCCCACCAAAGGAAAACTAAAAAAGTGACCAACCTTTTCAGGAGGAAGAACTCAACCAAAAGACCTGTTGGTATGCTCCTCAGCACACCTCCAGTAAACCCGCCGGTCGGTTGCACACACTAAGCTCCTCCTGCTCCGGGTCCTCCAGGAACTTCGTCGAAAGCCATGTGGTATTCACAAGGCACAAAAATGTGTGAGAAAAGACTGTATAGGGGTGAGTATATAAAATACCCAGTAGGAACCCCAAAAACACCAAATTAAAAGGGAGAAACAGAAAGTAAACAGTTAGCTCATCCCAGCTAGAGGCGACCCAAATGAGAGAGAAACTTCACCTGGAGACCATCCTTAACTAAGCACAATTAGTCAGCACATCTCAGTTGTATTCCCATACAATCACAATGAGCATCATCTCAGGTATATGCCCATACATATACCATGAGAAATATAGAAATAATCGAAAACACACCATGCTTCATGAGGTTATGACATCGTAACTTGTGATAGGTACATAACAAGGAGAACACACTCCATGAGCTCTGTCATCCCAGATGACACTCGTCCGAGAGATATATGCTCATCAAATTTCGTCACTATGAACCACAATCTAGAACAGTGAAAATACCAAATTCATCGGATAGGGGATCAGTCCTAGGGTCTACTAGGGGATACAAAAATCATGTTCGGTAACTCGTAGATCTCACAGATAAGGGATCACTCCCAGGATCATCTGGGGGATACCACAACCCGATCTGGTGCTCCACAGATTATGTCACTTAGATAGAGGATCGTTCCCCATTTAAAGGTGGTCATGACGATACCAGAACCCTATCTGGAATAATTTGTGATGTAGGGGATCGAAACGACGATGCATAAACCCTACCAAAACCATAACCTATGTAGGGGATCGTATAACCTATGATGTCACAACCCTACTATAAAAAACACATGCTGAGTAGAGGATCATATAACCAACTATGCCACAACCCTACTATGCATGGCCCACAATGTAGGGGATAATCTTATCGATGATGCTTCAAACCCTATGGGATTAACATGCTATATAGGGGATCACCACCCATGGATAAGAGTTCATAGCGATACCTAGAACAGGATCTAGGGAAGTGAAGCAAGAGTATCCCACTCTGAACCCACTGAAGGGATTCCACAACTCTTATAGAAATTCTTCCTATCGAGGGGATCACAAACCTATAATGAGGTTGTAATTCCACATGAACCCTCGTAGGAACAAACCAAGGGAGTACACTTAACCATTGTTGGTCCAAACATCGCTAACCCAGGAGACCGACATCGTAGCCACATTACACACCTCCTAGGCCTATATTGAGGCCACCATTGTGATTTATACCAAAAAAACACGCAACGTAGGCTATACATTTTCCCCGAACGGACATAAAAAGCAAAAGAAATTAAAATGAAGCATACTCCTGGTAGCCACCTCATGGGGCCCATGTGTCGACAACAAATTTAGGCGGGTATATTGAATCATTGCAATCCACTCAAAAAAAAACAGAAATTAGTTTTCAAATGCTCCAAACAGATGTCAGGTGAAAAAGTGATATTTCATCGGAAAACAAGAAAGCTGGACCCTATGGGGCCCACACCATATCTTTAGCATGAACACTAAAAGGAGAATCTCAAAATGTCTTCATGAAAACTGGTATCCCACTACCATTGACGGCACATCCATCGAACGTCCAGTTCATGAGGTACGTCTGTTGCAAGCTTTAATAATAATTTATTATTATTAAACTAAAGAATTTCAGGTCACCCGCCATCGGAGACAGAACCCAAAATCCTTGAAACACATTCAAAAACTTCTTTATCGAAGAGACGAACCTCTAGCTGCATACGGTAGGTCAAAGAGATGTGCCATTTAGGAGATGCATCTCTTTGAACCCAAGGGGTCCAACAGGGTCGGTCCACCCCACCAGGCACGGTCTAGACCGTCGGCCCGCAGTCCAGCAGTGGGTCCAGTCCATCTCGACGTGGACCGATGGCTGCGGCCCGTCCGATCACCTCCGGACCCCTTGGGTCCGGTTCCTCCAAACTGACCGTCCAAGTGGCCGGTAATTCTATGTGTGCCGCACTAGCAGGACATGCATACCGCATGTCCTTATCTGTGGCACTCCCGAGTCGTTGACATCGAGGCTCCCCATAACCACGAAAGAATGATGCCATCACCCACCTTCTGTGGAGCACACTGTCACGGCACCTTTGCTCATGCCACCTCTCCACCTCAGCGACTAGCCAGCCCGGCTCTGCCGGTCCCCTGATACGCTACGCCGCAACCACCTCCGCGCGAGAGCATCAGAGCTCACTCCACTGGACACACCTGACACCACCCCTCCACCGACACTTAGACCCTCTAGTCTCCGATCATCTACTGGCCTCCACACACCGGCCCTTCGAGATCCACCATGGCCTAATGCATCACGACGAATGCCTTCTGTTGACGTTGTTGTACCACCCCAATCTCTAGCCACGACCCTTGCCAGAGTAGGGGCTTCCGTCTACCTCCAAAACCACTCTGACTGCCCTATATCAAAACCAATGAAGGATTTGGAATCCTCGGGATGAGGCCTTCACAGCTCCCACCCCCCCGACCAACGATCCAAAGTATTTTTTCCGCATCCGAAAGTTCAGGAGAAAAATGTTGAAGAATGAATAGAACACAAGATTTAGGATGGGACTTAGACGGTGGCCTTGTTCATTCATCCATCTTCCCAATTCTAAATAAATTTATTTTAAGAAAACAACTTCACAAAAAATCATGAAATCAATGAAGGAGTGGAAAATAAATAGAAATTATACCTCAATCCGGTCATTCATTATTGGCGACCCACCTGCTGCGATCCCTCTTTGATCCATCAGAGTTCACTCCTCAATCTGGCAAAGAATGATGATGAGCACCGAAGAACTCCAAAGAACTTTCAAGAGAGTGAGAGAGCGAAAGAGAGAGAAGGGAAAATGGCTTCTCCCCTTAATTCCAACACATAAGTAAAATTTATAAACTCTCTGAAACTCTACCGACAAGGATGAATTTTGAAACCACCACACCCACCTATTTTATATCACGCCTAGGAAAAACACCTCATTTCGAACTCAACGGATGTCTCAAATTTACATTTAGAGACTCTGTTCTAAATTAATTCAAAAAGAGTTCCAGTGATAAAAATCACGAAGTCATTATTTCAAAATAACAATTTTGTCCCTAGGTGACATCACTCACAGCAGGCCCACTCCCACAACTTTTACACCCCGCCTAAGGTAAACGACATGCTCTGGAGGCAACTGTGCACTCGTATTTCCGATATGAGCTAACTTTTAGGAGAGAACTTGTTCTCGACTCGCGCATAGTATATATATAATTAATATTTTTATAAAAAAAATTTTGTGAACACCGTTCCTTGGAATATTATGCTTTCTTCACCCCTAGCTCTTGAATAATTCATTGGAATATTAAAATGTCTGAAAGAGCCAAAACCTGAGTTTCTACATACCATACTCTATTATAAGTGATCTAATCATGAAAATGATAAAAACGAGCACTCACGAACAGTGAAATAGAATCCCGTAACCCATATAAAAGTACATGAATAAACATTATAAAGTCATAGTAAAAAAATAAATGTACAAATGGTACTTTAATTGTTAAATAATTAACCCTATTTGATTATTAATTTCATTAAAATCAGGTGAAGAACACCCTCATATTTAGGTTCTGGAATCCTCTATCCCACATTTATTCAAGAATCCCCCTCTTTCATAAAGTGAAATGCCATGTTTTCTTTAATAAAACAAAAAATGACCCAAAATAGATTTTTCATGTTAAAATGAGTTATTTTATAAAGATAAATATTTCATTAAGTAGATTATATATTTATCCTCTAATTAGGAAAGAATTCATGATATTCCTTGAATTGGGCTTGCATTTTGGAATAATTTTTGAATGCTTATTTTTGAGAAATGTAACTCCCAAAAAAATAAAGAATGATTATGATTGGTACACATGTAAAGAACATTCACACAAAATTTATTAGGAGTAAATAAGATTAAATAATAATATCATTGAGTTGAATAGTGAATAAGAACAACCCGAATGAAAATGGAGGTTCAGATAGTAAACACATACAACTTTTTAATCAATTGAATCATATGCACCTAAAATAATAATAATAAAATTATACATTTAATATCATAAAAATAAAGAGATTCATGATATGAAACATCAATGGAATGTATACATACATCACACACACGATGTATTAGTGAATTTAGAATTGATGACAAAGTTGGAATTGGGATGAAGAAACCCCACATAAACATTTTAGCATGGTAATATGGTGTTACTGTTAGAGAATAATGAGAGGAAAAGGGATATAACATCGTTTATATATCACAATGTCAGTATGGGGGAGGTGAGGAAACATAACCTGTCATTATTAATTAAATACAAAAGGACATAATAAAAGGGGGATTCATAAAAAATGTGAGAGAGAGGAACACTTATATTATATTCGATGGTGTTCTTCGCTTGATTTTAATGACATGAATAGCCCAATTAGGTTCATTAATTAAAAATTATAGAACCATTAGTACATTTATTAAGATTATTATGACATTATTAAGTTCATTCAAGGCCTTCGACATGGGTTAAGGGATTAAATTTCATTGTTTGTGAGTGCTCATTTTCTGAATATTCATGATCATCTCACTTATAAAATATTATGTTTGTTCATGTAATATGGGAGTTATAGTCCTTAATTGGTTTTATATGTTATTAATGAAAATTCCAATGATTTAATGGTTATGAAATTCATTTGGTTATTTGCAGTGAAGGTGAATCATTATTTATTACATTAATGACAAATGCTTGGATTAATTTGGTGATTTTGCTAACAATTACCTTGTTTTGAATTGTTATTTTTCATCATGAGTGCATAAGGATTCTATAACATTAAATATGATAAAAAATATATTTAATAGTCTGATTCAACCTTAAAAATGTTTTCATGACCATATTTGAAAAAGGTAAATCAAATTGATATCATTGTTGTCCTTGAATGTGATAAACGAACACATATCAGACGATGTTACAGTTTAAACATAAATGCGGGTGAAAGGGGAGATGAAGATGAATTATACCATTAGCAGAAAAACATATTGTACATTTATTATACTATACTTTTTATAAAATTTGAATGAGGATAAGTTATGACTGAAAAGAAAACAATGGAACATGAAAATGAAAGAAAGGAAAAGAGAAATTTTACCTATGGAATTAACCTTCCTTGTGAGCCTCTTAAAGGAAGATGATTTTATTAAGAAACCATGGGCTGCTGGTCTAGGGGTAGAAACATGGGAGGATATTTGGGATGAATTTTGAGAAGGCACAAGTCATGATATGAGTGAAGATAATATGGTTTAAGAGGTTGTATTTATAATGGAGTGGGAGCATTTTCTTAATATTTTAATTATTAGTTTATTATTTTTCATTTGATAATAAATAGTAAGTATTCCCTGAAAAAATAATAATTTTATGCATGTGAGTTCGAATCATTGGTTCATTCATTAGCATAAAATCACTAATAATTCACTAAATTAGTTATTTATCATTTATTATAAATCATAATATTCTACTATTATGCAAAAAAAATTGTATTTCAGAAAAATAATGAAAAATAACCAAAACCATTTTTCGATGTGTAGAATCCAGACATGAATTAAATTTTTTAAAAATAATTTTTTATTTATAATTAATTAATTTATTAATAATAATCAATTTCTACATGAAAAATACAGTTTATAATACATTTATTTACTTATTCCATAACAAAGGTACATCATACATTTACTTAAATCCTCTATATATAATATCATAGATGAAGTTACTATTCATATTTCTATGTCACTATTCATGAGTTTGATATTACTATTCATAAGGGTATGTTACTATATAAACAAAATTTATCTTCTTCATGTGCTGGTTAAATGAAACATATGAAAGGGGTGAGATCAAATGCTCAGTAAGGGTAATCAATAATGAAGAAAAATCATAATCCAAATAATTAGACTTGGTGAATAACTAAAAACACTTCACTTTGAAAATAAACATGTATACATTATGGCCGGAATATGAGCTCAATATATAATACCATATTAATGCATAAACATGGCTATTCTGCTAGTCAAATAACCTCTTGAACATTCAATTACTAGTTTATAATAAGGAATTTGAATACTCTAAAGTTTTTGAAACATATAGTCGAGGCCTCAACCAAGACATCTAAAAATGATTAAGGCCTCAGCCAAAACCATTTCTAAAAATGGGCAAGGCCTCGACCATCTACATATCTATTTGTCTTATGTGATCTACTAATTCATCGAAGGGCTATAGAAAGATCCTTCCATCGCATAGTTAGCCCAATTCATTACTTATATGAATGAGGATAAACCTAATAAATATATACATTCATATTGATAACTAACATATAAATCGTAAAAAGAATTCCCCAAATATTAATCATAAAAAATAACCATTCAGAGTAAATTCGTGAACAGTTTTAAGATAGAACATCCACATTCAAAGCATTCAATATAAAATGGAAAATTATATCATAGTAGATATACCTAAATGATGTACACGATTTAAAAAAGGATATTTACATTGATGACGTTAATGTTAAATGAGACCATTGAAAAATGCTTGAGGAAATAACCCTGAAACATTACAAAGTGTCACAGACCATCCTGAAACATTAAAATAATAATATCTATGAATAGAATCAGAATAATAAGACTATTGATATGAAATCCTAATGATATTTACATACACCATGAGCATGAAACAATTTGTGAACAAGGAATATATCTCATAAGAGATAATTTGAGATCAGAAAAATCCTTTTTTACTTTGCAGAGAAGATTTCTTTGGGAAAATCATTTGTATTTTTCATGAAATCCATTTGAAAACATGTATATTACTAATTATAAAATGTATCTTCTTTGAAATAATACTTTAGGCATAAATAAAAACTTATTTAAGTGAAATATTTTAAAAAGAGTGTTTAAAGAATCATAAGAAAAAAAATTAGTGCGGTTTAAGGAAAATTATAATGGGTTTTAAAGCTAAAAGGCATGTTTTTTATTCATAAAACCATAAATAAACCAAAATATATTTTTCAACACAAAATATGTTATATTTGAACGATAAATATTTAATGAAACCTATTATATAATTAACATTAAATTATGAATGAATTCGAGAAGTTCCTTGAATCGGGCTTGCATTTTGGAATAATTTTAGAAAGAAGCGTCTAAAAAATGTATCTCCGCATAACGTAAATATATATTCGGATTGGTAAAAATATATAGAACATTCAAATATAATTTATAATTATTACAAAAGAATAAATACAAAAATATTTGGGGTCTATAGAGAATAAGAGCAGCCTGAATGAAAAATAGAGGTTCGGGTATTAAATACATAAAACTTTGTAATCAATTGAATCATATACCCAAAATTAATAATAATGAAATTATACATTTAATATAATAAAAATAAAGATTCTTATGAAATGGAAAATTAATGGAAAGTAAAAATGCAACATACATTTTTATTATTAGTTAATAAATAATATCTCCAAAAATTGAATGTGAGATGAAGAAACCCCTTACAAACATTTCGGCTAGGTAACCAGTGTTCATTTTAGATGTTAAAAATATGTAAACTAGTATATAGTCATTTATATATCATATGTTCTGTATGTGGGAGATTTAAAACACACCCCATCAATAGGAATAAAAAATAATAGGACACAACATAGGAGGGATTCTTGAATAAATGTGAGAGAGAAGATCCCTTACATTAAAAAGGAGGGTGTTCTTCGCTTGATCTTAATGACCTGAATAACCAAATTAGGTTCATTAATTATCAATAATAGTACCATTTATACATTTTTTTTTATTGTGACTTTTTTTATTCATGTCCTTTTTGATGTCTTAAGGGACTTAATTTTGTTGTTTGTGAGTGCCTATTTCATAATATTCAAGATCATCTCACATATAAAAGATTATGGTAGTTTATGTAAGATGGGAGTTATAATCATGAATTATTTTTATATTTTATTATTTAACATTCAAAATATAAAATGGTTATAAAATTAATTTGGTTATTTGGCGAGATGGTGAATAATTATATATATCATTAATGATAAACGATAGGATTAATTTGGAGACTTTTCTAACAAAATACCTTGTTTTGTATTATTGTTTTAAATCACTAGTGCATAAATATTATAGAACATTAAATAAGATAAAATAGATATGTAATATTCTAGATCATATATTAAAATGGATTCATGACCATATTTATAAAATGGTTTATAAAATTGAAATCATCTTCATCCTTGATTGTGATAAATCAACACATCTCGGACAATGTTTCATTTTTATCATTAATGCGGAGGAAAGAAGAGATGATTATTAATTATCCCATTAGTATAAATAAAATTACAATACATGTATGGTAGTATATTTTTTATACCATTTGGATGATGGTAGGTTAGGAATGAAAAATGAACAGAGGAACATGAATATTAAAGAAAAGAAAAGTTGAATTTTACCTCTAGAATTATCCTTCACTAAGAGCCTCTTAAAGGGGGAGGACTGCGTATTTTTATGACACCAAGGTATGATGGTCATGTGGGAGGATCGTGGGATAATATTTGGCAATAATTTATAGAAGGAATAAATCTTGTGGTGAGTGAAGAGAAAAGGGTGGGAGATGTGGTATTTATATTAGAGAGGAGGGTTTTCTTAATATTTTAAATATTTGTTTATTAATTTTCCATATGAAAAATATTGATGATTCCATGGAAAAAATTGAAATATTTTCATTTGAGGTCGAACACATTGTGATTACTTCAGTGTAAAATCATCAATTACTCAATAAATCTTTTATTTTACATTTATTGTAAATTATAATATTTTATAATTCATAAACACTTCAAGTATTTCAGAAAAATCTCAACAAAATCACCAGTTTTTTTTTAAATGTGTAGAATCGAATAATGACATCAATATTTCAAATATAATTTTTTTAAATATTGTTATTTTAATTTTTAATTATAATCAGAATATAATTGATAAATACAATTGATAAAACATTTATTTACTTATTAAAAACAAAGGTACATCATACATTTACATACAACCTATAAATACAAATTATATGGTAAACATGTATATCCTAGAAAATAAAAAGGGAACATTATATTTTAAAAACATTGTATGTCAAATATTCGAATTTCAAATCATAGGGGTGGTAAAATTATGTTTATTGTCTAGGTTATAAAAATGTGATGTTTTGTATATACTAAGTGTTTCCTGAATTCAATATTAAATTAATTTTCAAAATATTGGGATGTTACCTTATCCCCTCGTTATAAAAATTTCTACAGTGAAATTTAAAATTTCACCTACAATGTTATTTAGTTGTTACTTGAAAATTAGCTTGTGAAAACCCCATATTAGAAATAGGGTTAATAGAATATCCCCCAAAAAATGGTTAAGGGTAAATAGATTGTGAAAAAAATTAATAATAAATAAATAAATGAATGAATAAATTTAACCTTTTAATGTACTTACATTGAATGGAATTGAAACCCTGAGAATACAAGAAAAGCCAAACTTTGTATTTCTAGTGATAGTAAATTGGTTTAGAGGAATGTAGATTACAAAAAAACCATAAACTACTGTTCCGAAAAAAATTTCATTAATTTTATCAAAGATTGTGATATAAGAAAAACAATGTTAGAATTCTGTATTAGAGTTGAGGGATTAATCCACTCTATATGTGTATAAGTATACATTTATATTTCATAAATATGATTTTATCCTTTGATTATCCCTTGATCTTCTAATACATCATCTCTTAGCATAAGTTGTATCATGTGGCGTCATTAGCCCTTAAACCCTCAAAAAATGGTCAATTTAAACCATTTCATAATTTTTTTAATAATACAAACGGTCAAGATCAAAAACATTAGACCAAATTCATTTTCATTTATTATTATCCAATTTATATTATACATATATATCATCTATATATTCCAAAATTGAAATCTCAGTATTATGAACATAGTAAGGGTTCTCTATCCCTCAACCATATATTTCCCAAAAGTTTGACCTGCTACTGAGTCAATTATCTTTAGAACCATTACTTATATGACCTCATGTCCTTAATTAAAATGTACTTTAGTACAATCCCCATATGTTCCATAATTCATATAACCATTAAATAGTTGATAAAATATTCAAAAAAGATATGTTTCTTGACTAGGAATATTAATCATTCAACTACATTTGCGGCGGTATAATGACTTTCGGAGTATCCAATAGTATCATCTCGGTCATATATCTCTTACCATTGGGATATTGATTCTCATTGTGTACCATCCCATTGTATTTGAACATTGTACGTTTGAAACCATTCCATTCCATTTTCATCAAGAAATTGGATTCCTTTTTCTATACACTAATAACAAACACCCATTCCTTTAAAGAAATTACCAGGGTGAGTCATTCCACACTTATCACATGAGGGAAAACCCATATTTCCTTTCTTCTAATTATCCATCTTTTTCTCATCCACCCTCTTCTTTAATCGCATCCCTTCAAGTTCAAATAACTCAATGAATAATTTACATATCATGTACATGATACTATTCCATCATATTTTTAGGATACATGGTAGAATATCATACATTGAAATAATGGTATAAGATAATAATAGATATGATCTTTTATAATCTTAACATCATGTGCATTGGTGAATTTCTATTTCATTCTAATAAGCGCTATTTATAAACAATTCCATGTAATATATTCGACTATAAAATAATGATATCTATATATCTCTAAAACTAGAATAAATTAATGCATCCTAAATCCTAGAACAATATACTTTTGTTACATTAGAGGAAGAAATCCTTCATAATGGTGGGTAATGAAATTGGGAATAATATTAAGCATATCTTATGGGAGTGTCAAACTAGGGGCACAGTAAGGACCATTGTCGGGTACCAGGAGACCTCGGGTAAACCCTCACACACCGTGTCAGAGTTTTTACTCCTATGAACATATATTATAGAGCCATGTCCAATTGTAGTATCCATATTGTGATTTATTTTATAGAACTATCCAAAAAATATCTTCCTTACCAGTGTTCTAGGATGTTCATGTATCAATATCCAAAAATACTATAATAGGGTTTTGTTCTATAATCTACATTTTCTATATCTAGTTTACATGTTTTCTACTAAACTTAATTTGATACTAACTGTAAGGCCCCAACCCCAGTATCATAGAGATGGTCCATTATTTAATTACATTGGATTTGTTGCATGAAAATTGTTTCCAAAAGGATAGAGTTGTTCAATAGTTTTGGAAAACAGTATTCATACATAGGTTTGACATTACATAATGATATTTTATAAAATATTTATGTTTTATTGAGAACATCCTCGACTGTACATTTATCCATGAAGGTCATTCATTATAAATGTCTTAATGTCCTGATAAAATGAAACATGAAAAGTGGTTGAGCTCAATTTCTCAATAAGGGAATGAAATATAGTAGAAAATATCGTCAACAAATATATTATGGATTTCGAATAAATAAAACCACATACCATTAAAAAAAACTTCGACACCCTATGGTTGGAATAAGAGCTAAACAAATATTCCATATTTAAGCATAAACATGGGAATTATACTAGTAGAATAAAATCATTAACATTCAACTACTAGTTTTGTAACACCCTGAGATTTTATGGAAAATATTTTTCTATTTTATTTCATTTCTTCTGTTGTACACTACACCAATATTATCTTGCGCTATACGCAACACAGTATTAACTTTTAGTATATTCCACACTATTCATGGATCGTGTTACACACAATTTCATGTTTGTTTGATAATAGTTATTCTACGCAACATTGAGTGTGTGTATATATATATATATATTTAATGTATAAATGAAATATGGTTCGATTCTATTATACACAACAAAATATGAGTCTGGCACTACAAGAAACCTTAACATGGCTTTCATTACACACAATGACGACCTTCCAGGATATCGTGTGTTGTACGCAATACCGAGTTTCACTAAATAGAGATATTTTATTAAAGTATTATATAAACTAACCATTATGAATCTTAAGGCCCACTTTTTGAAAATTTTTAAATTTTTTCTTTCATAATGTACTTCATTTTTGGATTCGAAATATCAAAATTATCCTAGGGTGAATTTTTTTGTATTTTTTTTGAAAACATTCAATTTTTGATGTATAGTGAAAAAACTGGGTTACTATATAAAAATTGACTTTTTATTTAATTAATTATTTATTTTATTTAAATTTATTTTAGGTCAAAATGGATAAATAATACCTATATAAGTTCAATGTAATTCATTTGAGTCATTTTATAATAATTTTAGATATATACATTTTTTTTGAACTTTTCACCGTCTTTTACCCACCTCCTAAGTGAATTTGAAAATTTACAGAAAATTTAACTTTACCGCTTCTGTGAGTGAAATTTAGAAAATCCGATAGACACGGTTAATATCAAGGAGTAAAATGTTGATCAATAAAATAAAAATAAATTTTTTGAATAATAAATTTTTGCTTTTATTTACCACGGTTAAAAGTAAATCAGGTAATTAAGGGTAAAAACGGTATTATTATTACCCTAAAACATGTCCTAATTCTATTGGATAAGTGTAATTAAATCAAAAACAACCTTAGAAATAAAATATTATCGTTTAGGTCCACTCGGATTAGATTAGGACATTTATTAATATTTTATTTAAAGAAGAGTTAATAAAGTTAAAATCAAAGATTAACAACTAAAACATTTTTAATATAGGGTTATACATAAGATAAATAAGACTATAAATATTCATTATAAATATAAAAATATTTCCTACCTAATGGTATTTTATTTATAATTGTTAGAAATTAAATAATTTAATTTATGACACAATGGTGATGCAGTAATTACCTAATTTATGAAATATTAAAATAATTGATATTATAAATACCCAAAAAAATATAATTTGAGGCTTTTATGGATTACAATAATTTTCTAAGTTAATATTACGTGTTATTATTTATTCAATTAAAATTTTTCGAACTAATAATTTTTTTTTTATTTTCACAAAAATCAATTACCAAATAGTGTCAAAATTGACATAAAATAGTTTTTTTAAAAAATATTATATTATTAATTGTTATTATATTTCTAAAAATCTAAGGTTTGTCCAAATGACTTAGATAAGGTTATATATAATAATAATCAACCACTTTGTGTTCTTTTGGCTTGTTATAGTATGTTTATTAACCATATAGGTTTAGAAAATAAGAAGACATGGTAAAAGTTAAATTAGTTAACATAGAGTTAAATCTAAATGATAAGATTAAAATAGTAACCTAAACTTGTCAAAAACCGTTTTTCTAAGAGGACATATACCCATCCCCACTTTAGATTCAAAATAAATCAATTTGGAGCTATTATAAACCAAATATGACTCTATTACTAATAATATTTTATGTATTTACAAAGGTGCCCCTCTCCTCCCTTATAAAAGGGCACCCATTCCATCTTCTCTTAACACCCTTCTGAGCCTTGATTCTTGGCCAAACCCTGAAAATTTCTCTTCTCATCCTCTCTAGTTATATCATATAGGTTCTTGTCTTCTCAAAAGACCAACTCTAGTGCCCTATGAAGAAGTTTAAAGGAGGTGCGTCGAGGAAGAGATAATCTCTTCTACCGACTCATTCAAGTTTCTTTCTTATTCTACTTCTTCTTATTTAGTTGTTTCATTATAAAGTAATAACATCAGTATTATTAATATAATGATATGTTATTATAAATATTAAACAACCCCATTTTACCTTCTATCCATCCTACAGAAAACGAAATAACTGCGCGTGCGTACGTACGGAATGCCGGCTCCAAACTGTGGTATAATTAGTCTTTCCACCACCACCTTACTTGGATGGGTATAATGGTGTAAATAATAAATATATATATGGTTACCATACTGATTATGAGATATTTTTTCATCCACTCCAATTCTATTCAATAATTATGGGAACGATATCATCGCTCGTGTGTACGTACGGACTACCGTCTCCACGAATGCGATGACATTCATTTTCGATGAATAACCATTCAAGTATGATTATAAAGTATATATGTAATAAATAATAATGAAATATATTACATAATAATGATACTGTATTTATGTATATATATGTTTAATTTAATTAATTCCATTCTATTCAATAAGGAAATGAAAACAGCATTCATGCGTACGAACGACCTACCGTCTCCATGAACGTTGTATTTCATTCCATTTATCAATCTATCATATATATTTATATACTGAATATATATTATATATAAATCGTGTTTTACATTCTTGAATTAAGTAAATCATGATATGAGTAATAATATCAAGAACAAAAAATTTAAACACGTACGAGAAATGAAATGATTTTACCCAAAATTCAGCGTTAACATGGAATTTACAAAAGAACGGGTAATATAAAGTAATATTTGAACCACATATGATATCATAACAATGAATATGATTCAGTAATCATTAAATGAAATTATTTAAATCATTATACAGGAGGTTTGGTTACATACGATGCATATCAGACAAAAGCTAAGGGATAATTTTCCAAATCTCATTTTTATCTGAGATTGCTTATATGTATGTATTTACTGGGTAATATTTTTCATCCATGTCCATAAAAATGTTTTTCATAAGGAGTTTAATATTATTCATTGTATTTTTAAAGTAATTTTTACCCCTATTTGTCTTTTACATTGTGTTATGGATGGAATATTTCTTTTGTTTACCCTATGAGGAACTTTTTTAATTTTCCGGCAAAATTATGAGAAGATTGTTTTTTAACTTATATGGCGTGAATGGATTTTTACTGTTTCATAATGACTGATTTCCATGAAGCTTCATTTACAAAATGTTAAGATTATTTAAAAAAAATTATTTTCTTCTAAAATCGTATTGCATTTTGAGAAAAGAGAATGATTTTGAAGAAAAAAGGTTATTTTCCTCATGAATTCATTTCACGTGTTTTGTGAAAACTATTTTCCATCTAAGATGACATTATTTAGTATGATTATGTTTCAGGTATAACGTCTCTATTACTTACATGGTTTGATTTTTCTTATGATGAAATGATATCAATTTATTTTATATGGATTATGTGATGATGGTATGATGTTTATGAAACCCATTTTTATTCTTTGGGTTATGCAGAATGATTTATGTTTATTTTGTGGGACATGTAAGAATGATTTAATCATGAGATGGGTGGGACCTATATCTCCCACAAATGAATTGTGAAAATATTTATATCTCATGAGATAGACATGGTTAGAATGGTAAGTTAATCTGGTTTAGTGATACAGGACTTGGATGAGGAGTGAACTCGATTCAGAAAGGGACTTTGTCCACTAAGATGGTACTGGCAGCAATGCCATGGCTACTTTGGAAATCATATCATGTGGTTAATGGTTTTCCTCAATTAAATGTTTTCTTCCCTTGGTATTTTATCATGATTGTCGTTCCATTATGATATATTCCTTACGTACTTCCATGATTTATGTCTTTCCTCAAGATTTTGATGTTTAGATTTTATGTTCATGTTATTGCATACAAATGTTTATGGATTGATTTATATTCTCTATGTTTACCCTTACTGATCATTTGAGCTAACCCTTTTTATGTTTTCTTTTCCCCAGGATATAAACAATGGTTTTTGGTAATAAAACTAAAGGGGAAGATCTTTATGAGAGATGTTGAAGTTCTTTCACCATGATTAGAAGAATATGTTCCAATTTTCCAAAGACAGTAAACTATTAGGGTCCTTCGATGTCTGTTTTTGTTATTTTCTAAGTATTCCACAAAATTAATGTAATATCTATGTATGCCAAGCTTGGGTCTCTACATGTTTCATCATGAGGGAGATTCAAATGTCGGACTTTCTGAAACATACCGTCAAGGCCTCGAACATGACAAAGGAAATAGATTGATACCTCAGCCAAAATCATATCTAAAAATGGAAAATACATCGACTAAGTCCGAATATATTTTTCCCATGAGACATGTCAATTAATTTAGGGGATATAGTTGGCTTCACCTGTCATATAATAAGTCCAATGAATTAATGATTTTTCTAAAATACTTAAATTTTGTGTGAATAGTAAAATAAGTTAATTTACAATAAATGATAAATAATTTACTTGTAGAGTAATTGATGATTTATTTATGATTTAATAACCATTTTTTCGATATTAAATTAGCATGTTGTTCATAGAATCATCATTATTTCTTATCTTATAGAAAAATATTAAACTATTTATTAAAATATTAAAAAACCCCTCCTCCCCTCCAATATAAAAACCACCTCTTCCACCCTCTTTTATTCACTCCTCTCATGCCATGTTCCATATAAAACATCTTCCATAAAAACCTCCAAAACTCCTCCCCCCTGACCATAATCGCATGGTGTCATTAAAATACCAAATTCTCGTCTTTTAAGTTCCTCTCAAGTAAGGTTAATTCAAGAGGAAAAATTTAGACTTTCTTTTCATTCATTTTCATGTTCCTTTGATCTGTATTCCTTATTAAAATCCCATCATCCAATTGGAATGAAAACTCAAGTAGCTTAAATGTACTAGAATGTTGTTATGATAAATGGATAATTCATCTTCAACTCTCCTCTCCCCCACATTTATACTAAAAATGAAACATTTTTTGAGATTTATTTATTTATCACATTCAAGGAAGACAATGCATTCAATTTGATTTAAATTTTAAAACTATAGCCATTGAACCATTTTTATCGTTGAATAAGACTATTATTTATTTATTTTATCTTATCTAATTTTCTTAAATCCTTGTGCACTCGTGATGTAAAATAATAATTCAAAATTTGTTAATTGTGAGAAAAATTACCAAATTATTCCAAGCGTTTATCATTAATATTTTATATAATAATTCATCATCATTCCAAATAACCAACAAAATTTTATAACTATATATTGATTCAAGTTCACTCATAATTAATCCATTCTTTCAAATGAATACCTGTTATCATTCGAAAATGTCTGTAAGGGGTTTCTTAAAGTCAATTTCATTCATGAGAGATATTCTGTATCCACTAGTATTACTTGTTTATGGTATAAGTATACTTACCATTGAGTTTTGGTATAATTAATCTATTTATATTCATTATATTAAATTTAGAATTATATTATTATGAATTTTGGGGCATGTGATTCAATTTATTATAATGTTTTAAGTATTTTCGACACGAAACTCTAATTTCATTCGGGTTGCTTCTATTATCTATTCACCACAATAAAATTATTATTTATTCTAATGTACGCATCATAAATTCCTTATGAATTATATACATATTTGTATCTTTAAAAATACATCATTATTTTATATTTAGATACATGTTCTAAATGAATCATTCAAAAATTATTCAGAAATGCAAGCCTGGTTCAAGGAACATCTCAAATTCTTACATAATTTGAAGTTAACACTATAATAAGATTTATTCCAAATTTATCTTCATAAAACAATTAACATGAAAAATATATTATGGTTCATTTCTAGTTTTAATAATGAAAAATTCTTTTTCACATTAGAATACTTTAATATTTTCCTTAAACTGAACTAAAATGTTTTATTTATAATGGTTTTTTAAAAAATATTTTTAAATGATTTCAAATCAATAAGACATTATTTACACATCAAGTACAATTTAAATTTAGTTAACATTTATTTTATAGTAAATACATGTTTAAAATAGGATTTTATGTCAAATACTTCAGTTTTTCCAAAATAACTCTTCTCTCCAATGTAAAAAAGATTTTTCTCATCTCACATTAACTTTTATGAGATATATTCCATGTTCACCACTTATTCTTGGCTTGTGGTGTATGTAATTCCCTTTAGGATATCATATCAAGAGTCTCCTTATTCTCATTATATTCTAATGTATTTTTATTTGATTTTTTTATGTTTCTATGTGACACTTTGGAATGTTTGTGGATTATTTACTTCTATATTTTTTAATGGTCTCATTTAATAGTATCTCTGTATATTTCAACATCCATTGTTAAATCTTGCAATTCATTTAGGGTTATCTCCTATAAAATCACCCATCATGTGTTATTGAATTTTTTATGATTAATTTTACTGGGGATGTTCTATATTAAAACCATTTACCGATTTACTTAGAATAGTTAGTGTTTATGATTAATATTCAAGTCATGTTATTTACATTTCATATGTTATTTTAAATATGAATTTATATGTTGTTTATTTTTATCCCAATACATATGAGTAATGAATTGGAATTATTATGTGACGAGTGGGAACCGATATATCCCCTTGATGAATCATTAGGTCTCATGAGTGAAATATATAAGGAATTTGCAAAGGCCTTGCACATTTATAGATATTGTTTTGGTCGAGGCCTTAATAATTCCTAGTTTTCTTGGCCTAGGCCATGATGTGATGTTTCAGAATGTCAAAAATATGCATTTCCATACTTATGAAATGATAAATTGAATGTTTATGCAGTGATTCAACTAGTAAAATACAATTGTTTATGTTTTAATATGGACTTATTTATTCAGATCTTATTCCTACAATAATATATACAAGTTTATTTTTAAAGGAATGTGTTTTTGTTATTCAGTATGACTAATGTTAATGTTTTTGATATTTTCTATTATATTTCGTACCCTTACTAATAATTTGAGCTCACCACATTCTTATGTTTCATTTTTTCAGGACATAATTTTTTTTATTATGAATGACTTACCAAGATAATAATAGAGTTTTGTGTTTTTCCAATAAAACATATATGATGTATTCAATTTCAAGATGTAATGTAGAACCTATGTATGTATCTAGTTTTCCAAAACTACTAAACTACTCGGTCCTCAGGGATACTCAGTCCTTCTGGTCTTCCATGTGAAAAACCAATAACTATTACTGTATAAATATATGTTTTTATATCAAAACCATGATCTTTTCCTTTGATTATATAGAATTTCTGTGAATGTATGATGTTTCATTTTTAGAATATATAATTAAATGTTTAAAAAAATTAATTTCCATGTAAATTTTTTTAAATTAAGAATAAAAATATTATTTTTAAAAAATTATTTTTAAAAAATTCACATCATTTATGGATTCTACATCACATAAAATGTTTAGGGTGATTTTTTGGGATTTTTCTGAAATACATGAATTTTTGGAGAATAGTAAAATATGATAATTTAAAATAAATGCTAAATAATTCATTCATTGATTAATTGATTATTTTACACTGATGTTTGAACCTATGGTTCGAAATCACAAGAAAAATTTACTATTTTTTCCTTGGAATCATTACTATTTATTTTATTATAGAAAAATAATAAACAAATGATTAAAAATTTAAGAAGACCCTCCTCCCCTCCACTATAAATACCACCTCTTGCACCCTATTCTATTCACTCCCCTCATGGCTTCTTCCATCTCAAAAGATTGTCCCAATCACCAACTAAGATCCCTAGAAGACCAACAACCCTTGGTGTCATTAAAAGACCAAATCGTCTTCCTTTAAGAGGCTCTCAATGAAGGTTAAATAAAGATTTAGATTCCTCCTTTCTTTTCGTTCATTTTCATGTTCCTGTATTCTCTTTTATTTTGTAACCTTTGCTCATACAAATAGTATAAAAAATACAGTACCAAAAAATTATTGTAATGTTGTTATGATAATGTGATAATTCATCTTCAACTATCCTTTCACCAGAATTTATGCTAAAAATGAACAATCATCCAAGATGTTTTGATTTATTACCTTCAAGGAAAATAATGCCTTTAATTTGATTTACCCTTTTCAAATCTGGTCATGAAATGACTTTTACGGTAGAACCAAAATATTATATATTTATTTTATTATATTTAATGTTGTATAATATTTATGCTCTCATGATATAAATTAATTTTACAATACAACGTAATTGTGAGAAAAATCACCAAATTAATCCAAGTGTTTACCATTAATGTTTTATATAATTATTAACCTTCATTACAAATAACCAAATGAATTTTATTTACATTTAATCTTATAAATATTCATTAATTACATATAAAAACAATTTTACACTATAACTCCCTTCTTAAAATAACTACCATACTCTTTTATAAGTGATCATATTATGAATATTATAAAGATGATCCCTAATGAACATTGAAATTGAATCACTTACCCATCTAAAAGGACCTAAATGAACATAAAAATGTCATAATATAAAAAAAATTAATAATGTTTTCAATAATTGATAATTAATGAACATAATTTTGTTATTAAATTCATTAATATCAAGTGAATAACACCATCAAATTTAATTTTATGGACATTCTCTCACAATTTTATTCAATAATCCCCCTATGTTGTAACCTTTTATTATTAATTCTAATGAATTGGTTTGTTTTAGAACCACCTCAAACTAACCTTATGATATATAAATGAATAGATACCGCTTTACCTCTCATTAACCCATCACAAGAACACTTGTTTCCATAATGAAATGTCTGTAAGGGGTTGCTTTATCCCACTTCCAATTTTTTAAGATATTCCTTACTAACTAATATTAGTTTATTATAGTGTCTGTACACTTCACATTGACGTTTCATATCCTGAATATCTTCATTTTAATAATATTAAATGTATAATTTTATGTCATTTAATATTTGGGCATATGATTCAATTAATTACAACGTTGTATGTATTTCTTACCAGAACCTCCATTTTCATTTGGGTTGCTGTTATTATCTATTCACCTCGATGAAATCATTTTCATTCTAATGACCTCTTAAAAAATTATATGTGAATCATCAATATATTTGAACCAATCATAATACATTTTTATTTTATTGGTGGTTACATGTGTTAAAAGAATCATTCAAAAATTATTCTAAAATGAAAGCCCGTTTCAAGGATCTTCTCGAATTCTTACGTAATATTATGTTAACTATATAATCAGTTTTATGAAATATTTATCTTTCTAAAATAACAAATTTTAAAATGAAAAAATATTTTTTGGTAAATTTCTAGTTTTTTTAATGAAAACATGCATTTTTGCATTAATGTCCTTTAATATTTTCCATACACCTTACTAAAATGATTTATTTTAAAGCTTTCTTAAAAACAATTTTTAATTGATTTCACCTAAATAAGAAATTATTTAAGCATCATGTATAATTTCAACGATGATAATTTTTATTTTATGAGATATAAATGTTTAAAATATGATTTCATGAAAATGAGAAATGAAATTTCCACAATATCTCTTCTATCTAATGTAAAAAAGGAGTTTTCTCATCTCACATTATCTATTAAGTGATATATTCCTTGATCACCACTTATTTATTACACTTGGTGTATGTAATTACCATTAGGATTTCATATCAAGAGTATCATTATTATAATGATATTATAATGGATTATGATTTGAATGTTTCAAGGTGGTATGTGACACTTTGGTATGTTTAAGGAATATTTCCTTAGGTATTTTTATGTGGTCTCATTTAAAAGAATCTTAATCTATGTGAACATCCTATATTTAATCTTGCACTTCATTGAGGTGTATCTCTTATGATATCATCCACTAATTTTTTATTGAGTTGATTATGACCAGTTTTTACTATTGATGTTATATCTTAAAACTATTCATTAATTTACTCGGAAAGTTTCATGCTTATGCATAATATTTGTGGAAGTTATATAGATTTCATATGTTTGTTTCAATATGATTGTATATGTTTCTTATGATTATCCCCGCTCATATGAGTAAATCACAGGACTTATTATGAGATTTATGGGGCTCACTATATACCATCAATAAATCAGTAGGTCTCAATAGACATATAGATATGGACTTGAGTATGTCCTAGCCTATTCATAGAAATGGTTTTGGCCGATGCCTTACTCATTTTTAGATGTCTTGGAAGAGGCCTTGATGGTATGTTTCATAATATCTGACATATGCATATCGCTCTTTATGAAACAAGTAATTGAATTTTCATGAGCTTATTCAATTTGTAGATTAACCATGTTTATTCATTAATATGGAATTACTTATTCAGTTCTTATTCTTTCCATAATGCGTACGTGATTATGTTTAAAGTCATTAGTTTTTAGTTATTCACCTTGACTGATTTTCATGTTTATGATATTCTATACTGTATTGATTACCCTTACTGATCATTGGAGCTCACCACATTCTTATGTTTAATTTTCTCATGAAATGAATAATTTTATTATGAATGACCTGTAGGGATAAACATAGACTTGTGAATTTTCTCTATAAAACATATATGATGAATTTAATTTCAAGATGTAATTTTGAACCTATGTATGTATCATGTTTTGAAAAACAACTAAAATACTCAGTCCATGAGGATACAAATTTCTTGTAACAATTAATATATAATGAAATAATGCACTAGCTTAGGGAATCTTGGTTCAGGGTGTTACATTTGGTATTAATGTAAGTGAAAAGACCCTAAGGTATTATTTTAGGATAAGTATATATAAAAATACTAGAAGTTATTGGATTAGTTTATACTAGATATCTAATAGAGTGGGGTTAATTGTTTATTTTACAATTTCTTTACATAGTCATGATTTGTGCTTTTAAATTTATATTAATTATTTAGCAGCAGAAAATATATATTGCATAGGAGATAGGATGTATAGTGGTTCGGGGAACATAAGGCCCCAAGTTACTCCACCAATGCTCTACTCCACGAGCTGGGTGATTTTCACTATTTGGACCTCTTATCAACAGACCGTTCCACAATTGAGTACAAAAAGTTGACCCCTTTATAGTAATAAGGATAAAAAAAGACTACTGGTTCAAACAAAGAACCTAATACACAACATAGATTGAGAAGTTGATGACTGAAGATAAAAGAGTATTTTGTTCATTGAAAATACTTTCCTAGTTGTTATTCACAATTTCAACACAATGCAATTGACCGTAGATGGATTGTCATCTTTACAAATGATGATATTCGGTTTAAAGAAGTTATAATACAATCTGGTTGTAGTAGATCTTTAAACATTGTTTGAAACTTTAATAGTAGTTGATTCACAAAAAGACATTCAATTAAGATCAGTAAATCTTCAGTCTTGTTTCTTCTTCTTCAAGAAAATAGAGCATTTCTAATAACGTTACATTAGATCTGGGTGACTTGATTTTCTATAATGTTATCCTTTTTAAAAAATATATATATCTATTGAATAAAGATGAGTTTTCTCCTTTTAAATTTAGATCCACAAAATTTTCCTTTAGAGTCACGTTATTTAAATGTTTAAATAGAAGATCAGCCGTAACACTCTTGAAAATTTTGTATGAAAAGCTCTTCTTAAATTGATCCTTAGAATCAAAAATAAATTACTTTGACTCAGTCAAAGAATTGCTTTAAATTCAGGATTTTAATATGGCTTGAATTCAGATGGATAATCCGCATAAATACCGGTTCTTTAATAAAGTCACAATTTAAACATCTGACATCAAATGTAGGGTTGAACTGCATAGAATGCATTCTCTAAATGGAAGGTTCAAAATGTAATGTTGATCTCAAACGTTTCACTTCAACTCTCAATTGTATGGTATAAACCATACTTTTTAATCAAATGAACAGTTGTTCAAAAAATTAAGGTTGATGAACCATGATTTTATATTTATCATTCAAATGAATCGTTGTTCAAAAAAGTATGGTTGATGAACCATACTTTAATGAAACAAACATATCATTCCATACTTTGCTGATTTCTAAAATGTAAGGTTCCTTCCAAAACATACATTGCTGATAATGTATGGTTGTCTAACCATACATTTCTGATATCTCATAGAGTAAACATCACATTCTATCCTTATGATATGCTTCTCAACGTAGGGTATGACCTGTGTTTACAGAAAATGCTTATGTAATTCCTGAATATGTAGAGCATGAATAGTGTTTCTAGAACATGCTAATGCAAATACTTTAGAAATTATTTCTCGTTGTTCAAATACATAAATATTTCATCCAGTGATATAATATAATGAATATTAAATTCCTGAAATACACTTAATCTAAAATCATTAGAACAACAGATAAGGGTATTTGTGAGCATTGAAATCATCATAAAGAGATATAGTATTGTTCTCAACAATCTCACCTTTATTAATAATAAAAATATGTATTGTTGGAAACAACACTTTCTCAACAGAGCTTTGGTAGGGAATAGATTATGTGGGTCATTATAGAAAATAAATCCATGAATGGATACTAAT
Organism: Viscum album; assembly: GCA_963277665.1. Classification (NCBI taxonomy): domain Eukaryota; kingdom Viridiplantae; phylum Streptophyta; class Magnoliopsida; order Santalales; family Viscaceae; genus Viscum; species Viscum album. The sequence continues at coordinate 1,183,417,449 of OY728159.1, forward strand.
AGTGGATGTGGTTCTGGAACAAATGTTCCTATGAGTAATAACTCTGACAATGAGTTTGAGGCTTGACTCAGGGTATCATGGTACCCTAAAATTGGACATACCGTGCACCTATTTTGAAACTCTTTGGGGGATATTCTATGGATTATTTCCATTTTATTTACCCACCAATATGAATGATTTATTACCCCAATGTAACCAAATTATATGGTTCTAGGTTTTACGATGTATTAATTTCTTCTATGTTTAGAGTTATAGAGAGTTCATCATTATATGAGCTAATATATTATATGGAATGATTATTAATGGTGCCTAGAAGAAGGAATGAAAACTTAACTAATGCATCTATGTTTTAACCATTAGTGCTTTGAGAAATAGAAAATCATTAATGACTCATGAAATCATTTATTCAACATTGATCGTAAATTATCATATTTTACTATTCATAAAAAATTCATGTATTTCAGAAAAATCCAGAAAAAATCACCATAACAATTTTTCGACACGTAGAATATAAAAATGAAAACCATTTTTCCAAAATGATATTTTAAATATGAATAACATAATTTGTAATTAAAATCTTAATTTACTGAAAAATATATATTTTTAAAGCATTTATTTACTTATTCCCAATCAAAGGTACATCATATATTCACTTACATCCTATATGTATATATAATTGGCATGGTCACTATTCATAAGGGTATGTTAGTATTCATAAAGGTGACATAACTATTCATAAGGGTGTGTTACTGTGAACGCAAAATTAATTTGGTTATATCATAAACTAAATAACATACTGATCAGAATCATTTATGTTAGATTTTAGAAATTCAAATCATAGTGGCGGTAAATTTATAGATTACCAAATCAATTTTACATGAACAACCATACTATATTATAAGTGATCTGATAATGAATATTATGAAAATGAGCACTCAGGAACAGGAAAAACTTCATTCAATACCTCTGTAAGAAGCTCCGAAGCATTCTCTTCCCAGTTTCCAGGAGCTGGAGGTTGCTCCTCATGCGCATCATATGCATGTTCTTCCTCCATTACTGGATTATCCAAAATAATTTGTTCTTAATCAAATTACACTTGATAAATATGATTTCGTGCCACTACTTCTTCTTCAAAAGGCACTATGTCATCTTATTTTTCTATTACTAGGTCTACTTCAATTGAAGCTTCTCTTACAAACATATAGCTTAAGAGATCACAAGATGTTAAAATTTTTGAAGTGACAGCGGGATCTTCAATAGTATTAGGATCCCTGGTTCCATTTAATTTAATAACTTCACGACTTTTTTCTTCAGGTGCATCCATAGTCTCAAACCTAAGTGTTCTTGATACAACAGTAACTCTTGATTCATCTTGTCCTTCTTGTGATTTTAATGGTTTTGTTTGTGCACTTTCTTCATCCTCTTCATCTCCTACAGGCAGAAAATTTCCTTTTATTGTGATCCAGAAATATCAAATCATTCTCAATGTATCATCATTGAAGATATTATTATGGTGGCATTTCACTCGAGCATCCACCAGTCTTAATTCATCTTTCTTAAACAAAATCTCTGAGATGAATCTTCCAAATGGATAAAAATTCATTCTTGTCGCTTGTTGGAAATATTAACTAAGATAACAGACCATGTGTCTTGGAAAGTTCAATTTGATATCACTTATCATCCAAAACAATAAAAAATTAGTTGGATAATGAATCTTTTCCATTTCATACATCATAGGTGCAATTCTAGTTTGTAAAAACTTAACCAATATATTCTGGTATGGTTCCAAATCCATTACAAAAATTTTCATGATATTAGTTGATCCAAATATAAATGACATAATATATTAATATTTATGTACACTATATCCAATATTTTTCAAATAAAAAATATAAACTCCCTCATGATGAAAGATTAGAATATTTGAAATTTCCACTAATGAAATTTGAAAAATCTCGATCCTCAATCTTAGTGATTATCAAATCCTCATCATTTAGCAAAATAAACTGTACCGACATAAATAAATTTCAGTGTTCTACCGCATACAGAAACTCAGTGTAATCTCCATTAAACAGTTGTTCTATGTTTTTGAAAATCTAGGGCTTGCCTAAGAATCAGGTTCATCATATAGATCCATTCCAGATCTATGACTTTTCCTTGAAAAATCATTCTTCCTGTCGAGCGCCGCCTCATCGCAATGCTAGTTTCTGGCTCATTGGTTATCTTGGTCTTGTACATTTCTATCATCAATCACTGATGTTTTGAAAAGGGATAGGAGTTTGAATGTTCAGGGGTGGGAGAGAAGAGTGGTAAAATATTTCGCAATTTCAAATGGTTTTGAAAAAATGAACATGTTTGGAATGTGAAATGGTTTTAGACATCCTTGATTACCGTGTCACTACGTAAATAATAATTACTGTATAAATTTTAAAATAAATTATAATCACACAAGGAAAAGAAGAAAAAATTTAATAAATAACTCATCTACTTTGAGTAAAAAATTACATAAAATTAAATAAACCTAGCTCCCCCTTAATAAAATCAAATATTGTAGTTGGAAGTGGTTTAGTAAAAATATCATCTAATTGAATTTTAGTAAATACAAATTCTAAGAATATACTATTTTTAAAAATGTGATCTTTTAGAAAATAATGTCTGATATCAATATGCTTAGTCCTAGAATGATAAATAAATTTTTTGAAATATTTATAGCACTTGTATTATCCCATAAAATAGGTGTATTATTAAAATTTAGTCCAAAATACATAATAGTGTTTTTCACCAACAAACCATGTGCACAACAACTACCAGCCTATAAATATTCAGCCTCGGTTGTCGATAGGGAAATAGAGAGTTTTTTCTTACTAGACCATGATACTAACAATTTTCTTAAGAAGTGACATGTTCCTGGGGTGATTTTTATATCGAATCTACAACTCCAAAAGTATGCATCTGAATATGAAATTAAATTAAAATAAGATGTTTTTGGATAGAGAAGATATTGAAAAATAGTTCCTTTTAAATATCTAAATATTATATTAATAGTTGCTAAATGGGATTCTTTATGATTTGATTAAAGTATTTCACAAAGTCATATTGAATACATTATATCTAGCCCACTAGCAGTAAGATATAATAAACTACCAATCATACCTCTATATAAACTGTTGTCAACTAACTTTTCAGTTTCATCCAAATCACATTTTATATTAGTACACATAGGAGTTGTATATATCGTGTTGTTTTCAAGTACAAATTTCTTTTGTAAATCAGTAATGTATTTGGTTGGATTTAAATCATTTCCAATAACATTTTGATAAATTTGATCTCCAAAATTGAAATTTAATTCTACCATCATACTCATTTCAAATTCTTTTTTAATTAAATTTAGAAACTCATGAAAAAATGTTTTATTTGTTGATCAAAAAATTACATCATCGTCCTAAATTTGAACAAATAAATTACTAGAGTATAAATTTATCTAAAAAAGTGTATGATTCTCCATTCCAATAGGAAAATCATTTTTCAAATGAAAAGAACATGATCTTTCATTCAAATATCTAGGTGCTTGTTTAAGACCATAATGGGATTTTTTAATTATAAAACTAGATTTTGGTTTTTGGGAATTTTTAAAACTAGGAGGTTTATCAACATAAACATCCTCAAACAAATATCCATTTAAAAAGACATACTTAACATCAATATGAAATATTTTAAAGTTCATATGAGATTCATAACCTAAAATAATTCTAATTTCTTCTAATCTAGTGACAAGTTGAATGTTATCATCATAATTTCTACATTCATTCTGATTATATCCTTTAACTACTAGTCATTCTTTATTCCCATTTATTATTCCTCGATCATCTTGTTTATTTTTAAAGACATATTTCGTTCCTATAAGTTGATAGTTCTGAATACATTCAAACTAAATTCCAAACAACATTTCTTTTGAAATTTTTGTTCTTCATGCATTGCTATCATCCATTTTTCATCAAATAAGGCTTCTTCTATAGTCTTGGGTTCCAGTTGGGATAGATTGGTAGAAAACTGAACATGATTTCATATGTTCCTTATAGTTTTTATTCCTATGTCTAAGTCTCCTATTATATTTACTAAAGGGCCATACTATATGGTTCTTGATTGTATAGGTAGTACACTTATAGGATCTTAAGTATCATGTTCTTTAAGAATAGACTTAATTTCATTTACATATTTTTTAAAATCATCTTTCAGGTTCTTAATAATCATGTTATCATTATAATCAAGTTCATCTATTTGGTCTTTCCTTTTCTCAAAGGGATCACATTCATCATATTTAACATGAACTGGTTCTTCATCAGACCTTGAATTTTTGTTAAGAGCCTTATATGATTTGGATGTTGGATAATATCCTATGAAAATACCTTCATCAGATTTTGGATCAAACTTACCACGATTTTCCTTGGTGTTCAAGGTGTAAACCTTGAATCCAAAAACATATTAGAAATTTAATTTATATTTTCTCTTATTCCACAGTTCATAGGGTGTATTTTTCAAAATTGGTCTAATTAAAACTCAATTCATTATATAGAAGGCTATACTTACACCTTATATGCAAAAATAGGTAGGATTGTTGTATTCATTTAGCATAGTCCTAGCCATTTCATGAATAGTCTTATTTTATTTTTCAACAACTCCATTTTGTTGAGTTGTTCTTAAGGGAGAGAAAGTGTGTTTAATACTCATATTTTAGCAAATGGAATAAAATTACAGATTCTCAAATTTTCCACCATGATTACTTTTTATTAAAATTATTTTAAAAACATTTTCTTTTTGAACAGATTTTCAAAAACATTCAAATACTATGAACGGTTCATTTCTATATTTTGGAAAGAAAATTCATGTAAATATAGAATAGTCACGAACTAAAACATATACATGTAATTTATAATCCAAGATTATTATCCATGAAGGTCCAAGAAATCTATATGGATAAGTTCTAGAGGATTAGAAGCAGCAATTTTGTTAACATATTTGAAAGATGATTTGTGTTGCTTGCCAAGTTGACATGGATCACAAAATCTATCACTTTCAAACACCAGACATGGAAAATCAGAAATTTATTGTTTCTTAAATAACTTATGTAAAACATATACATTTCAATGTCCACATCTCCTATTCCAGATCCAAGTTTCATTTATCTTAATAGTTAAGTAGTTTACTTCTTGTTTACACAAGAAATTTAAATCAAAGGTATATAGATTATCAGTTCTATGTGTTCTAAATTTAATATATTTTTATTTGATAACAGAAAATAGTTAGAAAAATCAAGTATATATACATCATCAAATAATTGATAGATTCATATCAGGTTGTGTTTTGATCATTGTACATTGAATACTTCATTGATTGAGACAGTTTCTGGATCTCTAACTGTTCCAATGCCAATTATCTTACCTTTTTCATTTTCACCAAATGTGACTAGACCACTATCCATTTGAGTTAGATTTATGAAATTTGATGAGTCTCAACCCATATGCCTAGAGAAACTGTAATGACATGGATCTTGAGTTGATCCACTGTTTCCCCGTACACGGTTCGCCACATGACCTCAAGCGCGTTTCCCCGAACGCCATAGGCTTCCGACTAGCAGTGAGGGAATTGGTGAGTCGGTGGGGAAGCTATTCCCTCATTTGGTAAGGTATACAGTGGAAAAATAATAGCCAACAGTGGAAGTAGTAACAATATGCACAACAACAGAAACCAAAGAGTGGAAGCAACAAATATATATAGCAACGATGACAACGATGCAGCAGGTACAAGTATCCATGGAAAGCAGAAAACACAACAATGTGCTGGAATAAAACTAAAAAAAGTGCAAAAGAAAAACAAAATAAACTCCTCAGCATCGCGAGCCCCGGCTCGGTCCCATGCTCCCCAGCTCTAGTGCAATCAATATCATGAAGTAGAAGGGAGCTTTCCCTTATCTATACCTACAGAAACATAGTCTAATTGGGCCCAAAAGCATGGCCCAAATAGGGTGTGAGATACAATCCCAGTAGGCAATCAACCAAATATTTGTGCCTAACAGTCAATGAATACATGGAATGTAATGAAACAAGAAGTAGTAAATAGGAAAGCACAAGCAGCTACAATACATAGTTCTAACAAAAAAGAGCACAAGTAAACAATCAGTAACAAAAGAAAAAGTTAACCCCTTGGGTAGCTCTCACAGCCTAACCCCTATGGTTAAACCTATATGTACTAGAAACCCTCTAGGTGGAACAAACAGTCTCACCCCTCTGGTTCAGTCAAGAAATTAAGTAGACTCTTTGGGGAAGCACTCACCATCAATTCCCCTTATAGTCTTGTAACGTGCTAAAGGCTCTCTGGGGAAGCAGTCAACGTTTATTCCCCTTGTGGCCGCATCGAGGAACTACATTCACTTTGAGGAAGCACTCAATGCCAATTCCCCCTGTGGTCTCATATCTTAATTAAATACACTCTGGAGAAGCCCTTCGTCAATTCTCCCTTTGGTCTACTAATCTAGGTTCTCACAGTCCTCAGTAAAACTAAATATGCTCAGCGCACGTGCATTGTAACACCCGAGACATTTATAAGAAATATTTTTTTTTTATTTCATATAAATCATCAAAGGAATCTTTCACTACACACAACACTTTCTTGGATTTCTTTACATGCAATCGTGACCTTCCTCGATAGCTTGCGTCGTACGCAATACTGAGTTTCACTAAACAACGATATGCTATTAAAATATTATTAAAACTAGCCGTTATGAATAGTAATAACCACTTTTTGAAATTTTTTAAATTTCATTTTTTAAAATGGGCTTCATTTTTGGATTGGGGATATCGAAATTAGCCTAGGGTGAAATTTTGGTATTTTTCTGAAAACTTTCAATTTTTGATGAATAGTGAAAACACTAGGTTACTATTTAAAAACTGACTTTTTATTTAAATAATTATTTATATAATTTAAATTTATCTCAGGTCAAAATTGATACATAACACCTATATATGTTCAATGTAATTCATTTGAGTTATTTTATAATAATTATAGATATATAAAAAATTTATTGAACTTTTCACCTTCTTTTACCCACCTCCTAGGAGAATTTGCAAATTTACATAAAACATAATTTTACCGCTTCTGTAAGTGGAATTTCATAAATCCGAGAGAAAAGGTTGATGTCAGTAAATAAAATGGGGTTAAATGAGATGAAAATAATTTTTTGGTGAATAGTAAATTTTTTCTTTTATTTACCACGGTTAAAAGTAAATAGGGTAATTAAGGGTAAAAATGATATTATTATTACCCTAACACATGTCCAAAATCTATTGGATAAGTGTAATTCGACTAAAAACAACCTTAAGAATAAAATATGACCATTTAGGCCCACATGGATTAGATTAGGAAATTTATTATTAATTTATTTAAAGAAGGGTTAAAATAGTTAAAATCAATGTTTAATAAGTAAATAATTTTTAATATAGAGTTATACATAAGATAAATTCCACTATAAATATTCATTAGAAAGATAAAACTATTTCCTACATAATGGTATTTTATTTGTAATTTTTAGAAATTAAATAATTTAGTTTATTTATGACACAATTATGATGCAGTAATTATCTTATTAATGAAATATTGACATAATTGATGTTATAAATACCCAAATAAATGTAATTTGAGACTTTTTAAGAATTAAAATAATTTTCTAGGTTTATATGATATTTTAGTATTGATTGAATTAACTTTTTTCGAACTAATAATTTGGTTATAATTTTCACAAAAATCAATTACTAAATAGTGTCAAAATTGACATAAAAAAGTTTTTAAAACAAATATTATATTATTAATTGTTATTTTATTCCTAAAAATCTATGTTTCAGAAAACTGACTTAGATAAGGTTATATATTAATAATAAACAACATTGGGTTCGTTTTTCTTGTTATAGTAAGTTTATTAATGTTATAATGTAAAAACACAAAAAAGACATGGTAAAAGTAAAATTATCTAACTTAAAGTTAAATATAAATGATAAACATAAAATAGTAATTAAACTTGTCCAAATTCAATTGTATGAGAGGATTTCGACCCATACCCACCTTAGCTTCGAAATAAACCAATTTATAGCTATTTAAAACCGAATATGGCTTTATAATAAAATAATATTTTTGGTTTTTCCAAAGGTGCCCCTCTCCTCCCTTATAAAAGGGCACCTCCCCCCTCTCTTCCTCACACCACATTGAGCCTTCAAGCTCGGCCAAACCCTTCCAATTTATCCTTTCCACTTCTATAGAAACATCCTATAGGTCCTGGTCTTTTTCAAATACCAATTTTAGTTCCCTAAAAGGAGGTATCAAAGAAGCGCATCAAAGAAGAGGTAATGTTCGTTACCGATTCTTTCAACTTTATTTCTTATTCCACTTCTTCTTCTTTAGTTGTTTCCTTATGAATTAATAACATAAGTATCACTCATATATTTATATGTTATTATATGTATGAAACAACCCTATTTCACCATCTATCCATCCTACGGAAAACGCAATCATCCCGCGTGCGTACGTACGGAATACTGTCTCCACGTCGTGGTGTAATCTATTTTCCACCACCACCATACATGGATGGGTATAATGGTGTAAAGAATGAATATATATTATTATTTTAAAGTGATATTGATTCTGAAATAGTATACATACACTCCAATACAATTACACGATCATGGGAATGATATCATCGCTCGTGCGTACGTACGGAATACCGTCTCCACGATGTGATGTGACTCATTCTACATGATTTTCATTGAAAATAATTAAATAAATGAATTTAGTGAATAAATATGATATATATTACACTAATACCATTCTTGAAATGAGGTATCTATAACCTAAAAAGATGAATAATAATTTATTCGACAAAACACGCATAAGAACAAAAAGTAATAAACACCCGAATAACACGTAGCAATGAAATATTACTAATATTAAGCTAAGAATATGACCATATATGATATCATAACAATTAGTATGATTCTGGAATAACTCAATGACATTATTTAAATCATTATGCAGGAGGTTTAGACACTTACGAAGCAAATCAGACCTAATGTAAGGGAAATATCGCAATATCATTTTTATCCGAGATTTTTTATACTTTGGAATTTACTGGGGTGTATTTTATGATCCACATCCATGTTTCCTCAATATGTAATATTATTTCCATCCACCTACAATTGTTTAAATCCAATTTTACCCTTCGGTGAGTTTTTAGTAAAAGATATGAAAGGAATCTTTTGTTGTTTTTCGTACGAGGTACTTTTTGAATTTTCCGACAAAAGTAGGAGAAGAATGTTTTCTTAACTTATACGGCATGAATGGATTTTTAAAACATTATTTCCAAGAAGCTTCCTTTACAAGTTTTCAAGATTATTTTAATAAACTTCTTCTAGTTTAGAATTGTATGACATGTTAAGAAAGGAAAAGTTTTTTTGAAGTAGAAAGGATATTTTTTTCAAGAATGGAGTTCAAGTGTTTTATCAAAATTATATTCCATATAAGATAATAAAGGGTTATTTTTCTATCCCTATTATTACAATGATTTGATTATGTTGTGATGAAATTATTTTTATGAATTCCTTTATCTTATATGAAATGTTTTATGATGTCACGATGTTTAAGAATCCCATTTTTATTACATGGGTTATGTTATGGTGTATGGTTTATGATTTTGTGGAAAAAATATGAATGTTATCATTATGAGATGGGTCGGACCTATATCTCCCTTCAATTAATTGGGTAAAGATTTTATATCTCATGAGATATACATGTCTGGAACAGCAGGTTAAATCGGTTCAGTGAAACAAGACTGAAACAAGGAATGAACTCGGTTCAAAAATGGACTTTGTCCACTAAGATAGTATTGGCAATGAGTCTAGACTAATAAGAAATGATTATCTATGATTATGTGTGTATGCCACAAAACTTCATGTTTTATGTTATGATTATTGTGATTACATTTCACTACCATGATTTATCCCATGTTATGAAATTATGATCTCTTTTGCAGGGTAAGATTTCCAAAATGTTATGTTCTTATGAATATGATGTGAAAGATATTTCTTTTATTTACCCATACTAAGAATTTGAGCTTACCCTTTTGTATGTTTTCTTTCCCCAGGTCAGGAAGAAGGTTATTAAGTATGATATTCCAAAAGGGACTATAGATATGATGAAATAAATGGGAGACAATGTAGACGCTTTATGAACCAGTTGTTTATGTTTACCAGTTTCTAAAGACACTATACCTATACGGTCCTCTCATGGTTTTGTTTTGTGTTGTAATAAGTGTACTTCAATTTTGATGTATTAACAATTTATGTAATTTATGGGGTTTTATAGTTGGTATCATAGGCAAAGGAGGTAGGAATGAATCCGATCCTTGGGAACTCTCACATGTGAGCGTTGGACGAAGCATGACTCTCCGCCCAAGGGCTCGTGAGGAAATGGATGCCACTGTGGATGGTGGTGTGTCCCGCCCAGGGGGTGTAGCCGCCCATGGAGTTCCCTGATAGGTATCAATTATATTCCACTGGAAGTAATTCCAGACCGGTATAGTTGGTATCAGAGGAAAGGTATAGTCAACCTTTGGAAACTAGGATGTGAAAGCCTTACTAAGAATCTTAAGGATAAGTCTAAGAATAAAACACAATCTTAGTGTTTTAGAAACGGCCATGAATAACCCAGGATAAGACCTTAAGTGTGAAATTTTATTCTTGATTATGTGGTTTTCCTATTATAATTAGTGTTTCTCACACTATTCTTCTTGGTTTTAGTCAATGGACGGAACCCGAAGGAACCGTGTTAATGCAGAATGCGACGGGAAAGGAAATGATTGTCCCCCTGAGCAACCAAATGTTATGGGAGATGGAATGAAAAATCTTGTATCCATGATCACACAAATTTACCAAGATATGAATCATGTAGGAATTCCAAACGAGCAAAGGCAGGAGCAAAATTCAGTTGAATCCTTCATGAGATAGCATCCACCTTCATTCAGCGGGTCTACTGATCTATTAGTTTCTGAACAAAGGATCAGTACTACTGAAAAGATATTTTCAGTTCTTCAAAGTTCTGAACATGATAAAGTCATCTTAGTAGTGTATACTTTGGAAGGATATGTTGATCAATGGTGGAATCTTATCAAGAATACAATGCCAAGAGATGAAATTGAGTCCATTAAATGGGACGAGTTCAAGAACTTATTTTTCAATAAGTACTTCCCTCGTAATCTTCGATCAAAGATGGAGAAGGAGTTTCTTGACCTGAAAAAAAGGATGATGAATCTATTGTCACCTATGAAGCAAATTTTACAAGACTTTCAAGGTACACTTCTTAGATTATTATCCAACCCAAGAGTAACATGGATCAATTCTTTAGTGGCTTAAAACCAAGTCTTCGAAGGGCATTAGCCATAAGGGACTTGAATATCTATGAGGAAATCCTTCGATTTGCTCTCAATGTTGAGATGGAGATTGGAGTAACCCATCAGTCATATGGGTTTGATAAGAAGAGGAAAATTTAATTCAATGGAAAATCTAAAGAGCACACTGAAAAGAAGATGAGTTTTCCCTTATGCTCAATGTGTGGAAAGAAACATGGAGGGAGTTGTCTTAAAGGGACAAGTAAATGTTTCAAATGTGGAAGGGAAGGTCATCGGGCATTTGAATTTCGCAATGATGGGAAGAAGATGTATAGTGATGCGAATAATGAAAAGTCTACATAGAGTCCACCTACTACACTTCAATGTTACAAGTGCAAGGAAATGGGGCATTATTCCAATCAATGCCCTAATCCAAGGGTTTTAGATGATGATCGACGTCAAAAGACTCTTAAGGATAAAGACAACGGAAAGTCACATGCAATTTCTATCAGTGATGTGGAGTACGATAAAGAAGTGGTGAAAGGTACACTTACCATCCACTCTAAAGTAGAAAATGTTTTATTTGATTCTGGATCCACACACTCCTTTATTTATGAAGAGTTTTCTAAGGGTATCACCGTATTACCTCAACAATTTGATATTGAGTTAGCTGTGACAAATCCTAATGGCACAACAGTCGCATCAAAAGTTTATAATTATTCTCCGATTGAAGTTTATGGGAAAGTGCTTCTTGCAAATCTTGTGATCCTCCATATAGTGGAATTTTAGGTGATTATTGGCATAGATTGGCATTCTCTATATGGAGATCATATCAACTTCCAAAGAAGGGAAGTCACATTTCATATTCCAGATCAATCTTTGATCATCTATCGATGCAAGGATGAACATAACCTTCCAGTGGAAATTGGTTCCATATTATGGGTCTTGATTCCGCTAAATGAAGGTTATTTATCTCAAATGGTTGGTGAGAAACTCATGATTAAGAATATTCCCATTGTACGGAATTTTGATGATGTCTTTCCGGAAAAATTATCGGGTCTTCCACCAAATCGTGAACTTGAGTTTTCAATATAACTCGTACTGGGTTCTTTACCTATTTCAAAGATACCTCATAGAATGGCCCCAATTGAGTTGTAGGAATTGAAGAAGGAACTCCCAGATAATATTGATAAGGTGTTCATATGCTCTAGTGCGTCACCTTGGGGAGCACCTGTTCTGTTTGTTAAGAAGAAATATGGATCAATGAGACTCTGCATTGATTATCGAGAACTTAACAATACCACTATCATGAACAAATATCCTCTCACGCGCACTAATTACTAATTTGACCAACTACGCGGAGCTCAATACTTTTCCAATATTGATCTTCATTCAGGGTATCATCAATTATGGGTCAATAGGGAGGATATAACAAAGACGGATTTCCGTACAAGGTATGAACACTATGAATTTATAGTGATTCCATTTGGTCTTACTAATGCCCCTGCTATCTTTATGGATCTGATGAATAGAGTCTTTAGAGACTATCTTGATCAGTTTGTGGTAGTCTTTATAGACGATATTCTTTTATATTCAAAGAGAAAGGAAGATCATGAAGATCACTTGAGAATTATATTGAAGACCCTGAGAAGGGAGAAGCTTTATGCCAAATTTACCATGTGTGACTTTTGGCTTCAAAAAGTTTAATTTTTGGGTCACATAATCTCAAAAGAGCGGATATCTGTGCATCCAGCAAAAACAGATGTTATCGAAAGATGGTCGAGACCAACAACATTAACTGATATCCAAAGTTTTCTTGGTTTGGCTGGATATTATCGACGTTTTTTGAAAGATTTTTCACCATTATCTAATCCACTCTCCGGTTTGACTCGGAAAGGAGTTAAGTTTGTTTGGATGGAGGAATGTGAAGATAATTTCAAGGATTTGAAAAGAAGGTTATCCAGTGCACATGTACTCACACTTCCTTGTAGTGGGGAAAGGTTTGTGATCTACAGTGATGCATCCAAGAAGGGATTGGGGTGTGTTCTTATGCAAAATGATATGGTGGTAGCTTATGCCTCACGATAGTTGAAAATCCATGAGAAAAATTACCCAACTCATGATATGGAGTTAGATACGATAATCTTTGCATTAAATATTTGGAGGCACTGTCTTTATGGAGAAATATGTGACATTTATACTGATCATACAAATTTTAAGTATATTTTCACATAAAAGGAGCTGAATATGTGCCAAAGAAGATGGTTGGAGCTGATTAAGGATTACGACTACTCAATTCATTACCACCCTGGGAAAGCAAACAAGGTGGCAGATGCATTAAGTCGACAAGACCATGCCAGTTTATCCATGATGAGGATCACAAAAGATCCAATATTTAGGTATTTACAAATAATGGATCATGGAAATATAATGAAAGGGGAAAAATATTATCTTTCTCAAATGAATGATCAACCATCTATACATGTTATGATTAAAGAGGCACAAAATGAAGATGTAGAGTTACAAAATAAGTAGAGAAATGTTCCCGAGTTCAACCTTTATTGTGATGGGATAATAATGTTCAGGAATCGGGTTTGTGCTCCTCCCATCCCTGAATTAAAGAAGGAGCTGCTGGATGAGGCTCATAGTTTTGTATTCTCTATTCATCCTGGAAGCACGAAGATATATAAGGACCTGAAAGAGTACTTCTGGTGGGATGGCACGAAAAGAGATGTTGCTAAATATGTCTCCCGATGCTTGGTTTGTCAGCAAGTTAATTTTGAGAGATAGAAGTCTAAGGGTATGTTACAACCATTACCCATACCCGAATGGAAATGGGAAAACATCACTATGGACTTTTTCACAGGACTTCCTAAAACATCCAAAGGCAATAATTCTATCTGGGTCATAGTTGATCGTCTTACAAAGATAGCACACTTCATTGCTATTAGAGAGGATTTCTCTCTGGGTCATCTTGCCAGGATATTTGTAAAGGAAGTGGTAAGCTTTCATGGACTACCACTTTTTATTATATCTAATTAGGATCCGAGATTTACCTCAATGTTCTGGAGAAGTCTTCACCATACTCTGGATACAGAGTTGAGATTCAGCATTGCTTAACATCCTCAGACAGAAGGTCAGTCCGAGAGGACAATTCAGATTCTATAAGATATGTTGGGAGCTTGCTCTATGGATTTCAAAGGTGGTTGGGATCAACACCTAACATTGGTATAATTTTCTTATAATAATATCTTTCACTCCAGTATTCAGATGGATCCATATGAAGCTCTCTATGTAAATAAATGCAGGACTCCAACTTGCTGGGATGAATTTGGGGAAAGAAAGCTATTAGGACCTAATCTTGTTGACGAGATGGAAGAAAAGGTACGATCTATTCAACAACACATAAGAGCAGCTCAGAGTCGACAAAAAAGTTTTGCTGACAATCGAAAAAAGACCTAGAGTTTGAAGTGGGTGATAAAGTGTTCTAACGAATATGTCATTGGAAGAGAGTAATGAGATTTAGAAAGAAGAAAAAACTGAGCCCTAGGTATATCGGTCCTTTCGAAATACTGGATCGTGTTGGGAAGGTATCTTACTTATTGGCGCTTCCACAAAATCTCTCTCAAGTTCACGATGTGTTCCATGCATCTCTCCTGATAAAGTACATACCTGATCCTTCACATGTACTCAGCTCAGAAGTTGGTACCATTGGAACATGATCATTCTTATGAAGAACAGCCGATAGAGATTCTCGATCGTAGTGAAAAAGTCCTACGGAACAAGACCACTCGCTTGGTGAATGTTTTATGGAGGAACCACCAATTATAAGAAGCTACATGGGAGCTTAAGGATATGATTAGGGAGGGGTATCCTCATATGTTTGTTACAAGTGATGAATTTCGAGGGCGAAATTCATTTTAAGGGGTGTAGAATGTTACACCCGAGACTTTTATAAGAAATATTTTGTTTTTATTTTATATAAATCATCAAATGAAGCGTTCACTACACACAACACTTTCTTGGATTTCTTTACACGCAATCACGACCTTCTTCGATAGCTTGCATCATACGCAATACCGAGTTTCACTAAACAACAATATGCTATTAAAATATTATTAAAACTAGCTGTTATGAATAGTAATAACCACCTTTTAAAATTTTGTACATTTTATTTTTCAAAATGTACTTCATTTTTATATTCGGAATATTGAAATTAGCCTAGGGTGAAATTTTGGTGTTTTTCTGAAAACATTCAATTTTTGATGAATAGTGAAAACACTGGGTTACTATTTTAAAACTGACTTTTTAAATAATTATTTATTTTATTTAAATTTCACTTAGGTCAAAATTGATACATAAAACCTATATAAGTTCAATGTAATTCATTTGTGTAATTTTATAATAATTTTAGATATATAAAAATTTTATTGAACTTTTCACCGTCTTTTACCCACCTCCTAGGAGAATTTGCAAATTTACATAAAACACAATTTTACCACTCCTATGAGTGTAATTTAAAAAATATGAGAGAAATGGTTGATTTTATTAAGTAAAATGTGGTTCAATGAGATGAAAATAATTTTTGGTTACTTTTATTTACCAAGATTAAAAGTAAATAGGGTAATTAAGGGTAAAAATGATATTATTATTACCCTAAAACATGTCCTAATTCTATTGGATAAGTGTAATTAGACCCAAAACAACCTTAGGAATAATATATGACCATTTAGACCCACTTGGATTAGATTTGGACATTTATTATTAATTTATTTAAACAAGGGTTAAAATAGTTAAAATCAATGCTTAATAAGTAAATAATTTTTAATATAGGGTTATACATAAGATCAATTCGACAATAAATATTCATTAGAAAGATAAAAATATTTCCTACAGAATGGGATTTTATTTGTAATTTTTAGACATTAAATAATTAAATTTCTTTATAACACAATGATGATGGAGTAATTATCTTATTAATGAAATATTGACATAATTGATGTTATAAATACCCAAATAAATGTAATTTGAGACTTTTTATGAATTACACTAATTTTCTAGGATAACATGACATGATAGTTTTGATTTTATTAACTTTTTTAGAACTAATAATTCTGTTATGATTTTGAAAAAAATCAATTTATAAATAGTGACAAAATTGACATAAAATAGTTTTTAAAAAAAATATTATATTATTAATTGTTATTTTATTTCTAAAAATATAAGGCTCAGCCAAATGACTTATATATGGTTATATATATAATAATAAACAAGTTGGGATTCGTTTGGCATGTTATAGTAAGTTTATTAACCTTATAGTGTAAGAACGCAAAAAGACACGGTAAAAGTAAAATTATCTAACTTAAAGTTAAATACAAATGATAAGGTTAAAATAGTAACCTAAAATTTTCCAAATTATATTGGATGAGAGGATTTCGACCCGTACCCACCTTATCTTCGAAATAAATCAATTTGGAGCTATTCAAAACCGAATATGGCTTTATAATAAAATAATATTTTTAGTTTTTTCAAAGGATCCCCTCTCCTCCCTTATAAAAAGGGCACCTCCTCCCTCTCTTCCTCACACCACTTTTAGCCTTCAAGCTCGGCCAACCGCAGAAAATTTCTCCTCTCCAATTCACTAGAAAAATCCTATAGGTCCTGGTCTTCTTCAACGACCAGTTTTAGTGCCCTAAAAGGAGGTCTCAAAGAAGCGCTTCAAAGAATAGGTAATGTCTGTTACCGATTCGTTCAACTTTATTTCTTTTTCCACTTCTTCTTCATTAGTTGTTTAATTATGAATTAATAACATCAGTATCACTCATATACTGATATTTTATTATAAGTATGAAACAACACTATTTCACCATCTATCCATCCTATGGAAAACTAAATCACCGCGCGTGCGTACGTACGGAATACCGTCTCCACGCCGTGGTGTAATCTATTTTCCACCGCCACCTTACTTGGATGAGTATAATGGTGTAAATACTGAATATATATGATTATTGTATAGTTATATTGATTCTGAAATAGTATAAATACACTCCAATACAATTCCACGATGATGGGAATGATATCATCGCTCATGTGTATGTACGAAATACCATCTCCACGATGTGATGCGGCTTGTTCTACATGATTTTCATCTCATATTGATTACATAAATTAATTGAGTGAATAAATATGATATATATTACACTAATACCATTCTATAAATTTGGTTTCTATAACCTAAAAAGAAGAATAAGAATTTATTGACAAAACACGCATAAGAACAAAAAGTAATAAACACATGAATAACAAGTAGCAATGAAATATTACTAATAATAAGCTAAGAATATGACCATATATTATATCATAAAAATGATTATGATTCTGGAATAAGTTAATGACATTATTTAAATCATTATACAGGAGGTTCGGACACTTACGAAGCAAATCGGACCTAAGGTAAGTGAAATATCACAATCTCATTTTTATCCGAGATTGTTTATACATTGGAGTTTACTGGGGTGTATATTATCATCCACATACATGTTTCCTCAATATGTTATATTATTTTCATCCACATAAAATTATTTAAATCCAATTTTACCGTTTAGTGAGTTTTTGGTAAAAGATATGAAATTTATATTTTGTCGTTTTTCGTACGAGGTACTTTTTGACTTTTCCGACAAAAGTACGAGAAGAATGTTTTTTTAACTTATACGACATGAATGGATTTTTAAAACATTATTTCCAAGAAGATTCCATTACAAGTTTTCATGTTTATTTTTAATCAAATTCTTTTAGTTTATAATTGTATGACATGTTTAGAAAGGAAAAGTGTTTTTGAAGTAGAAAGCATATTTTCCTCAAGAATGGAGTTCAAGTGTTTTATCAAAATTATTTTCCATATAAGATTATAAAGTGTTCTGTTTCTGTCGCTATTATTACATTGATTTGATTATGTTGTGATGAAATTATTTTTTTGAATTCCTTTATCTTATATGAATTATTTTATGATGTCACAATGTTTGAGAATCCCATTTTTATTACATGGGTTATGCTATGGTGTATGGTTTATAATTTTGTGGAACACATAAGAATGGTATAATTATAAGATTGGTGGGACATATATCTCCCTCCAATGCATTGGGTAAGGATTTTATATCTCATGAGATAGACATGGCTACAATGGCAGGTTAAACCGGTTCAGTGAAACAGGACTGAAATGAGAAATGAACTCGGTTCAGAAATGGAATTTGTCCACTAAGATAGTCTTTTAAATGAGTCTTGACTAATAATAAATATGTATCTATGATTATGTGTGTATTCCAAAAAGCTTCATGTTTTATGTTATGATTATTGTGATTACATTTCACTACCTTGATTTGTCCCATGTTATGAAATTATGATCTCTTTTGGAGGGTAAGATTTCCAAAATGTTATGTTCTTATGAATATGATGTGATTGATATTTCATTTTTTTACCCTTACTGAGTATTTGAGATTAACCTTTTGTATGTTCTCTTTCCCCAGGTCCGGAATATGGTTATTAAGTAATATATGCCAAAAGTGACTATAGATATGATGAAATAAATGGGAGAAAGTGTAGACCCTTTATGAACCAGTTGTTTATGTTTCCCAGTTTCTAAAGACACTATAACTATACGGTCCATTCATGGTTTTGTTATATTTTCTCATAAGTGTGCTTCAATTTTGAAGTATTAACAATGTATGTAAAGTATGAGTCATTATATGCATCGTCCATGTAAACCTCAAGAACTACTTGGCTATCAACTAAGGCTCAGCAGAAAAACAAGGCAACGGTCCACAATCCTACAACTAGGAATTGCAACTGGAAAAATGCCAGAAAATCACATCAAACATGTCAAAGCAACCTGAGGACAAAATTAAATACTCTAATTACAATCATAAACCCATACTACAATAGTCAAGCAAAGTAGGTAAATAACAAGGGTAAAACCAGAACACACACTACCCCGTTCAAGGGTATTGGTGGAATTTTCATAAAATACTCATTGACATTCAACAGAAAGGCACACACCACCTACCTTGATCCTAGGTGATCGATATAAGTGAAACACAATGAAATATTCCCCTTGTAACGATGTAGATATGAGAAAACACACAAAACACTCACCCTAAGATAACCTGGAAACAATGAGGAATCAAGAAACAAGGATAAAGTAAAAGGGAGAAATCACCGTTGCGATTCCAACTCAATTGACCATGCCCGAATCGGAGAACGGACGGAGAGGCGGGAGCCTGTCGAAGATCTGGTCGTACGGTCGCTCTCAGGTGGACGAAAACTGAAGAAGAAGATGAAAATTGGGGTTTGGCGCGACACCGGTCCGTATAGTGAAAAAAAGAAATTACACGGCATGTACTTTTAGAGTACATGGCGTGTACAAGGTCAATTCCGTACTCTGCCAAAATCGGCCTCCATCTCACCCCTACACACAGTGTGTGTGGCCCGGGCACGGCCAGCACACGACATCGAGCTAGATCAGAGTTCATGGCATGTACTCATAAAGTACACGGCATGTACTTTGAAAATTTCTAGAAAATCCATTTTTCTTAAAACTCCAGAAAAAAGGAAAAACGTACCTGAATGACGATCTGGGTTCTTAAAAACATCCCCCTTAAAGAAATTCGTCCCCGAATTTCCCTAACGGGGCATAGAAGAAGAATCCCCGAACAGTTCTGGCCACTATGATCGTACATCGGCCTCCCTCTCCCAGGTTTCGTCTTGTACTCGCTCGTGCTGCCATAACACTCATACCAAAGGAACGGACCACCCACATAGGACCTTCGCACTGCGATCGATAATCCGGATAGGATGCTCCTCGAACGACGTATCCGCTTCAAACTCAACTTCCTCGGGATGAAAGGCGTCAGACAAGTCTGAAAAGTAATATCGGAGCTGAGAGACGTGGAAGACGTCGTGCATGGCCTGCTACCTCTAAGGTCGGTGCAACCGATAGGTGACTGGTCCCACTCTCCCCACGACCTCAAATGGTCCAATGTACTGCGGTGAAAGCTTACCCTGTCTCCGAATCCTCTTGTGTCCCAGCCTCGATGCGACACGCTGGAACACCAGATCCCCAACCTCGAACTCCAGAGGTCGTCTCCGCTGATCAGCATAAGACTTTGATTGAGACTATGACATATCCATCCTCTTCAAAATCAGCTCTATCTGTTCTGAGTTCTCCTGAACAAGAAGAGGTCCCAGCAATAATGCCTCTCCTGCTTCCAACCAGCATAAGGGTGATCGGCATGTCTTACCGTACAAAGCCTCGTATGGTGCCATCTGAATGGTCTCCTAGAAACTGTTGTTGTAGGAGAACTCCACCACAAGAATATGCTTCTCCCAGAAACCGCCAAAGTCTAGGATATAAGCTTGGATCATATCCTCAATCACCTGGATCATGCGGTCGGACTGGCCATCAGTCTGGGGATGGTATGCTATACTCAAAAGTACATGTGTACCCAAGGGCTTATGAAGTCCCTGCTAGAACAGAGAGGTATAGCACACATCCCTGTCTGAAACAATGGTGTGTGGAAATCCATGCAGACGAATGATCTCTCAGATGTAAATTTGTCTCAGATCATCAACACTGATGGTCTCCTTAATCGGCAAGAAGTGCGCCACCTTCATAAGCATGTCGATGACAACACAAACAACATCGTTCCCTCGATGCGACCTCGGCAACCCAGTC
The DNA here is from genome assembly GCA_963277665.1 of Viscum album. Lineage (NCBI taxonomy): Eukaryota > Viridiplantae > Streptophyta > Magnoliopsida > Santalales > Viscaceae > Viscum > Viscum album. The sequence continues at coordinate 1,183,438,601 of OY728159.1, forward strand.
ACAAAGTCCATTACGACATCATTCAACTTCCACTCCGGAATGGGTAACTGTTGTAAATGGCGTGCTGGTCATTGATGCTCTGCCTTCACCTGATAACAAGTAGAACATCTCATGAAAAATCCAGAAACATCCTTCTTCATACCTGGCCACCAGTACTGGCGATGAAGATCCTGATACATCTTGGTGACGCCCGGATGAACTGACCACACTGAGGAATGAAATCTCGCATCATCTTCTTGCGTATGTATGATGGCACCCATAAATGTCCCTAGAAATGAAAGATCTCATCCTCACCCACTGGCTATCCGGGAAGAGGGTCCTCTCCTGACATACTCTCCCGCAGAATTAAGCCTTCAGAGTTGGATAACTGCCTCATCCGTACCCGATCATGAAGTGTAGATGTAACATCTATAGAAGGTAGTAAAGTATGTCCATGTCAGTCATGCACCTCCAGATGCATCTCAGAGAACAGAGCCATCAGCTGCCACTCACTACTGGCCTCCTGAACTGCCTAAATCTGAGTTCTCTTACTCAATGCATCTCCCATTGCGTTTCCTTTCCCTGGCATATAGGCAAGCTCGAAATCAAAGGACTGAAGGTACTCAACCAACCTGCGCTGCCTAAGATTTAGATCACACTAAGTGAAGATGTATTTGAGACTCTTGTGGTTAGTAAAGATCACAATGTGCTCCCCCAGCAGATAGTGTCTCCAACAGCGTAAGGCATGAACAATAGCTACCAACTCCAGATTGTGCGTAGGGTAGTTCCTCTCATGTGTCCTCAACTGCCAAGACCCGTAAGCAAATACTCCATCCTCTTGTATAAGCACAGCTCCCAGCCTGATACCTAAAGAATCACAGTAAATAATGTAGTTCATTCTTGGCTCTGGCAACACTAGTATCATTGCTGATGTCAACCTCGCATTTAGCTCTTGAAAGGCTGACTCACAAGAATATGAACATAAGAACTTCGCCCCCTACTTGGTCATACCTTTCAAAGGTGCTGCTAGATGAGAGAAGTCATGAATGAAACATCTGTAGTATCCAGCTATCCCTAGGAAACTCCATACCTCAATGAAATTATTCGGCTACTCCCAGGAAACTACTTCTCTCACTTTCTCTATGTCCACTGATACTCCTTCCACTTAGATGACGTGACCGATGAATTGAATCTGATCCATCCAGAAGTGGCACATCAAGAGTTTAGCATAAAGCCGATGCTCTCTCAATGTACTCAGAATGATCTCATGATGTGTGGAATGGTCATGTCAAGTGTGAGAGTATACCAAGATATCATCTACGAAGACCATGACAATGGACTCCAAGTAAGGATGAAAAACTCAGTTCATCAGTGCCATGAAAACAGCAGGCACGTTCGTGTGACCGAACGACATGACTGTATACTCGTATAGACCATACCGGCTCCTAAAGGCTATCAGAGGTATATCTGATGGTGTATCGCGCAACTGAGGATAACCGGACCTAAATTCGATATTCGAGAACACCCAGGCTCCTCGAAGATGATATAAAATATTGTCAATTCTTAGCAAGGGATATCGAATCATGACCGTCAACTGGTTCAGCTTCCGATAATCCACACAAAGCCAAAGGGTACCATCGACCTTCTTTGCAAATAGGACAGGCGAACCCTAAGGAGAAGTACTAGGTCGGATGAAACCCTTAGCATGTAGCTTCTCTAACTACTTCTTGAGCTCCTGAAACTCAGGTCTGTTCATCTTATAGGGAGGAATGGACACCAGTTCCACTCCTGGCACAAGCTCAATAGAGAAGTCTACCTCATGCTTCTAAGGCAAACCTGAAAAGTCATCTGGAAAAACGTCCCTGAAGTGATCCACCACTGGATGAAATTTCAACTGTGGAGTCCCCTGATCATCCAGATAAAGACTATAAATCTGGGTTGTCACCCCTCCTTTCCCAAGATGCTCGAGTCCACCCCGACTCGCCCGAATGTCCCACTCACCTTTATGAAGAAAGGACTCGTCATATGGTGAAACAAAACACACTATACGGCGATAACAATCGACGACTGCCTGAAAGGGAATCAACCAATCCATACAAAAGATGAAATCATAGCATGTAATCTCTTGGACAAAGAGATCCCATAAGAAGTGATACCCTACAACCTCGATAGGGCACTCTCTACACTGGTGTACACTAGATGTCCTCATTCCCTTTGGTGTGTCTAGTGTCAACGAGTCAGTAGAAGAAAAGACATAGAGTCCAAGGCTCTCTATAACAGCAACAGAGATAAATCTACGTGTAGAACCTGTATCAAAAAGGGTTGAAGATAAAACTGAGGCTACTAAAATCGTACATCGAACAGTAGAAGGGCTGGGATCCTGCTCCTGATAAGTCTACTCCATGGCGAAATACTGGCCTCTACCGTGGCCCTGCGCCCCTGGATGACCACTCTGAGCTGAACCGTCCTGCTGGTGCTGAGGAACTGGTGGCTGAACACCATGGCCTCGACCTCCACCTCAGCCCGAACGGCCGGAAGAACTCCTGGTCCCTGACTGGTGAGAAACTGGCGGTGCTTCTCCTAAACTAGTAGTCATGGAAGAACCCCGGTCACCATCTTCTGGAGAGAAGACCTAACAGAAACGCTCAAGGTGACCCATCTTTCTACATGATCGGAACTCCACGGGGTCCCTCTGGCACTGTGGCCACGTGTGCCCTGACCGGACACACTGGTAGCATGTCACCTGGCTGCCTGACGATGCATCTCGCTTCCTTAGATCACCAAGTGTAGGCTCTCTATGGCGCTTCTACCTGTCATCTAGAAAAAGACTAACTCTAGAAGCAGAACCTCCCTGTCTCGCAGCTCCAGAGTATCTCATATTGCGTTTTGCAATTAGTGCCCAGTTGATGATGGAAGAAATGGAAGTCTGCTGGAAGATGTCCACCTGTGACCAGATCTCCCACCTGAGACCATCCTTGAACATCCTTACTAAGAACACCCCACTCTCTTCCCGAAGGGGAGTGAAGGGCTGAAGCTCAGTGAAATGAGAGGAATACTCCATGACAGAAAGAGTACCCTCCTCTAATCTCATGAACTCTCGGGCTCAGTCAGCTCTCAGGGTCTCCAGGTAGAAGTAGTCATAGAACACACACTGGAACTCCTCCCAAACCATAGCCTGTTGTTGAACTGCCTGTGAGATCACATACCACCACCTATTGTCCGAGTCTTGTAGAATGTAGGTGGAAATCTTGACCCGCCTCTCTGTAGGTGTCTCCAAATGATCGAAGATAGTCAGCATGGCATCCATCCATGACTCTGCAGCCTGAGGTCCTCCTTCCCTCGAGAATGTGGGAGGATGTTGCTGCTAAAAAACCCACGAAAAATATGCCATAGATGTGGCAGGAGACGGAGATCCCTAGAAGGCATGCATCATCCCCATGAAACCTTCCCTGAACTGCACATCTTCACCTGCACCAGTATAACAGCCGCTGCCAAGGCTTGCCCGACTGGAGGATTGGTAGGAAGTCCCTGATCAGCCCTATCTGGCATCTGATCACTGCACCATGACAGACGTACGACCAGAGGATGTCTCGGAGGAATAGCTCTGAAAGATCAAAAGAACACCTCAAATAAGGAAAAGAAGGACAGATAATCACAAAAGTAAAAAAAAACAGAAACAGGGGAAGAAAGACACACATGTTTACAAATCATGACTACACAGTGTGTATAAAACAACACAGCGTTTCTTCTTAACCAACTGAAATGGGCATGCACTCCTTCCCTACAAGTCTTGTACACTTCAATCTACACGGCGTGTTGCACCCACACACGGCGTGTAATTGAAAACTGTTTCCTTGCCCGAGCCTCCTTACACAGCTAACCCACGCGGTCCGAATTATCCTGAGACTACACGCCGTGTTCTTAACACACACGGTGTGTACGAGACAAGGCCTTGGCGGCCCGTGCTTGGGAAACACACGGCCATCTACACAGCTGAACCTTAAACGGCATGCTCCGAACAAACACGAGGTTCATAGGTAAGGTTACCCCGTCCCGTGTTGTTCGTGACACAGCCGTGTACCTGGACAAAACTACACGGCGTGTTCCGAACAAACACGGCGCGTGGAAAAGAAGGTAACGATGGCCCGTGTTATTTGTGACACGGCCGAACACCTGGACAAGACTACACAGCGTGTTACTTAAGGACACTGTGTGTTCTACCCGAGCTTCCCTGGCCCGTGTTGTTAGTGACACGGTCGGGTACACTGCACCAAACTTACACGGCATGTACCTACCATACACGGCGTGTTCATAATGTTTCCGTCACGACACTGTGTTTTTCTCACACGGTCAGCGACATGGCCTGAAATCTACATGACGTGTATGCAAAAAGTATACGCCATGTATTATGGGTTTTTCTGGGCAGTAGCTCAGAAACTGCTCAGACTCCAAGAAACACTAGAAACAAGGGAAAGAGGTGCCAAATTCCGATCTGCGAGGGCCCATACTCCCTGCGAATCAAATCTCGACATCTCCTATAGTCACATACAAGGAAAAATAGAATCTCTCTAACATAACAATAGGGATTCTATCAAGAGTGTATCACAACAACATTCATAATCTACACAAAGCCTATCACAACAGCATGCAATCGCTAATGCACCCTAGATGGAATGTCATGAGTGCATGGCATGTGATTTCTAGACATTCCTATACGATGAATGAGATGAAATACCCTCATCTCATCGGGTCATGACAGAAATAGAACCTAAATATCAAAACAACAATAGCACAAGTCATGCGAATCACACTAGGTGAAAACACATCAACCATAAACTCAAAACCAGCAAACTGCAACTAACGAGGTAGTATGGACTTTCCCTGTACACAGGTTAGCTACTCCCGAGCACAGATTAATACCATGTACCGAATCCGTCCTATCCCTCGCTAAAGTATCCAAACAGTAATGCAAGATAAATGAACGCCTCTGATACCACTATGTAACGACCTGAATCTGGAGCCCCTCCACTGGTTCCCCGTACCCGGTTCGCCACATGACCTCAAGTGTGTTTCCCCGAATTCTAGAGGCTTTCGACTAGCAGTGAGGGACTTGGTGAGTCGGTGAGGGGATCTATTACCTCATTTGGTAAGGTATACAGTGGAAAAACAACAACCAACATCAGAAGCAATAACAATATGCACAACAACAGAAACCAAACAGCAGATGAAACAAGTATATATAGCAATGATGATAATGATGCAGTAGGTACATGTATCTATGGAATGTAGAAAACACAACAAAGTGCTGGAATACATATGAAAACAAGTGAAAAAGAAAAACCAAATAAAATCCTCAGCATCACGAGCCCCGGCTCGGTCCCATGCTCCCTAGCTCCAGCGTAATCAAGATCCCCATGTAGAAGGGCGCTTGCCCTTATCTATACCTACATCAACATAGTCTGCTTGGTCCCAAAATAATGGCCCAAACAGGGTGTGAGATAGAATCCCTGTAGGAAATCACCCAAGGATTTGTTCCTAACAGGAAATGAATAAAATGCAAGTAATGAAAAAAGAAGTAGTAAACAGGAAAGCACAAGCAGCTACAATACAAAGTTCTAACAAAAGAAGAGAACAAGTAAACAACCAGTAACAAAGGAAAAAGGTAAACCTCTAGGTAACTCTCATAGCCTAACCCCTATGGTTCAACCTATATGTACTAGCAACCCTCTAGGTGGCACACACATTCTCACCCCTCTGGCTCAGTCAAGAAATTAAGAAGACTCTTTGGGGAAGAACTCACTGTCAATTCCCATTATATTCTCGTAATGTGCTAAAAGCTCTCTGGTGAAGCACTCAATGTCTATTCCCCCTATGGCCCAAGTCGAGGAACTACAGACTCTCTAAGGAAGCACTCAACGTCAATTCCCCATGTGGGCTCGTATCATAATTAAAGACACTCTAGAGAAGACCTTCTGTCAATTCTCCCTTTGGTCTACTACTCTAGGTTCTCACAGTCCTGAGTAAAACTAAACATGCTCAGAACGCATGCATCATCCAAGTAAACCACACAAACTAAATGGGTATCAACTAAGGCTCAACAACAAAACAAGGCAACAGTATACAATCCTACAACTAGGCATGGCAACTTGAAGAATGCCTAACTGGCAGAACAAACATGGCAAAGCAACCTGAGCACAAAATAAAATACTCTAATTACAATCATAAACCACTACTATAGAAATAAAGAAAAGAAGGCAAATAACAAGGATTAAACTGGAACATGTAATGCCCCGTTCAAGGGTATTGGGGGAATTTACACAAAATACTCATCGACATTCAATAGAAAGGCGCAAAACACCTACCTTGATCCAAGGTGATCGATATAAGTGAACCACGACGACCGATTCCCATTGAAATGACGTAGATATGAAAAAACACACAAAACACTCAACCTATGATAACATGGAAACCAGGAGGAAAAAAGAAACAAGGCTAAAGCAAAATGAAGAACTCACTGCTGCGATTCTAACGCAATCGACTTTGCTCGAATCGGATAACGGACATTTTGGCGGGAGCCCGTCGAAGATCTGGCCATACGATCTCTCTCGGGTGGACAAAAACTGACGAAGAAGATGAAAATTGGGGTTAGGCGTGACCCCGGTCTGATTAGTGAAAAAAATTATGTACACAGAGTGAACTTTTAGAGTACACGGCGTGTACCGGGTCCTTTCCGTACCCTACCAAAATCAGCCTCTATGTCACCCGTAGACACCATGTGTGTGGCCCTGGCACGGCCAGAAGACGGCTTCGAGCTGGATCAGAGTACACGGCGTGTACTCCGAAATTACATGGTGTGTACTTTGAAAATTTCCAGAAAATCTGTTTTTCTTAAAAACTCTAGAAAAATGGAAAAACATACCTGAACAAAGATCCAGGTTCTTACAGAAACCACTATCCATATACCATATGGTGTATTTTCTCCGGTTACCTACTTCATACAAAAGCATTTAAATAGATTATTTTGGTACCCATATTCTATTAGTTCCAGTTGTGTTAGCCAACAAAGTTCTGAGAATCCAAACTTGCATTGTTTTTATAAAATGATCATAATTATATAAATTATTTGAGACAAAAAATTACTTTATTCCACTTATATGGGGTTGCCTTAAGTTACAATTCATAGACAAATAACCATTTTCACCACAATAGTTACATATTAATCTTCTAGTACTTGGCACAATGTAATTCTTGTACAGTTTTGGCTTTTCACCTTTACTACCTATTCCATATCATCCCATTTTAATCACTTTTTCCCAATAATTTCATTTAGTTTATTTTCTCATTTTGAAAAAATAGGAACTGCATTATTATATGTTTATAATTTAGATTTTAGTGATTTTATTTTAGCTTCTGGATCTGTTTTTATTTTATTTATAAAATGATATTTTTTTAGTAATTCAAAATTTTGTTTTAGCCGAGGACATCTTTCTCCTAAATTATCATTTTGAATAATCTTTAAAGACTTTTTTTTTCTTAAATAAAGAATCATATTTTTCATCAAGCATGTTGAAGTAGGCTTCAAGTTTATCATTTTCATAGATTGATTCAGAAATAGAGTCAGAAGAATAATAGGTTTGTACCTCATAAATTTCTCCCATAAAGCATATATTAGCTTTCAAATGAGATTTCTACTCTTCTAAATCATACTTTGATGATCTGTTGGAGTCTTCAGAAACACTTCATGTAGCTTTCATTGCCTTCTTCCATTTCTTCTCATATTCATTTCTCTTGAAGAAGTTCCTTTTCTTATCTTCCTTTAGTTGAGGACATTCAGGTCTGATATGACCCATCTTGTTTGACTTATAGCATCTAACATCCTTTTCATCCTTTTTGATGGAATTTCTGAATCCTTTTTTCATTCTATAAAGCTTGCTGAATTTTCTGGCCAGCTGAGCCCATTCCTCATCGAAATTAAATGAATCAGAACATTCTGATTTCATGTTTTTTTCATTGGCTTTTTTTCTATTATTTTATGATGACACTATTAAGGTAGTGTATTTTCTTTTGATCATAATATTATTCTCATTTGCTTCATCCTTCATTTTAGCTTCATACATCATGAGTGTTCCAATTAACTCCCTCATTGGTAAATCATTGACATGTGTTGATTGTATGATAGCAGCCGAAATTCCATTCCATCGAGTTGGCAGTACTCTTAGTACATTCAATGCTTGATCGGCTTGTTTGATTGGTTCTCCTAATGAAGTTATATTATTGACGATATTTGTCAATATTCCATTCATTTTGGTGATGATTTCTCCTCCAATCATCCAGAATTTATCATATTTTAGTTGGGTAGTAGCATACTACCTTTTTCTAACATTGTCAGTTCCTTCATAATCAACGGTAATTGTTTGCCACATTTCATAAGCCATCAGGCACTGAGATACTCTATTGAACTAGTCTAGTCCAAGACTACATATGATTGCATTCATAGCCTTCGAATTCATGTCAATCTTATCTTCTATATTTGCTCTCCATGTTTCAGTTTTCTATGGTATTTCACAGGGAGTCGTTATCATTGAGTAGATATTGTATCCATGGTTTTTAAATAAATGATCATTATTGATTATCAAAATCCATAAATTTCACCATTTACGTAAGGAGATCGAACAATTGACATACCCTCTCATGTGTCATCCATTGGACACTATATAAACTAGAGACATTCAGCTGGTTATATATTTTTCAAAATCTCCACCTCTGATACCAATTGTTGGATCGAGTTATTCTATATATACACAAGTGGGGGTGAATTATGTCTTTTACAATTTCTTTTCATAGTGATGATCTATCCTTTTATCTTTATATAAAATATTTAGCAGCGAAAAATAAATATCATGGGACACATGCTGTATAGTGGTTCAGAAAACATAAGGCCACTAGTCCACTCCACGAATGCTCTACTCCACAAGCATAGTGATTTTCACTATCTGGTGCGCTATCAACAGACCATTCCACAAATGAGTATATGAATTTGACACCTTTAAATTCTTAAGGCTAAATAAAGCCATCTGTTTTAAACACAGAACTGAATACAGAGCTTAGAATGAGAATCTGATCACTTAATATAAAAGAGTATTTTGTTCATTGAAAATTCATTCCTATTTGTTTTTCATAATTGAAACAGAATGCAATTGACCATAGATGTTTCGTTGTCTTGAGAAATGTTTATCTTTGGGTAAAAGTAGTTCTGAACTGATCTCTTTGTAGTAGATCTTGAAATGACATTCTCAACATAAATAGTAGTTGATTCACAAAAAGACATTCGAGGTAGATTAGTAAATTTCAGTAATGTTTCTTCTTATTCCGAAAATAATTCTTTTCCGATAACTTATATGTAGATCTGTAAGTCTCAATTGTCTCTAATTTTCACCTTTATCAAAAAGAATGATTTATATAGAATAAATATGGGTGTTCTCCTTTTAAATTTAGATCCACAAAAGTCACTTTAGAATCACGTTATTCAAAAGTTTGAATAGCAGACCAGTCGTAACTCCCCTAAAATTCTTCATGAAATGTTCCTCTTAAATTGATTCTTTGAATAAAAAATAAAAGACTTCGAATCATTCAATGAATCAAATTAAATTTGGAATTTTAATCTGGAATTAAATAATCCATATAATCCACATAAATATTGTTTCTTTAATAAAGTCGTAATTTAAACATCTGACTTCAAACATAGGGTGAACTGCAGAGCACAAATTCTATGAATGTAAGGTTCACAACTTAATGTTGATCTCAAATGTAAGGTTGATCTAAAACGTAAGGTTGTTCTTAAACAATTCTATTCACTCTCAAACGTATGGTATAATCCATACATTTCAATCAAACGAACATCTTTTCTTAAAATTATGATTTTTGAACCATGCTTTAATCATTATCTTTCAAACGAATGGTTGTTTACAACAGTAAGGGTGATGAACCATAATTTTAAGAAACAATCATATCCTTCCATACTTTTTAGATTTCCCAAATGTAAGGTTCCTTCCAAACTAAATTTACCGATAATGTATGGATGTTTAACCATACTTTTTTGATATCTCATAGAGTAAACAACACATTCTATCCTTATTCTATGCTTATTAACTTAGGATTTGAATAGTGTTTCCAATAAATTCTGAATTAATTCCCAAATATGTAGAGCATGAACAATTTTTCTAGAACTCGCTAATGCAAATACTTTAGCAATTAATTCTCATTGATCAAATACATAAATATTTATTCCAGTGATAAAATATAAAGAATATTAATTTCTTGAAATACCCTTAAAATAAAATCATTTGAACAAAAAATAAGTGTATTTCTGAGAATCAAAATTATCATAAAGAGAAAGAGTATTATTCTCAATAATATCTATTTCATTAATAATAAAATTATTTATTTTTGAAAACACACATTCTCAATAGAGATTTGGTAGGGAATAGATTATGTAGATCCTTCTAGAATATATATCTATGTATAGATACTAAAAGTGGATGTGGTTTTGGGAAAATATACCTAGGAGGAACAACTCCGACAAGGAGTTTGTGGCTTGACTCCGAGTATCATGGTACACAACAAGAGGCCTTACCGTGCACCTATTTTGACACTCTTGGGGGATATTCTAAGGATTATTCCCATTTTCATTACCCATCATTATGGATGATTTATTCCCCCAATATAACCGAATTATATGGTTATAGGTTTTACGATGTATTAATTTCTGTTATGTTTAGAGTTATAGAGAGCTCATTATTATATGAGCTAATATATTATATGGAATTGATTAGAAATGGTGCCTAGATGATAGAATGATAATTTCAATAATGTATTTGTGTTTTAACCATTGGTGCTTTGAGAAGTAGAAAATCATCAATGAATCATGAAATCATTTATATAACATTGATGGTAAATTATCATATTTTACTATTCACCAAAAATTCATGTATTTAAAAAAAATACAAAATAAATCACCCTAACATTTTTTTTGATGTGTAGAATCTAAAAATGAAGAACATTTTCCAAAATAATTTTTTAAAATGTGATTAATTTAATTTTTACTTAAAATCAATATTTACTAAAAAATACAATTTTTAGAACATTTATTTACTATTACAAAACAATGATACATCATACATTCACATAAATCCTATGTATATACTATAACATGTGAGGTTACTATTCATAAGGGAATGTCAGTATTCATAAGGGTAACATCACTATTCATAAGGGTGTGTTACTATGCACTAAAAATTAATTTGGTAATATCGGACACTAAATAACATACAGATCAGAATTGTTTATGTCCAATTTTTTTAATTCAAATCACATTGGTGGTAAATTTTGGACCACAACTCCCATTTTACATGAACTATCATACTCTTTTATAAGTTGTCCGATGATGAATATTATGAAAATGAGAACTCACGAACAATGAAATTGAATCCTGTAACCCATCTAAAAGGCCACCAATGTACTTAATGAAATCATAATAAACCAAATATGTATAAAGGGTTATGGAATTGTAAATCACTGAATCTTATTTGGATATTCCGGTCATTAAGATCAAGAGAATAGAACCCTAGGATTTACGGTAAGGGATCATACTTCCCATTTATATTCAAGAATCCCACATAGGTTGTGGCTGTTATTTTTAATTCCTATGAATTGGGTATGTTTTCAAACCTCTCACATACTAACCTTATGATATATAAATGATGGGTTACCCCTTTATGTATCATTAATCACTCACAATAACACCTGTTAACATGAAAAAATGTTTGTAATGGGTTTCCTCATCTAACTTCCAATTTTGTGAGATATTCTATATTCTCTTTTATTACTTCCTTTTGGAGTATTTATACTAACCATTCATGTTTCATATCGTTAATCTCTTTATTTTTTTGATATTAAATGAATAAAATTTGGTTTCTTAATTTTTGGTCCTGTGATTGAATTTATTATTATTTTTTAAGTATTTTCTACTGGAACCTCCATTTTCATTCAGTTTTCTCTTATTCTCTATTCAGTACAATTAAATTACTATTTATTAGTATGTACTCATCATAAATTTTGTTTGGTTGTTTGATATATGTGTAAAAATATGATTCCTTCTTTATATTATGGGAAGTTATATGTTTTAAACGAATATTTAAAAAATTATTCCGAAATGCAGACCGATTCATGGAACTTCTCAACTTCTTATGAAATTTTAAGTTAACACTATAATCTATTTTATGCAATATTTGTCTTCCTAAAGTCAAAAATTGTATCTTGAAAAATATATTTTGGTTAATTTCTAGTTTTATGAAATAAAACATACCTTTTCTCTTTGAAATCCGTTAATATTTTCTTTATTCCACCCTAAAAATTATTATTTCTAATGTTTCCATAAAACTGTTTTTAAATTATTTCACTACAATAAGTCCTCTATTTAAGACTCAAGTATATTTTCAAACTAATTAGTTTTTATTTTCTTGTATATACATGGTTACAATCTTATTTATGAAAAATACAGATGATTTTCATTATGAACTATTCATTCTAAACTAAAAAATATTTTTCTCATCTAACATTATATTTTGTGAGATATATGGATTGGTCCGTAGTTATTTATTTAATTTTTTGTAGTTAATTCCCTTTGGTAAATAATATCATGATATTTCTTATTCTCATGATATTCTAAGGGGTTATGATTTTAATTTTTCAAGGTGGTATGAGACACATTGGAATGTTTAAGGATTTTTTACTCAAGAATTTTTCAGCGGTCTAATTTAAAAGTATCATCATCTATCAACATACAATGGTGAATCATGTACGTCATTGTGGTTTATCTCCTATTATATCATCCACCATTATTTATTGAACTTTTTATGATTATTTTAACCATGGATGTTCTATCTTAAAATTATTCAACACTTTACTCTAAATCATTAGTGTTTATGCTTAATATTTGGTGAATGTTATTTAAATTTCACATGTTAGTTTCAATATGAATATAGATGTTATTTATGTTTATCCCCATTCATCTGATGAATGCATTGGACTTAATATGTGTTGGGTGGGTCCCGCTATAACACCTTGATTAATCGATAGTTCTCCTGAGACAAATTGAAATAGACATGGCCGAGGTCTTGCCTATTTTTAGATATGGCATTGGGTGAGGCCTTAATAATTTTACGATGTATTTAATGAGCCCTTGATATACTGTTTTAAAATTTATGATATATGCATTTCCCTCATTATAAAACAAGTAATTGAAAGTCCATGAGGATATTCGGCTATTAGAATAATTTTTTTTCTTTAATATGGACATATTTATTCAGCTATTAATCCCTCCATAATGTGTAAAAGTTTTTTTTAAAGGAAGGTGTTTTTTTATTCACCATGACTAAGGTTTTTGTTTAGGATTTTTTTTGCTATATTTCATACCCATACATATCATTTGACCTCTACCATTTCTTATGTTTAATTTTTTTATGTCATGAATATGTTTATTATGAATTACTATCCGGAATAAACATAGAGTTGGGGATATTCCCGATTAAACATATATGTTGTATTTCATTTCAATATGTAATTTTGGACCTATGTATGTATCTAGTTTCCCAAAACTAAAAAACTACACAGTCCTTCTAGATATAAATTTATTATAAGAATGTCAATGTAATAGAATAATGCGTCGTCTCTAGGAAACTAGGGATGATGCATTACAGTTGGTATCATAGGATGTTTAGTATAAAGATTGGAAAATTGATTTAGAAAATGTATATTAGAGAATAATAACCTAAGGTATGAATTTAGGATAGTTATATATGAACATCCTAGATCATTGGAAATGAATACATTATGTGGACCCTTCTTGAAAATGTATTTCTCTCAAGATACTACAAGTGGATCTAGTTTTGGAATATATATACCAAGGTGTGACAACTCCGACAAAGAGTCTGGGGATTGAACCAAGGTATCCTTGTACATGACAATGAGCCATATTGTGCACCTGATTTGACACTATGGGGGGATATTCTTAGGATAATTCCCATTTTCTTTACCCTCCATTATGATGGATTTATGCCACCAATGTAACAAAATTATATGGTTCTAGGACTTATGATGCATTAATTTATGAAATGATTTGTGTTATAGAGAGTTCATTATCGTATGAGCTTAAATATTATAAGTAATGGATTAGAAATGGAACCCAATAGAAGGAATGTGAACTTTATCAATGTACATGATGCAAAGTGTAAGAATGATCGAATATCTTATTATCTAAAGCCATCATTTCAGATGATGACATTTTCCAAAGAAGCCTAATCATATGAGAAAATAGTATCATGTGTTAAGAAGATATGTAAATAAATTTCTATGTCCTATGGATTTGAAGGGAATAAATAGAAGAAGAGGATCACCAAGAAAAATATGGATAATGAGAAGATTTGAAATAAGGGGTTTCCACCATGTGAAAACTATGGGAAGAGCCACCCTGGTAAATGCGTGAAAGGGATTGGAGTTTGTAATACGTGTAGAGTTTCAAGGGAAGAATAATGGTTTCCAATATATAATGCTTCAACTGCAATGAGAAATAATACTATATGAATCAATGTCCCAATCATCAGAGGAATATTCCCCAAATGATATTACTAGATAATGATCATGTCACGATACTTCCACAAATGAAGTGGAATGATTAACATGCCTAGTCAAAAAACTTTCCATTTGAATATTTTATCCACATTGAAATTCTATAGGAATTATGGAATATATGATTATTTTATACTGGTACCTTTCTTTACAAATTTGAGGTCGTATGATTAATAGTCCTAATGAAAATTGACTCATTAGAATGTTAATATTTTGTAATATATATTGTTGAGGGATAACCAATCCTTATTATGTTAAAAATATAGAGATTTCATTTTCCGAATATAGATATGATATATATTTGGAGTACATGAGCCTTAGCCCGGTTGGTAAGGACTTTGCAAGTGCATCTGCGAGACCCGGGATCAAATCCAGGAAGATACACTATATCCGGGTACTATAGTAGTACTGTAACGAGAACTGTGTAGTACAGTAATAGGTACTGTAGCGGGAACTGTAGAAAGTAATGTTTGACACTGTAGAAGCAAAGAATATTCCCCTATTTGGGCCTTTGGGCCCCCGATTTGGTCCCAGAGTCCATTGAGGCATTCGGGCCACCCATGCCTTTGGGTCAGTAAGGCGTTCGGGCCACCTCAAGGCCTTCGGGCCACCTTAAGTGCAAATACAATCATCAATACCTATGAGGAATATGTATTACAAAGAGGATGGACATGGAGATTTTTCCACAGCAGACGCTAAACAGATTGCATGAATGAAAGGGTATGACACCTGCCATCCGTACATACCTATGCATGCAGGATAATTCATATTCGAAAAACCATTCGAAGGTGGAGAGGTGATTTCATGATGAAGATGTTGGGGAGGAGCAGTCCCATGTAGTTAGTCTGGTTTGTATATAAATTTTAAAGCCTACGGGAAAATTAATTCCTCTAAGTCCTACAGGCCATCTACTAGATACACCTATGGGCCTTCAAATGGTTCAACCTCACCCCATGAAAGGTGTATTATCAAAAATAAATAAAAAATGAAGGCCTTCAGGCCATTGGAGATGATATATATGGATAATGTAAATTCGATTGTACTAACTACCATGTGAATGATTTCACAGTATTGGATCATGATCTTATGGAATGTTAAACCATTTATGAAATGGTTCAAAATTATCATTGTGTGAGTTTTTAGAGGTAAATTACAAAACATGATGCATCTTATACTAAGAGATGTAGTATTGTTAGTTAAATGAATAATAAAATGATAAGATAATGTTTATGAAATATAACCGTATATTTATACACTTATATAGTGGATTAAACCCTCATTGCTTTGAAAAGAGTATTAAATGTGGTTTTGTTATCATAATCAATTATAATAATAATTTAATTTTTCATAACTATAGTTTATAGTATTTTGGTAATCTAATTTCATCTAAACCCGTTTTCTATCACTTGAAATTCATAGTTCGGTGTTTCTTCTTTTCCCAGGGTTTCAATTTCAATGAATCTCACTTCATTGAAATGGTTAATATATAAATTTATTCGTTCATATTATTATTATTATTATTATTATTATTATTTTTACCACCACATTTTCCTTAACCATTTTAAGGTGGTTATTATATTAACCCTATTTTTGATATGGGGTTTCACAAGGAAAATTTCATGTAACATGCAATAACATTAAAAGTGAAATATGAAATTTTGAGGATGAATTATTTCTATGGAGGGGATAATGTAAAACCAAAATATATAGAAAATAATTTTAATATTTAATTCATAAAACAAAGAGTCCATACAAAACATCAATTTGTTATAACCTTTATAATAAACATAATTTAACCCCCCCCCCCCCCGTGATTTGAATTTTGAAAATATGACATACATAGTTGTCATCGGTATATTATTTAGAGTCTGATATGACCAACATAATTTTTTTATGAATAGTAATATTACCTTGTAAATATATATTTTAACCATATGAATAGAGACACAACCTTATATATAGTAACATCATCTAGGATAATACATATATAGGATTTATGTAAATGTTTGATGTACATTTATTTTGGAATAAGTAACTAAAAAGTTTTAAAATTTGTCAATTTCATATAAATTTTTATTTTAATTAAAAATAAAATGAGACATATTTAAAAATTATTTTTTTAAAATGGAATTCTTTTTTTGATTATATACTTTGAAAAAATGGTTAGAGAGAATTTTTACGAATTTTCTGAAATACTAGATTTTTTTTCTGAATAGTAAATTACGATAATTTAAAATAAATTCCAAATAAAAGATTTATTGAGTCATTGGTGGTTTTATGTTGATGTAAGAACCAATGGATCAATATAAATGACAAATATTACAATTATGTTTCAAATAATCATCATTCTTTCTTTCCTTATGAAAAAATAAAAAACTAATGATTAAAATATTCCAAAAACCCTCTTATCCTCCACTATAAATAAAAACTCTTCCATCCTCTTCTCCTAACTCCTATGAAGACATTTTCCTTCTCCAAATTATTACTAAATCATCTCACAAGATCCACTACCATGACTTGGATCCCTTGGATTCATATAAAATCCAAATATCTTTTATTTAAGACTCTCTCAAGTATCGTTCATTAAAGAGGTAAAATTCCACTTTTATTTTACATCATTCTCATGTTCCTTGTTCTCTTTTCCTTCAAAACCACTCCTTATACAAATTGTATGAAAAATCCAGTACAATTAATTTACAAAAATGTTTTTATGATAATGTAGTAATTCATCTCCATCTATCATTTCCCCCATAGTTACACTGAAAATAAAACATCTTCAGAGATGTGTTGATTTATCACATTGGAGGATGACGATGATTTCAATTTGATTTGCCCTTCTTAATTCTATTCATGAAACCATTTTTATGGATTTTCTAGACTTCTATAAATTTATTTTATGTTATTTAATGTTCTATAATCTTTATACACGCATGATGTACAATAATATTACAAAATAGCTTAATTGTGAACAAAATCACCCAATTAATCCAACTATTTATCATTAGTGTTTTGTATAATGATCACCTTCACTCCAAAAAGATTGAATTTTATAAACATGTAATATTCTAAATATATATTAACTACCTATAAAAACAATTCTGGACTACAATCCACATCTTACATGAACTACCATACTCTTTTATAAGTGAGTTGTTCATGAATATTTTGAAAACTATCACTCCCGAAAAATGAAATTGAATCCATTAACCAATAAAAAAAGTCATTAATGAACATAATAAAGTAATAATAAACCAATTAAATGTATTGAGTATTTTTAATTGTTAATTTTTGATACAATTTTTGTTATTCAGGTTATTAAGATCAAGTGAAGAATGCTAATTGATTTAATGTAAGGGATCCCCTCGCTCACTTTTCTTCAAGAATCCTGCTTTTGTTTTGTACTTTTACTTTTAATTCCTAAATATGGGGTATTTATTCACACACCTATAATAATAACATTATAATATATAAATTACTGTGTACCCCTTTACCACTCATTAATTCCTCCCAAGAACACCTGTTACCATGTTGAAATGTTTGTAAGGGGTTTCTTTATCTCACTTTTAATTTAGAGAGAAATTCTATATTCACTAATATTACAAGTGTATAGTGTATGTATACTTTCCATTGATGATTCATATCATTATTGGAATTATTATAATTTTATTAAATTTAAAATTTTATGAATATTAATTTTGGGGTTTGTGATTAAATTGATTAAAAAATTGTATGTATTTTTCTGCCCGGACATCCATTTTCATTCAGGTTTCACTTATTATCTATTACTATCAATGAAATTATTATTTATTCATATATAATTCTCATAAATTCTCTATTAATGTTCTATATACGTGTTAAAATCATACTCATTCTTTATTTTATGGGGAGTTACATGTTTTAAAATAATCATTGATAAATTACTTCGAAATGTAATCCCGATTTAAAGAGCTTCTCAAATTCTTACCTAATTTGAAGTTAACTCTATATTTTGTTTTATTACATATTTACCTTTATAAAATTTCAAATTTTTAAATTAAAAATATTATTTTGGTTAATTTATGGATTTATCAAAGAGAACATGAATTTTTTCTTTAAAATCATTTAATATTTTCCTTAAACATAACTAAAATGATTTATTTCTAAAGCTTATTTAAAATATATTTTTAGATGATTTCATCTCAATAAGACATTATGTAGGCTTCATGTAAAATTTTTATAATTTTACCAATTATTTTTTATGATATACATGTTTACAAAATGATTTCATGAAAATATAAATGATTTCCCAAAAGAACTTATCTCTCCGAAGTAATTTTTTTCATCTCACTCTATCTTTTATGAAATATATAACTTATTCACCACTTATTTCATGCTTGTGATTCATTTTGGGATATCATATCAAGGTTATATTTATTATCATGATTTTATAAGGGATTTCTATTTTAATGTTTCATAGTGGTATGTGACACTTCAGAATGATTGAGGATCATTTTCTCAAGGATTTGTCAATGGTCTCATTTAAAAGAATTTCCATTTATATCAATATATTTCG
The DNA here is from genome assembly GCA_963277665.1 of Viscum album. NCBI lineage: Eukaryota > Viridiplantae > Streptophyta > Magnoliopsida > Santalales > Viscaceae > Viscum > Viscum album. The sequence goes on from OY728159.1 coordinate 1,183,457,817, forward strand.
TTTATTCTTATAAATCATAAATTATTATCCCCTATGATATCATAAACCATGTTTTGTTCAATTGTTTATGTTTATATTGATTGTGGATTTTCTTTCATAAAAACATTCACAAATTTACACTGAATGGTTAGTGTTTATGCTTAATATTTTGGGAATATTATTTAAATTTAATATGTTAGTTCCAATATGAATGTATATGTTGTTTATAATTATCTCAATAATATTTTGGAATAAATTTTACTTATTATGTGATATGTGAGGCTTTTTATAGACTCTAGATGCATAATTTGGTCTCATCAAACAAACAGGGTCATGGAACGAGGCCTTGACAGAATGATTATATATGGTCTTGGCTGGAGGTCTAGACAATATGTTATGATTGTCTAGAATTATGAATGACGTCATTATGTGAATAATTATTTAACCAACCATGTGATTATTCTACTAGTTTTATATCCTTGGTTAATAATCTTTCACTTATGATAATGGTAATAAATGCACATGGCATAATGATGTAATTAATTAGCAAATCATTTATGAAGAACGATTTGTATCTATTTTTAGAACATTAATAAAAATGTAATAAATTCATCTTTCATTTGATGAATATAATTTTATGAGAAATGTTTTTCATGATACTGAGTCTTGTGAAATTCTATGTATGTATTTCTTCAGGTACTAATTTGTAACATCAACCTTGCATGTCACCCATAAATAAGTTTGATCTACTCCTGATCTATATAAAAAATTTCATGAATTTTTTTACATGTATTCATATTCTAAAATTTGTTTTTGATGTATCCATTAAATATATATATATATATATATATATATATAATATTTTGTTAAAATTTATTTCTAATAACGTTTGAAAAATTATGATGATATACTACAAGAAATGATATTTTCATTTATGAAATTGTTTTATGTATGTTAAATTCTTTTAAAAGGAATTTTATTAAAAAAATTTATTAATTAACATTAATACCCCTTACTAGTCATTCTTGTGCTCACCCTAAATTTTTAGTTTATTTTTAAAGTGTTAGTTGATTTTTCAGGTTTGAGTAATTGTTTGTGGTGGAAGAACTTTGGAGTTTATCTCACAAATTTTTTTGAATATAAGTAGTTTATATAAAATACTCTTTACATAAGGTAAAATAATATGTATTTTTAGAATATATTTGAAAACAATACTTTTAAATCAATATTTAATTTCAAATACTATTTAATAGAAAATAGTATTAAATTTTTTATATTATAAATAAATCCATTTAAAAAAATATTTTCATAAAAGAACTATGTATAAAATATCTTTCCTTTTACAATATCCCCCTAAAAATAATTACATCCACGCAATTTATATGTCTAACTAAAAAAAATTCATGGTTTTTGTCTCCTGAACTAAGAAATCTACGACTACTAGACTTATAATCTATAATCCTTATACAAAAACATCAAATCTATAATATTAACTACAATGTTCCATTAATACCAATTATAAGGACCCATCATTATTCATTACATATCATAGGACCATTTACAAGTATAAGTAATATATAGTTAGATACACACTTACATTTTATCCGAGATGCAATTAAATTAAACAAAAAAAAGTTTATCTTCTCTTCTAGGTGTGTAAAAATGATGGTGTCCATCTTTGGACATACAAGTGACCTATGGAAAAGACTTTTATACAAGGGGTGAGCATTGTAAATTCCTAGTAAGGGGGTTTTAAAACAAAACCATTAAAAATAATTTTCTATTTTAAAAGATTTATTTTGAGCACATGTACTAAAATAATGAAATTAACATTTCACATAACACATCATCGTCATTTTAATGAGAGATTTTGAAACAAATTTTAGGAAAAACTCATCATCAAAAAATATAAACTTATTTATGAGTTTCTAAGTAGAATGAATTATAATATCATGCATCCACTTGATCCTAAATACATGAAATTCCACTTATAAGATAAATAATAACCATACTTAATAGTAATATGAGAGGATAGGGGTGTGGATTAAAATTTACACATGAAATAATATTTAATCAAAATTGCACATAAAATGAATCCTTTTATCATTCAACAAATTAATCCAAACCATGATATGATAGATATGTTTCTACCTTATTTTTAATCCTTTTAAAAAGATTATTTTCCATATAATTATATTCATAAGTATATAATATTATACCACATGCATTTGGAATTTTATAATGGACTAATACATAACTATAAAATAATAATTTGTAACCATGGTTATTCTAAAAGTACTTTAATAAAATGGAATTTCACATACATGAATCATTATGATGGTTGCATAATACATTACAACATAAAAAATTCTATAAAGCCCACATTCCAAGACCATACACAACATTTTTTTCATGTTTCATTCCATGACCACACATAATCAATTTTTTTGAAGCCTAATTCAAATACCATGTTTGTCTCATGAGACCTACCAATTCATCGAGTGGCTATAACATGACTCAACCATCACATAATATGTTCTATTCAATATACATATGTCTTATAAAAACATTTCATTAAATCCTATTGTCGCATAACACATTGATTTATTTTAATTTTTATCATAGGTTAATAAATCCATTAAACAATCCAAAGTGACTCACACCACTTTGATTCATTTAAATCTTATTTATTTATGAAATAAATTCATTAAATGATCCAAAGTGTCATATAACACTTGGATTCATTTAAATCTTATTCATAGATGGAAAAAATAAATTATGCAATCCAAAGTTCCCCATACCACCTTGAAATTTTTAGTTATTAAGTTATATATTATCATAAAAGATTCATATCATTATTAAATTAATTCAATTTATTTGTATGTAAAAAATAAAATGAATAATGAAATAATTTCACTTTTAATCAAAATATGCATATACAATTTTTTATTCTCGAAATAATCCATAAAAAAAATAAATATATTCCAAACATAAAACTATAAAAGTAAACATTAAAATAAAACACTGTCAATGAAGATGGTGTTATTATTAATTTGGAATTAATACATTAAAATTTAAAATTTTTTAAAAAAAATATTTTAATTGAAATGGGTGTCAGCGATAAGCATAACACGTGAGCATGTTTATATGCAGACGAGACACCCATAATTTTGATAATATTTGATGACATGTCATGTGATTTTTTTAGAAATATGATGATTAATCGACAATAAAACTATAAACATGATAATAACCATTTTATCTATATATATATTGGTAATGCAATTGAATATACAACACTCATTATCGTAGATTAATTACAAGGTTGATCAAAATGTTGATAAATGAAAATATTTATTGGTATAATTATGAAATCATATTAAAAAAATAAATTTTATAGGTAATTATGTGTAATTGGAATTTTTATTTTGTAATCATACATAGGATTAAAAATTCTTCAAAATATTTAGGTTTTTAAGGAAACCATCCATTATACCCCAATATATTAATTTTAAACAACACTATAAAAATTAAATACACCCCTTACATAATCACACGTAGCTATATATATATACATATATGTATATTTATTTTAAAATTACACATAGTTGAAAATAAATATATTTAATCCCCCGTAACATTTTTTAGAAGTTAAATACATTTGTTTTGGGAAAAAAATAATTGGTTTATATCCTTCTAAAATTTAATAAATATCAACAGCCAAAAATTGGTGATAAATTTAATTACACCCTCACAAAAAAATTATAGATCACATCATCGATGAAATATACTAACTCCATTACACAATTATAATTTGGGATGAAATATAAATTGATAAAATAATTATAAAATATCCCTTACAATTAAACATTAGAAATAAAATTTAATGAAGATAAATATTGAAAAATAAAATTAAACTACACCTTATACAAATAAATTCCTACATATATATACATAATGTAGTTCTTGATAAATATATGTCTTTACGTAGAGTATAAACAGTCTCATTCTTTAGTTTGGTTAAAGAATTAGTAAAATATACGTATTCCCTTCATAAAATTTTTAACATACAAAAAATATATTTAAATAAGTAATAATCCCTATTTATAAATTTTTTAAAATAAAAAAACAAATAAATGATTTATTTCTAAATATTAGAAAATCTAAATATTTTGATAAATTTCTAAAATACGTTTCCCATACTAAAAATGAAAATCGTAATTGAACCAAAACAAAACCAATCTCAACTAGGTTGAAGAAGAAGTCAAAACTCAGATTTGGATTTTGACTCATGCCTCGACGCCACAATTGAACCCTAACTCATCTCAACGACCTAACCTCCTACGCACGATGCCCACATATCCATAGAAGAACCAAGTAGGATATATTATGCTGCTCCAAAACGAAGGGATCCCACACATCTGCCTTTCCCCCAGCATCGACTCTCGTGCAACACGATCCTGATGCCCATGATGAATCCCTTGTGATGGGGCTCCCCAGAAAATAAACCCACATACCCGCATGGGTCACTTGCTGCTTGAACCGGAGACCTCCCCCTAACCCCTCTATTGAATTTCTTTTTCCCTTAATTATTATAATTTACTTACTTTCATAATATTTAATTTTTTATATACATTTTATAATGTCTAACATAAAATATGTATTATAAGATTAACTTTTAATAATAATAAATTTATTCCATTATAATTTTTATTTAAAAAAAGTAATAATATTAATAATTTTATAAAAATTAATCTAATCAAAAATTTAAATATTAAAACCACAAATTATTACTTTATATATATATATAGATCCATATGTCAAATATATATTTATATATATATAACCTGTTTTCAAACAATAAAAATATATAAAAACTATATAATATCCATATAATCACTCAAAATATAGATTAAATATTTATTTTATTTAATTAAAATATGAATATGAATAGTTTATTTTTTATAAAATAATGCTATTAAAAATATTGACATCAATATCACATAATACAATATTTTAAGATAATAATTTTAAATGTCATCTATAATCTCAATAACTAATTAAAATTTAACATTAGTTTTATTATAATATTATTATTAATTTATATTAATAATATTATATAATTCAAAACTAATTTTGAAAAAAAATCATTGTATTCATACATAATTACAATTTGAAATATTCTATTAAACAAAAATTTTGATAAAAGTAAATTCTATTTAAAAAAATTAGTCACTCTAAAAAAGTCTTCTGAAAATGTAAATTAATATTTATTTTTATATTAATTTTAAAAACAATACTTTTAATAAAAAAACAATTTAAAATATTATTTTAAATAAAATCATCTTTAAAATGTTTAAATTATAACTAAATCCATTTAATAAAATATTTTCATAATAAAACTATGTTTAAAATTTTTGGGCTATTACAAATCCTCCTCTAATAATTTTTTTATAAAAACATACACAATCATAAAATGTTGTATTTAAAAAATATCTACTAAAATAAACTTTATTTTGATAAACACAAACAACATAATATATAAAATGGGGTGTCTATGAATTTGACCTTATTATCGAAAATAATATCATAAACCCATGATGTTGTCCATAAATATTAATATTATATTTCATGGAAACACATATTTTTCTAAATTCTAATTAACCCTTTAATTAGTAAATAATCTCCAATATATGACAAAAGCATTTCAATTGGAAAATTATGTTCATCCCATCAATAATATAATATCAATTGTTATTTTATTTTTCAAAAATTCATGTAGAGGTATATAATCAATGAATATAATCACAAAAAATATCACCAATGGATGAACAATAAGATATTAAAATAGAACATTAAAATAAAATGTAGCCTGAAATTCTGAACTATATGGTGGAGGATAAGTTTTTCATAATTATGATGATTCACATCAGCATTTTTTATTCCATAATTAATTCATTCGTCCTTTGACATCAATGGTATTTATATGGATTCTTTATGCATTAGGCATTGGATTTGGTTATTGATAATAATAATTATCAAACTCCATGAATATGTATCACTGATGCATGGGTGGTGAAATCTTTGGAGCATTTTCTATGTTTACATAATTATCTAACTTTCTTCCATTAATTAATTTTTAAGCTACCTATGGCCAACCACTACATTATTAAAAAATTAAATGGTATTATTAAGATAATTTCATCTATGTTTCCTTACAGACATAAAACAGAAAGGAAATATCATATATTTTTTCCATGGATTTTAGATTTTTCAAACAATTCCATATATTTATTAAAATTAAAATGACATGATTGATACATAACTCTAATTTTCATTTCCACCTTGATAAAACATTTAATAATTTTTTTCATTGTAATGGAATTCCTTTATGGATGACACCCTTATAAGACATAGTTTTCAGATTGTAAATTCTATATAACACTTACTATCAAGTTGGATGATAATACCAGATGTATAACTCATAAGTTATGTAAAATTTTAATCATTCTTGCAAAATAATTCTTCATAATTCTACATTATCTCAAGGAATTATTTAATTAGTTTCAAATCCTAAATACTAGTATCATAGATCTTAAACAAATAATCCCTTCATCGCATCCCACGACATGGAGTTGATGAGAGGCCACCATTGTTCTCCATTACCTTCAGAATTATATGCATCCTAGATGACATTTTCATTTTCTAATCATGAGATAATGAAAAATATATTTCAGATTGTTTTGATCCATTAATCTGAAACTTGTGGATTGATAACATCATGAAATTATTCTAGATGTTTTTTTCATGAAGTAATGAATATAAATTTGTTCCATTCCATTCTTTTTTTGTAATTAATAAGCGTTCATAAAGAGATGTGTGGGAATTTTGATTAAATTTTTCATTCCCACACCCATAAAATTTTGTTTCTTAGAGGTACAATAATTTAATATTCCATTAAATTTAGTATTATCCAGATTATTTTATGTTTTATCCTTTCACTAAAACTATAAAGCACAGTTTTTTTCAATAGAAATAATTGTGGGACAACTATATTATCATAAAAAAATGTATAGTATGTCTAATTCATGACATGTTTACTTAAATCTATTATATTGGAGGTTTAACCTAAGTTATTAATGGATATAATATATTCATATACTTGTAGATGGTTCATAGGGAGTTTGTTAATGTCTAGATCATATCCTACTGGAGTCTCAAAAAAGATGTGCATTAAGACCTATTTTTTCACTCATTGATGATAAAGTCATTTTTAATGTACCCATTTCAAAGTTATGTACCCTTGGTATAACTTTTCTAGTGTCACACCCAATTTTAGTATCCATATAGGGTTTTAATTTCATAGAAACCACTTTCTATAGACTTCTAAAAAATTATAGCACATTATCACATACATTGAATTATCCTTAGAGATGTCCCTACAGATCTCAAAAATGTTTTCCCATAACAGTATTCTATTGTAATCGAAATATTTCCTCTGATACCATTTATATTAATCCAATATTTTCGTACATAAATAATATATACTTTTATATGAACTCTCAAGACATTAAACAAATATACACTAAGGGATCATAACAGCTTTGTGTCTTTGTATACTAGTTACAAATTATTCTTATTTTCTTAAATTTCCTCAATATATCTCAGAAATACTATTAGATTTATAACTATTCCTAGGAATACCCTATATAAACCATTATTCATAATCAATGGAATGAAAACATTAGTAAGGGTGTGCCTAGTTTCTTAGAAAGCATAAATAAGAAAGATTATTAATGGATGATTATATAGACACATAAAATAATCATAAGGGTATGATATTATGAATAAGACATACCATTTTAAAAAAAAATATCATGTATCATAAACAAAATACATGGAATAAAAAATAATTATTTTATAAGATATAAACCATAATAGTGATTAATCATCATAAATCAATCATGTATTATGATTTCATATCATATATTTGTAGATCAATCATAGGTTTTGGATCCAATTTATAGGTCTATTTTGAAATTTGAGACCACCATATCAAAATATATAAGGCATATTCTTTTTACTATTTCATAATAGATCATGAATCTTTAAAATTATTCCATAGTGGATCGAGCACATTGGCTTGTATCCTATAATGAACAAAGAACATTTTCATGGAAGGATACAATGGTTTAACCTATAAAATATTAAAAATAATAAATAAATATTAGAAATTATCATAAAAATATTGATTATCACATAACACATGAAAAGAAATGGGTTTCATTAAAATTTCATCATATTATAAACCATGAAAATGAAATGGTTATTATAATAATTTCATCATTGAATTAACTATATAATTAAAATGGGTTTCATAATCATCTCATCAATTCATCATAACATAACATGTAGAAAAAATTGGGTTTCACAATGAACTCTTCATCATAATCATAAAACTTGTAGAAAAAGAATTAGGTTGGTGCAATTGGGTAATATCCCCATTAAAATAAAATCAAAACGGAATAATGTTGTCAATTTTTAATTGAAATTCCATAATTAAATAAATAAAAAAATGAGTAGGGAAATTTTAATTTCTAATTTAATTAACATTATTAAAATATTAAAATTTCTCAAATATTGCATAGAATATTTTATTTTCACATAATAGATTATAATATTAAAAGAATAATTAAATAATTGAGTATTCATTATGAAAATAAACATCGTTCGTGATGTAAAATGTAAATAATATATTTTTTCATATTTACATTAAAAATTGAAAAATTTCCTCATATAAATAGGATAAGATGATCCCTTTTAGTCTAATTTGTGAATATTACAAAAAAAAGTGATTAAAAAATATTTGGATAAAATTAAAAACATTCAATAAAACATTTTTGGAAATATCATACATGGACTAAAAATTATTTTTGACCAATGATATAAATAAATCCTACATTCTATAAAATAATCTTGTTGGAATCAAATTTTTATAAAGGTTAGAAAATGAAATTAAAAATTTTATTTACAATAATTAACTGGTTGAGAGTAAATTTCATGTGTTTTATTATAGTTACATCATTATATTTTTTAATTAATTGAATATTCAAAAAAAACCTAACAAATAATGAGATTATAAAATCAGACCCTTAAAACATTGCTATATTTTTAATAATAAGACCTAAAAAATAAATAACCTTAGATGTATATTAATATTATACAATTTTTTAATAATAATTAAAAAAGCATTCATGGTCTATATATACACCTCCCAAATCATAAAATGAATGTATTATGCCTGTGCCCCGTAGAAATGAAAGTGAGATGAAAATCCCTTACATTAAATCTCAAATTCAATGTTAATGGTTAAGGCACAATATATATTTATTATATTTTTATTATAAATATATAATGGAATAATTATAAAATATATCATATCATATATTATTTATATATGATGTTATCATACCCATTTATTGACAACTCATTGTTAAAATCACGTTTCAGGTAATAACTTCTCCGTTCTTCATGTATTTTTTTCTTCTATTTGATTAATTTTATAAAGGATAAATACTAAAAAATTAAATATGATTTAAATAATATTTATATTAATTATATACGAATTTATAGAAACATATATCAATTATATATTTAAAATTAAGTACACTATTCGTGGAGATAGATTCCATTGCATCAAAATTAACGTCGTCTCCATTTTCTCAATGGATGAAATGGTATACTGTAGTATACAAATTCATAATTCATAAATCATTATGGTTACATATTTATCACATATATTTATCAATTATATCCATATTTATTTCCATTTAATGCGTAAGTGAAAACAAATCATATCAATTCGTGAAGTGGTATTCCATTATACACACAAGGGATGTTTTCGTTTTCCTAAAGAATATAATGTAACAAGGTATATCTGATAATATAATTACCAAAGTATAATAACATGATAAATTTAACTTATAAACATTAAATCCATCTATATATTCATTAATGAGAGGGAGTGGTGGATAATTATTTACACAATTTTACGAGGTTGTAGTTAGTTGTATGTATGATTAATTATTTTGTTTCAAACATAATTGAATAGGGGATAGATAATATTAATGAAATTTATAAATAATATATATGTATATTTGACACAATGATGTAAATATTTCATCATTTTGATGAATTTTTTTTCATGATAGAAAAATAAACTAAATAAAAATGCTTGTTTAATGATGATATATCTTCTTTGGATAACCCGTTAGGTTTAAAAATAAAACCTTTTTAAGTGGATTTTTTAATAGAAATAATAATTCTAGGGTGTGGTATTGAATTAAATATTTTATTTTTTGGTATTCAAAAAAATTGTTATAGAAGTGTGAATCAGAGATGAGAGGTGAGAGCATTTTATAAGATAGGGAAAGGACACAAATAGAGTATTTGAAATGAAAAATGTGTCAAATAGATTTAAATAGTAAAAGAGGAACCCAAATGAAACATTACATAATCATATATGAGTTCAATTAGAAATATGAAAGTAAAATGGGATTTGAAAATGTTTATATTTCATTTTACCTCATATAATTTTAGATAATCCTTCGGTAAACTTGGTTTAACATTAAACATTATAATTAGATTCTATTGATTATACTACAAATTTTGAAAAAAACTATGTTAAAATTATTATATAAAATAATTTTTTATTAATAAAAATATGGAATCGATTTTTAAAATTCCACTCAAAGAACCAGAAAAATTTAATGTAAAATTAATCCAACATGTGGGATAAAAAAACTAGTTTCCAAAAACAAAATATTCATATGTATAAAAATATTTAATATAAAAACTAAATATGAAATTGTTTTAGATGATGTAAATTTCATTAATAAATATATATTTTAACTAATTTTTTTTAAAGTACATATTTATATAAAATATTTATTGAAAATTCAATATATGAAATGTTAGTTTGTAATAAAAATAAATATTTTTAATAATTCATAGAAATACTAATCTTTGAAACAAAATCTAAAGAAATAGTAAAAGATAAGTATGAAAAGTAAATTTTTAAAATTATGTTCATTTTTTCAGATAGATTTTCTAAATGAAAAAAAATTATTTTCCGTCATTTTTTCACAAAATGAAAAAAAGATAATTTGATGAGAAAATAGTTTTTTTGAGAAATATAATTACTTTAATAAATTTTTGTACTCTTTTACAAAAAAAATTTATTATAAACATACAAATAAATAATATTTAACATATGGTTATTCAAATTGAAAAGATCGATTTTAATTTATATGTTATAATGTTCATTTTTAAAAAATATTACCAATAGTATATTGTGATTTTTTTAAACTCGATGTTGCATGTTTGTTAATATATTGATGAAAAAAATTAATTTGAAAAAATATATTTCATAAAATCTCAAGGCAGTGCACCGTTACACAATTATCAACAAAAATGTTCAAGTTATTATATGATACCACTTTATTTGGGAATTGAGACACAAGGTAGGACATATCCTTCACATGCATCAAAATTTACTGCATGACATGTAGGTTCTATTGTTATCATTGCTAGTATATCCCCTATTACAATATACATTTATAAATCCCCATGATAAATGTCTACTCATTATGAATAATAGAGTTATTTTTCATGATTATTCTAGCAGGGTACATGTTCTATGAAAAGCTAATTTATTTATTGATTTTTTATTATAGAAACATTGAATTAAAAAAGAAAGATAGGTTTAACCAAACCATTCATATTTACAAATCAATTTATTCAAACCATGGGTGTGGAAAAATGGTTGATAAATTTATATCCACCCAATTGAGCTTTGATTCATATTTGAAATTTCTAAAAATGGACTAAAACATTGAACATAACATTTTGATGACAAATCTGCACTAGATGTTAGTATAACACATCCAATAACAGCATAACCATGTTCATTTTATTAAAATTACTAAAAATATAAAATCATATGTGTACTGGTCCTCAATATTTTAAACAAATCACACACTAGAATGAGAAATCCACTCGAACACTTCATTATTTTATTTATTTAACATCTTCGACAACCTATTTACATGAAACTCCAAACTGAAACCCACAGTGTTATGTTGTATTAAGAAATGGTATTATAATAGAAGTAAAAATTAATTAATTATTATAGTTAAATATAAAAAATCATTATGAAATTTACAAAAGGAATAAAAAAATTAAAAATAAAAAAGACCACGAATGTGGAGTATTATGTAACATTTTTTCCAAAAAGATCATATCACCAATTTAATCTTTGAAAAATAGTGAATAATTAAATATAATGGTAAATTTAATATAGAAATATTTAAATTGTATAAATAAATTTTATATAATTATTTATGGTTATATATTGTGGTGATAAAGGTAAGTACGACAATTGGATGTATGGTTTTTGGATAGGTGGTTGTCGAATATATGATCATTGATATATGGTCGTTGTGTATAATTTTATCCAATAGGTTTGTTGAATATTTTTTGATGTTATTAATGATTATAAATAAAATATTAGATATATAATTAATATAAGATATATAAATTTGTATTAATATAAATATATAATTATTAATTTTTTTAAATATATATTATTTGAATAAACGTATTTTTTAAAAAAATTTAGTAAATTTATAATATTTTATAATTTTGTATCATTAAAATAATGTCAAATAATGGTTTTCAATATAATTAAATAACACCCATATAAATAAATAAATAATTATATGTAATGAAAATTTAATAATTATTTGTAAGAAAATAAAATTTATTTAAACACATATTTTTATTTTATGTTTTTTATTTGAAGGATAAAATTTACAATATTAAATTTTAAAATATTATTAATTCTTTTAATATTTAAAAATTCTGATTTAATTTTTTTGAGTTAATTAGTAACCATGTATAGATAATAATAAAATGAATTAATGATTAAAATGATATAATTAATAAAATATTATGTGATGTTTTTCTATTTTATGAAACTAATTCAATCATGGTTTAATGATAATTTTATTAACATTTAATGGTTTTTTGTATATTTAATATGGTATATCTCTTGTATTTTTTATAAATTCGTATTATATATGAATAAAATAACTTAAGGTTTAAAAGCTTATTGTTCTATAAGAACATGGTTTTGTATATAATTTGTATTTTCAATAAAATATCATATTTTTTAAATTTATAAAATGAATTATTAAAACATAATGTCGTTTTATTAGTAATTTACATTTGATTCTAAAATGGGTTCTATTGAATATTAGTGGAAAGAAAACAATCCATAGAGGAAAAAATTTGGTTTTCATTGTAATGATAAAAACATGAATGAAAGATTCTATTATGGGAAAAAGATATAATATAAAAATAAAAATATCTATATATAGTTCAATTTTATGAAAAAATTAACAATTTCTATTATGTTTCCACTATGAATCCACTATCTTGGTAAAATGACATTCCATACATAGTATGGAATTTGTATTTTGTAGGAATCCCACTCAAACTCAATTATAATTGGAACAATATTATAAAAATATAAAAGTATTATTTTAGTTATTTTATATCATAAATACATTGAACATTTCCCTACATAATATATTTAAATAAATAACAAAATATATGTATGGTTTCTTCTAGTGTTTGTAAAGAGTAAAAAATTTCAAAATTTTAAAAGTACTTTCTCGAGGAATGAATTCATTAACACGAGTATTTATTTTTTCTCTATGCTTTAATATTACACTCCTATATAAAATCCCTATAGATATTATCCACAACTATAGTAATTTTATATTAAACTAATTATAATTTTTTAATGTTTACTTATATTATATAACTATATAATATGACTCATTAAATTGTATTGTATGCATTATTTGGGATATTCAACCACCTACAAAAATGATGCTATAAAATTTATATCAATTTGAACATAAATTTTTATCAACAAAATAATAATAAAAATAATAATATATGGTATTTATTTGATATTAATCTATTAATATGGTTTTATTAAAGTGACATAAAAATGAAATTTCACTTTAAATTAACTTGTTTTTATTAGTTTATGACTAAAAATATTCTCATAAGGAATTATATATTCACAAACCACAAGAATTTATTCTATAAAATGGTTAGGGTAATATATAAAAAAAATTGAAGAAATTATTCCACCCATGTTACTAGTGTAATAACTAGTAAATTTCAATCAATCAAAAAATATCTTGATCACTATTTTAAAACATTTACAGTGAAATCAAAATTTCTAAATTAATATGAGGAAAATAAAAAATAGATTACTTATCTATTCGTAATAAAGGGGTAAATTGAATATTTAAATAGAAATAAATATGAATGATGATCCCAAATAAGTTATTATGATGATTTTTATTAGTATACAAGATGTTAAACAAATTTCATGGGTTTTAGAAGCAATGGTATGGATTTTTTTCCATATTACATTAAAATAGAGGTTTTCTATGTATAGATTTATACATTTGTAAAGTTTTATTTCCATTAAATATATAAAAACTTATAAATTTTTATAATTAGATTGTATTTTGGGTTTAAATTACATCTTTCTATTTATACAACCATTGATTTAAAATTCTCTAAGAATGATTCCTATAAGAGGTAATGACATTATTCCCTCTTTTCGATTTGGAATATTTTTACAACACATTTATTTTTTCATATTGTCGGATTAATATACTTAATACTTATATAATTTTTGTATAAGGTAATTTCATATTGATATTGAATTTATTTTTCAAAATAGAGAAAGGAATAATTTGACTCTATTTATTTCATTGATAAATCATTAATGTTATCACAATATTTTCATGTATATTAATTAAAAAACTAACATATAATGTTTTATGGTTCTTCAATGTAGATTTAATTTATTCTATCTTTATTTTTGAAAAGATATATATTTTATATTTATATTCAATTAGATTTAATTTTAAAAAAATAATAGGATATTTATTCTTATTTTCAAAGTCTTTTAAAAAAATTTATAAAGTGATTCACAAATGTGTAAATATTATTTAATTGATCTTATGATTCTAAAGAGATATTTTTAAATATATTTATATTTTTTATTTCTCTATTTTATGTATTTAATCCATGTGTAAATTTTATTGAAAAATTGTTATGTCAAAACTCAGACCAATAAGGATCATACTATTTCTACCCCAAGCCTACTTCCAATATTCAAGGGGTTGGTGACCAACATCAAGTTGTAATTTCAAACACATGGGAGGAATTATCATAAATATCTTATACACACACCCATATATCCAAACCTACAATATAATAAAATGTAAAATAATTGAAACCAACATTTTCATATGTCTCTAATCCCATTATTAAAGTATGAAAATAATGTACTGAATGTGATAAATGAGAAAAATAAAAGCCCAACCAATAATCAATAAAGGGTACCACATAATTCATGGGAAAGAACTACTTTCAAATTCAACCACAAAAAACACATTCTACCAGGCCCAAGCTATGCTCCACTAGATCTCAGTCCTCCCAGGACACCAAAAAATGCATTGTCGTCCATATAAGACACACAACATGTGGGTAGATCCCATGTAGAGGTGTGTATAATAATATATATCAGGACACTATGATAACAACAAAACAAATATAATAATAATTATTAATCTCCATAAAAAGATATATAAGTCAATTTATAAAAAAATAAATCTAGAAATACTCAGGAAGGATGTCCCTCCTCATAGAAGTCATAACCAAACAACCTTCCACATGATTATTATAAAATCAAGGATCATTCCAAGATAATCTCCTCCATGGGTGATACCATCATTAGATACACTCATCCAAGAGTTCATGTTCATCAGGTTATAATCGGGAATGATCATTAATCTCTAATGACAGTTATAAACAGATAAGGGATCACAACCAAGAACACAATGTACACAACAAACCTAATCCTGATCAACACTCTATTCATGGGATCTTACACCAAAAATATTTCAAAACCTATAGAAAAAAACTTATATATAAAGGATAAACACTCTACAGAAGGTGTTCTTGTTTATTCTTTAACACCCAACTAATGGATAAAATGATATATGAGCACAATCTGGTCTCATGGAGGGACAAAAAAACACTACCTTTGAATCAACCTGAATAGGGGATCACAATATATATATATATATATGAATAATTCCACTATTTTCCCAATAAACGAGGGAACAAAATAATAAAGTCAACAAAAACTGGTCCAACTGAAGAAATTATGGTCTCCAAGAACCCTCAATGTGGGTACATGGTGTGTACATGGGGTAGATGGTGTGTCTACCCAACCCATGGTCTTTCTATTTGGTTATTCTTAAAATAAAATTAAATATCTAAATACATGACATGTAAGTGGTCATACATGGAATTTATATATCATTGAAAATTATACTAGTGCTATCTAGTCGTGCATATGTACATCGGGTCGTGTTTGTGTACTATGGCCATGTAAGGGTAATTTAGTCTTCAAGATCCTGGATAACATCCTATTTACATGAAGTGACATCTATTACCCATCACATGGAGTGTGATAGGGTCACAAGACATTCTATATTAAACTCTCCATAGAAACCCTAGAACAACTGTCTACAGTGACACACATCATGTATTTCTTTATTACATATCATGTCAATAAATATCTACATATATTTAAATTTCTTCTTATTCATTTTCCATCAAATTTATTCCAGTACCATCCTCACATATGTTTTTTGATTCTGGGTTTTCAAAAACTCTCATCACAAGAGATTGTAAATTTGGGTTTCATATATTATCAGTAACGGACTCCATGAGCCATTTGTAGTTTCACCATAACAACAAAGATGAAAGGGAACCAATAATATATTTTGGTCCACCTATGATATTATTATATCATTATCACAAATTGATCACACCCTTGATCATGAATTTCACCTATTTTATTGATCCATTGTTCCACAGAATGGTCACATAATGAAAAAATATCATATAATCATATAATAATGGTCCAATGAAAATACTCGTGATGAATGTGTAAAATAACATTGAAGAAATAAACAATAACCAAGATGTTAGGAATAAACATAAACCATTTTACTTCAAAAATTATTAATTTTTTATAATATGAACAATGCAGAAGGATTTAAATATTGATGTAAATAACCACCATAAATAAATAATATATCGATGAGTGAAGAAATTCCTATTTGTGGAATTGAGCTTCCTTCAACACAGCATAATGAATATTATGGAAAATCAGAAATCAAACATCCAACAATGATTTTCAATCAATTGTGGTTGAATAACGTTTCAATGTTGTCTTTATTTTATATATCCATGAAATAAATCGACATATGAGGCTTGATCTGATTTGATATGATGTCATCAAAGAAGGACCATGTAATGGATCCTATCTGATAGTTCATCATAATCAATTGGTTTTGTGTATCACCCTAGGGTCAATGCATAATCATTTATATGTAGAGTATTGGTTCACTATAAGAAAATAAACTTATTTATTTATTTATTTTAACTATATTCCTAATTTTTCTCATAAATGATAGTTACTAACAACGGTTACTCTATGAATTAGAAAAGATATGATTTCTTAACCCAACTCTTGAAACATAATTCTGATTTTAGCTCCAATTTCTGTGTTATAATAATTTTCCATAAAAATAAACTTGTTTGATATTAATATAATTAATATAATTCAATTATTAATTACATGAACACCGATCCTTGAAATATCATTCCATATATGAACCTTACTCTGAAAAAAAAACTCATAAAATATGAAAATAAATACAATGAATAATTATGGACCTTACATTCTCAACACCATTATAAATTTTCCCCGAAAATATAATAATATTCTTATGATTATATGGGAATTAAGCTCACATCTGGGTCTCTTTCTCCTAGGATCTCTCTAGAAGATTAATGTGTTTCCACTAGACAAAAACTAAGAGAATCAATAACTCATGAAAAAACATATCCTTCAAATCACTAATATACTATGTGTACTCAGAAATGGTAGCTCCACACCCAATGTCCAGCTCACCCCAATTGATAACATGTGACGAGTCATGAACAATCCTCCTCATCTGTGGCACATGAAAGAGATCATGTAGGGTGGAACAACTCATGGTAGTCATGCAGTGTCACAGGGTCGCGGTGCAGGTTAGACATTAGTAGTGGAGACGACTCAATTGGAGAAGGATCTTAGACCCTATATGGTTAGACGTATGATTCTAGTTGCCTCGGTTTTAGCTTCAACACTTTTTCATATAGTGGAATCCCAAATTTTTATAAATTTTTCCATCACAGAGAGCCTTGGTCCTCGTATCTTCATTTATAAGGATGTCATGATCCTAGACACTCATTTGGGGATTAGAACGACTGGTGTGGGTCTGTTCAAGGAGTTTCTTCTTGAGGTTGGTGGGTGTCAATTCTTCTGGGACCTCTATGTCATAGAGATGATTGGATTCAATTTCATTCATGGATTGTACTGGATGGTCTACTTCCATGCCATTGATGACTGCTATCACCATCAGGTGAGTTTCATATCACCAGAGGGAGGTTCTCTTCTACACAAGGATAAATGGAATGTCATGGTGAGAAGAGCTAGATCAGAGGATCTTGGGTTGGGAGGAATTACCACCCATATTTCCAGTTTATATCTAGATAATAAGGGGCATCATATATTGACTTTCCTCTAGAGGTGGATCGTTATAGAAATGACATTTCAAATTACTTTTCAGGTTTACATCCAGAGAGAGAGGTATATATATCCATTGATATTGCGATAGGAGTGGTACTGCAGTCCATTACTCCTTATAGTATGGCTACACAAGAGTTACATGAGTTCAAGAAGTAGTTAGAGTAGTTGATGAGAGATTTTCATTCCAATGATTTGGATGTTCTTTCTGGTGTCACCAATATGTATCATGATTTACACTTTCAGTGTTGGTTGGTAGGTATGAAGAGATATATTGTTTTATTTTTTATGAGTTGTTTCACCTATCTACAGGTGAAGGCAGAGCATCAATTAACAACAGGGATTTTACAATTGTTACCCATTCCTGAGTGGTAGTGAAATGATGTCGCGACGGATTTCATGATGGGTTTACAAAGGTCAACTCGGGGGGAATGATGTTGTTTGGGTTTTCTTTTAAAAACTCACGAATGATTCACACTTATTACCAATCAAGAAGACCAATTTTTTTATGAGCTTGGAATTGTGTATATCCAATAGATTTTATAGTTTAATGGGGTTCCACGCTCTATTGTTTCAGACTGGGATTCCAATTTTACATCTTGTGTCTGGTAAAGTCTATAGAGGGAATTAGGTACACAAGTACTTCTAGGTACAGCTTAACATCCCCAGACAGATATAAATTCAAATTTCCGGATTTAGGTTTTGGAGGACATGTTGCGAGCATGAATCCTAGACTTTTTGGGCTCATGGTAGAGTCATATACCCATTGGGAGTTTGACTGCAACAATATTTCTCAAGAGATGATTCCACTACTAGAAAATTTGGGCTGTATCCATGGTTTTATACTGTGGCTATAGGCCTTCAAACTGTGGTTATAGGTAATATCCATGTTTTGAGGAGCCATGGACAAGTTTTTAGTGGCAATATTCCTAGAATTATAGCCCCGATACGGAACTTTTTCTATAGGTCTATATCCATAGTTCAAATCGTGGCTATATGTATACTACCAGAGATCTAACCATGGTAATATCTCTATAGGCACGATTTTGAACCGTGGATATACTAGAGTAGGGACACAATTTTTTTCCACGATTAGAAACCATGGAAATAAGGTCTTAAAAACTATAAAAAATACCCCCTCCCTATGCACAGCCCCCCCCATGTAGTATCCCACCCACTGCAGCCCCCTCCTTCCTTGACACTTGACACTCCCACCATAAAGAAACCCCCCTCTCAAGGACAGCCCCTCCCCTGGAGATCCCCCCTACAAAGCCCCCCTCATGGACATACCGTAGACACCACCACCCCCCCCCCCCCCCAAGACAGACCCTAGACACCCCAGACCCTGGACGCCTCTGTCAGACCCTTGACACCCCCCAAACAGACACTGGACACCCCTGGACAGACCCTGGACCCCCCCCCCCCTGAATAGACCCTAGACACCCACTATCCCTGGACACCCCACAGACCCTGGACAGATTCACCTAAACAGCCCAGACCTGCACCCCCTGTACAACCACCCCACCCTCCTGGACAGACCCTTAAACCCCCCAGAACCTAAACACCCCCACACCCACTAGACCCTAGACAGATCCCCCTAGACATCCTAGACCTCCACTCCCCTAGACAACCACCCCAACCCTCATGGACAGACTGTGGACCCCCCCCCCCCCCAGAACCTGGACAACCCCCCAGACCCCCCAGTCATGCCCCCACACCCATTTCCCCTCTCCCTCCCCTACCAGCCCCCACATGAACCCCATACCAGCCCCCACTTGCACCCCCTTCCAGTCCCATCCCCCCTACATGTTTCCCCCTTCCAATCCCCTCCAATTTAATTTATACATGAAATATACTTATATATTAAGAATTAAATAAATACAAATATAAAAAAACACATAACTACACTTACATGAGTCTCCCTTTATGAAAAACTATCAAGGAAGTCTGGAACCAAATCAAAAGTACCTACAACACAAGGTAGAACATAGTAGTTATCATTCCCTAAAATTATGGTGAAACAAAACATCTTAGAATATTCACAATGAATATAACTCAATAAAAAAGCAAAGTGTAGCCCCCCGTGCTGGACCCCCTGAACAGTAGCCCCCACCCACTACTAGACCACATTGGATAGTAGAACCCCCCCTGCTGGACCCCCCTAGACAACACCCCCCCAGAACCCCCTAGATAACACCCCTCTACTAAACCCTTGGATAGAAACCCCCCTGCTAGACCCCCCCCCCTGAACAACTACCCCCCTTTTGGACCCTCCTGAACTTCTTCCCCCTACTAGACCCCCTGGACAGCAGCCATCTCTTACACATCCCTTGCACACCCCTTACCCCCCCTTGCACCCCCAAGACATCATACACCCCCACACATCTCTTGAACCCCTTACACACACCCCCTTACACCGCCCTAGCACCCCCCTACAGGACCCCGTTACACAACCCCCTTCACCCCCATGTTGTGTGGCTAGTTATATGGAGGTGTTTAGGTGTGTGTTGTGGTTATTACTAGTTTTAGGTTGTGTTGGGAGGGGCTACTCAGGTGGAGGGTTTTATGTTCATAGGGAGTGGTATGCAGGTTACATTGGATGCTTCTTAAGGATGTGGTTGGGAGATAGTGTTTTTATCCAATAGAGACTTATAGAGATTCTCATAGTGGGGTTATAGGTTTCTTGTGGAGGAGTTAGGGGGTGGGGTTGTGAGTTTCATGTTGATGTTGGGAATTATTGGACTTTTGATTATGGGTTCCAGTTGGGGTGATGTTGTTTGGATTTTTCTTTATGGTGTAGTACAGGATACACTTACATGGTGCAGGGTACAGGTTGGTTTGTGAATTATAATATGATTGGTAACATGTTTTGGGTTCATAGAGGTTGGATTTCTGGTGTTTCTTATTTGTGTTGGATTACTATTGTAGGATTCTGTTTCTCTCGATTGTCTAGTTTGATGGATATTGTTTGTGGTGGGTCTGTAGGTGGTGGTTGGGATTAAGTTCACTTGGGTTATGCTCGGTTTCCCCATCTTGTGTATTCTGGTTGTTGATGGTGTAGGGATTTCTATGGTTGATGTTCTAAAATTCCCTTGAGATGCTGGTTGTTGCAGGTTGGAAGGCATGTTTCTAGTAGATGGGTGGTTCTCTTTATAGGGTGGGTGCATGTTGACTACTTGGTGGGTATAGAGGATTTGGATTAAGGGTGGTTATTTTCACACTTTAGGATCAGTGAATGCTCAGGTTGGGTTAGGTGTGGGTGATGCGGGGCACATCAGATGGATGGTACTAGTTAACTTTAATATTTTTAGGCATTCATATGTTTTGTTGGTGCATTTAGATGCATGGTGTTCAGATGGTGATGGATGGGACCAGATGGCGGTCTGGGGATGATTTGGTTTCTAGATAATATTTTGGGTGTTGTGTCTTCTATAAGTTCTTACTGTTATTGGATATGGTGTGGATTAGGGTTCTTTTGGAATTTTGTTTTGGTGTAGTGTCCATTAGTTGCCATGGTAGTCTAGAGTTCATTCCCTCTAGGCTTTGTTTGTATAGGGATGGTGGTCTGGTTGGTTGATGTTGGCTACGAGGCTGGGGGTTCCGTGGTTCTATTTCATTAGATAAAGCTATACTTTTGGATGGGTGATGGATTTTGGAATCTTGTGTGTGGGTGTGTGTGTGTGTGTGTATGGGTGGTTGGGAGTGATCTCATGAATGTGAGTTTGTTGTTGGTTTTTATCATTTGTGATTACTTCTTTTTGGGTTTTTATATTTCTCATTTAGCCGCCTTGTTTCCTTGGTTATACTTCCCGTAGGAGTGATTGTTGGTTTTGTACTTGGTAGATTTTGTGATTCCTTCTACTGGTTTGTAAGTGGTGAATATGCTGGGATGTTATTCTATTTGGTGGGTTTCTAGTGTGTTAATGATATGATACATTATATATATTGGGTATTCATTAGATGAAATGTTGAAACACAAGTGATGGATGTTATAAAAATGGATGTTAAATTAAATGAAAAGGAAATAAAAGGGGAAGGTGGATAATCAATGAGGACCCCAAGGATACTTTCTCCTTGAAACCCTAATTATAAATCACCAAAGAGGATGATCACTCCTTTGATAATCCTTACAAGAATTCACCTAATAACAAAATAAACACAAACATAATAATTTTAGAAAATCTCAAAATTCGTAATTAACATTAAATGGGTACAAAGAGGTGGCTATCCATAACCAAATTTGAGGGATACATTTCAATATTCCTGGCCCAAAAAATATCTAAACCCAAGCCCATGATTTTGAATTTCATGACACAAGTCCAGGGATTTAGGGATCAATATATCCCCCGAGATGACTTTTTTACATCACCATAAAAATATTGGAGATTCCCACCATGACATTAGTGGTTAGGGGCTGGTGAGGGCTGGAACTGGTGGCTGGGGCTATTTTGTAGGTGGAAAAGTGCAGGAATTAGTGTTTTGTTAATGCCTGGGGGGTGGTAACTGGTGTGGTGGCTGGTGCGGGCTAGATTGCAGTTGGATGGGGGCTAGTGCGGGCTCGAATGCAGGTGGAAGGGAGCATGAATGTTGTTGGAAGGAAGATGGTTGTAGGTGCTGGGGGGATGGTGCGTGATAATTAGACGGTGGAAGGGGGGTTGTTGCGGGCTGGAATGCTGGTGGCAGAAGGCTGAAATGAAGGGGAAAGAGGGATGGTGTGGGCTAGATGTGGATGGAGTATGGAAAAATCACGGCATTACCTCAGCGTGACTACGGGCCTGACCGCGGCGTGACCGCGGCGTGTTGGTCCGGTCCAACGACATCTGCGAGGTATAATCTTCTGGCTAGGATTGAAGGGAGTAGGATGAGATGGGGAAACATTCTAGTCATTTCCCCATAGGTATAAATTGTGATTAGTCATTCCCAACATTGATCACAATACTCCTGGAATACTATCACGCTGAACCACCACATGGTACCATCCTAGAGCAAGGAAAAATCACGACATTAACACAGTGCGACCGCGGTGTGACCGCGGAATGACCATAGTGTGTTGGCATGGTCTAGTGACATCTGTGGGGCATCATCTTCCGGCCAGGAGTGATGGGAGTCGGAGTCAGAGGGGAAACGGCCCGGTGGTCGCCCCACCGGCAAAAATTGTCATTAGTCAGTCTCAACATTGATAACAAGACTCATAGAATACTCTCACTATGAAACGTCATGGGGTGTCATCCTGGAGCAGGGCCAAATCACTGCATTACTGCGGCATGACTACAGCTGACCACAGCGTGAACACATCATGTTGGCCTGGTCCAACGACATCCGTAGGGCATCATCATCTATCCAGGAGAAAATGGAGCTGGAGGAGGCGGTGAAACATTTCAGTCACCGCCCCACCGGTAGAAATTGTGATTAGTCAGTCTCAACATTGATCCCAAGACTCCTGGAATACTATCACTGCGATCTGCCGCAGGGTGTCATCCTGGAAGAGGGCCAAATCACGACATTTCTGCGGCGTGACCACGGTGTGTTGGCACGGTCCAGAAATATCCACAGGGAAGAATCTTTCGGCCAGGAGCGAAGGGACATGAGGAGGCGGGGCAACATTCCGATCGTCGCGCCTTCAGCAGAAATTGTGATCAGTCAGTCTCATGATTGATAAAAAGACTCATGGAATACTATCACAACGAACCGTTGTGTGGTGTTGTACATCAACATGGCTAATTCATGGAATTACTATGGAGTGATCGGGGCGTTACAGCTGCGGGACCACAACGTGTTGGCTAGGTCCACGACATCCGCCGGGCAACATCTTCCAGTCAGGAGCGAAGGGAGCAGGAGGTGGTGGGGTGACATTCCAGTCATCACCCCACTGGCAGAAATTGCGATTAGTCAGACTCAACATTGATCACAAGACTCATAAAATTATATCACTACTAACCACTGTGGGCTGTCATCCTAGAGTAGGGCCAAATCACGACATTACCGTGGCATGACCACTCTTTGACTGCGGCGTGACCACAGCATGACCGCGGCGTGACCGAGGCCTGACAGCGGAGTGACTGTGGCGTGACCACGGCATGACTGCGGCCTATTGGCCTTGTCTAGCGACATCTACGTGGTAGCATCTTCCTGCCAGGAGTGAAGGGGGCAGAAGTAGGCAGGGCAACAATCCGGTCGTCGCCCAGCCACCAAAAATTGTGATTATTCTGTCTCACGATTGATTATAAGACTCATAGAATACTATCACTACTAACCGCCACAGGGTTTCATCCTAGAGTAGAACCAAATTACCACGTGACCACATTGTGACAGAGGCATGACCACGGCGTGACTGGGGTGTGACAGCGGCATGATCACGGGGTGACTGCAACAGGACCGCATTGTGACCACAGCATGATGGAGGCGTAACCGCTGCGTGACTGCGGTGTGAGTGCGACGTGAGTGCGGGGTGACCGCGGCCTGACCACGATTTGTTGGCGTGGTCCTGCAATATCTGTGGGGTAGCATCTTCTGACCAGGAGTGAAGGGTGTGGGAGGAGGCAAGTCAATATTCTGACTGTCACCCCGCAGAAAGATGATAGAACATATCAACTATTTAATATGCTATAACAAGGGATCGCCAGAGAAGGTTATAGTGATAAGCACAATGACTTAACATCAAAAGGGAAACAAAATGATGGAAAATAATCACACATCCATCAAAAACCATATAAATATTCATTCACTTTTCCTAAACATGGAAATTTTATTTAGAATATTCAAAGCGTGAAATAGAGTGTCATGGTCAAGGAATATGCCTACTCGGGAAATTTCATTTGAGTTAAACGAGTATGATAAGCCAATTTATATTATAAAAAAAGAAAAACTAACTAGCCACAAAATAAACACCAACAAGAGGCATATGAAAGACTCAAACCCAATCTAAACATGATACAAATAATTATCCCTACTCTTTAGTTTAGAAGAAAGTGAACCTCCATTGGAGGGGTTTTATTATAAAACCATGGCATTTCTTTATCACTCAATTCATTTAATTATATTTAACATTTATTCTAAAACTCATCCATCACAAATCAAATGCCATAATTTATGCAACTAGATCAACATAACTATCACTAAGAGTTTTTTCATATAGACCACCTCCATTGGAGGGGTTTTATTATAAAAACATGACTATATTTATCAATTGAAACAATTATATTAAATAACACTTATTAAAGATATACAATTCAATATAATTAAGAATCATTGAGAATGAAGCCAAATTCAATTTAAAGCATTCTTGAGATAAAGATTCTAGAAGAGGAATCCCACCTCTAGGTAGAACCAAACCATCCACTTCGACTCATGGAGCTTTCTAACTTAATGTTTCTGCTCCCACACTGGGTATACAGACCTTCACACACATACAAGGACACCTAGACCCTATGCACAAACCCGCATGGCCATGAGCATGTTCGAGAGGATCCTTGAACATATGCTAATCTGTATATACAAGTCTCCACTCACCTGTGTATGCGTTTATATATATATACATGGTCAAACATAGCCCCATATGTGCATAATAACTACCATGGTTGACTATACATGTAATGGGGGAACCCACATATATATACATTCTTACCTATGCATAGGCTGGTGAGTCGCCCTTAACATGGCTATTCAAAACCAATGAGCAGGGATCAACACACTACACAAAGTATATCAGGAAAATTAAAACACATAAAGGATGCTACATAACCAGTGAAAAACCAACCAACAACATTAAATACTTATCTAGATTGGGAGAACAATATCCACTCGAACCAACATGAAATGATCCAACAACCTACTGAAAACATAATATAGAGTCAAAAACACTGAAATCCAAAAATAAATGAGGTGCGAGACAAGTAGTAACCATATAATATTACCTCGGATCAAATAGATCGGACTGAATCAATATGAACCTCATTTTCCTCCCTTTTTGAATATAATTACCCTTTTTCCACATAAAGAAGTAAAAGACCAAAGTGGCCAGTGCGATAAAGAAAACAAAATAAAAAATAAACTAAAACATACCTATCTCTTGTGACAATACCTGTCACCGCCGATCATATAAGAACCACAATGTCCCATGGGACAAATCATGTTCCTAAATGAAAGGGGGATATATATCCATGTTTCAAAATGATACTGTCAAATAGTAAATTCATATTAATTAACAATTATTCATCTTGTTAATGTTATATAATTAGTTTGGCTCGAGTTTCATTATTATTTGGTTTTTTCAATACAATTTTTTATCCCACCCGATAATAAAAGTTTACTAGAGGAAAAAATTTCTAATAAAATAAAATATATCATAAAAAAATGGATCCAAACATATAAAGAATGTTGAACATGATAAGAATGAATGTTTGATCATCTAGTCTGATGAGTTATAAAAGGATAAAACAAAAAAATGAAAAACATTGAGACTTATCTAATTGCTCAATTGAATATGCAATTTTCAAACAATAATAAAAACATGAAAGAAGAGAAAACCATGTTTCTTCAACATAAATATTTAAAGTGTGAGAAATAATAATGAGCAAAGAAAATAAAACACTTTGAGGTTCAATGAAATGTGATTTGGTGTTGAGGAAAAATCATAATAACATAAAAGTTGATAAACCCAACTTATTACCATACTTGTTGTTATAAAAGAACACTAGAATAGAAATGTAACATAACACACACTTCACACATATATTTTTTTGAAGGAAAATAATTTTTCAAAATGAATCCTTCATATAGTCTTGTTATTCCATTGAAAAAATCAACATGGATAAAGTAAAAAAAATACATTCTTGATAATAACATCTCTAAAAAATTCCCCCATGCCCCACATCCCCACCCCTCTTGCACCCACTGCTCCACCCCCCTTGCACCCCCTGCCCATGCCCCCCTCCCCCTACCAGTTTTCCCTCCCCCCACTATCCCCTTGCACCCCCTTCCCTGCAAACCACCACCCTCCCCCATCCCATACAGACCACCCCCAGCCCCTGCCCTGCAGACCTCCCCCTTCCCCCTCCCCCTACCCCCTCCACTCACCCCCTCCCCCTAACCTGTAGACCTCCCCCTTCCCTGAAGACCTCCCCCCTTCCCCATGCACCCTCCACCCACCCCATGCCCCCTTCCCCTTATCCCCTACCCCAACTCCCTACCCATCCGACCACCCCCTCCCCCTAACCCAACATTGTGCCCCCTCCCCCTCCCCCTGAAGACCTCCCCCCTTGCCCCTGTGCCTTTCCCCCTAGCCCTCAAGGCCTCCCCCCTCCCCCTTGCTCCATGAAACCCTCCACCCCCTCCCCCCTGCCACACGCGGTATAATTTTATCTACATGAACCTAATTCCAAGAAATCCTCTAGAGCAGTGTATACCTTGAGGGTAGAATCCATATTTTATACTTTCCAATCCAGTGGGTGCTTTGTTGAATCAGGTGTTGAAAGAAGTTCTTGGAATAATGTATTCCCTTGGGAGCAGGTTCCCAGATGACCCTGTCATCCGACATTTGATATTCATAATTAGATATAATATTTGTAATATCATCACGAGAGTTTCCCAGATTTCCATCCGATCCTTGATAGTGATTCCATGTTCTATGGACTAGACAGTTGAGCTAATCTACTTAACCAATGGGGTTCTCAACCAGTTTTTACACCATAATTTGAGAGGTTATTTCCTGTTGACCAACTAGAACGATGACCCCGTAATCCATAGGGATATTTATCTCAATCCAGTACATAAATAAGATTCCATGAATATCGAGTTCCCTATGATTATTGTATCATGAATCCTTGATCTGAGAAACATTAGAGTCTCAGCCTCTTGGTGAATATCACCTGAGAAATAAGTCCTAGTGATTTCCTCATGAACATTATTCAAGAGGCATTCAAGAGCATTTATTTCTTCATCCAGTATACTGAATTTTCTTTTTATAAAATCCTTTAATCTGATCTTTATCATTTTGATATTCAAGATGCAACTTAGAGGGTTAATATTATAGGTGCTTGAACCCCATTTTTCCTGGATAATCATTGAGAACTATGGAAGAGAAGACCACGTGTTATTGAACATGCATTTTTCTCCAATTGCTGGACTCTTTTTGACTTTCATGATGTGTTTGATTCTATTGTCTTGTGAAAAATTTTAACAGATTTCTGACTTTTCTCAGGTTGATTGTGATACAGAGCTGACTTTTCCAGTACTAGATCCCTAACAGGTGTAATACATGCTTGATCATCCATTAGCTTCTCGGGTAGATCATGTAGATCCTTTCCAGTTCTGATAGTCTACTTTTGTTCTGTTTCATTCAAAACTATGCACATGCCACTAGATATAGAATCATTCAAATCCCATGAACTAATATCCATAAATAAGTCCTCATCTTGCATGTCAAGTGTAATGGAAAGGATATCCGAAGTCACCTTCTTATTACCTTCAAAATCATGGAAATGTGTTTCTACTATATTATTAACTTATTTAGTCACCGTGTTTCCATTAGGTTCCATAGTTTTTTCCTCGTGCATATTTACATCATTTCTAGCATAACCATCCTATATGCTCTCAACCTCCACCACCAAAGCTTCCCACGATGAAGTAGCCCCATTATTATTTTCCAATCGCAATCGTTTATTTGATTCAATTTCCTTCCTAGGTCTCCTATTGACAGAATCAACATTTTCCCTCTTGAAAAATCTCTCCAAGCCTTGTTCGTGTTGGAAGGTTGAACCATCTTCTGGAAAAATCGACACTACTACAGAATATTTCCTACAATTTTACAGTTATTATAGAATCAAGGAAGGTTCTATAATTCAAATATTACCTCTATATAGTGATCATTTTAAACCAAGGAAATTCGGTTTGGTAGAGGAACTTCCAAATATTTGTTATTATTCATAATATACTATCATGGAATCTGATTAATAATGTGAACTTTAACGAAATATTTGACTCCCCATAGAACATAAAGAGATAGATCAGGGATAGTTCTAGTAGTGGAGACTATTCAGAAAATAATATTTATTATCCTATATTCCATGAATATGGGATGAACCACCCAATTTAATATATTAGCAAAATGAGAATATGCGTTGTGACTGAGAAAATATACTGAAAGAAAATAATTTATGAGGGAAAATTGAATAGTTTAGTAAATGTAATGGATATGAATATTGTTCTCTCAAAAATAAAATCAATAGATGAATGTTTGAAATGTGTAAATATTGGGAGTTATAAAAATCAATTATCTAGGGTAAAATATTATGATGGAAATAATGAATGGTTTATGAGTAATAGTTATATTACTGATGACAAAGAGATTATGAATGATATATAAGAGGAAATTGGTGTTCAGGAATAATAAAATGAATAATATATAATGGTTTGATAAGGAAGTCAGATGAATAATGAGTTTATATATTATAATTAAAGATATTAATCCTAAAATATATAAGGATAGATCAATATATTGTCTTCACTAATAATTCTCAAGAGTACGTTGAATGGTTTTAATGATCTGGAATTTTTTTAATGCACATGTGATATTTTATAAAAAAACACATGATTAAGGGATTATAACCATTAATATGTTCTTCATATTGTGATAATGATAATTAGATATGGGGATGATTTAAATGGATACAAAAAATTGGACTGTAATGATTACCTTTGAATTTAATAAATATTTATTAACACAGTGATATATTCAATCATTGATTGAGTTTACAACATTATTATATTTATAGAATATACCCAAGAATGTGTATAGGGAATGAAGGGGAATTTATAGTTTTAATAAGGGCTTCTGGTATCATAAATTATAATCATGTTTCCTGAGATTACATGATAAATGTATTCACATGTCTGTTATGTGGAAAAAAATAGCTACAATATTATATATGGGTGATCAATGTTATGCTTATTTTTAAAAATTTAGTGACCTAATTTTTAAATCATCAGAATTTAATAATTTTGAATGGTAATAATGCTAAAAATTTATGGTATAGTTTATGTATAACTTTGGATGTGGTTTTAATGATTAACTTATTACATAACAACATAATGATTTTTCCATATTGGAAAACCATTGTTAACATTTATTAACTAAATATAGAATTATTGACTTATAATTATTTTAAATATATTATTTACTCTTTCAGTCCGGAAGAATTAAATTAATGGAGTTAGAGATGAAGTGGGTATTGATCATCTCATACCCCAAGGTTTAGATTGTTCTTAGGAAATGGAATGAAATAATGTAATTATATATTCTATTGAAAATAATTCAACATTATGAAGGTGATGTCGAAATAAAATGTTTTCTGTTATTAATAAATTTTTATGTTATCAATGAACTTTTTCACATCTATTTAGTTTCTGGTTTTTTGTTATTTACATTCTCAACATCACCCACATTATTGTGATTTATGTTATTTGTCAGTCTCTCTAATTATAAACTCTTTTCATCAATGTCTGAATCTTAACATCAAACCTACATTTTCCTATGTGGAAACATTGTAATTAGTTACTTGAGGTAACATTTATTTTTCCATAATTATCATATTAATAAATGTTCTTTTTCTATTTTTTAATGTGGGTTTCTGAAAATAAATGATCAAATGTTAAACATTTCTTCTCCAAGATTAATTTTGAGAGTGAAATTCATTTTAAGTGAGGTAAATTGTAAGACCCTAACATTTTTTGAAATTATCTTTATCAGATAATATTAGTCATTCACATACATTTTGTTACATGAAACACGGTGTTTAGCTCATGTTACACACAATACCGACTTTATATTGTGTTACACACAACAAAGAGTCTAAATAAATGATGACATATAATTAAAATATTAATATATAATATGATATTAATCACCTCAACATTTGAATGGAGAGGATAAAGAACATTATCTAAATTATGAAAACATATGGTTTAAATAATTATATATAATTAACTCATTGTCTCCAATTAATTATAAATGAAAATTAACACATTATTCTAATAATAAAAAACATTTTCTTAAAAATATATTTATATATAA
The DNA here is from genome assembly GCA_963277665.1 of Viscum album. NCBI lineage: Eukaryota > Viridiplantae > Streptophyta > Magnoliopsida > Santalales > Viscaceae > Viscum > Viscum album. The sequence continues at coordinate 1,183,489,667 of OY728159.1, forward strand.
AAACACGTTGTACCATAGTAAATTAATAGAATCACATTTTGTGTATTACTTAAAAAAAATTAATATATTATATGTTCGATTACATATTCTATATTAAACTTTTTTTATTTATAAAAAATATATAAAAAAATCTAATATTAAACTGATACTCTTTTTTTAAAAAAAAATAGTGTTGTCGCCTTTTGAATGCTTATGTTAAATTTAATTTAAACACGTTTTATAAAATTTATTTTTAAAAATAAATTTAAATTTTCAAACAAAAATATAAAAATTATCTTAGGATTATTTTATAATATATTTATGAATAATTTATATTTTGTATATTATTAGTAGTGCACAAATTTAATTGAAATCTTCTTTTCTCTCTTAAAAACCCTGCTTTCTCATCATGTATGCTGCATTAATTTTATAAAAAAATTACAAATTATGATAATAGAATATGGAAAAGAGAATATTGGTTTGGAATAATAATAATTTCTATAATAAAATATGGTTACAATTATTTTTTGGAAAAAATTAATATTGAAAAAATATATTAATTTCTGTAGTGAATGTTAAAATTAGAATACCGGGGGGTTAAACTAAAAATATAACTTTTAAAAATTATATAAACTTTTTGCAAGATCCACTATATGGAAATATTTACACCATATATCATATAGATACAATAATGGATTATTAATGGATATTTTTTACATTGAAAAAAAAAATTAATTATTTTTTTTAAAAACAAAAGTGTGACACTCACCTCACATATAAAAGGCCACACCTTGTCTTATCCTATCTAAACATTCAATCACATTTTGTTCACATAATATATTCCAATGTTACTTCCTATAACATAGTTGGGTATGATGATATTTTATAATTAAATATAATGAGATTATATTAATGTTATTATTAGGACCTATACCCATTTTCACTTCGATCAAATGGGTTATGAAATCATTTACGTGTGTACGGAAGACTACCACCTCACGAAACGATGCCATTTCTCCCATTTTCATATATCACGGTTGGGTATGATGATCAATATAATGAATATAGATTATATTTATAACATAATTATACCTATGGAGTAATTATAACATATGTAATATTTTATATCAATTTCCATGTGAGGTTCGATAACATAGATATTGTGTGAGGTAGACTCTCGTCTCATGATGCAATGCGATTCGATTTTCTGTAACACTTTACATTGAAAATAATAAGGATATATATTTTTGATATACATAACATAATTATAATATTTATAACATATATATCAATATTAAATGATAATTTATCATTTTAATTATAAAATTTTCACTCACTGAACGATGATAACATCATTCATGTGCGTGTGGGATACGACATTCACGAGTCGATGTGACTATCTTTTCATCAGCGCAACACATGGATGATATGTATTAGTACATATATATAATTAATATTTTATTTATTATATAATTAATATTTATAAAATTTAATATATTAGATTCATCCATTCAATTATGATAATTAAAAAAATGAAATGGTAATCATTCATAAGAACAGACAACTGTCACTATGATTATAACATATGTCATCTCTCAAAACCGTAATTCCTCATTAGAATAAAAATTAAAATTTATGTATAATTATTATAATTATTTCACTATTTTTACTCACTATATTATGTATCCATTTTAATTTAAGATGTCTAAAAATAACACATAAAATCATATACCAAAGGCAAGTGTCTATTAACTGGAACATTACTATAACATGGAATAATAAATAAATTGGTAACAAAAAGATATAAGTAAATAATAGTTGGTATTATATATATTTTTATGTTTATGTAATATATTTATAAGAAACATAAATTTATAATACACATGGTTTGAATATTTACTAAGAAAATCAAGACTTAAGTTGTCTGATTTCTGTCTCACTTTTTACTTATGTGAGACACATTCCATATTCACCACCTATTTATATTATGTGTAGTATATAATTCAAATGATTATAACTTTTAATCTATATACCTAATATTATTGGTATTTAAATATGTATTTTTTATCTCTCTTTTGTGGGGTTTATGGTTAAAAATTCACCAAATCGTAAGATGATATTTTTCTCAATACTCTTTCGTTGAGATGTGTGTTATGTTAAATACATGTATTCACTCATGAGTGTATATAAAGACCCTTTTACATGTAAAATAGTGGATAAATTTATCATAATGATATTTTATGTTTCACTTTATGTTATCACATCATGGTTCTTACAATTCAATGTGACTGAAGTTGTAATGATTTTATGTTATAATCTAAACTAATATGAGGATTATTTAAAAATGTGATACACATGATAAAATATTGTGTTCCATATCATAAATACACATTTTTTAATTTTTTTTTGGTTATTCATGATATTTCCATGTAATAATACAATTATCAACACTTTTTTACTCAAATCTATATAGTAATTGTTTTTGAAAATATCTGAATTTATTTACATATTTGGTCAAAAAGGAATTTATTCCATAAAAAAGTTTTTTAAAATGCTTTCATAAATGATTTGTTATTATAAAATTATTTTTCATGTGAATTTTTATTTATGATGGATTTTTTAATAATTGTTTTTTATTTGAATATTAACTTATTTTTCCATTAAATCCTTATTTAGATTTTAATTAAAATGTGAAAGGATATTGTATAATTTGTATGACATGATTGAATCATCCATTAATCATGACCATACTTTTTTTTGAATATTATTTTTGTTAGTGTTCAGGGTTATTCTTTCATGAAATACATTTTCAAATGGTTTTATGTTTTCTAAAATGTTTCTATTAATAGATACTTTTGTTAATTTTTTTTGAAATTATCTATCAAAATCATTTCTATATACGATAAAATACGTTAATGTAACATATTATTTAATGAGGATATGATTGAAAGATTCTATTCTTATTTATTCTTTGAATGGTTTATGGTCATGATGAAAAGCTGATTGTAAAACTCATTTCACTACTATGTAGTAAACCATGATAAAATTATTTTTAAAGTCGCTTCATTTTGTTCACATGTTATGCTAAAAAGTAATATTTAAATGAGGAAATTATTATGATACCTATCACCTTTCCATATTTTATGATATAATTATGTATTTATGAAACCCCTTTTATGTCAATGGTTTTCATAATATTATTTTTAATGTTTTTTTTCACGCATATGTATGCTTTTTGTTATCTGATGATGAGGACATATATCTTATTCCAATGAATTTGGTAATGAAAAATATTTTTTGATAATAGTTGTTACATAAACATCCAGGATAAGAAAATAATATTTACTATCCAATATTCCAAGAATTTGGGAAGAACCACCCAAGAGAATATATTAGCAGAATGAGAAGATGTGTTGAGACTGAAAAAATAGACAGAAATAAAATAATAGATGAGAGAAAATGCAATAGTTTAGTAAATGTAATGGATATGAATATTGTTCTCCCAAAAATACTATCAATAGATGAATTTTGGAAATTTTTAATTATTTGGAATTATTAAAAACAAAGTGCTAGGGTAAAATATGATGATGGAAATCCAGAATGGTGTTTGAGTAATTGTTATCTAACTGATGACAAAGAGATTATGAATGATATAAACAAAGTAATTGGTGTTCAGGAATAATAAAATGAATAATATTTAATGGTTTGAGAAGGATGATAGATGAATTATGAGTTTATATATTATAATCAATGATATTAATCCTGAAATAAATAAGGATAAATCAATATATTTTCTTCACTAAGGATTCTCAAGAGTAAGTTTAATGGTTTTAATGACCTGGAAATTTTATTAATGGAATGGTGATATTTTATTAAAAAACAAATGATTAATGGAAGATAACCATTAATATGTTCTTCATGTTTTGATAATGATAATTATATGTAGGGATGATTGATATAGATACAAACAAATTGGATGGTATTGATTACTGTCAAATTGAATAATGATTTATTGATAAAGTGGTATATTAAATCATTGATTGAGTTCACGACATTATTATATTAAGGGAATATACCCAAGAAACTGTATAAGGTATGTGGAAGAATTTAAGTTATTCATAAGGGGTTGTGGTATCAAGAGTTATGATCATTTTTCAAGAGATTACATGATAGAGGTATTCACATGTCTGTTATATGGAAATAAATAGCTATAATATGATATATGGGGGATTAATGTTTTGGTTATTTTTAGAAATTTAGTGATATAATTTTTAAATATTTTTAATTTAATAATTTTGAATGGTAATAATGCTAAAAATTTATGGAATAGTTTATGTATAACATTTGATGTGGTTTTAATGATTTACTTATTAATTCACCATATACATATTTTTCTATATTGGAAAACCATTGTTAATAATTTTTATCTAAATATAGAAGGAATGACTTAAAATTATTTTATAAATATTATTCACTCTTTCAGTCATGAAGAATTAAATTCTTAAAGTTAGATATGAAGAGGGTATTTATTATCTCATAACCCAAGTTTGAGATTGTTCATAGGAAATGGAATGAAATCAAGTAATTAAATACTCTATTAAAAATAATTCAACATTATAAAGATGATGTTGAAATAAAATGATTTATGGTATTAATAATGTTTTATGTTATCAATGACCTTTTTCACACCTATTTGGTTTGTGTTTTTTTGTTATTTACCTTCTCTACATCACCCACATTATTGTGATCCATGTTATCTGTCATTCTATATAATTATACATTCTTTTCATAAATTTCCAAATCATAATTTCAAAACTATATTTTCTTATGTGGAAACACAATAATTAGTTATTGGAGGTGACATTTATTTTTCCATAATTAAAATTTTAAAATATGTTTTGTTTTCAAATTATTTTGATTTGGGTTTCTGTAAATAAATGATCAAATGTTAAACATTTTATCTCCAAGATTATTTTTTAGAGCAAAATTCATTTTAAGTGAGGTAAATTATGAGACCCTAACATATTGTGAAATTACTTTTATCATATAATATTATTCATTCTCATAAATTCCGTTTCATGAAACATAGAGTTTATATTATGTTACACACAATATCGACTTTATCTTGTGTTACACACAACAAATATTCTAAATAAATGTTGAAATAAATTTAAAATATTACTATATAATATGAAATTAATCACCTCATCATTTGAATGGAGAGGATAAAGTATATTATATAAATTATGAAAACATATGGCTTAAACATTTATATATTATTAGCTCATTGTATACAATTATTTAGAAATGAAAATTTAAACATCATTATAATAATAAAAATCATTTTCTTAAAAATATTTTTATTTTTAAAAACACGTTGTACCTCATTAAATTAAAATAATCACTATTTGTGTATTATTTAAATAAAATCAATATATTTTATATTTAATTAAATATGATACATTAATCTTTTGTTATTTATATAAAATATAAAACAATAAATATAAAATTATACTGAAACACTTTTTTTAAAAATAGTGTTGTCGCATTTTGAAAACTTATTTTAAAATTATTTTATACATGTTTTATAAAATTTATTTTGAATAATAAATTTAAATTTTCAAACAAATATATAAAAATTATCTTTTGATTATTTTATAATATATTTATGAATAATTTAATTTTTTGAATAGTTAAAAGTACTAAAATTTAATTGAAATATTTTTTTATTTAATTTGTTAATAAATATAAATTAATTTTTTAAACTGGTTATAAATTAAATATAGTTCAACTGTAAAACAAATAATCCAATTTTGTCTCTTTAATGAATCTCATATATATATTTGATATAAAAACATTGTCAACTTTCTAACATTTTCTCTTGAAAACCCTGCTTTCTCATTGTGTATGCTGCATTATTTTAGATAAAATTTTCAAATTACGATAATAGAATATGGAATGGGGAATAAAGGTTTGGAATAATAATAATTTATATAATAAAATATGGTTAACATTATTTTTTTTGGAAAAAATGAATAGTGAAAACAGTAAATATTAATTTCCATAGTGAAGGTAAAAATTTGTTTACTAGGGGTTATAATAAAAATATAACATTTATAAATTATGTAAATTTTTTCCAAGATCCACTATATGGAAATATTTAAACCATATATAATATAGTAACAATAATGGTTTATTAATTGATATGTTTTACTTTCAAAAATTTTTTTTGAATTATTTCAATAAAAAAACACAAGTGTGACACTCACCTCACATATAAAAGGCCACACCTTCTCTTCTCCTATCTAAACCTTCAATCACATTTTGTTCACACAATATATTCCAATGTTACTTCCTATATCACAGTTGTGTATGATGATATTATTTAATTTAATTTAATGAGATTATATTAAAGACATTATTAGGACCTATACCCATTTTCACTTCAATCAGACGAGTTATGAAATCATTCTATGTGTGTACGGAAGACTACCACATCACGAACTGATGTCATTTTTTCCATTTTCATATGTCATGGTTGGGTATGATGATCAATATAATTATTATATAATATATTGATAACTTAATTATTCATATGGAGTAATTATATCATATATAAAATTTTATATCCAATTCCATATGAGGTCCGATAACATAGCTATTGTGTGAGGCAGAGTACTGTCTCATGAAGCAATACAATTCGATTTTCTGTGAAGATTTAAATTGAAAATAATAAGGATAAATATTATTGATATACATAAAATAATTATAATATTTATAACATATATATCACTGTTAAATGATAATTTATCATTTAATTTATTAACTTCTCACTCACTAAAAGATGATAACATCATTCATGTGTGTATGGATTACGAAATTCATGAGCCGATGTGACTCTCATTTCATTAGAGTAATACATGGATAAAATGTATATGTACATATAAATAATTAATTTAATATTTATTATATAATAATTAATATTAAAATTTAATATATTAGATTCATTCATTCCAATATGATCATTGAAAAATCGAAATGGTAATCATTCATATGTACAGACAATCGTCTCTATGATTATAACATATGTGATTTCTCAAAACCATAATCCATGATTAGACATAAAATTAAAATTACTTTATAAATATTATAATTATTTCACTATTATTACTCAATATATTATCGATCCATTTTAATGTATGATGTATAAAAATAACGCATCAAGATATATATGAAAGGCAAGTGTCTATTAACTAGAACATTTATTTAACATGGAATTATAAATAAATTTTTAACAAAAAGATATATGTAAATAATAATTGGTATGATATATATTTTTATGATTATGTAATATATTTATAAGAAACATAAATTTATTAGACTAATGGTTTGAATATTTACTATGTAAATAAATGATTATGTTGCGGGATTTTCGTCTGAATTTTTACTTATGTGAGACACATTCCATATTCACCACTTATTTATATTATGTGGTGTATATAATTCAAATGATTATACTTTTTAATGTATATACCTAAAATTATTGAAATTTAAATATCCATTTTTTATATCTCATTCATGGGGTTTATGGTTGAACATTCACAAAACTGGAAGCAGATATTTTTCGCAATATTCTTTCTTTGAGATGTGTGCTATGTTATATACATGTATTCATTCATGAGGTGTATATGAAGACCCTTTTACATGTAAAATAATAGATAAATTTATCATCATGATATTTTATGTATCATTTATATTATTACATCATGGTTCTTACAATTCAATGTGACCAAATATGTAATTATTTTGTGTTATAATCTAATCATTTATGAGGATTATTTAAAAATGTGATTCAAATGATAAAATATTATGTTCCATATCATAAATACACATAGATTTTATTTTTTGTTTGTTATTCATGATATTTTCATGTCATAATATAGTTATTAACTCTTTTTTACTCATATTTATATAGTAAATGTTTTTGAAAATATCTGAATTTATTTACATCTGTTGTAAAAAAGGAATTTTTTCCATAACAAAATTTTTTTTAAAATGATTTCATAAATGATTTATTATTCAAAAATGATTTGTCATCTATATTTATATTTATGATGTATTTTTTATTAATTGTTTTTAATTTAAATATTTATTTATTTTTATATTAAATCGTTATTTGGATTTTAATTAAAATGTGAATGGATATTTTTTAATTTTTTAGACATGTATGAATCATCCCATAATCATGACCTTCCTTTTTTTGAATATTATATTTATCAGTTTTCTGGGTTATTCATTCACGAAATACATTTTAAAATTGGTATATGTTATCTAAAATGTCTCTATATTTGGAATGTTTAATTTTGTTAACAATTTTTTGAAGTATACTATTCTTATTTATTCTTTTAAGGATTAATGGTAATGATAAAAAGCTGATTGTGAAACTCGTTTCACTCCCATGTGGTAAACCATGATAAAATTCTTATTAAAGTTTCTACTTTTTATGCACATGTTATGCTATAAAGAAATATTGAAATGATGAAATTATTATGATACCTATCTCCTTTCCATATTTTATGTTATAATTATGTATTTATGAAACCCATTTTATGTCAATGGTTTTCATAATATTTTTTTTTATTTTTTTTGGCTCGCATATGTATGCTTTTTATTATATGATGATTGGGACATATATATTATTCCAATAAATTTGGAAATTATAAATATTGTTTTATCATAGTTGGTATATAAATATCTAGGATAAGATCTAAACTAGGTTACAAGAGTGGTTATCCAGATAAAAAACCATGTACTAGGGTGGTTAGCCCATGGTTAAAATAGGTACACAGGTGGTTATCCCAATCCTAACATGTTATGAATGTCTTGTTTTATATTCTTGAAATAAAAATATCTATGATTATTTATATCATAAAAATATATGTCTAATGACAATATTTCTCTCTAATGTTTGTGTTATTTGATTTTATTATGACAATATTATTGTTAATTTCAATTATGTATGCCACAAATCATGTTTTTGATTAATTTGAGGTTTTGTTTGAACTTCGTATTTTATGTTCATCATCCCAACCTGTTATTATAATCATACAAAATGATATGATCATATATCAATATATATTATTTTTCTATTACTAGTCATCTAATATCACCCTTTATTATGTTTCATTTCTCACAGTTGGAGACAACGAATATCATTCACCAAATAAAGATTATTATGTTCCATGATTGCAAAGGAATTACAAATTTATTATCCTTATGAATGTGTTTGTGTAATTTATTGATTATTAATATAAAAATATCTAATATCCATTCATAAAAATATCGTTTCACTATATGATCTATTTGATATGTCTATATATTCCTTTTTATAATATTTCCAATGATTTTTTATATTCATTCTAAACAATTCTCTGTTTTATAAATGCAGAAAAGAGTTATCGATAAATATTTCAAGGTCTATAAATGATCAGACCATTTATTTAATCAAATGTAGATAGTATATGATAAAGTATATGAATGAATATAATTCATATTATGTGACCATATGATTTTTCAGGAATCCTGGGATTTGTTTTTATCAATGGAAAATAAACTGTAAAAACCTATTAGCTATCACATAAAACATTTAATAAAACCCAAGTGACCACACATCTAGTAGGATCGACTGGATGAGAATCTTGTTGACTATAAAGTAAATTTCTAGAAACCATGTAGATATCTCACCATGTATGTAATATACCATACGAATTAAAATATCAATCCTTACCAAGTTATCAATGAAAATAAAATTTTTTCGACCATAGAGTAAAAAATATAAAATTATTTAAGAAACGATGACATAGATTTTGACATGTAAAATTAATATATTTGCAAGGATGAAATTAAAAATTTAAATCTTTCATAAATAAAGTTTATATTATTATTTTTTATACTAATCCATTAAAAATTATGACTGGAAATAAATATATTTGAGAATCATTAGAGGTTCTAATATTTTCTACTAAAATATGAGGATATTAATGATGATTTTCCAAAAGATATTTTTTAGAGATGATCTTTCTAAAGAAAGCCAAAGATTAGAAAAAGGAAAGAACATATATATTAAAGCACAAGTAATTTTATGAAAAATGATAAATAAGAAGAATATGTACTGTTTTTTATGTTTCTATAATACAGTTCCAGAACTAAATCAGTACATTAAATAAATTTAAAATGTATTCATGAGTTTTTTGAATATTAAAAAATAAAAATGACAATAGGGGAACTATATATACCAAAACAGACTAGTATACTCTGATTCATTGACCTCTAATCTTTATCTAAGTCTATCTTATTTGGTTTTTTGTTTTCTGTTTGAATTACATTTGTAAATCATATGAAACATCTCCCAAGATCAGCTGAATAGTGCAAGGCACATTCTCTCTCTTACTTATCTATGAACCAATATATAACAATGGAAAATTTTGAACATACTAGAAATTCTATATGTTTTTGATTAATTTCATTTCTCCAAAAAACTCATGTGGATGATGATTGATTCCATTATAGTCTTGTGAGATTTTTATTAAAAACCGATCCATGTTGGGAAACAAATTTTTTTGTTAATAAACTACATGGCAGTATGTTATTACTAAGTGGAGTGTATTAAATATCAGTATGATACCAAAACCTTTAATTAAAATAATATTACATGTTTATTTATTTTAACAAACACTTATTAAAATGATATATTAAATTTTTTAACTATTATATTTATCTTTATGTCTGTTTCTATAAACTAAATTTTATTATAGTAGATCATTTTCAAGATATATAAAATATATTAAATGTTAATTTATGTATCCAATGATAAATATTTTTTTGAATAATTTCTAGATAAAAAATGATATTAATCTATAATTTTACTCAATTTGTCTTTTTACTTATTTTTTGTGGAATTATGTATTATATTATTTTAATAGAAAATTTTATTAGAATCTCAATTCACTACCTCATGAGTGTTTCACTTTGATAAACATTTTTCATTAATGTTTTTTCAAAAAATATAATTTTGATATTATGTTATTTTTTCCAACGATTTTAAATATAACTTTGATAAAATATATATATATATATATATATATCTATAATATTATTATTTTCGGTGCTAAAACTAAGAAAACAAAATATTTTAATCGAAAAATTAAGGAAAATTTATAGATCTAATTGAGATTTCATTCTTTTACATGAGGTTGATATATGAACTGAAAAGGAATAAAAATATAAAATACCCAAAAATGAAAAAAACTCAAGGGATTATTCATTAAATGAATCCTAAGATTCAAACTGTAAATATTTTAATGCTATGTACTATGATTTAGTGGAATATGTTTTGAGTAGAATATATTCCTATTTTATTAATTTTGAGATATGGGATACACTGGATATTTCTCATGAAGGAACATACAATATTAAAGAAATTAATTTATATGATTCAAAAATTATATATTATTCTTTTAAGATAAAGATTTATGAATCCATTTTTTAAATGTATATCATGATTAGTGAGATTTTAAACATGAATCATGCACTTGTAATGTCAATTATTGATAAGGATCAAGTAATAATAGATTTGAGATTTCAACATAATAGGTGGAGTGGAACATCAATTTCTATACGAGAACCATGTGATATAATTATGTTCCATATTATATATATTAGTGTTAAACTCATAGTGTTCAGTGAATAATCACTAGTGAAAAATGTGGAAGTGGTTGAAGTAAAGAATAAGTGAGTAACCCTAAAATCTTCTAACTAAAAACTAAAAGAGAGAATCAAAATGAAATTAATATTTTAAAATGAAAACCTTTATAAATTGATGTGGAAATAGATAATCTATCAATATAGTTTAAAATGTTCTATAAGAACTTTAAGTTGATAAACAATTTAAATTACATTTCAAGTTTAAAAATATAGAAAACTAGAGGAATGAGTGGGAAAATAATGACTCCATAAATGAAATAATATTCATTAAATTCTAGAGGAATGGAAAAATAAAATAATACTATCCTAAGATAAAATACATAAAAAATTATGAGAAAAAAGATTCAATTATATAAAGGGAATTAAAATCTGGTTTGAGAACATCTAGAGAAAGTTCAAGTTACTCTAACATTGAATGAAATAATAAAGAAAAATTGTGTTAAATGATAGACATGTCTATGAAATAAAATATATATTTTGTTTATCATTAGTTCAAATATAAAATTTTTATTAGGCATAAAATTCGAGAAATAAGAATTGTGATGATTTATTTTAATATTTTAATATTATATAATATATATTTAATAAATTGAAGGTTAAATATTAAAATTTATTAAATAACCATGCTATATCATCTCACAACAAATCTAATTTTTCTATTAAAAATAGATAAAAATATATAATTGATAACATAAAACAAAAAACTAATGATGTAAAATGTTATATTGATGAAGGATGTTGAGATTTTAACTAATGGTAGAAATACTATAACAATTATCCTTGGTAAAACTACTTCTAAATATACCATAGGTATTGGTCACAGGCTTGGAAAAGAGAAATTTCATAAGAACAATTTTATACGTAGTTCTATTTATTCTATGTTTGAATTTCTTCATCCCTCAGAACAAGTGTTATCATTAAGAATCACTACTACCAGGCAGTTTTCATTGGGTTTAGTTATGGAACCAGAAAGAGCCAACAATTCCTTATCTAAAGGAACCTACATTCCAAATGCATGAGTTTTTTAGTTTTGATCCTACGATACCTAAGAACATGCATTGGATGAGAGGATGGGATATCAGGCTTATCACACCATTTTAAGGGGAATTATTACCTACTCCTAGAATATCATAATAAATTATAAATATTATCATGAATCTTAATTTATTCACTAAGTATAACATATGTTTCTCATGGAATTAGTAATTAATTATTAGCATCAACATATTTTAGAATCAACTGTTTGTATTCGAGGTTCCTCACTAATGGAGACATCCGTATGTATTATAGTTTCTCCATATATGGTATCTTCATATACTATATATAGATTCTTTTAACCATCGTTATGATAATACTGTTTTTAAGCCACTTTTTGGGGCACTATGGAATTTATTGTAATCCAGGGAGATAATGGTTTGTTTTGATGTTGGGATCGTACTCATAAATATGTTACCTTTGTATCTTTGTGGATAGAATTAGAACCCTCATTGTTCAGTGATGCTTAATGGGACACATCATTCATTTTAAGGTGACGTGTTAAGGACCTAGATGTACAGTTTAATGTCATGTGGTAAGGACATCAAAGTGTAAGATTCTTAGTCAAAGCTTGGTGTTTGACTTATGCCCAAGAATCTCAAGGAACATATAAAATAAATGAGTTTCAAAGATGGATTATACCCTTCTTGGAATATGTCAAAGTAAAAACATGGTTTTTTTATGTTTTTGATTTAATCCTCTGAGAGCTTACCTACATCGGCCGTTTGGATGGGAGTCAAAGACCACATATTTTGTTGAGTATCATAGTAGAGTATCGTACTTTGAGATAAAATAGGTTTTAATTACTTCCAAATAATGATTCCTTGGTGATTTGGGGGTTTAATTTGTGGATTACACCGAAGGAAGATTCCCATTTGTTGATTAAATGAGATAGAGATCGAGCCTTAAGATAGCTTTTTATGTATCCTATTTATGGTGGGAATTAAAGTTATCGTAGTTCATTCAATATTTAAGGGGTGTATGACCCTTTGAGACAAATAGTTTAGGTATTACTCATTATTAGGATTCTCTAATTTTGTGAATTCGGATTGGAGTACAAAATAAAATATACAATGAGTTCTAGTGCTTATTAAGGCTTCCTAAATATGCCAAATATGGTGGGAATTATAGATCTCATAGTTTAATATGGTGAGGTGTTTGTAAAAATGTTATGATCATGAAATATCTATAAGCCCGTGTGAATAATTCCTAGTGTGAGAAGTATGTGGATGTAAAAGATTCCACAAAGGAACAAACTCTCTCCTATACTAATGGGAGAGGGTAGGCCTATGATGAAAGATGTTGGGGTGATGGTGTGCGAGGGTGCGAAGCAACATACCCATCAATGTGGGATGACATTGGTGGTCATATGACTCGGTCCTCAGATTATTAGTGACTCACCCCAGTGGGAGTTCCCTGGTAGATCCCATGAATGGAGAGAGACTATTCATTTACATGAATGGAAATGAAATTGTGACATTCACTATCCTTACTAGGTACTAGAGGATCCTAGTAATTGAAAAGAAAAGGGTAGGACATAACACAACCCCTAATCCTTTATACTGGGATCTCCCCAACACAATTCCATGGGAAATGTCCATGTGACTACAAATATACAAACCCACATACACTCCATGAATCATGACCCCATTATAAAATATATGTGGGAAACCTCTAACATATTATATTCCAACCCAAATAGGAGATACACTGATGTGCCCTTCCCAAAGGTTTTGTATGTAATGATGTTTTTGTGGAGGATTAAACATAGTCCCTTTTAGATAAGGTATCCAAGGAAGGATATTACCTTCCATGAGAGGCTTTGAAGAGGGATAACATGATGATGCATAGGAATTTTTCATAGCTAGGAATGGTAGCTATACAGTGCATCGATATCTCGTAGGTATTCGATATAGGTACACAACACATGTATTCTACACATGTATGCCATGTAAGTGTTCCTCGAAGTTATTCCACGCAGTTCTATGAGATGACTAAAAAAGTTCACAACATCGGATAACCATGCCTATGAAAGCATCATAAATGTTGAATGTATTTTCAAATGTTCTTATCCCATATAATTTTCTTTTCTATCATGTTTTAGAGAGTTACCTAAGAATATTTGGGGGACTTGGGAGAAAGGGATACATAATTGGAGCATCAAGTGTTCTTCCTACTTCTTTCCATCATTATATGAGGATCCTAATGGTCATATTTATAGGTTGGGTGTGGGTTGGTCAAATAAAAATCATCAGTGTAGGTCATCCACGTAGTAATTTCACATAGCTCCATCATATAGGCGTACAAAAATAATATTGAAGTGTTACTCTATCATGTAGGTATGACACATAGTACTTTCATATAGGATCTCTATATAGGTCTTCCATGTATCTCCTCTTCGATTTTTTATGCCATGTATTTATTCAATCTTCGTCTTGAAAATTTTAAATATCCATGGGACGTCTTAATAGTGTTTTTTTTCATACTAAAGAGTGTCAAAAAAATCCCCCACTCTGGAATGGATCCGATTAGAATGAGGGTCTAGACCTGATGTAAGATCATGGGGAAAAGACTATAGAGTAAATTCTTGGTCATACAGGTTTTCAGCATAGCGATTTCGTGTTGGTATGCGACATATCTATTTTTCATAGGTATTCCTCATAGGTAGATGATTTCTACAAATAGGTCTATTCCTTTGCGATTTTCATCACCCAATATCACAGAATTTCTACTCTCATTTTGTAGCTTGTTCAACTATCATTGCTGGATTGTGTTATCGCATAAGTTCCTTGAAATTCCCTCAAGGTGAATCCTTTTAGATGATTGATCTTTGTGGAAGGATTTCTTCGAATGACCTACCATAGTATCCTTCTCAAAGGACCTATGCATATGAACTCAATGATGGACCTACAGGAATAATTTCCATTGATTTTTTTTTTTAATTTTCGGATGTTGAAATATTATTTTCCTTAACGGAAAATTACAACCTAAGAAAGGGAATTTGGTACTTCACTTGCTGAAAATGTCTTACTTGATGAACACTATTGAGGAAGCTATGGTTCATCAATATGAGACAACGATGATTGTCAGAACATAATATTATGAAATTGTTGATAGTACTCTTCCTTCGCTACTGAAACGATTAATTATATAAAAATAAGAATATCCACAAATTTCGTATCTACGTCTGTAAAAACATGATATTTTGCAATATTCCCACATTTCATCCACTAAGAGTTTTTTTCCAAATAATTGGTTTATCTAATACCCTATTTTTCAGTGCATGAATATTACAATGAAGGGTATGCTAGTTTATGTGTGAACATTCTATATTGGATGAATCCTACACCATAGTTTTTTACTCACGATATAAAAGATCATGTTGTAGATCCAAGGCCACATTTTTATGATTCAACCTTTCAAGATTCACAAACAGATCAATCTAATGGCTGTAAGGTTATCTCGGATCTTTGTTCGAAAAGAGAATTAAAACCTGAATGAATGTGGGCATTTTTGGTGCACCAGACGGGTGAAAAAATTCAGAAAGAGCTATCAGATGTTAACATTTATGAAGTATCTAGATGGAACAA
Organism: Viscum album; assembly: GCA_963277665.1. Taxonomy (NCBI): domain Eukaryota; kingdom Viridiplantae; phylum Streptophyta; class Magnoliopsida; order Santalales; family Viscaceae; genus Viscum; species Viscum album. The sequence continues at coordinate 1,183,506,034 of OY728159.1, forward strand.
ACTTTTATTTATAAATAAGACTTCATTTTTGAATTTTTGAGGTGATATATTCAACACCCAAATACATTCCAATTGACAAACTGCGATGTTGGATTCAATTTATGGGATATCTACCATATATTTGGGGATCCCATTCTTAAGGAAATTTATGATGAGTTCATTCCACCAGCAAACACATGGGGTGATGTTATCATGAAACCACCATTGTCTCATGAATATTTACAAATAGTAATGAAATTGAAAAAATAGAAGAATGATATTCATGAAATTTTTTGGATGGAATCCTTTTTAGAACCAACAATTGAGAAAGGTCCCACATATGAACATCCTTCTATTTATCCTTATGTAGATAACCGGGGAATTTCTGGAACATATTGTCCCACATTAGAGAGAGGTGACTACAAGAAGTGGGGCTATAAAGTAAAATAATATATTGATATAAAGGTACAGTTAGCCGGATTCTTTTCCATGTGGTTAACCATTTACTTGCATACAACTCGTAAGTCCAGTGGAAGTGTGTAACGACCCAAAGTTTTTCAATGGAAAATTTCCTTCTTATATCTATGTCATAAAAACACAAAATAATGAACTACTAAGTGATAAGTGACCTTTAAACATAATTTTGTCACCCCTATGTTTGGAATTTTAAAAATCCAACATTCACGGTTGTGTTCAAGATTGTTTTTGGAGTCCAATGAAACAAAAATAATTTTTGGTGAATAGTAACCTACCCTTATGAATAGTAACCTACCCTTATGAATAGTAATATGACCCTTATTAATAGTAAATAAGAGTAACATTACCTATGAATAATAAAATAAAATTTAGTCATCTTGACCTTAGTAAACATTTTTGGAATTTTATAAGTCATAAATAATTAATTATAATTAATTAATTAATTTAAAAGAATATTTATTTTCCTGAAATATATTCATAAATTATTGAATTAATGTCTAATAGTTTTTATATAATTTTATAAGACCCTATGTAATTTTTGAAAGACCTACAAAATCAGTTTTAATTTTAAAAACTGTTTTTTTATGTAAAATATGATTTTAATTAAATATTAAATTAATAATATTTAGAAAATTATTTTTTAAAAATGGAATTCATTTTTGGATTATACACATCGAAAAATGGTCGGGGTAAAATTTTGGGATTTTTCTGAGATACTTGAATTTTTGATGAATAGTAGAATACATTAATTTATCATATAAATACATTTTAATTAAAAGGCACTATTCATGACATCACAAGTGATGTAAGCACCCAAATCCCGAATTCACAAGTCTTAATTAAAATTCTTAGTCATCCAAGACTCACTATTCCTTGTCTTAGGCGAAATTAATAAACTAATCAATTTTATATTAAGGAAACCCCTCTCCCCTCCACTATAAAAGCCACCCTTCACTCCCTCTTTTCCTCAGACCTCTCAAGATCCAAGACTTCTCTAAACTCTGCCCAAAAACCTTACCTAGCTCATCCCCCACGTCCAAAAGCAGATGGTCTCATCAAAAGACCATGCCTAGCATCCTTAAAGAGGATCTCAAGAGGAGGATTCTAAAGGTAATTTCTCTCTCTCTTCTCCTTTAACTTCCTTTCAAGTTCAAGTTCCTTTGTTGATATCTCCCTACCTATCTTCATCCAAATTGTTCTGTGAATACAGTATTATATATATACTGTAATATTATGATTCTAATGTTATATTATATCACCCCACACCCTTTCCCTCTTCCTTTTATATTATTAAAGAGAACGTTGTTCATGTGGTGATAATTTATCACCTTCAAAAACGACATGTTCTCTTCTTCCATTTCTACCTTCAAATCTGGTCATGAAACCATTTTTATGGTTGAACCAGAATATTTTATATGTATTATGTTCTATTTTATGTTCTGGAAATAACCTATGGACATATTACTAAGTTAAATGTTAAAACGAGTTCGTTGTGATCCAAAAACCGGACAAATTAACCCAAATAATCTTCATTTAATTCTTATCTAATGATTTGTCCACATGGATCTAATATAACACATTATAAAATAATTAATGATTCTGTAATATCATTAATAACATTTAATATCATTTCTGGATGTTTACCCATGATCTACCCAAACATCAAATTAAGAATACAAGTGGACCGCTCAAGAAAACCATGAAAACGAACATCCTCGATCAATGTTTTTAAACTCTATAAGTAATACAAAGGAACATAATATGAAATAATGAAACCATAATGAACCCTATTAATGTACAAAAGGTTCCGGAATTTCTAATTAATGAATATAATGTCATTATACAGGACATTAAAGAGAAGGAGGCATTCGAGTACAAGTTAAGGGGAAATCTCAAAACCAATTTTCTTCCTTCGGGTTATCCTTCATTAACTTCATTTTTGATATGGTTACTCCTCAAAGATCATTTTTTCATCATTTCCTTTAATTTTCTGGGATATACATGTTTGTCACTGGTATTTATGTCCATCAAAATTTTTTCCAAAAGAACTCTTCTTTCGAGATCTCACCTTTTACCTCTCATTCAAGGTTTATAGTTCTTGTATCATGTATGTTATTCCCTATTTCTTTTGGGAACCCAAATCATATGAATGTGTTATTATGAGATGAACCCCATTCCTTTCCATGGGTTATTTATGTACATGTTTGATATGTGTTCTATGTGGAAATCATGATAATGATAATATTATGATGTGATGGGTGCGCCCGGAATTATATAGCGCAATATGAATGTTTAAATGTGACGGGTGTGCCCGGAATTATATAGCACTCCAATGCATTGGGTAAAGTGATGAATCTCATGAGTAAATGTGAAATTATGTGTGATCATGATTCTAGCTTTTTTCACAAGTATGTGTGGTATTTAACCACTAAGACATGATGTTTCATTTTTATGCTTTGCCACATTTCAAGTTTATTGTTTATGCTCCTCTCATGTTCAAGATCTTCTTCATGATTATGCTCACCCGATGCTATATTGTTCTTATCTATCCTCTTACTGGGCTTTTAGCTCACCCCTTTTTATGTATATCCTTAGGTGTCTACATGTACTAAGGAGAGGACAAGTGCTACTAAGAAGCTATAGAAGAAGAGAGTAAATGAATTTTTATGCTTGATGTTGTACTTGTTATGTGTAGTCCTAGTTTTCCCAAGACACTAAACCTCTGGATCCTCCATGTGTAATACAATTATGTTGTTTACCTTTGAAATTATGTAATAGTAATGTAAGAAAAGTCCAGGTCGATATAGTTGGTATCAGAGGAAAGTTTTAGTTAATTTGGGAATTAGGATTAGTGAACCATAAAGAAAATCTCTAGCATGAGGCTAAGTACAAATATGCACTCAAGGATATTTACCTAGGGATCCGATATGTTATTTTTTTGGTATAATTGTTTAAATGAATATGTTATTCATGACTTGTTTACTTATGTTTTGTTCTAACCTTTTCTATTTTAGAAAATGGTGGGAACCAGTAGGAATCAGGCCAACAACTCTGGTGAAGGCCAATGCGGCGATTGCCCGAACGACATCCCCAATGATTTTGGAGGTGGAGTTCAAAACATAATGACAATGCTTACCCAATTATCTCAGGTTATGAATAATAACCATAATAATGGGGAATGTCCTCCTTCACCAATGAGGGAGCAACTATCTATCGAATGTTTTATGCAGCAACGACCACTGACGTTTTGTGGATCTTCTGATCCACAAGTTGCGGAACAGTGGGTCAACTCCATGGAGAAGATCTTTTCTGTTCTTCACTGTTCCGAGACAGAGAAGGTGACTCTAGACGTTTATCATCTAGATGGAGAAGCTGATCAATGGTGGGCTTTGATTAAGAACCCCAACCAAGGGAGGAAATTGAAGAGATGGAATGGGAAGACTTTAAGATAATGTTTCTTAATAAGTACTTCCCAATAACTCTTCGCATGAAGATGGAGAGAGAATTCATAGAGCTCAAGAAAAAAGAAGGATAATCTGTCACAACCTATAAAACAAATTTCACAAGGCTCGCAAGGTATGCTTCGGCTTTTATTATAAACAATGATAGCAAAATTGATAGATTCTTTAGTGGATTGAAACCACATCTTTGAAAAGCTCTTGCAATTCAAGACTTTGGGAGTTATGAATAAGTTGTTCGATGTTCTCTCAAAGTGGAGATGGAGTTTCGAGAATGGTCCCATGGCTATGGTGGTATGAAAAGAAAGATGGAGTTTCAAGCTGGTGGATCTAGTGATAAAGATGGGAAGAAAACACAACGACCCACTTTCCAAAAATGTGGGAAGTTGCACAATGGGAACTGCCTCAAAGGGACGGGGAAATGCTTCAAGTATGGGAAAGAAGGACACCTAGCTCACGAGTTTCAAAGAGACATGAAAAGGAAGGATAATGTAGCCGATGAAAGGAGAGAACCACTCGTGGTTCAATGCTACAACTGTAAGGAGCTAGGGAACTATTCAAACCAGTGCACTAAACCTCGAGCTCTCGAGGGTAATCAGCGCCAATAACCACCAAACCCAAAGGAACAAGGGAAGGCTTATACCATCACTACTGCAGAGGTGGAACATGATAATGTAGTCGTACAAGGTACACTTCCTATTCACTCAAGAATGGAAAATGTCTTATTTGATTCTGGTTCTATGCATTCCTTTATATCATGCAAGTTTGCTAGAACTATATAATCGAAGACTCGAAACCTTGAAGTATATATATCTGTAAAAACACCAAGTGGTGCAATCATTGCAACCCAAGTGTTTGATTCTTCTCTTGTTGACGTATGTGGGAAGATTCTTCCGGCAAATATCGTAATACTTTCCTTGGTGGAATTCGATGCTATAATGGGAATGGATTGGCTCTCGTTATATAGAGCACATATCAGTTGTCGGGAAAAGGAAATATATTATCATATTCCAAACCATCCCATGCTCCTCTACATATGCAAGGAAGATCATAAATATCCTTTGAAAAATCTTTCAATGGTGTGGGTGATGATTCCCTATGAATAAGCATACCTCGCCCAAATGTTTGAGTCAAGGAAAGTTCCAACGTTGAGGAAATGCCCATCGTAAGGGAATACAACGACGTATTTCCCGAAGAGTTACCCGGAATTCCCCCGGATAGTGAGGTAGAGTTCTCAATTGAACTCATACCCGGAGCTACTCCTATCCTGAAGTGCCCCTATAGGATGGCTCCTATCGAACTAGAGGAGTTAAAGAAGCAGATGCAAGAGCATCTGGACAAAGGGTTCATACGCCCTAGTGCATCACCTTGGGGTGTGCCAGTGCTCTTTGTGAAGAAGAAGGATGGTACCATGTGGATGTGTATCGATTATCGGGAACTCAACAAGATCACTATAAAGATCAAGTATCTTCTCCCAAGGATTGATGACTTGTTAGACCAGTTAAGAGGAGATCAATACTTCTCAAAGGTGGATCTTCGTTCTGGATATCATCAAGTAAAGGTGAAGAAGGAAGATATTCAAGAGACTGCCTTTCGTACAAGGTATGGGCACTATGAGTTTTTGGTGATTCCCTTCGGACTTACTAATTCACCAGTAATCTTCATGGATTTTATGAATAGAGTCTTTAGACATTACCTCGACAAATTTGTGGTAGTGTTTATTGATGATATTCTCATCTACTCTAAGATCAAGGAGGAACATGATGAACATCTAAGACTTGTGTTGGCGACATTGAGAAAGGAGAAGTTGTACGCCAAGTTCAGAAAGTGTGACTTTTGGATGAATCAAGTCACGTTCTTGGGATATTTGATCAGAAGCGACGGAATTTCTGTGGACCGTTCAAAGATAAAGGCGATTGAAGGATGGCCCAGGCCCTCTAGTGTCACAGAAATCCGTAGTTTTCTTGGATTATCTGGGTACTACCGACATTTTGTGAGAAACATCTCACGATTGTCATGCCCACTAACTAAGTTAACAAGGAAAGGGGTAAAGTATGTATGGACGAAAGAATGTGAGGGAAGATTCAAGGATCTAAAGAGAAGGATGATCACTGCACCTGTACTCACACTACCGAAAAGTGGAGAAAGTTTTGTGATATACAGTGATGCTTCAAAGAACGGATTGGGTTGTGTACTCATTCAAAATGATAATGTGATAGCATACACCTCACGACAGTTGAAGATCCATGAGCAGTACAACCCGACTCATGATCTAGAGCTGGCAGCCGTGATTTATGCCTTGAAAATCTGGAGACGTTACATTTATGGTGAGAAGTGTGACATATACACCGACCACAAGAGCCTAAATTATATATTCACACAAAATGAACTCAACATGAGTCAAAGGAGATAGTTAGAGCTAATCAAGGATTACGATTGCTCTATTCACTATCATACTGGAAAGGCGAACACGGTAGCTGATGCTCTAAGAAGGAAAGAACCTGCTACTCTATCCATGTTGAGGATTGAGAAAGACCCTATCTTCATGGATATGAAAATGATGGATTTGGGAATCGTAAGGGCAGGGGATACATCCTAAATTGACCAAATTATTGTGCAACCATCCATCCAACATGAGATTAAGGAAGAACAAAGGGATGATGTAGAGATATAAAAGAGGGTGAATGCAGTAAAGGAAGGGAAGCTACAAGAGTTCCATATCGATGATGATGGTGTGATTCGGTTTGAAACGCGGCTTTGTGTGCCTTCATCACCCAGAATAATGAAGGAGCTATTGGATAATGCACATAGCTCAACTTTCTCTATTCATCCTGGAAGGACCATGATGTATCGTGATCTCCGAGAACACTTCTGGTGGGATAACATGAAGAAGGAGATTGAAGAATATATATCAAGGTTCTTGGTATGTCAGCAAGTAAAATCTGAGCGGGAAAAGTCCAAAGGTATGATGCAGCCATTGCTTATACCCATGTGGAAATGGGAAAATGTTACTATGGACTTTGTCATGGGTATCCCAAAAACATCAAGATGAAATAATGTGATGTGGGTTGTGGTTGACCAACTCACCAAGACTGCCTATTTTATCGCTATTCGGGAAGTCCTCTCACTTGAACAACTTGCAAGGATATATGTGAACGAAGTAGTGAGATTGCACGGTGTTCCACTCTCAATTGTCTCTGACTGTGATCCAAGTTTCACTTCTAAATTCTGGAGGAGCCTTCAACATTCTTTGAGTACTGAATTAAATTTCAGCACGACCTATCACCCCCAAACTGATGGCCAGTCTAAAAGGACTATTCAGACACTTTAAGATATGCTAGGATCCTGCTCTCATGAATTCAAAGGTGACTGGGATCAGAATCTCCCATTGGTTGAGTTCTCATACAACAATAGCTTCCACTCGAGTATTCAGATGGCTCCGTATGACGCTCTTTATGGGAAGCGTTGTAGAACTCCAACCTGTTGGGATGAAGTTGGAGAACGAAAGCTACTTGGTCCCGATCTTGTTCAAGAGATGACATTGAAGGTTCAAGTCATCCATAAACATATCAAAGCTGCTCAAAGTCGGCAAAAGATCTATGCTGACAATTGTCGAAGGGACTTGGAGTTCGACGTTGGAGATAAAGTCTTCCTTTGAGTATCTCCATGGAAGAGAGTCATGTGATTCAGGAAGAAAGGGTAGCTAAGCCCAAGGTACATTGGCCCCATTGAGATCCTTGATCGTATAGGAGTCGTGGCCTATCGTCTGTCACTTCCACCGAATATGACTCAAGTTCATGATGTGTTTCACGTATCACTACTGAGGAAGTACATTTTAGACCCCTAAAATGTACTAAACTCAGAGGTGGTACAGCTGGAAGATGATCGCTCCTATGAGGAGTAGCTGGTAAAAATTCTGGACTGAAGTGATAAGGTTCTACGCAACAAGACAACCCGCCTTGTCAAACTATTGTGGAGGAACGAAAAGTTTGAGGAAGCATCTTGGGAACCAGAAGAGGCAATGAAAGAGAATTACCCTCACCTGTTTGTGTAAAGTGAAATTTGGGGGGCGAAATTTCTTAAGGGGGGAAGAATGTAACAACCCAAAGTTTTTCAATGAAAAATTCCCTTCTTATATCAATGTCATAAAAACTCAAAATAATGAACTACTATGTGATAAGTGACCTTTAAACATAATTTTGTCACCCCTATGTTTGGAATTTTAAAAATCCAACATTCACGGTTGTGTTCAAGATAGTTTTTGGAGTCCAATGGAAAAAAATAATTTTTGGTGAATAGTAACCTACCCTTATGAATAGTAACCTACCCTTATGAATAGTAATATGGCCCTTATGAATAGTAAATAAGAGTAACATTACCTATGAATAATAAAATAAAATTTAGACATCTTGACCTTAGTAAACATTTTTGGTATTTTATAAGTCATAAAAAATTAATTATAATTAATTAATTAATTTAAAAGAATATTTATTTTCCTGAAATATATTCATAAATTAATGAATCAATGTCGAATAGTTTTTAGATAATTTTATAAGACCCTATGTAATTTTTGAAAGAACTGCAAAATCAGTTTTAATTTTAAAAACTGTTTTTTTTGTAAATTATGATTTTAATTAAATATTATATTAATAATATTTAGAAAATTATTTTTTAAAAATGGAATTCATTTTTGGATTCTACACGTCGAAAAATTGTTGGGGTAAAATTTTGGGATTTTTCTGAGATACTTGAATTTTTTATGAATAGTATAATACATTAATTTATCATATAAATACATTTTAATTAAAACCCACTATTCCTAACATCACAAGTGATGTAAGCACCCAAATCCCGAATTCACAAGTCTTACTTACTATTATTAGTCATCCAAGACTCACTATTCCTTGTCTTAGGTGAAATTAATACACTAATCAATTTTATATTAAGGAAACCCCTCTCCCCTCCACTATAAAAGCCACCCTTCACTCCCTCTTTTCCTCACACCTCTCATGCTCCAAGCCTTCTCTAAACTCTGCCCAAACACCATCCCTAGCTCATCCCCCACGTCCAAAATCTTTTGGTCTCATCAAAAGACCAAGCCTAGCTTCTTTAAAGAGGATCTCAAGAGGAGGATTCTAAAGGTAATTTCTCTCTCTCTTCTCCTTTAATTTCCTTTCAAGTTCAAGTTCCTTTCTTTATCTCTCCCTACCTATCTTCATCCAAATTGTTCTGTAAATCCAGTATTATATATATACTATAATAATATGATTCTAATTTTATATTATATCACCCCACACCCTTTCCCTCTTCCTTTTATTTTATTAAAGAGAACGTTGTTCATGTGGTGATAATTTATCACCTTCAAAAATGACATGTTCTCTTCTTCCATTTCTACCTAAAAATCTGGTCATGAAACCCTTTTTATGGTTGAACCAGAATATTTTATATGTATTATGTTATATTTTATGTTCTGGAAATAACCTATGGCCATATTACTAAGTTAAATGTTAAAACGAGTTCGTTGTGATCCAAAAACCGGACAAATTAACCCGAATAATCTTCATTTAATTCTTATCTAATGATTTGTCCACATGGATCTAATATAACTCATTTTAAAATAATTAAAGCTTCTGTAATATCATTAATAACATATAATATCATTTCTGGATGTTTACATATGATCTACCCAAACATCAAATGAATAATACAAGTGGACCGCTCAAGAAAACCATGAAAACGAACATCCCCGATCAATGTTTTTAAACTCTATAAGTCATACAAAGGAACATAATATGAAATAATGAAACCAGAATGAACCCTATTAATTTATAAAAGGTTTTGGAATTTCTAATTAATTAATATAATGTCATTATAAATGTCATTAAAGAGAAGGAGGCATTCGAGTACAAGGTAAGGGGAAATCTCGAACCCAATTTTCTTCCTTCGGGTTATCCTTCTTTCACTCCATTTTTTATATGGTTACTCCTCAAAGATCATATGTTCATCATTTCCTTTAATTTTATGGGATATAAATGTTTGTCACTGGTTTTTATGTCCATCAAAATGTTTTCCAAATGAACTCTTCTTTCGAGATCTCACCTTTTACCTCTCATTCAAGGTTTATAGTTCTTGTATCAAGTATGGTGTTCCCTATTTTTTTTGGGAACCCAAAGCTTATGAATGTGTTATTATGAGATGAAACTCATTCCTTTCCATGGTTTATTTATGTACATGTTTGATATGTGTTCTATGTGGCAAGAATGATAATGATAATATTATGATGTGACGAGTGCGCCCGGAATTATATAGCGCAATATGAATGTTTAAATGTGAGGGGTGATCCCGAAATTATATAGCGCTCCAATTCATTGGGTAAAGTGATGAATCTCATGAGTAAATGTGAAATGATGCGTGAACATGATGATATCTTTGTTCACAAGTATGTGTGGTAGTTAACCACTAAGACATGATGTTTCATTTTTATGCATTGCCACATTTCAAGTTTATTGTTTATGCTCCTCTCATGTTCAAGATCTTCTTCATGATTATGCTCACCCCATGCTATATTGTTCTTATCTATCCTCCTACTGGGATTTTAGCTCACCCCTTTTTATGTATATCCTCAGGTGGCTACGTGTACTAAGGAGAGGACAAGTGCTACTAAGAAGCTATAGAAGAAGAGATTAAATGATTTTTTATGTTTGATGTTGTACTTGTTATGTGTAGTCCTAGTTTTCCCAAGACACTAAACCTCTGGATCCTCCATGTGTAATACTATTATGTTGTTTATCTTTGAAATGATGTAATAGTAACGTATGAAAAGTTCAGGTTGTTATAAAGTGTAAGTCAATGGACTTTTGTTATAATAGCTATACTGGTAGAGTAAAAATATATTTGGTTTGGAACTCCTATATTGGGATAAATATATTATTATGTACAACATTAGTATAATGGAAATAATCCATTTAGACATTCAAGACCATTCCAAATTTTCTGTGGATATATTGCTACACACCAATCTTCATACACATTGTAGAATTCTGTTAGTCTTCCCACTGGTCAATTTACCCCATTTGTACAGAATGATTCTAGTATTTAGCCTCAGATCTTGAGACTTGATGTAGTGCTAAGGACATTGAATGCATCAGGAGAAATCAACTTCTTTCTTTTTGGAAAGATGCCTACTACAACATTTATTGATGATGGTAAGTAGGTAAATTATGATATGATGTCTTATATGATGGAATCCATGGAAAATTCATTATAGACGAGGATAGATGGTAAAAATATTTTTCAGGATTACTTCTCTTATTGTATTTCTCTCTAGATCAAATGTCTTCTACAATCAAACACTTTTCCTCCCATGTATGTTAGAAATGAGAAACACAAAATGGTATTTAGAAAATTGTAGATTTTTATGTATTTGGATTTATCCAAATTAAAAGTTATGTTACCTCTATCTAATTCATCAATAGAATTTGAATCTATATATTCAAATTATGGGGCTTCTTCATAACCCCTGGGAGCTCTCTAAAAGGGAATATATCGGGTAGCATCCACAAATCTGTCTTTCATTGAAATCAATGTAAGATTTCTAATGCCATAGATGATGTAAATGCATTAGAATTTTCAAAACCATAAAAGAAACTCAGCTAAATGTATACCAATAAGACTAATTAAAGGGAAATAATACCTCCAGAATCCAGGTAATCCATCAACCACCATCTGAAAGAGATTCCCATCCCATATGCTGATCATTTTCAAGAAGAAGGGAGGCCTGAAGAGTCTCAACTATTAGAGGATGTTGAGTTTTATCCATTGCCAAATATATTGAAACCAAATTATGTGAAATCATTAGCTATTTAATTTTGGGAGAAATGGACTTGTTAACTTAGGGTCACATGTGCATTCCTCCAATATGGAATTGAAATATTGGATGTGGGTGACATTAAGTCACCTTATGATTGTTATCCAGAGAAAAACCTTGTTGAAGTATATGAATATATTAAGGATCTAGAGACCATTATATATGAAACTGATGAACAAGTACCAAATTATAAATCAGTTTCTGATATGATGGAACTGGTGATATATGAAGAGGTAATTGTTCACACTAAAGAGGAATGGTTCATTTATGCTAATTGTGAGAGTTTAGTTTCTTTTTCTGTTGTTTCAATCTTGATTTATCATTCACCATCATTAATCATGATGAGACAACATTCTATAGCTTGAATTTAAGGAAGTTACTACATGAAAGGTTCTTGGGTCACCGTGGTATAGACCCGTAGGTTCTACAATTGACACAATAAATGATCCATCCATGACTCTAGAACATTATCTAGGAGTGAGAATCATGACTGGGGTAAAAGAGATAGACAGTCCTCATCCCTTACTTCAGGTTTCTACTTCCAAGAGGTGTATTTAAATTTACCTACATGCTTATGAGAAGAAAACACAAGAGGAGAATGAGATTGGTCTGATGTGTACAATGAATAAGTATGTATTTTTAATGTCTTCTGGTATAATGTCGTTCTTGATACACCTTTTTGACCACATTCATTCTCTCAAAAGATCGGCATCTATCACTAATATTAAGGGATTAAGAACTGATCTATCATTAGTGGAGAATGAAACCTCAAGAGAATCACATATTCGTGCTAATAAATCTTTTACTTTAATAGGAATAGTACAAAGAGAGAAAATTTCATGTATTACTATTTATGGAGAGAGAGATAAAATTCAGGGTAATGTCAAATTCATTCAACTCAAGTATCAACTACTTTTTCTAATATTCTTCTCTTCATAAAGTCTCATATCATTTTCCCTTGATAATGTATCGTGAAATAGTCAGTGATTACATTCCCACTACACCATAAAAAAGGAACAAGGATGTCGGGCAATCTAATGTAGATAGTGGTGCGGATCCTGAATTGGCATGATCTGATGACATTGAACCACTTGAAGATCTGACTGAAGGAAAATTTATCCGGGACAATTTGGGCATCAACCATCATTTGTTGGATACATTAAATGATGATGGTGATATGACATTAAATGCCATGTACACTGAAATTATGGACAAAATTAATCCATATATTGATATTCTAGGTTCCATAATTTATTTTGGGGACTTCTATGAGGAATTTAAATGATGTACATTATAATTCTTACATTTTAAAAAATTACACTTTTTCTTTTACTTGATACTGCACATCAATGGACAATTTATGCATCTTTGTATGTAGATAATGTCACAAAGCACCATCATGTGTGATTCATACCACTTAATCATTCTTCAGCTGAACCTAGAGAAATAATTAATGGGGACCCCATGATGGGAGGTTCTCTAGTTCCGTTGATCATGGAATCTAAACAAACTCAGGATAATTCCCCTCCATAAAAAACATCTGATCACATTGCTGAAGCTGATAATAATTTGGATGAATCTAATTAAGTTTCAAAATAATAATTAGGTAAATATTATTGACTGTATAGATCATGGTCTATTTCTCCCATTCTTATGAAACAAACAGTGATCTCGATTCACCATTTAGGGTTATAAGGGACTGATTCTTTATTAGAAGGTGAAACATCTATGTTGGTTCTGAAATCAGTATAATGGGAAGCATCCACTATTCTGAGAGAAGTAGAGAAAGCACCTCTTTATGTGATTTGTTTCCTAAGTACATTCTATCTCATGGTAGTGACTCAGATTTAAATTTAGATAAGAAGTTAACACTTTGCATGAAATTTACAAAAGACAACGAATCATATATGGAAAATAATTGTCAAGAAGCCTTTGAATGAGTGTCTGTCCCATTTTGGAAAACTCCCAACCCTATTTTGCGTATTTCAGAATTGGTGGATTTAATTATCACCCAAATCCTTAATGAAATAAAAGAGACCATTAAATTATGAGATTAAGCTCATAAGATACAAAAAGATATTGAAAAGGCTAAATGACTAATTAATCTTGATAGATTACATGTTACAGTAGCTGAGGAAGAGTTCAACCATAGAAAGAGGTTGGTCAAAATCGGCTAAAAAATTAAATAGGAGATGAAGGAGATAATAAATATTCAAAAAAATGGATGTTGTTCATTAAAAACTAATTAATTTGAACTGATAATCGGGGGAAACCAATTAGAATGGATAACTACCTTCTTAACTACTATGGAAACACGTCTTCAAGATGTGGAGGCTGATTTTTCTCAACTATATCAAATTCAAAATGTGGTTGATAGGGTTCATGTGGAAGTTCAATGGATGAGGAGTCATGTTGAGAGATTCTTTTATCAAATGATAGAGAGGCTCTATTTTGTCTATATACCTATGAGTTTACCATATTAATGAATGTAATTTTTTATCATGTAATATATTTCGTCATTCATGCTTTCTATAATTGAAATATCAAAGGTGTTGATGATGTGGATTTTTTTAACATCAAACCTTTATGTAATATAATAATAATTACAATAACATTGTTGGGGGTGCTCATAAATTTACTTAAGCCAATGGCCTAAATGTGAATAATTTTATTTTACTAGGGTTATATAGATAAACCCAAAAAAATTGTATCTTATGAATTTTTATTACTCAATATTGCCTAAACCATCCAAAATGTATGTTTAGCGAGTTGAGACTCTAATTTTGTCTATAGTTTACTAAGTGGGGTTTCAATCTGGTGAGTACCATGCCTCTTGTTATTGACAGATTAATGTCATGCATGTCAGACTCATACGACTAATGTTTAGGGTCAAATTTCTTTGATCATAATTTTAAAACTAGATACCAAATAAAAATAGGTGGTTGAGAATTCTTCCAACATTCATTAGATACATCATAGGGGATTCTTGGGTAATGATTTTTATGATAACAAAATCTAAAACATGATGTATATACCTAATGGTGGACTTTTCACAAAATGATGATACCATTATTTGATGAACCCATTATGGGTGTTGTATTATGAAGATCCAACTGGGGTATGTGTAGCATATCTAAATAGTGTCATCTTTTGACTAACTGGCCTATTATGTTGGTGAATTTATGAAATTCCACCTTGGGTCACATAATGCACAGTCAATAAAAATAGATATAAAATATAAAATATTTTATTATTGATAGGAAATGTAAAATATGATTTGGGTGACTCACGACCAGAGTGGGTGGTTTTTTCAAGAAACGATATCTATGAGTAAAGGGGAATTTGTACCGACATAGGGCATGAATTGGGAAACACTTCTACACAAATTTGGTGTCTGTAGAATGGTTAAAATTTTTGATAAAGGGATCTTTCTCATATCATTCTATGCCGTTTTAATGTCATGCAGTGAGGGTATTATATTGTGACGTTTAATGGCATGCAGTCAGGACGTTGTGAGGAATTAAATTATAGTCTTCTTCTCTGCCCAAAGGTTTAGTATTATCCAATTCCTTAATAATTTTCAGGAAAAAACCATCATATTGAGCTATGAAAAGATATAATTGTATTCTGTGATTTTGAAATTTCCGGATCCAGAGAATGGTATGAGAAAAAGGCTAAAGGCGTTAGTGGAATTATTCTTCAAGAACAAAGACAAATTTATTTCAAAACCCTGATATGTGGGATGTATCATGCAAATATGACTGGGGCATGTGCTATATAGACAAACAGTAGAATCTTTTGACTAACTGGCATGTTATGTAGGGAACAAGATTCCAAGACACCTAGGTGCACATAATGTATAGTGAGGAAAAATACCTATTAAAAGATATAAATTCTATTGCTAAAAGCCAAAGAATGTTTATGGAGATTCATATTTTCCACAGCAGAGAGTTTGTTTTATGGAGAAAGGTACCTAAATATAGAGAGAGTATTTCCAATCATGATTTACAAAGAAATAGGGGAATATGATATCTACGAAGGTCTGAGCCAAACATATTAAGTATGATTTCTATAGTTTTAGGTCATACGACTATGACCAAAATGGAAATATTAGATGATATGGGGTCATGTGAATCAAGGTTATTTCACATTTCATTAAACACATGGAGAAGTAAATCTATAAACCATGGTCTTTAGAAATTAATATTGAACGAAAGGTATTGGGACAATTATACATAGATGGCTGTTTCAATAAAATGATTCTCGTATATTATCATCAATTTTTGAATGGGACATAATATTATTTTACCAAGAATGATGTTATCATTTTTGGACAAAGCCATTATGGGGGTTGTATTATGCAGGGCCGGCTGGGGAATGTGCTCCATATCCAAATAGTAAAATATATTTATTTACAGGACGATTATATAGGAAATATACACAAGTTCACCTAAGGGAACATACTGTATGGTCAAGTAAAAGAGTTATCTGATATTAAAAACTATACAATTAAACCATAATAATGATTATTAAGATATGATGGTAATCATGATTAATAGTTTGAAATAAAAAGGGGGTAATGAACAATGAACAAAAGAAATATCGGAATCAATATTGTCCAAGAGTTTTATACCCTTTATGTTTACATGACTCATACATAAAATAATGAAATTTCGTATTTACTTGGTGGGTTCATTAAGTAGAGGTCTCAATGCGATGACTCCCGCATAGATTGTAGATCATATTTTGGAGAGAGATAAAAATTTATCTTATGGTAGGGACTAGGAACTAAAGATTAGTTTTTAATATATATATCATTGGGATGAAAATAATTCCACATGTAGTACTTTGGGTACTTTTCAGTTTAATGTCATGTAGTATGAAAATTTTGTTGTGCAGGTTAGAGTCATGAAACGAGGACAAGATGTGATTACAACATGAAATCTGAATAATGTGGATGGAATCGGGAATTAAATACAGGTTTCACTATGTTTCTCATATGGATGAGAATAAAGCCACATGTGGTTCTTAAAACATTTCTTAGGAAGGATTTATTCATACACATAGGGAATAATTAGTTTTTTATATTGTTGTTGGGCCCAATATTAGAGATCTAGGTGTCTCTACATATCCCATTTAAATGAGAATCCATCCAATCATAGTTCTTAAAACAATAATTCCCCACACCAATTAGGTTTGTTGTTAGATATGGGTGATTTTAAGACATTCTTTAAAATTAAAAAACATAAGACACAAAATTGTATGAAGATCAAACCATGTTTCCTGGAAGAGTACTCTGTATAGATCTGGTTCATATACAAGAGGAGAAAAGGGGAAATTTGTTTTGTTGTGATAGAGGTTGAGACCATGAATGGAGATCCAGGCATCTCTATGTATCCCATTGAAATGATAATAAGGACAAATGTTGTAACACCCCGAGCTTCCACGATACGCCTCTCTTTCAATAATGTAATAGCTTGCATTGTACGCAAGTTCGAGTTCTAAAACACCGCGACTAATCAAAGTAGCCGTTATGAATAGTAATAACCACCTTTTAAAATTATAGAAATATTATATTTCAAAATTTACTTCATTTTTTTATTCGTAATATCGAAATTAGCCTATTTTGAATTTTTTGGTATTTTTCTGAGAACTTCTAATTTTTTACGAATAGTGAAAATTACTTAAAAACAACTTTTTTAATCAAAATAATTTATAGTGATAAATTATACTATTTAGTGGTTTTAAAGTATAATTAGAATATATTTTACCATTTTATCCAATGGTGGTCATTATAATTAATTTAACATTGAAATTGGACATAAACAATTGCCATTCTTTTGATATAAAATGTTTCTTAAAAACACGCTATTTGTTGTGACAGCGGGAATTAATTATAAAATTAATTAATTAAACTTATATGTTTGGAATTTTGTAAAATAGACATCATTTTTGAATTTGGAATATCAATTATAGCTTAGGGTGATATTTTGGCATTGTTCTGAAAAACTTCAATTTTTGATGAATAGTAAAACCACTAATTGGTACTTAAATAACTGATTTTTCGTTTAAATGAAATATTACCACTTCTGTGATTTGATTTTCAAAAATCCAACATACATTTTTGTCATTAAGAAGTAAAATGTGGTTTAATGAGATTAAAATTTTTTTTTGGTGAATAGTAACTTTTAAGTTCTTAATCGCGATTAGAGGTAATTAGTGTAGTTTAAGGTACAAATAATGTTATAATAATATGAGATGAGCATGAAACTTTTCCTACTCCTATTGGATGAGTCATGGACGACCAAGACAACCCATGGGTCTACTTGGGGACCCCATGGAGCCACTTTAGTTGGAAAAGGACATTAATATATATTTATTTAATGTTAAAATTAAATTGACACAAACATGAGTTGTTTTACTAAAACAGTTTTTAAGTGGGGTTACAGAAGTCCAAATTTTGATTATAAATATTCATTAGAAATATAAAAAGATTTCCTACATCATAGTATTTTTTTATAATTTATAGACATTAAATAAATTAAATTATTTATGACATCATTATGATGTGGCGATGACCTCATTATTTAACGATTTAAATAAAATGAGAAGATAATGCAAACTCCAAGGCTTACACTTGTCCAAAGCCTATTGGATGAGTAGATTTCGAACCCTTATCATCTTATCCTAGAATTATATAAGTGTGGGACCTCTAAAATCCGAAACTCATTTTATAATAATGTGACTTTTCTTTACTTTCCAAGAGTGCCCCTCCTCTCCACTTATAAAAGGCCCCAACCTCTCCCACCTCATTTACACTTTCAAGCCATTTGGCTCGGCCAACCTATGCCCAAATACTCTCCCAACTTCCCCCTCTTACTCCTAGAAGCCTCACTTTGGGCAGAACGCTTCCCAATGAAGCCTTTGGCTCAAATCAAAAAGAGTTACCCGATTTTGAGGTAATGTCTTCTCTAATGTTGTTTTGTTTCATTTTTCTTCTCCAACCCCCTAAACTCTTTTTATTCATTTCTTTTGTACAAAAACAGTATCCTAAATATACTAGGATGTTTTTATAAGAAGGATTCGAGCTACACTTACACACACCTACATCTAATGGTTAATGAACATACGGTTTCTGTGGATGGCGAATTTCTGCCTCACGAAACGATGATTATTCAACACTCATATAACACCTTCAAAGGTGGCCATTAAGATTTCACTATTTTTATATATTATATATAATATGTTTATGTTTTACTTATGCTTCTGTATTTCACATTTATGGCATACTTTATGATTTCCATTATGGGTAAAACGCGATAATTTCATTTTAGGAAGTGCGGACTATCGCCCCCTCAAAGTGATGTGAATCGTTAATGCCATATGTGGGATGTATAAAGGATGGAGTAAATGATATTATATATGATATTATACTGGAACTATATTATACCTTTATATAATTATGATTTCATTCCATTAAATATGAAATAGAAATGAAAGTAGCGTTCATGCGTACGTACGGCATACCGTCTCCATGAACGGTGCATTTCATTTCTTACCTCTAAATGTTACGTAATATTATAAATGAATGTATATACTGGATATATATGACATATATGACGTCTAAATCATGAATATAATTCTGGAGATAATGTATATTCTACCACATAAACAACTTGTAATTATAAGAAGTTTATTGTTGACTCAAGTACCAAAGATCGACAAAACGACCGTTATTAACTTAAATAGTTACATAATGTTCATAACATTGTAATAAGTGATATAAAAAGGATAATGAAATTGAAAATTGTTCTTAATAAGGTAGATATTAACTCTAGTTTATTATTCAGGAGGTTAAAGAACGATTGAGTCAAGTCGGACACAAGGTAAGGGAACTTCTTAACCCAATTTCCATTCTTTGGGTTAATCTCCTACTTTAAAATTATGTCATGATATTATTATGTCCTATATTGTATTTGTACATTATTTATGTGTACTAATAGTGAATACACATTATAGATGTACTTTATTTAAAAAATGATTTTTTTAATGACTTCGTCTCAATCTCCTTTCATTAAGGCATATTTGGTTTTATACACAACTTTCTTTTATACGGTGTATAAACCCCTTTGACTTTTACGTTTCTTCAAAAGGTTTTATTTTTTAACTATGTGATTTTTAAATGATTTCAAAAAAGATATATTACTCTCCAATATATTAAAATCCAGTGAAAATGTATATGTACTTAACGCAAGCTTAAAAATGTTTTCAGAAAACCCGACTCTCGAGTGTGTTAGACAGGAAGGGATTGGGCGTGGACCCATCATGGCCTGTAATTAGTCGAGCAGTCTCAGAATTAGTTATTTTGTTTTCATAATCTTGCATAATGTTTTCAGAAAAACACTGAAGTATATTTGAGCAATTTTAAACGTAAGTATCTTCTAAAAAAAATTGCATCGGTAGGTCTCATGAGACAACTAGACGTGGAATTGGCCGAGGCCCTTTCCCAATTTGATTTATGGTTTTGCCGAGGCCTTAATCATTTTAGACGTCTTGGCCGAGGCCTTGACAAAATGTTTCAGAATGTCTGGCATTATACATTCCCTCATTATGAAAGAGGTTATTGATTTTGCATGTGATTATTCGACCAGTAGAATATCCATGTGAAGAAGTGAATGGCATTATCTCATTTTACTTTTGCCATATTATGTTGAAGTTCAAGTTTAAAAGGCTTTTGTTTTAGTTATACATTGCCTTAAATGTTAATGTTTATTTATGAAATCTTCTTCTATATTGTTAACCTTACTGAGCATCTGAGCTCACCCCTTTCAATGTTTTAATATTTTTCCAGGATGTGAAGAAGTATTTTATGAATGACCTGCAGGGATAGTCAGAAGAGGATATGAGTGTGGACTATGGAGACTTTGTTATTGTAGTTTTTCACTTTATGATGTTATGTAACGTTTACGAATGTATCTAGTGTTTCCAAGGCTACTAAACTAATCGGTCTTTCGAGACTTGATCTTTTGTGATCATGCCAATGTTATGAAGTAACGCACTGACTCTGGGTAGCTGGGGTCGGGGCGTTACAGTTGGTATCAGAGGCAGTTTAGTACTAACCTTGGAAGCTAGATTTAGATAAACTTTGATTAGAGCACGTAGACCTAAGATGAACTTTGAGGATTAGTATAGAAGAACTTCCTAGAATTTTGGTATTATAGAGATGTTATGATTTTTCCGAGCAATACATCCCTGTCTGGATACGAGCAGGTAGAGGCGGCTCTGGCACAGATGTACCTAGGGGTGAAACCCGAAAACACCGCTTTGAGCTAGACTCGAACGGGAACTGGTGCACGACAACGGGCCTTGCTGCACTCTTGGTTACGACACTCCCGGGGTATATGCTTTGGATAATTCCCATTTTCTTTACATACCACTATGAAGGGTTATGAGTATATACTTCCTCAAAGAAAACATTTCTTTTTATGATTATGGATTATATCCAAAAATAGTTCTATTTATGTTACGTGTTTTATAAGTATGGGATTATGTATTTTGATTCATAAACTAATCTAGTTTATGTCATTGTTTAGAAATGGCGCCTAGTGGAAGGAATGGAAACCGTATCAATGCACGAACTCCGTGTAGGGATTTCCCTCCTGCTCAAGATAATTATTGTGGATTTGGAGATACAGCTGGTGCTCATCAACTTAATACCATACTGGGACAACTCACTCAGGTTATAAATAATAACTTTACTCGTATGGAGCACCCTGATCCGAAATGTGGAGGATCAATGCTAGACCGTTTCATGAGGCAACAACCACCAACCTTCAATGGGAGTACAAATCCTATAGTAGCTGAGCAATGGATAAAATCCTTAGAGAAAATTTTCCATGCCTTGGGGAGTAGTGAAAGGGAGAAGGTTGTCATGGTACTTTACCGCCTCACTGGAGATGCCGATCAGTGGTGGTCGCTGATTCAAAACACAAAGGAAGATAATGACGTATCCAATATGGAATGGAGGGAGTTCAAAGAGCTTTTCTTAGAAAAATACTTTCCTCGTGACCATCGAGCAGATATGGAAAGGCAATTTCTGAGTTTGAGGCAGAAGGAGGATGAGAATATCGCAAATTATGAGGCTAATTTTACAAGGTTAGCGAGGCATGCTGCCGATTATATACGTAACCCAAGGAGTAAGATTGATCGTTTCTTTGATGGGTTAAAACCATTTCTCTGTCGAGCTTTAGTATCACAATCCTTCTCATCATACAAAGATATTGTCTTGTCTGCTATCAAGACAGAAAAGGAATTCTCTAAGTCTTATGACAACAAAGTAAAGCAAGAGAAGAAGAGAACGGTGGAAAAAGAGACAGATAAAGGGAAAAAGGGAAAGAAGGATTTTCCATTATGTGATAATTGTTGGAAGAATCACCCTGGTACTTGCCTAAAAGGAATGGGAGTTTGTTATAAATGTGGAGAAAAGGGTCACCAGGCTCGTGATTGCAAGGGAAAGAAAGAGGCTGTCAAAGTTGAATGCTTCAATTGTAGGGAAACAGGGCATTATGCAAATGAATGTCCTAAGCGTCAAGGAAACTTACCTCAAAAAAGCCCAAGGGATCAAGGCCAATCTTATGCTGTGACTACAGTTGAAGCGGAATAATTAATGTATTGGTGCTTTTGGACTCAAGGATTATATTCTGGTTATAAGAATAATGTGATATATATATATGGATTGTACTGCAGTAATTGTTGATTTCAGTAAGGTTTTAATATGATGAAGGTAATCAAATTTTTAGTATGTGACAATAAGAGAAACTTTACTTTGTTTGGGGAATTAGATAAATTGATTTTGGAATTAAGAGACCTTTTAGAGAAAGTCTGGACAGAGGTATTTTGGATAACTATAAAGGTTGGAGTGGATTAAGTTGATCTTTGGATAGTATTGTTTAAGGTTAAAACATTTATGACAATTATTTTTGGAATAGTATAGTACTATATTTTTAGGAAAAGGACAACCTGCAGGTTGGGTCATAACCCGTCGCGTCGGAAAAAGCTGCAGGAATCAAACCCACAACCATAGTGCGACAGGCCTTTATTTCCTACCACTAGCCTACAGGAAGTCCCTGGTTATTAGAAAATAATTTTACTAATCTAAATTGTATGTGTTAACATTTGGAACCTTATACAATTAGGAAAAGTATAATATTTTTGGGTTCTATTATCTTTTTGAGTGAAAGGTGAGTTGAAGGTTGAAACTCTAATTGTCAGGCATAAATATATATATATACCTATGTGTTATTCAATGAATAAACTAATTCTTAAACTTTAGTAAAGGGATATTAAAACAAAAAAATGCGTTATCCTAATACCTTATGTCTTGTTGAACTGGTGATATTTTAAATCAACATAGATTGATGGCTTTGAGGCCCTCAATTTGATAGTTGATTGTGATTGATGACCTCAATCACTCCCTACGAATATTTACGTTTTTCCTCCAATTATATGCCTCTAATTTCCACCAATGTTCTCCTAATCAGGATCATAATTGGGTGGTGACTTTTTCATTTCCCTTTCCCTCTTATTAAGGCTAAATATTATTAACCTTATTTCTGATGTGGGTTTTCCACAAAGGTATTTTCTATTTTCAACCTTTTATTTTCAATGAAAAATATCAAATTGCGAGGACGCAATTTATTGAAGGAGGGGAGAATGTAACACCCCGAGCTTCCACGATACGCCTCTATTTCAATAATGCAATAGCTTGCATTGTACGCAAGTTCGAGTTCTAAAACACCGCGACTAATCAAAGTAGCCGTTATGAATAGTAATAACCACATTTTAAATTTATAGAAATTTTATATTTCAAAATGGACTTCATTTTTGTATTCGTAATATCGAAATTAGCCTATGTTGAATTTTTGGTATTTTTCTGAGAACTTCTAATTTTTTATGAATAGTGAAAATTACTTAAAAACAACTTTTTTAATCAAAATAATTTATAGTGATAAATTATACTATTTAGTGGTTTTAAAGTATAATTAGAATATATTTTTACCATTTTATCCATTGGTGGTCATTAGAATTAATTTAACATTGAAATTGGACATAAACAATTGCCATTCTTTTGATATAAATTGTTTCTTAAAAACACGCTATTTGTTGTGACAGCGGGAATTAATTATAAAATTAATTAATGCAACTTATATGTTTGGAATTTTGTAAAATAGACATCATTTTTGAATTCGTAATATCAATTATAGCTTAGGGTGAAATTTTGGCATTGTTCTGAAAAACTTCAATTTTTGATGAATAGTGAAACCACTAAGTGGTACTTAAATAACAGATTTTTCGTTTAAATGAAATATTACCACTTCTGTGATTTGATTTTCAAAAATCCGACATACATGGTTGTCATTAAGAAGTAAAATGTGGTTCAATGAGATTAAAATAATTTTTTGGTGAATAGTAACTTTTAAGTTCTTAATCGCGATTAGAGGTAATTAGTGTAGTTTAAGGTACAAATAATGTTATAATAAAATGAGATGAGCATGAAACTTGTCCTACTCATATTGGATGAGTCATGGCCGACCAAGACAACCCATGGGTCAACTTGGGGACCCCATGGAGCCACTTTATTTGGTAAATGACATTAATATATATTTATTTAATGTTAAAATTAAATTGACACAAACATGAGTTGTTTTACTAAAACAGTTTTTAAGTGGGGTTACACAAGTCCAAATTTTGATTATAAATATTCATTAGAAAGATAAAAGGATTTCCTACATCATAGTATTTTTTTTATAATTTATGGACATTAAATAAATTAAATTATTTATGACATCATTATGATGTGGCGATGACTTCATTATTTAACGATTAAAATAAAATGAGAAGATAATGAAAAATCCAAGGCTTACACTTGTCCAAAGCCTATTGGATGAGTATATTTCGAACCCTTATCATCTTATCCTCGAATTATATAAGTGTGGGACCTCTAAAATCCGAAACTAATTTTATAATAAAGTGACTTTTCTTTACTTTCCAAGAGTGCCCCTCCTCTCCACTTCTAAAAGGCCCCCACCTCTCCCACCTCATTTACACTTTCAAGCCATTTGGCTCTGCCAACCTCTGCCCAAATACTCTCCCAACTTCACCCTCTTACTCCTAGAAGCCTCACTTTGGGCAGAACTCTTCCCAAGGAAGCCTTTGGCTCAAATCAAAAAGAGTTACCCGATTTTGAGGTAATGTCTTCTCTAATGTTGTTTTGTTTCATTATTCTTCTCCAACCCCCTAAACTCTTTTTATTCATTTCTTTTGTAAAAACACCAGTATCCTAAATATACTAGGATGTTGTTATAAGAAGGATTCGAGCTACACTTACACACACCTACATATTATGGTTAATGAACATACAGTTTCTGTGGATGGCGAATTTCTGCCTCACGAAACGATGATTATTCAACACTCATATAACACCTTCAAAGGTGGCCATTAAGATGTCACTATTTTTATATATGATATATAATATGTTTATGTTTTACTTATGCTTCTGTATTTCTCATTTATGGCATACTTTATGATTTCCATTATGGGTAAAATGCGATAATTTCATTTTAGGAAGTGCGGACTACAGCCCCCTCAAAGTGATGAGAATCGTTAATGCCATATGTGGGATGTATAAAGGATGGAGTAAATGATATTATATATTATATTATACTGGAAATATATTATACCTTTATATAATTATTATTTCATTCCATTAAATTTGAAATAGAAATGAAAGTAGCGTTCATGCGTACGTACGGCTTACCGTCTCCATGAACGGTACATTTCATTTCTTACCTCTAAATGTTACGTAATATTATAAATGAATGTATATACTGGATATATATGACATATATGAAATCTAAATCATGAATATAATTCTGGAGATAATGGATATTTTACCACATAAACAACTTGTAATTATAAGAAGTTTATTGTTGACTCAAGTACCAAAGATCGACAAAACGACCGTTATTAACTTAAATAATTACATAATGTTCATAACATTGTAATAAGTTATATAAAAAGGATAATGAAATTGAAAATGGTTCTTAATATGGTAGATATTAACTCTTGTTTATTATTCAGGAGGTTATAGAACGGTTGAGTCAAGTCGGACACAAGGTAAGGGAACTTCTTAACCCAATTTCCATTCTTTGGGTTAATCTCCTACTTTCAAGTTATGTCATGATATTATTATGTCCTATATTGTATTTGTACATTATTTATGTGTAATTATAGTGAATACACATTATAGATGTACTTTATTTAAAAATATGATTTTTTTAAGGACATCGTCTCAATCTCCTTTCATTAAGGCATATTTGGTTTTATACACAACTTTCGTTTATACGGTGTATAAACCCCTTTGAATTTTACGTTTATTCAAAAGGTTTTATTTTATAACTACGTGATTTTTAAATTATTTCAATAAAGATATATTTCTCTCCAATATATGAAAATCCAGTGAAAATGTATATGTACTTAACGCAAGCTTAAAAATGTTTTCAGAAAACCTGACTCTCGAGTGTGTTAGACAGGAAGGGATTGGGCGTGGACCCATAATGGCCTGTAATTAGTCGAGCAGTCTCAGAATTATTTATTTTGTTTTCAGAAGCTTGCATAATGTTTTCAGAAAAACACTGGAGTATATTTGAGCAATTTTAAACGTAAGTATCTTCTAAAAAAATTGCATCGGTAGGTCTCATGAGACAACTAGACGTGGAATTGGCCAAGGCCCTTTCCCAATTTGATTTATGGTTTTGGCCGAGGCCTTAATCATTTTAGACGTCTTGGCCGAGGCCTTGACAAAATGTTTCAGAATGTCTGGCATTATACATTCCCTCATTATGAAAGAGGTTATTGATTTTTCATGTGATTATTCGACCAGTAGAATATCCATGTGAAGAAGTGAATGGCATTATCTCATTTTACATTTGCCATATTAGGTTGAAGTTCAAGTTTAAAAGGATTTTGTTTTAGTTATACATTGCCTTAAATGTTAATGTTTATTTATGAAAGCTTCTGATATATTGTTAACCTTACTGAGCATCTGAGCTCACCCCTTTCAATGTTTTAATATTTTTCCAGGATGTGAAGAAGTATTTTATGAATGACCTACAGGGATAGTCAGAAGAGGATATGAGTGTGGACTATGGAGGCTTTGTTATTGTAGTTTTTCACTTTATGATGTAATGTAACGTTTACGAATGTATCTAGTGTTTCCAAGGCTACTAAACTAATCGGTCTTTCGAGACTTGATCTTTTGTGATCATGCCAATGTTACGAAGTAATGCACCGTCTCTGGGTAGCTGGGGTCGGGGCGTTACAAATGTAGTTCTCGAGATGAGGTCTCTTTTCAG
Source organism: Viscum album (assembly GCA_963277665.1). Taxonomy (NCBI): domain Eukaryota; kingdom Viridiplantae; phylum Streptophyta; class Magnoliopsida; order Santalales; family Viscaceae; genus Viscum; species Viscum album. The sequence continues at coordinate 1,183,533,228 of OY728159.1, forward strand.
ATATGATTCAAACATAGGGAGAAATGTAAGTATGGTGCCACTAAGGAGTTGAAATGATGTGAATAATGCTTCTACATGGAATAATCACAATAAATTATTTTAATGATAAAAAATGAATACTAATTTATAGTATCTTATGGGATTTCATTTCATCAAATGAAGAAGATGTTAACAGTATAGTTTAATGTCGTGTAGCAGGGAAAAATGATGTCATGTAGTTTAATGTCATACTACATGGAAATATATGGTACTCACTTAAACATCATGCAGCATTGACACATATGGTTGTTATGCTATTTAATGTCTTCCAATTGGGACATTGTACTTTACAGTTAAGAGTCATGTACCAAGGACATGATGGGATTTTCAATTAAACAAATTAAAAATCAAGAAACATTTATTGGTTGTAGTTGTAATGAGTTATCCATCCATTGAGATTAGGGAATAATCTCCATTAGAGTAGAACTTATGAACAGAGCAAGGTCTTTACCAATTCACATAATATTTGGAGGATTATTTATTAGTATCACTGGTGATCTTAGGGATAATACCAATTCACTTTGAATAAATGAAGAGATGAAACATTCTTTTTAAAAGCTTGTGCTAATTTATTTTGATAGAATTCTAAATGATTCAATTTATTCAATCCATTTTCATCTAATCATTCAAGATCATCAAATAGTTTTTTAAATATTTCACTTATAAATAACTGATCATGTATTTCAACTTGGAGTGAAGGAAATTTAACTTCAATTGGAATAACTGGTTCTTTTCAATACAACATTGAATATGGAGTTACCTAAGTTAAAATATAGGTAGTTGTCTGATATGCCTATAAATCATGAGAATTATTATCATCCAAAGAGTTCTTATATTTATCCACTATTTTCTATAGTATTTTTTATAGTGTTTTGTTGAAAGCCTCTATCTATTCCTTGGTCGTTTCATGATAGCGAGTAGAATGGTTGGATTTGATATTGACCTATTGACATATAATCTTTAACTCAATAGAACTGAAATTATTTCCTTTATCCATCAATATGGTTTGATAGAATCCAAATATTTTAATGATATGAGCTTTGAAAAAGATAACAATGATTTTGGATCTAAATTATTTATAAGGTGCTTCCCCAACCCATTTTGAGATGAAATTAGTAGTAGTAACAATACACTTGAACTATATAGCCATAGCTAGAGGATAAGGTCCTACATTTTCAATTCCTAGGAACCAAATATAAAGGAGTATTTAGTTTTTTTTGTAGAAAATATGTGGGTTAATGAATGATGTTTTCAAGCAGTAGTCAGGGGTTCACTTCTTGGTTAAATATGTGCAATCCTACATCATTGAAGGACAGAAGAATCGGGGCCTTATGATTTGATCTGAATGACTATGATCAAATTGTTGAGCTCCCCAAGCTCATACACGTACTTCTTACATGATAGCTATTGTTTTCTCTCTATCAGTACATCTCGAGAGGACCCCATCAAAGCCTCATTTTTTGATAATCTTTAGGTGATATGGGCTATCATAAAGATTGATAATGGTCACATTTCATCTGATATGTTCTTTTTCCGCTCTATCTGATAGAAGTAATATATTTTGAACTTATTCCATGATAAGTATCACCCATACCATAGTATGAACATAATGACCATAAATAGGGGTGATTTCATTAATTTCCTCCATTCTAGTTTGAATTAAAGGTGATACCACTTGACAATGGGATGTAAATATGTTTGCCTCATCCGAATTTGTATCTGCTAGGGTTGTGGATGCATTAGCTGGTTCATGATCTTGAGAATTTTGAGATGGTGAGACATAAGAAAATATTGTCACTAAGAGAAATTCATCCATTAACCCTATGAATTAATCTAAAAAAAGATTAACACTTATTTCATGGTAGCATAATCCCCATCGATCTATTTTATTACAAATTATGAATCACCTTTCACTTTCAGGTTAATCATTTGTACCTACAGTTCCAATTAAAGGTTTGTAATGAGAGATTGATATTTTACCTCATGATTAGTATAACCATCTGATAACATAAATTAATATGGAAACATTTCCATTTTTTGTGGAGAAAAGATCAAATCCAAACCCCACATTTTGGAGTTTAGGGTTTTCTTTTCGCTTCCCCATTTGAATTATGAATGCACCATCAAAGTACATTTCCAATGTTTGGTAATTATATTTAAAATAGAAAATTTATTTATAATGATGTTTAGTATTCAATGATGTATCCTTTATGGATGGATGTTTAGTAAGGAAGTCTTCCATGTCTTGGCCTTTTATTTCTTTTTGAGCCACAAATAAGAAATTTAACTATTACAAAATAACCTCCCACCGTGCCAAACATTCTATAAGCATATGAAAAGTTAGGATAAATTTGAGTGGGTTATTGTGAGATTCCGCGTGGACCTCGTGATGTTGCAAGAATTTCTTCATCTTCTAAAATGAAAAGATTAAATCCTTGAAGAACCTCTCGATACATGAATATCAAATATTTGTGTCAAACATTGATCGACTGAGATAGTAAAAGATAATTTCATTCCCAACATCATTATTTTGGTCAAGGAAGGCACCTAGTGATCGCTCTAAATCTATCAAATATAAAACAAGTGCCTTTCATTCCACATGTGGAATCAATACTATCTCACTCAAGAAATATTGCATGAGAGTATCAAATAACTCCTGGAAGTATTCAGTCCATTGATATATAACTCCATTCTTCATTAATTTAGTGAAGGGTAAAATTTTTTTCTTCCAAATTGGTGATAATGCACCGAATATAAGCCTAGTGTCATTAATTTCCTCTTATTTCCATCAAATACCATGGAGGTGACATTCCATAAATTTCATTATCATTCTATGGATCAACATCAATTCCATGATGGAATACAACTAAGCTGATGAATCTTTATTAGGTTACCCCAAAAAAACATTTCAAGTGGTTTACCTACAAATTTTTTTGTCGATGTTTACTAAATATCGTATACATTTTAGACAAGTGATTATATCATTTTCTAAATTTAACCACTATATCACCCACATAGTATTCTTAAAATATTCATAGGAAGGGTTCAAAGATATGGTTAAAGGCACGTAGATACATTTCACATATATTCATTAATTCAAAGGAAATTAATCGATAGGAAGAACATATTGAGGGAATCTAAAGGCTTTATAATCCTCATCCTATGTGGAAGTTTTTATTTGATTATACCCCAAGTATACATACTTGAAGAAGATAGCTTAATAACTGCCTGTTTCATCTATCAAATGTTTTGTGATCAGAACTCGAATGTCATCTTTAGGACAATGCCGGTTAAGATCACTGAAATAAATTCAAACTCTAATTTTAAAATTATTCTTTTTCACTAGGGAAATGTTGTGCAACCACAAAAGATATAGAATATTCCTGAAAACATTATCCTTGATAATATTTTCATCATTAGATTTAATTTTAGAGGCATGATTTGGGTGTTTTCTTCTCGCTGCTTTCTTAAATCCTTTATGCTCTTCTGGAAAACCCAAATGATGAGTTTCCACATCGGGATTATGGCCAAGAATTTCTATATAGATCCTACCATATGTATCTCAATGTTTCTTAATAAATAAAGTACACATCCCCTTCCCTATATAATTCATGGAGGCACTAATTAAGCTGTGGTATGGATCTTCATCTGTATGAAGATTTATTTCTCTGAGATCATCCACAGTGGTAGAGACGCATTCCTTTAATGATGGAGGAGTGTCCTTGAGATCATCATCTTCTTCTTCCTTATATTTCACTTATTTTTTTATTCTTTAAAACTTGATAATGAATCAAATCATTCAATGCTATGTGATTAGTCAATATTTGAACATCATAATGAAGTGGAAACCATTTCAATCACAAATGATGATGAAGGTTCTTCCTGGAGCATTGAAGAGAAAATGATGGGTTGGGAATCAACTACCTTAACATATTTTATTATTGAGAGAAATTCATCTAGTCTAATTGTTGAAGAAAATAGTTCTTGATGGTGAGTGGATGAAATGAAACATATCAATTTAAGATTCCACTCTCATCAACTTCCCCCATGATGTCAGGCTTGATTGCCACAATTGATATTTTTGAAATAAGTGAAAGAGTGCTTCAATTTGGGACTATCCTTTCAATTTTATTGAAATGAAACACATAATCTATACTAAAATGTTTTAATGGGTTATCATGTATCATATTCATGCCATTCAGATCATTTATTCATCTTACCTCTATTTCCACAGAACTCCTTACCATAATGTGATAAAGTTGAGCTTCAATATACTGAGATTCACATGTTTTTAATGGATACTTCTCCCCATAAAATGTCCCAATTTTAACATTAAATAAATATTTGAGAATCTGGTGATATGATGAAGGAATGAACACATGTTGATATAGCCAAGGCCTTTATAGAAGAATGTTGATGGTTGTGTCCTGATGGACAACCGTAAAATCTGAAGTAGATATAAGATATCCTAACTGAGTTCTAATTGTAATATTTCTTAGTGGATCCTACTCATTCCTGTCATAACCATGAAAAATAAATGTGGAAGGGGAAAAGTCAGATTCAGTGAGGTGCAATCGATGAATTGTACAAATGGGAATGAGGTTGACTCTTGATCCATTATCAACGAAGGCTCGTCAAATGTTTGTATAATCAACCCTTCTAAATAGATACAAAGGAATGATGTCTCAATGTACAACATCATCCTCATATTTATCTGTAAAGGATATTACTGTATGAAAATCTACAAGATCATTCTCTATATGGCAAACTTCAACAGAAAAAAACATGGTTTCAAACACTGGAGGACTACACAAAGCCTCAATAATGTCATATTAAAGATATTTTGACAGATTCATGGTATCCAAATATGATTACCTGATCATTACATGGGATATCTATTTCAAAACATCATACTTTTGGTCCATAGTTCTTCATTTTCAAGCATGGAGATGCGTTTTTGTAGGTGTCTTGGAATTTATTTCACATGATATAGTTGTACTCTGTGTCAGGGAAGATGTTGTAAATTCTTATACATTTGTTAGATTAGACTAAATAGGTATATCAATGTTTTGATATAATGATGGTGTGACCTCTAATCAGTCCCCCAAGATAATCATGTTAGGGCTAATCTTGTCCGGTGTGGTAGAATTTCCATGTTCTTGTTGAGACCTCTAAAGGGATCTCATATGAGTTTCTACCACATAAATGGTTTGAGCATGAGTCATGTTAAAATAGTGGTTTCTATAATATCGACATCTTCCCTTGTATCCAGGAATTTTGATTATTTTTCTAGTTCCCCAATTAGTTACATAGAATTCCAGATCCTCATAACCAGAATCATCATTTGCATAGGGTTCCATTACATGGAAGCTGTTAACGGAATTGATGATCAATTCCTCATCTGATAATGATTCTATATGATAGGTCAGTTCTAGTTGTGCCGTTTCGGGGCTTCATGCCCGTTCTTTTGAGACTGATGGAATGAAATATTAGAAGTTAGGGAAAATTTTGTCCTTGAGATGTGATCCTCCTCTTACTACTACTCTTTATCATTATGATCATGTCATTTCTATGAGGATCTACCTTTGGATGACTACTCCTTTGATAAAGATGGATTTTCTGTAGAATAAGTGGAAAAAGACATTGTCTATTTTTGTAACTATGTTCATTGAATGACATGAGTTTTATTGATCATTTCCGTGATCATCCAATCATTATACATCTATGAATTTTTTCTGACATCCTATAAATCACCTTATTTCTTTGGATAAATAGTAGTTAAAAATGCTACTTGGGATGATCAACTATTTCGATTCACATATTCAGATTATACCATTTTTAGGTGGTATCTGGAAAAAAACACTCTTTAATAGGATTACCCATAATTAGATGAAAGGGGAAATAATTCATAAGATCTTCATCTCATCATTTGTTCAATTTCTTAAGCCTTGGAATCTGAACCAAATTGTTTTCCAATGTTGAAATGATGTAACTGAAAACCTCTTCACATTGAAAATAATAATATTGGTTTTTAAATTATAAAATTGTCAAGGAATTTGATTCTTTTTATCATCTTGATGAGGTGGTCATTACTGCTGACACTCATGAGGTGGAGCCCTTTGGTATGATGATGGATTTGAAGTAGAAGTATGTAGAGACCCGAAGCTTGACGTACATGGAAAATACATTAAATTTGCAGAATACTTAATACATAACAAAAACTGACACACGAGGATCGTAATAGTTTAGTGTCTTTGGAAACTCGGAATATAATCTTCTAATCGTGGTGAAAGATCTTCAACATCTCCCATAAAGATCTTCTGTTTTTTTACCTAAAACCTTTCTTTATATCCTGGGGAAAAGAAAACATAAAAGGGTGAGCTCAAATGCTCAGTAAGGGTAAACAAAAGAAATATCAATCACATCATATCCATAAGAATATAACATTTTGGAAATATTAACATGCCAAAGAGATCATAATATCATAACATGGGATAAATCATATTAGTGAAATGTAATCCCAATAATCATAACATAAAACATGTAACTTTGTGGCATACACACATAATCATAAATAATCATTTCTTATTAGTCAATACTCATTTCCAAGACTCTCTTAGTGGACAAAGTGCATTTATGAACCGAGTTCATTCCTCATTTCAGTCCTGCTTCACTGAACCGGTTTAACCAGCCGTTCTAGCCATGTCTATCTCATGAGATATAAAATCTTTACCCAATTCATTTTGGGGAGATATAGGTCCCACCCATCTCATAATTATACCATTCATATTTGTGCCACAAAATCATAAATCATACATCATTGCATAACCCATGTAATAAAAATGGGATTCTTAAACAACATGACATCATAAAACAATTAATATAAGATAAAGGAATTCATAAAAATAATTTCATCACAACATAATCAAATCAATGTAATAATAGGGATAGAAAAAGAGCCCTATATTATCTTAGATGGAAAATAATTTTGATAAAACCCTTGAACTCCATTATTGAGGAAAATATCCTTTCTACTTCAAAAGCATTTTCCTTTCTTAACATGTCATACAATTTTAAACTAAAATATGTTGATTAAAAATAAACTTGAAAACTTGTAAAGGAAGATTCTTGGAAATAATGTTTTCAAAATCCATTAATGCCGTATAAGTTAAAAAACATTCTTCTCGTACTTTTACCAGAAAAGTCAAAAAGTACCTAGTATCATTAACAAAAGAATGATTCCTTACATACCATGTGGTAAAAGTCAAAATGGGTAGAAAGGACATTAAAAATACATAATAACACTTTTAGAAAACATGGACATGGATGATAACAATAACCCCAGTAAATACCAAAGTATAAACAATCTCGGATAAAAATGAGATTGTGATATTTTCCTTTACCTTAGGTCTGATATGCTTCGTAAGTGTCTGAACCTCCTGTATAATGATTTAAATAATGTCATTTACTTATTCTAGAATCAAACACATTGTTATGATATCATATATGGTTCACTTATGACTTTATATTACCAGTTCTTTTTTAACTTCCATGTTAAAGAGCATTTTGGGTAAAATCATTTCATTTGTCGTCCGTGTTTTGACTTGTAATTATTCATATGATTACGTAGATCATGATTACTTAATTCCAGAATATAAAACATTATTTATATATAATATATATTCAGAATATACATATATATAGTAGATCAGTAAATGGAAAGAAATACACCGTTCATGGAGACGGTAGGCCGTACGTACGCATGAATGCTGTTTTCGTTTCCTTTTCGAGTTGAATGAAATTAAGTAGATGACATACATATATATACAAATAAATTCAGTATCATTATTATGTCATATATTTCATTATTACTTATTGTATTTACTTTATAATCATTCATGAATGGTTAACGGGGAAAATGAATCTCATCGCGTCGTGGAGACGGTAGTCCGTATGTACGCACGAGCGATGATATCGTTCTCATGATCGTGGAATTTGTATTAGAGTGTATGTATACTATTTCATAATCAATATCACTTTACAATAATCATATATATTTATTATTTACACCATTATACCCATCCAAGTAAGGTGGTGGTGGAAAATAGATTACACCACGGCGTGGAGACGGTATTCCGTACGTACGGACGCGCGGTGATTTTGTTTTCCGTAGGATGAATATATGGTGAAATAGGTTTGTTTAATACTTATAATAACATATCCGTATATTAGTGATACTGATGTTATTACTTCATAATGAAACAACCTATGAAGAAGAAGTGGAAGAAGAAATAAAGTTGAAAGAATCGGTAACGGACATTACCTCTTCTTTGAAGCGCCTCTTTGAGTCATCCTCTTAGGGTACTAAAATTGGTCTTTGAATAATACCAGGACCACTAAGATGTTTCTAGGGAAGTGGAGAATGGAATTTGGTAGGGGTTGGCCGAGATTGAAGGCTTAAAGTGGTGTGAGGAAGAGAGGGAGGAGGTTCTCTTTTATATGGGAGGAGAGGGGCACCTTTGGAATAACTAAAAATATTATTTTATTATAAAGACAAATTCGGTTTTAAATAGATACAAATTGATTTATTTCTATGCTAAGGATGGGATGGGTCTAAATACTTTAATACAATAGAATTTAGACATGTTTAGGTTCCTATATAAACCTTATCATTTAGATTTAACATTAAGTTAGATAATCTTACTTTTACCATGTCTTTTTGTGCTCTTACAATATAAGCTTAATAAACATTCTATAACAAGCCAAACTAAACCCAAGTTGTTTATTATTAATATATATAACCTTATATAAGTCATTTGTCCAAACCATAGATTTTTAGAAACAAAATAACAATTAATAATGTAATATTTTAAAAAAACTATTTTATGTCAATTTTGACACTATTTAGTAATTTATTTTTTTGAAAACTATAACATAATGATTAAATCGAAAAAAGTTAATTAAATCAATAATAACATGTCATATTAACCTAGAAAATTAGTGTAATTCATAAAAAGTCTGAAATTACGTTTATTTGGGTATTTATAAAATCATTTATGTCAATATTTCATTAATAAGATAATTACTGCATCATCATTGAGTCATAAATAAATTATATAATTTAATGTTTAAAAATTACACATAAAATACAATAATGTAGGAAATAATTTTATATTTCTAATGAATATTTATAGTCGAATTTATCTTATGCATAACCCTATATTAAAAATTATCTACTTATTAAACATTGATTTTAACTATTTTAAACCTTCTATAAATAAATTAATAATAAATGTCCTATTCTAATCCAAGTTGTCCTAAATGGTCATATTTTATTCCTAAGGTTGTTTTTGGTCGAATTAAACTTATCCAATAGAATTAGGACATGTGTTATGGTAATAATAATATCATTTTTACTCTTAACTACACTATTTACTTTTAACCGTGGTAAAAAAAAGTAAACAGTTACTATTCACAAAAATTATTTTCATCTCATTGAACCACATTTTATTCCTTGATATTAACCATGTCTCTCGGATTTTTGAAATTCTACTCACAGAAGCTGTAGAATTATGTTTTATGAAAAATTCAGTTTTTTTAACTACCACTTAGTGGTTTTACTTTTCATCAAAAAAATGAAAGTTTCCAGAAAAATACTAAAAATTAGGCCGAATATATATTTGATATTATGAATTCAAAAATGATGTTTATTTTACCAAATTAAAAACATATTAGTTACATTAACTAATTTAAAAATTAATTCCCGTCGTCAAAACAAATAGCGTGTTTTTAAAAGATAATAACTATCAAAAGATTGACACTTGGTTATGTCTGGTTTAAATGTGAAATTACATCCAATGAACAACATTGTATTAAATTGTAAAAATATATTCTAAATATACTTTAAAACCACTCAAATTAATAATTTATCACTATTAATTATTTCGATTAAAAAGTTGTTTTTAATTAAAATTTAGTAATTTTCACTATTCATCAGAATATGAAAGTTATCCGAAAAGTACCAAAATTTCACCCTAAGCTAATTTCGATATTCCGAATCCAAAAATGAATTCCATTTTGAAAAATAAAATTTACAAAATTTTAAAAAGTGGTTACTACTATTCATAATGGCTAGTTAAAATAATATTTTAATAACATATCGTTGTTTAGTGAAACTCGGTATTGCGTACTGCACATGCTATCGAGGAAGGTCGTGATTGCGTGTAATGCAAGGCAATTCAAGGATGTGTGTTTTGCTAGCACCTTTTGGTGTAGCGTACAACACAAGACATTAAAGAAATTAAAAAGAATATTTTTCATAAAATCTCAGGGTGTTACAAAGTAGGTAACAATGCTGGTTTGAGTGTGACTATTGATGCCTCTTCATTCCCTATTGTCCTTCCCAGAGCTGATCGAATTACATGATATTTAGATTTATATTATACAATTGAATCCTCCACTTTTTAGAAGATTGAATCAAGGCCTCGAAACCCTCGTCTGTATTTCTCAGGGATTAGTGGTGTGCGTTACTCATCAAACATATTTTCCACAAAAATTGGAAGAAACTCTTCTGGAGGGAGTGCTATATTAAATGAATATGATAATCCTTTACATCATGAAAAGAAATATTAAACTCATTAATTTTCCCATTGTTTTAAATTTGTATGATAAAAAATTGTTGTCTTCGGCAATGTTGAGCTGAATTGAAGTATGAATTTTTGAAAAAAGTATTCTCATCGAGTAATTGAATGAGAATATAAACATGAAAAAAAAGTAAAATGATGGAACCTATAATTATTTCAGAAAAACATATGAGATTTAATGATTCGTGTTGTTAATGGGTCACCATCATGGGATGAAAATGTGAAAAATTCATTTATTGCTAATTTGGATCTCCCATACCTTTAATTATTGGGAATGTGGTATTCACACTCTTTGGTGGGGGTGGAATCAGATCTATCCAATCAAGGTATGCATTCTTTTGTGGTTGTACAGGTGGAAACAATTCATCCATTACATCCAATATATTTATTAATGCATCTATAGTATTCTAAATAATTTGAGGAATAAAATGATGAGATAGGACCTGTTCAGGTACAACAGTTGGAGTTTGAACCAATGAAACGACAGGATAACACACTTGTGGTGGTACTACTTGTATTTTTCTCAGATAACCCATGAGGATATGCCTATAAAATGGTGTTAATCCTACCCTGGATGTGTACCCAATAGAGGGAATTAATTTCCCGCATCATCAGTTGCAATAAAAATTCTTTTTTGAGGAGTTCCTAGAGGATGTGGAGGTTGTGGATTTCTTATAGAGCACTCCTAGAAGAAGTGCTGCTTTGATGTAAATATTCATTGAGTCTTATAAACACATTCATATCCTCCTCTATATCGGAAAATATTTATTTAAAAGAAATCTATTGACCTTCTCCAGTGCAAAAGTTAGACATAATCTGACTATTACTTTTCCCCATGTCAGATTCCTTTCGAATTGAAGGGAGTCAGTTACTTGATAGAATACTCAAATTCTTGGTATGCCTATAATTTCATGTACATAAACCTCCTTAATTTGGTCCAGTGTTTACTATGTTATGGAAAGAACATCATCTTCTAACTCCCCTAAAATATACTCATTTTTTAGAGGATCTTATACAATGTTTTTAATGTCATTTACTAATGTAGAATGCGTTGATGGAATTATATCAGTATCTTTATAAAATATTCACCTTTTGTATCATCACTGAGAATTTTTTCTCCTAGAAACTGGATTTTTAGGAATTGTCTGATAGACAGTAATATGAAGGGAACCCTTAGATAGTTCAGTTGTCCATTCACCTTGTGGATTCGTCACTATTTGGGAGAAAACAAAGTTCCGTTGAGGAGGGGATTGTAGAATTCAGAATCCCTACCCTAAAGTCTAATAATATTCTTATTCATGAGACCTTGTAATTTTTTTTATTGAATTCATATGTCTTGATAGACAATCCCCAAGCCTTTTATGCGGTGGTGTGTCTTGATCTTCAATGGATGATATTCATGCTACTTTTTTATGATTTTACGAATTTTGGTACAAACATTGTCTGGGAAAATTATCTGAAAAAAACTTATATTTCATATTTCGGAAGACCGTTATGAAATTTTGGACATTTTAACAATCTGACACCAGACATAATCTAATTGGGAATCCTTATTAATGTTCTCAGATGCTTAATGAAAAAGTATCTCAACAACTTTCTTTAATTGGTCATATTGTTGATGAGATCATGTCGAGTCCTATTCTTGAGAATATCATTGATTACACATTAAATTATTTGATTGTAGCTGACCATGTTCAATAACATTGTATGATTCCACTTTTTATGGGATTGTATGATTTTGGAGCATTGTAAAATAAAAATATCCATTTTCACCCCATCCTCTAATACAAATACTGGATGGGGTGTTAGGGATTAACTATCATAAACTATTTAGTGAATCAATGCATGCACATTGAAGGGTTCCATTCTAATACTAAAACATTTGATGTCTGGAAAATGAGAGATATGAAAGTATGATTTAGTGTTTCAACCCATCTATTACCTTTAATTGACATTGATATTCATCATATTGTAATACTTCGACATTCAGATGAAGAAGAGATATCCTTATGTTCATGCGATATCATGAATGCAATAATCCTCCATCAATTTCGGAATATTGGGTAGATAGGTTTCCAAAGTCCTGAACATGACTGTTATTTCACCTTTCGCGAATTTTTTACACATATAATGCATATCTTCATCATATTAAATAAGAATTTTCTCTACATTGTTAGACCATAGAAGACAATTGTTGATTTTTTTATTACAAATAATGGAATCAGTTGATTTTTCCTTTGCTATATTAGAAGAAAAATGATCCAAGGAAGGTTCAGAGAATGATCGTCACCTTAGGATGACTTGTGATTGAGAAATTGTTTCACCTGTTAGTGAAAATGAATCTAACCTAACTGACCATGTGGTAGCATGTGCATCGAGATAAGAGGGTCATATCATTAATACATTTTTTATTAGGGAATTATCTTTAAAATGTGAAACACTACTGTGGAGAGATCATTCATAGAGAATTCCATCATGGGTAGGATAACCATGATGGATTAATGAAAAGGATAAATCCTCTTGCTCATTGGTCTTCTTTCCACGTAGAGTAATTCCATGGCTCTTATACTGAGATATGATCTCTAGATTGACTGAATGATCATAAATCAAGACTTAATGATAACGTGTCGAATGGGGAACCTCATATTTATTGATACTACTCCCATAATCTATTAATGACAAATTATTATCACGAGTTTCAATTGATAAATGTCTGAGGGCTTCAAGAACTCTAGCATTAAGCGGAGCTATATCAAATATTGGATCATGATTTTCCAACTACGTTTGATGAGAATTCTTCTTATATGGTCTCTTAAAAGTTGTTGGGACCACATTATGGGATAAGTGGCAATAATGTGAAGGTGTATATGACTACCAGAGAGTGGTTATCAGAATGGTCTAATTTTATCCCATTGTAACAGGTGTATGTTCCCTATTAGGTAGTCCATATGATATGGGAGAGTGTGGCTGATAACCCTGCTAGACAGGAACATAGGTATGTATTGACTCCGGGATGGCATGTCAATGAGTCATTCCAAAAATCAGGACAGAATTATGTGCCCTTTCCCATGGTATTACTATTGTTGTTGTTATGATCTTCTAGAAGGATTCCAGAATTTGGGAAGGCATTTGTTTCTGACATTTCACCACTGATAAAATGTATTTAGTGACTTCAGTATCTGTGTTGGGAATATAGAACCATTTTATATCTGGATAATCTTTATGTGTCTACTCCTTCCCACCCTTTTTGGTTAGTGGAAATTGCTAGTACTCATGTATTGGGGAAGAGATTGGACTCTGCCCCCAGTTTGTTGTCAGAGTATTCGGACTGACTTCTCCGGGTGCTACCAAATGATACTGTTTATAGGGTTGATGGATATTGGTAGGTGTATGTTCCTACTTGTTATTTTCTTCCATGCATTGTCGACATACTAATTTCAATGCTGACAGATGAGACTATGGGAAGAATAGATGAGTATAGGAAGGTGAATGTTCCTGCATACAAGTTGCTTCCATATTTGATTAGAGGGCTTCCTCGAAAGTGGTCATACGTTCCTGCAGTCTTGATGATAGTTATTAAGTAGGTGTATGTTTTTGATCACAATAATCCTATGAATTAAAATAGAGAGATTGGTAGGGTTCTTCTAGATATGTCTGTTAGCTAGCAGAATTGGGACAGATAATTGTTTTTTCCCATTTGTTGTTTTCCACCCTGATAGGTTGATAGAATTTTTATGAGGGGGTAACGGTAATAAACTAATCCCTGTTGGATAAGGGTTATCCATGGAGTTTTTTATTGCGCTCATGGGTTTGAAGTACATGGACAGAATAGCCGAAGGCCACACCCTTGTCATGATGGGGGTTTACTGCCATATGATTATTCTTATATAGATTGTTGGTCAGAGCCATCGGAAAGGACCCCTACATTATTGAGTTGATTCCATGAGTGACCTCTTTATCAACCTTCATATAGTATGGGAGGGACTGGTTATTGTGTTCTGTGGAAAAAGACCCTAAACGGTTGAAGTTGGTGGTTGGCATCATCTACATCTTGACCACTGGTCGTCGCTTACCAGAATATCGAAGGTTGTTGTTAACATTGAGAGGACGTTGAGAAGCCTACAAAGATGTGATAGTGCAATGTTGAAGGTATTCCCATACCAGTTCATTTTTACCCAGCATTGAATAAACTGATTTTGTGATGATGTCCCTCTAGTGGGTGAGGATACAACGTAAGCAGTGGCTTGAGTATTCACAGGTGAAAACATTAAGGTATCCGTTTTTTAGTGAATGGTATTCTGTGAAAAATTATTTTTTTTTAAAAAACTCCATTAAAGATACCTCTTATAGATGGACACATGCGTGATTGATTACTTTTTTTATAAATACATTATCAATTTATAGGGTCTTGACAGATGGGTAACACTATCAACATGGTTAAGGATTCACGTCATGTTCACCATTTAGTTTTCTTCATCCCTTGGAATATGTTTTCAACTAATAAATCACTACTTCTAGGCGGTTTCCATTGGATTTATTTATGAAACAAGAAAAATCTAAAGGATCTATATCCAATGGGACCTGTATTCCAAAGGCATATATTTGTTAGGTTTGACCTTATGATACTTAATTACATACATTGGTTTTGGGGATGGGAGGTCAGATTCATCACACCATTTTGGGGAAAATTATTTCCTACTCTGTAACTCTCTTATATATTTTATATATTTTCTTGAATCATTATTAATTCACCATGTATAATAGACGTTTCTGTTGGAATTTGTGATCAATTATTAGTATTTGTGAAATTTAGAACCATCCTTTTGTATTTTAGGTTCTTAATTGAGGGAGACATCAATATGTAATTGGGGTTCTCCATCAATGGTATCCTTTAATATACTACTTAAATATTATTTTAACAAATGTGATGATAATATTGGTTTTTAAGCTAATCAGTGGGGCACTCTGGAATTTATTATCATCTAGAAAGATGAAGTTTTGTTTTGATGTCGGGATCATACCCATAAATGTGCTACCCATGTATCCTTGTGAATGGAATTAGAACCCTTTTAGTTCGGTGCCGATTAATGGGGCACATCATTTCTTTTAATGTCATATGATAATGAAATATCCCTAAAATTTAATTTTATGTTGTAAGGACATCTATTTGGAAGATTATTAGTCAATTATTTGTGTTGGAATTATGCCTAAGAAGCCTAAGGAACATGGAAAACAAAAAAAATTCCAGGATAGATGTGACCCTTTTGGGAATATGGAAAAAGAAGAACTGGGTTATTTTGAATTTTTGGGATTCAACCTCAGAGAGGATTCCTATATATCCCATTTGGATGGGAATCAAATCCCACGTAGTTCGGTAAGCCTCATATGAGAGTTTATTCCATTGAGAAAATAATTTTGGACTTACATACTGAAAAGGATCCCTTGGTGATTTGTGTTTTCAATTTGGTGCTTACTCAAAAAGATAATTCACTTTTATGGATGAAATGAGATGAAGCTCGGGCCTTAGGAAGGCTTTCTAGGTAGCCCAATTAAGGTGGGAATTAGACTTCTCGTAGTTCATCAGTATCGTAGGGGAGTATGACCCTTAGATAGAAATATGTTAGTGATTACTCATAAGGAGGATTCCCAGATTTTAAGAATTTAATATGGAGTCCTAAAGAGGACATCCAATGAGCTCGATCCCTATTGAATTCTTCCTGAGGTGTTTGTGAATGTCATGTGACCATGAAAAATATCTAGACCGTGTGAGTTATGATTGGTGTGGGAAACATGAGGATGTAATAGATTCAAAAAATGCACAAAATCTCTCCTCTACATATGGGAGTGGGTAGACCTATAGTGAATGAAGTTGGGGTGACAGTGGGATAGGTCATTCAGCAATGAAACCTTCAATGTGGGATGACATTGGGGGTCATATAACATAGTCCTCATGAGATTAGGGAGTTACCTCAGTGGAAGTTCCCAGGTAGATCCTAGGAGAGGAGGGATAATTTTTATTTTCTTGAATGGAAATGTAAGTGTATACCTCGCTCTTCTTATTGGGAATTGGGGGCACCAAGTCATAAAGATGAAAATGGGAGGAGAAAACCCAAAACCTAATCCTCTAGATTGGGATCTCCCCATAAGTTTTCATGGGAGAAAGGTCTGTGTGGATGCATATATAAAAACACACAGAGACTATATGAATCTTGATCCCCTTACGAAATTGATATGGGAAACTTATGATTATTGATATAAAAACCAAATAAGAGACACGCTTATATGCCAATACCAGAGGTTTTGTTATTCAGCAGGTTATAGTGGAGGCTTAGACCTAGTCCCTTTCAGATAAGATTACCAATGAAAAAGATAACCTACCAGGAGTAGAATTGATAAGGGTTTATAGAATAATGTGTAGGTATATTGCATAGCTATGCTGCATAGATATACAGTGTAGCTAAATCGCATTAGTATGTCATGTAATTTCACTGCATAGGTATTTTGCATAGGTATGTCATGTAGGTGTGCCATGTAGTTTTTTCATTCCGGTCTAAACAATGATTGAAAAAATCTATTAACATAGGAGAACCATGCCTATGCAAGCATCAAAAACTCTGAATGGATTGAAAAACGTTCTTTTCCCATCTATTTTTCTATCCACTCTTGTTTTAGAGAGATACCAGAGAAAATTTGGCAAACTTGGGTGAAAGCACTACTCAATGGGATATTCAATTATTATTCCAACTTTTTTCAGTATTCAAATGAGGATACCAAGGGCCCTATTTCTAGGCAAGAAGGGGGATGGTCAAAAGAAAATATTTTGCATTGGTCAACCACAAAGCTCTTCGGCGTATCATTTTATCATAGGTGTACAAAAAGAATCTTGAAGTGTATCTCTATCACATAGGTCTGACATGTAGGAATTCTACATCGGTCCTCTACATTGTTATTCTGTGTATCTCCTTTGAAATTTGTTATGATTTTTAGATCATCGAGCTTCATAATGGGACATTCAAATATCAAGGGGTGGTCTTCATTGTCCTTTTCTCTAAATAATGAGAGTCATCATTTTGTATGAAATTATTATTCATATGGACGAAAAAATTATTTTCTTTTTTTAAAATCATTTTATTCAATTGAGTTAAATATTTTGGAATTCCAACATATATTTTTACTTTATGGCATAAGAAAATATGGGAACCAAAATAATTTCATTTTTAACCTATTTCTATATGAAATGGAACAACCTAACCCTAGTTTCTTGAAGTTGGAGAATTATTTTATTACATTGGGATTATTATAAGAAGGTCATATCCTTAATAACTATGTAGTTTATTAGTTTTGGAAATCCAGATACATAAATAAGTTAAAAAATACAACCTAAAATGAAATAAAATATAACAGATCCATTATTAACACCAATAACTCATAGAATATCATTAGAAGTCATTCATAATACACTTTTTCACATATTATGGAAATATAAAACATATGAAATGGGTGATCATAGATTCTCATAATGGTTAAAAAAACACATATAAATTAATATTAAAACAAAACACAAGGAATAATGAATAACTAAAAACACATTCCTTTCAAAAATAAACATCAGAATAATATGGAAGAAATAAAAATTGAATAATTAATTAGATAAAACAAAACCAAAAATATTGTTATTTTCTAATAATCACATGTAATAACAATATCAAGATTCCTAATGATGGTATACAGAATAGAAGATCTTATAATCATTCTATCTAGGCGTCACACCCATACCATAAATAAAGAGGTAAAAATCCAAACTAGATTTCTCTTAACTACTATAGATGCATCGAGGGGACATAGAGGGACAAATCCATCACTTAATAAGTCTAATATATTACTCCAATGAAAATAGTGATGCATATACAACATAAATATTCATTTTCAATGACTATTATATAAAATATGAATAGTTTAACTATAACCCATGAATGGTATCAAATTAGCACGTCCATAGTCAAAATGCTCATAAAACCTTTACAAAAACATGGTATATGATATCATAAGTGATAACAATCAATGTAGTAATGTATTCCATAAATATTTTTTACATAGATGATGGTAATTTTAAAATACACCATTGAAAAATTCATGGGAAAATAATCATTAAACATTCCAAAGTGTCCCATACCACATTCAAACAGTCGCATCATTATCTCTTAGAATATCAAGAGAATAAGGAGGAACTTTGTATGGTATATAAATGTGTATTACATGGAATACATTCATGTAATAAATGTTGAACAATGAATATAGATCCTAAGAGGTTATGTGAGATGAGAAAAATATATTTTACTTTGGAAAAAAAATGTTATTTATGGAAAATAATTTGTATTTTTCATAAAATTAAATTGAAAACATGTATAACACAGAAAAGAAAATTGAAGTGCAATGAAATTATTTTGAATTCATAAATGATTTCCCACTAAAGTCAAATCATGGTAAACTATTTTCTATAAATCATTATAAATAAATAATTTTAATGTGGTTTAAAGAAAATATAAAATAGATTTTAAAGAGAAAAGGATTGTTTGTTTTAATAAAAAAAATAAAACAAGAAGGATTGTAATGATCAAATGTGTGATTTTATATATATAATTATTTCTTAAAATAAATTATATAGTGAACCTTAAAATGGGAAACAATTTAGAATTTTCCCTCGAATCATGCTTATTTATTGGGAATAATTGAGAAGGGAACCATTTTAAAACATAAAATTACAATTAAATAAATTTGAAATGATATGAATATATTATTTAGAAAAATATAAATAGAATATAGAATAAGTAAACAAAAATATATAAACTATAAATTGGGTTAAGGATTGTGAAAGAATAACTAGAAGGGGAAATGAGGGTCAGGGTGGAATCCCTTACCACTTTGTAACCATTTGAATCATATTCCCCAAAATTAATAATCATAAAATGACACATTGAATACAGTGAAAATAAATTGATTCATGATATGATACATCAATGGTATGTATACATACATCGTCTATAAGAAATAGCGGTGAATATAGAATATCTCAAAACACAATGGTAGCAAGACGAGGAAACCCTAACCACTTTGTAATCAGTCGAAGAGTATGAAAAAAACTTAATAATTATAAAAATAATAATTTAATTCCAAGAAGATAAATATATTAATGATATTATATATCTAATGATAGTATATATATAGCACATACAAGAAATAAGGTGAGAATAATTGAAATCTCACTAAAATATATGTGAGATGAGGAAAACCTTTCCACATTGTAATCAATCGAAGATTTTAAAATAAAAGTAATTATTATCAAATGAATAAATTTAATAAAATGAGGTTAAATATAATCATGATGTTAAATATCAAATGGTAGTATACATCAAATACAATAAATGACTGTCAAATTACAAAATTCTCATTGAAATGAATGTGAGATGACAAACCCCTAACCTTATATCCAAATGTGTTCTGAACTCGACGTTAATGTACTAGATAATAAAATCAAATTAATTGGTTAATTAATTAAGAACCTTATATATACGTATTTGATTGATTAAAATTTTATTATGTTAATTTATGTTCTTTTTATGAGTTATAGGATACAAATTTTTCATCAGGGAGTGTTCGCTTTCTTGGTTTTCATGACCAGCATAGTTGTATATGAGTATAGAAGTTCATGTGGAATGGATATAATTTTCAAAAATTAAATTTATTTATTATTTATTAAAATCCATATGTGAAAATGTTTAAATATATCATTTGGTTATATTTTTTGGGGATTAATAATTATTTAGTCAATGAGTGATAATCATTTAGATTATTAAGGTGGTTATTGATCACAACATGCTCATTTTGTTTTATCATTTAGTATAATGTAAATATGTTAAATATAGAAAATAAAATGGTTCATATTATTTATTTTAAAATACATTTCAACCATTAATATTTTTTCATGTATATATTTGAAGACTAATTTTAAGAATTAAAATTCGTCGTCGATGAAGGTTGTAAATTGGGATGAACATGACAGTGATTTTTTTATAAAATAAAATCGGGAGAGTAAGTGGATTGATAATGGTTATTATATTTACATGATATAATTCCAAAATATAAAAGATATTATAGTTATCATGATCAATTAAATAGTGGATCTTATTATAGAATAAGAAAATAAGATAAATTGAAGTGTAATTAAATGAAAAAGGAAAAGGATTTACCTCTTGATACAGCCTCTTTGAGATCCTCCATATGGGAAAGGGTTTTGGTCTTTTTGAATGATCAATGGATCCTAGACGTGGTAAGGTACTAGGGATAAGTATTTGGGTAGAAAAATGAGATGCTTTAGGGAATACAGGAGTGAAGAGAAGAGGCAGTGAGTGGTGGTTTTCATAGTGCAATGGAGGAGGGTTTTTCAATTCACTATGGGAAACTAGACCTATACCAATATTATAAAACCATAGGTATTTCTCCCAAAAATATTAATATATGCTATAACAGTGGTTTTTTTATTTTGGGTTACTTTGGTGTCTATATATACCTATAGAAATGGTTTATTTAAAAAATTGGTATATGTGATATGAATTACCTATAATGATTGTTTTAAAACCATTTATACAGGTAATTCTAATAAATCACCAATGTGTTTTGATCCCTAGACCTCCAAATTATAACTTACAGACCTTACCAATAAGATACACTAGTTTTTTAAAACAAAAATTGATAAATATGAATATGTATATTAATATGTATTATAATTCATTATTTTTTCAACATTATTTCATAATATAAGTCCTTAAAAATCGAAATTTCCATACCAATGGTATGAAAAACTATTGGTATAGTTATTTAGTATTTTTGGACCTATACTAATATTTTTGGCTGAACTATTCATAAATGGTCATTTAATAGAGGCTGTAACAATGTATTTCTCCAAACCCTTGGTATATCCATTACCTATGCCAACATTTCTAGAAAAACTGTTGGTTTGGGTTCATTTAATTGATAGTAAACCAATGGTTCATCCAAGAACATTGTTATATGGTCAATTTATGGTACCTATTCTAAAATATTTCTAAAAATTGTTAGTATATCTCCAATTTAACATAGTGATTATTTTAATTATTATATTATTATTTTGGACGGTGATTATGAATAATATTAATTCATGTGACCTAAAATAGTAATAAGAACATGTAATATCAAACCAATGCCCATTTATATATTCCATGACTGATGAATGATGCAAAAATTAATTAATTTAACACATTTCGTAAATTATTGAATTTCAATATTCAAAAAAATTCAAGTATTTCCCAAAAATCAAAAAAATGCACCCTAACCATTTTTAGATGTGTAGAATTCCAAAAATGAATCAATTTTATGAAAACAATATCTATATATGTGACAATTAATTTTTAAAAAAATTCGTTATTTACTTCCAAAAATATATATTTTATTTATAAAATGAATTTTATAATAATATTAAAATTAACTGAAGTCTCATAAAATTATCCAAAAATAATTGAAAAAATATATATTTATTTATGAATTCATTTCAGGAAAAGAAAATTTGATAAAGAAATTTTTTAATTTAAAATTTTAATTAAATATTTATTACTCACAAAAATAGAAACACTTATATATTTTTTAAAAACATTTAGTGTCATTTATAAGATGCCTAAATTTTATTTATACATTCATGGTAGAGGTTACAAATCATAAGGGTTTAGATAAATTTCATAAGGGTAATATTATTAATCATATGGGTTATATTCCTATTCACCAAAAAAATGATGTCGATCATATTAGAATCTAAAAAACATGCCGATCACAATAGTGTATGTCCATTTTTTGAAATTCAAATCAGAGAAGATGATAAATTACGTTTAATGGCTTGTTTATAACTATATTGTGTATATAACTATAATAATCAAGTTATTTTTCATTGAGACTCGTTGTTCTGTGCATTACAATATATATTTATTTTTTTTATTCTTGGGGTGTTTTATTCTCACCTATTTTGATAAATTGAGTCCTCACAATTTGAAACCGAAACATGAAAGTTAATTTTTATTCTTGAAAATTAAATTTTCCATATTCCCAAATCAATTATAGGGTTAATAAAGTATCCCCATAATAGGCAAGGGGGAAAAATAAATAGGTTACTGCAAAATGACACATTCGATAAGGGTATCAATAATGTGAAGTGAAAATATTTACATTGAAGATTAATATAACCATCATGTTCTGATAGAGAGTGATAGAGAACAAGGTCACTGGAATATTAACTGTCATAAAGCCATAAATCATGTGATTGGTTAAAATAATATGTATTTCTCAGAAAGAAAACTATTTGGATAACATTTTTTTATAAAATATTTTCCATAAAATTTTGGATGTCTTTTACTATATATATTAACACATATGAAATTTAAAAAACTTATTTACTTTCTATGTCATAAGAATAAAATCATCCATTGGTTGTGTTTTGAAATTTTTTCACTTCATTCCATATTCCTTGTAATGAAATCACAAGCTTAATTTTTTATGGGTAATGATTTTGAAATAACTTATACAGATCACAGATCCCACAGAAGTATAATTATCTATTCCTTTTGACATTTTACATCAAATGAATAAAAAATTATAAGGATAAGATAATATAATTCCCCAAAATAATAAAGCATTAAATAATGAAAATAAACATCAATAATCATAATAAAAATGTAAATATAAAGTTTTAACTTAGATAATATTTCAAATTACAATCATTCTTTAAAAATATTATATACTATGACCACAAAATTAGATGGACTTGTTCATCTAGTCATCAAAACTACAAAAATAACTGTTAATATTTTATACCAAAGATATAATTTACACTATCACATAATATCCATGAAATTATATCCTTTTCTATATGTAACACTGATCACTATTTGTCCAAAATAATATTCTATTTGACTCCAAAATACAATTCAATATTTATAAACAAAAATATTCTATTTAGAACTGTCTTATAGTATTCCAAAAAATGTTAATGTATTCTAAAATAACATTAATAAATTAACCAAAAAATCAGTATCATGTCCAAAAGATATCTCTTTGATAAAACAGAAGTCCCTAAAATCAAAATAACATTTATCCATTAGATGTTTTAATTCACAAAATCATGTTAACTAGGACTTCACATAGGATAGTTGTAGGAACTACACCTTGTCACCCTTCAGTTGTGGGACCAAGCACTATGTCCATACTTAAGATAGCAGGTTGACACCTAATATGTTATATGTCCTTTTTATAATACCATATGTGTTCAAAAATAAATATGATAGGATTTATTGAAATAAGGCCAATTACTGAAATTTATTTAAACTAGGATTTTAAATATAACCTCAATACAGAAATATTCAATAATTTATTTCTACATAGGGCCTTCCATGGTTTAAAAGTTATACAATAGAATAGTAAATTGAATCTTGTAATTCTTAGGTCCCTTAAATTTATGTAAAATTACTAAAAATGGATTCATAGGATTGGTTTTATTTCTTTACATTGTACTCTTCATTTTTCCTCAACAATTAATGTGAAACCCATGGTTCATCCATGAACATTGGTATATGGTCAATTTATGGTACCTATTCAAAAATTTTGCTAAAAATTGTTAGTATATCTCCAATTTACCACAGTGATTATTTTAATTATTATTTTATTATTTTGGACCGTGATTATGAATAGTATTAATTCATGTGACCTAAAATAGTAATAAGAACATATAATATCAAACCAATGCCCATTTATATATTCCATGACTGATGAATGATGCAAAAGTTCATTAATTTAACACATTTCGTAAATTATTGAATTTCACTATTCAAAAAATTCAAGTATTTCCCAAAAATCCTAAAAATTCACCCTAACCATTTTTAGGTGTGTAGAATTCAAAAAATGACTAAATTTTATGAAAAAAATTTCTATATATGTGACAATTAATTTTTAAAAAAATTCATTATTTACTTCAAAAAATATATATTTTATTTATAAAATGAATTTTATAATAATATTAAAATTAACTGAAGTCGCATAAAATTATCAAAAAATAATTGAAAAATATATTTATTTATTTATGAATACATTTCAGGAAACGAAAATTTGTTAAAAGGAAATTTTTATTTTAAAATTTTAATTAATTATTTATTACTCACAAAAATAGAAACACTTAATTATTATTTTTTAAAACAGTTAATGTCATTTATAAGATGCCTAAATTTTATTTATACCTTCATGGAAGAGGTTAAAAATAATAACGGTTTAGATAAAATTCATAAGGGTATGATTACTAATCATATGGGTTATGTTCCTATTCACCAAAAAATGATGGCGATCATATTAGAATCTAAAAAACATACTGATAACAATGATGTATGTCCATTTTTAGAAATTCAAATCATAGAAGATGATAAATTACGTTTAATGGCTTGGTTATAACTATATTGTGTATATAATTATAATAAGAATGTTTTTTCACTGAGACTCAGTGTTGTGTGCATTACAAGATATATTTATTTTTTTATTCTCGGGGTGTTTTATTCTCACCTATTTTGATAAATTGAGTCCTCACAATTTGAAACCGAAAAATGAATGTTAATTGTTATTATTCAAAATTAAATTTTCCAAATTCTCAAATCAATTATAGGGTTAATAATGTAACCCCATAATAGGCAAGGGGGAAAAATAAATAGATTACTACAAAACGACACATTCAATAAGGGTATCAATAGTGTGAAGTGAAAATATTTACATTGAAGATTAATATAACCATCATGTTATGATGAAGAGTGATGGAGAACATGGTCACTTCAATATTAACTATCATAAAGCCATAAATCTTGTGATTGGATAAAATAATATGGATTTCTCAGAAAGAAAACTATTTGGATAACATTTTTTTATAAAATATTTTCTGTAGAAATTTGGATGTCTTTTACTATATAGATTAACACATATGAAATTCAACATAATTAATTACTTTCTATGTCATAAGAATAACATCATCCATTGGTTGTGTTTTGAAATGTTTTCACTTCATTACATATTCCTTGTAATGAATTCACAAGCGTAATTTTTTATGGGTAACGATTTTGAAATAACTTCTACAGACCGCAGATCCCAAAGAAGAATAATTATCTATTCCTACTGCCATTTTACATCAAATGAATAAAAAATTATTAGGATAAGATAATATAATTCACCAAAAATAATAAACATTTAAATGATGAAAATAAACTTCAATAATCACAATAAAAATGTAAATATAAAGGTTTAAATTAGATAATTTTTCAAATTACAATCATTCTTAAAAAATATTCTATACTCTGACCACAAAATTAGATGGACTTGTTCATATAGTCTTCAAAACTACAACGATAACTCTTAATAATTTATACCAAAGATATAATTTCCACTATCACATAATATCCATGATTTATATCATTTTCTATATGTAACACTGATCACTATTTGTCCAAAATAATATTGTATTTGACTCCAAAATACAATTCAATATTTATAAACGAGAATATTCTATTTAGCATTGTCTTATAGTATTCCAAATAATGTTAATTTCTTATAAAATAACATTAATAAAATTACCACAAAATTAGTATCAAGTCCAAAATATATCTATTTGATAAAACATAATTCTCTAAAATCAAAATAACATTTATCCATTAGATGTTTTAATTAAAAAAATCATGTTAAATAGGACTTCACATAGGATAGTTGTAGGCACTGCACCCTTGTCACCCTTCAGTCGTGGGACCAAGCACTGTGGCCATACTTAAGAAAGCAGGTTGACACCTAATATGTGAGATGTCCTTTTTATAATACCATATGTGTTCAAAAATAAATATTATTGTCTTTATTGAAATAAGACCAATTACTAAAATTTATTTAAACTAGGATTTTCAAAACAACCTCAATACAGAAATAATAAATAATTTATTTCTACATAGGGCCTTCCATGGTTTAGAAGTTATACAATAGAGTAGTAAATTGAATCATGTAATTCTTAGGTCCCTTAAATTTATGTAAAATTACTAACAATGGATTCTTAGAATTGGTTTTATTTACTTACATTGTACTCTTCATTTTTCCTCGACAATTAATTACTTTATGTCCTTCCATCCCACACATAAAGAATTTATCTATTTCATTGAGACATATCCCTTGGGTTCTCATACCAAATTTCATTAATTAAAGATGTAGATCCTTCTTTTCTCCATGGTATCAAATAATATAGATCTTATCATAGTCAATTATTATCTTCTTTGGTGGGGTCAGGTGTTGGTTAAGGTATATGTTATTAATAATATTTCAATAAAAATGATTAGGCATGGACATTATGTCATTCAGTCCTATCAGTATCCCATTTTATTTCTCATCTCCACTAACATGTCCCTAATTGTCAATGTTAACATGACTATTTTGGATTCCAGCAATTGACTAAAACCATAAATTTTAGTGTTAGTAACAATAAAAATATTGAGAAAAATGTTATCCATTTATAGAATATCCTGATAAATTATTTTCAACATAAAATTCCTTAGGATTAACCTAGGTAATTCATTATCATTAAATAATCAAATAAATAATAATGGTTCATAAAGATAATGTGAATTATCCTATGCATAGCCCCCGTGAGTGTCAAACTAGGTGCACAGTAAGCTCATTGTCATTTAACAGGTCACCCCGAGTAATGTTTACCACACCTTGTCAGTGTTTTTACACAAATATAAATCTGGGATAGAACCACGTTCACTTGTATTATCTATATAGGAATTTACAATATACGAATATCTACATAATATATAAATTTCCAAAATTATAGGATGTTCTTGTATGCTTTTACTCAAAGTCTATATTATAGTTTTTTTCATTATTTTATGTTTTCATAATTTATTTTTAGAATGATTATACTAAAATTTCATTAGTACCAAATGTAACACCCATGAAACAGTATCCAAAATCGAGTTTATTTTTTCATTATATAGGAATGCTTATAATAATTTTGTATCATGAAAGACTTGGTAGATTAGTAATTTTTTAAAACAAGATACATACATAAATTCACCATTACAACAAGAAATTAAATTCAACATAGAAGATCCCTTAGTAATTCCCATGACACATATATTATCCATACAAGTCATTCATAATATAGTTATTTCTATCCTAGGGAAATATAAAACATAATAAAAGTGTGATCTAAAATGATTATTAAGGGAAAATTATATAGCATAAGTAATCATAAAAATAAACACTAGGCATGATGAACAACTAAAAAGAACGGAATTTTAAAAATATACTTGGGATTGATATGATTGTAATAAGAAATGATTAAATAATTCCATAAAATAGAATATTGGATATTAAACTAGTAAATTAATTTCATGGACTATCAATCTCATGATTCATAATGTGGGAATACATAATATTGGACATTGATCATAATCATTTTTCAACGCATTGTGCCAAGACCATGCATAAATAGGTAAAAACCCATACTTATTAGTATTTGGAGATCTACTAATGCATCGAGGGTCCATAATGGCCATATACGTCTCATATTATGTCTAATACATTACTCATATGAAAAGAGTTATACATAGAAAACATAAACTATTGTATTGAAAGATGTGTATATGAAATCAGAATACATAAACTATAACCCTTGAATGGTATAAAATTAGCACATCCATAGTCAAAATGATCACCAAACCTTCATGAAAAAATGGTAGATGATATAATTAGAGATTAAACTCAAATAATTAAAAGATTAAACAAATAATTTTGACATAGATGACGATACATTAAAATGTTCCATTGAAATATTCATGAAAAAGTAATCTTTAAACATTCCAAAGATTACCATACCACATTGAAACATTAAAATAATAATCACTTAGAATATTAGGGAAATAAGGACACTATTATTATGATATATTAACGGGAACTTCATACACCATCTTGATGGAATAAGTGCTGAACATGTCATATATCTCATAAAAGTAAGTGGGATGAAGAAAATAATTTTTTACATGTGAAAGAAGAGTTTTTTTGGTAAATTATTTTTGTTTTTCATAGAATTTTATTGTAAACATGTATATCCTAGAAAAGAAAATTAAACGACTATGAAAATATATTTGAATTATAAATTATGTCCCACTAAAGTTAAACAATTTAATTTTTTTTTATGAATCATTGGAAATAAAACATTTTAGTGCGGTTTATGGAAAATATTTAAGAGATTTTAAAGAAGAAAGTAATTATTGTTTTAATAACACCATAAATGAACCAAGATAGTTTTTAAAGATAAAATTTTTGTTTTTTAAAAAATATTTATATTTTTAAAAAATATATTGTGAACTAGAATATGTGGTATAATTTTTGAGGTTTCTATTTAATCATGATTGTTTATCTGGGAGAATAGAGAACAGAAATACTTTAAAAAATAAAATTCCTATAAAATAAATATGAAATGATAAGAATATATTATTTATGAATATATAAACATAATATAGAATAATTACACAAAAATAATCAAAAATTACATTGGGTTATGGATAGTGAAGGAATAACCTGAATGAAAAAATAAATGTTCAGGTGGAATCCCATACCACATTGTAATCAATCAAATAATATGCCCCAAAATTAACAATAAAAATTGACACACTAAATACCAAGAAAATAAATAGATTCATGATATGATACATAAATTATTAGTATACATACTTGATACACAAGAAATATGGCTGAATAAGTAATATCTCAAAAAATGGAAGTAAGATAAAAAAACCATTACCACTTTGTAATAAATCAAAGACTATGAAAAAAAGTAATTATCAAATGAATCATTTAATACCAGGAGGATAAATAGATTCATGAAATTATATATCAAATGAATATATAAATTCCTCACATACATGAAAAAGTTGAGAATAATTGAAATCTCAAAAAAATGGAACTGAGATTAGGAAACCCTTACCATGTTTTAATCAACCGAAAAGTACTAAAAAAAATTAATAAAAATAAAACTACTAATTTAATATTATAAGGATAAATTGATTCATGATATTATATATATAATTTAAGTATAAATACTCCACATAAGATAAATAATAAGTGAATAAAAAAATCTCACTGATATAAAAGTGAAATGAATAACCCCTTACCTTTTGTCCAAAGGTGTTCATCACCTGACATTAACATCCGGGATAATGAAATAAAATCCACTAATTAATCAATTCAAAACATGTTATAAATTTTTATGATTTATTATAATGTTATTATGTATATTTTTTTCTTTTTGGATGTGTAATAAGATACAAATATATCACCTGATATTGTTGGTTTCCTTTGTTTTATTAATCGGCATACTTGTATACGAGTACAAAAGTTCATGTAGAGTGGATATAATTTTCTAGAATTGAATTTATATATAATTTATAGACACCCAGAAGTGTAAATTATTATATAAATTATTTTTTAATTGGTTTTATGATAAATCATTAGATATTCCATTTTGTGATACTCTTAAGATTATTACAGTGGTAATTGATCATTAAAAACTCATTTTGTATTATCGTTTAGTATTATGTAATTTTGTTAAATACAAAACATAAAATTGGGTATAGTATATATTTTTATACATTTCTCAACCATTAAAATTTTTTCATGATCTGATTTGAAGAATAATTGGAATAAATAATCTTCATCATCCACATAGTTTGTAAATTGGAACCTCCTATACATTGATTTCATTTATAACATAATTTATGGAGAGTAAGGATACTGATAATGGTTATTTAATTAACATGATATAATTCTAGTATATAGATGATACATGAGTTATCATGATCAGTTATATAGATGAGGTTTTGAGAAAAGATGAAAATAAGAAAAAATGAAATTAAATTAAAAGAAAAAGGATGAGGATTTACCATCTAAAATATCCTCCTTCAAAACATCCCTAAGGGAAAGGGTTTAGGTATTTTTGAATGTAAAAGGGCTCCTAGACATGTAGAGGGACTAGGGAAGAGTATTTGGGTTAACGATTGACATGCTTCAAGGATTAGAGGAGTGATGAGAAAAGGGAGTGAGGGTTGTTTCTATAGTGGAGGAGTGGTGGGGTTTTAAATTATTTAAATCATTATTTTATTATTTTGGCTCTAAACAATTAATAGTCAAAATCTCTTAACCTAAAATAATAATATGTTCATGTGAGTCCTAAAAAATTTAAATTTACACCATCAATGTCTCAGGAAACATGTATAAATTCATTTATTTATTATATTTCGTAAATTATTGAATTTCACTACTCACAAAAAAATCATGTATTTTAGAACATTCATAAAAATTAACCCTAACCATTTTTCAACATGTATAATTAAAAAATGGACTAGATTTTTTGAAAAATAACTATCAAAATATATGAAATTTAATTTTTTTTTAAATCATTATCTACTTGAAAAAATAAATATTTAAAATTCAAAATAATTCTAATAAAAAATTACAAAATAAATTGAGGTCTCATAAAATTATCCTAAAATCAAAGAAAAACAAATAATTTATTTATTAATATTTTTTTGAAAATTAATATAACTTTAAATAAATCTATTAATTTAAAATTGTAATTAAATATTTTTTATTCCGTGAAATACCAACACTTAATTATTAAAATTATAAAGCAATCACTCTCATTTATAAGGAAGCTAAATTTTATTTATAATTTCATTTGTGATATTAGTATTAATAATTTTATATTTACTATTCATAACTGTGATGTTTATATTCACAAAAAATTATGTTGATTTTATTATATTATTAAAAAACATACTAATCACAATGATGTATGTCTTTTTTTCAAAATCCAAATCTCAGAAGTGTCATAATAATGTTTAATGCCTAATTTATAAAAATATTGTGAAAATAATTATAATTACAAAGTGTTTTTTCAGATATACATAGTGAAGTGTTCATTATAGAGATTATTAATTTTTAAATTTTTGTGGTGTTACATGAAATAAACCTAAGAATCCAAATATGCTTACATGATTCCAGGATTGTGGATATTATGGATATATTATTATTTACTACCTCATATTCATGAAACATATCTACATTGAGTTTTATCATGTCAATTGTTTTATAATGGAAATGGAAGAATAGTTGGAATCAATCAAATCAAAAACTCTAATACACTTTTAATTTCAAAATAATTATTTAAAGATGGTATAAATATTATTCTACATAGACTCACATAATTATCTAATTTTTTATGATTTAATATATGATACAAATTCTTTTAAATTTTATTGTTATATAAATCATTTAGTTTACACATTTATGAGAAATGATAATTTTTATTTCATTAATTTTAATTTTATATATTGTTAAAATATTTATTGTTTATGTTTTATTCACAATGAA
Organism: Viscum album; assembly: GCA_963277665.1. Taxonomy (NCBI): domain Eukaryota; kingdom Viridiplantae; phylum Streptophyta; class Magnoliopsida; order Santalales; family Viscaceae; genus Viscum; species Viscum album. The sequence continues at coordinate 1,183,565,429 of OY728159.1, forward strand.
TTGTGGATTTGGAATAGGATACTAGTACATTGTAGTATAATCTCATATATGAAGACACTTAATAATGCTTTAGTAAATAATATTCATAAAGTATAATTCCTGATAGAGAACTCCAAAATCTGTGTCAAACATTTGAGCATCCCAAAATCACATTCAACCTATAGAAAATATATTAAATTTCTATACCATTAGAGTTGCTTCACGTCTATTTTTTGACCTTTGTGTGTTTCTTGAATAGATGGAAAATATTATTATTATGTTATATCAAATGATTATCGACGATATTCATGGGTGTTTTCACTTTCAAATAAATGTGTGGTTATTTAATATTTCTCTAAATACTATAAATCTATATATAACATTACTGGATATATCATTAATGCCATTATAATTTATCATGTCCATTTCTTTTGAAAATCAGTAATTTCATTCACAATGCTCATAATTTGGCTAAAATTATAACCATTCTGATTCCTAGAACCCATAGAAGAATTGTATTGTGGTATGAACAAATAAAGACCTTTATTAAATTTATCATTAAATTCTCAATTAGTATGTCATTATTATTTATTTTTGGGTATAATCTAGGAGTGAAACATTATATATAATTAAAATAATTCATATTAGACTAGTTTTAAGTGAAATAGGGTTAGGACAAGTGTCAAGATATTTTCATTTTATTATAATATAATTTTAACTTAAATGACACTAATTACATTTAATCGCGATTAATAAAACTGAAAAGTTACTATTCACCAAAAATTATTTTAATCTCATTGAACTACATTTTACTTCCTAATGACAACCATGTATATCTGAATTTTGAAAATCAAATCATAGAAGTGGTAATGTTTTATTTAAACGAAAAATCAGTTTCCTTAACTACCACTTAGTGGTTTCACTATTCATCAAAAATTGATATTTTTCAAAAAAAATACCAAAAATTTTACCTAAGCTATAATTGATACACAGAATTCAAAAATGATTTCTATTTTAAAAAATTCAAAACATATAAGTTTCAATAATTTATTTGATAATTAATTCTCCCTGTCAAAACAAATAGCGTGTTTTTATGAAACAATATCTATTAAAAGATTAACACTAGTTTAAGTCCAATTTCAAAGTGAAATTAATTCCAATGACCAACATTGGAATAAATGGTAAAAATATATTCTAAATAAACTTTAATCTCAATTAATAATATAATCTATCCATATAAACTAATAAGATTAAAAAGTGGTTTTGAATTAAAATGCAACATTTTCACTAAAAGATGACATTTATCAGAAAAATAACAAAAATTTACACAAAGCAAATTTTGATGTCAAGATTCTAAAGAAGGATTTCATTTTGTCAAATAACACATATAAAAATTCAAAAGTTTATTTAAAAAGGATTCTCCATCAAAAGACAGTTAATCGACCTTTTAAAGAATATTAGAAGATTTATGCATAAAATTGGATTCATTTGCATTTTACGCCTCTAACATTTATTGGATAAAAGTAATAATATTTGAAAAACATATATAATAATTTTGTAGTTAGTTTCGTTCTTTCTTGACATTACAATGGCTAGGCATTAACTACCATTTAAAATAATATTATTTTATTATTAGAGTGCAACACAAGATTTCAAAGGAACTCGTTGTCGCATATTGGGTACACCATCGAACATAGCATTCCCTTTAAAGTAATATTAACATTTTATTCACAAATATTGACAAACATTAGAATGTAATATTATTTATTTACCTGGTATGTTACAAAAAAAATATCCAATAGTTATGAAGAAATTTTTATTGTAAATCCCACAACATATATATCATAAAATTTATTTAATAAATGGGAAAATATTGATAAAGAATATGAAAATGTAAAATTTGAAGAGACTGATCAACATTCACCTAAATAATCTTTAGAAAACATTGAAAATGACCATTCTGACATATAGATAAATTCCAAAACTAGAGAATATATAATTAAATAAATATAAAAATTATAGATATGATGAAATAATTTTATATTAACTTATATATAAAAATTATGTATTAATACATCAATTTTATAGAATGTTCAGGAATTGCAGACGTCGTATCTTATATGTTATTATCGGTGATCTAGATAAGTGAACTCAATCTAGAGCCTATATGAGAAACCATGTTTACATCAATCCATCTGTTCAGAGCGGGAACATAAGAACATTGTAAATGAAATTCATAATTATTTATTGGAAATGGAAATGAAAGAATCGATTAATCCATTTGAATGAAATAAAATCCGAGAAGTGGTAGAAACACATAATGACTACCTATCTATTGGAACTGATTTTTTGTATAAATGAGGTAGATGAGTTTGGAAATAGAAATAAAAATAATTCTAGTATTTTTCAAAAAGATTCATTCAAGAAAAAACAATATACTATGAGGGAACCTATGAAATATTATCTAAAATCTAATCCATCAAAACGATTCTTGCCAACGCCTCACATTTGAATTTCAAATTAAATCAAATGAATGTCATGAGTGATTTCATAAATGATATAATAGTTGATGATTTTTTAATAGACTATCGATTTCTAATATCTAAATTTTTTAACCATGTTTTGAAATTATCAAAAGTTTTGTTTGGTATTAAAAAAGTTCCATGATATTTGTATGATATGATCACCTCGTTTTTTACATTGAAAATTTTTAATACAGAAATTGAATTTCATAATTTATTTATTAATGTAATCTTCATTTTTTTTAGTAGTACAAATATATGATGATGATATTATAATTAGATCCTCATGTAATTCTTTGTGTACATAATTTTAAAAAATGTTGTAGAATGAGTTTTAAATGATTTTAATGGGAGTGTATTAAATATTTTTGGGATTTAATTTTTTTTCAAATGAAGAAGGAATAATTATAAATTAATTGGAGTATACTAAATACCGTTTAGAAAATTTTGTTTTAAATATTAGTAAAACAAAGTTATACTCTCATAAATGCATTTTGTAATTTGTATGTTGTTCAAAATAAAAAAACTAGTGGATCAAATCTACTACAAAAATAAAATTTTATTTTTAATAAATGAAAATATTAATACAACTTAAATTAAGTTTAGAGTTTGTATGTGATCATTTGTTATATCAAATAATAAAGGATCTCGTTATATTTTGGTGAAAATAACTTTCAGGATCCTCCAAAATACGACTAATGTACGATTTTTACCTTAAATGAAATTAATTTTAATTAGATAATTATTCATATGATTATTTTATTCATTGATAGTTATAAAAAATAACATATTGACCATTCAACAATATCAGAATATTATTAGTTTCATGGATTTGTAAAAATAAAAATATTTTTTTATTATCTATTATCGAATCTATGTATATATTTTTTAGTAGATTTTGTGCACAAATTCTACGGATGAAAAATAAATTATTGGAATATGGATATAAGTTTTTACATTTCCCTATAAATTTGAAAATAAATGTTTTATAACAATCTATAAGAATGTTCTATTTTATCATAAAAAATTTATATTGATATCTAAAATCACTTTTTAGGAGAGCGTTTTCATAAAATAGATTATTAAATTAAATTAATGATTACAACATATCATATTACTAATATATGTTCAAATACAATTATTGGTTAGTGAACAAGTTATATCAATCATGAACAATTTATGATTAATATTAGTTATTTTTGTTAACATTTCATTCAATATAATTTTTATTATTCTGTTAAATATTTTATGTTTTCATTTTATCCGATATTATATATATCTATTTGTATTACTATATCATATAAAAATACCTAAAATTAAAATTACATTTCAAAAATTATACAATATAAATAAATTCCTAAATGATTAATGTGTCAAATCAGCATTGAATCATCACACCCACTCTAAACCAAAACCAATCCCTCTTTTCAAACCCTATTTCTTTAAATCCCTAGATCCTTATTTGAAACTCTTCACTTTAACTGTCATGATGAAAATATCATTTGGAGATGATTTCCAAAATCCACAAAGTGAATGAAAACAATGTAATGTTAGACTGAAATTATTTTAAGTCATACCTTATTTCATGTGAAGTTGTATCTAAAAATAATTTATCATTGAATGGTTCATAAAAAATTATTCATTTATGTGGAGATAAGTTTTTTTGTTAGAAATTAATGGGTTGGTTTTTATATGAAGAATGAGATTTTTATCTATTCATTGTTTGTGTGTTAATTTTAAACATGGTTTTTTATGATACTGTATTAGAAGATGTTATTTAAATAGTAATTGATTGTCATTAATATGATTATACATAATATTTTTGGGAAAAGTATCTAAAATTACAATATATTATAGAATGTGAGGACTACCAAGGATTATATCTAGTAAAAAAATCCTATTTTTATATTGTGAATTCAATAGAATAAATATAGAATTATAGAACTTTCATAATACTAGTTTCAAAGGAATTAGGAAAAAAGTTCAGACTACTGTTAAAATTTATTCATCACTATATATTTCTAAAGGGATTTTGGTTCTATTACATATGATGATTTTTTTTCTTCTATATTTTATTACTTATGATAAATATATCACAATTCCTCATTTCATTGTGATACATATGGATGTGTTGATGAAGAATTCATCTTGATTCACAACACTTCCCTAACCTATGTTTCAACCAATCTTGTTGGCATGAAATTGACTTGTTCCCATAGGATATGAATGGATTATGATCTCGAATGGTTTCTTTTTGAATCAGAGTCCCTATATGTTAATGAATATTAGTTACAATTCCTTGAAAAATATGTGTGCTTCTAGAAAGGATAAAATCTATGAATGATTCAATCTTATTTCTCATCCCACTTGGAAAAGATAAATAAATGATCTTAGTTTCAAACTAGATGAAATAGTTGAGGAAAATTACAAATCTAATGAAGAATTGTTTGAATCTCCTATAAATATAAATGGATAATCTATAATAAGTATTTATGAAATATACTAAAAGACTATATTCAATGTTATGATTTTAGATGAACACTTTTTGAAATAAAAACCAATTTTTAATGATTTTCCCTAAACATCTAATATTTCAATTTATGTAGATAAAGAGAATGTAGTTTTTAGTTAGATGAACATGTTAATAAAGGATATATTGCAGAAAGGTGATGTAGGTTTCCTAGATTTTGGTTATTTGTACAAGTTCTCATAGACACTTAATGTGATTAGGATGAGGATCCTACACCAGTGGAAATTAGACCTATTTTGGTTATAGGGGGATATATAATTTTAAAAACATCCCTTTCCTATAATACTACTTCTCCATACAATCCGTTATTTTATATTTATTTGTTTTTCCAATAGTTTGTAGTCAAAAATTTAATGTTAATCTTATAGTTAAAAATGATCATGAAATAGATGACCTGAATGATTATGAAGATGAAAACATTAGTGTTTTACAAAATCCAGAATGTGTTTCTCTTTCATTTACCAAAAAATAACCTATTATTCCCAAAAAAGCTTAAATTATTCTATAGTAAATATAGTAAAAAACGATTTTCTTGGGATTTTTGAATTCTCTTGGTTACTCTAACCCGTCTGAAAATCGTTCTTAAATATCCCTTTCAAAAATGGTATTTATATAGCACGTCTATAAGAATAGAATTTAAGTAAAAGGGCTATTATTGAAATAAATTTATTTCATCATTTAAATATATTATAATTTTATTTGATATCATCTCTCCTAAGTAATAACATTGGATACCATTCAATGAATTGAGTGTGCATTCATTTAATATAATATATGACTATATTCCCGATGATTCTACATCTCACTATTGAACTATTACTTCACACACACACACATACACATATATATATATATGGATATTTTTTTAAATCATATGTGGTTGTAAAATGTTAGGTATGTATTGAGTTTCAGTATGGAATTTTTTTTTATGATAAATCATATTTTATTTGGTATTATTTTTTCAAATAATATGGTATACAATGAATACATTACATTAACTATTCAAAATGTTATTTACCATCTTGAAAAAAATGTTTATTCTAAATATATTCAATATTCAACAAGATATATCTTCGTTAAAAATGTAAATGGAGAGTTTTTAAACTCGAATGGGGTACCTTTTGGGAGATTTGAATTGAATGGTAGATACTATGGATAGATAGTGTATTGAATTGATAACAAAACCTACAAAAGATTCAATGCCTTCATCAAAAAATTATTTTGTTTCATCTTCTATTATTGACCACATAATTTGATTTTTGAATCATGAAGAAATTATAAATATTTTTGATAGTGTCAATAAAATCAAAAATAAGCCCAGATGGATATACATTATCATCGTGAAAATTAATATTATTTTAATAAATATGAGAACAACAAGGATTGCAATGAATAATGTATAATAACAATTTTGATAATTTATTATCTACATTTAATCTACAATATAGATGATTTAAAAAATAAAATGTTCATTTCAGTGAGAGTCATAAAATTAAAACTCGGACTCCTACATTCCAATATATTATACTGAAGTTATTATTAGTGAATCCTCTAAACAATAAATTCATGTTAATTAAATAAATGTTTATTCATATTATGTAGAAACACACAAGAGATGTACCTAATATAAAAAGTATATTTTAACCAAATATGTCTATTTCAAATTTTCTAGGATTGGAACCTAAAGTTTTACAGTTTCATACTTTTTTTAGAGTCATCTACAACTTCCCCATTAGGTTATACAACCCATTCCTTACTCATACCTCAAACAAGGCCATTTGGTCTCTATCTCTCTCCCATGATCATAGACATAGAATTTCATTTTCAAAATGTATTTCCATTCTGATACAACATTTTATTCCTATATATGCTCCTTCTTTAGATTATAAAAATAGTTAAAGATCATATTATTCATGAAGATTTAGTTTTTGATTAGAAAATGATTGGTATATTCTAAAAATATTTCAATGATTAAATAAAATTTTAGTCTTAATTTATTTATTTATTCTTATATTTTAGTTTGATCCTATTCATCAGAAAAATGTAGGAGTATAAGGAATAATAAAAATGAGAATTATTAAACTTGTTATTGCATTGTAATTTTTATATCTTTCCAGATTATGTAATTTAATACTTATGATTATAAGTATATAAATATATATTTCCCTGCATTATTTTTTTTCATAAAAAGGGGGATATCTGTTTGATTAATATACAAATATCTTGTTTTTAAAATCAAAAATCTTGTTTATGTTCTTTCAAATATATTTTTCATTAATATATTTAGTGAATTCACAGAAAAAAATCTAGTTTGATAAAATTTGACAACATTTATATAATTGACCATATATAATAAATGAAAATAGTTCTAAAAACCCTCAATTCATATGATGCAACCACACATTATCTTATGAAATTATGGTTGTGTTTTTTCATAATTACCAAATCAACTTCACAAACCTATGATAAACCATAGAATAATTAAAATGGACCTAATAGACCACATAAAAAAAATTGATCGATTACATGGGAAACATATTGACCAAAAAAATATTTATTATAAAAATGTAGAGATATTAATATGTATGAAATCAACTATAATAATAAAATGATTAAATGTTAGAAGGAGATATAAAAGATCAAAAAAAATATCAATCATAAGATATAGTATTTTCTATCAATTTATGAATGATTACACGAATACTGCCATGGAAAAATGTAGTGATAATCATTAATGACATAAAAATAGTAAATTAAGTGTATCTATGAATAAGTATTATATTATTATTTTTAATATTACCCAACCAATTTACTTTAAGTACGTTCATATATACCAAAAGAATTATATACTCTTAGACTATACTAAAATATGATGACCTTCGTGATGATTTATGGAAAACACTTTTTTGGATAATATTTATTTAAAGGAAACCAAAGATAGGAAAAAAAATAAGATTTATACTAGAGAAAACATCAATTTATGAACATACATGAAATAATATGAGCTCGTACTATGTTTTGATATGTTTGTAAAATATTATTTAGAAACTCAGTTGAGGCATTAAAGAAACTAAAAACACTATAGTGAATTACTTTCAATTAGAGTGATGAAAATAATAAGACAATATCTAACTAATTAATAAAAGAGGAACAAAATTTTCTATATTGAATTATTATTATTATGTTACACTGTTTTATTTACATTCATTCTATATCTGTGAAATTCATTTTCAAATCATTATAACTAGATCATGTGCTGATATGGAGAGTGAAATAACAACACCCACTTATATATATCGGTGATTACAAATTTAATAATAGAATATGATTACTTTCATATACTATTTGCATATAGTAGTTATATTTTAATTCTCCCATATACAATTGTGGATGAGACGTTATTCCTAACCAGTCCTGTATTGTTCTATTTAAAATCCAAATTCATGTATTGGATATGTTTATTTAACAATAAATTTATTAATTACTGCTTATTATAAAGTGGAGGGGATTATAACACATCTAGAGACAGAACCCCTTATTTACAATTACAATATGTCTTTATTAGTTTATCTATAATTTGTTTTGAAAACATATGTACAAAAAATACATTGATAGTTATAGTGAACCTATGGTTTATGTTATGTGAGAGATTTGTATAGATTAGTTTGAAAAGTTATATTTTTTTAAATGTTATATTAATATACAAGTGACCGAATATTTCATAATCAATTCTAATGAAAATATTATATTATTATGAACTATTAGTTTACTATTAATTTCTTTTAATTATCTATTTGTATTTTTTTTATTTTTATTTGATATAAATTTTTATTATAAACTAAAATACCCCTTAATTGTTCCACTCTGACCAATATGATCCTTGAGTGTATGGAAAATTTTATATGAAAGAGGAAAACTCACATAGTCAATGTTTTTTTGGAGAAATCCTATTTTTATGGAATAGGTATGAAAGTATTTCTATTTAATGATATAAATGTGACCATATATATATATATATTAATATAGTTAGTGAAATTTATATTTCGGATTTTATTTTAATGGTACTAAAATTTGAATCAATTAATATTTGTTATTTTAAATTGTGGAATAATGTATTACAGAAGAAACACTGATTTATATGAACCATGATACATTTTATTTTATAAAATATTACTATACAAGATAAACAATAATACACTAATAGATAATAATACGAACCATCATGTAGAGACTTAAAAATGTAATAAACCCAAAACTACAAAAATACCCATTAATTTTATATCTTCATCATCATGGATTTCCTTGAAGATATTACAAATAATTAAAACCATATATAGAATGTAACACATTGAAAATGTAATATAAATTTTGAGAGAGAATAATGAAAAATGAAATGAATGAATATTATTGATTTATATAAAATAATATATATCGGTAAAAAAGGTGAATATTACAATGATATGATTTCTATATATATGTTTATTGGATATATAATTTTTGGATTCTTTTTTTTATGTTTGGTTATTCGGTATACATGTATCCAATATGTATATTAAATATTTTTAAATGATACTTATTTTTACAAATAATTTCTCTAAAATATAATTAAACTAAAATAAATAAATTTTGTATAAAGGTGATATCTTGGATAACTAAAATAATACAACATTGAAGTAGAAAACATTACTAGTATTTGAAATGTAGTTTTTAATGTTCCCTTTCTGGAGAGATGTAAGAGGTTTCTAGGGATATTATCCTCCCTAAAGAGGCCACTACTACTCACACCATTATTGGCTAGTTTATACACCTCTATGTTTTCTTCCTAGTGTGATTTTATGATAATATAATCAATAGCGTAAATTATATCAATGAAATCCATCACTTATCTGGTCAAACATGATGAGAGATATGTATTTATTCTTAATTTCAAAAACTAAAATCATGGAGTCACTCTGCATACATACATAAAAAACTAAATGTGTTTAATCAATAAGGAAAACAAAAATATTTTATGAACTATAAAATAAATCAAGTACATTTCCACTTTCATTTATGAAGAAAATAACACACCATTAGTGTCCATGATTATCCTTAAGAGTTCCATCTATGATAACACTAATCTAACTCATTGATGGATGTAACTAAAAATCATCAAAATGAATAGTCGGTGGACTAATGTTGTAATTGTTTCCATGGTTTATTGAAACATTAATTTCATCAATAGTATTATTATAAAAAAACATTTTAATGTAGTATTAATTGATTATGGTATCAATATTATAATACAACATGTTTTGAAGATTGAAGAAATACTAGCGATCGATAAGGGAATTTTTGTTTCCTTGAATGATGTGTATTATCTTTAAGAAAACCATATGAAAAATTATGTTAATTTAGATGGACTTATGTGAATTGGAATAATGAAAAATTAGTCAATTGATTAATTTTTTTGTCAAGGGACATCAAAAGGTAAAATAAATAATTCAATAGATTAAAGTCTATTTCACCCATTGTTTTTAATGACCTTATTTAAATTGAATAAATTATATGTACAGTTATGTCTTTCAATAGAATAAGATAATAAATAATTTCAAATATAACTTACAAATAATATGTTACATGAAACAAACTAAACATATATTACATGTAACATCAACTCGGTATACATTACATGCAACACCAGCTTAGCGTACGTCACATAGAATAACAATGTTTCGACGAAACATCATTTTTATGTTATAATTATTTAAATAAGGTAATTACAATATATCCATAAACATATTAATAAAAATAGTAATAACAACTTTTAAAATATTTTTTATTATAATTTTATATAAATAAAACATATTCATAATGAATGATATGAATTTTGGTAATGTTCTATTATGTTTAAAAATATTTTTTTCTCAAATGAACCTATTTTAATAATAAAATTCATTCGAGATTCATTTAGAAATATAATTTGATAAAATAAAATTATTTATTTAATTTATAATCTCTAAATTTTATTAGGGTGAATTTGTGGTATTTTTTTAGAAACATCATTTTTGTATGAATAGTATGAAATAATGAATTCTAATTCAAAACATCATTTTAATATAATTCATTTACAAGGATTTATTATGTTTTATTTTGATCTAAATGTTTAATAGAAATATTTTTTAAAATTAACCTAATTAGTTTTAGGATATACAATTTCACAATAAAATTTTCCATAAAAATATTTGATCATTTATACTTTAAATCAGCTCTTTGTCGACCTGAAAACGAGATTAATATTAAATTAATTTCATCAAATTTTGTGAGTTAAATTTGGGAAAATGGATTCCATATTTTGAATAATAATTAATTGTATTTTCTAAAACGTTCAATTTTTTTTTAAAATAATATATATGTAAAATATATGAAAATTAATTACATTGATTATGGATAAATTAAGCTTAATAAGAGACAAAAACATTACATTATGGCCCAAATTGAAGTATACACTTGACCAAAATCTATTATATAGCCATATATCAACCCTATACTGTTTCTTCTAATATTTGGATCATTATTTGATCCATATTCAACATCAAAAATGAGGGTTGAATTCCCTCTTAAAATATTTAAAAGAGTACCACTCACCTTCCATATAAACGAAAATCAACTCTCCCTTTCAATCACAATTATCAACCTTATTAGGATCAACCAATATATACCCAGTATAAATAATACATTGTTATCATAACCCCCCTTACGTAGACAACTATCCAAGGAATCCTTCTTGCACAAACCAAAAGGATTTACCCGATTAAGAGGTAACATCTTCACTCATTTCTTTATCTTATTTTCATTCCCCAACCCTCCACATAATTTTTTCTTGTACTATTCAAAAATAAACTAGTATCCTTAATTTAATATGATTTTTTATGCAATTATTTCAGACTAATCTTATAGAAAACTCTATACAATGGATAACGAACATATTTTTCATGTGTACGGTGAACTACCACCTCACTAAATGATGACTGTTCAATTTTTCTTACTGCCTCTCATGGTGGATATTATGATGTATAATCAGTTTATAAATTTTATATTTTTTATTTTTTATTTCACTAGTCTTATTTATTAATTTTATAACACATATCTTTTTAAATTTTATATGTTGTAGATATATTAATTTTTTTAGAGAATGTGTGGACTACCGCCTCCTCAAAGTGTTGTGATTCATTCAAAGACTACATGAAATGTATTAAAATGTCTTTAGTGACTTATATTATAAACATAACATTATTATTATACTTTAATTATATTATATACAAATATACACATAGTTCATTTTCTATCCTTCATTCAATATGACTATAAAAATGGAAACAAAGTTTCACGTAAATTCGACTTACCACTCCTTGAATGGTGTATTACATTTCATAATTATTTATTATATAAATTATTATAATAAAAATTTACATAATAAAAATTATATTTATATTGTTTTTTACATTCTGGAATCATGTTATAAGTATACTGAAAAATGATATTACCAATTACTACACATGGGAAGAAAAATGTGAATATTATCTAAAGTGAACCCTTAAAACATAATGATTAACAAGATGGTAATATAAAGTTATAATCAAACAATATATGGTATTATATATAATAATTTGTTTATATAAAACAGTTATAATAAATTTATATTTGTTATTCATGTGTTATAGTTGATTAAATAGAGATTCAAGACACACGATAAAGGGATTTCATCTCCCTATATACATTGTGAGATATATTCTATGTTCGCCAATATTTCCTTTTGTGTGAAGTATGAAATTACCAAGATTGTATTCTATATATCGTATACATAAATTTATGGTTCTTTAAATATCCATTTTATGACAATTTTCATGGGTTCTATGTTATAAAAGTTACCAAATCTGTAAAAATGTTTTGTCTCAATTTGAATTACTTTATAATCATGTTTTTATATGTAAATAAACTCGTTTTAAAGATTTACATACTTCAATTTTACATGTTATATATGTAATTTCATTTTTTTCATTATATTTTATACATTATGTAATTTTTATTTCATCCATGGTTTATATGATCCCAATTTACCACGATATAAGAGTTTGTTGATGATATCTCACTACTTTTTTATATTTTTAATGTATAAGATTCCTTTGATCAATGATTATGATTTATCTCTCAAGAACACTAATGAGTATCTATCCCTCTAATTATTAATGATATATCCATGTCTTAGTACTATTTCCCACTATTTGGTACTGAATATAATGTATCTAATTAAAATAAATTCATCTCTCTCGCAAATTCAAAGTCAATTATATTAAAAATCAATGTACATAAAGAAAAACAAAATTTTCTTTCAAAATATCATTGAAGACCCTTTTAAAGGAAAAATGTTTTTGGAAAATTTTCATGTTTTTCATAGATACTTTTATATGTTTCAAAATCTATTTTCATAGAATATATTTTTTAAATGATTTTGTCTTTAAAAAGTGTTTTTTAATAAAGGGGTGATATTTTCCTTAAGAAATATTTTTAATTGATATTTTAAAATTATTTCTCATCTATGAAAACATCCACCATCATTTCTCACCCATTTTTTGAAGAATTATATAATGTTCACATTCAAATTCATTCTATGAATTGATTATGTTTTGATGGAGTGGTTTTGATGAAACCCACTTCAATTTCACGGGCTATATCTTTTCGAAAGGTGGTTAATTTAATGGGTTATGTTCATGATGAAATTATTATGATAATTATGTTTTCACTAGGTTATGGAATGATTACATGTCTAATATAACAATTTTATTTCATTGGTTATGATATTATTATGTATGATCTTGTGAAACATGTATGTATGATTTCGTTGTTATATGGGTTAGACATATATCTCCATCTAATTTATTGGGTAACGATTTATATCTCATGAGATAGATGATGGTGGTCTTCGGAATGAACCTTGACTAATAATATGGCCATGGGATCTAACCATGGCTGCCATGATTGTACGAGGAGTGAACTCAATCTACCAAGATGGCCATTGGATTAAACAATTAATAGAAAGATGGAATGGAGAGTGAACATATACTACCATGATTGTAATAACAGTTATGCCTTGGTTTCTATAGAAATCATATTATATGTTATTATATGTTTTCCAAATTTCCATGATTTATTCATATGTTATGATTTCAAGAAATATGTTACTTAATTACTTATTATTTATGTCTTATTAATTTCCAGGACTTATTCCATGATTCATGTTTATGATCATTGATATGAAGGCTATGATCATCTATTTTGAAGATCATGTTATCATACCCTTATTCTCATGATTATGCTAACATATATCCCTTCTTTACCATTACTGGGCATCTAAGATCACCCCTTTTCATGATTTCGTCGACATTTTATGAAGATATGTGTTATTTTTGATGTTTTTAAGAAGAATTATAGTCAACAAGAATGTATTGGGAGATAATGTTTGTCATTTCTGTAGTAGTGTTTATGTTTTCAATGTTCCCAATGACACTAGACTAATACTGTATTTTTCAATTTATTTTTATATTGTTTTAAGTATTGCACAAAATTTTTTTAATGATAATGTATAAAAAGTGATGTTCACTATAGTTGGAATCATAAAAATGTTATCCTTTGGATTGTATGAATTGAAAACCATTGTGAGAACCCTAAGGAAATTCCATGTGTATGTTTAAGAGTAAGGAAATTTATAGGAAAATGTCAGAGAATATTAGTGAAATATTTATTGAGTGGTTACATATTATCCATATATTTAAGGATATTATAAGTGTATTTGGTGATGTCATAAATGTAACATGGTGTTACAACTCCAACCTGATTTTTTTTCTCTTGAATCATATTAATTAGGTACATGCTAGTGTGCTTCATGGAACACCTGTTTTCATAATATATTGGGATATTCTTTGGGAATTCCAAAACTCTTCATGAACCATTATAAAGTATTTAAATAGTATTTGGAAATGAATATACATGGATAAACCTAATCTTTCAAAGATTAAGGAATGTGACTTAACATAGACATCCTATAAGTAAATTTTCATGTTTATGTGTTGCCTCATTATAATAACTATTTCTTACTCTATGACTTTGGTTTTAGTCAATAGTTAGAACTCAAAGGGGCAACATTTATGGTCAGTGTGATTGAAATATTTAATGATAGACCTCATGAGAAAAACATAATTCTATGGGATATAGAATGAATAACCTAATTGATATAATGACACAATGTTCCCATGCTTTGAATCATGGTAGAATTCTCATATATAAAAGGAAAAAACATTATATTGAGTCAATTATGAGGACATGTCCATTTTATATTAGAGTGTCTTCTAATCCACCCATTTTTGAATAATGTATCAGTACTACTAAAAATATATTTTCCCTCATCCATTTTTCTATGCATGAGAAAGTAATTCTAGATGTCTATTGGTTAAATAGTGAAGCTTAAAAGTGGTGGACTCTAATCAAGAATATGTGGTAGCAAGATGAATTTGAATTTATTGAATGGGATGAGTTCATCAAATTATTTTTCAATAAGTATATTCCTCAGACACTCAATACCGATATGTAGAACAAGAACCTTTTTTTGAAGAAAAAGAGTAATAAATTTTTTGGTACCTAAAAGGATAATTTCATGAGTCTTCTGAGGGACGCTTCAGAAATTATCATACCACTCAAAAGTAATCTTGATAGGTTCTACCATGGAATAAATCCATGTATCAAAAGGGTTTTTCCTCTAAGAGTCTTTATTATTGAGGAAGATATTGTGTGTAGTGCAATCAAGGTTGAAATAGTGAATGGATTCATGTATCAATCTCATGTTTTTGACATGAATAAGAAGATGATGTTTAAATGAAACTCTAAAAAACATAATGAGAAGTAGATGACCATCCCTTTATTCTCTATGTTTTCGAATAATCACAGAGGAAATTACCTTAAAGGTTACAATAAATGTATTAATTATACTAGGGAATGCCATATGGAATTTGATTACCGAAGTGAGGGGAAAAAAGATAGCTAATGCGATGAATTGGAAAAAACAAGAATAGAATGAACCTAGCATGATTCAGTGATACAAATGTAAGAAGAATGGGCATTATGCTAACCACTACCCAAACCAATGGGATGGTGATGATTATTGAAATCAGCAACCTCTTATATTAAGGTACAAGGGGAAACTTGATTCAATCGCTATTTATAATGAGTGGTGAAATCAATGTGTGACTAAAGGTTCACTAATCCTACATTCTTGAACTGAAAATATCATATTTAATTATGGATCTACCCACACTATCATATCTGGATAATTTTATAATAGTGATAAGAATAAACCAAAATAATGAGATGTAGAATAAGTACTACAAACCCCCAATGGTATGATTATTTCATCTCATGTCTATGATTCCTCTCCGGTAGAATAATATTGGATTTTGATTCCTAAAAATCATTTTAATTCATACTTTGGATGAATTTAATGTCATCATAAGCATGGATGATTTTTATCTTCATAATTACCACCCTAATTGACTTGTAAGGGAATTTACTTTTGATATTTCAAACCCCCCTATGACCATCCTTCAATATGATGATAAGCATGAATATACTATGGATATTACATCAAGTGTATGTTTCTTAATTATCATTAAAAAGGTTTTTTTATCTCAATTGGTTAGGGAGAAATTTGACAATGATGATATTATTATTGTTCTGGATTTTGTGGATGTATTTCAAAATAATTTTCCTACCCTTCCACCAAAACATTATTTTGATTCCTCAATAAGAAATATACCTAGATCCAAAATAATTTCCATTAATATTTATAGAATTTATCAAATTGGGACGCATGAATTTAAGAAATAACTCAAATAAAATATTCAAAAGGGATTTATCTAGCCATTTTTGTCAACATGGTATGCACTTGTTCATTTTGTGAAAAATAAAGATGAATCAATGTGGCTCTACATTAATAATTGAGTGTTGAATAGGATCATGATAAAAAATAATCATTACATCTCCAAATATTTTTGACTTGTATAATCAATAGAATGAAGCTCAATACATTTACAAGGATGACCATCATTATAGATATCATCAATTGAATGTCATGAAATATGATATACCCAAGATGTAAAACCGTACAAGGTATGGACACTATGAATATATAATAATGCCTTTTGGGTATTACTAATTCCCCTTCTGCCATCATGCATTTAATGAATATATTATTTAGATATTACCTCGATCATTTTTTTGTAGTCTTTATAGATAACATTATTATCTATTAAAAGATCCATAAATAACAACAAGATAATTTGAGAATAGTACTAAGGACCTAATGAGGGAGAAAATATATGAAATTTTTATAATGTGTAAATGTTGGTTGTAAAAGGTTTCAATTTTCGGTAACATAATCTCAAGATATGGTATAGTAGGAGATCCTTAAAATAAAAAGGCTATTGTATTATAGCCTAGACCAACCCCATTTCCTTATATCCACAGATTTGTTGGTATAGATGGATATTATCTAATTTTTGTGGATATTTTATCAGTACTATCTAATCCTATGAGAATTTTTACTTGTAAGGGTGTAAGGTTCTTTTTTATAGATGAATGTGAGAAAAACATCAAGAATTTAAGAGATGGTTAGATAGTACACATGGGAATACATTACCATTTAGTGAGTAATTGTTTTATATATTTAGTGATTCATACAATAAGGTAATGGTATTTGTTATTATGAATAATGACCCAGATATCGCATATGACATGCAGAAGTTGAATTTTCATGAGGAAAATTACCCAAATCATGATTAAGAGTTAGTAGTGGTAATTTTTTCATTAATGAAATGGAGGAATTATCTTGATGGAGAAATATTTGATATATATTCTGATCATAAAAGTCAGAAATATATTTTCAAAAAGGAGTTAAATATTTTCCATAGGATAGGGTTAGTGTTGATAAAGGATTATGAAATCTAAGAATACTACCGACCTTGGAAAGAGGGAATGTTGTAAAATTCTTTTAGTGAAATGGATCATGCTTTAATATCCAAGATAATGATCACAAAAGATCCAATATTTTTGGATTTATAATAGATTTTTCTATAAGTCCCAAAAATAGGGGAAATGTTTTATCTTTATCAAACTAATGTTCAACCCTATATCTAGGTGACGATTAAAGAGGAGATGAATGAAGTTGTAGAGCTGAAAAATAAATCTTCAAATTTTCCCGGGTTTAGCCTTGAAAATGAAGGAATGATAAGGTTTGGGAACCATGTATTTGTTCCTTCCAAACCATATTTTTAGAGGGAGTTATTAGTGTAAGAAACTAATTCGTCATAATCTATTAATAATGGATGTATGAATATGTATAGGGACTTGAAAGGAAACATTATATGGCATGGCATAATGGGAAATATCTTAGAAGATTGTATCTCAGCATTGGTATTGAAAAATATTAAGTATAAAAATCTAAATTCAAATTGCATTTTGTGTCTAAAACCAATACGAGAATGGAAATGATATAATATCACTATGTATTTTGTCATTAGAGTAGCAAAAACCAAAAAAGTGTTAAATTTTATATGTGTGGTATTCGATCATCTTACTATGTTTCCACACTTCATATCTATCATAGAAGACTTCTCTCTAGATCACATTTCAATGATATACATTATTTAAGTGGTATGGTTCCTTGAAATACTATATTCTATTATATCAGATAGGGATCCGAGGTTTACCTCATAAATCTAGAGAATTCTTCACCAATTACATGAAAAAGATTTGAGTTTCAGAAATGAATATGATCCTCAAACAGATGGTCGGTCTGAAAGAACCATTCAAACCCTTGAGGATATGTTGAGATAATATTCTATGGATTTTGAAGGTGATTGGGATCTGCACCATCTACTAGTTGAGTTTTCATACAAAGGTAGCATTAACTAAATCATTCAGATGAAACCTTATGAATACCTTTATGGGATGAAATGTAAAGCTCCAACATGTTGGGTTGAACTTAGATAAATAACGATATTGGGACCTGATATTGTTGAAGAAATGGTTGGGAAGGTTAGAACTATTTAGAAACATATCAACATAGCTCAAAGTCAGTAGAAATGTTAGAAAGATTAAACTATGCATGATTTGGAATTATAAGTTGATGAATATTTGTTTATGAGTCTCCCCCAGTATGAAATTTATTATATTTGGGAAGAAATGGAAACTAATCACTTTCATTATCGGTCCCTTTGAGATTATTCATCAAATCAGGATGGTAGCCTATCACATGCAATTTCATATAAATCTCTCTAAATCCATGATGTTCTCTATGTATTTCTCATAGGGAATAACATACATGATCCTTGACATATAATAAACTTAGATGTCATGTTGTTGGAGTAGGAACTTTCTTACGAGTGAAATTTTTGATCATAAAAAGAATGTTATATGAAACAGGACCACACACCTAGTCAATGTTTTGTAGAGAAATCATCATCCATATGGAGATACATGGGAACACGTGGAGGTTATGATGTATGATTATTCACATTTTTTTAATGAAGTGACAAATTTCGAGATATAAATTCATTTTAAGGGGGTATAATGTAACATTGCATGTTTTTATATACATTTTTTCTATAATAAAATATATTTTTATATATGACTTGAAATTAACTAAGTAAAACATTCCATTACCACACCACATACACTATCTACGTTACAGGACACCAAATATGCATATGTTACATGGATCATAGACTTTGTGTACTTTACATTCAACATCAACTTTGGCATACGTTACACGCAACACTGATGTTTCAACAAAACATAATTTTACTATTTTAATTATTCAAAAGACATAATTATTATTTATAAATTAAAATTAGTAGTATGAATAGTAATTACTATTTTCAAAATATTTCATATAATTGTTTTTTATAAATAAAATATATTGATAATGAATGATATGATTTTCTATAGAGTCCTTTTATGATTAAAAATATAGTTTTCTCGAATGGATAACTATTAATAATAAAATTAATTTTAGACACATTTAGAAATATGATTTGATAAAATAAAATTAATTTTTTAATTTATAATATCTAAATTAGCTTAGGGAGACTTTTTGGTAGTTTTCATAGAAATGTGATTTTTGGAAGTATAGTGGAAAATACATGATTCTCATTCAAATATGTTTATCCTATAATTTATTTATATGGATAAATTATATTATAATTTTGTTTAAATGTTTATATATTCAACATGTTTTAAAATTAATCCT
Source organism: Viscum album (assembly GCA_963277665.1). Taxonomy (NCBI): domain Eukaryota; kingdom Viridiplantae; phylum Streptophyta; class Magnoliopsida; order Santalales; family Viscaceae; genus Viscum; species Viscum album. The sequence continues at coordinate 1,183,585,797 of OY728159.1, forward strand.
ATTTGGGTAATTGTAACCTATATAACATTGAAATTGGATATAAAAACATATCAAAATTTTGATCATTTTTGCTTCAAAACCCGATATTATCAACCTAATTATGGGAATTTTTTTAATAAAATTCTTCCAAATAAATGATTTTAATATTCAAAAATATTTTCCATATTTTTAATAATCATAATTTATAATTTATTATAATTTTCACACATGTTTTTAGTAAAAATATTTGTCAAACTGATTAAAATTAATTGCATCGACTTTGATTAAATTGTGATTAATAAGGTATTAACCGTAACCTGAAGGACAAAAAAGAACTATCAAAATATTAAAAATACCATTTATGGACATATTTAGACCCTATATTTTATTTTATGTGATTTGGATCATTATTTTATACCCCTAAAACATGAAAAATGTTTGTGGAATTGTCTCTTAAAATATTAACAACAATGCCACCACTCAATCCCTATAAAAGGAAACCACCTCTATATCTTCTTCAAACCTAGAAAAACTCTTATATTCAGCCAAATTATTATCAATTATATTCTTTAAATCATTAATTTCGTCTTATATTCCTCCCTTTGGGAAGACGTCTTTCTAAGGAATTAGTTTCACACATACCAAAAGGATTTATCCGATTAAGAGGTAACATATTCTTTCAATTTATTTCTTTTAATTTCATTGAACTAACCCTACACTTTATTTTTTATATGATTTTACAACAACACCATAATAATAAATATAGTAGTATTATTTGATAATAACATTTCAACAAATATTTACGCACACCTTAATCTATGGATAACAAACATGTTGTTTATCTGTACGGTGAACTACTTCCTCACATAACAATGACTGTTCAATTTTCCGTACCACCTATCCTGGTGGATATTATGGTGGATAATATTTTTATTTATGTTATATTTTATAATTATTATTTATTTATTCCTATATATTAGTTTTACAACACATTTATTTATTACTTTCCATTTGGTGTAAATATGATCATTTATTTGAGGAAGTGTGTACTATTGTCACCTCAAAGAGATGTGATTCTATCGCAAAATATAAGGCTTGTATTAAGGATGGGTTAATTGAAACTATAATATATATATTTTTTTATAATGATAATTTAATGAATTTTTTTCAATATATAATTATATGTAATTTTCATTTTTTTTTAAATATGCTAATAAAATCATAAACAAACATTATGCATACGTCCAGAATATTATCTCCATAAATGGTGTATTACATTTAATAATTATATATTCAATTTGTTATTATAGTTAAAAAATAATGAATAAAATTTATATTTATATCGTGGATAATTTATTTATTAATTATATAAGTATACGGATAATAGACATAACAAAATAAGTCGCATGTGTAGAACAAAGAGAAAATTACCTGAAGTGAGTCCATCACATAGGATAGTTAACAAGCAGGGAGTATAAGGTCTAAATGAAAAATATATGTTATTATATATAATAATATGGTTTAATATAATATTTATAATAGAGTTATATTTATTATAATGGTGGATTTAATGAGTGTGAGAAGATTCATGACACATGGTATGGGTATTTGATCTCAGTTTTTATTTTTATTAGATACATTCTATGTTTTCTACTCATTACTTTTCTGTGTTCATGTAATGACCCTGTTTATATTATACACATATTAGAAATAAATTAATGGGTACTAACTTATACATTTAATGAACATTCAATCGTGTGTTTTATATTTCAAAAGATATGAAATCATTAAAAATGGTTTGTCTCCTTTTTCATTCTTTCAGACTCATATTTTCTTATGCATATAAACTCATTTATATGTTTTATAAACCTAAATTTTACATGTGATTTCATGAATTAACATGTTTTAATGATATTTTATTATTAAATTAATTTAATTTTCTTTGATTTATAATATGTTCCCATGTAAATGGGATATAAGAGTTTATTGAATCAACCTCATAACTATTTGAGATTATTTATGTTTATACTTCCATTGATGAATGCTTATGATTAATCTCTCATGAAAACATATGAGTTTAATTATGGAAGTATTATATAGTATATATTCGTGTATCTTACCATTTTTCACTCTTTTTAAATGATGATAATGTATTTAATAAAAATTTTATAGTCCCTATCTCCGGTCGTAAATCTATTGAATTAAAAAAATGAATTTAAAATATATATGAAGCTCATTTTCATGGTTTTTTTTAAAAAGCTGTATTGTTTTCATTGAATCCATTATAATATGTAAAATCTATCTTTAATGAAAATGGTCTTAAAATGGATTTATGTTTCAAAAAATGGTTTTTAATGGGGATAAGATATTTACAGCATGATTTTTTAAAAAGATCAGTCAAAATTATTTCCCATATAAGATAATATCTAATAGTGACAATCATACCTTTCTTGGGTGAATTATTCAATTTTAACATTCATATTATTTCTTTTTGGTGGTATAATGTTGATGAAACATGTTTCTCTTTCATGGGTTATATTATTTTGAAACCCGCTTCTTTTCATGGGTGAGATTTATGGTTTATAAAATTATTATTTATGTTCTCATAAAACATATATTAATGATTTGATTATGAGATGTGTGGGACCTATATATACATCTAATTCATTGGGTAATTATGTAATGATCATAAGATAAACTAATCTAGTATTGGTAATGAAACATTAATAATATGATTTTTATTAGAGAGAACCACAAGTACTAAGATGGTACGATGTGTTAACACATGCTACAAAGATGGCCCAGGTAGTGAACCATGACAACTACGATGGTATGTGGATTAATGATATACTTCCAAAATGGTCTTGGAAGTCATGCCTTAAATATTATGAAAATCATATTATATATGATTATATACCTTATACAATTCTATGATTATTCCTATGTTATGCATTTATGTATTATGTTCATCATCTTTTAATGAATAATGTATTATGAACATCTAGTATGTATGCCACCATTCTTGTATACGATCATTGATATACATGTTATGTTGTTATATTTTCATGATCATGATCTCATACACTTATTCTCATTATTGTTCGTAGTTATCTCCCTTATTTACCCATAATGAGAATTTGGACTCACCTATTTTTATGATTCCTTACCTAGGTTTTGAAGATATGTATTTTGTTTGGTGTGTCCAAGATCATTGATTGTCAAGAAAAACCTAGTGGGAGAAAATTTGGCTTGTTTTCTACTAGTGTTTATATGTTCCATGTTTTCGAAGGAAATATACATGTATAGTATTGGGCATCAATTTGAATAACATTTTACGTATTCCTAAAATGTTATATAATGATAATGTGTGAAATGTGAGGGTCTATATAAAGTAAACTGAAAATATATAATTTCAACTAATATATAATAGAAGTAATTTAATTTTAAGAAATTTAGTAATTTAATGAAATTGATTTCAATTATATTTTAATTAAATATATTCATTATAGATAATAAATTTATATTTTAAAAATTTATGTATTAAATTGATTAAATATATAAAAAAATAAAATAAATAAGTATGTAATTATATGTACGAAATATTTAATTATTCATAGTAAAAGTAATTTTTATAATCTTTTTTACATTTATTTTTATTTTATATTATATATAATTTTTAAATGTTTAATTTATTTTATGTAAATTTTTTATATTTAATTTAACTAATTATTTATATATATAAATTGATAAACTATTGTTAATTAACAAATTAGTACTTGGTTAGAGATGAATATGACATAATTAATGTCCATATAGGTTAAATTTCAAATAAAATTAGCCTAATTCTTCATCATGTAATGAAACTAATCATATCATATTTTAAGGTTGAATTAAATAATATACAATATTTTTTATTATAAAAAATTATCACTCATGTGATTATTATTAATTTATATTAAATAATAATGAGATAACGTAATGCTTAAAAAGATAATTTCAATAATAATAATTCCCTTCTTTATAATTTCTATTTTTCTTCAAAATAAATTTATCAAATTATGAAATTATGATATATTAAAGGAACATAACTTTTTTAATGATTTCAATGAAATAATATATGAGTTTAAATTTCATTTCTTGGTAAAAATATATATTACCATTTAAAAATGGAATGTCTATTTGTAGCCAGGCTGGTCAAACTCACTTATAAAATGACCCACATACACCAACATCAATAAAAATTTATCAGAATTTATCTCTTGTATATGTTAAATAATTACATATCATGAAATATTATAACACATTTTTTTGCAACCTATCCTATAAATTTTGAATTTTTCATTTATTCTGAAGGAATACATTTTGAGAAGAATTCAGTTTGTCAATGTATGTTTCTATTTCTTCTATAACTTTTAAAATTAGATTCTCATATCCAATATTTTTCAATAAAATTCCACATTAAAATTATGATATATTAATATCAAATTAAACTATAAAAATTATATTTAAAATAATATACCTTGATTCTCTAACTCATTTATTATTATAAAATGTTCTAGTTAGCATTTGTTCAAAAAAACTATAAATGATAATGTATTTTAATCGATTTTTTATACATGAAAGTGTATCAAGACATTATCAAATAAAATATGTGTCACCAAATAGTGATATATTATAAGAATATTATTTTATTTGGAGTTTCATAGTAATTAATGGAAACTATAATGTAACTCATGGGGACCTTCAAAATTCTCAAAACATGATCATCATTAATTCCATTTTCCTAAACCAAAATTATAGGTTCTATAAAATAAATATTATAATTTCAATATAAATTTAATAAATTTATTCAAATACATTTGGTAATCACGTAATGAGTAACCTTCTTTAAATTAATATGTTTCAACCTCACCGGTACGAAATATTTTTGAATTGATCAAAATTAATAACATATGATAAGGTAAATAAACATTAAATAACTAATACATATGTATTTTATAATTAAAATTGAAGATAAAAAATAGTAATATATATGAATAAGAATCTAAAATATGTTTATATATTTTTTATTATTATTATACAATTAATTAAATCAAATTCATAGGAATCAGATATATAGGTAATGTTTTATTTTCCAATCCCATTCCAAAAATGCGACTTCTGATGTCTAAATTTACATTAAGGAATATTTGTTGATGTTTGGCTCAAAAAAACTATCAATTTTATCATTGTTATGCTATTTTTTACGATAAAATTTACCTTTACCTAACCATTGGATTACATTTAATAAAAATTAATTTACTTATGTGGTACTGAATTTATCTTCTATTATTTGATGGGATGTGACTTTCTTCCAAATCCATGATTTTCAAATTATTTTATGAATTTACATAAACCCAAAAAATTATTTCCTTTGTCCCCTTTTTATTGACATATAATTTAATTTGAAAATGTGTTATTGGAAAATTTTAACTCTCTTCATTAATTATTTATTTATATTTAGTTTCACCAATAATTTTCAATTATTTTCATTAAATATGATCCTTTAGGTGTTATCATGGTTCTGAAAATTTATTATTTTCCACATTATCATTTTATTTAAAAAATATATTTTTCTTAAATTAAGTTTTATAACAAATGTGATGGATAATTCATCTTATTTCCAAAAAAACTCTGACATTTATTATAATGTTTTTTCAACTATGTTAACATCCCTTAATATAACTCAATATTCACATGAGATAGGTTTTTATGAATTTTACATATATCTTTCAATAGAAGTTTTTTTAATATTTGTGTAAAACTTTATAAATCATACTTCTTATTCCTGATATATTGATTACATTATTTCTATGTGAATATGATCATGTTCATGTATCTCATATATTTATGATTTTCATTATGTAACCAGTGGGTTCAATCAAATTCCTTAATGCATTGAGTAAATATTTATATCCCATGATGTTTTATGATATGGGAAATTAGTTTTCAGAATATAAAATAACATTTTCATAAAAATTAATTTACCCCTTTTCACAATTATATAAATTCCTTGGTAGTTAACCTTGGTATAATTTTGGATTTTTATGCTACATTCATAGTATAGACCTATGTTTTAAATACATATATCTTGATAACTGGATAATGATTCCTAATATGTGATTAAAAAGATGTATAATTCATATTATATTCTTACTATGTTTGGTAGGGGATTATGATTATATTATCATAATTTCTTATTCATATTATGAAAATACACAATCTTCTATAGTTTACGTATGATGAATAAATCAATATCTCTTATATTTAATTTTACCAAGTTCCTTATCCAACCCATTTTTTATGTTTAAACTCACCTTGGAATGGTGTGGAGTATATATGTATATAAGGAAATCATGTATGTAGATTTATATTGTATTTAATGAATAAGTATTTTAAAATAATATATTAACAAAGATATTCTACAAATATAATAAAATTATAGGTTCTGGGGTCATATTAATTATGATATATAATGGTTATTTTTGTAAAGTGATTTATTATGTATATATATTATTGATGGATCATCTCTATAACTTATGAAAAACATTAGGAATGATGTTAAGACAAGCTATATTCACCCGTTGGAATGAGTTCCAAATACATTTGTTGTTTTTACATCCTTGATTAATTTCATAATAATCTTCTAGATCCATATTATTATATTGGATTATGAAACTCTAAATATTCATTATCATGTATCAATAGTCAGTTTGAATATTGATGTGATTGAACCATGTGAAAAATTGGTTGTTGATATATATAATAAGTTCCTTCTCTATTATTTACCAGAAATTATTCTATAATTTCATGGAATATAGATGAATTTTATCTATGTTCTCCAATGTAGATATTAGAGGATGGATAATATTAAATATGTTTCATAGTATAAGAGTTCTGTTGATCATTTTGACATCTCAGATACTGATTCTAGCCAGTTTATTTATCTAATAAAATATGTTTTTGAAGGACTCTATTTCATTCTCAAATTGATGATAATTTCTTTATTATGGTTAGTGAATGACTATCATATGAACACTAATTCACAAAACACATGAATATTTATTTCAATTAAATATATATAATTCATTTATATGAATTGTGTGAACACCCATATTTAATCGTTATTAACCCCTAAGATTGAGATCCCATGTTTAATGTCGCACTTTTCATTATTTTATGATGGCCATTGGGATGTGTTATGTGTATAAATAAATTTATGTTTATATATCACATGGTTCTATATTAACCATTAATGTCATATACCATTGCATATTCCCCAAATTAGAATTTACCTCCTTCATAAAACTCTAGGATGATGAAAACTTTTATTTTGTTAGTCTAAAATGACTAATTTTTAAATATAAATAAAATTCTATATCTAACCATCTCCAATTGATGGGTTCATAATTTAATGAACTGAACAAACAATGTTTGAGTATATTTAATTACATGTTGATTTTCAAACTAAATCCAATTATCTTGATGAGTAGTATGAAAAATATTGGCAATATAAAAAATTTTATGTAACAAATACTATTTTCATTTACCACACATCAGGTAGAATAAAACTATGCGGTGTTTTATAGATCCATTTATAATAGTAAATAAATTATATTGTTTAAATTTTCATTTTAAATATAAAATATGTAGTCAAAAAATATAGTTGAATATTAACAAATTAATATTTTTTAGGAAAAATATGTATTGGATAGATCATATATGTTCTATACTTCTATAAATATTTCATAATGAGATAATTTATGGAATTTACCTCATTAAAAATCAATTTGGTTACATTTTCAATGAATCAACACCATTTCACTTATATTTAACGTCAGTATGCGATGGGAGGTATCTATAAAAATACACTTTGTATCGAATGTCTCCTTTAATAGAAACAATGGTAGGGTATGGTAGGCCCCCAGATACCTTATAATTACATTTTATGATAAAATTTTAGTATTTACTTCATGATAAATGATGAACATATACAAATAGTGAGTCTTTCATCAATATTTGATCATTTGATTCCAACTTTATTGATATTTGACTGTGTGGGGGGATTTTCAGGATAAAAAAAACAGATTAATACACTGACTAGATGTGTAGAAGAATATTTTATGAAATCATAATATAGATATCCATTTTTACCTAAATCAATATTAGGTTCTATATAAAGCATAATCATCAATGATAAAATTGTGAAAACTTTACCAAATGATGTAAGTAGTTTATGAAACAAGGTGATAGTTATGGCCAAATTACATTTTTTGTAACTATGAGAAAATTATACATTCATCCATTTTTTACATCTCTCTGATATTTATCCTATGTGAGTGTGAGATTCTATAAGATGTAACCATTTTTTATAGTTTGATATTTTTATGAATCCCAATGAAATATTATTTATTGGGCCATTCAACCTTTTTTCCAATATATAAGACTTATAAAAAATATTATGATAAAAAATTAATTTTATTGATAACCAATGTTTGAGAAATGACATATTATGAGATAAAGTGTTAATAACTGTGGATTCAATGTATTATTTTCTTCATCAAAATGGATTATTTTCATATAATATTTAACTATGGTATCCCATTTTTCAAAATATCCCTCTTATGTGTAATACAAATTCTTGTTATGTTCATTTTTATTTAAAATGTTATCAATAATTAAATTTTGTGATCTAAGGGTTAATGGGTTCTTATGTCATGTGATGACTATGGCCTAGGATGATCGACACATTTTATTAGGCGATGAAAACATTTAATTTAATGCTTGAGGAGTTTTTTGATTGAATTTTGATGTGGTTGTGTTATAATTAGAATGTTGGGTGGCATGACCCTAAATATAGATGAATATTGTTGGGTGTTATTGGTGAAATTTAATGATCTTCGAAAGGGTAGTAAATTGAAGTTTTAAATGGGATCATTGTTATGAGTGATCATGTGCATACTAGTCGTCATGGTTGGTGATAGAAGGATCATGGGAGACAATTAATGGGAATTTAGATGGCAATTTGATAATATGTATGCCCAAATTTGGGGTTCTTGATGTCATTAGTTGGTAAAATAATCCTCTTGATTAATGGTTTTTTGATAACGATACAGATGGTAAGATGGTCATTTTTGGCATTGGGATTCTAATGATAAAAGGAGTCACTTTTTCTTAGTAATCTATAGATAATTCCATATGTGATTTTAGATGTAGTGTTGTCTAGAGTCTATTCGTTGGTGTCATGATCCAGTTGAACTGAGATAATCTATTTTTTTATGTTAGATGTACAATGGTGTTCATGTAATTTTTCAGTACGATAGAATATATAACCAAACAAGGGTTTATCGATTGAAATTTTACTAGAGGTATGTTTGAGGCTTCATCTCATGTATAAAAATATTCTCGAGCTTCCACCAGGAGTAGTGTCATAAAAATTATGTATAAAGGGAATGTGATACTGGGTGTGGCCATTTTTTTAGATAGGTCATCCCGAGGAGTTTTGAGCAGTCATTTTACATTCAAATGGATTTGGTAGGTTGTGATCTACTTTTGGGGAATCATTTTGTATATAGGGGGTTCATTTTTTGAATTGGTTGGGGATTATCATGGAAATTTAGCATTTTCTGGTGGATGAAATAAAAATTAAAATTTAATTTATTTGCATGATATTGAAAATAAGGACATTGTGCCAGTTTTTTAAGATCAATTTCTTATGAAAATAGGTGTGTTGTTTTGGATCTGTATCGAGTCAATTGGTTTATTATTATAATTGTGTGTGATATGATATTTCAATGGTTTGGGAACCATAGTGAATACTTGACCACAGTGATGTTGGTCATGATTTGGGGAGTATAAATGTTTTAGTGATGGATTGGTCGTTGTTGGGATCCTACATTGGGGTAGAAATTTTATAATTTGACATTTTCATTGTGTTTCAGTGGTGGTTATGAGTGGTTTTTGGTTTTATAGTAATCAAATCTCTATGATTTTCAAATTTACCTATGACATTTCAGTTTTCATTTTGGGGAACATTGGGATTATCTGGTCATGTCTTGATTACTCGTGTAGGTGTGGACTGATGATATAATTATTGATTATACTTCTCAAGGAGGAGATGTTCTATGATGGGGAGTCTATAATATCCCATGTGTACATAAAGACTGTAAATTCGATAATGTATTTATATTTTAAATTAGTGGAGGATACAAATTTTGAACTTGGGTTTCAATTTGAAATGAAGTGGTTGGGACCCCTCAAATGAATGTTTTTTTGATGAATAAACCATAGGAGTTGTCATGAGAGCTCAAGAGGGGCCATAAAGGGGCTGAGGTGGATGTTGTATGCTTGAATAAAAAAATAAATATCTACAATATCCACCTCTCCAACAATGGCCTCCTAAAATAACCCTATAGAATTATGTATCCACTAATTACTCATTGGTCATGTATCATCTAGATGGAGACAATAAATGGGGGAAAATAGAATTCCCAATGAAATTTTTGAGCCTCTAGCAAGCCACCTCTCTTTTATTTATATGATTGAAAAGGGGATAAGAATCCCCTTTTCCTACTTAGTATCCATATTCTTTTAGTCTTCCTTGACGAATTTTTAATGTAATCTACACTACATACATGCCTTTATTCATATGCTTATTATTTTTTCTATATTCTGATTTTATATTTGGTTCCAGCATGTGGCTTCTGGATCCTAAATTTAATTTATTGAGATATACCATAATGGGGGAAAAGGGGTTAATCAAGAATAGAAAATAATTCTTGTTTTCTCATATACCGATTAAAAATTCTCTATCCTAACTGATATTAACTGAAAATTTTAGTATTTACACCCTTTTCACCTATTATGTGATGACATGATTAGTTGGTGTTATTTTCTTATCATTAATCAGATAATATTGATGGCCAATGAATCTACTTTCACTGATTATTGTTCAATATAATATATTAAAAGTAATCACACATGAAAAATATATATAACTTAGTTCACCAACACTTCCCTTTGTACACATAGAACATACTAATACTATCTCGATGACTAAAAATTCAGTAATACATATTAGTATTACTTATAGGATGTTTCATTTATGGTCAATCTATTCTTCGATGACTTCCATTATAGTAATTTGGGTTTTCATCACATCCACTGAAGGGTTACTCCATTTTCCCCCTACTTTTAGTCACCCCACTAGGAGGAAAATCTATTTGGATCATAAACCAATTAATGATTTCACTATTTTATACATTATGTTGTGATTTTTTCAGGTTTATCAATACAATTATATACCAAGAAATTGATTTTTAAAATCACTATAGTTTCTTCAAAATCAATGTTAAAGTATTAATTGTGGACTATATCCTTTTTATAGAATATAATAAGTTCCAATAACTTTTTATATTTTTTAACCTAATGGTAATACCCAATACTCACTTTTTGGGGACTATAATATATTATAAGAAGGTCATAAACTCTCAAAAATATTGCAAAATTCATGAAACATCACATGTATTCTTAAAATCACTTCTTTCATTAAACTTTATCATGACCATTAAATGAAAATCTATCATTCATCATTCACTTCATAATGAACCTCCAATAATACATGTGAATTATACCCTTTTGTGAATATCACATAGTCTTTGTATTCATAAGTTACATTCCTTGTATATTAGATGTTTCCATTACTGATGTATGAATGAAATAAATTCACGTAACTATATAATGAATAAAAAACCTTTAAATATTCAATTATTTTATATTTATCATAATAGTCGTGTACTAGCCTTTTTTAAGGAACAAATGACCCTATGTACAATTACATTTCATGATACCCACAATGCCTTCTACTTTCATGGTTCATATATCATTTCTGATTTGACATTTCCTTTTGTGTGAATATCACTAATGTTTAATAAAATCTATATATTTTTGATAGGCTTTTGTAACTCTGTATGCATCCGGAAATTTTGTTTCATAGGAATCATTATAAATTTCATGAAACAGTATAATTTTCAATATTTTTTTTGATTAAATCTTAAATATTTAAATTTGAATAACATCATTAAATAATTTTTAATTTTTATAACCCCTTTTGTTGAATTGAATGAATGTATTTCCTTTTCCATTTCTAGGTTACTTAGAATCACTATGATTTCGCAAGGAAATATCTTAATGAGACTTATTCCCTATATCTATTTAAAAAAAATTCAATCAATTCTCATATACTTTTAGACCAATACATAAAATATATATCAATTTATTCACGGTCCTAAAACATCTCTGTAAACTATTAATGACACATCAATTTATTTGTCATCCTCTTTCTTAGATATGTTTATCACAAATAAATGTATGATCATGATAAGAAATATATGATCACACATTACTTCATGAAATCCCCAAAATTCCCTCTATCAATAACACCAACATCTCATTAAACATCTATTATCACACATCATTTTATTTGTGTCACACGATAGGACCACTTTATTCAACAACATCGAGTACCTACATTCATCCTGAACTCCTTCAATGATTTATCTTCATTGAATTAAAATATTCATAATATTCATTTTTACAAACATCACATCCTAATCCCTTTTTTCATTCAAGGATCGATGAAACTTTCATTGCTACCATGGCCATTAAAAATATCATTACATGATAATAAGTGTGATTAAACATGAAATTACAAGCCAACGGTCATAATGTATACTATCATGGAGATTATGTACATAATTAAACATCATGATCCAAAAAATAAGAAATTATTTAATTTAATATTCATAAGTATCTCTTAACTCCACTTTTCCCCTTAAATTGTTATTGGGTAACATGGGGATACCATAAACCGAGGCATGATATAAAATATCAGCAAGTGAATAAACATATGAATAAAATGTAGCACATGTGTTAGAATGTGTAACATTATGATATAACATCGCACGAAACATGATTGAATATAACGAATCAAAAGATGTGATCCTATATTAATTGATTTATATTGATTTTATGTAACATAAATATTTAATTTAGGATGATTCAAGGATCATTTCACATAGAGGAGCATGAGTCAAGGCAAACCACCAAGAATGTTTCACATGCAGGATTTGTAATGGATTACCATAAAGACTTTTTAACATAACATATCATGAGTCTAAACATTAAAAAAAATCATTATATTTCTATCTAGTAACACCCATCTTAACATGTTAATGAATATATTTTCCACATAAATTATAAACATAAGGGTTAACCTTGTAATGAAATCAACATCATTATCATATCACAAGGAATATGAAATGATAATATCATATATGTTTCCATGATAGACTAGATTTAAAAAAATAATGGACCTTTATAAGATAATTTATGCATATAAAGTGATTACTAAGGTCATACTGGAGTGATAACATCTAAAAATCATTATGAAACATTTGAAATGGAAAACATTAGTGGCTTTTAAGTTAAAATTATAATAGTTATTTTTAAATAAAAAGGGAAAATTGTTTTTATAAAAACCGAAATGAACCAGGATTGTTTTTATGATAAAATAATTAATTTTATAATAATAATGGTGTCTTACAACAGATTATGTAGTTCAATATAAAATTCATAAGAAATTGGGAAGTACTATAGAGTCATGCTTTTTTATCGGGAATAATTGAGAAGGGAAACTTCTTAAAACATCTATTACCCCATCAATGACTGATGATTTGATATGGGTAAATGATTTTGAAAAACAAAAATGTGTTATTTAAGATGTACATAAAAAATGAAGGATTAAATTGTGTTAACAAGGGAGAATGTGTAACTCGAAAGAAAAAATGGAGGTTTGGGTAGAATCCCTTACCTTATTACCAGAGTTGTTCTTCAGTTGACCTTAATGTCATAGATAATCAAATTAGATTCATTAACTAATAATTTCAGAACTGTTTATACATATAATTTATTTATTATCACTTTATAAAGTTTATTTTTGGCCTTTTTGATGGGATAAGTGGTTTAATTTGATCGTTTGGGAGTGTTAGTTTCATTGGTTTTAATTATCATTTCACTTGTTTATATGTATTGAAAATCATTTGGAATGGAAATAGTTGTCTAGAAATTAACATATATGTTATTAATAAACATAAAGAAATATTAAAATTTAATTTTTTCTAGAAATGAGTTTGATTCCTCAAATAAATCATTAATGATTATGGTTTAGATTAATTAAGGGTATTTTTATAATCATAAACTTATTTTGTTATTTTATTAAATATCATGTATATATACTTGTTACAAAACATTTAATATGATTTAATACAAATAATATAATTTGTTTCAAAAATAATAATGGTTTCATGACCAAATTAAATTGTTTAATTGAAAGGTGAAAGAACGCCGCCCACAAAGGAGGTAAATCGACATCTCATAGATGATGTTTTGATTTTCTATATAATGAGTGGTGGAAATATAGATGATGATGAATTATCAAAATATAATAAAAAATAGTATATTAAATTTAATATATTTCCCATTCTATTTGGATGAGGGGAGGTTCAGAAAGAAAAATAAAATAAAAGAATCTAAGTAGATATTAAAAGAAATGGAAGAGGGTATACCACTGGAATCAATATTATTGAGATCGTAAATATGATATTATTTTTGTTCTTTTATTAGGGAAAAAAGATATTATATGTGTGGTATATCCTTTTGAGTATAATTTATCATTATTTGGGAATTTTTTAAGTATTTATAAGTGTTAGGGGAAGAGGTGGTAAGCAATGGTATTTATAGTGGTGGTGAAGGGGAAATTTCTCATTATTTTACTCAATAGTTTATTACTTTTATAAAGGCATGTAACAGTTTTTATTAATGAGAATAAATACATTAATTAGATCATCTATTATCTAAAAATTGGTTCTTACATAATCCATGACTTAGAGAATACTTTTTTTTAACTCATAATGTACAAATACTGTAAATTACCAATTTTATTATTCATAGAAAATTCTGGTATTTCATAAAAATCCAAAAAATTCACCCAAACCATTTTTTAAAAGTACAATTCAATAATGATCACCATTTTATGAAAATAATTTTCTAAATATGTGAAACATAATTTTTAATTAAAATAATCATTCTTTTAGAAAATACAAATTTTAAATTTATAACTACTTTTAGTTGACAACATTCACATTCCTAAGATAATTTGGACATTACAATTGATTCATGATATTATTAATAACATGATCCATCTATGAAATTACAATGATAATATTTTTATCATCCATTACGATCATATTTGGCACATATTTATGACATGAGTCACATTTCCTATCACATTGATTGTTGGCATGTGTTCCTCTTTTTCCGGCCATTAACTAAGAAAATAATTTGAAATTAGTGGTATTGAATATAAAGAGATGAAGCATAAAAATAGAAAATTAAACATAAAAATATAATCTCTTAATGGAAATATATATTCAAATATATGATTCCTAGGTTCCAATCTATGATATCCATGGGTAAATTGTTATCATATACTCTTATATGGTTTTGTTTGTTCCATTAATTATGGTTAAAAAATTATTGAATTATCCAATGAATATACCCTATGGGTGTCATAGTATGTGTGAATTAATGTCTATTTTAATGTACCAGGTTAACCTGAGTTAGCATGTAATACATTATAGGATTTTGTACTTCATGGATTACTTAGGATGGCAACACATCCACATGTAGTATCTAAACAAGGACTTATTATATTGATCAACAACTAACTCGTTAATAACCACAATTTAGGGATGTTTTCGCTTAATTATTCGTATCACTAGGGATATTAAAAATGACCTCTTATCCTAATATAAAAAAATAACTAGGCCATCCTAGAATACCATCTATAGAAACTCTATAATTTATACATATTATTACATGATTATAAGAATAATTATACATTAAATTACAATCCAAGTATCATAAAGTCTAGTGTAATGTATATTAGGTTAATAATTAAAAATTAGGATTCCAAAATAAGAACATATTTTAGTTAATATTAATAACAATGTCCGATCATCTTTTGATCCATTACATCGACATAAGATATCTTGGGGATAAACAGAACAAAAGAATCAATGAAAAACCCAGTATTGGAATATACCTAAATATAAATCATAGAACATGGGTTAGAAGGTATCAGATATTGATATTGAAAAGACTATAAAATGATTAAATATAAAGAATCATAAAATCATCAATATATAGTAATGTATAAGTAATTGAAATCATGAATTTATCATGATTCAAGGCTCGATACATACATAGGAGATTAGGTCAAGGCTAACCACAAAGAACGTTCCACATGGAGCATTGACAATGGCTAACCACCAAGACCATTGCACATAATGTCTGATGAGAATTTACATTACCCAGTGCACTAGAGTAATATATTGGAATTCCAATAATGATATGTTTATTAATTTTTGTGGAACATTTAGAATAAACAAAACGGTTACCCATGGAAAGAAATGGGTATTGCAATCATGTGACAAGGCATAGTAATTGAGCTTATCATAAGGGAGTCAATGAAATAGTGGATTTAAAAAATAGATGGAAATTTATAAGATAATTTATGAATATAACATGATTAGTGAAGTCAAAATGGAGTGAAAATATGTATAAAAAGTGTTTAAGAAACATTATAAATAGGGAACTTTAGAGTGTTTAAAGGGAAACATTTAATGGTTCTTTAAAAAAAGGAAAAATTGTTTGTATAAGAGAAAAAAATAATAAAGATAGTTTCTCATTATAATAATATATATTTTAAAAAAATAATGATGGATAAAAATAGATCATGGAGAGCACATGAAAATGGGTACCAAATTGAGATGTTCCCTTAAATGAGGTTTTCTTATCGGGAAGAATTGAAAATGGATCCTTTATAAAACATGTATTACCACATAAAAATTTAAATTATAATATGGTTAATTAAATTTTGAAAATATAAATATGATTTATAACAATTAAATAAATAATAAATAAGTATTATCTTATGTTGAAGAGAGAGGAGTAACCCGATAGAAAAAATGGTGGTTTAGTTTGAATCCCTTATCGTAAGTATGCAGGTGTTCCTCAATTGATATTAATGTTTGGTATAATAAATCTAAATTCATTAATTAATAATTTCATTACCCTTTATACATGTATTTGATTTATAATCACTTTATTATGTTCATTTTTGGACATCGTGATTGTTTTTGATGTTCAATATCATCATTTCTGATAATTAGTTTCTCGGGAATTCAAGATCAGATTACTTGAATTTGTGTATAGAAAATAACGTCAAATGAGGATAGATTTAATTATCTAAACATATATGTTATTAATAAACATATTTATTATTAAAATACCATTTTTTATAGAAGTGAGGCTGATTCATTATATAAATCATTAATGATAGCTGTTTATATTAATTTAGAAATTTTTTATCATCACAATATATTTTTCTTATATTATTTAATATCAGGTATATACTGGTTACATAACATTAAATTTGCTGGAATAAATATTATATAATATATTACTTCCATAAAAACAGTTTCATTACCAAACCTGAAGTTGGAATTGAATGTCGAAAGCATGTCATCCACGAAGGTTGTAAATCATCAACTAACGAACGATATTTTCTTTTTTAGTATAAATGGAGTGGTAATGAGCGATGATGATTAATTATTACATTATCATAAAATACTGTTTTATATTTATGTAATTCATTTATCATAACATTTATATGAGGGAATGTTATCAGAGAAAAATAAAATAACTTGAAAAAAAATAAAAATAAATGGATTTACTTGTTTATTTCTACTTCTTGAGAACATCCTTAGGGGATTGATTTTGGTCTTTTATTATTAAAAAATATACTGGATATGGGGAAAGGTATTTGGTTGATATTTTATTAGAAAATAGACATGGATAATGTCTTTCTATTTGTGGATATAAGATGTGGTAGGGGTATTTATAGTGGAGAAGAGAGTATTTTCCATTATTTTACTTAATATTTTATTATTATTTTGATGAAAAATAAATGGTTCTGATTAATGAGTATACATACATTACATTGACCAAGTTAGTTATAACCAATGGTTCTTACATCATCAATGACTCAAGGAAATGTTTAGTAAACATATAATGTATATATACCATATTATACTTAATTTTACTATTCACAAAATTGAAGTATTTTAGATGAAACCCAATAAATCATCATAACCATTTTTGGACATGCAGAATTAAAAAATGTACTCCGTTTTATAAATATAATTTTATAAATAAAATGAATTAAATATAACATTTGGGGTTGAAACCCTTTATAAAAAATTAAAATACACACTAAACCCTTTTTGGGGAAAAAGGAAACATAAGGGAAATCTAAACTCCTATGATCCTAAGTGTTATGATATAGTGACCTGAAATCCAAATAGGAAAAAACCATTAAAAATAGAACCAACCCACGAATAAAAAAAACAATCCAAGGCTCAAAAATTGACATAACTTCGACCAAAAACCACACAATCTACAAGATTCCCTAATAACAAGACCTGTGCTTATCGCAATTACCAGTTTCCAGATCTGAAAGCACCACTACACGCACCCTTAATTTTACTGATGCAAAATCCAATCCTCCAACCATATCCAGATGGACCGAAAATATAATTCCTGAAGATCACTACCGTAACTTGGTCCCAATATATTCACACCCTAAGAAACACCAGATCACAATGAAAGGCATCGACATTTGTCATCCACAAACTAAATCGAGCCTCTCACGACGCCTCCAAGGACTGTCCACCCTAAGATGTCATCCCACCCCCAATACAACCACTGAGGTCTAGATCTGCAGATCTGGAGCTACCTCCAATACCTCAATGAAATCCATCCACAAGCCTGAAAACACCGATCATTGAGCAGTGCCCACACACTGATTTTCACCACCTAACAGATCCACTGCAGCACACCCCAAGCAGTTAACTTGAAAAACTCATCAGTTGTCGTTACGCCGCTAGAGAAGAGTTAAAAATCGGAAAAATATGTTGTATTCCCCTCAATGAACCATATCTGGTCAGATCCAGATATATAAAAATCATGCCTCCCCCTTCGAGGAACACACAACAACCACTGAAAAAACCACAGAAGGCCAAGTTGACCAGATCTAGTCAGTGAACCAGATTTGAATACTTCGACCGCAACTAAGAATTAATTCCACTTCTACCAACACCTACATGATGCCACCACATCCGTTACCCACAAGACAACACCATCATTTCCTGTTAGAACCATGTGAACCCGTACCATGCCACCACCTAATCCTCACCACACCACCGCCGAGGGATTTGATGAGCGCCAACAAAGAGTAGAGTGACAGTCGATGCCAAAAATGAAAAATTAAAACTGATTTTCCATCACGTTGAAATATTAATTAAGGCCTCATAAATTTATTTCATAATCATAATACATAAAAATATTAATTTTTGAATACATTTTATGAAATTATATCTTCTTTAAAATTATTCAATGAATAAAAATGTTGTAATTAAATATTTATGACGTTTAAATTTACCAACACATGATTTATTATTTTTAAAATATTTATTTTGATATACTAGGATGTAATAATATCATATTTTCAGTAATAACATAAATATATTTTATTTTTACAATCATTTGTAACTTTACTTCTCAATTGGTAAATTTATTGTTCATAAGGGTTGGATTACTAATCCAAATGATTGGTTACTATTTCATTGTTATAGGTCATTTAACTTCTAGAAATACTTCATATTTCATTAATTCATAATTTATAAAGCTCTTATTGTGTCTTAAATTGGATTTTATGTGGTTTATAGTATGTGAAATATATAAAATGGTGATTTTCAATTTATAAATATATGGGTTGTTACACCTTTTATCTCCATATATAAACTACACATGGATTTATAATCCTATCCTCCCCTAATTTTAGATAAAAATGAAATGATTAATTTATACGAGCTGAACTAGATATTGAATCTAGAGAAACAATAATGATTGTAATAAGGATAGAAAATTTATAGTTGAATAATTCTCCCATATTCTCTTATTGTTAGATAACATAAGATGCTATAATTTATATATAATTTATCAATTAATTACATCATTTATTTTTCTATCCTTTATCAATGATTTACATATGGGGATTCCAACTTCCCCCTTCTTTTCAACATTGTTCACGCAACCAATAATGAGAGATAATACTCTACCTAATATTATCAACTTCTTCTCTTTTTACACCCACTGGTTAAACCCTCAATTTTACCTTTTATCCTTCAAACATTATTCACGTGTGACTACATAATTGATAAATCACTCCCTAAATAAAATTACCTAGCTACACTCTCAATGAATTTCAATTCGTAGACATAACTTATAATAAACAATTATTACCAATACCTATAAGAACAATGATGTTATAAATGTACTTTGAAATAATGATAATGTTAGTAACATCATCATTATCATTTTTCTAACATACTTCTATGCATCTCATGTAGTGATACGAAAGTTGCATCTTTCAAGGAATTATTCCATATATCTTCTTCAACACTAGAAACCATGCAAATTTTTTTTTGAAATTGATACCTACCTTTAATAATTAATTTATGATATATGATACAATTCACTATATCTTTTTTTATACCAAATTTTGAAATGATGACTCATTTTTTCCACTTTTGATACTACTTTGTGAAATATAATTGATAACAAAATTATTCTCTCACTAGAGGGTTTCATATATTTTTAATAGGGATGCCATTATTTATATTTTCATAATAAAAGTCGCGAAGATATTCTCATGTTTTCATTGAATATTGTGGTAAAATATAGATTTGGAGTAATTCATCTATAGTAGCCTCTGATATCTTAAGTTAAATCAGATTATATAACATGGTTGATAAAAAACTAATAACACATTAATGTATAATTATTTTGTCTACTTCCACAATTGTATATTTTTAATATATGATGTCAAATATAACTTTTAATAGTATCATATATGATTTAGGACTCATGATACCATATTTCATCAACTAGAATCTCAGATTTGAAATTCTAATTTTAATCATTGTAACCCATCATTTTCATTTGATTCATCTCATATTATCAATTATCATGAACCCATATTGATAAAATATTATTCGTGTAATGATTTTAATATGTTGGAACCCTAAATCACCTCACATAATAAAATTTCATCTTTTTTTGAAACTTCCTCATTGATATTATATCCTATAAAATATGAAAAACATAAATAGTAGTTAATTGAATACATAAAAATAGGGAGAGGGGAATGATTAACATATTCATGAGGATGATTATTGATCGTGTTGATAGAAAAAAATTAATATACAACAATCCTTTTACATCATTTAGATTCTATGAAATGATTTTCATAACCTCATCAATCATTCATTGAGTTTTACTTATGTTAGGATTATTCAATGCCTTGATATCAGTTCTCCTTTGAGCGATGACACATAGAGAAAATAAATTTCATTTTTTTCTTTGGAATTAACCTTTATAAGTTTTGGATGTTCTTTTCCCTCATCACTCAACTCAAAACCCATTTTTCATTGGATGATCTTGAAAACAAGGATATCCTCACATGTTATTGATCTGATCCATCCCTACAATTTTTACATCACTATTTATCATTTCATGATATATCATCTTTCACACCCTATGTCTCATTTTACGATGCCTCTTACCCATAAGTTTTTTTAATGTCTTTTTCGTTTTCCAAATATTTTTCTTATCCTTCCATGTTCCCTTCAATTCAAAATCATATTTTAAAAACCTCCTCAGACTAATAACTTCCAGTTTCTTATGAAAACTAATAGTTATACTATTCTCATTCCTCATATTATATTTTTAAATACCACTCAAAAATAACTCACCTATTTACTATTTTATAGTAAATAGATCCACCTATAAATATTTTATCATTGGTGGATATTTCATTACACATTCACTTACCATTATCATTCTTGGTGAAGATTGATGTTTTACTCTAAATTTTATTATATTTATATGAGATTTATCATTATTAAAATACAATTTTCCCTAAATAACTATTAATTAATCTCATCTATTTTCCCATTGATCGATAAATATACACTCCATCATAACATACATACATTCAGTGAAACATTTCTTCCCATTAGACATGGAAATTGTGAATTTCAGTGAATCACTTTTAAAACACATTCCTATTTATATTCATAACTATATAACCCATTTTCTATAATAATAATAATGAATATAAAATATTTAACATAACACAAATAGTCATTCTATTGTTGTAATTTTGTTTTAGGATATTTACTTCATATATTGATCAAATAGCCTTCCATGAAAACAATCATTGTTTGTTAGAATATTCCATAGTAGATTCAAATATTGGATATCATTCGTTGACTAAAAAATATTTTAAGATTAAAAATATTCTTCCACATATATTAATAATCATGATTTCCTCATTTATAAACTACACATATTTGTGTTTACTGGGGGGGTCTTCATTTTCACATTTATGTTTTTCCAACATACATCATTCTCCTTGATCATACCATCCATCTAATATAATTTGTATTTAATCTAATTCAAAAAAAAATATTGATTCTATTTTCTTATGTTAAACTCTATTGTAGTTTATATTTTTGAGAGGGAAAATTTGAGATTTAAACTCATTCACTAGGGTCATTTTATTATCCACTTCATGTATATTTTCAGCAAGTAAGTAACTTTTATGGAAAAATTACTTTTTATTAATGATAATATATAGGAATCCTTTGATTCATGTTGTTTTAGATGTGATGAAGGAAAAGGTAATCATCCATTAATATGAGAATACAAAATTTTTGAATAGACCACATTCCAAAATAAAAAATAATGTTCACACATAGAATCCTCTTGTTGTTAAATATAGTTTAATTTCACCATTTATTATTGAACCCACAATGAAAATTTCATCATTATGGGCCCACATTACATTCCTAAAAGTTTGGTTCCCCTCAAAAAAATATTCTAGGTGTGAAACCAATTAATTGTAATTTTTTCTCATATATGGAAAGTAATTTGAGTCATTCCTCATATATTTGGAACCAAATTTATACTATTATATCTTAGCTAATATATCCTAAAACTATTTATTTTTAGCATCATTCACCCCGAATATCTGTTGCATTGAATATTAGTCTTTTACTGATTATTTATAGTTTTTTATGTATTTATTTTAATACAACAATATGTAACCCTTGATATTAATTTTTCATTAGAACATATATATTTTCATCTCTCAAACCCTTATCGATCTCCTCTGATATGTAGATACCTTATAGATTTGTATCTGATGATATCCCATGAAATTTAGTTGTTCTAACATATCTTATAATATAGGTATCTTGGGATATCCTTATAACATTATTATATTCATGTAATTATAGACAATAAGAATCCTCTATACCATCTATTTGGGGGATTTTGGGATCCTTCATGTTGATCACATTCTTACCAATAACTTTTCAATTATATGGAATTTATTTTGTGTTCAACTTCTTCTTCGAATATTTTTTATTTCTCATTTTGTATCGGAAGAATAGATATCATGTAAAAAAAATATTCTATCAATTTTGATAAAAATATTCCATCACAATAAAAATTTCCACTAATATCGAATATGTGAAGCATAAAATACTTTACTAAGATTCTACCTGATAGAATTGGGTGAGTATTATATTTAAAACCATTCACATTTCCGTATGAACACATAAAACACTCACTATACTAACCTATCTTGACCTCAATTGTCCGAATTAGGACTCTTATATTCACTTGTAGAGTGACGTTCAGATTATGTGGGTCTCTTATCTTACCCTTATTAAGATAACATTGATTATTTGTCAACTAACAGTCCATGAGTATCATCATGTATATTATTTAAAAATTATTCACATGAGGCACATGAATTGTACATGGTTCACTCACATAGGGATACATCTAAGGATAAAAACCAAACATTTTTCTTATATGAAAAAATGCAAAAATATTCACCAGTCACCATGATACAATGTTTCTTAAATGGTAACCCTATTCTAGGATCACTACATTAACATGATTTAGGGCATACCACACATAATGTAAAGGGTCAATCCACTAATCCTTTCATGTTTATAACTACATTCATACAATAATCTCCTTTTATTAAAGTCCTATGTATGAATTCAATGTTTTATTATTGATTTACTTATTAGTTCTTATTGATTTTCATACTTATCATTCAAAAAAATAATGTAATAATTTCCATTGTAGGTATTATTTCCAACTATATGTTGTTTTTAATAAATATATACTTATGAATGGGCTCTAATAAGTACTATTAACTTGATGTATTGATCGTTAGTTCTGAATACGCAATGATCACCTTTTCACAACAATAATAATTCATACAACATACCATCCAGGTTTATACTATCAACATTAATTAAACATTCTTTGTGTTGAAAAAACACACACTTTAGGAAAAAATTGTTTTTTCAAGAGTCTCCTAACATTAATGAGACTTTATCTATTCCATGAATTTTTCATTTTTTGGATAGACACATGTTTCTTTCTTACTGAAAATACCATTACTGTTACTAATTCATGAATAAATTAGATTCACACAAATAACTCATGAATTCAACTAATTAATATAATTAATGAGTCTAGTTTATTGAAATAAATATGTAGTGGCCTACTTATATATGTGTTCATCCCTTCGAAAAACATTTTACATTCCACACATCCTAAATGCAACATTCATTGTTTAATAAACATAAATTATTTGATGTCTCATTTAGAACACAAATAAAATCCATTTGGAAACATTCATCTATATTTCATAGGATCATTAACCTTTTCCTATTTATCAAAAATCTCACATTGATGAAACTATTAAAATTTCACAATAAATTTCATTTTTCATATTTTATTTTGGAAGCATCTGATCTTCACTCACACATCTTCGTTGGTTAATTTATATATTTCATGCACCATTTTTTCACATGTTTAAAGCAATTTACTTCACATTATTGTTTTTATGTGAATTATAATAGTGATTATTTCAAGAAATCAAATCTATTTCATCAATATTTGATTCATTTGTTTTCATGTCCAAACATCTCACACACACTGAAATACATGTATGAAAATTTTTACATGAATATATCACGATCTTCAATGTCGTAAAACTTATCAATGATATTTTCATGATGTACCATTATAATGATTCTCCACCATTATGGATATTTTTAACCCATATCTATGTGTGATAATTATTGAAATTCTATCATCTTAAATTTCTTAATAATGTATTCTACTTTCCCTTTATTTGGAACGCCACTGCCTCACATGACTGTTCATTTGGAGAATAAAAAATACCATAATCTCCACCACACAATATAAATTTAAACATTATATCTAGAACAATTATTCACCATGTATGAAAATGTTTTGGTTTGAGAAGAATATAATACACAACACCTGGTAATACTTATTCTCACTAGTTTCCAAAATCTATTTTTGTTCTAATTTTAAAAGATCATGGGGAATTAGTGAATTCTCAACTGTATATTATTCTTACATTAATGAATCAATCCTAAGATGTCTCAAACCTCCATTATTTCCAATTTAATTGAGTTACACTACCGTGGTGAATTTCATATGAGGTATTACATAAATTAATTTATTTTTTGTTACCATTTGGCAGTATATGTTTGTGATTTTATTTACATTGAGTTTAGTGTTTTCATGGGGGAAATCGAGACCTAATTTCATTTGGAAGGAAAAAATTGGATTCCTGGTTAGTTAATGAACATTATCCCATTTTGAATTTATTTTTTTATACAAATTTCAATGGTGGAGATTTATTTATTAATGATGTTGGGAATGAGTTAGTTTCTCTTGATTGTGGAATGAGTTTGGTCGAGATTTACCCGACCATAGACATACATTTGAAATAGTTTTCATCCATTGTATAAATATATTTAATTCTTCTTAGGTTTTATTTTTTTCATGTACCAACCATTCTGGTTTAGGAATTGTCATATATGAATGTGGATGGTGGTTTTACAAAATTTGAAAAAAACATTGAGTTGATTAAATTGTTTAATTATATAATAATAAAACTAGAGGTTTAATTCAGAAAGTATTTTTATGTATGTAATATACACGATGTTCAAGGAAATATCAGAACACAAAAATAAGGACGGATGGTGGCCAATAAAGGGAAGTGTGGTCACTTAATTTTATATTCTTATGAAAAGAGTGAGTTGGCTAACAATTCAAGACATTAGAACTTTGAGAAAAACGTCGGATGCTTTTAGAAGTTTGTTCTAGATTGTATGAGGTGATAAAATATGTGAACAATGGAATTTGGATGGTGTTTGATCCATATCATAACACTAGAATTAGTACATTTTATGACTGGGGTATTGGATATATTTACCCTATGTGTTGGGACATGAAACATGCATTAGTGTAATAGGAAGTGGCCCAATGTGGGGGTGTTTTGATATTGTCATAATAATAGGAACTCCAAGTGGGTTCCTAACAATGTGATTACATGGATGACCCAATATAATGTTCCTCTACAATGAAATGATCAAGGGGATCCTTTTGGGATGCCTAGTGATAGAGTTTCCCTAAGAGGGTGTGTATGTACATAGATAGTTATGGTCTTTGGTGTCACGATGAACCCAAAAAAAATTTAATCCTGAAGAGATTGAGATGTCGAGGATGGGAATAAGAAATCAAAATACATTTCTAATGTTTTTTATTATATTCAATATCCTATGAGAGTTCCTAGGACACCTAGGAACCATCCATTAGGCACGACCCTGTTTTCATTTCCTATTATTCTTGTAAATCACTTCTTGTGATCAATGATACCATAAGATGTTTGAGATGTTTGGGATATAGAGTGATTTTATTTGGGAAGTGGATGTATATTTTGACATGTATTCATTATAGATGATATAGTAGTGAAATCATATTAGTAATTATTAGGATCCAACATCTGAGTATATGATTGAGTGCATGCATGAATCCTCAAGATGATAAGGATTTATTTGATGTAGTGAATGCTTTGTTAATGCCATTACTACTACAAATACCACTTTTATCAGTGATAAAAAACCCCTTTTATTAGCGCTATAAAAGCAATGGTAAAGCTGGTGAAGATAAAGGGCGGTCCCTTTTATCAGTGCTCCAACAAGCACTGATAAAGACACCTTTTATCAGCGCTAAAAAAATCACTGATAAAAGGTGTCTTTTATCAGCGCAAAAAAAGACCTGATGAAAGGGTCCTTTATCCAAGCATTCTTTATCAGCTCTTTCTTTTTAGTGCTGATGAATAACCCCTTTTATCAACGATTTTTTAAAATCACTGATAAAATTTATAAAAATTACAAAAATTAAAAAAATTAAAAAAATTAAAAAAATCCTGCCAATCGGGGGGATTATATAGCGCTTGAGCCCTCCCCGTTTATAAGGCTTTTCCACCCCCTCTAGCACCCCCACTGTAATGCCCCGACCCCAGCTACCCAGAGTCGGTGCATTACTTCGTAACATTGGCATGATCACAAGAAAGATCAAATCTCGAAAGACCGATTGGTTTAGTAGCCTTGGAAACACTAGATATAATCATAAAGTTTTACATTACATTTCAAAGTGAAAAACTACTACAACAACAAAGTCTTCATATCCACACTATTAACCCCTCATAATATCCCTGCAAGTCATTCATAATTTACTTCTTCACTACCTGGGAAAAATAAAACATAGAAAATGGGTGAGCTCAAATGCCCAGTAAGGATAACAATATAGCGGAACATTCAAATTAATCATAAACATTTAAGGCAATGAATTACTAAAACAAAAGCCTTTTAAAATTGAACTTCAACATAGTATGGCAAAAGTAAAATGAAATAATGCCATTTACTTATTCACATGGATATTCTACTAATCGAATAATCACATGCAATATCAATAACCACTTTCATAATGTTGGAATGCATAATGCCAGACTATCATAACCACATAGCCAAGGCCTCGTGCCAAGACTACAAATAAGATTTTGTCAAGGCCTTGTGCCAAGACACTAGTTTGTCTCATGAGACCTACCGATGCATCGAGGAGCTATAGCGGGCTCCACCCGTCACTTATTAAGTCCAATGCATTCCCATATGAAAAGGTTTAAACATAACATAAACATTCGTATTAAAACTAGCATACGAAATGTCAATACTTTCACAATAAACTATGAATGGTATAAAAATAGCACATCCACAGTCAAACATATCACAAAACCTTCAATACAATATAGAAGTTTTGTATCATAATAAATCAACTTCAAATAATCTTAAAATCCATCAAAGGATGTTGACATAGATGAAATCAAAATTCTTTTTAAAGAAATATCTCCTTTTATTTTGAAATCATTTAAGATCCATATAAAATAAAATATTTTCGTTGAAAATATTCTTATAAGCTTGTAAGGAAAGATTTGAAGATTTTATAATGGCGTAAAATAACCGCACCCGCCGTATAAGTTAAAAAAAACATTCTTACCTCAATTCTGTCGAAAAGGTTAAAAAGGACCTTGTTTTGAAAACGACGGAAAGATTCCATTATAAACCTCTAATAAAAAGTCAAAAAAGGGTATAAATGACTTTAACCCATATTCTTGTAAATAGTAAAAATGTTTTGAAATACATTTTTAAGAAACTTGGATGTGGATGATAAAGAGATCCCAGTGGATTATTACGTATAAACAACCTCGGATAATGAAGAGATTGTGAAATAACACTTACCTTGTACTTTTCCTTGGTTGTGGTAGGTTAACCTCCTGTATAATGGTGAAATAATTGTTATTAAATTATACAAGAGTCATATACATTAATATGATATCATATATGATCTTTTAATATTGATTTGATAATAATATCTTAGTATTATCGTTGTTTCGGGTGTTAACTTACTTGTTTTCTTTTGTATGTTTTGTTACGTAAGACATGTATGTAAAGGATAGGTTGTATATTATTAATATCCAGAATGATATCAAGTCCTTAAACATCATTTTTTAAATCATCAAATTATACTTGAATGGATATGATGGAGAATGAATCTCATCGCGTTCGTGGAGACGGTAGTCCGTACGTACGCACGAGCGACAATATCATTCTTTTGATATTAAAATAATATATAAATGGATGGTATATCATATATAAAGAATCATTAACATGTTAGATTTATTATTTACATGAGTTACACATCATTATTATACCCATCCAAATAATATTATATTGAATAACAATTACACCACGACGTGGAGACGGTAAGCCGTACGCACGCACGTATGGTGACATGTTATTCAAAGGGTGGATAGGATAATTAATATGGTTGTACCATATTTATAATAACATTACAGTATATGTGAGATACTGGAGTTATTATTTTATAATGGTAAGAACAAAGGAAGAAGAAGTGGAAGAAGAAATGAACTTAGAAAAGGGTGGTGAAATCATTACCTCTTCTTCGGGTTCTTCCTTTTGATTTGATCAAAAGGGCTCCTTAGGTTGGCTTTCTGATCAAACTAAGGCCTCTAGGTTGTATTGAGGGATTTTGGGAGAGTATTTGGGCAGAGTTTGGCCGAACCAAAAGGCTTTAGAGGTGTGAAGAAATGAGAAGGAGGAGTGCCCTTTTATAAGAGGGGTGAGGGGCACCTTTGGAAAAGCTAGAAATATTAATTTATAATAAATTCATATTCGGTTTCTAATGGCTCCAAAGTTTACTATTCAAAGGTTAAGGTGGGGATAGGTCGCAAACCACTCAACCAATAGAATTTAGACAGGTTTGGGTACTTATATTAACCTTATCTTTAAGTAATAACTCTAAGTTAATTAGTGTCACTTTTACAATGTCTCTTTGTATTTTTATATAATATGGTTAATAAACATACTATATACATCCAAGCGACCCCCAAGTGGTCCATTAATGATTAACCTATCATAATATAAGTCTCTTGG
The DNA here is from genome assembly GCA_963277665.1 of Viscum album. Classification (NCBI taxonomy): domain Eukaryota; kingdom Viridiplantae; phylum Streptophyta; class Magnoliopsida; order Santalales; family Viscaceae; genus Viscum; species Viscum album. The sequence goes on from OY728159.1 coordinate 1,183,615,979, forward strand.
CCTAACCTTAGATTTTTAGGAATTTAATATCAATTAATAATATAATATTTGTTTTAAGAACTCTTTTATGTCAATTTTGACACTATTCAATAGTTGATTTTTGTGAAACTCATAACAGATTGATTACTTCGAAAAAAGTCAATTAAATCAATTCTAATATATCATATTATCCTAGAAAATTAGTTTAATTCATTAAAAGTTTCATATTTTATTTATTTGGTGATTTATAATATCAATTATTTTAATTTTTGCACTATTTTAGTAATTACTAAATCATCATTGTGTCATAAATAAAATAAATTATTTAATGTCTAAAAATTATAAATAAAATATCATTATGTAGGAAATCTTTTTATCTTTCTAATGAATATTTATAATCGAAAATCCAACATGTATAACCCTATGTAAAAATTGTTCTTCTAAAAGATGTAAGCTTATGCCATTTTTATTTTTATTTTAGCTTTATTAATATAATGTGTCATTATCACTTACAAGTGGATCCATGGGGTCCCAAAATATACCCAAAGATGCCCATGGTCGACCATGTATCAACCAATAGGGTTAAGACACGTTTTAGGGTAATTTATTATTATTATAATATTATTGTTTTAACCCTTATTTACCGGATTTACCCTTAACCATGGTAAATAAAATATTTACCGCAGTAATTATTCAAAATGTCTAAAAATAAAAGTTACCTATTTACACAATTTGAACATCCTGATTCCAAATATGGAATCCATTTTCCTAAATTCAAAACACAGAAGTGGCAGATATTAATTTAAAATTAATTCCCGCTGTCAAAACAAAAAGCGTGTTTTTAAGAGATAATAACTATCAAAAGATTGACACTTGTTTATGTTCGGTTTAATTGTAAAATTATGTCCAATGACCAAGATTATATTAAATGGTAAAAATATATTCTAAATATACTTTAAAACCACTCAAATTCACAATTTATCACTATTAATTATTTTGATTAAAAAAGTTGTTTTTAATTAAAATATAGAAATTTTCACTATTCCTCAAAATATGAAAGTTATCCGAAATGTACCAAAATTTCACCTTAGGCTAAATTCGATATTCCGAATCCAAAAATGAAGTCCATTTTAAAATATAAAATATATATAATTTCAAAAATTAGGTATTACTATTCATAACGGCTAGTTTGATTGGTTACGGTGTGTTAGAACTCGGTGTTGCGTACAACACACGCTAGCGTACCGTGGAAGCTTGGGATGTTTCATTTTAAATTTTTGATGTCCCCATTTAGTCAAAAAGTTTAAAATAGTGTATATAAAAAGGTTACACTATCAAAAGTTGATAAAAGCGCAATACTGAAAATGAATCTGTTCTTGCATTATGACTAAGAAACTCATAATATGGATTCTAAAATTATAAGGATTATATAAAGTTAAAAATGTAGTTAATGCTATTCATGACCTCTTTTAATGGATTTTTTTTGGTAATTCATGGTGCAATTGAACTCGGTGTTGTGTGTAGTCCATGTTATTGAATTATTTTGAAGAAATAACACACTATGAAATCTTGGGGTGTTACACCCACGCACCACCTCTACCCATTATCCATGCTAGCTCTCATATTCCCTATGCTCGCATGCCCCTGCATCCACTAGGTTTTGAACTCGAGACCTACCCTATGCGCGCCTAATGCCTTACCACTCCTATATTTTGATTTGTTTTCCATTTCATGATATCTCTATAAATAAATAAATAAATAAATTTAGTTATATTTTTTTATATATTAATATATATAGTTATATTAATATATATATATATATATATATTTATATTAATATATATATAGTTATATTAATATATATCTCTATTTATATAAATATAAATATATATATATATGTTTAGTTATATTTATTCGTATAGTAATATATATTTATATTAATATATATATAATTATATTAATATATATATATATAGTTATATTAATATATATATTTATAGTGATATTAATATATATATTTATAGTGATATTAATATATATATTTATAGTCATATTAATATATATATATGTAGTTATATTAATATATATATAGTTAGATTAATATATATATATATATAGTTAGATAAATATATAGCTATATAAATTTTTATATATTGGTATTTTAAATAAAATTGAAATTAGTTATTATTTAGATAAAGAAATTATATTTTATAATTAAATATATATTATTATTATATTTATAATTAAATTTTTATGTGTGAATATATAAAAAATATGTATATATTGTTATATATTTCATTATAAATAGTAGTGAATTATAAAAAACGATAAAATTCAAAATATATAATATCAATATGAATGTAATACCATAAAATAAATTCAGTCCCCACCAAAAAGGCAACAATACCCCCTTAATCTAGGCAGAAATTCAACAAAATGTTATAAAATCAGGGTATCCAGACAAAAAGCACGGTTTTGGAGGCCATATGGGCCTATTTGACCTTAGAAAATGTGACACAAGCTTTTCCCTAGCTTCCAGCGCGTAGAGCTTGACGCATGCTTCAATTTGATATGTTGTTGTGCTCAAACGGACACCCAGATCAAAATTTTTGGCCGTTTGAAGTTCGAGTTGCAATTTCAACATATTTTGGATCTTTTTTTATTTTGATTATTTTTAGTCTTAAAATTGTCATTAAATGACTCTTACTCCATAATAATTAACAAATTATTAATTAATAAAATTTAATTTTTTATAACCCATTTTCACTAAATATCTTATATATTATGTATATTAAGTGTAAACTTATATATATACTTATCAAAAATATATTTACTAATTATATATTATGTTTAAACCAATATAACTATATTTATATATTTATATATTAATATTTTATTTTTTATTATTTTTATGTCATCCCTTTATCATCGCTACTAAAAAAACACTGATAAAGGGGGCCCCTTTATCAGTGCTATAATAAGTGCTAATAAAGGGGATACCATTATCAGAGCTAAAAAAAGTGCTGATAAAGGGGGTACCTTTATCAGGGCTAAGAAAAGCGCTGATAATGGGATGCTTTTATTGGTGCTTTCATTAGCGCTGATAAAGGTACCCTTTATCAGTACCTTTTTAGCACTCATAGAGGTACCCCCCCTTTATCAGCGCTTTTTCATTAGCACTGTTAAAGGTTGGCTCCAGGGAAAACTACTTTTGTTGTAGTTCATGGGATCTAGGGATTAAATGGTTATATCATTATACCACATCGATGTTCATGGATTCCTTTTATTCAAATAGTGGAATCATGTGTAAGGCGGTCAAATATACCAGAGCAAAGATACTGGATATCTCATGTATGACTATTAGATTCCATCGATTGATGCCTATCATGCCCCAAAGTTCCATTCGACATAATCATTTTGATTTAGATGTGGAGTTGCATGATATTTTATGACCACGAGTTTTAACATTGGATCTAGAGGGTTTTATATCAGAATTCATGTGGATCTCATGAATCAGTTATGATTTGGTATATATGATTTTATTTGACCTTCCCCTATTATGAATCATATACCATCAAGAAATTGAGAATATTCAGGTATAACCATCAAATTTAACCTTAATTCTTGACGATTTTGGATTTCTATTTTATCAATAGGATCTACTATACATAATTTCTGGTGCGTTATAATGAGATATCATGGTGTGGAAATAAGACATCATGAGGTGATTCTCATTTGTGGAGCTACTCTGACACTGGTAACATTTTAAATGGTTGAATAAGGTCGATGAACCAACGTCCTATGGTGTTATACTTATTTCATTTCTATTAGATATTTATTTAACTATTTTTAACCATGTGACATGAGCATATCATTTCATTCATAGTTTTTTACAATACTACAGTCATAGTTCCAATAAGAGTTATGTACACACACTCCGATCAAGCCACCATTCCACATTGGTACCTGATAATCCCTCACATGGATATTTTAGGGATATGATGGTTTGATGCTTAGGATTACATGACTATGATGGAAAATAACGAATGAAATTATTATATTAGGAGGATATGATACTCCGATATTATATTGTATGAACGTAATATTTTATTTTATTCTTATTTATATTCATTCCTTATTTTTTAATGGTGATATTACAATGATAGAATGTTATTGTATTCTTATATGTCTTTAAAAAATGTTATTAATTTTTTTTCTATAATTTTCTTAGTTTCATACTATCATGATTGTATTTTTATATGATTCATATTTATTTATTTTATGATTTCACACAATATTATTTGAGGTATATACTCCCCATAATTTCATTTTAAAACCCTAATATTAGTTCACACCCTTTGGAATATAGGTATGTGCAATAAAGGTTATAAATTTCTCAGGATTGGTTACTTTTAAATGTGTTTTAGGCATGGGTATTACAATGGACCACTAGAAATTCATTTTTCAGGTGATTCCAATACAAGGTAGGAGCATGTATCCAAATAATTCATTACGAGAAGAGAATTTTCTTGGGAATCCATGAGATAAGAAATGTTTTTAAGGATATTGTTGTATCAAAATGAAGATCATAACCACTAATCATCATGTACGAATATTTTAATGCTGATGAAGATGTGTCTTGGTGTTAAAGAATAAATACCCTTGTAGTAGAGTTGTTTAGTTGAATCACGATTGAAATTATATGGTACATCACAATGAGTTGGCACTGAATTTATGATTAATGAAAATTGAGTTTTTTTGGGATATGGATGATCCAAAATCTCAAATATGTGAAGTATAATGAATGATAGATCTTATCATCATGTGCATATGCATGTTGTACAATGGGAAAAATTTGAATTTATGATTTTTTGTTGTTCATAAAAAGTAATGTACTTATTTAAAATATCATACAAAATTTTAGAAATTTTTTGATACTCTTATTGATATTTGGATAGGATATTTAACATAGGGATGAAATTTACTGATATTTTGAGCTACATGTATTTTTCAGAATATAATAGAATTATTGAAATAAATATTAATCATCAAATTTATGTAAGAATTATTTATTCTAGAAAATATAAATAAATTTGGATTATGAACCAGTGATCGAGTCTATAATTTTTTGATTTACCAAAGTGATGTATATTTTATTATTGGGTTCCATGTACAGAACGATGATTTAAAATATTATTTTAAATAATTGTAATTAATTATGTTTAAATAATAAAATATTTCATTTTTATAACTCCACACTTCTCTATAAGCATTAGGTAAATTAAGAGAGGATCATATCTATGATTTGTGAGGATGAAAGAGAGTGTGGGGAAATGGGGGACGATTCTCCTCAAAAAACATTATTAATGCATGATTATGGTGTCGTTCCAATATAGAACACATCAAAGATCAAAGAATTTAAAATTTCACCATGAGGAAGGATTAGTGTCTTAACATGAATTAAAGACCATTTTAGATCACTTTTTTTTAATTTATAATTTTATTTTTCATATTTTATTTTTTATGTGAGGGTAGTAGTCTATATGAATGTATTTTTTGTGTTTTACTTTTTATTGAAATATTTATAAAGTATGTTATTTATTTTTTAGTGTTGTGCTTATTTTGTGATGAAGTGGAAGAAGAAATGGGAAAATATTTTTTTAATTTTTTATGATTAAATTTATAATTATGAAGGGTTGATCAAATATATGGGTGTGATTTCTTTTACAATTATTCATGTGAGGAAATTTGATATGGTGGATTTTTATTTACAATTACATTCGGTGATGCATTAGTGTAGACTTTGGTTTACAGTTAAACTAGGGGACTAGATAAGTGCAACATACTTTTCCCTTATATAGAGTGTCTTTGTAAGGGTAATATAATTTACCCCATTGATTTTATCTTCCATAATGTAAAGGCATATAGAATTTTAAAAAAAATTAAATAGCTAATTTTAATTTATATTGATAAGGGATTGTTTTTTGGTAATGAAGGGGGTTTTCAAATGATAAAATTATTGGTTAATTCATTAAAATAAATTTATAATTTTATTATAAAATCAATATGTAAAATATTTTATAATTATATTATCTGTTATAAATGAATATTCATGAATAAATAATGGTGTGTAGTCTCTTAAATAATATTTTACATTTATTTGTGGATTTTTTTAAATCATAAGGATTGATTATAATTGTTTTTATTAAATTAATTATAAGACAAATTGATAACTATTTTAAAAATAAATGTTGAATCAAAATAGAAATTAATTCCTTATATTGATGATTGTGTGCCTTTTCAACATGGTTGAGCTTCCTAAAGGATTAATTGGATTCTCCTAATAAGGAAATAATTATAAAAATGAGTGATGTAGTCCCAAAAAATTATCTATGAAAACTGACTATTAAATATATGAATGTAATATAAGGCCTTTTCCTTGTGTGTGATTAAAATTTTATTAAATGTTTCATTTTATATAAATTTTATTTAAATATATAAATATAAGTCATAAATATAACAAACATCCAACGTCCATGATGAACCCTTATGTAATGGCTTGATGCCTCTAATAGTAATTGAAAATTACAAGACTATATATGTAATCATTGAGATTATTGTACCCAATAAAGGTATGAATATGATGAATTAAGTGAATATAGTGGCCCACATATGTGCCCTAGTTTCCTTGAGTAGGAAAAACTGGTGATTACAAATGTCTTCTCTTAGAAGGTTGTGTTATGAATTTTGAAATACTATTGAGTTGATGCAAATTAAGACTATATAATGGGTTGGGGGTTCTCCACCAAAATAATTATAACACCTAAAATGGTATTCTATGTGTAGATTTTTGATAGGTTGGGTGCATGCTGAATTACGTGTATTTAATTTAGATCATGGGATGACCATTAAGTCTAAAATGTCCCATAATTCCATGTATTTTTTCAATTATATGGGATTATTTCAAGACTAAGAGTTCTGAAACCAGGTCATTCCCTGGCCCAGTGAGCCTAGATCAATTGATTGAACATTGTTATGTTTTTAAATATCATGCAATGGTAGTTTTCCTGAAAAAAGTTGTATAACATATAAATTGTTGTCTGGATCAGATTTCTGTGGAACGTTTGCATTTAGAACTGTGAGTTTACCCTATGCATGACTTATATTTAGTTGATTCATGCCTCTAGTGAGAAAATGAGAAAATTTAATAACGATAAATAAAATTATAAAATAAAATAAATTTAATTTTTAAATCCTAATAACTCCCAAATAGTCTCTCAAATAGAAAATACGAATCCACCGTTGAACTCAAAATGACATGAATTCCTTAAGTGATGCCTAATAGTGGCCGACATGGGCCAACTTTTAGAAGTAGTTTTTTTGGATGTTACCATAGAAAATAATTAAATAATGAATATTTTATTTTCTATAAAACATAAACAGTAACTCTGATTGGAATTACGAGGGTACCGTTGAGCTCGCAAGCATGTGCTTTTCTTATGTGGGGAATAACCGTGAACATCACTGGTTGAGGGAAAAAGTTAATTTTTTGACGTTTTAAGGAAAAATAAAATAAAAAAAATATTATTTTATTCGAAATTGTTTCACTATAACACAATGACGAGCCGACTATTTCTTTCTAGAAATGAAGAATTGTAATGACACTGAAATGAAAAATAACAAAAACACAGTTTCATAAATAAAACAGCATAAGGGTGGAGAATCGTCATTATATAAATGATGTGACTCATGTTATCTATTTAATGGGATAATAGGAACTGGAAATTTGAGAATTTTTTTAAATCACTTTAAATATTAGGATGATAATTGTTTATGAATGATGAACACAGAATGAAGAATGACAACAACTGCGATCACTCCTCCTCCTCTTTGAGAGATCTCACCCTCGATGATGGTTCTAGTAATTTCACAGATAGATCACCTTCGGTGAAGAATCCTTCAACCAATATACTCTATTAATTGTGTATGGGTTTATTTCTTTGTGATTTTAATTCATGTTACTTCGTTCTAAAATAAAAAACATGGACCAACCCACTAATATGTTGATCTGTGGGTCGTTAATTCGTTTGGGAATGAGTGTTTTTAATAGAGATATATGTGAAATTTGATCCATGTTAGATTCTTAAGCCTCATTTAAACATGTTTATCAATTCTATGATGGAGGGATCGGGATGACACAAACATGGCCCAGATCCACCCATTTTGGGAGTTCTTGTGTTTATTGTGGATGAACCCAAAAATTAATGATGATAATATTTTGAACCCTTATAAGTGACTATGACAATCCCAGGATTTTTGAGGTGCTTATGGGTTGGATGATAGACCACTCAAGCATGTCTGATGTCCTGCGAAAGGAACCACCGGTGTGCCCGCTGCAGTGCTAGCTGAGGCCGGGAGACAGTGCGTAGAGGTGATAAAGACCACATCCATCGGGGTTGTAGTGGAGAATAAGGGATGTTCTAGTCGGGTTCTGCATCAAAGGGAGTAGACTGTGAGTTAGGACGTGAGATATGATTGAACGCGGTCAACGCTGGACCACGTGCGGAGGGAGGCGATCATCCTCAGTTGGCTACGTGTTGTGTGAATTGGATGCTAGTGCAGTGTATAGGATTGACAAAATCCAACTCGCCAGTGTGGGCTATGCTGGTGGAGTAACCGGTGCTACTAGTATCCTAAGTGGGAGAATAGTTGGCATGTCGATGCGGGCTGGGTCAGATAGGAAATAGGTATGTTGTGTCACAGTTGGAAATAAATCTGTCCGACAAAGTTAGACCTTCCCGGAGAATGCGATTGGGTCGCTAGAAGAAATGGTGTGTTGGTACTGAATCTGAACATGTCTAGTTCAATCAAGGCCCAATGGGCCTATCCATTGATCCATGCCATACCGGATCATCCAAGACCCAACCGAGTCATGTCTGTCCAATCAATTCAGACCGGGACCAAACACAACTTGCCCCTATTTAAAAAAATGACTATATCTGTAACATCCCAAGTAAGTAATTAATAATTGATATTTTTATCTATGTCTATTAATGATTGAGAAAGTGTTTTAGAGGCTTAAAAGGAAAATAAATACAATCTTAATGCATGGAATACACTAATATTTGTAAAAGATTATTTTACTGCCTTTTGATGGAAAAACCTTTTGAAATCTATATTTTGAAAATTTTATAAGCTATGTTTGTCAAAATGAAATTATTATTTTTGATTGGGACATCAAAATTTACTTTGTGTGAATTTTTGGTATTTTTCAGACAATGTTCATTTTTTAATGAACAGTGAAAAATACTGTATTTTACATCAAAACTGATTTTAAATCTAATTTATTTATATGATTATATTATCTTTTGAATTGGAATTGAAGTGGAATTAGATTATATTTTTCCATTTTATCCAATGGTGGTCATTGGAATCAATTTCATTTTGAAATTGGACTTAAACTAGTGTCAATATTTTGATACTTATTGTTTTATAAAAACACGCTATTTTTCATGACAGCGGGAATTAATTATTAAATTAATTAATGTGACTTATATGTTTTGAATTTTGTAAAATAGACTGCATTTTTGAATTCAGAATATCAAATATAGCTTAGGGTGAATTTTTGGTAATTTTCTGAAAAACTTCAAATTTTGATGAATAGTGAAACCACTAAGTGGTACTTATAAAAACTGATTTTTCCGTTTAAATGAAATTTTTCCATCATTGTGTTTTGAATTTCAAAAATCCGACATACATGGTTGTCATTAAGAAGTAAAATTTGGTTCAATGAGATTAAAATAATTTTTTGGTGAATAGTAACTTATTATGTTTTTAATCGCGATTAGTGGTAATTAATGTAGTTTAAGGTAAAATAATGCTTTAATAAAATGAGATGATCTTGACACATGTCCTACCCTCATTGGTTGTGTCATGTCCGACCAAGACAAGCCATGGGTCATCTTGGGGACCCCATGGATCAACTTTGGTTGGGAAATGACATAAATAACTTTTTATTTAATGTAAAAGTAAAAATGACACAAACATAATATGTTTTACGAAAAAAAAATTACATGGGGTTATAAAGATCAGATTTTTGATTATAAGTAGTAATTGGAAAGCTAAAAAGATTTCCTACATCATAGGTTTTTATAATAATTTTTAGACTTTAAATAAATTAAATTATTTATGACATCATGATGATGCAGCGATGACCTCATTATTTAATGATTTAAATAAAATGGAAAGATAATGTAAAATATAAAACCTACACATGGAAAAAACCAATTGGATGAGTGTATTTAGAAGCCTTATCACCTTGTACTCAAATTATATCAATGTGGGACCTTTTGAATCCGAAACTCATTTTAAAATAAAGTAACTTATCTTTATTTTCCAAGAGTGCCCCTCCACTCCTCTTATAAAAGGCCCCCACCTCTACCTCCTTATCCACACTCCCAAAGCCTTTGGCTCGGCCAACCCCTGCCCATTTTGTCTCTCCACATCCCTCTCCTCATCCTAGAGGATTCCCTTTGGGCAGAATCCTTTCAAAGGAAGCCTTTAGGCTCAAATAAAAAAGAGTTACACTTTTAAAGGTAATTCATTCTCTCATGTTCATTTGTTTTATTTTCCTTCTCCAACCCCCTAAACTCTTTTTATTTACTTCTTTTGTAAAAACACCAGTATCTTCAATATACTAGGATTTTTTTATAAGATTTATTCTAGCTACACTCTCACACAACTACATCAAATGGTTAAATAACATACAGTTTCTGTGGATGGCGAAATTCTTCCTCCCGAAACGATGATTGTTCAATACCCATTTAACACCTTAAGAGATGGCCATTATGATGTCACTATTTTTATATATGATATATAATATGTTTATTCTTTCATTAAGCTTCTGTATTTTTCATTTATGGCATACCATTATTTTTTCCATTATGGGTGAACACGATATCATCATTTTAGGAAGTGCGGACTACCGCCCCCTGAAAGTGATTTGATTCGTTAATACCATATGTGGGATGTGTAAAGGATAAAGTAAATTATATTATAAATATTATAATACTGGATTTATAATATACTCTTATATCATTATGACTCCATTCCAGAAAATACGAAATAGAAATGGAAGTAGCGTTCATGCGTACGTACGGCTTACCGTCTCCATGAACGGTGCATTCATTTCATACCTCTAAATGTGATGTAATATTATAAATACATGTATATGCTGAATATATATGATGTATATGTTATCCAAATCATTAATATCATTCTGGATATAACAAACCTTTGACCAAATTAACAACATGTAAGTGTAAGAAATCTATTTTTGACTTAAGAACCAAATACCGACAAAATGAACATTATTAACTTAAATGATTACATGATGTTCATAACATGGTATAAAAGGAATAATGAACTTGAAAAAGGTTCTTAAGCAAGTAGATATTAACTCAAGTATATTATTCAAGAGATTAAAGAACGACCGAGTCAAGTCGGACCCGAGGTATGGGACTTCATCTCAATCTCCTTTCATTGAGGCATATTTTGTTTGATACACAACTTTCTTTTATACGGTGTATAAACCCCTTTGAATTTTACATTTATTCAAAAGGAATTTTTTTTATATGAAGCGTTTTACTAAACGACAAAAGGGAATGTTTTTGTCGTACGTATGCGGCGACAACGACTTCTCCGCCATCGTGACCGTTATTTGAGTTTCAACTTCCTCTACAAGCCATACCTTCTTATTAAAATAAAAATAAATTCCATGTTTTACTTTTCATTTATTTTGGTGTCGAAAATGGTTTTCATAACGTTTTTATATCAATGTGTTGTATTGATATCTTTTGATTGAATGGTGGGAGTGTTATGTTTTCTTTATGCATGTTTTATGTGATATGATTATGTTGAGGTTCTTGGGAATTATTATGAAGACGGGTGGTTCCGTGATAAACTAAGGGCGGGTGAGCCCGATATAGCTCTTCAATGCATTGGGTAACGCGAAGGAGTGAAACGTTAAGGTTTATCCGAAGATATTTTAGGGAATATACTGTGATGGGTATTCCAAACGTAACCAAGAGAGTTACTCCCTACGTAAGAATGTTATGAATGCCTCAAGTTACCTTTATGTCTTATGATTTCTATGATTTATTCATGATTTGATGAGGTATGTTAAAGTGCTTATGTTTTATAGGTAAAGTATGATCTCATCCTTATGTATATATGTACCCATGTTTCCTTTCCATATTTTTATATCCCTTAGTGAGCTTTTTATGCTCATCCCATGTTTTTTGAAATGTTTTTCACAGGTCAAGGGAAAGGTACATGATATGATGATAATGTCAAGGAAGTGTCAAGAAAGAATCCATGTTTATTTTAAATATGTTTCCATTGATGGGAATGAAGAATACTGTCTTTATGTACCCACTTTGTTTATATGTGGAATGTAATGCAAGTTTTATGATCTAATTCTCTAAAACTCTAAACCTGAAAAGATCCTCAATGTGTAATCTTGTAATAACTCAAGATTACGTAAGGTTTAAGGCAGGGGCCTTATAGTTGGTATCAGAGGTCGGTTTAAGTAACTCTAGGAGTTAGAATTCTATTAAATGATTATCCAAAAATATATTTTTTTATGGTCAAATTGAAGTGATATAGCATTTGAAGATTACCATGTTGCTTCATATAAGACATGTTTGTTCTGAATGGTTTTCCGCAGAGGAAACATGGAAGTAGTGCTGTAACACCCCGACCCTAGTTACCTAGAGTCGGTGCATTATTACATAACATTGGCATGATCACGAGAAAGATCAAGTCTCGAAAGAACGATTAGTTTAGTAGCCTTGGAATAACTAGATACATCCATAAATTTTTACATTACATCATAAAAAAACATCTTGTCTTCATATCCCCTCATTCTATCCCAGCAGGTCATTCATAAATTACTTCTTCATAATCCTGGGAAAAATAAAACATTAAAAGGGGTGAGCTCAGATGCTCAGTAAGGATAACATTATAGCAGAAGCTTTCACAAATAAGAATAAACACTTAAGGCAATTTATAACTAAAACAAAAGCCTTTTAAACTTGAACTTCAGCATAAAATGGCAAAGGTTAAATGAAACAATGCCATTTACTTACTCACATGGATATTCTACTGGTCGAATGATCACATGCAATATCAATAACCACTTTCATAATGATGGAATGCATAATGCCAGACTATCATAACCACATAGCCAAGGCCTCGTGCCAAGAATACAAATAAGATTTTTCCAAAGCCTTGTTCCAAGACACTAGTTTGTCTCATGAGACCTACCGATGCATCGAGGAGCTATAGCGGGCTCCACCCGTCACTTATTAAGTCCAATGCATTCCTCATATGAATAGGTTTAAGCATAAAATAAACATTCGTATTAAAACTAGCATACGAAATGTCAATACTTTAACCACAAACCCTGAATGGTATAAAAATAGAACATCCACAGTCAAACATAACTCATTTGATACAATATGGAAGATTGTATTGTATCACATTAACCTCAATCATGAATAATGAAGGATGTTGACATAGATGAAAATAATCATCAAAACATTTTGAGGGAAATATCCCCCTTTTCTTGAAATCATTTAAAAGTTACACTATTTGTGAAGAAGCCATTTAAAAATTGATTTTTGAATCAAAGTGTCCCATACCACTTTGAAACATTTAAAAGGAGTTTTAATTTTAAAACTTTAATGTCCGTATAAATAAATACTTAAAACCATTTTTAAAACATGGACATTAATGAGCAAGATATAGAAGAATAAGTCTTTAAAACATTTTAAAATGGTATTTTGGTTAGAGGTTCCAACCAAAAGAGACACTTGAATACAAATAATTGTGGTAATCAAAACTTTGTAATATCATGAGAATATAGGGATTCATGATATACTATGTCAAAGTACATTATATACACCACATAAAAGTGATTTTGTGTATATCAACAAAGAAGTCTCAATGGAATGTAAATTGAGATGAAATCTCTCATAAAGGTTGTATCCTTAGGTTAAGGATAAATCAACGACATAATTATGTGTGACAAATATAAATACACTAAATATGATTGGATATTCAGTGTAAATCAATCAAAGGATATTCACACATATTCTTGTAAAAACAATACCAACGAATTGGATGTTTAACTCAACAAATGGAGAATGAGTTAAAATTACTCTTATCAAATTCATATCAATGACATGAGAATTATCAATGGAGTGATTATGTGTATCAAACTTATATCCACAGGAAGGGGAGTGGAAATTATGACATAATCAAATGAATAGTGATTCCACACATAATCTTGGGGTAATATAATCAATGAAATATGCGTAAAGCAAAATGAGTGGAAATTGAAATTCAAATTCCCTTATCGATTAGGTAACTTACGAAACATACACCCATGAAAGAAGTATCATACCCTGATGATGTAAATACCCATAAATTAAAGTATAATACACAATGTATGCAATCATGTGCAGTACACATACCCCACATGCAATAATTAAGTGGTGAATAATGGAAATCTCACGAAATTAAAAGTGAGATAAGAAAATCCCTTACCATGTTAATCAACTGAGTTGTATGGACAAAAGTTAATAACCACCAAATTATTTACAGAATAACATGAATATAAAGACAATCATGATAATATATATCAAATGGCAGTACACTATACACCACTTTCAATAATTTAGTGGCGAACAATGGAAATCTCACGGAATTGAAAGTGAGATAAGAGAATCCCTTACTTTGTAATTTTTCCTTGGTCGATGGTAGGTTTACCTCCTGTATAATGGTGAAATAATTGTTATTGAATAATACAAGAATCATTTACTTTAATATGATATCATATATGATCTTTTAACATTGATTTGTTAATAATATCTTAGAATTATCGTCATTTCAGGTGTTAACGGGTTCATTTAACTTTATATTCTTTGTTATGTGAGCCATATTCGTTATTAATGGGATGTATATTATTCATATCCAGAATGATATAAAGTCCTTAGATACTATTTTTAAATCATCAAATTATAATTATACTTGAATGGATATGATGGACAATGAATCTCATCGCGTTCGTGGAGACGGTAGTCCGCACGTACGCACGAACGCTACTTCCATTTAATTTTTCATTTTAAAAGAATTGAATCCAAATGATACATAGGTATATTATTATTCCAGTATAATATAATATTTTATATATGTTACTTAAGTTCATTAACACCATCCTTTATACGTTCCATGTGTGGTATGAACGAGTCATATCATTTTAAGGGGGCGGTAGTCCGCACTTCCTCAAATGAAATTATCGTATGTATATACAACATGAAACGAATAAGGATATGAAATAAAATGGAATTACAGAAGTTTATATATATAATATATATCATTAATAGCATATTTAATTACAGTTCCATCATAATGGCCACCATGAGAGGTGGTAAGATGTATTTGAACAATCATCGTTTCGTGAGGCGTTAGTTTGCCATCCACAGAAACATTATGTTCATCATCCATTAGATGGAGTTGTGTGTATGTGTAGTTTGAATCCTTATTATAAAAACATCCTAGTATATTGTGGATACTGGTGTTGTTACAAAAGAAAGGAAATAAAAAGAGTTTGGGGGTTGGAGAAGCAAAATAAATGAAAATAATTTAAGAGAAATCGTTACCTTTAATTTAGGTAACTCACTTTGGTTGGAACCAAAGGACTTCTTGAAATGCTTTCTGCCTAAGGGGAAGCTTCAAGGAGGAGGAGAGGGATGTGGGGAGCTTAGTTGGGCAGAGTTTGGACGAGCCAAGTGGCTTGAGAGGTGTGAGAAATGAGTAGAAGTGGTCTCCTTTTATAAGGGAGAAGAGGGGCTCTTTAGGAAAGAGTGAAAGTATTACTTTATAATATAGTTATATTCAGTTTATAATGGTCCAAAAATCATTTCGGTCGAAGATAAGATGACTCATATTCTAAATAACATCAACAAATAAGAATTGGACAGGTTTTAGATAATATTTTAATCATTATAATCTTATTTATTTAAATGATTTATTAATGAGGTAAACATTTCATCATTATTGTGTCATTAATAATTTAAATTATTTGATGTCTAAAAATTATAAATAAAATATCATTATGTAGGAAATCTTTTTAGATTTCTAATGAATATTTATAATCGAAAATACAACATGTATAACCCTATGTAAAAATTTTTCTTCTAAAAGATGTAAGCTTATGCCATTTTTTATTTTTATTTTAACTTTATTAATATAAAGTGTCCCTACCACATACAAGTGGCTCCATGGGGTCCCCAAATTGACCCAAGGATGCTCATGGTCGGGTATGTGTCCACCAATAAGGTTAGGACACGTTTTAGGGTAATTTTGTATTATTATAATATTATTTTTTAACCCTTATTTACCGGATTTACCCTTAACCATGGTAAATAAAATATTTACCACAGAAATTATTCAAAATGTCTAAAAATAAAAGTTACCTATTTACACAATTTGGACATCCTGATTCCAAATATGGAATCCATTTTTCTAAATTCAAAACACAGAAGTGGCAGAAATTAATTTAAAATTAATTCCCGCTGTCAAAACAAAAAGCTTTTTTTTAAGAGGTAATAACTATCAAAAGATTGACACTTGTTTATGTTCGGTTTAATTGTAAAATTATGTCCAATGACCAACATTATATTAAATGGTAAAAATATATTCTAAATATACTTTAAAACCACTCAAATTCACAATTTATCACTATTAATTATTTTGATTAAAAAAGTTGTTTTTAATTAAAATTTAGTAATTTTCACTATTCATCAAAATATAAAAGTTATCCGAAAAGTACCAAAATTTCAGCCTAGGCTAATTTCAATATTCCGAATCCAAAAATGAAGTACATTTTGAAATATAAAATACATATGATTTCAAAAAGTAGGTATTACTTTTCACAACGGCTAGTTTAATTAGTTGTGGTGTGTGTTAGAACTCGAGGTTGCGTACAACACACGCTATCGCATTATTCGAAGGGAAACGTACCGTGGAAGCTTGGGGTGTTACATTCTCCCCTCCTTCAATAAATTGTGTCCTCGCAATTTTTAAAATTTTTCTTGGGAATATAATGGAAAGTCCCACATCGGAAAAAGAGTCAATAAAACTATCACTTTAAAAGAAAGAAAGAGAGGTATAAGGGTCATCCAAGATAACCCATACTAGGATTCCATGTAAGAAAACATGGATATGGATGATAAAATAAGTGTCAAGTTTTGATGGAGAGGGATAGAAATCATGATCAGGAGAAAGTTAATAGTGAGAAAACCACAAACTTGTGTTGGGACAAACGACCATTAGTCTCCTAGTAGGAAAGTAAACGGACAACATTTTTTTTAAGTTACATTACATAAGGAAGAGGAATTCATTTATGATATTGACTAAGAACATTATGAGATATACTTACATTTTAAGTAGATTTTCATTCTTTAATAAATTTCCACCACTAACTCAATTTTTTTTTAAACGATGAGTATTCAAGAAGACTTGGTCACACTGGAAGATCTAGAATAAACTTCTATAGAATCACATGATCCATGCAGGATAAACCATATATTTACATTTTCTTTGAAGATTAATAAAAACCAAAATGGTTAGTGAATGATCTAATGATCCCCCAAAAGGATATTCATTGCACTAATCTTAATTTCTAAAATTAAACCAACAATACCCCAAAGTTAAATAGATACCATTCAATAACCAATTGTCCTTAAAATCCTTTAATATAATCCAAACTAATATTGAAACCCAAAACATAGAAGAATTTGATTATGTAGTCTCCCATGTTACATTTTATCTCCAAATGACATCAAATACTCTTAAAGTCACATACTTAAAAGTAATTAACATTATCACATATTCTCTGTTATAGGTTAATCATTTCCATAAATAACCCAAATCACTATAAATCAACAATAAAAACGTAGATAAAAATCCACCATTACTCTACAAATGAAACCCCATTGTATTCTATTTTCCTTGGGCATATAGTGTTCCCAACAAAGCGAACATCTTCCAAAATAACATTTATCACTTAATCACCAAATCATTTTCCTATACCAAGGGTATTCATTTGATAAGACATAAGAACCCAAATCATCTTATTATTGATCAATAAAATCATTTAACAAAAAAAATAGTCACACTAACCAGGGACTTCACGTAGTCCAGTGGTAGGCGATAAATCCCAATCACACTTTGGTTGTGGGTTCGATTCCCACAACTTTGTCCGACGCGACGGGTTGTCACACGGTCTACGTGTTGTCCTTTTTCAAAAACTATATTTTATTATATTACCAAAATGAGAGAAATTCCTCAAAATAACATAATTTAACCATAAATGTTATATCATACTTTTCATTTTCATCCCAAATTATAATAACTTATCATTTTCTCAAACCCCAATGATCATATAAAACCAAATGGTTATTTATACCTATCCACAAGAGAAGAGACAATTCTTCCTCAAATATCATTCTCACATGGAAAACTGCGGGGTTACAAATACAAGAGAAAATTATTCCAAAGTAAACCCATCAACAAGTAGTGCTAATTTTTCTCCAACCATTTATTTCCACATAGCTTCTTCTTTGACCAAGAAAATATCCTATAGAATAGGACATTCACTCGGGTAATGGTCAGGTCCCCTACATTTACGGAAAATGACTGTAAATGGACTCTTGGGACCATTTTTATCTTCTTCCATAGTACTCTTCATTTTTCTTCGGAAATTCTTCACTTTATGACCTTCCTTCCCGCACGTAAAACATTTCGTTGTCCCATTGAGACACTTTCCTGGGTGTCTCTTTCCACATTTCCGGCATGATGAAAATTGAGGGTTCTTTTCTCCATGGTCTCCATTGCTAGAGCTCTTATCATTTATCACCTTTATCTTCCTTGTTGAGTCTGGGAGTTGGTTAATATATATGTTGTTGATCATATTTTTGGAAAACTGATTTGGCATAAAGACGATATCTTTTACGCCTATCAACATTCCATTTTGTTTCTCATTGGCACCATCGTTCCCACCTTGTACATCATTCTCAAAGTCACTATGACTTCCTTGGAATCCAGCCATTGACTAAAACCAGAAAGCATTGTGTGAGTAATAGTAGTCGTAAAATCATTTAGAGATTAAAATGTCACCATATCCTCAATTTGGAACATATTAGGATTAACCAAGGTCATTTACTCTCATCTTATGTATATATTACTTAAATTGGTTTGTAAAGAAAATGTAAATTATCCTAAGAATATCCCCCGGGAGTGTCGTAACCAAGAGTGCAGCAAGGCCCGTTGTGGTGCACCAGTTCCCGTTCGAGTCTAGCTCAAATCGGTGTTTTCGGGTTTTACCCCTAGGTACATCTGTGCCAGAGCCGCCTCTACCTGCTCGTATCCAGACAGGGATGTATTGCTCGGAAAACTCACAAAATCTCTACAATACCAAAATTCTAGGAAGTTATTTTATACTAATCCTCAATGTTCATCTTAGGTCTACGTGCTCTAATCAGAGTTTATCTAAATCTAGCTTCCAAGGTTTGTACTAAACTTCCTATGATACCAACTGTAACACCCCGACCATAGTTACCTAGAGTCGGTGCATTATTACATAACATTGGCATGATCACGAGAAAGATCAAGTCTCGAAAGACCGATTAGTTTAGTAGCCTTGGAATAACTAGATACATCCATAAATTTTTACATTACATCATAAAAAAAACATCTTGTCTTCATATCCCCTCATACTATCCCTGTAGGTCATTCATAAATTACTTCTTCATAATCCTGGGAAAAATAAAACATTAAAAGGGGTGAGCTCAGATGCTCAGTAAGGATAACATTATTGTAGAAGCTTTCATAAATAAGCATAAACACTTAAGGCAATTTATAACTAAAACAAAAGCCTTTTAAACTTGAACTTCAGCATAAAATGGCAAAGGTAAAATGAAATAAAGCCATTTACTTACTCACATGGATATTCTACTGGTCGAATGATCACATGAAATATCAATAACCACTTTTATAATGATGGAATGCATAATGCCAGACTATCATAACCACATAGCCAAGGCCTCGTGCCAAGACTACAAATAAGATTTTGCCAAGGCCTTGTGCCAAGACACTAGTTTGTCTCATGAGACCTACCGATGCATCGAGGAGCTATAGCGGGCTCCACCCATCACTTATTAAGTCCAATGCATTCCTCATATGAATAGGTTTAAGCATAAAATAAACATTCGTATTAAAACTAGCATACGAAATTTCAATACTTTAACCACAAACCATGAATGGTATAAAAATAGAACATCCACAGTCAAACATAACTCATTTGATACAATATGGAAGATTGTATTGTATCACATTAATCTCAATCATGAATAATGAAGGATGTTGACATAGATGAAAATAATCATCAAAAAGTTTTGAGGGAAATATCCCCCTTTTCTTGAAATCATTTAAAAGTCACACTATTGTTCAAGAAGCCATTTAAAAATTGATTTTTGAATCAAAGTGTCCCATACCACTTTGAAACTTTTAAAAGGAGTTTTAATTTTAAAACATTAATGTCCATATAAATAAATCCTTAAAACCATTTTTAAAACATGGACATTAATGAGCAAGATATAGAAGAATAAGTCTTTAAAACATTTTAAAATGGTATTTTGGTTAGAGGTTCCAACCAAAAGAGACACTTGAATACAAATAATTGTGGTAATCAAAACTTTTTAATATCATGAGAATAAATGGATTAATGATATACTATGTCAAAGTACATTATATACACCACATAAAAGTGATTTGGTGTATATCAACAAAGAAGTCTCAATGGAATGTAAATTGAGATGAAATCTCTCATAAAGGTTGTATCCTTAGGTTAAGGATAAATCAACGACATAATTATGTGTGACAAATATAAATACACTAAATATGATTGGATATTCAGTGTAAATCAATCAAAGGATATTCACACATATTCTTGTAAAAACAATACCAACGAATTGGATGTTTAACTCAACAAATGGAGAATGAGTTAAAATTACTCTTATCAAATTCATATCAATGACATGAGAATTATCAATGGAGTGATTATGTGTATCAAACTTATATCCACAGGAAGGGGAGTGGAAATTATGACATAATCAAATGAATAGTGATTCCACACATAATCTTGGGGTAATATAATCAATGAAATATGCGTAAAGCCAAATGAGTGGAAATTGAAATTCAAATTCCCTTATCGATTAGGTAACTTTCGAAACATACACCCATGAAAGAAGTATCATACCCTGATGATTTATATACCCATAAATTAAAGTATAATACACAATGGATGCAATCATGGGCAGTACACATACCCCACATGCAATAATTAAGTGGTGAATAATGGAAATCTCACGAAATTAAAAGTGAGATAAGAAAATCCCTTACCATGTTAATCAACTGAGTTGTATGGCCAAAAGTTAATAACCACCAAATTATTTACAGAATAACATTAATATAAATACAATCATGATAATATATATCAAATGGCAGTACACTATACACCACTATCAATAATTTAGTGGCGAACAATGGAAATCTCACGGAATTGAAAGTGAGATAAGAGAATCCCTTACTTTGTAATTTTTCCTTGTTCGATGGTAGGTTTACCTCCTGTATAATGGTGAAATAATTGTTATTGAATAATACAAGAATCATTTACTTTAATATGATATCATATATTATCTTTTAACATTGATTTGTTAATAATATCTTAGAATTATCGTCATTTCGGGTGTTAACGGGTTCATTTTACTTTATATTCTTTGTTATGTGAGCCATATTCGTTATTAATGGGATGTATATTATTCATATCCAGAATGATATAAAGTCCTTAGATAATTTTTTAAATCATCAAATTATAATTATACTTGAATGGATATGATGGACAATGAATCTCATTGCGTTCGTGGAGACGGTAGTCCGCACGTACGCACGAACGCTACTTCCATTTAATTTTTCATTTTAAAAGAATTGAATCCAAATGATACATAGGTATATTATTATTCCAGTATAATATAATATTTTATATATGTTACTTATGTTCATTAACACCATCCTTTATACGTTCCATGTGTGGTATGAACGAGTCATATCATTTTAAGGGGGCGGTAGTCCGCACTTCCTCAAATGAAATTATCGTATGTATATACAACATGAAACGAATAAGGATATGAAATAAAATGGAATTACAGAAGCTTATATATAAAATATATATCACTAATATCATATTTAATTACAGTTCCATCATAATTGCCACCATGAGAGGCGGTAAGATGTATTTGAACAATCATCGTTTCGTGAGGCGTTAGTTTTCCATCCACAGAAACATTATGTTCATCATCCATTAGATGGAGTTGTGTGTATGTTTAGTTTGAATACTTCTTATAACAACATCCTAGTAAATTTTGGATACTGGTGTTGTTACAAAAGAAAGGAAATAAAAAGATTTTGGGGGTTGGAGTAGCAAAATAAATGAAAATAATTTAAGAGAAATCGTTACCTTTAATTTAGGTAACTCACTTTGGTTAGAAACAATGGACTTCTTGAAATGCTTTCTGCCTAAGGGGAAGCTTCAAGGAGGAGGAGAGGGATGTGGGGAGCTTAGTTGGGCAGAGTTTGGACGAGCCAAGTGGCTTGAGAGGTGTGAGGAATGAGTAGAAGTGGTCTCCTTTTATAAGGGAGAAGAGGGGCTCTTTAGGAAAGAGTGAAAGTATTACTTTATTATATAGTTATATTCGGTTTATAATGGTCCAAAAATCATTGAGGTCGAAGATAAGATGACGCATATTCTAAATAACATCAACCAATAAGAATTGGACAGGTTTTAGATAATATTTTAATCATTATAATCTTATTTATTTAAATGATTTATTAATGAGGTAAACATTGCATCATTATTGTGTCATTAATAATTTAACTTATTTGATGTCTAACAATTATAAATAAAGTATCCTTATGTAGGAAATATTTTTAGCTTTCTAATGAATATTTATAATCGAAAATCCAACATGTATAACCCTATGTAAAAATTGTTCTTCTAAAAGATGTAAGCTTATGCCATTTTTTATTTTTATTTTAACTTTATTAATATAAAGTGTCCCTACCACATACAAGTGGCTCCATGGGGTCCCCAAATTGACCCAAGGATGCTCATGGTCGGGTATGTGTCCACCAATAAGGTTAGGACACGTTTTAGGGTAATTTTGTATTATTATAATATTATTTTTTAACCCTTATTTACCGGATTTACCCTTAACCATGGTAAATAAAATATTTACCACAGTAATTATTCAAAATGTCTAAAAATAAAAGTTACCTATTTACACAATTTGGACATCCTGATTCCAAATATGGAATCCATTTTTCTAAATTCAAAACACATATGTGGCAGAAATTAATTTAAAATTAATTCCCGCTGTCAAAACAAAAAGCGTGTTTTTAAGAGGTAATAACTATCAAAAGATTGACACTTGTTTATGTTCAGTTTAATTGTAAAATTATGTCCAATGACCAACATTATATTAAATGGTAAAAATATATTCTAAATATACTTTAAACCCACTCAAATTCACAATTTATCACTATTAATTATTTTGATTAAAAAGTTGTTTCTAATTAAAATTTAGTAATTTTCACTATTCATCAAAATATAAAAGTTATCCGAAAAGTACCAAAATTTCAGCATAGGCTAATTTCAATATTCCGAATCGAAAAATGAAGTCCATTTTGAAATATAAAATATATATGATTTCAAAAATTAGGTATTACTTTTCACAACGGCTAGTTTAATTAGTTGTGGTGTGTGTTAGAACTCGAGGTTGCGTACAACACATGCTATCGCATTATTCGAAGGGAAACGTACCGTGGAAACTTGGGGTGTTACAAGTGCTAGGAAGGCATGTAGAAGGAAATGACCTTCTGAATCAGCATCCTGAGATGGTCGGAATTGGAACTGAACAGGTTGTTGCAGTAATGGTGCAGTTGACTCAGGCTATAAATTGTGGTGGTATCCATGCATGAGATCAGCCAGATCAACCGCAGAGGAACATGTTAGTGGTGGAACATTTCATGAGGCAACGTCCCCCATCATTCAGAGGATCATCTGACCCTGTGCTAGCTGAAGGGTGGATTAAACCCCTGGAGAAGATTTTTTGATGTCATGGGGTGTTCAGACAATCAAAAAGTTAGTATTTCTATTTACTGTTTGGAGGGTGAGGCAGATCAGTGGTGGTCTATGGTTTAAAATATCAGGGACGATGATGAGATTGATGCTCTTGACTGGGATGAATTCAAAGGTATGTTTCTTGATAAGTATCTTCCTCAGGCTGTTCGACTTAGGATGGAAAAGCAATTCTTGGAATTGAGGCAAGAGGAAGACTCAGTGGCTACCTATGAAGAAAGGTTCACTCCATTGTCAAGGTATGCTCCAAATTTTATCCGAGACCTTGATAGTAAAATCATTCGTTGATTAATGCGAAAATATCGAAGGGCATTAGCTTTTCGTGAGTTTTAAAGTTATGAAAATCTTGTTCGATGTGCTGAGAAGGTGGAAATGGAGTTTTCCGATGATCAAGTGTTCAATAACAACCAATAGAAGAAGAGACTGAGGTGGCAGGAGAAAGGTAATAATTCTTCAAAAAAGTATGATGGTAAGAAAACAAAGTTTCCAGTTTGTGATAAATGTGGCAAAAGGCATGCCGGGGAATGTCTTCTGAATTATGGAAAGTGCTACCAATGTGGTAAGATGGGACATATGGCTTGTGATTGCACTGAAAAGGATCAAGGTGAAGGTAAGACCAGATTTGATTTATAGTTAGTGAAATGTTATAAGTGCAATGAGATGGGTCACTATGCAAATGAGTGTCTGAAAAAGATCATGAGTGATCGGAAGTAGTTAGACTACATGCAGAAAGGGGTGGTGAAATCCTTTGCAACTACTTCAGCAGATTTGGGGCCATCAAATTAAGTTGTATCAGGTACTTTGTTTTTTCAGATTATGCCAGTGTGTTGTTTGATTCATGGTCTACACATTCTTTCATCTCTGAAACCTTTTCTAGTAAAATGGGAATACCATATCAAGAAATGACTCCTGAACCTTTGGTAAAAACACCTGGGGGAATGTTGAGGCAAAAAGAATTTATAAGAATCTTCCTATCCTTATCTGTGGAAAGAACCTACTTGAAAACCATATTGTTCTACCTCTAGTAGAGTTTGATGTTATCCTGGGTATGGATTAGCTCTCCATTTACCATGCTATGATTGACTGTAGAGCTAAAGAAGTTTCTTTTCAGAAAGACTTTCAGTTTGTGTACAAGAATGAACCCTTACTGTTGATAACTTATCAAGAGTCCGAGAAACTTGTAAAAGATGGAAATGAATGTTACCTTGCACACATCGTTGAAAATAAAGGAACTGTTCAGATTAATGATGTGCCAGTGGTAAATGAGTATCCTGATGGTTTTCCTGATGAGTTGACTGGAATAATACCATATCGGTAAGTTGAGTTTACTGTTTACTTAGTTCCTGATGCTAAGAAAATTTCAAAACCCCCTTATCGAATGGCTCAAATTGAACTTTTAGAGTTAAAGGAGCAATTGCAAGATTTATTAGAAAAAAGGTTTCATTCGACCTAGCACATCACCTTGGGGTGCTCCTGTTTTATTTGTTAAAAAGAAAGATGGTTCTATGAGACATTGCATTGATTATAGGGCCTTGAATAATGTCACTGTTAAGAACAAATATCCTTTGCCTCATATCGATGATTTGTTTGATCAGCTCCAGGGAGCTCAGTTTTTTTCAAAGATTGACTTGAGATCGGGGTACCATCAGCTAAAGGTAAAGGAGGAGGATATTCCGAAGATCGCGTTCCGTACGAGATATGGCCATTATGAATTTGTAGTAATGCCTTTTGGGCTAACCAATGAACCTGCTGTATTCATGGACTTAATGAATTGAATTTTCCATGAGTTCTTGGATAAGTTTGTGGTAGTTTTCATTGATGATATTTTGGTGTTTTCAAAAAGTAAAGAGGAGCATGAAAGACATTTAAGGGTTATCTTGCAAACCTTAAAAGAAAAGAAATTGTATGGGAAATTCAGAAAGTGTGAGTTTTGGTTGCAACAAATTTCCTTCCTTGGTCACATTGTTTCTAAAGATGGGATAACTGTTGATCCTGCAAAAACAAAAGTTGTGGAAGACTGGCCAATACACACAAATGTAACGGAGATTCGTAGCTTCCTTGGTTTGGCAGGTTATTATCGAAGTTTTGTTAGAAATTTTTCACGTTTATCTAGTCCAATGACTAAGCTAACTTGGAAGGGTGTTATGTTTATCTGGACAAAAGAATGTGATGATTGTTTTCAGGAATTGAAAAGAAGATTGGTGAATGCTCCAGTTCTGGCACTACCTTCCAGGAATGGTGAGTTTGTTATATACAGTGATGCTTCATTGAAAGGACTTGGTTGCGTCCTAATGAATAATGATCAGGTAATTTCTTATGCTTCATGACAGTTGAAAACTCATGAGGTAAATTACCCTACACATGATTTGGAATTAGCTGCTGTTGTTTTTGCTTTAAAAATTTGGAGGCATCATTTGTATGGAGTAAAGTGTGAAATATATACCGATCACATAAGTTTAAAGTATATATTCACTCAGAAAGAATTTAACATGAGACAAGGGAGATGGCTAGAATTAATCAATTATTGTGATTGTACACTTCATTACCATCCAGGAAAAGAAAATAAAGTGGCTGATGCTTTGAGTCGAAAAAGTAATGCTTCATTAGCAATGTTGCATTTGGAACGTGATCCTTTGGTTAAGGATTTGATGAACTTTGGAATAGAAGTTGTTGGTGCAGGAAGTTCTTCTGTTTTGCTTCAGGTATCATTGAGATCATCTTTGTCAGATAGAATCAAGCAAGCATAGAAGCAAGATAGTGAGTT
This sequence comes from Viscum album, assembly GCA_963277665.1. Lineage (NCBI taxonomy): Eukaryota > Viridiplantae > Streptophyta > Magnoliopsida > Santalales > Viscaceae > Viscum > Viscum album. The sequence continues at coordinate 1,183,643,044 of OY728159.1, forward strand.
GCAGAAAAAGGTAGAGCTGGTTCAGAAAGGTAAGTTTCCTGAATTCAACATTGATAATGATTGCGTTTTGAGATTTGGGAAGAGATTGTGTGTGCCTTGTGATTCACAGTTAGAGAAAGAGTTGTTATGTGAAGCTCATAGTTCTCCATTTTCAGTTCATCCTGGAAGTACTAAGATGTATAGAGATCTGCGGGAGTATTACTGGTGGGATGGAATGAAAAGAGATATTGCTGATTTTACTGTGAAGTGTTTGACTTGTCAGCAGGTTAAAGCAGAGCGGCAGTTACCGAAAGGGATGCTTCAGCCTTTACCAGTGCCAGAGTGGAAATGGGAGAATATATCCATGGACTTTGTTGTGGGATTACAGAAGACATCTCGAGGTAATAAGGCAATCTGGGTTATTGTTGATCGCTTGACTAAATCTGCTCATTTCCTTGCTATACGAGATACTATTTCCCTAGATTAACTTTCCCGTTTGTATCTTAAAGAGATAGTCAGGTTACATGGAGTTCCTCTCTCCATTGTATCTGATCGTGATCACAGGTTCACTTATAACTTTTGGAAAGGCCTTCAGAAGTCATTGGGTACTGAATTAAATTTTAGTACATTATTTCATCCTCAATCAGATGGGTAGTCAGAACGAACAATTCAGACCTTGGAGGATATGCTACGAGCTTGTTCTATGGATTATCAGGAAATTTGGGACCAATATCCTTCTTTGGTTGAATTTTCATATAATAACAGTTTTCATTCCAGTATTCAGATGGCACCATTTTAGGCATTATATGGGATGTGGTGTCGAACTCCAGCTTTCTGGGATGAAGTGGGTGAAAGGATGTTGATGGGACCAGAATTGGTAGAACAGATGGTAGTTCAGCTGATTCAGAAGCACATGAGAACATCTCAGAGCAGGCAGAAGAGTTATGCGGATAACCGGAGGAAGGATCTATCTTTCGAGGTGGGTGATCATGTTTTTCTCAAGGTTTATCCTTGGAAAAGTGTGATGAGATTTGGTAAAAAAGGGAAGCTGATTCCAAGGTTTATTGGACCATATGAAATTCTGGAGAGAGTTGGATCAGTTGCATACCGGGTGGATTTACCTCCGAATTTATCTCAGGTACACAATGTTTTTCACGTTTCGATATTGAGAAAGTATATGCTAGATCCATCTCATGTTTTGAGTCCAGAGGTAGTTCAGCTAGAAGAGAACCTATCTTATGAGGAACAACCGATCCAGAATCTTGACCTGAGGGAGCAAGTGTTACAGAATAAGGTGATTAAGCAGGTAAAGGTTTTGTGGAAAAACCACATGATGAAAGAGGCAACATGGGAATCTGAAAATGCAATGAGGGATAAGTACCCCCATTTATTTGATAAGTAAATAAATTGCGGGGATGCAATTTTCTAAAGGGGGGAAGGATGTAACATCCCAAGTAAGTAATGAATAATAGATATTTTTATCTATGTCTATTAATGATTAAGATAGTGTTTTAGAGGCTTAAAATGAAAATAAATACAATCTTAATGCATGGAATACACTAATATTCTTAAAAGATTGTTTTACTGCCTTTTGATGTCAAACCATTTTTAAATATATATTTTAACAATTTTATAAGCTATGTTTGTCAAAATAAAATTATTATTTATGATTGGTACATCAAAGTTTACTTTTTGTGAATTTTTGGTATTTTTCGGAGAATGTTCATTTTTTAATGAATAGTGAAAAATACTGCATTTTACATCAAAACTCCTTTTTAATCTAATTTATTTATATGATTAGATTATCTTTTGAATTGGATTTGAAGTGGAATTAGAATATATTTTTACCATTTTATCCAATGGTGGTCATTGGAATCAATTTCACTTTGAAATTGGACTTAAACTAGTGTCAATCTTTTGATACTTATTGTTTCATAAAAACACGCTATTTGTCATGACAGCAGGAATTAATTATTAAATTAAATAAGGTGACTTATATGTTTTGAATTTTGAAAAATAGACATCATTTTTGAATTCATAATATCAAATATAGCTTAGGGTGAATTTTTGGTAATTTTCTGAAAAACTTCAAATTTTGATGAATAGTGAAACCACTAAGTGGTACTTATAAAAACTGATTTTTCCGTTTAAATGAAATTTTGCCATCATTGTGTTTTGAATTTCAAAAATCCGACATACATGGTTGTCATTAAGAAGTAAAATGTGGTTCAATGAGATTAAAATAATTTTTTGGTGAATAGTAACTTATTGAGTTTTTAATCGCGATTAGTGGTAATTAGTGTAGTTTAAGGTAAAAATAATGCTTTAATAAAATGAGATCAGCTTGAAACATGTCCTACCCTCATTGGTTGTGTCATGGCCGACCAAGACAAGCCAGGGGTCAACTTGGGGACCCCATGGATCCACTTTGGTTGGGAAATGACATAAATAACTTTTTAATTAATGTAAAAGTAAAAATGACACAAACATAATATGTTTTACGAAAACAATTTTTACATGGGGTTATAAAGATCAGATTTTTTATTATAAGTAGTCATTGGAAAGATAAAAAGATTACATACATCATAGTATTTTTTTTATACTTTTTAGACTTTAAATAAATTATATTATTTATGACATCATGATGATGCAGCGATGACCTCATTATTTAACGATTTAAATAAAATGGAAAGATAATGTAAAATATAAAACCTACACATGGAAAAAACCAATTGGATGAGTGGATTTCGAAGCCGTAACACCTTATCCTGAAATTATATCAATGTGGGACTTTTTGAATCCGAATCGCATATTAAAATAAAGTAACTTATCTTTATTTTCCAAGAGTGCCCCTCCTCTCCTCTTATAAAAGGCCCCCACCTCTACCTCCATACCCACACTCCCAAAGCCTTTGGCTCGGCCAAACCCTTCCCATTTTCTCTCTCCAAATCCCTCTCCTCATCCTAGAGAATTCCCTTTTGGCAGAATCCTTTCAAAGGAAGCCTTTAGGCTCAAATAAAAAGGAGTTACATTTTTAAAGGTAATTCATTCTCTCATGTTCATTTGTTTTATTTTGCTTCTCCAACCCCCTAAACTCTTTTTATTTACTTCTTTTGTAACAAAACCAGTATCTTAAATATACTAGGATGTTTTTATAAGATTTATTCGAGCTACACTCTCACACAACTACATCAAATGGTTAAAGAACATACGGTTTCCGTGGATGGTGAAATTATGCCTCCCGAAACGATGATTGTTCAATACCTATTTAACACCTCCAAAGGTGGCCATTATGATGCCACTATTTTTATATATGATATATAATATGTTTATTATTTCCTTAAGCTTCTGTATTTTTCATTTATGGCATACCATTATTGTTTCCATTATGGGTGAACACGATATCTTCATTTTAGGAAGTGCGGACTACCGCCCCCTGAAAGTGATTTGATTCGTTAATACCATATGTGGGATGTGTAAAGGATAAAGATAATGATATTATAAATGTTATTATACTGGAATTATAATATACTCTTATATCATTATGACTCCATTCCAGAAAATACGAAATAGAAATGGAAGTAGCGTTCATGCGTACGTACGGCTTACCGTCTCCATGAACAGTGCATTTCATTACTTACCTCTACATATGATTTAATATTATAAATACATGTATATGCTGAATATATATGATGTATATGTTATAAAAATCATTAATATCATTATATATATAACTAAACTTTGAACAAATTAACAACATGTAAGTGTAAGAAGTCTATTTTTGACTTAAGAACCAAATACCGACAAAATGAACATTATTAACTTAAATGATTACATGATGTTCATAACATGGTATAAAAGGAATAATGAACTTGAAAATTGTTCTTAAGCAAGTAGAGATTAATTCAAGTTTGTTAATCAGGAGATTAATGAACGATCGAGTCAAGTCGGACCCGATGTATGGGACTTCGTCTCAATCTCCTTTCATTGAGGCATATTTTGTTTTATACACAACTTTCTTTTATACGGTGTATAATCCCCTTTGACTTTTACATTTATTCAAAAGGATTTTTTTTATATAAAGCGTTTTACTAAACGAAAAAAGGGAATGTTTTTGTCGTATGTATGCGGCTACAACGACTTCTACGCCGTCATGACCGTTATTTGAGTTTCGGCTTCCTCTACAAGACATACCTTCTTTTTAAAAGAAAAATAAATACCATGTTTTACTTTTCTTTTATTTTGGTGTCGAAAATGGTTTTCATAATGTTTTTATATCAATGTGTTGTATTGATATCTTGTGATTGAAAGGTGGGAGTGTTATGTTTCCTTTATGCATGTTTTATGTGATATGATTATGTTGAGATTCTTTAGCATTATTATGAAGACGGGTGGTTCCGTGATAAACTAAGGGCGGGTGAGCCCGATATAGCTCTCCAATGCATTGGGTAACGCGAAAGAGGGAAACATTAAGGTTTCTCCGAAGAGATTTTAGGGAATACACTGTGATGGGTATTCCAAACGTAACCAAGAGGGTTACTCCCTATGTAAGAATGTTATGAATGCCTCAAGTTACCTTTATGTCTTATGATTTCTATGATTTATTCATGATTTGATGAGGTATGTTAATGTGCTTATGTTTTATGGGTAAGGTATGATCTCATCCTTATGTATATATGTACCCATGTTTCCTTTCCATATTTTTATATCCCTTACTGAGCTTTTTATGCTCATCCCATGTTTTTTGAAATTTTTTTCACAGGTCAAGGAAAGGTACATGATATGATGATAATGTCAAGGAAGTGTCAAGAAAGAATCCATGTTTATTTTAAATATGTTTCCATTGATGGGAATGAAGAATACTATCTTTATGTACCCACTTTGTTTATATGTGGAATGTAATGCATGTTTTATGATCTAATTCTCTAAAATCTAAACCCGAAAAGATCCTCAATGTGTAATCTTGTAATAACTCAAGATTAAGTAATGTTTAAGGTAGGGGCCTTATAATATCTTTCAAACCAGACATCCGATTTGTGGTCCATCTATGGTGATGGGACCCTTGTGACGAAATGACCCTTTTGGTGTAATCTTAGGGAGTTTTCAATGAAGTCGTGATATTACTGATTGCTGGATGAGTTGATTCTCAATGAATCAAGCACACTAGAGAGAGGAAATTCTATGAATAGATTTTAAATAAAGGATATGAAGAAAAATATCTTATTGACCTAGTAGTAGAGCGGTCCTCAGTGGTATAGTAATCGAGTGGACCTCAGTGGTCTAGTATCTCAGCAGACCACAATGATCCAGTAGCTGAGCGGACCGCAGTGCCCTAACAGCTCAGCCGAATTCAGAATTCAATTGGGTTGGAAGACCTGAATGTTCCATTATCCAAGAAAACCTTAGTTTTATAATAGTTCGGCAGACCATAGTGGTCCAGTAGCTAAGTGAACCTCAGTGACCCATTATGGACGAGTCCCTTCTTAGTACTTGATTATTCATCATTACAGGGGATAATATTATATTAAAGAATTTGATTTATACCTCGTGTGGGATGTCTTTTATTTGTATCCTTGATGTGTGGTGTTTCCTTTGTGGTTTGGGGTCCCTACTGATTATTGTGTTTCTCAATCTGTCTCCATCTTGGGATGAATGTGTCGTAACTCATGTATGTGATCGACGCCTCGACAATGACCACAGTGTTCTGGGACTAGGTGGTTCTCAGTAAGATGGGAAAGATGAGCATACTTCTATGACTACAAGAAGATACACACAACCATCCCTTTAGGGAGGGTCTCATGTAAAAATACTAGATATTATACATTCCATTAGGTTTTTGGGATTGTTTTCATTCCCCTTTGTAATTTCAGTTTTTACTATCCTCCCAATATTTTTCTCAGTGACAATTTTTTTTAATTTCTGTATTATTTCAACAATTTGAGTTTGTTCATGTGTATAGGTTTAATGGAGATTCCTTCCAATTGTAGGATATTCCTACTCGATTATAGTCGCTAACCTCTAGCCTATGTATGGTTGTCTTCGGGTAGTTATGATATGAGCCCTGGGGGACGAGTCATGAAAAAGTTCTATCCAAGGGTGTTTGGTTTTACTAGAATAACAAAAAGTCTATAAATATTTATTAGGAAACAATTTTATGTGTTTTATGTTTATCTTTCATGCTGGATAATCTAATTTTGGTACGATGGCCGGTGTATCTATAAAATAGTACATGAATTCTTTTTTTAGTCTCGTTACATGAAAAACATATTGTAGGGTGAAGAACAATGGTACATATAATGTATATGAATGGGTTGGGTTTTCTATGTCTTTGTTGAGTTATCTCACTAGGTATACTCTATTGTTCATGGTACATCTTATTTTGTTTCAAGATACTTCCATATAAACAACAATCTTTGATTCCACCGCATGATTTCGAGGATGATTTTTGGGGTGACGATATGGGTACAAGGTTTTTTTCCAAACATAGCACAATTGAGTGGTCTACCAAATATACCACCATGAGTGGAGTAGCACACAGTACTCATAATACCAACGGATGAATTGTGATGGTGGAACACACTTCACAAGATTCAGTGATAGAGACCCATCAGGTTCCAAGCGGAGCCCGTCTCATATGAAGCTAAGGATTGGCTTGAGGTGGTGACTGCGTTTTCCACCTTGTCTGGAAACCCATAGACCAAATGGAGGTCTTGGTAGTGATCCTTCTATGTGTCTCCACTAGGTGATGTTTGGGGATTATATTACCTAATCTAACAATGAGGTGACTTTTCCATGGACAGAGATTGAGAACGTTTCATAGAGATGGTTCCTTATCCATAAAAGATAATTTACATTCGTACTTAAGAGATATTGCTGCTTCATTTTGGATCTCCTAGTAGGGGTGTTGAGTCCTTACGACTTCATTCTGATAATGGTATATCAATCATTAGTTCTTTCTCAGATCTAATGTTTTAGATGCATAGTGTGGTGCATCCATGGATATGGAAACCGGTTTTCCTTTTCCAATGGAAAGGAAAACATAGAAAGTTTGGATAGACTCTCATATAAGAGGGTGATTATTTTCACAAATCAGTTGGCCAGTATTACCTATAGTATAGTGGATGTTATGAATCCATTGTTTCCTACGATGGTGGATGAATATGAGTTCTTTTTTCCAGAGGATGTTCCAAGACTACCTCCTCATATGGAGGTAGAATTATTTATTGATATGTACCATGGGATGACACCGATATCTCCACCTACATATCCAATGGATCCCAAAATGATTTATGAGATAAGGGAATAGTTATAGGACTTTGAATGGATGATATTCATATGACCCAATGTTTCCCCATGGGTTGCCCTAGTATTATTTTCCATGAAGGTAGACAGATGCTTGACATTATTCGTGGATTTATGAGGACTGAACTCGGTCACCGTGAAGAATAAGTATTCTCTATTGAGGATTGATGACCTCATCGATCAGATAATTGGATCAAGATTGTTCTTAAAGATATAACTCATATCATGTTGTCACCATCATTGAGTATGACATGGGGACATCTTGAACATGACTTTCATATGACATTACAACCACAATGAGTACTTACTGAATCCATTTGGTGTGATGAAACCCCCATCAGTGTTCATGGGACTCATGATCCATATCTTCCAACCATACATAAAATTTTTTATAGTGGTCATAATTGATGAAATATTATTTTATTCATTGTGTGAGGAGGAAAACATGGTACACCTGAGTATGGTTTTGGACACACTCTGAGAGCAACATCATTACAAAAAGCACCTGAAGTGTGAGTTTAGAATGAAAGAGGTCAAATTCCTAGGAAATTTCATCTAAGAGGCTTCTGTTGCAGTGGATATATAGATTTTCTAGATGGTACTTGATTGGAATCTAACCAAGAGAATTACTGAGGTGCGACAATTCCTTCGGTTTACTTGGTACTATCCGAGGAATGTACCTGACATATCCAGAGTGGCAGCACCTGCAATATCATAGGTAAATAAAGAATAAAACATTATCATATTAATTATTTTTTTGAATTAAATATTAATTTTACATTAAAGTGGATTCTATGTTTGATAGCGTACTCAAAACCCATCAACTTATTTCTCCAAAATCTTACGTTGCACAAAATGTTGAGTAATATCAAATAATAATATAATATAATTATTATATTAAATAGAAGTTAACTCCTAACTATTTTATTATAAGTAATGGAGAAAAATAACTACAATATGATTATATATGTATGTTAAATGTTTTTATTTTTATCCAATAAAACATAGATTCTTAAAATGTGAATCAATCCATTTTTAAGCATAAATACTCTAATATACTTTAAAAGGTTGGTTTACCACCTTTGATGGAGAACCATTTTTAAATATAGTTTTGTAACTTTAATATATTATATTTGAAAAAATAATTTTTTTACATTCGGGGAATGAAAATTTACTTTGGATAAATTTTTTGTATTTTTCTTGTAATGTTCATTTATTTTTGAATAGTGAAAAATACTGCATTTTAATTCAAAGCTTCCATTTAATATAATTTATTTATATTGATATATTATCTTTCAAGTTGGTTTTAAAGGATAATTAGATTATGTTTTAACAATTTAATCTAATATTTTTCATTGGGCGTATTTTTACTTTGACTTTGGACATAAAGAAGTGTCAATTTTGTGATAGTTATTATTTCATAAAAACACACTTTTTGTTTTGACTATGGGAAATAATTTTAAATCAATTTCTGCAACATATGTGTTTTGAATTTGGAAAAATGGAATCCATATAAGGAATCAGGAGGTCCTAATTGTGTAAATAGGAAAATTTTATTTTTTGACATTATGAATATTTACTTTGGTAAATATTTTATTCACCATGGTTAAAGGGTAAATCTACTAAATAAGGGTAAAGAAATATTTTATAATAATATTAAATTACCCAAACATATGAATTAATACAAATTATTGATACATTTCCGACCATAGTCATCTTTGGTTCTATTTTGGGACCCCATAGAGCCACTTAAGAGTGATAATGACACATTATATTAATTAATTTAAAGTAAGTCAAAAATGACTTAAACATATATCATTTAGTAAAAAACAATTACACGGGGTATATATGTTATCTCTTAGACTATAAATATTAATTTTATAGATAAGAAGATATCTTGTATCATGGTATTTTTTTATTAATTTTTAGGCGTCAAATAAAAGAAATTTTTTATGACACAATAATGATGCAGAGTTTACCTCAGTAATGAAATAATGAAATAAATAAAATTATAATAATTAAAAACATATCAAAAACAAGAAAAATTCTTATTGGATGATTTTATTTATAACATTATTCATCATATATTCTACTTTATTGTGTTTCAGACCTTTATAAAACGAATATAATTATATAGTAAAATGATATTTTAAAACTTTTCTAAAGAGCCCCTCCTCCCCCTTATAAAAGCCATATCTTCTAACCCATTACCCACACATCTCAGGAACCTTGGTTTATCCAACCTATACTTAAATAATAAATCTATATCCCGATATTCCACATATAAGCCTTACCTTCTGCAGAAAGGACATCAATAAATCCTTTTGGTTCAAACTAAAGAGAGATACAAGATTTAAAGAAAACGTATTCTCTGATGTTCTTTTATTTTATTTTACTTATACTACCCCATAAACACTCATTATTACTTTATTTCAAAAAAATACTAGTATCATGAATAGACTATGTTATTTTTATGAGATGTATTTGATCTACACTTCAACACACCTCTATCTAATGGAAACGAACATACTGTCTCTGTGGACGACGAACTATTGCCTCACGATACGATGATTATTCAAATATCTCGAACCGCCTCTAATGGTGGACATTATGATGGAAATATATTTATATATGATATATATTACGTTTATTTTTTATTTATTATTATGTATTTTTCATTTATATCATACCTTTATGGTTTCCATTATTGGTAAATAAAATAATATTATTTGAGGAAGTGTGGACTATCTCCCCCTCAAAGTGATATGACTCGTTCATGCCATACGCGGGACATATAAAAGAAGGGGTTAATGAAATTATATATGATATTATACTGGAATTATAATATACCTTTGTATCATTATGATTTCATTCCATTAAAATATGAAATAGAAATGAAAGCAGTGTTCTTGCATACGTAGGACTTACCGTCTCAATGAATGGTGCATTTCATTTCTTATCTCCAATTGATATTTACTATTATAAATACATATATTTAATGGATATATATGATATATATGATATCTAAATCATTAATATTATTCTTTAGATATTGTAATTTTGACCAGATAAAAAATTTATAATTATAACAAGTTCATTTTTGGCTCATGTTCTGAATATCGACATTATGTCTGATATAAACTCAAATAATTTTCTAATTTTTATAGAATGGTAATACATGATATAAAAGTAATAATATAAATTAAAAAGGATATTATGAAATTAGAAATTATCTTAAATTTATTATTCAGTAAATCAATGAATGAACATCTCAAGTGGGACACAAGGTAAGGGACTTCGTCTCAATCTCCTTTCATTTATGAATTTTTAGATTTAAACAAGCCTTTATTTTATATGGTGTATAAACCCCTTTGACATTTCATTTAATTCAAAGGGTGTATTTTTTATACATATAATTTTACTAAATGAAAAAATGATTTTTTTTAACATTTGTAGTGACAATGACCTCTCCGCCACCGTAATCGTTATTTGGATTCCCCTATAAGCCTTAATGATTTTTAAATAAAAAATGAAATCTCTTATTCTATTTTTGGGTTTTTTGGTATTGACAATTGTTTTTTAAAAGTATTGATTATTTAAATATATTGAAATTATTTCTTGGGATTTAATAATTAAATGTTATTATTGAAATTTTCATATTTTCAATATTTTATGTGTTATGATTATATAATGGTACGTGCACATTTGATTGGTGGTTATGTGATAAACCAAATGATGGGTGGTGCTGTGATGAACTAGGATGGGTGGTATCATTATAACCTATAATGCATTGGGTATGGAAGTCAACCGTATGGCTATTCCATTTAGTGATATGCGTGTAAGTCGATCGTATGATTATTCCATTTAAGTACGTTTATGTTCCAAGTTACCTATATATGTTTTATCTTCTTTATATGGGTTTTATGGTAATATTTTGGTTACAAATGGGTTTCAAATGGTCTTTTATTAAGTGAAGATTATTTAATACATCATAATGGAGAAAATTAATACTTATGATATGGTATTCATGGTTTACTTGTTGTATTGAAAAACTAACAGTTTTCCTTCTTTGTGTATCCCATAATGAGCTTTTTATGCTCATCCAATGTCTTTAGAATGTTTTTCACAGAACATTAAGTTGAATAAGGTCAAGGATGGGATCATGGAAAAGTCATGTTTTCTAACACATGGAAGTAGACAAGACTCTTATTTTTACAGATATTTTGTTTTATGAAAAAAATGGATACCGAGTAGAAGTGTCTACATGTAATATTCAAGTTGTTATTTATATATTATGACATATTCTCTAAATATATAAACCTAAAAAGATCCTCAATGTGAAATATTAACTTAATTCATGATTATGCAATGTTTAAGGCTAGGTCCTTATAGGTGGTATCAGAGGTCAGTTTAGAAAACTTTAGAAGTTAGATTATTGCTAATTTAATTTAAGGTAATATTGAAATGATATAGCATTTAGAGATTAACATTTTGCATCACCTATGATATTTTTTTCGTTCAGAATAGTTTTCTATAGAGGAAACAGGGAAAATATGTTGGTACGACATACATAGGAGAATAACATTCCAAATCAGCAACCTCAGATGGTCATAGGAGGAACTGAATAGTTTATTGAAGTGATGCCACTATTGACTCATGCTATAAATGGTCATGGTATCCATGAATGAGATCAGACAGATCAACCACAAAGGAGCATGTCAGTAGTGGATCATTTTGTGAGGCAACGTCCCCCATCATTCAGCAGATCATCTAACCCTGTTCAAGTTGAAGGGTGGATCAAATCACTGTATGATATTTGTGATGGCATGGGGTGTTCAAAGCATAAAAAGTTTAGTCTCAATATTTATGGATTGAAAGGTGAAGCTGATCGGTGCTGGTCGATGGTGAAAAATAATAGGGATAGTGAGTATATTGATGATCTTTATTGGGAGGAATTAAATTGTATATTCCTTGAATTTTTTTTTCAAATGGTGGTTCGACATAGGATGGAGAAACAATTATTGGAATTGAGGCAGGATGATGACATATGTGACGACCCAAAGTTTTATTAATGGAAATCCCTATTGATATAATTAAATGTCTCTTTATGTTTATATAAAATTTCAACTTATTTAGTTTTATGTTATGAATTTTGACCGTTGATAATATAGTCGTTGAACAGTGATCACATGATTAGTATAAATATAAGACTTTAACACATATAATTTACTTTGAAAAAGGAAGTGATGGCCTCATGCAGTAGAATTTCCCCATATGAAGCCCATTCGTCGGAGCTTGGAAAATAGGTGGCATCTTTGGGCTTCACTCGTGACCAAGCCCAAGATGAGCTTCATCATGTCAAGCTTGAACGTGACTGACTATAGGAAAAGTGGAAGTTGATAGAAATTACCACTCGAGCAATGTTATCTAAGCCACCCCAAGAGTCCATCATCATCGCACACCTTAACCTTAGGTCTTATACAGATCTTTTAAGGGGTTCTATAAAAAATAAGTAGTACTATGTTCATGTACATTATTTTTGTATATAATAATGAATATAATTTCTAATCATTTTTGATACATTGTAAATAGTATTTTAAGTACAAATGGTGTTTTTAGTTATTATTTAATTAAGAAATAAATTTTATTAAATTAAGGTATTTTTGAATTAAATAATATTTTAATAAAATAATAATAATATTATTAAATTATTTTTTATTAAATATAAATTATCTTATAATTTTATGAATGCAATTAAAATTTTTATTAAGGTTTGAAAGCCATTTCTGTCAAAACCCGTGAATTTTTTATAAATGTCGGTTTTTATTTTAAAAGTGAAAATTTACATATTTAGAAAATTATTTAGATAAAATAAATGTTATTTCTGGAATCTGGACGTCGAAATTATCCAACTATGAATTTTTCATAATTTTGTGAGACAGTCAAATTTTTGGGTAAAAATTAAATACCGTTTAAATATATAATTTTTTTTATGACATCATAATGACCCAATAGTGATGTAATAAAATACTATAATATTTATGTTTGGAAAATATATGTTTTACCATTAAAATAATGTGATTTTGGGTTTGTTTGACTTACTTTTCCAAGCATTAATGGACCCCTCAATACATATTCAACACTTTGCCTTTTTAAATTATTTTCCATGGGAGTGTGACTCACCACCACTTAAGCAACCTTATTATTTTAAGAGGTTCGTACTTTGGCCTTATAAAATATTTTTTCCCTCTTCCCTTTGCCAAAAACCATGGTCAAAAACCATGGTAAGGTTTCTGGATTGGATTAACTTAATATAAGGGGTCCCAAACCTAAATAATAAATAAATCCCCCACCTTTCCTATATAAACCTACCCATGCTCCCACTTCCTCCTCACTCAAAGCACTTGTAGTTCTTCCAACCACTGCCCTACTCTCTCTAGAATCCTCCCATGATTCCCCAAGCTCCCAAAAAGCCTCTCAGAAGCCTCTCTCTAGCCTTTGGAAGCACACTACCAAGTAAGGGTTTTTTTTCTTCGTTTCTAATTTTTTCCAATTTTCTATAAGTTGTTTTTCCCTTTTAATTTCAATTATGAATTTTGGGGTATGGTTTCTCACCTCCCTCACACCTCCCTATTTATATTTGAATGATGGGAGACACCTTTTTCTCTCATTCAATTCCTCCAATGTACACCAGTTACTATGCCGAAATTCCGAAAGGAACATCTGTCTCCTCTTTTACATTCAAGCAATACTTTTGTTTCATGATTATAAATTCCATTAAAATTGTTGGGACAAGTATCTATATGTACTCCTTACTGTAAATTACATGTAATTATGATGAGGAACCCATTTCTCTATCATCAACAATTTTTATAAATTCTTATGTCACGCTGTTACGCTGCCGAAATCACATCAATTTTCTAAGCCAATGCCATTGTCTAGTTAATACCATTCTGATTTCTCCATCAGGGGTATTAACCATTATGCACATTAACTTATTGATTATAATTTTTGATGTATAAAGTATACATTACTTTATTTTGTAATAAATGATAGTGTTTTATGAATCCATGTTTTATGATCCATGTGGCACACTTATACATTAAATGAAATGTTTAAAAAGGGTGCAACCTTATAGCGCTCCAATGCATTGGGTAAAGTATAGTATCATGATACGTCATGTTCAATGAGTGTTAACTCATTCTAATTCAAGTCCAACGAAGTTTTACTCGTTCTTTATGTGCAATTAGGATTTACTCATGCTCCATGTGCAATGAGCCTTGGCTCATGCTAATTCCATGTTAAGTGTTGTTGCCACATTTCCATGTTATGATTATCATGCATTATCATGACTTTATGTTCACATTTCTTTTATTCTATATTGATATGGATATTTTCTAACATTTATTGTACTCCTCATGTTATTCCTTGATTACTCCCTTACTGGCCTTTATAGCTCACCCTTTTCTTATGCATGTCCTCATGTTATCCCATGCAATGCTAAGTACGAGGGAATGTAGTTGTCATGTAAAGGAATTTCTCAATAAAGATGTTGTATTTAATGTATTATTTTTTTATGTAATGATCCTAAGTCTCAAAGACACTAAACCTCTAGATATTCTTTGTCGTATCAAGTGATGTATTATGTAATAAATCATGTTTAAGTTGTAATAAAAAGCAGGGTTGTCATAGTTGGTATTAGAAGATAGGTTTAATTATTTTTGGGATTAGGAAATCCAAGTAAAGTCATAGATACAAGATTAAGTATAATAAAAACATCCCTATGTTTTGTTGAGTACTGAGTATGAGGTTTATCAAACAAATACATCCCTGTCTGGATACGAGCAGATAGAGGCGACTCTAACACAGATGTATCCTAGGGGTAAAACCTAAAAACATTGCGTTGAGCTAGACTCGAATGGGAATTGGTGCATGACAACAGGCCTTGTATCACTCTTGGTTACGACACTCCTGGGGGATATGTTTTGATAAATTCACAAGCTTAGTATTAACCCTAATTAAGGGAATTAAAAAAATGCCCCTAAGAATTTATGTTAGAAAGTAGATCATGAAAATCCTAGATTGAAGCCTATAGACTCATGCGTTAAGGAAATAAAATATTATTTATAAGTCATAAACTTTTGTCTTTGGATTACCCTTTATGTGTTACCACTAACATTCCTTTTATTCCAGACAATGGCCGGTAATAGGGGGACTCGGGATAACAACCGATGTGAAGATCAGTGTGATGACTGTACTAATGAGATGTCCAATCCAATGGGAGCGGGAATCGCAAACATTGTCACACTTCTCTCTCAGTTAACTCAAGAATTGAATAGAAACATAGGTCAAAAGGAACGTTCAACCCACCTAATAAAGAAAAAGTCGCTATCGAGAGCATCATGAGACAAAGGCCTCCTACTTTTAGTGGATCATCCGATCCCACGATCACTGAACAATGGATCAACTCCATTGAAAAGATCTTCCCCATCCTTCAATGTTATGAAGAAGAGA
This sequence comes from Viscum album, assembly GCA_963277665.1. Classification (NCBI taxonomy): domain Eukaryota; kingdom Viridiplantae; phylum Streptophyta; class Magnoliopsida; order Santalales; family Viscaceae; genus Viscum; species Viscum album. Next base: position 1,183,658,839 of record OY728159.1, read on the forward strand.
AAGTTCTCCTAGAATCTTATCGTATGGAGGGTGAACATGATCAATGGTGGACGTTGATAAAAAATACGAAGCCTGAGGGGGAGATCAAGGTGTTGGAATAGAAGGATTTTCGGAAGATGTTTTTTGATAAATATATTCTGCGCACCCTGTGGCTTAAGATGCAAAGGGACTTCCTTTCCCTAAAGAAAAAAAGATGATGAATCTATTGGAGAAGACGAGGCAAACTTCATAAGGCTTTCATTATACGCTTCCAGCTTTGTCGTTACCCCCGAATGGAACGTCGACCGCTTCTTTGGTGGGCTGAAGCCTAGCTTACAGAAAGCATTAGCAATCCATGACTTCGACAGCTATGAGAAAATTGTCTGATGTGCCCTCAAGGTCGAAATGGAGATTGGGGAATCACAAGGGTATGATGGGGAAAAGAAGTGTAAGGTCTACTTCAGTGCTAGTGGTCCGATTGATAAATCCAATGGTGCAATGAAGATCCAGCACCCCACTTTCCAAAAGCGAGGAAAGAAGCACCCTGTAAATTCCCTTAAGGGGACTTGAAAATGCTTCAGGTGTGGAAGAGAAGGGCACCTAGCTATTAACTGTCTGCAAGAAAGACCCACGGCTGCGACAGAAGAGAGGAACGCTCCGTTCGAACCTCAACGTGTTGTTCAATGCTACAAATGCAAATAACTGGGTCATTTTTCTAATAAATTCCCTAATCCAATGGTTTTCGGAGACAACCAACAACCTCCAAGGCAGCAAGGAAGAGCTTTTGCCATCACTTCTGCCGAAGTGAACCCCGATAATGAAGTGGTGATATGTACGCTAGTTATTCATTCAAGAACAGTGAACATACTTTTTGATTCAGGTTCTACGCATTCTTTTATATCCAGAAAGTTTAGTAGAACAATCCCAGCACCACCACAAATCATGGAAGTGAAGATTTCAGTGAGTACGACAAATGGGGAAATCATTGCATCCCATGAATATAATTCCTCCCCTTTTATAATCTGTGGATTTAATTTCCCGGCGATCCTCGTCATACTCCCTCTGGTGGAATTTGATGCAATTCTTGGCATGGATTGGATTTCCTTATATAGAGCCAACATAAATTGTCGGGAGATGGAAATCACCCTACATATGGAGAATCGACCCCCGATTCTTTACAATTGTAAGGAGGAAGATTAATCTCCTTTAGCTCCATCCACTCAATCCTGGATATTACTAACTTATGAGAACACGTATCTGGCTCAGATGATTGAGTCCAAGGAAGAATCCATCCTTGAAGAAATGCCTATTGTGAGGGAATTCTTTAAAGTGTTTCCCGAGGAACTGCCTAGTCTTTCTCCAAGAAGAGATGTTGATTTCTCAATTGAACATATACCCGGGATTTATCAATATCCAAGACACCATATAGAATGGCTATTGTAGTGATTGAAGAGCTGAAGAAACAACTATAGGAGAATATGGATAAAGGGTTTATACGACCAAGTGCTTCACCATGGGGTGCACCAGTCCTCTTCGTCAAGAAGAAGGATGGGTCAATGTGGCTTTGCATCGATTATCGTGAACATAACAAAATCATGATAAAGTACATGTATCCTCTCCCAAGAATTGATGACTTGTTCGATCAGCTATGTGGAGCACAATACTTCTCAAAGGTGGACTTGCGGTCGGGATATTATCAAGTAAGGGTGAGGAAGGAAGATATCCCCAATACTGATTTTCGCACAATATACGGGCACTATGAATTCATTGTAATGCCTTTCGGACCCACTAATGCTCCAGAAATATTCATGGACATAATGAATAGGGTCTTTAGAGATTACCTAGACAAATTTTTGGTAGTCATTATAGATGATATTCTAATATACTACAAAACCAAGGAGGATCATGAGGAGAATTTAAGAACTATGCTAGAGACTTTTCACAAGAAGAAGATCTATGAAAAGTACAGCATGTGTGAGTTCTGGTTGAAGGAGATCTCATTCTTGGGCCATATCATCACAAGCAATGAGATATCTGTGGATCCCTCCAAAACAGATGCAATTGAGGGATGGCCGAGGACAACATCGGTAACAGATATCCGTAGCTTCATGGGGTTAGCTGGATATTAATGACAATTTGTGAGAAATTTCTAACGATTTTCCAACCCTCTTACCAAGAAAACTCAAAAGGGAGTGAAGTTTCTTTGGAGTTACGAATACGAAGAAAGCATCAAGGAGTTGAAAAGGATACTTATCACTGCACTCGTGCTCACTTTACCCACAAGTGGGGAGCCTTTTATTGTATTCATTGATGCTTCAAAGAAGGGATTAGGATGTGTGCTGATGCAGAATGATAAAGTGATATCCTATGCCTCAAGACTGTTGAAAATCCATTAGCGAAACTATCCAACGCATGATCTGGATTTGGCGGCGGTGATCTTTGCCTTGAAAATCTGGCGGCATTATCTCTATGGAGAGAAATGTGAGATATATAATAACCACAAGAGTCTTAAATATATATTCACAGAGAAAGAGCTTAATATGCGCTAGAGAAGATAGATAGAGATCATCAAGGATTATGACTATTCAATTCATTACCACCATGGGAAAGCGAACAAGGTGGCAGATGGCCTATGTAGAAAGGATCCAGTGACTCGTTCAATGATGAGAATTGATAAGCATCCAATCTTCTTAGACTTGATGAAGATGGACATGTGAATCATAGAGAAGGGAACATCATCAATCCTTTCACAAATGATTGCTCAACCGTCTCTTTTGGAAAGGTTTAAGGATGCTCAAAAAGATGATGTGGGAATTCAAGAAAAAGTGGGAGATATCGAAAAAGGGAAATCCTCATAGTTTAATGTTAATTAAGAAGGAATTGTGCGGTTTGGGAAAAGACTATGTGTTCCATCAAGTCCGGAGCTGAAGAAGGAACTTTTGGATGATGCACATAGTCCAAATTTATCTATTCACTCATGGAGAACAAAGATGTATCGAGATCTCCGAGAAAACTATTGTTGGGATCATATGAAGAAGGAGATCGCTGAATATACATCAATATGCCTGGTGTGTCAGCATGTGAAGGTAGAGAGGCAGAAGTATAAGGGGATGATGAAACCATTGCCCATACCAGAATGGAAATGGACGAACATCACCATGGACTTTGTCACCAGACATCCGAGGACATCCAAAGTCAAAAATGCAATATGGGTTGTTGTGGATCGTCTTACAAAGACTACACACTTCATTGCTATTCGGGAGGATTTCTCTTTAGGTCAACTGGAACAGATATATATCAGGGGAGTGGTAAGGTTGCATGGAGTACCACTATATATTGTGTCTTACCGAGATCCAAGATTCACCTCTCAGTTTTGGAAGAGTCTTCAACATTCTCTGAACACTGAACTGAATTTCAGTATGGACTATCATCCTCAAACTGATGGCCAATCCGAGCGGGCTATCCAAACACTTGAGGATATGTTGAGAGCGTGCTCAATGAACTTTTAAGGGGGATGGGATCATCATCTTCCTCTGGTAGAGTTCTCTTATAATAATAGTTTCCACTCAAGCATCCAAATGGAACCATATGAAGCCCTGTATGGGAAAAGGTACAGAACACTGGCTTGTTGGGATGAGGTCAGTGAACGTAAGCTGCTTGGACCAGAAATGGTCGAATAAATGGTGGAGAAGGTGAAAACCATTCAGTGGCATATCAAGGTAGCCAAGAGTCAACAGAAGAGTTATGCAGATAATCGTCAATTATGCCTTGACTTTAAAGTTGGAGACATGGTTTTTCTATGCATATCTCCATTGGAAGAAGCAAATGAGGTTTGGAAGGAATGGGAAGTTAAGTCCCAGGTACATCGGACCCTTCGAGATTCTTGACCGTGTCGGGGTTGTGGCCTATTGACTAGAACTTCCACCTGACATGGACAAAGTACATGATGTATTTCATGTATCCCTCTTAAGGAAGTACATACCAGACCTTTCACATGTACTTTCTTCCGAGGTAGTACAATTGGAAAATGATCTTTCTTATGAGGAGCAACTAGTGAATATCTTAGATCGTAGAGAAAATGTTCTATGAAATAAGGCAATTACCCTCTTCAAGGTGTTGTGGAGAAACCACAAGTTTGAAGAAGCGACTTGGGAATCGAAGGATATAATGAAGCTGAGTTACCCATATTTGTTTTAGTGTGGGAAATGAAAAATTTCAATGGAGAAATTTCTTAAGGGGGAAATATTGTAACGACCCAAAGATTCATTAATGGAAATCCATCTTTATCTAATTAAATGTCTCTTTATGTTTATATAAATTTTCAACTTCTTTGGTTTTATATTATGAATTTTGATCGTTGCTAATATAGTCGTTGAACAGTGATCACATGATTAGTATAATTATAGGACTTCAACAAATCCAATTTACTTAGACAATGGAAGCGATGGCCTCATCCAGTATAATAGCCCCATACAAATCCCATTTGTCCAAGCATGGAAAAGAGGTGGCAACATTGGGCTTCCCCCATGACCAAGCCCAAGATGAGCTTAATCATGTCAAGCTCGAACGTGACCATCTACTAGAAATGTGGAAGTTGATTGAAATTACCACTCAAGCGATGTTATCTAAGCCACCCCAAGAGTCTTTCACCATCGCACACCTTACCCATAGGTCTTATGCAGTTGTTTTAAGTGGTTATGTAAGAAATAAGTATTACTATGTTCATGTACATTATTTTTGTATATAATAATGAATATAATTTTTAGTCATTTTTGATACATTGTAAATAGTTTTCAAAGTACAAAGGGTGTTTGTAGTTATTATTTAATTAAGAAATATATTTTATTAAATTAAGGGAATTTTGAATTAAATTATATTTTAATAAAAAAATAATATTATTATTAAATTATTTTTTATTAAATATAAATGATCATATAATTTTATGATTGCAATTAGAATTTTTATTAAGTATTGAAAGCCATTTCTGTCAAACCCCGTGAATTTTCGATAAATGTCTATTTTTATTTTAAAAGTGAAAATTAACATATATAGAAAATTATTTAGATAAAATAAATGTTATTTCTGGAATCTGGAGGTCTAAATTCTCCAACGGTGGATTTTTAATAATTTTCTGAGATATTCAAATTTTTGGGTAAAAATTAAATACCGTTTAAATATATAATGTGTTTTATGACATCATAATGACCCAATAGTGATGTAATAAAATACTATAATCTTTATGTTCGGACAATATATGTTTTACCATTAAAATAATGAGATTTTGGGTTTTTTTGACTTACTTTTCAAAGCATTAATGGACCCCTCAAGAGATATTCAACACTTTGACTTTTTAAATTATTTTCCATGGGAGTGTGACTCACCTCCACATAAGAAACCATATTATTTTAAGATGTTTTGACTTTGGCCTTATAAAATATTTTTTTCCTATTTCTTTTTCCAAAAACCATGGGCAAAAACCATAGAATGGTTTGTGGTTTGGATTAATTTAATATAAGGGGCCCCAAACCTAAAAAATAAAGAATTCCCCCACCTTTCCTATATAAACCCACCCAAGCTCCCACTTCCTCCTCACTTAATGCCCTTGGAGTTCGTCCAACTTCTTCCCTACTCTCTCTAGAATCCTCCCAAGGTTCCCCAATCTCCCAAGAAGCCTCTCACAAGCCTCTCTATAGCCTTTGGAAGCACACTTCAAAGTAAGGGTTTTCTTCTTCCTTTCTCATTTTTTTCCAATTTTCTTTAAGTTATTTTGCCTTTTTAATTTCAATTATGAATTTTGGGGTATGGTTTCTCACCTCCCTCATACTTCCATATTTATGTTTGAATGATGGGATACCCGTTTCTATCTCATTAAATTCCTACCATGTATACATGTTACTATGTCGAAATTCCGAAAGGAACTTCTCTCTCCTCTTTTACATTCAAGCAATACTTTTGTATCATGAATCTTAATTCAATTACAATTGTTGGGACATGTATCTATATGACCTTTTTACTGTACATTACATGTAAATATGATGAGTAAACACTTTCTCTCTCATCAACCATTTTTATGAATTCTTATGTCACGTCGTTACGCTGCCGAAATCAAATCGATTTTCTAAGCCAATGCCATTGTGTAGTGAATACCATTCCACTTCTCCATCATGTGTATTCAACTTTATGCACATATACTTAATTATTATAATTTTTTATCTATCAATTCCACATTCCTTTATCGTAGAAAAAATGATTGTGTTTTATGAATCCATGTTTTATGATCCAAGTGGCACACTTATGCATGAAATGAAATGTTTAAGAAGGGTGCGCCCTTATAGCTGTCCAATGCATTGGGTAAAGTATAGTATCATGATACGTCATTAGCAATGAGTGTTGACTCATGCTAATTCAAATGCAACGAGGGTTTACTTGTGCTTTATGTGCAATGAGGATTTACTCATGCTCCATGTGAAATGAGCCATGGCTCATACTAATTCCATGTCAAGTATTGTTTCCACATTTCCATGTTATGATTATAATGTTGTATCATGACTTTATGTTCATGTTTCTCTTATTCTCTATTTATATGACTATTTTCTAACATGTATTGTATTCCTCATGTTATTCCTTGTGTACTCCCTTACTGGGCATTATAGCTCACCCTTTTCTTATGCATGTCCTCAGGTTATCCCATGCAATGCTAAGTACGAGGTAATGTAGTGGTCATGTAAAGGACGTTTTCAATAAATATGTTGTATTTCATATTTTATGTTTTTATGTAATGATCCTAAGACCCAAAGACATTAAAACTCTCTATCTTCTTTGTTTTAACATGTGATGTTTTATGTAATAAATCATGTTTAAGTTGTAATAAAATGCAGGGTAGTCATAACATAATGGATACTTACGAAGAAAATTTCACACTACTGACAAGGTTATCTTCAAATTTCATCCGAGATCTTGATAATAAGTTTAATCGATTTTAATTAGGACTTAATCCTTGATATCGAAGATCATAAGCCTCTAAGGAATTCAAAATATATTAAAATCTTGATAGATTTTCTAAGAAGGTAGAAATAGAGTTTTATAATGATGAGGTGTTCCAAGAGAGTAAACAAAAGTAGAGGCCATGTTGGCAGACAGAGGGAGAGAATTCATCAAAGAAGTTTGGAGGTATGAAAATTAAATATCAATCTTGTGAGAAGTGTGCGAAAAATAATTCTACATAATGTTTATCAATGTCTGTAAAGTGATTCATGTGTGGCAAGTCTGGTTATATTTATTCTAATTTTATGTAATATGGTCATAAAGGCTACAAAAATCCAATGATAAGACGTTATAAGTTAAATGAAATGGTTCATTATGCAAATTTCTGTCCAACGAAGAACTCAATTGAGGAAATGAAGCTGAACTACAAAAATAATTGGGCAGTGAAATACATTGCAACTACTTTAGCAGATGTTGGGATACCAAATGATGTAGTATCAGGTACACTGTTAGTTTGTTCTGATTATGCCAATGTTTTGTTTGATTCAGGGTCTACACATTATTTCATTTCTAAGATGTTTTATTTTAAATTCGGAATTCCATGTCAAGATATTAATCCTAAACATATGGTAAAAAAACCTGGAAAAATGATCAGATAAAAAAAATTATAAGAACTTTCTTGTCATTATATGTGGAAATAATCTTCCTGGAAAAATTATTGATTTTAATTTAGTATAATTTGATGTTATTTGGGGTATGGATTGTATTTCTGTTTATCATCCTAAGATTGACTGCAGGGCTAAAGAGATTAGTTTTTAGAAACAATTTTAGTTTGTGAAAAAAAATGAACCCTTTAGTTTGAAAAAAATATCAGGAAGCTGAGAAAATAGTAAAAGATGGAAATGAAAGGTGCCTTTCACATATTGTGGAAGTCAAAGGAACTTTCGAGATTAAAGATGTGCTAGTAGTAAATGAGTACCGTTATGTTTTTTCTAATGAGTTTCTATATATTATACCAGATCGAGATGTTGAAATTAATATTGACTAGGTTATTGATACTAAGACAATTTCAAAACCCCCTTATCAAATATATCGAATTTCACTTTTAGAGTTAAAGAATGAATTTCGTGAGTTTTTAGATAAATGTTTCATTTGACCTAGCACATCACAGTGGGGTACTCCTATCTTGTTTTTAAAAAGAAATAGTGTTCAATGAGACTTTTCATTGATAATATAGCATTGAATAACATCAATATTAAGAAAAAGTATTTTTTGCCACATATCGAGGATTTGTTTGTTCAGCTCTAGGGAGATCAGTATTTTTCAAAGATTTACTTGAGTTCAGGGTACTATCAGTTGAAAGTAAAGAAATATTACATTCCGAGGACTGTGTTTTATACTAGATATGGCCATTTTGAAATTTTAGTTATTCCATTTGGGTTTACCAATGAACCTTCTATATTCATGGATCTTATAAATAGAATTTTCCGAGAGTTTATGGTTAATATTGTGGTTTTGTTCGTTGATGATATTTTTGTTTATTTGAAAATTAACATGTAACATGAAATTAATTTAATGGATGTATTTCAAAACATAAAATAAAATAAACAGTACGGGAAAATTGGCATGAGTGAGTTTATGTTACCACAAATCCTTTCTATGGTCACATTGTATAAAAAAATGGCATTACTAATGATCCCACTAAATTTTTTTTATGAATGACCAAGACCCACAAATATAACTGATATTCATAGTTTTCATTAATTATCTGATTATTACGGGAGGTTTGTTGAATATTTTTCATTGTTATGTAGCCCATTTACTAAATTAACTCAAATAGATGTTATGTTCATTTGGGAAAATGAATGTGATTATTGTTTTTAGGAATTGAAAAGAAGATTGGTGAATGCTCCAAGTTTGGAATTGCCTTACATATATTGTGAATTTGTTATCTACAGTGATTCTTCATTGAAATGACTTGGTTTTATCCTAATGAAGAATTATCGGGTAGTTTTTTATGCTTCACGTCAGTCGAAACCTCATGAGTTAAATTTACCTACACATGATTTTGAAGTTGTTGTTGTAGTTTGTTGCTTTAAAAATTTGGCGGCATCATTTCTATGGAGTAAAGTGTGATATATATAGTGATATCAAAAATATAAAATATATATTCACTTAGAAGGAACTAAACATGATCCAGAAGATATTTTTATAATTAATCAAAGATTATGATTCCACGATCAATTAATATCCAGGAAATAAAAATAAATTGGTTGATACTTTCAGTCGAAAATGTAATGCAACATTAACCTTTTTACATTTGGAAGAAGATCGACTGATTAATGATTTAATGAAATTTTTCATAGAATTTATTGGTATAGAATATTAATCTGTTTTGTTTCAGGTGTCTCTTAAATCATCTATATCAGAGAGAATTATGAAATTGGAGAAGGAAGACAATGAGTTTCCAAAAAAGGTAGAGGTGGTTCAGAAGGGTAAGTTGACTGATTTTAACATTTATAATTATTGTATTTTTTGATTTAAAAATGAGATTATGTGTTCCTTTTGATTAACAGTTGAAGAATGATTTGTTATTTGAAGATCATAGTTCTCTTTTTTCAGTTCATCCAAACGTTACTAAGATGTACAATGATCATTCAGATGATTACTGGTGTGAAGGAATGAAATGAGATATTGCTTAATTTACTATGATGTGTTTGACTTGTAAACATTTTAAAGAAGAGCGACAGTTGCCGAAAGGGATGATTTAGTCAGTACCGGTGCCAGAGTGGAAATCGGAAAATATATCCACGGACTTTGTAGTGGGATTACTAAAGAAATTATTAGGTAACAATGATATCTGGGTTATTATTGATCTATTAACTTAATATGCACATTTACTTCCTTTGTAAGATGCACTATATCTAGATCAACTTTCTCAGTTGTTTTTTAAATAGATTTTCAGGTTAGATGGAGTTCCCCTCTCCATTGTATCTGATCATGATCCCAAGTTCACTTATAACTTTTTGAAAGGACTTCAGAAGTCGTTGGGTACTAAATTAAATTTGTATCCAGCTTTTCATAAAAAATTATATGGGCAGTAAGAACAAATAAATTATAACTTGGAGGATATGTTACATGCTTGCTAAATGGATTACCATGGAATTTGGGACTAACATATATTCTTTAGTTGAATTTTCTTATAATAATATTTTTTATTCTAGTTTAAAGATTGCTCTATTTGAGGAATTATATGGAAAACAGGGTCGAACTCTAGAATTTTGGGACAAAGTAGGTGAAAAGAAAACTGATGGGACTAGATTTGGTATAAGAGATGGTAGTTAAAATTTGGTTAATTCAAAAGCACATGATAACATCTCAAAGCAAGAAGAAAAGTTATGTGTATAATAGGAGGAATGATCTTTCTTTCAAGGTAGGTGATCATGTCTTTCTCAAAGATTCTCCATGGAAATGTGTGATTCTTTTTGGTAAGAAGGGAAAGGTGAGACTGATGTTCATTGGACCCTATGATATCCTCGAGAAAGTTTCATCAGTTGCCTATAGTGTGGCTTTACCTCTATGTTTTACCTAGGTACACAATTTTATTCATGTTTTTATGTTGAGAAATTATTTTCCGGATCCATATTACATTTTGAGCCCTAAGGTAGTATAGTTGGAAGAGAGTCTCTCATATGAGGAACAACCATTCAAGATTCATGACCAAAGAGAGCAAGTTTTGTGGAATAAGGTAATTAATCATGTAATGGTTTTGTGAAAAAACCATATGGTTGAAGAGAAAATGTTGGAATCTGAAAATTCTATGAGGTCTAAATACCCCCACTTATTTGATAAATAAATAAAAAATGTAAGGATGCAATTCCCGGAAGGGGGGAAAATCTAACATCCCAATTAAATAATGAATAATACATTTTCATATATGTTAATATTTGTGAATTAAATATTAATTTTACATTAACGGTGATTCTATGTCTAATAGCGTACTCAATATAAAAAAATAATTTCTTCAAAATCTTACGTTGCACACAACATTGAGTTATATAGAAAAATAATATAATATTATTATTATATTAAATGGTAGTTAATACCTTGATATTGTATTAGAGGGAATGAAGAGAACTAAATACTATATGATAATATGAGTTTGTTAATTGGTTTTTACATTTATCCAATAAAATTTAGAGGCTTAAAATTCTAATGAATCCCATTTTAAGCAAAATTACTCTAATATTTTTTAAAAGGTCGATTTACCTTATTTTGTTCGAGATCCCTTTTTAAATATATTTTTGTCACTTTTATACATTATATTTGACAAAATAAATTTATTCTTCAGAATTAGGACATCAAAATTATCTCTGGATAAATTTTTTCTATCTTTTTGATAATGTTCATTTTTTAATTAATAGTGAAAAATAATTCACTTTAAATCAAAACTGCCTTTTAATCTAATTTATTTTTATGGATAGATTATCTTTTTAATTTTTATTAAAATGTAATTATATTATGTTTTTACCATGAAATCCAATTTTTTTCTATGTATGTAATTTTTCTTTGAAATTGGACATTAACATGTGTCAATATTTTGATAGTTATTATTTCTTAAAAACTTGTTTTTTTACAACGAGAATTAATTTAAATTAATTTCTTTAACTCATTTTTTTTTTGAATTTGTAAAAATGGATTACATATTTTGAATCAGGAGGTCAAAATTTGGTAAATAGGTTTCTTTTATTTTTATAAGTTATGTATATTTACATCAAAAAATATTTTATTTATAATGGTGAAACGGTAAATCTATTATATATGGGTAAAAAATAATATTATAATAATATTATATCACTCTAAAATATTCCTAGAACTATTGGTTGATAAATTTCCTACCATGTGAATCCTTGGGTCAATTTTGGTACCCCATAGAACCACTTAAGAGTGATAATGACACTTTATATTAATTAATTTAAGGTGAAGACAAAAAATACTTAAACATATATCATTTAGTAAATCAATTTTAACATGGGGTAATATATGTTATCTTTTAAACTATAAATATTAATTAGAAAGACCAAAATATTTCCTAAATCAACGTATTTTTTATAATTTTTAAAAATAAAATAAATAAAAATATTTACAACATAATAATTATGTAGTGTTTACTTCATTAATGAATGATTTAAATAAATAAGATTATAATAATTAAAAAAATATCCAAAACCTGTCTAGATCTAATTGGATTATTTTAATTCGAACATGAGTCATATAATCATTGAATTTAAGGAGTTTTGGACGTTTAGAAACCGACAAAAAATTTATAATAAAATAATATTTAGAATCTTTTCTAAAGATCTCCTCCTCCCCCTTATAAAAAACCATCACATATAATACATTAACTACACCTCTCAAACCCCTTGTATCGTAAATATTCTTCCCAAATATTCTCCATACATCCCTCTCTTCCACCTAGAAGACTTACCATAGGCATAAGAAACATCAATAAACTCTTTTGTTTCAAACCAAAGAGAGATACCTGATTTAAAGGTAACATCTTATCTTTTGTTCTTTTCTTTTGTTTTAATTCTCAAACCCCATAAAATCCCTTTGTTTTTTTATAAAAACAATAGTATACTCAATATACTATGTTTTTTTATGAGAATTATTTGAAATAAACTTCCACACACCTCCATCTAATTGATACAGACATATCGTTTCTATGGGCGATGAACTATTACCTCACGAAATGACGATTGTTCAAATATCTCAGAATTCCTCTCTTGGTGGAAATTATGATGACACTATATATATATTATATATATATTATGTTTATTTTTTCTTAATTCTTTGGAATTTTTCATATATATAATACCATTATGGTTTCTATAATGGGTAAATATGATTATTTCATTTGAGGAAGTGAATACTACCGCCGCCTCAATGTGAAATGACTCATTCATGACATATGTGGGAAATATAATGGATATATTTAATAATATTATACTTGAATTATAATATTATTATGTATAATTATGTTTTAATTCCATTAAAATATGTGATAGAAATGAATGTAGCATTCATGCAAACGTACGACTTACCGTCTCCATTAATGGTGCATTTCAATTCTTATCTCCAAATTTTATGCATTATTATAAATAAAAACATATATTGGATATATATGATATATAAGATATCTAAATAATTAAAATCATTCTAGATATGATGTAATTTCCACCACATGGACAATTTATAATTATAACAAATTCATTTTTGACTCAATTTCCGAACATCGTCAAAATGTCTGATATGAACTCAAATAATTAACTAATTGTTATATCAAAGTAATAAATGATATAAAAGGAATAATATTCCTGAAAAATGTTCTTATGAAAGAATATTTTACCTTAAATTTATTATTCATGAAATTAATGAACAAAAGGGTCATGTAAGACATGCGGTAAGGGACTTCATCTCAATATCCTTTAATTAAAGAATATTTTATTTTATAGAAGACATTATTTTAAACGGTGTATAATCCACTGGGAATTTTCATTTCAATTAAAGGGAATATTTTTTTGTACGTAGAATTTTACTAAATGTCAAAAGGACTGTTTTGAACATTTGAAGCGATAATGACCTCTCTAGTGCCGTAATCATTATTTGGCTTCCTCTATAATCCTTAATTTTTTTAAAATAAAATAAAGGAAACCCCTTATTCTATTTTTGGTTGATTTAGCATTGAAAATGTTTTTTGAAATAGATTTATTATTTAAATATCTTTATATTTTTTTAGTTATTGCAAATAAAATATTAAATTGGGAATTTTTATATGTGCAATATTTTATGTGTTATGATTTTATAATGGAACATGGGAATTTTATGGGTGGTTACGTGATAATCCTAATGACATGTGGTGCCATGATAAACAAGGACATGTGTTCACATTAAAACCTCAAATGCATTTGGTATGAATGTCATCCATATGGCTATTACATTTAGTGATAGGCATGGAAGTACACCACATGATAATTCAAATTAAGTACATTTCTGTCCCCAGTAACCTATATATGTTATTTTTTTATTCTATTGGATTTATGGTAATATTTTGGTTATAAATGGGAAAGAAATGATCTCTTATTTAGTGAAGAATATTTACTACGTCATAATGGAGATAATTATTACTTATGATAAGGTATTCATGGTTTACTAGTTGTTTTAAAAAACATTGTCTTTTCCTTCTTTGTGTATCCCTTAATGATATTTTTTGGCTCATCCCATGTTTTTGAAATGTTTATCACATGACATAAAGTGGAAAAATGTGATGTATGGGATCACGGAAAATTCATGCTATCTATAACATGGAACTAGACATGACTCGTTTTAATGAGTTATTATTTTATTAAAAGAATGGATACTGAGTAAAAGTGTCCACATATAATATTCAAGTTGTTATGTACATGTTATGACCTAATTGTTAAATTATCTAAACATAAAATATCCCCAATGAGAATTATTAACATAATTCAAGATTATGTAATTTTAAACATGGGTACTTATAGCACACATGACAGCATTGACGATGAAGCAAAAACCCTATGTGTGGATAGAAAGATTCCAGTAGAGATTTTAGTAGCTAAGGCAGAGACTGATGAGTGCTTCTTGTTGAGGTTGCTAGAGGAGGGATTAAACTATGTGGTGTTATATGATGCATTAGTATCCAAGCTTGGTTGTGTCCTGATGTAGGGTAAAAAATTGATTTTTAATGGATAATGACAATTAAGACAGCATGATAAAAACTACTTGACTCAGGACCTTGAGTTTTATGTGGTTCTCTTTACACTAATGATGTGGAGCCAAAACTAGATGGGTAATAGATTCTTCATCCACTCTAACAACAAGAGTCTCAAGAATAAATCTTCTCAGAAGTATTTTAATCTAATATAGTGAAATTTACTAGAGTTCCTACAATATTATGAATTTGAGTTAGTCTATACTCCTTAGAAGGGGATCATAATGGAAGACGCTCTCAATAAGAGATACAGTTCATAACTACTGAATGAGGACTCAAAGAAGTTGGCCTTGCTTAAGATATCATTCATGGATAGAGAGTATTCTAATTTTCATCAGTCGATGGTAGTTCCCATTAGCTCATACAATGAGTCAGGGAGGTGCAACTCAGAGATGACAGCTGTGAGACAACTAATGCATAGATGTCTATATGGCATGCCCCTGATGGATATTTGAAAGGTGGGGATCACTTCATACATTTCAGATGATGCATCGTAGTTCCAATGATGTTTTGGGAGGAGGTTTTGAGGGAGTTCCCTACAACCCCTATCAAGGTACATTTTGGTGAGGCAATGATGTACCAGGACCTCTGACGTATGTACTAGTGGTCGAGGATGAAAAAGTAAGTGAAATAGTTTTTCATTAGATGCATCACTTTTCATCAAATGAAGGTTGAGAACTAGGTTCCATAAAGTTTGACACAACTTCTCAAGCTACCAGATTGGAATTGGGATGTGATAGAATATTACATCATGACGATAATACCATGTACTTATAGTGGGTATGATACCATCTGTGTGATCGTAGACCGACTACTTAAGTCATCAAACTTATTACCCATATGAGATTAGGGTTCAATGGATTTCTTGGGATGACTCTGTGTACAGAAGATAGTTTGAATCCATTGAGTCCCACCTATGATAGTCTTAGATAATGATTTCCTCTTTACATCTGCGTTGTGTAATCAATTGCTGGTGGAGTTTGGGAATCAATTGCGCTGTAGTGCAGCCTTTCACCCATATATGGATGATCAGACAAAGAAGACCATAGAAAACATGGAGGGTATGCTTTGTTATTTCAATCATGATTTTGTTCATAGTTTGGAGAACCACCTACCACTGGTGGAGGTTACATTCAAAAATAGATACCACTCCACCATTGATATCACATCATTTGAGGAACTGTAAGAATGACCATGCATGTCACTATTATTCTATACATATCTAGGGGAGTCATCACTCATGGGTGTAGAGATGGTACATGCTACCACTGAGATGGTGTAGGTCATTATAGAGTGTATGGAGACTACACAGATCTAACATAATTCCAATGTTGATAGGCGACAAATACCCTTTGATTTTGAGGATGGGGGAGACGTATTCCTACAAGTCTCTCCTAGACTATTGATAATGATATTTGTCTAGGGAGGTATGTTATCTATGAGTTTTTTCAAACCTGTCCTGATACAGCGTAGAGCTGGAGAGGTGGCATATGATGTGACTCTACTACTGTTGTTAGAGATGGTGCATGACATCTTCCACATATCCCAGTTGGGGAGATATGTGCATGACCTTTCTCATGTCATCGATCACGGCGAGCTGGAGAATGAAGACAGGGCAACATTTGTACAGTACTCGTTGGAGATAGATGATCAACATGAGAAGATAAATTATTGATGTTTGATTCCTCTAGTGAGTGTGTGTTGGACAAACAATATTCTCCAGGAGATCATGTAAGACTGGGAGGCTATGATTCTTGCTCAGTCCCACCATTTGATTGATTAGCCCTTATTTTGGCTTATAATAAAGTAAATCCCTAATGGTGGGGGAATTTTAATGCCCTATAATTTTTGATATATTTTTTTAAATTATATTGGATTATTCCAATACCATGAACATAAGTGGAACTTGATTCCATGGCTTGGTGATATAGGACAATTGTTTGTATTGTGTTATGATTTTAAATAACAAGCGAGATATGTTTTCCTAAAAAAATGAAATAACTCTTAAATGTATGCTCTGATAAGAAATATGAGGGTACCGTTGTGTTCATAGTAGTGGGTATACCCTAGGTGAGACATAGTATTATTTTTTTGGGTCTCTAGTGACAGAACCTGAAAATGGAATAACCATTAAAAAATTAATTAAATAAAATTATTTAAATTTTCAAATAATTATAACAAAAAAATTGTCGGAGATTGAAAATTTTAGTCAACCATTGAGCTTGTGAGGGTATGATTTTATTATACAGAGCCCAAAATTAGTCGACATGGGCCATCTATGGAATGAAGTCTTTTGGACTTGACAGTAAATAAAATAATTAAATAACGATTATTTTATTTCTGCTAACATATAAGTGATAAATCGAATTGGAAAAATAAAAGTACAGTTTAGATGGGGTGGGTGTGATTTTCATATGTGGGGATTATCATCAAATATCCCATCTCAAGGGAAAAAGTTAATTTTTTATGTTATAAGGGGAAAAAATTAACATAAAAGAATATTTTTTTTCGTAATTAGTTCGATGGAACCCAAAGATGAGAAAAATTTTTCTTTCCATTAATGACGTTGTGTAATGATTCTAAAATGAAAAACAATATAATTTTTTTTTCATAAATGAGACAAAAAATATTTTGTGACATAGTGTAATAGAAATACTCCAACATGTTTTCCCTATTTGATGGGATACCATGATTTGGAGATCGGAGATGGATTTTGAAAATATCTCTCAATCATTGGAGGATACCCATTGATGAATGAATAACAATGAAGTAAAATCAACCAAAACTATGATCCCTTCCACTCCTCTTCGAGATATATCACCCTTGAATATAGATAATGGACTTTCACAGACAAGTCTCCTTCAGCAAAAAAACATTCCTCTGATGAAACCTATTCTCTAGGAAGGGGTGTCTTCATTGTTATTTTAATTCATGTTCCTTCGTTATAAAATTACGAGTGTGATACAACCCACTAACAGGTTTATCCAAGTGCCATTTGTTCTTAAGGAAATGGGATTTCCATTTGTGGAGAGACTAGAAATTTTATCCATGTATTATTCTTAAACCTCATTCAAACCAATTTAAAAATTCTAACAATGACGGATCAGTCCAACACAAACAAGGACCATATCCCTACATTGTGGAAATTCTTGTGTTCATCATGGAAAATCCATTTGATCGATGAAAATGATATTTTGAACCCTTACTAGTGACAAAAATGATCTTAGGATCTTGGAGTGGCTCACGGGTCGGAAAACAGATCACTGGAGCATGTGCGGTGTCCCGCAGAAGGAACTTTCGGCATTCTGATGTTGGTGGAAACTGACAGTGGCTGATGTCAGGAGAAAACATACCATAATGGTGCTTTAAGGTTGTAGAAGTCATGGCCATCGGGGACCGCAGCTAGTGGGGGCCACTATAGTGCAGCAGGGTGGTACTGTTTAGACACCGCCTCAACGGGACCATCCCTCAGGGTGGGTCATGGCATGCACTAGCACATGGTACATGTTGGATTGTGTGTAGAAGTAGGTGTCCGACCATAGTTATCCATGTGCTACATTAACTAGATGCCAGCTTGGTTCTCAGGCTCAGCTAATGTTGGCCCACCAAAGCGGGCATGGCTGGTGTAGTAAAATGGGTCGTTGGGTGGCCCATGCTAGAGAAGTGTATGAATTCTGATGTGGGCTAGACCGGATTACAATCCTAGCCATTGTGACACCCGACAGAAAATGAAGCGGTCAGACAAAGTCGGATTGGGCCGGAGAATGCGGACTGGGTCGCTGGAGGACTCTGCAGGCGAGACCCATAGCATAACCGGGCCATTCCCAGAACGTCCCAATGGGCTGAGCTGAAGGTCCATATTGGATCAGTTCAGACCAGAGCTAATTGGGTCTGGATATATTGGAACTATGGGCCGGGTTGGGCAGGTCGGTATGAAAACATTGGACATGGTACGGATGCAACATGTCCGCAATTAATTAAATGCCAATATCATTCATTTCGGGCGTCCAATTGATGTCCCATATATGGCGTTGGGAACCTTTAGATGAGAAGGTACATTGAGTATTCTATGTGTGAGTTTTATTGGATGTATTGATATGATTGGTGGATTGAGAAGTAAGATATCCCTGAATCATGCGCCATGGAGAGAAGGAATCCTATGTTTTTCTATGACACGAATGATATTACGAGCATGACCATCATGGAATAATAGCCATATGACCTTGGTATTATAGTAGCCGAGTGGACCACAATTATCCAATAGATCAGCAAAGCATAGTGGTCAAGTCACCAAGTGGAACTTAGTTTCCTAGAAGATGAGTGGACATCAGTGGTCCTATTTTGGAGAAATCCTTGGTGGTGTAGTAGCCAAGCTTACCTCAATGGTCCATTATCTGAGTGGAACTCAGTGGTCCAGTTGCTCAGTAGACCTCAGTGGTCCATTGGATGAGAGGAACTCAGTGGTTCAATAGTAGAGAGAACCTTAGTGACTCATCAAGAATGATTCCCCCACTAGTACAAGTTATTCATCTCTATGAATGAAAACCATAGAATCTATAATTTGATATATAACTGGTGTGAGAAATCTTTGCTTCATGGTCTTGCTTTGTGGTTTTTACTTTGGGTTTTGTGGACCCCACTAATTATTGTATTACACACCCATTCATGGTATATTTCCACACATGTTGTCTCATGCAGGTGATCAATGATTCAATAGAGATATTTGTGGTCCGGGACTAGGTGGTGGTCAGTGAGACCGGTTGGACATGTGTACTTCTGATGCTACAAGAATCTACCATTTACCTACCATTTATGAAGGGTCTCTATTGGATGTACCGTGGAAGTTGTAACTTATATTGGTTTTTTGATCTCGTATTCTGGCCCATTGTACTTTCAGTTTGTATTGTATTCTAATTAGTTTTCTTAGTGACAAGTGTGGTTTACATTGTCTTTATGTTCGGAAGTTTGATATTTGTGCTTGTGTAGAGGTTTAAAGGAAATGACTTCCCTTTTATGGGATATGACTCCTTGATGCTAGTTTCCATACCTTGGCCTATAGTAGCTAGGCATGGTGCAGTCACGACACGAGCCTTAGGGGATGAGTTGTGACAATGTCGTCCCTCTAGAGCTATGATCGTATGGTCTATCAAACATAACCGATGATGTTGTTTGATGATCCAAGTGAAGTTTTTTAATCATTTTACAACATAGACATAGTAGATAACAAGAGTTATTTGATTTATATTTTTAATATGGTGTTGGGATTCCCTAATATGATGAGATCTCAAGGACACTAATGTTTTTCCCTAGTATGTACATGGAACCTATAAATTTTAAGGGAAGTGGTATAGGTGTACGTGATTGTAGATTTTCCCTTTGAACCTGAATCAATAACATGAGATTTATATCAATATAGTGATGATTATCATCAATAAACACGAATGATATAACATGATTATGCGATGTTGATTGGGAAACAAGTCAATCCATGTCCTTGTTCTTCTTAATCAGATTATATTGAGTTATTACTGGGAGGATGCAACCCCATGAAGATATCATAATGGATTCTTGTGATAACATCCCTTATGTATGAAATATTTTCAGTAATATGGGTTCTAGGGATCAACCCTTAGAATCCAAATATTATTTTTCAACATGGAATACTGGGGTTTACCTCCCTAGGATATAATGATACTTTTTGAATAAGGTATTTTCAAGATCACCTTTCTAGGATTCATTTTGTAACATTAAGATGTTGGGAGATATTGAAAGTGATTACTTTAATCTGATGACATTTCTTGTTATAAATTATGAAACTGTTATTAATTTATTGGTATTGGATTGGAGTCCTTGTGATACATGATATTCCAAGGGAATTGAGGATCTGGTTATGTTTTTAGTGATATATGATTCACATGACACCTAGAATAAGACTATTGATCCTTGAAATATTATGGTATTTCTAAAACACCAAAGGATCAATGATTATACATGAGATAAATGGAATCCTAGGACACTCCACATGATATTTCATTAGACTGTAAATATTTCGGATGCCTAGGATACTCCCTAGTATTTGATGATTATCTCAAAGTTGAGGAATGTATATGGGATCATGTGTTATGACATCTATTACCCATGAGGTGATATATTATTCAAAGAGACATTGAGGAACTGATCTATGATGTTTCAGTATGTCCTAGAAGTTAAGATATAAATTAGTATTGAATGTAGTATTTTATTTATTCGTACATTATTAATTTTATTATTTATGTCAAATCACATGTTCATACATTGTTTTTACAATTTATTTATGGAACTCCATTAGAAATACCCAATTTCATAGTAATACAACCCTTATTAGGTGTCCATCGAGCATGGGTACATGGGTAGAGTTCAATGATAACTAGTTATTTTGGGGAGAGTTCCAAAGGTCCAATTATTAAGAAGGTCATATCAGATGATGTGTAGATGATGATGTTTCTATAGAATGATTTTGTTAGTTGGGAAAGAGGAATATTTACTTCTAGTTTTTGATCATCATGTATTTTCTTGTGTTCCACTATTTTTTATATTTCTTTATGCATATTATTTATTATTTATCAAAGGCTACCCAATTTTGGTCCGGTTATTCATTTTTATTGATTTAATTTTTTCATAGACTATGAGGGTTTGTAGGGATCTATACATTAGGTTTATATTTTTTAACAATATCAAAAAAATAAATGGCTCATGATAATTTATTTGTAGATTTTGGATTTACCCTCATTATTCAACATTTATGGAATAGTCTCCGACAACTATTTTAGACCCTCAACTCTAGTTTATAGCCTCTATGTATGGGGAGGTGTGATTGAGATCCTATATCACTACCATATTATAGATACCCTATCTTTTTAAACATTAACATTAAATTAAATTGTGTAAATAATTAAAACAATATATAAATATATACACAAATATTATCTTAGTTCAGTGCCTTCAGAAGCATGGAAACATTAACACCCGTACATATGTGATATATATTATCATCTAAAAGGTTTTTACTATCTAGAACCCTTCTTATAAAAATAAAACATTAAACATAAAACATATATTCATAACATGGAGAAAGAAACATAAAAGTTGGTGACTTAAAATGCTCAGTAAGGGTAAACTAGGGAGATGTGTATGCATAATCTAGATAAAAAGGGTATGATAACAATATCATGGATGTTGATCATCATACCATTCCAATCAAAGATCATTTAAATAATCATGACATAAATCTGTTTAGTTCATAAGACATGAATCAGAAGTAAATATAGAAAATAAATAATGAAATCATAACATGAGAATAATACATTGAGTTGTGATAGATGCATAATCATTATTAATGATTTACATTGTAGTCAAGGAATATGTGTCAAGACTATATTAGTGGAAAATGTCCTTTACTTAACTAGGTTCACACCCCGTACCAACCATGTATTATCGAAATGAGTTCAATCCTAATTCTAGACATATAATACTAAATAAATTTCACTTCTTATTGTAGTCATGTAATAATGAACCATGTTCATTTCTCATTCTATCCATGTCTATCTCATGTGAAATAAATTTTTACCTAATGAATTTTAGGGAGATATATGTCCCACCCATCTCATAATTAAAACATATATACAAATTCGACCTGATAATTAATAATTTTTTTATAACCTAATAAATGAAATTGGTATCATAAACATGTAAACATATCATAATCTATTGAAAATGATATAGGTTTCTTAATAATTTAATCAAATGAATGACCTGTAAAAGAGAAAAAGATTTTATGAACATATAACCCATGAATAGAAACATGTTTCATGCTGACCATGAAATCTAGCATAACCCAATCATAGAAATAAAATTAAAAGAATCTTTAGATTATATCCTTTAATGTCATGAGTAACTTAAAAAATTGTCCTCTTAGATGGAATATAATTTTGAAATGTCTTTCAAAAACGTTTCCTAATAAAAATATACTTCTATCGATGAAAAAATATTATTAATACATAAAACCAATGAAAAATAATTTGCCTAAAAATTAAATTGAATACATATAGATATGAATTGAAATAATTTGAGAATAATGTTCATGAAAAAACTATAAAATAAATATTAAAATATAATAAATAAACTATTTTCTTTTAAAAAAATTTCAAAAAGTAAAAAGAATTGTTTGAAATGATTCAAAATTCATTTTCCAAGAAAACATATGAAAAAATCATGATTTTTCTATAAATATTTATATTAAAATACATTAAAAACATTTAAATAATCCCTGAAAACATTTTGAAAAAAAATTTCCATTAAAAAAGTATAATAACTATGGAAAATATTTTGTAAAAAGTGTCCCTGAAATTTACATTTAAAAAAATTATTCAAAAAATATTAATTTAAAATTTAAAAGTAATCTTCAATGAAATGATGGTATGTAAATTTGGAAATGTCATATGAGGTAAAAATAAAATTCATTTTTCACAATATAAAGGTTAGAAAAATTCCTTGTTAAGAAGTAGATAATAATATTACTTTATAAACATTTCTAAAAGAAAAAAGGGTAAAAATTTATTTTGAAAATTGTAGTATAATGGTATGATATTCTTGGTAAACCTATTTATAAGACATGGTTTTTAAGGAACATAGATTTGCAAATTAAGAGAGGATAATGTTATATTTTCATAAAAACTTGTTATTAAGAATATTATTTATAAAAGATTAGAAAAATGGTATCAAAACATGAATAAATCCCAAAGAACTAGATAAGAAGAATATTAAATAATATTCATAAGTGTTTTATCTTAAGATTTCATCAAAAGAACCATAAAAACTTACAATCTCAATTAACGATGATATTGTTTCAATAAAATATAAAAATATGGTATTTTGGGATCAAATACTATATGTAAGAAAATGAAATTAATTGATGATTTATATTTCATGAAATAAATTATAATAAATATATAAAATTAGAAAAATATGTATATAAACCACAAAAAAAAGAATGTATGTTCATAATAAAACATCTGTCTCAATGATAGAAAATTGTGGCCAAATAATCTTATTTATTTAATAACTTCTTAAAAAGTAAGCCCATAAAATAAATTTCATATAATTGAAAGTTAAAACTCATAAATTTATATATAATATTCATTAAATAAATCCATTATAATTATTGGAGCCACAAAAGAATTATGTTTGGTGGATAAATAATATATCTGATGGAAATAAAAACTAAGATGATATACCCTTACCCTATGTCATGACACTCTTATAACTCATGAAATACTCATGTATAATAAATATACAATAATTATAAACATATCACATAATTTTACTCTAAATTTTATAATAATATATTGTTTTATTATGACATTATATTAACCTCTTGTTAATAATTCTTGGTTAAGGATTCATGTTAGATATTATTCGCAATTTTTTTTCAAATGTGTCTAAATTTTTTATATCCTTGGTCCTTATATTTATATCATGATATCCAGAATGTAATCTATTATTTGAAAATTATTTTCATTTTTTAAATGTGTATTATAATAATCTACAGAATATATATGTGTGAAATACAATACCATATTTGTGGAGACGGTAAGTCGTACGTATGCTTAAATGAGGTTTCAATTTTTATTGTCATATTAAAAGAAACAAATAAAATGATATATATATATTGATATATATTTATAATATAAATAATGTAGAATTATAATTTTATATATAAAATATATTTTCACTAAAAAAATACTTAATACATTCCATGTAGTGTGTGAATGAATCACATTGCTTTGAGGGGGCTGTAGTCCACACATTCTCAAACGAAATAATCATATTTACATCAAATAGAAAGTAAGAAATATATATTTTAGAATAAATAAATAATAATAATGACATAATTAATATACTATATATCATTTATAAATATATTTTCTGTAATAATGTCTGTTGTGATAGGTGGTAATGGAAAAATTTATAATCATCATCTAGTGAGGCGGTAGTTCACTCTACATGTAAATAGTATGTTAATTAACCATTAGATGGAGGTATAAATAAGTTTAGGTCTAAACCATATAAAAATTAAATAATAGTATATTGGAGATAGTTTTTCATTAATATTATAATGGAATAAATATACTATAGTAGGTTTAGAAACAAAATAAAATAACAAATCTTGAAAGAAGATGTTACCTATTAACCGGGTAACTCCTTTTTGTTTGTTCAAAAAGGATTACTTGGGTTCATTTCTGCAACAAGTAATTCCTTAATGTGGAAGGTTGATGTTTTTGGAAGTGTATTTATTAAATATTTTCTTATCCAAAGTGGTTTTATAGGTGTGAATAAGAGGTAGAGTAGTTAACCTTTTATATTGAAGGAAAAGGACTCCCTTTGTATGTTTGAAAACAAGTTAGATGTAAAAACAATATTAACTAAAAAAAGTGATATAAATAAACAAAAATATTGAATGATAGGTTCATGGACAATTATTTGTGATAAAATTTATATTGTAAATATGTATAAGATATTTTTTGTTATTAAATTTATTGTTTCTCATTTAGTTCAACTTAATTTTACATAAGATAATTTAGTTAATTTTAATTACATTCACTAATATTTTTTCCAGAAACTATGTATTAAATTATTATAAATTATAATTTACTCTATTTCCAAATAATTAATCAAATTTACCAAATTATAATCGCATAAGTTTCAGAAAATAATTTATAATTAATCCCACAGTCGGGTCGACATTGCAGGTTTTTAATGTAAAATACATTCAAAAAATGTCAAAGTGTTTTAACCAAATTTCAAAGTTAAATGGATCTTAATGAACTAAATTAAATTAAATTATTAAAATATTATCTAAATATAATTTTAAAATAAATGAAAATATAATTGAATCATATAAGTAAATTTGATCAAATAAATAGTTTTGAACTAAAAATTAGTATTTTTCACTATTTATTATGAAATGAAACATTGTAGAAAAATAACAAAATAAATTATCCTTACATAATTTTTATTATTATATTTAATATATGAATTTTATATTCACATATTATTTCTATAAAATTTAGATATTTGGGATATTAAATGGGTTCTCCCTTAATTTTTGGAAAAACATCAATTTAAAAAATATGTGTTCTTAAGCATACAATTGGTTTTGTACTTATCAAACATCTATAAAATATCGTAAATGAATATCAAAAATATTTTATAGATTATATAAAATATATATTACATTAATATCACTCAATAATTTTATTTAATTTAATTTATTAGTGTGAATGATCTCTGTGACCACAGTAATAATAAGATTTCATTTTATATTCAATCATATTTCATATCCATTTATAATTAATTGGTAAGATATGAAATCATATTAAATTGTGTAAAACATTTATTTTCATAATTTAGTTATTAATATTCGTAAAAACTAATTTAATAGGTGGGTTATATATTATTATATTAATTAATAACATTTTCCTGATATACTATTGTTTTGTAAAAATAAATCTTATGTTTTATGCAAGCCATCAAGAATGTCATTATTGCAAGTAACACAAGATAATAAGGGTTCTCCATGTAGAGAGGTAATTTTTGTATTTTATATTGTTCATTATTATCTTGGGGTTGTTTATAACACAAGAAAAACATATTGTTTTAAAATAAAAATATATATCTTCAGTGTCACATAAAATTGATTAATATCCAAAAGGATAAATTATTTCCAAAAAGATCAAAAACTATTGGGGTGTTACATTTTATCCATCAAAAAATGAATTTAACACTATAAATTCATCTATTTTGTCATTGGATTAATAATTGAAATATTCATTCTTAGAAACTGACATCAAAAAATGGACACTATAACTTCCCATGAAAAGTGGAATCTTGAACCATTACAATTACCCAAAGTAGCATATAACTATGTTTCCACATATGATAACATAAGTTGGGAGTGAGGATTTGTCATCAAGGAAAAATGTCAATATTTATAGTTAGTGATTGATGTCATCAATCACAAATAGAGGGAAAAATCATATGAAATTTCATGGTCTCAATGTCCTATAAATTTGATTATTTAAAAGTCCATTATTTCAAAAAAATAAAGAAATTATGACAACATCTTTTCTTTTTATAATTATCACAGTGTTGAATAATTCTTTTATTGACCTAGAATATAAGTAAATATAATTACATGATATATTTATATAAAAAATCATTCATTATTTGTGATTTTATCATATTCAAAATCATCCATTACATAGTGTAATGGACATTCGGATATTAACTTTGAGGCATGAAGTGCTAAAATACACCTTTAGAAACTCTTAATCCCCATAGATGAATAAAAGTTATTACTATTTTCCTCTAACTACTATTCCAAATATATATAGTTAGTACACTATTCTATAAACATTAAAATTAACTCTATTGGTTCATAATTATCAATTATTCATCAAAAATAATTACTCATTAACTTACACATCACATAGTTTAGTGGTAGTCATAAAACCCTTATCGTCCTTTAGTCATGGGTCACAACCCACAACCCTACAAGGCATGATTGGATTTTATCCAATATACATGATTTCATTTTTTAAAAACAAGATAACATAATTTCCACAGAAAATAAGAAGGACATCCTTGAATTAAGGTTAATCAATAAATAACCTTTCAAACATAATTTTCAATAAAAACATGGTGCATAAATACATCCTTTGATGTTTAATAGAAACTTCCAATGAATGGTTAACCTTATAAAACATTGGATAGATTAAAATACAACCCTTTTGAAATAAATTCATGATATCTTCTTAACATTGATTCCCCCATATATCAAAATTTACTAATTGGTTTTCACATTTCAAACATGTGAATACCCCAATCATATAATCTCTTGAAACCATATAATAACGAGAATTAAAATAAATCCTTTTTTAAAACATTAATTCTTCATTATTAAATGTATACTCTATTTATTCCATAAATATAAAAAAAATTGTAAACAACATCCATGATAGAATAAATAACTTGTCAACATGTCCGTAATTAGTTCCAAGGTAATCAGTTCCCTCCACATTAATTATTAAAATATCACATATCTTAATCCAGACAACATTGTCATAACGTAAAGAAAATATAAAGGGTTATCATTACATTAATCATCTGTTTTTCACTAACATCAGTTTCCTATTATATGACATTTATATTCCATTAAAACAATTCAACATGTTATTTTAAATCTATTACGAAAAATCATAAACTAAAAAATCCTTATGTATTTCACCTTTCATTATTATTTATCCAAAATACCTAAATCAACGATTACTACATTCATAAACCATTGATATGGCTACCTAATCATAATGAAACTTTACTTTCACATTTCATCTATATTCTCTTCATCATCAGTACTGTAAAAATAATTCATACCACTATGATGATCCTTATGAGGAAATTTACTATTGGGGAATTTATTTGCAAAATGACAATTTATTCCACACATAAAACAATTATCCATAAATTTTTTCATAAGGAGCCCAATATTCTCATCCATTTCTTTAATTGAGATTATCGTTTTTTCCTTGTAGTCACATTCCTTATGTCCTTATTTCCCACTATATAAACAACTTCATTTTCCATATTGACAATCACTAAGTTGAGTCTTTACAAATTATTGACACAATGGAATGAAAATATTTATTCCCCATGTTATAGCTTACCCATATTCTCAGAAAAATAATTCACTCTCTTACATGGAGAGTTTGAGTGTTGGATAAGGTGGAAATTATTATTCATGCTCCATGAAAAATGATATGGAAGATCAAAAAATTTCTCACTATCATGATCATCCCATACCACATATAATCAACAAATCTTCTATCACATTCAATTTCTGTCTCGTTCCTTCCAGTTCTATCCATTGACTATGTTGAAAATCAGTGTGAGCATTACAAATCATATAGGAAAAAAAATATCATGAAAATAATTACTTATAGGATTTATAAATCATGAAATAATTTTCAATCTATGAGAACATAGGTTCATCCTAGTTTATCCATATACAACATGTATTTAAATCCTTCTTGATGGTTCATGAAGAGTATCAAAATTCATAAAGCACAAGACCCAAGATTTTCAATCAAGGTTTGCAGTGAGGCCCGTTGTCATGAACCATATTTCCACGAGTTTGGATTAGAACACATTGTTGGAGTTTATACCCCTAGATACATTTATTCCAGAGCCACATCAACTTATAGTATTCACAAAAGCTTTTTTCTATGAAAGAAATAACTATATCCATTAAAAAAATTCTAGAACATTTTCATAAAATTTAAAACATCATTATAACTATCCTTAGTGGAAGCCTTAGACATATAATTAGAAATGTAACTTGGGATATCAATAATGTTTTTTCATCATAGTTTAAAATGGTTAACTAATCCCTATTTATGATACTAACATTAATGACCCTATATTTACAATAATTACCATTTTTTATCATGTGTGGAATATATAAAACATTATAAAAACAAATACCCACAGACCATATTAGACTAGTTCCTTTGGATAAATAGATACATGAACACATATACATAAGTGGTCTACATTATCTACAACCAATTTATTCTTGACTAGTACACTTTTTAGACACATATAACATAAAGCATGCCTTTCTAACCAGTGGAAGGATACATTAAAATGGATAAACTCAAATGCTCAGTAAGGGTAAAATAGGGAGATATGAATGAATAATCATCAACATAAGGTTATCGAAACATGATCATAAAAATAGAATATAATTACATGCATATCAAAGATCGTATACCTGAATCATTGCATAAATATTATAATTTATAATAAATGAATCATATGGAAATAAATAACATAATACATGAATGAATAACATGTGAATACAATATATAATTTTTATAGGAACATAATCATAAATAATGATTTCCATATTAGTCAAGGAATTGATTTAAAGACCAAATTAGAGGAAAAATCCATTTACTGAACCGTGTTCACACTCGATTCCATGAATATATTAAGGAACTGAGTTCACTCCCCTTTCATCACTAAAATACTGAATTGAGTTCATTTCTTAATCTAATTTTTTAATATGGAATATTTTTTATTTCTATTTATATCCATGTACTTATCATGAGATATATAGATTTTCACATTTCATTTGAGTGATATATATGTTACACCATTTTCATAATGACACATACATAAATGTGGCACAAGATCATAAAGAATCATATAAAAACCCATGAATTGAATTGTAAATCATGAAAATGAAAACATATATTGACATGTGAAAAAAGATACGTAGTAAATAATAATTTCATCAAAATCATAACCCTCAAAAGAGAAATAGATATCATAATCATATAACCCATTAAAGGGAAATGGAGTTCATACATACCAGGACATTAAGAAGAAACCATTCATTGAATTAATATGAGTGAAATCATTAGATAATTTCCAATATGGGTAGGAGTAACGTCAAGGGTTTCCATCATAGATGGATATTAATGTCAAAATTGTTTTCTATAACATTTTTTAGTAAAGTATCCTTTATTATTTAAAAACATATTTTTAATACAATGAACCACTTGAAAATTATATATATATAAAATACCTTGAAAAAATATACAGATGACATGAAATAATTTTAAATCAATTTTTATTGAAATCATGTCAAATAAGTTGTAAAAATTTTAAAAAAAATATTTGTCTTGGAAAATAAGTTGAAAACATATAAATAATTATTGAAATTTTTTTGAAATCATTTTTCTTTGAATAAATATGAATGATTACTAATACTTTGAAGTAATATAAATAAGGCATGAAAAGATTCTAAAAAATAATTTCCATGAAAAAAATTAAACAATATAGAAAATATTTTGAAATTTTTTTCCTTGTAAACTACTTTTGAATCCATTTTCTTATCAACTATACATTTAAAAATTACAAGGAATATTTAATGAATAAGCTATGGGAAAATGTGTGTATACCATACAAGGTAAAAAGAATATTACATTTTCATGGTAAAAATCCTATAAAATTACTTCTTTGTAATGTGACAAGAATATTCCTCTAATAAAAATGTAAAATAAAAAAAGGGTAAAAATCCATTTTATTTATAAAAGTATAATGATATAGTCTTGTTGGAAATTTTTTTTAGAAATCTTGTTTTTATGGAACTTATATTTTCAATCTAATAGAGGGTAAAGCTAAGCCTTCATAAAAATACTTTATTAACAATATTATGTGAAAAAAATATAAAAATGGTACCAATACAAGAATAAATCATGAATAACTAGAGAAGAATAAAATTCGTGATTGTAATTGAGATATGGATCATATGATTTACTCAAAAAAATTAAACAATCTCAATAAACGATGAGATTGCTTCAATAAAAATTCACAACATGGATACTGGGGATCATATAATCGAAGTAAGAAAATGAAATTACATTAACTATAAAATTTTCTGAAATGATATTAATTTAATATCTAAAATTCATATATAAGTATATACATCACAAAAATAATGTGGGTTTATAATAATACTTGTATCTCAATGAAGGAAAATTGTGACAAATGTTTCTTACCGATTTGGTAGCTTTGGAAATATTTAACCCATGATATAAATATCATAGAATGGATATGTAAATAGACATAAATATAATTATATTATTCATATAACACATCCATGGGTAGTATAAACACAACATAAATGTTATGTGTGGAGAATAAAGCATGTATCTTAGAGAAATAAAAAGTGAGACAAAATCCACTTAACATTTGTCCCGAATCACTTCGTACTCATACAAAACTCCTTTATAATAAAAATAAATTTTTAATACATATATCTTATAACAATATGATTTCTAATAATATCACATATTGTTTTATTATAACATTATATTACACTCTTATTAACTATCCTATTTTAATGTTTCACTTCAGGTAATATCTTCTCTATTTTTCGCATGTCTCATTATTTGTTATAATATTGAAAATTACATTTATCTCATGAGATACAAAATATAGGAACACAACATAAATAAAATATATATTCATTATTTTTTTATTATAATAATTTATATTATATATATTAATATTTAATGGAATACACCGGTCGTGGAGACAAAAAGACATACAAATGAATGAACAATGTTTCCCTTTTTAATATTATATTGAATGAAATAAAAAAATATGTGTAAATATGTGTAATATATCATTAAAATATAATTAAATGTTTTATATATATTTTAAATCCAATAACATCTTTAATTCATTCCATGTAGTGTGAGAATGACTCACATTGCTTTGAGGGGGAGGTAGTCCACACTTATTCAAATGAAATTATCATATTTACACCTACTGTAAAGTAAGAAGATATGTTTTTTAAAATGAATAAATATGATTAAAAAAATAAGAAAATATAATATATGAAACTATATAATTATATAGTCTATAATAATTTCTAATATGAGAGGCAGAAAAGGAAAAATGAATAATTATCATTCATTGAGGTAGTAGTTCAACGTACGTGTACACAGTATGTTCGTTACCTATTATATGGAGGAGTTTGTTAGTTGAGGTCAAAATATTAGCATAAAAATCTTGGTACATTGATGATACGAGTTTTTTTTATATCATAATGGAATACATAGATTTCAGGGGGTGGATAAAGAAAATAAATGAATTGAACTTGAGAGAAGATGTTACCTCTTTATAGGGTAACTGCTTTTTAATTGTTCTAAAAGGATTCCATTGTTTGATTTTTTCCCATAAGGAGGAATCAATGATGAATGTATGGTTTTTTGTAAGTGGTTTTGGAAGATCATGGATGAACCAATGTTTTTTGAGAGGTATGAAGAAGTGTGAGAGGTGATGGCATTTTATATGGAAGTAAAATTGCTCACATGGTATTTTGGAAAACATGATTGGCGAACCCTTGTTTTTACCTATTGAATTTATACTAAAAAAAGTAAAATCATGAATTTAAGGATAGTGGATGAATCTTGGAATAAAAATGGGTGTTGTACAATTTTCTATGTCATTTTAGGTCTTAAATATAATATTTAGTCCTTAGTTAAGCTTATTTATTCTTAAATTTATGTAATTTATTTTAATTACTATCATTAATTATTTTTATAAAAAACAATTTTTAACTTTTTTCAAGTTATAAATTTTGCGTATTACAAAAATTAAATCCATTTATTAAATTATAATCACATAAATGGGAGAAATTAATTTAAAATTAATCACACATTCAGGTTGACGATGATGGTTTTTAAAGTAAAAAAATTCAAGATATTTCTATGTTTTTACGCCCAATTTCAAAGTGAAATTGATCTAAATGACCTAAATTATTTTAATTTTCAAAAATATTATCTAATTAAACTTTTAATCATATTTAAAATATATTTTTACCATAAAAATATATTTTATTAAAATGTTTATTTGAACTAAAATTCTATATTTTTAACTACTCATTAAAAATGAAACCAGATAGAAATACACCAAAAAGGTATTCCTAATATTATATTTATGCTTCTAATTCATATATGATGTTTATTTTGACATATTAAGTCTATAAAATTTCCAATATTGGTATTTAAAATTGGTTCTCCATTAAATGGAAATAAAACTACAGTTATAATATTATATGTTTTTAAACATAAAATTGGGTTTGTTCTTATCATACATGTATTAAATATATTGGAAAAATATAAAAAATACTTTATCAAAAACATATAAGATATATTACATTATTATCACTCAATAAATATATTTAAATTAATTTTTTAATGTAAAATAGCTTAATGATCAAAAATAATAATAGTTCCTTTTACATTTAATCGATTATCATATTTATTTATATTAATAAGTATCATTTGAATTCGTAATATTTTATTTAAACGATTTTTTTTCATAAATTATATAATAATATTCATAACCACTAATTTAATAGGTTGTTTATATATTATTGTATTCTATAATAATATTTTGATGATATACTATTGTTTAATAAAACATGATGTTGAGTTTTATGAAAAGCATCGAGGAATTTCATTCTTTCATGTAACAAAAGATAAGATTAGTGTTATTTGTAGTGATAGGTAATGTTTATGATGCTTGTTTGGAACAATTAACTCAATGTTTTTTATATCACAATCCAAACATAGTTATTTAATATAAAATAAACTATCTTTAGTGTTTCCTAAAATGAAAAATATAAAAAAGGATAAATTAAATCTTAAAAAATAAATCAAAAAACATGGGGTATTAAACATATAAGATCAATTTTAGTTATACAAGGAAATTTTTTATAAACATAATTTTCTATGATGTATAAACATAAAATCAAAAACATTGTTCTTGGATTGATGACCTTCAAATATGAAAACAATGTTACTTATAACGTGACTTTAAAATAAATAACCTGTATTCTTTAATATAACCAAGAAACATGTGTCGTGATTCCCTATAGTGTGATTTGTATGAATCCCCAGTCATTTGACTGATTCTTATTTCAAAACACCATCTCTATCCGGAGATGAAGTTAAATTATAGAGCTCCTGTCAATTAATAATTAATCCATATCATTGTCAATAAATGTGGAAATAAATGTATAATAATTAATTTATTGACACATAGAACTTACTATAACTGTACTCATTGAATACATGGAAACAATCAATAACAACCACAAAGGGTAACCCATATTGTATATAGGAAGAATAATATGAACATATCTTAAATTTATAATAGATTCTCACTGGACGACAACTCCATAGTGAGATCATATGAACTCATATCTTCTCACCTAGAAAAACAATCAATCATTACCTCCATATGTGAATGATAGGATTCAAACCGTTGTATTGTGGTAGAATTTTATTATATTTAGTTAAAAAATATTAAATAATAAAAATTAATCATGATTAAAAATATATTTTCCTCAATTGATAGACATTAAAAGTATATAAATATAATATAACAAAAAAGGGTTATTATGTATCTAAAAAAACTAATTGAATATTTTTATTCAAATATGTCACGAATAATGCAATTGATGTTACAAAAACAGTGTGACATATTATGAATAAAAATATTAGTTTTATACATAAACATTATAGTTTATTATTAATTGATATATTGTTAATAAATGTTAAAAATTTATTGATTTATTGATGATTAGAATGGTTTCGATAATGGAAAAAATAGTTTAATTTTATTTTCTATCATAGAATGAAATCAAATTAATTTTTTTTAGAAATAATATTTATTATCTTCATCAACATATGTTATCAACTAAATAACTAAAATATAAAATTCCATATTGTTTATTTGAATAACCAAATTATTAGAATATGTTGGTGAGGAGGTTTTCTCACCTATCAGAAATATTTATAGAAATATAATGTCTATCAATTCAAGAAAAAATCATGTTTTTCATTCAAATATGAATCACCATCATAAATTCTGAAATAATTTTATATTGTCCATGATATATAAGGATGATTGAAAAATTCAAAAAAAGCTATTTTTTATTGGTTCATTATTAACGTGGTGGAGGGAATAAAAAGTGTAAATGGTTTGCTCAAATTGAATAATAATAGTCCAAGTGACGGTAGAAAAAATAGATAGTTCTTTATAAAGGCGACCATAAAGTACATGGGATCTATCGATGATAGATTCATTTATATGAAATATTTTAATAATTTTTTTTTCATTGACACTAATATAACATATTCTAATTTATATAGTTACTATCTCAGATTAATTGAAGTATCTAGAAGATTTTATGTATTTATAAAAATAATTCATATAAATTATATTAAAATGATTTATTTGTTATTGTTTATAACTGTTATTATTTTGGTGAAAATATAATTTAATTGTGGCCACATTGTAATGTAATGAATAAATACAAGCAGTAATTGGATGGTATTTGTAATAAATAAAAAGGGGGGTATTAATAATCCTAAAAATAATTTTTTACTGTATTATACTTGTTTGAAAACATTTTAATAACATGATATTTAATATCAGGTATGCTGTATTGGAAATATTAGATATTTTTATAGGTTTTTGGAAGTTTATTTGGTAATAGTAGTAAAATTAATCTATTTGATTTTATGATATACTATTAAAAATAATCAATGGGTAATTAATTTCTATCCAACTGTAATATATTGAAATTTTTTCTGATAATTCTAAACTCCCATGTTTTGTATTGGTTGAGAAACTTTTATAAATAATTATTATTTATTTAAGTGTTTATTATGTTTTTTAAAACTTTATATCAGTATAACATGTCTTGATGAGTAAACTAAAATAATTTTCAAAGTTTTCATAAAATATGAAGATATATTTTGTTCATCTCCCGTGGGAAGATGTCATAGTGTTAATGAAGTTGATAATTTCTTTTGATGGGTCTCAATTTTCCATTCAAAAATATAAAATTCAATACAATTTTTATAGTTAT
This sequence comes from Viscum album, assembly GCA_963277665.1. Classification (NCBI taxonomy): domain Eukaryota; kingdom Viridiplantae; phylum Streptophyta; class Magnoliopsida; order Santalales; family Viscaceae; genus Viscum; species Viscum album. Next base: position 1,183,695,150 of record OY728159.1, read on the forward strand.
AATATCCTATAAACACTATATTATAAAAATAATAATCATGTTAAATTAAAAAACCTCACATTTTTTCAATATAAATATAATTGATTTTATGGAAACATGAATATTTTTTTCATATGATAACATGGATTCAATTACTTTATTTATGATTGAGATTAACAATCATATACAATGTAGTATTGATAAATAAAATATCTTGGTTCTATAAAGGTAAACTTAATATATTATTTTATATAATGACATGATAATAAAATTATCATGCATTAATTGGTTTATTTAAATGTAGTTTTAATAATGAATTTAAATTTAAATTTATAAACATTAAATGATGATAAATATGAATAATATCATATAATTTCAATATAATACATTATAAGAAGTTGATATAAACAAAAATAAGTTGAAGTTCTTTACAAAAAAATATTTTTTTAAAACGTTTCTCTAAATAGATGATAGAAATTCACCATCATTTTAGGTAAGATCTGAAAATTAAAATGTTTTCATGTAGTAAAATTTCAATATTTTAACATAATATTAGATTTGATATCTATCTATTATTTTTAGATATTTCACTATAATGGTACCATGTCATTTAAAATTTTGAAATTATATCATAGTATACTATGTGACACTAGAGGGATATCTTGTCTACATTAAACGTGATGTAATCTTGTACTGATTTTGCTGGTTTAGTTGACATAATCAAAAAAATATTCATTCTTTTTTATGTATAATATGAAAACATATAAGAGTAAAATATATATAAAAAGGGCTAAATAATAATATTATTTATTTTTTTGGGAAATAACACCCATAATCTATAGTGTGGTATGTCAGATCAATATTTCATCAAGGAATTGATATTTTTTGAGATGAACACATCGAAATGACAATGTGTAAATTTAACGATAAAAATAGTGAGTATTAAATTTCTCCATTAAATTTTATTTTTATATGAAATAGACATATAGAATCACTGCATTAATAATAATTCAAAATTTAACATACCATATTTTTTGTATAAACCTTATGATAATAAACATTATTGGATTATCTTGATTATTTTCTAAAACATAGAATAATTATTCATATATTCTTCATGAACATTTTATTAAATTAATTTACATCCTACAGCCACTATACTCTTACCCATAGCCTTTTGGTTAGGGGTTTAAATATGGATTCACACATATCTCAATACTGTATATATTACGATTGATGATTTTAAATTTAAATTTGTTTTCATTATTTTATTACTTCAATAAATACATTGATAATAATAGATATTCACGTGTTCTATCATAAAAAATAAATAATATTCAAATGGAATATAATAAAAAAACTAAACAAATATACCTAAATTTACCCTCTATTAATGTATTATTGTATTTCAAACAATAATGAATATTTTGGTCTATTATTGGTATAATTATTTTTCTTACATAATGAAAATGCATGATTAATTTTAGTTTTTCTTTATTTCTAACCAACCACCGATAGATATTTAAACAATGTGTTTATTATTTTTTCACAAAGCTAATATGATATGTATTATCAGTCACATATGATACATATAAAATATCTTAGGTAATAGTGAAAAAAGTTATTTCCCCATTAGTATTTTATTAAATAAATACCCCATATTTGGAATAATAATATCAATCATATTTCATGGATATGTATTATAATGATCTTTGGTTATGGATGTTTAGATAATATTATATTCATAGTGGATATTTTTTGATAATGATAGCATCATGTGGTGTTTTTTGGTCACAGTATAACATATTGTTTTTATTTAATTTAAATTTTATCCTTTATAAAATATCTTAAATTTTTACTTTTTCTTGTAATTTTTATGATGTACTTCTCATTATGAACAGTTTTTCTTCATAGATTTTTGATCTGGTAATAGAGATGGAGGTGATTATCTCTATCTGTGGTCAAGGTTTAATGATTTTAACATACATTATTATTGAAATTTAATTAGTTATTTTGACCATTATATTGATACAAAATATTTCAATTTTTTATATGAAATCATTTAAGGTTCTATTATGTTTTTTCATATTGGTGGATATTTAATTTTGAAATAGAAAAGATTAAATAAATAAAATTAATTTTTTATATTCATTAGGTAAATAACCAATTGATCTATTGGTAAATTTTATTTGTTGGGTTTGTTGAGAAAATTTATGTAATGAAGTGTGTGTAGATTCATAGTTCTAATAAATATCCCCTATACAATTAGATGATTTATTATTATGTTATTCAGTTCTTATTCATTGACCTAATATAGATTTTGGAAGAGAATGGATGTCTAACTCTATTCTATAGATTATCTAACCCAGGATTGTAGAATATCTGGTTGCAGAAAACTCTATTTTTAAGAGTAGTGTATTAAAGTAATTTTGGGGGATAAAAATACTAATAATATATCCAAGGTGTCTAGTCTTGAAAACCTAGATTAGAGGCCTCCTTCTATTCATTTTAACTATTAATCATTCATCCATCATATATTCATCAATCCATCCATGTAAACAAGTTCCCTGTGTGAGGTTTTAAATAATCAATTTTTTTTATTATTTATTCCTAATTTTTAGATGATTTAGTTTAATAAGACAAGGCTATGAAAATTTGAAATATTTTAAATATTTGATTATTTTTTCTTAGTTATTTACATATATCATTTTCTAATGTTAATGAATTACATAAAATGTTATCACCATATACATTCCCATTATTATTATTATTTTTCTACATTTATTTGATAAATTAATTGTATATATTCGGGTCCTTGGGATTCAGGTACACTGAATAGTATTTATGGTTAAAAAATAGTGGTTAAGCATGGGTAGTAGACTCGTGTATATTTTTGTATAAGGACTCAACCATAAAAATTAAAAAATCATGAGTCTTATGTCTAGAATTCATTCAATTAACTATTTTAAAATTTATGTTTCAATTTTATTTTATTTTTTCAATGACTCCTACATAACATAAATATAGTTTCCAAAATTGAAAATACAAATTATTATCAATTTTTACCATTATATTAAACGTTTAAAAAGGGTCACAATTTTATTTACTAAAAAATGATCACAACATGATTCATGTAATCTTATTTATCCATATATGTCATAAGAACCAATAAAAAATAATTTAACTCCTGTGTTTATCAGTAAAATCATAGAAAGTAACATAAAAAAGAAAAAAAATAAAAAAACTCATTAGTCAATGAAAACATTAAAAAAAATTACATTTTCCAAATAAAAATTGGGATCAAAACAGAGTTCTTATTACCTATGAAATCACCTTCTCTGCGAAAATATTTTTATAAAACATTATATAAGAGGTATTGAATAGAATAATCTAATTTTTTATGAATAATGAGGATTATAAAAATGTCCTAACAAATTTATACATCTTCACCCTTAAAAGATGTTTATAACATCCATTAAACATGAGATCATTATAATACATTGATAAATAATTAAATATCTATAACACCCCATAAAAATAATAGATAAAACATGTAAGTAAGATGGAGAATGATTTTTCATATCATTGTTACAAATGCAATGACCACACAATTGACTTCTATAAAGAATTCATTAGAGGGATATCACAGTCCCACCTAACCGTGGTTTGTCATGAGAAAACCCATTCTCAGTTATAAAACATAAAAACATGTCCTTGGTATATAATAATAATAATCATCCATTGTTTAAATGGATCCAACCATCATAAAAACATTGAAAATAATGATACTCTTATCCTAAAACAGGAAAGATATAATTTCCATAATTAAAATCATTAAAATATTCTTTCCCCCATAAGAAAAAATTTCTTGAATATGAAATGTTAATTCCTAATTAATAATCTTTATTAAATTGACCATAACGTAGGTAGTAATGGATATTTTTGAAGAAAAAAAATGAAATATGGTAAAAGAATTAAAATTAAAATTACTATTATAACAATATGAATTGGCATTATCGCCATATTAGTTAAAATATAATATTTCATTTTCATTTTTTCTAAAACATTCCAAATAAAACATGAAAAAACATTCATTTTGACATCGATTTAATATAGTCAAAATAGTCATAATGTCTCACTTAATAATATTTTAAATCCATTTAAAAATCATCGAACAAATAATTTTATAAATATGGATATGAAAAGAAATGATTTTATTAAGAAATCCATTAAAAAATTTATCTTAAATTATTGCCCCTTACCTCAAGTCCAACTCATCATCTATGTTATTTTTCATCCGAAATAATAAATCTATTTAATTTATTCAATTTATTTAACATATTTTCACACATGTTATTCATTATAGTATCTTTTAAAAATATATAAAAAATTATTTAATCATTGAATCTCAATTTGGATATTTTAATAGTATTCAAATTATATATCCAAAATGAAATCACTATCTTAAAAATGGATATGTGTATTTATTTTAGTATCTCCAAATATAAATTAATTTCATTATAATAATTTTTATAAGTCAATAATTCTTAAAACCATTCATGAAATATGGTTATAAAATATTATCTACGTTAATGTAAGCGAGATTGTAGGTCATACAAACAGATGAGTAATGATTCAACTATTCAATGATTATTATTGAAAAAGGAATGTATTATTTATTTTTATATAGTATGATAATTATATCATGAATACAATATTTTTTCATTAATTATAATTTTATATATCATAAATGCTATGTTGTCATATAATAAAAAGAGATCACATTATGGAGGCGGCAGTCCAAAAATATTAATGAGAGAAATAATAATTTTAAGAGAGTGGAGAGGTATGGATTGAAATTATAAATTATCATTAGTGAATGAAAACTATTTCATCAATTTCATATATAGTCAGTAATTGTAAATTTAAAATTAGTCATTAGAGGTGATGATGAAAAACAAATTACATTGGTTAGAAAGGTCTTAGTATTACATAAACAAGCATGATAGTTTTATTACCTATTTAATAGAATAAGATATTTATTAATAATATTACATTATCAAAATAATGTATTAGTATATTTTGGATACATATATATTGTATATTAAGGATCATAGAATAATTGAAGGAGATAGAAATACAACATTATTTTAGGCATTTATTAATGATAAAAGGACATGAATTATTCCAAATATTCATATGGAAAATCGATCATTTTCAAATGATCCAGTGGTAAATGTAGGTATGGCTAAAACCTATATTCATTATTTTCCTTCTAATGTTAATCTGAGTATGCATGATGGTTACATAGAAGTTCATATTGATCTCTTTGGTGATATTCATCGTGTGGTGTCTAATGATGTCAATGGTTTTTTGAGGGGTATACCTGATGAAAAAGAGATATTTGTGGTTGTATAATCACAAAAGTAGACCATCTCCCCTAGCCGATATGGTTTTCCCCCATCATTCTATGTTTTTACTTTGTATATAAAAAGGCTTTGACTGAATTGATCTATGAGTTTCTTCATGGAGGTTCTTTATTGAGGGTGGTATGTAAAATGTGCTCATGTTGTTTCCAAAAGTGAAAGACCCATTATCATTCAATCAATTTCAGCCGATAAAAATGTGTAATGTATCTTATAGAATCATGGGTAGAATGCTTAACAGGGTAGTCTCACGATTCCTCAATGAATGGCTGGAAGATGAGCAATATGGATTTATTAACAGAAGGTCCCCTGAACCATCCATTGGTATCTCTCAAGACAATATTGTGGAAAAAAATAAGGGTTTAAATGTGGCTATAATATTCATATGGATAAATATTATGATAGGATGGAATGTGGGCATATTAATAGGCTAATGGATTATTTTACTTTTTTCTACATTAGTGCCATATTTATTTTTTAGGAGATTTATCTCACCATTGTTCTCGGGGTTAGTTATTGGAAAAATAAATGGTTTTTTCAGATCAGTTTTTAGCATAAGAAAAGGGGATATAATATCTGTAAATGTTCTCTTAATGGTCTAGGATGATCTTAGTAAACTCTTAGAAAATAATTTCATCAATAGACGCATCAAAACATATAAATACAGGAACCAGGTCAATAGAATCACTCACATTATATATGTAGATTAAATGCCCATTTTAACAACATAAGATACATATTTATTAGAGGTCTTAAAAAAGTAATGTATGATTATTTTAAGTGAAGTGGTGAGAATATAAATTATTTATATATTTGTATATTTTTACCATGGTCATGTTCATAATGGCGCTTAAAAAATAGAAGTTTTGTTGGGTATTTTGAGAAGGATGTTCCCTTTAGTGGGTCTTGGAAGTCCACTTTCTCTAAGTAGATTGAGAATCATACATTTTGAAGGGTGTTTAAAAAAATCCACAAGTAAGATCAGTAATAGGATTAACTATTTTCTTTCATTTGGGGGATGAATTATCTTGGTTAACTGCATTCTCTCTTTGATCCCAATTCACATTCTATTTGTTATCAAGGTTCGTAGTGTAGTTTTGATAAATATTGAAAATAACATGAAATCATATATTTGGGACGCTCATGGATATGGAAGGATCCACTGGGAGTCTATGAATGAAATGGAAATTCCTGTGAGTAATGGGGGTATCAATCTCCACAATGTGGAAGGTTATTTGGCCTGCCTCTAAGAAATGTTTATTTGGGATGTTCTTGATGGTCGCTCCATGTGGAGTAATTTTTCTAAAAATAAATATAGAATGAAACAGGATTCTATAAGGGGTAATATCTCTTGCCTATATAAATTTAAACATTATCACATCACTACCCTTAATCAACATTCATAGTAGAATATAGAAAAAGTTTATATTAATCATGGTACAACAATTGGACAGGTCCTGTCCACAGCTTTCCAAGATGCCCAATGCCTAATTTTTCTTTTTCTCAAGAAAGTGAATAACATGATTTCATACACTCTATTATCAACCAATAACAACAATTTTTGTTTAATATCATTGGCCTCACCATGAATGTCGGTTTTCTAGTTTTTACAAAGGCTCATACTAAGATCTTCTCAGATAGTTGTTAGAGAAGGGTTATCCCATATTTTAGTAAGAGAAATCATGTTCTGTATTCATATAGTTATAAAGAGATTCTTTTCAACAATAATTTCATTCTATGGATGATGTATAAAAAATATATTCTTATAGATGTTCTTAATAGTAGAATGGGTGTATAGATGGCATCAAAATACTTGTATTGCATGACCACTATTATAGAAAAAACAGAACATTTATTCATTGGGGTGACTGGTCCTAGATAGGGTATACATTATTGGGTACTAAAATTGGTATTGATATCAAGTATGTAAATGGTATTGAAATGATCTTGAATTACACTCTCAATGTTGGATTAACTAAAAATTAACGTAATGCCTTCTTGGTGATCATTGATGTGGTTTTGTAGACATTGTGGAGAGAATAAAATAATTCTCAACATGAATGTATCCAAAGTTACTCGCCATCCATGAAGGTATGGTTAAAGTGTCTTGTGGATGCATTGGGATCTCTGGTTAGAAAATGGAATTAATGTAATAAATCGAGCATGTTTTTTACTACATCTAGGTGGTTTTATTTTTCTCAGGGAAATCATGTGATTCAATGAAATGGAAGATGGGTAAGATGGATTCCACATGTTATATCTACTAAAATGAATGATGATGGGTCATGTTCTCTTGGTGTGATGCGAGGAAGGGGAGTGATTTGGGATATCAAAAGATACATAATCAGTTATTTTAGAAGCTAATATGGTTGAGGACACTCTACCAAAGGAGAGGTCAGAGCTCTTATTTGGGGGATTGAATATTATAAAAAATTCAATTTATCTCATTCATTTATTGAAATAGATTGTTTAGTGATATATAACTCCATACATGAAAATAAAAATACCAAATTTTCTATTGATTAATTTATTTGAAGGTGTCTCTGATATATTCATGGTGGTGTGTCTTTCAAACATACATAACATGAAATAAATAAATTTGCAGATTTTCTAGCCCCTAGGAGAATTCAAAATTATGTAAATGACGAGGAAGATTATCTAGAAACTAGGTACCATTTATAACAATGGAATACACTATATTATTTTTTGATTCACAAAAAATATTTATAAACTAGTAAAATACCTAACATAAATTGAACATTTTATTCATATAATCCATAATCATAAAGAACAGTTTTCTTTGTGAAGTATTTTCTACAATTCCTTTATTATGGATTGTAATGACTATTCAAATTATCCTATGAATATCCCCTGAGAGTGTCATAACCATGAGTGCAACATGTCTTATTGTCATGTACCTGGATACCCCAGGTCAAGCCCGAGACTCTTTGTTAGATTTTTCCCTCTTAGGAACATTTGTGCCAGAGCTGCCTCTACCTGCTCGTATCCAGACTATGATGTATTTCTTGGTAAATTTGAAAAATCTGTACATTACAAAAATTATAGGATGTTATTCAATACTAATCCAAATTTTCTATCTTAGGGTAATGTTATCTAGTCAGATTCTTTCTAAATATAGTTCGCATGGATTGTAATAAACCTCCTCTAATACAAATTTTGATTCCCTGACCCTAGATACCCAGTGTCCATGTATTATTACATATCATTTTCATGATCATAAGGGATCGAATCCTGAAAGACCGACCTGTTTAGTTATCTTGGAAGTACTTGATATATACATATGTTTTACATTACATTATGAAATAAAAAACAACAACAATCTGTTTCCTTTTAACACAATCATATCCCTTGTATTATCTTTACAAGTGAGTCATAATATAATTCTTCGATTATTGGGAAAAATAAAACATATAAATGGGTTAGATATGATGCATAGTAAGGTTAACAATATAGCAGAAACATTTGTAAATAAGCATAAACATTTAAAGAAATATATAAGACTAAAAAATAATCCTTCTAAACATATACATCATCATTATATGGAAAATATAAGTCAAATAGTTCCGTTTACATATTCACTTGGATATTCTATATGTTGAATAATTATATGTAATATAAAAAGGTAATTTCATAATGATGGAATGCATAATGATAGACATCATAACCACATTGTCAAGGCCTCGTGACAAGACAAAAAATAAAACATTTTGTCAATTCCATATTTCATGACAGTAATTTGTTTAATGAGACATACCGATGCATTGAGTGGCTATAGCGATCCCCACCTGTCACTTACTAAGTCTAATTTATTCCTCATATGAAAAGGATGAAACATAACATAAAATTTTATATTAAAACTAGAATATTAAATATTAACACTTTAACTATTGGAAATGAATGATATAAAAATTTCACATTCATAGTCAAACATATCACAATAACGTCAATATAATTTTGAAGATTGTTTCATAATAAATCAAATTCAAACAAATGTAAAATCCAATGATGGATGTTAACATAGATGAAATCAATCCATGAACTATTTGAGTGAAATATTTATATCAACATTGAAATCATTCAAAATAACAGAAACAATTATTTTGAAAATATTCTTATAAGAAAGTAAGGGAAGATTCAAAGGTGCTTTAATGGGGGAAAATATCCTCACACGTCGTAGAAGTTAAAAAACATTTTTCCAACAATTTTTAAAAAATGTCATAAATTACCTTGTTTTGAATTCAACAAAAACATTCATTTCAATCCATTTTATATATTTTCATACAGGGGTATAAATTACTTTAACCCATAGTATAGTAAATAGAAAAATTGTTTTGAAATACATTTTTTTTAAAACATATGTGGATGATAAAAGGGTCATAGTAGATACTCACATATAAACAATATTGTACAATAAAGAGAATGTAAAAATAACCCATACCATGTACATTTCCTTAGTTGAGGGTACATTTAAATTGTTTATGATTGTTAAAAAATTGTTAATATATTATAAAAGAACATCATACATAGATATCAAATATGATCCACTAATATTGGTATGTTATTAATATTTTAGTAATATCATTGATTTGGGTGTTAACTGATTTAATTTCCATTATATATTTTGATTGTAAAGTCATGTTTTTTACAGATATAACGTATTTGATTAATATCCAGAATGATATTACATTCTTTATCATTAGTTTTAATTGTCAAATGAAAATTATTCTTGAATGGTTATGATGGGGATGACATATCATCACATCATGGAGATGGTAAGTCATACATACGTATGAGCAGCAATATCATTCTTTTGATGGTGAAAGTGTAAGTAATTGGAAGGTATATTATATATATCTACTAATTAACATGTTATATTTATTATTTACATCAATTATATAAAATATTATACCCATCCAAACAATAAAGTGTTGAATAACAAACTACACCACGACGTGGAGATGGTAAGCGGTACGTACACATGTTTGGTGACATTGGCATTCATTAGAAAAAATAGAATAATGATTATGATTATACTATATTTATAATAACATCCGAGTTTTTAGATGTTACTAGAGTTTTTATTTCATTATTTAAACATCAATGAAAGAGAAATTGGAAGAATAAAAGAACTATGAAAGAGGTGATGATATAATTACCTCTTCTTCAGGTTCTTCCTTTTTATTTGAACAAATGGTCTTGTTAGGATGGATTTATGATCAAATTATGGACTTTATGTTGAATTTATGGTAGTTGGTAGGAGATTTTATCAGGGTTTGGTCGAGCCAAATGGCTTTAGAGGTGTAACATTAAGAGAATGTGAAGTACCCTTTTATAAGAGAGGCGAGGGGCACATTAGGGACACCGAGAAATTTTAATTTATTATAAAATTATTTTCTGTTTCTAATAACTCAAAATGGATTTATTTCAAGGATAATGTAGGTATGGGTCTCAATAATCTCAACCCATTGTTAGGTATTTTTTGGTCTCCATATTAACATTATATTTTAGATTTAACTCTTGGTTAAATAGTTTGACATTTACAATGTCTTCTTGTATTTTTATATTTCATGGTTAATAAACATACTATAAAATTACAATATAACCTGAAGAAATTATATAAAGATAAATATATAATTATATATTTAATTTATATGAACCTTCTATTTCTTCGAATATTATATCATTTAATAAAATAACATTCCATTTAAAAACACATTTATGTCAATTTTGACACCATTTAGTATTTGGTTTTTTTGAAAGTCAGAAAAACATTATTAATTAGAAAAAAATTAATTTCATAAACCCTAACATGGAATTTTAAACTATAAAATTCGTTTAAATCACAATAACAATTAATTTAAATTTATTTCATTATTTATAAGATCAATTATTTTAATCATCCATTAATAATGTAATCACTGTATCATTATTTTCTAATAAATAAATATAAATATTAAATGTCTAAAAATTATGAATAATTACCATTATCTAGGAAATCATTTTATATATCTAATTAATATTTATAGTTGAATTTATCTTATATTAATCCCTCTATTAAAAATAGTTTAATTATTAAACATTGAATTTAACACTTTTAGCTCCTCTTTAAATAAAATATAATAAATGTCATTATCTAATAAAAGTGTAACAAAAAGTATAATATTTTATTCCTATGGTTGATTTTGGTCTAAATACACTTATCCGATAGAATTAAGACAAGTGGTAGGGTATTTATAATATCATTGTTACCTATAATTACCTTATTCACTTTTAACAGTGGTAAATAAAATTCAAAATTTCATATTCACCCAAAATTATTTTCATCTTATTAAACCACATTTTACTTACTTATATCCACCATGTCTCTCATTTTTTTGAAATTTAGTTAATAGAATCAATAAAATTACGTTTAATGAAAATTTGAAAATGTTCCATGAAGATGTGTAGAAGACGTTAAAAAGTTCAATAAATTTTTATATATCTAATATTATTATAAAATGACTAAAATTAATTACATTGGACTAATATTGGAATTATGTATCTATTTTGACTTTAAAATAAATTAAAATAAAATAATAATTATTTAAATAAAAGTTGGTTTGAAACAATAACTTAGTGGTTTTCACTATTAATCCAAAATTGAATGTTTTTATAAAAATAAATAAATTCACCGAATGATATTTTTGATAATCAGAATCCAAAAATGAATTCCATATTAAAAAATAAAATTTATAAATTCTTGAAAGGTGGGTACTACAAATCAGAACTGCTTTTAAAATAGGTATATTGATATGTTGTGGTGTGATAGGACTCAAAGTTGCATATAACACATGCTACTATATTATTCAAAGGGAACATTCTGTGGAAACATGGGTATTAAATTATAGAATTTTACTAACCACTTTCAACTATTTTTCTAATCCTTTTCCTTTAAATCATGATTCATATTTCCAAAATTTCAATATTTAAAAATTCTTCTATATTTAATAAGACATTCTAGAGGGTTATTTGTACCACACTTGTCAAAATATTGGAACCTGATTTTCGTACCTCTAGATTTATTTACTAAATTCTTCCCCATTTGATGGAATCAAAACCTTTTTTTTCATCTTCTTGTTTTCAAAAACTACACGATTATTGTGAAACTCTATATTTACATTATTTTCATGCTGATCACATTCCTCATAAATTTGGAATTCAAATGAATATAATTCTCCTAAATATATATTTTTAAGCACATAGTATATTTTATTAATAATTATATCACGAACCATAATAAATTGTGGCACATGCATGAAAAAACAAGTAAAATATTCTTTATACACAACAATTGAATATTCATATTTATATATAAATTCCATGAATTGATTTTCCATTATCAGGAAAACATATTTAGGGAAATATTATTATATAAAAATATTCATAAATGTTTCCCATTTAGTATTATAAAAGTCATTTTTTCTCCAGTATTCATAACTAGAGACCACCATCAATCAGGTTAACCTTAAAAATGAGAGATGTGAAGGGTAATCTTTTGCTATTCTAATTATCACAGGACATGAAATGTCTATTATAGTTTTTTAATCCCTATTTGGATACCATAGGATCAAAATATCCATTGCATTCTGTAGGGGTTTAATAATAAAATACTTTACTATCATCTTGTTCATCTATTGAATAAATGTATGATCCCTATCTTGGATTTCAAAACCATTTATAACTTCTGTAAAGTGATTCATGTTGATAAAAAATTGCTAAATTATTATTCCAACCATATTTGGATTTGGATTTTGAAGTATATTTTCCTCTAGGTTCCTACATACTATATCTTATCTATTTCATTTGTATAAAAAATTTCAGAAGAGAAATAGTTTAGAATATGATCATTAAATCTTTCAAAAGTAATTACATGATAAACATGGATTAAAAACGATTAATTTTCTTTTTATATTATCATAACTTATCAAGATACATAATATGAACTCTGATCTATAGTATATGGACATGACAATAAATAATCCATAATCTCGATATTTAATTTTTTAATTAATTATAATTTACTTAGGATATTTTTATGTTTGTAGTTTTAGTGAATTATTTTATAACTAATACATAACTAAACCATAGTTTATAAATATTACAAATCTAATTATTATCCATTATCCCATAATATAAATTATTTCATTTGAAACACATTTTATTTTCATGTTAAATCTATATGAAAATAATTAATATTTATTATTTGTTAGAAAAAATACTTAAACCATATGAAAACTATTTCATAACATTGTTTAGATGAAAAATATATATAAAGGATACAAAATAAGAAATAAATAAACTGATCAATTAATGAGAACATATAAAAATATTCATAAAAAAAGATAAAAACATCTTTTTATGATCAAATAAATAATAATATCAATACAAAAATTATCATAACATATTTATTTAGAAATTATAATGGAAAAATTTATACTCATAACGGTTTCTTTAAAATAATTAAAAGTTATAAATAATCATGATGTCATATTTTTCACACTTATAAGTACATTATACATTCTCTAAAACATAAGATCATTTTATTACCTTATGAAATGATAATATATCCATAAAATCCCATATATATAATTTACAATAAATATAGGTATGTTGTGATATCATTTTCTATATGACACATAAAAATGGAATAATTGTACCATTGACATCTATACCGAATGAATTCTAGGGTTATCACCAACCCGCATGTCTATAGTTTTTCATGAAACCACCCATCCACAGCTAATGACATAACCAATCCTTATTGGGATTTATTATAACCACCCTTACATGGGTCATAACAGATCTACACATCGTCATAAATAATGAATATGAAAAATAAGATAATCATAAAGCATGCAATTTTCAATTCTCATCATTAATATTATAAAAATAATATTTTCACCCATAAGAAATCATTTCTTTTTTTGAAATGTCTGTTCCATCTTAAAACACTTTTTGAAAATAAGAATAACATAGGGAAGGAAGGACATTCATGATTAAATGATGAAATATTATAAAGGATTCCACACTTCTAATAATGGTTTTGGTGCCAGAAAAATTCATTTTTATGTATATGTTAAAATAGAACATTCCATTTATATTTTTATCAAAACAATTTGAATAAAAAAGAAAAAACAGTTAATTGTAAATCCTTTTAAAATAACAATAATAATAATATTTACATTATAAATAAGGTATGCCTATATTTATAAAATATCCTTTAATAATTACAAAATATGGACATGGAAAAAAAGATGTGAAAAATATATATATAAAAGGAATTTTTTTATAGAAAAAATTTTCCTCGAGTCTAACTCGCCACATATATTCACTATATTCGAGAATATATGACATGTTTTATTTGATTAAATTCCTCATATCATTGTTAGTGATTGTTATTTTATTAATTTTATCACATAAAATTCTATACACAATTATTTAATCATTTAAGTTCAATTATGATGTATTTACATTATTTTTCTTTTCCTTCAAGAATGACTAAAATTGACCTACTATAGTCAAAGTTGTTGTAAGGTCCAAACCTGGGGGGTATTATACGACTCATTGATCTAATGAGTCACATTGATTCATGTGTTGTACTCCATATGCTTTACTTTTCTTTCTAAGAACAAGGGTCTATGGGCGGTTAATAGGAGGCCAGACCACCATTATCATAGTAACTAAATGATATAATAATGAAATAATATAATTGAAAAGGTACAATAAATCGTTATAAATATAAATATATATTATAATAATAAACATGTCTTTAATAGAAATGTCCAGTACGAAAAAATTTATGATTTAATGTCATTGTTTCAAAATTAAGAATTGAAAAAAAAATTGTATCATGTATCCATACACACATGTATATAATGTTAATCAAAAAGTAAAATTTAGTATTGGATTTTGTCAAAATACATAGCTCTATCCCATGACCACCAAATCCAATTCATTAATAAATCAATCCTCAACAACTAGGAGTTTCCCATTTCCCTAACTGCATCTATGATGTCTATCTTGGTACAAATTGGTTTCCCAAACATAGTGTGAGATAAAGATAGTTGGGAACCACCAGTAGAATTTATAACAAATCCAGCATCTGAATAATATCTACATGATTATTTAGGAATATATTTTAATATGTACTAAAAAAATTTATTATTATTAGAGGAAATATGATTAAGTGTAAATATGATTTAATATATATTCATATATATATATATATTATATTATCAATAGTAGGTTTTAATGATCACATCCTATGTAACATTTGAAAAGAGAGACAAAACTACATGTGCTAGGTACCAAGTCATATAACCATGTTGAACTATATCTTACTATGTAAATGTATGTAAATGTCACAGGTTCAACACTATGAACATCATCATCATTTTTATTTCATATAAGATAATAACTAGGTGACCCAGGTTCCATAACTCTATCCCCAAATAAATACCATTATATAAGTTCTAAAACTTTGGTGTGACAGGTTCCATACATTTATACCCTAGGGGGATCCATAAAAGAATGCAAGAGGTTCCATACCATCATATAAATGGTGTTTTCATTCCATGATTTCCAACATCGATAAAATATATGATGTTTCATAGGCCATTTTATATCTGTAAAAAATTTCATATATTAATATAATGTTAACAAATACCATAGAATATCAATCTCATTTCACATTTTCATTTAAATCAATTAAACTAGATAACCATTTAATATAATTTAATTACATGTTAAGGGAGGAATGATCCTCTAAAATTTGATAATTTAATTTAGAGAGGCTTCCACTATAATGGTTGAGATCTCAAACACCCAATATAGAGGTGTATCAAATGGTAAATAAAGAAGCACACCACATGGGTGGACCGAGTTGAGGGTGACAATCTATAACAATGATTAGATTATATAACGGAATCCCAAAAATATATTGACAATTTATATTATTCAAATCATTGAATTTATAAGCAATGAACAGAAGGACTCATGTGTGGAACCGTGATTATAGTTAAATAAAAAATCAGGCCATAGGAAAAATTTATAGACCACCTTAATTAATTTTATAGTAGAACACTCATCATGTATTAGCCTTTGGGTCATTCCATATTTAATAGAAAGTGAAGAACATACAAAAAAACAAAAAATAGGGCATATAAGATAACGCCATAAAGATGTATTTGATAAGAATAAGAAAAATAAAATGATCCCAAGGATTAGATATTTTAACGGTACACAACCAATGAGGATGAAAGTGTGTGATTCATTGTTTGGATAAAGGAATTGGGAAAATGTTCAGGTTATGCATGAGGGAGATAATCCATGGGAGAAGTAAGGGATGTTTTTTGATGTATGTGAAGAAAAAAGTTGGGGGTTATAAAATTTAAATAAGGTGGGGAATAAACATCATTAACCCATGAATTAAATTTCACATGGATGGCCTAATAGTGGGGAAAACCAATTGCCATCCTTGTTCAGATCTTTTTTCCAAGACACCCTCCCATGACATCTATTGCACATTTAGACAAACCACGCACAACATTGATGAAACCTCTATGTCATCACCCCATGGATGTGTGTCCTAGTTTAAATATTGTATCAAACCATGCATCCCTAAGATAGTGCACATGATCACCTTGCATGGTTTTTCCTAACCATGTGGATTTTCCAGAATGGTTTCTACTAACTATTGTTACATGCATTTATTTCGAAATTTAGTGTTTCAGGTTACAAAAAAGACCCTATCACCCTCATTTCTACCATAACCTCACTGTCATGTTTTATATGGATAAATTTATGGATACCAACTGAAAATGAAATGTTCTTTAACTCATTTAAAATCTGGTTTCTTATAGTTTTCCACATCTTGAAACTCATCCATGGGATTCCTTTCTAATGGTGTAAAACTATCATATGAGAATAACTCCATCAATTGAGAATATATCTCATCCTTCCTCTCCAATTTCTCATTATATACATGACCATAATTCTATATCACCTTAAAATATAGGATAATCTAGCATGAGAGAACCATCATTCACTAGTCCAAAATATGAATATGATACTCTTTACAGTACAGATCTACCACCTACTCAACATCATCATACCAAATGAAATGAAAAAGGTCAGAATAATATCATCATGTTTATGAAGAAGGGATGATTCCATGCATATCCCTATATCTGTGAGGTATATACATGCGATATGATTCTATCCTGACTATATTTAAAACAAAAAAAATTCCAATGAATCGATTTGAAATCATACACTTACCTATTACCGATTGATGAACCAATATAGTCACAACATATACAAATATCATATCCATAACCTACAAATATAGGGGTAGATTGTGACATTCATTGTATGAGTTCTTCCTTGACTAGGCTATAACCATTCCTTTTCTGATCAATTGAAATAACACTGAAGTCTCATAAATGAGACAAGGTTCCTGTAAGGCTACTCAAATGCCTATAACCACAACAAATGGAGAATAAATTGCCTATGATATGGAGCCTCATATAGATACATTTGAATCATCACATGAAATATATTATTCCAGGTTAACTCGATAGAAGTTAAATCTTTCTCTGAAAAACCTGTAAAATATAATATGAATTCTCAAAGCATGACCCATAGAATTAATTTCATTCATTCCTATTAAAGTTTTTTCTAAGGGTGAAAGGATATGATCAAGGGTAATTGTGTACCAAAAGGATTGTATAACCACTTCTAGAACCTTCACGTCAAATTATAATCCCTATGAAAAAAACATCACATGGGACACTATGTAGTTATATAATCTCATAGACATGTACTATATCATGCTCATCCAAAATTTAGTTATCTCTAATAGATAATAAGTGAATGATTTTGTGATAATGTCGATGATCACCCAAACTACATCACTACATTGAGGTGATCTCAGTATTCTAGACATATAATCCATAATGGAGTCGTCCAATTTCTATTGAGGAATGGTCAATGGATTCAAAATACCAAATGGTCACTTGAGTGGATCGATCACCTACTGACATGTGGAACACTGGGTTACAAAACCAATAACTTTAAGTTTCATAAAAAGTCACCAGTCATGGAGGTGTACATCACAATACATATTTGTAAATGTAGAGTGTAATACCCATGTAGAGTCATGAAAATCTCACATATGATAATCTCAAAAGTATATAAGAACCTATATTATTCCATAGATGTGAAAGATTTCATTTTCAGGAATGATTTAATTTAGTGGAAGATCCTCCCTTGAAATAAACTCCCATAGGGACATCACATAGGATCCCTTAGTGTCCTCATCTTCCATCTATTCAGTAGTGAAGAGGTAACTAAAAAAATCAGGTAAATACTATCCATGGTAGTCATAATCCTCGAAATTATTTTAAAATAGTTGAGCCATAAGATGAAAATAATCGCTATATTCCTTAAATTCATGTGTCTTATTCATTCGTCATAAATTATCTACTATTAAATTTCTATTCCATGTAATCTATGCAATATAAAAATCGATTGAAATCTTGTATTCATCCCATATTATCTATCTAAAAATAAACCAACTCTATGTGAATATATATCGGAGGTTTTCAGGGTCCTTAATCACCACAAAAATCTATCCACGAAGTTAATTCCTATAAAAAGTCATGGGGTGAACCACATATTCCAATTAAATATCATTCATTTGATAATTCCACATAGGTGGCCTCATATGATATGGCCCATATGAAATGAATCAATATTCCGAGATTAAAAAAATCTTACTCTAATAGCTTTTGAATCATAATAAACTATAGAGATTCTTACTGGTTTGGGTTGAATCATGATTGGAGCTGATGTTACACTCCCTATAATCTTTTGAAAGGTAGTATCACAAGATTCTGACCATATAAACAACACACCATTTAGTCAGGACTATATGTAGTGATTTGAGGAATTACAATTCAACAATAATGTGACATTTATATCTATCAAACCCCATGAATCTATATACATCAAAATCATTCATGGAATTCCTCGTAGTTAACTATAGCTCCCACTTTCAATGGGATAGTTTACACTCTTGACTCTGAGACAAAATGACCCACGAAGTGAACATTATCGACCCATATGATTCATTTAGTTATATTATTGTAGAGTTGTTTATTATTCAATGTATTAAAATTGTACTCCTGATGCCTAGCATATTTTTTATGGGTATGTGAATACACCATGACATCAACCACAAATACATCAATAAATTAATCAAAAACTATTTGAAAACCAAATTCATCATAGCCACGAAAACAATGGGTGTATTTTTAAGACTGAATTGCACAATCGAACACTCATAATGACTGTACCTACTAGGGAATGTTACCTAAGGTATTTGTAATGGATTAACACACAACAAGTGATTCCATGACATCAAATCAATATTTTCAAATGTTTGAGAACCATGAGTTTAATTAAAGAGGTCATTTATAGGAGGAAAATTATGCTTGTTCTTCATAATTAAATGATTCAACATTCGATAATCCTTTCAAACAAGGATTTCTCAATCTTCCATATTAAGGAAAATTCCCATAAATCCCATTGAATAAGTACTTGTTTGTATAAAATCATTACCTTCGAAACCCTCTAACTCTCTCGAGAGATTGTTCAATTCAATATTAGTTATTTTATAATGAGTAATAAACAATAGTTTAACTATTAGAACTAGATTAATAGAGAACTCCATATATCACTATGCAGGTGACCAAAATATTTAACCAGGAATAATTAATAGAAACATTCTAATATAAGATGGAATTTAGTTTGACTTATTCTTTGATCATCCATCTCCTAGCCACAAATTTGTGTCTTCAAACCACTCAAAAAAATATTGTATGGTCTATCACTACCACTCTAGACATCCCATTCACCCTTGTTAATAAATGTTTACCACTATATTGATTTATAGGAGATCCTAAATTAATATTAATTTACATAGATTTTATAAGGATCGATTCAATCCACCCCATGGATGAAATCAAAGCCCCTAATATTAAGAACAATGATTTTCTAGAAAAATTGATAACTACCTTTTTGGAGGGAAACTCCTAAAATTAGTGAACACTCCTTGAATGTTTTCCCAAAAGAGTGTCCTAGGTCCCCATTACATATAAGTACTTAATTACAACCCATTGGCTTTCCAAAAGATCTACATATGTAATGGAATCATAATATCTTATATAAAAAACAGATAATAATATATATGTGACTATAATCTCACATTGAAATGTAGAAGGCCTAAAACTCAAATCCCCTTACACATGTGTCACTACATAAATCTATCCCATCCCCGGGAATTGAGATACAGTAGTAATACCCAGAGTAGAACCTCTCTGATAGTGTTTCATAATTACTGTCTGGATTCCCCAACCCAGAGAACCTCATTGGACTGACCGACTTGTAAATCATTAGATTACTACAGGACACAGAGCTCTCGATCCTTCTCTAAGACCCAAAGTCAGTGTTAATCCTCTCTAACTATCCATTGGAGGTAAAAAATAAAAAATTCTATAAATGTCCCATGTTGATTTATGATCAAAAATCAAATGGGTACCTCTCACAGTAAGGTTAAATGTTACATTACATTATTCAATTATGGATTACTATAAAACCTAAAATACATAAATACTGACTGGAACTTCCCAATGAAGTAGACATGAAGAAATAATTCCTTCCAGTAGATACTACAGTACAAGGTCAATGAGCTGGTCCACTGTAGTCTAAATCTATAGCATCTCTCAAGTTACAGTCAGAAATAGGACCCTGATTTACTATATCTGAAATGGTACTCAACCAGTAAACATTCACTTGAGAATGAATTAGATTATTGATCCCATCCAGGAAACGTATCAAATTCACTACATCTTTAACGGTACATATAGGTGAAAAGGGGTTGATGCTATGTAAAATGATATCAGTAATCTATAACAAATATAGATCCCTACTTCAGGATCATGAACACCCTATTATAGAAATACATCCTGATCTCATGGAAAATATAGTCATAAAAGAATTCAAGAAAACTATCATGGGATATACCCTAATTATGATCCACATGGGTGATAAGATCCTACCATATATTGGAATAATGTCAAATTATATACAAAGAGTGATTCACTCTCCTCTTAGGAGGAGTTTCAATATTCTCAAAAATAGAAAGCACATACTCTCTTCATGACCCTTTATCATGAGGACAACCATACCCTGAAAATGTGAGTGGATACTGATGTAGGATATCTCACGTCAACATTAGCATAGTTTAGGATATTCATAGATCTTCATGTATCATATGTAAAATTAGTAAGAAATCTCCTCAAAACTAGGAATCATTACCCATGTCCAAAATAGTATGAGGTTCCAAAGGAGCCACTACTATCAGTAAAACTAATAACTCGGGGCCAACCACCATTGGGGAATGGTCATCACCACCTTACAGACGCACAACTCAAATACATCATAGTAGAATAGCTCTAAAATTACCATTTACATGAATCAAATAGAATTTTAATAGTGATAACATCGTAGATACAAGAAAAGTGTAGGTAAAAGTTTTTCATATAAAAGAGTCAGACCCTCTTCATATTCTTATATCTTGGTATGAGTGATTAGAAAGATAAAAAAGAACACAAGAGATTATCCCTACTACCTAATACTATAATTGTATATGGTTCAGGTTACACAAGTGAAAAAAAAAATTTATGTCAGTTATTTTTCATTTTTATGTCAGGTTTTAGCCGATGTTATTTCCAACGATGTTATAAATATAGTTTTTCATGCCGTTTATTTAAAAAACTACTTAAGAAACATACCATCGTGGTTTTTTTCACATCGTTTTTTCATTCACTGACTTGAAAAAGAAGTTGGTGGATGGTTTATCATGTTAGTTATTTAATAACCGACTTGATAATCTAGTGCGGGGTGTGTTTATCACGTCGGTTATTAAATAACTGACGTGATAAACCACTGGGAATGGTTTATCAAGTCTATTATTTAATAACCGATGTGGTAAACCAATTCCCAGCTGCTTATAATGTCAATTAATATATAACTGATGTGAAAACCCAGTTGGGGGGAGATTTTATAACATCAGTTATTTAATAACAACGTGATAAACCAATGTGTGTGGGGGGGGGGGGGTTATCACGTAGGTTATTGAATAACCAACATGAAAAAACATTCCTCAGGGGTTTATCAGGACAATTATATTACAAATGACGTGAAAGAACAGTTGGGGTATGGTTTATCACAATCGGTTATTTAATAAACAATGTGATAAACTAATGTGGGGGTGTTTATCATGTCAGTTATTAAATAACGGACTCGATAAACCCCTGGGAAACGGTTTAGCATGTTGGATATTTAATAACCGATGTGGTAAACCATTTACCATGCCTATATCACTTTGATTATAAAATAACCAACATGGAAAACCTTTTTTTTTTGAAAAATAATAAGCAGTCCTCTGGTCTCCCCAGAAACAACCAGAAACCATACCAAGATTTCGTACAAGAAAAATTGAAGTAGACCAAAACAAGAACCAAAGAAAAATTAAGCATTTACATTGATAACATTTAAAACATACAATTTCATCTAAAACAACTTAAATCCAACCAAAACAATCACCCAATACATAATTAAAATCACAATTTTTAAAATTACATTTTACATTACAGAAAAACTAAAATCCAATCAAACCTGTAAAATAAGTTGACCATTCTACATGTATCTATTTGACCACTTGAGAACAATATGGATTATGGTCAACAAATAGATACAATGATAAAGGAAAATAGTTGAAATTTAAAATGAATAAATCAACTGAAATATTATGGAAATGTTCATAAGAATATCTAACCTGGTCAAACATCATAAGTGTTCTGGTTAAAATTATTTCATACATAAATCATTACATAAAATATCCTCATTCGATGACAATATGTTCATTATGAATGTTCTATTTAAATGAGTTTCAATTAATTATATATTTTTATGTAATACATCTAAAAGTACAAATCATAAATAGACATTTACCTTCACTTGTACTTATTTGATCATGGAACCCCTTTTTTTAGGGTTTGTTCGAAATTTATTCCATCCCTTGTTAGAAAATAATATGAATGCGATTAATTTAAAATTCATTATAATATAAAAAATTATTAGGAAATTGAAACCTACTTCTCCAATTAATTCTTAAAACTTTTCCGCTCATCACCATGGACAGAGCATATCAAATATAGTGTTTTCTCTCTTGGAAAAAAAACACCCAACATCCAAGGATCACTGATATAAAAGAAAATTTCAGGTTAGTAATTTTCTGTGAAAAGATACAAAACACTATCATATATATGTTTCATACCTCTCACAATAGGGAATCATCCAAAAATGTGTGATAATATTTTGTTGAAATCATTCAGCTACATAAATTTCCCTTTATTCCTCTTCAAATGAATGTGCATCAAGGGAAAGCAAATGTGGGTCCATGAACACATATATATCTATCTGGTAATTCTTATCACACATGTTATAAAGATACCTAATAACAAATATAAACAATTACTCCTTTTTTATAAATTTAACGCAGGGACAAAATTGTGTTTAGTCTTATATTGAAAAAATATGCACGACATTGACGCCCAAGTTTTCTCCAATAACAAGATCTATGATATCAATTTTCAAAATTCCCACATTTATTGCATGTCCAAAAACATGAACTTCCAATAGAAATGTATAATGATCCGCTAATAAATTTGAATATCTTGAAAATCTGTCCAGACTGCTAGATTCTGTATCTGATGTCATAGCCATTTCTCTTTGTTGTTGTCTATAATGTATTTCATTACCTTTAAAGTATTCCTATAAATAAATTGATAAATATATTAGATTTATAGAATTAAAATAAATTTACTAAAAAATAAATTATTATATATAACACACATACCTCTAAGATAACAACTCACAGAAGTCTGGATGGCCAAAATACAAAGTGACTGATACTATGTCGAATTTTTATCCCCACATTTGTAGTTACTAGAAATCAAGCTGATATATCTATAATATCATTTACAGTGACCCTATGCTACTCTAACTCTAATTGATGATGATGAACCGTATTTCCTAAACAATATACCAACCCATATTACACTATATGATGGTGAGGATCATCAACATACAACTAACAATAAGTAGGAAGTAGTCGCGAAAGAGTAGGATAAGAAATGGGGTACGCAGGTTGAGGTGGAGCAATGGAGTCCTCAGGCTGAGGTGGAGATGTGGGAGATGCCTCATGAGGATGGGGATTGGGATCTACTTTCGGAGGTGGACGATAAAAAATGGGGTCTTCATGGGGAGCTGGAGGAGTGGGATATGTAGTCTAAAATTGTCATTGCTTTTCAGCAAACATAGATTATACTAATGCTCTTCTCTTATTATAAGGCCCTGACCTTAAAACCTAACTTAATATTGAATTAAATGAATAATTCACATTGAGGATCACTTCATGGTTTAGAGTTTTGGAGAATTAGGATATAACTATTACATCTCAAAAGAATACAAAGTAGAAACTCCTACTAAGTTTCCATAAAATAAAAACTCTTAAAAGGAAACATGTCTAGTTCCATGTTTTAGATAGCATGACTTTCCCTTGATCCCATCCTTGACCCTATTCCACATTAATTCCTGTGAAAAACATTTCAAAAAAAAACTTGGGGTGAGCATAAAAAGCTCAATAAGGGATACACAATGAATTAAAACTGTTAGTTTTTCAAAACAATAAGTAAACCATGTATACTTTATCAAAGTAATACTTTTCACCTTTACGAAGTAGTAAAAACCCTTTACTGAAATAAAAGATCATTACTTACCCATTTATAACCAAAAGATTACCATAAAACCCATATAAAAATCACATAGCATATATAGGTAACTTGGGACATAAACATGCTTAAACTGAATAACCATACGGTCGACTTCCACACATATCACTTAAGAGAATAGCCATACGGGCGACTTCCATGCCCAATGCATTGGAGGTTATAACGTAACCACCGGTCCAGGTATTCACGGCACCACCCGTCATATGGTTTATCACGTAACCACCCGTCAAATGTCCAAGTACCATTATAAAATTATAAGACATAAAACAAATATAATGGAAAGAAAACATTTCCACACTTTGATCACAATATATCACTTAAATATATTGACATAAAAAATCCATTGCAAAAACCATTTTCAATGCCAAAATTCATAAAAGCGTATATGGTATTTATTTCATTTTAAAAACATTACAACTTATTGAGGAAGCCAAAGACCAAATAATACACGTGGTGGCGAAAAAGGTCATTGTCACTGCGTACGCTAAAAAAAACATTCCTTTTTGTCATTTCATAAAACGCTTCGTAGAAAAAGATTTCATTTGTATAAAATTAAATTTCAAAGGGTTTTATACACCATATAAAATAATGTTGTGTTTAAAATGAAATATACCTCAATTAAAGGATATTGAGACGAAGTCCCCTACCTCGATTTCGACTTGACTCGATCATTCTTTAACGTCCTGAATAATAAACTTGAGTTAATTTATACATTCTTAAGAACCTTTTTCAAGATAATTATTAATTTTATATCACTTATTACCATGTTATAAACATTATGTAATCATTTATGTTAATAATGTTTGTTTTGTCGATATTTGGTTCTTAAGTCGAAAGTGGACTTCTTACAATTACATGTTGTTCGTGTGGTCAAAGGATAATTATATCTAGAATGATATTCATGATTTGGATATCATATATATCATATATATCTAGAATATACATGTATTTATAATATTACATAATCATTTAGAGGTAAGAAATGAAATGCATCGTTCATGGAGACGGTAAGCCGTACGTACGCATAAACGCTACTTTCATTTCTATGTCATATTAATGGAATTAAAACTAAATGAGAGTTATGTATATTTTAATTCCAGAATTATATTAATCATTTAGTTGTAACATAAATCATGTATAATAACTTTAAATCCAACCTTTATACATCCCACATATTACATTAACGAATCAAATCACTTTGAGGGGCGGTAGTCTGCACTTCCTAAAATGATGATATCACGTATACCCATAATGGAAGCCATAAAGGTATACCACAAATGAAAAATACAGAAGCATAAGGAAAACATATAAATAATATATATCATATATAAATATAGTGACATCTTAATGGACACCATTAAAGGTGTTAAATGAATATTGAACAATCATCGTTTTGTGAGGCATAAATTCTCCAACCACAGAAACAGTGTGTTCTTTAACCATTAGATGGAGGTGTGAGTAGGTATAACTAGAATAAATCTTATAAAAACATCCTAGTATATTTAAGATACTGTTTTTGTTACAAAATAAAGGAATAACAAGCGTTTATAGGGTTGGAGAAGAAAAATAAAACAAAAGAACTCAAGAGAAAACACTACCTTTATAACAGGTAACCCTTTTTGATTTGAGCTCAAAGGCGTCCTTGGGAAGACTTCTGCCCAAAGTGAGGCTTCTATGAGTAATATAGGTATGTGGAGATACAAAAAGAGCTGAGATTGGCCGAACCAAAGGCTTGAGAGGTGTGGGTAAGGTGGTAGAGGTGAGGGCCTTTTATAAGAGGAGAGGAGGGGCACTCTTGGAATGTTATAAAAGATTACTTTATTATAAAATGAATTTAGTATTTTAAAGGCCCCACATTGATATAATTAAAGGATAAGGTGATAAGGGTTCGATATATACTCATCCCATAGGACTTTGACAAGTGTATTTATTAGATTTTACATTATCTTTTCATTGTATTTAAATCGTTCATTAATGAGGTAATCACTGCATCATTATAGTGTCATAAATAATTTACTTTATTTAATGTCTAAAAATTAAAAAAAATAGAATGATGTATGAAATATTACTATCTTTCTAATGAAAATTTATAGTCAAAAATATGACTTGTATAACCCCATTTAAGAATTTGTTTAGTAAAATAACTGATGTTTGTGACATTTTTATTTTAACATTAAATAAAATGATTTTAATGTCATTTTCCTACCAATGTGGCTCCATGGGGTCCCCAAGTTGACCCATGGATTGTCTTGGTCGTCCATGAAACATAAAATAAGTGTAGGACATGTGTCAAGTTCATTTCATATTATTAAAATATTATTTTTACCTTAAACTACACAAATTACCTCTAATCGCGATTAATAAACATAAAAGTTACTATTCACCAAAAAATTATTTCAATCCCATTGAACCACATTTTACTTCATAATGACAACAACGTATGTCGGATTTTTGAAATTCAAAACACAGAGGTGGTAAAATTTCATTTAAACACAAAATCAGTTTTTTATGTACCACTTAGTGGTTTCACTATTCATCAAAAAATTGAAGTTTTTCAGAAAAATATCAAAACATCACCCTAAACTATATTTGATATTCCAAATTCAAAAATGAAGTCTATTTTAAAAAATTAAAAACATATAAGTTTCAATAATTAATTTTATAATTAATTTTCAATGTCAGAGCAAATATCATGTTTTTTTGAAACAATAAGTATCAAAAGATTGACAGTAGTTTAAGTCCAATTTCAAAGTAAAAATAATTCCAACGACCACTATTGGATTAAATGGTAAAAATATATTCTTATTTAACTTAAAATATAATTAAAAAGATAATCTAATCATATAAATAAATTAGATTAAAACGGGGTTTTGAATTAAAATACAACATTTTTTCACTATTCATTAAAAAATGAACTTTAACGGAAAGATACCAAAACATTACACAAAGTAAATTTTGATGTCTCGATTATAAAGAAGAATTTTATTTGGTCAAATAGAATGTATAATAGTGGCCAAAACTATATTTATAGACGGCTCTCCATCAAAAGGTGATAAGTCGACCTTTTTGAATGTTAGAGTATATATGCCTAAAATTGAATTCTTTTCGTATTTTAAGACTTTATCATTTATTGGATAAATGTAAAAACATTTAACATATATAATCATATTTTAGTTATTTCTATTCATTCCCACAAATACAACAGCTACGTGTTAACTACCATTTAAAATAATATTATTTTTTTTACTAGTGTGCAACGTAAGATTTCAAAGAAACTCTTTGTTGTGTATCGGGTACGGTATCGAACATAGATACCCCTTTAATGTAAAATTAATTTTTAATTCGTAAATGTTAATAAATATCAAAATGTATTATTCTTTATTTACCTGGGATTTTAAATCCTTCCCCCCTTTTGGGAATTGCGTCCTCGTAATTTTATTCACTAATCAAAATAATTGAGGGTATTTATCCCTCATAGAACTTTCAGATTCATACATTCCCTCTTCAACCATATCGTTTTTCAAAAAAACCATTACCTTGTGAATTACCTTATTTCGAAACACTTTCTCTCTTCGGTCAAGAATCTGGACTGGTTGTTCTTCATATGATAGATTCTCTTCCAACTGAACTACCTCTGGACTCCAAACATGAGATGAATCTGGCATATACTTTCTCAACATCGAAACATGAAAAACATTGTGTAACTGAGATAAACTCGGAGATAAAGCCACTCGGTAAGCAACTGATCCAACTTTCTCCAGAATTTCACATGGTCCAATGAAACTTGGACTCAGATTTTCTTTCATACCAAATCGCATCACACTTTTCCATGGTGAAACATTGAGAAAAAAACATGATCACCTACCTCAAAAGATGGATCATTCCTCTGGTTATCTGCATAACTGTTCTGCCGTCTCTGAGCTGTTCTCATGTGTTTCTGAATCAACTGAACTTTTTCTGTCATCTCTTCTACCATTTCTAGTCCCATCAGCTTCCTTTCACCTACTTTATCCCAAAAAGTTGGAGTTCGACACCATTTACCATATAATACTTCAAACGGATCCACCTGTATACTGGAATGAAAACTATTATCATATGAAAACTCAACCAAAGAAAGATGTTTTCCCCAAATTCCCTGATAATCCATAGAGCAAGCTCTTAGCAAATCCTCCAAGGTCTGAATTGTTCGTTCTGACTACCCATCTGATTGCGGATGAAATGATGTACTAAAATTTAATTCAGTACCCAATGACTTCTGAAGGCCTTTCCAAAAGTTAGAAGTAAACTTGGGATCACGATCAGATACAATGGAGAGGAGAACTTCATGAAACCTGACTATCTCTTTAAGATACTATAAGGCCCCAACCTTTAACCTTACTTAATCTTGAGTTATTACAAGATTACACATTGATGATCTTTTCGGGTTTAGAGTTTTAGAGAATTAGATCATAAAAATTGCATTACATTCCATATATAAACAAAGTGGTTACATAAAGATAGTATTCTTCTTTCCCATCAATGGAAACATATTTAAAATAAAACATGGATTTTTTCCTGACACTTTTTTGACACTATCATCATATCATGTACCTTTCCATTGACCTGTGAAAAACATTTCAAAAAAACTTGGGATGAGCATAAAAGGCTCATTAAGGGATATAAAAATATGGAAATGAAACATGGGTACATATATACATAAGAATGAAATCATAAATTACCCATAAAACATAAGCACTATAATATACCTCATCAAATCATGAATAAATCATAGAAATCATAAGACATAAAGGTAACTTGAGGCATTCATAACATTCTTACGTAGAGAGTAACCCTCTTGGTTACGGTTGGAATACCCATCACAGTATATTCCCTAAATCTCTCTGCAGAAAGCTTAACGTTTCACTCCTTCGCGTTAGCCAATGCATTGGAGAGCTATATCGGGCTCACCCGCCCTTATTCTATCACGATACCACCCGTCTTCATAATAATGCCCAAGAACCTCAACATAATCATATCACATAAAACATGCATAAAGAAACATAACATTTCCACCTTTCAACCACAAGATATCAATACAACACATTGATATAAAAAAAATTATGAAAACCATTTTCAATACCAAAATAAAAGAAAAGTAAAACATGGTATTTATTTTTCTTTTAAAAAATAGTATGGCTTGTAGAGGAAGCCGAAACTCAAATAATGGTCACGGCGGAGGAGAAGTCGTTGTCGCCGCATACGTACAAAAAAAACAATCCCTTTTGTCATTTAGTAAACGCTTCGTATAAAAAAGGTTCCTTTTGAATAAAAGTAAAATTCAAAGGGGTTTATACACCGTATAAAAGAAGGTTGTGTATAAAACAAAATATGTGTCGATGAAAGGAGATTGAGACGAAGTCCCATACCTTGGGTCTGACTTGACTCGGTCATTCATTAATCTCCTGAATAGTAAACTTGAGTTAATTTCTACATGTTTAAGAACCTTTTTCAAGTTCATTATTCCTTTTATATCACTTATTTCCCTGGCATGAACACTATGTAATTATTTAAGTTAATAACGGTCGTTTTAACGATCATTGGTACTTGAGTCAAAAATAAGCCCTTTATAATTACAAGTTGTTCATGTATCCATTATATCCAGAATGGTATTCATGATGTAGATAGCATATATTTCATATATATCCAGTACATTAATGCATTGATAATATTACATAATCATTTAGAGGTAAGAAATGAAATGCACCGTTCATGGAGACGGTAAGCCATACGTACGCATGAACGCTACTTTCATTTCTATTTCATATTTTATAGAATAGAATCATAATTATATAAAGGTATATTATAATTCCAGTATAATATCATATATAATATCATAGATCCATCCTTTATATGTCCCACATATGGTATTTAACGAATCAAATCACTTTGAGGGGGCGGTAGTCCACACTTTCTTAAATGAAGATATCGCGTTTACCCATAATGGAAACCATAAAGGTATGCCCAAAATGAAAAATACATATGCTTAAGAAAAAAATAAACATATTATATATCATATAAAAATATAGTGACATCTTAATGGCCACCTTTGAAGGTTTAAAAATAATGTTGAACAATCATCGTTTCGGGAGGCATAAATTTACCATCCACGGAAACAGTGTGTCCTTTAACCATTAGATGGAGGTGTGTGTAATTGTAGCTCTAATAATTCTTATAACAACATCCTAGTATATTTTAGATACTGGATTTGTTACAAAAAAATTAATAAAAAGAGTTTAGGGGGTTGGAGAAGCAAAATAAAACAAAACGACTCAAGTGAAGACATTACCTTAAAATCGGGTAACTCCCTTTGGTTTGATCTCAAAGGAATCCTTGGGATGGCTTATGCAAATAGTGAGTCATCAAGGAGTAAGAAAGGGATGTGGAGAGGCAAAATGAGCAGGGCTTGGCCGAGCCAAAGGCTTTGGGAGTGTGGGTAAGGAGGTAGAGGTGGGGGCATTTTATAAGAGGAGAGGAGGTGCACTCTTGGAAAGTAAAGAAATGTTACATTATTTTAAAATGAGTTTCGGATTTAATAGGTCCCACATTGATATAATTCTAGGGTAAGGTGATAAGGGTTCAAAATCCACCCATAAAATAGGTTTTGGACTTGTGTAGTTCATATATTTTACATTATAATTTCATTTTATTTAAATCCTTTATTAATGAGGTAATCGCTGCATCATCAAGCTGTCATAAATAATTTAATTTATTTAAATTATAAAAATTATAAAAAAAATACTATGATGAAGGAAATATTTTTATCTTTCCAATTACTATTTATAATAAAAAATATTACATGTATAACCCCATGTAAAAATTGATTTAGCAAAACATCTCCTGTTTGTGTCATTTTTACTTTAACATTAAATAAAAAGTTATTTATGTCATTTCCCAACAAAAGTGGCTCCATGGGGTCCCCAAGTTGACCCATGGATTGTCTTGGTCGGCCATAACACATCTAATGAGGGTAGGACATGTTTCAAGATCATCTTATATTATTAAAACATAATTTTTACCTTAAACTACACTAATTACCACTAATCGCGATTAATAACTTAAATGTTACTATTCACCAAAAAATTATTTTAATCTCATTGAACCACATTGTACTTCTTAATGAAAACCATGTATGTCGGATTTTTGAAAATAAAATCACAGAAGTGGCAACATTTCATTTAAAAAAAATCAGTTTCTTTAACTACCACTTAGTGGTTTCACTATTCATTAAAAATTGAAGTTTTTCAGAAAGATACCAAAACTTCACCCTAAGCTATATTTGATATTCCGAATTCAAAAATGATGCCTATTTTAAAAAATTCAAATCATGTAAGTTGAATTAATTAATTTAATAACTAATTCCCACTTTCATGACAAATAGCGTGTTTTTATGAAACAATAAGTATCAAAAGATTGACACTAGTTTAAGTCCAATTTCAAAGTGAAATTGATTCCAATGACCACCATTGGATAAAATGGTAAAAATATATTGTAATTTCACTTCAAACCCAATTCAAAATATAAAATAATCATATATATAAATTAGATTAAAAATAAGTTTTGAATTAAAATACAACATTTTTCACTATTCATTAAAAAATGAACTTTATCGGAAAAATATCAAAAATTCACACAAAGTAAATTTTGATGTCCCAATAATAAATAATAAGTTTATTTTGACAAACATAGCTTATAAAATTGTCAAAATATAGATTTAAAAAGGTTTTTCCATCAAAAGGAAGTAAAACAGTCTTTTAAAAATATTAGTGTATTCCATGATTTAGATTGGATTTATTTTCATTTTAAGCCTCTAAAACACTATCTAATTCATTAATAAACATAGATAAAAATATCTATTATTCATTACATACTTGGGATGTTACATCCTTCCCCCCTTTAGAAAATTGTGTCCCTGCAATTTATTTACTTATCAAATAAATGGGGATACTTATCCCTCATTGAATTTTCAGATTCCGATGTTGCCTCTTCAATCATGAGGTTATTCCACAAAACCATTAACTGATTAATCACCATATTCTGTAACACTTTCTCCCTCTGGTCAAGAATTTGGACCAGTTGTTCCTCATAATATAGGTTCTCTTCCAACTGAACTAGCTATGGACTCAAAACATGAGATGGATCTGGCATGTACTTTCTCAGCATCGAAACATGAAAAACATTGTGTACCTGAGATAAACTCGGAGGTAAAGCCACTCAGTAAGCAACGAATCCAAATCTCTCCAGAATTTCATATTGTCCAATGAACCTTGGACTCAGCTTTCCTTTCTTACCAAATCGCATCACACATTTCAATGGTGATACATTGAGAAAAACATGATCACCTACCTCAAAAGAGAGATCCTTCCACCTGTTGTCCGTATAACTCTTCTGCCTACTCTGAGTTGTTCTCATGTGTTTCTGTATCAGCTGAACTTTTCCTGCCAACTCTTCTACCAATTCTGGTCCCATCAACTTCCTTTCACCCACTTCATCCCAGAAATATGGAGTTCAACACCGCTTCCCATATAACGCCCGAAATGGTGCCATCTGTATTCTAGAATGAAAACTGTTATTATATGAAAATTCAACCAAAGAAATATGGTGGTCCCAACTTCCCTCATAATCCATCGAACAAGCTTGTATCATATCCTCCAAGGTCTGAATTTCTCGTTATGACTGCCCATCTGATTGAGGATCAAAAGCTGTAGTAAAATTTAATTTAGTACCCAACGACTTCTGAAGGCGTTTCCAAAAGTTAGAAGTGAACCTAGGATCACGATCAGATACAATGGAGAGAGGAACTCCATGTAACCTGACTATCTCTTTAATATACAAATGGGAAAGTTGATCTAGGTAAAAAGTATCTCGTATAGAAAGGAAATGAGAAGATTTAGTCAAGGGATCAATAATAACCCAGATTGCATTATTACCTCGAGATGTCTTCGGTAATCCCACAACAAAGTCCATGGATATATTCTCCCATTTACACTCTGGCACTGGTAAAGGCTGAAACACCCCTTTCAGTAACTGCCACTCTACTTTAACCTGTTGTCTTGTCAAACACTTCACAGTAAAATCAGCATTATCTCTTTTCATTCCATCCCACCAGTAATACTCCTGAAGAACTCTGTACATCTTAGTACTTCCAGGATGAACTGAAAATGGAGAACTATGAGCTTCACATAACAACTCTCTCTTAAAATGTGAATCACAACGCACACACAATCTCTTCCCAAATCTCAAAACACAATCATTATCAATGTTGAATTCAGGAAACTTACCTTTCTGAACTAGCTCTACCTTTTTCTGCAACTCACTGTCTTGCTTCTGTGCTTGCTTGATTCTGTCTGATAGAGAAGATCTCACTGATACCTAAAACAAAACAGAAGAACATCCTGCACCAAAAACTTCTATGCCAAAGTTCATCAAATCATTAACCAAAGGATTACGTTCCAAATGCAACATTGGTAATGAAGCATTACTTTTTCAACTCAAAGCAGCAGCCACTTTATTTTCTTTTCCTGGATGGTAATGAATTGTACAATCATAATCCTTGATAAATTCTAGCCATCTCCTCTATCTCATGTTTAACTATTTCTGAGTGAATATATATTTTAAACTTTTGTGATCAGTATATATTTCACACTTTACTCTATAGAAATGATGCCTCCAAATTTTAAAACTAAAAACGACAGCAGCTAATTCCAAATCATGTGTAGGGTAATTTACCTCACCGGTTTTCAACTGTCGTGAAGCATATGAAATTACCTGATCATTATGCATTAGGACACAACTGTGTCCTTTCAATGAAGCATCACTATATATAACAAACTCACCATTCCTGGAAGGTAGTGCCAAAACTGGAGCATTCACCAATCTTCTTTTCAATTCCTGAAAACAATCATCACATTATTTTGTCTAGATAAACTTAACACCCTTCCAAGTTAGCTTAGTCGTTGGACTAGATAACCATGAAAAATTTCTAACAAACCTTCGGTAATATCCTCCAAAACCAAGGAAACTATGAATCTCGGTTACATTTGTGGGTCTTGGCCATTCTTCAACAACTTTTGTTTTTGCAGGATCAACAGTTATCCCATCTTTAGAAACAATGTGACCAAGGAAAGAAATTTTTTCCAACCAAAACTCAAACTTGCTGAATTTCCCATACAATTTCTTTTCATTCAAGGTTTCCAAGATAACCCTTAAATTTATATCATTCTCCTCTTTACTTTTAGAAAACATTAAAATATCATCAATGAAAACCACCACAAACTTATCCAAGAACTCATGGAAAATTCTATTCATTAAGTCCATGAATACAATAGGTGCATTGGTTAGACCAAAAGGCATTACTAAAAATTCATAATGGACATATCTTGTACGAAACATAGTCTTCGGAATGTCTGCTTCCTTTACTTTCAGATGATGGTACCCCGATCTCAAGTCAATCTTTGAAAAATACTGAGCTCCCTGGAGCTGATCAAACAAATCATCGATATGAGGCAAAGGATATTTGTTCATAACAGTGATGTTATTCAAGGCTCTATAATCAATGCAAAGTCTCATTGAACCATATTTCTTTTTAACAAATAAAAAAGGAGCACCCCATGGTAATGTGCTAGGTCGAATGAAACCTTTCTCTAATAAATCTTGAAATTGCTCCTTCAACTCTAAATGTTCAATTTGAGCCATTCGATAAGAGGGTTTTGAAATTGGATTAGCATCAGGAACTAAGTCAACAGTAAATTCAACTTCTCGATCTGGTATTATTCCAGGAAACTCATCAGGAAAAACATCAGGATACTCATTTACCACTGGAACATCATTAATTTGAACAGTTCCTTTATTTTCAACGTTGTGTGCAAGGTAACATTAATTTCCATCTTCTACAAGTTTCTCAGTCTCATGATAAGTTATCAACACTAAGGGTTCATTCTTGTACACAAACTGAATGTATTTCTGAAAAGAAACATCTTTATCTCTACAGTCAATCTTATCATGGAATATAGATAGCCAATCCCTACACAGGATAACATCAAACTCTACTAGAGGTAGAACAATAAGGTTTGCAAGTAGGTTCTTTCCACAGATAAGGATAGGAAGATTCTTATAAATTTTTTTTGCCTCAACATTTCCCCCATGTGTTTTTACCAAAAGATCAAGAGTCATTTCATGAGATGGTATACCCATTTTACTATAAATGTTTTCAGAGATGAAAGAATGTGTAGAACCCGAATCAAAAAACACACTAGAATAATCTGAAAAAACAAACAAAGTACCTGATACAACTTCATTTGATGGCCCGACATCTGCCGAATTAGTTGCAAAGGATTTCACCACCCCTTTCTGCTTGTAGTCTAACTGCTTCCCATCACTCAAGATCTTTGTCGGACACTCGTTTTCATAGTGACCCATCTCATTGCACTTATAACATTTCACTAATTGTAAATCAAATTTGGTCATACCTTCACCTTGATCATTTTCAGTGCAATCACGGACCTTATGTCCCATCTTACCACATTAGTAGCACTTTCCAGAATTCCGAAGACATTCCCTAGCATGCCTTTTGCCACATTTATCACAAACTGGAAACTTAGTTTTCTTACTATCAGACTTTTTTGAAGAATTATTACCTTTCTCCTGCCACCTCGGTCTCTTCATCTGTTGGTTGTTATATAACACTTGATCATCGGAAAAATCCATTTCCACCTTCTCAGCACATCGAACAAGCTTTTCATAACTTTTAAACTCGCGAGAAGCTAATGCCCTTCGATATCTTGGCTTTAATCCTGAGTAAAAATGTTTGATTTTACTATCAAGGTCTTGGATAAAATTTGGAGCATACCTTTCCAATCAAGTGAACCTTTCTTCA
Source organism: Viscum album (assembly GCA_963277665.1). Taxonomy (NCBI): domain Eukaryota; kingdom Viridiplantae; phylum Streptophyta; class Magnoliopsida; order Santalales; family Viscaceae; genus Viscum; species Viscum album. Next base: position 1,183,732,445 of record OY728159.1, read on the forward strand.
TAGGTAGCCACTGAGTCTTCCTCTTGCCTCAATTCCATGAATTGCTTTTCCATCCTAAGTCGAAAAGCATTAGGAAAAATACTTCTCAAGAAATATACCTTTGAATTCATCCCAGTCGAGAGCATCAATCTCATCAGCATCCTTGATATTTTTAACCATCGACCCCCACTGATCTGCTTCACCCTCCAAATGGTAAATAGCCAGACTAACCTTTTGATTGTCTGAACACCCCATGACATCGAAAATCTTCTCCAGTGCATTAATCCACCCTTCAGCTAACATAAGGTCAGATGATCCTCTAAATGATGGGGGATGTTGCCTCATGAAATCTTCCTCCACTGACATGTTCATCTGCAGTTGATTTGGCTGATCTCATGCATGGATACCACTACCATTTATCGCTTGAGTCAACTGTGCCATTACCGCAACAAACTATTCAGTTCCAATTCTGACCATCTCAGGTTGCTAATTCGGAAGGTTATTTCCTTCTGCATGCCTTCCTAGCACTGCTTCCCCCTTTCCTCTGCGGAAAACCATTCTGAACAAACATGTCTTAGATGAAGCAACATGGTAATCTTCAAATGCTACATCACTTCAAAAAAAAATTGGATAATCATTTAATAGAATTCTAACTCCTAATGTTATCTAAACCGACCTCTGATACCAAATATAAGGCCCCAGCCTTAAACCTTACTTAATCTTGAGTTATTACAAGATTACACATTGAGGATCTTTTCGGGTTTAGAGTTTTAGATATTTAGATCATAAAACATGCATTACATTCCACATATAAACAAAGTGGTTACATAAAGATAGTATTATTCTATCCCAACAATGGAAACATATTTAAAATAAAACATGGATTCTTTCTTGACACTTCCTTGACACTATCATCATATCATGTACCTTTCCCTTGACCTGTGAAAAACATTTCAACAAAACTTAGGATGAGCATAAAAAGCTCAGTAAGGGATATAAAAATATGGAAAGGAAACATGGGTACATATATACATAAGAATGAAATCATACTTTACCCATAAAACATAAGCACTTTAACATACCTCATCAGATCATGAATAAATCATAGAAATCATAAGACATAAAGGTAACTTGAGGCATTCATAACATTCTTACGTAGGGAGTAACCCTCTTGGTTACGTTTGGAATACCCGTCACAGTATATTCCCTAAATCCCTTCGGAAAAACCTTAACGTTTCACTCCTTCGCGTTACCCAATGCATTGGAGAGCTATATCAGGCTCACCCGCCCTTAGTATATCACAGAACCACCCATCATCATAATAATTCCCAAGAACCTCAACGTAATCGTATCACATAAAACATGCATAAAGGAAACATAACATTTCCACCTTTCAACCACAAGATATCAATACAACACATTGATATAAAAACATTATGAAAAACATTTTCAATACCAAAATATAAGAAATGTAAAACATGGTATTTATTTTTCTTTTAAAAAAATGTATGGCTTGTAGAGGAAGTTGAAACTCAAATAATGGTCACGGCGGTGGAGAAGTCGTTGTCGCCGAATACGTATGATAAAAACATTCCATTTTGTCGATTAGTAAATGCTTCGTATAAAAAAGGTTCATTGTGAATAAATGTAAAAGTCAAAGGGGTTTATACAACATTTAAAAGAAGGTTGTGTATAAAACAAAATATGCCTCAATGAAAGGAGATTGAGACAAAGTCCCATACCTCAGATCCGACTTGACTCGTTCGTTATTTAATCTCCTGAATAATAAACATGAATTAATTTCTACTTGTTTAATAACCTTTTTCAAGTTCATTATTCCTTTAATATCACTTATTGCCATGTCATGAACACTATGTAATTATTTAAGTTAATAGCGGTCGTTTTAACGATCATTGGTACTTGAGTCAAAAAATAATCCCTTTATAATTAAAAGTTGTTCATGTATCCATTATATCCGGAATGGTATTCATGATGTAGATATCATATATTTCATATATATCCAGTACATGCATGCATTTATAATATTACATAATCATTTAGAGGTAAGAAATAAAATGCACCGTTCTTGGAGACGGTAAGCCGTACGTACGCATGAACGCTACTTTCATTTCTATTTCGTATTTTATAGAATGGAATCCAAATGATTTAAAGGTATATTATAATTCCTGTATAATATCATATATAATATCATATTTCCATCCTTTATACGTCCCACATATGGTATTTAACTAATCAAATCACTTTGAGGGGGCGGTAGTCCGCACTTCCTTAAATGAAGATATCGTGTTTACCCATAATGGAAACCATAAAGGTATGCCCTAAAATGAAAAATACAGAAGCGTAAGGAAAACATAAACATATTATATATCATATATAAATATAGTGACATCTTAATGGCCACTTTTGAAGGTGTTAAAATAATGTTGAACAATCATCGTTTCGGGAGGCATAAATTCCCCATCCACGGAAACAATATGTCCTTTTACCATTAGATGCAGGTGTGTGTATGTGTAGATAGAATAAATCTTATAAGAACATCCTAGTATATTGAAGATACTTGAGTTGTTACAAAATAAATGAATAAAAAGAGTTTAGGGGGTTGGATAAGAAAAATAAAATAAAAGGACTCAAGTGAAGACATTACCTTAAAATTGGGTAACTCCCTTTGGTTTGAGCTCAAAGGCTTCCTTGGGAAGACTTATGCCCAATGTGTGGCTTCAAGGAGTAATAGAGGGATGTGGAGAGACAAAATGGGCATGGGTTGGCAGAGCCAAAGGATTTGGGAGTGTGGGTAAGGAGGTAGAGGTGGGGGCCTTTTATAAGAGGAGAGGAGGGGAACTCTTGGAAAGTAAAGAAATGTTACATTATTTTAAAATGAGTTTAGGATTAAAAAGGGTCCACATTGATATAATTCAAGGTTTAGGTGAAAAGAATTCGAAATCCACCCATAAAATAGGTTTTGGAAATTTGTAGTTCATAGATTTTACATTATCATTTCATTTTATTTAAATCCTTTATTAATGAGGTAATCGCTTCCTCATCATGAGGTTATAAATAATTTAATTTATTTAAAGTCTAAAAATTATTAAAAAAAATATCATGATGTAGGAAATATTTTTATCTTTCCAATGTCTATTTATAAAAAAAATCTGACTTTTATAACCACATGTGAAAAATGTTTTAGTAAAACTTCTATTGTTTGTGTCATTTTTACTTTAACATTAAATAAAAAGTTATTTATGTCATTTCCCAACCAAAGTGGCTCCATGGGGTCCCCATGTTGACCCATGGATTTTCATGGTCGTCCATGACACATCCATTGAGGGTAGGACATGTGTCAAGCTCATCTCATATTATTAAAACATTATTTTTACCATAAACTACACTAATTACCACTAATCGCGATTCAGAACTTAAAAGTTACTATTCACAAAAAAATTATTTTAATCTCATTGAACCACATTTTACTTATTAATGACAACCATGTATGTCGGATTTTTGAAAATAAAATCATCGAAGTGGCAATGTTTCATTTAAACAAAAAATCAGTTTCTTTAACTACCACTTAGTGGTTTCACTATTCATCAAAAATTGAAGTTTTTCAGAAAGATACCAAAACTTCACCCTAAGATATATTTGATATTCCGAATAAAAAAATGATGTATATTTTAAAAAATTCAAATCATGTATGTTTCATTAATTAATTTAATAACTAATTCCCGCTGTCATGACAAACAGCGTGTTTTTATGAAACAATAAGTATCAAAAGATTGACACTAGTTTAAGTCCAATTTCAAAGTGAAATTGATTCCAATGTCCACCATTGGATAAAATGGTAAAAATATATTCTAATTTCACTTCAAAATCAATTCAAAAGATAATCTAATCATATAAATAAATTACATTATAAAGCGGTTTTGAATTAAAATACAACATTTTTCACTTTTCATTAAAAAATGAACATTATCGGAAAAATACAAAAAATTCACACAAAGTAAAGTTTGATGTCCCAATCATAAATAATAAGTTTATTTTGACAAAAATAGCTTATATAATTGTCAAAAGATATATTTAAAAAGGGTTTTCCATCAAAAGGTAGTAAAACAATCTTTTTAAAATATTAGTGTATTCCATGCTTAAGATTGGATTTATTTTCATTTTAAGCCTCTAAAACACTATCTAATTCATTGATAGACATAGATAAAAATATCTATTAATAATTACTTACATGGGATGTTACATATACAACCGAGCAAGTTGATCTACAAAAAAATTATCTCGAATATGAAGGAAATTATCAGATTTAGTCAATCGATCAATAATAACTCCGATTGCATTATTACCTCTAGATGTCTTCGGTAATCCAACAAAAAAGTCCATGGATATATTTTCCCACATCCAATCTGGCACTGGTATAGGTTGAAGCATCCCTTTCGGTAATTGCTGCTCTACTTTAACCTGCTGTCAAGTCAAACACTTCATAGTAAAATAAACAATATCTCTTTTCATTCCATCCCACCAGTAATACTCCCGCAGATCTCTACACATATTAGTACTGCAAGGATGAACAGAAAACGGGGAACTATGAGCCTCACATAACAACTGATTCTTCAACTGTGAATCACTAGGCACACATAATCTCTTCCCAAACCTCAAAACACAATCATTATCAATGTTAAATTCAGGAAACTTACCCTTCTGAACCAGCTCTACCTTTTTCTGCAACTCGCTGTCTTGCTTCTGTGCTTGCTTAATTCTGTCTGATTGAGAAGATTTCACTGATACCTGAAACAAAATAGAAGGACATCTGGCACAAACACCTTCTATGCCAAAGTTCATCAAATCCTTAACCAAAGGATCATGTTCCAAACGCAACATTGTTAATGAAGCATTACTTTTTCGACTCAAATCATCAGCCACTTTATTTTCTTTTCCTGGATGGTAATGAATTGTGCAATCATAATCCTTGATTAATTTTATCCATCTCCTCTGTCTCATGTTCAATTATTTCTGAGTGAATATATACTTTAATCTTTGGTGATCAGTATATATTTCACACATTACTCCATACAAATGATGCTTCCAAATTTTTAAAGAAAAAACAACAGCAGCTAATTCCAAATCATGTGTAGGGTAATTTACCTCATAAATTTTCAACTGGCATGAAGCATAAGAAATTACATGATCATTCTGCATAAGGACACAACCAAGTCCTTTCAAGGAAGCATAACTATAGATAACAAACTCACCATTCTTGGAAGGAAGTGCCAAAACTGGAGCATTCACCAATCTTCTTTTCAACTCTTGAAAACAATCATCACATTATTTTGTACAGATAAACTTAACACCCTTCCGAGTTAGATTAGTCATTGGAGTAGATAATCGTGAAAAAATTTCAACAAACCTTTGGTAGTAACCTGCCAAACCAGGACACCTACGGATCTCAGTTACATTTGTGGGTCTTGGCCATTCTTCAACAACTTTTGTTTTAGCAGGATCAACAGTTATGCCATTTTTTGAAACAATGTGACCAAGGAAAGAAATTTGTTGTAACCAAAACTCACACTTGCTGAATTTTCTATGTAGTTTCTTTTATTTTAAGGTTTGCAAGATAACCCTTAAATGACTTTCATGATCCCCTTTACTTTTAGAAAACACCAAAATATCATCAATGAAAACAACCACAAACATATTCAAGAACTCATGGAAAATTATATTCATAAGGTCCATTAATACAGCAGGTGCATTGATTAACCCAAAAGGCATAACTACAAATTCATAATGGACATATCTAGTAGGGAACACAGTCTTCAGAACGTCTTCTTCTTTAACTTACAACTGATGGTACCCATACCTCAAGCCAATCTTCGAAAAATACTGATCTCCCTGGAGCTGATCAAACAAATCATCGATATGAGGCTAATGATACTTGTTCTTAACAGTAATATTATTCAAGGATTTATAATCAATGCAAAGTCTCATTGAGCCATATTTCTTTTTAACAAACAAGATAGGAGAACCCCATGGTGATTTTCTAGGTCGAATGAAACCTTTATCTAATAACTCCTACAATTTCTTCTTTAACTCTAAAAGTTCAACTTGAGCCATTCGATAACGGGGTTTTGAAATTGGATTAGATTCAAGAACTAAGTCAACAGTAAATTCAACTTCCTGATCACGAATAATACTAGGCAACTAATCAGGAAAAACATCAAGATACTCATTTACCACTGGCAATTCATTAATCTAAACAGCTCCTTTATTTTCAACAATATGTGTAAGGTAACATTCATTTCCATCTTTTACTAGTTTCTCATCTTCCTGATATGTTATCAAAATCAAGGGTTCATTCTTGTATACAGACTGAAAATCTTTCTGAAAAGTAACCATTTTGGCTCTGCAGTCAATCTTAGCAAGATAAACAGAAAGCCAATCCATGCCAAAAAAAACACCAATCTCTACTAGAGGAAAAACAATAAGGTTTGCTGGTAGATTCTTTCTGCACATAAGGATAGGAAGGTTCTTATAATTCCTTTTTGTCTTAATGTTCCCTCTGAGTGTTTTTACCATAATTTTTGGATTCATATCTTGAGATAGAGTTTCCAATTTACTAGAAAACTTCTCAGAGATGAAAGAATGTATATTCCCTGAATCAAAAAACACATTGGCATAATTTGAACAAACAAACAGTGTACATGATACTACTTCATTCGATGGCCCAACATCTGCTGAAGTAGTTGCAAAGGATTTCGCAACCCCTTTCTGCTTATAGTCTGGCTGCTTTTCCCCAGTTCAGTTCTTCATTAGACAGTCATTTGCATAATGGCCCATTTCATTACACTTAAAAAATCTTACTGCTGGCTTTTCATTGCCTGCTTGATCATCATCCTTACAGTTACGAGCAATATGACCTGACTTACCACACCGAAAGCACTTTCCATACATGGATAAACATTCTCTAGGATGCATTTTACCACACTTCTCGTAGGATGGATATTTTGTTTTCTTACCTCCTTGCTTCTTTGATGAATTCTTCCCCTTTTCCTGCCAACTGGACCTCTTATTCTATTGTTTGTCAAAGAACACCTGATCATCGGCAAACTCCACATCCACCTTCTTCGCACATCAAACATTTTTTTCATAACTTTTGAACTCACGAGAAGCTAAATCTCTTCGATACATTGGAATTAACCCTGAGTAAAAACAGCTAATTTACTATGAAGATCTCGTATGATGTTTGGAGCATACCTTTCCAGTCGAGTGAGATTTTCTTCATAAGCAGCCACTGAGTCATCCTCCTGCCTCAATTATAAGAATTGTTTTTCCATCCTAAGACAAACCACCTTAGGAAAATATTTCTCAAGAAACATACCCTTGAATTCGTCCCAGTGAAGATCGTCAATCTCATCAATATCCCTGATATTTTTCACCATCGACCACCACTGATCAGCTTCACCTTCAAAACGGTAAAGAGCAAGACTAACCATTTGATGGTCTGAACACCCCATGACATCAAAAATCATTCCCAGCGCTATAATCCACCCTTCAGCTAGCACCGGGTCAGATGATCCTCTGAATGATGGGGGATGTTACCTCATGAAATGTTCCACTACTGACATGTTCCTCTGTAGTTGATCTGGCTGATCTCGTGCATGGATACCACCACCATTTATATCCTGAGTCAACTGTGCCATCACTACAAAAAACTGTTCAGTTCCAATTCCGACCATCTTAGGTTACTGATTTGGAAGGTTTTCTTCCTCCTGATGTCGTCCCAACATAGCTGCCTTGTTTACTCTGTGGAAAACCATTCTGAACACAGAAATATCTTAGGCGATGCAACATGGTAATCTTTAAATTCTATATCATTTCAGCCATTCCATAAATTAATTTATAATTTAACAATTTTCTAACTCCTTAAGTTTTCTAAACTGACCTCTGATAGCAGCTATAAGGCCCTGGCCTTAAACCTTACTTAATATTGAATTAAATGAATAATTCACATTGAGGATATTTTCACGGTTTAGAGTTTTTGAGAATTTGGAAATAACTATTACATCTCAAATGATTACAAAGTATAAACTTCTACTAAGTTTCCATAAAATAAAAGCTCTTAAAAAAAACATGTCTAGTTCCATGTTATAGATAGCATAACCTTCCCATGATCCCATCCTTGACCCTATTCTACATTAAGTCCTTTGAAAAAAATATCAAAAAAAACGTGAGGTGAGCATAAAAATCTCTGTAAGGGATACATAATGAATTAAAACTGTTAGGTTTTAAAAAAAACAAATAAACCATGTATACTTTATCAAAGCAATACTTTTCACCTTTTTGAAGTAGTAAAAACTCTTCACTGAAATAAAAGATCATTACTCACCCTTTTGTAACCAAAATATTACCATAAAACCCATATAAAGATCACATAACATATATAGGTAACATGGTACATAAACATACTTAAATGGAATAACCATACGGTCGACTTCCACACATATCACTTAAGGGAATAGCCATATGGCCGACTTCCATACCCAATCCATTGGATGTTATAACGTAACCACCCGTCCTGGTATTCACGGCACCACCCGTCATATGGCTTATCATGTAACCACACATCAAATGTCCAAGTACCAATATAATATCATAAAACATAAAACAAATATAATGGAAAGAGAAAATTTCCACACTTTGATCACAATATATCACTTAAATATATGGACATAAAAAATCCATTATAAAAACCATTTTCAAAACCAATATTCATATAATAGTATATGGTATTTATTTCATTTTATAAACATTACATCTTATTGAGGAAGCCAAAGACCAAATAATACTCGCAGTGGCGGAAAATGTAGTTGTCACCGCGTAGGCTAAAAGAAACATTCCTTTTTGTCGTTCAGTAAAACGTTTCGTAGAAAAAGATTCCTTTTGTATAAAATTAAAAGTAAATGGGGTTTATACACCATAAAAAAGAAAGTTGTGTATATAATGAAATATGCCTCATTGAAAGGAGATTGAGATGAATTCCCTTACCTCGGGTCCGACTTGACTCGATCGTTCTTTAACATCCTGAAAAATAAACATGAGTTAATTTCTACTTGCTTAAAAACCTTTTTTAAGTTCATTATTACTTTTATATCACTTATTACCATGTTATAAACATTATGTAATCATTTATGTTAATAATTTTTTTGGTTGATATTTGGTTCTTAAGTCGAAAGTGGAATTCTTACAATTACATGTTGTTCGTGTGGTCAAAGGTTCATTATATCCAGAATGATATTCATGATTTGGATATCATATATAGCATATATATCCAGCATATACATGTATTTATAATATTACATAATCATTTAGAGGTATGAAATGAAATTCACCGTTCATGGAGACGATAAGCCGTACGTACGTATGAACGCTACTTTCATTTCTATGTCATATTAATGGAATTAGAAATAAATGAGATATATGTATATTTTAATTCCAGAATTATATTCATCATTTAGATGTAACATAAATAATATATAATAAATTTAAATCCATCCTTTATACGTCCCATATATGGCATTAATGAATCAAATCTCTTTGAGGGGGCGATAGTCCGCACTTCCTAAAATGAAGATATCGCGTATACCCATAATGGAAGACATAAAGGTATACCAAAAATGAAAAATATAGAAGCATAAGGAAAACATAAACATAATATATGTCATATATAAATATAGTGAAATCTTAATGGCCACCATTAATGGTGTTAAAAGAAGATTGAATAATCATCGTTCCGTGAGTCACAAATTCACCAACCACAGAAACAGTATGTTCTTTAACCATTAGACGGAGGTGTGTGTAGGTGTAGCTCGAATCCTTCTTATAAAAACATCCTAGTATATTCAATATACTGGTGTTTTTACAAAATAAAGTAATAAAAAGAGTTTAGAGGGTTGGAGAAGCAAAATAAAACAAAAGAACACAAGAGAAAACACTACCTTTAAAACGGGTAACTCTTTTTGATTTGAGATCAAAGGCTTTCATGGGAAGACTCCTACCCAATGTGAGGCTTCTAAGAGTAATAGAGGGATTTGGAGAGGCAAAAAGAGTAGATATTGGCCAAGCCAAAGGCTTGAGAGGTGTGGGTATGGTGGTAGAGTTGGGGGCCTTTTATAAGAGCAGAGGAGGGGCACTCTTGTAAAGTTATAAAAGTTTACTTTCTTATAAAACGATTTTCGGATTTTAAAGGTACAACATTAATATCATTAGATTATAAGGTGATAAGGGTTCTAAATATACTAATTTAATAGGTCTTTGACAAGTGTATGTCTTATATTTTACATTATCTTTTTATTTTAATTAAGTCGGTCATTAATGAGGTAATCGCTTCATCATCATGGTGTCATAAATAATTTAATTTATTTAATGTTTAAAAATTATAAAACAAATACACTGATTCATTAAACCTTATTATCTTTCTAATGAATATTTATAGTCAAAAATAGGACTTTTATAACCCCATTTATGAATTGTTTTAGTAAAACAACTAATGTTTGTGACATTTTTATTTTAACATTAAATAAAAAGTTTTTAATGTCATTTTCCTACCAAAGTGTCTCCATGGGGTCCCCAAGTTGAACCATGGATTTTATTGGTCGGCCATGAAACATACTATAAGGGTAGGACATGTGTATAGTTCATTTCATATTATTAAATCATTATTTGTATCTTAAACTACACTTATTACCTCTAATCGCGATTAATAAATTTAAAACTTACTGTTCACCAGAAAATTATTTTAATCCCATTGAACCACATTTAACTTCTTAATGAAAACCATGTATGTCGGATTTTTTAAATTGAAAACACAGAGGTGGTAAAATTTCATTTAAATGAAAAATCAGTTTTTTAGGTACCACTTAGTGGTTTCACTATTCATAAAAAATTGAAGTTTTTCAGAAAAATAACAAAATTCACCCTAAGATATAATTGATATTCCGAATTCAAAAATGAAGTCTATTTTACAAAATTCAAAACATATAAGTTGAATTAATTAATTTAATAATTAATTCCCGCTTTCAGAGCAAATCGCGTGTTTTTATGAAACAATAAGTATCAAAAGATTGACAGTAGTTTAAGTCCAATTTCAATGTGAAATTAATTCCAATGACCACTATTGGATTAAATGGTAAAAATATATTTTAATTTCACTTTAAACCTAATTCAAAATATAATATAACCATATAAATAAATTATATTAAAAATAGGTTTTGAATTAAAATACAACATTTTTCACTATTCATTAAAAAATGAACTTTATCATAAAAATACCAAAAATTTACACAAAGTAAATTTTGATGTCCCGATTCTAAATAAGAATTTTATTTGTTCCAATATAATGTATAAGAGTGACCAAAACTATATTTATAGATGGTTCTCTATCAATAGCCGATAAATCGACCTTTTGTGACTATTAGAGTATATATGCCTAAAATTGAATTCTTTACATATTTTAAGCCTTTATCTTTTATTGGATAAATTTAAAAACATTTAACATATATAATCATATTTTAGTTATTTCTATTCATTCCCGCCAATACAAAGACTACATGTTAACTACCATTTAAAATAATATTATTTTTTTACTAGTGTTCAACATAAGATTTCAAAGAAACTCTTTGTTGCGTATCGGGTATGCTATCGAACATAGAAACCCCTTTAAAGTAAAATTAATTTTTAATTCGTAAATGTTAATAAATATGAAAATTTACTATTCTTTATTTACCTGGGATGTTACACTTATCCTCCACTATCGCATTAATATTTTGAACATCAGCCTCTGATAAATCTATTTTTTTTATAAACACCCTCAATGGAAGATGATGAAGATCATGGAAACACTTTTCTTACTGATACACAAATCAGGTATCCTTGTACAGGACCGGGGGTTCATGCTTTCCCAATGGTTCAGTTAAAATATCATGCCTCCCAGCAGCTGTAAATCCCCCCTGTGTGCTCTGCTCCTCAAGAGAATACTGTATTAATTAATTAAAAAAATTATTGATTCAAAGTATATAATTCATAGAAAAAAATTTAAAAAATTAAAATAAATATATTACAATCCACCAAGCTACAATACTTGATTCATCTTAATGATACTGCCCCTTTTTTCCTATCAAAGCCCTCTTTAATTTTTCATGTCTAGAAGGTGGGGATGGAGGAACAAGCTCTCTTGATCTTGAATACTCAGCTGTGTGTTTTGCTAATTTTTCTGCCATCATTTTTTTATTCTAAAAATGCAAACCCTCTCTGAGATAATCTTTGAGGGAATACATATTTATCTTGGATCTCTTGATTATATTTCCTTGTTTTGTGTAAATTGAAATTAAGAAATCATTAAAAATGATTAATAAGTTCAGTAATATACGAAAACTTTAAAAAGGATACATTTCACTTACCAAAAATTATTCTTGTATCCTACATTGAACAAATTTTCTCCATCTGTCATCATCTATGATAGTATATATACGACATGGTTTGTAATGATTTCTTTCACCATAAATGAAATCAGATGTGAGGGTTAATTTTAAATCCCTCCACCTTCTATCTGCCATCAATAAACATTTCTTCTTGAGTCCTCCTATGTCAGGAATATAAAATTCCATCTAATAAGGAAGAGAGTGTTTATATTATACCATAAAATTTTAAAGATAAGTCAAACAGTAGAAAAAGATCTTACCAAAATAGTCTCCCACAACTGAGCTTTTATCGTTTAATGAAAATTTATCCAATCATTGTAAAAAATTATAACTTTTCTTTTTTCCTTCAGCTGATACAAAACTCTTAAAATATTTTGCATTTGGACTTCTTTTAATATAATTATCATCAAATTCAACTACTACCCTCTGGTCCTGGGCATAGGCAACTGATAATTTTGGGAAATGTGTGCTTCCACGTTTACCAACTCTTGAACTCTTAGTTGTTATGGGAGCACGTTAAGACGATTGGGGAATTCCAATAGTAGCATTTAAATGTTCCTCCCCAGAGAAATCATCATGTTTCTCACCTTCAGAATCATGTGGTCGATCAACTGATTGATCTGACATTGTCCATGAAATCAAAAACGGAAACATTGATTCAGAAAAAAAAAATTCAACTATCACAATTGTAATCATTGTGAATATTGTTTATCATGATAAACAATGGTAAAGATGGTTTACATGGTAAACATGGTAGTGTAATTTCATTTCAACAAAATTAATAAAATTAAAACATACGAAAAAGAAAACATGATAAATTATGATAAAATATAGTAATAACTGGTAAAATATGGTAAACATGTAAAACATGGTAAACTATGGTAAACTATGGTAAACATGGTAAACTTGGTAAACATGGTAAACATGCTAAACATGGTAAAAATGGTAAACATAAGTTACCAGTAATATTAAGATTGTACAAATGGATTGTTTTCCCAAATTCCTTCATCATGGTCATTCTATAGGGCACACAACATGTCTACACCATGGTTATCATTATTTTTTGCTAATATTTCCATGGAAGTAGGGATATCACATAAATCAGCATCAACATCATGTTGATCCTCACAAACATATTTTTTTCCTTATAAAACAATAGTCTTCTGCATATCTGATTGATTAACAACATAGAAAATCTCTTTTTCATGTGTTGACAATATAAAATAATCTGTTATGTCATCTAATCTATTCAGATTAATAATTTTTATTCCAAATTCATCGTGTCTCACACTGTTGTTACCGACAATGAATTTGCAGTTAAAAATAGGAACATCAATTTTAATGTAATCAACCTCCCATATTTCATAAATGACTCCAAAATATGCACTTAATGCAAAAATTTGACTTCTATCTTTAGAAGTCTAAAAATGCATTGCTTCTACAAACACCAATACCCCACAATTTTGAACTGCACTTTTGTTGTCCTGTGATTTCGTATGAAATGTATAGCCGTTAAGGTCATACCCAGACCATGTTATCAAATTTAAACTTGTACCACCCACTAACCATCTTAACATCTCTAAGATATGTGATCTACCAAGTAGGGTCTTTTTAATCCATGCCAAAAATGTTTTGTTCTCATTCAAAATCCACATTTCATTATTTTTTTGATAACATTGTTTCAACTCATTAATATGAAATGTGATATACGGTTGAGCATCATATATGTTATTCAATATGTATAAATGTTCCTTCTTCATCTGTTCACCTGACAATGAATTGGCTTTCATTCCATGAATCCCCTTTCCCTCAGTATTTACTTGTTGATGAAGAGATATAGGCAATCCTATGTTCTCTACTGCAGACAAGTATCTCAAACAAAACTATGCAGCCTCCTTAGAAATATACATTTCAATAATGGAGGCTTCAGGTTGGTATGGATTTATAACATACCCCTTCAATATTTTCATATTCCTTTCAAAAGGGTACATCCAAAAAAGATATAAAGGTCCACAAATCCTTATTTCTCAAACTAGATGAACCATTAAATGCACCAGTATATAAAAAAAATATGGAGGGAAATACATTTCCAATTGACAAAGTATAGATATTGCATCCATTTCCAAAATGTTCAAAGCATTCACATCAATCACCATATGACAAATTGAATTGAAAAAATAACAAACCTTCGTTATAGTATTTCTGACACGGATGGGAAATATTCCCTACAATAAAACCAGTAGAAGTTATTTCATCATGATGTGACAATCAAGATATTTCTTACCTATCAACTTCAAATCCATCAGAGAGAAAATGTTTTTTACATTTGAAGAATAACCTTGAGGCACATTGATATCATGAAGACACTGAGAGAAGCTAATTTTTTCTGTCTTGGATAATGTATGACAAGCCGGAGGAACAAATTTTCATCATCCATCAGAAGTTCGAGCTAACATCAAACATAATCCCATTGATAGTATGTCCAATCTTTCATTTAATCTATCTTCAGACTTTCCTTTAATATTTAGCAATGTTCCAATAAAATTGTCGTAGATATTCTTCTTCACATGCATGAAATCATTATTATGATTCACTTTATGATATCTCTAATATGGTATATCAAAAAATATTGACCTTTTCTTCCATAAATATATATCATTACCTTATTTATGTTTCTTTTCCAATGTCACATCACGGTTTTGCACCCACTAAAAATATTCATCAAGGGATAAATCATTCAGAGCAATATATAATTCTAGTGACCCATTGTATGCCTTTTTAGTCTTCTATAAGTGTGATCCATATGTAAAAACATTCGATGAACCATGTAGACTGTTTTCCTCACATTATGAAATTGACAATATGAACTCTGTTGTTTGAAAATTGGACATGCTTTATTCCCCTTAACACTATATGTAGAAAAATTTCCTTACGCTAGGAAGTAATTTATAGTGAACATAAGCATGACATGTAGTTGGAAATAGTTCATTTTATAATAATCATACACTCTCATACTATCCTCCCATAAAAGATTCAAATCATCAATCAATGGTGACAAGGAAACATCAATATCATTTCCGGGCTGCATTGGACTATAGATCATTATATTCAATATGAAATATTTCCGTTTCATAAAAGCATCAGGTGAGAGGATGTAAATTACCATAAAAAAGGCCATGAACTATTTCTGCTACTCATACATCGATATGGATTCATTCCATCTGTGCACAATACATGTCTGAGACTTCTAATCTCATTATCGAATGTCAGATACAACTCATCAATTTTCTTCCGTGGACAATCACCTAGAAGGTAAATTTTTCCATCACATATCCACTCCTCAGCATTCCATTTTAATCTTTTTGGCATCATGGGAGTTAGAAAATAAAATATTCAAGAGAATAATTATAGGAAGATACCAAAATAAATTTGTAGGAATCTTGTTAATATCTACATCAGCCTGTGATTGTTCTTTCAACATATACCATGATGTCCCACATTTTGGACTCTCTGAAAAAAATTCATATTCCTTCATATATATTATATAGTCATTCGGACAAGCATGTATTTTCTTGTATCCCATTCCCATCGGGAAAAATATATTTTTCTCCTTATAATGTAATTCTGTAAGATATTTGTATTTTCAAAGAATGTTTTTCAATAATTATAGAAGCTCCATAAAATTATTTTCACTCCATCCAGGTTTTGCCTTCAGGCTTATCAATCCTAACACTAATGAAAAAACCGTAAAATCTATACAACCAGGATATAATGGTTTTTCAGCATCACTATATTGACGTACAACTGTCGGTTCTATCTCAATTTTTTTGGTTGTAATATCACGAATCATTTAATAAATTCCATCTAAGTTATCATCTTGAAAATCATTATAATCAGCAGATGAGACATTTTATCCAGTTTTATCATTACAAATCCAAGGGTTGTAACTTGGATTAAAACCATGAAAAATCAGACGAACATTGATCTCTCTACTTATCAACTTCTTCATATTAAAACATTTCAGGAATAAATAGAAAAAAATGTCATTGCCTGGAATATTTCGTTTAGGAAATTCCAAAAAAAAGTCAACACCTTCCTCAAATTCATTACTCATTTGATGTGTCTTAATCCAACATCGACTCCTTATTACCTATAACAAATATCAAAGTCCAAAATATTTTAATGAAAAGTAATTTTTATATTTATATTAAAAATATCATAATTTGAATGGAAAACAATTTTGAAATATAAAAAAATGTAATTTAACATGTGTAAATGTTATTATTTTTTATAACAAGAAAATAAAATAAGAAGATAGAAAAAAAACCACAAACATGGAACTATAGAAAACCCTTGTTGGCTAAACCCATAATGACAAAATGATGATACAAAACCCTAAATGGTTCAACCCATAATGATTAAATGATCTAAAATCTAGAATTTATTCACTATAATTTTTATAATAGACAACCCTTATTCATTGAAAAAAAATTAAATTGATTCTATCATCAAATTAACTATCAAGATGCATTGAAAACATTCATAAATAGTTGAGATACTAAATTATAAAATTGAATATTTTAATCAAAGTAAATGAAATCCAAAAAATGAATTTAGGGCATCCTCAAAAAATAAGAAAAGAAATTAGGGTAGGTTGAAAGTCTTACTTAGATATTGTGAGTCGATTTGAGATATTTCCTAATAAACAATATTATTAAGGATCTAGACAAACCGACATTGAGGGAACAAGTTGTAGGTGGGTTTCGAAGTTATCCGTGTGAGAGAGATGAGACAAAAGCCGTAGATTGAAGAAAAAATATAATCATACGGGTCCCAATAAATCATTTAAAGGGTTTATCACATCGGTTATTTTATAACGGACGTGATAAATCATCAGCACATGGTTTATCATGTCTGTTATTTTATAACCGACCTGATAAGACAATTTTTTTAATTTCATCACGTCTGTTATAAAATAACTGACCTGATAAATCATTCTTTGAGGTTTATCACATCAGTTATAAAATAACCGACCCGATAATACCTCGAGTTGCGGTTTATAAAGATGGTTATTTTATAACTGATGTGATAAACTGCTTTTTTTTAGTTTATCACGTCAGTTATAATATAGCAGACGTGATAAAACCCCAAGCCTCAGTTTATCACATTGGTAATAAAAAAACCGATGCGATAAACCTATTTTTTTAAGTTTATCACGTCGGTTATAATATAACTGGCGTGAAAAATTATGGCTCGGCAGTTTATCACATCGGTTATTTTATAACAGACGTGATAAACCATCGTGATTCCATATATCACGTCAGATATATTATAACAGCCGTGATAAATCCAATCTTGGAGATTTATCACGTCGGTTATAAAATAACTGAAGTGGTAAATGTCTATAATAGACTTATCATGTTGGATATAAAATAACCGAAGTGATAAATCTATTATCATAGTTTTCCACATCGATTATATATAACAGATGTAAAAAATGCCACCGTAATAAACGTTTTAGGCCCTATTGTTCTATGTTTTGTCGTAAGGGTCCCATTATATGGACTATAATTTTCATGAAATATAGGAATACACAATTTATGATTCAATTTTTATCCCTATTTATCAAATTCCTAATAAAATCACAGATTTATCTTTTCATGGATATACATAAAAGACCAGTAAATGAAGTAAAATTTCCAATTTAAATTAGTAAATGATTTATAAATATCAATTTCTAGTTAATTTAACTATATATAGATCATTATATTCTATATTTAATGTAAAAAAATTTCTATTAGTTTGTTTCACTGAATTATTCATTATTACCAACATTTAGAGTTACATCCAGTCTCTATGTAATAATTGAAATTAATGAGTTCCAAATCACATAAAATTTTAGTCTATGTAACCTCATTTACTTAACCGTATCATATAATAATTGGTATTTAATGTTCTATTATCATTTTAAATAAGGAAACTACATTTATTTTGATAGATTCACTTTAATAACCAACTAATTTATCCCCTTTTGCTACTGAAATATTAGTTTTATATAATATATTTCAATATAGGTATATAAAACAACTATCATGTGGTCAAACAATGAAACCTATATGTAATGCCATAATTTATGGCATATTAATCCTATTATGTTCCAAAATGATGTATGATCAATGATTCTGTTCCATACAAGGCCACAATTAGCATGTAATAAAACATCATAACAATATTATCAAATTTCTTGTGCATCATTCAATTGTAGAATGAAATAAAATATAATGGAAAAAAACCATAACATCATGTTCCACCCCTATTGATTTTGGATTTTCTGTCTTATGTGGTTTATCTAGTCTCATACACATTCTCATTAAAAAATTGTGAAACATCCAAGTCACTATTATACCATCCCAAAAGATTATGTAAATCTAAAAAAATAAATAGAAAGAAATTGTAACATCATGACCTAGGAGAAAATATATTTTACATTGATCAAGTGGTTCACATGACCAGAAGAACACCTCCCTAACACCAAAGGTGACATCTGATTCATGAGGTGGCAAGCATGAAGCACTGTGATCACTATGCACAGTTAACTGTTTAATGAATCTTAGTTCCATACATTATAGTTATCCTTATTCAAAATTTCCATGAATAATAATCAGGGTAAAATTATCATTTTTATACAAAATATTTCCTTTTAAAACCAATCATTAAATATGGTTCTGTAAAATAAACTAGATTTTAATCATGGAGATGGTAGTTTGTAATTACACATGAGTAACATTTCCATTTTTTGAATCATCATTTTAGAAATAAGTCAAAAAAAATGTTATCATTAAAAAAATCATATCATAAATAACATATTAGTTTTCTAAATAAATATATATATATCATCTATATGAAGTGGTGACGAAAAAAGGAACCTTGTCACTCTTTGGGGGTGATAGTGCACACATACGCATGAACGAGGATGTAATTTTTTAGTGAGTGGAAATATAAGAAATACATTAATATATTATACTCTAAATATGATTAATATATGATGTGTATCATATATTAAAATTATCACCATCATTGTAATCATCAGAGAGTGGTGTTTAAGGAAAAAAAATTACATCATTTCACGAGGTAGTAGTCCTGAATACACATGAATAATGTTTTTGTTTCACATTTTATGAAACATGATATGAATTTATGTCATGAAATTAACATAATAACACCTCAGTATGTGGGAAATAAGGATTGTTTTATTTTAAGAGGGTTAAATAAGATTATATAAGGTTGTAATAAGAAATATAATGTAAAAAATAGATGGTTTAATATAAATCATTTCCATTAGAGCACCACTTTGTGATTATACTTAATGAATTCATAGATTGTCTAAATAGTCAAAACAATTGCTATAGTACTTTTGGAGGGACTTAATTAATGGATTTTAAAAATTTTGGTTCTTAAAAATTCTTTTATGGTGTTAAATTTATAGGAGAGTGTGTGGAAATTTATAAATGGGGGAGATGACATAATTGAAATTTTTTAAAAGAAAATACTATACCCATGTATTAATAACATTAAAAAACTAAAAATATATAATTTTAGTTAAATAGATTAAATAATTTATAAATATACACTAAATTAAATTTTGGAAATGTCTTCATTCAATTTTTATTCAGATATTGATATTTTAACCACTAGTATACCAATTTTCACCATAACGATGCAGAAGATTTTTTCTCTTTCACTATTAATTATGAGAACATTAAGTTGAAATTACTGGATAATATATATTATTATAATTATAAATAATAATTATATATTACTAAATTGATTTAATATAAGTTGTAGAATTGAATTTAAAAATAATCTCATGGATGTGACGAAAAGGAAGGTTTTCATGCAATGAATATTTCAATCATATGATCATTTTATATTTACTATATGACTAGAAATAATCAATATATATTTAAATTAATAATTATTAATATATAATAAATAAATTTTACTTAATAAATTCATAATTATCATTTTTAACATATTTAAAATTAATAATCATTATGAAATTAAAAATAGTTTTATGAATTTTTTTTAAACAAAAAGAAACTTATATTATAACCCATTAAAAACTTGATTCATCACAAACTAGTTTTATTAATCTAAATAAATAATAATTCTGATAATTTAAATCATTTCAAATGTATAGGTGTAATTTTAAATTATTTAATTAATATAAATCAAATGGAAGTCTTACAATAAATCATCATTTTTCTATATTCATTGAAAAATCAATATTTCCAGAGAAATTGTACTATATCAATCAAAGTTAATTTTAATGTTATGATTTATAAAATGAAAGGAATAATTTAAATTAAAGAACACTAAATTATAATGATAAGTTCTAAATAATAAATTTACAAGAATATATTTTAATTAAAACATTTCATTTTTGATTTGAAATTTATTAATATTTTTATATTGACTAAAACTATCTATTTCCAAAATATTTATAATGATGTAAATTATTAATTAAATCATTACATGGGTTATAATCTAATGATAATTTAAGAATTAAATATTTCAATTTTATTATAATCAATGATGTTTCATTCAAAATTCCACACACGCGAGTACTAATAAATTTTATGAAAAAGCATAAATTAATTTTTTGATGAAATTGGAATTATATGTGATTTGTTATAATATGTATTCACATGTGGATTCTAATATATATCCACACAAAAAAACAAAATAATATATATATATATCATAGTTATTCTAATTTCTTTTAATATTTATCAAGGGTATAATATGGATTTGTTAGGTATTCTTCATTGTATACATTATATGGTTATGTATATATCATATAAACATTATTTATATTTTTTTTAAAATTGTAGTTTAATATACTAAATACCAATATGTTATATGAAATCTTAATATATAAATACATATCATGAGTATATGTGAAAATAAATTTTTAGTATCCTATATAATCCAAAAAAAATCAATCAATAATTTAAATTTAAATACCTCCTAAGAAGTAAAAAAATTAAATAATTTTTTAAAAAAATAATATAGTAACAAATTAGATATATATATATATATTAATCAACATTTCAAAATATATTATGGTTTTAATGATAAAATCAATACCTTGAATTAGATTTGAAACTCCCTTAACTCATGTTTGAATAAAGATTCACCATGAAGAGAAATATGTTACATAGAATAAAAGAATAAGAATTAGAATAAGTATTATATAGAGGGAAATAACACCATAAAAATATATTTTTTTGAATCAGTAATTGAGAAAATTTATAATATGGTATATTTTTAATGTACTTATTACATGATTGTTGGAATAGAATGACAAGATCATTGGTATAATCCTCATATTATTGATACATAACTGTTCTAGATGATATCCATATAAATAATAAAAATGAATGATAATCATTTTTATATTTCTGTATGAATTATTAATCTATAAATATTATAGTTATTTTTACACAAATTCATATAAAAATCGATATTTTTGTCACTTAAACGTTTATTTTTTATTTATCATTAAGTATTTATTTCGAAACTAAATTTCACAAACATTGATATTTATTTTCCTAAATTTTATTCCAAATTGTATTAATGGTATAAAAGTTATTTATATGTTAAATATAAATTTTTTATTAATATTATAATAAAGATGTTAATATGTATATTTAATAAATTAAAAAAGGACATTAGATATATTTTTTGAATGAAATATGAAGTACTCATATAGTATATTTTAAATACATATTTAAAATTACAGAAAATATATTTTATTTATTGATAAAAAACATATGATATATCAGTTCTTAATTTCATTTTTGGGATTTTCTACTTTTATAACATTATTCTAAAATATTAAATATATTTCAACGAAAAAAACTACCTAAAACATAATAACTTTTTATGAAACTATTTCTTAAAAAATTATGATTTCTATCAAGGAAAAATAGTTTATGATGAAATATATTTTTATACTATGTGTTGAAACTAAGATAAACTGTGTTAGAAAAATGATTAACTTATTATAACTAAATTTTAAATAATTCATGTTTTTATTGTATATATTCATAAATACTTAAAAAACATACCAAACATTAATATAACCCCTTTTGATACGTTCTTTAATTTTAGTAAAATATTTTTATCGTATAATTCTTTGGAATATAGAAAAGGTTCATTGATTAAATCATCCATTTATGTCAATTGAATCATGCTAATTTGTTTCTATTATTTATAATGTATATGCTTTTTTGTGTCTTATTTTCATTAAATGCTATTTTGAATTATTTTTGATCCATATTTCATTCCTAAAAATCTATAATACATATTAATATACACATAAACATATGATATATTATTTAAACATATTCTATGTTTAATATTATTAAAAATTATTTTTTAAATAACTAGTTTAATACATCTAGGAATATAAAAGGTACTCATAGCATTGAAAATAAGTGAACAATGATAAACACATAGCAGATCCTATAAATATTTTTTTGAATAATTTCATTATATTATTATTTCATTAAATACATTTAAATTCTGAATAATTATTTCAAAGTATTATTTGTTATTTAAACCAAGATAAAATATAATTTAAAATTTTAAAACAATGTAAATTTAGGAGGTAGTCATTTGTAATAAATCCTATATTATTATCACCACATTCTATGTACTTGTAATTGTAAATTCATCTATGTGTACATCTAATTACCTTGAATATTATTAGCATTAACCTATTAATATATTCTTTACAGAAATATGGATAAAACATATCTAGAAATCATTATTTCCTATTAAACAAAGAATTTATTTTTCATAGTTGAATATTTTTTAAATCATTTTTTCTATATTTACATCACTATACGTTATTTATTAAAAATAACTATTTTAAGGAAGGGGACTGAAATTATGTGCCTCATAAGAAATTATCAATTATTATGAGGCAGTTAAGATAAGGTAATGAGTAAATCAGTGACTCTTAATTATATTCCATTAGCATAATGGATTTGTTATATTTCTAGGATATCCAATGTTTTTTACTCCATAATTATATTTTTTTCTCAATTATACATTATAAGAACAAATGAAATTTTATTTTAAACAATATTAATTATATTATGAATTTTCATATATAGATTCACATATTCTATTATATGATTACGATTAACAAATATTGAAGATAACACTATTAGGATTTTTATATTCCCTAAAACATAAAGATAACTAATTTACAATATGATAAATCCAAAAGAATTACCCGAAACAATATCCATGAATTTAATTATCATTGTGTGTTATATGTTTAATTTTATAACATTTCATTATCTAACAAGACTATTAATTATATTAAATTATTTATCATTTGGAAAAAAACATATGTAATATTGTATTTAGTAATATATAACCACATAGTATTGGTTATTAGATTTGTGAATATTATTGATGATAGTAGAAGAAATTCAATAAAAAATAACAAATATATTAAAAATAAAATATTTAATAAAGTAAGGTTTTATTATGTACCACTATGAGATTTTAGAAAATATTCCATAGTAGACATTAATTTTTGATAGGTCAACTATATAAAATATATAAGATATAATTGTTCTAATTATTGAACTTTAAATTATAGGTTATTTAAAATTTACCTTATTTATAGTTTACCATTTAACTAAATAACAATTAATGTTATAACATTTTTCAGAATTTGAATCGCATGAGACGAAAAAAAGGTGTGGTAATAGTCAAGGATAAATTTGGGAATATATAAATGATGAACATAATGAATATGGAGTATATTATAAAAATAATAATAAAATTTTAGGTTTTTGACCATGGATATGAATTGTAACCTTTCATATGACAATAATTACGTATTCCCCCAAAAAGACCAATAACTCAGGATTACATCATTAGGAAAAACCCTCTATCATTTATCATCACTGTATCCCTTATATTATTATTATAGTAACATGAATATTATAGATTATGAGGTTCGTCATGATAATATATTAGCTAAGGGTTTATATAGATCAATTATTGTAGTAAATACAGTTCTCAATGAAATATAATGATAATAATGCATGAAATATAAAATAAATTCAATTCACATTCCATATAAGTGATTTCTTAAGATGTTTATAAAATTATAGATATATAAATAAAAAATTTATAGCAAAAATGCTACGGTAGTAATTGATAATGATTTTAATATTAAATTTTTAGAAGGAACTCTTTTAAATAAGTTTAAACCGACATGGGTAAGAATAAATGTTCCTTTAAGGGGTTAAATTTTTCCTATGAATCGATTTAGTGTCCCATATATACTTTTTATAGAGATATATTTTCTAATTATTCACCATAGAAAATGATAAAAGTTTTCTTACATGGGTTTTATGTATGAAAAATTTATAAATCAGATTTTATGATTTGAATGACTGGAGGTATTGATTTAAGGTAAATTTTATTAACAACATTGATATGGTGAACTATTCCAATCGATTCCATGTACAAAAATTATATTAAACATGTATGGTACGTAAATAAAAATTAAATTACATTATGATTTTGATTGTAGAATTAAAATCTAATAAAAAATACTTGAAATAAATTATGATATAAAAATAATATATAATAAACATAATTTTTATTATGGGCCCATGCGTACTATTATTTCATCTCTGATTATAAGTAATGTTATGGAATACCATTGTGAGAATGAGGAAATAAACATATCTTCCACAACCAGTGGAAATGCATGAAACAACATCTAAAAAATTAGTTTTTTAAATAAATAAATATATTTATATACTGGGATACATAAATTTTTATATATTTGTATTTTCGATTGTATAAAAAGTATACACACACACTAAATAATTATATGAATGGAATTTATTACAAACACTTAATGACATGAGTATCATAATATTTGGTTATTAACTCACACTTCATATCACCAAAAAGAGTCTAAAATATAACTACTTTATGAAAACATAATAATCCATTTATAATATAAAACAAGGGAACATGGAATTTTACATGTTATAGAAAATTTACTATTTATTAAAATATTAAAAAAATAATCTTAAGGAGATATAATATGAGAAATAATAATTTATAATTGATCTTACTAGTCACTACTCAAAAAACTAATATCATGTAATAAACATAACCATGGGGACAACTACTTAACATAAAAGACATGGAATCTCTATCCAACTGCCACTCAAAATTTGAAAAAATATTCTACAAATATTCTTTTTCAGTGGTTTCTTTCAACTATTTTTACTTAAATTGTAATTAATTTGGTGGAAACAAGAACTCCAAAACCCATGTCTATTCAATAATTGATTGGATCTCCATTAAACACCCAACAAAACACTGCATTACCATTTAGTTGGTACTTTTTAGTATCATAATTATTGAACATGTTCCTTAGTTGATCCACTGATTATCCATCTATAGTTTCATTTTATGAAACTACATTCACAACTCATTAATCCTATAATTTAATATTATTTCATGTATTTCTTTTACCAAAATTTTTAACAACTCCCTATCATAAAAAATCACACGATCATTATCTCACTATATCATTAATTTATTGTATTGGTCATCCAATTGCGACCTTTATTTATTCCAAGTCCTAAAAATGTATGAATACTCATTAGAGATTCATGGATTGTAACATCTCTTACCATTTTCTACTATATTTTCATTCATATTATCATTTTTTTCTATAAAAAATTTGAATATTGATAATTCCAAATTATGTCATATTTTAGATTAATGTTCATCATCCTTGTATGATACTTTAGATTATTTATTATATGTATTAACCATTGATAATAATGAAATTGAATTTCCTTCCCTTGAATCCTTCAAATTTCCCTCACGAAATTCTTTAGCCACATCAAATACTTACGATACACATTGATTTCAATGTAATATTCTTATATGGTAGGTATTTTAACTACTAAACGTAGTAGATATATAATGTAGATTGATATTCCGACATAATGGAATTAATATAGCATATTAATAGTATGCGTATCTCTATACCCACTAAAATCCACTTCAACATATTTATTATTGGATCATTCATTCTAAAACACATTTATAAATACATAGTTCCTTTGATATGATGACATATCTTATTCATATATATTTTTAGTAATAATTCACTGTATTCAACATGAATATGTGATGAATGCCACATAAAAACCATTTTTAGTAATATAATATATAATGAAATATTCAAAATTAACAATAAATAATGAATACTGAACTATTTTAATATAAATATCCTCATTATCCATTATATTCGAATTCCATGAAAATTTGAAGTGGTAGGACTAGAAGGTTGAAACAATATTTGGTATGGGAATTCATAACCTTTATAAAAAATTCCAAAATAGTTTATTTGTGGAAAAATATTAGTTCTCATATTCCCATTTTTAATAACCATCATCATAAAAAATTATTTTACTGATAAATGTTATTTCCTATGAAACATTCTATTTACCTCTATCTATAGCTTTCATATTTATTCCATTATTGTAAATTCCAAGAGTATATTATTTTTAAAAAAGACAAGTATAATTAAACATCCATCCTCAAATAACATTATATAATAAATTTTTTTTATTATTACCATGTATAGTATAATTTTGTTTTAGGAAAGCATCAAATCTCTTATTTTACTCTTTTCATACATATTTAAATATAAACAAAAATTATTTTAGAATATATTCAATGTTATATATTTTTTATTATTTGAGACCATCCAACTACTCAACGTATATTTACTACTATAATTAATAATATAGGAATTCTATATATACATCTTATTGATTATTATGTAAAATATTTAATCCAACAATTATGTACATTTTGTAAAAATGATTACTCTTCACCATCATAGAGACTATTTCCATTAATCCATTCCTATAGCATTCTTAAAACCATTTTAAACACTCTCTTCATGTAATATCTTCTAATATCCTATTGTCTAATTGATCAATAGTATAGTGTTTTAGTATAGTTATTTCTCACCTAGTGGTAGATTTATTATATTTGGAATGATATTCGCATGTAAGGAATACATCTCTTAATTCATCATTACCTCTCAATAATTTTCGAAATTCATTCCTTTAACCTCATTGAGGATTTAAGTTTCTACACTATATATTATATTAAAATATTTTACATAAAATTTAGTCCTCATTAGTATTATCCCAACTCTCATATGGCTCATGAACTAATCAAGAATACCAAATTCCTATTTTAAAAAATTACTCATTATTTAGTATTTTTTTAAAATTTATGTACATTTGACTTCCTGGTTTTACTTAAATATATCACCTTAAATATATATATATATATAAACATTGCATTAAAACATGGTAATAATTTTTAAACATTTATTCTTTCAAATGTGGTCATGTAAAAATGGAGTTAATTTATTTTTATAAAAAAAGGAATTCTTCCCCAACATAAAAAAAATATTTTCATCCTTCACCAATTATTTTTTCACAATATCATATTTCATCGCATTTTTATATTTATAAAAGATACATTCATTGATAAAAAATATTAATTAAATTTTTATTCCTTTAATTATTATTAAAATTTCATATATATGAGATCATGACCATACCTTGTAATGATGAATTTCATGTGTAACTCCCCGACCTAAATCATCCAATCGAGGATAGTTTTCAAGATTGATCCATGCATGCCTATCTATACATAGAAGGCCTCCAAGTAGTAGTGGGGGTTGAAATTGTCCCATGGGTAGACTGTACCCTCTGAAAAAATAATACACTAGAATCAAAACATCGTGTAAATAGACATCATTGAAAAGAACAAAAAAATAAAATACCATATTATTATGTAATAAAATTTCATATAGGTCATATAAAATAAACAAACATTCTCACTAAGTGTTATGGTAAACAATGAATGATTATAAAAGAAAAGAATATAAAAACACTGGAATAATAGTTCAGATTCTATCTTGGTATTACCTCTATTCCCTGTGATCAAACAAATTCTCTCCTAGATGTAGGGCCCCATTATTTTATAAAACACTTTCCATGAATCTTGTGTGTGCTTCAACGTTCCTATGGATATTGGGATAATAAAACTAAAAAAAATTAATTCAGCCTTAATAAATGTGAAACAATATATATATATATATATATTCCATAATAATATGGTAATGAATAATTGAAAAATAATGTTCTAAGTCCTGATGTTATAACCAAGCTACATGGAAACACTACAATACCCACCTAAAAATCAATCAATTGGGGATTTCATAAGTAATCATTTCAAAAACCTGATCATTCCACCTATTCGTCATGTTGTCTTAATAAATTCAACAAAATTCTAATATCCATATTTCATAATAAAATAGCATATCCACACCCATCATTCTATTTAAATCATGGTGTATAGTTTTCATCCAAAAACATGGAAGTAGGGGAATACACAATGACACTTGTTAGCACAATATTGAGAATTCATCCAAGACACATTCCACAGATGACATCAAAATATCCAACTTTGTGTAATTACACATTATTATATTTAATGGATAATGTTGAAATCACATCATTCCAATCAAAATAGTGACATTCCCACTCTAAAGGTATAATAATTTAATCTAAAACAACTTGTCACTATATAAACTAATCAAATATTCTCTATACAATCATCAAAAAAGAATGTGTAAAATATAATGTAATAATAATATCATAGTATATGTTGGTCTCATGTACCACCTACAAAAAAACACATTCACTTCACAATAAGAAAGGGTACAATAGGTGTGAAATTATCCCACATTCATGTTAAATGAAGATTTAGTATCCTAAAACACCTAAACACTGCTATATGTACATCCTAATAGGAAAGAGTCATATAGACACATTGGAACCACATGAAAATAATTTAATATAATTCTTATATTATGGGCATAAAATAGTATTGAATTCCCACATCATGTGAACCTATATCAAACACTATGTGTCTATATAAAATCACATTCGTGCATAAAATAATAAAATAAAAAATCATAATACATAATATTTTTGTTTATTGAATCTATATTCAAGAAGGAGAAAATTATATTGTCCATGAAGTAGAGTAACTTACCCATTATGATATTATTCTATTAAATGTTCTAGATCTATTCAATAATAATAGTAAATTCACTAGGTAAATCAAATGACCATCTGTCATCTAAGAATAATAAATTATAGGATGATAAAATTTAATATCAATCTAATATATCTTCAATGTGATAATAAAATCAATAAAATAATATAAATAATTCTAGAGTATACTGAACATACCTTATTAGAGTTAGTGTGTTGATCTATGCCTGAAACCAAAATGAGAGTGGAAATAATTTTCCACTTTCATTTAAGATCTAATTGTAAAGCCATTCTATTGAAATTGAATATGAAAAATTCATTTTTAGGTAAAAAATGTACATTACAACACATGCATGAATTTTTAATTTATTAGAAGGTTGTCTAGGCACCATTGGTGAGAAGCATGCACAAAACGCTAGCTGAAGGTTTTGAATTGAATTATTGGTGGGGACATGTAGAATCATGGGTTACTACCTTAGACACTATCTGGTTGTAGGATTGATAATAGATTGAAACAGTACCAATGATCATCCTAATATTATTCAAATTAAAACAGGCAGTTGGTGGATCCTTTTTTCTCTTATCAGTGGTACAACAACACGTATGATATGCTGGTTGGTTCCATATCTCCTATTCCCCTTGTGTTAAACTTCCTAAGACCCAAACATACCAAAAAACTGGAAAATTGAAACCAATACACACTAAAATTAATCATAACAGAACATATAAATTCCTAGATTCTACACTCATATGCCTTTAATGGCTTCTCATATCCGAGATGTGTATATTATTTTATTTCACAAGTAACTCACTACCTTTCAAAAAAATATCCAAATCTTGATCCCTTGTATAATCTTTTATTCACCCATAATTTTAAAATACTTACACATGTAGTACCATTTTCCCACTTAATACATTATTTCTCCATTAAACAATTCATACCCATTGCTACAAAAATTATCCATCTTGTTCAAACTCAACATTCGTGTTGTTGTTCACATTATTATGATTAGGGTCATACCTATGATTATGGGACACATAAACCCTATTATTAATACCTCGATACAGTAGAGGTATTTTCAATAAGTAATCCATAATACAAATATGATAAGTTACCATAAAACATTAAACATATCATAACAAAAACTACACCAATATCAACAACTGTATGTTACCTAACTAGGGTGACAAACGCAAGAAATATTGGTCTCATATGATGAACTCAAATTTATATACCCTATAATAATCATAAAATGACTACCTAAAATGAGTGGTAACTACCTAATTCCTAATCAAATAGAAAAAAATAAGAGGTCACCTATACTACACTCAACCCAAATATTATCACCTCGTGTAACTCTATCAAATTATTGGTGAATGAAATGATCGATAATAATGAGCCCAGAATAGTTCCTTATGAATTGAATAATGGTTGTTTATAGTGTTCACCAATAATAATATGGATATATGATCATTATATGCTCCTCATAAATGTAGGACACATTCCCAGAGAATATCCTCCATAATCTTTATCACCCCCTCTAATAGTCCATCTGTCTGTGGATAACACGTCAAACTAAACATCCAATAATTTCACATTATAGTATAGAAAATGGAAAATTTCAATTTCAAATGATAATCCTCATAACAAACTATGCTCATTGTAACCCCTTTTAGATATAAAATATTAAAAATGTATAACCTGAAAAACACATCAATTTATTGATTCTCTCAAATCTGCTAGAAAAGATATTATTATTTCTACCAATCAACCCAATTTATCATTAGATATAAACCACTTGGTGTCATTGGATACTCAATAAATAATTCAATAATCACCTCATACATATTCATAATGGGAATGAGATGTTACTGAAGAAAGACATTTTTTCATTGATGCTCAGCCTAAATTATTTGATAGGTAAGAAAATGTGAGAAAATCAGATGATGACCATCTTCATTCCAATCCACCATAATACATTTTCGATATTATCATACATCGTTTTCATTAAGGGATTAATCACCAATGTAATGAATGGGAGTCCTTCATCATATCCCACCTAATGGTAAGATAAACCACAACTCTCCCATGAATTTCGATCATGTATTCTCTATCTAAAGGAAAAATGAATCTTTTTCATTCCATGACATCTAATTCCAAAATACTATTAATTCATAATTGGAATTTCAATCATCATTTTAACAAATAAATCATTCTTCAAATAAGATATTCTAGATCTATCATTGTGTTACAAGGTTCAAAATCCACAAGACTACCTCCAGAATTAATATGTACTACACTCTCTTTTATATAACTCTTCAACATTGGTTTATCATTTTATGGGGTTCACCTCATTAAATATTATTCAAAAAAATAAATCTCTTTCAACCCCATTTCTAAATTGTTTTTTTTAATCACCAAGTTATTTATAGAAAAGGTTTATCTGTTACATCATTTTCCATCATCATCTTATAAACACATGATATATTAAAAAACACAAAAATTATTTCCACAAATCCAAAATGATCTATCATTATCTTTATCATTCAAATAATTACCCTTTACCATTTAGGTTCCAAAGGCACTCAGCCACATGAATTCCCCACTTCAGATCATAAGAATCACCATAATTTCCACACTTCAATCAATCCATGCCAATTGACAATAAGTTTATGGAAATACATCAAGTTATTTTTATAGTTCGTATTAAACATGGAACAAATACGATGAAAATGAGATGGTAGGTTATTACATTTCTGCTTCAAAAAACACAATGAGGACATCTAAAAACTCATTTCACGCATGATCCTCGAGTAGTTTACAATGGAACTATGAATCAGAGTCACTACAAAAAACATTTAATATTCTTGATGTGACCAAATAATACAACTTCAATATAACACAACAAAAAATGAAGGTAATTCTACACTGATCCTTTTAAAAAACACGGTTTTAGAAGCCATGTGGTTCAAACACTAATAGAATTCCAATATAAGTCTAAAAAACACCAATATTAAAGATTCCTCTAGTCGGTCACAACTCACATGATCTCTATTATTCCAAGGGACAATGAACTATCATTTAATACACCAATGTTTAGAATAAGATTTCGAGAGGAAACTATAATCTAAACATTCTTATGAAGATATAAATAGCCCTATACATGGACATAATGTCTAGTTTAATTGACGAACAACAAAATGTATTAACATATATAATTATTATTTTTCCAAATTATAAAATATTCTATTGAATTACAACATGGGCTGCTAATCACTAACGAGATCACACTATATAACACCACCAACTCACATATATATCAGGAGTTATCAATTAAGTGTATTATTCCATTATCCTACAGTAGTTTTAAAACAATAAGTGCTATAAAAACTCATATCCCTCTCAAGATAAGGAAGAAAAATATTGCCACACCTCTCATGTCTTGTGAAACTAGACTATTCTAAAAACTGGTATAGAACAATTTTCTATAAAATGAAACTATTATCTATACACTATTTGTAGTACATCTCACTATCAAGGTTCATATAGAAATCAACATCTCAAACCCTATCATAACTCACTTGAAAGTGATAGAGTCGCATATTCATATTACGACACATCCTAAGAAAAAATCCTTTCCAATGGTCAACAAGTATAGTTATATCTATGAATTGTTTTCATCACTATTATACCCATCCATCAAGTGAGGATTTTCATAAAACCATACATTCATAATTACACCACTCAATCCATTTTAATACAAATGAATAATTAATTTATTCATTAATCATCTCAATCATAACATGAGTAATTTATTAATGTTGGTTAATCATGCATATTATAAAATCCCAATTAAAAATTCTAGAAATGGGCCTCATAAAATCATGATTCAGTACATGGAGCCATTATATAGTTTCAAATATTAATTCAACCCACATTTTGATCCGAATAATATGGGGAAAACACTCTAAAATTGATTAAATTAATAAAACCCCTTACTAAAGAATATATTGAAAACAAAAAAAATTTATTTCACTTTTTATTGGACCAAAGTTGATTAATTAAAATTTTCAAATCCCTATTCTAATATCATTAAAAAAATTGAGAAAATACAAAAAAAATCTCATTTTAAATCAATATTTTTTTTACAAAAACATATTATATTTAACACAGAAATAAAAATATAAAAATCCCATGAGTATGTATAATCAATTAAAAAACATTAAACATTTTCATTTCATCCTAATTTTATCCAATAAAATACCCAAAAGGATCAAACAAAAATGGAAATTCCAAGGGACAATACACACAAAAAATAATTAACTCCTACTAATGGATCATGTCAATATTTTCAGTTTCTATATGATATTAAATGTCACACATACGAATAATTGAATCATTGTATTATTATAATAAATTAACAATAATTATATAATATATTAATAATGAAAACACACAAAATTTATATTAAGAAATCTAATATTTAAACTATTATCCATTATATGTAAATACATGTATGACCTCTATACCTTTGTGACTACTAATGAGGCATGAACGAACCCAAATACCAAAACTATTAACAAAAAAAGCATGTAAATTAATTAATGTGGAATAATTTATTAGATAAAGTGAAAACCAAAATAGAAAACTTAAAAATGGTAAATTAGAAATCCAATACAAATGTGGTCGATATGATCACATGTGACTCACCTACCTGAGACCGAAATAAAAAATATCAATTCCACTATTCACCAAACCTATTAAATAAGAAATAAAATATAATTTTTTCTTCTAATACAACATTATAAAACATTTATCGAAATCACTCGTTTTAGAATGAAGTATAACCCAACATCATAAATAATATTTTATATGTATATTGATACTGATTTGAGGCCATGGTGAGAACTTTTTTGCGGGATAAATATATTCTCTATAAGAAAATATATAAAATATTACCCCAAAAAGGATTAAATAAAAATACTATAATATCATGACATAAATTAACGAATATAACCATGATTTCTTAAAATTTGATAGAGGTTTTATTAAATGAACAAAATAATGCCAAATGGGGAAATACTATCAAATCATGTTAACTAAGAAAATGAAACTAAAAACAGTAAAAATGTTTTCCAAAGACTTTCATGACATTTCCTCTAACCTTTTATCACCACTAGGTCATCTATCTAACTTAAGGATATTGTACATATTTCAATCCATTAATATTATGTTAACCCACACATTGAGGTTACCATACATGGTCTGAGTGTAAACCCAGAAGGTCACTAATATTGAATCATTATCATAAGTGAAACTATACATATATTTTTATGCTATAACAACAAGGTAATTAATAATTGTCTATTATTTATTTGAGTAATAATACACTAACCAATTTTCTATAATCCTTGGAATACCTAGTTTTGAATCCAGACATAAGGGATATTAGAATAAATAATTTCATGACATAGATCAAGAAAAATCATCCTCATACTGGCTCACAAAATTCATCAATCTATGTAATATACTTTTAACTCCCATTAGGAATATATGAAATCGCCAAATTATTGGAATTCCATAGTGTCCACATGTAGAAAAAAATCACACCTCCATGGAAATATATAAAACTAATTGTTGACCAAATATATATCTATGGTAAACCCATGTTCAGTGATGATAACAAAATATATAGATTTTGGTAAATTCACATTATCATAACTCATTTATAATTGTCAAATCATAACCATCTAGTCATATTGGTGGAATCTTCCACTATGTGTCCAACTAGTTTTCCTAGACTGACATAGTAACATTAATTTGGTCATTGTACAAACATACATGAATCCATAGATAAGATATTATATAGAATATAAAAATAATATTATATAAAGAAAGGGATTCTTGGTCAACACACACCCACTTTCATGTCTTGATAAGAAAGGGTCTTACATTCCACACATTCACCCACATGCATATCAAAATATGATGTTGTATCACATGAAACAATAACCCATATAAAAATAAAAATAAAAAAGGGTTTATGGACCACACACAAATTAAGTTTTATAGTATAAGAAATAATTAATATTTAAGGTATATAAAATTGTAGAGACTTATAAGCTCACTTGCACTGATTCTAGGGGACAAGATCTAACAACGAACAACATCCATGCAGTAATGATCACTAGAACTAATACTAATTTATCGAAATTGAGATACAAAAATTATGATTAAAAGAGGTGAATTTCATATGGGATTATATGTATATCATTTAACCCGATGAGATCCAAAAGTAATAGATGATCTAGATATGTTAATGGAGAAAATGAAAAAACAATTAATTTGGATGATAAAAATAAATCTACCATGAATTCTTTTTAATATAAAGATAAAATAAATAGATATTTCCTTAATATCTTAGATAATTGATTCGCCTCCTAATTAGAATGGGATTTTATTGAGACATAATGAAATATACCATCAAGGAGTCATATGAAAAATAATAGTTTGAAATTCCAAATAAAGGGGAATGAGAGATGAAACTCAGTTGATGTTGTGATACAAGGGTTTTCCATATAAAATTTATGTTGAAGAAGATGAAGGGGAAGGAATAAATAAAATGTTAGAAAATTTATTTAAGAATTATATTAATTACATGGTTTTATGGGAACCATCGACCATCCAACAACCCTCACTTAATTACTCATATCTATTCTAGATGACTGTTGGATTCCAACTAGATGAGCAATGGATATAGCATGTTGAATAAGATACTACCTCATCCAATATCTTCTTAGTGGCATTGTATTGGTTGGTTGGTGTAATTTAGGTTCATCTTAAATATCTTCCACCACCTTCAGCTAGTTGTTAGCACTATACTAGATAGACGATGTCACACTAGAAAATAATGTTGAGTCAATAAGGTTTTCCTTATGACTTTTCCATTACTTCTTGTTTTGAAAATCAAAAACTCCTTATACTTAAGAAAATCGATATTTTACTTCTCTAAGGAAAATTTCCTTCTCAAATGAATTTACCCCTACCATATTTTCATAGTTCATATCAATATTTTTATTAAGTATAAAAATCGGATTCATATCCTGTAACACCCCAAGCTTCTACGGTACGTTTCCCTTCGAATAATGCGATAGCGTGTGTTGTACGCAACCTCGAGTTCTAACACACACCACAACTAATTAAACTAGCTGTTGTGAATAGTAATACCTACTTTTTGAAATCATATATATTTTATATTTCAAAATGGACTTCATTTTTGGATACGGAATATTGAAATTATCCTAGGGTGAAATTTTGGTACTTTTCAGATAACTTTTATATTTTGATGAATAGTGAAAATTACTAAATTTTAATTAAAAACAACTTTTTTAATAAAAATAATTAATAGTGATAAATTGTGAATTTTAGTAGTTTTAAATTATATTTAGAATATATTTTTACCATTTAATATAATGTTGGTCATTGGACATAATTTTACAATTAAACCGAACATAAACAAGTGTCAATCATTTGATAGTTATTACCTCTTAAAAACACGCTTTTTGTTTTGACAGCGGGAATTAATTTTAAATTAATTTCTGCCACTTCTGTGTTTTGAATTTAGAAAAATGGATTCCATATTTGGAATCAGGATGTCCAAATTGTGTAAATAGGTAACTTTTATTTTTAGACATTTTGAATAATTATTGTGGTAAATATTTTATTTACCATGGTTAAGGGTAAATCCGGTAAATAAGGGTTAAAAAATAATATTATAATAATACAAAATTAACCTAAAACGTGTCTTAACATTATTGGTGGAAACATACCCGACCCGGGGCATCCTTGGGTCATTTTGGGGACCCCTTGGAGCCACTTGTATGTGGTAGGGACACTTTATATTAATAAAGTTAAAATAAAAATAAAAATGGCATAAGCTTACATTTTTTGGAAGAACAATTTTTACATAGGGGTATACATGTTGGATTTTCGATTATAAATATTCATTAGAAATCTAAAAAGATTTCCTACATAATTATATTTTATTTATAATTTTTAGACATCAAATAATTTAAATTATTAATGACACAATAATGATGCAATGTTTACCTCATTAATAAATCATTTAAATAAATAAGATTATAATGATTAAACTATTATCTAAAACCTGTCCAATTCTTATTGGTTGATGTTATTTAGAATATGAGTCATATTATATTCGACCTCAAGGATTTTTGGACCATTATAAACCGAATATAATTATATTATAAAGTAATACTTTCACTCTTTCCTTAAGAGCCCCTCTTCTCCCTTATAAAAGGAGACAACTTCTACTCATTCCTCACACCTCTCAAGCCACTTGGCTCGTCCAAACTCTGCCCAACTAAGCTCCCCACATCCCTCTCCTCCTCCTTGAAGCTTCCCCTTAGGCAGAAATCATTTCAAGAAGTCCTTTGGTTCCAACCAAAGCGAGTTACCTAAATTAAAGGTAACGATTTTTCTTAAATTATTTTCATTTATTTTGCTTCTCCAACCCCCAAACTCTTTTTATTTCCTTTCATTTGTAACAACACCAGTATCCTCAATATACTAGGATTTTGTTATAAGAAGGATTCAAACTACACATACACACAACTCCATCTAATGGATGGTGAACATAATGTTTCTGTGGATGGCAAACTAACGCCTCACGAAACGATGATTGTTCAAATACATCTTACCGCCTCTCTTGGTGGCCATTATGATGGAACTGTAATTAAATATGATATTAATGATATATATTTTATATATAAGCTTCTGTAATTCCATTTTATTTCATACCATTATTCGTTTCATGTTGTATATACATACGATAATTTCATTTGAGGAAGTGCGGACTACCGCCCCCTTAAAATGATATGACTCGTTCATACCACACATGGAACGTATAAAGGATGGTGTTAATGAACTTAAGTAACATATATAAAATATTATATTATACTGGAATAGTAATATACCTATGTATTATTTGGATTCAATTCTTTTAAAATAAAAAATTAAATGGAAGTAGCGTTCGTGCATACGTACGGACTACCGTCTCCACGAACGCGATGAGATTCATTCTCCATCGTATCCATTCAAGTCTAATTCTCATTTTAGGGTTAAAAATAATGTTAATATCATTCTGATTATGAATAAGATTTAATCTATCCATTACAAACATGTCTTACGTAACCAAACATTTAAGAAGAACGAATCGATTATCACCTGAAACGACGATAATACTAAGATATTATTAATAAAGCAATGTTAAAAGATCATATATGATATCATATTAATGTATATGATTCTTGTATATTTTAATAACAATTATTTCACCATTATATAGGAGGTTAACCGACCCCAACAAAGGAAAAGTACAAGGTAAGGGTTATTTCACAATCTCTTCATTATCCGAGGTTGTTTATACGTAATAATCTACTAGGATCTCGTTATCATCCACATCCATGTTTCTTAAAAATGTATTTCAAAACATTTTTAATATTTAAAAGAATATGGGTTAAAGTCATTTATACCCTTGTTTGAATTTTTATAAGAGGTTTATAAGTGAATCTTTCCGTCGTTTTCCAAACAAGGTGCTTTTTAACCATTTCGACAGAATTAAGATAAGAATGTTTTACGGCGGGTGCGGTTATTTTCCGCCGTTATAAAATCATCAAAGCTTCCCTTATAAGCTTATAAGAATATTTTCAAGAAAATGTTTTATTTTATATGGATCTTAAATTATTTCAAAAATAGAAAGAGATATTTCTCTAAAAAGTGTTTTGATTTCATCTATGTCAACATCCTTCGATGGATTTTACGCTTATTTGAAGTTGATTTATTATGATACAAAACATCTATATTGTATTGAAGGTTTTGTGATATGTTTGACTGTGGATGTTCTATTTTTATACCATTCATAGTTTATGGTGAAATTATTGACATTTCGTATGCTAGTTTTAATACGAATGTTTATGTTATGTTTAAACCTTTTCATATGGGAATGCATTGGACTTAATATGTGACGGGTGGAGCCCGCTATAGCTCCTCGATGCATCGGTAGGTCTCATGAGAAAAACTAGTGTCTTGGCACAAGGCCTTGAAAAAATCTTATTTGTAGTCTTGGCACGAGGCCTTGGCTATGTGGTTATGATAGTTTGGCATTATGCATTCCAACATTATGAAAGTGGTTATTGATTTTGCATGTGATTATTCGATTAGTAGAATATCCATGTGAACAAGTAAATGGAATTATTTCATTTTACTTTTTCCATACTATGTTGAAGTTCAAGTTTAAAAGGCTTTTGTTTTAGTAATGCATTGCCTTAAATGTTTATGCTTATGTTCCTCTATATTGTTATCCTTACTGGGCATTTGAGCTCACCCCTTTTCTATGTTTTATTTTTCCCAGGAAGTGAAGATGTAAGTTATGAATGACCTGCAGGGATATTATGAGGGGATTATAGTTTGGACTGTGGAAACATTATGTTGTTGTAGTAGTTTTTCATTTTATGATGTAATGTAAAACTTATGAATATATCTAGTGTTTCCAAGGCTACTAAACCAATCGGTCTTTCTAGATTTTATCTTTCTTGTGATCATGCCAATGTTATGTAATAATGCACCGACTCTGGGTAACTGGGGTCGGGGCGTTACAGTTGGTATCAGAGGAAGTTTAGTACAAACCTTGGAAGCTAGATTTAGATAAACTCTGATTAGAGCACGTAGACCTAAGATGAACTTTGGGGATTAGTATATAAGAACTTCCTAGAATTTTGGTATTCTAGATATTTTGTGAGTTTTCCGAGCAATACATCCCGGTCTGGATATGAGCAGGTAGAGGCGGCTCTGGCACAGATGTACCTAGGGGTAAAACCCGAAATCACCGCTTTGAGCTAGACTCGAACGGGAACTGGTGCACGACAACGGGCCTTGCTCCACTCTTGGTTACGACACTCCCGGGGGATATGCTTAGGATAACTCTAATTTTCTTTACAAATCATTATGAAGGGTTTATGAGTATATACTTCCTCAAAGAAAACATTTTTATGATTATGGATTATATCCATAAATAGTTCAATTTATGTTAAGTGTTTTATATGTATGGGATTATGTATTTTGATTCATAAACTGATGTAGTTTATTCCACTGTTTAGAAATGGCGCCTAGTGTAAGAAATGGAAACCGTATCAATGCACGCACTCAATGTAGGGATTTCCCTCCTGCTCAAGATAATTATAGTGGGGCTGGTGATGCAACTGGTGCTGATCAGCTAATCACCATACTGGGACAACTTACTCAGGTTATGAATAATAACCTTACCCATATGGAGCACCCTGATCCGCAGCGTGGAGGATCAATGTTAGATCGATTCATGAGGCAACAACCACCAACGTTCAATGGGAATACAAATCGCTTAGTAGCTGAGCAATAGATATTTTCACTAGAGAAAATATTTCAGGCATTGGGGAGCAGTGAAAGGGAAAAAGTTATCATGGCTGTTTACCGCCTCACTGGAGATGCTGATCAATGGTGGTCATTGATTCAAAACATGAAGGAGGATGATGAAGTATCAAATATGGAATGGAGGGAATTCAAAGATCTGTTTTTAGATAAATACTTCCCTCGCGACCATCGAACGGATATGGAAAGGCAATTTCTGAGTCTGAGACAGAAGGAGGATGAGAATGTCACAAAGTATGAGGCTAACTTTACAAGGTTAGCGAGGTATGCTGGAGATTATATTAGCAACCCAAGAAGTAAGATTGATCGTTTCTTTGATGGGTTAAAACCATTTCTCCGTCGAGCATTAGTCTGACAATCCTTTTCATCGTACGAAGACATTGTCTCATATGCTATCAAGACCGAAAAAAAAATTCTCTAAGTCTTATGACTTTAAAGAAAAGCAAGAGAAGAAGAGACCTGCTGATCAATCTGGGAATGGAAATAAGGGGAAGAAAGGAAAGGTTGAATATCCATCATGTGGTAAATGTGGGAAGAAACACCCCGGTACTTGCTTGAAGGGAATGGGAGTCTGTTAAAAGTGTGGTGAAAAAGGCCACCAAGCTCATGATTGCAATGGGAAGAAGGAAGCTACCAACGTTCAGTGCTACAATTGCAGGGAGATGGGGCATTATGCAAATGCATGCCCTAAGCGTCAGGAGAACTTACCTCAGAAAAGGCCAAGGGATCAAGGCCAGGCTTATGCTATCACTACTGCTGAGGTAGAAGCTCCGAAAGACGTGGTGGCATGTAATTTAATGGTTTCCTCAAGTTTAGAAAATGCATTATTTGATTCTGGATCATCGCATTGTTTCATATCTTCCCAGTTTGCTAAGAAAATTAGATATTTCCAATTTGATTTAATAACGGAGTTGTCAGTTAAAACTCCTAAGGGAAGTATCGTTGCAACAAAGTTTTGTGAATCAGTCCCCATTAGAGCACATAAATTTTCTTTATCTGCTGATCTCATCGTCATACCTATGATTGAGTTTGATATAATCCTCGGTATGGACTGGCTTTTGGACTATGATGCGAAGATTTATTGTAAGAAGAAAGAGGTTACGATTCATGATGATAATGATAAGGAGCACCTTATTTTTAGAGCAGAATCGTCACCACCTAATTCTTATTTAGATCCACCCCCAGTAGCTCAACTTAATTCAATTATTGGGGAGGAAGAGAATGAAATAACTGCGGGTGAGGAAAGGAATGTTCAAATAGAGGATGTACCTGTTGTGAAAGAATTTGTAGATGTATTTCCAGAAGATTTACCTGGACATCCTCCAGAACGAGAAGTTGAGTTTTCTATTGATTTGATTCCTGGATCAAGGCCTATATCGAAGACCCCTTATAGAATGGCCACTATAGAGTTAGTCGAACTAAATAAACAACTAGAGGAATTGAGTAATAAGGGATTTATTCGCCCTAGTGTTTCTCCATGGGGATCCCCTGTTCTTTTTGTTAAAAAGAAAGATGGATCTATGAGGTTATGTATCGACTACAGGGAGATCAATGCTATAACGATAAAGAACAAGTATCCCCTACCTCGTATTGATGATTTATTTGACCAACTGCATTGAGCTCAATACTTTTCAAAGATTGACCTTCGATCTGGATACCATCAGTTGTGTGTGAAGAAATAAGACATTCCTAAGACAGCATTTCAAACCAGGTACGGGCATTACGAGTTTACTGTAATGCCGTTTTGATTGACTAATGCACCCTCTGTATTCATGGATCTGATGAATAGAGTTTTCAAGGAGTATATCGATGAATTTGTGGTGGTATTTATTGATGATATCTTGGTATACTCCAAAACCTACGAAGATCATGAAAATCACTTGCGCATTATCTTGAAGACTCTGAGGAGGCATGAATTATATGGGAAGTTTAGCAAGTGTGAATTCTGGCTTCAGGAGATTTCTTTTCTTGGCCATATTGTCTCTAAAGATGGAATCTCTGTTGATCCTTCTAAGACAAAGGCAATCCAAGAATGGCCAGCACCTACGAGTATAACTGAGGTACGTAGTTTTATTGGTTTGGCTGGTTATTATCGACGTTTCGTCCAGAATTTTGCCCGATTGGCTAACCCATTAACGAAGCTCACACATAAAGGGGTTAAATTTGTTTGGACAAAAGAGTGTGAAGAATGTTTCGAAGAACTGAAGAGAAGATTAGTCAATGCTCCTATATTGACTCTACCATCGGGGAATGATGGGTTCGTTATTTATAGTGATGCATCGAAGAAAGGACTTGGCTGTGTCCTTATGCAGAATGATAGAGTTATTGCCTATGCATCACGACAGTTGAAAATTCATGAACAAAACTATCCTACTCATGATCTCGAGTTAGCAGCTGTAATCTTTGCATTGAAGACATGGAGGCACTACCTCTATGGTGAAAAATGTGAGATTTATACTGATCACAAGAGTTTGAAGTATATTTTCTCATAAAAAGAACTCAACATGAGGCAAAGGAGATGGCTTGAATTACTCAAGGATTATGATTGTACGATACACTACCACCCGGGGAAAGCAAACAAAGTAGAAGATGCTTTGAGCAGAAAAGACCATGGAGTTCTGAACATGATGAGAATTGAAAGGGATCCAATTTTCATGGATCTAGTGAAGATGGACATGGGAATAACCAGGGAAGGTGAAACATCAATGCTTTTTCAAATGGTTGCCAAACCATCTTTACTAGAAAGGATTAAGAGTTCTCAGACCGATGATGAAGAATTTCAGAACAAGATTAAAGTTGTGAATGATGGGAGATTGAGAGACTTTGTGTATGAAGATGGGATTTTGAAATTCGGGAAGAGACTTTGTGTCCCCGATTTACCTGATCTAAAAAGGGAATTGTTGGATGATGCCCATAGTTCCAATTTCTCTATA
Source organism: Viscum album (assembly GCA_963277665.1). Classification (NCBI taxonomy): domain Eukaryota; kingdom Viridiplantae; phylum Streptophyta; class Magnoliopsida; order Santalales; family Viscaceae; genus Viscum; species Viscum album. The sequence continues at coordinate 1,183,776,549 of OY728159.1, forward strand.
AACCCTGGGAGCACCAAAATGTATAGAGATTTGAAGGAACATTTTTGGTGGGACAACATAAAGAGGGAGATTGCTGATTTTGTGTCAAGATGTATGGTTTGTCAACAAGTGAAAGATGGAAGGCAACAGCCTGGAGGAGTCATGCAACCTCTTCCCATACCGGAGTGGAAATGGGACAATATTACGATGGACTTTGTCATGGGGCTACCAAAGACTCCTAGAAGGAACGATGCAGTATGGGTTATTGTTGATCGTCTTACCAAGTCAGCACATTTTCTTTCTATAAGAGAAGATCTACCACTAGAACGTCTAGCAAGACTATATATTAATGAAGATGTGAGACTTCATGGAGTACCCCTATCAATTGTTTCTGATCGTGATCCCTGTTTTACTTCAAGATTTTGGAAAAGTCTTCAGAAATCCCTGGATACTGAACTTCATTTGAGCACTGCTTACCACCCTCAGACAGATGGACAATCAGAATGGACTATTCAAACCCTAGAAGACATGTTGAGATCTTGCTCACTTGACTTTCAGGGTATGTGGGATCAATATTTAACACTGGTAGAATTTTCCTATAACAATAGCTTCCATTCGAGTATTCAGATGGCACCATATGAAGCGTTATACGGAAAGAGATGTCGTACACCAACATGTTGGGATGACGTTGGTGAAAGAAAACTTGTAGGCCCAGAACTGGTGGAGGAAATGGTGGAAAAGATGAAGGTAATCCAAAATCACATCAAAGCAGCTCAAAGTAGGCAGAAGAGCTATGCCGATAATCGAAGGAAGGATTTGGAATTTCAAGTCGGTGATCATGTATTTCTGAAGGTATCTCCGTGGAAGGGAGTCATACGTTCTGGTAAGAAAGGTAAATTGAGTCCCAGGTACATCGGACCTTTCGAAATTCTAGAACGAATTGGGGTTGTAGCTTACCGATTGGCAATGCCGCCAAGTCTCTCCAAAGTTCACGATGTGTTCCACATATCTCTGTTGAGGAAATACATGCCTGATCCAACGCATGTACTCACCTATGAGGAATTAGAACTGGAACATGATCTGTCTTATTGCGAAGAGCCCGTCAAGATTCATGATACAAGAGAACAAGTACTGAGAAACCGGACGACGCGTCTGGTAAAAGTTTTGTGGAGAAACCATAAGATGGGAGAGGCAACGTGGGAACCTGAGGAACTTATGATGAAGAACCACCCGAGTCTTTTCATGTGATAAGTATTCTAGAAATTTTGAGGACGAAATTATTTGAAGGAGGGGAGAATGTAACACCCCAAGCTTCTACGATACGTTTCCCTTCGAATAATGCGATAGCGTGTGTTGTACGCAACCTCGAGTTCTAACACACACCACAACTAATTAAACTAGCCGTTGTGAATAGTAATACCTACTTTTTGAAATCATATATATTTTATATTTCAAAATGGAATTCATTTTTGGATTCGGAATATTGAAATTAGCCTAGGGTGAAATTTTGGTACTTTTCGGAAAACCATTATATTTTGATGAATAGTGAAAATTACTAAATTTTAATTAAAAACAACTTTTTTAATCAAAATAATTAATAGTGATAAATTGTGAATTTTAGTAGTTTTAAAGTATATTTAGAATATATTTTTACCATTTAATATAATGTTGGTCATTGGACATAATTTTACAATTAAACCGAACATAAACAAGTGTCAATCTTTTGATAGTTATTACCTCTTAAAAACACGCTTTTTGTTTTGACAGCGGGAATTAATTTTAAATTAATTTATGCCACTTCTGTGTTTTGAATTTAGAAAAATGGATTCCATATTTGGAATCAGGATGTCCAAATTGTGTAAATAGGTAACTTTTATTTTTAGACATTTTGAATAATTACTGTGGTAAATATTTTATTTACCATGGTTAAGGGTAAATCCGGTAAATAAGGGTTAAAAAATAATATTATAATAATACAAAATTAACCTAAAACGTGTACTAACCTTATTGGTGGACACATACCTTACCATGGGCATCCTTGGGTCAATTTGGGGACCCCTTGGAGCCACTTGTATGTGGTAGGGACACTTTATATTAATAAAGTTAAAATAAAAATAAAAATGGCATAAGCTTACATTTTTTAGAAGAACAATTTTTACATAGGGTTATACATGTTGGATTTTAGATTATAAATATTCATTAGAAATCTAAAACGATTTCCTACATAATGATATTTTATTTATAATTTTTAGACATCAAATAATTTAAATTATTAATGACACAATAATGATGCAATGTTTACCTCATTAATAAATCATTTAAATAAATAAGATTATAATGATTAAAATATTATCTAAAACCTGTCCAATTCTTATTGGTTGATATTATTTAGAATATGAGTCATCGTATCTTCGACCTCAATGATTTTTGGACCATTATAAACCGAATATAATTATATTATAAAGTAATACTTTCACTCTTTCCTAAAGAGCCCCTCTTCTCCCTTATAAAAGGAGATAACTTCTACTCATTCCTCACACCTCTAAAGCATCTTGGCTCGTCCAAACTCTGCCCAACTAAGCTCCCCACATCCCGATCCTCCTCCTTGAAGCTTCCCCTTAGGCAGAAATCATTTCAAGAATTTCTTTGGTTCCAACCAAAGTGAGTTACCTAAATTAAAGGTAACGATTTCTCTTAAATTATTTTCATTTATTTTGCTTCTCCAACCCCCAAACTCTTTTTATTTCCTTTCTTTTGTAGAAACACCAGTATCCTCAATATACTAGGATGTTGTTATAAGAAGGATTCAAACTACACATACACACAACTCCATCTAATGGATGATGAACATAATGTTTCTGTGGATGGCAAACTAACGCCTCACGAAACGATGATTGTTCAAATAAATCTTACCGCCTCTCAAGGTGGCCATTATGATGGAACTGTAATTAAATATGATATTAATGATATATATTTTATATATAAGCTTCTGTAATTCCATTTTATTTAATACCATTATTCATTTCATGTTGTATATACATACGATAATTTCATTTGAGGAAGTGCGGACTACCGCCCCCTTAAAATGATATGACTCGTTCATACCACACATGGAACGTATAAAGGATGGTGTTAATGAACTTAAGTAACATATATAAAATATTATATTATACTGGAATAGTAATATACCTATGTATCATTTGTATTCAATTCTTTTAAAATAAAAAATTATATGGAAGTAGCGTTCGTGCGTACGTACGGACTACCGTCTCCACGAACGCGATGAGATTCATTCTCCATCGTATCCATTCAAGTCTTATTCTCATTTTAGGGTTAAAAATAATGTTATTATCATTCTGATTATGAATAAGATTTAATCTATCCATTACAAACATGTCTTACGTAACCAAACATTTAAGAAGAATGAATCGATTATCACCTGAAACGACGATAATACTAAGATATTATTAATAAAGCAATGTTAAAAGATCATATATGATATCATATTAATGTATATGATTATTGTATAATTTAATAACAATTATTTCACCATTATACAGGAGGTTAACCGACCCGAACAAAGGAAAAGTACAAGGTAAGGGTTATTTCACAATCTCTTCATTATCCGAGGTTGTTTATACGTAATAATCTAATGGGATCTTGTTATCATCCACGTCCATGTTTCTTCAAAATGTATTTCAAAACATTTTTAATATTTAAATGAATATGGGTTAAAGTCATTTATACCCTTGTTTGACTTTTTATAAGAGGTTTATAAGTGAATCTTTCCGTCGTTTTCCAAACAAGGTGCTTTTTAACCTTTTCGACAGAATTAAGATAAGAATGTTTTACGGCGGGTGCGGTTATTTTCCACCGTTGTAAAATCATCAAAGCTTCCCTTATAAGCTTATAAGAATATTTTCAAGAAAATGTTTTATTTTATATGGCTCTTAAATGATTTCAAAAATAGAAAGAGATATTTCTCTAAAAAGTGTTTTGATTTCATCTATGTCAACATCCTTCGATAAATTTTACGCTTATTTGAAGTTGATTTATTATGATACAAAACTTCTATATTGTATTGAAGGTTTTGTGATATGATTGACTGTGGATGTTCTATTTTTATACCATTCATAGTTTATGGTGAAATTACTGCCATTTCGTATGCTAGTTTTAATACGAATGTTTATGTTATGTTTAAACCTTTTCATATGGGAATGCATTGGACTTAATATGTGACGGGTGGAGCCCGCTATAGCTCCTCGATGCATCGGTAGGTCTCATGAGACAAACTAGTGTTTTGGCACAAGGCATTGACAAAATCATATTTGTAGTCTTGGCACGAGGCCTTGGCTATGTGGTTATGATAGTCTGGCATTATGCATTCCAACATTATGAAAGTGGTTATTGATTTTGCATGTGATTATTCGATTAGTAGAATATCCATGTGAACAAGTAAATGGCATAATTTCATTTTACTTTTTCCATACTATGTTGAAGTTCAAGTTTAAAAGGCTTTTGTTTTAGTAATGCATTGCCTTAAATGTTTATGCTTATGTTCCGCTATATTGTTATCCTTACTGGGCATTTGAGCTCACCCCTTTTCTATGTTTTATTTTTCCCAGGAAGTGAAGATGTAAGTTATGAATGACCTGCAGGAATATTATGAGGGGATTATAGTGTGGACTGTGGAAACATTATGTTGTTGTAGTAGTTTTTCATTTTATGATGTAATGTAAAACTTATGAATATATCTAGTGTTTCCAAGGCTACTAAACCAATCGGTCTTTCGAGATTTGATCTTTCTTGTGATCATGCCAATGTTATGTAATAATGCACCGACTCTGGGTAACTGGGGTCGGGGCGTTACATATCCAAAACCATGGAATCAAATAATACTTAGATATGAAGAATTCTGTTTTAGGATCCAAATTCTGAATGTGAACTGTAATAAAGTTCCACTCCGAATTCTAGATACGAAATCTAATAAAGTTCCATTCCGAATTCTGGATACTAAATCTAATAAATTTCCATTCCAAATTATGGATATAAATTCTCATAAAGTTCCATTCCTAATTTGATATACGAACTCTAATAGTGTTCGTCTCCGAACTTCTATGAGTTTGACTTCGAACTTTTATGAGTTCGACTCTGAACATCTATGAGTTCTATTCTGAATGTTTTTGAGTTCGACTCCGAACTTCTAGGTTTTCGACTCAGAACTTTTACAAATTCGACTCTAAACTTTTATGAGTTAGACTCTGAAATTTTACTAGTTCGACTAAAAATTTCTATGAGTACAACTCCGAACGTTTACTAGTTCGACTCCAAACATTTATCAGTTCGACTATGAACATTGTAAGTTCAGATTCTGTATTCTAGTGAAACCAGACTCTAAATTTCCTTACAAATTCAGAATCTGTATTTCTACATAATTCAGGTTCTGAATTCCAATAAAATAGAATCCAAATATTTCATTATTATAAGACTCTGAATTCCGTTTTTGTTAGACTCTGAACTTTTGTTTTCTTACATTCCAAACATTATTTTTTCTTATGCTTACACTCATTTCATTATAAAAAGATGTCGTGCATTTAGTTACATATGTTTTGTTATAAATTGATGTCATCCATTCTGTTTCTAACTAATCGTTAGTTTAGTGACACGTGTACAAGTCCCTCCGAAATTTAAGGAAAATATGACCGTTGAAGGAGGGAGACAACCGTTCCAATCGATCCTATAAATAAGATCTCATTTGTAAGAGATCACAACAATTGATACTAAAGTTGATCACTCTAGAGACCACACGCTGTTAAGGTGATTTCTAGAGAGAGAATATTTTCATGCATTGTGTGTACTGAACTAATCGTTCAGATTGCTTCGTGCGACTCCGATTGTTGGTGATTACAATCAAGGTCTTCTGGGAATAGGAAGACAGATGTGCCTCCTTCCTTTAAGTTTGAGAGCTTCCGTGCTAAAGAAGACAGAGGTTCCAACTACCATGAAGTTGAGGGCTTGTGGGGATAGCAAGATAGAGACTTCTATCTTCATATCAAGGGCATACTCTGGTGTGGGTAAGATAGACTTTCTTGAAAGAATAAATCAAGGGACCTTTATCCAAGGTTGTTGGATACCCTTCTCGTTGGGTTAAAAGATTTATATCTTGTTACTTGTAGTTTTACTACTTGTTTTTACGTTGTATTGTGTATTTTAAGGAATGTATAATCTTCTAATATTTCCCTAAACTTATACTCTGAATTAGTTAGATTCTATATGCTTTAAGGTAGAATCTCATATTGTAAACTTTTGTTATGTTTCAATTTTTAATCAATATTTTCATAACTTGTTTTCGGAATCACATTCCTGATTTAACCATGTGTATAGAACCAGATGATTGTAACTTCATACATTGTCACAATCATTCATTAGTGTTAAAGGTGTTGTGAATTTACTTAGTTTAACTTTTTTAAACATAGATCATTCCTTGTTTAAGGAAATTGTTAAAGTGTATAATTCACCCCCCCCCCCCCCTATCGTATAATGAGCATCTTCATTGTTATTTCGTTCCTACAATTGGTATCAATGGTTGGAAACCTCATACTCTATACCAATATCATAGATACATTTAGCATATTTCTTCATCTAGATTCTCTAAATAGAGTTATAACATCATAAAAAAATCAATAAGTAATAGAAATCAAAATCAACATCCAATAAAAATACACTTTATAATCCTTAATATTTTGAGTATATTACATCATATACATAGGGACGTGGTCAATAGTAGGGATGAATTTATTTTTTTACCATTAGGTTTTTAAATTTCATAATTTAAAAGAGATATCATTAGTTTTGAATAAATGGATCACCTAAGGTATGCTGATATAATTTTCATATGAATAAATAGACATATTTATTTAAGGATGTGAGTTATTGGATAAAAAAGAAGAAAACCCATTCAAGGAATATAAATATTGTTGGTAATTATGGAGATAATTCTTATCCATTCTCGATAATGGTTGAAGTGACAAAATATGGGTTAGGTTTGACTGAGGAAGTGGAACGACACATTTGGCATTTTATTTCATTGAAATACTCTTATTTTAGTATTCTATACGTTTCAACATCATAGAATTGAGAAAATTGGATTTTTTTTAATTAATATATAAATTAATACAGTCCATTTAAAAGGGTTTGAATTGTTTTTATAAGTTTTGGAAATATATATAATGTGACTAGTACTATTCAAATATACCATTAAAATTTTCGAGTTTGTATTTTAAATAATATTGTGAGGTATTTGAGGTAATTATTTTAATACTATGATTGTATGATTTTTTTTCAATCATAAGGATTTATGTTATATGAATTAAACATTAATCTGGTCATAAGAATTTGTGAATCATCATATTACTATTTGCATCATAAGTCTTTTTTGACCATTTCATTTATTCCTAAGTATGTGAAGTCTACTTAAAATTTATAATGTCTTTATCATATGACTACATTCACTTCATCATTATATATTGTAATACTTAATTTTATATCACTGACTTTAACAAATGACATTGTGAGAACCGAAGACTCTATGATATAGTAGAAAATTGAAAAATTTAAGCATGTACAATTTATATAACTAAACCTAAGACTTATATTTAATATATTATATCACTGAATGTTTTCCCCATTGGGAATGATACTTTTATATCATTATTAAAAGAATAAAACACATAGAAGAAAATAAATTTACTATTGGATGAAAATAACATTTCACGATTCTGAATCTAATGATGATGAAGATAATTTGGGATAATGCATGAGATAATCATTCGCAGTATAATCATCATAAACTCCTTGATTTGTTTCTGATTCAATATTCTTTAGAAAGAAGAGATAGTTGTATTCCATAGAATGGGAAGATCAATGTTTAATGAAAAATTATTGTTTATAAAATTATTAAATTATATAGAATATTAATTTTTTTGATATTAATGAATTGTTTTTGAGTTTGTGAAATAATGATACCTATAAAATTATTCAGACATTCCTATTTCAAGAATATTTAAACGATATTTCTACATCATTAATTTCATGAAATAAAAAATTGACCATTAATTTTGATTAATAACCATCAATCATCAATATTCTATTTATCCATGAAGACATCATTATAGTTTGAGTCTATTCAAGGGTTCACGAAATATTGAGATGGATGTTTGAAAATTCTAAAAATACATGATAAAATGTGAAGCCCTATATAGTTCATGAATCTAAAAACGGTAAATGAGTTCCACCACATGGAAATATTTTATGTTGTTATTTAGAACTCTGAATATTTTTAGTGTCTTATATAGATTTTTTATGAAGAAAAGAACAATCTTACAATATGTAATTATTGGTAGATAAAATTTTCTAACCCATAATTAAATGAAAATAAAGGAGATATACAATAAATATTTCCTTCAATAGATATACATAGAACATATATTAGAATGAGTTTAAGAAATTGTAGTATTTAATTTGGGTGAATGTGTAATACATCATGAGTTGAAAATTTGTTATTATGAATACATCGATAATAATAATGGTTATTCTATAATTATACTTTGGAACTCAATGAAAAATTTGACCAAAAAATTAATAATTATATAAATTAGAGTATAAACAAATAATTTAGTGAACTACCCATCCAATTTAGTTTCGGTGAAGTTCAACGTATAAGGATGAAAATTATAGAAGGAAGCATTTCTTTTTTGTGTATCATACAATTATCCCTTTGAGAGATGTTATATAAATTATTTAAAAAAAAATCTTCAAAAAATATAGAAGGATATTCTATATACTATAGTGAAGAATAATGAAAGGTTTCAACCATCAATCAAATATGAGTTTGATATTTTAAAAATTGTAATAATAAGAGTATAAAAATATATGGATGTTTTTTTCTATATACATAATGTGTTAATCCTATCAATTGTTCAATATTGTATATTATATATGATATGGTTTTTATAATACCAAACATTGAGTTTCATTTAGTGATTTATTTTCAATAAATTCATGAATAAATTCTATAAATAGAAGAATATATTATTGATTTTAATGAGATATATTATACTAGTATAAAAGAATCCAATATAGAAACAGATACTCATTCATGAACAACAACAATGAAATAGTATCGTATATAAGGTGGGGTGACATTGGACCATTGAATCTCTAGTTATGTAAGGACATAATTGTGTAACCATGGGATAATAGTGTTGAGTGATTGATATATATCCGACGTGATTCGATAATTAATGAATTGTTATAGAAACAATATTTATTTGGATCTTGATTCCCATTATACATTATTAAATTTCATAGAAAATTTTATCGATTCATAAAAAAAGTGAGAATACAATAACAGAATGGAGGTGGTCATTGTACTATATCATGTAAAAATATAGCATTCCTTTTAATTTCATTACTTGATTCCATGTGGTATATTTTTTCTTTGTAAATCATAAAAAAATTGATGTCACAAAAACAAATGGTATACTTCTAATGTTAGTATATGAGATGAAAATAATTTTGAATTGGTAGGAATTAACGAAAAACCAAATCACTCCCTCTTAGTTGTATGTTTCAGACCATTGTGTATAATAATCGTTATCAGAGGTAAAATATACATTTGATTTGATCATTTTTATTTTCTAAAATAAATAAAAAGCAAATGGTTCCTTCTGATATTGAATATAAACGTGTCTATAAATTATTTTATAATATATATTTATAAAAATTTCATATTTATTTTGTTTGATGAATTGTGTAATATGGATGAAGTAATGAAAATATATATTAGTATTTAACACAAGGAATCATCCATAAATCATTTAAACTAGAAGAATAAATAAGATTATAATTAGTCAAACGAAACAATCAAATGAGAGGAAATATTAAATTTAAAAAAAATATGGATTATATGGAGTTTATTTTTTTATATCATTTGATTTTATGTCCACTTGAGAATGTATCCTAAGATGCAGGGCTTATTGAATTAAAATAAGAAAATACATATATCATTATGATATTTATCATCTGAATAATTCCCTAAATGATGTAGTTTTCTATGTCTTTTGATTTATCATGTTAATTAAGAATAAAAATTCACAGTTGTATGTGATGTCTGATGTCATGGTAGAAGCACTGGAATGGAGGATGATCTATTTCAACATTTTCCATAAACTATTTAAATCCATGAAAGAATCAATTTTTATTTATAATGACAAATTTTATTTATTTAATAAAAAATATGAAAGAGGTAAAAGTGAGAATAATGTTTTGGGAATGTTGTGAAGGATGTATTTTATGATTTGGTGGAGGTTAAAAATGTCTATGAGGATGTTATGGAAAGTCTATTATAAGTACAATAATGTGGCGATAGGGATTGATATCTTATTTTTGTAGAAATAATAAATGATTGAGGAACATTATGCATAGATAAAGATATAATTTGAGACTGGAGTTTGGGTAAAGAGGAACGAAATGTGTGATAATAATATGATGTTTTTTGACCACGAAATTAATTATAAAAATTGATTCTTGAAAATATGAAACCATAGAATTTTATTTGAATACATGTGATATCCCACAAAACATTAGATCAGAGTCTAATATTATTTATGATAAATATTGATGTCAAATATAGATTGATATCTTATGATGTGGAATCCCCCTTTAGTTAGTGGAAAAGGATCCCCCAAGGTGTTGATGGTGATTCAGTCACAATATATAATATTTTTGCAGAGTTCAAAATAGAAATTAACTTATATATATATATATATAAGTGGGATGATAAAAATAATGGGAAATCCACCAATGTATCTAGGGAAAAGGAAAGAATTTATAATAAGAACACATCTTTAAAATGTAATCGAAAGGGTGGGTCTGTAGCCCCAATTTACAAATAAAAAAATTCATGATATATTGTATATAATAGAAAGGGATCACAAAAAATGGATGGTTTTGGTGTTTTTTGGAATTTGGATCATGGAGATATTTATTTATGGAATAATATTTGAGTATGTTGAAATAAAATATGTCCTAAAATCATGGTGGAGGAATATGGGTCGATAGAGGTAAAACTTTTGTATATAGGACAAAAGAAAATGTAATGAATTAGTATTTGTAATATAGATTTGAATGTCTACAAATTTATATTGTGTTATAAAATATCCAAATTCAATAGTAAAGTTAATATAATTATCACTATAATAGGTTTGAATGATGAACTAAGGAGAATAAATAACCTCAAAATGAAATGTATTTAATGAAATAGGAATGTGATTTTATGTTGTGTATTAAACTAGTGAAAAAAAATACCAAAGAAGAAATTAAATAATTCTAATCAAGATTAAGAACTACAAGGAATTCGTGATTCATCAAAGGGAAGATATGAACACTATAAACCATTTTTAGATGTAAATGAATCTCATGATGGATTGTAGTAATAATAAATAAAAAATGGTATTAACTAAAGAAATTGGTACTCAAATTGTTATTTTATATCTCTTCATGTGAAGAGTATAACTGTCTTCCCAAGAATTATAATTCTAAATGATATATAGAGACGCATGCGATGTTTAACCATGTAATAAAAATTTATTTTAAATGTAAGATATTTTTCATTGATATTTTAGACCAAAAATGAAAAGAACCTATGACATAATGTTTGATATCCATTGTTTCATAGATGAAATCCAATTCCATGTTGAATATGGAGAGTGTTTCTAATGGTTATCAAACCATATAAATAGATTAGTGTTTTTTTGTCAAAATAAATACCACTATGAAAAGAAATAAATTTGTCTATATTATAATGTATATAATACTTTTTTCGATAAGAAGATATCTCTAAATGAGGGGAATATAAAGCATCCTAATGTTGAAAAAATATGAGATGTGAAGGAATAGGTAAGAATGGAGAGTTATAAAACCTTCATTAATATACAAAAAATATTTCCTTGGTTGAACAATAATTCAAAAACATGTTATTCTAGATAAAAAGTTTTTGGTATAGCCAATAATTTCCAATATTTATTTTATAGTATTAAAAAGAATATTATATATGTTATAAAACAATTTATTGTATCCCTTTAGGGGGTGGAACTAGAGTATTGATTATATCTAGTTATTTTTTATATTTATTAATCTAAAAATGCATTAATACCATCATAAAAATATGATTACTATATGAAAATAACTAAATCTTTCAATTTATGATTTTTTTCATTTCATATGTACCCAAGGAAATTGTAGATATATCAAAAATGAAAAGTAATTATATTTTACTTTAACTTCATGATGAATTTTATACCAAAAATGTCTGGGAAGTAAAATTTTTTATTATGGAAGGGAGATAAGAATAGACAAAAAAAGATGGATGGGGTTCTAAAAGAAACATGTCCATGTGTCAGGAAGAAAAAAAGAAAAATATCATTTATCATTATCACAATTTTAAATAACATTATCACCTTTCCAATCAGATGCATAATAAAAATGACTATGGGACCTGGTATCCTTTATTGGCTTAAGTTATGAGTATTTTTTCCTATGTCATTATTTATAAGGGGAACTATTTGATATCCTTTATAATCCAAAATGATATTTTTCCAATTTTATAAAGCATAACTATAGGTTGTATTTTTAGGGATTCATCCACAACCTCATCCCACATTTTATGGATGCCCTTAATTTCACAAAGATTAATAATTTCATCCTAAAACATTGAAATATTTAATGCATCATCTATGATTTGATGCACATTGATTGAAAAACCAATATCCTAGTTCTACAATTATAATTTCATTCCTCCCAGCATGGTCATTCACTTTATTCACAAGAATAAAATGTGGGGACAATCTTAGGCCCAATCAAGATTGTAAAGGCCTATATGCCTCAGTTTTGTGTGCTAACACTCTATTTTCTATATCATTATCTTGGTCATTAACTCTGTGTTTAGGAACAGATGTTCAGGCCATCCCTGGCCTAGATAAAGTCAAGGTAAAACTAATTACTTCTGTGTCATGTTCTAACACTAAATGTTTTATTATCCTTATCCACTTGATGCTCTTTTTCCCTTTATTGATAAAAATCTTCAACCATTTGGGATTTTCTTCTACCAAAAGATACATCATTGTTTTCCATTGTCTGCATCCCCAGTTTCTCTCTACTAGAAGCTTCATTATGCCAATTTAGAAAAAAATATATCTCAAGTTTTTATAGAACTTGTATTTGACATGTCCAATAACATATAATTATATATATAAATATTGTAATTTCTCATATTCTGACTTTAGAGAGATGTTATCATCCAATTCTGGATAATATAATTTTGAATCAAGAATAAACTTAGGCCTACTTCCACTAGGACCATAACATAGTTAACGATGTTTACAACCTGAGTGGTCATATCCTTTTTAATTGGAATTCATACAATTTAATCAACGTAAAAAATATTCTTATTCCATAGAAGATATTTATGGTCAAAAATTTGATCCAATAATTGGATCGTGTAATTTTTTAAAGAATAATGATTAAAATGGAATTACCATTCCTAGAAATAAATTATATATTGATTTCGAGAAATATATATGATCCACCATGCTCTTCTATTTATATTAATCAATGAGAATATTATGTGATAAAATTCTTGACCTATATGTATAAATCACTAATCATAAAATCCCCATACAACAATTTTATTTCAAACCAAATCATTAATTATACTATAATTTTCCTCCACCATAGAAAACAATTATGGAAATAATTGAATACCTTGAAATATTAATACTATTATAGATCATCCAATTACATTTTTTAATATGAGTGGAATATTATAGAATATTATAGAAAATTGGTTTGATTTTTTCCAACATTGATAATCATTTTGAATTACAATGTGGATTTATTTTTGAGATCTTTTTTTATTCAAATTTACCAATCATGTTTTCCTTATCATTTCTTCCCATGAGAACATATATTTTTAGAATAATGAAAATTTAAAAATGATTATTTTATATACTTTCCATTATTATGATATTACGTTATTTCCTAATTCTAATGATCACTTACAACCTATCAAAAATGATTCCAAAATGTTGAATGACCTAATTGTGAAGAAAAGGTTTAGAATAACTATATATTTCGATTTGGTTTCATTTAAAATGATAAATATCATACAGTAATGTATATAAAATTGATTACTAAAATCTATGATGTTTTATTGAAATTAAAATTTAAGAAATGCAGTTGATTGGTGTGAACAACGACATAGTTTATTGCATTTGTTATCAATGAGGTATTTCAATGTGATAATGTAAATGAGAAAACATGTGTGCTAGAGAAAGGTTCCTACAAAAGGATTTGGAAGATGCTACATTTGAATATACAATTTCAAAGGTAGTGATCTAAATTAGTTGAAAGAGGATAACACTTTCAAGATGTAAAAATAATTTTGTTTGATGAGAACATATTTTTTCTTCACTTATGGATGATGTCTAAAGTGATCAGATATAAATCATGGTTGATTTTATAATATCTATATATGATCTAGAAGACATGTTAAGTGAAATTCCCTATTTTGAGCGTTTTATTCAATATAACACCATTCAGATGAGAAATTTTCTTCATAATTTATTCAAATAATACATAAAATAATTTATATATGATTTGAGATTTTTTCAATATGTTTGATGAATACCTAGAGAAATTCCATGTATAATTAATGCTTCTCAAATAGGAAAGCATTTTGGAGTTAAAAAAAATATATATTTCCTCAACATATGGGTTTTATTTATTTAATAATAATACATTAATTCCTAATATAATACATTAATTTCTGATAGTAAGAAATTAAATCTCTAATAATACATTTAGATTCAACATATCATTTTCTCAGTCAGATGAACTTTATATCTATGCGATTTCATAAAAGGATTCAATACATAACGTAAAATGAAATATGAATGTTCATATAACCTCTGCTAAATCATATATGTTAGATGTAAAAATTCACATTACATCTTTCAGTGTTCCATAATAAATCACTCAAATTTACAACATTAGGCTAAAATATATAATTGATATTATAATGATCGTAAGACTTCTATAGCTAAGGAACACACTTCTTATATAGAACGTAATTCTCTAAACATAATCCTTACTGAAAAAAGCTCATGAATTTTAAAAATATTAATGTAAACTATCATGACCCATACCCATAGTGAACCACAATGTGGAGATATAGAGAGAAGGAGATAGTGAATTCCCACATCCTTCCACCTGTAGACCATGGGTTTAGGGCTAGCACCAATGGCATAATAAGCATGCATGCTGGATAAATTACACTCTAAAACATCATGTTGAAGAGAGAAATAAGACAGATTGTCCAATTAAACATATTCAAAGACATGTATATATAATTAAATCCCATGTTAAAACATGGAATTTAATAAAATTTTATTCCATCTAAAAGGAATACCACTAGTACAAAATGTAAAATTGGTAGTGACTTAGAATCTGAAATAGCTCCATCAAAACCATGATCTAGAAATAAAAATCATAATATTAAACATGCTTGGGATGTCCTGTTATTTTAATAAACATAGTGTGAAAAAAAATATACTTAGTAGGATCCTCCTCATATCCACTCATGGAAAAGATAATGAAACCATGCGGAAGCACAATAAACAACAGTTAAACAAACGCGTCACCTAAAACATATAAGATGTTAAAATCCTCAACATGGATAACCACCACCATATATCTAAAACAATAGATCAAAAAATATATTAATGAAATACCAGGGTTACCCACTCCTGATCCCCCTTTGGAATACTGCACTTCCCCCACGTAAACCACCTTTATCCATATATCATCATAAAAAAATTGGCCATCCTAAAAACAACATGGAAAAACATCACAAACTATAGATTGAGCACTACATCATCACACCATCTCATCTAAATATCCATATATAGAAACTAAGTATTTTTACAGAGCCATCGTATATCATATGAAGTGTATCAAACCTCA
This sequence comes from Viscum album, assembly GCA_963277665.1. Classification (NCBI taxonomy): domain Eukaryota; kingdom Viridiplantae; phylum Streptophyta; class Magnoliopsida; order Santalales; family Viscaceae; genus Viscum; species Viscum album. The sequence continues at coordinate 1,183,792,608 of OY728159.1, forward strand.
TGTATTATACAACAAGAAATCTCAACCCATGTAAAGAGTAAGTACCAAAATCCATTACAACCTAAACATGTAAAACCTATAAAAATCCATTAAATAATATTTCTGGTAATACATGTTTCTAAAAACTGAATGACATAACAAATATATACACATATATATAAGAAAACTAACCATCATTCATACAAGAACATGTAACTACCATGTGAAGAGTGTTGGTTTAGGGGATGTCATCCATCCAACCTCCCATTACGATGTTGGGGAAGAACATTTCTAGAGTCCAATGAGTTATTGTTTCCCTAATCCACAGGAGAGGGGTATCATATGTAGTAAAAAGATATACATGATATAATATATAACCCAATGAAATTATGGTAATCACCTAGTCTTATATAGAATTATATATAATATCGATCATAATCCAGTCGGCCACATCTTTGACCAGATATCCTATTTGTACAAACACATTTTAAAGAGATACATTTTTTACATTTGTCCTTTTTTATCATTCCCTATTATTAATGTATTGATTAACTATTAATTAACTAAAAAAATAATTCTATGAAACATTTATTAATCATGATAGTAATGTCTATCCCCTCTTGGAATATCCAAAACTGATTCCATTGTTTTTCAAGAGTATCATAATTTTATCATTTTCATTTAATCAACACAGACACCATTGGTTAATAATTATGAAATAATTATTAAAATGATTCCATAATCAAGGTATTTTTGGAAAACCATCATATGATCCCACCAACATGGAACATGCAACCAAGAACACTTAGTCGCCTTATGTAGTTTGGAAGGGAATCTAGATAAAAATAATAAACCTACCGGTAACGCCCCGACCCCAGTTACCCAGAGTCGGTGCATTATTAAATAAAATTGGCTTGATTACAAAACATCAAGTCTCAAAAGACCAATTAGTTTTGTAGTATTGGAAATAAGATTCATACATAAGTTCAACATTACAGCTTGAAGATAAATACAAAAAAATATATTTCATTAGAAACATCCAAGCCTCCTAGATTATTCCTACAAGTCACTCATAACTAACTTCTTCATATCCTTGGAAAATGAAACATTATAAACAGGTGATCTCAATCACTCATTATGGATATGTAATACAACATAAAATGACATAAATATTAAGCATGGTAAATAATTGAAACCACATGCCTTTACCAATAATAACCAATAGTAATTTTATGGAAAGAATATGAGATTAGTAAATAATGTCATAATAAAACAAAATCATTGGTATTATACTAGTCGAATGACCACATGAACCATCAATATAATTTCCATAATGAGGTAATGTATAATGCCGAACATTCTGAAACATTTTGTCAAGGCCTTGGCCAAGACGTCTAAAAATGATTAAGGCCTCAGCCAAAACCATAATTCTAATTGGGAATGGGCCTCGGCCAATTCCATGTCTACTTGTCTCATGACACCTACCGATGAATCGATGAGCTATAGCAGGCTCCACCCATTACTTACTATGTCCAATAAATCCCTCATATGAAAAGGTATAAACATATCATAAATATTCGTATTAAAAATAGCATATGAAATGTCAATACTTTAACCATAAACCATGAATGGTATAAAAATAGCACATCCATATTCAAACATATCACACAACCATCAATACAATATGAATGTTTAGTATCATATTAAATCAATTTCAAACAAATTTAAAATCCATCAAAATATGTTGACATGGATGAAATCTAAACCCTTTTTAGAGATATATCTCTTCATATTTTGAAATCATTTAGGAGTCACATAATTGTAACAAAAACATTTATTTTGAAAATATTATTATAATATTTTAAGGGAAGCATTGATGATGTTATAATAGAGAAAAACAACCACACCCACTCTATGTTTTAAAAAACATTCTTACCTTAAATTTGTCGAAAAATTCATAAAGTACCTTGTTTGGAAATTGATGGAAAGAATCCTTTCAAAGAACATAAGGGTATAAATGACATTATCTCATTCTCTAGTAAATAGTAAAAATGATATGAAATACATTTTTTAGAAACATGGATGTGGATGATAACGATGTACCAGTAGATAATTACGTATAAACAACCACGGATAATGAAGAGATTTTGAAATAAAACCTTACCTTTTAATTTTCTTTGGTTGAGGGTGGGTTAAACTCATGTATAATGTTGAAATAATTTTTACAAAATAATACAAGAATCAAGAATCATATACATTAATATGATATCATAAATGATATTTTAACATTGATTTGTTAATAATATCTTAGTATTATCATTTTTTCTGGTGTTAGAGGATTCGTTTTTCTTTATATTATTTATTATGTGAGACATATTTTTTATGGATGGGATGTATATTATTCGTATCCAGAATTATATCAAGTCCTTAAAAATTATTTTTAATCTTAAAATGAGAATTAGACTTGAATGGGTATGATGGGGAATGAATCTCATCGCGTTCGTGGAGATGGTCGTCCGTACGTACGCAGGAGCGATAATATCATTCTTTTTATATTAAAATAATATATAATTGGATGGTATGTCATAAATAAAAAATCAATAACATGTTATACTTATTATTCAAATGAATTACAAATCATTAGTATACCCATCCAAATAATAATGTTTTGAATAACAATTACACCGCGACGTGGAGACGGTAAGTCGTACGTACGCAAGTATGGTGACATGTCATTAAAAGGATGGATATAATAATGAATATGGTTGTACCATAATTATAATAATATAACAGTATATATAAGATACTGGATTTATTATTTTATAATGGAAACAACATAGAAAGAAGAAGTTGAAGAAGAAATGAACTTTAAAAAGGGTGGTGAAAACATTACCTCTTCTTAAGGTTCTTCCTTTAGATTTGATAAAAAGGTCTCATTAGGTTGACTTTCAGATCAAACCAATGCCTCTAGGGTTATTTCAGGGATGTTGGGAGGATATTTGGGTAGGTTTTGGCCGAGCTAATAGGCTTCTTTAAGGTTTGAAGATTTTGTTAGAAGTGGTGTCCTTTTATAATGGGGGGAGGGGCTCTTTAGAAAAAACTTAATGTATTAATTTATAATAAATTAATATTCGGTTTCTAATGGCTCCAATGTTGATTATTAAAAGTATATGGTGTGGATGGGTCAAAATAAACTCATCTAATAGATTTTATAGTTGTTTGGGTCACTATAGTAACCTTATCTTTTAGATTTAACACTTAGTTAAATATTTTGACATTTACCATGTCTCTTTGTATTTTTATATTATATGTTTAATAAACATGCTATATTCATAATATAGACCCCAAAGTGGTTCATTAATGATACACCTATCATTATATAAGTCCTTTTGATGAACCATAGAATTTTAGTAATAAAATATGAATTAATAATATAATATTTGTTTTAAAAACTCTTTTTTGTCAATTTTGACACTATTTAATAATTGATTTTATTTAAAGTCATAACAACATTATTAATTAGAACCAAATTCATTTAAGCAATAATAAAATATCATATTAATTAATAATTTTTTTTATGATATCAAAACATTCTAATTAAATTTATTTTATCATTTATAATACCAATTATTTGATTCATTCATTAATAAGGAAAATACTACATCATTATTGTGTCATAAATAAAAATAACTATTAAATGTCTAAAAATTATAAATAAAATACCATTATGTAGGAAATCATTTAATATTTATAATGAATATTTATAGTCGAAAATATACCATTTATAACCCTACCTAAAAATTGTTTTCTAAAGGATACATGCTTATGTCATTTTTGTTTTTACTTTAACTTAATTAATATAAAGTGTCATTATCACTTACAAGTGGATATATGGGGTCCCAAAATCAACCAAAAGATTACCCTAGTCGGACATGTATCATAAAATATGGTTAGGACACGTTTTGGGGTAATTTATGATTATTATAATATTAATTTTTACCCTTATTTACCGGATTTTCCCTTTAACCACGATAAATAAAATATTTACCGATGTAATTATTCAAAATATCTAAAAATAAAAGTTAAATATTTAGAAAATTTGGAACTCATGATTCTAAATATGGAATCCATTTTTATAAATTCAAAACACAGAAGTGGAATAAATTAATTTAAAATTAATTCCCGATGTCAAAACAAAAAACGTGTTTTTAAGAAATAATAAGTATTAAAAGATTGACACTTGTTTAAGTTCAGTTTAAATGTGAAATTATGTTCAATAACAAACATTGTATTAAATTGTAAAAATATATTCTAAATATACATTAAAACCACTCAAATTTATAATTTATCACTATTAATTATTTCGATTAAAAAAGATGTTTTTAATTAAAATTTATTATTTTTCACTATTCATCAAAATATAAAAGTTATTAGAAAAGTACAAAAATGTCATCCTAAGCTAATTTTGATATTCCGAATCCAAAAATGAAGTCCATTTTCAGTGATAAAATGTATAAAATTTAAAAAAGTGGTTATTACTATCCATAATGGCTAGTTTGATTGGTTGTGGTGTGTGTTAGAACTCGAAGTTTCGTACAACACATGCTACATTATTATTCAAAGGGAACGTATCGTGAAAGCTTAGGGTGATAAATTCCTCCCTCCTTCAATAAATTTCTTCCTCACAATTTGAAACTGTTCTTTTAATATAAAAGGTTGATAATCAAAAATACCTTTGTGGAAAACTCAAATCGGAAATACTGTTAAAAAAATTTAGTCTTAATAAGAGGGAAAGGGAAATGAAAAAGTCACCACCAAATTATGATCTCGATTTGGAAAATATTGGTGGAAATTAGATACTCATAATTAGTGGAAAAAACATAAATATTTGTAGGAAGTGATTGAGTTCATAAATCACAAACAATTTCAACATTGAGTTCCTCAAAGCCTTCAATATATGGTGATTTAAATTATCATCAGTTCAACAAAACATAAGGTATTAGGATAAAAAAAATTTTGTTTTAATATCCTTTACCTAAAGATTATGTATTAATTTATTCATAGAATAAGATAGATGTATATATATATATATACTTGACATGTAGGGTTTCAACCTTAATCTAATTTCTACCACAAACTCATCTTTCACTCAAAAAGATAATAGAACTCAAAAAATATTATATTTATCCTAATCGTACAAGGTTCCAAATGCTAACACAAAACATTTAGAATAAGAAAACTATTTTTTAATAACCAGGGAATTCCTATAGGCTAGTGGTATGTAATAAATTCTTGTTGCACTATGATTGTTGGTTTGATTCTAGCAGTGTTGTCCGACGCGATGGGTAATCCCCCATTCTCCACGTTGTCCTTTTACTAAAACTATAGTTTTATAATATTCCAAAAATAATCTTAAGAAATGTTTTAACCATAAGCCATACTATCCAAAGTTAAACATAATCCATTCCAACCTTTATAGTTATCCAAAATACTTCTGTTGAAACTCTCTCTCTCTTAAAGGTTTCTAAATTCCAAAATCAATTGTAACATCAGATTCCCCAAACAATGTAATGATTATTATTGTCACATACTAAAAATATGATTACCTTCATCATAGGAAAACGTTAATGAAAACAACAAGTACATCAGTACAATCCATATATATATCACAGTATTCTTATAACCAAAATATAATCCATGAGTCCAAAAACACAAATACATTAATTATTCAACTTAATCTATAGTAACAACATAAGCTTGGCCTTGCCCCCTTTTCATTTCTGATGTTTGTTTACTATTCTCTTGGGGAATTCATTTTCATATTTCCCCATTTCTCTACATTTGTAGCATTCAACATTGACATCCTCTTTCTTTCCCTTCCAATCATGAGTTTGGTGACCTTTTTCTCCACATATATAACAAACTCCCATCCTTTTAGGCTAGTACCGAGGTGTTTCTTACCACAATTATCACATAATGGAAAATTATTCTTTCCCTTTTTTTATATGCATCTTGCTCCCCCGTTATCTTATTCTTTTTCTTTACTTTGTTGTCATACGACTTAGATAATTCCTTTTCAGTCTTGATAGCACACGAGACAATATCTTCGTACGATGAGAAGGATTGTGATACTAATTCTCGGAGGAGAAATGGTTTTAAACCATCAAAGAAATGATCAATCTTACTTCTTCGGTTACGTATATAATCTGCAGCATGCCTTGCTAACCTAGATAAGTTAGACTCATACTTTGCAACATTCTCATCCTCCTTTTTCCTCAGACTCATAAATTTTCTTTCCATATCCGCTCGATGGTCACGAGGAATGTTTTTTTCTAAGAAAAGCTCTTTGAACCCCCTTCATTACATATTTTATACTTCATCCTCTTCCTTTGTGTTTTGAATCAATGACCACCATTGATCAACATCTCCAGTGAGGCAAAAAACTAATGGATTTGTACTACCGATGCATCAAAGAGCTATAGAGGGCTCCACCCATCACTTACTAAGTCTAATACATTCCTCATATGAAAAGGTTTAAACATATCATAAACATTCTTATTCAAAAAAGCATATGAAATGTCAATACATTCACCATAAACCATGAATGGTATAAAAATAGCACATCCACATTCAATCATATCACAAACCCTTCAATAAAATATGTATGTTTAGTATCATATTAGATCAATTTCAAACAAACATAAAATCCTTCAAAGGATGTTGACAATTATGAAATCAAAACCCTTTTAGAGAAATATCTCTTGCTATTTTGAAATCATTTAAGAGTCACATAATTATTAAGAATACATAGAAAATATACTTATAAGCTTGTAAGGTAATATTTGATGATGTTATAAAACCAGAAAATAGCCACACCTGCTGTATAAGTTTTGAAAACATCCTTACCATAAATTTGTCGAAAAGGTCAAAATGTTCCTTGTTTGGAAAGTGACAGAAATATTACTTTAAAAACACATAAGGGTATAAATGACATTAATTCATTCTCTAGTAAATAGTAATTTTTTTTAAATTTATTTTTAAGAAACATGTATGTGGATGATAAAGAGGCCCCAATACATAATTATGTATAAACAACCGCAGATATTGTAGAGATTGTGAAATAAACCCTTACTTTGTAACTTTACATGGTTGAGGGTAGGTTAAACTCCTGTATAATGGTGAAATAATTGTTACTATATTATACAAGAACCGAGAATCATATAAATTAATATAAAATCATATATGATCTTTTAACATTGATTTGTTAATAATATATTAGTATTATCATCGATTCGTGTGTTAGCGGATTTGTTTTAATTTATATTCATTGTTATGTGAGCCATATTTGTTATGGATGGGATGTATATTATTCATCTCTAGAATTATATAAAGTCCTTAAACATTATTTTTAATCATCAAAGGAGAATTAGACTTTAATTGATACGATGGGGAATTAATCTCTTCGCGTTTGTGGAGACTTTAGTCCGTACGTATGCACGAGCGACAATATCATTATTTTGATAGTAAAATAATATATAATTGGATGTTATATCATATATAAAGATTAATTAACATGTTATATTTACTATTAAAATGAATTACAAATCATTATTATACCAATCCAAATAATAATGTATTGAATAACAATTAGACCACGATGTGGAGAAGGTAATTTATACGTATGCACGTATGGTGACATTTTATTCAAAGGATGGATAAAATACTGAATCTGGTTGTACAATTTTTATAATAACATCACAGTATATAGATTATATTGGACTTATTATTTTATAATGTAAAAAACAATGAAATAATATGTTGAAGAAGAAAGGAACTTGAAAATGGTGGTGAAAACATTACATCTTCTTCGGGTTCTTCCTTTTGATTTGATCAAAAGGGAACTTTAGGTTGGATTTTTGATAAATATAAGGCATCTAGGTTGAATTGAGAGAAGTTGGGAGGATATTTGGGCAGGGTTTGGCCGATCCAAAAGGATTTGATGGTGTGAATAATTTGTTAGAAGTGGTGTCCTTTTATAAGGGGGAGGAGGGGCTCTTTAGGAAGAACATAAAGTATTAATTTATAATAAATTCATATTTGGTTTTTAATGGCTTCAAAGTTTATTATTAAAATTATAGGGTGGGTATGAGTTGAAAACCACTCAACCAATAGATTTTATACAGGTTTGGGTAACTATAGTAACTTTATCTTTTAGATTTAACTCTTTGTTAAATAGTTTTTCATTTACCATGTCACTTGGTATTTTTATATTATATGGTTAATAAACATACTATATACCTCCAAGTGACCCAAAAGTGGTCAATTAAAGATACCACTATAATTATTTTAGTCCTTTGTCTGATCCTTAGATTTTTAGGAATAGAATATTAATTAATAATATAATATTTATTTTAAAAACTCCTTTATGTCATTTTTTACACTATTTAGTAATTGATTTTTGTTAAAATCATAAAAACATTTTTAATTAGAACCAAATTCATCTAAGAAATCATAACATATCATATAACAAAATAAAAGTTCAGTATGTAATCAAAACATTCAAATTATATTTATTTTGTAATTTATAATACAAATTATTTGATTCTTTCATTAATATGGAAAATACTATATCATTATTGTGTCATAATTAAATTTAATTATTCAACCTATAAAAATTATAAATGAAATACCATTATGTAGGAAAGAGGATTATATTTATAATGAATATTTATAGTTGAAAATATAACATATATAACCCTATTTAAAATTTGTTTTTCTAAAAGATATATGCTTATGTCATTTTTGTTTTTACTTTAACTTAATTAATATAATGTGTCATTATCACTTACAAGTGGATCCATGGGGTCCCAAAATCGACCCAAAGATGCCAATGGTAAAACATATATCAACCAATATGGTTAGGAAATGTTCTAGGGTAATTTAATATAATTATAATATTATTTTTTACACTTATTTACCAATTTAACCTTTAACTGTGGTAAATAAAAGATTTACCGAAATAATTATTCAAAATGTCTAAAAATAAAATTTACCTCTTTACACACTTTGGACCTTCTGTTTCTAAATATAGAAACCATTTTTATAAATATAAAATAGAGAAGTGGCCGAAAATCAATTTAAAATTAATTCCCGCTGTCAAAACAAAAAGCGTGCTTTTATGAAATAATAACTATCAAAAGATTTACAATTGTTTATGTCCAGTTTAAATGTGAAATTATGTCCAATGACCAAAATTGTATTAAATGGTAAAAATATATTCTAAATATACTTTAAAACAGCTCAAATTCATAATATATCAAGATTAATTATTTCTATTAAAAATTTATTTTTAATTAAAATTTAGTAATTTTCAGTATTCATCAAAATATGAATATTATCAGAAATGTACCAAAAATTCACCCTAAGCTAATTTCGATATTATGAATAGAAAAATTAAGTCCATTTTGAATGTTAAAATGTATAAAATTTCAAAAATAATGTATTACTATTCATAATGGCTAGTTTGATTGGTTGTGGTGTGTGTTAGAACTCGAAGTAGCGTACAACACACACTATTGTATTATTCAAAGGGAAACATACTATGAAATCATGGGGTGTTACAATGGCTGTTGGAAATCATTAAAAATCAAAATTTTCCTTCCCAGATTTATGTTTCACATTAATAGGAAATCTCATATTTATCTTTTTCCATCATCTCATGTTACATCCCTTAAAACCACATAAATATTTCTATTCACCTCACCATCATCGGTGTCAACTACTGCCACATCATCCAGGACTCCCCACCCACATATCAACTGATCCTTGCATTGATAACATATAATACATGTCTTCTAAAAACATATAAAAACATATATTGAATCTCACAAATAGATAAAATCAAAAGGAAATAGCAAAAAAAACATAGTCAAGAGGGAAATTCAGGTCCAAAAACAAGGTATCCCTACTTCACAATGAAACAACAACTCATGGGTGCACACTGAACGTACATGGATTTCTCACTAAAATGGAAAATTAGGTCCTAGAAATTATCTTTATAACACAACCAATTATTATTCTATATTTAATTAACCAATTCATTATTCACATGTCCCAACTATGGGAAACTGATGATTAACGTTATTAAAATATATAAAATGATAAACATTATCTTCTAATTAAAATAATTTTTCTTATTATTCCCTTCCCTATTATCATAAATAAAATAAAGATACTTCACATTATTTTCCCATTACATTAACACATGTATGATATTATTTAATTAAACACAATCATTTCTTCAATTTAATAATCATAAAATTATAGCAATAACCAGATTATAATCATTCCACTTCTTTAATAAAAATTAAGAAAAATTATTATCAATTAATTCTTGGAATATCTTTTTTACCTGTTTCAGTATAATATAATATTAATAATGAAATTATTTCCAATAATATCATAGCTATAACACTATCTATAAAATCAAGAGAAACCCAATCATTATGTTATAAATTACATCAACATGAGATATAAAAAAATATTTATTATTATGATTAAATAGTGTATTAGATTAATTATTATTACATATAAAGAGATATGACACACTCAATATAAAATTTAGATTAAATAGATAAGTAAGTAATACACTACATCAACTATGTCAACATTCATCACAAAATATATGAACAATGTTGCTGGTCATGATCACGTAGCCTGCAAAATTTAAATCTTAATAAGGATACTTCTACATAACTACAAAAATAAAAAACCATGATTAATGGATGGAACAGTATTTATGGACCCTATTAAAATTTGTATAACATACCAATGATCCCCACGGATTGAAGATGAGAAGGCAAGGTTCAATCCCCATAGATGGAATTCTTAAATATAAAGTGGGCACTACTATATCATTTGGGATCAGGAGAAGGAATGCAGGGTTTTGAGAACACTCAAATATTTATACATTTCTAGACTCATTTCACATGTTTTTTAAAAGGAATATATCTACTTACACACTCTATAAATATCAAAATTTATATGTCTCTAAAAAATGAACCACCTCAAAAAAAATTTACACAAAATGAATAAATATTATTTAATACCCAATAATCCAACCATAATATGATGTTAAATTTGAAGAGGATATGTGAAAAACATTTACACGCCATTTATTCTCCATCCTTATTGAGTTTAATAGTTGTAAACCTTAATACATTTTTGATCCCTCCTCTGAGTTCCATGAGCATTAAATCCACAAAAATGGTCATAATACACAGATCCAAACCCATACATTAGAAAACATTGAAAAAATATCATCACTTCGAATCTAGGCCCTAAATTAGAGAGTAAATGAAACGTTTTGACAAAAAATTCCACCCCATTAGATACATCTCAAAGATATCACCATCACATGTGATCAACAACCAAATATTTTGAGAAATCACAAAACCCCAAAATAAGAACAACCTAATCCTAAAAACTATCTGAGGGAGGATACAATAAAATGAGTGTACATCCATAATAAAAAAATAGATAACTATATAATAAGCCATAAAGGTCAACATCCATAAAAAACAATGTTTTAAGAGGACAGAATAAAATCATACATCATGGGGTACTGAGTGTGAATATACAAATCATGTTCCTAGGTACTCTCATCCACTAGACCATGCTTCCGCGAGACATTAACCTAGGTAATGGCACTCAAGTTAAACAACTTTTCCAGGTGGTCTTGTATCATCACAGGTCACCTCGTGATGGCCATGTCATTATAAAAATCGATCTCATCCCTATGATGAAATCAGAGTCATCACAATGATAATGAAAGTGATGTGGCACATTAAAAAATCATTTATCTTGATCATCTACGAGAGATGTTCTATTTGATAAGGCATGGCTCAAAAAATGATCTATCACCTCAAAAGACCTAGTAAAATGGGAATAAATCATACTATAGAGATCAAAAGGATTCACCCCATGATGAGAAGTCACCTTTAAAAACACATGATCTCCAAATTCAATCTATACCGGTCTCCTCCTATGATCATTATATGTTTTATGATGATATTTCACTATCATTATCCACTCATGAGTTAACTAAAAAATCTCCATCATATTATATACCAGTTCTATCATGAGAATTGCTGCCTCTCCAGCCCCAATCCATCAAGATTGAGAACAATAATGTCAGCAATAAAATGTATCAAAAAAATAACTATCGTGTAGTGGAAACAATTACTGTAAGAAAATGTGACAAGGGGAATGTGCCTCAACCACAATCTAAAAAATAAAGGACATAAGAATTCAACATGTTTTCAATAGTATGGATGGTCCACTCTATCTAAAAATTTTCCTTCAGTTTAAAATAAGTGATAAGAAATAACTGAGAACTATATGAATTATAGAGACGTCAACTCACCCTACTGATAAAAAGATGATCCTAATCACAGAATCAAATCTTTGAGTCTCAATGGGGCACACCACCTCCTCTAGATACTACCTTAAGCACAAAAATACATAGATTAACATTGAGATCATTGAAATGTGGGTTGACTTATTAATATGATCCACCACCATACATATAACATAAAATACTTCATAAACATAAAGTACCCTAGTATCATAGACCATCAATATGTCCTACCACTTCGATTTGGGAATATGTAATAGATAGGGAAACTAACTAGGAACAGGATGCAAAGTCTACATATTCCTGCAACGAAAACATCATGAAATAATCTCGTCAACTACAACCATCAACCCATGCCACAAGAATGGACTATCAATTATTAGTACACATAATTTACATTAGGATATACAACCAAAGGTGAACTATAGAACTCATTAAAAACAGTCTCACACATCACATATGGAATGATAATCTGCCTCTAGAATATAACCTCAGGATGTACATCCATAGATCAACTATCATGGGAATCACCTAAAAAAATAGGTCCCTCCATAAATCAACCTAAGAAACCACCAATTGAGACTACTCCACCTACCACACCAAAGATTATTAAATTTAAATCTTCAAAAGAAATAATATGCCTCCAATCGCACTTATATATAGAGGAATCGATGGGAGTTATTTTACCACACTCCATCAATATCCGAATTCACGCACGACATCACTATGTGACTCCCATCATCGATCATATACTACAAAATTTTCCTTTACTAGTGTAAATGAAATATCATAGTTTAGTCTTGTATGAATTCCATCTTCCAATGCTGATTAAAATTTAAGTCATGATGGGAGAAAACATACAAATGACCCCTATGGTCAGAAAAAACCACAAGAGACACACTGATTAGGTAATTTTCACAATTTCAAGGAAAATGACACATAAAAAAATTGAATATCATTGGGGACATAGTTGCGATCAGGGGAATGTAACTTCCATTACTCATTTTAAATAATCAATAATTTAATTATCCAAAAATATCCCATGAAAAGAAATGAATATTTACAAAAAAACCTCAATCTAAATACTTTCTGTTAGAAAAAAGAATAACAATGCTAAAAAACATGTACATAATGATTGAAAATGTTTTCTGACACATGAAAATAAACAAGAATGCAAGTTCAGTCTTGGTTAAGGATATCATATCAATCACAACCAATGTGATATTGACTATGCACCTCGAACAATGGCCAATAATACCATGTATAATTCGTAATTTTTTTAATTTATTGGGGGAATAACTAGAAAAAACACTCAATTTCATTAAAGGATAAATAAATACACCTTATTAGTACATAAAATGACTCACAAAAGAGACATAATAGAAATAAAAATCAAATTTTTATAGCTTTTGGAATAGCAGATCGTGACAAAGAACTCCCAAAATGACACAAAAATCCTCTGCATTACCCCCCTCATACATTGAGTAAAAAGGATGTCACTATAGAAAAATATCATTAACATATCTAGGAATTCACTAAACAATATGTTCATAAATAAAATGAACCCAACTATATAATTCATCACATAGGATGACAATACAATAAACTTATAATTCCACTAATGGAAACCGAATGAATTTCTCATGATATCCTTATCCTTTACCACATCTAATAATAACCTAAACATAAATATATTTTCTGACCCAAAATTATCATTTAATCAGATATATGAAATATTTAATATGTGACTAGATATAGATCAATCTCAATCATGATATCAAATCATGGGTGTAATACTAAATACTAATTTAGAAATAAATCATTGTACACTTCTACTACTATGGTAAACTGCAAATGACGATCCTTCGAAAAGATAAGTATCTGCACCACCATAAAATATGATAACAAGGGAACACACATCATACCCACCTAAGGGTCTTGATTTCTAACAGACACTGCTGTATCTCCATCTTCATCACAAAACACAACCTCCCTCTGAAACCAATATAGATAACCTACAATTAAATTTGCTCATCCATACTGATTATTTTGAAATAGGGTTGTATCTATAAAAAATGAAACATTTTAAATAGGGGTTGTTCCCCAATTCTAGATTACAGTCTACATACATCATATAAGAGAGCTCGACCTCTAACTTCCATAGTGAATTCCAAGGGAACTTTAGTACTCTCTATCTCAATTCAAAAAACATGAAAAGGGATTGTGATATATAGGTGAGTGTTATTCTTGAATTAAAAAAACATACTCCCATGTTGAAAACCTATAAAGGGTTCCTGAAATGGAATCATTTGTGCCTAATGATATAAAAGTTGAATCATGAAGCTATAAACGACCAGCTACATGACCTATGTATCGATATTAATGCCACCTCCATCTTCGTTCTTTGTTCTCTTTAGGTGAGGAGAGTCTCAAGGATGTACTCTTCCAATTATGCCTCTTACCATTTGATCAAAAACTAGAAAACCATGTTGTTTATACCTTATCTAAAACATCCTCAGTGGAAAAACCTAAAGTGGAAGAATAATAAAATGGTGAATCATAATAATTATAAGTTACTCTCGCCACTGATGACCTAAACCTCTATAATGAAAAAAAAATTATTATCTCACAGAATTGGTCCAACATCCACCACCCTAGGAGAAAAAATATGATAAGAGTTGGGACCTACCCTCGGCTATCTGAATTCTATTTTTTAACAACTAGATTCACTATACCATAGCTCTAAATTTTATAATATCATAACCACTCCCCTATCATGATGCCCATATTCTTCAAAGTATCATCTTAATAAAATCATCTATTTATTTCAGTTCAAGATACATATTCAGCATAAACATAGAATCCTATTGGTAGATATATGGTTGAAAAATATCAACAAATATTTTGGACCAAGTTACTTATGAATAGTTTTTTTTTCAGGTTAGTGTCTTTTTTTGTCAATGATGTTTCATAAGAAAGAGAATCACTTCTCTTTAAATAAGTTAATAATGGAATACATAGATGTTACAATAAATTCCACAGTAAATCATACTATACATTACATATTTTTATTTAAAAAATAACATAATTTAGGAGAACTTCTTATGGATTCCTTATAAAGGAATGTGGAGTAAATTTACTTCCATTCATATTCATTTTTTATTAGAAGGAAAGATGCCGGTGGAAGAAATGGATGTTACAATACTTTCATGGATACTCTAACATTGATAATAACTGTTCTATAAAAGGATATTTATCATGATAGTGGATTTTGTGAAGAAATAATACGAGTTTTTGAAGAATCCAAATCATATATAAGAATAATGAATGGTATGGCTAGAGCATATAATGATTCTTATGTGGTTCTCCAGTGTTTGGAAAATTATTAGGCATGAAATCAGAAGATGAAGACAAGTGTTTTTGGAAAATAATTTTCCATGATAGATTTAAGGAGTTATGAACAGTTTCATGCAATTTATGTTTCAGTTACATGACATAAAATTTTTGCAAAGTCATGGAGTCTACAAAAAAGTGGGAAATGTGAACAAAAAATGATACATCATGAAACACTGGTTTTATGTGCAATATGGAATGTGGGTTTGAATTTTCTATGCAAGTGGTGTTTTGAGATGAAAATGAAGAAAGATGGTAAAGCCATGTTGAAAAAACACACAAGAATGTTCACACAATATTTTTTTGAGAGAAAGAGTTTTTTCCCGAATGAAGAGGGTTTTATGCTAGATTTTTGTTTTTTGGGAAGGTTCAAAAATGCCTATAAATATGAGGTGACCCCATCATTTTTTAATGCTCAAAAACTAATGAAATCCTGAGCTCTATAGTTCCAAATATTATACGCTATGTGAGTTTTGAGAAATTAAAGACGTTTGCATGAAAAAGGGATGTTGTGAAAAAAATTGGAAAGTTGGGTGAAAACTGAAGTTTCTTGAAAAAGATAGTTGCACAAAAAAGATCTTTCATTCCAGAAGATGATTTTTATACACGATTCATTTGAATTATGTGAAAGAAACACTATAGGGTGAATTAAATATTTGGGGTATTCACACGTATTTAGTTGTGCATAAGGGAGTTATTACTAGATTATGGGTAGGAATTTGAAGAGTTTTACTTTAGATAATAAACACCAGGAATTTTAATGAAGCACTTAAACAGTTTTTTTCAATATTTTTGTTAAGAGGGTGAACACGCACTTGTGGTTTTTCTTCCAAGTTCTATATGAGTTTAAGGGTATAACTAACTCATTGTATTCTTCATTTAAGGATTATTTTATTGTGGATTGTGTGGAACTAGATTTCATACATTCCATACCAAATATATAGCCACTCATGTTGAGTAGTGAACCTTATAAAACATGTGTTCATGTGGTGGTGTGTTTTTATTTCATTTATGAGGGAAATAACTCATTAATTTGAGGCTATGGAAGTTTCAAAAAGAAGAAACATAAAAGAAAAATATATTAATAATTCACCCCCAGACTCTCTCAGTGATACTTAGATCCTGATTGGGAACATCATAAATGCCTTTCCTTTTGCTCCTCATCTATAAACATGTCTAATTCATGTCACATATTTATCAAAAAACATAACCAAAACTATCACTCATTTGAATTTTCTAATTGAAAGGTAAGAATATCATATAGACTATCCAGTTTCACGATTAACAATAGGTACTCTTATTGTAACTGTAAAAAAAATCACTAATGTAATTCCCAACTCCTCGTGATCCCAATGGAATTACAACCACCACTTCCTCTATACTTTACATAGCATTGTAAATTAAAATGAAACCATGTTCTCCTTTAGATCATAGATTTAAAAAATAATTACCTCAACCTCCACAAAAATTATTTTTCAAATGAATCTAAAATAGATCCCTTGTAGTTATACATAATTTGGATAAAAAACATTTATAGTTTACCTCTTCATGTGTGATTATATTAGACATCCTTTAGGTATAGATCTTCTAGAACATCCTTTTTAACATATTTTTCATGAACTTGATGAAGATGTTGACAAAGATCCATGATTTATATTTTAAAAAACTATTCATGAAAATAAATATGCAATACCAAAGAGTAATTAATTAACTGTTTTATTATCATTATTTAGTTTTTATCCTATCAAAATTTCTAGACATTTTGAAAGGACACAATTGGAGAAATGAACCACTGAGAGGGGGGGTGAATCAGTGGTACCCCTTTTTCTTCTTTAAAGTTCCCTTGAGATTGAGAACAACCTTTGTATCCTGTTAAATATATAATTCCCTACTGATAATCAGACAGACACATATCCAAAGGAACACATCGATTTTCAAGATTCTTTATACAATAAGAATATCTACGTCCTTAGTATGGTTGGAAACAATCCAGCAGCATACAATCCACTCAGAAAACAATCCTTGGATTACAACGAGTAGGATATACCCTTACACTCGTGATGCACTGTGAAACAATCACTCCAGTGCACGTGCACCCTCTTAGCACAATAGGGAAATGTCTCTTTTCTTGTAACAACATATGTTAACTGCACTTCCATTCAAACATACAAGTGTAAGAAAGTTCAGCACAAATCATCACTTCCTTACCCAGAAGAAAGGCAAGGACTCCTTGGGCTTGAGATAGATCAATTACAGTCCGAACATCCCATTCTGAATATCCGCTCCGAATTATTCACTCCAAACTTCTTCTTCACTCTGAATTCTTCAATCCAAATCTTCCTAGGTCTGAGAAAATCAATATGGTGTCATCTAGTACTGATTCTCCATTCCGAATCTCCACTCTGAACTTCTTCTTCACTCTGAATTCTTCAATACGAACATCTTCTTCACTCTGAATTCTACAATATGAATCTTCCTCAGTCTGAGATACTCAATACAGTGTTATCCAGTATCAAATCCCCATTCCGAATCTCCACTCTGAATTCTTCAATCTGAGAAAATTAATACACTATCAACCAGTATCAAATTCTCATTACGATTGAAACTGCAATGAAACTCAGTCGGCCAAGAACTTCTTACTCTCTCTAGATTACTAGAGCTTCTATCTCTACATTTTCATCACACCCTTACTTAGCACCCTGATCTCCTTTTATAGGTGCTCCAAAGTGCACTTAGGAGGGAAACCAAAATATTTTCCCGCTCACTTAAATTCACCAAAATCTTAATTTCTCCTGAAATCTTGAAGTAATTTAGACTTTTTCAACGCTTCTGGAATCTTCTCAATTCTTCATCCACTTCTCTTGATTTATAACATTGGATATTTCCGGATCTAACATTGTTACAAAAGATTTTTGGTATCTCTTTCTCGGATCCACTCTTCTTGCTTCTCGGCATCATATTCTCAGATTCACTTCTTGATTTTACGGTACGACTTCTGGTTCTTGAAATAGCTCACTTGATTCTCGGTATGGCTCCGCACATCTGGCTATGAACGTCACATTCAGAATGTTGACTCTGAACATATTTACTCCGAACTTCTAACTCAGCATGTTGACTGGGAACTTCTGACTCAGCAGGTCGACTCCGAACTTCTGACTCAACACGTCGACTACGAACTTCTGACTCAGCACGTCGACTCTGAACATCTTCACTCTGAACTTTTGACTCAGCAAGTCGACTCTGATCATCTGACTGAACTTCTGCAATAGGAATTTGACTCCGAACATCTATTTAGGAAGTAGACGCTGCACATTTGACTCTGGAGGTTGACTCTGAACATCTTCCTATGAACATCTACAATCATCGATACCAGAGATTTTGAATTCTTGGAATGACTCCTCCAGATCTCGGTATGACTTCTCTGATTCTCCGCATGACTCTTCACTTCTGATTTTCGTAACCACTTCTTAAATTCTCAGAGTGACTTCTCCACCCATCTTTTACTTGTATCATGAGTACCTGCATATACTCATAATCATAGAGAAACAAAATAGCAAAGAATCGTCACAAATAATGTCTTCACATCTCCTATCATCCAGCCTTCAAGAATGTGAAATTTCTTAGTTCCGAACTTCTCAATTTCCAGACTCTGAATTCCAGACTCCGAATTTCAGACTCCAAATTCCAGACTCGGAAATCTTCAAACAACAGGTTCCGAATGTTCAATGTACTCAGTACCGAACATCACACTTCCATCTTCTCAATTATTAGAAATTCAGGTTGTCTTTCCTTTATGAAAACTTCCTCAAGATCAACAAAAGACAATCCATGCAAACAATATCTTCCTTCAGCTTAGTCCTAACAATCTCCCCCTTTGGATTTTGTTGTCAACCAAGTTTTCATAAATCACCAAACATTGTACCCTCAAGTAGTGGAGTACTTGTCAACAATTCTAAGCCTACATGATCTAGCTCATTGTAGGAAACATGAATCATTAACAGCAAAACCATGTTGTCCATAGGTTGTGAAAATGACATCATCAACTTCATACATATTCATCTTCAACATCATACATCTTGTAAACAACTTCATGTTCTTTCCTAAAAACACTCCAACAAACAGTTAGAATAGTTCACATACACAAGTAGTGTTGAGTTCACATCATACGCAGAACTCTCTAATTACACAACCAGTGTTGAGTTCATAGGTTACCCACAACTATAACTTTAAGCAATAGATTTATGATACAAAAAACTTCTCCCCCTTGATAAAACAATCCAATGTTAAAAAGAGAGAGGGTACCAAACAACATTCCTTAGACTTGAAGAGAAAGAGGTTGGACACCCATGTTTAGCCTCAATATTGAGAATGATTCCTTCAGCAAGGGTTTCATGAAAATATCATCAAATTGTTCAGCAGATGAAACATATTGAAGTTTCATTTCATTCTTTTCCACATGCTCATTGTTGAAATGATATTTTATGTCAAAATGATTTGATCGTGATTGTTGGACTAGATTTTTGTTATGATTAATTGTGCTTTGATTATCACAGCCCAATAAAAAGGGAAACTTCACATCAACTAGCAAATATTCCAACTTGTTTTCATCCAGATAAGATGAGTAGCAGTCATTGTTGCTGAATCATATTCAGCATCAGCTGTATTGAGTGTCACAAAATTCTTCATCATCGAGTGCCAGCCAACACAACTTTTTACGATAAAGAATACTCCACCAGACATGGATCTTCTATCATCAAAATTCCTTGCCCAATATGCATCTAAATACCCAAACAAATCAATGATATTTGAACCACTATACTTGATTCCGAATTCTTCTATGCATTTTATGTATATGAGAATTCTTTTTCCAGCAACAAGATGTGATTCTTTAGGAGCACTCTGGAATCGTGCACATAAGGTAATAGGAAAAACAATATCTGGCCTTGATGCAGTCAAATATAATAAACTTCCAATCAGCTTTCAATATTCTTTCTGATCAAATTCTTTTCCTTAATCATCTTTGCTTCTATTCGTTCCCACTGATATATGAGTTATTATAGGTTTTGAGTTTTCCATCCCAAACTTCTTAAGATGTTCCTTAGCATAGCTTTCTTGGGAGATAAAAATTAGTCCTTTTTATTGAAAAATTTATAACCTATGAATGTATCTCATCACACCCAACATGGAAATCTCAAATACATTCTTCATTTCTTCAGCAAACCATTCACAGCTTCTTTCATAATTTCCAGCAAAAATAATGCCGTCAACAAAGACAATCACAAGGATAGAAAGATGTTGGCTTTCCTTGATGTGCATATTGATATCAACTCTCCCTTTATTGAGGTTGATCTCCTTTAAGAAAGTAAATAGTTTAGAATACCATGCTCATGGAGATTTCTTTATCCTATACAAGGCTTTATTCAACTTCCACACATAAATTTCATTCTTTACAACATCAAATCCTCATGGTTTCTCAATATAAACTTATTCTTTGAGATCACCATTAAGAAATGCAGATTTAACATCCATTTGAATGATTTTATAGACTCACTATGTAGAAATATCAATAATGATTTTGATAGTTTCTAATCTAGCCACCAAAGAAAATGTTTCATCAATGTCAATTCCTTCAATCTGAGATTAGACTTTGCAAACCAATCTTGCTTTATTTCTGATAACTTCACCTTCTTCATTCAACTTGTTTTGTAAGACCCATTTGGTGCCAATAATGTTTTTACTTCCAGGCTTGGGAATGAGTTCCCATGTTTCATTCTTTTAAATTGGATCCAATTCTTCATTCATGGCTTGAACCCATTCTGTATGCTCAAAGGATTCTTTAACATCATTTGGTTCCACTTTGGAATACAATGAAGTATGTGATATATAATTACTTTCTCTTCATTTTTGAACCATGTGACGTTCATCACCAATAGTATTCCAAGCTTTCACTTGTTTCATCAGCCTTGAATAAGATTTTCATGTTCCTTCCTCATCACTAAATATGGATGAAACAGATTCATCAACTTGATTAGGAATACACTTCATTGCATCCTTATCAGAATCGTTAACTTCATCTTCCTCATCTTCTTTTTCTATCTGGACAATCTTACCTCTTCCTAGAGTTTCAATGACTTTTACATCAACTGCATCCACAATTCTTCTTTTTTCTTTGTTAATGCATCTATAACCTCTTCTTTATGGTGAATATCCATGAAAAATTCTGTCATCTCCTTTCTGCTCGAATTTTCCCTTGCTTCCACCTTTCTTATTTATAATGCATGGGCACCCAAATACGTTAGCATGCTTCATACTTGGAGTAATTCCATAGAAAAGTTCATATGGAGTCTTGTTTGATTGAGGCCTATAGAAACATCGATTTTTAATATAAATAGTTGTACTTGTAGCTTTCCTCTAAAATTAATGAGTAAGGCCATGTTCAAGCAACATGGTTCTTCCCATTTCCACCAATCTTCTGTGCTTCCTTTTGGTAACCCCATTTTTTTGAGGTGTATATGGAGTACTATATTCATATTGAATCCCATGATTCTTAAGATTGTCTTCAAATTATTCACTTCTATACTCACCACCATTATCTGTTCTCAACTTCTTTATAGAGTATTCAAACTCTTTCTCAGCTTTCCTTCTAATTCTTTTAAAATTTTCAGAGCGTCTGACTTGGGCTTCATAAACATAACACACTTAATGCGAGTAAAATAATCAATGAAAGTGATGAAGTACTTGTCTCCGTTTGTTGATTATTTTCTCATTGGCCCACATATATCTAAATGTATAAGTTCATGGTGCTGTTTAGAACAAATTTCAACCTTCTTATGCACAAGACTTGTAATCTTTCCTTTCCGACAGGTAGTGAAAAACCAATCTCTTCTTCTTGGAAAATCAGGAATATCTCGAACACTGCCCCTTTGAGATAACTTTGTCATATTTCTCTGACACATGTGCCGAAGTTTTCTGTTCCACAGCTTATTTTCTTGCACTATGCTCATGTAACAAGAGTTGTTTGAATTTCCAAACTGAAACAGATTTCCATTAGTTCATTTCCTTTTGTAACAATCTCCCCATCTTCTTCACTAATCCAAACAAATACTTCCTACTGAAAGATAACATTGTTACCCTCATCACACAATTGTGATACACTCAGTATGTTGTGCTTCAGTTCATCAACATATATAGTTTTCTTGGACTTCAATTTTTATTTCCCAATGATGGATGATCCAACACCTTTGATTTTTAAAGATTCAATATTTCCAAATGTCACATTTCCTTCTTTAAACTTTTTCACATTCTTAATAAACATCATGTATCCTTTCATATGTGAAGAACACCCAATATCAAGTATCCAAGGACATTCTTCCTTTGTAACATTTAGAGTAGTTTCAACAATAAATGATTTTTCTACTTTCACTTCATTCTTTTCCTTTAGCTTATGAGAACTAAAATCTTCATGTTGAGCTGGTAACAGCACAAGACATCGTTTTTCAAGATTTCCAGGTTGTTCACACCTTTCGCATATAGTCTCCAGAGGATTGAACCTGTTTTCTATCATGACATCGTTCATCTCAACTTTCTTCAAGAAAACCTTTTCATTCTTCTTCCATTGAGGAGATTGAATCCCCCTCAATCTCTGCCTTTCATAAATTGTGGGGTGGTGGTAATAATGTTGATTGAACCAACACATATTCGATGTATGCTCGAATCCCCCCACAATACCAACTGTACCCATAGAAGGAGTATCTTCCTTTAATGCTTTTTTTCTGATACTTCTTTGTTTCTATTTCTTCAGCTCTACCATCCACTCTATTGTTAGCAAGATTGCGCTGCTGGAATTCTGCCTTCTCTGATATTGGTTGTTTTACAGCAGTGTTAGACTTAGGTTTCCTTGAAACTTCAGAGTTCCCAGTAACGCTGGTCTTGACCACATAAGAAACTTTCTCATCTTTCTTCAACACCACAACCACTTCATTCTTCTATTGAATTTTCTTAGAATGTTTCTATTGAGAGCTTTCACCAATATCAGTAGTTGAGTATTGAAAACAAATGTTTTTTTATTCAACTTTTGGGAGCTTCTTTTGAACAAGCTCTAATTCTTACTTTTTTGCCTTCAGATTTACATTCATGTGCTCACTTTTATTTTTCTCATCTTTAAGAGACTTCTTCAAGTATTAAATCTCTTTCTCAAGTTCTTATTTATCATTGGCTTGATCTGATGCTGATAAAATTCATCTTCCAACTTTTCGTTAAGTTTTTCCAGCCTTCTGATCTTCCTTAAACATTCCTTCAATTCTTCTTTCTGATGCATCTCATGTTGAGTTTCTTCTCCTTCCAAGTTGCTTCTTCCGAAATCTTCATCATTCACTATTGCACTGAATGTATTTTATACACCATGCTCAACTGATTTTTTTGATTCGACATCACTTTCTCTATCTTCTTCATTTACAGATTGAAAAAATTCCTCTTGGATTTGAAGAACTTCATTTCATTCCATGACTTTCCTTTACCACCCTGCTTCTTCCATAACTTTCTTGGATTTATTTCTTCTACATCACTATCTTCTTCATTCTCCCTTCGAGGGCAGTAAACCGGAATGTGGCC
This sequence comes from Viscum album, assembly GCA_963277665.1. NCBI lineage: Eukaryota > Viridiplantae > Streptophyta > Magnoliopsida > Santalales > Viscaceae > Viscum > Viscum album. Next base: position 1,183,817,005 of record OY728159.1, read on the forward strand.
AATGCCTCCACATTCAAAACACTTCAAGGGAAGTATTCCATAGTATTTACATGTTCCTCTTTTAACAATTTTTTTAAAATAAGGATAAGACATCATTATGATTTTTACATACCTCTCTTTTAGAGTCAGAGTCACCACCATATTCTTCAACCAAGATCATCTAAGACATTTCCTTCTTCATGGCATTGAATGATAATACACTGTCAACCTTTGTCTTGGTCTTCATAGCCTTTTCCCTTCTCATCTCATAAGTAATGAGTGTGCTATGCAAATCATCAAGAGATAGAGTCTCTGAATCTCTATCTTATAATGAAGATACCTTCACATCAAATTTACCTAGAAGAATACTCAAGGTCGTTTCCACCATAGTAGAGTATTTCATCTCTTCACCAAGACATCTGATGGTACTAAAAATATCGTTTACTCTGGTGAAGAAATCCACAACAGATTCATGCTCTCCCATCTTCAAGTCTTCATACTTTAATCTCCATATTTGAAGTTTTTCCTTTTTGACTTTCGTATTGCTTCATATATGTTTTTCAGTTTGTCCCATATACCTTTTTCTATGGCCACTCCTTTTAATCTCAAGAATTCACATTCAGAAACTGAATACAATATAGAATTCTTAGCTCTTCCATCATTCTCATGATACATCTTGTCAACATGTGTGAGTGGAACATTGTCTTCAATAGGGGGAAAACCAACTGTTCCAGCTTCAAGAACTTTATAACTAATAGACATGAGATACGGTAGCATTATATCCTTATAGATGTGATAGTTCTTCCAATAGAATACCAGAATACCTTTATTGTTCACACAATTCAGATTCTCCATCAGCAAGACAAACAAAGGCAACCTGGATCTGATCCCACTCGAAAGGACCTAGTTGGAGTAATGAACCACTGAGAGGGTCGAGGTGAATTAGTGGTATGCCTTTTTATTCATTAATGTTCCCTTAATATTGAGAACAATCTTTGTCTCATGATAAAGTTATAATTCCATGCTGAGAAACAAACACACATCCAATAGAACACAATAATTTACAAGGTTCACTATTCAATAAGAATAGCTACGTCCTTGGTATGTTTGGAATCAATCATGCACCATACAATATACTAAGAAAACAATCCTTGGATTACAATGAGTAGGATATACCCTTACACTCGTGATGCAATGTGAAACAAACACTCGAGTGTGTGTGCACCCTCTTAGCACAATAGGGAAATGTCTCCTTTCTTGTAACTACTTCTGTTACCTTCACTTCCTTTCAAATACACAAGTGTGAGCATGTTCAACACAAATATTCACTTCCTTACCCAGATGAAAGGCAAGGACTCCTTGGACTTGAGATAGATCAATTACAGTCCGAACATCCCATTCGAAAACTCCACTCAAAATTCTTCACTCTGAACTTCTTCTTAACTCCGAATTCATCAATCTGAATCTTCCTCGGTCTGAGAAACTCAATACGGTGTCAGCCAGTACTGATTCCCCATTCCGAATCTTCACTCTGAATTCTTCACTCCGAACGTTTTCTTCACTCTGAATTCTTCAATCCGAACATCTTCTTCAGTCTGAATTTTACAATCCAAATCTTCCTCGGTCTGAGAAACTCAATTCGGTGTCAACCAGTACTGATTCCCTATTCTGAATCTCCACTCCGAATTATTCAATCTGTGAAACATAATATGGTCTCAACCAGTATCAAATTCTCATTATGATTGAAAATTCAATGAAACTCAGTCGGCCAAGCACATCATCTTCTCTATAAATTACCAGATATTCTCTCTCTAATTTTTCGTCACACCCTTACTTAGCACTCTGATCTCCTTTTATAGGTTATCCAAAGTGCGCTTAGGTGGGAAACCAAAATATTTTCCCACTCATTTAAAATCACCCAAATCATAATTTCTCCTAAAATCTCAGAGTAATTAAGACTTTTTCAACACTTCTAGAATCTTCTCGAATCTTCTTCCACTTCTCTTGATTTAAAACATTGGAATTTTTCAGATCTGACTTTGTTACCCAAGATTCTCGGTATCACTTTCTCGGATCCACTCTTCTGGCTTTTCGGCATCATATTCTCGGATTTACTTCTTGATTCTTCGGTACGACTTTTAGTTCTCAAAACAGCTCACCAGATTTTCGGTATGGCGCAACACTTCTGGCTACAAACATCACGTTCAGATAGTCGACTCCGAACTTCTTTACTCCGAACGTCTGTCTCAGCACGTTGACTCCGTACTTTTGACTCAGCACGCCGACTCCGAACTTCTAACTCAGCACATCGACTCTGAACTTCTGACTCAGCGCGTCAACTCTGAACATCTTCACTCCGAACTTTTGACTCATCATGTCAACTCCAATCATCTTACTGAACTTCTGCAATAAGAAGTCGACTCCGAACATCTGTTCAGGAAGTAGACTCCGAACTTCTGACTCTAGAGGTCGACTCAAAACTTCTTGCTACGAACTTCTACAATCATCGACACCAAAGATTATGAATTCTCGGAATGACTCCTCCAGATCATTGTATGACTTCTCTGATTCTCGGCATGACTCTTCATAGCTGATTTTCATAACAACTTCATCAATTCATGGAGTGACTTCTCCACCCATCTTTTTCTTGTATCATGAGTACCTGTATATACTCATAATCATAGAGAAACAAAACAGCAAAGCATCGTCACAATTAATGTCCTCACATCTCTTATCAGCCAACCTTCAAGAATGTGCAATTTCTTGGTTCGGAACATCTCAATTTCCAGAATCTAAATTCCAAACTCCGAATTTCAGACTCCGAATTCCAGACTACGAATTCTTTGAACACCAGGTTCCGAATGGTCAATGTACTCGGTTCCAAGCTTTACACTTCTAGCTTCCAAATTATTAGAAATTTAAGGTTTCTTTCCATTATGAAAACTTCCTCAAGAACAACAACATTCAATCCATGCAAACCATCTCTTCCTTAAGCTTGGTCCTAACACATTTCCATCACCGGTGGAGAGAATAATTATTCTTGATCCCTTCCTAGGTATCAATCCTAAAACTAGTATAACTTATTTTACTGGACTTATTAATATTAGTGGTTTTTCTATCAGATCATAGGGGGTATAAAGACCCTTCTATCATCAAGTATATAATGTTTTCATCAATGAATAATCATACCTGGTACAATTTCCTTACAATCCAATACAAGTTAACCTGTTAATAACATCAAAATCCATCATATTCATGAACCAGATCATTTGACACCACTCTGTCACAACCACTTCCCCATAAGGATATCACAATGATGTGATAGAGATAGTAAATTTCTAAGTCTTGTCTCCAATATCCTCAGACAAATGACTCATAGATATTGTATAATAGACCAGCATGTGCGAGGAAATACCATACAAAATAAAATAGAAAAAGGATTGAAATGATTGATATGGTAATCAACATCTTTGAAGACCTGAATATATAAATAATTTCCATGTGTAAAAATAAAATTCAATACTATAGTAGAAAAAATGTGAGGAATAATACATGAAAAAAACATAAAGTTTCCATAGACCATGAATCCCAACCGACCCCTACAAATCCTGGAGGTATTTATATATACCTCGATCACCAAAATTCCCAGATTGACATGAAAAATTATTTATATGTACTAATGGTGAGCATCACTATATAATAAATAGGATTATCCCTTGATCATTTTATAAAAATAAATATAAAAAAATTAATGTATAATTGAATATAGTGAAACAAACTCATCACCTAAACAAGTATAAATAGTTTTTTCCATCACCATGGAAAACTCTCAAAAAGAATCACATTCAAGGGAACATATAATATACAAATGAAAGATCAATGGTACCTCACTCCAAATTCTTCATAATTTTTCCACTCTTCCCCAAAATCACACATATTGAGCAGAGTTTCTCCTAAATATATAGCCCCGCACCAAAATGATGACAACCCTGCTTTTATGACAAACTTAAACATGATTCATTACATAAAACTTCACTTGATACAACAAATAAGATCTAGAGTTTTAGTGTATTTGGGGATTAGGATAATTACATAAAAACATAAAACATTAAATACAACATCTTTATTGAAAAATTCCTTTACATGACCACTACATTCCATCATACATAGCATTGCATGGGATAACCTGAGGACATGCATAAGAAAAGGGTGAGCTATTAAGCCCAGTAAGGGAATACACGTGGAATAACATGAGGAGTATAATACATGTTAGACATTAGGCATATCAATATAGCACAAGACAAACATGAACATAAAGGCATGATAAAGAATGATAATCATAACATTGAAATGTGGGAACAACACTTAACATGGAATTAGCATGAACCAAGGCTCATTGCACATGGAGCATTAGAAAATCCTCATTGCACATAAATCACGATTAAACCCTCATTTCACTTGAATTAGCATGATTCACCACTAATTTCACATGACTTATCAAGATACTATAATTTACCCAATACATTCGAGCACTATAAGGGTGGACCCTTCTTAAACATGTCGTTTCATGAATAATTGTGCCACATGGATCATAAAACATGGTTTCATAAAACATAATTATTTATTCCATGATAAAGGAATGTGGAATTCATTAATGAAACATTATTATCAATAAGTAAATGTGAATAAAGGTGAATAACCTTGATGGAGAAATGGGCTTGGTATTCACTACACATTGACATTGGCATTGAAAATCGGTGCGATTTCGGCAACATAACGACGTGACATAAGAATTCAAAAAAAACGGTTGATGAGAGAGAAAGGGGTTCCTCATCATATTTACATGTAATGGAATGTAACTAGGTAAAATAGATATATGTCCCAAAAATTTGAATGGAATTTATATTCATATACAAAAGTATTTCTTCAATGTAAATGAGGAGAGAGATGTTCCTTTCACAATTTCGGCATAGTAACGGGTGTACATGCGAGGAATTTAATGAGAGAGAAAAGGATCTCCCATCATTCAAACATAAAGAGGGAAGTTTGAGGGAGGTGAAAAACCATACCCCAAAATTCATAATTGAAATTAAAAGGGAAAAACAACTTAAATAAAATTGGACAAAATTAGAAAGGAAGAAAAAAACCCTTACTTGGAAGTGTGCTTCCAAAGGCTAGAGAGAGTCTTGTGAGAGGCTTCTTGGGAGCTTGGGCCACCATGAGAGGATTCTAAAGACAGTAGGGTAGAGGTTGGAAGAACTCCAAAGGCTTTGAGTGTGGAGGAAGTGGGATCTTGGTTCAGTTTATATAGGAAAGGTGAGGGAATTCTTTATTATTTGAGATTGGGTCCCCTTACCTTAAATTAATCCAAACCACAAACCATCCCATGGTTTTTGCCCATGTTTTTTCAAAAAGGGAATAAGAAAACAATATTTTATAAGGCAAAAGTCCGAACTTCTTAAAATAATAGCATTTCTTATGCGGAGGTGAGTCATACTTCCATGGAAATTAATTTAAAAAGACAAGGAGTTTAATAAGTCTTGAGGAGTCCATTAATTCTTTGAAAATAAACCAAAAAAATCCAAAATCACATTTTTTTAATGGTAAAGTATATATTGGCCGAAAATAATGATTATAGTATTTTATTACATCACTATTGGGTCATTATGATGTCATAAATCAGATTATATATTTAAACGATATTTATTTTTTACTCTAAAATTTCACTGTCTCATAATATTTTGAAAAATTCACCATTGGATAATTTCATCATCCTGATTCCAAAAATAACATTTATTTTATCTAAATAATTTTCTAAATATGTTAATTTTCACTTTTAAAATAAAAACCGACATTTATCGAAAATTAACTAGTTTTGACAAAAAATGGGATTCAAACCATAATAAAAATTATAATTGCATTCATACAATTGTATGATCATTTATATATAATAAAATTATTCTAATAATAATAATAATAATAATAATAATAATAATAATATTTTATTAAAAAATTTATTTAATTCAAATATCCCATATTTTAATAAAATAGATTTCTTAATTTAAGAAAAACACCGTTTGTATTTCAAAAACTATTTACAATGTATCAATAATGACAAGAAAGTATATTCATTATTATATAAAAAAAATAATGTACATGAACATAGTACTATTAATGTGTTACATAACCCCTTAAGACAGCCGCATAAGACCTAAGGGTAAGGTATGTCATGGTGACAGACTCTTGGGGTGGCTCGGATAACATCGCTCGCGTGTTAATTTCTATCAACTTCCACTACTCCCGTAGATGGTCCCGTTCGATCTTTACATGGTGAATCTCAGATTGGGCTTGGTCAAGAGCAATGCCCAAGGATGCCACCTCTTTTCTGAGCTCCAATAAATGGGCTTCGTATGGGGTAATTCTACTGGATGAGTCCATCTCTTCCTTTGTCTGAGTAAATTTGGATTTGTTAAAGCCCTATATTTATACTAATGATGTGATCAATGATCAATGAATATATAAGTAACGGTCAAAACCCTTATCATAAAACCAAATAAGTTGACATTTTATAAAATCATTTTATATAAAGATACATTTAATAAGATCAAGAGGGATTTCCATTAATGAATCTTTGGGTCGTTACAATATTCCCCCCTTAAGAAATTTCATCCTCGAAATTTTGCTTTTCCCATACTAATACAGATGTGGGTATCTCAGCTTCATCATTTCCTCCGATTCCTAATTCGCTTCATTAAACTTGAGGTTTACCCAAAACACCTTGGTGAGGGGCATTGTATTAGATCGTAGAACTTTTTCTTTACGATCTAAGATGTTCACTGGTTTCTGCTCATAAGAAAGATCATCTTCCAATTGTACCAACTCAGAAGAGAGTACATGTGAAGGGTCTGGTATGTACTTCCTTAAGAGGGATACATGAAATACATCATGTACTTTATCCATTGTAGGTAGAAGTTCTAGTCAATAGGACACATCCCCGACATGATCAAGAATCTTGAAGGGGGCGATGTACCTTGGAATTAACATCCCCTTCCTTCCAGACCACATGACCTTCTTCCACGGAGATATGTGTAGAAAAACCATATCCCCAACATTAAACTCAAGGTCTCATCGACGGTTATCTACATAACTCTTCTATTGACTCTAGGCTACCTTGATATGTTGCTAAATTGTTTTCACGTTCTCCACCATTTCATCGTCCATTTCTGGTCCATGCAGCTTAAGTTCACCGACCTCATCCCAACATGCTGATGTTCTTCACCTTTTCCCATAGAGGGCTTCAATGGTGCTTTTGGATGCTCGAGTAGAAACTATTTTTATAAGAGAAATCAACCAGAGTAAGATGTTGGTCCCATCCTCCTTTAAATTCCTTTGAGCATGCTCTCAACATGTCCTCAAGTGTTTGGATAGTCCGCTCGGATTGGCCATTAGTTTGAGGATGATAGGCAGTACTAAAGATCAGTTCAGTATTCAGAGCATGTTGAAGACTCTTCCAAAACATAGAGGTGAATCTTGGATCCCGGTCAGACACAATAGATAGGGGTACTCCATGCAGACTTACCACTTCTTTGATATATATTTGTGCCAGTTGATCCAAAGGTAAATCCTCCCGAATAGCAATGAAGTGTGCAGTCTTTGTAAGACGATCCACAACAACCCAGATTGCATTGTTGCCTTTGGATGTCCTTGGATGTCCGGTGACAAAGTCCATGGTGATGTTCTCCCATTTCCATTCTAGTATGGGAAATGGTTGCATCATCCCCATAGACATCTGCCTCTATGCCTTCACATGCTGACACACCAGACACTTTGATGTATATTCAGTTATCTCCTTGTTCATATTATCCCACCACAAGTTTTCTCGGAGATCTCGATACATCTTTGTGCTCCCTGGGTGAATAGAGAAATTTGAACTATGTGCATCATCCAAAAGTTCCTTCTTCAGCTCCGGACATGTTGGAACACATAGTCTTTTCCCAAAATGCACAATTCCTTCTTCATTAACATTAAACACCGAGGATTTCCCTTTTTCGATAGCTTCAAATTTTTCTTGAATTCCCACATCATCCTTTTGAGAATCCTTTATCCTTTCCAAAAGAGAAGGTTGAGCAATAATTTGTGAAAGTATTGATGATTTTCCCTTCTTTATGATTCCCATTTCCAGGTTCATCGTGTCTAATAAGATTGGATCCTTCTAAATTCTCATTATTGACAAAATCACTGGGTCCTTTCTACTTAGGGCATCTGCCACATTGTTTACTTTCCAAGGGTGGTAATGTATTGAATAGTCATAATCCTTGATGAGCTCTATCAATATTCTCTGGCGCATATTATGCACTTTCTGTGTGAATATATATTTAAGACTCTTGTGGTCAGTATATATCTCACATTTCTACCCATAGAGATAATGCTGCCAGATTTTCAAGGAAAAGATCACCACCGCCAACTCCAAGTCATCTGTTGGATAGTTTCTCTCATAGATTTTCAACTGCCTTGAGGCATAGGATATCACTTTATCATTCTGCAACAGCACATAGCCTATGCCCTTCTTTGAATCATCACTGTATACCACAAAAAGTTCGCCACTTGTGGGTAATGTGAGCATGGACATAGTGATAAGCCTCCTTTTCAACTTCTTGAATCTTTCTTTTCATTCATCACTCCAAGAAAACTTTACTCCCTTTCGTGTTAGCTTGGTAAGAGGGATGGACATTAATGAGAGATTTCTCACAAATCGTCGATAATATTCAGGTAACCCCAAGAATCGATGAATATCTGTTACCAATGTTGGCATTGGCCATCCCTCAATTGCATTTGTTTTTGGAGAGATCCACATATATCCCATTGCTTGTGATGATATAGCCTAAAAATGATACCTCCATCAACCAGAACTCACACTTTCTGTACTTTTCATAGAGCTTCTCCTTGCGCAATGTCTCTAGTATAGTTCTTTAATTCTCCTCATGATCCTCCTTGGTTTTGGAGTATATTAGAATATCATCTATAAATAGTACCACAAATTTGTCTATGTAATCTATATAGACTCTATTAATTAAGTCCATGAATATTGTTGGAGCATTAGTGAATCCAAAAGTCATTAATATGAAATCATAGTGCTCGTATCTTGTACGAAAAGCAGTCTTGGGGACATCTTCCTTCGTCACCCTTACTTGATAATATCCCAACCAAAAATCTACCTTGGAGAAGTATTGTGCTCCATGCAGCTGATCAAAGAAGTCATCGATCCGTGGCAGATGATATTTTTTCTTTATCGTGATTTTGTTTTGTTCATGATAATCGATGCAAAGCCACATTGACCCATCCTTCTTCTTAATGAAGAGGACTCGTGCACCCTATGGTGAAGCACTTGGGCGTATAAACCCTTTATCCAGATTCTCATGTAGTTTTTTCTTCAACTCTTCATGATCATAGTCAACCATTCTATATGGATTCTTGCATATTGGTAATTCCCCAGGTACAAGTTCAATTGAGAATTCAACATCTCTTCTAGGAGGAAGACCATGCAGTTCCTCGGGAAAAACTTCAGCAAATTCCCTCACAATAGGCATTTATTCAAGGATGGTTTCTTCTTTGGACCCAGTCATCTGAGCTAGATACACTTTCCCGTAAGGTAGTAATATCCATTCATGAGATGATGGAGCTAAAGGAGATTTGTCTTCCTCCTTACACTTGTAACGAATCGGGGGTCGATTCCCCATATGGAGTGTGATTTCCCTCACCCGACAGTTTATGTTGGATCTTTATAAGGAAATCCAATACATGCCTAGAATTGCATCAAATTCCACCAAAGGGAGTATGACGAGGTTCATCGGGAAATTCAATCCACAGATTATAATAGGGGAGGAATTATATTCATGGGATGCAATAATTGCCCCATTTGTCGTACTCACCAACCTCTTCACATACATTATTTGTGGTGGTGCTGGGATTGTTCTACAAAATTTTCGAGATATAAAAGAATGCGAATAACCAGAATCGAAAAGTATGTTCGCTATTCACGAATGAATAACTAGAGTACCTGTCACCACTTCGTTTTCGGGGTTCACTTCGGCAGAAGTGATGACAAAATCTCTTCCTTCCTGCCTTGGAGGTTGTTGGTTGCCTCCGAAAACCCTGGGATTATGGAACTGATTTGAAAAATGACCCGGTTATTTGCATTTGTATCATTGAACAATGCATTGAGGTTTGAACGGATCATTCCTCTCCTCTGTCGCATCTGTGGGTCTTTCTTCCTGGTAGTTAACAGCATGGTGCCCTTCTCTTCCACACCTGAAGCATTTCCTCGTCCCCTTAAGGCAATTTCCAGGGTGCTTATTTCCACACTTTTGGAAAGTGGGGTGCTGGATCTTCATAGCATGGTTGGATTTATCCATCGGACCAGCAGAATTGAATTCCACCTTACACTTCTTATCCCCATGATACCCTTGTGATTATCTGATCTCCATTTCGACCTTGAGGGAATAGCAGACAATTTCCTCATAGGTGTCGAAGTCACGGATCACCAATGCTTTCCGCAGGCTAGGATTCAGCCCACCAAAGAAGTTGTCAACTTTGCATTCGGGTTTAACGACAAAGCTGAAAGTGTATCGTGCAAGCCTTGTGATGTTTTCCTCATACACTACAACACAATATTCATATTTTTTCTTGAGGGAAATGAAGTCCCTTTCCATCTTAAGCTGGAGGGTGTGCGGAAAATATTTATCAAAAAACTTCTTCAAGAAATCCTTCCATTCTAAGGCCTCGATCTCTTCCTCAGGCTTCGTATTTTTGATAAACGTCCACCATTGGTCAGCTTCACCCTCCATACGTTAAGCATCCAGGAGAACCTTCTCTTGTTCAGAACATTGAAGGATGGAGAAGATCTTTTCAATGGAGTTGATCCATTTTTCAGCAATCGTGGGATCCGATGATCCACTAAAAGTAGGAGGCCTTTGTCTCATGAATCTCTCGATAACGACTTGTTCTTTTTTTTGGGGGGGGGGGGGGGTTGAACGTTCCCTTGACCCATGTTTCTATTCAAAGCATGAGTTAACTCAGAGAGAAGCGTGACAAAGTTCGCGATTCCCGATCCCATTTTATTGGACATCTCATTAGTACAGTCATCACACTGAACTTCACATCAGTTGTTAGCCCGAGTCCTCCAATTACCAGCCATTGTATGGAATAAAACGAAAGTTAGGGGGTAACACATAAAGGGTAATCCAAAAAAAGTTGATGACTTACAAATAAACTTTTATTTCCTTAATTCATGAGTCTATAGGCTCTAATCTATGATTTTCATTATCTACTTTCTAACATATATTCTTAGGGGTATTTTTTTAATTCCCTTAACAAGGGCTCATACCAAGCTTGTGAATTTATCAACACATATCCCCCGGGAGTGTCGTAACCAATAGTGCAGAAAGGTCCGTTGTCGTGCACCAGTTCCTGTTCGAGTCTAGCTCAAAGCGGTGTTTTCGGGTTTTACCCCTAGGATACATCTGTGCCAGAGACGCCTCTACCTACTCGTATCCAGACATGGATATATTTAATTGATAACCAACTTACTCAGTACTTACCAAAACATAGGAATGTTTTTTATACTTATTTTTTTGTTTAAGGCTTTACTAGTGTTTTCTAATCCTAATCCCAAAAATAACTAAACCTATCCTCTGATACCAACTATGACAACCCTAGTTTTATGACAAACATAAACATGATTCATTACATAAAACATCACATTATACAACATATAAGATCGGGAGGTCTAGTGTCTTTTGGGATTAGGATAATTAAATAAAAACATAAAACATGAAATACAATATCTTTATTGAAAACTTCCATTACATGACCCGTACTTTCCTTCGTACTTAGCATTGCATGGGATAACCTGAGGACATACATAAGAAAAGGGTGAGTTATAAATCCCAGTAAGGGAATACACATGGAATAACATGAGGAGTACAATACATGATAGATATTAGGCATATCAATAGAGCACAAGAGAATCATGAACATAAAGGCATGATAAAGCATGATAATCATAACATGGAAATGTGGCAACAACACTTAACATGGAATTAGAATGAGCCAAGGATCATTGCACAAAAAGCATGTGTAAATACTCATTGCACATAATGCATGATTAAACCCTCGTTACACATGAATTATGATGAGTCAACAATCATTGCACATGATGTATCATGATATTATACATTACCCAATGAATTGGAGTTCTATAAGGGCGGACCCTTCTTATACATTTCGTTTCATGAATAAGTGTGCCACATGGATCATAAAACATGGATTCATAAAACATATTAATTTATTCCATGATAAAGGAATGTGGAATTCATAGATTAAAATTTATAATCACTAAGTAAATGTGCATAATGGTGAATACCCTTGATGGAGAAATGGGCATGGTATTCACTACAAAATGACATTGGCTTAGATAATCTGTGTGATTTCGGTAGTGTAACGGCGTGACATAAGAATTAATAAAAATGGTTGATGAGAGAGAAAGGGGTTTCTCAACATATTTACATATAATGGTGAGTATGGAGGTCATATAGATACATGTCCCAACAATTGTAATGGAATTTAGATTCATGATACAAAAGTATTTCCTGAATGTAAATGAGGAGAGAGAAGTTCCTTTCGGAATTTCGACATAGTAAAGGGTGTACATACAAGGAATTTAATGAGAGAAAAAGGGGTATCCCTTCATTTAAACATAAATAGGGAAGTATGAGGGAGGTGTGAAACCATACCCCAATATTTATAATTGAAATTTAAAGGTCAAAACAACTTAAAGAAAATTGGACAAAATGAAAAAGGAAGAAAAAAACCCTAACTTGGAAGTGTGCTTCCAAAGGCTAGAGAGAGGCTTGTGAGAGGCTTCTTGGAAGCTTTGGGCACCTTTGGTGGATTCTAGAGAGAGTAGGTCAGAGGTTGGATGAACTCCAAAGGCTTTGAGTGAGGAGGAAGTGGGAGCTTGGGTGGGTTTATATAGGAAAGGTGAGTGAATTCATTATTATTTGGGTTTGGGTCCCCTTACATTAAAATAATCCCAACCACAAACCATCCCATGGGTTTTTCCCATGGGTTTTGGAAAAGGGAAGAGGGAAAAAAATATTTTATAAGGCCAAAGTCTGAACTTATTAATATAATAGGGTTGCTTATGTGGAGGTGAGTCATACTCCCATGGAAATTAATTTAAAAAGACAAGGTGTTTAATAAGTCTTGAGGAGTCCATTAATGTTTTCAAAAGTAAGCCAAAGAAACCCAACATATAGATCATAGTATTTTATTACATCACTATTGGGTCATTATGATGTTATAAAACACATTATATATTTAAACGATATTTAATTTTTACTCAAAAATTTGACTGTCTCAGAAAATTATGAAAAATTCACTGTTGGATAATTTCGACATCCTGATTCCAAAAATATCATTTATTTTATCTAAATAATATTATAAATATATTTATTTTCACTTTTAAAATAAAAGCCAATATTTATCGTAAATTCATGGGTTTTGATAAAAATGGCTTTCAAACCATAATAAATATTATAATTGCATTCATACAATTTTATGATCACTTATATATAATAAAATTAATCTAATAATAATAATAATAATATTTTATTAAAAAAATTATTTAATTCAAAAATCCCACAATTTTTTAAAATAGATTTCTTGATTAAAAAAACACCATTTGTACTTTAAAAATTATTTACAATGTATCAATAATATTAAGAAAGTATATTCATTGTTATATAAAAAAATAATATACATGAACATAGTACTATTTATTTGTCACATAAACCCTTAAAACTGCCGCACAAGACCTATGGGTAAGGTGTGTGAAGGTGACAGACTCTTGGGGTGGCTCAGATAACATTGCTCGAGTGGTAATTTCTATCAACATCCACTTATCCCGTAGACTTTCCCATTCGAGCATGACATGGGGAAGCTAAGATTGGCCTTGGTCAAGAGCGAAGACCAAGGATGCCACCTCTTTTAGGAGCTTCGATAAATGGGCTTTGTATTGGGAAATTCTACTGGATGAGGCCATCACTTCCTTTTTCTGAGTAAATTTGGATTTGTTAAAGCCCTATATTTAAACTAATCATGTGATCACTGTTCAACGACTATATAAGTAATGGTCAAAAAACTTATCATAAAAGCAATGAATTTTTCATTTTATAAAAACATTTTATATAAAGAGACATTTAATAAGATCAAGAGGGATTTCCATTAATGAAACATTGGGTCGTTACAAAAACCCATAGGAAAGGAAACATATCATGCACCTAGTGCATCCCATCATCACATTATCCCATCCAAATATCCATATATATGAAAAAATTAGTTTTCTAATTCCACCATAATTTTAATGACATGTATCATACAACAAGTATTATATCTCAATCCATTACTTCTTATACACTGAGTATGAATCTTTTGTTGAGTAACCCTAATCAATCGCATCTCTCTACATACATGTAATGAAGACCTAACCACTATGTTTACTATCACATGTAACTACCATGATAAGAGTGATGGGCTAGAGGGTGTAGGTATTAATCAATCCCCCACCATGATGTTTGGTAAAACCCCCTAGAGACAATAGGGTGTCAGTTTCAGAAACTGACATGGGTGTGGAAGTCTTATGCATCAAACCTGATATAATATATCTATAAACAACACTATGGGAATCCCCTATTCATAGGTTCAATGGCATATAATGTCCCATGGACAACATAATCACACATATAATACCATATATCCTATATAAAAAACATTAATAAGAGCAATATTAGCCCACTATTTACATTTAATAATTTTTTAATTAATTAAATAACCATTAATTAACAATTAAGATTATTACACATTACATTACATTAATACTATAAGTAATGTCCACTACATCTAAGGTTAATCCAAACAAATTCAATGGGGTTTCAAGACAAAAATGTTTCAGCATGTTAAGAATTATTTAACCAATATTTCAATTATTCCATAATGCAGTTACTATAAGAAAACCATCATTTGATTACACCAAGAGGGAATATAAATCCATTAAATCCCATTTACCTCATGTGGGTGAGAGGGAATGGAATGAATATAAAAACAATAAATCTAGAAATGTGATTTTAAATAGATTCATAATTGTGTATACATTCTCTCAACATTACATCAATGAGTAAATCCAGCTTCAAACCATTATATACTCTCCAATTCCATCAGTTAAATCCAAATTCCTAAATCAATGCATCTCACAATAATATGCATCAACTAATGCCCAATCAACTGAGCCTCCACACCCAAATATTGCATCATCAATCCCATACTCATCCATCATAGGCTCACATCACATTTTTTCCTCCCCTCCCAATGAAAAATCATATAACCAAGCTCAGATTTGGTGAAAATCATAGGTCAGAAAGAAACAAATACAAGAAACAATGAAATATATTCCTTAAAAAAAGATAACTAACCTTTACAAAAAATTATTACTCTCGACTCTAATCTCATGGGACTCATCCTTTTGATGAAAATTAAAACCTGATTCCCTAAAAATTAACTTTACCAAAAAAAACCAGTTCTTTTTAAATATTAAATTACCAAATTAATTAATAATAGGATCCAACTACTTGCATCCTAACAATAAATCATTGATTTACTATGAAAATATAAACATTATCATATAATTTAAACCAATATCAGTTTCAATCCTTCCATTATTATCATCCTTACACAATAAATTGATTCACATGAATTATCAAATACATTAACACATGAATGATCACATATAATAAGAAAATGTACACTATATTTACTTGATTATAAAATAATTAAATTAACCAATAAATTAAAAACAAATATTCATTAAATATTATTAAAAAAATTGATTAATAATAAATTCTTTCATTACATTATATTTCAATTTCATGACTAAACTCGACGAATAATTACATAATAAAACATAATAGCATTGATATCAGACAATATAGAAAATCAAGATGCCACACATAATATTGGTGTGAAGCATATAAATAAGTGATTTTTGTCCAATAATTTATTAACCTAGTTGAATAGATTATTTGGTTCATTCTATTTCCATATAATGGGATTAACCTTGTTAAATTAACAATTGAAAATAACTAGTGTAAGCTTTTAATTCCAACCCCAAAGTCATCAAAATGCTTTTCATGAGAATATTAAAATGTTTCAGTTCCTGACCATCTCTCCCACATAAGGTATATCTCTCAATTTATGATGCGGACTAACTAAACAAATAAAAAACTAAGAATGACTCTATTAGAACATTGAAATGATCATTACTCACATGTAATGGTGAATATGTGGATCTAGATTGCTAACAACCAAACATAGGAGGAACATACCTTTAATAACCATTTATCAAAGAAATAAAATATAGAATAAATCATCATCAAAGTACTACAACAACCTATAATATGTTTCCAATGGATCACCTTTAATCTGGATAAGGGGTCTAGGTTTAGAGAAATATATAGCCATTTCCCCATTTATTCAACTTTTTTACATGGAATTTACAGGTTGTGTAACCATTTACACATCATATATATTTTGAGATTTATATATGGCCATAAAATATGTCACATTGATCCTTTTATCCCCAAAGTAATAAAAATCATGAAACAACCCATGAAATGGACTTATTATGATGTGAACATCAAATACATGACATTGAAGACATTAACACAATATGTATTCTCCATTATTCTATATTCTAGTAGTTGCACTACTCCATACAATATCTAGTTCTCCTCTAATAACAATGACATTTGGAAACATGCAATGTTTTGGACAATAAGGATATGGAACCTTAATTCAACATTTCTAATATTTTCAATTTCTTAATGGATGAAAATTTAAATTCATGATTTCGAATTCAATGATGAAAGGGTACATTTATGATGATTCAACAGTTTTTCATTCATATAAAGTAATTATAATATCATAGATTTGTGTTCAATACATTCTTGAGAAGAGAAAAGATGTGATATACTATAAGGAAAGAGAAGATAATAGCAAATTGAAAGTTTGATTTTTATGGATTAATCAATTATAACGAAAATTAAATATGATTATTTTGAAGCTATGATTTTGATTTAATAATATCAACATTCATAGATAATACAAGATATGATGCTATTTTGAGAAAATATAATGATAATTCAAATTTATTAGTATTTTAATATAAAAAAGAACATATAATTCATTGGAATAACATTATAACCTCGAGAAACTATTTATTAAAACCCTACATTATTTTGGATCAAGGATACTTCAGTAATTCTATGTAATGGAGGTATATATAGATGAATTTTATGAAGTCTTACTAAATTGTGAAGATTTTTATATTTAATGAATTTTTTAATGTGAAATCTGGTTAAACACCACAAATTCATTTGTTTGTGTTCATATATTTGAATATTTTTATTTATGATTATATATATGTATTATTTATAATGATGACTCCAAGACTAATATTTTTTTCATCTAAATAAAATACTTTCGAAATGAAAGAAAAAATGGGAAATAAAAAATTAATATGAACTTATATTAACTATAGATATCCTATAAGGATCTTTGAACGATTTTGAAAAATGGGATTCATTTAGTTGGGGTATTTTGGGAATAGTAGTTGAGTCTCAAATGTGTTCATAGAAATTCATAGTAACCTATAATTGGTATATAATAATGGTTAATTTGAATTTCCTCCCACTTTTACACTAGAAATACAATTAATGTTATATGGAAATGAATGAATGAAATTAATGATCCTACTATGCTGTTTGGTGGATTTGAATATCATTGAAAATGGTATGCAAAATATATGTTATCGATTTTGACAGTTTCTATGTTTTCGAATTTATTTTTTTAGTGTTTTCTTGTATTTGGATTGATGATCATATCACACCTAACAACATAAATACACACTATATAATTTAGTGAATTAGACATAGATGATCCATAAATTAATGTGAGATTAGTTTCAGAGAGTTTACATTTTCTGTTGAAGTAAAAAGTAATGACTAATGGTTTTGTAAAATTAAAATCATGTGTTGAACCATTCAATGTTTAAATAGTGGTGAATTATGATAAATTAATTTTTAATATCTAAGAATGTTACTTTCGAAATGTAAATGAGTTATAATTAAATTGTAGATACGTTTTAATATATGATAGTACTAATGTTGAATTGAAGGAAATATATTATATTATTATTGAATAATACTATATTGAACATGCTATATATTTAATGAATCATTAAAAATAATAAAATTTATATTCATCTTGTGAGAATTCATATATCCTTTTTGACTTTGGTATATCAGGATATTTTTGTGTGACTCAATGGAAATGATATGATGATTTATTGATAAGTCTGGTTTGATTCATGTGATAGGAAGCGTTGTTGTATATTGGAAATTTTAGGTGTGCAATACACCAATTCAATTGTAATCTACATGTAAATTAATATTTATAATCCTTGATTGGGGAAACAAATAACGAAGGCATGGATTATGTCTTTGTATAGAATATTGTAAAACTACCATGTGAATTTAATTTTCTATGCTTGAATACATGAGGTATCTAAATTTAATGGTAGAACATGAAAAAGATTCAATATCATTGACTTTAGAGTAGATGTATAATTTGAAAGGGGGTAAATTATTCAAATAATAATTTGGAATTAGTAACAATTATTTTGACAACTAATTCACCCTCTTAGTTGTCTCTATTTGGCCACATGGTACAACACCTTGGTTTTAACATTACCAATTTCCCTATAATAATCATAGACATATGATATGAATATAGTTAATATTGTGTGAGAGACATGAATAAACTTACTAGTACAATGTTCTTTGGTAAACAAATTTTCTATCAATAGAAATGATAATTTTTTATTATATAATGAATTTAAATTAATTCTTTTATCAATGAAATTATAAAAATAGATCAAAATAATAATCATGGATTTATCATTCACTATATTTTTTATCTATTACACCAGACCATTATACTATTCATTTTAAATTCACAACAATATTATCTCATAAACATGAGAGTGGGGTGTATCATTTCATGGTAAATTCTATAACAAAAATCTAGATCATATTTAAATCTATTTTACCATTTTTTTATTTCACCTATAATAAATTTATGATCTAAATGTATAGTTATATCATTTCCAAATAATATTCAACACATTTTTATGTGCACCACATGATTTTTATAAATATTTTGACCAATTTTAGGAAAAATACCTCCTATTGTGGCTGGGTTTCACACAAACAAGATTCTATAATTATAATTTTTATATCAACTACATGTTATTCGTGATTGGATAATCATATTACCACTCAAAAAATTAAAAAAGGGAGTTTTCAATATATTAAATATTTAAATATTCATTATATTACACAATTGAAGATTTTATAATAAAATATCCTCTTGTATTTTATTATCTTAGACATTCCTTCAACCATCCATCAATTATTTGATTTTGATCTTTGCTTTATACAAAATGTAAATTCATCGATGTAAATGATTTTAGTCGTCAACATATATTCTTCAACAAATATAAAATTTTCTTCATAAGTTATTTCTATTTAGTATCCACCAATTTTATATTTTTTTTATCTTATTTGGAATAAATATAGTACAATTTTCGTACTCAAAATCAATGTTGATCGACTACCATAATATTTTTGTTACTCTTCCTTAAAATGTCCTTTTATTAAAAATATGAATATCTTTCATTATTATTTTTATTATAACCTATATAATATGTTAATAATCTTATGTTATCCTTCATTTTTTAATAGAACTGATCACCATAATCAATTAAGATTCCAGTCATCAGCTTTGATGTTATATGGTCTTCTTACTTCTCCACTATTTGAAATTATTCCATCATTTCTTCATGTGATTAATTCATCAATCTCCACATTATTGTTATATATATATAGGGAAAAAATAATTTTAGTGAGTTCTCTACAATTTTCGTGAATATTTTTTAATTTATAATAATTTATTTTCTTGATAAATGAATATATTCATATTTTGTCATTCTAGAAAAACGAACCATCTATTCATCAGAAAATATCAATATCATCTTTTTGAACTGTAACGCCCGAACCCCAGTTACCCAGAGTCGGTGCATTATTACATAACATTGGCATGATCCCAAGAAAGATCAAATCTCAAAAGACCGATTGGTTTAGTAGCCTTGGAAACACTAGATATATTCATAAAGGTTTACATTACATCATAATGTGAAACACTACTAAAACAACATAGTCTCCATATTCCACACTCATATCCCCACATACTATCCCTGTAGGTCATTCAAAACTTACTTCTTCACATCATGGGAAAAATAAAACATAGAAAAGGGGTGAGCTCAAATGCCCAGTAAGGATAACAATATAACGGAAACATTCAAAAATAGGCATAATCATTTGAGGAAATGTATAACTAAAACAAAAGCCTTTTAAACATTAACTTCAACTTAGTATGGAATAAGTAAAATTAAATAATTTCATTTAATTATTCACATGGATATTATACTAATCGAATAATCGCATGCAATATCAATAACCACTTTCATAATGATGGAATGCGTAATGCCATACTATCACAACCACATAGCCAAGGCCTCATGCCAAGACTACAAAAAAGATTTTTCCAAGGCCTTGTGCCAAGACACTAGTTTTCCTCATGAGACATACCGATGTATCGAGGAGCTATAGCGGGATCCACCCATCACATATTAAGTCCAATGCATTCCCATATGAAAAGGTTTAAACATAACATAAATATTCATATTAAAACTAGCATACGAAATGTAAATACTTCATCCATAAACCATGAATGGTATAAAAATAACACATCCAAAGTCAAACATATCACAAAACCTTCAATACAATATAGAAGTTTTGAATGATAATAAATCAACTTAAAATAAGCGTAAAATCCATCAAAGGATGTTGACATAGATGAAATCAAAACTATTTTTACGGAAATATCTCTTTATATTTTGAAATCATTTAAGAGTAATATATTTATAAAATAAAACATTTCCTTTGAAAATATTCTTAAAATATTGTAAGGGAAGCTTCCACGATTTTGTAATGATGGAAAATAATCGCACCCGCCGAATAAGTTAAAAAAACATTCTTACCATAGTTCTGTCGAAAAGGTTAAAAAGCACCTTGTTTGGAAAAAGACGGAAATATTCCTTTATAAAACACTTATAAAATGTCAAACAAGTGTATAAATGACTTTAACCCATTTTATTTTAAATATTAAAAATGTTTTGAAATACATTTTTAAGAAATATGGATGTGAATGATAAAGAGATCCCAGTAGATTATTACGTATAAACAACCTCAGATAATGAAGAGATTGTGAAATAACCCTTACAAATTTGGTAACTTCCGAAACATTCAACCCATAAAAGAGTTATCATACAATGAAAATGTAAATACACATAAATTAAAGTGTATTACACATATAATATAATTATGGGCAGTACATACACCACACAAAAGGTAATGGTGGCAATATTGCATGAATCTCACGGGAATAAAGAGTGAGACGAAAACCCCTTACCTTGCACTTTTCCTTGTTTGGGGGTAGGTTAACCTCATGTATAATGGTGAAATAATTGTTATTAAATTATACAAGAATCATATATATTAATATGATATCATATATGATCATTTAACAGTGATTTGTTAATAATATCTTAGTATTATCGTTGTTTTGGGTGTTAACTTACCCCTTTTTTTTATATGTATTGTTACGTAAGCCATTTTTTTATGGATAGGTTGTATCTTAATCATATCCAGAATGATATCAAGTCTATAGATACTTTTATTAATCATAAAATGAGAATTATACTTGAATGGATATGATGGAGAATGAATCTCATCGCGTTCGTGGAGACGGTAGTCCGTACGTACGCACGAGCGACAATATCATTCTTTTGATATTAAAATAATATACAATTGTATGTCATATCATATATACAAAATCATTATCATGTTACATTTATTATTTACATGAATTACACATCATTATTATACCCATCCAAATAATAATTTATTGAATTACAATTACACCACGACGTGGAGACGGTAAGCCGTATGTACGCATGTATGGTGACATGTTATTCAAAGGATGGATATAATACTGAATATGGTTGTACAATATTTATAATAACATCACAGTATATATATGATACTGGATTTATTATTTTAGAATGGTAACAACAAAAGAATAAGAAGTGGAAGAAGAAAGGAAACTTGGAAAAGGTTGGTGAAATCATTACCTCTTTTTCAGGTTCTTCCTTTTGATTTGATCAAAAAGGATCCTTAGGTTGGATTTATGATCAAAATAATGCCTCTAGGTTGTAGTGAGGGAAGTTGGGAGAGTATTCGGGCAGAGTTTGTCCGATCCAAAAGGCTTTGAAGGTGTGAATAAATGAGAAGTAGGAGTGCCCTTTTATAAGAGGGGTGATGGGCACCTTTGGAAAAGCTAGAAATATTAATTTATAATAAATTCATATTCGGTTTATAATGGCTCCAAAGTTAATTATTTAAATTTTAAGGTGTGGATGAGTCGAAAAACACTCAACCAATAGAATTTAGACAGGTTTGGGTACTTATATTAATCTTATCTTTAAATATTAACTCTAAGTTAATTAGTTTCACTTTTCCAATGTCTCTTTATAGTTTTATGTTATATAGTTAATAAACATACCATATACATCCAAGAGACCCCCATGTGGTCCCCTAATGATACACCTATCATGATATAAGTCTCTTGGCCGATCCTTAGATTTTTAAGAATTTAATATCAATGAATTATATAATATTTGTTTTAAAAACTCTTTTATGTCATTTTTGACACTATTCAATAGTTGGTTTTTTTGAAACATATAAAAGAATTATTATTTCTAAAAAAGTCAATTAAATCAAATCTAATATGTCATAGTATCCTATAAAATTAGTTTAATTCATTAAAAGTCCCAAATTATATTTATTTGGGTATTTATAATATCAATTATTTTAATTTGTCTCTATTATGGTAATTACTGCATCATAATTGTGTCATAAATAAATTAAATTATTTGAAGTCTAAAAATTATAAATAAAATATAATTATGTAGGAAATCTGTTTATATTTATAATGAATATTTATAGTCGAAAATCCAACATATATAACCCTATGTAAAAATTGCCTTTCTAAAAGATATATGCTTTTGTCATTTTTGTACTTATTTTAACTTAATTAAAATTAAGTGTCCCTATCACCTACAAGTGGCTCCATGGGGTCCAAAAATTGACCCATAGATGCCCACGGTCGAACATGTATCAACAAATAAAGTTAAGAAACGTTTAATGATAATTTTTTATTATTATAATATTATTTTTCCCTTATTTACCGGATTTACCCTTTACCCATGTTAATAAAATATTTACCGAAGTAATTTTTCAAAATGTCTAAAAATAAAATTTACCTATTTACACAATTTGAACATATTGATTCCAAATATGGAATCCATTTTTCCAAATTCAAAACACAGAAGTGGCAGAAATTAATTTAAAATTAATTCCTGCTGTCAAAACAAAAAGCGTGTTTTTAAGATATAATAACTATCAAAAGACTGATACTTGTTTATGTTCAGTTTAATTGTGGAATTATGTCCAATGACCAACATTGTATTAAATAGTAAGAATATATTCTAAATATACATTATAACCTCTCAAATTCATAATTTATCAATATAAATTATTTCGATTAAAAAAGTTGTTTTTAATTAAAATTTAGTAATTTTCACTATTCATCAAAATATTAAAGTTATCCGAAAAGTACCAAAATTTCACCTTAGGCTAAATTCGATATTCCGAATCCAAAAATGAAGTCCATTTTAAAATATAAAATATATATAATTTCAAAAATTAGGTATTACTATTTATAACGGCTAGTTTGACCGGTTGTGGTGTGTGTTAGAACTCGATGTTGCGTACAACACACGCTATCACATTATTCAAAGAGAAACGTACCGTAGAAGCTTGGGTGTTACATTCTCCCCACATTCAAATAATTTCTTCCTCTAAATTTCTTGAATACTACCGTATGAAAAGACTCGGGTGGTTATTCATCATATGTTCCTCGGGATCCCACGTTGCCTCTTCGATCTTATGGTTTCTGCCCAAAACTTTTACCAGACACGTCGTCCGGTTTCTCAGTACTTATTCTCTCGTATCAAGAATCCTGAAGGGATCTTCGCAATAAGATAGATCTGGTTTCAGTTCCAATTCCTCATAGGTGAGTACATGTGTTGGGTCAGGCATGTATTTCCTCAATAGAGATACGTGGAACACATCGTGAACTTTGGATAGACTTGGCGGCATTGCCAATTGGTAAGCTACAACCCCAATTCGTTCTAGAATTTCGAAAGGTCCGATGTACCTGGGACTCGAATTACCTTTCTTACCAAAACCTATGACTCCCTTCCATGGATATACCTTCAGGAAAACATGATCCCAGACTTGATATTCCAAATACCTTCTTCGATTATCGGCATAGCTCTTCTGCCTACTTTGAGATGCTTTGATGTGACTTTGGATTACCTTCACATTTTCCATCGTTTCCTCCACCAGTTCTGGGCCTACTAGTTTTCTTTCACCAACGTCATCCCAACATGTTGGTGTACGACATATCTTTCCATATAACGCTTCATATGGTGCCATCTGAATACTCGAATGGAAGCTATTATTATAGGAAAATTCTACCAGAGGTAAATATTGATCCCACATACCTTGAAAGTCATGTGAGTAGGATCTCAACATGTATTCTAAGGTTTGAATACTTCGTTCTGATTTTCCATCCGTTTGAGGGTGGTAAGCAGTGCTCAAATGAAGTTTAGTATCCAGGGATTTCTGAAGACTTTTCCAGAACCATGAAGTAAAACGGGGATCACGATCAGAAACAATCGATAGGGGTAATCCGTGAAGTCTCAGAACTTCATTAATATATAGTCTTGCTAGACGTTGCAGGGTTAGATCTTCTCTTATAGGAAGAAAATGTGCTGACTTGGTAAGACGATCAACAATAACCCATATTGCATCGTTCCTTCTAGGAGTCTTTGGTAGTCCCATGACAAAGTCCATCGTAATATTGTCCCATTTCCTCTCCGGTATGGGAAGAGGTAGCATGACTCCTCCAGGCCGTTGCCTTCAAGCATTCACTTTTTGATAAACCATACATCTTGACACAAAATCAGCAATCTCCATCTTCATGTTGTCCCACCAAAAATGTTCCGTCAAATCTTTATACATTTTGGTGCTCCAAGGGTGTATAGAGAAATTGGAACTATAAGCATCATCCAGCAATTCCCTTTTTAGATTAGGTATATTGGGAACACTAAGTCTCTTCCCGAATTTCAAAATTACATCTTCATACACAATGACTCTCAGTCTCCCATCATTCACAACTTTAATCTTCTTTTGAAATTCTTCATCATCGGTCTAAGAGCTCTTAATCATTTCTAGTAAAGATGGCTTGGAAACCATTTGAAAAAGCATGATGTTTCTCCTTCTCGGGTTATTCCCATTTCCATTTTATCTAGATCCATGAAAATTGGATCCCTTTCAATTCTCATCATGTTCAAAACTCCATGGTCTTTTCTGCTCAAAGCATCTTCCACCTTGTTTTCTTTCCCCGGGTTGTAGTGTATCGTACAATTGAAATCCTTGATCAATTCAAGCCATCTCCGTTGCCTAATGTTGTGTTCTTTTGTTGAGAAAATATACTTCAAACTCTTTTGATCAGTATAAATCTCACATTTTTCACCATATAGGTAGTGCCTCCATATATTCAAAAAAAAGATCACATCTGCTAACTCGATATCATGAGTAGGATAGTTTTGTTCATGAATTTTCAACTGTCGTGATGCATAGGCAATAAATCTATCATTCTGCATAAGGACACAACCATGTCCTTTCTTCGATGCATCACTATAAATAACGAACCCATCATTCCCCGATAGTATAGTCAATATATAAGAGTTGACTAATCTTCACTTCAGTTCTTCAAAAAATTCTTCACACTCTTTTCTCAAAACAAATTTAACCCCTTTACGTGTGAGCTTCGTTAATGGGTTAGCCAATCGGGCAAAATTCTGGACGAAACGTCGATAATAACCAGCCAAACCAATAAAACTATGTACCTCAATTATACTCGTAGGTTCTGGCTATTCTTGGATTTCCTTGGTCTTAGAAGGATCAACAGAGATTCCTTCTATAGAGGAAATGTGGCCATGAAAAGAAATCTCCCGAAGCCAAAATTCACACTTGCTAAACATCCCATATAATTCATGTCTTCTCAGAGTATTCAGGATAATGCACAAGTTATTTTCATGATCGTAGTAGCTTTTAGATTATACCAAGATATCATCAATAAATACCACCACAAAATCATCGAGATACTCCTTGAAAAATCTATTCATCAGATCCATGAATATAGAGGGTGCATTAGTCAATCCAAAAGGCATTACAGTAAACTCGTATTGCCCGTACCTAGTTCGAAATGCTGTCTTTGAAATGTCCTCCTTCTACACACACAACTGATGGTATCCAGATCGAAGGTCAATCTTTGAAAAGTATTGAGCTCCATGCAGTTGGTCAAATAAATCTTCAATGTGAGGTAGGGGATACTTGTTCTTTATTGTTATAGCATTTATCTCCCAATAGTCGATACATAACGTCATAGATACATCTTTATTTTTAACCAAAAGAACAGGGGTTCCCCATGGAGGAACACTAGGGTGAATAAATCCCTTATTACTCAATTCCTTTAGTTGTTTATTTAGTTCAACTAATTCTACAGTGGCCATTGTCACACACGGTTTTTTTTCTGTCTTTGTATTGATCCGGCCCATTCCCAGTTTTAACAACTGAATTTGTTTCTTTTATAACGCTTTTTTTTCATCTTTTTTCATCCAATAAACTTCCCACTTATCCTATACTGATATATTAAAATTTATTTATCCTTTTGGACCCATTATAAATTAATAAGCTAGGCGAATTTGGGTAACTTATTTAGGTATTGGGTCAGCCCATGGGCCCATTTCCTGTTTTAAAAAAAATAATTTGTTTCATTTATATCATTTTCCTTTTTTAATATTTTTCGGTGATTCCACCTCCCACCCGAAGCCAATATCCCTATCCTCACCCCCAATATCGTTTTTACCACTTTGGAGCTCATATTGGTCGCGTATTAGGGAGAATGTTCTCTGGTTTCCTCAAAACGTCCAGAATTGAGAAGGTAACTTATTTCACCCATAACTCTTTCAATTCACACTCTTTTGGCCACCAATTTTCGTTCCCTGGTTCTTCCAGATCTTTGGAGTATCTCCATGATTTTTCAAGCCATTCCCTTCCCTCTAGGGTTGCAGATATAATGGAATACGAAGAGTTTTCTAGGGTGAAAGGTGAGATTACTTCTCCTTTCTCCTTCCTCTTCCCCCTCCTTTCATTATTTCATGGTTTTATATTGTACCCTAGTCTTGATTGACCTAGTTTTTTGTTATACCATGATTTTTGATGGGTTTTATGTTTGTTTAGGTCTGGTATTTATAGTTTTACGGTTTATAAACCCGCGGCGGGTGATTTCGGGTGTGCGTTTCAATTACGCCAAAGATTTGAGGTAGGATACCCCATGCACATGACATTATTATTTAAGTTTAATCCTTTTTTTTATATTTAAAACCAGATATATATGTTTATTATTGTTTTTAATCCTTTGGATAATTTTATTGGTGTTCCAAATGGTTGTTTAATCATTGGTTTGTGAACGGTAGTGTTGTTTTGTCATGAAAGTTCTCAACAAGTGTTTGTTTAAATGTTTCGTTATCTTTTGCAAATATTTTGTGAGGTTCATAATCTGTTCTATGGTATTTTTAACATGTTACAGTATCTTTAATGAAAATATGGCTTTCAATTGGTGTGTTATTCCTTTTAATGTACATAAAATAAATTGTTTTGTTTAAAAATGGCATGTCATGTGTTCGGTAAATTGCCTGGTTGGCTTTTATGTGTGATGTGTGATTTAAAAGTTATTTGATTGGATTTATAAAGGAATTGGAAGAATTATAAATGGTATTTTTGGGTACTTATATTGATTTCCAATTTGTATTTGTTTTTAAAAACAAGTGGTTTTTGATTTACAACATATTTTGGCCCGAGTTGCCCAAAAATGGACCGTTTCACATCTTTATGAAAATGGTTGTGTTTTGAATATATAACCTAAGTATTATAAGAGATTTATTAATGAGGTTTAATGCTTTAAATGATGTTTATACAGATCCTTAATAAAATTAAAATGCATACCTTCATCAAAGGTTAGTTTTGAGAAAATGTTTAAAGGCCCGTTTGGCATTTCCTAATGAAGGAGTGTTTTACTTGTATATAACAAGTTGTGAAATTGGGATTGTTTTATGGTCCATTAAATGATTTTATTAAATGTTTATTGGGCTGCCAAATATGATTTGGTTTGGTTATGATGTGTGTTTATAATTTAAATAGTGTTTTTGAAAGAGTTTTATGTGCAAATCCTCAATACACTTCATGAAATTGTTTTACCGAAATATTTAGCGGTTTGTTGATTAGTGTAAGAAATGTGAAGAATGATTATGGGATATTTGTGTTTTTATGGTTTTGGAATGGAATGGGGATGCGAAATGTGTATTTTATAATATGTGTGACTTGATTGAGCACTAAAGGGAATCCCGGGTATCTAGGTGGGCGGACGTGTACTAGTATGCTAGTGATTCTGTGGGGGTTGGCCCCTGTTTCACGTAGCAAGTTTGACTATGACAACACTAACTAAACAATGATGATGTTGATGATTGGGGACCACTAGGTTATGGGTATGTTCCCTACTAGTGGCTCGTGCACGAGAACAGATATTTATTATGGTTACTTTCACCGAGATACGTGGTACCTTGGGCTCACAACTAACTAGTGCCTAGGGGTATTCCTGTGACTAGTGCTCATTGGCTATTTTGGACTCACCGTCGGCATACGGTGTGTTTGGTTGGTAAATTCAGTAGTATGTGTTATTTATTTGAATGTTAAAATTATTTAAATCAGCCCTCTTGAAAACTATTTTCATATTGAAGTTTCACCTCGTTGAAAATAATTGTTACTTGCATTTTTGTTTATTAAACCTGCATGTTTTTGTCTGATAATTATTATAGCATGAAACCTCATTTGAAAACCAGACTTTCAAATCATTAATTTAAAACTATAAATTGATGTTTCTTTTATTTTAAAGTAATGTGCATTGGGAATAGAATACCGGGCTAACCTACTGAGTTTTAATACTCACGCCTATAGTCTTATTCTTTTTTTAGCCCTTGTGCAGGTTTCATCTTTAGTTCGATCACCTTGGGAGACTTTTTATCATTGTGTTGGAGAGTGACAAGAAGTGTCACATGGAGTTATTTTTTCATCGGAATTGTTCATTTGAGTTGTTGGTTTTGTTCTAATTTTAGTTTCTTGTACAAATAATATTTAGTTCAATTTTTATATAAACTCATTTTGGGCTGTCCGTTTATTTCCGCTGTTTGTTTGATTGTTTATATATGGGCGAAATCGTTCCCTTGTGTACTCTATTGATGCCCTTGGTGCTTTTCACCATCCCGGGAGGATCGGGAATGCCTCTCGGGACTTGTCGCGGGCTGCCCTGGGTGACCGGTTCAGGGTCGACTCGGGCTGGTTCGTGACAAAATGGTATCAGAGGAGGTCGGCTATTAGCGTACCTTTCTTTTTAGAGCGCCATTGTTATTTTGGGGATGTCAAGGTAGATGGAGTAGGATTGTTGGGACTTGAGGGGTAAGTGCAAGAAGAGCGTCGCGAACTCTTTCTTGTTCTAATCCTCAGGTTTCCATGGAAGTCCAGTTTTATTAGTGTCCATTGTTCTAGTTGATTGTTTTATATTGGGATATGACAAGGGGAGTCTGACCAATGGCCTTCGTGAACTCACAGGGCCAGGCAACCCATGTGGAGCTGGGGAATGGTCTTAATAAGTCTCTATGTGTTGGTGTTGTGTTTGGCATATGGCCGCCAACCATATGGTCAAGTCACCCACCGACACTAGTTCCCTTTTTGTTGGGTCTCTTGAACCTTTCTTGAATTCTGAATTTTTGTTTTTAATATCCTTGTGTGAGAATTGTGGAAATGGGTTTTAAATGTAAGGATTAGATTTTGAAAAGTGAAAAAAGGGGGTTTCAATAATTAAATATAAGAATGGTTTAGGAAGGTTGTGTTTTTGTGAAAAAAAATGGAGGGAAGCAGAAATGATTTAAAGGGATTGGATTATCCATAATCTAAACTTGTGGTTTGTTGAAATAAAATGTTTTGAAATTGTGAATCATTTTAAAGTGATTCTGGATCTTTTTTTAAATGGGGTATTTTAGGATGTTAAAAAAGTTTTTAAATCAGATAAATTAGTTTTGGAAATTAGTTTTGATCGGTTGGATTTTTACTAGAAATGTTATTGGTCTCAATGGACCTCAGATTATGAAAATATACATTGCTGATTTTTAAAAAAAAACAAATAATGTGAAGGGGTTGTTTGGAGTGGCTTGGTTATTTAAAAAGTTTTTAAAAATGTAAAGAGGTAGGTTTTCAAGAAAATGGTTCTTAATTAATTGTGGTTTGTTTTTTGAAACATGAAAATGTTTTTTGACTTGGTGGTTGGTGTTCCTTTTCAAGGTAAATTGTTTTTTTTAATTATGATGTTTAATTTTAGCCTTTGGTGTTTTCATGGGTCCTCACATGCATGGTTTTATTTATATTTGGACGTATGGCCTATATGGTATGGTGGTTGGGTGTCAGGGGTGGCATGGAAATGTGCATGTGGGTGAGACTTGATGAAACACCATTGGTGAATGTGGAAACCCACCAAGTTAGTTTGATTTTTCAAAATTGTTTTGAGCTGAAAAATGTGGCCCTTTTTTTGAAACCAATGGTTATGTGGCTTGATTTTTCTATGTTGGAGAAGAGTTGTTTATTTAGTAAGATT
This sequence comes from Viscum album, assembly GCA_963277665.1. Lineage (NCBI taxonomy): Eukaryota > Viridiplantae > Streptophyta > Magnoliopsida > Santalales > Viscaceae > Viscum > Viscum album. The sequence goes on from OY728159.1 coordinate 1,183,848,172, forward strand.
CCTTGTGATCTAGAATTCATACTCTTGTTGTATCTTGAGATGATATCTTGTTGGTGTCTTGGTTTTAGAGAAATTTTCATTGGGTTTCTAAAGATGTGTTTGATGTTGTGATGTGGCCAGTGATAGTTCTCCGTTGGAAATCTTTCCTACTGATCAACCTAAGGATTCCTTTCAAATTTTAAATCCACCTCTTTTGATGATGCCTCAACCTGTTTGTTGGAATATAGAGATTTTTGGGATCTATTAAAAGTGCTTCTTGGTCGTGATAATTCTTTTGGATAGAGCAGTTGTGTTCGGTGATGTTGATGTGTTTCGTCTAATTCCTTGTCCATTATGCCCCTCATTTGGAGTGATAAGGAATTTTTATATGTATCTATTATTTCCTATTTAGATGAAGGTTTTTTTGTGATCCAGTGTGGGTTTTTTGAGTGGTGTGATCCTTATCACCTGACTGCGGTGCAGCAAATGCTTCAAGAATCAGGGCTCCAGCCATAGGCCTCGGAGTGAAGCTTTTCACACAGTCAGGAAATCAACAGAGGTGTGGAGTGCTAGATTATGATCCTTACTCCTCTGTTTTGGTAAGTTAGTTACTATGTCAATGTTTTGGTTCTTCATTTCTATGAATTTCCCTTAGTCGCAACAAGCGTGGTGGACTTAACCCCTCACACAGTGTCTATGGTTATTCCTTCATGGATGTGGGTTTTCAATCAATGTCCCTGTGTGGACCACCTGTAAAAATCAGATGCAGTCTTGGTGTTACCTATTCATTGGGGGAGAGTTTTGGGTAGTTTCATTGTTTCTTTTGTTGTTTCAGTGGCCAAATTATTGGGTCCCCTTCCCTCCCATCCCCAAGTGACGGGGGTCCAGAATTGTGCTGAATGTGTTGGCCAAGTTCTTGTCCCCTCCGTTCGGGAGTGGGTGGTTTATATGTTAATTTTGTAATCCTATTAACTTGGTATATTATGTTTTTCTAGGAAGGTTTTTTTTTGGCTTCTGTGAGTGACGCCCAATTTTAGCTCATGTTCAATTCTTGTCTATTCATTACTAGTTGGTTTCTAATGGTGGGGAGACCCACCATGGGTATCCTGGATTTTCATCCTAAGAAAATTCCTAGTTCTAGTTGATTCTTAATGGTGGGTAGTAATTTCTGGAATCCATATGTGTTGTTTTTTTTCAGCCGAAAAGTGTTATGGCTTTCCGGGGGCGGAAAGCATTAATGGTGGGGAGAATTGTCACACACAGTTTTTTTTTCTGTCTTTGTATTGATCCGGCCCATTCCCAGTTTTAAAAACTGAATTTGTTTCTTTTATAACTCTTTTTTTTCATCCTTTTTCATCCAATCAACTTCCCACTTATCCTATACTGATATATTAAAATTTATTTATCCTTTTGGACCCATTAGAAATTCATAAGCTAGGCGAATTTGGGTCACTTATTTAGGTATTGGGCCAGCCCATGGGCCCATTTCCTGTTTTAAAAAAAATAATTTGTTTCATTTATATCTTTTTCATTTTTTAATCTTTTTCGGTGATTCCACCTCCCACCCGAAGCCAATATCCGTATCCGCACCCCCAATATCTTTTTTACCACTTTGGAGCTCATATTGGTCGCGTATTAGGGAGAATGTTATCTGGTTTCCTCAAAACGTGCAGAATTGAGAATGTAACTTATTTCACCCATAACTCATTCAATTCGTACTCTTTTCGCCAGAAATTTTCTTTCCCTGGTTCGTCCAGATGTTAGGAGTATCTCCATGATTTTTCATGCCATTCCCTTCCCTCTAGGGTTGCAGATCTAATGGAATACGAAGAGTTTTCTAGGGTGAAAGGTGAGATTCCTTCTCCTTTCTCCTTCCTCTTCCCCCTCCTTTCATTATTTCATGGTTTTATATTGTACCCTAGTCTTGATAGACCTATGGTTTTGTTATACCATGTTTTTTGATGGGTTTTATGTTTGTTTAGGTCTGGTATTTATAGTTTTAGGGTTTATAAACCTGCGGCGGGTGATTTCGGGTGTGCGTTTCAATTACGCCAAAGATTTGAGGTAGGATTCCCCATGCACATGACTTTATTATTTAAGTTTCATACTTTTTTTTATATTTAAAACCAGATATATATGTTTATTATTGTTTTTAATCCTTTGGATAATTTTATTGGTGTTCAAAGTGGTTGTTTAATCATTGGTTTGTGAACGGTAGTGTTGTTTTGTCATGAAAGTTCTCAACAAGTGTTTGTTTAAATGTTCCGTTATCTTGTGAAAATATTTTATGAGGTTTATAATCTGTTATATGGTATTTTTAACATGTTACAGTATCTTGAATGAAAATATGGCTTTCAATTGATGTTTTATTCCTTTTCATGTACATAAAATAAATTGTTTTGTTTAAAAAGGGCATGTCATGTGTTCGGTAAATTGCCCGGTTGGCTTTTATGTGTGACGTGTGATTTAAAAGTTATTTGATTGGATTTATAAAGGAATTGGAAGAATTATAAATGGTATTTTTGGGTACTTATATTGATTTCCAATTTTTATTTGTTTTTACAAACAAATGGGTTTTGATTTACAACATATTTTGGCCCGAGTTGCCCAAAAATGGACCGTTTCACATCTTTATGAAAATGGTTGTGTTTTGAATATTTAACCTAAGTATTATAAGAGATTTATGAATGAGGTTTAATGCTGTAAATGATGTTTATACAGATCCTTAATAAAATTAAAATGCATACCTTCATCAAAGGTTAGTTTTGATAAAATGTTTAAAGGCCCGTTTGGAATTTCCTAATGAAGGAGTGTTTTACTTGTATATAACAAGTTGTGAAATTGGGATTGTTTTATGGTCCATTAAATGATTTTATTAAATGTTTATTGGGCTGCCAAATATTATTTGGTTTGGTTATGATGTGTGTTTATAATTTAAAGAGTGTTTTTGAAAGAGTTTTATGTGCAAATCCTCAATACACTTCATGAAATTGTTTTACCGAAATATTTAGCGGTTTGTTGATTAGTGTAAGAAATGTGATGAATGATTATGGGATGTTTGTGTTTTTATGGTTTTGGAATGGAATGGGGATGTGAAATGTGTATTTGATAATATGTTTAACTTGATTGAGCACTAAAGGGAATCCCAGGTATCTAGGTGGGCGGACGTGTACTAGTATGCTAGTGATTCTGTGGGGGTTGGCCCCTGTTTCACGTAGCAAGTTTGACGATGACAACACTAACTAAACTATGATGATGTTGATGATTGGGGACCACTAGGTTATGGGTATGTTCCCTACTAGTGTCTCGTGCATGAGAACAGATATTTATTATGGTTACTTTCACCGAGATACGAGGTACCTGGGGCTCACAACTAACTAGTGCCTAGGGGTATTCCTGTGACTAGTGCTCATTGGCTATTTTGGACTCACCGTCGGCATACGGTGTGTTTGGTTGGTAAATTCAGTAGTATGTGTTATTTATTTTAATGTTAATATTATTTAAATCAGCCCTCTTGAAAACTATTTTCATTTTGAAGTTTCACCTCTTTGAAAATAATTGTTACTTGCATTTTTGTTTATTAAACCTGCATGTTTTTGTCTGATAATTATTATAGCATGAAACCTCATTTGAAATCCAGACTTTCAAATCTTGAATTTAAAACTAAAAATTGATGTTTCATTTATTTTAAAGTAATGTGCATTGGGAATAGAATACCGGGCTAACCTACTGAGTTTTAATACTCACGCCTATAGTCTTCTTCTTTTTTTAGCCCTTGTGCAGGTTTCATCTTTAGTTCGATCACCTTGGGAGACTTTTTATCATTGTGTTGGAGAGTGACCAGAAGTGTCACATGGAGTTATTTTTTCATCGGAATTGTTCATTTGAGTTGTTGGTTTTGTTCTAATTTTAGTTTCTTGTACAAATAATATTTAGTTCAATTTTTATATAAATTCATTTTGGGCTGTCCGTTTATTTCCGCTGTTTGTTTGATTGTTTATATATGGGGGAAATCGTTCCCTTGTGTACTCTATTGATGCCCTTGGTGCTTTTCACCATCCCGGGAGGATTGGGAACGCCTCTCGGGACTTGTCGCGGGCTGGCCTGGGTGACCGGTTCAGGGTCGACTCGGGCTGGTTCGTGACAGCCATTCTATATGGGGTCTTCGATATATGCCTTGATCGAGGAATTAAATCAATGGAAAACTCAACTTCTCGTTCTGGAGGATGTCTAGGCAAATCTTCCTAAATACATCTACACATTCTTTCACAAAAGTTACATCCTCTATTTGAACATTCCTTTCCTCACCCATAGTCATTTTATTCTCTTCCTCCCCAATAATTGAATTTAGTTGATCTACTGGGGGAGGATCTAGATAAGAATTAACCGGTGACAATTCTGCTCTAAGGATGATGTGTTCCTTATCATTATCATCAAGAATCTTAACCTATTTCTTCTTACAATAAATCTTCGCATCATAGTATGAAATCCTGTCCATACCGAGTATTATATCGAACTCAATAATAGGTATGATGACGAAATCAGTAGATAAAGAACATTTATGGGCTCTAATGGGGACTGATTCACAAAACTTTGTGGCAATGATACTTCTCTTAGGAGTTTTAACTGACAACTCCCTTGTTAAATCAAATTGGAAATATCTAATTTTCATAGGAAACTGGGAAGATATGAAACAGTGTGATGATCCAAAATCAAATAATTCATTTTCTAAACTTGAGGAAACCATTAAATTACCTGCCACCACATCTTTCGGAGCTTCTACCTCAACAGTAGTGATAACATAAGCTTGAACTTGATCCCTTGGCCTTTTCTGAGGTATGTTCTCCTGACACTTAGGACATTCATTAGCATAATGCCCCATCTCCCTACAATTGTAGCACTGAACATTGGTTGCTTCCTTCTTCCCCTTGCAATCACGAGCTTGGTGGACTTTTTCACCACAGTTGTAATGGACTCTCGTTCCCTTCAAGAATGTACTGGGGTGTTTCTTAACACATTTACCACAGGATGGATATTCAACCTTTCCCTTATTACCCTTATTTCCATTCCCAGATTGATCAGCAGTTCTCTTCTTCTCATGCTTTTCTTTAAAGTCATGAGACATAGAGAATTCCTTTTCGGTCTTGATAGCACATTAGACAATGTCTTCGTACGACGAGAAGGATTGTGAGACTAATGCTCGATGGAGAAATGGTTTTAACCCATCAAAGAAATGATCAATATTACTTCTTGGGTTACGTATATAATCTCCAGCATACCTTTCAAACCTTATAGAGTTAGCCTCATACTTTGTGACATTCTCATCCACCTTTTGTCTCAGTCTCAGAAATTGTCTTTCCATATCTGCTCGATAGTCAGGAGGAAAGTATTTTTCTAAAAATAGATATTTGATCTCTCACCATTCCATATTTGATACTTCATCATCTTCCTTCATGTTTTGAATCAGTGACCACCATTGATCATCATCTCCAGTGAGTCGGTAAACTGCTATGATAACTTTTTCCCTTTCACTACTCCCCAAAGCCTGAAATATTTTCTCTAGGGAATTTATCCATTGCTCAGCTACTAAGGGATTTGTACTACAACTGAATGTTGGTGGTTGTTGCCTCATGAATCGATCTAACATTGATCCTCCACGCTGCAGATAAGGGTGCTCCATATGGGTAAGGTTATTATTCATAACCTGAGTGAGTTGTCCCAGTATGGTGATTAGCTGATCGACACCAGTTGCATCACCAGCACCACTATAATTATCTTGAGCAGGAGGGAAATACCTACATGGAGTGCGTGCATTGATACGGTTTCCATTTTTCCAATAGGCTCCATTTCTAAACAATGGCATAAACTAGATTAGTTTATGAATCAAAATACATAATCCCATACATATAAAACACTTAACATAAATTGAACTATTTATGGATATAATCCATAATCATAAAAAAAATTTCTTTGAGGAATTATATACTCATAAACCCTTCATAATGATTTTTTAATAAAATGAGAGTTATCCTAAGCATATCCCTCGGGAGTGTCATAACCAAGAGTGCAGCAAGGCCAGTTGTCGTGCACCAGTTCCCGTTCGAGTCTAGATCAAAGCGGTGTTATTGGGTTTTACAACTAGGTACATCTGTGCCAGAGCCACCTCTACCTGCTCGTATCCAGACAGGGATGTATTGATCTGAAAACTCACAAAATCTCTACAATATCAAAATTCTAGGAAGTTCTTCTACATTAATCCTCAAAGTTCATCTTAGGTATACATGCTCTAATCAGAGTTTATATAAATCTAGCTTCCAAGGTTTTTACTAAACTTCCTCTGATACCAACTGTAATGCCCCGACCCTAGTTACCTAGAGTCGGTGCATTATTACATAACATTGGCATGATCACAAGAAAGATCAAATCTCGAAAGACCAATTGGTTTAGTAGCCTTGGAAACACTAGATATATTAATAAAGTTTTACATTACATCATAATGTGAAAAACTACTACAACAACATAGTCTTCATATTCCACACTCATATCCCCACATACTATCCTTGTAGGTCATTAATAGCTTACTTATTCACATCCTGGGAAAAATAAAACATAGAAAAGGGGTGAGCTCAAATTCCCATTAAGGATAACAATACAACGGAAACATTCAAAAATAAGAATAAACATTTAAGGCAATGTATAACTAAAACAAAAGCCATTTAAACTTTAACTTCAACATAGTATGGAAAATGTAAAATTAAATAATGCCATTTACATATTCACATGGATATTCTACTAATCGAATAATCACATCAAATATCAATAACCACTTTCATAATGATGGAATGCATAATGCCATACTATCATAACCACATAGCAAAGGCATCGTGTCAAGACTACAAATAATATCTTTCCAAGGCCTTGTGCCAAGACACTAGTTTGTCTCATGATACCTACAAATGCATCGAGGAGCTATAGTGGGCTTCACCTGTCACATATTAAGTCCAATGCATTTCCATATTAAAAGGTTTAATCATAACATAAACATTCATATTAAAACTAGAATACGAAATGTAAATAGTTCATCCATAAACCATGAATGGCATAAAAATAACACATCCACAGTCAAACATATTACAAAACCTTCAATAAAATATAGAAGTTTTGTATCATAATAAATCAAATTCGAATAAGGGTAAAATCCATCAAAGGATGTTGACATAGATGAAATCAAAACTCTTTTTAGAGAAATATCTCTTTCTATTTTGTAATCATTTAAGAGTCATGTATTTATAAAATAAAACATTTCCTTTGAAAATATTCTTATAAGATTGTAAGGGAAGCTTCGACGATTTTGTAATGGAAGAAAATAACCACACCCGCTGTATATGTTAAAAAAACATTCTTACATCAGTTCTATTGAAAAGGTTAAAAAGCACCTTGTTTGGAAAAAGACGGAAAGATTCCTTTATAAAACACTTATAAAAAGTCAAACAAGGGTATAAATGACATTAACCAATATTCTTTTAAATATTAAAAATGTTTTGAAATACATTTTTAGGAAACATGGATGTGGATGATAAAGAGATCCTAGTAGATTATTACGTATAAACAACCTCGGATAATGAAGAGATTGTGAAATAACCCTTACCAATTTGGTAACTTTTGAAACATACAACCCATGAAAGAGGTATCATATAATGAATATGTAAATACACATAAATTAAAGTGTATTACAAAAATAATATAATTATGGGCAGTACATACACCACACAAAAGGTAATGGTGGAAATATGGCATTAATCTCACGGGAATAAGGAGTGAGATGAAAACCCCTTACCTTGCACATTTCCTTGGATGGGGGTAGGTTATCCTCTTGTATAATGGTGAAATAATTATTATTAAATTATACATGAATCATATATATTAATATGATATCATATATGATCTTTTAATAGTGATTTGTTAATAATATCTTAGTATTATTGTTGTTTCAGGTGTTAACTTACTCATTTTCTTTTATATGTTTTGTTACGTAAGCCATGTTTGTCATGGATAGATTGTATATTAATAATATCCAGAATGATATCAAGTCCTTATATACTGTTATTAATCATCAAATGATAATTATACTTGAATGGATATGATGGAGAATGAATCTCATCACGTTTGTGGAGACGGTAGTCCGTACGTACGCACGATCGAAAATATCATTCTTTTGATATTAAAATAATATATAATTGGATGTAATATCATATATAAAGAATCATTATCATGTTACATTTATTATTTACATGAATTACACATCATTATTATACCCATCCAAATAATAATTTATTGAATAACAATTACACCACGACGTGGAGACGGTAAGCCGTACGTACGCACATATGGTGACATGTTATTCAAAGGATGGATAGAATACTGAATATGGTTGTACAATATTTATAATAACATCATAGAATATATATGATACTAGAGTTATTATTTTATAATGGTAACAACAAAGGAAGAAGAAGTGGAAGAATAAAGGAACTTGGAAAAGGGTGGTGAAATCATTACCTCTTCTTTGGGTTCTTCCTTTTGATTTGATTAAAAGGGCTCTCTAGGTTGACTTTCTGATCAAACTAAGGCATCTAGGTTGTAGTGAGGGAATTTTGGAGAGTATTTGGGCAGATTTTGGCCGAACCAAAAGGCTTTGAAGGTGTGATGAAATGAGAAGGAGGAGTGCCCTTTTATAAAAGGGGTGAGGGGCACCTTTGGAAAAGCTAGAAATATTAATTTATAATCAATTCATATTCAGTTTCTAATGGCTCCGAAATTAATTATTTATATTTTATGGTGGTTATGGGTCGAAAACCACTCAACAAATTGAATTTATACAGGTTTGGGTACTTATATTAACCTTATCATTAAGTATTAACTCTAAGTTAATTAGTTTCACTTTTACAATGTCTCTTTGTATTTTTATATTATATGGTTAATAAACATACCATATACATCCAAGAGACACCCATGTAGTCCATTAATGATACATATATCATTATATAAGTATCTTGGCCTAACCTTATATTTTTACGAATTTAATATCAATTAATAATATAATATTTGTTTTAAAAACACTTTTATGTCAATTTTGACACTATTCAACAGTTGATTTTTGTGAAACTCATAAAAGATTTATTACTTCAAAAAAAGTCAACTAAATCAATCAAAATATGTCATAGTATCCTATAAAATTAGTTTAATTCATTAAAAGTCTCAAATTATATTTATTTGGGTATTTATAATATCAATTATTTTAATTTTTCACTATTATGGTAATTAGTTCATCATAATTGTGTCATAAATAAATTAAATTATTTAAAGTCTAAAAATTATAAATAAAAAATAATTATGTAGGAAATTTTTTTATCTTTCTAATGAATATTTATAGTCTAAAATCCAACATATATAACCCTATGTGAAAATAGTTTTCCTAAAAGATATATGCTTATGTCATTTTTGTACTTATTTTAACTTAATTAAAATTAATTGTCCCTATCACCTACAAGTGGCTCCATGGGGTCCCAAAATGGACCCAAAAATGCCCATGGTCGAAAATGTATCAACCAATAAGGTTAGGACACGTTTTAGGTTAATTTGTATTATTATAGTATTATTTTTTTAACCCTTATTTACCGGATTTACCCTTTAACCATGGTAAATAAAATATTTACCGAAGTAATTAATCAAAATGTTTAAAAATAAAAGATAACTATTTACACAATTTGAACATCATGATTCCAAATATGGAATCCATTTTTCCAAATTCAAAACACAGAAGTGGAAGAAATTAATTTAAAATTAATTCCTGCTGTCAAAACCAAAAGCGTGTTTTTAAGATATAATAACTATCAAAAGATTGATACTTGTTTATGTTCGGTTTAATTGTGAAATTATGTCCAATGACCAATATTGTATTAAATGGTAAAAATATATTCTAAATATACTTTAAAACTACTCAAATTCATAATTTATCAATATAAATTATTTCGATTAAAAAAGTTGTTTTTAATTAAAATTTAGTAATTTTTACTATTCATCAAAATATTAAAGTTATCCGAAAAGTACCAAAATTTCACCTTAGGCTAAATTCGATATTACGAATCCAAAAATGAAGTCCATTTTGAAATATAAAATATATATAATTTAAAAAATTAGGTATTACTATTTATAACGGCTAGTTTGATCGGTTGTGGTGTGTGTTAGAACTCGATGTTGCATACAACACACGCTATCGCATTATTCAAAGAGAAACGTACCGTAGAAGCTTGGGGTGTTACATGAACTGTTGTCTAAAGTAAAATTAAAATGGTAACATTATTGTTTTTCTTATAAATTTCAAATGGAAGAATAAATATTAATCTATTTTCTTCTGAAAGGGCCATGTTCCTTATATTTTTTATATTCAATAAAAAATTAGGAAAAAATTTATTTTAAATACTAGTGAAAAAATACAGTAACTGTTATTGAATGGTATATCTCTTTTGTAGTGTTAGATCCTAAAATAAATATTGTGGAATAATTTTTCAGTCTCAACTCATCATCTAGAAACTAATAACACTTCATCATCACTATATAGATTCAAAAATAGATTTTTTATTTTTATAACAATTGAGAACAATAAATATTTATTCAATTATATTTGTAGATTCATTTCTTTCAAGATGTACCTCTTTTTAATAAACTGAAATCATAATTTTTTTTTAATATTTTAAAAAATGACATAATCTTATTTAATATCTATTTTTAAGAGATATATTTATTTCATAATATATTAATTTAAAAATACAACATAATGGGAAAATAATACTCTAATATATATATCATTAAATATTCATTATCATAGTGTTTATTCTTAGCTTCTCATGACATCATGATATTTTGAACAAGAAATATAATCTTCAAAATTATCAAATATGATTAACTTCGTTATAATTAAATTTTGTAAAATAATATTTTCCATCTATTGAGATTTGAATATTTTAACAATGTCACATTCTTTAAATGATATAATACTCACTAAGGTGTAAGATATTCTAAAAAGTAGAATTATTTTATAATCGAATCTTTTATAAGAATCAACAATATAATTAAATGGTACCTAAAATTCATACACCATATCAAAAAAATTATTCTTTTACCAATATTCCTTACCTATCCCAAGAAATATTTTATGTATTTTTTTATGAATTATGTTATTATTATAAAATTCCAACACATATAAAAACAATGTCTCACAATATGGAAGTATATAAAAATTTTATCTATAATCACAATAATTTAAATTACAAAAAATTAATGAAAGGTAAATTCTAAATAAAATCATATGAACATTATGTATTGTATGATGATTTCATAAGTTATCTTCCAAAATCCAAAACTAGTTATTTCGATTAACCATGAGAATGATTATTATAAAAAATCATGAAGTCAAGTGAAATTAAATAGTTTTGAAATAAAAAACACTTAGCTACTTTTTTCACTATCTCTAGAATGCTATAATTATTTAATTCAACTCAATACTTCTAATAATTTTTCAAGGAACATTCGAGAAACAAAAAAAATTATAAAAACATTTAATAATTTAACAAAAATTGATAAACATATTCAATAATAATACAATGGAAATGTAGAATATTAAATAGGTATGTAATGCTTTTCAAGTAGATCAGTACCTATTTGTTATATCCATTAATTAACCCTTAACAAATCTCTAACCCAGTATAGTATCTCAATGGTTTTAGTATATATCAATCAAAATAACAAAAGGGTGTATTACAAAAACATTATACTAGAACATTTTCAATAGTCAAACATGTTAAAATATTTATATTTAAAAATATAAAAAATTTATATACACATACAATTAGGTAACCTATATCTCCAATTTCATGTGACATGTTGTTGAAAATGATAACTTTAATTTCAGAAATTTTATTATTTCCCTGAAGACACTATCAACCAATAACATTTCATGTGACATTTTGTAGAAAATGATAACATTAATTTCAGAAATTTTAATATTTCCCTGAAGACACTCTCAACCAACAAACTAATTTAATAGTCTTAACCCCAAGAATAATTTTTTTTCATTTTCCATTTATGATGATTACAAATTGAATTTCATTTATTTTTTTATTTTTAGTATATCCCAACATCACTATAAATTGAATTTTCATCAATCAATAATAATGAAAATAATACAAAAATAACACCATAATCCATTTCTGTACTATAATCTCCACATTTTGATATGTTTTCTATATCGACCACATTCCATAGTAAATATAAATCTTCCCCCTATAAATTTTAAATTCAATGGAATGTTTTCACTTCATACAGTAATACCATGGTTGAAGGGGAATGTCCTACATTTGAAAATTTCACACACTTCATCAATAGATATTTAAAAACAACATTCCCCCTATTATTCACTATTTTTATTTATTCACAAGTTTATTGAGAAATACTATGAAATTACTTATGGTTGAAGGTTATAAAAAAGTATTCATGGGTAATTTTCAACAACAAATAAACTATATGGTTACATGGGGTGACATTGATATGAATGAAATATTTATTTTTTAAAAAAATATGTATTTTTTAAAGGGACAACACATTCTATGGTTATGTGGAAACAAAATTAGGAAAAAAAGTTCTTCAAATTAATCTAAATACAACATTTTAATTCTATAAAAACTAATTTATGACTAATAGAGTTATGAACACTATTTGAGCTCCATTCAATGGGGAATTATCTCTTATCCATTTGATTTTGTATGAGTTATTCGATAATGAAGTCAATTATATTTAATGATATAATAAAATCTTAAATAGTGATCCCCTAAATATTAAACTGATATAATTTTTTTTGTTATTATATTTTATCAATGTTTATTATTGATCGTTGATGTTGAATTTTATCTCTATTTCATAAATTATCCAAATATACACCACAAAGTGGGTACTTTTGACAAAAAAAGGTATCTCTGAAATATTTACAACGTGATTCCAACAAGATTTCACATCATTTGGTACTGTTCAAATATATTTTCAATAAATTTCAAAAAAGTAAAATCAAATTATTAAAAAATATCAACACTATTCATTTTTATGATGATTTGTTCCACTTTTTTAGAAATATATTAAAACTTCTATTTGAAATTAAATATATAGCATTAAAAAAAATTTGAGATTGAAAATAAAAAATTATGTTTTGTTTTAGGAAGGGTTATCCATATTTACTATTTATCTATAATATCATAAATTTTTGGTGATTCAACTTCAAGTTGCCCCTCAATGGATTATTTAAATTATTTTATAACCACAACTAATATTTTAATGATAAAATTAGCCAAGAATTATTATACAAATTATGATTTCTCTTACCAATTAAGATTTTTTTCATGAATGTTTTTCTATTTTTCATTATTATAATTATAAAAAATACAACTGTCATGTTATTAAGACTCGGTCAATACAATTAAAAGAATTATGTAAAACCCAATTGGGAAAATGGAATGTCTCAATGAAATCAACAACATCAGAAACCTATATGAGAATTCATTCTTTATCTAGATACTCTTTATTCAAATCTATAACAATTTTATATATTTCTTCATTCCTTCTCTTTAGCTATATATGAAATCCTTTTTATAAAAAATGTTATCCTTTTTTATTAATTTTCATCTTATCTAATTTAACATTAATAACATTAGAATGAAATAAAAAATAGTTCTTTTATGGTTTCTCCATCTTCATCGAAAATTGTAACTAATCGAGACCAATTATTAAGAATTATATAGTCACATTTTATTCATATTTCTTTCCAAAATACTCCATAATTATACCAAATTTCATGATACATAAAATTGTTGGTTCTTTTACTTTATATTTTATTAATTATCCTTATTCAGGAAACCATGCCTTGAAAAAAAATTATGTTCCTATATTTTTTTAACATTCACATAATATCATTAATAACATTTGTGAAATCAATTTGGAAATAACGTTCTTGAAATTTGTATTCTATATATTTTATGTCATAAAAAAACCAATACCACTATCCAAAACAAGGATTGATTTCATTTCTTATTTTATTTTTTTACATTTTTTATTTTCATATTTAAATTGTTGTGGTTCAAGATTTTTCATAACATAAAAAATTATATGAATATTCACTTTTGTTAAACACATTTATCTTATATTATTTTAATATTATTTGTAGTATTTTATTCATCCTTTTTTCTATTTACATCATAAGAATGAATTTTCATAATTTGTCTCATATTTCATTAAAATTTTCAATCTTAATGTCATTATATGGTGTGATTTGTGATCAATTTCACAAATTAACCATAATTTTTAGAGTAACCACCATTGTTAAGGTAATCATAGATGTTTTTAGGTGTTTGGATTCCATTATTAATTAAAATATTTCTTATGTTATATTGTAATTTAATTTTCATCTTGAAGACAGTATATTCATAATTGATGGTGAGTATGATAGCTATCCTGCTTCCACTTATTTCATTCCTCCCCTCATCTTTCCTCCTCCTGGTTTCACTACTCATCATGACTTCTCTGGGTTTCTTTTTGGTTGGCAACATTTTCATCTCATTCTCTTGGGATCTTGATGGTTGTTTTATACTGTTGATTCTCTCAAGTGATCATTCCATTGCTTTTTCCTCACAATATTGAACCACTATCTAAGTTGGAATTTGTTCTATAGTTTAAAGAGGCTTTTAGTTTCATGATTTGATGACTGATGAGCCTTATGAAACTACCTTGATCAGTCTTCCCCATCATGCAAGGCTCATGGTTTTCTTCCTCATTGATGATTACCATCATTTGAAGTCCTTATCCACTATATTATGTATTTGACATCATGTACCACTAATCCTCTTTTATTTAGATCTAGTGTAGCGGAAACATGAATGTTTGGGAGGTATGGTTCGACATCTTCTGGGTTCTTGGTTTGCATCCCCCAATGATGGATTTGGTATTTTGGTGTTCTTACTCATGCATTATATGATGGTTTGATTTCTTATTTTCAGTGTTTGATATGATTATTTATGTTTAGTATAGTTTATATTATTTTATATGGCTAGTTTTTATCAAGTTTGGTTATGGTGGTGGCAGTCAAGTTTCTAATGAGTGTATCATTGTGATGTTAAAACTCTTCATCTCAAAATTTAGTGTATGTTTTTTTTGATTCATTGGGGGGTGCTGATGAATTTGTGTGGTGAGATGTTTTATGGTTGGTTTGATGGTTTATGACAATAAATGGTGACCCGTTTTCTTGTTGGTTAGAGGGAGATGTTGACATATTGATGGATGATGATGGTGAATAATGATGTATCGTGAATGGGTGATGTGGGAGATACTCAGTTGTGATTCTAAGATGTGGAATTCAGTTGAATGAATGAATTTTGAACATGTATGTAGTTATTATTTGAGTTCCCTATTCATATATATGTTATCTCTAATCAATATAATCATATTTTTAAAATTAATATTGATATATATATTTTAACCTATCATATTTTGGATTTCAATATATATTTAGTGAAATATAAATTTTCTAGATAGTGGGATACCTTATTGTTTTCTATAGTGATTTTTTTGATATAGAGTTGATTCCCATATATTATTAACACTAATAACAATGTTAATATATGTAAAAACAATTACATATTTCAATAAAGTATCATTTCTATTCTACGAGTCTTATGATGATTCTATTTTATAGAAATTTATATTTTTCAATCTTACATCCAAATGAAATCATTTCATATTAAGAACATAATTTTGGAACTCTAATTATTTAATCTGACCTTCATCATATTTCTCATACAAACTCAGATGACCAAAATTCAATTGGATTTTCTTTGACACATGATTATGATTATCTTTTATTTTATTTTCTATCACATCTAAAAGAGGTTCCATCACATTCATAGAGAAATGATGTGACTTTTACAATGCATATATCACTTTAGTATATATTTTCCAACATAAAAAATCTCCCAAATAGTTCATTGAAATTATTTTTCAATAAGAGAAATTATTTAAATGGTATTTGTACTAGATTCTTAATTTTATCTTATAGGGTTTTAATGGGAGTTTCAACTGCTCAACATATATATAAATTCTTCCTCTTTTTCACCATGTACTTATTTCATAAATAACATTTTGTTTTGAAGTCCCATGATATATAAAAATATGTGATTAATAACCACAATATGAATTTCATTAACTATTCACTAATTTCATAATAGAAATCACAATGTAAAAATTTGAACACATCTTAATCATATATTAAAATAGATTCCCTACATGACGTATCGTATTCAAAAAATATAGAAATATAAATATTCCCCTATTTAAGTAGATCATATTATTGACCCTCCATGATAATTTGGTTTTTCTCAACTTAATTATATCTATTATCTTCATACTATTCATTGTAGTTGAGGAAATTTATAATTTCTTCACACTAAATAATGGAAAAATATTCATCATATCTTTATATTTATAAAACATTTATAATATGAACATGATTTAAAATGATAAAAACAACCATGAAATAAATAAATCTATGTAGAGGTGAACCCATGAAATATGATACACATTTAAATTCTCCACATGATTGTTACCAATATCCAGGGGGTGGGTGGTTAATCAAGTGTTTTTAATTTATTTTAGAATAGTTTAGTTTCCCTTTAAATCAATCTAACAACAATTAGTGTTTGATTAATTGATAGATACATCAATTGTATGATATTTATTTTCCCCTACCCATTCACATAACCCACATCAAATTTTAGAGACAATTTATTATGTAGAGCAAAATGATTTTACAATGTTCAATCCATTTGTGAGAAACCTAAACATATATATGCTTGTTTTCACCCTGTAATGGATTCTACATTACATTGTATTCATTGCAAACATATTTTTTGTGTTTTCGTTAAACTATTCCTTCTCAATGCAGTACACAACTGATTGTTCTCAATATTATATAATTTAATAATCACTATTTACACATGTAATGGGATCTTTACACTACATCTTAATGTCTTTAATCTCTATACTAGCCATTAAATATTCATTTTAAATTTATATTATTATATCCACACCGCAAATAGATGAAATTATACTTATTGGTATGATTTAGTTCCTAAAAAAATGAGTGTATCTACCTTAAAATGATCATCATGATTGGTTGGATGTTGATATCTGTCAATAGCATTGAATACTAATATTAATCGCAATTATTTTGGGCATCTCTTAGTCAATCTACAATTTCACCAAATAAATGTATATATTATATATATATACTTCGCATCAAAAATATATCGACCATCTTCTGCACTTATTTAATGATTCCATGATACCCATTATCAAAAATGTCATCTTATTTCCTTCTACATATACATCAAAATGATTTTACTAGAAAAACAAGTCCAACATATATACTTATTTCATACTGAATGATGTTATTAATTAACCACTATTCTATTGTCATTCTCTCTTTTATTTGAGAGATTTATTTTCTATAATCAACAATTAAATTATATATATCATGAATATAGATATATATATATTTATTGTTTCTTATAATTTTAAATAAGTAGTAATTTTTTGTTTTGGGGAAGTTATAGAATTTCAAAAACAAATAGTCAGTTGTTTACATTTGAGCCCAAATATAAATATATACATAAAAGGATCGCAATATCACATTTCCATAATATTATATCAATTTCAATTATAGTGTCAGCCTTCCAATTTACTTTTATCGTATTCACATGGAAATATATATATTCCTCAATTTTTTTAGTTGGCTCAAGTTCCTTCAACGCAAAATATCCCTAAAATAATATGTAATTAAAATTTCATAAAATGATATTTGAAAATAAAATATACATATTAATGCATAGTACATATCTTTTTTAGGGCGAGGTAATCATTATAACCAATAGAAACTCATGCTTGAGTTTGGAAACTCTAATTGGAATCCCAACGCACTTTATCATTTATATCATCATTAACAATAAACATTGTGATATTTAAAAAAGTTGAAAATATCACCTGAATTTTCAATTATATTTCATGATTCATACAATTTAAGAAGTATATTATATCAAAATTAATTATTTCCCACAAATTCATCTAAATGGTGATCTCCATAATCACATACATTTATATCATCAACCTACTTAAAATCATAATGAATCAACTCATTTTTAGGATATACTGATTCTTGAATTATAGTTCAATAATCACTCATTTTAATATTCATTTTGATGACTAATATTAATATATTAATAAAAAAATTATGAAATAAAAAATATTTTTACAATAATCCTCTCACATAAATCATATTATACATTATTCATATTAAACATCAATCATGTATTACCATAGATTCATGATGTATTGAAATTGGAAGTCCATCATGAGCTTCATAATATTTTGGTTTCTCCTCCAAAATTTATATTTGGAAATTCATATATTAATTTTGAAAAGATATTAAAAGTATCACTATGTTAAATTGTCTAATGTAGATATATGAATCATCATTTCATAATAAATTCAAATACGACATAAAAAATTATTTATTTATTCTTATATGGATTCAGTAAAAGTCCTAAATTGTTTCTCTAATTTGTATGATGTTTCATACAAATTTTAATGATGAAAAACAATAAATTTGCATATCACACAAATTTTTACACATTATTACAATCCTTACATTTCTTTTGAGGAATTATCAATCTTATTTAGAAGGTATACAAATAGAAAATGAATTATTGTATTCCACAAAGTCTGGTGAACATTAAATTACCTCAAATTCTATGGTAATTTGTGATTAAAAACTATTCGGTTCATTAGGCGATGTTTTACAAATTCATGGGTGACTTAAGAAATATATACATATCCATTTATTGTATCAATAAAATTTATATTTTAAATAATAACTATTTATTCTAAAATATAATAGTGTTATTAAATATTTAAATATTATCCTATTTTTAGATTAATTTCACTAATTCTATATTTCATTATTTTATCTATTTACTTCTCTAATCATGTTAGGGATCTATGAGAAATATCAAAAAACATCAAATAAGTTTGTGTATTTTAAAAAACCATCATAAATATCATAATAATCATTACCAAGAGTATTTACCACACATTATAAAAATTTATATGATATTAAGTAGATCAATTCCATGAAATAATAACAATTAATTCATCAATCCTAACCATTCATCCATATATAGTTTTTCATTTAATTTGTATCCTTCAATATATGTCACAGATAGATGGATTATATAAAAT
The DNA here is from genome assembly GCA_963277665.1 of Viscum album. NCBI lineage: Eukaryota > Viridiplantae > Streptophyta > Magnoliopsida > Santalales > Viscaceae > Viscum > Viscum album. The sequence continues at coordinate 1,183,867,540 of OY728159.1, forward strand.
TTATTCATATCTTCATTAAAAAATGATGAAATTCTAATAATAATTATTATAGGAATAAAAAATATATAAAAAATACTTAGTTAGTTTATATCTTTTTTAAATTCATTTGATATGTTTTAGATAGTTATTATTCTACAAAAACATCATTTCATGATTACATGTAGTCCACATAAATCTATATTAATATTTAAGATTCTTATAATAATGAATATTATTCTTCCATTTATATATAATATCGGAGGATCGTCACAATTTTTATTATGTTGATACATCATGTATTACACACCTTCACCAAATATTCAATTTACTATGAACAATTCAATTGGGAAAATATATAAAATCTATTTAACCCATTTTTGTACATCAATTTACTGATTTTGAATTGGTGACAATTCTATCTTCATATTCATATAAATTTACTCTTATTACCCTTAATGATAATTAATATATTGTATAATGTAATCTCCCATTTATTATAACTATCTGTAAATGAGATGTTCTTATGAGGGAAAAATCATTTCATGTTCTCTTTTAAATTATAAAAACATACTATAAAAAATTTATGAATTATGAATTTTTCTTTGAAATATTGATAAATTTATTCAAATTTAATATTAGGGAATGTTTATAATAATTTATTCGTATAATTTAACCATCATCTAATGAAATATGAAGATATATGTGATACCACGTCATAGAAAACATGAGTTACCAATTCAGACAACAATGATTTCAATAAAATATTACTAATGGGATACATACTCAAAATCACTTCATCATGGGATATTCAAACATATTTTCAAGGAGTATCATAATCCTCCACTAAACATTTAAATCCCATCAAAAAAATATACGTGAATTTTGATATAATATTTTTAATATTATAATCCCTCCCTCTGATAACCATATTCAATATTGAATATATAATGACTTAGGAAAGTGAAAATCACATGTCACATTATATTTTAGAATATTTGGTGTATATTCTATTTTTAACATATAATACTAATATTTTTAATATTTCACTTCAATGATACCCACAGGTTATTATCTCTATGAATTTTTGGCAACAAATTTTTTTAACATGAAAATAGTCTCCAATATTTTGCATACCACCTGATACATTTCATACAATTTACAATATTATATAATATTTATTTATTTTTTTATATATATGTATCAAAAAATACATAATTTTTGCTCTATTTTACATTAATTTAAAATTACAATAACTATAAAAACAATGCGGGAATACGGTTAGTCTATATTATCATCTATGAGAGAAATATACCTGGTAATAGTTTCAAAACCATCAGTCTCTATTATCTATAGATAAAAAATGTGTAGATCTCATAACACTTACATTCTATTTATGTTTAATTATTTGGACTACTATATAAATCCACGATCATCCATTTTTATTCATGATTATTCATATTTTAAAAAACTTCATTAATTTATTATGTACTTATGTATCATTATTTTCAACTTTCTATTTCTTCTGGGTCATTTTCCAAAGACTAGAACAAATAATTATGAATTATCTTGAACAACGATCATCCATTTTATTTTTTTCATAAATTTTCATTATAGAGTATTTATTTAGTATTTGAGTCATTATTCTTTTTACTATAACTTTAATTTTTTTTTCATATTTTGGAATCCATGTCGCCCACATAGTTTCTATGTTTCAATCTTACTTTCACATTCCATAGACATCATTAATAGTTTTTAGTGACACTTTTTTGAAAGTATCTAATTAAATTCAAATTATTCAACTTGGATTTCATCCACATTACTAATAATACTATGAAAACCAATAGTTTTAAAATAATAATATGTTAGATATGTTTCTTAACTCACCAAACTAAGATTTAAGAGAAATGTAATATAGTATTAAAATATTATTATTAAAATGTGAACATAAAAACATAGCCATTCAGTTTGTGTCTATGAAAATTATAATTTTTTTTCAAAATATATAAAATGGTTATATCTATCAAAAACTTATTGTTTAATTAATATCAAATAAGAACACCATTTTCAGTGATGTTCTTTTAGGTTTTATATATTCGTATTCTTCAAAATTGGTTTATATGAGGTTTTTGTGAGAGTATAGTATAATTACTTTTTGAATGATTAAATAAATTAACAATATGAAAATGATATAATTTTTAAGACCATCACATCAATAATTTTCTAGTGTTTGATTTTGGTATTTTGTTAAAATGATCCATTTCAAATTAAATAATGAAAAATACTATGTTTTTCAGAACATAACATTTTCTTTTCATATATTTAAAAATAATAATATAAGTATAAATAAATACATTATAATTTTTTTATACATAATTTATTTTTTGAAATTAATTTTATAGTTGAATTTTTTATAAAAAAAATTTTACTCATAGAAAGACATCTGCCTAAAAACTACTTTTCCTTGCATTGTGTGGATTTATTTTTATATTTTATCCTTAAAATTATTAATAATACATCATGAAAATAAATTAAACATTTTGAATTAAGAGTACAAATTTGGTAACAAAGACCCTTTTATTTTTCTTCATTGTGAAAAGTAAAATTAGTAAATTACGTGTCACCTCAACAAGGGTATATTCGTTAATTAATGTTAAAAATAATATAATATGGACAAAAAACTAACCATAAAACATTATTTTGTTTCAATTGATGATTATATTCCATCCAATAAAATAAAAATTTATGAAATATTACCATTTTAAATTAATTCATGATTTTAACCTTTGTAATATTTATATAATGAAAAAATTATAAAATTTTATTATCATTATATATGTAAACATGATTTATTGTGATTGGTAAAAAACAAAATTTTGGTTAAAAATGTTAATTTTAAATATAAATTGATTTTTATTTCTTGGATATTTTTCTTTATTCAGTAGTGATGAAATAAGTAACTCAAAATCTTATATAATAAAAATAATTTATTTATTCAAATAATAATGAAATAAAATAAATTATTTGAAAAATAATAAAATAAATATAATATGATTGAATTAATTGATTAAATTGAGTTTTCATATATATATATATAATTTCATGGTTCATATTAATCATTATATTTTAATTCAATTACTTTCATATTGTTTTCGATGTCAAAATAAATGAATAATTCCAAGAATGCAAGTAATTATATTTTATGTTAAATTAGGATTTATTAAATTATTCCAAATTAAGAAAAATAATACCATTTTCCAATATAATATAATTTTATTGAAAATATAATCCATGGTCTATTTGTGGGTCATATGGAGTTTTATAGTATCTTTCATAACTCCTCTTTTTTAAAACATCATCATACCAAGTTTAGTTTCAAAAGGTTTATAGGGGGTTAAAAAGATATAATAGTGAACAATTTACCTAATGATCAGTAAATTTTATTGGATTGAGAGATTTTGACACAAAATAATAATATTTTATTTTATCTTAATTTGTGATAAATTTTCAATGAAATTGTTTTTATGTTAATTTTATATATTAAGTAATTAAATTTGTTTTTGTCCTCTAACTTATGACAGGGAACATCCCCTACTCACTTACGGACACATTTCGACTACTGTAGATTATAAAATATTTCATAAAATCTCTTCCATACATCATTAACCATGTCTTAGTTTTCTTTTATTCATTATGAAACCATGCTTGGTTGTTTTTTGTGTAAACCATAATATGTTTTCTAATGAGTAGGTACATTTCCTAATAATTAATTTTCCATTTATTTGTTCATTAAACTCTATTAACATTACTTCAACAATGATAAAATCATAACATATATATATACAATATAAAAATATTCCATTATGCCTATGGAATAATTTATATCAATATCATATTCCATGAAATGGGAATCAAAAACATCATACATGTCCAAAATAATATTAAATTGAAAACCACTATATTTACATATTATATTCAAGTTATAATTAATCTTATAATAGTCATTGAATTTAATTATATTCTTGAATTTGGTATAAAATCATTTTTTTATTAAAAGGGGGGTTACCAATAAAATATCATATCATTGGGATTGGTCTTGATTATTTTTATATCAATTTCTACTACTTCTACCTATTTAATAATTAAAAATCAATTACATATTGAGAATTTTTAGGTCCAAATTTTCTAAATAGGTTCCTTTTATTTTTTCATTATAAATAGTAACATTATTATGTTTTTTCTCACCTTGATGAGGGTTAATCGGGTAATGAAGTATAGAAATTGATAAGGAATAAAAAATGACCAAAATAAATGAATTGAAGTTATTTTATCTATATGTTTAATCTATAATAAAATAAAAATTGACCTCTTGTTCCATTCATCATTATTTTGAACTTTATAATATTTATATAGATAATAAAGTAAAAAATTTCAATTATTTTCATTTAGCATCTATAACAAATATTTATTAGGGATAAAAAATGATTATGTTCTATTATAAATACTTACAAGAAATATTGATTAGTATTTTTCTCATGTAATTTTTTTAAAAACCTTAGTGAAGAAATAATTTCCTTAAATTTTTATAAAACGCCAAAAAAGTGTGTAATATATTAATAGAAAAATAAATTATTATAAAATTATTAAAATATAATATAATTTGACTGAATTTTTGTGTTAGATGAGTTTTTATATATGTATGACATGTTTGGGATAGTTCAATGTAATAAATTATAACTATAATGTTCTTTTATTGTTATCAAAATAAAATTAAAAGAGTATTTCTAAAATGATAATAATTATATTATATAATAAATAATATATTATTAAATGATTTAAAATTATTAAAAATCTTATATCTGGCCATGTGAATGGGATATAAAAGAGAAAATCATACTTTTTTTTATATGGTTTATTTTAATTCTATAAAAAATATTATTTAGTTTATCATTGTTAAAATAATTGATATTGTTGTAAGATTCAAAATGGTTAACATAGGTTCAAAAAAAATAAAATGGTGTAATATTCATCTAATAATGAATAAATTTTTTTTGAAGATATTATTTAAAATTATCCTAGTATTACGAAAAAATTTTATCAATTGGGATAAATTTTCCCTTGAAACGTAATTTATATTTATTAAATATTTTACCTGTTTCCAAGAGTTCTCAACCACTTATTTATAAAGGATTCCCCTATCCCCTCAACCTCACAGCATTTGAGAACAATATATATTCTAATTAATTTCTAGATACATTCCTTACAACTCTCCAAAATCAGATAGTGATTTTATAGATCATAAAACCAACATAGGAAATATTTTATTTTAAACATTAAGTGGTTCTCTGAGGAATATTTATAATTATTAGCCAATATTTTTTAGTTTATTTATTTTTATTACTCCATACAAATTCAGTCAAACATGATGAAATAATAAAATATATAAATTACATATAAATAAATTTTATTATGTTAATCGAAGAATTTATATCTGTCTCCTTCTTCCATCATATGGTGAATGAAAATATCATTCATGTGTACTCCAATCTATCGCCAAGTGAATGGATATTTTTTTAAAATCAATACATATCATGAATTCTTATAATGATTTTATTAATGTAGATATATTAAAATATTTCCCTATTTGAAATTATTTATGGATAAAATATCATTTATTCTCAATCATTTCTAATGATTGAAAAAGTATAACGGCATTCATGTGTTCGTGTGAATTACCACCTCCACAAAGTGATTTGATTCATTTTTCATCGTCATATAACAAGGATGGTATATAATAGTATATTGTATTGTATTAAACCATGTTTTATATATAATAATTTTTTAACAATGACAAATAATACATTCCTACTTTCAATAATTATCGATGAAAAAATGAGTGCTTACTCAAGCTTATGCATGACCTACCGTCTCCATGATTTCAACATATTGAGATTTTCAAAACCATATTTCATGTTTTATTTTAATATAATATATTTTTTATAAAAATCATAGTTGTGAAATTATTATTATTCTAGAGATGGTGCATTAATGAAACTTTGACCACAAATGGCATATCAAAGTCATTTTGGACATATGAGCTGAATGTCATAAAATAATTCAATGTAAACTTAATCTATCATATAAATGATTAGAAAAAATTTAAAGGAATAATAAATATGTATAATTGTCTTAAAAATTCAATAATTAAAATATGTTTTTTTATTTAGTATGAGGATGAACATATGTGATGAGAATGACTCATGTTATGGGACACTTTACTCAAAATACCACATTTTATATGCTTTCAATATAAAAAATCAAACTTATTTTCATCCATGTAAAAAATAATAAATTATTTTATCAAAATTTTTATATTAAAATTATTGAATTATAAAGTTCATCTATTTCCACATTTTATATTCTTTAATCAGTTTCTAAATTGAATTTCTTACATTGTTTATATGAAATGTTTTCAAAAAACAGAAATGTTTTAGTTTAGCACATATGACAATAATGTGTTTTACCACCATCATAACAATTATTTATTTTTTAGAATAAATTAAATTAATAATTATTTTATTATAATAATAATTTTATTTCAATTTGTACTAATTATTTTCCTAACGTATTTTAAATGAATTTTACACAATCCATATTTTTTTGTTTTCAAATGAAATTTTTAAAGGGTGTGGGTGAACCAAAATAACTCCAAATGCTAAAAATAAAACCACATCATGATCCACCATCTACAATTTCAAATTTCAAAGGACCATGACAAAATTTCAATAAAACAAAATTAAAACCTATTAAACACCCCCATAATGGGACTACAAGTCATCCCTCATATTGCTTTCACCACCAATCACACACTACTAACCAACACCATCATCAACTCCAAAACAGAACTGATACACGTCATTGAGAAAAAATTCTTCGCTACTATATTCGTCCTAAAGTATACCGCTCAAACTCGCACCCCAATGAACCATGAAATCCTCTTTACAGCTCCCCCTCAGAGAGCGTAATAGAATTATGGATCCAATAGTAGAGAAATAAATAGGTGATTGGATGTTGAAACACGAGCAAGAATACCCAGAAATGTTTTACTAGAAGAAATCCAACACCATTGTCGCTATCAAAGTGTACCGCAAAAACAATTGCACTAATGTAGACAGTACACCACGTTGGTCAGTGGCCATTAGACTTTGAAAATGAGAAAAATGAGCATCACACCCTTATGCGCCATTCACATTAGCCCAAACCACGTTATGACGGAGCAGTATGAGGCACAATTATAATATAACCCATCACAAAAGAAAATCTAGAACCAGCAAGCCACCCATGACACACGAACCAAAGATTTCATGCCAACGACCCACACCCGCATGGAATAACTAGAAACAATTGGACCAAACCCATAGTACACATCAAAAAATACTAAAATCCACATCAAATCATGGAACTAAATACAAAAAGAAACATTAGATTTTTTCCTAGGGAGATTAGGAATAAATAGAGAAATAAGAGGAATGGGGATCAAAACCATAAAAAATATGGAGATGCTTGGAGATCCACAGCCACCGGATTGCAAAGCTCAGAAAAACCTTAAATTAGATGCTCCGTGTATGAACAAGAATAGAGCAGGTGATCGCATGGTCAGAACACAGAAGAGATATCCGAGGGAGAGCCTACATGCCTTCAAACACAAACTTTCGAATAAGACATCATGAATCCATTGATGCTGAACGATATATATCCACCTGAGAGAATGAGTCTGAAGACTAACCAATGACATAAATGACCTATAAGAAAGGTAATGGAAGGAAAAATAAGAAGGTGTTGGTATGAGGTTCTCTATCTCAAGAGGAAGAAACCATAGGGTAGTAGGAAACCACATAGGGGAACCAACCGGGTGATAACAGATCCATCCATTATTATATATTTTAATATCTACTATTGATTTTCATTTCGGTGAAAATAATATTTTGTAAAATATTTCATCTGGTAAGATGATGTTATGGTTCTTTTCTATTGTTTATGATGATGATTTAATTGATTATAAACTAAGTACGTTTTGGGTTCATTATATACCATGGATTTGTGGATCTTGTATGGACTTCCAATGCTTTGTGTAACAATTATGTAATAAGTCGGTCGTATATGTAATTCCACATGTAATATTGATGTGTAGAAGATATATAATAATTATGTCTCGTGATATGTACATGATTCAATTATGATTTATATAGGTTTTTATGTAAATATAAAAATTTTTAATGCAATTAAATGGTTTTATTTTTAAATATAGTACTTTGATAAGGTGAAATGTATAAATTTTTTAAAAATCCATTTCATTTTTTATAATATTGTAAAGAAGTTATTATTATTTTTTACTTCAAATTTAATTTTTAAATGATTAAATTATATATTTTTTTGATATAAAGTTTCAATTTTGTGAATAATGTTTAGTATGAAATGGAAAAAAATTAAAATATTCAGAGACTAATGGGTTTATATATTTAATTTTATATATATCATATACTAGGAATTTCATGCTAATCCATTGTTTGAAAATATTTTCCACATGAGAAATGTGATCCTCTGTGGGATCTGATATGCCATATCACATGTTGCCCAGTAGTCACTAATGGCAGTCCTATTGTTCAGCACATTTGGATACAAGCTATATTCTCTGCAGATGTGCTTTCTCTGGTAGGGGTCGTATAATACACTAACTATATACAATACCTTTAGATCTATTCATTTTGAAAATAAGATTTTAATCAAAGGGTATTCCATTGGCCTTCATCAAATTAAAATTCCTTGAAGTCTATATTCTCTTTCTGGTGGGTGTTTAGTCCCATTTAAAAAAAATTATATTTCATTCTGTATTATAGTAAAAATGAATACATAGTTGATGTGTACACTTCAGGATGTTGCACATATTTAGGTATGGTTGATGGATTAATTATCTTAAATTATAATCTATAACAATTATAAAATGTAAGAGATTTAATTGTTTTATTAAAACTCAAGACAATATATTTGTTATGGTTGAGTCAACCCATAATATCTCTTTCATTTATTATTTCCCTTTTAGATCCGATCTCACTATAGTATTTAATAATTTTTAAAATTATCTTTCCATGGTCCACAAAAATTTTTAATTTAAAATAGTATAATTATCTGATCTTGGGTTAAAAATTTTTATCTCATCATTTACAATAATCATTGAATTAGTTTATCAGAATTACTATTCAAATTAATCAAATTGGATGACATTTATTTAATTCTCTCATCATTCATTAAATGTTGTATTATTTTTTATCTTCATAAAAAGTGTTTTTATTTTGGATTTTTATATACCAAAATTATACATAAGATTTACCACCTATATGGTAATAATCACAGAATATATAATGTGATTAAAATTTTTTAATTTAAATATTTATTTTTTTCAATAAAAATAGATTTTTCACATTTTTTACCATTCAGCTTCACAGTTTCTCTCTTTTTTCTTTAAGTCCAATTAAATTTCATAAAATTCAACTATTGTTTTAAAATCTAGTGTTCATATTTCGAAACCTCCAAAAATAGTTTTAGTTTATTTAAAACCCTTTCATTTATATTTAGAAGTAATTTTACCTAATTTATTTTATTATTTTTTGGGATAGATATCCAAATATTGTAGGATCAATTAGTGGAGTTTCAATTTTCAATGTCAATAACCTATACCCATGACAAGCAGGTTTGATATGTTTTTTACTCATTTACAATTTTCATTATTTAAACATTAGTCAAGTACTAGTTTTTATAGTCATGACCCATCCCCCAGGACATGTGCTATTTCAACCCCAAGCTCACCTTCCATAGGTAAATGGATGGAAACTAGCACTAGAATGGTGTATCCTTGTAATGTGAAGGAATTTCCTCTAAACATTTACGAAAACACAATCCAAGAACAAAACAAGAAGCAACCATGTGGTAAACAGCTATAGTAAAAAATTTACTGAAAGTAAAGGTTCAATGATACAATCCTGACGGGAACATTCAAGTACAACTATAAGAGAAAAAATCACCTAGATAATTTACCAGGGATCCTACCTAAAGGGTAGGTACAACTCTTGATCAACAGTCACTGCGTTATGTCACGTCAAATTGCCCACTACTGAGCATTGTCCAGTCCTGGATCTCAAAGCCTCAATGAACATTGTCCATCGTCGGCTGATTACGCAACAAGGTGCGAGCAAAGCCAGTGCATGGGTGAGTATAACAATACTCAGTAGATACCTCGAGACCCCTGAAGGTATCCCATAGTTCTATAATTGAAAAAACACAACAAAATACATCAACCACAAAGAACAAAGCTATTAATGACTATACCTATGTATATACTAATAAATATACCTAATTTACTATGAAGTACTTGTCTCATTCATGAATAAATATAAGGCTACAACTTTTAAGTCGTTTGATCAACTGATCCAAGACGGAAGAATACCACAAAAGGTAACACCATGAATATAACACCATGAAGGTAAAAGTACCCCAAATGTAACACCACATTTGTAACACCACAAAGGTAAAATTAACACAAAGGTAAAACCATGAAGGTAACATAGTGACGGTAAAAGTAGTACAATGTTAATGATTCATGTCACACACGTTATATAACTTAAGTACCAATGTACATATGATTAGACGTATCCTTGGATCATCTAATTATTTCAAGTGGGTCTGTTACAGATCCACACATGATCGATAGATGCTGACCCACAAAGGATCGATAGGTGCTGACCTGCATAGGATCAATAGACATTTACCCACCCATGATCACTAAGGGTTGACCGACACGAGATCTATAGATGTTGACCCACATATGATCTATTTTCATTCATCACCTTGAAGCCATCCGTGAGATACTCTCACTATGAACGATTGACTCTAAGAGGATATCATCCTCAATCCATCCATCATACCTCAACCAATATGATGTTCTATGAAGATGTATCCCAATAGACCGCAATTTCCAAAGTGTTCCAATGCGACAGATGGTGCATTATTCGGATGCCCAGTCTGTTACTTAAAAGAGTTTTTGTACCGAGGGCCTGGTAGGATTCGAATTTGATCACACCCAGTTGTACTCCAACATTATCCAATATTCATGTATACTATAACAAAAATAATGTCTGACTTCATAGAAACCTGCACCATATATTGTTCATCAAATAGACACCATGTCCATATGTTATGGCTGTTTTAGGGAAACTCGGACTGGAAGGGTCTAGGCCTGGTCCGACCCTGTCAGTCCGACCCATCCCGGCCTGGTTCGGGCTGAGCCGACCCGGTCTGGGTCTGACCCATCCAGGTTGGGCTGGGGAGTGGCGGGCCTGGCCCACTAGTCTCCATACTAGCCCAACCCACCTGGGCGTTGCGGCCCATTGGGCTGGCATGACCCGGCCCTAGAGGGGTGTGAATTGCTAGTGGTGCGTCCTGATATAGCAGAGCCCTCTATAGATTATATGGGGGGTGTCCCCAATTGGAGTCGGAAGGCTGGGGCCAGAGGGCACCACCAGGTCCCCTGCATGACCGCCTGGAGCGAGTCTTGGCCCTCCTCCGCGACTTTCGAGATGTGGTTTTCATCAGCGGCGCATGTTAGCCGACCTATCTCCTCTGCCAATGACCAACCATTGCTAACTGCGATTGTTCGCTACATCTAAATGATGTCTCCCTCTCTCTAACGGGGCACTGTTGTGCGTCGCTCCGCCTTTCGTGGCCATCCCGAGTCGGCCACCGTCTTCACCTACCATGTTTACGGTTGTGTCCTTCTTCCCTTGTTTTAAGCGATAACACACCTCCATCCCCTCTGTGGTCGGTTGTTTTCGGTCGCTGCCATCCCCTCCTAATGCTGCTCGCTGGTGCTGTCGTGCTGGTGGCACACCAACGGTCTTCCGCGGGTCATCGGGTGAGCTCTAGTGGCCCGATTTTTCATTCGAAGGTACCGACAGAATCCCAGGGACACCCTATTCGTCTCTAAACCCATCGTTCCGGGTTTTTTCCAATCCGTATAAATTTTACATGATGAATAAGTCAAATTTCATTAAAATCCCGGGGTTCGGTCATTATTTGTTTCGCCCATTCCCTCAATGTTAACATCATAGAAAGCGGGTAGTATAATGAATCAAAAACTCTTAAGATTATAAAATAAATAAGCCGTATTTCAATACTATTGGAGAACGTATGTGTATGAGGAAGATTCAGTTTTTATCGGTTTTTGATTCAGTGGCGCTCACCACCACTCAGTGGAACCAGTTCCTTCCCCCAAGTGGTTGGTGTGGCGATACATTACCAAAACGTCATCGCTTGTTGAATCAGTTCCAATACCACTCCCCAAGATCAATATAAATAATAGGGGGGGGATGTGGGTAACGTTGTTGGGAATTTATGAGGTACATTTAGTTAATGAACCTCAAAAATTCCAATAGTGTTGTCAAAAAGATTGAGGAGACAAGCCAATTAATGGATTGAACTGTAGTTCGTCACACAACTACCTCTTGTCTGTTGGAGGAAAAGAAAAAAAAATAAATAACTTTTTTATTTTATTAATCGTTTAAAATTCCAAAATTTATCATTTTCTCTTGACCTACTGCGGTCAAAGTGAATCCTTCCTTAAGAAAATATTAGCACTGTGGATTCAACAGTGATCTCAAATCATTCATCTGATCATTGGTTCAAAGTATAGAAAATGATGCTCGTTCGTTTACTAAATGCACCATAAAATAAGTTTATAAATTCATTCCGGGAATTCCAAGCCTTGGAATCATGCGCCGTCAATTTTCGCAGACTCATGAAAATTCCATATAATTAATAAAAGTTATATGGAAAATTCGGGTCTTTAAAATATCCCCACCATATGGATTTTCTTCCCCTAATGCTTCAACATAGACTATGGAAACAAATGGGGGTACTGAGCATGAATCTGAGCCTCCCGTTACTATCTTCACTCCAAGAGGTTCCTGCACTTCTAGAAAACATGCACCCGAGGTATCAATCATACTCTAAGGACCCGCTCATGTCGATCCTTAATCTCCAATGGAACCTCCGTAAACATTTCCCTTTCATCAAAGTACATCTCTCCATGGTCGATGACATGAGATGGGCCATGCACGTTCCTCCCTAGCTAGGATACGTAGAATATTTCATTCACCCTCTCCAACATCGGTTGTAGGGAAAATTGATATTCCACATTACAAATCCTATGAAGTATCATAAAAGTTTCAATAAAACATGGTGAGAGTTTTCCGCCTCGACCAAATCTCTGTAGTCCCCATCAAGTGGTGGCTCGCAAGAAAATGTTGTCCCCCTCATGTAACTCCAGTGGTCCCTGTATCCTATTAGAATAATATTTTTTCCAACTCTGTGCAGTCTTCATCCTCTCCGGGATGATCTGCACCTTCTCAATGGTATCCCATACCAACTCTGGACCCATATGTGATGACTCCCCTAGGTCTGTCCAGCATAGAGGTGTTCTGTTAGGATGACCATACAAGGACCCAAATGGTGCCATACCGATGGTGGGGTGATAGTTTTTTTGTATGAAAACATCACCACGGTCAAGTGATCCTATCAACTACATCCAAAATCAAGGATTTATGAACAAAGCATTTCCTAGGGTGTCAGTATGGTTCGCTCCGGCTAACCAACCATCTATGGATGAAAGGCGGTGCTCAAATGAAGCTGAGTCTTGAACACCACCTATAATCCATTCCACAACCGAATGTAAAATTTGTGTCATTATCTAAGATGATCATCGATGGAAACCCATGAAGTGGTAGAATCTCATATATAAAGAGGCATACCATTCCCTCTACTGATCCCTTCTCTTGGATGGGTATGAAGTGGGATGAATTGGTGTGTCAGTCAATGATCACCCAGATGGAATCATGGTCCCTAGATGTACGTTGTATTCCTCTCATGAAATCAGTGGAAATGACATCCTGCATCCACTTTGGCTCCTCTAGTGGTTGTGTTAATCCTGCTAGGAATTGATACTCTTCCTTTACTTGCAGACATGTGAGGCATAATGAAACAAAATCATCCACTGCTTTCTTCATCCCTAGCAACTAGTGCTAATGTTGGAGGTACTGATATATCTTCACCACATCAGGATGTACCCCCATAGGGATCGTATGGAACTCTCTGAACACCTCCACCCATAGCACCACTGGTACCATGGTGTGTCCTCTGAAGAGGATGACAAGCTCCCCACCATTAGAAAATCCATCCAGTTCATGTCCTTAGGTTATCTTGGAATGTAGAGATTTGAAGTCAATATATCCATATTGTACCTCCCAAACTCACTAAAAATGTGTGGGAGTGATAGTAATAGACTACGGGTAAGCTGATTTATCTCTATCCAAAAAGGATATCTGCAATGCAGCTAGCTGCTATGTCACCTCACTCCGTAGATGTAAACCAGACCTCAAATAGACTGTGTCTCCCACTACATTCCTATTCCAAGGAGTATATACTATCTCAATGTCATAGTCCTGGTGGTACTATAGCCATCATCAATTCTTCTTGTTTATGTTTTTCTGTGAGAATATATACCTGATACTCTTATGATCAGAGTAAAAACTAAATTGTTAGCCTATTAAGTAGTGTTGCCAAAATTTCAAGACAAAGACCACTACTGCTAACTCCAGGTCATGGGTGGCGTAGTTCATCTCATGTTGTCTCAGCTGTCATAAAATATAAGTAATCACTTCTTGCTCCTGCATTAGGAATCACCCGAGTCTGGTCCGTGATGTGTCATAGTAGACTACATACCCAATGCCCACTTTTGGTTTCCTCAAGATGGGTCACTCCTCAATCTCCGCCTCAGCTCTTGAAAACTCAGGTGGCATCTCTCTATCCACACGAAGGGATGTACATTCTACATCAATGCTGACAGTGGTGTTGCCACTCTGGAAAATTTGGGTACAGATATCTGGTATTACACAACCAATCCTAGGAAACTGCGCCCCTCGGTCACACTCTTGGGTGGTTCCAAAGCAAGAACTTCCTCTATTTTTTCCAGATTTATCCCCACTCCAGCCTACTAGATAATGTGTCCGAGAATGTGGACCTCTCGTATCTAGAATTGGCACTTCAATAGATTACCATAATGTTGGTTCTCACATAGTGTATCCAAAGATATCTACAGATGATAGGCATGCTCCTCCTCTGGAACCGAGTATATAATGATGTCATCAATGAAGAACATGAAGAAGTGATCGAGTTATAGACAGAAGACCTTATTCATGAGTCCATGAAAATTTCTAGGACATTGGTCATGCCAAATGGAATAACCAATAACTTTTAGTGTTCATTCCAATATCCGATGGTCGTCTTCGGCACATCCTCATGTCATACCCTGAGCTAATGGTAGTCTGATCTGAGGTGTATCTTTGAAAACCAATGAGCTCCCTTTATCTTATTGAAAAGATAATCAATCCTCAGTAGTGGATAATTTTTTTTCATGGTCACTTTGTTTAGGAGTTGATAATCAAAATACCCACAAAATACCATCTTCCTTCTTGCAGAAAAAATTGATGTTACCATGGAGAAACATTGGGCCTTTTGAACCCCTTCATCAACAAGTCATCCAACTATACCTGTAACTCACGAAGATCCATGGGAGTCATATGATACGAAGGTGTAGATATCTATTTCATCTCAGGGTATTAGTATATGTAAAATTATACCTCTCTATGTGGAGGTAGTTTAAGAATATAATCAGGAAAGACATCGACATACTGGTCTACCATTACAGGATAGCTCAAACACTCAACATCAACTTCTGTGAGGGTAAGGCTACCCAAATGATGTTTGATCGGCTGCACTCTACTAAGGGAATATACATTCAGTATTTCAAAGGTTCCTTTCTCACCAATGAATGAAAACCTGGTCCTATCTTCATGGACACACCACACTTTGTGCCTAATACCGTCAATTTGAGCATGGAATGTTGATAACCATTCCATACTCAAGACGAAGTTATAAGGCCTCGACACAACTATTAGAAGATCCATGTTGAAGCTCTCTCCTCCTAGAGTAAGATAAAACTTATAGAACAAGTGTGTAATTGTAAAACCCGTCCCATAAGTGTCTCTAGATCTAAGTATTGAGCCAAAAACTCCATCAAAATCTCCGAGCATCGAACAGTGGTTAGTGGCCAAAAAAGTGTCTCGAACCTATGTCTATAAGTACTATATATAGGGTAGAGTAGAAAAAGATAGTACCTCTAATCATATATGGAGAAGCTTGGTCGTTGCCCTCAGCTTGCAGGAGCTGAAATTGATCAGATCCTACTTCTCCCTATGGTCAGGGTGGACCACATTGAGGTGGTGGCGATAGAACATCGAATCGCCGCGCATCTGCTGCTGCATGATCAACTCCTCTACCATATCTACCAGCTACCTACATACCTCCATTATCGAATATCTTCCTCTGCCTCAGCAATCCAATGGACATCTACTTTTCATCCATATGGGGGGTCAAGTAGTCACGAGCCATGTGGATATGCTCGCCACACTAAAAGAACAGCATACTTCTCATTTTTCCTCATCTATCCCGTGATCCATGCCCCATCGACCCTGTATCTTGAAGATGTCCACCAGAATGTCTGGCCCGCTTTGGCCCATGCGTCCTCCTTATAATGCATGCTACGAATGACTCTTTTACCTGATGTCTAGTGGTGGATCTCTCTATCGGTACATGCTCATCTAGGAAGCAATACACCAAATGTGCTATCTCTAGCACCTCATACTGCATCAGAATGTTGAGTGATATCATTGATGCTCTGATCTCCCATCGGAGACCTGGCTCAAAGGTCAATAACCGAATGAAAGGGTCATGTACCATGTTGTCATAGTAGAAGGGGAGATCAGTGAACCTCATCGAGTACTAGGCCATAGTCAAGCTGCCCCGTTGTAAGTGCAGCAGCTCCTGTATATGCACTGAGCATAAAGTAACTGGAAAAAACTCTAACCTGAAAATTCCCTTGATGTCTAACCAGGTGAGAGTCTCCTCTCCATGTATCTAGATTGTGAGACTTCACTATCTCCCATATACTCCCTGGAAGAGAATGGTATCTAGGATCACTATCAGATCAGCTGGAGTCCCAAAAAAAGGAAAAACTCTGACCACAACCTCTAACCATTCCTTAGCCACATGCTGATTCGTCTTGCCTTGGGACCTCGACAGCCTATAACACTGAAACTCATGCAACGCGCTCAGTCGGTGTGCACCATCTGCTGGTGGTAATGCTGCCAAATGGGTAGTGGGACTGCCGGTACACCACTTGAAGGTGTTAATGTCGTAATAAGTCCTTATACCGAGGCCTCATCACTCAGTGGACACACATCATGTACTCTATCAACAATCCCGGCTGTCTATCTACATGGAATAATCCTGAAAAAATAGGTGTGAAGTGGTTTATAAGTTATACCTGGTGAGATGATTCAAAGACATCATAGGAATAACTTTTCCAAACACACGCAATCAGTGTTTTCTTGGACTGAATAAAAAATTAGAATTCTGTGTCCCGGTGTAAGGATACGTCAGTCACCGCACCAAAACAAGATTTCCAAAACTAAAAACCACACTCATAATAGTTTACGCAATTTCGACATTGAAAATATTAGATTCATTATTCATCAGTAGAATCAGCTCCTTTGATACCAATTTTTCATGACCCTTCCCATGGGGCCCGTGTCGTGACTACCGTTAGCCCGCCTTCTATAGTCTAGGGGCTGGCGACTAACGTTGGAAAAGTGCATCCCTAATAGGATTTCATTGCCTTTAAACATGTACAAGAACCTAATCCAAGAACACCACAAGAAGTCACCACGAGGTAAACTGTTGTAGTAAAAAGTGTGATGAAAGTAATGGGGACGGAATACAAGCCCAACTAGAATATACATGTACAACTAAAATAAAAAACAACTCCTAGATCATCCGATGAGGATCCTACCTGAAGGGTATGTAAAGCTCATGATTAGTAGTCACTGTGTCATATCACGTCAAATGGTCCACCTCTAAGCATCATCTAGTCCTGGGTCCCTCAACCTTGATCAAGGTTGTCTGTCATTTGCACAATACATAGGAAGGTTTAGGAATCTACCATGCATGGTTGAGTATAACAATACTTAGTTGATACCTCGATACCCCCGACGTTCTCCTAGAGTTCGACAAAGTAAAAACAACGAAGCGAGACCTCATCCACAAATCATGAAGCTACCAACAACCCTACTTAGGTATATTCCCATACATACAACTATGTTATCATTAATTACTCATCTCATATATGAGGTTACATAAGGATCAAAATTTTAAGCCATTTTCAAGATGACTCATGATGGAAGAATACCATTAAAGTAACACCACGAAGGTAACACAACAATGGAAAATGTACCACAAAGGTATCCCCATTAATGTAATAAAATGAAGTTAAACGTACCACAATGTAAACACCATGAAGGTAACATCATGAAGGTAAAAGTACCAAAAATTTAATGACTCGTCTCACACTAGGTATATAAATGATATGCAGAACTACAGATGATTAGATGTATATCTAGATCATATTATTCTTTCAAGAGGATCGGTGGCTGCCCCACATATGATCAATAGATGCTGACCCACACCAGATCGATAGGCATTTTACCACACAACATCAATAGACATTCACCCACACAAGATCACTATGAGCTAACCCAATTAGGATCAATAGATACTAACTGCCGTATGATTTATGTTTCTTTTTTATCATTGTAGCCAACCAGGAGATTCCCTCAATAATCACGATTGATTCCGAGAGGATATGATCCTTGAGCCACCAGTCGTACCTCAACCTCCACAATGTTCCGCGATGATGTATACCAAAGGCCCACCATGTCGTAAGGGTTCCAACACGATAGTTGTCGCATCAGTCAAACTTCCGGTCTGTGAATTATAATAGTACTTGTACTGAGGGCCCTATTGGATTTAGGTTCGATCTAAACAGGTTGTACGTTGAATTTCGCCAAATTTTAGGTGGACTATACCAAAAAGACAATCTTTCTCTAAGGATCCCAATTCAATAGATGATTCTCCAAACAAATGTCATGTTCACAAGTTATGGCTCTTTTGAAGATAATAGGCTTCGAAGGGTCCGGGTCTGGTCTGACCTGGTCAGACCGACTCGGACCGCTGGGCTGTGGACCGGCCCAACCAAACTGGGTGATGCAACCCACTAGGATGGAATGGTGCAACCCACATAGGGGTGCAGCCCACTGAGCTCGTGAGACCGAGCCCACAGAGGGCACGAACAGCTGGGGTCACGCGGCCCCGCTTGCGGAGGGCGCAAGGCATGCTGAAGCTGGCCCGCCACTGTTGGCACAAGGGGGGCTTCCTATTAAGAGTCAGAGCAGTAGCACCACGGGGCACAAACAGATCACCCGTGGGACCCACAGGGAGCTGGTCTCGACCCTCTGCAGCGGATTCTGGGTCATGGACACCTTTAGTAGTGTGCGACGGTGTGCTGTTGGCCTCCGCCAGCGGCTAACCGATGTGGGATGCCAATTTCCACCACACCTATATGATACGACCCTCTCTTTAATGGAGCACCATTTCACAAAACTTTGCCTTCCGTGGATGACCTGAGCTGGTCACTGTCTTCAACTATTGTAGCTGCGGTCGTGACTATATTCACCAATGGAGCGCGATGGAACACTACCATCTCTTACAGAGCTAGTTGTTATCGGTAGCCACCATCACCTGCCAGTGCTGCCATGTCGATGCTACGCTGTCGGTCTTCTATGTGTCACCAGGTGAGCTCTAGTGACCCATTTTTCCATTCAAAGGTACCAACAGACTCCCCGGGACACCGACTTATTCTCTAAACCCACTATTCTGGCTTCTTCCAAATTAAATAAATTTCTCACAAAGAACAACTGAAATTTCAAATAAAAAGGATGGTATGGGCTTTGTTTTTTGGCCCGTGAGATCAGTGTTAGCTTGATAGAAAACGATAGTATGATGATTCAACAACTCTTTAAATTAGACAAGAAATAAACCCTAACTCAAGATTGTGGGACAACGTCTACGTTTGATAAAGAGTCAGTGTTCGTCGGTTGATGATTCATTGGCACTCATCACCGCTAGATGGAATGGGTTCCTACATCTATGTGGTTGACATCATGATAAATTACCAGAACATTGTCGATCAATGAATCTGTTCCAATACACCTCCCCATGCTCCAAATAAATTCCATGGGGAAGAGGTGGGTAAAGTTATTGCGAATTTATGAGGTTTGTTTAATTAATGAACCTCCCAAATTCCAATGGAGATGTTACAAAGTTTGACGAATTATCCAATTAATGTCTTCACATGTCATTGGTCCAGCCACCACATCATGTATGTTGGAGGAAAAGAAATGAAAAGAAAAAAATAACTTTTTTATGTTGTCATTATTTTTAAAGTAAAATATCTAACTTTTTCTCCCAACCTACTGCGGTCAATGTAATTCATTCCTTAAGAGAATCCCATCGTTTCTGATTTAATGATGCCCTTCCATTTTTAGTGTATGTTTTGGTTCAAAATATAGAAAATACCCCTTCCTCATTTACTGAACGTACCAAAAAAAAGTTCAGAAATTCATTAAGGGCTCACTGAACCTCGGAATCACACATCTTCAATTTTCGTAGATGTCTCCATGGACCCATATATTTCCTAAATCCATTGCGATGATATTTATAAGGTTTTAATTAGAAATAATATTTTTTGAATGATGATAAATAAAAAGATAAATCAAGCTGATGATGTAGTCAAGATGAGTTCAATTAATGACACTATTATTTATATTCTAAAATTTAAACTAATTATTTTATTGTTCCTATTTTTTTATTACTCAATTATTTACTTTTATTAATGGAATTGAAGATGAAACAACACAACTAGTATATGGAGAAGATATTTGAAGGACGGTTTTGAAAGAATGGAGAGTACTTTTGAGAACGTCAATAAATATATATGGGAAAATGCTGAATCTGTTAAACATTTCAATGATTAAATTTCACATATTTGTTGATAATTTCATTGGTTTTTAATTTGATAAGGTTATAAGTGAAAAACTAATGTCTAAAGTTATCCACTCATTAGATAATATATACACCATATCAAATAATATAATTGAAGCTCGATTTGAAATGGAAAATTGAATATAATAATCATAAAAACTTACGAAATTTGATACTAGGAACATACTTTTGGTGTTTATGAATTTACACACTCTCTAAAAAATCATTCTTCTACATACACATCGGATCCTCCTGAATTTGGATTCTCTATAATAAATAATTATCAACGTCATTTATATTATTTTCGTTTTCTTACATTTTTTATTTCAATAATTTCATTGATACATTGTGTAACTTCTCTAAAGAATATACAAATGATAAAATACAATTTTATATAATACCATATCATATATAACCTTATGAAATTTCTCATATTCAAGGAAAATTGATTCATTTAAAAGTGTTCCACATTAATTAGTTTCTCCAACTCATTTTATGAGATCTTTTTAACAACTCAATTTCATTACCAATGAATCCCACATTGCATTTTATTCATGATCTATATAGGAATTTGAAAATATTGTCCAAATATGTATAAAAATATATTAATATCAACCTAGAAAAAATTTATTCATTTAATATTTAATTTCATCGTTGAAATAACTTACTAAATCCATGACCATACCGTCATAAAAAATGTGTATTGATTAATCACTAGAGGTATCATAATCAATAGATTTTTCAATAAACACAAAAAATTAATCATTCACAACATATGGTTATCCCTATTTCATAATTGGTATTTTTTTAGTTTTTTGAGTCTTTTACCTTCATATTTATTAGGACTTTTTAATAACTACTATTTATTATTTTATATCTATGTAAACAAAATTCTCTATAGTGGATCTTAAATACTCATTTTTAAAATGATTTATTGGTATTATGATAAAAGAAACATGGAATTCAGAACAGCTCTAACTAGAGTGAATCTAGCAATATACGATTCAAATTGAAACTACAGATATTATAATTATAGAAAAATAAAGGTTAATTATGTATGGCATTATAATTTTACCAAAGTATTATTTTTCTTTAAATATATTTTTCAACATAAGTCAATAATTTTCTTCCACCTATTAAGATGACAATTGATTGTTTTGGTTTTCCTAATCAGAAAACCATATACAATAATGGAGATATCGAAAAATATAGAACACAATGCATTTAAAAGTCTTAGATCTGATGTGGATACCCAAATCCTTACTATAATCATTCTTCACCGACTGAAGTAATATTAAATATATGTTTTCACATTAATTATATATGTTTTCTGAATGGAAATCCATTTTACTGTTGAAAATTTTACATAGGAGAATCTTTACTATATTGTTCATTTTAATAGGTATTTACACTATATCCCACAATCATAAGTCTCTCGAATGAAGTTGAACATCCCTCCCACAATTTTTATTGATGAAATACTAGTATTATATATCCCTATATTAAAATATATAATCTAATTTCTCATTAATGAAACATTGACTTCCATAATATTTCCCTAAAAATATATTAAAATGTTGTATCTATTTGACAACCATCTTCTAGAAATTATTAAAAATATATTAGTTGTTATTCTCTCTCTGAAATTCATTTTATGAAATTTCAAAATAATTTCTGTTTATGTTGTATACACATCGACCATCTATCAACCTTATTCATATATTTTATACTACTTTTGAGATATTATGTATCAGTTGATACTCATTTCATATTATAATTAAAATTATATAGATATTTTTAGATGAATTAAATTTATTTCACTCTTCGTCAATTAATAATGGTATTATTTTTTTGTGATGAATTATCTTAATCAACCCTTTTATTTAATAGAAATATTATTCTCTCCCGGATTCATTAACATCACTCTTGAAGATAATGAAAAAAAAATCAGGGGAGTTCTCTATAATTTCAAAAATGATGTCGTTATTATTTTTGGTGAAATTCTAGAATATATATAAATTGAAATATATATATTTTTGTATAAATGAGAATAATTGTTTCCATCACAAAATTTCTATATAAATATGTTAATCATTGTATCTATTAAAATTATATAAGTATCATTTTTGATTTCATTCCAAATTTTTTGTTGGATAATTAATATTAATCTCTTTTCTAATAGAAATATTTAGTTCCATCAACTAAAAAAATATCATAACTAATGAATAATAAAAATATATTCTAAAAATGTATGAAAATAATACAACAAATCCTATTATATGGTACATCTCATTAGAATCATGAGAGATTCATTAAAAATAGTAAACACTATTGCTTTAATTCTCCCCCTTAGCTATAACATCATTATACTTTTTTGTCTAAATCAAGGATCCAAATTTGAATTGTGATTTTTGAAAAACTAGAGAACTAAAATTCAAACATGCCTTATATTTATATATTTATGTAATAGAGAAAATTATCATTCAATCCTATATCTTTTTCTCATAAATTTATTCTTAAAATTGGTTTCCTAAATCTAAGACACGAACATCAACTAAAACATATAAAACCATCTTGAACATCTTTTTATTCATAAAATACAAAAACATTCATTATCTAATTTAATATCCATTTTTACTATCAATCATAATTTTAAAATATTCTCATTTAAAAATCACAATGAATTGAATTCTTATCCTCTTATATTAATCTTATTAGATAATCATTATCATAAAATTACTCAACGAATTATTTCATATTCATGATGTTTTGAAACTGAAATACCATCTCTAATATCAAATGATTTGGTTTTCTCTTCCATAATATAATTCCAGAGAATAAAATTTCCATTTCGTAAAATGGAAAATATTATCACTAAGTTAGATATTTTGCACAATCAAAAAAATATCCATTATATAAGAAGTTATTTTATGTATCGAGATGATCAAAAAAATGTGGTTGATGGATCTAGTAAATGGAATATGTGCTATCAAAAATATATAACCTCCTCAGAAACGTTACAAGGAAAAAGTCATAAGTTTTTCAATAAATGTATTAAATTTTTTTAAGACATTTGGATTTTTATTAAAATATTTATATAAATAAAAAATTAATTAAATTAAATAAAATTCTTATTATCTACTCATATGCCAGAATAATTATTAATAAATAAAAACATATCCCTTATCATAATCATGGGATGAAGTATTTTAAAACTCATGATGTCTAATGAAATTAATATCCTTAGGAAATATTTAATATTAATCAAATTATCATATTTATATCCCATATTCCATTATCCTTCCATCCAAAATTATTCTAAATCTACTATCCTAAAGGATTTTTCCACAATAAAAAAACAGTTTTTGGTGTTCTGAAAGCCTTATCAATCTCCTTAAAAACCCATCCTAGGGGCCTATAACATATAATGTACTCAACTAGAATATTTAAGGTGAATTAATAAAATATTATTCAATAAATAAAAACATCCATTATAATCCATCATTTATGTATTCTTATACATTTATTTCAACAACCATTAAGCAATGTAACCCATAAATAGATTCTCAAACATTAATTATAACATCATGATCCTTGGAACCCATTTCAATATTTATATATATAGATATTCAATCTATCCAAAAATATACATGTTAGTATCCAACATCATCAATTTCGTATGATATTTTTTAGACAATCTGTGTCATACCATCAACACATATCTTGAATCCATTACACCAACACAATCAATAATATTAATTTACAATTTTCTCAATATGTTGATTCTTCATACATTTACATGTGTAATCCATTCTGATTTATGATAGAAAAAGAATCACTTGTTTTAAGTTGTTGAATTTTTCATGCATCACATTAATTCCCCACACATTGTTTTGTTTATGCAATATTATCTTTAATAAAAAGAAAAATATATCTATAATAAATATATTGGTAATTTATTCCTTTTTGTAATTTTATTCTCAATCGATATTCACGTATTCTTGATGTGTTAATTTATTTATTAATTTTTTAAAGAAAACTGTTTTCATACCTCAATCCATTAACATTTTAAAAATTATAATTTTTCAATAATGATCTCTATTTAATGTACAATATTAATACATCTAACCAATTCATCAAAATTATTTATATAAAATATTCATAACATAATAAATATATGTGAAATTTTTTATTGTATCACTATTTTAATAAACCTACGTTACTCCCCATACATTAATTTGAACAAGATGAAATTCCAAAGATCATGGTATCTATCTATGCATATAGAAAGGGTCATTTTTTAATTTTAATGTATACAATTATTTTTTAGTATTCATGACATTTATTTCCTTCTCAAGTATATATCAAAGACTATAATTACATAACTTTGAACTATCACTTGATGTAATAAAAACGGTTGTCTTAACTGATATGTATTATCAGATATAAGGATCACCCTTCAACACCTTAGGGAACCACCATTGAATAATTTGCGATTTTAAATACACTATCATCATATATCATATATAGGCCAGGAGACATCTATCTGACCAACCAATATATATTCCTTCTTAATATTTGTATGATATTGAAAAAATTTACCATTATAATGTTTGAGTTCCTTATATATAAATTCAAATAATAGTTCCCTATTATCATAAGAGATTAATAATTTTTTAAAAAATACTTTATTGGTATTTATTGAAATATAATTTTTCATGAATCCCCCCTTTAATATTTACTAAATTAATATTCATAAATAAATGATCAAAGATTGTAATTTATAATTGAAACAGAAATTAATATTTTATTTTCCTTTCTCTAACGTTTTATGCATCTATGGTCCTTTTTAGTATATTCTGTGATCCTTGAAATATATTTTTAGGAATATATATTTTCAACACCACTATGATACCTGATTTTAACATATCTGTTTACCTTAGGTAATTGGTCATGATCCACATCACTCTTTTTATATTCCTGTTGAGTTAGGTATCATCTACCCTAAAAAATATATGCTATTTTTTTAATATTAAAGTCTTCCTTATATTTTATCAATTCATTAAACATAATATCAAAAATATAATTGAAAGATAATTTTTTTATTACACTTAGATTTCACAAAATGGATTCCATCGTATCTATAGACTTTTAAATGATGAAAATAAGATTGATTTCTATAATAAATTTATTAATTTATTATATAAATGGTATTTTTATGTTTTTATAATATTATAAAAATTTATATAGAAAAAATAAAAATTAATTTATCCATATGCAGAAAAATTAGTCTCTACATTAGAAATTCATTATTAAATTTTATTTTCTACTAATATATGTTCATTAATATTTACAAAACTATTTTAGTGATATTAAACTTATAGCTATAGATACTGACATTACATGAAAACAATATTATTTAAAATCCATGTTATTTCTCATTATTATTCTCCTAATTCAATTTTCATTATCATATCTTTCTTAAGACAAATTATCAAAAAATAAAGATCTCAGAAAAATTATCTTCCATTTATATATTTGAAAATTATCAAAAATGGTATCAATAATTTAATTCTATTACACAGAAATATTTTATGATATATTTCATGGTAAATATATTTTTATTGTTTAATAGGTTTCTTAATATTCAACAATATGATATAATCGAACTTTGATATAATATATATAACAATAATCAAAATGTGACTGTTAAAACATAGAACATAAAAATTTAGCTATATATAAGAATTAAAAAATTGTAAACATATCATATTGGTTTTAAATAATGAAATTTTATATATTTATTTCATAATAAATATATACTCAATTTTTTATTTATATTTTAGTCTTCAAAAATACATTGTCATCAAAAAAATAGTTTATTTGATTTTTCTCATTGATATTATAATTAAATTCCTACAAATGTAGATTTTTGTCTTTGAAAAGATATATAATTTTTCTAGACTCATCACATAAAATTTATATTACATTGATGTTTTTATATTTTTCTAAAATAGTAGAACTTTGAGTGAATTGTGATAATATTTATTATAATGATACCAATTTTATGGAATTATTATTACATATGAAGGAATTAATTTTATTTTAAAATATTGGATCATCCAATGATTGGTTAATGAAGTTAAAATAATATATTCTAAAATATAATTTTGAATTTTTAAACTCGGCCATTACTTTTTAGACACATATGACATTTTATTTAAATCAAAAATAATTATTGGGTCTTTAAATTTAATGGTAAAATTGGAATATTCTATTCGATTTAGGATTGTTTAGAAAGTATGATGACATTAATTTTTCAATATAAACAATAAAAATTTAATCCAAAATTATAACTTCATAGCAAGGATGAATTATTTTTACACATAAATCATGTATCTTAATAAAAACTAGTTTTCATGCATTGTGATTTCTTATATAAAATATAATTCCCTACACGTATAGAAATTGAATCTAATAAAATTGATTCCATTGTTTGAATAATGGTATAAAATTATTTTATAAATCATCTTTTATTTACCAATATATAATTATGATACCATGTAAAAATATTTATGTTATCACAGTTATGGTTAATTTTTTTAAATTTTTTTACCTAGTATAGATGAAGTAAGATATGTTTAGAACGTTACTAAATGTTATTTATTGATTTTATTTTTACCACATAACTTATCTGTGTGTAATTTGGTCTGAAGTTTTACCACATGACATTTTTATGATGTCTCCAATAATAATTCTTTAAAATAATAAAAAAAATTCATTACCATCACTTAAAAAATAGACCATACTATTATACATTATTCATAATGTTTGAGCATGCTAGATCAAAAAAAAATTACCTTAAAAATTCATTGTTTCTTTTTAGACTTCTTATATCTTAGTAAATTTTCAATATTCCATATTTTAAATGTATATGGTGTAAGAAAAAATAATCCGTTATATGAAGAGTTATTTACCATAACCATGTACATTCAATTTAGTTTCTTATACTATCCCCATTAAATATATGATATAAATTATAAAAAAATAAACTAATAATAATAAAAATAATATATTTTTATGTTTATGATTTAATAACCACTATACACTTACTTTCCTTTATATCAAAAAAAGAAAACATTTCCCCTGTGAATGAATGGTGTACCACCTCTATGAAGGGGTGCATTAAGTTTTTCATCACTAATATACTTTTTTAGTAATAATGATGTGTTTCATAAATATATATTCTATTTATTTTATTATTATATATATATGATGAATTATTAATTATTTTTCTTTCATTCCAACCATCTAAAAGATAAATCATCACTCATGCGTACATTTGGACTACCATCTTCATGAAGCGAAAAAATTTATTTTTCATCACTACCTTACTTGAATAGTCATTTGAGTTTATAAAAATGTTACATTAATTAATATTGAAATTATTAATGTTCTAGAGATAATGTTACCATGATCAATGTATAATGACCAAGACCATTTAATTGGAACTGGAATTGAAAATGAAGCAACTATCACATGAAATGGTGAATTTATTGTTGAATTGTAAATAAAACAGTGAAAATAAAATATAAGAATAACAAATATTCTATGATATACATCCTAATATTTTAATTATATATG
The DNA here is from genome assembly GCA_963277665.1 of Viscum album. Classification (NCBI taxonomy): domain Eukaryota; kingdom Viridiplantae; phylum Streptophyta; class Magnoliopsida; order Santalales; family Viscaceae; genus Viscum; species Viscum album. The sequence continues at coordinate 1,183,896,262 of OY728159.1, forward strand.
TATAATAAGTACTTATTTATTATACATTAGTTTAAAAAATATATGATGTGATATGATACTTGAGGTAATGGCTTTAGTTTTAAATATCATTTTAATAGAGATTATTTATTTTTTTAATTTTAATTGATATCAATTATATGATCATTATATAATGTAACAACTAAATTAAATTAAATGATCAATATTTATATAATTTTAATTTCATAGTTCCATTTTATTCACATTAGGTAGTCAAATTTTTAGAAATTTATTTTATGAAAATTAGACTTTCTTTCTCCTCTTTTGGAATGGAATCCTTCTCCTCTATATCGATGTTATTTAAAATTGTTTATATTTTCATACTATTATAAATGTATTTTTAATTTCAATATAACATGTGATTTATTATGTCTAAAATTTTTGATATATAATTATCTTGATATTGATTGAATGAGATAAATTTTACAAAAGTCATGAATAGAAATTTTGTTGTTAACGATTATGATAAGGACATAATTTTGTATACTCAAGACCAATCATCATTTTTATGTTTAATTTATAAGTTTCCATCATTAATTTAAATAAATATATAATATTTTTGAAAAATTATAATTTTATATATTTTATTTCTAAATGAAATGTTATTTTCATCATGACATATTCTAGTAATCATATAAAGGATGTTTAGATATATTATAAAACTAATTGATTTTACTTATGATTATATGGGATATATTCTATTTTCATTTAACTATTATTTATCTATAGTTTATATTATTGTTATGATGGTACTTTTATGTAAAATATATCATTGGGTATTATTTGATGATATGATGAGTTATATATGATCAAGCGCGACACATATGAATTGATTATTACTATGTGATGGTTGTGTTAATTATTTATATCTAATGAATTATGAAATATGATGTTGATATCTCAATATTTTATGATTATACATGTGGCCCTTAAATCATATATACTTGATTATATTTTGATATTTGATTATGATTTCTCCTAGAAATTAACTTATGAAAATTCATGGACATGAATATGAATATATATCATTACATATTCTTATGTGACTATTATTGCTTCTAGATATTCCGACCAGATTATGTGGGGAAATTATTGTGAATATCTTTGTCCAATATATAATTATGACTTATTATTGGGTTCCTACTTTCCTATTTTTGGAATCATTAATGATGATTACTTATTTTTATTTATTCTTAATCATGGGCCAGGATAAAAATTTATTTTGATGATCATGAAGAATGATTTTCTTTTAATAATTTTTTTATATTTATAATTTATAATTTTTGATGTTATCATAAAATTATGATATCTTTATACTGTTGTGACCACTATTTTATTTTTTTACCATTACATATCATGATATCTCACCCTTCCTAATGTTTACCTACCCTAGTAGATGATGAGAGGTTCTGAAAATGATTTGTATAGAAGTGTACTAATATAAATATCTTTATAATATATATTTAATTTATTTTTACAAATAAATTGATTGCATGTCTAGTATTAAAATACAATTGACTTAAAATGTCCCTAAACATGTATAATTTTGATATGTATTTAATATTCTTCTAGAATTATGTAATATCATGCATTTTTTTTTCAGGTAACCTCAGTTGTTATGAAAGGTGGTTATAGTTATTTATAGAAACTTGGATGAAATAACAGTAGTGGGAATAAATAATATTATACAATAATTAGGATAACATCATACACCTTTGTAATTAAACGAGTGTAGTTTTCCTTGAACTTACATTCCAAAAATTTTAATGGAATGTAGACGTGGTTGGTAACAAATACAGTTAAGGTTAATAAATCTAAAATTATTTTATAGAATATTAAAATAATTTTCCCTACTTCAAAATAAGTTGGCATAATACTAAACACAATGTTAAACACTCTATTGGGATATTCATTGGTTAATTAAAATTTTTATTATATACTGCTAGGATAAATTTATATAGACACTAACCATGGATGAACTAGGACATACCAACGACTAATAATATTTAAAATAAGGTTTCATAATTTAATACAACACATGAATGATTTTTAATAAAACATAGACTATTTATTTTGTCTCAATATATTTGTTTGGTGTTTTTGGTTTTAGTTAGTGGATGTATCTAGAAGGAATCATTCAAATAAAAAATGTGCCCATCCTCATGAGAAGCCAAATGAGTTTTAGTTGGGATGTAATATATTATGAATATTATCACTTAAATCAGTCAATTAGTAAACAATACAATAGACCAAAATGATCTTCGGTATGCACCATGGTGGTAGAAACATTCAGTTGAGTTTAATCTACAACATCCATCCTCTATACATTGGTATTATAATCCACTAGTTTTTGAGAAATAGGTCAATTTAATGGATTATATATTTTCCATTATCCAATGATCAAACAAGGATAATGTTTTCTTACTGATCTAACACTTATAAAGTCAATCTTGTCAATGATTGTGTCTTAACAAGAACAAAAGGAAAGAGAAATTAACAAACACATTTGAATGGAATGTGTTTAATAGTGTTTTTATAAATAAATTATTTCCTAGAACTCATAGAACTATGATATAAATTAAATATTTATATCATAAGAAATGGGTAAAGAATCCATCAGTAACGTGGAAGAATACAGTATAAGTAATTCATGGTATGTCATCTTCTTTAATATCAAGCCTATGATAACAATTGATTTACATTTTAGTATTATGAAACCATTTTATTGAAGGTCCTTATCCTTAATATTATTAATTAAATAATAATTTTTTTAAATATTCATTGAACATTTTAATAGAGATTGGGAAATTAATGTATTCTTATGGTGTTAGTGATGGAATGTGAATAATATAAGTTCAAGAAAACTGGAATACTAAATCCTGTTGAGGGAAAAAATCTAATAATCATTATTCATAAAATGTTGGGGAAAGAACTCAAGATATCATTTGAATGGAATTAAGAAAATATTCACTTATAGAAACGATATCCTTTGAGGATGTGTCTATCAAAGAGGGATGAAAATTTTAGAGAATATAATATATGAGAAGACGGATTCCACGAATAAATTCTAATGCTTCCCAAGCAAGGTGACTGGGTATTTTGGGAAATGAATTTTTAATCTCATAGCTATTGAGTATGATAGGTCTCAATACCCCCGTAAGAACGAGGATAAATGGAATGACTTTTTATTACCATGAATGTGGGTTGTGAGAATAATGTAGTGAAAGGAACACTCACAGTCAATTATAGATATACAAATGTATTATTTAATTATATATATGTGAAATAATTTATATAAGATTAATTTTATAATATTATTAAACCTCGACCACAAATATTTGATATTTATTTGGTAGTAAAAACAATAATATAATGATAATAAAATCTCAAATTTTTACATAATCTATGATAAAATTATGTTGTAATGAACTTCCAAATAATATTTTGATACTTCCTCTAGTAGAATTGCATGTGATTTGGGGAACAAATTTTCTTTTTCTATATAAATCACATATAAATTTTGGGGTAAGGGAAGACCATATTTATTTTATTAATAAACTGTTGATTATTATTTGATTTTATGATGAATATTAACATCCAATAGACGTTAATTCTATTAAATGAGATTTATTCATACTGATGAGAGATATTTATTTGAATTAGGTTGCATGAAACTCTAAATAATAGATATGAATCTTGTTTTGTATTATTATAATGTTAATCTAAAAGGAATTCCCAATAATCCCCCAAATTATTTTGTTGTGTATTTAATTGAATTAATTCCTTATTATATTTTTTTAATGAATCCTTATAGAATGTAACCAATTATGTTCTATGAAATAAAGAAAGAACAGTAGTAAAACCTTTATAAAGGATTCATACCATCACCTACATCACCATAGGGTGCACCAATTCTTTTTTTTATGAAGAAAATTGGGTCAGTGCATCTTTTTATTTTTTCATAATAATTTCGATATCACTATTAGGAAAATTAATTCCAAATTAATCAACTATATAATGATAAATAAATTACAATGATTAAATTTCATCATGGATACCATTAATTGATGTTAAATTTAATGACCCAAGAATTAATAATTAAATTTTCTTTTGTTGAATTAAATGTATTTATATGAATTATGGTTATAGAAAACTCATTCACTTCAATTTTTTACTATAATTTATCATATTTAAAAGAAACGTTAGGAACCATAACCCTTGAACAATGATCATATTAGTAGTTTAAATATGGGGTTTTGAAAAATTCAATTTATGTAGCCAAAGGAAGTGATGGACTCAACCAGCATGATCATACACTATGAGGAAGATTTTATAGAGATTTCGAGGGAGATAACCTCATTGTGATTTTACATATACCCACGCCAAGCTCATATCCAACAATATAATCATGAGTGAATCCATTTAATTGAGAATTTCGTTCTTATAGAGACCTTGTTTGAAATCATTTACACCGAATGACCCCATGAAAGTCTCACTAGTGCGTACCTTACCATTGGGGAGTCTCCTAGTGTAATAAAGGGATATGTTTCAGGACACTGATAATATGAATATGTATATTTTAAAAAATAATGAATATATTTTCTCTTTATTAATGTTAAATTATAAATTATTTTTACTTTCATTTGATAATGTACAAATTATATTTTTGGGTAATAGGTAATTTCAATGAAGACATTCCATTAGAGAAATTATTTATTTTTTTAAATAAATTATATATTAATAAATTATTTTATTAAATATTATTTATTAAATATAGTTCAAAATATTATTTTAGAGTAAAATATATGTTTTATAATTGATTGAAAATAGTTACTCTAAAAACCCATATTTTCTCAGAAATTGTGAATTATTATTTTTATGTGGAAAATATAATATTATGAATATTATAAAGATAAAATAAATATTAAATTTTCAATTAGAACATCATAATTATTCAATAATGAATTTTTCTTAATTTCTATAGGTATACTTTTTGTTGGATAAAACCTAAATATTATATAAATACTAATTTTTAATAAAAAATGATAATAAAAATATAAATTATTTATTAATATATAGGGTATGCATGACCAACTATTTTTTACCCATTACAAATGTGTTTTTATGTTTATTTGATTAATTTTATTATGCCTTTATAAAATCTCTAAAAACATGAATATATTTTAAGGTTTTGAAATCATTTCATTAAGAAAATGATAGATATCCATATAAAAAACTGTAATATTTCAATAAAATAGGGAATTTTACTTATAAAACAAAAATAAGAACACTATTTTTTAGAATATATGGGAAAATACATGGGAAGGGTTTTGGTTTTTATTATATTATTATATGGAGTCCAAAACATATGTTTTATAATTAATAAAGAACACTCCATTCTTTTTATATTAAAAGCCAGGTACTATCATCTTCCTCTCGAATAAAAACCCATGGATAAAATCTATAATCTACCCTACCTTATTTATTTTCCTCCAAATGTTCCCGTATGCTCTTGATAATCAAATCAAACAAATTTTTAATAACACTCTCAAGGAAATTGATCTCCCACACTCCTTTTTATTGAAGAACATATTTTACATGGTTCCACGTCATTTATATTTATACGTGATGGGGTATGTCTTTCTAAATCCCTATTAAATCACCTTTCATATTTAAAATTAATTAGAGAACCCTTTCAGTCTCATTAATCTATCCCATGAACCGTTATGTACACACATTTCCTTACCAAAATTCAAAAAGGTATCCTTTATATCTCATCATTATTAATTCATATTCATTATCTTTTGAATTTTATATCCATTTACTAATTTTGGGATATGCTCTCCCATATTACAATGACTACCCCTATGATGTATAAATGTTGAGTTACCCTTTTCACTACCATTAATCCCTCCCATGAACACTTATATAGCCTTGTTATGTTGTAAAAACATCATCGTGATTTCATATTCTGAACAATTATGTACTAAATACACATAACTATTTATTATCAATGGTGTTCCACACACCTTGATCATGGAACACATTATAAAGAAAAATTATTAAATATTTTATAATCAATGTCGAACACTTATGAATGTAAATGGAATGAGTGTGATGGGTTATCCTAGATTTATACAGTGCTATAATTAATTGTGTAATGTTTTAGACTGATGATACATCCTTAAATGAACTATATTGTGAACATAATCATCATATGAATTTTTCTACTTTTTTCTTTTTGTTTATCCTTAAAATATGATTACGATTCCAGGTATAATATTGCTGCCACATTTTTACTAGTAACATTTAAGTAATCATTTAATAAAATGTGTCATTTTCATGATTATGATTATCACCACTTTTATTTTCCAATTTTAAACCTATTGTATAACATGTAATACATTCTTCATGTTATTACTTATTAATACCCATACCATTAGTTATAGATCTCACATTTGTTTTGTATGTACCTAGGTTTACATTAATGTGTTAAGTTTGTTGGAATTATTTGAGAATCTTAAGGATGTTTTCAATAATGGTTATATATTCTATATTTTCTGTTGTTATGTAATGTCTCGAATTGTTAAATACACTATAATTCTTAAACATATATTTTTCATTATGTGTAATGTTATGTAATAAATCATGAATTAATATGGGATAAATAAAAGTGTTTTTATAGTTTGTATCAATGAAAACATTAGTTAATTTTGGGATTAGGATTAGAAAACTCTATAAAATTAAATAGGGTAAGAGTAAACATAAAAAGACATCCCTAAATTTTGGTAATGTATTGTATACTTGGTTTCCAAAAAAATACATCATTGTCATGATTATATTGGTGTATTTGGCTCTGCAATTTATGTAAAATGCGGTAAATCCAAAAAAAAAACTTTGAAAAAAACTCGACCAGGAACAGGTGAATGAAAATGTGTTATTATGTACACCTTGTCTGATAGCCCCATGGAATATGCTTTGGTAAATTTAGAAGCACAATATGAAACATTGTTAAGGAAAAAATGCACATAAGTTTCTATGTTATTAAATAGATATTGGATAACATATATTGAAACTTAGAAATTGATATGTTATATAAATACATTTTATTTTATAATTTATCCATTTAATGATATTAGATTACAATTTATTCATTTAATAAATGGAAAATTTTCATCCTTCATTATATTTTGGATGATGTAAATGGTTATAACCAAATTCAAAAAATATAAGTAGGGTTTTATTCTATAATTCAATGCATTATTTCATATCATGAATGTTTATTAGAATAATTCAAACACAACCATAAAGCATTTAAATTATGTTATTGTTGAAAATAACTAGTGGGTAAATTAATGAATCCTAAGAATATAAATCATCACATGTATAAATTTGTGTATGGAACTTACCAAAAAACCTATTTATACACCATGTTGTGTAATTTTATGCAATTTAGGGTCTGGATTGGATTTACCATGATAGATCTATAAAAATTATAGCTAAATGGTAATAACATTCTATATCATGAATCATTCTTTGATTTTGAAAAAATTCAATGAGAAGGATGTATATTATTTATTCCCAACATCTCAATAATAGATATCATTTGCCTATGAGAATGTATATCAAGATAAAAGTATTAAATTATAAGAAACTAATCCCAATATATGCATTCCCATTATGAGATTATTTGAGGATGTTTTTTCAAATGAATTTTATGGCCTTCCTCATAGCCGTGAGGATGAAATTTCAATTGATCTTGTATAGGAAGAGTTACTATTATCTGAGACTCCATAGTGACAGGTTTTTGTGGAAATTTTGTAGATTAAGAAACAAATATCATAGAAAATGGTAAATGGTTTATATAACCACGTGCTTCACATTAGCATGAACTGGTCCTCCTCATCACGATGAATAATGAGTAAATGCACCATTGAATTGATTGTCATCATCTAAAAAATATCCCAATAAATAAAAAGTATCATATACTATATATTTATTACTCATTTGATCATATATTTTTATAAAACTATTATTCTATAGTGGATCTTCAGTCATGGTATTGTCATGTAAGGGTATATAAGGCTGATATCACCAAGATTTTATTCTGTACAATATACTCGAATGGTGAGTTCATAGTAATTCCCTTATAAATATATAATTATCTAGAAATATTCAAGGAATTTGGGAATAGTGTTTTTAGATATTTCAAGAAAAAATGTAGTCTTTATAGATGAAATTATTTTGTACTAAAAAATAATGGAGGAGCATGAGGGTCATTTAATCACTGTGCTAAAGACAATTTGAAAGGAGATGATTTTTGAAAATTAAAATTTATTTTTGTTTTGGTTGAATAAAATATCATTCATGGGTATTATTATCACAAGTAAAGTTATGTCTACGTACCATTGAATGGTGGATGAAATTTATGGATGAATGAGGCTAACATGTGCGATATAAATTTGTAGATTCGTTCAAATAGTTGGGTATTAGCAATAGATTGTGAGAAAATGTTCATGATTTTCAAACCATATAACCATGATAACATTGATGGGATTAATCTTTTTTTTTGTAATAATATATTCAACGAGAGAATAGTTTAGTTAATATAATTCTTATCAATGAACCTCTACTTATTCTACCAAAATGTGAATAACTTTTCATGGTGTATATCAATTCATTGAACAAGGTATTGGGTTGTGTGTTAATGAAGGGGGAAAAGTGATAGTATATACAACATGGAAATTAAAATTTCATGAATATAACTACCCAATACATTATTTAGAGTTGGATGTTATGACATATGAGTAGAAAATACAGTGATATTATCTTTTTTTAGAATTATGAAATATAAATGTATCACAATATCCTCAAGTATATATTAACATAGGAAGTGATAAATATGCTGCAGTCACAATTTATATAGCTAATTAATGACTATGACTCCTTGATCCTCTATCATAATTGGATAGAGAATAAAGTGTAAGATAATCTATGTTTAAAGGATCCATGAAATATATTAGTAATGATAATTGATAATTATCTTACCTTCTGGAGTTGAAAATTATGGGCATGGTAATCATATTGGAAGGAAGATCAAAAATCGTATCACAAATTATTTCTCAACCATATCTATTATAGAAGATAAATGTTGATCAAAGAGATGATGTGATAATTATGATGAATTTGGAAGTTATAAGAAAATGTAAATCCTCATAGTATAAAAAATGAAGAAGAAATTGTCATATTAGGGTCAAAAATATGTATACAATCCAATATCTAGTTCAAGAAGAAGCTTCTTGATGATTTAATTAGATTGACATTCTCCATCCATCCAGGAAGAAAAATTATTTATGTATATACATTAGAGAACTATTTCTAGGACTATATGTCAATGTAGATTGAAAAATATACATCATGGTACAATGTATGCCAAAAGTAGAAGGATGAAAGGAAAAAATCATTGGGGATTCTGCAACCATTACACAAACCAACATGGAAACAGAAAAACATAAACATGAATTTTTAAATTATTCATTATAAGAAATCAGTAATAAATAATTTCATATGGGTTTTGGTGGATAATCTTATAAAAACTTCAAAACTCTTTTAAATTCTACATCACTTCTCACTAAAACAAATTAAAATGATAAACATTACATATGTGGTGAGGTTGAATGGCTCACCACTATGAATATTATCTAATTTAGATCCCATATTTACCACTATGACTTGGAAGAGCCTATATCATTAGCTAAATATAGAGTTAAACTTCAACATGAATTTTCCACCTCAAACTGATGTCCAATCTGAATGAACTATGTAGAGAGTAAAGTACATGTTAAGACCATTCTCAATTTATTTCAAAGGAGGGTGTGATAAACATATTCATTTGGTCATGTCCTCACACATCGATAATTTACCTTTAATTATAAAAAATGATCTCTGTGAAGCCCTTTATTGGATGAGGATCACAACAAATACATTCTTCGATGTTTTTGGGTAATGAAAACTACTTTTTACCGAGATGGACAAGTAAATGACGGAAAAGGTCAATACAATTCTGCAACACATCCTGGATTCTCGTAGTTTAAAAAAATGGACTTCCAACAATAATTGATGAGACATCGAGTCTGCGAATGGAGATAAATTATTCCTTTTAATATATAAATTGAACAAAGACTTGTGTTTTATGAAGAAGGGAACAATTATTCAAGATGCATCAGTCCCCTTGAGATCCTCAATCGCATTAGAGCAGTGGACTATTTCCTGTCATTACCTACAAAGAAATTTCAAGTACATTAAGGGTTCAATGTATTCCTATTTAGGAAGTAAATATAATACCACAAACATGTAATCAATAATGTGGTGGAACCATTTTATAATGATCTTTCACATTAGGAGAATCGGGTGAAGGAAATAGATCGTAGAGACAATGTTCAAAGAAATAAGACAATGCAACTCTTTAAGGTGATATACAAAACCCAAAAATTTATAGAAGAGGCATGGAAACCATAGGAGGTGATGAAATAGAGTTACATCCGTATTTTGTTATTGTGTTAAATGAATTTTTTTTGGTGGAACATCATATGGGGTTATGTATGTAACAAAAAAAGCATTTATAATTAAAATTCCAATTGTATTGGAATTAAATGACTTATTCAGAATAAGGGTAATAAAAACAAAATCAATTTTCATATTTTATTATATCCAATCAATTAAAAAAATATTAATAATCACAACCATTGATAATATAAAATTTTAATAGGGATCATATAATTAGTATAAATATAGGGTTTTTTCAAATACAACTGATATAGAAAAGGAATGTTATTACCTCATCTGGAATGAAATTACACTATGAATCTTATTTATCGGAGCTTATAGAGGATATAAAATCACATTTATTTTACTTTCACCAACCTGATCTTTATATCCAATAAGTACAACTTGAGAAATCCCATTTATGGGAGAAGCTCAAGATCATCGAGAACACATCAGAAACTATGTTTCCCGAACCACCACTCACTGTCGGAAACCATACCTCTAGGGAGTTTTGTTGTGTAATAAATGTATAGATATAATGAAAAAAATAATATTAATTTTTATATTATATAGAATAATTACTGTTTTTCTCCTTATTATTGTTAATTTATAAATGATTTTAATTTCAATTTGATAAAATAGAAATTATATTTCATTGTATTTTGTAATTTCATTTAACATAACCATTTTGATGAAATAATTTATTTATTGAAAAAAATTATATTTTAATAAAATATTATTTTAAAATATATTTTATTGCTTATAGTTTATAACATAATTTTATTAGGTTAAAATTTATTTTTATAAGGGTCTAAAAACTGTTATTGTAAAAAACACAACATTTTTAAATAATTGTAAATTAAAATATTCAAATTCATAATTAATATATTAATATAATAATTTTCATAAAATTATTATAATTTTTGTAATCATAATTTTAAAATTATCCAATTTGAAATTTTTCATATTTTTCTAAGACTGTCTAGATTTCAGGTAAATTTAAAATTCATTTTAAATATACATTGAGTATTATGATATCATAATGTCCAAAAAATAATGTAATAAACATTATAAAGGGTATCCATAAACATATATAACTTTTCTATTTATATTTGTTTTAACTTATTTTTATATGATTTTTCTTATAAATCCTTTTTGAATCCTCCAAAACCCATAATATATTTAATGTTTTCAAATATTTACTTTGTGAACATGACCCATTTCTATACAAGAAATGGTAATATTTTAATGACCTAGAAATTTTTCAATATTAAATTAATAAATACACTCCCCTTTGGTATAATCCATGTGAAAATAGATTTTATGTATTTTGATATTGATTACATTAGTATATATGTATCAAATTTCAATGATTTGAGAATAATAAACACTCCCCTCAATTTTCCAATATAAACCATCATATACTTCCATTCCACTCCTCTCAAAAACCGTGGATAAATTTCATACCACATAACCTATCTAAATTCCTCCCAAGGTAACCTTAAGCCCCCCAAGATGCTCGTCCCAATCATTTTCATCCACATTTTCAATTTAAGGTATCATCCTCAATTCCTTTTAATCAAGAACCACTTTAATGATATTCCCCTTCATTTATATTTTTTCATGATGTGATATGTCTTTATACATAGATATTATAGATTTTTTTTATTTTAAATTTTATTTTATACCTCTTTTACCCTCATTAATATATGCTCTGAACCCTTATCTACATCTGTTTCCATGTGATAATTTAGTTAGGTATATTCTTTATCTCATAAATATTCAAGAGGATTTATTATCATATGCATTTTATATCCATTAATTAATTTTTTTATATTTTCTCACATATTCCCCTTTCTAAGCCTTAAACTAATAAATTATTAGAAAATAATTTTTCTCTCATAAATCCCATCCAAGAACATTTTTACAGCCAAATTATTCTTCCAAAATATCACTTCAATTTCCCATGAAAAAAAATTTGTTTAGTGAATACCCCAAACCACTTCCACTCAAGGGTGTTCCCCTTTATGAACATATACATCATTTATTGGGGAAGTATATGTATTTATTATAATCACACTGATATTGGAATAAAGGATGATTGGAATGATTCCGTATTTTTCTATCTATGTGAAAACTTATTAATGTGAATGATATGAAATTGAATGGTACGACTAAAATTATATAGCGCTTAAATGAATTGGATAATGATTTATTATCATGATACATCATAAAAATGATTAGGGAGTGAATCTAATACATCATGATATTTCTTCCACCATTACATATTTCATATTATCCTTGAACTATGTTTTTGATACAACATTTAATATTGTAGCCACATTTTCCCATGATGAATTTAGGTTATCATTCTCTATTATGCTTCATTGTCTTTATTTATGATCCTCAAAACATTTATGCCTCATTTATATTCATACTACCTAACATTTAATAGATTATTCATGTTATACCTTGTTTATTCCATTACTGGGATTTATTTCTCAACCCTTTTATAGGTATCTCCCCAGGTTGTCCCATGCAGTTTTACTTATGATGGAATCATATGAGGATGTTAAAGACATTTTCATCAATAGTGATGTACTGACTATTTTGATTAGTTATGTATTGTAACTAATTCACAAAGTCACTATAATTTTAAATCATCCTAGTTGAATTATGTGTCATATTATGTAATTAGTCATAAATTAATTTTCAATAATGACAATTTCTTTCATTGTAAAGAGTACTGAAATATGGTATAATTTAATCAATAAATCATATGGTCAATAAGTATTTATTTTAATTAATTTGGACCAACTAATTATTCTATTATCTTCATGTATGTAATAAATATAGTATTTTGAGATTAATTTCATCTGTTTGTAGTAATAATGATAATTATAAATTAATATATATTTAAAGATAATGGAAGGGAATGAAGATAATTTAGAAAGAAAAATGAAATCATTGTGTAAGGAGAACTTGCATTATGAATTTACAAAGTGTGAATTATTTTATGATTAGGCTTCATTGTTGGATAATACAATCACAGGGATAGGTATATTAGTAGATACATCATAGATGAAATTTATTTAACAATGGGACATATTAACTACTCTCAATGTGATATATAGTTTTCATTTATTGATAGAATATTACAATTTTATGAATAATTTTCATGCTTATACTATCCACAAACCATTTTACATGGAAGAGATCCATGTTCTTATGGACAAATAGATGTGATGAAACGTTTAGAGAATTAGAAATAATATTTTTATGAGGACCATTACTAAAATTACACTTTATTAGAGATGCATTTGTGATATATGGTAATGAATTAAGGAATGGACATTGAGGATTCCTCATGTATAATGATATGTTGATATCATATTCCTCACGTAAACTAAAATCTAGAGAGAATGTAGAGACCCAAAGCTTGACGTACATAGATATTACATTACTTTTTCGGAATATATAATACATAAAAATAACTGACACACATGGACCGTAATAGTTTAGTGTCTTTGGAAACTTGGAACGTAATCTTCTAATCGTTGTGAAAGATCTTCAACATCTCCCATAAAAATCTTCCACATTTTGTTTCCTTACATAAACCTTTCTTTTAATCGTGGGGGAAATAAAACATAAAAACGGTGATCTCTAATGCTTAGTAAGGGTAAGAATGGATAAAATAAAACATACCATATACATTTTAACATGAAAACATGAACATAATGTTTAAACATCAAAATCTTGAGCAACGAATTAAAACATGGAAGTACATAAGGCATAGATCATAATGAAACATAAATCATGATAACATAGCATGGAAATAAAACATGTAATTGTGGCATCCATTAAGCACATGTAATGATTTCCATAGTAGCCAAGCCATTGCTGGCAAGACCATCTTAGTGGACAAAGTCCCTTTCTGAATCGAGTTCACTCCTCTTCCAGTCCTGTAATACTGAACCAGATTAACTTACCGTTCCAGCCATGTCTATCTCATGAGATATAAATCTTTACCCAATGCATTTGAGGGATATATAGGTCCCACCCATCTCATAATGAAATAATTCTTACTTGTGGCACAAAATAATCATACATCATTCATAATAACCCAATAAATAAAATGGGTTTCATAAACATCATCCCATCATTAAATAATCCATATAAAAGAAATGGATATCATTTGATAATAAGAAAACTGAAACCATGTAAATCATAGAGACTTTATACATGAACCATACACATATGAAATAATATAATCTTATATGGGAAATGGTTTTGATAAAACACTTGAAATTAATTCTTGAGGAAAATATCCTTTCTTCTTCAAAATCAATTTCTTTTCACAAAACCTCATGAAATTTTAAAAGAAAAAGATTTTGTTGAAAATAGCCCTGAAATATTTTCGAGGAAGCTTCAAGAAAATAAGGCATTATAAAACCGTAAAAATACTTTCATTTCGTATAAATTAAAAATAACATTATCCTCGTACTTTTGTCAGAAAAGTCAAAAAGTACATCGTAGAGTAAACAAAAGAAAGATTCCTTCCATACCATGGGGTAAAAGTCAAAATGGGTAAAAAGGAAATTAAACATACATGAAAAAAACTTTTATAAAACATGGACATGGATGATAGAAATAACCCCAGTAAATACTTACGAATAAGAAATCTCGGATAAAAAACAATTGAGAATGCAACATTGTCCCTTACCTTAGGTCTGATATGCTTCGTACGTATCTGAACCTCCTCTTCTTTGAAGCGCCTCTTTGAGACCTCCTTTTAGGGAACTAAAATTAATCTTTGAAGAATACCAGGACCTCTAGGATGTTTCTAGGGAAGTGGAGAAGAGAATTTTGCAGGGTTTGGCCGAGCGTGAAGGGTCAAAGTTGTGTCAGGAAGAGAGGGAGGAGGTGCCCTTTTATAAGGGAGGAGAGTGGCACCTTTGGAAATCTTCAAAATATTAATTTATAACAAAACTAAACCCACTTAAAAACCTCCAAAAATGACTCATATTCAAAAATTAGATGAGATAGGGTTGTAATCTCATCACACAATAAAATTTAGACATGTTAGGAAATTATTTTAAACATTATCAACTTGATTTATCCTTATTTAATCAATTTAATTTTATTTGTGGTAATAACACTCTAAATTTTAAATTGTAACAAATAATTACTTATTTGTTTTTAATTTTACATAATTGGTTGCTTTATAACATTCTAGACCATATAATGTTAAATTTATAATATTTAAATATTTTTTTGATTTTTAAACATTTTTATAATATGTTATTCTTATAAAATAACAATAGTGTCAATTTTGACACTATTCATTTATTTGAATTTAAATAAAATATATACAAAAGATATGTTCGAACTAAAAGATTTAATATATTCATAAGAAGTCATATTTATCTATTAAATTAGTGGATCACATTAATTAGTTCATATAATATTTATTTTATTATTTTTAAAACCATATATTTGGTTTATCTCTAAATAAAATAATTACTACAACATTTGTTTATAATTATTTAATATACTTATTTGTTTCATAAAAATGAAAAACAAAATTAAATGATGAAGATAAATCTATTAACTTTCACAATAAAACTATTACTCGAATTTATCATCTTAAAATCACATTTTTTAAATTGTTATATTTATTAAATTATGAAGGTGACAACTTTGGCGTCATTTAAAATAAAATAATATAAGTGTCATAATCGCTTTTATAAGGCTCCAAATGGTAAAATATTGGACCATTTGATGATTATGGTTTATATTTACGTGACCAATATGTTTATGTCAGGGTTTTGTGCCTTTTATGGTCACTATTAGTTTAATAAAAACTATATTCTTGATTTTTCACAAGATAAACAATTTCTGCATCACTATTGTGTCAGAATTAATGAAAATTACTTAATCCCTAAAAATTATAAATAAATTCATATGATGTAGATAATTTTATTATATTTCTGGAGACTATTCATGTTCTAAGTATCATGAATTTTATCACTAAATTACAATTAATATACTTATAAGATTTAAGAGAGTGACATGTTGTCACTTTCTTTGGTTTTAATAATAATTAAATTCTTTTCATAGAAATAAAGTTCATTAAATTATTCTAATCTGACCCTTAGGTGATATGGGTCGACTTTTAGTCATCCAATAGGATTTTTTCAGGTGTTAGGTTAATTTTATAATCCTATATTTACCCTTAATTATCTGATTTACCTTTAACTATGGTAAATAAAATTTACCGTAGTTAATATTCATAAAGCCCAAAAATAAAAAGTATCTTATTAACATAATTTGGACCCACTGATTCCAAATATGAAATCCATTTTTCTAAATTCAATACACAAAAGTTGCAAAAATTAAAATAAAATTAATCCCGTTGTCGAAAGAAAACGAGTTTTTGTTTAAAACATTGAAAAAGATTGAATTGATTTATCCTACGAATTCAAGTTAAAATCAATGCTAATGACATAAATTATATTAAATAGTAAAAATATATTCTATTTATACTTTAAAACCATTCAATATTATAATTTACCCACATAAATTATTATGATGAAGAAATTGTTTTTAATTAAAATATAGCGTGTTTTTACTATTCATTAAAATATGAAAGTTATCAGAAAAATATAAAACCTTTATCCAATGTAAATTTTTATATCCTGATTCAACATAAAAAGTTTATTTTGTAATATTTAACTTATAAACATGTCAAAAACTAGATTTAATGTGGGTGCGCCATTAAAAGGCGGCAAAACTGCATTTTTTTAAAAATACTTATTTTACCCAAAAAAATTATTTTGTTCACATTCCATGTTCTAGAAAATTAGTAAGATGACATAATAATGTTATAATATTCAAAAAATAGTTAATAATATTCATAACATCTAGTTCGAGATAATATTATAACCATATATCGTTTTTTAGTGAAACCTAGTATGGCGTACAACACACACTATCGAGGAAGGTCGTTATTGCTTGTAATGCAAGCCAAATAAGGGATGTGTGTAGTGAAAGACTCCTTTGTTGTTGCGTATAACAAAATACAACCATATTTCATTTAGAAATTGAATATATATATATATATACATACACACTCAATGTAGCGTCGAATAACAACTATCAAACAAGCATGAAATTGTGTGCAACATGATCCAAGAGTAGTGGTGCATATACTGCAAGCTAATACGGTGTTGCGTATAGTGAAAGCTAATCTTGGTGTAGCGTAAAACAGAAGATATGAAAGAAATTAAAAATAATATATCTAATAAAATATCGGGTTATTACATTCTACCCCCCTTAAAAGGAATTTCGCCCTCGAAATTCGTCGGGGTTATAAATGGTTTTCTACTTGAAAGTTTCTTTAATTGAAACCCACATCGTATAAATGAATACCAAAACTTTACTTAAAAAAATAATGTATGAAATGTAATGGTTACCCAAATAAACTAATTAGTGAGTTTCCACATAGGATAACATAGGTGAAAATATGGATATGGAAGAGAAATCTAACCATCATGTTCTGATGGAGAGTGGTAGAGAACATGGCAATGAAAAATCCAACACTCACAAAGCCATAAATTTGTGATGATCTATAGTACCATCTGATTCATAAGATATAAGAGCACTAGGACATCATTTTTTGTTTTCAATATCATTTCCCTAAAGTTGATGAAAGAAATAATTACATGATTTTGGTACAATCTCACTGTTGTTCGTAAATTGAACAATTTTCACTTCATCTCTTAAAGAAATGAAGTTGAATTCGTTATTCGTGATGTGTTAGCAGATCATGTGATAGAATGTAGGGTCATTCCATCTGTTTCAAACAAAATGTTAGCAAAAGTTATAAGTCCATCATATGGTTAGATTAATCATATATGGTTCCAAAAATGAACTTATACTTCATATATCATAGCGCTTAATAAAATAAAACCAGTTTCTACAAAACAGGGACTTCCTGTAGGCTAGTGGTAGGCGATAAAGGCCAGTCACACTTCGTTTGTGGGTTCTATTCCCACATCTTTGTCCGACGCGATGGGTTGTCACTCGTCCTGCAGGTTGTCCTTTTTCTAAAACTACATTACTATAACATCCCATCATTAATATTGAAGAAGGTTCTATCCTTAAACAATAATAACTTATGCCCAAAATAATCCATTCCAATATTTAGGCTTATCCATAATATTGCAGTCCATTGTCATATTATAGTGAAAATGATTACTAGAGATTTCATATAACAACCATGTTAATACTATCATTGATCCCCATATATCATAAGATATGTTTTTTTGGTCTCAATCCAAACATTCGAAGGCCTTAATCATGTATTCTCTTGAAAAAATGAATACCCATTGAATCTTAGTGAAAACATGAGTGCTGTAAAAATTTAACTCTTTCCACATACCAAAAAACCCAAAATTCAATATAATAATATCACTTAGTCCTTATAACAGTCATGAGCTCATGAATACAATCAAACATCTCATTATCTTCTTATCCCTTCATTATGAGCATATCATCTACTTTCCAAAAATATCTGAATATCCTTCTATGGTTACCAGTACCATTCAACATATACATTCAAATACTTTAGGAATAATAATAGTGTAACAATCCTTAGATGATTATTTATTCCATAGTACCATACATTATTCTTTAAAAACGTACAATAATTCCACTAACTTCTTAAACCACTGACTGAGCTTCATCATTTCTTTCATCTCATATTTCATTTGTAGTCTCTACATCATCATCCACATAAATACTACTCATATGACCATGCTGATTCTATTCATGAGATTTTCCCTTAGGGCATTGGTTTTCATAATGCCCATAAATTCCACATTTAAAACATCCAATCATTGTGGATGTCGTAGAAATACCATTATCCTTGTCCATGGTGTTAACTGAACCTTTCCTTTGCAATTACTGGCTCTATGTCTTTCTTTTCCACACCCAAAGTATCTTCCTGTTCCTTTGAAACAATCTCCCTGATGCCTCTTCCCACATGATTTACATGAGAGAAATTAAATATTCTTTTTTCTATGATCAACATGAAACTCCATCTTTCTTTTATTATCTGACTCGGGAATCTTACCAAAGTTGAGATTATTGATCATATTATGAGATTGCCAATTAGGCATAATAACTATTTTTGGACTTCCAAATCCAGTTTCATTTGGTTTCTCATGAATAATATCATTCTATTGTCCTTCATATCCTCCATTATCATGAATCTTTCTGTTTCCAGCCATTTTCTAAAACCCAAAAAGAATAGTGTGAATGGAAAAAATCATGCTATAAAAACAACATAATAAAGGGGGAGTACCTTCAATATCTAACATCTTAGGTTTATTTCTAAGATCGTTACCGTAATTATAGGATTATAACCTATACTTATACTTAACCTTAGGGACATCCCTAGACATAACTTAGAAGTATCTCTAGGGATCTCACTAATGTTATAGCATCCTAGTTTCCAAAGGTCAACTCAACCTTTCCTCTGATACCAACTGTAGAGACCTGAAGCTTGACGTACATAGATATTACATTACATTTGCAGAATACATAATACATAACAAAAATAGACCCACATGGACCGTAATATTTTAGTGTCTATGGAAACTTGGAACGTAATCTTCTAATCATGGTGAAAGATCTTCAACATCTCCCATAACGATCTTCCACTTTATGTTACCTTACCTAAACCTTTCTTTTTATCTTGGGGGAAAATAAAACATAAAAAGGGTGAGATCAAATTCTCAGTAAGGGTAAGCATGGATAAAATAAAACATACCATATACATTTGAACTTAAAAACATGAACATAATGTTTAATCATCAAAATCATGAGCAACGACTTAAAACATGGAAGTACATAAGGCATAGATCATAATGGAACATAAATCATGATAACATAGCATGGGAATAAGACATGTAAATGTGGAATCCATTAATCACATGTAATGATTTCCATAGTAGACATGGCATTGCTGCCATGACCATTTTAGCGGACAAATTTTCCTTTCTGAATCAAGTTAACTCCTCGTTCCAGTCCTGTAATACTGATCAGATTAACTTACCGTTCCAGCCTTGTCTATCTCATGATATATAAATCTTTACCCAATGTATTGGAGGGAGATATAGGCCCCACCCATCTCATAATGAAATCATTCTTTCTTGTGCCACAAATAAACACACATCATTCATAATAAACCAATAAATAAAATGGTTTTTATAAACATCATCACATCATCAAATAATACATATAAAAGAAATGGATATCATTTCATAATAAGAAAAGTGAAACCGTGTAAATCATAGAGACTTTATACTTGAACCATACTCATATGAAATAATATCATCTTATATGGAAAATGGTTTTGATAAAAACACTTGAAATGAATTTTTGAGGAAAATATCCTTTCTTCTTCAAAATCAATTTCTTTTCACAAAACATCATGAAATTTTTAAAAAAAAAATTTTGTTTAAAATAGTCCTGAAATCTTTTGCAGGAATCTTCATGAAAATAATTATTTATAAAACTATAAAAATCCATTCATGCCATATAAATTAAAAATAACATTCTCCTCATAATTTTGTCAGAAAATTCAAAAAGTGCCTCGTAGAGTAAACAAAAGAAATATTCCCTCCATACCATGGGGCAAAAGTCAAAATAGGAAAAAAATGAATTTAAACATACATGAATTTTTTTTATAAAACATGGACATAGATGATAGCAATAACCCCAGTAAATACTTATGAATAAGCAATATCGGATAAAAAAACAATTGAGATTGCCACATTATCCTTTACCTTAGGTCCGCTATGCTTCGTACATATCTAAACCTCCTCTTCTTTGAAGTGCCTCTTTGAGACCACCTTTTAGGAAACTAAAAAATTGGTCTTTGAAGAAGACCAGGACATCTAAGATGTTTCTAGGGAAGTGGAGAAGATAATTTGGTAGGGGTTTTCCGAGCTTGAATGCTCAAATTGGTTTGAGGAAGAGAGGGAGGATATGTCCTTTTATAAGGGAGGAGAGGGGCACCTTTGGAAATTTTAAAAATATTAATTTATAATAAATCTATCCCCACTTAAAAACCTGAAAAAATGACTCATATTCGTATATTAGATGAGATAGGGTTGTAATATTATCAACCAATAAAATTTAGACATGTTAAGAAATTATTTTTAACATTATCAACTTGATTTATCCTTATTTAATCAATTTAATTTTATTTGTGGTAATAACATTCTAAATTTTAAATTATAACAAATAATAACTTATTTGTTTTTAATTTTCCATAATTGGTTACTTTATAACATTCTAGACCATATAATGTTAAATTTATAATATTTAACTATTTTTGTGATTTTTAAACAATTTTATAATATGTTATTTTTATAAAATAACAATAGTGTCAATTTTGACACTATTCATTTATTTGAATTTAAATAAACTATATACAGAAGATATGTTCGAAATAAAAGCTTTAATAGATTTATAAGAGGTCATATTCATCTATAAAATTAGTGGAGCACATAAAATAGTTAATATAATATTTATTTTATTATTTTTAAAACCATTTATTTGGTTTATCTCTTAATAAAATAATTACTACAACATTTGTTTATAATTATATTATATACATATTTGTTTCATAAAAATTACAAATAAAATCATATGATGAAGATAAATCTATTATATTTCACAATAATACTTTTACTCGAATTTATTATCTTAAAATCACAATTTTTAAATTGTTATATTTATTAAATTATGACGGTGACAACTTTGGCATCATTAAAAATAAAATAATATAAGTGTCATAATCGCTTTTATAAGGCTCCAAATGGTCCAATATTCGACCATTGGATGATTATGGTTTATATTTACATGACCAATAAGTTTCGGTCAGGTTTTTGTGCTTTTTATGGACACTATTAGTTAAATAAAAACTATATTCTTGATTTTTCACTAGATAAACAATTTCTGCATCACTATTGTGTCACAATTAATGATAATTATTTAATCCCTAAAAATTATAAATAAATTCATATTATGTATTTAATATTATTATCTTTCTGGAGACTATTCATGTTCGAAGTTTCATGATTTTTATCACTAAATTAAAATTAATATACTTATAAGATTTAAGAGAGTGACATGTTGTCACTTTCTTTGGTTTTAATAATAATTAAATTATTTTCATGGAAAAAAGTCCATTAAATTATTCTAATACGACCCTTAGGTGATATGGGTCTACTGTTAGTCATCCAATAAGATTTTTGCAGGTGTTAGGTTAATTTTATAATCCTATATTTATCCTTAATTACACGATTTACCTTTAACTATGGTAAATAAAATTTACCGTAGTTACTATTCATAAAGCCCAAAAATAAAAAGTATCTTTTTAATATAATTTGGACCCACTGATTCGAAATATGGAATCAATGTTTCTGAATTAAATACAAAAAAGTATCAGAAATTAAATTAAAAATAATCTAGTTGTCGAAGGAAAACGAGTTTTTGTTTAAAACATTGCAAAATATTGAATTGATTTAACCTACGAATTCAAGGTAAAATCAATGCTAATGACATACATTATATTAAATGGTAAAAATATATTCTATTTATACTTTAAAACCATTCAATATTATAATTTAACCACATAAATTATTATGATGAAAAAAATTGTTTTTAATTAAAATATAGTGTTTTTTTACTATTCATTAAAATATGAAAGTTATCAGAAAAATATAAAAACATTATCCAAAGTAAATTTTTATATCCTGATTCAAAATAAGAATTTTTTTTATAATTGAACTTATAAACATGTCAAAAACTATATTTAATGTGGGTTCTCCATTAAAAGGCGGCAAAACATCATTTTTTGAAAAATACTAATTTTACCCGAAAAAGGTATTTTGTTCACATACCATGTTCTAGAAAATGTGTAAGATGACATAATAATGTTATAAAATTAAAAACGTAGTTAATACTATTCATAACGGCTAGTTCGTGATAATATTATAACCATATATCGTTGTTTAGTGAAACCCGGTATTGCGTACAACACACGCTATCAAGGAAGGTCACGATTGCATGTAATGCAAGACAAATTAGGGTTGCGTGTAGTTGAAGACTCTTTTGTTGTTGCGTACAAAAAAATAATACCATATATCATTTATAAATTGAATATATATATATATACATACACACTCAATGTTGCGTAGAATAACAACTATCAAACAAGAATGAAATTGAGTGTAACACGATCCAAGAGTAGTGTTGTGTATACTGCAAGCTAATACGGTGTTGCGTATAGTGAAGCATAATCTTGGTGTAGCATACAATAGAAGATATAAAAGAAATTAAAAGGAATATATCTTATAAAATATCGGATTATTACAGAAAGGACTACATGAATCATGTTATGATGTTTGAAAACATAATTATTAAATTTTATATGTGAATACAATATAAATATGGTTAAATATGTGATAAATATGTGCACAATAAGACATTATGTTTATATTTAAAAATTGTTTATTATACTCCAGAATAAATGGTTAGATGTTATTAATGATTATGACATCTCAATAGCTTACCGTCATACAAAGGTGAACAAGATGGATT
Organism: Viscum album; assembly: GCA_963277665.1. Classification (NCBI taxonomy): domain Eukaryota; kingdom Viridiplantae; phylum Streptophyta; class Magnoliopsida; order Santalales; family Viscaceae; genus Viscum; species Viscum album. Next base: position 1,183,920,502 of record OY728159.1, read on the forward strand.
ATTCATTGATTTATAGATAATAGTATAGATTGTTAATGAATCGGATTTAATGAGATAAATTGTTTTTTATTTAAATAACATAAAACATTATTTTTTGAGGAAAAATAATACATTATATCTTTATCATATAAATTCTTAACCACCAATCCATGTAAAGAATAATGTTTAATAGAAGGGTAAATTGGATCTAAAAACGAAGGTATGAGATGTTATTGGGTACAACATAATTATTAAAGAATGAAAATGGATTGTAACCATCTATATTTCCCATAAATGCAAGATTTGAACAATGAGATGTTGGATGGGGCTTATAGATTATTTTAATCTAATAATTCATTAAGTATGAATATGTATATAGAATGGAACGAATAATTCAAATGGTATAACATGAAATGGGAATGTTCATAGTATGTTTCTAAATGCATAATATGATATAAATTTATGTCTAAGAGATAGGTTTGTAAGATGATGTTATAACAATTACCCACACTAGAATGGAAATGAGGTTACAATACCCATGATTTAATTTCAACACACCGCAAAACGTCTACTGTAAAAAATGAATTTTGGGTTATAGTCACATGAATTTCAAATTTAACACATTTCATAAAAATTAGATAATTATTCCCATCTCAAGATTTTCATTATATTCCATATGAACATGGTTTGGTTGTATAGATTACCACACTATATTTTATTTGATCGAGACTTTAATTATACCATTATATTCTGGAGAAGAACTAGTAGGATTTAGGCATATAGTACTATATAATTATAATATATCATCCTTAAAAAAGGGTCAATAATATTTGAACACTTAAATAATGTAATATATATTGATAGTATATATGATTAATTTTATAAGGTGGTTGGTATCAAAAAACTTCTCAATTAATGTTTTCATACAAAAATAACATTCACTCATAAACAAATATGGATCCTTATGAATCCCTTTATAGAAGGATGTTCATAAATCCACTGCGTTGAGATTATAAAAGAAAAATAAATATATTGGGTAATCTCCATGTTGAGTAAATATAATAGAAGGCTTGATCGATTTAGTAACTCTTCAGGGAATCTCATTTTCAATAAGAGATTTATGATGACCATCATTTGGGAGATATAAAGTAAGATGTGGTTGAAGAGGAATTAAAATGAATATATACTTGGAATATAGTTATGTGATTTAGAAATTAGGAAAATATGCCCCAAATTTTTGTTAGTTCCTTAAAAAATCATAAAAATATCAGGAACACTTCTTATCTCTCAGTACATACAAAAACTTTATCTTATGTTCATCATGAAATTTATATATCTATTAAGAGGAAATACATTGGTTATCAATAAAATGTACAAAAATAAGATGTTATACCATTGGATAAGGCCTATATTATGGTTAAAACAAAATAAATATTATTTACTGTACAATTAATTTATTGAAGAAAATGACCTCTCATATAGTCAATGATTTGGGGAGAAATAATATATTTGTAAATCTACGCAGGAAATTGAGGATGTGAAGATGTAAATGTATATGGTTATTATTGATTCAAAGTCAGATAATCTTAAGGGTTATATTCTTTAGAGGGGGTAGAATTTAATACCCCTAATATTATTATATATTTATCTATAAATAAATTCGAATTTTCCAATAACATGATTGACACACAACATCGATCTTTAAATGAAAATCAATATACTATAAAATATTATTATTTTTATTTGATAGTTATAATATATATTTTAAAATTGTTTCCATGATCAATAATAAAAATATTTTAAAATATTTAATGTTTTATATACTTCTTGATTAATTATTTATATATAAGTACAAAATTTGTTGTAATGTTATTTTATCTTATAAAAAAAATTAACTTTTTTTCATAGATTTTTATATCTAATATTTTCTATTTATTATAATTATATTTTACAAAAAGTAATAATTTTTTATATTTAGCAAAAAAAAAATTTATACGTTAAATTTTTTAGATTTTTCTTGTGTGGGTAATTTGTTTGGTGAATAGTGAAAATGACAATTTATTAAATAATGTCATATTTATGATAATAATATTATATAATTATGAAATAAAAGAAATTTAATATAATAATTTGAAAAAATTTATTCTTAAGGTGTTAAATTACATATATTAAGAAATTATTTGGAATTTGGTTATACAATCTTGACATTTTTTAAAATAAATGATATTTTATTCAATTTAAAAACAATTATTATAACAATGAATTTAATTGTAATGTTTGAAGATTCAAATTATTTTTTTCCTTTATAAAAATTATAAAAACATAAATTTTTATTTTTTGACTAAAATGTTTTATATCATACAATATTATTACTAATTTCAGGGTGAGATATTTTATACATAAATCAGGTTTCTCCTCAAAAATGTTTTCATTCATTATGTGTTCCTGTATAAATCTTTTTTCCTATAACATACAGATAATGAATCTCATTAAAAGTATTAAAAAATTAATCTAATTTTCCACATCCTTTTAGAAAGAACCTTTTTTTGATCATATAATAATCTTTCCATGGTAAAAATGTTATGTTGCTAAAAATGATTATAACTTCAGATTAATGGATGTTAACTATGAGATAAGAAAAAATATTTGTCAAAAATATATATAAAGGTTATTTTTTAGTATATTTTGTCCCTAAGAAAGATTATTTTATAGTTCTAGTGTCATTCGTTTTACACAACATTATTATGATGTAAATACCATTTTCTCAATTTATTTTACTCCAATGATGTCCATTCCATCACAAATAAAGGGGAACCAACTATGTTATGTTATTTATAATGTTTGAGCAATAAATCATAGAAAAAACTAGCCCTAATATATTCCTCTTTTATTTTCCCATGTTCTATAGATTTTTTCCTTTCTAAAATACCCTTCATGACATATGTTGTATACTAAAGGAGGATGTTAAATGAATAAGAATAACACTTAACGAAGTACCATAAATTTTATTTTCCTTATACAACCTCTAAATAATAGTTATCGATTATAAAAAATATATTTATAAACGTTAATATACTGAAATTTTAATACGTATATGTAATAATTATTATCCACATACATTTAATCATCTTAGAAACAGAAATGTAACTCATGTGTACGTTTAGGCATGCACCTCCATGAAGTAAGGAATTTCTTTTCATCACCAAATCAATTTTTTTTGAAATTTTGTTTTTGATGAATATATATGATATTTTTAATATTGTTATAGTGATATAAAGGAGACATATTTTTACTTTTCAGTCATTCCATCCATCATATTGTGCTAACATCCCTCATTATACATATGAACAACCATCTCCATGAAGTAAGTTAATTCATTTTTCTTCAACGATTTATATTAATAGTTATTACTATGTATATAATAATTACTTGTGGTACTCATGAAATTTTAAAATATATTTATATAGTGGAAACAATATCCAATTAAAATGGAAAGGACTTCCAAAATGAAACATGCATGGAAAATTATGTAGTTAACCCCTAGAACAACAATTTTAATAAGGAATTTTTAACATGTTAGTTTTAAGTTTTTATAATTAAATAATGTATGGTAGGATATATATATATATATACTAGTATTTATCATAAATAAAATTATAATAAATCTATATTTATTACATAGGTAGTTAAAACATGTATGAAGAATGAAACAATTTGTGGTAATGGGTTGAAATTTAAATCTAATTTAAATCTGGAATATCTATTATTGAATTATATTGAGGGACATTATATGATACTTCTGGATAAACAAAAATAATTTTTTTCTAATACTAGGATTTATTTTTATTGATTTTTTAACTCCATTATCATCCCTTTGGTAAAAAAACATATTAGAAATTTATTTTATGTAAATTAAAACTAATCTCTCATTGTTTAGCTGGGAATCATTCTTCGCAAAATCCATACTCTTTAAAAAACGAAGTTATGATTTTGAAATAATCATGCTATTGATTTATGTGATTTTTAACCATATCGTAGGTTATGTCCAGGGCTCGGTTACCACTGTGAGGTTCCCTGAACTCATTTGGCCACACAGACTTGGGTGCATCTCCCCAAATTCTAGATGATACAAACTAAAATCTAGGTCCTAGGTTGTGTACGTGGGGATGTTATTCCCTCATTACTAGAGTGTATCACAATGGATAAAATATATGATGCAACCTGAGGTAAATATCTAATGTAGTATAAGTAAATATAATGCAGATTATAAAGATGCAAATAAATTATAATTGAAACAAATTGAATAACATACAATGACTGATGATGATATATGTCATGTCACTAAAAGTATTGAAAACATTGATAAAAATTATAATGATCACATAAAAACCCATAGAAGAAAATGGAAATATACAAACTATCCTAAGTATCACATGGTCGATCATGGTCATCTACTACCATCTCCATACTAACATAGTATGTAATCGAGTTTTCAAAGTGACACACCTCCCTTTTTCAACACCTGCATACATGTAATGAAAATCAGGTACCCATGGAACCTAGAGAGGTTGTGAGATAAATATAAGTGGGCCCCCCAAAATGGGGTCTATAACATATGTAATGTTTAATTGAAATGTTGCAGTGTGAAATATTGAATATATAAGGTAAATAATTACATTGTAATTATATTGGCAAGTACAAGTTTCAACCCAAAACTAGAATATGAAAAAAAAAATTAATTAAATAATTAATTACCATAATATATTAATAGTTCACGTGAGTCATATATAAAACTTCTATCACCTCAAGATAGCATAAATAGTTAAGGTTCTAAGGTGTAATAAGAAAGACATGATTGATAATAAAAATGAAGTTGTTCCAAGGAATCACTATGAAAATCTAGACCTAAAGGGAAAAAAATAATTAATAACTAAGACTAGGTAAGGTTTAAGAGTTTAGTCTATGGTGCCTCAACAAAGACATTCCCACAATATTTCCTCTAACTCAATCCAATGAATGCATCCAAGTTAAAATAAGAGATAAGTTGTGGTCAGAAAAAGGATGTAACCATGGAACCTCCTGTCATCCCAGATCCAAAGAGATTATCTATTCCATCATATAATAATAATAATGAAGGGATCATATGGTGTCATACCCAGAATCCAATATTAGACAAGGATTAGGTCCCCTGGAAGGTCTCACCTAGGGAAACTAGTATCATTGAATTGGAATGAATCCCTTGAGTACCCCTTAAATTACCATTGTAATACAAGAGCTAACATGAGTCAATCATTCCAATAAATATATCATGGTTCGTGTACAAAAAGAGGTAAGTTCAATTTAATTCATTGAAATTACATTCTCTATATGATAAATATTACCCTAACAAATTCACACGGTTCAAGCCTTTCCTTTCACTAGTCTAATAGGTCCATGTAGCATGAAAAAATTTAATTAAATCCATTTAAATCTTGTTCAATTAGTAAGGTTCACTCACTTTTCTTAGAAAAATGTTGAATGGTTTTCTATGGATTCCAAAATATTTCATTTACATATAATAAGGAAAAGTCAAATACAAAAGCATGTTTTCCATGATATCATTTAAATTAATCTTCTACATTTAATCACATTCCATAGGTGGGTCAAGTGAAAGTTAAGATGTAGAGGATATCAAAAATTTCCCCATTCAATTGGAAATTTATTTGTTGATTCTTACCATTAATGTGGTCAATCATGATCACACCCGAATGATGGCTCATAGGTGTCACAACACAAAAAACTCAATTATTGAGTATCAACTAGATGAGTTGTTGGGAAATGTAGACGAATCCACCAATAAAAAATCACATTTATATAAAATGGAAATCCATAAAGATATATTTACTATAATCCAAGAATACAGTTTCAGTAAAAGCCATGTGATGAAATCGGTGGGACCCACATGTCAATTCCAAAATCAACAAACTTGAGGGATGTGTTATAGACCAGCCACCTTGTACGTGTATGACTATAATTATATAATATCATTCACTAATTAATACATTATCAGAGTTGATATAAGGAACTTGCATTAAATCTTAAACCTTTATTACCAGGTTTAGAGAATGATAAATGAAGAACTACTCAAATGGACTCGAGTACTTTCCATTGCACATCGAATGTAACACAAAAAATAGATTGATCTGGTCCTGGATGAAATATATCTCCAATCCCAAGATATTTTTTTTAAAAATCTCCAAAATAAGAGAAATGGATGATCATCCTACTATAAATAAAAATAATAAAGTAGAAAGAGGCTAAATGAGACCATTAAGGGTAAATTGGTCATTTTTCAAAAAAAAATTCATGTGCGCGTTTGGCCACATGGATTTCTAAACTGTGTTCCAATCATACAAGTATGCATGAATAAGATATATACACACATGATTATTCCACAAGATTAAGGAAATTATGCACCAATCATGATGAATGTATCTTCTTGAAAATTAATACCATCTGCACTTTTAGTATTATCAATCCACCCAGCCCCCATGATTTACAGTAACTGTGTGAGAAGACAAATTCCCCAAAAAATTTGGGTTCTAGGATCCAAACAATCCCTAAACACTCCTAAGTCCTTTTTTAACTCATTATAAATCATAAAATATCCATAATATGGAGTTAGATCCAAAATTTTCATATACACACCTATGATAATATCCAGATTATTAAAATATTCCCCCTTAAGGGATATTTTCTTCGAGATCACCTCTAAATGGTGGATAAACGACTTTTGAGAATTAATCATGCTTCTATGAATTTATAATAGCCTCACACTTCCAATTATCATCTTGTACACGACCATGATTTCATATCACCCATTCTAGAGGGACATACTGGCCTCATAGAGCCTTCGTTCTCCTATTAACGATGCATATATGATACTTCGCTAAATAATAATATGAATCATGATCAAATTCCTTGCGATCAAAAGTATGAGATGTGTCATCATGATAATGGTGATGCTATGAAACATGGATGAAATTATTCATTGAAAGGTACTTACGAGGTTGAGACAACCAATATGATGTCTAATAGACTCATTCCAATGTCTCAATAACCGCAAATAACATGGGTAAAATTTCCATTTCATTTTTTACCATATATTCTCAATCCTGGTCAATACCCATGGGAAAATGTGATCTCTGATGTTAAGAACTACAGTTCATCGATGGTGATCGACATAAGATTTCTATATAGATTAAAAAATATACATATGATTCATAATCATATAATCATACAATGAAGTCTTCTTTATGACTTGTGGAACAAGTTTGCCTACTGTACCTTCCTCTAGAAAGAATAGGGTTGAACGAAACAACCATCCATATAAGGATTCAAAAGGCTCAATCTGAATTCTCACATGAATGCTGTTATAATAGGAAAATATAATGAGATGGAAGTACTTCTTCTAATAAACATTTTAGTCAAGGAACTATGATAAAAACATGTTGTATAGAATGTGAAACATCCATTCTGAATTTCCAATAGCCTAAGGGTAAAAATACATTCTCAGATGAATGTGTGTATTAATATCCTTCTTCAACCCTTGTAAGAAATGTGATATGAAATGAGTATCCCTCTCAGAAAAACGAGTATGAGGAACCCCATTTAGATATATGATCTCATGGAAATAAATTATTCCCATATCATCTAATATAAAAGTCTCCCAAATATGAATTTTGTGGTATGCTTTCCATATTTCATCAATAACTACCCAAACGGGGTCGCTACCCCTCCGCAACCTAGGTATGACAACTAAAAAATTCATATAAATATCTTCTCATTTCAATTCGAGGACTGAACGTGGCTGTAACAAGCCTACTCATCTCAGGATCCCCACATTTACCTTCTTATAGGTGAAAAAGTAGTTATAAATCAGGATATCTTACATTTCATCCCATGCCAAAAATACTGGTGTTTTATATCATGATAAATATTAGAGATGATGGGATAAAAATCACACTGAGATGGGTGTGAAACTTTAATAATCTCCTATCTCATATTTGTAGAAACCCATAAACACCCATTAATATTTAGGACATTATCTATATCCAAAGACCAATTAATAGGCATGTTATTCTATGATATATTTTCATGAGGAACCTAACCCTCAGGGATAAAAATTTGCATTCCTTTCACCTTCTTGAGTAGGGAACAATTAAAAATCACGAATTTGAGGTATTATTGGTCAGGATTTTCATGGAACTGTATAAAATAATATAAAAGTTTTCCATTTACTTCCATTCATCACTGTCTTCTGATACAACTTCTGCCTATGTTTTCTGACACATGCAATTAGCAACAACATTTCCCATTCCAGGTATATATGAAAGATTGATGTTGAAGGACCAAATATATTCAAACCATATTTTATCATTGAGATTAAATTAATCATGTGAAATTATATATTTGAGGCGCTTTTGGTCTATGTATAACAAGAACTCATCACCCAATAAGTTGTGTCTCCAAAAACATAATCCATGGTAAACTATTTCTAGCTCATGTTCAAGCATTGAGTAATTCCACTAATGAATCCTCAACTACGGAGATATATATGAAAATAAATTTCCCTCCAGCATCATCAATACTCTTAAGAAGATGATAGATGCATCATAGTAGATGATATAACCTATTATTTATTTTGGTATAGTCAGAATAGGTGTTGAGACTAGCATCCCTTTCAGCTCCTGAGAATATTTCCTATACCCTTCTAACCATAAGCACACAACACTATTATTTGTAAAATGAGTCAGAGGTGAACAAAGGGTTGTGATATTTATTTGAAATTTCTGCGATATCCACTAATCCCAATGAAACTCTACATATCCAACATGTTCATGGAAATCACCAAGGAAACCTCAAAACTAAACTTTTTGGGGTCTGCTAAAATTCCAAATTTTGAAATAATATGACCAATGTGGTGAACATTTTCAATATAGAAGTGTCTCTTAGCTAGCATAGAAATATTTTTAGTGATCTCTAAGGTTACTCATCATGATCTCAAGGTGCTTTTCATAGTCACCAAATGTGAAAGAATTCAATAATATATTTTCAAAAAAGAATATGACCAAAAAATCTGAATAGGGAGAATACCATATTACCATGTGCCAAGAATATGGTTGTCATGTTTGTCAGACCAGAAAATACAACAAGGTACACATAAAGACCATAACTTTTATGGACTATTGTATGAGGTATGTTTGATGGCCTGATTAGCACCTAATGTTATCCTGATCATAAGATGATCATAGAGAAGACCCAAGAAATTTAGTCTTAGTCAATGAGGTCATCTATTCACGATATTGTACAGTATTTTTTGACTGTATGATGGTTCAACCACCTGTAATCCACACACAAATATAGGGTACCATCTGGCTTCATGAAAAAAATAGGAGTGAACCCATAGAGGGAGTGTTCATCCATATAAAACCATTGTCCTATAATTCCACGAACAAAAACCTTAGATCTCGGTGCACAACATGTTCCTTCTTATATAGAGAAATATATGTTTATGCTTCTCCAATAACAAGATCAATTTTAAAATCTACCTAACTCTATGGAGGTATGCTATGAAATTTATCATGAATAACATCCCAAAAATTATATACTAGTGGAGGGAAATTAGTGAGGTCTAAACCTTCATCATCCATGAAAAGACAATAAAACTAGGTGGTCACCCGACCTAACACATGATACACTAATCTAGCTCTATATCCTGGATGTCACACTAATGCATTTGTACAAAACCATTCCATATATTGATGTAAATGATACAATTCAATTATAAAAATCTACAAAGGCATGATATGAAACAATCCATCCCATCCAAAAAATGGAATTGTATCCCATCACCTCTAGGAAAAATAGGTACCATATGAAAGGGTAATATCCTACCTCAAGAAGAAAGTAAATACATTGGCTTATTACCTCCCACCAGACTCCCAACGGTGTATATAGGGTGATAAGAACATAAAAAAAAATTTATCTAGAAGATTATTATCCAAATTAGACATGGATATGAAATAGTTTAAATACCATGTATCAAATAAGGAAAATAATATATTGGAGGGTATCTGAATTTTACTTTGTACATCATAAAGTCCTGCAACCTGATCCTTGGGCATTGCCTATAATGCACGCATCTTCCCTAATCCATGGACCTAAGAAACAACTAGACTACAATGATAAAATATGATTTTCTAGCACTACTAGTGACTAGGGGTCTGTATACCAACACCATGACATCATCATTTGTCATTCATACCAATGTTATTCCAACATCCCACCTGACGTGATGTAAAATAACCATTCCTATAAGGTGTAGTCTGTATGAATCCTCTTCCACTAATAGATAATGTAATGGTCCTACAATATCTCTACAACTTCCCCTTATGTCCAGAAGCCCTACAATCTTGTGGGTGTCTATCACATTGAGGCATTAGATTCATTATACGTATATACAGATGGAATACTATAGACATACTTACATGGGTATGAAGTCTTCCAATAATTGGATGACAAACATTGAGGGCATGCTTACTACCACAAGAAGAACTAATAGCCTAGCATGACATTGGTTCACAATGTCTGTTACTATCGAAGACCCGTTAGATACACTTTTTGAATAGATACTGAATTACTATTTTAGATATATTAGAAAGGTAAAATTCATTAACATGGGTATATATGGAATACACAAAGCCATCCTTGAAACATCTAACATGAAAAAAATATCATAAATGTCTAGAAGTGGTGAAAATCACTGTAACATTATGAAACACTATGAATAATCTCTATATAACATAGAACCATGTCCATGATTCATTAAATCATTGTCTATATTAGATATTAGTATATCAAAAAACAAATAAACAAACATGGTAGTCTGGAAATCAGTTCATATCATGTCTTGATGGCGACAAACCTAAGTAATCAAATCCTTCTAATACATGGATGAATCACGATGCATGTACCCAACATGTTTGAACCTCTTATCTAGAGGGATCTCCAGATGAATAAATATAGAAATTTTTTAATCTAACCAATATTTAGTAGTCTATTGACTACCATCCCAAATGAAAGTAGAAGGATATTGCTACTATTAACCACAAGCTAGATCAAACATCATAGGTGAGGCTTGTGGAGCACCATTCGTGGTCTTTATTAGATATTGAAAACTATCAATAAGGTGATAATAATTTCTCAATTATAGTACAACATGTGGATCCTCATGGGGTAATCCTACAGGTAGTGCTGGTGGTATATGTATCCTCATTTTTGATGCATGGTCATCACCACCCTCTTAGAAGATGACATTAGTACATCGTAGAAGCATTGGACCACATATAATTCCAAAAAACACACCCTAGAACATGATTTAGGAAAAAAATATTCAATTTTAAATGAAAATGGACATATGGAACCTCAATACTCAGGGTATACTACCCCGACCACCAGCATAGATGGCCATGTATTACTATGTTCTTAGTTATTAGATTCATGAGTTTCAATATATGAAGGGTAAATAGTAACATACCTCGTCATTTATTTTCAACCATTTAATTCAACATTTTATTTAATTATGGTTCACCCATTTAACCCTAAAAATCAATAATGGGTGGGATAAGGACTTGAATCCATTTCACTATTTTTTTTTATTTTTTTGAATATGTATCGAAATTCCTTTAAAATTGGAATTCATTCCCAGTGAATGGGCCCGTACTATTTATCACTAAAAACAACAACCATTTGAATTTATAATCAAATGATTGATGTATTAAATTACACAATAAAACCCCATGATGTCCCATAAAACCTCATGACTTGAATTATAAAATAACACATCCAAACCCAAAAAGTAGTAGAAGTATCTATAAAATCAGGTCTCACTTATCTGTTACATGCATATTATGAAATGAATGTATTGAAATCCAAAAATATGTAATGGAAACATGTATCACATATAAATATTAGGTTCTTATATGATGCATGTAACAATGATCCCTATAGCTACCCCGGATTAACATAAATGTATATTACGTCATTTAAGATGATTATTTTGTACATTAAAAAATATATACATGAGGATCGTAATAGTATTTTGTCTCTGGAAACATTCAATCAAACTCTTCTATCCAGGTGAAAATATACTCAATATCTCCCATAAAGATCTACACCATTATAAATTCTACCTAAAATGTTTATTTGTAACCTGAGGAGAGGAAACATAAGAATTGAATGAGTATAGATGCCCAGTAAGGGTAAATAAACAAAATGTGTAAGAATAACATGAAAAAATGGTATGAAAAATGAGCATAACATTTGATGTTAATAACCATTATATAATCTATAATAATAATAATTAGAAATTTATAATACATGAATTATAATGAAAATATTAACATAATCCATGAGATCATATCATATATATAAAACATGGAATTTTGGAAAACAATAATAAAAAAAAATAAGTGAAGGTGGCCTACCAAGACCATTGTATCATGTTAGTTTTGGTTTAATCACATTTTTAACTTTTTTAGGCTTTGTATTCCCTCAAATATAACCGGTTTTTTTAAGAGTGGGTTGTCCTCTTGTGTACCCTCTTGTTTCAGGATTGGGATTTCCTCTACTGTACCCTCTTCTTTTAAAATTCGGATGTCCACCCATGTAACCACTTTTTTCGATATTGGGATGTTCTCCCTTGTTCACTATTTTTTGGATATTGGGATATTCTATCCTATTCCCACCAATATCATAGTAAAATCATTCATACATTTTCTAAAAGATATTAAAACATTCATCCTATCACGACCCATAAAAAATACAGAGGTTTTATAAACATCAAATCATAACCCATGTAATGAAAAAGGAAACATTTAGATTTAATCACATAATATCCTATAGAAATTATATGTGATTCATAATCATTACATCAAATCACAACCCATAAAAATAAGTGGTATTAAATATCTTGTAACATGTGGAAAGGAAACATATTTCATTAACATATAACCCATGGAAGATAAATGTGTTTCATAAAGACAATGACATTAATATTAACCCATTTATAAAATGGATATGAATGGAACCGTTAGATAATTTCTTAGGAAGGCATGAGTAACATATACAGATTTCATCTTAGATGGAAAATAAATTTGAAAATTTTTTCAAAAACATTTCCTGAGTAATGTATCCTTTCATGTTTGATAAAGGATTTGAAATACATAAACGCTATTAAAAATATTCATCTTAGAATGTTCCCGAAAAACATATAAAGAAGGAATGAAATCATTTTGAATAAATTTTTGGTTGAAAATGTATAAAATAATATTCAAAAAAAATTAAAACATTTTTCTTTGAAAACAATTTGATTACTTATAAATAGATCATGAAAAAAAATTTAAAACCATTCTACATGAAAACTTATCAAATAATCTTGAAAACATTGTGATTTTTTGATGGAAATATTAAAAACATGCATCAAAACATTTTGAAAACAATTTTATTTTAAAATATCTTTTAAATAAATTTTATTAAATATTATACCTCATAAAAATTCTAAGGAACTTCTATGAAATGAGGTATGGTAAATCTGTACATATCGTACTTGGTCAAAATAACAATCTTTATGCACGGTAAAAAATATTATAAAATTTCCATGTTATGAAAGAGAAAATAATATTCCCCTTAATATATTTTGAAAATAAAAAGAGGGTAAAAATTTATTCTAAATATTATAGGATAGTGGTATATTAATCTCAGAATCAATTTTTTGAAACATCGATTTCCGACCAAAGATATGGTAATGTCTAGCATTCCTAAAAACAATTTCATTAATATATTTTCTATCTAACAATATAATATGGTCCCAATACATGAGTATGAAATGTAATAAAATATTATAAGTAAATTCATGATCATTCATGAGATATGTATCATAATATTCCTTTAAAGAAAGCATATACATAAACAATCTTGAAAAGAAATGATGTTGTCTTAATAAACTCTTAGAACATGGTATCATTGGTTTATACTATACAAGTGAGGAAAGTAAATAATTTAAAGCATATAATACAATGAAAATATTGATATTCAGGAAATTTCATGATAAATGGAATTATATGAAACTCAAAATATATCTTGGGTGTATAATAAAACATGTGTCTCTAAGAAGGAAAATTGAGTCAAAACATTTTATCGATTTGGTAACTTTTGAATGTAAAACACCATGAATGAAATATCCAACAATGGAAATTTTAATACCCATTAATTGAATTATAATGTAAATAGAATATAATTTTGGGCAGTACAAACACCACAAAAAATGAACGAGTGGAAAACATAACATGTATCATATAGAATTTAAAAGTGAGATGAAATCCCCTAACATTGTGTCTTAACTCACTCCATACTCATACAAGTTTCCTGTATAAAAAATATAAGTTTATTATAAATATTATGCAGAATAATATTATAATACACAATAACATATATTTTTTTTATTATTACCATATATTACTCTCTTTTTAATGATCTTATGATAACTTTTCACTTCAACTAGTATTCACATCGTTCTTCGCATGTGTCTTAATTTGTTAAATATTTCATCATTATACATATATATCAGTATTAATGAATGTAAAAAATGATATAAATATCATATATATCCATTATATGTGTATTATTATAATCTATATACTATAGTATTACGAAATAGAATACACTCTTCATGGAGACCGTAAGACGTACAAATTCATGAACGATGTTTATGTTTTTGTTGACATTCTGAAAAAAAAAGTATGTAAATGACATATATATATATATATATTATTCTAAGTATATCAAATTTATATTAAAATTAATACATTATATAATTTCATTAAGCCCATCCTTACTACATTCCATGTGGTGCGTGAATGAATCACATCTCTTTGAGGAGGTGGTTTTCTACACTTCCTCAAATGAGATTATTATATTAACACCAAATGGAAATAAAAACGATGAGTGTGATAAAAGGAATACCTAATCATAATTACATAATACATATAATATATTAAATATATAAATATATTTTCCCTCACAATATCCACCATTATTGGTATTAATGGATCAATGAACTATAACTGATTCGTGATGCGGTAGTTCTTTGTACACAGAAATAATATGTTTGATATCCTTTTAAGGTAGGTATATGTAATTTTAGCTATAAATATTTGCATAATCACATAATATAACATTTAGGATACTAATATTGTTACACAATAGTGGAATAATGATAGTTTAGCGGTGAAGAATGGAAATAAAGGAAAGGAGTTTGAGAGAAGACATTACTTATATATCAGGTAAATATTTTTTGTACCAAAAGGCTTCATTGAATGTATTTATTCCAAAAATGACAATTCTAGATACAAGAGAGGATTTTCTGGAGGCAATTAGTATAAATATTTTCTGATCTTACCTAATTTAGAGCTGTGATTAATTGGTTCAGTTAGTTGCCTTTTCAGGGGATTGAAAAGGACCCACATGGAATTCATAGAAACATGTTATGTGTGAACATGTTCATACCTAAAATAAGTCTTATAAAACCAACTAAACTCAAGAATTCATGGTTTATTGAAGAATTATGGATTTAAAATTAGATTTGGAAAAGTGTTTTGTTCATTTGGGCCCTTAATTTTAAGGTTTAGCTATAAGGCCCCAGCCTTAAACCTTTACTTAATATTCAATTAAATGAATAATTCACATTGAGGATCTTTTCAGGTTTAGAGTTTTAGAGAATTAGAACATAACAACTACATCTCAAAAGATTACAAAGTAGAAACTTCTACTAAGTATCCGTAGAATAAAAAAACTCTTAAAACGAAACATGTCTAGTTCCATGTTTTATATAGCATAACTTTCCCTTATTCCCATCCTTGACCCTATTCCACATTATGTCCTATGAAAAACATTTCAAAAAAAACATGGGATGAGCATAAAAAGCTCATTAAGGGATACACAAATAATAAAAATTGTTAGTTTATCAAAACAACAAGAAAACCATGTATACTTTATCAAAGTAATACCTTCACCATCATGAAGTAGTAAAATACACTTCACTTAATAAAATATCATTACTTACCCTTTTGTAACCAATGGATTACCATAAAACCCATATAAAGAACACATAACATATAAAGGTAACTTGGGACATAAACATACTTAAATGGAATAACCATACGGTCGACTTCCACACATACTTAATGGAATTGACATACGGCCGACTTCCATACCCAATGAATACGAGGTTATGACGTAACCACCCATCCTGATATTCACATCACCACCCGTCATATGGTTTATCACGTAACCACCAGTAAAATGTCCAAGTACCATTATAAAAATCATAAGACATAAAACAAATATAATGGAAAGAAAACAATTCCACACTTTGATCACAATATATCACTTAAATATATTGACATAGAAAATCCATTATAAAAACCATTTTCAATACCAAAATACATAAAAGTGTATATGGTATTTATTTAATTTTTAAAAAACCATTACGGCTTGTTCAGGAAGTCAAAGACCAGATAATACTCGCGGCGGTGGAAAAGGTCGTTGTCACCACGTGTGTTAAAAGAAACATTCCTTTTTGTCATTTGGTAAAATTCTTCGTAGATAAATATTCCTTTTGTATAAAAGTAAAATTCAAAGGGGTTTATACACCGTATAAAATAATGTTGTGTATAAAACGAAATACGCCTCAATGAAAGGAGATTGAGACGAAGTCCCTTACCTCAGGTCCGACTTGACTCGATCGTTCTTTAACATCCTGAATAATAAACTTGAGTTAATTTATACTTGCTTAAGAACCTTTTTCAAGATCATTATTCCTTTTATATCACTTAATACCATGTCATGAACACTATATAATTATTTAAGTTATTAAGGGTCGTTTTAATGATCATTGGTACTTGAGTCGAAAATATGCTCTTTATAATTACAAGTTGTTCATCTATCCATTATATCCAGAGTTATACTCATGATTTAGATATAATATATATCATATATATCCAGTATATAAATTCATTTATAATAATACATAATCATTTATACGTAAGAAATGAAATGCACCGTTCATGGAGACGGTAAGCCGTACGTACGCATGAACACTACTTTCATTTCTATGTCATATTGATGAAATTAAAACTAAATGAGAAGTAAGTATATTTTTATTCCATAATTAAATTAATAATTTATATGTAACATACATCATATATATCCATTATATATATGTACTTATAATAGTACATTACATTTGGGGATAAGAAATTAAATGCATCGTTCATGGAGACGGTAAGCCGTACGTATGCATGAACGCTACTTTCATTTTTATCTCATAATTTAATGGGAAGAAATAATAATGATATAGAGGTATATTATAATTCCAGTATAACATCATATATAATAACTTTAAATCCATACTTTATACATCCCACATATGGCATTAACGAATCAAATCACATTGAGGGGGCGGTAGTCCGCACTTTCTAAAATGAAATTATCGTGTTTACCCATAATGGATGCCATAAAGGTATACTCAAAATGAAAAATAAATAAGCTAAAGGAAAACATAAACATATTATATTTCATATATAAATATAGTGTCATCTTAATGGCCACCTTTGAAGGTGTTAAAAGAATGTCGAACAATCATCTTTTCGGGAGGCAGAAATTCGCCATCCACGGAAACAGTATGTTCTTTAACCATTAAATGTAGGTGTCTGTACGTGTAGCTCGAATCCTTCTTATAACAACATCCTCGTATATTGAATATACTTGAGTTTTTACAAATTAAATGAATAAAAAGAGTTTAGGTGGTTGGAGAAGAAAAATAAAACAAAAGGACTCAAGTGAAGACATTACCTTAAAATCAGGTAACTCTCTTAGATTTGAGATCAAAGGCTTCCTTGGGAAGACTTCTGCCCAAAGTGAGGCTTCAAAGAGTTAAAGAGGGATGTGAAGAGACAAAATGGGCAGGGTTTGGCCGAGCCAAAGTCTTTGGAAGTGTGGGTAAGGATGTAGAGGTGGGGGCCTTTTATAAGAGGATAGGAGGGCCACTCTTGGAAAGGTATAAAATGTAACTTTATTTTCAAATGAGTTTCAGATTTTAATGGTCCCACATTGACGTGTTTCGAGGTTAAGGTGATAAGGGTTCGAAATCCACCCATCCAATAGGTTTTGGACATGTGTAGGTCTTATATTTTACATTATCATTCCATTTTCTTTAAATTGTTAAATAATGAGGTCATCGTTGCATCATCATAAAGTCATAAATAATTTAATTTATTTAATGTCTATAAATTATAAAAAAAATACTATAATGTATGAAATATTTATATCTTTCCAATTAATATTTATATTCCAAAATATCATTTATGTAAAAAAAATTAAAAATATTTTACTTGGGTGATACATTCTTTGTTACATTTAACATTATTTAAAAATAAAAAGATAAAAAGTCACTTTTTCACAAAAGTGATTCTATGGGGCCCCCCAAGTTTGGAAAAAGGCATACCATGGTCGGCCATGAGACAACCAGTAGCCTTAACACACATTTGTGGAAATTTGTTATTATTATGATATTATCTTATTATCTTTAACTACCTGATTACTCATTAATCAAGATAATTAAAGATAATTACCGTCATTACTATTCATATTGTCCAAAAACAAAAGAGTCTTAATTACATAATTTGTACCTTCTGATTCCAAATATGTAATCCATTTTACCAAATTCCAAACACAGAAATTTCAATAATTGATTTAAAAATAATTCCCGTTGTCAAAACAAATAGCGGGTTTTTTTGAAACAATATCTATGAAAAGTTTGGCATTAGTTTATGACCAATTACAAAGTGAAATTAATACTAATGACCACCATTGTATTAAATGGTAAAAATATATTCAGATTAAACTTTAAGACTAATTAAAAAGATAATCTAACCATATAATTAAATTAAATGAAAAATCAGTTTTGATGAAAAATGAGGTATTTTTCACTATTCATTAAAAAATGAACATTGCCAGAAAAATACCAAAAATTTATCTAATGTAAATTTCAATGTGCCAATAATAATTAATATGTTTATTTTGACAAATATAGATTATAAAATTGTTAAAAGTTTGAATTAAAAAGGGTTTTCCATCAAAAGGCAGTAAAAACATCTTTTAAGAATATTACTGTATTCCATGCATAAGATTGTATTTATTTTCATTTTAAGATTCTAAAACACAATCATAATAATTTATAGATATAGATAAAAATATCTATTATTCATTACTTACTTCGGATGTTACATCCTTCCCCCTTTAGAAAATTGCGTCCCTGCAATTTATTTACTTATCGAATAAATCAGGATACTTATCCCTCATTGCATTTTCAGATTCCCATGTTGCCTCTTCCATCATTTGGTTTTTACACGAAACATTTACCTGATTAATCATTTTATTCTGTAACACTTGCTCCCTGTGGTCAAGAATTTGGATCAGTTGTTCCTCATAAGATAGGTTCTCTTCCAGTTGATCTACCTCTGGACTCAAAAGATGAGATGGATCTGGCATATACTTCCTCAATATCGAAACATGGAAAACAATGTGTACCTGAGATAAACTCGGAGGTAAAGCCACTCGGTAAGCAACTGATCCAACTTTCTCCCAAATTTCATATGGTCCAATAAACCTTGGACACATCTTTCCATTCTTACCAAATCTCATCACACTTTTCCAAGGAGAAACCTTGAGAAAAACATGATCACCTACCTCGAAAGATAGATCCTTCCTCCGGTTATCTGCATAACTCTTCTACTTGCTCTGAGCTATTCTCATGTGCTTCTAAATCAATTGAACGTTTTCTGCCATCTCTTCTACCAATTCTGGTCCCATCAGATTCCTTTCACCCACTTCATCCCAAAATGCTGGAGTTCGACACCGCTTCCTATATAATGCCTCAAATGGTGCCATCTGTATACTGGAATGAAAACTGTTATTATAAGAAAACTCAACCAAAGAAAGATGTTAGTCCCATCTTCCATGATAATCCATCGAACAAGCTCGTAGCATATCCTCCATGGTCTGAATTGTTCGTTCTGACTGCTTATCTGATTGTGGATGAAAAGATGTACTAAAGTTTAATTCAGTACCCAACGACTTATGAAGTCCTTTCCAAAAGTTGGAAGTAATCCTGGGATCATGATCGGACAAAATGGAGAGAGTAACTCCATGTAACCTGACTATCTCATTAAGATACAAACAGGAAAATTGATATAGGGAAAATGTATCTTTTATAGCAAGGAAATGAGCCGATTTAGTCAAGCGATCAACAATAACCCAGATTGCATTAATACCTCTAGATGTCTTCGGTAATCCCATGAAAAAATCCATGGATATATTTTCCCATTTCCACTCTGGCACTGGTAAAGGCTGAAGCATCCCTTTCGGTAACTGCCACTCTGCTTTAATCTGCTGACAAGTCAAACACTTCATAGTAAAATCAGCACTATATCTTTTTATTCCATCCCACCAGTAATACTCCCGCAGATCCCTGTACATCATAGTACTGCTAGGATGAACTGAAAATGGGGAACTATGAGCCTCACATAAGAAATAATTCTTCAACTGTGAATCACCAGGGACACATAATCTCTTCCCAAACCTCACAACACAATAATTATCAATGATGAATTCAGGCAACTTACCCTTCTGAACCAGCTCTACCTTTTTCTGCAACTCACCGTCTTCCCTCTGTACTTGCTTAATTCTCTCTGATAGGGATGATCTCACTGATACCTGAAACAAAATAGAAGAACTTCCTACACCAACAACTTCTATGCCAAAGTTCATCAAATCAAAAACCATAGGATCTCGTTCCAAATGTAGCATGGTTAATCAAGCATTACACTTTCGACTCAAAGAATCATCCACTTATTTTCTTTTCCCGGATGGTAATGAATTGTACAATCATAATCCTTGATTAATTGCAGCCATCCCCTCTATCTCATGTTCAATTCTTTCTGAGTGAATATATACTTTAATGTTTTGCGATCAATATATATTTCACACTTTACTCCATACAAATGATGCCTCCAAATTTTTAAAGCAAAAACAACAGAAGCTAATTCCAAATCATGTGTAGGGTAATTTACCTCATGAGTTTTCAACTAACGTGAAGCATAAGCAATTACCTGATCATTCTGCATAAGGACACAACCAAGTCCCTTCAACGAAGCATCACTATATATTACAAACTCACCATTCCTGGAAGGAAGTGCCAAAACTGGATCATTCACCAATCTTATTTTCAACTCCTGAAAACAATCATCACATTCTTTTGTCCAGATGAACATAACACCCTTACGAGTTAGCTTAGTCATTGGAATAGATAACCGTGAAAAATTTTCAACATACCTTCGTTAGTAACCTTCCAAACCAATAAAACTATGGATCTCGGTTACATTTGTGGGTCTTGGCCATTTTTTAACAACTTTTGTTTTAGCAGGATCAACTGTTATGCCATCTTTTTAAATAATGTGACCCAGGAATGAAATTTGTTGTAACCAAAACTCACACTTGCTGAATTTTCCATATAGTTTCATTTCTTTTTCGGTTTTCAAGATAACCGTTAAATGACTTTCATGCTCCTATTTACTTTTAGAAAACACCAAAATATCATCAATGAAAACAACCACAAACTTATCCAAGAACTCATGGAAAATTATATTCATAAGGTCCATGAATACAGCAGGTGCATTTGTTAACCCAAAAGGCATAACTACAAATTCATAATGGCCATGTCTAGTACGGAATTCAGTATTCAAAACATCTGCTTCTTTTACTTTCAACTGATGGTACCCCGAGCTCAAGTCAATCTTCGAAAAATACTAAGCTCCCTGGAGCTGATCAAAAAAATCATCGATATGAGGAAAAGGATACTTGTTCTTAACAGTAATATTATTCAAGGAACTATAATCAATGCAAAGTCTCATTGATCCATCTTTATATTTAACAAACAAGACAGGAGCACCCCATGGTGATGTGCTAGGTCGAATGAAACCTTTATCTAATAACTCCTGCAATTGATTCGTTAACTCTAAAAGTTTATCTTGAGCCATTCGATAAGGGGGTTTTGAAATTGGCTTAGAATCAGGAACTAAGTCAACAATAAATTCAACTTCCTGATCATGAATAATACCAGGAAACTCATCAGGAAAAACATCAATATACTCATTTACCATTGGCACATCATTAATCTGAACAGTTCCTTTATTTTCAACAATATGTGCAAGGTAACATTCATTTCCATCTTTTACTAGTTTCTCAACTTCATGATATGTTATGAAAATCAAGGGTTCATTCTTGTACACAAACTAAAAATCCTTCTAAAAAGAAACCATTTTAGATCTGCAGTCAATCTTAGCATGATAAACAGAAAGCCAATCCATTCCCAAAATAACATCAAACTATACTAGAGGCAAAACAATAAGGATTGCGGGTAGATTCTTTCCACACACAAGGATAGGAAGGTCTTATAATTCCTTTTTGTCTCAACGTTCCCTCTGGGTGTTTTTACCATAAGTTCAGGGATCATATCTTGAGATGGAATTTCCAATTTACTAGAAAACTTCTCCGAAATGAATGAATGTGTAGACCCTAAATAAAACAACACATTGGCATAATCTGAACAAGAAAACAGTGTAACTGATACTACATCATTCGGTGGCCCAACATCTACTGAAATTGTTGCATTGGATTTCACCACCCCTTTCTGCTTGTAGTCTGGCTGCTTTCCCCCAGTTGAGTTCTTCATTGGACACTCGTTTGCATAATGACCCATTTCATTACACTTAAAACATCTTACCGTTGTCTTTTCATTGCCTTCTTGATTATCTTCCTTATAGTTACGAGCAATATGACCAGACTTACCACACCGAAAGCACTTACCATACTTGGATAAACATTCTCCAGGATGCATTTTACCACACTTCTCAGATGATGGATATTTGGTTTTCTTACCTCCGTGCTTCTTTGATGAATTCTTCCCCTTTGCCTGCCAACTGGACCTCTTATTCTGTTGTTTGTCATAGAACACCTTATCATCGGCAAACTCCATTTCCACCTAATCCGCACATAGAACATGTTTTTCATAACTTATGAACTAATGATAAGCTAAATCCCTTCGATACATTGGCTTTAACCCTGACTAAAACGGTGTATTTTACTATCAAGATCTCTTATGATGTTTGGAGCATACCTTGCCAATCGAGTGAACTTTTCTTCATAAGCAGCCACTGAATCATCCTCCTTCCTCAACCCTGGGAACTGTTTTCCATCCTAAGACAAACCAACTTAGGAAAATATTTCTCAAGAAACATACCTTTGAATTCGTCCCAGTGAAGATCCTCAATCTCATCACTATCCCTGATATTTTTCACCATCTACAACCACTGATCAGCTTCACCTTCAAAACGGTAAACAGAAAGACTAACCTTTTGATGTTCTGAACACCCCCATGACATCAAAAATCGTCTCCAGTTATTTAATCCACCCTTCATCTTGAACGGGGCCAGATGATCCTCTGAATGATGGGGGATGTTGCCTCATGAAATCTTCCACCACTGACATGTTCCTTTGCGGTTGATCTGGCTGATCTCGTGCATGGATACCACCACCATTTATAGCCTGAGTCAACTATTCCATCACTGCAACAAACTGTTCAATTACGATTCCAACCATCTCAGGTGGCTGATTTGGAAGGTTGTCTTCCTCCTGATGTCGTCCCAATATAGCTGCTTTGTTTCCTCTGCGGAAAACCAGTCTGAACATAGAAATATCTTAGGCGAAGCAACATAGTTATCTTTAAATTCTATATCATTTCAATCATACCATAAATTAACTTATAATTTCACACTTTTCTAACTCCTAAAGTTGTCTAAACCTCCCTTTGATACCAATTATATGGCCACATCCTTAAACCGTACTTAATATTGAATTAAATGAATAATTCACATTGAGGATCTTTTTAGGTTTAGAGTTTTATAGAATTAGAACATAACTACCACATCTCAAAAGATTACAAAGTAGAAACTTCTACTAAGTATTCATAGAATAAATAAAACTCTTAAAAAGAAACATGTCTAGTTCCATGTTTTATATAGCATGATTTTCCCTTGTTCCCATCCTTGACCCTATTCCACATTATGTCCTGTGAAAAACATTGCAAAAAAAACTTGGGGTGAGCATAAAAAGCTCAGTAAGGGATACACAAAGAATAAAAACTTTTAGGATATCAAAACAACAAGAAAACCATGTATACATTATCAAAGTAATTCCTTCACCATCATGAAGTAGTAAAAAACTCTTCACTGAATAAAATATCATTACTTACCATTTTGTAACCAAAGGATTACCATAAAACCCATATAAAGAACACATAACATATAAAGGCAACTTGGGACGTAAACATACTTAAATAGAATAACCATACGGTCAACTTCCACACATACTTAATGGAATAGCCATACGGCTGACTTCCATACCCAATGCATTGGAGGTTATAACATAACCACCCGTCCTAGTATTCACGGCACCACCCATCATATGTTTTATCACGTAACCACCCGTAAAATGTCCATGTACCATTATAAAAGTCATAAGACATAAAACAAATATAATGGAAAGATAACAATTCCACACTTTGATCACAATATATATCATAAATATATTGACATAACAAATCCATTATAAAAACCATTTTCAATAACAAAACACATAAAAGAGTAATAGGTATTTATTTAATTAAAAAAAACATTACGGATTGTTCAGGAAGCCAAAGACCAAATAATACTCGCGGCGGCAGAAAAGGTCGTTGTCACCGCGTGCGTTAAAAGAAACATTCCTTTTTGTCGTTTTATAAAATTATTCTTAGAAAAAGATTCATTTTGTATAAAAGTAAAAGTCAAAGGGGTTTATACACCGTATAAAGGAAAGTTGTGTATAAAATGAAATATTCCTCAATGAAAGGAGATTGAGACGAAGTCCCTTATCTCAGGTCCGACTTGACTCGATCATTCTTTAACGTCCTGAATAGTAAACATGAGTTAATTTATACTTTCTTAAGAACCTTTTTCAATTTCATTATTCCTTTTATATCACTTATTACCATGTCATGAACACTATGTAATTATTTAAGTTACTATCAGTCATTTTAACGAACATTGGTACTTGAGTCAAAAATATTCTCTTTATAATTACATGTTGTTTATGTATCAATTATATCCAGAGTTATACTCATGATGTAGATATAATATATATCATATATATCCAGTATATAAATGCATTTATAATATTACATAATCATTTAGAGGTAAGAAATGAAATGCACTATTCATGGAGACGGTAAGCCGTGCGTACGCATGAACGCTACTATCATTTCTATGTCATATTAATGGAATTAAAACTAAATGAGAGGTATGTATATTTTAGTTACAGAATTATATTAATCATTTAGATGTAACATACATCATATATATCTATTATATATATGTACTTATAATATTACAGTACATTTGTGGATAAGAAATGAAATGCACCGTTCATGGAGATGGTAAGCCGTACATACGCATGAACGCTACTTTCATTTCTATCTCATACATTAATGGGAAGAAATAATAATGATATAGAGGTATATTATAATTCCAGTATAACATCATATATAATAACTTTAAATCCATCCTTTATACGTCCCACATATGGCATTAACGAATCAAATCACTTTGAGGGGACTGTAGTCCGCACTTCCTAAAATGAAATTATCGTGTTTACCCATAATGGAAGCCATAAAGGGATGCTCAAAATGAAAAATTAAGAAGCTTAAGGAAAACATAAAAATATTATATATCATATATAAATATAGTGTCATCTTAATGGCCACCTTTGAAGGTGATAAAAGAATGTTGAACAATCATCGTTTCGGGAGGCAGAAATTCGCCATCCACGGAAACAGTATGTTCTTTAACCATTAGATGTAGGTGTGCGTATGTGTAGTTCTAATATGTCTTATAAAAACATCCTAGTATATTTAACAAAACTGTATTTGTTACAAAATAAATTAATAAAAAGAGTTTAGGGGGTTAGAGAAGAAAAATAAAACAAAAATACTCAAGTGAAGACATTACCTTAAAATCGGGTAACTCTGTTAGATTTGAGCTCAAAGGCTTTCTTGGGAAGACTTCTGCCCAATGTGAGGCATCAAGGAGTTAGAGAGGAATGTGGAGAGACAAAATGGGCAGGGTTTGGGGGAGCCAAAGTCTTTGGAAGTGTGGGTAAGGTGGTAGAGGTGGGGGCCTTTTATAAGAGGAGTGGAGGGGCAGTCTTGGAAAGGTATAAAATGTAACTTTATTATCAAATGAGTCTCGGATTTTTATGGTCCCACATTGATGTGTTTCGAGGAAAAGGTGATAAGGGTTCTAAATACACCCATCCAATAGGTTTTGGACATGTGTAGGTCTTAGATTTTACATTATCTTTCCATTTTATTTAAATCCTTAAATAATGAGGTCATCGGTGCATCATCATGATGTCATAAATAATTTAATTTATTTAATGTCTAAAAATTATAAAAAAACTACAATGATGTAGGAAATATTTTTAGATTGCCAATGAATACTTATAGTCCAAAAGATCATTTATTTAGACAAAACTAAAAATATTTTACTTAGTCATACATTCTTTGTTACATTTAATATTCTTTAAAAATAAAAAGACAAAAAGTCACTTTCTGACAAAAGTGATTCCATGGGGCCCCCAAGTTTGGTACAAGACATCCCATGGTCGGCCATGAGACAACCAGTAGCCTTAGGACACATTTGTGGTCATTTTTTATTATTATGATATTATCTTATTATCATTAACTACCCGATTACTCTTTAATCAAGATAATTAAAGATAATTACTATCGCTACTATTCATAATGTCCAAAAACAAAAGTGTATTAATTAAATAATTTGGACCTTCTGATTCCTAATATGAAATCCATTTTACCAAATTCCAAACACAGAAATTTCAATAATTGATTTAGAAATAATTCCCGTTGTCAAAACAAAATGCGGGTTTTTTTGAAACAATATCTATGAAAAGTTTGGCATTAGTTTATGACCAATTCCAAAGTGAAATTAATACTAATGACCACCATTGGATTAAATGGTAAAAATATATTCAGATTAAACTTTAAGACCAATTAAAAAGATAATCTAACCATATAATTAAATTAAATGAAAAAGCAGTTTTGATGTAAAATGCAGTATTTTTCACTATTCATTAAAAAAAATGAACATTGTCAGAAAAATACCAAAAAGTTATTCAATTTAAATTTCAATGTCCCAATAATAATTAATATGTTTATTTTGACAAATATAGATTATAAAATTGTCAAAAGTTTGAATTAAAAAGGGTTTTCCATCAAAAGGCAGTAAAACAATCTTTTAAGAATATTAGTGTATTCCATGCATAAGATTGTATTTATTTTCATTTTAAGCTTCTAAAAAACAATCTTAATCATTAATAGACATAGATAAAAATATCTATTATTGATTACTTACTTGGGTTGTTACATTAGCGCCTAATTAAGTTTACATTATCATTAACCACTGTGATTAATTTAAATCACTTTTACTAAACACATTAGTTAAAAAATAACTTAGTATTATTAAGAAATAATTAATAGAATGAATATAATGTTTTATATATTGTTTTTTAATTTCTATTCACAAAAATGGAAAATTAAAATTAGTATTAATCCCACATATGAGAGGAAATAATTGGGTTTTAAATTAAGATAATTTTCAAATGTATATTATGAGATTATATTCAATTTGAAATTGACATTGATTATTATAAATTAAATTGTATTAATAGATTTAATATATATTTAATGTGACATTAAAAAATATTTATATTATAATTTAAAATTAATTATTAATTAAAAATGACATTTTTTAACATAAAGATAGCATTTTTCCATATTCATCATAAAGTGATGTTTCTCAGAAATATACCAAAAAATCACCTTTTCTAATTTAGTAATTATGAATTAAAAATGATTTTTTATGAAATTTTATTTCTAAATGGGAATAAAATTAATGTATTTATTATATGTAGGTCATTCAAAAAACTATATTTTAAATATAAAATAACATTACAAATAACAGTATCCTTTATTATCAATATGTTTTATTTATAGAAGACTTTTATAAAAATACATGGAATGTATTAATTAAAATAATTATAACTTAAGATAATGGATATGTTATAATTATAACATTTAATTAAAAATATATATAATTATGTTTCATAGAGACTCAGTGTTTTGTGCATTGTACGCCTAATTGGTGTTACTTGTAGGGAAAGCCAATATCGTATTTTATGTAGCGCAAGCCAAGTTAGTATTGTGTGAGAAATGAATTTATGACTTCAGGTTTTAATATATATATATATATATATATATATAAAGGAAAATTTTTAGTGTCAGGTGACATGAATAATATTGAGAAGATAAATTAACTCAAAAATAATAATTCACGAAATCTTTGGATGTTATATTATTCAACCATTTAAAATGAATTTCTCTTTCAAAATTCATCCAGGTTATCACGTGTTTTATACATGAAATTTTTATTCATTAAAAACCACATCTTAAAAAATTGATACTGAAACATCCTATAAAAGGGATATTTGGAACCATTAGTATTACCAAACGTATCATATAGTTGGGTTTCCACATATGAGAACATAGGTTGGGGATAAATATTGGGCATGGAGGAAGAGAATAGATATTTATTGGGGTGATATAGGTTTTTAAGCACAATCAATTAAATGATCCATGAAAATTTGAGGGACTCAAATTCTTAAATATTTAACGATTTAAAAGGCCATCATTTCCATGAAAAACAAGGTATTAGGTAAACAAATTTTTGATCATCTCTAATCCTTGAGTTATTATTATTATTAACAAAAAATATATGTAAATATAAATATTATTTTTATTCATATTCTCATGAACAATCACAATCATTGATTAGACCTTGATATATTCCTACTTTATATATTACCCAATGAAATGAATGAGTTTTTTTTTAATTTTTGAAGTACAAATAGATCATGACATCCATGGTATGTCATTCCATATGTCATTAGTTTTCATCAACACAATTTATTTATAACAAGTTATTAAATATTCAAAAATCCCCACAATGTAATATAATACATAATAATTTCATAAATGGTTAATTGTATAACCCTTCCGAAAGATGAAAACCCAAAACAATAGAAAGAGTCACAAAATGAACGTAACATTGATCACCCATATATCATAAAGTACATATTGGTTTCACATTTCAAACATCTGAATACCTATATCATATATTCCCTTAAAACTTAGAAACAAACTTAATAACCATATATTATGTTTGAATCTATTCAGGCATCCTTACTCTAATGATTACTCAATACATCATTTAAATCAAGGAAGTGTTAAACATAATAAATGATGATATAGGTCATTTTATAAACTAAAAAATACATGGTAAACTCCACCATCCAGTTTACTCATTTATATCCAATATATCATTATCCAATCAATGTTATCTCAACTATATACATTAATTTAGCATTACCATTAATTAATCAGAATATCACTATTCCATGAAGTAACAATTCTATGTATTCATCACCATTCCACATGTCGATTTTATCCATTAATGAAAACATACACTGAAAATACAAACAAATATCTTGATTCATATAATATAATCATTGAATTCCAAGATACTTTATTAATACAATTTTATTCATAAACCATTAATCTAATTTCATCAACTTACTCATTGACAAATATTTTCTAGAATATTAAATACGAACCATGTATTAAGGTTCCAATACCTCAATCCAATCATGATTCTTACGATAATGAAAGCAATACAAGAAGAATAGTGCATACCATTCACATGTCATTTGTAGTTTCTTTATTATTAGTAGAGAAACCATCACGTGTACCACCTTTTAGATTCCCACCATGAACCTTCCGCATAGGACAATGATTTTCACAATATACTTAATTTATATATATAATGTAGTCATAAAATGATAATAACTTACGAATTCCAAAATTACCTTCAATTCTATTAACCATACTCTTCATATTTCCCCTAAAGGCAATTTCTTTGTGTCCTTATTTTCCATAGTCAAAACATATTTTTTTCGTATAAGACATTCACATAGGTGATTCATTCCAAATTAATTACATAATGGAAAATTAAGCTTCTTTTCTCGATGGTCTCTATTACCCTAAACCTTAGAGAACTACTTATTTTTATTCTACGGTGACTCTAAGAGTTTGTTCAGGTAAATATTGATAATCAGGTTCTATGATAACTAATTAAGAATCATCACAACAGCATTAACTCAAGTGATCATCCCACTTGACTACTGATCAGAAAATTGTCCATCACATTCAAATTTAATCAAGTTCCTTCAGATTTCCACCAATGAAAGAAACTAGAATATTGAGATCATTACAAATCATAGAAGAAAACAACATAGTTATGAAAATAATTACTTATTTGATATCTAAATCTTCTCAAAATCCAAAATATCATACACCCTTGGTCAATCCTAAGTTATTCATATTAATATTATAATTAAAACCATTATAATGTTTCATTAATAGTATGAGAATTCCAATAGCATATACCTTGGGAGTGTCAAACTAGGGGTACAGTAAGGTTCATTGTTGTGTATTAGATTAACCTATTTCAAGGCCGAAAGATAATGTCAGAGTTGTTACCCAAATGTACTTTGGTTCCAAATCCACCTACACATTTAGTGTCAGGAAAAGGATGTATTGCTAGGAAACCACTCACTCTATCTTTTATAAAAAATTTTGTTCAATTTCCTAAATGTTAACTAATCATTGTAATCATTCCTAGAGACATTTCTACGTATATCGTTAGAAATAAACCTAGAGGTATCACTTGTTTTTACACATCCTACTTTCCAAATACTAATTAAAAATTACCATTAATAAAAAATACTGAGACACCAGAATATCATACATTAATATTACATTATTTTATATGAATATTTATTATATTGTATAAATACATACATGGGGACCAAAATATTTTACTCCCTCTTGAAACATCGATAAAAAATATAATATACTGATGAAAGATGATCCAAATCTCCCATATTGATCTACATCATTATCACATCTACTTGAAACCATTCTTCGTAACCTAGAGAGGGGAAACTTATGTATTAGAGTGAGTACAGATTCTCCACAAGTGTAAATAATGAAAATTCTTAAGCATGACATAAAAAAAAGTTTTTGGAACATGATAATTAGATTTGATGGTCATACCCGACATATCATATATCATAATAATGATTAAAAATTTATAATACATGAATCATAAAGAAATAATGACCATAATCCATGAGAGAATAACATAGTAATGAATCCTGGGATTTCAGAAAACACATATAAAAAAACTAATTTAAGGTGTCCTAATAAACAATTTGTAACATGTTAGGAATGGATTAATCACCAATGTACCTTCATCGAGTTTGATATTACGTCTCGTATAACCTCTTCTCTTGGGATTGGTATGTCCCCCAATGTACCCTCTTATTTTGGGATTGAGATTTCCTCCCATATACTAGTTTCTTTTGTTATTGGGATGTCCTCCTATACACCCCCTTCTTTCCAAATTTGGGTATTCTATCATGTTCCCTCTTGTTTCTGGATATGGAAAATATCCCCTTTTACATTTTTTGGATTGGGTTATTCTATTATATTCCCTCTTGTTTCATGAATTCTATGTTCTCCCCCTTTCATCTTGTATCGATATTTGAATTTTCTCCCATGTTCCCTCTGGTTTCAGTCTTTATATGTCCACCCAGGTACCCTTTTTTCGCATAAAAAATTATCATTACCCATTCATTGGAGGGATACATATCTCCCACCCATATCATCATAAAATCATTCATAAATGTGACATAAGATAATAAATCATTCATCAAATCAAGACCCATAAAAATACATTGGTTTTAAAAACATCAAATCATAACCCATGAAATAAATTAGGTATCATTATTATTTTGTCACATCGTAACCTATGGAAAAGATATAGGTTTCATAACTATTTCATAAAATAATAACATGTGAAAAGATACAGGATTCATAAATATATTACCCATGGAAATGAAAATAATAAAATAAACATATTACCCATGGAAGAGAAATAAGATGCATAAAGATCATGACTTTAATCATAACCCATTCAGAAAAGGATAAGAAAGAAACATTTAGATAATTTCTGAGAATGATATGAGTAACATAATAATATGTCATCTTAGATGGAAAATAATAATGAAGCACAATTCAAAAAATTATATTGAGGAATATATATTTTCTTGTATGAAAAGGTCTTTTTAATAAATAAAACCACTTAAAAATCATCTTATTAGAAAATACATTGAAAACATATAAATACTGCATGGAATGATTTTTAAAATCTTTTTCCTTGAAAAAATATTAAATAATATTCAAAAAAATTTGGAAAACTTATTCTTAAAAAACATATTTAAAACTTATAAATAGATCTTGAATAACTTTTCAAAACTATTGTACTTAACAACTTATAAAAGAACCTTTAAGACATTTTGAAACCCATTTATCAAGAAATCATATAAAATAATCTAAACAAAATTTTAAAACCATTTTAATTTAAAATATATTTTAATAAAATTTTCATAAATATTAACACTCTTAAAAACTCAAGGGAGAATTAATGAAATTATGATCAGTAAGTCCATATATGTCATATGATGTTAATAGAACATTAATTTTCTACAGTAAAAATGGTTATAAAAGAGTCTTTTTATGAAATAAAAAAATATATTTTCTTCAATAATTTAGTAATAAAAAAAGATTAAAACTTTCTTTTGAACATTATAGGATAATGGTATAATATTCTTGGAAATCATTTTTGGATAACGTAGACTTCTGACTGAAGAAAGGTTAAGGTTATGCTTTTCTAAAACAATTTCCTAAAAATAATATGCTCCAAAAAGTATAATACGGTAAAAATAAATGAATAGGTCATGAAATATAAAAATATACTTATAAATATTCATCATATATAGATCATAATATTCCTTAAAATGAATAATAAACATAAATAATCTTGAAAAGCAATGAGATTGTCTAAATAAACTCTTATAACATGGTAGCATGGGCTCATACTCTGCACGTATGGATTATAAATTACATGAACCATATAATATCATGAAAATATTCATATTAATGATATATTATATACAAATAGGAATATATTCATCTCAAAAAAGAGTTTAAGTGCATAACAAAACATGAGTTTCCAAGAAGAAAAATTGGGGCAAAAACATTTTACCGATTTGGTAACTTTTCAAAGATAATCCCATGAAAGAAAGATTATAAAATTTAAATGTTGATTCCCATATATGGAACTTTATTATAAATATAATTCAATAAAGTTCATTACATATTCAACACGAAATTAATGACTGGAAAACATAACATCTATCTCACCGAAATTAAAAGTGAGATAGAATCCCTTTATCTTGTGTCATGACTCTCTATGTACTTGTATATTTTTAATTGATAATAAATATAAGTTTATTATGCATATTTTAAAGAATAAAATTATTATAAATAATACCTTTTATTATTTATTATTACATTATATTACCCAATTGTTAACAATATTGTGTTACTGGTTGACATTGGGAAATATTTTCATTATTCTTCATATGTGTCTTAATTTATTATACCTTTGTTCCTTATACATATGTATCATGATTCCATAATTTAAAACATTATATATA
The DNA here is from genome assembly GCA_963277665.1 of Viscum album. Taxonomy (NCBI): domain Eukaryota; kingdom Viridiplantae; phylum Streptophyta; class Magnoliopsida; order Santalales; family Viscaceae; genus Viscum; species Viscum album. The sequence continues at coordinate 1,183,954,486 of OY728159.1, forward strand.
TATATGTGTTATATTGATTATTTTTTTATTAAAATAAAATATATACTATATTATTATGAAATGTAATAAACCATTCATGGATATAGTAACCAGTACGTAAGCATGAACACATTTTCCGTTTTTTGTTGCTGTATTGAAAGGAAGTATGTAAATTAAATAAGTATATATATATTCATTAAAGTATAATTTCTATATAAAATATATCATATATTTTAATTAAACCGATGCATAATACATTCCTTTTGGTGTGTGAACGAATCACGTCTTTTTGAGTGGGCGGTAGTCCACAATTCCTCAAACGAGATTGTCGCATTGACACCAAATGAAAAAACCGATGACTTATATAAAATTAATAAATAAAAATAAAGATATAATAAATATAATTTATGGCATATAAAAATATTTTTCCATTAGAATGGCCATCATGATTTGTGGTGATGGAGAAATAAACAATTATCTTTTCGTGAGGCAGTAGTTCACCGTACACAGAAATAGTATGTTTCATATCCATTAGATATAGGTGTGTTTATGTGTAGGTATAGATATTTTTATTAAAATATCATATTATATGTTTGATATGTTTTTTTGGTACACAACAATGATATAATGTGAGTTGATGGGGTAAAGAAGGTAAATAAAGGAAATGATCTTGGGAGAAGATGTTACTTATAAATAAGGTCACGATTATTCATTTATTCTAAATGGATTACATGAGATAATTAATTAAAAAATGGAGACATAAATTTAGAAGGAAGTATTTTGGGAGTCAAATTGGGATGTTATTGGTTGAGCATAAATGGGTTGAGAGGTGTGAGGAATGGGTAGATGGGGTGGCCTTTCTAGGGAAGGAAAAGTACTCACATGGAGGTTCTAGAAACATGCAAGGTGTGCACAAGTTGATAACTACACATATTCATAAAAAATAAATAATTTAAGGTTTATGGACAAAATATATACATAAAATTGGTGTTGGACAAGTTTTGGGGTCATTTGGGCCCATAATTTTAGGGTTTAGTCCCAAATAAACCTTAATTTCCCTTAACAGATGTGATTAATTTAAATCACTTTTTCTATTAATTTTGGCCAATAATTAACTTGGAATTATTAAAATCTATATATTATACTTAATATAATGGTTTTTGTTTGATTTTTAAAATTCAATTCACAAAATTGAAAATTTAATATCAGTGTTAATCCCACAGAAGAGACGAAATAAAAAGATTTTAATGTAAGAAGAAGTTCAAAAGTTTGTTAAAATTTAATTTAAAGTTTCATTGTGAAATTGAAAATAATGAATTAAATTATATTAATAGATGTAATATTTATATAATTTTACCTTATACATATTTATAATATCGTTTAACATAAATAATTAATTAAAAAAGGTTTTTTTGTAACTAAAATTGAGTATTTTTTACTATTCATAAAAAATGTTAATTCAAAGGAAAAATACAAAAAATTCACAGTAGGATAATTTCGTCATTTTGATTTTAAAAAAAGTATATTTTATCAAATTCAGTTTCTAAAATGTGTCTAAAATTAATTTATTATAAAATTCCATTCATTCATTAAAATGGTATTTCTTACATAAAAGGAATTTACAAAAAATCATATCTTTCATTATAAATATGTTTTATTTATATTAATAAATTATAAAAAATACATAGAGTATATTTATTAATATTAATATAACTATGTTTTAATTATAGGTTATAGCTATATGACTTAATTATATATATATATATAAAGTCATTTTATAGAAACTTAGTGACATGAGCATCGTACACCAAGCCGGTGATTCTTGTAGAACAAGCCAAGTGGTATTGCATGCTGTGAAAGACAATTCAGTATTGTGTGCTAAAAGAATGTTTGAATTAGTTTTTTATTATATATATATATAAATAACTATTTATAGTGTCCCATGAATTTAAAAATATAGAAATGTAAAATTAATTTGAAAACAATAATTCAGAACATCTCGTGGTGTTACATTCTACCCCACATAAAATGAATTTCAACATTAAAATCCATTTATGTTATCAAGGTTTTAATACATTAATGATTAATTCATGGAATCAAACATCTTTAAAATGGATAGTAACAATTACTTGAAAAGGGGAAATTTGTAACCATAATGGTTACCCAAAGTAAGATATAATTAGGTTTCTACAAAGGAGAACATAGGTTGGGGTGACGATTGAACATGGATGAAAATAATTAATATTTATATGGGTCATTAAGGATATAAATCACAAACATAATAATGATCCACAAAATGTTTAGGGTCTCAATGTCATAAATATTATATTATTTAAAAGTCCATCAGATCAATGAAAATAAAGGTATTAGGACAACACTTGTTTGATCGTTATCACATAATTGAGTAAATCATTTTATTGAGAAAAAATAAATGGAAATAAAATTACATTATTTTATTCCCTTTCTCATGCACAATACCAAAATTTGGTCAAGCCTTCTTACATTTCCACATCATCACTTACCCTATGAAATGAATGATAATTTTTTTTAAATTCAAGATGTACAAAATAATCATAAGAACCATGATATGTCATGCCAAATGCCATTATTTATTATGAACAGAAATTTTTTATAACAGGTTATATAATATGAATAAATCATCATGGTTTATTGTAATACATAATATTTTCATAATTAGTTAACCATATAACCCATTTGAAAGATAAAAATCCAAAACATTATAAATAAGTCACCAAATCAGCTTAACATTGATCCCAAATATATCACAAAGTAGCTCATGATGTTCAAATTCGAAACTTGTGAATACCTTCTTATTATATTCCCCTGAAACATACCTCCCTAAATACTAATATCAGGTTAACACCTCATTTATTAGGGTAAGAGGTCACAGTGGATAGTATGATAAAATAAATGTGTAAAAGATAGAGAAAAGATGATGGAAAAATAGGGGGATGGGTGGACACATAAATAAAAACAATACATTAATTTATTAGAAATATAAATTAAAATTTAAAACTAAAAAAATAAAATAAAAAAATTAAAAAGATATTTGAATGATTTGTGGCTACACTTCCTCGGTAGAGATCCCATCCTTGGTGCCTTGAAAGAATTGATAGAGAATTAGATGAGTTGTGAAGGAGTGGAGGGCCTCCTTTTATAGGAAGAATTTTGTACTGCACAAGTTTGGACATTTGTTTCCCATTACATGGTCGACTAACACGTGGACACCATCATGAAAAGTTTTTCCTTATTATTTTTGACATTCACCCTCATAATTTCAGCTCATTTGTACACCATATTAATTAGTTTTGAATTATTTTTTGGCAGTTTATTTTTCTGGAAGTACGTCCCCAAACACTTCTTTTAAACATATAACATCCAATGACAACATTTATGATCTCACAACTCCCTATAATTTGATGTAAATACTCCCCTATGTGTCCTTGTGCTAACCCAGGTAGAATCAACGCAATTGAAGGTGTGTTGTCTGAGACATGTTTCTGGCACAGTGGTGGGGTCCGCACTATTCGCCCAGAAAAATAATTAACTTAATTGATTTTTTAGGCCCATTATATGGCCAAATCAAGTCCTACTCGAGAAGGAAATATTGGAGAAAATAAAATAATGATTCCCAAAAAATATGTTTCACTAAATGAGGAATTATAATTTAAATGTAATTAAAAAAATACCCCTATGGTAAAAATATGTCAGAATTCCAAATTTAACAACCTTTTGCATTTATTCTCAAACGTCCACTAAAACCAAAAAACATGAAAATTAACCATACCATAACACTATGTTGGGATTATCAAAAACGATTTAAAGTATAAAATGTATGAAAATGTGAGATTATCACTCCCACACACTTAAACATTGCACTCCTGGTAAATCATCTTACATCCAAATCAAAATTCACAAAACAATCTAAAATAAGAAAATATAAATGATCTTATCCAAAATAGATCCATAATGTATCATATATGAAAATAAGTCTCTCTAATTTTTATTTTAATCAATAAAATGTGTTCAAACTCATAAATCAATACATATCCCAATCACAACATACCTAACATTGAATTTTGTGTAACTCTTCACCCAGGTGAAATTGAATCTAGAGTTAAACTCATACATGAAAATTGCATATATCACCACAAGTTTATGAAAATTATTATTACTACCCAGTGTGAATCATGAAAATTATTTCAAGAATTAGGGCTTTAATTAATGGTTCAAATGATTTTGTGGTTTATGGTTTGTGGTACAATGATTGAAAAATTTGTAGGCCAGAAATAGGAGGTTAAAATATTAATTATGATGCATGATTAAAACAAGAGAAAACACATTAAATTACTATCTCAATATAGACTAAATATTGAAAAAATAACACCACCCCTATTTTATGACGTGGTACATGAGATGATCAATGATTTTAATGAATGATATCATCAATGTTCTCATTTTTTTATGCAATGCTCCGGAAAGGCACATATTTATTTCCTATTTTTTCCATTATTTCATTTTATTTTTCATAGAGGAAGATCTAAAAATTGAATAAAATGAAGGAATGAATATTCCTGCCCAATGATTATTGAGAGAGAAATTAGTCATAAAATAATGTACAATGTGGAATTTATGATCATCTCCATTTTTTCATTTTTTTTACTGAGAAATGGATGAAACAAATAAAGCACAATGAAGTGATGACCCATGCCCAATTTTCTTATTATACACTACCCAAAATTTTGAAACACACCTAGAACCACCCATAAATCATACAAATCACAATAAACACACACAAAAGGCCATTCCCCCACACTCACACTTGAAATATAAATGCAAAAATACTTAAAGTGTTGGTATGTAAAGAAAAATCATATTGTAATGTGTCTTAAACCTAAATGTGATTCATAGTATCTAAGAGATTACAAAGGATATATGTAAATGTGGGTCTCAAAATAAAATATGGGTATCCAATGGAATTCCTCAATCATTTCAAATACATTCCATGAAATCCAATTCTTCGAAAGATAATTTTCTCAAAATATGATTCTCACACAAAATTCATGTATCCCTCAAGAAAGTTATGGTATTTGGAAGAATATTTAAAATTGGTTTACAATACCTTTAAAGATTTTAAAATTATTTTTAGTCATTGTTTCATGGACATGGATTTCAAAAAAAAATCAAACTCATAAAAGGATTGAAAATCCATTTCAAGGTAAAATAATTCATATCAATAATAATTTTAAATCAATTATTTCAAAAATCATTTCAACTCTTTAAAAATCAATTGATTTGTGAAAAGTGATAAGAATATTCAATAAAGCTAAAAAATCTAAAAAATATGATACACAAAAATGAAATTCAGAGAAGAAGAACTAATAAGGTTGACACTTCCCCAAAATTAAATTTTACTGCCCCATATTTCAATTCAACAAAATATAAATATAATGGTTGAAAATACAAGGGAAGGAAAGATACAACCAGGAATTAATTTTTAATTGGATGCCTGGACTTAATCTCATAGAAGCTAACAATTCAAAAATACAAGAACAAAATGAAAATACGTAATAAAAATAAATAAATAGAAATATAATGGGAATTGGTAAACAATAATTATTTTTTAGACCCCTAACTTAGTGCTATGTTCTTACTGCCCCTAGTCATGCAGTTTCAGTAGATTAACCCAAATCAAAAGGTGGGTGTGGCATCTTTTAGATGAACCACCACATGTGAGTTTTCTCGATGTCCATGACTAAACAATGAAATTAGATAACCCCAATGTAGATAAGAATGTTTCCAACTCCCGTGATATAATAAAGATGAAATTTCAGGTTTGAAGTGGGAGTGAATAGAATATAGAGGTTCTCCTATCAACTTTTGAGGTATCCTTATCCATATAGTAAGAAAATTGTTGTTGAGGAGATAGTCGCACCCCCCATTTTCTCCTGCTCTTCTTCTTCAATCACCACCACTAGTGTGGTATCTTCATTAACAACCACATTATGCTCTATTTGTGCTGTATCAACAATTTCATGGGAAGAGAATTCAAAAAATAATTTTGATTGAATAAGTTTAAAACATGAATAATAAATTATGAAATCTCCCATTTCAGGCAATTCATCTTCGTAATTGATCACTTTAGGCTTGAAAATTGGAGAATAAATCTCAGTAGCTATATCTTCTTCACTATCTTCCCAAGCAAGAGAGAGGTAGAATGTTTCTTATGATTTATTATCAAAGATGAGAAGATCATTTTTCAAGTTATATTTAACAATGATATTATAAGATTCTTCAATAAAATGTTGATCTCGCATTAGTTCATTGGTTGAAATGTGTACAATTGGGACCTCCTGGAGCAATGGTTGAGTGCGGGTTGATGTGATTAGTTCTATTAAAAGTTATTTCTCACCCGCCTTGGGTTATTTAGCATAAAACTAATTGGTAAAATCCCTTCCCCCACTCATTCTGGTTCAGGTTCTGGCTCAGGTTTGGGATGTTCTTATGATGTGTGTACATATTCAGAAATAAATTCTATTTGGATCTACATGTTCTTCACGTTATCACTAATACATGAAAATTGCGTATCAAGATCATTACAAACATTTTTTGAAACCTAAGATTGTTCAGTCCATGCATAATAATTTGAATTGAATGGTGTAATGAAAAAATAGTATTTTTTTACGTTTTTTAATTTAAGATTTTATTAATTAAAATATATTTAGAATGAGAAAATAGAAAAATATAAGTTAACTATTGACTGGCACTTTAGAAACGACACTTATTTTGATGCACGCCTGTCATAGGGTATGGAAAAAACAATTTAATTTTCCTAGTAAATCATAGAGGCTGAGAAGGTATTTTCACTCCTGAGGAGATTTTTTAGTCATTCACTCACTTAATCTAATTCAACTAAAATAATCATTTTTGTTTTTTTTAATCGAGTAATATAATGGAATTAAATTTAAATAAAAGATAAAACTAACATGAAATGACAAAATGAAATTAATTGATAAAGAACTTGGCCATTATGGGTTTCTTATGGGTTCCATCATTCTCTTTGTTAGTATTTAAATTATGTTTAATAATAAAATTATGAGATCTAATTCATGAATTTCTATTCTTTAATTTATTTGTGTGAAATCATGAATTAATTTTCAATCTTAACTCTACATCCTCCTATAATCATGATTGATAGAACATCTCAATGAAGAGTGTGACATCTTCTAAGACCTAGTTCCATCGTAAGCCATTTTAACCCCTGAATGGCTTACCTACAATGTATGAAGAGCTTTAATCTAGTATAATTGAGGGGAAAAGATTTTAAAAAAATTGGAATGATATTGAGATTAGTGTCGTGGTCGATGATCACCACACCCGTTCACATCACTCTTTCTCATTACAAACATAATAAAACATAAGAATTTATGCACAGAATAAATGAAATTTACGCATACCTTCTTTGGGTAAAATTTCATGTTAACCCTCATTTTTTATGGTAAGAGCTCACCGTGGATAATATGAGAAGAATAAATGACGAAAAGAATGAGAAAATATGAAGTATAAAACATGGTGTATGGGTGGACACTGAAATAAAAACAATAAATTTATTTATTATAAATAAAAATAAAAATTGAAAACTAAAAAAAAATATACAAATTAAAATGAAATGGGGAAGATTTACAGCCGGCCTCCTTTGGTGGAGATATCCTCATTGGTAGCTTGATGAAAGGGATGGAGAATGGGATGATTTGGGGAGGAGTTGAGGGAATCCTTTTATAGGAAGAATTATGTACACCAATTATTTTCATGTTGTTTTACCATTAAATGGTTGATGCACACATAGACCCATTGATAAAGGTTATTTTTTAGGTTTTGTCCATTCACCATCAAAATTTAATCTCATTTTGACACTGGATGAATGAGTTATGAATTTTTTATCTGTGGTTTCTATTATGGATGGAGGTTCTAGGAAGCTTCCTTCAAAAATATAACATCCAATGATAATAATAATGATGTCAAAACTCCCTCAAATTTGAGGTATATCTTCCCCTATGTGTCATTGTGCTATCCCACGTGGATTCAATGCAATTGAAGGTGTGTAGGTTGATATGTGGTTCTGTTACGGTAGTGGGGTCCTTGCTATCCGCATGGAAAAATATTTAATTTATTTTTTAGGCCCTTTAGATAGCCGAATCAGCACCTGGTCAAGAAGAGAAAATTGGAGATATAAAATAAGGATTTTGAATTAATCAGGTTCACTCAATGTGGAATTATATTTTAAAATTAATGACTAAAATACCCGCATAGGAAAAATCTTTCAAAATTCCAGATTTAACCACTTTCTACATTTATTCTCAAATTACCACTAAAATCTAAAATCCTTACATTTTCCCATAAAATAACACTATGGTGGGATTATAAACAATGATTTAAAGAGTATAATATATTAAAATGTGAGCTTCATCACTCCCCACACTAAAACATTTCACTTCTGGGCAATCATTTTACATCCAAATCAAAATCCACACAACAATCCAAAAATGAGAAAATATAAATGATCTTATACAAACTAGAAGTCCATCATATATCATATATGAAAAATAGTCTATCTAATTTTAATTTCTATCACTAAATTATTTTAAACCTCAAAAATTGATCCATGGACCAATAAAAACCATCCTCACATTGAATTTTACGTCACAATCCACTCAAGAGGAATTGTTTTGAGAGTTATGATCATACTTGAAAATCACAAGTATCACCATAGATTTGTGAAAATTATCATTTCACCACAGTGTGAAACATGAAATTGAATTCAATAGGGATGAATTTAATTAATGGTTAAAATGATTCAGTGGCATAGGGTTGGAGGTAAAATTATTGAAAATTCATCGGCCCAAAAAGATGAGGTTGGACTCTTAAGTACAATGCATGATTAATTCAAATGAAAACACAAGATATTATTCTCTCAGTCCTACTTAAAATAAAATAAAAACAACACCACCCCTATTTAGGACATGATTCCTGAGCCAATATGTGATTATAATGAATGATATCATCTATGTTCTCTTTTTTTGTACAGCTTCAGAAATGATTATCTTTATTTCATCTCTTTTTTCATTCTTTCATTTTCTTGTTTATAGAGGATGAGGTGAAAATTGAGTACAATGATGGAATAAAAATTTATACCCTTGATTTTTGAGAGGTAAATTAGTCATAAAATAATGTACAATTAATAATTCATGCTCATCTCTATTTTTTCATTTTTTTATGGTGAAATGGATGAAAAAAATTAATCACAATGAAATGATAGCACATTCCCAATTCTCTTATTATGCACTTCCTAAAATATTGAAACACACCTCGCACCACCCATAAATGATAGACATCCTAATGAACGCACACGAATGACCCTTCTCACACACTCAAACTTGAAATATCCAAGAAAAAAATACTAAAATTCGGGGTAGCTAAGGAAAATCGGTTTGTAATGTGGCTTAACCCGATAAGGAAATAAATGGAATCTAAGGCTTACAAAAGATAAATATAAAGGTGGGTCTCATGATAAAACTTGTCCTGCCGAAGATATGACTCAATAATTTCATATACATTAAATGAAATCCAAATATTTGAAAGAGAATATTCACAAATTTTGGTTCTCAAACAAACTTCAATTCTCCATCAAGAATGTGTAGGTATTAGAAAGAATATGTAAAATTGGTTTTGAATACCTAATATGATTTGAAAAATATTGTGAGACAGTGTTTCATGGGAATGGATTTCAAAGATCAATCAAACTCATAAAAATGATTGAAAATCCATTTCATGGAAAAAGACATCATATCAACAATCATTTAAAATCCATTATTTCAAAAATAATATCAACTCTCTCAAAATCAATTGATGTGTGAATATTGATAATAATATTAAATAAATCTCAAAAATTGTAAAAATATGATAAACAAAAATGAAAACCATGGGATAAAAACTAAGAACATTGAAACTCCGCCAATATTAAATTCTACTACCCCTTATTTCAATTAAATGAAATATAAATATAATGTTAGAAAAGAAAAAGGAAGGAAATATACAACCTAAAATTATTTTTGAATTGGAAGGCTTTAGTTATGCCCTTATAAGCTTCCTATTTAAAACTGAAAGAAAGTATTATAAATACATGATAAAAATAAATATAATTAAAGATAAAGGGAATATAAATGATATAATTCTTGGTTTAGACTCCCAAACGGGTGCTAGGTTTTTACAGGCCCTAGTCCGACAGTTTCGATTGATTATCCCCAATCAGAAGGATGGTGTTGTTTCATTGATATGAACCACCACATGTAAGTTTTCCCAATGCACATGATTAAACAATGAAATTAGAGAACCCCAAAGTAGATAAGAATGTTCCCAACCCCCAAGAATGAGTAGTGAAGAAATTTCTGGTTTGAAGTGGGAGGGAAAAGAATATAGACTTTCTCCCTGTTGAATTTCATGGTATCCTCCTTTATATGGTATGAAAATTGTTGTTGAGGATATAGTTTCACCACCATCTTCTCCAGTTGTTCGTCTTCAATCCCCACCACATGAGTGGTCTCTTCTTTAACACATACAGTTTGATCTATTTGTGCTATATCAAAAATTTAAAAGGAATAGAATTCAGAAAAAAAAAATTAGCTTGAATAATAGTAAAACATGAAGAATTAATAATGTTATCTTTCCTTTCAAGTAATTATGCTTGGTAATTCATCACTTCAGGCATGTCCACTGTAAACTCAATCTTAGCAGGTTCATCATCATCATTATCATCCAAATTAAGAGAGAGGTAGAATGTTTTTGTTGTTTCATTATCAAGATTGGGAGGATCATGTTTCAAGTTATATTCAACAACATTATTCTGTGATTCCTCAAAAAAATGATTATCACCCATTAGTGCATTAGTTGAAATGTGTACTTTAGTGACCTACATGAGAAATGGTTGAGGGCGGGATGATTTGATTTGTTACTTTTAAAGTTAATTCCCACCCACCTCATGTTCTTTACCATGAAAAATGATTGTTGAAATCACTTCCAACACTCATTCTGGTTCACGGTCTGGCTTAGTTTAGGGTTGTTCTTCGGATGCGTGTACATATTCAACAATCAATTATATTTGGATCTCCATGTTTTTTCACTTTTTCACTTATACATTATAGCTAATAATCAGGAACATTACAATAATTTTTTGGCACATTATACTGTTCAGTCTATGAATAATAATTTTAATTTAAAGACACATGAACTAACAAAAATTTTTTAATGTTTTTTAAATTAATAATTTTTTTAATGAAAATATATATAGAATCTGAAAATAGAAGAAGATAAGTAAACTATGGAATGGATCCCTAGAAATGGATCTTGTTTTAGAGCACATATGTTGTAGGACATGGAAGAAGTTATTTAATTTTCCTAGTGCAGCATTGAGGCTGACCATGGTTTTCTCTCTTGAGGAGTTTTTTTGGTCGTTCACTCACTTAATATTATTTATATAAACTAATTATTTTTTGTTGGTTTTTATATAATATAGGAGTTAAATGAAATTTAATTTAGAAAAAAGATAAAACTAACATGGAATGACAAAGTTCTATTATTTGAGAAAGAACATAGCCTTTATGGGTTGGTTTGTGGTTTCCATCGTTATCCTTGTTGGTATTTAAATAAAGATTGATAATTCAATTATGAGATCTCATTAATCAATTAATATTATTTTATTTATTGATGTGATATATTGAATTCATTTACCAATCATAACTTCACCTCCTCCTATAATCAATGTTGATCGTACACCTCGATTGAGGGTGTGACATCCTCCAAGAAAATGCTCTGTCGTATGCCATTTCACTGACTGAATGCCTCAACTCCATCATACGATGAACTTGTGTCCATTATAAGGGAGGGAAAAAGATATATTAAAGGAATATAAACGAGTTTGAGACTAGTGTCATCGTTTATGATCTCCAAACCCATGCACATCACAACTACTCGTCACAAACTTATTGAAACATACAAATTTAAGCACAGAAAAATGAAATTTCCACATACCTCCCCGTAGAAAATTATTAAGTTAACCCTTAATTTTTATTGTAATAGGTCTCAGTGGATAATATGACAAGAATAAATGTTGAAAGGAAAGCGAAAAGATGAAGAATAAAACATGGTGGACGGGTGGACCCAGATATAAAAACAATGCATTAACTTATTAGACATCAAAATTACAATTGAAAACTAAAACAAAAATAATGAAAATAAAAAAATTAAAAAGAAGATGGGGAGTTGAGGCTGTCCTCCCTCATTGTAGATCTCATCCTTGGTGCCTTCTAGGAATGGATGGAGAATGATATTATTTGGGAAGGAGGTGAGGGCCTCCTTTTACAGGAAGAATTATGTACTCCGAAAGTTTGTTCATTGTTGTCTCAATAATAGCTGATTCCCATATAGACAAATTAATAAATTTTTTATAATATGTAGGCCATTCACCCCTCTAATTTCAGCTCATTTGGACACAGGATGAATGATTTATGAATTTTTTCATTGGCAGTTTATTTTTCTGGACGCAGGTTCAAAGTAGTTTCCTTCAAAAATATAACATCCAATGACAACATTAATGACTTCGCCACTCCCCCAATTTTGAGGTATAGACGACCCTATGTGCCCATGTGCTATCCCGAGTAGAAGAAACAAAATTTATGGTGTGTATCCCAAGATGTGATTGCCTTACAGTAGTGGGGTCCACACTGACCCCCTAGAATAATATTAAACTTAATTGATTTTTAGGCCCTTTAGATGGCAGAATCAGATCCTGGTCCAGAAGACAAAATTGGAGGAAATAAAAGAAGGATTACCAAAAAAATAGAATTCACACAATTTTTTATTATATTTTAAAATTAATGACAAAAATACCACTTTGATAAAAATATTTCTTAATTACAGATTTAATAACTTTTTAATTTAAGCTCAAATAACCTCTTAAACTTAAAAATGTGACAAATACCCATTAAATAAAACTATAGTGGGATTATAGAAAATTATTTACAGAAGAAAATATATGAAAATGATAGCATCATCATAACACTTCCAAATCAACCATGTAACTCATACACTACAGATCACCACCCCTACACATCCACAACACTATATAAGAAAATCGTCCAATGAAAAAGTGCATCCGGAATTTTAGAAAACCACACCTCCTAACCCCCATACAATCCACACGATACAACCTTTTACATATATCCACATTCAATATCATAGCCTCCATACATCCCCATCCAAGAATCACTATTATCATAACACCAAAATCCCCAAGCACAAAAATCTAGGAATTACCTTTCCCATGTCATGATATCACCCACTTTAGGTGACACTAACTCACACACATGGTTATAATAGAATCAATGTATTACATGTATACACCGGGGATTAGTTTTTCTCCAACATCATATGTTTTAGTTTTTCAATCACATATCATATATGGAAATATAATAATAACAATCACATATAGAAGCAACAGATACCATCTTTAATAATTATATAGGGGAATAAGTTAATTCATCTCATGTTTTAGCATTATAATTCTCCCAAAATTTCAAATTTTATTCTGTTCAATAGATCATTAAACATATATAATTTCTTATTGTTTTAATACATTATGAAATTAATCAAGAAGATACAATAAGGATCTCATAATATATGATATGAATAGATCAAGAATGGTTTATAATAACAATTATATTCAGCATGATATAATAATATATTAATGAAATGATAAAAATGCAACCACAAACAAAACCACACATTTTTAGGTTATTTTTAGTTAAACATAATTCATTGAATATATATTTCATTATCACGAATCCATGTTAATGATGAAACTACACAAATTTCATCTCACAAATATGTTTTAATATGTAAAAAATACATTCTAGGTGTGTCTATTTTCGAATGAAATACACTTCAATTTAAATTTCACAATTTCTACATGATGTGATATTATGTTTATGTCAAATAATAAAATATATATACAATATAGAATTATAATCATACAAATAAGTCACACTTTTTAACAACATAATTATAAATGTAGATGTTGTGTTACTATTTTTTGTTCCTTATCAATCTCGAACTAAACATTTTTTAATCATTTAATGGATCAAAAAAGAATGATATATATAGTAGTAATGATAACATGTTTCTGATGACTTATTTAAATTCAACATGGTAAACATGATATATTCTCAAGGATCTCATACTATAATTTCTATATTTACCACAAAAGTTATTTCAACTTTTGTAATTCCTCCCATAACAAACTACTAATGAAGGAACATGTTAGGTAATGTTATTTTATAGATTAAAATAATTAGAAGTCAATAAAATACTTAGATAATTAATTTAAATTGGTGTAAAGTTCAAAAAGTTACCACAATGTATGCTTCACATTTTACTAAATATTGAACTAAATTTGACAATAATTTATACCCTAACACATGCTTACATCATATGGTTAAATCAATAATATATAATTGGAATAATGAAAAAATAATGTGAAATTTATACTTTTCATGGTTTCCAAATTAATAGTAATTATGAAATTTTTTTTAAGAATTTTCATAAATTTTATAATTTAATTAGTAAAACCATGTTTTACAAATGATTCATAACACATTCTCATGAAAATTTGTAAATAAAAAAGTAAAACTCACATACATGGAAACAATAAAAAATAATAACAATTATATGAAAAAAATAATTCTATTATGCTAATCAGAAATTTAATCTTAGGTAATGTGCTTTATAAGGGTGTTTAAAATTTAATAGACGATCAAAAAAAATAGTAATCATGCTTCTCTAACAATTATAATTTCATGAAAACTAAATGATTTGTAATATATTCTACAGAAGGAAATACAATTCCATTCACTGATAATAATTATATAAAAGGTTAGGTAACACAAATTTCAAACATCAATAAGGGGTCCAATGAACTTATTTGAAAAATTAACAATTATTTTACTCTTTCGTTTTGGTTATATTAATACTTTAGAAAAAAATAAAAAATAAATAGCGCAATTTTATTTGAATCATTTCAATGAAACACACATAATATTTCATGATTTAATTACATAGTTTTAACCTCCCAATATATACCAATTAATGTATGAACAAAAATCATCATGATGTTTGTACCTCTCCTAGGTCTGTAAACTACAAGCACTTCCACCTCACATGAACGTTTGGTAGGCTTATAGTCCTTACATCAGATCATGGACCCCCTACAATTTAGTGTCCTAGATAATTATTCCTAGAATATGTTAGGGCCAACAATTCGCTGACAAAGTTTCCCTACCAATACTTAAAATACACAATGTTCCTAACTTCAGACACTGAACTATCTCTCAAGAATAAGCTCAGATACAACTATATCACAACTCATCCAAACAATTAATCCATAACGCGGGGAGAGAGACGATGAAACCTAAGTCCCACCTTCATTAGGCCTCATGAATGTGAGTACAACTAAGGGTATAAAAATCCAACGTATTGGAGGAATTACCATATATAAAAATATACATGATTGGGAGATAAGTGGATTAATCCACAATAAACTCACTGAAATAATATAAATAATCCCAAAAAAATCCCTCAATTCATGTCTAAAAGAATATAATTTATTTATAATTATATAAATAAAATCCCAAAGAATAAAATATAATGCAGCGACAGAACAATGTCTCCAATGGAAAAAATATGGATTCCATTATGGTCCGTAATTTACTATTGAAATCTTAAAAGGAGTTATTATATACGTAGGGTGACAAGAATTGTATACATAGTAAGAAAAACAATGTCTCTAATGAACCAGTGAATAGAGAATACAAATGTGTACGTGTGAAAAACAATATAACCAAACAACACCTATAAATGTATAGTTACAAAAAACCTATACTCACTAAGGATCACTCTCAAAATAATGAATCCAATTTTCAGAATATAATATGATGAAAATCGATGACAGGGTACCACACACCTCCTTCCAACTAATTTTCCGCTATTAATCCAATAAATTATACATCATTGAACTCCTACCTCCTCTGGATCAAATCACATCAAGTCCTTATTATGCACACTTGGGCCATCAAAACCCCATAGATCCTACCCAAACACACTTGGGATATCTTATATGATCACCTGACAAGTTGATAGAGGCACTTTTTTCATTGTGGTCATCACAACCCATACATGCACTTCTGAACTCCTGTAAGACATATCATGGATGAACGGGTAACTATCCATCCATACTACAACCAAGATGTTTTGAAAAAACACCCTCAAATGATTATATGTGTGTTGAAACATAGTGATTGATGAGGGTGGGGTGCGTATAGAAATCAAAATAACATATATGGTATAAAATATTTGATATAAATTGTATAGGAACATCATCTAGGTTTACAAAAAGAAATAACCACCTCATATAATCCTAACAATTTCTACCACCTATAAATGTATACAATCACATAAATAACTATAAAAAATTCATATATTTAGTCATTATGGAATTTTGTTATGATTTTCTGCTAATAACCAAATTCCACTTTAATAAAACCTTTAATTTATGTATTAAACATTCATTATCATCCCAATTCATTTAAAAATGGCACCTTGTATTATATTTCAATACCATTATTTTTTATAGAGACAATATCAGTTTAATCCAAAATGCCAATAAAAATTTCACTCATTAAACAGTCCTATTTTCTTTAAATATCATGAATTTAATTCAATTTATTCATGGTTAAATAGAACAAAACCAAACACTCATCATAATTACAACACCATATACTAACTGCAATAACAATGCCATTTTTCAAAAAAATCTTCATTCATAGCCCCATTATACAACCACAACACATCCTCTATCATAACCCCACTTCACCACTCCACAATAAAAACCATCACATCACTACTAGAGGACCACATATCCTATACATCCCCCTCACACATCATAATATAGTAACTGGACATCACAACTATCACATGCACACAAACCACAACAATTTCGAACATGAAAACATATATGGGAATATAACAAATTTATTGATTTAGATAAGGGGATGTTACTCAATTTTGTTTCCTTATTTTTGGGTGTTACCACACAAGTAATAAGATCACGGGGAAGCCAATTCATTACCCAACTATATGTGATTATAAAATTATAGTTTATGTGTTGTTAAAAATAAATCAATATTAATCTAAAAATTTACAACAACTCTGCAATAAATTACACCCAATGGTCTTTATTTTCAAATAGTATTATGAAAATACAATTAAAAATATAACAAAATCGCTATAATGATGTATGATAATGCTTCAAATTCCCCTTCCTATTTCAAATTAATTTGAACAAGTTCAATTAAATTTCTTTATATGGATGAATCCATTTTCACCAGAGGTAAAAATAAGATGTTGATTATATTTTATACACATAAATAAAAATGAAGGAAATTCATACATGGAAGAAGAACCATTTCCCAAACATACTGCAACAAAACAGGGGGTGTAGGTATATAAGTGAACATCATTGGGGGCACTCGAACCAACTATAGAAGAAAAATTATATGACTACACATGAAGAATTATTAGGGTCCTCCCATATCATTATTGAGGACATGGAATGAACAACAGAATTATTTTCTCTTTGTATGATCAGATATGAATTTACGGATATCTGAAATGTTTTAGATTAGCCATTAAAGGAGGATCAAATTAAATACACATGGTTTATTCATTTAAAATGCCTCTTAACAATTTTAGAAGGTAATATATTAATTATCACCTTTAAAACGAGTTAAAATATCTTTATTAAGTCATTGTATTCATCTTCCATCATAAAAAACATCAAAATGGAAATAATAAAAATATCTGAAAAAATAAAAAAAAATTTAGAATGACCTATAGTTTGAAATTACCTATGTTAGGAAATTTCATTGAAAAATGTAAAACTGTTGGAGTGACCAACCATTGGAAATGACGTACCATTTAAATTTTTCATGATATATGGAAAAAATTATGAAAATCCTATTATTGGAAATGATCTACTATTAGATTTTTTGGAGATATTGAAAAATATATAAATTATCTATTATTGGAAATAACGTACCCATAGAAATTTTATTAGAAAATGTTAAAATTTTAGAATGACATACCATTTTAAATGACCCATCGATGGGAATATTTTACAGAAATAAAAAACATTCATAATAATATACCATTGTAAAATTCCTACCATTGGAAAAATTTATATAAAAATGGTAACTATAGGAATGAGCTTCTGTTGAATACTTCATTCCATAGAAATGTTTCTAGAAAAATGAAACTCCTATAGAATTACATTCCATTGTAATTGATATAACTTTTGAATGTTTCTAGAAAAGAGGAAAAATACTAGAATGTCCTACCATTGGGAATGTACTACCATTAGAAGTTTTCTATAAAAATGGATTACTATTAGAATGACCAACTATTGGAAATTACAAACTATTAGAAAATATCAATAAAAATGGGAAAATGATAGAATTACCTACCATGGGAAATGTCCCACTATTGGAAATGACTAACATGTGTCGAAAACAACCAAGGCTCCACCCAAAACCCTCATTATCATATTTTTCTCAAATTTATAGGCAATAATGGTTGGTCTATGAGAGATTTTTCTCATGTGTTCAATCTATATCACTCCTTATTAAAAATTCTCTTTAATAAAATTGAATAATATATTAATTTTTTATCATTTACTTATGAACATCATTATTCTTAATAAATATAGAGCTATTTATTCATATAATATTAATATAGATTGATTTATATTTTAAATAATATTTTACAATTATTTTTTCCCAAATTAGATGAGTGATATCATTTGAAAATAAATATTTAACATCAATGGTATGAGTTTTTGTACCTTAATATTTCATAAATACCCAAATCCTAAATTTTTACGAAAATTAAATTCTATAAATTTTTTTGACATACTATCTATGGATCTCTATTTTAGTGGACATCACTATATACAATTTATCCTTATTTGGTTCCCACTAAATTTCAAAACACATATTGTGTAGTTCCTTCCACATATCTATGTTTAAAATTTACATCCATAATATGTTATTCATGGTAATGATTCTAAAATTATACATCATCACACATTTATTATATAATATCAAGAATCACTTTTATCAAATTCAAAAAATATTAAATCATTTATTATTGAGTGTAAAATCAAACTTCCACTAATCATTCTTTCTTATATGTTGTATACCAATGATGATTAGTTTTGGTACAGTCTTGTTGACCAATATAAAAAACTAATTCAAAATTTCAATATAATAAACAACATTTAGGATACATGATTACTCAGATTATCATATACCATGCAATAAAATAATAAACCGGTTTATACTATAACTGATAAAAAACTAGGATTTTTGTTGATGTTTAAGTTTTAACAATATTCAGTCTTATATTCCACAAATATGAAATATTATATATTTACCAATATCATGAATTCATTTCCACCTATTCGCTTTATATATTGATTATGATATACACATGTTACTTCAAAAAACATTTTCTTCTTCTTCAAAAATGTATCAAATCAAATATCCAATGAATAATGTCAATATTTTAACTTTTATTATGGTTATCTTATGTGATAGAAAATTATATCACCATCATTGTATATATATACATATATATATTATTTTATTAATTTCATACCACTAAATTATGAAATAATATAAATAATATCTTCTTCATGTCATTTTAATATATGATACATCTTATTTTAATAATACTCTCTATGAAAAATATCATTTCATCGATTCTTTCCACAGTCAAAAAAATCACATCTACAGTAGTGAAATCATCCTATGTATAAACATTTCAAATATTACTACCCTTATTATTGGTAAACATTATTTGCTTTTGAATATTATTATTGATGTTCAACTCAGTTCCAATAAGAAAATGTAACCATAGTGTTTTTATATTGTCATATGTATGATTACTTTGAATCACCAAATGTTCCTAATTCATGTAGTTTCAAACTTCGAAATCAAATTTGTAATTTTTTGTCTCCTAAAATATTTATATCATCAACTATTATTAAATTATTTTTAATATATGATGCTTTATATATTCAATCCACTTTTTCTTCATCAATTAAAACATATTTGGATCCTTATTCTTCGGGGGTATATTTTTGGTATTCAACATATATATTATTATCAAATTATGAAAAGATCATAATTGATATTTGAAATATTTATTTTCATATTCTTATATAGTAATTTTCATAAAACATTTTGAAAATGTATTAGAAAACATATTTTTGAATCACTTTTAATATTTCTTCATAGAATATATATTAAATATTCCTTATTTAGAAACATCACTAAATAAGTTCTAATTTATATCATTATTTCTAATGAATAACAATTTTTTGTACACACTAATGTTTTTGTAATTTGTATTTAACTTGTTTTATCATTCTAAAGGTGAATTTGTTTCGTGATTTTTTAGAATTCAATTTTAAATTTAGAGAGTAGCTTTAATTGCCTTCATCCTATACTAATTTCCACACTCAAATAAGAAATTATTCATCACAGTACCCGCTATTATATTTCATTTTCTTATATAATTTTTTTATAGATTATATCATATAGTGACCCGAATCGTTCACAATTTTCTATCACTACAATTATAAGTTAAATAAAATCATAGTAATATATTAAATGGTACATAGTTTTAGTATCAATGGAAAATTATACTAAGACATCAAATTTACATCATAAAAAATAAAACATTAATTTATTTTTCATTTATAATTATCCTTAAATATCACACATTCTTTTACGTGAATTTCATAACTTGATGTTTTCATGAAATCAAGGGTTAAATTGAAAGCACAATATGAGGATGGATAACCATATATGAAAAAAAGACATGAACTAATAGTACATGGGTGAGATGATTCATTATAAACACATCATATGAATATAATAATTATAAAAATAAGAAAGAATAAATTTTAAAAATATATCTAAATTATCTATATGAAAAATAATTACACAACATTACATTAAAATCTAATACTAATCATACTCAATAAGAACTATAGAATCATGTTTTCACATAACATAAGTGTTTTAATCATAGGAGATTCATTGTAAACAAATATACCATAAATTTCACAAATAATACAAATAATTTAATAGGATATCTAACATTACACAATTCATTGAAGATCCAAGTTAATCCATGATAACCCATCATTTCATAAAATATTCATAATCTTACAAGCAATAATGTAATGGATCTAATGAAAATAAACGCCTTGAAATAAACCTATTTAAATGAATGGGTTTTATAATTTTTTTTAAATAATACATTCTCAATGATCATTTGGGGTTCAAAAATGGAAAAAAGATGACATTTCTTTCATAAAAATTATTCATTCATCAGTGGAGGTGTAAGATTATTCTGTGAGACAATGTGGTTCTATGAAGAATAAATCATGCTGAAAAAATCAATGTATTTCCCAAATAAATAATTTTGATAAAATGAAAACATTTATATACCCCAAAAGTAAACAAATATAATATTGAATCAAAATATTCAGCATTTTTTAGGATTACAAATACTGAAAACAATTCCAAATAAGAGATATCCCAAATAATGGGGTTATTTATAAGAATCCCCTTTCATTAAATCCCTATTTATTTCATCACTTTTCCACCACTTGAATAACAATCATAGGTTTATTAAAACATTGGAATAAAAGTTATATATGATAATTTTAATCACTCTAAATAAATTTTATTCATTTAATTAAATTATATAATTCCATTTGTAAAAGGTGAAATTATTTGATATCTTATTTTCCTAATATTATCCCGTATTGCATCAATTTAAAGGTAATGAATTATTTCTGTTTATAAATTATTAAGAATAACCAAAAAATAATATATATTTATATATTTATATATTTATACATTTATATTTTATTATATTTTATTATAATCATCCTTAAAAATTTTCATAGTTAGAGAGTTTTAATTTCCTCATTGGCAGTTAACCGACCATCAGGAGGACATTGTCAAAATACATTAAATGTTATGTATAGATAAAACAAATATTTTAAATATGACAAATAAAAAAAGGTTAAAATCATTAAATTAATTTAAATATACTTATCTATTAATTTTATTATATCTACATTTCAATGTAATGGATACAAAGATAAATACAAGTTGATAATGAGAGAAAATATTATTGAAAACATATTCGAAGTTTAGTGTTTCATCATTTTTTATAGAAAAAAATACATTAATTCATGAAGAGGATTGAAAGAAAAACATTCTGAATAAGTCTACGAGGTTTAATATATTTTTTTCATTAAATATTTATGTCTCTCAAGTTCATGTAATGTTGTTCTCAAGGGAGGTAATGTATTTATAGACGAGGATAAGAGAATTTTTAGGATAATTTATTGAATAAAATTCAATTTCCATGTTAAATAATGTAATGGTTGTACTATATATAAGAAAATTCATATATAATGAATTAAAATTATTTTAGGAAATTTTTGGATTCCCAAAATTGAATTAAATATATCAATAAATTGAATTGTGGGGTAAAAATAATTTTTTAATTGGAAACTCTAAACATTAGACTTTGGAAAATAAAATCTTGATTTGGAAATAGAATTACATTGATTATTAAAAATATTAACAATGATTATAATTATGTTACAATTTATATAATTTATATGATCATTATAAAAACATGAATTCTTAATTTCAGGCACAACAGTTATGATAAAACAATATTTTTACTATTAACCTAAAAATCATGCATTTTAGAATCTTACAAAAAAATGGTACTTCTAATATGTGGATTTGTAAAATTAAATTACTTACATAAAAATTGTATTATATGATATTCAATATAGTTTTTTTAATATGAAAAATATTTTTTTATGATTATAATATAAAATTTTTTATAAAAAATTGATAATAATACCTATTATTTTTTAATTATGATAATTATTTTATGGGATTATAATATTTATTCATTCCTAAATTAAAGAATATGAATATTACTTAAATGAAAATTTATCTTTTCTTGTTAAATTTCTATTTTTAGGGTTTGGTTAACATTTCCAATGATGAATTTAATCATCATTATTATTAGGTTACTCTTCCTAATAGCCATATTAACTAATATACATACCACTTCATTAAATCAGACAAAAAATAGTAAAATTACTCAAACAGATATATAATTTCCATTTCAATTTCTTTATTAGTTTAGTTAATTTTTTAATATTATAATGTTTTGGACATGGGAATGATGATTCTAGAAAACTGGAATGATCAAAATTTCCCATTTTAGTTTTCATATATTATATTTTTTATGATATTGAAATATTCAAAAAACAATTGGGCTTAGTTATTGACTACTATAATTACCATCCTTAATGAAATAAAATTTAGTTCATCAATCGATGTTATGTGTATGTATAATACTATTTAATATAACACACATTCCCTAATTAAATAAATATCACTTATAATCTTTGCGATATTCTATTCCTACTCATTATTTAAACTTAAACCCTATGTTTTTTAACCATATCTAATTTGGGAATATATATGAGGGTACTTCTATTTTATTTTTTTCTCTAATTTAAATGTAACATTTTTATATTTATAATGTTTCAATAGAAACTCGAAAGAGTGTGTTTTTTGTCACCAAGAAATTTCCTCTATATTCATTGATCTTCCCTAGCTAGACCTCTTAAGAGACTACATTTATTTGTTATACCACCTTGAGATGTCGTACATGTGACAGATCTGGAATATATATCCACATGATATATGTGGATGATATCATGAACATGGGGCATGTTTCATAAAAGTCTTAAGCGATATACCACTGAACCTAAGAAATCCATTATCTCAAATGGACCATTGCACCTAAGGATTATCATTCATTTCCTTAAAAACAATATGTACCGCTTCCATTGTGATATTAGAAGAATGTTTGTCTCCACATCAATATATATATATCCTTGTTAGGGATTCCATCATAGCTTTTATACTTAATCTTTCAATAATTAATATAATGATGTATGGGTTTAAATTTTTTGATCATTTATTTATAATTATTAAGACCATATAGTTTTTATTCACCAACTTCATCCCAACATGTAGTATTCTTATACAACTTACCATATAGAGCTTCATATGAGGACATTTGAATACTCGAGTGGAATTATTTTTCCTATAAGAACTCAATTAGAGAGATATGATGATGCCATATTCAATTAAATTCCATTTTGAAATAGCTCAAAAAAAAATTTAGGTTTTTCAATTTTCTAATAAATTTTTCTCTCATTTTGAGGGGGATATGCCAATCTAAAAGTAATTTTTTTTATTCAGATCATGTTAAAGTGATCTCTAGAATTTAGATATGATCCATGGATCACAAAAATATATGAATGAGATTGGTTTTTCCATATAGAATCACAAATACAATTATGTATATTTTTCATGTTGGTAACATGTAAAATATTCATGAATAGTTACAAAGTGGGATGTATTGGTGTGTTGATCAACCATAACCCATATATAATTATTTTCCTCAGTATTTATTTTAGAGTGTATAAAGGCCTCTTTGTTGTGTTCGAGGTGATGATTAAACAAATACCAAATCCACCCTTTCAATTTTTTTTACCCCATGGTATATTTTTGCTATATCCACATGCACTTATAGTATCCAATGGGGGATTTAATTTCATTGAAATTATTATTTATTATAATTTAAAAATAATAGTGTTATTACCTACATATAGACTTATCCTTATAGTTTATTGAAATTATTTCTAATCATAATACCCATATTAATAAATCCATGCTTTGATAACATATATAAAAATAAAAATTCTTCTTACATGTATATTACATAATTTTTAAGATAAATAACTTAATAATAATACATTCTTGGATATAATTGGTTTTTTATTAGATAAGTTTGGGTCATAAATCACATCTACATAATAAAACAAAATCATTATTTAAATCATTCTCTTTAATTCCCCTAAAATCCCTCACATTATATATATTATGTGCAATTTCCATAGTATATACATTAATTAAATGGAAGATCTAATAGCCCAATATGGGGAGGGATAACATAGGAGGAATTTGAGACATTAAGGATTATTACATGAGGGAACATAATCATCATCACCATTTGATCATAATCATATGATCATAATAGTAATGAAGGGGTAAAATTTGAAAAAATATAGGAATGTACATATGAATATTAAATAAATATTACAATATACTAATAAAATACGACACTTAGTTGTGAAAAATAGAACATGATGTTTTTGTATAACATAAGTTGATAATTAATATCATAATATTTTCATAAAATTATAGAATCATGTTTCCAGATAATACATACATTCTATAGGATATATCACATGACCAATTCATTAGATTATTTTATAAACTTGGGATCGCATGTTAAATCCAAAATGATCATAATCATAGAAAAAACATAGAAAGGAAACATATAACAATCAGAGTCTTAAAATTTACCAATATAAATGACTTAACATCATAAAGGATTTTTAAATAATATATTAATGATTAAAATTATATTTTACCATATTAAATGGTGAAATCATATTTGGGTTCAAATAGTCATCATTATTTACTAGAAAATAAATTTCTCTACAATTGTCAACGTAGTGTTTCTAAAAACAAAACCTCTTCTAATAGTCTTTATATTTAGATTAGAAGTCACATTGACATGAAAAACATCTATTTGTACCAAAATATAATGTGAAAACATTCAATGTAAATTTTAAGGATATTATAAGAATATCCATACCAATAACAATGTTAAATAGAGTATTACCGAAAAGGATTTGAGTTTGAGAAAACTCTTATCTTCAATTCGACTTCATTTAACCTTCTTTCCTACTCATGAATAATATTCATAGGTTTACAAAACCTATAAAATATAAGATAATTATATTATGTTTTTTCATTCAGTATAAATTTTAATCATTAAAATCAATTCATTAATTACATTTTTAAAGGAAACCCTTTTTATCACATTTTCCATAAATCATCTCATGTTACTTTAATTTATTTTTATTGTTTTATTTATAATTATAACTTATTAATATTTAATAATTAATAGTTTAATTACAAATAATTATATATTTATATTTTATGATAAATTTATTCTAATCATCCATAATTGTTTAGAAATTTAATGATTTGGAATGTTCTGTGTGGGTGTCTAAATGAAAATTAAAGGGACACTATCAAAATTTGGTAATGAGAAGTAAAAAATATAATTATATAATAAATAAAATCATTTATATTGGTTAAAATTATTAATATAATGAAAAAATGTTACTTCATTAATATAAATTTTCTTCCAAATGGAATAGTTAAAAAAGGAACAGAAGAACAAAATGATAGAAAATATATGAAAATTTGCACTCTTCTTTATAATGTGTCTTTCCTATGACTATGAAGTCTCATAATTATTAGATTCAAGGGAAAAATGTATTTACGGATGATAAGGTGAATATGAGAGTGTATTGTTGATGGTATTTTTCTTTGATAGGTGAAATAGATATGGTTTTCCTGGGGGAGGGTGTGGTTATTTATACATGAAGAGAGGGCCATTTTTGGGGAATGTATTAAATAAAATAAAATTTACATGGTAAAAATTATAATAGTGATTTTATTGGAATTTTAATAGTATTAGAAAAAATTATACCTATTGTAGAACATTAAAGGATTCCAAAAACTAAATATTTTTTTTTATTAAAAATGAATGCAGAAAAATGAAAAACAATTAGTAGTATACATTTGAGATTACACTTTGGAAAAATAATTTATCGGTTTGAAATTTAAATTTTAGAGATTATTTTACGTGCTAATTTTATTAATGGTAAATTTATAGAATTTAATTGGTTTATATGACATCATGAATGTTGTTATTTAAAAAAAATATTTTTACAATTTCCTTTAAAATTAGAGTATATAATAATAATTGAATAAAATAAAACATGGGAAACATTGACATTATAATTATAGTAATATTATTTATTATATAAAAGTTATTATATTATATAAGTATTTTTAATTTTTAATATATGTTTGTTTGAGTCAAATTAAAATATAATAGATTACATAAATGATTATAATTAATTTGAATTTTTTAATCATCATATTTATTTTATTTCATTCTAATATTTTTATTTTCTTAAATGAAAAAATATAAATATTTATAATATGACATTTTATTTTCACTGGTAAAATTTAAATTCTACTTGTTTTGTTACAAATCTCAATGAGCTAGTTAAAATTTGTTATGGTCAGGTTATTATTATGAATAATCATATTACATCATATAAATAAATTTTTATTTCGTCATCCATCATTTAGAAAAATTCCCCCCGTATTTAAAGATTTTCATTATCTAAAATTTCAATTGTTTTAGTGATGCATTTTTTTATTTTCTATAGTTTTTTTGGGTGATTATTTTAGAAAATTATAAGCACCTAAATTTTGTGATTTTAATTGTATTAATTTTTTTTTCTTTCACATTTTAATAAATGGAATTTTAATGGTTTTTATGTCTACTAATACAACTATCAACATTAAATATATAATGTACCCTTTGGATTTCATTCTTTTTTTGGGTCAAATAATATATAATATAAAAAACATATATTTATGAAAAAATTACATCTTATAAACTCTTTGTATTTATATTCACTATTATAATTTTCATCTATATTTTAAAATTTTAAATTCATTATATAATATTATATGTTTTAGTGATATTCCACACTATTTGTAGTCATAAATATATATATCCTAATATATCCCTGTACATATTTTCTTAGATTATAACAAATTTCATTTATTATTTTCAATCAATGAAATTTTGAATATCATTTACCTTTAGTTATTTCTTATGTCATTAGATAATATACATTTTTTAATGAGGCTTAGTATATTTATAGCCATTGATATCATCACTTTTTTAATGTTCCTCATAATCTCATCATTGTATATGAATATAAATTTTTTTTAACAACATAAAAATGATATCCACATTTTTATTTTATTTATAAAATTTTTACGAACTATATAATTGAACATAATTTTTTGTGATTCATATTCATTATTAATATATAATGAAGAAAATATTTTATTTACTATCAAAGAGATAATTATTTTAATGATTCTTTCATCCTTGAATTTATGATCCATTACAATTTCATTTAAATAATCAACTATTTCAATATAAAAAAACCATTCCTCAGTCCTAAATATGAAACATATATTGAATATTTTATGATTGATAAATTAATAAAAATAACATTAATCTACACAAACTCACTCCATGAAATTTTAGATCATCTACTTCATTTATGAGTTATTTCTTGAAAATTCAAAAATATTTAGCTTTTATTGACAAAATAATATTAATAAAAATTTTCATATTATCCATAAAAATGGATAAAAACACAATATCATGTATTCAATTGTTCTTTCTATTTAATGAATTTAATGAAACCAATAAAGTATTATACCTTGCATTAATATTTTCTTATTTCCATGAAATTGAGAAAATTTATTCGGTTTCTATAATTAAATTATCTTCTTATACACATTATATAAAATCGCAGTCATTATCCATTCAAATAAAAAAATTATTATTTTAAGGAATAGTTTCGATATTTTTTCATCATTTTTATTGGAAAACTAGATTACAAATATATTGTTATCTTGTTGAAAATAATTACATATTGACATGGTAATTATAGTTAAAAATATTATGATTAAAAATATTTTTCCATTTATCATATGTTATATAATTTTCCTTTCTCCTAATATATTTTACCCTAAAATAATATCTATATTTTATATAATATATCAGAATGTGAACAAGTTTCCTACAAGATTGATATTTTTTTCACTAGGAAACTGTGATATTAATTCTTATAATAACTATATAATTTCCTTCATGTAAAATTATTATCATAAAATTTTAATAATAAACAATTTATAAAACATTCTTCCTTCTTATTTCATTAAATTATTTTCTTTCAATTTTTACAATATTCTATTTTGATGGTTTTTATGTGTAACCGCATTATATTTTTTAATGAATGGAAACAATTTTACAGACAAACCATCTTTTAACATCATTAAAACTTCTTTATATTTTATATTTCTTTATATAATTTTCTAAATTCTAGTTTAATTTAATGGTTCTATAATATTTAATGATTAATCATTATTCCTTTTCATAATAAAACACTACTTCTTTAAGATACATAGTCATTATGAATTAATTTTATAGACGTATAATTATAATTAATAACCATATATTTATATTATATAAATAAATTTAAATAAACCATACCATAAATAATATAATTATAGTATAATTTTTATTTATATACCTATTAAAATATTAAATTTCAACTTTAATTGATTCCATTTTCTCAAAATATTTTTTCCAAATCACTGAATGATCATTTTTTATGAATCAAGTACCTCATTAATATTTTCATGTTCACCCGTAATTTCATTTAAACTATATTATTTATTTTACATTATAATAAATATTTTACACTATGGAAATTCCTCAAATCCATAAAAATTTTATCATTGATTAAAAATGAGATAAAACATGATCCTTTTCTTAATTTCTAAGAAGGATCATTCTATGGAAATTATGTTTACCATTTCATTTATAAACAATTTATTTATTATTTATTTTTTTGAAAATATTTATTTTATTACCCATATAGAATATTTTTTTTATTATTTCTCATTCCTTTTTAGAAACTTCTTAATTAAATTTCCAGCATACCCAAATTTAAAACAATAAAAAGTTATTTTTTTTAAAATACATTAACACAAATTTATTCCACAAGAACATACTATAATAAATTAGTATTCAATAGATAACATATTATTTTTTTAATAGTCCGGACCTTCTTTTCAGGTATGTTTTCCTTTTCTGGTTTTTTTAGAAATAGAGGAATTTTTGGAAATTTCAAATGTACAAGACGTGTTCTTTATCAGTACACACTGTGTACTCGGTTACAATAGGTAGTTGTGTGCTGACCATGTAGTGGCCACACAAACGGCCATGTGGGGGTGACTTGGTGGCCACCTAAAGAAGAGTACAAAAAACAGAAAGAACATGTCGTTTACTTCAAAAGCACACGCTGTGTATTTTCTTTTTTTTACATTAAATGGACCGAGGTCGCATCTAATCAATAGAACGCCATTATTCTAGGTTTCATTCAGCTGAGATCTCCCTTATAACCACAATCCTTCTCTGAGCCCCTAAGCCTCCGTCTGATCTCCGATTTGACTGTCGTCAATTGCTTTCGGATCACCATGGTAAGCTCTTACTTATTTTAGAGCATCATTTCATGATTCCTTCCCTTTCTCATGTTATCCCATATTTTACATTTCAGATGTTTTTAGAGATCATTGGCGTTCTAAGGTGATTCAAGCCTTGAGACTCAAGTGCAGATTTCTCCCATGCTGAGGTTGGTGGTTTGTGCCTTTCCCTTAAAAGGCATTGAGTACTATGTGAAATTTTTCCCAATACCCATGAACGAGGTATTGTTGTTTTACCGTTTTACCCTTATTAATTGAATACTGTGTTTTTATCCTTGTGTAGAGATTAATTGCATATGAATAGTGTTGGTTTTTTTTGTCTTAGATGTGTTTTCCGTTGATTTGTTCTCTGTATGACCATTGGCCCTGTTTAGTCTATTTGGCCACCCTTCCAAACATTTCCATGCCTAGTTGTATGATAATGCGATTATTGTTATCTGAAATGATTGATATGCTATAAGAATGTTTAACCACGTAGTTCAAGAGGTATATTTTGTCCGTATTTCACTACTATGTTTGTTTGAATTACTCAGGGTTGTGGTAACTTTGTGTAGAAGGCTATAAGGGGGATTGACCATGTGAGCTTTCCTTGAGTGTCTTTTATTACTTTAGACTATAAGGGGAATTATCCGTGGGAGATTCCTCATAGAGACTTTGATTACATTAGACTATAGGGGAAATAACTGTGTGAGCTTCCTCAGATATTATTTTAACCACTTTTGGCTATAAGGGGAATTGACCGTGTGAGATTCCTCAGAGAGTCATTGACCACACTTGGTTATAAGGGGAGTTGACCATGTGAGCATCCTCATAGAGTCATTTATCTCTTTAGACTATAACGAGATTTGACTGTGAGTGCTTCCTTAGAGAGTATTTGTATATTATTATGGTTGATACTGAGGGGATAGGTTGTGTGTAATTCCCAAAGTGTTACCTTGTTTGATTAACATCTTATTTGGTATGCGAAATTGAATGCTTGAAACTTTGGAATTGTTTAATGCTCCGTTACTTATTTCCAATCATATTTATTTACTGACAGTAAGGAATAGATCATACGGTGGTTTCCAACTAGAATTTAGTCTCACACTCTTTTTAATTCATGCTTTTGGGCCCAAAATTATTATATTTATGCAGGTATAGATAAGTTAAAAATACCTTCTACTTCAATTTCTTGATGGACTGTAGAGCTGGAGAGAATGGGACTAAGCTATGGCTTGCGATGCTGGGAAGTTGTTTAATTTTTTTTGTATTTGGTTTAGTACTGTTGTATTCCAGCATTTTGATTTTTTTGGAAGCATTCCTAGACATATGTATCATGCCTCATTCATTTATATATTTATATATATATATATATTCTCTAGTTTATTATTTTCTAGTCTTATGATGATTAATTTTTTATGGATTATTGCTGCTTCTACTATTGATATTGTTTTTCTTCCACTGTGTTACTCTAACTATGAGGGCATAGTTTCCCTACTATCATAGCCAAGGCCCTGGCTGTTAGATGGCAGCATCTGGCTGTTTTAGAAGTGCGCTTGAGGACATGTGACCAACCGGGTACGAGCCGCCTCAGGGAGGCTTCAAGAATTCCACGTACCCAGTTGGTCACATGGCCATAAACGCATTTCCCCAACCACCAGATGATGTGGAGTAGAATTAAGGTCATTGGGTGTGATAATGGAAAAACAATGCCCTAATTTCAGAGTAACACAATAGAAGAAAAACAATAGCAATAGTAGAATCAGTAATAATCCATAAAAAAGTAAACAACAGAAGACTGAAAAAATAATAAACTGGAGCACTCACATATATATTTTAATTAAGCGTGATACATATGTCTAGTAAATCATCCAATCAAATCACAATGTGGGAATAAGACAGTACTAAATCAAATACAAATGAAAGTAAGTAAACAACTCATCAGCATCGCAAGCCATATCTTGGTCCGATGCTGCCCCCTCGATATTCAATCAAGAACCTAAAGTAGAAGGGCACTTGCCCCTATCGATACCTGAAGAAATATAATCTGTTTGAGCCCAAAAGAATTACCCAAACTGGGTGTCAGACTAAATCCTTGTAGGAAACCTCCCAAATAATTTTGCTTAATATTAAGTGATTAAATATGGTAGGAAATAAGTAACAGAGCAATAAACAATTCCACAGTTTCAAGCATTAAATTTTGCATACCAATTAAACAGCTAATCAAATAAGGTATTCCTTTGGGATGTACAAACAACCAATCCCCTATGGT
This sequence comes from Viscum album, assembly GCA_963277665.1. Lineage (NCBI taxonomy): Eukaryota > Viridiplantae > Streptophyta > Magnoliopsida > Santalales > Viscaceae > Viscum > Viscum album. The sequence continues at coordinate 1,183,987,312 of OY728159.1, forward strand.
TCAGCTATATGAATATATAAAGTCTCTTTGAGGAATAACTCATAGTCAATTCCCCTTATAGTCTAAATTGATAAATGAATATCTGAGGAAGCTCACACAGTCAATTCCCTCTATAGCCATGTGTGGTCAATGACTCTTTGAAGAAGCTCACATGGTCAATTCCCCTTATAGCCAAAAGTGGTTAAAAGTCTCTCTGAGGAATATCACATAGTAAATTCCCATATTGTATAAAGTAATCAAATACTCTCTAAGGAAGATCATACGGTCAATTCCACTTATAGTCTAAATTAATCAAAGACTCTCTAAGGAATATCACATGGTCAATCCCCCTTATATTCTTTTATACCAGGTTCCAATGTCCCTATTTAAGTCAATCAATCATTGTAGTACTATAAGGCCAAAGTATGACTCCTGAACTAATTGGATAAATTGTCTATAACATATCAAAAATGTCAGATAACAATAACAGAATCACCCTACAACTAGGCATGGAAAAGCATTGCAGGGCGGCCAAACAAGATAAACAAGGCCAATGGTCTTACACAGAACAGATAATGGGAAAACACATCCAAGAGAAAGAAATCAACCCTATTTATATCCAATTGTCCTCTACACAAGCATACAAGCACGGAGGGAAGTTAATAAGGGTAAAACGGTAAAACCGCAATACCCCGTTCAAGGGTATTGGCCAAAATTGAACATATTACTCAACGACATTCAACGTATAGTAACAAACCACCTACCTCTACATTGGGAGATCACTATACATGAGACTCGATGATCGAATTACATTATAATGCCAAAGATCATTGGAAACATCTAAAACGTTCAATAAAGGATATCTTGATAAAAAGAAGGAATAATGAAATGAATCTCTAAAAGAAAGAAGAGATTACTGATGTGATCCCAACAAAATCGACGATAGTTGAATTGAAGATCAGATAGTGGATCGGGGGATCGGGGGATCAGAGAAGGATCATTTCAATACAAGATCTCTCGGCCTAATGAAACCTAGAATAAGGGTGTTTTTTCTATTAGACGCGACCCCAGTCCATTTAATGAACAAAATGAAAATAAACAGACTGTAATTTTGAAGTACATCGTGTGTACTTTACATTTCTGTACTTTGATTTAGGCAACCTACAAGTCACCCCCACACAGCCGTGTGTGTGGCCACTACAAGGCCATCACACATTTACCCGTGGTAAATGAGTACATGGCGTGTACTCATAAAGTACAAAGATTTCATTATTAAGCTTCAGGATTTTAATAAAGCCTATATTCATCCTAGTAATGTCCCGACATGGATTCCACTTAATTGGTTCCCCGGGCCAGTGGGTTCTGAGGCCTCAAGCACACCTCCCCATATGAGAGAATCTACTGATGTTCTGAGAGGGCCTAGGCATTGATAGTTCGGCTAAAATTAAGTAATTTAAGAGTAATAAAATTGTTTAAATAGCATTCTAATGTACAAAATGTAAATAAATAGAGTGAAAAAGAATTAAATAATATGAAATAGTACAAGTAAATGTATAAAAGACGAGTGTGGGTGTAGACCACTTAATCCCAACAATAAATCCACATTCCAATGAGCTAACATATTTGGAGAAAGTTTTATGTTGTCACATGGTACTATCTCTACCCAACCATAACATACTATCTCAGGGTTGGTTAAACAAGGGACACCCAATGGGTCCCAGAAAATTAATAATAAGAGGAATCCTACATTGGATAATCCAGGTGGACAAATAAGTGAAGGTATCATACATGGTATCCATACCAAAATAAGTAAAATGATGAATATAAAAATGGATCCTCTAATATAATGTCATCAATGAATCCTAAATAGGGTCATCAAAAACAAAAAATGTTAAGGAATCTTAGAAGGGACCCTCTATAACTATAAGAAAATACAGTGGAACACTACATGGGATAAATGAAAATTTATAGATGTAATGGTTCCTTAATGTAAATACATAGATCATCCATTATGAAAAATGTAACCAAGAGTGTTCCATAGGTATGAATTATGTTGATAGAGGCATCCTACATTGGATACTCATGGTATGAAATTAAGAAGAGAATCCTAAATGGGATCCTCAAAAAGGATTATCGCATGACTTATTAGGCCAGAAAATCATGTCTCTTGAGGAAGACATCCTCAATGGAAATGATAGAAGGGCATTAAGAAAAGTGATATTGCAAGGGTCGTCTCATACCAAGTATCACTTTCAGGATACACTGGCATTAATTTCCAGAAGAAGAACCACTCTATTAATGAAATGCCACATAGGATTCCTAAAAATTCCTCATGGGTCTTTCCATGAAAATTAATGTTTAAGGATACCCATAATGGTCAAATGATGCGTCTAATTACAACTCCATAGAGATAACATAAAAATAACTTGCAAAGGGATATAATGGATTACTACATGGTGTTCCCCTAGGTATATGTTGTAAACTTCCTAAGCCCATCCTGGTCATGTACATTATAATTTAAATTTTATGTAAAAAGTCCATGTACAAAGAATTTATGATGGGTACACAATGTGTACCCAACATGTGGTACCAACATGTGTCCCTCAAATTGCCTTTGAACCCCATGGGGTTTGTCTGTGTACTCTACATTATCATGTTCCCATACATACGAAGCTCGATCATGAAATAGACAAATTTTTATAGTAGAAGAACATGGTATATACATCTTGTTACCCATATTTAAATTTTGTAACATCATATTCATAAAACAATAAGAGCACACTATATTTCTTCCTAATCCACACACTATGTATCCTTGTTTTCCCAAACAGAAAACCATCAAAATGACTAAAACCCCATTTTAAAACCCAAATAATCAGATCATGAAATAAGGGGCCATACAAAATCATGATAAATGATTAAAAAAATGAAAAAATTAAGAAAAAGGGTATTATAAAAATATATAAAAACAACCAACATTAGGATTCAACCCGTTGAAGCATTACCCACTTTCATAGTATATCATCACCGCATGTCTATTCAGACAATCATAATCTCTGTAATGGTACCTCCCTCTCTCCCAATGATTTAAATTTATCCCTATTTCGTTACTATTTTATAATATAGTGTGATTGAAAAAACCATAGGGGAGATTGTACGAAGAAAAGGGATAAATAACAAGATAAAATTGAAAATAATGAAAATAAAATGAAAGGAAATGAAAAGGAAACTATAAAGAAATTAGTCCATGGTCGACCCTAGTGCCCATCATGAGATTATTCACCACCTAGGAAAAAATAATAGTTTCAGACTCAATAGTGGAGAAGGAATATCAATCAAATTCTATGTTAATAATTTATGACTGAACAAATATGTGAGAAGAAATTAATATTTAATTAATTAAATATTAATTAGTAATTATTCCACTAAAATTTAAATTTCCTCCAAATTCCACCTAACTCCAATCCTACGGTAAATACACTATTCTATGTCTATTTTAGTGGTCATTAGAATTACACAAAATCATATTATCGGAAAAAATACCATTTTACCATATATAAGTATCTGAAAGTGAAAAAACATATTTATACTAAAAATTTCATTTGATCAAAACATGTGTATCTAAAATATCACCAATATAAAAGTTATAATCCACAAGAATGATAGTGGTAAGACAAGAATCTATTCTCTAAAATGAGGCATTTTCATAACAAGCTATCAGATTTGTTTAATAACTATCCCCTCAACATCAATAGTTGTCTCCTATATGGAAGACAATTAAATAAAATAAATCTAGTGCCCCCCACAATAGGAATACCGTTATTATTATCTCAAACCAAACCCAATTATAGAATAAAAATGATAAACATTGATGTTCAATGATAAATGTGTGTCAACACCCCTATCCAATAATAGTGCACTCCACACCATCTGGATTACCTAACACAACTCCTTGAAAGAAAACTGAATATGTTCCCTTCCACAAACATAGAATAACATTTAGAAAAAAAAGAGCTCATCGTAGTATCAATTATCTCTCAATGTACTCATAATGATTTCAGGATAGTTTCTTATTATCTGTAACTTCTATACACTAACATTCTATATAATGGATTGTACATATCCCATTGAACCACGCTCACACCTAATCTTCACCTGAAAAGGATTTAGAAAATTGTCAATCATGTTATGCCAACCTGTTAATTTTTTATGTCTCCAATAAGACATATGTTTTTTAATTTTAAACAAAAACAATGAAATCCAATAACACTGTGAGACTTGAAAACATCGATGATTGGATCACACATGACCACTCACTGATTTTGATTCAAACAATCCCACTTACAACTGGTTTTTACTTTTATCAGTTTACTTGTACTTCATCAATTCAAACAATTAGAGGATAAGTTTCCAATTCTATATGAATTTTTAGTATCATTAATCTAGAATATCCCATGGAACTCCACATCAATATTTTGAACCTCACATTCGATATGATTTAATCAATTACAGGTCATCACCTAGTGTCATTCAATTCATGATCATCTACCCATGGTCTAATTATATTGGAAAAAATAGAAACAAAGATTGACCATGCCTGCTAGCTGAACTGTCCTACCCATTGAATCGAATCTCAATACCAAAACACCCTCAATGGTTATCAAAATCTGAATGAACTAATCTACCTATATTGCATAACTCGACCACCGAACATGTCTCGATGTCAAAATTAATGTACAATCAATCTCAATCAATAAAAATTATTATAAAAATATTGTCCTACCATTATCTCAAAGGTTTCCTTCGAAACAAACGAACGCTGACCAACAAGTGTCTGAGTCAATCTAAGCGTCAATAGGCCTCCTAGAAATCCCTTCAGAAGAAGTCTCACAACTGGGTTATAAGGTCAAACCACCTAGCCCAAGAGATCAAACCTATCAAGATAAAGAAATGATCCAAATGGACTATATGGATGAAAACATAAAACATGTCTTACAATGGAATGATCCTTACTAAGAATCATCATAAGGAACTTCACCCTAGATTCGATGATTCCATAAAAAATATAGAATGAATTGACATTCCCTATGAGACCATATACTGTAATACCCCATAAAGGCCTAGCTTAAAATAAAATTCTTGGTATCCATCATCATCATACACAGTGGTCTAACTTCATTAGCATGACATAGGAAAAATCCCAATAAGGTGTAAAACCAAAGGTAATCTTGTTTTAATTCAACCTACTTGGGTTTCTGAAGCTCCCTTGCATGATGAATGTGTCATCAGCATCACACCAAACCCCTCATTGTAGACCCACATAACCTTTAATCCAATGTAAATATATACATGTATGTAGGATCAACTGAATATTCCTCAATACTTAGTAAATTCATATTATGGAATTCCAATATGATAGGGAGCCTCTGAGCAGTGAGACCCCCTTCTCCACGGAGGCATGGCGTTGGACACGTTGGATCTCGTCTAGTGGTGGTGGGGATCGGCGACAGACTCTTCTTGATCTCGTCTCTGAGTTGATGAATTGTCGACGGCTTCGGTACGGTCCTAGTGCAGCTCGGGATGGCTCTGGTTCCCTCGACTTGGCGACGATGAGATCTTGCAATGGTCCAATGGTTATTTCCCAGCTCAGGATCGGCATAGTCTGGTGGTTTGGTCTCGACGTTGGATTCTGGTGGATGTTTGGCTTCTGTTTGGTGACGACGGGATCGCTGGCTTCTGGTGGCAAGGATTCAGATTTGTTGTGTCTAGGCATTGGCTTCTAGATTCGAGCTCGGATCTTGGTGTTTTACAGGTTTTTCATGCGTTCTGGTAGAGTTCGGCATCTTCCCCAAAGTGTCATGGAGGGGGAAGTTTGGTTTTGTGTTGTTTGATCTGTTTTTGCTGTGATGTTGGTGTGATTTTGGTGGTGATGTTATCAGAGGTGTCCAAGTTCTTCCCACTGGTACGTTCTGCCTTCTGTGGTCTGATTTGGAATCCAGAGTGGGTTCTTCCATGACTTCATCTGATCTTCTCTGGCCCAGAGCGACGTTGCTGACTGAGACCTGCACGGTTCCTTGCTCCTGCAATACTATATCGATGTGTTGTTGGATCTTCCAGTCCTAGGTGACGAATATTCGGCTCCACCTCCATGGTTTTTCATCCTTTTCAGGTTTATGCGGCTATGTGTGAAGGGTGCTTTGGGGTTGCAACAGGGTTCATCTGGTTTTGATCCCGGTGTTTGCGCGGTAGAGTTCGTCTTGGATCTACCATTTTGTTTGTTTCGAATGATGGTTTCGTTGAAAGTTGTGTTGGTTTGGTTCGATCCTGAGGTGGGCAGATATGCATCCAGACAAGATCATTGGAACCGTCTTAGAGGTGGTATTATAGATGGTCATCAGCCTTTACAGTGCTTTTCGGATTCGGTTGTTTGAGAGGGTATGGCGTCAGCCGTCAGATCGACCCTGTGCTTTGACACAGGACAGTTGCTTGCCGATTAGTCTTGCTTCGTTGGAGTGCTACATCTTGTTTTTTATGCTGGTGAGAGGCTGCATTAGTTTTCAATCTAGTTGTATTTATTTTTGTAATTCTGGTGTGATTTTCCTATATCCATGATGTCCTTGGGTTTCCTCCTTATTCCCCTAAAAGGAGGGATTATCAATAATAAAAATATTTGAAGCCCTTCGGGCCGTTGGATGGAGAATGCCTATATGATATGAATATCTTGATTCAAATATGATTCATGAGATGTCTCTTACCATTGGTTTCCAAGATTCAAAATCCATCACTAGCCTCTTTTTTATGTATAGGAGACATAGATGAATATTAAATCATAACATCATAGAACATTTCAATCTCTCAAGGATAAAATCTTACATTGTTGTAACAAAACAGATCAGAATAGTAATCCCCTTCCATGGGAACCAAGACATCTTACCAGAGCAAGTGTTATCATTACATGAGTGTAATATCGGTCATATATTCAAATACATTCCTAATACTCTAATAGTACATTTCCCGAATATAAATGAATAGGAAAAGAACATCTGTGATAAAACATTATAATACCCCAACCAAAATGCCAGTAAAATGGTTCATCGATCCTGTTGGTTATGAGGGCTCAAGCACACCTCACCAAATTCTAGATGATCTTGAACAATGGTGAGGGTTTATGGAGTCATAGTGGGGAGAAAATTCACTAATATCATAGTGTAAAAACAATATAAATAGCTTTCCATCATACACACTAGTAAATAAATAGATTGAATGTGTATTACAAAAATTAAGTTGAACATGTGAATTTATAAATAAAAAGTGAGGGTGGCCTGACAACTAAACCCAACACTACATACACAGCCCAATGCTCATTATATTTATGTATGGGTTCTATAGTGGAACAAATACCATATCTACAAAAGCCTGACATAGTATATCATGGTCTTTCATACAATGGGATCCCAGTTGGTAACTAAAGGAATAATCCAATTGACTCCTACATAGGATCATCAAGGAAAACAATAATGTGATGGAATCATACTTACATCCAAATCTAAAAAGGTAAAATGATGAATATTACATGTTATTATCATGGATAATATCAAGAGTGGAATCATATAAGGGATCCTCATGATAACAAAAAGGTGAAGTAATTATATAAGAGACCCTTTGTAACCATAGGTTAAGACAAATGCATCCTTTTTGGGATCCTCAGAATGGACTAAAAGTAAATGGTACCACATGTGAATCCCTATATATTCTTATGAACAAAGGTAACCCCCATGTGTCCTTCAGTAAAGATTAATAATACATAGGCAACCTACGTGGTATCCTCTATGTGAAAAACATAACTCGAGGAATCCTACACGGGTTCATAAAAAAACTATTCTCAAGGAATATTTTTCCAGAATGAAAAATCTATGGAGGGACAGATCCTTAGACAAAAATCTAGAAAGGATTCAATTAGAGAGAAGTTGATGGATCTCTTTATAATATATCACACTAGGAAGAGATAATGGATTCAATTTTTAGATAAACAACCTTTCCTTTCATTAAATTCCACCTTGAATTACTCAAATCACCACCCAAGTGTTACCATCACGATATATGTGAAATGACACCTTGAATGTACTATTCCTATGTAAATTATTATTCATGGAAAAAAATATTCACAAACCCCATAAATGGTTACAAGGTGGAATTACACTTTGTGTCCCCCTGGGTATACAACATGTACTCTCGAATCACCACAAGTTAGATTACATATTTTTATACATGGTATGTAAAACACCAAGTACATGACCTAAATTATAGGAACATGACCTATACCCTACATGGGGTACCTTCTCTTATGTCTAAATTTACATGGCCATTTACTTGGCCCACCATTGAACTTGTACATGACATGTAACCCACATGTGGTCTGGACGTGTACACTACATGGACAATTACCCCTTCACAGGTAGCATGGAGGGGTACTTGGCCACATGGTCATGTACAAGTACATGACATGAGAAATCATAGTACATAGTGTGTGGTAAAAATATTTTTCATCCCTAATTGGGAGGAACAGACAGTGTGTCTCCATGAACACCACTCTGTGAAAACATGTTTTCCTGAACAAAAAACCTCTGAAATTCCTGAAACTGATATATTCACAACCAAATAAATAGATCGGGAAACAAAAGGTTTTATGAAAATACAATATGGGATTAAAATTTTGAAAAAATGAATCATATAGGTTTTATAATTAAAAATTAAAATGAACTTCATTTGGGAGGAATCGATCAATGCTTCTCCCATTTTCACATTCCACGGTTGGTGCATGTCGATCCCATGTGTCTGAATCTCTACATTGATACATCCCTTAGTCCTTTTATCTTTCTATTAACTGAAATCCATTTCATCATTATCTATATCACATGATCATAATCCCATGAGGTCATATGTTATTAGCCAAGGGAGAATGAAGAAAATAAATGTGGAAGTAAAGAAAGGATAAAAGTAATGTAAAGAAAAGATAGATAAAATAAATAGGGCCTTGCCGACCATAACATCTGACCTGAGATTATCCCCCACCATCGGAAAAAACATATTATAGACTCAATAGTGTAGTCATAATTTCTATATGACCTACTATAATCTTGAAGAATAATTTTATGAATTCTTTAATTTGATATTGAATATTAATTATTCCACTAAAATTCAAACTGCTTGACATTAAACAAAACTCCTTTCTTACGGTAAACACACTATTTTGTAACCAATGGATTGTTCATAGAAATTATCTGAGATCATCAACTTGGTGAAAAAAACCAATTTATCCCTTATAGGTATTTAATGAAAAAAACACATTTTTGCATGGAAAAATCAATCCGAAAAAACATGTATCATTACAATCCCTTTAATTGATTGAATCAAATTAATATATCATGTCAATTAAATAAAACATTGATCTTATTTTATTATCGTATTATTTTATTCAGAACAAAATAACTATTTCTTAAGAGATATTTGATGTAAATCTCTTTCTAAAATTACTAAAACATATGCATGACACATATCTATATTATTATTCTAAATATTTTTTAAAATATCATCATACTAATTTTCTTCCAACTCTTCTAGTAGTAAAAATAACACCAACAACTCTATTTATGATTTAATCCATAATTCAATTATTAATCATTGATAAAAATTTATCTTCATGTTTTATATCCTTTATTTTTTATTAAGAACACTATAAATCCAATAAATGGTAATTAAAAATTAATACCATAATGTAATAGAAAATTTACATCCCATAAAATTTTTATATCTTTTTTAGGGATTGAAAAATAAATTTTATGACTTATATTTAATGATAAATTTATTTTTATTCGTATCAATCAGATCCAATTATATTTGATCAAAAAATTTAATACCATAGATAATAAAAAATTGAAAATCATGTCCCATATATCCTATATGATATTATTGATAAATTATAAAAAAATATCATTAAGTATAGAAAATTTTGGAAAACATTAAAGTTAAGTAAATTATATATATTGACAATATTATCTAATAAAAAATTATTTTAGATCTAATCTGTTACCTTTAATAGCACTGTCAATACAATGTTTTAATCAGGATCCCTTGAGAGGAGGAGGTGGTAAAATAGGGCATAAAAAGTTTATATAGACAAACATTTAATTATTTTAAAAGAATAAATATAAATTATAACACCTATCACAAATGATACTAAAATATAAGATCTATCAATAATGTTATATTAAAAACCAAAAAATAAACACCATATTTACTTTTTTCATCCCAATCGACTACACTATTGAGTAATACTCACTTAATGGTGAATTTATACTAATTTAACACAAACACAATGACATTTTGGTAATTGAATTAAACTAATAACACATCAATAATTTAATCTCAACCTATATAATAATATTCTATCTAATGGAATTAAGTCTTGTCATTCTATTTTCCTATCTATATGATATATTTTAATGAGATAAAAAAATATTTTATGTCATATGATATATAATTATCTTGAAGATATTTGAATCAACTGAAATATAAATTTGTTGTTTTATAATCTATAAAATTATTTAATGGACTACATGTTCTGCATTATTCTATCTCTAGAATTATTTTTATTTGAGGAAAAAAAGTTTTCAATTATCATGAATTAAATTCTTCTTCTACCATGAATGAAATCAATGAAAATATATATTTCTGTATATAAAATACAGATGATATTATGTTTGATATTTAAAAAAAATTGAATATAAAAAATCAATTAAATGAAATTATATTATTCCATTCATTTTATCGAAAAAATATAAAATTTGTAATATAAAAAAATTAAAACAACTCTATTATATCAAACATTACTCTCATTAAACTATCACTTTATGTATCCCATTAACTTATATTTTTTTAATAAAAATAGTTCAAGATGAAATAAAAATAATAATCATATCATTTAATTTAGTTCATTATTAAATGGTATTACAACCCCAAATCTATAATAAACTGGATAAAGAATGATTTATTTAGTCTTATAAAACATCAAATGTAACAACTCGAACATTTATGAATAAAATTACCATTATTTAATTAAACATATTTTGGTTATAGAATACATGTGAAATTATTCAATTATATCCAACTGGGATTAAATGACAATTATGTACCATTACCATTGATATTATAGTCATTTAACAATTATCAATTGACTAGTATAAATATAGTGTTTTAACAAATCCTTTTGAGATAGACAATGTATGTGATGGCAAAAACCAATCAGATAATTCCATAGGAAGCCCATTTATCAGATATTCCAGGGGAGAATTAATTTCTATGTTTTTTCCATAACAATTCCATCTTGACATCCAACATAAAAATAAAAAAAACAATTTATGGGAGATGTTTAGGATTGTTGGGATCATGGTTGAATCCATGTTCACCGAAAGAGCCTATGTAAACCCCACCATCACACAACATACTCTTAAGGGGTATGCTGGTGTAATAATGGGATATGTTATAAGATCCTAGAATAAAGATTTTGTACATTATGATTGTTTAAAATAATTAATATACTTTGATTTTATTTTTGTAACTTTGTAATTTATTTTTAATGAACAAATAGTAATTTTTTATAATATTAAAATTCAATTATAAAATCTATATGGATTAATTAATTTATTTTTTAAATAAATAATATTCTAATAAAATATAATTATTATTTGTTTATTAAATATAAATTATCAAATTACTTTTATGAAGTCAAGTGTAATTTTTATTAATGTTTAAAGAATAATTTTGTCAGAACCCATCAATTTTCAATAAATGTTGGTTTATATTTGAAATGTTAAAATTAAAAAATATAGAAAACTATTTTGATAAAATTAACATTATTTTTGGAATCACGAGGTTAAAATTATCCAACAGTGATTTTTTCATAATTTACTGGGACAATTGATTGTTTGGGTGAAAATAAAATACCACATAAATATATATTATATTTTATGACATCATAATGACCGAATAGTGACATAATAAATAATATAAAAGGGATACCCAACTAAATAAATGATCTATATTTTAATTTTTTTGATATATTTTATAAATCCATAGTGAATCTTCCAAGACATATAAAATATTTTATGATTTCAAAATAATTTCCTTCACTGTGTGACTCGCCACCGCATATGAAAAGACATTATTTTAATAAGTTCGGACCATTAACTTATAAAATAATGTTTTCCTCTCCCATTTGAAAAAAATGAGGTTAAAAACCATTGTATGTTGTTTGGTATTGATTAATTTTTTAATGTAGTGCCCAAAAAAATTATAATGAAATACCTCTCCTTTCCTATATAAACACACCCATGTTCCCATTTATCTTAATTCGAATTCATTTACGCTCTTCCAAATTATTATCTGTACTTTTTAGAGTCTTCCCACGGTGACCCGAAGCTTCTATGAATCCTATAACAATACTTTGGAGTCACAAATCCATGTATGGGATCTTCCACTCTCCTCATTAATGAAGAACCTATTTTGGGATATGTTCATACACAGTCCCCTTAATGTCCGTTTTATTTATAAATCATTAGGGCTTAGTTACACCATTGTTAATCCCAAAATGATATTTTATTTACACCCATTGCCATGCCAATATTTTGTAATGGATTTATCACTCCTCAATCCCATTCAAGAACATATTTTATAATATGAATCTTAAATTTCATTTCATGTGGTTGGGTATAATGTTACATGATTACTTTACTATACATGTAATGTCTAAATTAAGAGAGAACACTTTTTCTGTCATCAACAAATTTTATGAATTTTATTTGATATCTTTAGGCTGTTGAAATTTCAATAACATTTTCCATCATGTAGTGATTACCAAAACCATTTTTCTACCAAGGGTATTCGCCTTTATTATCATATACTTCATTATTTTGGAAATAAATTCATGTGTTCTACATTCCTTAATTGTAATGTTTATTAATATTTTGAATTATTCCATGTTATATGATCTATGTGGAAAACTCATGCCTGAAATTAAAATGTTAATAAAGGGTGCTCCCTAATAGTGTTCCAATTCATTGGGTAATGTTTTGTACCAGGATAAGTTTTGTGAAATAAGTGTTTACTCATGATAAGTCCTGTGAAATGAGGGTTTAATCATTCTAATTCATGTGAAATGAGTTTTAATAATGATAATACATGTTCAATGAACCTTTAATCATACTAATATCTATTTTTATAATGTTTCCACATTTTCATTATAGGATTATCATGCTTATAATGCATTTATGTTCATGTTACTTTTATGATCCATTGATATTCCTATTTTTTAACATGTATTGCCTTCCATATGTTATGACTTATTTGTAACCATAATTGAATTTATATCACACTGCTTTATTATTTATATCATCTGGTTATCCCATGTAGTTTTATGTATGAAGGAATGTTATGGTCATGTAAAAAAAGTTTTTAATAAAGATGTAGTATTTCATGTTTTAATTTATTATGTAATGTTACTAATTTCATAATAAACTAGTCCTCTTGATATTTTGAGATGTATTATGTGAAATGTCAGGTAATAAATAATTTTTTGGTATTAAATAAAGAGTAGGATTACTTTAGTTGGTTTTAGAGTATAGGATATGTTTTTTTAGGATTAGGATTAGAAACCCCATGTAAAAAAACATAAGGATAAGAGAAATATAATAAATAGATCACTAAATTTTTTGTGAGTATAGATTAAATGGTTTATCAAAAATATTCTCCCATTTCTGGATATGAAAAAGTGGATGTTTCTCTAGAACATATGTATGTAGGAGTAAAACCAGAAAACACAGCTCTGAGATAGACTCAAACGAGAACTGGTGAACACAAATTGGCCTTGATGTACTCCTGGTACAATAATCCCTGGGGATATGAATTGTTAAATTAATAATATCTTTACAAACCATTATTAAGTGAGCACAAATAAATTTCCCATCCAAATATATATTATAATGTAGATCATTAATAACATAGATGGATTCATATAAGCTCTTAATATATGAAGATAAATGTAATTGTTAACTTATCCCTTTAATGTTGTTGGATTACCATTATATATTTATATATTTATGATATTCATCTATAGTTTAACTTTTATTATAGACCACAGTCGGTAATAGGAGGAATCATTCTAACAACTGATTCACAAGGAAGTATGAGAAATTCCCAATGAGATTTCCTACCCGATGGGATTGGTAATCGAAAAATATGTTACGATACTCTCTTATTTTAATCATGTTATAAATTGAATCCTATATCTAGAAGATCCCCCAAACCCCCTCCAATTAAAGAGAGAAACCCACAATCTAGATAATCATGTGAAAAAGGCCTCCAATTTTTAATCGATCATCTGATCCATTATTCAAAGGAAAGTGGATCAATTCCATCAAAACGATATTATATATCCATCAATTTTATGAATAAGAGAATGATCTTCTAGATGTTTACTGTATGGCAGGTGAAGCTATTTAGCAGTGTACATGGATAATGAATACGAATCTCGAGGAAGATATTGAATCAATGTGGGAGCATGAATTCCAGTATTTTTTTGCATAATTATTTACCCCTCACCAGACTTCTTAATAAGGAATGAGATTTCCTTGATCACAAGAAAAAGAAAGAAGAATATATTGGGAGTATGTGGAAGACATTACCATAAATGCACGATACTCCTACTATTATGTTCATACCACTAAATTCAAGGTTCAATACTTCTTTTTCGGGATATATACTATATTTAAAAAAGCACTATAAATTTGTTACATTGAAATCTGTGAGGACATTTTCCAATTTTCATTAAATGTCAAGATAGAGAACATTAATTCTCATGGGTATTATATGGATAAAAATTAGAATGTATTCATTAATTTTGGTGGTCTTATTGATAAATTCAAGGATTATTCAAAATTACAGAACCCCTCTTGTCAATGGTATTGAAAGAAGCACCCTATAAATTTCATAAGTGGGTCAAGAAAATTATTAGCCAAGGAATAGAAGGGAATCTAGCAAATAATTGTTGACTGGAGAAACCGATCAATGTGTTAGAGTTATGAATTTAATTGGATGACCCTCGATGCATTGTTAATTTTTATAACTACAAAGAACCCTGGAAATTTGCAAACTAGTTACCTATGCCTTTTGTAATCAAGGGAAACCGATGACCTCCGAGGTAGAAAGTGAGATATTTTTCTATCAATACCTTCAAATTGAATCCCTAAAATGAAATGGAGATATGCATGATAGTTATTCATTCATGAATACCTGATATACATTTTGATTCTAGTTCTACTCATATCTATATATCCTGAATGTCTAGTAAAATGATCCCAACACCACCCCAAGTAATTGAAGTAGAAATGTTAGTGAAAATATATAACGGTGAAATTATCACATACCATGAATATAACTACTCACCTATCACAATTTTTTTATTTAACATCCTAGAGAACCATGTCATACATTCCATTCTGTAATTTTATGCGATTCTAGGCATGGATTAGCATTCCCTATATACAATAAACAAAAATTTATGTGAGTGGGAAATCACTCTCTATATGGAGAATCTACCCCAATTATATGCATTTTTAAATAATAGGATAAATCTTCCTCATCATCATCATAAAAATAATGGATATTAATGCCCTGTGAGCATGTGTATCATTCCCATATGACTTTTTCTATAGATGTAACCATCCATGAAGGCATGCCTACTGTGGGAAAATTAACTGATAAGTTTCCCGAGAAATCTCCTTGACTACCTCCTAGAAGTGATGTTGAATCATTGATTGATCTTATTCCTAGAACATTTCTATTATCCAAGTCTATACATAGAATGAATATTGTGTACCTATATGATCTAAGAAAATAAATATAGGAGGATCATGACAAAGGTTTTACACACCCAAGTGCTTCACAAAGGGGTTCCACAGTCCACTTCATTAAGAATAAGGATGGGTCAATGCGCATTTTCATTGATTATCATTAGCCCATCAATATGAGGATAATGGACATGTATAATTTCCCACCGATTTATTGTTTTTTTGATTAGTTATGTGAAGTAGAATAATTCTCCAATATTGTTATGTGGCTGGGATACTATTAAGTAAGTGTGAAGAAGGAGGATATTCCCTAGACTGTATTTTATACAATGTATGAGAATTATGATTTCATAGTGGTGATATTAAGAATCACGAATTATCCATAAATATTCATGGGCATGATGAACAGTTTCTTTAGATATTACCTCAACAAATTTTTGGTCGAATTTATAGATGATATTCTAATATACTCAAAAAACCAAGGAAGAGCATGAGTAGCATCTAAGCATTGTGTTAAATACCATGTGAAATAAGATAATCAATCAAAACTACAACAAGGGTGAGTTATTATTTAATTAAGTCCCACTCCTATGGAATATTATCATATATAATTGGATATATATAGATCATTCCTAGATAAGGGAAATTGAGGGATGGATGAGGCCATTATCTGTGATGAATATCCATAGAATCCATAGGTTAGCTGGATATTATCGCTGATTTGTAGAAAAATTATCATGATTATAAAAACCTATTAACAAGATAACTCTGATGGGATTATAGTTATCGTGGAAGTATTAATGTGAATAAATATTCATGGATTGGAAAAAGAATCTCATCACATCCCGTTGTGCTCAAACTACACAAATGTGGGGAACTTTTCATAATCATCAGCGATGGTTCAAAGTAGGTATTGGGGTGTTTGTTGATTAAAGATGACAATTTCTATGCCTATTATAAAAGGTGATTGAAAGTTCTTGAGAAAAGAATCGCATTAATGATTTGGAATTGGTAGCTATGATCTTTGCGTTGAAAATCTAGGAGTATTATCTCTCTGTGGATAAATGGGAAATATATAAGAATAAAAATATATAAAATATATATTCATATAGAAAGAGGATAATATTCACTAATGATGATGATTAGTGATCATCAAGTATTATAAATGATCATCCCACTATTATCTAGTGAATTTGAATAAGGTATCAAATGTTCTAATTAGAAAGAGCCCTGAAATTATTTAATTAATGATAATTGAATTTTATTAATTCCACATAGATTTAATGAATATGGACATGGGAATAATAAAGGAGGGAACAACATTAATCCTTTCACAAATGATTTCTCAACTGTCTATTTTGGAAAGGAGAAATGATACTAAAAAAGATGATGTGAGAATGCATGAGAAATTTGAGAAAATAATAAAAGGGAAATCTTCAGAGTATAGGGTTAATGAAGAAGGAATTCTGAGGCTGGGGTTGAGACTTTATGTTCCATAAAATACTGATCATCAGAAAGGAATTTTGGATGATGCACATGGTTCGAATTTATCCCTTAACCTTGGAAATGAAATGATGTATCATGATATCCAGAATAAGTACAAGAGGGATAACATAAATATGGAGATAACTAAATACACATCAAAGGTCAAATTATTTTATCAGGTGATGGATGAGAGGAATATGTATAAGTGGATTATATTACATTACCCATACCAACATGGATATGGGAACCAATCACTATAGACTTTTTTTTACCAGACATCCAAATACATCCAAAGGAAACAATTATATCTAGGTTTTTTGGGAGATCATAAAATGAATACAAACATAATTGTGGATTGAGAGGATTTATCACTAGAAGAACTAGAAAAGATATAAATCAGAGAAGTGGTATGGTTGTATATATAACACTATCGATTGTGTCTGATTTAGATCCATGATTTACCTCTATGTTTTGGAAAAGGACCCATAATGCTCTAGACAATGATATTAACATCAATATGGATTATAACCATAAAAATGATGAAAAATATGACTAGAATATCCAAACTTATGATGAAATTTTTATATATTTATTAATATACATAAATTATGTGTGGGGCCAACCTATTCATTTTGTGGATTTCTATTACAAAAACAGTTTCCATTCGAGCATCAAAATAGATCACTATAAATCCCATTATGGTTAGTGGTGTAAAAGGATGCTTGTTGGGATGATGTTTTGAATGAAAAATTATTGGAATCAAATGGGCAGATAAAATGGTGGAGATGGTTAATACCATACAAAATCATACCACTGCTTCTCAGAGTCATCATCAGATTTATGCCGAGAATCATCGTCATGATATCAAGTTCAATGTTTGAGAAATGGTATTCCCATAAATATCTCTACGTAATTGAATAATGAAACCTGGGGAAACATGAAATATTATTCCAAGGTACATCACCCATTTTGAGATCGTTGATGTCAATATAGTAATTGTCTATTGACTACATACCCACCAAAATATTCTCATGTTCATGATGTATTTCGTGTATCCCTCTTATAGAAGTACATCCTACACCCATCACGTACTTAATCCAGAGGTGGTACAATTAATAATAAACATTACTATTAGAGAAGTCAGTGAATATCGTAGATCATTGATATACATTTATATGAAATAAGAAAATTCCTCTAATTAAGTTGTTGTGGAGAAAACTAAATTTTCAAGAGGCTACATGGGAACTAGAGGCGATTATGAAGCATAGATAACCTCATTTGATTTAGTGTGGGAAAATGAAACATTGAGGGTGAAATTTATTATGGGGGCATGGTTGTAACAACACTAACATTTATGAATAAAATTCATGTTATTATAATTAAATATAGCTTCATGAATAGGAAGCATGGTTCAACAAACTATGCGACCTATTCTGGCCACCCAAAAACATTCAATCATGAACGAAATTCAAGGGGGCCGATGGGGGATTCAAGGTGGAGATATATTCCATGAATATGGAGAAATAATACTCAAAATAAAACAACTTCTTCACTTCAAGTCTCTACCAACTCAAGGATATAAACTTCCTAGAAAAACATAAGCCACAAAAGTTACCACTAGGAGTGTAAACAATTCGATCCGAATAGACCTCATCCTCATACCTTTCCTTTAATAACTATCAAGGCCATATAAAATAAAATAATTAATGACTAATTACTTTTATCAAGACCACTGGATACACCAACACTAATACCAAAACACTTGAGAACCAAGAGAAAATGAGGAACTAAAAGAGGATATGAAAAAAGCATGGAAATTGAATATCTGAGTTAGACATTTTTTATCCACTATATGGATATATTATTAATCATAATAGGTATTGGATTGGAAAACATGATATGATATCATTGAATTATACAAAATGTGTAATTTTTGATTTTTACAAGTATAGTTTACCTATTTTTGAATAGATAAATGATGATTTAAATGAATTAATTTTAAAAAGTAATGGAATATTTTTGAAGAGGTTGAAAGATGTGAAATTAATATATATAATATCAGGAGACCATGGTAAATTTAATCACATCATAAAACCCCATTATTGTTTTTAGAGTAGTATGAAATTAAAAATAAACATTTGGATGAATGAATTTATTTTAATTTAAAATATAGTATGATCAAATTGATTAAAGAAGATGATTTGACAAATATTTAAGTTTTTTAAGGAAACATGATCAATACTTTAAAAATTGGTAAAAATGGACTATGGTGTAGAAAAGTCACAAATTATTTGAGATCTAATCTAAAAGACCATTAGACTTGGATGTTTTTGATTTTTTTGGATCCATGAGAAAGAATTAATCAAGTTTAGAAAATTTCTGGAGACTAGTTAAGATTAAAGGTTTTAATTTTTTTCAATTGGATAATACCTAATGATGTAATGTGGTATGAAAACAATAAATAATAATTATATTTTCAACATTACATAAGTTATGAGTGGAATGAAACTCACACTATATAAAAAACTCAAGTTTCTAAAAATAAAAATATATTCTTGTTGATATGGATATACTCATCCTAACAATGAAAGAAACATAAAAAAATTATATGTTTTAAGGTATCCCTAACACCAAAATTATTCAAAATAGGTTATTATTATATCCGAATTTATATATATGACCATATAAATAATTTGTTATGAATAATATAAATCAAAAACACAATTGAGTAAGTGGTACTTTGTTCTGGGTGATCAAAAAATGAAATAGCTGTAAAACATTCTAATAATGTGGTGGATAAATCATTTCTTACTTATAAAATAATTATATGTTTAGAGAGATTCAATATGAAAAAAAACTACTTGGATATTTTTTATGATGTCACACTTTTTTGAAATTACAATGCGTTATAAAGAATTGTTATTAGGGACATTGAGGATTATGTTGTGATGGATAAAAAGAAAAATATTTTGAAGGAAAATAATAAATATATGATAAAAGTTCAATATAATCATATTTAGGAAATGAGGATATGTATTTAATAACCATTAGGGAAAAAAATTTAGAAATAATGTTTATTCAGATAATTTAATTTTATATTAGTATCAAAATCTACAAAGAATAAGAACACTGATATTATCTAGATATAGTTAATTATTTCCAATTGTTGAGAAATAAATAATAGATGATGAATGTGAGAATAATATAATATGAAAATGAGAAAAATGAAAATCTAAATTAAAATGAAAATAATAAGACTTTGGAGTGTAAACACAGGCTTAATGAAAAGATTAAAATTTTTAGAAATTGGTTTTTAAGTAAAATAATGAATGTGAATGGTGATATTAAAAGGAAAAAATATTTTTTTATTGCATTCAGTGCTCATAATTTAATGGATTTAATTTTAACTCATCATTTTCCACTATATCCATGAATCCACTAATTAGTATATTCCAATAAATTTTGTGATAAAAAAATTTTAAATTACATAAAATATATATAAATATATTACACATTTATGCTTGGTGAGTTTGGATGATATGTTTATATGACGTGTCAAAAAGGATAAATTGATGATGAATATTAATGATAGGTGTATAAATTGGGAAAAAACAATATGGATCGAATCGAGCTGCTTGAGATTTATATTAGAGTATGGATTAGTAATTTATTTTCATGAAATCTGCAGACAGATAAGTGGGAAAAAAATTTATTTGGATAATAACAATAAATAATCCCATATTATGATTTTATACGATCATAATATTAGATTTTCGGGTAATGAAAATAAATTTCAGATAAAATTTCCCTATAAATGAGGAATATATTTCATAATTTCTTAATTAAGGAGTTGAAAATATTTTTGTGTTTTCAAATTTACCAATATAATTTTCATGTTTATATCAATCAATAAAAATATTCTATGTTGTTTTATTGAAATGGTTTTGTACGTATCAATAAAGAAGTGTTTCAAATCCAATTATAGTGGAAAAAATGATGAGTAAAGCAGATTAAGGGATGTTTTTCAATGACAATGAATTTAGAAAATTTATTTGTAGTCATTGGTTTGTTACAACCTTGTAGAGAGGAATTGTTTTTGATGTCACTCTCAATGTTAAGTATCAATATTTTACAAATTATTCAAATCTATTTGAAGCTATTATAATTTTGATATCTATAAAATATATCTCCATTTACATCATATTTTATAAAATTTATTGTTAGTATATACTATTTTTATTGATAGATATGTAATGAGATGTCCATGATATTAAAATTTATTTTATATTATGAGGAAAATTATTTATTAGTGTATGTGGTATACAATAGGTTTCAAATAACCATTCATTAGTCACATTGAGTTTTACTAATGTTCAGTATGGTTCAACATCATTTGAAACTATAAAATTTGTTTTGAGGATGACTCAACATGGGAATATACATATTGATGTTAAATATACATTTATATTTATATGATAACTAATGTGATGTGAATCTATTAATGAAATAATTAAAACACTCAAGATAATATGTTTTTATCAATCATCATACTAGGAAGGATATGGTGATGGAATTCATTTTAAAAAATTGAATTTATTCTATATGTGGAGTAGTTTTATGTATTCTTAATAAACCACTCCTATTTAAGATATTAATAATATTGGATAGAAAATTGGTGTACAAAACATTTTTTATTAAAATAAAAAGATATGGTTTTGAGATTCCAATATATATTATGTGTTTTAATATGTTTTATTGGGATTGTATGATCTACTTCAGAGGAAATTTACGTGTGTTTGAATTGTTTAATATTTTTTATTTAAATATTATAGAATACATGAAATATTTTATAAAACAATTCGAAATAGTGTTTTTTAAAGTTGGTGTCACATGAATAATTGATTTATTAATTGTTAAGATACCTAAATTAGAGTCTCATATTTTTAAATGAATAAAAATCAAGAACACATAGATTTATCAAATTTATACACATATCATTGAGAAGAGGTTGTACCATCACTATTATGGACATTTGATTTTTTATCCTTAAGGGGAAGAAAATTGGTTCTAAAATTATAGTATAATTGATTGCGTAGGAGAAAAAATTATTTTATATAAATTATTTTATATAAATTATTGAATGTGATATGGATATTTGAAATATAGAATTATTAAATTTTTTATGGTCGATTGAAATATATTTTATCAATGAAAAAACTAAATAGAGATATTTTTAAACCCAATTTGTATAATTTTGGACTTTTTTTTGTAAAATTTTTTATTTTTTTATTTCATTTAATATTTTTTTAGATTATTGAATAAAATTTTAAGTTGATTTTAGTGCATTGGAGGAGGAATGTGTAGAAATTTAATGGTTCTGAGTTGCATAATTTTTTACAATTTGAACGAGTAATTATTGAGTAAGAATATAAAAGTTCTATATAAGTGTTAACAAGATTAACATAACATTACACTATTTTTTAGAGAAACATAATCATATATAATAATAACTTAGATATTCATATTATTAATCACGGGTTTCCTTGAGTAAAATATTACAACACTAGTTTTTTACTAAATATTTATGAGTAACAAACTCTAATTGTATATTAACATAGTGATGGATTTGAATAATTATGAGATTATAGAATGAGAATAATCTTACTATGATATTTTGATTGGAATATAAGATTATTATAATCATAAATAATATTAACATAGTGTTTTGGAATTGTAAAATATAGTTATTTATTGTTAGTTTGATGCTGTGTAAGAATAATTTAGAGGTTTTAGGGGATATGTATAAGTAAAATGTGCTATATTACGAACAAATAAAATGTTGGGTAAGATTATACAATACATTAAAAGATAAATATTTGATTATTCTATATCCATTCACAATTAGAGATGTTTTCATGGTGATTCATATAATACAAATTTCATTATTTGTTATTATCATTAATGTATTTAAAAAACATGACGATTTTTATAAAATTAATGATTCAATTGGAGATTTATTTTTTTATATATTATAAAATTTTTAATTAAACAATTTTATGTAATGTGGGAAACCTCATGATATCAATAAAATTTCAACATGTAGCAAAAGAAATCCAAAAATCATTATATGAAAGATTAATCATAAAAATGTTATTATCCCTATATAAACTATATTGAAGAGTAGAGACCTTCATATCTGTGTAATCTTTGATAATATCATCAAAATTGTTAACCATATTTTTTAATGTCTGAATATAATAAAATAGTTACCGCAACTAAGAATGTTACCACTTTTAATAAATAATAAACAATTTTTTATCTTATAAATGTACAAATGATATCATTTTATATGTAAAGAAATTATTTAAAATTATAAATTACATGTTGCTATTTTTTTTAAACACATATGTTTATTTAAATTTTTTAATTAATACAATGGTTTCAAATAAAACTTATTTTCATAAAATATAAAAATAAATAATAATTTTTTTATGAGTATAAAATAAATTTTTGCGACCTCAATTAATTTTTCAATATTTCATAAAATTAGTTATATTATTATTGATCGATATTTATCGAATAAATGATAATTTGAAAGTAAAACTTATTTTCACATATAATGAGAGTTATTATCAAAAAATGGAGTTGATTTTTTTAATTCTAAATGTTGAAAAAATTCTAGTGTGTTTTTTTTATTGTATAAAATACATGAATTATTTGTGGATATAAAAATGTTTTAATTCACAATTACAGCTAAATACATGAATTTATGAGTAATTGTTGATGTATGGATGGTTTAATCCCAAATTATCTACTGCTACTAAATTAGTTAGGTATATTTAATTATAAGGCTTAATCTATTAATAGTCATGAGCCAAAATTATAATGTGATGAATAAAATAATTATAAAACACCCATCTCCTCCCCAATATATACCACCCCTCACCAACTATTCTCCTCATAGTTTCCATGAATTGGAAGAGTTATAAGATATACCCAATACTCTTTTCAATACAATATCTAACATTATGGAGTCCTTGGTCTCAGAAAAATGGTAAACCCTTTTCCCTAATGAGGTTTTTGATGAGGATACAATCAAGAGGTCAAATGCAATTTCTTTTCATTTTAGTTTCTTTTTAATTTCATTCCTTTTCATAATGTGTCTGCACCTACACTTATCCATGTGGAATGATAACTCTAGTTTATATTTTATGTACAATTTGATTACGTTAATGGATTAGTTTATCATAAAAAATATTACAGCTTCCAAAGACCCACTCCCACTTTCCAGAGCCCCTGGTCTCATCAAAATACCAAACCCTTCTCTTAAGATATTTTCATCTTCATTTAATATTGAATATTATTGTACCAACTGTGTTATTATTTAATTCATTTGGGATCAACTAACATCATTCATAAATGTATAAATTATGTTACGTATTTTTTATGTCCAATATTTATATACCTTCTACACGCCATATATGGTTATGTAAATGTTATGATGTGACCAGTCCACCCAAAACTATGTAATGCATACAAATGTTATTATGTGAAATGTGAGATAAGAATTATATAGAAACCAAATGCATAGAGTGATGTGATATAACTCATATGATAATGTGAAATAAGTGTGGTATTTAACCAACATTTCCTGATGTTTCATTTTTATGCATTTACACATTTCAGGGCATCATCTAATTCTTCCTCTCATGATTATGATAATGATGTTACAATGATTATTATTCTCAGACCATGTTATGTTTATCCATGTTCTTATCTCTCCTATTACTAGGATTTTAGCTCACATAATTCTTTTATGTATATATTTATGTGATTAAATTTACTACGGGGAACACGAGGGCCACTAATAATATAGAGACGAATGATGTAAAAAAATGTTAATGTTTAAATATGTAAATTTTATGTATTGTACCAATTTTTCCCAATATAATAAATATTTTAATCCCTATTTTGTAATTATTTTTTTTATCTTTACAATGATTTTATAGTAATTTATTAAAATATTGGTTCTATATCGATTCTATGATAGAACAATTTAGTAAATATGGGAATTATGGATAGAGAACATTATTGATAACCATTTGTATGAGACTATGTGAATGTGTGTCCCCTATGATCGTTGTTTTAAAAAAATTATTAAAACAGGGATACTGAAATACATGATATTAGTTTGAACATATAAACTAACAAAAATATTTATTCAAGACATGTTTACTAATGTTTTTTTTAAACCTTTTCAAACATAGGAAATGGTGGGAACTATACGAAAATAGGCTATCAACCTATATGAGGGATAGTGAAACAATTACTGGAATGTCATCACAAAGTTCATAGGAGGAGGATTTAAAAATTTCATAGTGTTGATTACTCAGCTATCTTAGGATATGAATAATAATCTGAATAATGCATCACAAACACCTTCTCCTTTGAGTGAGGAACTAAAAATGAAGAGTTTTATGTGGGAACTACCACCAACAGTTAGTTAAGATTCTAATCAACTTGTCGCAGAATAGTTGGTTATATCAATGGAGAATATCTTTTCTATTTATCAATTTTATATGATGGGGAACATGAATATGGACATTTATCTTCTAGATGTAGAGGTGTATCTATGTCGGGAATTTATTAAGAACACTATGTAAAATGAAATAATTAAAGGAATGCAGTGGGAAGACATTACGATAATTTTTTATAAAAGAATTTCCCTCATAATCGTCATTAAATGATGGATTGAGAATTAATTTTTTTTTAAAATGTATGGAGAATACATCATGGTATTTAAAGAAAATTGGACAAGTCAATCAAGTTTTTTATCAATAATGATGATGAAATAGGTAGATTATTTAGTGGTTTAAAACCACACCTTTGAAATGCTATGTAAATTTGGGAATTTTGGAGTTATGAATATTTTTTCCAATGTTCCCCTAAGGTTGATATAAAGTTACTATAATGGTATCAAAACTAGGATTATAATAAATGAAATATTGAGTTCCAAGTTAGAGCATATATAGAAAAAGTTTAAATGAAATCACAACCAATCACATGTCAAAAAGGTGTGAAGAAGCATCATGAGAACTACATCTGAGGGTCGTGGAAATTATATATGTGTGGTATATATGGCCACCAAGCTCATGAATGGTTTAGTGACATAAAAAATTTCTAGTATGATATAGGAGAGGAGATAATAACCCATGTGTTAATGATTTATCTTTATAGAGAAAGGGTACTACGAAAGCCAATGCACTAAAAATTGAGTCCTCGAGGGAAATTTGTGTCATCAACTACAAAAAAAATGCAACAATGGATGAATTATTCCATCTCTAATACTGATGTGGATCATGAAAATAATGCATACATCATACTATTTCTATTCACATAGTAATTAAAAAGATCATATTAGTTTCTAGATCTACAAATTCTTTTATTTCATCCTTTCTTTCTAGAACTATTGAATTGAAGGCACAAAACATGTATGTATAGATATCTATAAAAACCCATAGGTGTGAAATTATTTCAACCAATGTATTTTTGACTTATCTTTTTTGTGCATGTGGGACGATTCATCTATAAAATCTCATTATTCATCCCTTAGTTGAATTTTATTATATAGTGGGGATGGATTTGATATCATTATACTGAGCACACATCAATTGTTGGAAAAATTAAATATCATTTCACATTAAATACCATCCAATATTCCTATAAAAACTAAACAAATATCACAAATTTTTATTAGAAAATCCTCTAATGTTTTGGCCTAGAATCCCTATAAAGAATCATACCATGGTCAAATGGTTGATTCAAATGATGGAATCAACATAGGGGAAATACACAGTGTGAGGTAATAAATTGTTGTATTTCCCAAAGAGATGAAATGATATCCAAAATATCATAAGGGTGAGATCTACATATAACACCTACCTATACCTAATCATGTATCATGATATCCATATACATTAACCTATATAAATTGGTGGATTTAATGAATCAGAAACAATACTTGATGTACAAAGGGTTTATATGGACTTGTTCATCACCATGGAATTTTCCAATTCCATCTATAATGGAAAAGTATGGTTCAATGTGGTTGTGTTTTTATTATTGAGAATTAAAAAATATCCCTATAACGTACATGTATCCTCTTCCAAGGATCAATGACTCATTCAACCAACTAAAAGACCTAGATACTTCTCATTGGTGGTTCTTCATTAGGGTTATATATAGATAAAAGTTAGGTAGGGATATATTCATAAGACTACCCTCTGTATATAGTATGGTAAATATGAGTTTTGATTAATTCCATTCAGACATACTAATTCCTGTCAAATATTATTGGATTTGATAGAATAAGTCTTTAAACACTAAAAAGATAAATTTGTTGTATTTTTATTAATAATTTTGTCATTTTTTCCATAATCACTATGGAAACTGAAAAAAATCTATTAATTGTTCTGGAAATATTATAGAAGTAAAAATTGTAAAAAATATTTAGTCAGTGTTATTTTTTGATGCAACAAGTCCAATTTTTGGAACACATGATCACAAGTGATTGAATTGATATAAGCCTTTAGAAAAGCTATTTGAGGATTGTTCCATACCTAGTAGTTTACTTTAAATATTATTCTTCTTGTTATAGAAGGGTACTAGAGAAATTATTTTTTAAATTTATCATGATAATGTATCCTCATTTCTATTTAACATGGAACGGTGAAAAGTATGTTAATAAAGAACAATGTGAGTAATGGTTCGACAAGATAAAGATGAGGCTGATCACAACACATGTACACACATTTTCAACCTGTGGATAAATTTTTGTGATATACAAGGATGATTCAAAAAACATACTGGGTTGTGTACTCATGAATAATTATAAAATGATATCATATGGATCAATACAGTTTAATATCTTTGATTAAAATTACCAATTGCATGATCTGGATCTAGAAGTTATGATTTTTTCCATTTAAATATGGAGGCAAACCTCTATAATGTGAAGTGTGACATATATACCAATCATAAGAAACTAAATTATATATTCCCATAGAATGAACTCATCTTGAATCTAATGATATGATTCGATCTTATTATCAACTACAATTTATCTATTCACTATCATCTGGGGAAGTAAATCAAGGTAGATGATGCTCTTAAGAAAAAAGATCAAGCTACTCAATCCAGGATGGAAATTGAGAATGATCATGTATTCATGAATATGAAAAGGATGGATTAAGAAATCATAATATCATGGAATACATATTTCCTTATCGATATATTTCATAACCATTTATGCAATATCATATCAAGGAGGTACACATGGATGATTTGTAGCTTCAAAATAATATTGATGCAAAATGGAAAAGGAAGCTGTAAGAATTCCATATCGATGATGATGGTGTTATTTGGTTAAGAAAAAGGATTTTTGTACCTTTATGACGTAATATAAAACATTATTTATTGGATAGAAAACAAATATCACCTTTTTCTATCCATCTTGATGGTACCAACATGTATCGTGATCTTCAAGAAAATTTCTGGTTAGGAAATATAATGAATGAGAGTGCGTAATATATATCAAGGTTCATGATATATAAGAATGTTATGGAATAGTTACACTAGTACAATGAGATGATAAAACCCCTTAATATACCTATGTGCAAATTTAAGAGTTCCACTATGGACTTCATCACCGGTCTCCAATAGAAATCTAATGGAAATAATCAGATATGAGTTGTAGTGGGTCGACCCACCAATACATCCCACATTATTCCTAATTGGGATGATTTATCTATTGAACAACAGTCCTGGATATATTGGAAAGAAGTTATAAGGATACAAGGGGTTCCACTGTCAATAATTTATTATCAATACCCAAATTTCACATCTAAATTATAGAGATGACTACAACAACATTGTGCACTGAAGTGAATTTTAGCATAACCTATACCCGAAAAACTGATGAAAAATATTAAATAACAATTCATACAATTGATATAATCTAGTGACAATGCTAAATAGAATTAAAGGGGGATGGTATCAATATCACCCATTGTTTGAGTTATCATTAAATAATATCTTCCCCTTGTGTTTTTAGATGGATCTATATGATTGTTTGTAAGGAAAGCGATGTAGAACTCTAACCTGTTGGGATGATGTTTTAGAACCAATGATATATGTTCATGATCTTTCGAAATAGAATATATAGATGTTTCAATCCCTAAAACAATATAACAATTCTTCTTGGAGTCAACAAATTTTTTTATTAATGACAACCGTTGAATGGGCAAGGAGTTCGATATAGGAGATAAAATATTCCTACGAATATCACCATGGAAGAAAGTCACTCAATTTTCGAATAATTGGAAGATTAACCCCTGGTATATTGCCCCATTTGATATCTTTTATCTCATAGGAGGAGTGGCCAATCTGCACGAACATTCCCCCTGAGTGGCTCAAATTAATGAAGTGTTTCATATATCTCTCCCATGAATGTACAAAAAGGATCCCAAACATGTACTTAAATAAGTGGTGGTAAAATTGTAAGATGATATCTCTTATGAGGATTAACAGGTAAAGATATTTGACTTGGGAGATAAGCTTATAAGTAACATGATAACCCACCTTGTCAATGTGTCGTGGATCTACGATATGTATATAGAATATAAATGGGAACCGATGAAGGGGATGAAATATAATTATCACTACCTATTTATTTAAAATAAAATTTCAAGGGAGATGTTTTAAAAAGGCGAAAGAATGTAATTTCATAATCTGGTATCATTGGAATTACATCATTTATTATAACGACATTATTTGGTAAAAACACATACATAGACAATAGTTTCCAAAAAAACATTACAATCATCATTAAATATTGAAACAAGTGAATCCTATATTAATTCAAAAACCTATATGGATGGAATAGTAACTTGACCATTAGAATAGTAACATGAACATTAGGAATAGTAATTTGGCCATCAAAATAGTAACATCTACTGTGAATGTATAATTAAAAAATATTATTCTTGTAAATTAAAATATGATATAATTATATCAACGATGAAGTAAATAAATGTTTTTAAAATGGTAAAATAACTGTTATTATTTTTCTAAAACATATATGTTTATTTAGAATTATATAATTAATATGATGATTTTTTCGAAAATTTATTTTCATACAATAAACTCATACTTGATTTTTTTTTCTTTCGATTATAATAAAATTTTATGAGGACTTTATTAATATTTCAAAGTGTACTAAAATGTGTAATAATTTATAAAATCATTATTTTTTTAAATAAATGATAATTTTAAATGTAATATAAATTTATCATATGTCTAATTTTTATTCATTAAATGGGGCAATTAATGAAAACAAAAAGTTTAAAATGGTTATGGTTAATTTTTGGAATTATTCAAAGAAACATGAATGTTTAGTGAATAATAAAAGATGATAATTTGAAATAAATTATTATTACGTGAATTTTTATGTCATTGATGATGATTTCTAATGTAATACCAAAAAAATTAACTATAATTCATTATTTATATATATATATATGTGGTTAAATATATTCATTTTCATGATCCATCATAATAAAATATTTATATAAATTTAAAACAAACATGTCATCCCCTAAAAATACATCCACCACCATATATTATTCTCCAACATTCCAATAAATGAGTATTCTACAAGATATATCCAATAATGTTCCAAATACCCTCGCCCTAATCTAGGATCCCATGGTCTCATAAAAATATCTTACCCTTTCTCCTATAGAGGTTATCAAGGAGGTGAAATTCAAGTGGTAAAATCCTCATTATTTTACTTTGAATTACTTTTGAATTTCAATATTCTTATTATCTAATCCTCAACTCCACATATCCATTGGTAATGAAAACACCATTATATTATATATCATGGAATTTTATTATTTAAATGGAATAATTTATTTTCAAATCTCATCACTTTTCCATTGATTCTAAAATTGAAAATATCTTATGTGGTGTGTCCATATACCGCCCCCATGGGTGACACATTTTCATTTTTCACTACTACTATGAAGGATGATCGTAAAACCATTTTTATATTAAAATAATACTTTATTATAAATATTATAAGTTATATAATGTTCTAGAACCTATATATATATAAACATGATGATATAATCTTATAATGGTCATAAAAACCTCGAAAAGAAATTAAATAATTTTCATTACTAATCAATATTATAAATCATCCTCATAACTCATAAGAAAATTATATATGAGAAAAATTAGACATTTTTTTATTAGAAAAATATAACTTCAATCCAATCCAATAATTTTCATTTCTCATGAACTTCAATTCTTATAAACACATGAATAGATCTTGAAAACATAGAAAATGAAAACTCCCACAACAACATAATTCAACTCTATAACCAATCATAATGACCATAATAAAAAACAATAAAATAATAATGAATTAAAATTATTTAAAATGTTCTAGATTTATTAATAAAGTAATTTAATATTAATATTGAGGATATTAAAGTGAACAAATCATTCAAAAATAAGTAAGGGGAATATCAATCTCATCTCATTATCCTTGGGGTTTTCCATATTTCACTTATTTTAGTGTGTATTTTTTAATAATGATTCATAAATACAATTACCTTATCAACAAATTATCATTTTATGGATATATAGTTTTCCATTTTTTTGTGAAAAATTTAACGAGTTCTTCATAATAATTCATCTTTCTAAAAATATATTTTTTACTTATCATGAGATTGTTATTTCTTCAATAGATATTTATAATTATTATACCAAGTATGTTATTACCAAATTAAATTTGGATCCCCAAATATTTTTCCAGAATTTATATTTTATGAAATGAAACCCATTGATTTACTTGGATTATTTTATGTCCCAGATTGATATATATTCTAGGTGTCATGCATTATTATGTAAATGTTATGATGTGTCTATTGCTACCAAAATTATAAAGAACGTGGAAATTATATGATGTTATGGGTGAGCCCAAAATTATATAACACTCTAATTCATTGGGTAATATGATTCTTTCTGTGAGATAAATTTAAACAACTATGGTAGTTGACCACTACGACATGATGTTACATTTTAATGGATTTTCATATTCCAGGCCTTCATCTATTTCTTCTTCTCTTGATTATGATGATAAGGTTATTACTATTTTTATGCCCACCCCATTTTATATTGATCTATGTTTTTATAAATACTATTAATGGGATTTTGAGTCAGCCCTTTCTTTGATCTACATCTTTATGTGATTATATGTAGTATAGAGAATTTGAGATCCACTAAGAAGCTACATAAGAGGAAAGTAAATAAATGGTTATGTTTTATCCTATAGAAGATATGTATGATCCAAATTTTCCAATATTATGAATCCATTGGATCCTAGTTGTTTAAATATTTTAGTGTTGTATATATCTAAAATTATTTAATATTAATTTACAAAATATTTTGGGTCAAAATACTTATTTTTTGGAAAATTGAAAAATTATTTCCGATATCTTGTTAGCATCCTCTAATGAAGAATTAATATGGAGACCCTCCTATATATTTTCATCCAAAATTTTTATAATAAGATCCCAAGACATATCACAAGTTTTTACTCCTTACATGCTATCTTTTTTGAATTATCAAGTACATCCTTAGTTGGAACATACAAATCCGTGTTCGAAGCACTATAAGAGTAATTTTCTTTTACATAGCCTTCATGAATCTAGTTCCATTCATCACTAAATTTACAATCTTGATATTTATCCTTATAAACACCACACTCAAACATTTGGTTACCATTCTAATAGTTAGATCTCTTTTTTTCATCACGGTCACTAGATATAGGAATATAATGCATATCATTATCCCTTATCTTAATGACTGACCATGTGTCTATATATTTAGATAACTGAAAGTAATCATTAAACCCATTATACATTATCTCCTTAATACCAATGGAACTCCCCAACTACAGGTATCCCATCTACACATTCTTTCTCCTTGGGATGTGGAATACTCTTCCATGCATGCCCTCTAGAATATAAAAAGACACAATTCATAAGATCTATTATACTGACACATTTATATAGCCTCCATGCATCTAGTTCCCAAAGTGAGTCATGATGTTACTGAAAGAGAGATTCCACTTCCAAAACTACCAACTGATTTCAAATGAAAATAAACAAGTTGGGACTTATATAAGTATACATATCCATAGCATTCATACTACCCCATTCCTATCCAGCATACCCAAATTAGTTTTTATACAATCTATACAATCAGAATGATTCCCCTCTGTTGTTTATTTTTTCTATACATATCCCTCACCTGTTCAAACATCCTCTGCATAGGATGTTTGTAGTACCCTCGATTTCTAGTAATGATCCTTTCTTTATTATTTTAATGATTTTAATTTTTAAATGGGTGATAGTTGGTTTAATTTTAGTAAATTTTGGAATGTTTAGGTATATTTTATTCAGATGTACTGTTGATGCATTGTTTGGGAAAATTGATTAACACCTTTAGGAAACCATCCACAATGAGAAAGAGGCTAAAGTGAAGGCATACAGACTGTGCATGGTTTTTTGAAATAGTTTGGAAGCCTAGGAGTGAAAACGGTTGAGTTTTATGTGTTTTTATTTAATAATATATCAATTTTTGTGGTCCATGTTTTGTGTTTCGATAAAGTGGAATGTTGGAGAGTTTTGGACAAATTTGGTGTGACCTTTTTGTGTTTAAATCATTCAAGATTCATTGGGTGGGATTCCATAGTGTGGGTGGTGAAATTTGAGGTTTTTTAACAATTTTGTAGGCCACACAGTATGAGAATGAATTTCCAAACCGTGTAACCTATCCACCAATATTTGTTGGTGTTTTCCCAGCAATTTCTACATGGTTTGTGCATCATTTGATAAATCGTGTAGCCAAACCATGCAACCGATTACATGTTAAATAAAATCAACTCTAAAAATATCATTTAAGTTATTCGACCAAGAATTTGAAGCCCTTAATATTTTATATTAACCATAATGTTCATCCCCATCTTTATTCATCATTTTGGAACCCTTTTAGGGTGATTTCTTATTAATGGTTTGTAATTTATCTGGGTTTCTTCGTCCAACACATCTCATTCCTCTTCCCTCTTCCATATTCTTCCAATTATTCTAGGTTTTCACTTATCCCCTGGTAATTATTAACATAGGGTAATATTTATCTAGGTTTTTTATATATTTTTTGTTCATTTCGTACTATTCATCATCTTTCAAGTGTTTCAGAACCCCGTGGTGGGTGTTTTCGAGTGTGTATATCCATTCTACCATGGATTTGAGGTAGAATGTCTCATGAACTAAAATTTTTAATTTAATATTCATTTATTTCATAATTTCCACACCATATGTATATGAAAAATGATGTTTTTTGTTCATTGCAACAATAATTTGGTGTGAAAAGTGGTGTTTTATGCCTTATTTCTTGTTAAATAGAATAATTTGGTTCAATAACGCACAACTAGTGTTTGATGAAATTCTCGTTTGGAATTTCTGAGCATATTATGATGGGTAAATTGTTTTTGGATTTTTTATAAAATATATATCTTGTTGAATGATGATTTTAGTTTTCTCGAATGTGAAATAAATGGTTTTTATGTTAAAAGATGTCGGTATTTGGCTTTTGAAATCGGTTTGACAAGTGATGATGAATTGTGGTATCGTTGGAATATTCTTAGGAATGGTTTCTATTTCAAAGTTGGATGGAACTATTTTAATGGAGATTTATAAATTTTTTTACATGGTGGTGGTGTGAATCATACCTATTTAGAAATATGGTGTGCATTTTTTTAATGGTTAGTTCTGTGAAAAATGTATAAGGGCCTGTTTGGCCACTTTGTGAATATGGTGAAAACATTATGTTATAAAAACATCAATTGGGTGTTTCTCCTTCACTGTTGAAATGGAATGGTTGGGATTTCATTATTGAGGGATCCTAGAGTTCCATTATAACGGAATCTCAGCTATATCCATTTATGATCTATTCATTTTATGGTATGAGAGGAATCTATGGGGAGACTCGGGGTGAGGCATGTTGTGGAAAATTATATATGTATATATATATATATATATATATATATATGTTCTTATTGGAAGCTTGGATGGAATCAGTTTCCTCACACCCATTTAGTACATCGACACTAGATCTTATCATATCAAAATTATTTTCTATGAATGTTTGTTTCACTGGTAGGTTATAGTACTCACTAGTGGCCCATAGTAGGTGGATATATTGGTTTTATTGCAATATCATTTTCCCTCAACAATCCTAATATAGGATGGCTAGGAATGTTGAGGGTTTTGATTTCATTTTGCATGAAATTTTAATAAGAATGAGGTCTCAGATATTGCTAGCTTCAAGATTATTACTGATCTCATAAGCTCACCCATTACTATTGGGTATATGTTACATGCAGTGATGAATATTATTTCTGTGTATATTTTTATATTTCCCTTGACGTTTTATTATCAGTGTGACTTATTGTGTATTATTTCTATTGGAAAGTGATTTTATTATTTAAAAGATTATTTTGAAAATGGTTTTCAAATGAAAGTGTCTCATACTACTTGATCAAATCTGAAAAATGTAATCATCACTTTCCCCTTGAGAATTCTAATGGCACAGTAGTGAAATGAGTATAGTTTCTGAAATTAATTGGGAAAATGTCATGTATATTTTTTGATTAAACATATATAATACCTTAATTTTATATATTATATTTCAAACATTAGATTTATGATTCTTTAATTATAATTTATGTGCATTGGGAATAGATTATCGAGAAAGAATACTAGGTTTTAATACTCATACATATAGTTTTTTATGTTATTAGCCCTAGTGGAGGTTTCAGCTTGAGTTTAAACACCTTAAGTGACTAGGGATTGTTTTGTTGGAGAATTACTAGTAGGGTCAGATGGAGTTAGTTGTCTCATTCATTTGATTTAATTTTCCAGTTGAGTTCTATTTTATGTATCTTATAAAAACATTGTTCAATTTATTTTTTATATATATTTGTATTGGGATGCATGTTTCATTCGATTACTTGTTTAATTAATTATATTTTTGAGAAATCATTCCCTTGTCTAATATGATGATATCCATCACTAGTTTTCAGCCTATAGGGATCGGGAATTCCCTTCAGGGCATGCCATAGATCGGTTCAGGTCCCCGGTTCGGGGCCAACCCAGGTTGGTTTGTGACAAAATAGTATCAGAGGAGGTCGGCTTTTGGTGGACCATGCTTCTTAGAGAATTCGTAGATATTTGGGGATGTCAAGGTAGGTGGAGTGGGATTTTTTGGACTTGAGGGGTAGGTGCTGGAAGAGTTTCACTAACTGTTTCTTGTTCTGGTTCTTCAGATTACATGGGATGTTCGGTTTTCTTACTTTCCAGGACTTTATGTATGTTCTGGTGATTGGGATATGACAAGCGAATTTGGACTAATGATCTATGTTATCTCGTAGGGTGTGGAAAGACATGTTGTGCATGGTCATGATCTTAATGTGGCTCTCTGGGTTGGTGGTGGGTTTGACATATGTCCTCCAACCATATTGTCATGTCACCCACTTACAGTAGTTCCCTTTTGTGGGTCTCATGGTCATTTATTGAATTAGGAATATTGTTTTTAAAATATTTGTCTGAGAATTGTGAAAAAAGGTTTTGAAGGAATATTTGTTTTTTGAAATGTGGACAATGAGTTTTCAATATTTAATATGAGAAAGGAATTGGGATGTTGAGTTTTGTGAAACAAATCATAGGGATAATGTGAAAATGATTTAATGAGATTGGGTTTTCCCAAATTTGAACTCATAGTTTTTTGAAATAAAATGTTTTGGAGACACATATTATTTTTAGGTGATTATGATTTGTTATGGGATGTGTTGGTCTATATAAAAGTTTTTAAATCTGATGAATTTGGTATGGAAAGTGGTTTAGAGCACTTGTGGGTTTTCTAAAAAGAGTTTTAGTCCCTATTTCTACCATATTATGAAAAGTTACCTCATTGAATATTTGAAATGGGAAAGTTATTTATGAATTGAACACTTGTTTTGGTAGTTGTTTTAAATGAAATGGAATGGTTTATTCTTAATCAAATAGTTCTTGATAAAGGGTGTTTTGTTGAGATGTTGAAAATTGTTTTGAATAAAGAGAGAGGATTTTGATGGGGACCTGTGGGGTTTCTTTTTCAACAATGGTAAACTATTTTTCTGGGAAATATGAAAATGAATTTTGACTTGGTAGTTAGTGTTCTATTGGAAGCAATGTGATTTTTGGAATGATTTTGTATTGTTTTAGCCTTTAGTGTCTCCATGGATGCTCAAATTCATGGTTTTAAATGGAATATAGATTTATGCTCAATATGTCATGGTGGTTCAGTGCCTGAGGGGGAACAAAAATGTTCATATGAGTGAGACCTATTGAAACACAATTGGTGAGTGTATAAATCCTCCATGTTTTATTTGTTCTATTTTTCAAAAGTGTTGTAAGCTAAAAAAAATTGGTGACTATTGGTTGTGTGTCCTGGCTTTCTATTTTTTGGAAGATTCATTTATTTGTTATGATTCATCATGATTCTAATGTGATGCCCTGGTTGTGTCTTTAGATGTAATCTTGTTGATGGTTTAGTTTTTCAGAAATGTACAATCATTTTCTATATATTTTTAGAATTCTGTGATGTGAATAAAGAGATTTCTCTATTGTAATTATTTCTTATTGATGAACCAATGTATTCATCTAAAATGTTATGTCCACCTATTTGAATGATTCCTTGGCCTATTTATTGAAATAAATAACTATTTCAGCTCGATTTTATGTTCCTCACCATTATAGTTATTATATATGTTTTAGTATATGTTTCAGGTGATGTTTTGTGGGTGTTGTTTTGTGACTTGTTAATTATGAACGTTATTCGGATTGAGAGAAAATAGTGTTATGTTTATCAATGTTCTTGTTTGGGTAAAAGTGTGTTTTTATGGAAGAGAGTTTTGTGGTGCCTCTTGATAAGTTGATTCTACCTCGGCATGTTATGTGGCAGTTTTTGGAACTAAGGGAATGATTTCTTATTAGGGATTAACAGCTTCTGATTGCGAGGTAGTAGATGCTTCATCCGTTAGAGCTCTATCAACAGCTCTCAGAGTGGGGCTAGTGTTTATTCTGGAATGCTGGTTGTGTGTGAAGTCTGGTGATTCTTGTCAGAAAACCACTACAGTGTGGTAGTTACTATATTCTATTGTGTTTTCTTAGTCATTATGAACTCTCTATGGTCAGAAGAAGTGTGGTGGACTTTCCCATCATGGAATTTTTCTAAATATGTTCATTGAAATGAATGTTCCTAATTCATTTCCTTTAGTGGTATTCTTAGGTTAATCGTGTGAGGCCATGAGTAGGTAGTTGTTAGTTTTTTTCATGGTCCAATAATTGGGTCACTTCCCTCCCGCCCCCATGTGCTGGGGGGGGGGGGTAGTTTTTTCATGTGAAAGTGTTGTCCAAGTTCATGTTATCTCTGTTCAAGATTGGGCATGTTGAATATAGATTTTGTTCTCCTCTTAGAATGGGATGTCAGGTTTTTTAGGTGAGTATTTTGTGGACCTGTATGGGGGAGGCCCTGAAATAGGTCACATCTATTTTATTTGTTTATATTTGGTTCTTAATGGTGGGGAGACTCACTATAGGTCTCATTGAGTTTTACCTTTATAGTTAATTGGGTTCTAGTTGGTTTCTACTAGTGGGGATTCCATTCAGGCCTCCCCTATGTGGGTGATATATTTATGGTTTGGTTTTTGTGTTTGTTTAAGAGAAATATATTTCTTTAGAAGTTATCTATTTCTTAGTTTACTCTTTGGTTTTGGTGAGAATTGGGTTTATTGGGTGAAGGCTCATTGGTCTTATTGTCGGATTCGTTTTGGATGTTGTCGGTTGATCATTCCATTGATTCTTAGGAAGGGGTTTTGAGTTTTTTTGTTTCGAGAAAGATTCTTAAGATACATTTATAGTTAGTGAAATTTAATTATTTGAGGAGGTTAGATCTTGTTGTTGTGGAATCCTTAGGGTTTCATCAATCAGTTGAAACGTTTTATGGCTTTATGGGGGTGGAAAGAGTTAATGGTGGGGAGAATCTTCACACCCAAATTTCATGTTTTCGTTTATGATCTAGTTTGTTGGGAATCCTGATATTTTTCATGGGTACTAGGTGTGATGGGGGAAGAGTTTTGATATTTTTATATTGTATAATATATAATCATTGGACTTCCTTTGATTGTGTTGGGAGAAAAAGGCATGTTATAGAGTTTTGGACACCCATGGTGTCACCATTTTCTGTTTAAATAATTGAAGAATATTTGGGTGAGATTACCTGGTGTTTGGGGATAACTTTGAGAGATTCTTTCCTATTTTTCAGGATGCATTCATTGAGAATGGTTTTACCCAACCGTGCAACCTAACCATTCAGTGTTGCATGAGTTTTCTAGCACTGTCTGCATGGTTTGACAAACCATGTATCCAAACTGTGTAGCCACATATGAGTTTAATAAAATTCAACTAAAAATATGATTGGAGTTATTGTAACTCCCATTTTAATCCCAACCTATTGGGTAGTGGTTATAGGTAACCCCTTCATTCAGCATTCTATTGGACCCTTTTAGGGTGATTTCTCACTAATGGTTAGTGATTCTTTATGGTTTCTTCATCAAATCTTCTCTTTCCTCTTCCCTCTTCATTATTCTTCAAATTTGTAATTATTTTATCATCTACCCTGGTTATTCATGACCTAGGGTTCTATTTTTACAATGTTTTTTATCAGGGGTTCTATTTTTTTAGGGCTATTCTTCATAAATCAAGTGTTTTTACCCTACTCCGGGTGTTTTTATTGTGTGTTTCCATTCCTCCATGGATTTGAGGTAGGATTTCCCATGAAAATTATTTTTTTTAATTTAATATTCAATTATTTATGATTTAAACACCATATATGTAAACAAAATTTTATTTTTTGTTCTTTATAAAAATCATCTGTGTGCAAAGTGGTGTTTTATGCATTGTTTCATGATTAGTAGACTTGTAGTGTTAAATAACGCACACCAAATGTTCGATGAAAAGTTAAAATGGATTTTTTTCATAATATTATGATATGTAAATTTCAATGTGTCTTTTTATAAAATATTTATCATGTAGAATGCAGATTCGTGGTTTATAGAACATGTCATCAAAGGTTTTTATGTTAAAATAATTGCATAATTGGCTATTGACAAGTGATTATGAATTGTTGCCCAGTTGGAATTCTCTTAATAAATTGATTTGGTTTTATTTTGGGATAGAATTGTTTTGATGGAGTTTCATAAATGGTTTTACATGGTTTTTTATTGTTACCTCTTTTGAAATATGGGGTGATGTTTTGTTAAAGGATTGTTTTGTATGAAATGTTTAAGAGTCTGTTTGGACACTTTATGAAAATGTTGAAAATTGATTGTTATAAAAACCTATGTTACTAGTTTCTCATGCCTTATTGGCATGGAATGGTAAGTATTTCCTTGTTGAGGGTTACTCGGGTTCCAGTATAATATTTTATTGGTTGTAACCCTTTATGATATATTTATTTTAAGGCATGAGAGTTATCCTTGGGGAGACCCAGTTTGAGGCATGTTGTGGATTATTAATATATATATATTATGATTGGATGCTTGGCAAGAATAATTTACATCCTACCATTAAATACGTGATACATTGGAACATAGAATACTGAGATAATTTTCTAATAGTGATTACTACATTGGTAATTTATGTTACTGACCTATGGCTCATAGTATGTGGAATTATTGGGTATATTACTATGGGATTTCCCGCTAGCCAACTTGAGAAAGGATGACCAGGTGTATTGAACATTTTTATTTCATCATGTGTCACATGTCAATTGGCGATTAACTCTCGAGTATTAGTGTCTTCTAGATTATTCTTTATTTACATGGATCACTAATGTCTATTAGCTTTTAGATTCTTGTAGTTATATATATTATGATAGAATGTATATTTACATTTCCCATGATGTGTAATTACTATTTTTCCTTCTTTTGTATTGTTTCCCTTGGAAAGTGATGGTATGATTTTAAAAAGGTTTATGAAAATGGTTTTGAAATTGAATTGTTTTAACATCGATGTTCAAATCTGAAAATTGAATGAATCACTTTACCCAGGAAAAAGATAACACAAAACTAGTGAAATGAATCTGGTTTTAGAAATGAATAAGAGAAATGGATCATACTAATTTTGGGTATAAAATTAGAAAACCTTACTTTTCTATATTTTAGTTAAGACATTAAATTTATTCTTCATTTATTTTAAAGGTTGTGCATTGGGAATACGTTATCAGAATAGCCTACTGAGTTTTAATACTGACACCTATAGTTTTTTTCCAATTTTTTCCCTTGTACATGCTTTATCTTGAGTTCGAATACCTTAAGTTAGATGGGATTGTTTTGTTAGAGATTGAATAGTAGGGTAACATGGAGTTGGCTTCCTGGTTCTATTTTTTTATGTTTTCTAGTTCTCTTGTATTTTTAGTTTCCTATACAAACATTATTGAATTTAATTTTTATATAAATTTTTATTGGGATATATGTTTCCTTGAAGTGTTGGTTTATTTAATTATATTTGGGAATAACCATTCCCATGACTACTGGGATGATTCCATGAACTAGTTGTTAGCTTATAGGGATCTGGAATTCCCTTTAGTCCATTCTACGGATTGACTCGGGTGCTCGGTTCGTGGTCAACCTGGGTTGGTTTGTGACAATTGGTATCACCCAAAATGGAAGTTGTTAATATTTTTAAATTATTGTTTGGTTTATTTTCATGGAAACCCATTTCCAGTATTTAAATATTTGGATTTGTTATAAACTATTACAATTTTTTTTATATATTGTATTATATAAATGTGATAACATATTCTATCCCAGTGGCACTAGTAGGGATGTCATTTGGGGAAAACCTATTGATTTTTAATACTCATCCAATCTTTTTAAATTTGGTTATTTGAAAAATGTTGTTTATCCATACATTGTTAATGGTAACGTATCACACATCATTATCACTACATCCTAAAATACAGTCTGTTTGGGGGAGTTAGAGAATGGATCTAGATATATTACTAGAGTTATAGTTCTCCATATCTCTGGCTGGTATTTTATTCTTATGATGTACACTTGGTTTTCATTTGGTTTGATTTTAAATAGAATGAATGATTTGATATTAAATTTTTCAAACATCATATAACATTTATTTTTTTTATAGAATTATTTGTTTCTTATTTTATTATTATATGGAAAATCATCCCCCACACGTATTGAATACCTTTAGCATTTATTTCTAGAAGCTTTCATCTTTTGGATGTCAGTTATGTCCAAGTAATATCCTACCACCTTATCTATCCAACAAGAAAAGATGGGATGTTACAACTGTTATATGTTTTTTCAATATAAAACCCATTGATGACATGCAGTTTAATCTTGATTCTCCCAAATATCTTTCTAGAACAATTGGTTATTTAGTTGGTATGGGTTTTCGATCTTGGAGCTGACAATTCATTTGGGGTTTTCAATTGAGTTGGGATTATATAAAAGAATTGGATTGTCAAGACATGAAATATAGATCATAAAACCATGTACCTAACATTTATATAATATATATATATAGTTAATAGGGAGTTTGGTAAATAAGTGTTTTAGATTATCTTATAAGAATTTAATCTCATTTTCATGGTTTTATGCAATGATTCATTCATGGACATGACTAGAAAAATGACATCCAACTAGGACTGAATATCTCATTTTGATAAATGATTATATGAAATTTAATTATTTTTGGAAAATGTTGAAATTCTAATTAAATGATTATTTCCAAAAAAATAGCATGGTTGGGCTGTTTTGAAAATGGTTTCGTTTTCAAAAGCATAGAATATTTTACAAAAATGATTTAACGTAGAAAATAATTGATTTTTAAATGACCAAAATGATAGTATTATGTGGTATAGTTTGAAATATATGCCATAATATTAATAAAGGGATAGAATTAAATAGGTTTTGGTGTTTCACAAAAATTAAACATGGTGGACATCATATAAACCG
This sequence comes from Viscum album, assembly GCA_963277665.1. NCBI lineage: Eukaryota > Viridiplantae > Streptophyta > Magnoliopsida > Santalales > Viscaceae > Viscum > Viscum album. The sequence goes on from OY728159.1 coordinate 1,184,030,887, forward strand.
TCCAGCGGATGCTATTGAGAATATGGTTCTACCTGGGAAACATGTAAACCCACATCTAGATCAGAGTATTTTCCAACAATTTCATGATATGGATAGTGGAAAATAATGGGATGATCCATGGAATATGGATCACCCTGACCAGTTCCAGATGGAGAATCCACCCATCGTTATGGGTGATTAGGAACCAGAAAACCCATAGGTGGGGTTGAGAGGGATGAATCGTATCTTGAATTACATTATCAAACCTGAAGAGATGAAAACAAATTGGGACGTATATGCTAGAGGATCCTCAAAAAATTGTGATATTTATCTTTACATGTTAAATTATACTATGGAATTAGATGAGAGGAATTTAAAAAATTGTTTAACAAATTATTATCTCCTCATAAGCTCAAAATTGGAAGAATAATTTCATCATTTTTCATCAATCAAAAAAGTATCAAATTGATAGAGTACATAGCGAAAATCAAGAATTTAGTGCTCGTTTCACCTGAAGTTTCATCTTGTGCATCTTTAGAGGCATTCATTTTCAAAATGGCACTAGTGTATGACATTCTTTTGATGATTTTTCAACACAGTATTACAAATTATTCAGAGATGGTGAATCAAATGATGATGGATGGGATAAATATAATAGCATATATATGAGGAGGAATCATATTGATATCTATTGTATATGATGGGTTGTCAAATAATTTGTGAATGTTGAAGAGGGAAACATATTTCCAATGAAGGATTATGGATATAAATAAAAAAATATAATCGGTGAATCATACTCTATATCCCAACTATAATTTTGAATGTTTATAATGTGTATATTTCCACTAGATGAATTGAAATAGTACATAAACACCCACCACATTCCCCATCTACAACAATGTGGGATATCATCAGTGTTATTTCTATAGTGACCCAAGGAGATCAGTTCAAAAAACATATCAAGTGTCTCAAATGTCATATGGATCAATGTGACAGGGAATAAAAATCAATATCATTCGAAGAAAAATGATAGAAATGGTGATTCTAGGAATAACATGACTCTTCATGTGGTGCATTCTCAATAGGGAACTTAGGAGAAAAGTGCCCCAAAAACATTATATGGACGTGAACAGGTTTTGTGGATGTTAATTTTGGACCATATATGACATATAATATGATTATTTTGAAATATACTATATTTCATGTATACAGGTGCATCCCATTCCTTTACAGATTCTCATGATAATGATTTTCTATGTTTAAAAGTTAAGATGGATACTTATATGATTAAACATCAAAATCCACTAGGATAAAGAAAATGTCAATACATTGTTTATAGATCATGTTCAATATCCACTGAAAAAGTTGGGTGGACATGGGACATATTTGTTCTAGATTTGGTGTTTTTTATATAATATAGGTTATGGATTTGTTTAAAAAATTAAAGGATCACATCGACTATTATACCAAAAAAATACTTTTACAATAGATAATAGAATCAGCCATATCCTTAGTAGAGTCAGTAATGAAATTCCACATGCAATGGGACTGTAGGCAATAGTTGTTGGAAAGTTATAATAGAATTTAGATGTTTTGACATTGTCATTGATTGATCAGATTGAGAAGAATTGTTTTCTAGTAGTGGTTGACCAATTTATAGATGTGTTTCTGGAAAATTTATTAGGATCTCCACGTAAAATAAAGTTGAGTTTTATAATTGATATTCTATCGAGGACCATTAATATTTACCAAACATCTAATAAAATATATCCAAATAGAGTTAAGGTAATTTAATGTGAATTTCGAATAGGCAGAATTAATATGGTTCATTCAGCCTAACACATCTTTGTGGGTAGTGCTAGTCTTGATTGTAAAAAGGTGGATAAAACTCAAAGGCATTATGTGGATTACCATAATCTTAACCTTGTTACAATAAATAATCTAAATCCACTTCCATGCATTGAATATTTGTTCTATCATGTTATAGGATCATAGTTGTTCTATAATATTGACATGTGATTAGGGTATCACAATTTATGGGTTCAGAAGCAGGATATTCCAAGAATTTCATTCTATAGTAGATATACACATTATGAAAATGTGGAAATAAATTTTGGTCATACAAATTCACAATTTGTATTTATGGATTTTATGAATCCAATATTTCATATGTATCTGGATTCTATTTTGGTGGTGTTGGTCTATGACATCTTGGTGTATTCATGTATAGGGGATAAGCATGAGAAACACTTGGAAATAGTACCTGTAATATTGATGGATTTCTTTAATATACCAAGTTATCAAATATTGTTTTTTTTTTGATAAAATAGTTACACTTTCTTGGGCATTAATATTTTGAAAAAGGTTTTTCTATTGATCCGGAAAAGATGATGATGTGATATTTTTGAATCCATGGATTAATTTATTGAGATACACTATTTTAATGGATTTTACGGTTATTATTTAATATTTGGGTGTTATTTGACACAAAAGAATATGCTTATGAAATCATTTTAAAATAATAAATTTTTTCCAATGAGATAATATATTTTTGAATACTATTCAAGAGATAAATTTTCACATTACATTAGAACCAATATTTATATTATCAGAATTAGGACAAGTTATATGGTGTATTGAGATGCTTCAATATCAGAGTTTGGGTCTTTACACATGTAACGAGATAATGTGGTCTATTATAGTGAATGGTAGTTACATGTTCATAAGAAATACAATGCAACACATGATGTAGAATTAACCACCATAGTCTATATGTTGAAAACATACCATCATTAACACATAGGTGAAAAATTCATTTTGATTATGAGTCATAAGAGTATAAAAAATATTTTCCCATAAAAGGATTTGAACCTCACACCATGAAATGGATTGGGTATCTCCATATGCTTAACTATGGCTGGATGTATACACAGGGTAAAGGATATTCGATGGTAGATTCATTAAACAGAAATTCATATGATCAAATGGGAAAAAAGCATCAGGTGAGTGGTATTTGATGTCTATCCTAGTCAACATGCACATGTAATGTGAATACCGGGGTGAATTTTCTTATTTATTTCCAATTTATTTTGTTCTAGATTTGAATAATGTGGTTTAAGAAGCACAAACATATGACTCATACTGTGTGGTCATCTGGTCAAAACTCAATGATGGGATATTAATTGAGGAATATATACATGATATGAGTTCAATGTTTTGGTTTATAATTTTGATGGTCGTACCAATTTATTAATAGGTAAAAAATATACATACTTACCACCATTCAAAATGTGTTGTCCATCATGGAATATAGAATATATATTACGCACTAAAAGAACTGTTTTGGTGGGTTAACAAGAAAAAAAGGTAGATGAGTTTGTTTCGAGATGTTTAATATGTCAGCATGTTAAAGTGGAATATCAGTGACCATCAGGTATATTGCAATCAATACATATTCCTATTTTAAAATGCGTGAAAATATCTATGTATTTCATAATAGGTCTCCCCATAATGGTTTGGAAACACGACTACATATGGGTGATAGTGGAATAGATCACAATTTCGTCTCACATCATCTATATTCCAGAATCTCATATGGTGGGGGAATTCTCAAAAATGTATATCCTAGAAGTGGTAAAGAGGGAAGAAATACTAGTTTGGATCATGTTAGACAATGAATGAAGGCATATATATCATTTCTGGAAATCCATAATGAAATCCATTGGGACTCATATTACTATGATTACATCATATCAACCTCAGACCTACGGACAATGTGAGTAGATGATATAAATAATGGAAGACATGTTTAAGGATTGAGCAATGGATTTTTCTAGGACATGATAAGAGAAAATTCTATTATTGGAGATATCATATAAAATAGTTACTATGCATCGATACAAATGGATCCTTTTGAATAATTGTATGGTAATCCATGGCATTCACCACATTATTGGGTGGAAATATTTGAGACATCACTTGTTAGGAAATGTCATAACCGTGTGATTATGGAGAATATTTATTTTATTAGGAAACATATGTAGACAAATCAGAGTCCTGAGAAAGCATTTGTGGATAATCATTTTAAAAAGTTCTATTTGTAGTGAGTGATCATTTGTTCTTGATGATACCTCTAATTCAGGGATGTCGAAATTTTATAAATATTTTTATGTTATATCCTCTATACATATGATTTCATGAAATAATTTTATGAGTTTTTGAGGAGGAATATCTCTGGAATTTCAACTATGATTCAGTGTGGTACATAATGTCTTTCTTGTATCTCCATTAAAAAAATCAACATAATCCTATTCATGTGAATTGATGGTATCATGTTAAACTAGATATGGATGCTTCATTAATACATATCCCAGTTTGAATTATGGACTGGAAGGATAATGTCTTGTGTGGTTGAAGCATCGTTCTTGTGCAGGTTTTGTGGAAAAATAGACAAATTCAGTATGATTCATTATAACTATAGAATAATATTAAATTTAAATGTATATTACTCTTTCCATAAGACATTGATTTTCAAATTATTGTTGATGAAAAGGCCAATGGTGGGTAGAATTTATTGCCCTAATTTTTTTGTAGGAAACCCTTTCATTATTATTTATAATTATGTAGAGTATATGGGTGACGTTTTGGTATGTTTGAGGAAAAATTGGAATGTTTTGGGGATTTAATATATGTGTAAGGTCGACGCAAAATTTTGGAAAACCTTAAGAAAACATCAAGAAACCGATCACAGTGATAAATTGGCTATTGGTAAGGCATTTGGGATGTGCACAGTTTGTACAAACCATGCAGAAGCATTTGAGAAATAATTTTTATTTAGAATGTGGTCATTGGCATGGATAGTGCATTGATTGGACACTGGGAGATCTAAACATTTGATTTTTTACCATTTAGGTAGTGTCGTGCGCGTTGTTGGTGGATGGATTTCTAAACTGTGCTACTAACTGTGAAATGTATAATTACTAGATCCAGAAAAAGTAGATCAGTGTAATTTTACGGTTTTAATTCCAATTTATCTAAAAAATTTCCCTAAATCAAGATTTTAACCTCTCAAATGATGGATAACTTTTAACCATTTAATTGGAAGTGATCTGGTTCAATTCATTGGTGTATTTAATCTCGATTCATATGGAAGGTCATCATTATTGGTCAATCTTGATGGTTTTTTCATGATCCTTATATCTATCTATATAAGTTACATAAATCTGCATCCACTATTGTTATTTCTAAGAGTGTGGTTACCAAATGATCTTATATTTCACTTAGTTTTTGTTATTGGATGATATATAATGCTGGTTTGTAGATATTTAACCTAGTTTCTTTGGTATTTTTCTGGCCATTTCTATTTTATCAAAATACTTAAAGGTAGGTGGCTTCACTCTCGACACCAAAACATAGTATATGAATGATTGTTTTAAAATTTACTATTTTACATAATATTTTCTGTGAAATTGGTTTGAACGTAATGGTATAACTATCATTCATGATGGTTTGTGGATTTTTATACAATTATATATATTTTTGTCAATGTAATTTGTTAAATGTTTTTAAATTGTTTATTTTAAATTTTTCCATTATGATTCATTTGAAATGTTTCTATAAAAACAATTTTCAATAAATAGCTATATATTGAAAGGATTTTGGCATGTTCGGGCATAAAGGGTTGGCATGTGTTCATATTTTTTCATTTGTGAAAATGGTTGAAATATGAGTTAGTGCTCGGTGTTAAAGGTGTAATGGCACATTGTATTTAATTACCTTGTGAATACTTCGTAAACTAATGAGAAAATACTAATGTGTATTGAACTACCATAGTGAATAATGTGTGAATATTTTAATGGTTGTGGGGATTGGATTAGGATATGCTGAAATATAAGTTATGATATAATTTATAGCTATTATTTTAATTCTTTCCTTGAAAAAATCATTTGGTATTTAATTAATTTAATTTTTTATAACCTCATTGTATTATTTTTATAAATTGTTTCATATAAATGTTCTAACATTTTCTATCACAATGGAATTAATATGTATTTCATTTGATTAAAACCTACTGATTTTTGTACTCACCCATGATTCTGTACTTTGGTTCTTTTTGCAGATATTGTTTATCCCAAGATGGGAAAAGGTAATGTATCACATATCTTTATCTCCAATCCATGATATTTGTGTCATTTGGTGGAGTTGGACTTGGATATTTTTGGAACATTATAGTTTTAATTTTCCTTGATTATTTTTGTTTTTTAGTATTATGTTATATAGTTTGATATTTTAGTCCTCCATTTTGAACATGGTTTTAGGAAAGGATTGTTAAAAATGAAATGGTTAAGTTTTTTGTTTCATTGTTTCATGCAAAATATATTATTATTTTTTTACATTATTTTTAGTTTTTTGTATTTTCAATTGTAATATCTCCCCCAGATTTTTTAAAGACCAGTAGAATTTATAACCTGCCTTTATCATATTAGATATGTTGCATAAGGAAATATAATATCCTACCCCTTCCATATTGAATAATAATGTGGGGATGTTATAATGTTTTATTTGGTGTTTGGATTCATAGATTCATGGAAATAATAAATTATTTATCATAAATTTCCCATTGGTGAGAAATTTCATTATCTACCAAATTATACTCATCCAAATTTCTTCTAAAACCCTTTATGTTTTCTACAACCATCAGGTTATGATTTTAGGGTCTTTCCTCTTTCATGAAGCAATTAATAGATCGTATATCCTTATTACCTAATATATCAACTTCATTTGTGTCATAATTAAATGGTAGGATCAACTTTTGAATCAAGTGTAGATCTTCATCGCACTTTTGTCGACATGTTGAAACAAGATATCCCAAGTGTTTATAGGAAGGGGAAAACATTTCCAGGTCTCTAATAAATTGTTTGTTTGTAACTGAATTCCTCCCCCAAGAAAATCCAAACCCATGAATCTAGGGTCTTGGATAGATCAACTTCAACCAAAATACAGGGATATGTCAGATAAGAAATAAATTTTGTTTAGGTATCACTGCATGGAAATCTTCTAGCTTTGTTTCAAAAAATATGAATATGAGAAGGATATTGGAATGGAAAATAAATTTATTTGAATATTACCCACAATGTAGTATAATAAGAATCATGTATCTTGTTAAAATTATAGGACCAAAAAAGATAGAATATATATCAGTTATAGGATCAAGGATATCTCAGACAAGCAAAGACCATGTTATTCACCGATGAAAAATTGATCATTATTTGTCGTTTCTATGTTGTGAAATATTATTTCATTTATGTTGACCAAATGATCAAAAATAAAACATGTCAAATGAATCCAAAAATTCCAAAAATATTTGAACCGAGAATCCAAGGTTAGATCTTGCAGTCCTGAAGTATTTGTGAAAACTGATATCAAAATCTATCGCTGAGTCAAGGCATCAAAAATATCTATAACTTCGACACTGAATGAGAGGACTGGAAGAGGTGGATGAAAATATTGGTTTGATAATATTAGAAATGAATGATACCATTCATTATAAGAGTACGAAGGAAGATCTCTTTACCCCTTCAGTAAAGGGGATGGGTCTAGAGTCACATCCATCACCGACTAATGATTCATTGAGGGGAAGCTTCAAGTCATTGACGTCATCCATTCAATATGAGAATGACTATGAGATTTTATGAAGATTTTGTTCTATTATATGAACACATAAAACATAAATAAATAATTTCATGAAATAATTTATTCATAAAAAATATATATTTTCATGTTTTATTGAATCTCCATGGATTTTATAAACCAATATTTTTTAAAAATAAAACGGGACTCATTTGAGAATATTTTTTATGATATTTTTGGATATATTAGTTCTAACATTTGGAATTTATTTTTAATAATCAAGGAATGTGTCATATCAAGAGTATAATTTAACTTGATTGAAAATATTAATATAATCATATAGATTTTATTTTTATTTTTAATAGTGTAAATATCATAATACAAATCTTATTAATATTATATATTTTAGAATGAAAATAAAATGTGATGTAGAAAAAATAAAAATTATAGAATATTGTAATGATACTATGTTGAATATAGGAGATTAATATAATTAATAAGTAATTATAGAATAGTAAGAAGAACTCTTATATTTATTCCATTAGTGAATCAAGGTTTAAAAATTATTATTCTTCAAGAAGAATAGATTTTTGATTATATTTAACAATTTAGTTATTCTGTTAAACTATATAGAGTAAACTTTTCAGTGAGTCCATGGATATAAACTTAATAATATATTCATATAAATTATAAAATTGTAGTTGTATGTGAGAGATTGTAAACAGCATAAATCTATGATGTATTTATCTACTTTTTAGGTAGACCCATTATTCTATCTCTTTATTTATTTTCATTCTGCTGATTTTGTGATAGTAGTGCCCAATGAGTATGATGTAATCTATGATTATAAATTAAAAGTAATGAAAACTCATTCACCCCTTTTATTTGTTGATAACATTTCCATATGATATAAATATGTAGTTCCAATAATGGTAGTTGGAATTGTCTTTTTTTGTACAATCCCTATTCGAAAATTGATGAGAAATCGAAAAAAATGGGTCAAATTTCATTATATGATTTAATTTATTCCATTATTAATGGTAAAATATTTAGATTTTTGGAATGGATATGTTTGCATAATATTTTTATAAAGGTTTAAAAACTATGATTATAGCGTATGTAAAATTAACCATGTTTTGGGCTCATAATAATATTTTTACCAGTCTATGTAATTTTTATATATTTTTTTTATTTATTCATTTCACTAATTTTCATTGAGTTGGGAAGAGTTAGAAATGGTTTAGGTATTTAAAAAGGTATTTTATTTCCGATTTTATAAAAAAATTATAACATTAAAACATAAATTATAATTTATAAGATCTCATAAATATTTAAAATACAAACATGATAATTAAAGGATAATATGTAAAGAATTATTCCTAAAAATAAACCCCACAAAATTAATATAATTTGACCATGATTTCAAATTCCTTTAACCACTTATTCATAATTAGTAAAATTTCCCATTAATGTTTTCAATAAATTCGTTTTTTTCCTATAATATTCTAGAGATTAGATAGTTATGAATTGTCAAAAAACATGTAAAACAATATTATTAATGGGAAAAAAGAAAAATTATTTTTTATCAATAAATTAAAATCATAATACACTAAAATTATAATGTTAATGAAAAAAATTTGTGACCCACTACTCTATATTCAATTTCACTAATGTGGTACATATTTTTTATTTTGAGTAAAAACAATTTCTTACCAATTTAAAACACTCTCATAAAAAATAAAAATTTACATATATACGATGTTATGAAACCTCAAATCCACTACCAATGCCATGTCCTAAAATATGTATTGTAATAATGATATGGAATTGAGACTAAACTTACACCAGCATTTATGTGATCAACCACAAATCTTAACTATAAGAATACCCAATCAAAAACTCAACATCACATAAATTCAAAAGAATCGAACCCATTCCACTATTCTCTAGGATAAATTATGAACATGGTGAAGCTAAACCGGAGAGGAGAAAGGTCCGTTGATCAAAAATGATTTAATTTGTTAACCTAAGGTCTAAAACACTTCATAAAATGACTAATGACCTCTATATAACAGGTGTCAAGGGCCTAGGGTTTGGAGGTTAGAGAAGAATGGGAAGGGAATTTTATTTTGATTTGGATTTTAAAAAATACAGAAACACATGAAGATGATGAAATGGGTATGTTCATTGCGCTATTTTGTAATTTTATGACATAATGAAACAAAATAAAAATTATGGGATTCAATCTAGTAATGATATATAAAAAAATGGAAATTCAACATACTTGTGTTTACTGAAGGTCTGTTCCTAATTTTATTTCTCTATATAAAATAACTATCATTATTAAATCCAACATGAGAGTGAAAATTCACCATATTCGATAATTCTTTATTTTGAAATACAGTATTTGACTATTTTAATTGAATTTTATATCATTGTATTATTTTAACTCATTAAATATTATAAATAGTACCTCTATTTAAAATAAATGTTCATAGATTACATGATGTAAATTTAATAAGAAACAAGAACATTCTTGATTCTAATATGAGTACATTTCCATTATGAATGAAGTCGCCAATAAATGTTTTTTGGTCATATCATTACCACGTTTTATTATATTATATTTAAGAATTCTATAAAACACCCCCTCAAATATCAATATTGAATTTAGACAAATCAACATTATTTTTACAGAATTATTTTTTTGTATGATAACCATAATAATGACCGATTTTTATTTTTTTCAATGTCTTCAACAATAGGTTGTATGGTTTTCAAAAAACCTACTAGAATGGCCACATGCAAATTTGGGTTTAATTTTTTGAACCATATAGAATGATGAATATTATTACAAAAATCAGTCCTTTTTGAGATCTCTGAAAATCCTAGATACAATTGTTATCTTATTTGTATAACATTTTTATTTCACTAGTTTTTGTACGATATGTGGTGTTTGTATATATTATAATATATGTTCATCATGAATTCTCAAAGAATAAGATTATTGATTAGTGACCATAATCTATAATGTGCAATGTCTTTAAAATATATATATAAATTTTTATTCAGTAAAATAAGTGATATGAAACACTGAACATAAAAGACCATCAAAATAGATTTATTGAAATTTAATCACATCGATAGATTGAATAAATTAGAAAGACAAGTCTAATTTAATTGTAATATCATATAATTTTGAAACCTAAATGTTAAATTTTTAGTAATGAATAGATATAACTAAATTATAAATATTATTGTTATATATTCATGAGATATATAATAATAGTCATTTTTAGGAAAATTAAATATTTTCTGAAAAATATATTTTTGTATAAATAATGATTGAGATTATATTTTCACACTTAAATAAAAATAAATTTAAAAAAATTCTAGAAAAAAATTTGAAAAGTAAATTTTTTTAAATTAGAATATTAGATGTATCAGTGTAATATTTATTGAATTTTCTCAGAAGTGTCATTTTTTGATGAAAAATGAAAAAAAGAATTTTAATTGAAAAATCATTTTTTGAAAATTATATATAAAGTTATATTGTATTTTGAATTAGTTTTAATGTAAAATTAGATCAAATATATAACCATTAATCAAATATAGGTAATTGAAATCATTTTAATATTGAATATTTATATAACAACTTAACAAACTTTTGAATAGTTTCACTCTGAGAACCTGCTTTCGCATCTATTTAATGATATTAAATTTAAATATAAATTTCTTACATATTTTGAATGAAATTTATAAATTTTTTTCATATTTGGAATTAGAATATTTTTCATTATATAATAACTTGAACTTAATTTCTGACCTAAATGAATAATAAAATCGTTATGTCTTATTTATAAGTGATATTGAAGAATTGATTTACTGGGGGTCAAATTAAATAGATATGTGGTAAATGATCTGGAAAATTATATATAATCTATTTTGTAGAAATAATTTGACATTATATTGTATAATTAACATGAATAATCTATTTTCTAAACATTTATCATGTGGAAAAGTTGGCTACACATTTATCTATTAAAAATTAAAAATTCACCACTCACCACACATTTAGGCCATCCAATACCTATCAGAAACCCTTCCCAAAATACAACTGATAATATATAATGCCTTTATTTTTTTTAAAACCCAGTATAATAATATGGTATTTATACTTTTAAATAGGTGGTCTTTGATTTCATAAAAATTATAAATATGTATTTTTATTTTCCTTCATCCTTTAACTCGTTCCATTGTTATTAAACCATAATGATATAAGAAACATATTATAATTCATATAATGAGTTGTTTATTTTATTGTAATTACCTAGATATATCTTCACATATATCAATTTTTTATGAAATAATCATTCATTTTCACAACAGACTACCGCCACCCAAATAGATTTGATTTATATTTCTATTACCACCTCTCGTGGATGGGTATGATGAAGGAAATTATGTATATAAAATATGTTTATAAAAAAGTTATATTTCATGAATAATTATATCATATATGACTATGTAATTTCCATTACAAATTGGATAAGATAAAATCTCTTGTGTGTATGGAGAACTACTGCCTCGTGAAGCGATGTGATTCTCTTTTCAGTAACACTATAAATGGAATATGACAAGGAAGTATTTTATTATAATATGTGACATACATGAAGTAATATTAATTTTAATAAAATATTTATCATTCTTAAAATGTAATACATAATTTTCATTCTTTCATATTCACCCACTTAATAATGATAGCATCCTTTGCATACTTATTGACTACAACATTGACAATGTGAGGTGAATCACTTTTCATCACAAAACATCATAGATGATATATATATATATATATTCATATCTAGAGAAATTATGTGGTATATATGATATAATGATAAATTGTAACGTATAAAATATCAAATTACGTCTTTCCATAATTATTTGTAAAAAATAGAAATGTAACTCATGTGTATGTATGGAATATTGTCCCTATGATTGTAACATCATTCATTTTTCATAAATATTTTTCTAGATTACATTTAAAATTATAGTATATCGATACTTTTTAATTATGTGTCTATTATTATTATTTATATTTTTAATTAATGACCTCTTTGGCCATATTCAATCTACCGATGTAATTTTTGTAAAAAAACCCAATGTCATCAAATAATAAGACAAATTCTAAGATGATTATCTTATCAAATAATCCATTATAATAAGTTAAATAAAATTAATAATAAAATTTAAATTTTTATATATCATGTAAACAATTATCATATGTTTATTATTTGTCATGATGAATAATTAATGTGAAGAGTCAGATGCAAGGAAAGGGTTTCTCATTAAACTTTTACTTTCATGAGACATTCCCCATTTTCATGAATTATTTAATTTATGATGTGTATAGTCTAAAATTTTGGTATGTTAAATAATTAATTCACACATTATAATTGTATTTAATGTTTCATTTAATGTTTTTCCTTTACAGGTATTATGATTCAAATTTTACCAATGTGTAATGTTTTTTAGAATTTCACCACTATCCGATATTATTTTAAAGTCACCTTTAGGATATTATTTGAAACTTACCTCATAAAATTATTATCTTTTCCTTTCCTCTAATTATTACTATTTTCCATGTTATAGTACAATGTCATCCATCTTTTATGAAAAAAAATTATTATAAATTTGATTTAATAAATTACGACTTTATTTTAATCTGATGTAGAAAATCTATTTTCTTTTAAAACATTTTTATAAAAAGATTTTCAAATGACTTTTTGAATTCTAAATATGATTGATTAAATGAATAATTTACCATGATTCAATTTTCATTAAATTTCTTAAAATGAATTATCTTTTAATTTTCCAAACACTGATATTTTCTATAATTTTTATAGTGCAAAATGATTGTTCTCTTTAACTTATTTAGAGTTTATGGAATTAATCACCACCAAGGAAATAATATATTTTAAACCTAAATTTAATGTTTATATATTTATATTTTATTTCAATTATATTCCTAATATTTTTGAAATTCATGGATTTTAATATCACTTTTTAATGAAAATTAATTTTAACATTATTTTATGAATATTATTATTTATAATAATTTATTTATTTAAAATGAAATGTTATTTTCAACAATAATTTTTCCATGTTTCCATTCCAATTTATTTTCCATCTATGAAGACATTATTTTATATTTATTTTAATGAAATTGTGACATAAACCACTGATTAAAAGCTTATTAAATTTCTAGATGGTTAATTTTAAATTTTTATAGGGATGTAAAATTTCATTATCATTCACCAACATACTTCATATGGTTTATGATTATCTTTATTTATGGCCAAATTAATAACATATCTTATGCTAGATTTTGAATAAAAATGTTTATTATTATTATGATTTAACACTTTTATATGTGGAATTCATTGGACATGGTATGAAATGAATAGGTCCCACTATATTCCACCGATTAATCGGAAGGTCTCATAGGGAAAAATACATTGGGATTTGGCAGGGAACTTACACATTTTATTAGATGTCTTGGAAAAATTCCATTATTATACTATAAGTCTTGGAATAATTTCTTGAAGGTTTGTATTAGATGTCCATGATTTTTTTATTCCATCATTATGATTTTAGTTATTGATATCCCATAGAAATATTAAATTAGTTAGAATATCCATGGTTACATTTCAAGATCATGTGATTAATAATAAGGTATTATATTATCAAAATTTATACTATCCATATTATGCTCATGTTTTTGATTAAATTACATGTATTTCATTTTTTAAAATTTCCATATTTATTATTGATTATTTATTCATATGATTCATTATATGCATAGCCTTATTTTTCTTATGAGAACACTGCGTTCATAGGTTTCCTTTTTTCCATGACATGAGGATGTATTCTTTGATTAATATGGAAAAATACACAAATATTAATAATGTAAATCTCAATAAAAAAAGGTTTATTTTTTATTTTAAAATATAATAAGAAATTCTGTTATGTATATATTTTACCATATCTAACAAACTATTTGGTCCTATTTAATGTGAGATGTTGGGTATTACTTATAAGAACCCAGCCTTAAACCTTACTTAATATTGAATTAAATGAATAATTCACATTAAGGATCTTTTCAGGTTTAGAGTTTTAGAGAATTAGATCATAAAACATTTATTACATTCTACATTTAACAAAAGTGGTTACATAAAAGATAGTATTAATTTTTCCCATCAACGGAAACATATATAAAATAAAACATGGATTATTTCTTGACACTTCCTTGAATCTATCATCATATCATGTACCATTCCATTGTCATGTGAAAAACATTTCAAAAACATGGCATGAGCATAAAAAGCTCAGTAAGGGTTAGAAAAATATGGAAAGGATACATGAGTTCATATATACATAAAAATGAAATCATACTTTACCCATAAAACATAGGCACTTTAACATACCTCATCAAATCATTAATAAATCATAGAAATCGTAAGACATAAAGGTAACTTGAGGCATTCATGACATTCTTACGTCGGTAGTAACCCACTAGGTTATGTTTGGAATACCCATCACAGTATATTCCGTAAATCTCTTCGTAGAAACCTTAACATTTCACTCCTTCGCATTACCCAATGCATTGGAGAGCTATATCGGGCTCACCCGCCCTTATTTTATCACGTAACCACCCATCTTTATAATAATGCCCAAGACCCACAACATAAACGTATCACATAAAACATGCATAAAGGAAACATAACATTTCCACCTTTCAATAACAAGATATCAATACAACAAATTGATATAAAAACATTATGAAAACCATTTTAAATACCAAAATAAACAAAAAGTAAAACTCGGTATTTATTTTTCTTTAAAAAAAGTATGGCTTGTAGAAGAAGCCGAAACTCAAATAATGGTCATGGCAGTAGAGAAGTCGTTGTCGCCACATACGTATGAAAAAAAACATTCCCTTTGGTCATTTAGTAAATGCTTCATATAAAAAATATTCCTTTTGAATAAACATAAAAGTCAAAGGGTTTTATACACCGTATAAAAGAAGATTGTGTATAAAACAAAATATGCCTCAATGAAAGGAGATTGAGACGAAGTCCCATACAAAGATCATTCTTTAAATAAAATCCATCTATTATGTATATTCACCATAATTACACATAAAGAAAGTACAAATACAGGATAGGAAATAATAATATCATGACATAATTTGAAAGTAGGAGATTAACCCTAAGAACGGAAATTGGGTTAAGAAGTTCCCTCGGCCCTATTTTCCTATTTTCTTATATCTTACAGAATGGGTGTCCGATTGATGTGTCATCTATCACGTTGTAACACTTACGAAATGATAGTCATTTGGGTTAATTATTCGCGACACTTTGTGGTAGTTGAGATATGGCCAATATCTTGAGGAACAGAACCTTTGTAACTCAAACATAATAAGTGCATGAATCCAGTGGCTAGTTGGCATGTGAACAGAGACCATTTGTGGATCAACATTAGAGAGACCCTATGTGGAATGGAAATAGTGAGACCCTCTATGGATTGGAAATGGAATGAACCTTCGTGGATCGACATTAGAGTGACTCTCTATGGATCTGCAGTATAGTGACCCTTTGTGGATCATTAGTAGGGTGACCCTTTGTGGATCAGTAGTAGCACGACCCATGGTGGACAGGTCGTAGAGCGAACCGTTGAGGTTTTTCAGCAGAGCCAAATTTTTTTGATCGATAGTAGAGAACCATTATCAGATTAGTAGTAAAGATACTCAAAACAATTAAATGAACTAGGTTAAAAAAATCATCGTTATTCCTATTTTCCAGTTGTATACACTAAGTGAGCTGTCTTTTTCTTTATGATTTGTGATTCAAATCATGCATGGTTGTATTTTTATTTGTGGAATTAATTGATATCATCGTGGGTCCCAGGGTCCCTACTAGGTATTTTTGTACTCTCCCAGGAACGGTTTTTTCCCTCAGCTTGTTTTGACAAGTGTTGACAACAGACAGCTTGAGTGACACATTGGGAGCTAGGGATAGACAGTGCTTAGAGGTGATTAATAGAATTGGTGAATTCCAGTGATGATAGATGATGATATTTACCTACCCATTAGGTATGATACTAGGTAGTAAACCTTGAGAGCACATTTCCCCCTTGTTTGTACCTTCTTTTCAGTTGGGTTTGTATATTGGCACTTTTATATTAATTTCTGCTCCAACTTTTACTATCAGTAGTTCTATATGGTAGATTTATTTTTTTTTGTACCTAGTCTATGTGTGTAAAGGATCAAATTAAAACGCCTTCCCTTTTGGGATATGTCATTATAGTGCTAGTCACAAAACCCTAACCTATGGAAGGTATTATTGGAGTAGTAACGACAAGAGCCCTTGCGGTCGGGTCGTGACAATGTGGTATTAGAGGTGGTTAGTTCTATTAGAATAAATTAGAGTATGTGTTTTCAAATGAGAAATAGTGTTAATTTTATTGAGATTGGATTATAGTTCATTGAGTACAGTTTTGGGGTAGCGGCCAACATATCCACACTCCAGGACCCTAAGCCTTGATTTCCAACTCGATACACGAAAACACGGATTGCATGTGTCTTGAAAATGTTTTTATTCTGATTTCTTTTGAGTCATATCACCATGTAAAACTTATTAAAATGGGAACATATTGTTTCCATATGATGCCACTTTAGAGACAGTCATACATGATTCCATTGATAAATCACAATAATGGACCATCGAGCGATGATGCATCAGGGTAGGGACCTCTTACAATGATAACACCTTTGGTAGGGGTACCAACTACACCACTACTTGTAGGGAAGCAGTTTCCACCAGTCCCACCAGCAGACCGTGCACAAGGACTAAGTGAATTTCACTAGTTCTAGAGACAAAGGCCTCTTAGGTTTTGATAAGATACGGATCCATAGGCAGTTGGGGACTATCTGGAGACTATGGAACAAGTTTTTCCCATGGTGGAGACAACAGAAAACCAGATGGATATCTTACATGCTAGCCTCTTTTAGAGAAAAATAGGGAGATCGTGGTGTATGATGCTCCAAAAACACGTCGAGACAATTCTTTTCAGGTTGGACATTGTTATTTTCTTCCTGGAAAATTTATTTCCAACGACATTACACTAATTTTATATTCAAGAGCTACTGCACTTACAGTAGGGAAACCTGATAGTGGCCCCATACTCCATGAGATTCATAAATATCTCCTGGTACTCCATGGACAGGGAATGTGACCCTCTAATGAGGGCCCAAAAAATTGATCTAGGACTTTAACGGGAGATAAGGGCATCATTTATTTCTCTCATCATCCTCTTAGAAGTTGTAGTGCTAGAGCGAGCATAATATTTAAAGAGGTTCTGAGTCGAGAAGGAACCTACGGTGAGGGCCACCACAAGACAATAGGTATCCAAATCATCTACAGTATGTTGTAGGAAGATGAAATAGAGGCTCAATCATGCAAAACTCCTAGATGGTGACCATAAGTTTTAGGGTTTGAGGTGTAGATCTCACAAGGAAGATGAGCTCAGTGGAGGAGAAGATTGTGGTACCCGTGCGGAGGGTAGGGTCACATGGCACACGATGGCCCGAACCATCATAGTGATGATCAGATGATGGCTGGATGACCGCCGAGTTATAGGCGATGGTTTGTGGGAGGAGGTATGACGGGAGGTGGACATAGTAGAGGATAATTCCATAGAACAGTTGGTGGGAGATGGTTTGAGGAACTACCACCACCACCACTAGGCGGTTCACCCCAACAATAGGGAAAAGGGGGAAAAGGACGAGATTAGCTTCATGCGGCAGAGGCTCAGGACCATAGCGCTCCTGAGATGAATCGAGGGACGATATGTGTCTACTCAACCCTATATCTAGTTCTTATAGACACAGGTTCAAGTCACACTTTTATTTATAAGGCTCTTGTTCGGAGATTGGATATTTCGGTGGAGTCGTTGCCTCGATCATTACAACTAGATACTTCTATGGTTGATGATTGAATGATTCTGCATTGGAACAGGCTATGTGAGATTACTCTATGAGGTGAGAGATTCATCTGGGATATCTTAGTTTCCATTTCTGGGGATGATATGGGACTTCCTCATCATAAGAGAGGTAGAATTCTAAATTGACATCTACCATGGGACATCATTGATATATATAGTAGAATATCATATGGATCCTATGGAGCATCGGGAGATGAGGGTACAGTTTTAGGACATGGAGAGGAAGGGGTTATTATGGCCCAGTGTTTCTCCATGGCATCCATTATTTTGTTTTCCTAGAATTTAGGTGGGAGATTAATGATTTAAATGGACAATCAGCGGCTGAATCAGGTTTTCGTGAATAATAATTATCATCTACTAAGGATTTATGGGACTCGTGAATAGGATCTTTCAAAATTACCTCAATCTCTTCATGGTGGTCTCCAATGAATACATCTTGGTGTTCTCGGTGTTGGAGGATGAAAACCCCACACATCTGTGAATATTACTAGACACACTCCAAGAGAACCTGCTATATGGTAAGATCTTGATGTGCTATTTCTGGAAACAAAAGGCCTATTTTTCGGGGATTTTCCCCTCAGAGGCTGGTGTTTCAGTGGATCTGGAGACGATAGAGGTGGTTCTTGTTTGGGAGATTCCAAGAAGCATGATCAAGGTGCAGAGTTTCCATGGGTTTGATGGGTGCTACCAGATATTTTTAATAATTTTTTTTATAGTTACATCATCATTGTTATCGTTCACAATGAGGGGTCAACCCATTATATGGACGGAGAGGTTCCATCATTGTTTTCGAGAGATAAGGTGGACAATGAAGAGTTCCCCCATCTTGATGGTACCAACAGAGGGCGTCAGGTATGTATTACACAATGAAACATTATGTACCATACTGGGATGTGTCCTGATGTAAGAGTGAGCAGTGATCGCTTACAGCTCATAACTTCATTGGAAACATGAGAAGAACATTGAGACCCATTACATAGAGTTAGAAGTAGTGGTATTTGCATTGATTATGTGGAGGCTCTACATGATAGATGGACAATTTACTTTCTACTCCAATCACACGAGTCTCAAGTATATCTTCTCACAGATGTACCTGAACCTGAGAACAGGGTGATGGCTAGAGTTCCATCAGTACTCTAACTTTGAGATATTCTACACTCATGGGATGGGAAATGTGGTAGTAGAAACACTCAACTAGATTTAGGGTCTATTGCTACTGAGTAAGGTGATAGAGTAGCTGACCACATGGTAGATATACTTTGTGGATAGTGATGGAGCAGAATACCTCCATTCTATCACTCTCACCCCCACTCTTTCAGTGAGTTCGGGAGTTACTAATTTGGGACGTTGACTGTGAGACCAGACATGCTCAAATTTCCTCATGGATGGCTCCTGGTAGAATTTTTAGGTGGGGTGTACATCATTATTTAGGACACCCCACAGTACTTGGGATGTTTCTGGTTGAGGTGTTGAGGGAGTTCTATACACCCCCTTTGGCAGTATATCATAGAGTGGCGAAGATATTACAAGACCTATGATGTCAGTATTTGTGGAAATGGATGAAGAATGTGGTGGCAGAGTTCATTCCATGATTTCTCACATGTCCACAAGTGAATCCTGAGAACCAAGTTCCCTTAGGCATGACATAGACAGTTGAGGTGCTAGTGTGGAACTGGGATGGTATCTCGTTTGACATCATGATGGGGATACCACATACGTCTAAGGGCCATGAGTCTATCTAGGTGATCATTGATTGGCTCTCCATGTTGACTCACTTCTAATAAATCTGGGAGTAGGGATCATTAAGGGTGCATATAATTACTCTATGTTCATGAGATAGTACATCTTCATGGGGTACCGTGAACGCTTTTTTCAGATTTTGAATCTTGTTTTACATCCCGGTTGTTGATGTAAATACTAGAGGTGTTCCAGACTTATCTACGCTTGAGAACTGCCATTCACCCTCAAGAAGATTGTCTGATAGATCAGACCATACATATGCTTGAGGAAATGCATCATGCTAGTGTGCCTAATTATTGCGGTAGATGGGAGGACCCCCTACAATTGGTGGAGATCACATAAAACAATATCACGCCCTCCCCCATCGGCATGGAACCATTTGAGGCCTTGTATGGGTGACCATGTAGATCACGTCTATTCTAGAAATACCAAGTGGAGTAATCCCTTATGGGTCCACATTTTGTATGAGATACCACTAAGAAGGATCAAATCATATAGAAGCAGATGAAGACTCCACAAAGAAGGAATAAGTCTTATGTAAATAAGATAATGAGACCCTTGGTGTTCAACGAGGTAGAACATGTCTTTGTACAGGTCTCACCCCAGTGAGAATTTTAGTGACATGGAAAAGGGTGACAAGATATGTCCAATGTTAATTAGAACCTTCGCGATCCTGGGAAGAGTTGGTGAGGTAAAATAAGTCCTAGCTCTTCCCCTATAGAAGCACAGAGTGCATAAAATATTCGAGGTCTAACACTTGAGGATATATGATCATGACCCATCACATGTCATCGACTGGGGCGAGCTGAAAATTGATGATTGGGTGAGGTTTTCGGTTCTCCCAATGAATATAGAGGATCAGTAGGAGAAGTTCCTACAGGGGTGGTCGATTTCTCTAGTCTGAGTTTGGTGGAAGCATGAGAATCTCAAGCAGATCACATGAGAGAGAGAGGATTAGATTTGTGCGCATTATCACTATTTTTTTCTTATCCATTATTGTGGATTTTGAGGACATAAAGCCCAATGGAATGGAGAATGTAAACCCCCAGAAATTATATATAATATGGTTTTTAATTATTTAGAATTTATAAGAGACTATGAATTTCGATGAAAAAATTATTCTAAGGCTCAGAGAGATCGATATTTTTTTTAATTTTTTAATATATGTTCATTAAACATGCGAGCATTATTTTATATCTTTTGAACATGTTTCCGGATTGAAAATATGAGGGCCCCATTGAATTTTCAGTGCCAGGATTCACATATGATAAGCCTATGTTCAATTGGAAAGGGTCCGATGAAAATGATAAATTTTGGATTTTTGGAAAATTAAAATAAAATAACTATTTTTGTTATTTTATTAATCATCATCATTTAGTCGATTGGTGGTGGGATTTTAGTGTAATGACGATCATTAAATGAAGATCAATAAATGACCTTTTAATTTGATTGTGTATCCAAAACTCCCCAGTGTTTAATAGGTTCATTAATTAAGATTCATTAATGATCCATAATAATGAACATAATGTGGGGATTAATTCTTTTTTTAATCAAACTGTTGGAATGGGATTTTAAAAAACCAAAGGAGAACTCTCACAAAATGCCGATGAAATCAACCTATAAAAAATAATGTTGATTTATCGATGAACATTGGAGAACATGAACCAGACATCGACGAACACCGTTGAATGAATTTGATTGTGAACTCATTCCTTCATCTGTAATGGATTCAACTGAATCTAGGTAGGGGATTTATCTGATTTAAAACACTCTTTTACCATTCATGAATAAAATGAAGAACATAGATCAACTCACTAATGGGTTGATCCTCAATTCATTCGTAAATGCGGTATGTTGTTTCGGGGTTACACTTTGAGGTTTTTCATTATCTTATAATGATTATTATTCCAACCCTATTGTAAAATGATAACACGGAGGGCACTGGCCAATCTGAACAAGGTCGGGACCCTCCACCACCCTTGGATTTCATGTGTTCATCAAGGGGGATTGAAAAATATGGAGGAATGGCAATTCATTGGGATTCCAAATGAAGGCGGAGACCCAGGTGGCTTGTAGGCATAGACAGGATGGAAAACAAACCACCAGAGCATCCCGGGTGGGCCACAAAAGGTTCCGCCAGCACGGCGCCATCAGTGAGGTGGCATTGGTGAGCGTCATGGTGGAGGATGCCATCCCAAACTATAGGCATGGATAATCAGTTCCTGTAGTAACCAAAAAGGTAGAATTCATGGTCGGATGTCTTCGTAGTGTGGAAGGGGCGACACCGACGCGCCGCCCAGGGGAGAAGCGGCCCGATCAGGCTATTCGGCTGGACGCATAAAGCTAGATCATGCCGACCATTTTAGAATATAGGGAGGCCCCTCGTGTGTGATGTATTCTAGGAGAAACTAGATTTCCATCATCCATTTCAGCTCGAACCACTCATATTACATGAACCAGGTTCTCCAAGAGGGTCAGACACACCAGTTGGGTCGGGCCCACCAATCAGGCTGGTTCCGCTAGTCGGACCAGACCTGCTAGCTGTGCAAGATCCTCCAACCATGCTGGACAAGCCTACATGGATAAGCCCTTTATCTTGGATAGAATCACCTATAGGGCTAGACCCACTGACCCAACAGTTCGGTTGAGCCGAACCCCTACTGGACGCAGACCCGACCGACCACGTTTTCCTAAAATTGAAATTACTCACAAACTAGGTGACCAATTGATGCACTGTATGTAGTGTGAGAAATTTTTATATGAGGAAGGACATTCGAGATATTCCACATGCGTTCTGGCAGAATCTAGAGTATATTTGAGTTGGATCTGACTCGAATTCAACTAGGCCCTATTTACCTTTTTAACTTATATCTTATAGATTGGGTGTCTGATTTACATGTCGTCTGTCGCATTGGAACTCTAATGACAAGAAAGTATATTGGGTTTCATATTTGTGGTACATTTTGGATGTTGTGTTATGACTGATATCTTGTGGAGTAGAACCTACAAAACTCATGAAAACTAAGTATGAGAATCCAGTGGCTATCTATCAAGTGAATAGCGACCCTCTGTGGATCGACATGGGAGCAATCCTCCATGGATCAGAAACAATGCAACCCTATGTGGGTCATCAAGGGCACGACCCTTCATTGATCAAAATGAGGGCAACCCTATGCGGATTGGTTACAGTGTGACCCTTTTTGGATCAACAGAAGTGTGACTAGATGTGGACAGGCCATAGATATGCTCGTCACGGATCAGAGACAGAGCGACCCATTGTGGATCGATGAAATAACAACCATTATCAGATAAATATCCTTGATACCCAATAGAATAAAATGATATAGCTTAAGAATAATCATCTTTATTCCTGTTCTCGAAGTTATATACTTGGCATGATCTGCCTTTTACTTTATTTTTTGTGATTGAGATCAATCATGGTTGGTTTTCAGTTGTGGAATTTAGGGAGACCTTTAGGGGTCCTGGGGTCTCTACAGTGTAGTGATACACTCAAACCTACAAGGGATTCTCCCACACCATGTTATGTCTTGTGCAGGTGATGAATAACTAGAATAAGACTTGGGTATCCAGGGCTAGATAGTGTTATGTGTTGATTGATAGAAGTGGTGAGGGACAGTGATGAAAGACAATGACATGTACCTACCCATCAGGTAGGATACATGGTGGATGACCTTCATAGCACATTTTTTCCTTTTTTTTATTTTATTTTGAGTTGGGTTTATATAATAAACCATTTTTATCTTTTGTTTCACACATTTACTATCAATAATTCTAATTTCTGGTTTTCTATTGTTTTGTACCTAGTCTCTTTGTGTATATGTTTAACGGAAATTTCATCCCATTTTGGGATATGTCTTTTTAGTAATAGAAACCAACTCATGGCTTATGGAAGGAGAGCATGGGTTATTTATGACACGAGCCCTGGGAGACATCTTGTGACACAATATAGTCATTTAAAAAAGGATTGGATTGTAATAAGTTAAGTATTATATTAAAATTATGGTAGAATAATTTTTTCATTAATATGATGTATAAATTTTCAACACATAAAAATACTCTATTTATAATTATGAAGATTGAAAATTATTTTTATCATTATGAGGTGTATGTAGTCCCCACCGATGCACGAAACATACATTCATATCCCGTTTGATGGAAATGTTGATAGAGAAGATTTTATTCCATAGTCATTAAATCTTTATGTTTATTTATGATACAAATGTTATTACTCAATTATGAATAACCTATCTTTAGAGGAGGCGAAATAAGAAATAATTCGAAATAGGTTGTCTTGGATAATTAACACTTCTTATATAGTACCCCGCTATATCAATTCATAATGATCATTGTAATTGTTTTTTTGAATACCTGAACCCAAATTTAATATATTTTTAATGATATAAGAGAATAGTTAAGGGATCAGTTGAGGTAGATAACTAAAAGTGTTTTATGTAAAATAATGAAAGGGTTTCCTTTTATATGTGTGAAGAGGAAACAAATGGAATTTATTAAAATTAAAAATGTATGAAATTCATATTCAATTAGAATGAAAAAAATTGATATATATATTTATAGGTGATAAAATATTATGTGTAAATATGGATATATAATATGTTTTAGAAAATATCAATATGAATTCAAACGTATATCACTTCGATTATACCCCCATAAACTCTTTTTCACCATATCCTGTTAACATATTTTTTCTATTATACTATAAATTTTAAAAAAATTAACTTATAAAATTCTAATAATTATCAATATTTTAAATATGAAACATATATTACAAAATTTAATTCAAAAGTTGGTAAAATTTAATTTAAAATTATTATCACAAAACATGGTGGAAACATGTTTTCGTGAAACACACTTCCTTTATCCATAAATGGTAATTATTAAAGAATAAAACATCAAATGGATTACTATGAATATAGTTGGATTATAATTTTTTTTAATTTGAGATAATTAAAAAATTAAATTTGTCTCTCTAAATTCAAAAAAAATACATTAACAAAATAATTATTTTTATTATTCATTAAATTAACAATCCTTTCAAAAAAAATCATAAAAAATAATATTAATCTAATTTTTTAATGGGGATTTAAATCATTTACTTACTCTCTTCACATAGATTTTCAAAGATTTTCACAAATTAATTATCGTTATTTTCACTTGAATTAATAAAAACTACTGTTGAGTTAAAATGTATTTATAAAGTATAAAAATTCCTGACTAATTATTAAGTAATAATTAACAATATATTTTCCATATGTAAAATCAGTATAAAAAATTTTGACTGTGGGTATTCAAACTCGTTCCTCCAATATACTTATTTTTTATAGTGGTATACTAAAATGAGGTTCATTTTGAGTTTAGGTTTCATGCGTAACATGATACTACATAAATGAAATTTATTTTATGTAAATATATTATTCAATATAAATTCTTATCATTTACATAAAATATAATGATATTTTCACTATAAATGTCTCCACTATCTTAAAAAATGAATATATCATTTTCTATCACATCCTCAATTCCCATGTGGCTCTGTTGAATTTTCTATTCATCAAAATAAGAATAAGTATGAGAGTTGGAATGTTTCATAGGAAATTATCTACATGATCTATAATATATACCAGTTATTCATTATATGATAGATCAAGATCTGTTGGTTAAAACATTTTTATCCTTATATACTGTGGAATATTTTTTTATTTACTTATAATATATACCTTGAATACAACATAAAATAGGGGGATTTTTTGGGGAAGCCCCACGTGATAAAAATCCATCCATACTCAATCAAGAATATTCAACTACAAAATATTACAATACGCCATCATTCAATTATTTATTAATATCGGTACCTTCTTCCATATATAAATATACATTAATATTATATCACTATATAAAAATTCTATATTTAAAAAATAATCTTCATCCTATAATTACTATCCAATCTAAGAATATTGATTTGTTACAAAATTTATGGAAAATTATTTTATATTTAATAATGTTGAATAGACCATAGAATCTTTTTTCGACAACTTCATCCAAACATGTCGGTGTTAATCGCATAGCTCTACAGAGTGATTTTTAATGAGATTTCTTATTTAATGAGTAAAGATAATATTTTTCGAAATCAATAATAGAGAAAGGTGATTAACCCATAAAACATTGACTTTCTTAGATTAAAAACTCAAAATTTCTTTTATGGTTTGAATTGTTAAATCATAATTTCCATATTTCATAGGATGTGAATTAGTAATGAAAAAATACTCAGAATACAGATCATGCTCATGAATATTCCACAATATCAAGGTAAAACACAGACCTAAATCCAATAAAATATAATTTAGTACTCCATGAATCTTTACTACTTCCATATTATATATTTTTGTAATATAATAAAGAGAAAATTATTCCCTAATAGAAATGATTTGTTCTTAATTTACAATGTGATCATTTACAACACAAGGAAAATTATACAGTCAAATTTTTTTCAGGAGTCTAATGACAGTTTCCATATTTTTGTTTTCCTGTTATAGTTTAGGTATGAGTAATGGTCATGACATACTCTCATAAATCTATATCATAGACATGGAAATTTTACATACTGTGAAACATGATATGTACTCTACAATATATTAATAAATGTTGTCCCACACATAATACCATTTTAGATGTTCCAACATATTCATACTTCCAAGATGAAAATATAATGATAAACTATCAGCTTCATCTAAAAACTGCATTAAATTTGATATAGAAGGATCACATCCATTGTTCGTGAGTGTTATTAATCTATCTCAAAATAATTTTAAAGTTGGTATAATTTTTTATCATCTTCTAAAGCTCTATATCAATTTTTATACCTCGTTAATATTTTCATGGGTTTATTACCGAATGATCATTTGTGTAATATATTTTTTATCCCATTAATTCAATATTATGAAGTCAATATTTTACAAATATATAATAATTAGATCATTCATGATCTTCTTCAAAGATAATATTTCATGATCGTTGATATAGAGAAAATCGATCACATTGATTAATTTCCATGAGTTTTAATGAATTGATATGAATTAATATATAATCAATTACAATAATAATATATAGCTAATATTCACCTCTTTATATGTGAATATATAGTACAATATTTTAATATTAGTATATCTGTATCAAAATTCATCATAAAGATATTTCTAATGTATCTTTAGTTATTATATTAACATAACTATATCCAAATTATTAGTGGAGTAATTTTTCTCTTGGACAATTTATTATAATTAGGCATAAAATATAATAGTATTATTCTATTCGAGGATGAATTCTACTTCCTTATTTTATGATTAAATACAATTGAAAAATTCTTCTATACTTCAGGAATGTTTAAAACCAATTTACTGACTATCCTTCCCACAATTTCTTTGTTATTATCCCCACATTAATTTATTTGGATGGATGGTGTATTGTTTCCAAGTTAACATAATGATTGTATTATAAATTTGTAAAAAATTCCAAATATATGGTCAATAATACCAATACAATCCATGGAAACTATAGATATTAGTCATTGTGGTAGGTCTCGTACAATATTCGATAACATCATCAATGACAAATCCATCGATATAAAATCTTATATAACCCAAAAGAAAAAATTTCATTTAAAATTTTCACATGGTAAATGTTTGATTCCACCTATCCACCTTCAAGGTTTTCTCTAAAATCCAAATGTGATATTGATGTTCTTCATGTATCATTGAAAATATAAGAATATAATCAAAAAATCATACCACAAATCGATAAAGGTAATTTATAATGAATCAATTCATTAAATACATTAAGATAAATATATAATTAACAATACCAAATGTAATCACTATATATTTATTGTGTCCATACATTTTTCGAATGTATTTCTTGTTTATTTATTCACATTTGACCATAAAATAATTTTCTCTAAATAAATGATCGATCTCAGTAATATATTTTTCTCCTTATAATTGATAGAAAAAATCATAAATATAGTGAAGATGATAGTTATTTTTCACTTTGATACTATTATGTTTCTAGTATTAAATGAAGAGCAACATTTTTCAGTAATTATTTTTCACAATAATAGAATTTCACTAGAAGTTGATGAAGTTAGAAAAAGAAATTGATTGTCATGAATCTCTTAAATGTTCGTCATCGATTCACATAACATTAAATATCCCATTATATGTGATTAATTGAAATATATGTAGCCTCAAATTTGAGTTAAATTGAAATAAAAACAACCCAATATAGTTTTTATCACGTCAAAACTTTTAATAATTCATCATCAGATTAATTTACCATAAGTATATCATCAATGTTGAGCTTCACACCAACCATATACGATAAATAACCCTTGTTTATTGTTATCAAGAAACATATAATGTATCTAATTTCCATGTAAAGTAAAAATTAAACATTTCATTGATTTATGTTCAATTGTTTATTTATAATATAAAATGTTACTTCCCTTACTCGATAATTAATGTGTGATTTATTTAATGAATGCCAATGAATTTCTTAGATACTATAGTATTCCATTATAAAATTATTTTCACATGGAACATTCTTGTAAATTTATTCATGATACATGCCCTTCCTTGATCATGGGGAATGCCATTAGAAAATGGAATTAATGTATGTAATTAAAATTTTACCTATAATTATAAATACACTCTACAAATAATTACATTGGATGCAATTTACATCCATCCATCGTCTTTTTACTAATACTCAAAAATCAATTACTCTAGTGACCTTTTTTCAATGTAAGATGCATTCTCCAATGACATTGGGACATTAACTATGGTTACTCTTACAAAATTTCTTATATTATTAAAATTTATCATTATTTACTCTATGGTTTTTATGTACATCCATATTTTCCTTGTTAGGTGTTTTTTGAAACTCAACCATGATTATGTTGTTATATATTTTTTAATGATATAGATGGTTATGAGAAAAAAGAAAAATTCGTTCCATCTCCCAAATTTTTTTATTACTATGAGGAGAATCATTCCATTGTCCATCATATTCAAAAATAACATAATGTTTTCAGTTTTTACCAATTTTGATAATCCAAATAAAATAGTATCATATTATTGATTCATATTTAGGGATAAGGAAAGCATTTAAAAATATTGATAGGATATCTAAATCTAGACATATTACTTTGAAAAATTGGTAGTATAGGTTTAACCATGTCCATATATGATTCTAATCAATTCAAATACATCATAATAGTTGATAATTAATATCCGAATTTCAAAAATTATATCATCTAGGGGTGTAATAGTATGTGTAATTTAAGGGGAAACCCATCATACAATAGAATTATGGGCATGTTATACATGAAGAAAACATTTCAAGGCTATGACCACCTGATGAATAAGGTACAAAACCATATCCACATGTGGTATCTAGACAAATATTTTTTCATGGAAACCACATTCTATTGTTTTCCCTATTATTGGATTTTCTCTTATACATAGGATTTTAATTGTGATTCTCACTAATGTTTTATGTTCAAATTTTTCAAAAGGTCACTAATTATTTCTTGGATAAAAACTATATAATCCCTTATATTTCATATTGAAATATTACATTTCTTTCATGAACATTTAGATCATAACACTATTATAACTACAATATTGTTATAGGTTTGGGTACTTTTAATATTTTGATACATAATAATCATTTTACTAAAAGATATAAATCACCTCCCACTATTTTTTTTCATAACCATCACCCACATGTATATATTAAATATTATAAATTTTCCATAATATGGTAAATGGAAACATAAGAAAGGGTTATCATGAATTACAATTATGGTTAAACAATGGAGAACCATTAATCACATAAGCATAAAATTCTTATTTGGTTATGAGAAAATGTGCTTAAAATTTTAAATTTCCATACCCGTAATATCATATTTCATAATCTTGATTCATCAAATATATCTGGGAAGGTGTATAATCATTATTGAGTATAATATCATGATAAATGATATAATAAAACATTCATAAGACATATGTTTTTTTCAATACATATAAACATATAATGTGATTTCCCGAGTCATTGATTTTTTAAAAGACTATAAATCTGGATTTAGTTAACTCAAATTTTCACCATATACATAGTCAAGGTTAAATAACAATAGTATCATGATGGAATGAGTGACTTATATGACAAGGATCAGTCCCCACTATTGTAATTATTTTCTCATGAGATATACATATTTAACGAATTCATTGGCATGATATAAAATTTTGGGGCAACACATCAGATAATGAAAATAATACGTATTTGTGAAATAATATAATAAATCATTCATCATAGCATAAGAAAATTAGATAAAATAAGTTTAAAACACATTTTATTATTTTATTATATATTAAAATGTCAAAATAAATACGTTTCATAATGTTTTCATCATAACTTAATTAACCTATATTAAAGAAACTATTTTTATAGAATCATATATAAATAATCTCATCATATTTTATGAATAGAAAAGAATTTCATTTTATCATTTGATCATATCCCCATTAAAGAATAAGTAACATAATATAATGTACAGAATGAATAAATATTCCTTTTAAATGTCCACTAAGGAATTTGTTGAAGAAAATGCCATTTCAAAATTGAATAATTTATATATAAACAAAAAATTTCTTATATATTTTCAAAAACATATTCATTGAAATTGTACCTTAGATACATGTAACAGAATCATATTGTTAATAATTTGTTATGGTGGAAGGAAATTCTATTCACGTCATGTATGATAAAATTAAATTCTATTCACAATTTTCGTAAAAATTCAAAAAGACCTCATTTGGAGAAAACATGAAGAATTATTGAAAATATATTTATAAAAATTAAATCATGAGAGAAGGTTTATTGAAAATTTCATTAAATTATAAAAAAATAATTACTCAATAATTTTTATAAAACAAGGATATAGATGAAAAATGAATTTTGACTTTAGAGATAAATAATTCTGATTGTACATAACAAAATTTTTATTTCAGTTTGAGTACATAAAAAATGTGAATGAATAGAAAACATGAAATAAAAATAAATTAATAAATTATAAATTATTAATTATATTATTAAGATAAATTTTGTATAATATCATTATTATGAAAATAATCGTAAACAATATCTTTAAAATATGAGATTTTAATATAATTTCCTAATGAAATTGGTTACATTTTTAAACAAACATAATGAAATAGAAATCTATATATGGAAATTTCAATCCACAAATATTTTATTTTAGTCATCATAAATGACATTCATGGTAACTAAATACATCCCATATTATAAACAAGTGGTGAATATGGCATGTTTCTCATAGAAATAAATTTTTGATGAGAATCTCTTACCTTAAGTAAGGATTTCCATTAAATAAATATAAAATAATGAAAAATATTAATAAAATCATTATAAATTATTTAAAAAATAATTTTTATACTAATAATATCATATATTTTAGAATTAAAACATTTAAACACACTATTATTAATAATTTTTTAATTAAATCATCATTTCTTATTGTCAACTATTTTATTTTTCTTGATAATTATTGAACAATATTTCTGATCCTTCTACATTTTTCATAAATAAATAATATAAAGAATATCTATAATGATAAAAATATCACATATATATATATATATATTAATTAGTTATATTTTTTATATCAATGAAAAAAATTTTGGTAGGAATACTAGTTACAATGTTCATGCTGATAGTAGGCCATATGTATGCATGGACAATGTTTTCACATTTTTGATGAATATTATGTAGCAAAGGTAAATAATAATTATCCGAAAAACATTATTATATATATATATATATAATATTTCATCTTTATTTTTCTTCCTATTACCATCCATGTGTAGAATAAATGAAAAATGAAATATATTGATTCTTGGAGGTGGTAGTCCCCACAGACACATGTTCAACATTATGGTTTTCAAACGAATTGAATGTTAAGAATGTAGAAATGATAATTTATTCCATAATTATAATTATATCATTAATATTTTCTTTAATCATTAAAATAATAATTATACTCATTAATTATATATTGTTATGAAAAAAAATTAATCAAAATGTTGAGTTAGTAGTCCACATGTACACACGAGTGATGCGTTCACATCATATATGATAGATATAAAGTAAAATAACTGTTACTCAATAATAAAAGTTATTTTTAATTATATTTAGAAAATTTTATCTATCTTATTACAATTATTAACACATATATAAGGGTCTTATATGAACAAATAATTTGAAAGAGGTTCGGTGTTTTGGTTACCTTATCCTTGACAGGCCTCATTTTGTGCCTTTTGTAATAGTCCATAAAATTTATAGTTTAAGAAGAATGAAACCAAAAATAATTTAAAAGAAATTTCAATATATAATTGGGCATTTTTTTTTGGGAAATGTGGCTTTATTTAGAAATTGAAGAGAAAAGAGGGATGTACTTTTATTAGCACTAGATACAACACACTTGGAATTTATTAAAGCATTAAAATATAATCATTTCATTATAAAAAAATATTACATTTGAATATATGATTGATTTAGGGATAGTATTTTATTTCAATTCAATCATCCAACATGATTGGGTCATATTAATTGGAAGAAATACCATTATATATTGGGTGAATATCATCTAAAATTCCTTTGTCACCTTAATCATTATAATTATTTTATTTATTTTATAATAAATCAAGTAAAAAATAATTTAACCATAGTATAAAATAATAATTTTGATGACTCAAAAAATTTCTTCCATTTTATAAATTATGTTCAATAAAATTGGAAGAATGTAATTTAAATTTAAACATAAAAAACATGTTCATCATCATTTATCCAATTTCATTACTTAAGACTAAAATGTTATTTTTTTATAATTTGAAATAAAATTTATTCTAATGAATATTTTATTTTTAATCAATTTTTAATTATAATTATTTTTCAAAAAATTGAACTCATTAAATTTTTTTAAAAAATTACTATTTTAATTATATATTTAGTATTTATAAGTATATAATTGATACTCAATATTTTCATTAATTTATCAAAAATTAAATTAGAGGATCATTTCAAATTGTTTTTACTAAAATTAAATCATATATTTTAAATAAATTCTATAATATTTGAAAATTTATTCAAATTATTTTCATGAAAATATGAAAAAAACCCATTTTTTAAAAAATTGTATTTTTAATGAATATTATGAATTTATAGAAAATCGATAACATATTTGAAAATATATATGATTTAACTAATATATATATATTATTTTAATATATATAAATTTTATTTAAAAAATTAATATCTATTTTACAATGATATAATTTATAACGGTTCTCATTGCCACAAGTTTGTGTTAAGAGAATGTTATTTGAGAACTAATTTTTTTGAAGAAAATATATCTTAATATATCAAGGAATTAAAGAGTGAAAACACACATTAAATGTCTGGAATCAATATTCCACTAGTAATTACCCTTTTTTAGACCATACATGCCTCAAAATATAATCATAGGGATCATCCCATTACATCTATATTGAGTTTACAAGGACAATGTTTCACTTTTTCACGTATTTGGTTACCTCCCTCATTTCCCATCTCATCAGTTCAATGAACTTATCACTTGTTAGAAAAGGTGTTGGGAATATATTTATTATTTGATTTTCAATGATCTGTAAAACATAATTCCAAAATAAAATTTATGTTTATATAATATAAATAACATTTATGTTATGTGATTTTTAGGTACATTAAACCACACAACATTACCACATAGAACTAGAATAGAACATATATATAACATATGGATCATAAAATTTATCCCCAAAAAATGAATCACATGATTACATATAGTTGATCAATTCACATATCAATGAAATCAAAGAATTTGAATGAGAAACATAAATTTGTAATAAACAACCATAATATGTGTAATGAAACTAAACTATAATATAAACATGTTGAATACAAAAGGGGAATGAAAATTTTTCCTATAACCATATAATAGATGAAATTATACTCAAATCGAGTGATGAATAAAAGAGAATAGATGATGTTATAAAACTGATTGAGAAAGAGAGGGTAAAGGATGGATGGATGAGTAACTAATAATAATTATGGAACCTCGTGAATCAAAATTTAATATTACATCCCTTGGTTAATTTATTTCATTTCAAAATTATCCAGTTCATGGATCATGAAATTGCCTCTCTGGTTATATTTTGATGTCACATTAGGTTCTCCTATATGGAATAGATTTCACTTATTATGACATGAAACTAATATCTAATTAATAATAAAGATTAATGAAATCAATGAAATCACAACATGGGCCTCCTCCATCACAATTTGAAGCACCTCCGAACCTAGTTCAATGAATAGACAAAACTTACAATGAGTTATCTCTCACTAAACATCATAAGAAAATCGTAATCTAGGTATTATATAACTTCACAACATAAAATATTATAAATAAAATATTTAAGGGTTCACTCAGTAAGTTTTACCAAATTGACAAGTTTTGATTAATAACACCTTATAGATCCCATACCATGATATAAACAATATAACCATATAAAATATATGACAAGAGTTATAAAAAGGTTTACCAAACAATTCATAAGGGGTATATTAACATCGTGATTATATCTACCATGAAATGATCCCCATAGGTGAGGGTATCCATAAAGACCAACTAAATAATAAAGGTTTTTTAAAAAAACATTATACTCATGAAGACAATGTGATTTTATCACCAATAAAAATTATTAAAATGTATTTACAGAAGGGTTTCGAAAAAGTTAAGTGTAATCATCTTGGTGTGACTATAACCCCCCGACCCTAGTTACCCATAGATGGTGCATTATTACATAACATTCTAATGATAACAAGAGATCATGTATCGAAAAACCAATTAGTTTAGTAGCCTTGGAAGTATAGGATACATGCATAAGTATTACAATATATCATGAAATAAAAGCAACAACCACATTTGTTTCCCCTCTGAACACACATATATCATTTATCCTATCCTAGAATGTCAACTATAAACTACTTCTTCAAATCAAGGGAAAAATAAAAAATAGAGAGGGGTGAGCTCATACTCTTATTATGGATTACAATATAACGGAAAAATTTATAAATTAGTATAACCATTTAAGAAATTGTATAAGACTAAAACAAAATCCTTTTTAAATATAAAACTAAAAATAATATAAAAAATATATATCAAAATTATTCCATTAACTTATTCACAAGGCTATTCTACTAGTCGAATAATCACATGTAATATCAATAGAAAATTTCATAATATTGGAATGCATAATATTGAACATCTTAACCACGTTTTCAAGGCCTCGTTCCAAGAATACAAATAATATTTTTTCAAGGCCTTATGTCAAGATATTATAATGTGTCATTAGGCCAACCATTGCATCGAGGAGATATAGCAGGCTCCACTCGTCACATACTAAGTCCAATGCATTCCTCATATGATAATATTTGAAACATAACATAAACATTTGTATTAATAATAGTATATTAAATGTTAATACATTAACCATATACCATGAATGGTATAAAAATAACAGATCCACATTCAAACATATCACAAAAACATTCATATAATATGGAAGATTGTATCATAATAAATCTACATTAAACAAGTGTAAAATCCATCAAAGGAATTTGACATAGATGAAATCAAAATTATTTGTGAGAAATTGTAAAATCATTTAAAAGTCACGTAATTATAAATGAAAAAATTTATTTTTAAAATAATATTATTATATTTTAAGGGAAGATTTATAGGTGTTATAACTAGACAGAATAGACACACCTACCGTATAAGTTAAAAAAACATTCTTAAATTAATTTGTCGAAAATATCATAAAGTAACTATTATGAAAATGACTAAATGATTCCCTTCAAATAATTTTATAAAATTTAAAAAAATGGAATATATGACTTTAACCCATAGTCTAGTAAATAATAAATATGTTTTCAAATACATGTTTTAGTATCATGGATTAGGATGATAAATAGGTCCTAGGAGATACTTACATATAAACATCCTCAGATAATGAAGAGATCGTAAAAATAACCATTACCTTGTACTTTTCCTTTTTCAAGGGTATATTAACATCCTATGTAATAGTTGAATCAGTGTTATTAAATTATTAAAAGAACCATATACAAAAATATTATATCATATATGGTCATCTAATATTGATTTGTTAATAATATTTTTGTATTTTCATTGTTTCGGGTGTTAACTGATTCAATTTATTTTATACATGTTGTTACATAAAGAATGTGTATTATATATTGGATTTATTATATTCATATACAGAATGATATAATGTTCATAAAAATTATTTTTAATCAAAAAAGGAATATTATTCTTGAATGGTTACAATGGGGTATGAACTTAATAGTGTTCATGGAGACGATATTCCGTACGTACGCATGAGAAAAAATACCATTCTATTGATGGTGAAATTGTATGTAATTGGATGGTATATCAAATAAAAGAATCATTATGATTATATATATATATAATTTAAATCAGTTATACTCATTATTATACCCATCCAAAATAATTAAGTGTTGAATAACAAACTACACCATGACATGGAGATGGTAAGTCGTACGTACGTACGTATGGGGACATTGTCAATCATAAGAGGGTAAAATAATAAATATGGTTGTACCATATGTATAATAAAATCACATTATGTAAAACCTATTTTAGTTATTATTTTGGTATCAATGAAACAATGAATGTTGATTTGGAAGAAGAGAAAACATTCAAATAGGCAATGAAATTATTATCTCTTCTTCAGGTGATTCCTTTTGATTTGATCAAAATCGATCCTTAGGATGGATTAATGATAAAATTAAGGCCTTCATGATTATGTGAGGTTATTTAGGAATATATTTTAGCCAGATTTGTCGTGTCCAGATGGAATTGGATGTGTGATTTTGAGATAAGTCAAAGTACCCTTTTATAAGAGAGGTGAGGGTCACTTTAGGAAAATGTTGAAATATTGTTTTATTATAAAATAATTTTTTGTTTGTAATGGTTCAAAATAGATTTATTATGATGCTAAGGTGGTCTAGGACGAAAAACGTTCAACCAATTGGTTTTAGACAGGTTTAGGTCACCATATTAACGTTATCTTTCATAATTAACTATTTGTTAAATATATTAACTTTTACAATGTATTCTTGTATTATTATAATAAATGGTTAATAAAAAATAAATAAAAAGAAAAGTGAAGACCAATTGGGTAATTAATGATACATATAATCTTTTCTATGTACTTTGGCAGAACCTTATATTTTCTGTAATATTATATCAATTAATAATATAGTCTTTATTTTAGATACTAATATTTGTCAATTATAAGAATATATAGTATTTTTATTGAAAGTCATAAATGCATGATTACATCAAAAGAAAATTCATTGAATCCACCCAAACATGTCAAATTAATATATAAAATTCATGTATGACATCAAAAGTCTCAATTTACCTTTATTTGGATATTTATAACATCAATTATTTTAACAATTCATTAAGAAGGAAATTAGTATATCATAAATATGTCATAAATAAATTTAATTATGTAATTTCAAAAAATTAAAAGTAAATAAAAATTATATATTCATTCTCTTTATCAGTCTAATGAATATTTATAGTCTAATTTATCTTATGTATAACCCTATACTTAAAATATTTTATTTATGAAAATTTGAATTTATTTATCTTATCTGTTTATTATATAAAATAATAATAATTGTCCTAATGAAATCTATGTGGACCAAAATGATCATATATTATTTCTAAGGTTTATTTTGGTCAAAATAAATTTATCCAATATAATTAGTACATGTTTTAGGGTAATAATAATAACAATTTAACCTTTAATTACACTATTTAGTTGTAGACGTGATAAATAAATGTTAAATGCTATTATTCACCAAAAATTTATTTTCATCTTATTGAATTATATTTTATGTACTAATATCAACTGGGTCCCTTGTATTTTTGAAATTCAACTCACTTAGGTGGTAAAATTATGTTTTATGAAACTTTGAAAATTTTCCTCATAGTTCGGTAAATGACATTAAAAAGTCCAATAAAATTTTCTACATATAATCTTATTATAAAATGACTTCAATGAATTACATTGAACTAACACTGGAATTATGAATCATTTTTGACATAAAATAAATTTAAATAAAATAAATCATTATTTAAATAAAATATATTTTTTAAACAATAACACAAAGTTTTTCATTATTCATCAAAAAATTGACAGTTTTCAGAAAAATAACAAAAATTCACCCTATTCTAATATTAATAATCTGAATCCAAAAATAAAGTCCATTTTGAAAAATGAAATTTATAAAATATCAAAAAGTGGGTATTACTATTCATAATGGCTAGTTTGATTGGTCGTGCTGTGATAGAATGTGATGTTTTGTACTGTATAAGCTATTGTACTATTCAAAGGGAAACATACCATAGAACCATGTGGTGTTACTTTCTTCCATCCTTCGAATAATTTGGTTCTCTAAATTTCTAAATAATAATGCATAAAAATATTTAGGTGGTTCTTCATCATATGTTCCTAGGGTTTCCATGTTTCCTCCTCCATCTTATGGTTTATCCATTGAACTTTTATCAGACGAGTCGTTCGGCTTCCCATCACCTGTTCTCTGGTATCAAGAATTCTTATAGGCTCATCACAATAAGATAGATCGAGTTCCAGTTCTATTTCATCATATGTGAGTATATGCCTTGGGTCAGGTATGTATTTTCTCAATAGTGATATATGGAAAACATCATGTAATTTAGAGAGTCTTGGATGAATTCCCAGATAGTAAGCTACAACTCCAATTCTTTCTAGAATTTATAAAGGTCTGATGTACCTAGGACTTAATTTACCATTCTTAAAAATCGTATAACACCCTTCCATGTATATTCCTTCAAGGAAACATGATCACCTACATGAAATTCCAAATCCTTCCATTGGTTATCGACATAAGTCTATTTACAACATTAATCATTTTGATGTGGGTTTGGAGAAACTTTACCTTTTCCATTTTTTCCAAAAAATGCTATAGGCCTACGAGTTTTTATTCACCAACATCATCCAATCATGTTTGTGTGTGACATATCCTTCTATATAATGCTTCATACGGTGAAATATAAATACTTGATTAGAAGATCGTATTATATAAAAATTCTACCAGAGGTAATTAATGAACCCAAAAACCTTGAAAGTCAATTGGGAAAGATCTCAATATGTCTTATAATGTTTGAATAGTATTTTTTGATTTTCTATCAATTTTGGGGTGGTAGGCAGTGCTTAAACAACGATCAGTTTCCAAGGCCTTATAATTATTTTTCCAGAATCCTGATGTAAAAGGGAGATAATAATCCAAAACTACTAATAGGGGTACACCATGAAGTTTTACAACTTCATTAATATATATTCATTGCTAAAAGTTCAAGTGGTAAATCTTCTCTAATATCAATAAAAAGTTCTGACATGGAAAGATGATCAACAATGATTCATTCTACATCGTTCCTTAAAGGAGTCATTGGTAGCCCCATTAAAATGTCCATCGCAATATCATCCCATTTCCATTCTGGTATTGGAAGTGGTTGCATGACTCCTCTAGGATGTTGTCTTTAAGCCTTCACCAGTTGAGAAACCATTAATCTTGACACATAATCTGCAATCTCCTTGTTTATGTTTTGTCCCACAAAATTGTTCCATCAGATCTCTATACATATTAGTACTACTAGGGTGTATAGGGAAATCAGATATATGAGCATCATCCATCAATTCCCTTTTTAGATCACGTATGTCAGGAACACAAATCCTCTTCCCAAATTTCCAAATTCCATCATCATATATGAAGTCAATAATTATCCTACCATTCAATGCATTCATTTTATTTTGAAACTACCCATCATCAGTCTGAGAACTTTTTATTCTTTTTAGAAAAGATGGATTGAAAACCATTTGAAAAAGTATCGATTTTTCACATTCAATGATCATCCCCAAATCCATTTTTACTAGATCCATGCACATAAGTTCCATTTAAACTCTCATCTTGTTCAGAACTCCATGATCATTTCTAATCAAAGCTTATTCCACCACATTTAACTTCCCCAGGTGGTAGGTCATAGTGCAATCATAATCCTTGTGTGGTTAATACCATCTCATTTGCTTCATGTTGAGTATTTTAGTGAGAAAATATACATCAAAATCATTTAATCAATATATATATCACATTTCCCAAAATATAGATAGTGTATCCATATCATTAAAGCAATGGTTTCATCTTCTAACTCAAGATCATGAGTGGGATAGTGTTCTTCATGAATTTTCTTCTTCAATAATTCATAGGAAATAACTCTATAATTATGTATGAGGACACAACCATGTCCTTTCATAGAAGCATCACTATAAATAACAAACCCACCATTCCCTAATGGTAGAGTCAATATAATAGAATTGAACAATCTCTTGTTATGTTATTCAAAAAATTATTCACACTCTTCTGTCGAAAAAAATTTAACAACTCTTCATGTGAGCTTGGTTAAAGGGTTAGTCAATCAAGAAAACATCTAGACAATGTGCCAATAATAACATACTAAACCAATAAAACTACATACCATAGTTATACTCATTGGTGATGGCCATTCTTGAATTGCTATTTTCTTAGAAGGATCGTCAGAGATTCCATCCTTAGAGATAATATGGACAAGAAAAGAAATCTCAGAAAAACATTATTCACAAATTCTAAACTTCCCATGTAATTCATTTCTTCTAAGAGTAATTACAATAATGAACAAGTGATTTTCATGAACTTCGTAGCATTTGGAGTATACCAAGATATCAAAAAAACATAACACTACATAGCCAACAACATATTCCTTGGAAACTCTACTCATTAGATCCATGAAATCAGAGGGTGTATTAGTATGTCCAAAGAGAATTATTGTAAACTTGTAATGCCCATACCTGGTTTGAAATAATATCATTGGAATGTGTTCCTTCTGCACACTCAACTGATGATATCTGGATTGAAGATCAATCTTTGAAAAATATTGGGATCCCTGAAGTTGATTAAATAAAACATCAATGCGAGGTTGGGGATATTTTTTTCATTATTATTAAAGCTTTGATCTCCCTGTAGTCAATGTAAAACCTCATAGATCCATCATTTATCTTAACAAAAAGAACATGGTCTCCCCATGGAGAATCTTTAGGGAGAATAAAACCATTATTAGTCAACTCCTCTAGTTGTTTCGTTAGTTCCACTATTTTAAAAGTGTCCATTATATAAGGGGTCATCGATATTGGGCTTGATCGAAGAATTAAACTAATAAAAACACAATTTATTATTATGGAGTATGTTCAGGTAAATCATCCATAAACACATCAACATATTCATGCACAATAGGTACTTCCTCCATCTGAACATTAATTTTCTCACCCCTAGTTATTTCACTCTCTTCCACCACAAAAATTGTAATTAGTAGAGCTACATGGGATGGATCTAGATAAGAATAAGATGGTGAAGTTTCCTATCTAATGATAAGGTACTACTTATCATCATCGAAATTTTAACCTCATTCTTCTTAAAAACAATTTCACATCCTAGTCCGAAAGGCAATTTATACCGAAGATTATATAAAATTTAATCATGGGTATTTTGATGAGATCAGTAGATAAAGAATGTTTGTATGCCCTAATGTAATCATATTGAAAAAACATTGTTTCAATGATACATCCCTTAAAAGTTTTGATAGAAAAGACCCTTTTTAAATCAAATTGGAAATATATAATTTTCATAAAAAATGGTATGATATGAAACATTATGACGGTCCAGAATCAAATAAAGCATTGGCTAAATTTTAGGAAATCCTTAAATTACATTCCACCATGTCATTGGGAGCTTCAAATTTAATATTAGTGATTACATAATCTAGGCCTTGATTCCTTGGCCTTTTCTATGGAATGTTTCCTAAGTACATAGGAAATTCATTTTCATAATTCCCCATTTATCTACAATTGTAACATTCAGTGTTGAAATCCTCTTTCTTCCCTTTGTAATCACAAGTATGGTTCCCTTTTTCACCACACAAGTAACAGACTCCCATTCCCTTTAGGCTTGTACTAGGGTGATTCATTCCACATTTTCTATAGGATGGAAATTCATCTTTTACCTTCTTCCCATTATTTCCCTTCCAAGAGTGTTTATCTGATATTTTCTTCTCCAACTTTTCGTAAATTCATAAGACATAGATAATTATTTATTTGTCATGATCGCACATGAGACTATATATTAATATTATGAGAAGGATTTTGAGAATAACTATCAAAAGAGAAATGGTTTTAACCCATAAATTAATCGGTCAATCTTACTCTTTGGGTTATGTATATAATTTGAGGTGTGCCTTGCTAACCTAGTAATGTTAGCCTCATACTTTGCGATGTTGTCATCCTCATTTTTCCTCAGACTCATCAAATGTATGTCTATATCCCCTTGATGGTCAAGAGCATTGTATTTTTCTTGGAAAAGATATTTAAACTCCTTCTATTACAGGCATGATACTTCTTCATCATCCTGTGTGCAATGAATTAATGGCCACAATTGATCTACATCTCTTGTGAGTAAATAAAATACTGTAATAACTTTTTCACTTTCACTACTCCCCAAAGCATGAAATATTTTTTCTAATGAAAATATCCATTGCTCAGTTACAAATAGATTTTTAGTCCCTTTGAATTTGGGTGGTTGTTTCCCCGTGATGTGGTCTAAAATGGATCCCCCATGTTGTGGATCAGGGTGATCAATATGGGTAATGTTATT
The DNA here is from genome assembly GCA_963277665.1 of Viscum album. Classification (NCBI taxonomy): domain Eukaryota; kingdom Viridiplantae; phylum Streptophyta; class Magnoliopsida; order Santalales; family Viscaceae; genus Viscum; species Viscum album. The sequence continues at coordinate 1,184,074,321 of OY728159.1, forward strand.
ATTCAAAACCAGAGTGAGTTTCCCTAGAATGGTGATAAGATGATTAGCACCAATTGCATCACCAGCTCTACAATAATTATCTTTAGTAGGATAGATTTCCCTACATGGATTACGTGGGTTAATACGGTTTCCATTCCATATAGTAGGTTCCATTCATAAATAATGGCATACACTGGATTAGTTTAAGAATAACAATACATAATTCCTATCTTGTAAAACACATAACAAAAATTGAAGAGTGTATGGATATAATCAATAAAAATAAAAATGTTTTCATTGAGGATGTATATACTCATAAATCATTCATAATGGTTTGTAAAGAAAATTTGAATTATCTTAAGCATATCCTCCGGGTGTGTTGTAACCCAGAGTACAGCAAGACCCATTGTTGTATACCATAATACCCAAGGTCAATGCCGAAAAACATTGTCAGATTTTTCAATCCTAGGTACATCTATGTCATAGTCGCCTCTACCTTCTCGTATCTAGACATGTTTGTATTTCATAAAAAACTCACAAAATCTCTACCTTATTAAAATTCTATGAAGTTCATCTATATTAATACTCAATTTATATCTTGGGTAATGTTCTCTAATCATAGTTTTTATAAATCCACTTTCCAGTTTTTTTACTAAACATCCTATGATAGCTACTATAATGCCCTGATCGTTGTTACCCAGAATCGGTGCATTATTACATAAAATTGGCATGATCATAAGAGATCAAGTCTCTAATGACCGATTAGTTTAGTAGCCTTTGAAGTACTAGATAAAATCATATGTTTTACATTACATCATGAAATAAAAACAACAACATCATTTTTGTCCCCTTTGAACACACATAAATCCCTTATCCTATCACTATAGGTCAACCATAAAATACCTATTCTTTTCCTGGGAAAAATAAAACATAGAAATGGGTGAGATTAGATGCTCTGTAAGGATAAAAATATTGCAGAATCTTTCATAAAAAAGAATAATAACTTAAAGAAATGTATAATACTAAAAAATATACTTTTTAAAATTAAACTTCTGAATAATATGGAAAATATAAATCAAATTAATGGTATTTAATTATTCACATTTATATTCTACTAGTTGAATAATCACATTTAACAGAAATAGATAATTTCATAATGATGGAATGCTTAATGTTGGAAAACATAAAACCACAGTCACTACCTCCTGCCAAGACAACAAATAAGATTTTGTCAAGGCCTTTTTCCAATACATTAGTTTGTCTCATGAGACCTACTGATGCATCGAGAATCTATAGAGAGCTCCACCAATCACATAGTATGTCAAATTCATTCATCGTATTAAATTATTTAAAACATATCATAAACAATATTGTTTAAATTTGCATACGAAATGTTAATAAATTGACCATTAACCAGGAATGGTAAAAAAAAATAAAACATCCAATGTAAAAAATATCATAAAACCTTCAATAAAATATGAAATATTGCATCCTAATAAATCACCTTTAAACAAGTGTAAAATCAATCCAAGGATGTCGATATAAATGAAATCAAAATTATTTGAGATAAATTTTGAAATCATTTAAAAGTCACATAATTATAAAAAAAAATATTTTGAAAATATTCCTATAATATTGTAAGGTAATCTTTAAAGGTGTTATAATAGTGCTGAATAGACACACCCATAGTATAGGTTAAAAAACTTTCTTACATTAATTTGTCAAAAATTTCATAATGTACCTTGTTTGGAAAATGATGGAAAGATTCCTTTCAAACCATTTTTTAAAAAGTAATGCAATGATATAAATGAATTTAACCCATAATCTAGTAAATATTCAAAAAAATTTGACATACACTTTTAATAAACACAAATTTGGATGAAAAATTTGTCCATGTAGATACTTACGTATAAACAACATTGGATACTGAAGAGATTGAAAAATTAACCCTTACCTTGTACTTGTCCTTGGTTGAGGGTACATTAACCTCTGTATAATTTTTGATTATTTGTTATTAAATTATACAAGAACCGTATACCTAAATATAATATCATATTGATCTTATTATATTTATATGTTAATAATATTTTAGTAGTGTCATTGTTTTGGTTGTTAACTGGTTCGTTTTAGTTTATATGTTTTGTTACATAAGTCATGTTTGTTATTTATAGGATGTATTTTATTCATATCCAGAATGATATTTTTTTCCTAGAAATTATTTTCAATCTTAAAATGAAAATTATTATTGAATGGTTACTATGGGGAATGACTCTCATCGCGTTCGTGGAGAAGGTAATCCATACGTATGCACAAGAGACAATACCATTCTATTGATGGTGAAATCATATGTAATTGAAATTTATATCATATATAAATAATTATTAAAATTTTATATTTTTTATTTAAATTAATTATTTTCATTATTATACCCATACAAAATAATTAAATGTTGAATATCTAAATACACCATGACATGGAGACGGTAAGCCTTACATACACCTGTTTGGTGACTTTTTCATTCATAGGAAGGATATAATAATGAATTATTTTGTAACATATTTATAATAAATTTATAGTATGTAGATGGTACAAGAGTTATTATTTTTTTTTATGGAGACTACAAATAAAGGGGACGAAGTAGAAGAAGAAACGAACTTTTAAAGAGGTGATTAAATTATTACCTCTACTTCGTGTGCTTCCTTTTGATTTGATCAATAGAGATCCTTAAATTGGATTTCTAATCAAATTAAGGCCACTATGTTGAGGTGTGGGTAGTTGGGAGGATATTACAAAAGGGTATGGCTGAGCCATATGGCTTTGGAGGTGTTGTTTTGAGAGATGGGTAAGTACCTTTTTAAAAGAGAGCTGATGACCACATTATGAAAGGATTGAAATATTATTTTACTATAAAATAATTTTCAATTTCTAATGGCTCCAAAAGGATTTATTTTGAGGATAATGTTGGGATGGTTCACAATCTATTCAAAAAATGGGTTTTAGACAGGTTTGGGTCAACTTATTAATCTTATCTTTTAAATATATCTCTTAGTTAAATAGTTAATCTTTTACAATTTCTTCTTGTATTATTATAATAAATGGTGAACAAAAATACAATAAAAATCCAAGAGAACTCCAACTGGTTCATTATTGATATATATATCCTTATCTATGTATTTTGGCTGATAATTATGTTTTTTAGAATATTACATCAATCAATAATATATTATTTTATTAAATACACATTTATGACAATTTTGATAGTATCTAGTATTAGAATTTTTTGGAATGTCATAACAACACGATTACTTGGAAAAAATTATTGAATCAACCCTAATATTTAATATTAATCTAAAAAATTCGTTTATGGCAACTAAAGTATCATTATAAATATATTCGAAAATTTATTACATCAATTATTTTTTCCATTCATAAAAAATGTAATCACTGCATAATCATTGTGTAGTAAATAAATTTAATTATATATTTTATAAAAATTATAAATAAAATTGTGATATTTAGGAAATATTTTAATCATTCTAAAGAATATTTATAGTCAAATTTATCTAATTTATAACCCAATATTAATAATGTTTTATTTATGAAAATTTGATATTTACAGTTTTAACTCTTCATTAAATAAAACAATAAAAAATTTCATAATCTAATGAAAGTGGACCAAAGGGATCATATTTTATTTTTATGGTTGATTTTGGTCGAAATAAACTTATAAAATATAAATAGGACATTTATTAGGGTAACCATAATATAATTTTTACCTTCAGTTAACCAATTTAATTTTAACGGTCGTAAATAAAATCCCATAGATACTATTAACCAAAAAAATTTCATCTTATTGATCCACTTTTTACATACTAATGTCAACTATGTCCCTCAAAATTTTGACATTAAATTCAACGATTTAGTAAAATTACATTTTATGAAAATTTTAAAATGTGCCTAGTAGGTGTGTAGAAGATGTTAACATGTTCAATAAAATATTATACATCCAATCTTATTATAAAATAAATCCAAGAAAATATTTTGAGATAATATTGATATTATTTATCTATTTTGAATTAAAATATATTTAAATAAAAAAAATAATTATTTAAATAGAAAATCGTTCTTAAATAATAATGTAGTGTTTTTCACTATTAATCACAAATTGAATGTTTTCAGAAAAATTCCCAAAATTCATCCTAAGCTAATTTTGATATTTAGAATCCAAAAATTAATTCCATTTTGAAAATTAAACTTTTTAGAATTATGAAAATATGTTATTATTAGATATAACCTCTATTTTGATTGGTAGTGGTGTGCTAGAACTCGATGTTGGGTACATCACAATCTATTGTATTATTCAAAGGGAAATATACCATGGAAGATTTTGATGTTAAAGTTACAACCAATTCAATGATGTTATCATTATTTTCCAAAGTAACACACTTTTATAATTGATAATTTAAATATTACATTTCCATCATTATACTAATAATCATGTGGTCATGTAATGGTGCATTACTAGAACAAAATAGTATAAGAATAACCCTCCATGGGGTGATTCCCTCAGATCCAATGTGACCTCTTATGATAGAAGGTGTATTTTACCTCCTGTAGAATCCCATCATTACATTATTTTCCCTCGGTTCGATAATTTAGTTCATATATTGAAATATCTCAACCATATTTCTGGTCTAAATACTATGAACTACTAAGGTGTTCCCTAACAACACCTCAAATGTTATTAATGATGAAAAATACTTATGTATTAAATTGAACTAAAAATTTTATTATAAGAGATCCCAAAGAATAAGAGGATATAAGAGATGAATCAATGAGTCTACACATTCGTGCGGTCTACAGTAATAAATCCAATGATCATCAACCCAAACAACATTACCTCATTTAGGGGGCAGAGAACCATATATATAAAAGATCATACAAGGGAATCTCTAGTTTCCCCTAGACAATAGATAATCATCCTTAATGTTACCTTCAAGCTAGGTTTGGGGAAAAAATAGATGAACAACGAGCCTCTTGAATTTATAAATGATATATATAATTGAATATCAGAAAGTTATCCTTCATTTGGATATGATTTAGGATTAATTTACAACATCACAGTGAGATATATTTCTCTAAATACATATCTCCATCCCATTAAAAAGAGAATTCTACTCCTCATGAAGAGATTCAGGATTACCATATAATCTACTGGAAACCATTATCATCAAGCCCCTAGTGTCATGAACTAAACCTCACAAATTCCTGATTCCATTAATGTAATTACCATCAATGATGTGGTTTAATACACACTTATAAAAAATCCAATGGACCCATCGTCCATTCATGTAGGAGAACTGAATATATGTGGATATCCTATGACAAAGCAAGTGAGTCCTTATAGATTGTGGAACCTCTAAATTCTTATACAGGGAGCCTATATGTCCTATAGGGAACCTTTCTCGGACCAGATAGGTTGGACAGGAGCTAGGGAACCCCTCTATATGGTTTTGATTCCAAGAATTTCATATAATCCAGCAATATTAAGAGACCATCCTCACCTTTACCACCTTATCATGCTGGTTATTCCGTACATCCTAAAGTTATGTTGGAGGGATGTCTCAAAAATTAAATGGCATCTTTCATTGATTAATATGGGAAAAAAATTATTGTTATTTTAATATTTATATATGTTAATATCTTGACACAACACAAGATGTTACAATATATCCACCACATATATTATCATCCTTGAGATGTTCCCTCGAGATTCAGTAAGACTCATTCAAGAAAAAAGACAACTATTATTCACATTTTTCAAACTCCAACTCCTATTTCCAATCCTTGGTATTACCATGCATAGACAAAAAACATCACATAGAAACCATCATTATATGTATATATATGTATGTATGTATATTCATAATACTCTGATATATAGTATGATCCGTGCACACCTAACAATATTTTTAATCATTAAGCTCATTTTTACCAATACTGATCACATGGGATGGTATGGGATTAAATAATTGAATTTCAATAGATCAAAAAATCATAACAAATATAAATATTATGATGATTATATAAACAATATGGTAATGTACCATCCCTATCTAAAATTTTAAATGGATTCAATGAATTTGACTCTAATTTCACTAACCCCAAAATATAAAAAATTCATAATTTTTGGGACACACATATCAGAACAAGATGCACAATATAAATTCATAAACAATGATGTCACTATATTTAGTATGAACACTTTCTACTCTATGTTGTCACTATCCTCAGCTAGATCAGCCAAATATTCTATGCTTTCTAATTCATAGGACTCACCCAGATAACTGATGACACCATGAGAATATGTTATGTTATCGATGATTTACATGACCTTGAATATAAAGACTCAATGAAAAAAACAATTATTATTATATTATATTTAGTAAAGATTTATATTTACTAAATGGTTCTACCACAAACACGCAAGGCATAGGTGAGAATCTTGCAACTTTGCCTTTAGTAAATAGATGGTATACATACCTTACCCACCTATCGAACTATGAAAATATCTTCTTAGATTCACCTATGTGTCAAAAAATTCAACAAAAAATTCTAATAAAACGATGTGAAATTGGAATATTATACAAAAAAATGTACACGATGGTAATATAAGTAGACAAACAGTTGCTTTTATAAAAATCATACCCAACTCATCAATATGAAAATATCTCATATATTTATAATTTGGGAATCGTTATTAAATTATTCCACAACAAGAAATATGGTATCATACAATTTAGGGAATCCTTGACATCCCCATTAAAAAATCCATTGTTTGAAATTCTATATTATAATCATTAATGGGTATGACATTAGAATAATAGAAGTCTAAGGGTTACAAACATTCGCCATCTGAAAGATATAGGATTGGGTGATGAAACATATAATTTTCATTCGCATATTGTTCCACAATAAATATATACGTATATCATGATACATCATGATTATTCCAAGGTTGAAAGCCCATATTGATTTATGAAATTACATTTTCATCTCTACACATGTTATCATAGAGACCATAATAATACCACAAACATAAATGACATCATCAAAAACATGAAACTAGTAATTTGGTGGGTTTACACATTTTATAATATCCTTCTTAAATGTAAAGTATAAATCTGATATATGAATACCCTTAAACCTCTATATGAGTGATGAGATGGTAGAAAATGAAAAAAAGTTTTCTTAGCCCCAGTAATATGAAAACTCCTGGAAAATATCAGCAAATTCATTTCTATCATCTAATATTTTTTCAACTCATTAACCACATAAAACTATGTCTTCCTACTAATATCACTAGAAACAATGTTCCCCTTCTTGGGTTATTAGGATCTTCAAAATTAATTTATTATATGTACTCATCCATCATTTATTTCCAATGGATCAGGTTGTTTTTTGAGAATAAATACATCTATATCTCATATTATGTTTATACGGTGAACATATCACCCACATCGTATTTAAAATAGAACATTAGGTCATGGACCAAACATACTAACATAGTATTATGAATCATTTAGTGATGCCTATTTGGCCTCTGCTTCCCGAACCCTTAACCAATCACATGACCCGAATGTATCAAATCTACACCCTGATAGCAGATGATATATAATAAAAACCATAATTCTAAACCAATTAATGTAATGTATATATCAATGACATGAAAAACCATTATTTATGATCCAAATATTCTATATGGTATTACAGATACAATAAACTCTAATGTAATATTCATTAAGAAAAATGATGATTAATATAAAACTAAAATATAATGTTACTATCATACAAAAATTTCACTTTATGCCTTCTCAAATGAACCTCCACATATAAATATTCTCCCCAATTGAATAGTAGTATATGATATTATCTACAATGAAAAATCCATTGTATTATTTGAATATGTTTGGAATAAAAAATTCATCAGTTTAATAAAAACACCTTTTTTCAAAAAAAACCTATTATATCCCATGGTACACATAAAGGATATACAAACCCATGAATGTAGAATGAGATACATCAGAAGTCTTTAACCTAGACATTTGATAGTTTGATACTAAAAATAATAATATATAAAACCCTATGCACTCTCATAATGGAGAATAAATAATCGATATAAAGGATTGGATATTAGTTGTTGATCATCACATTGTTCCACATTAAATAATCCACACAAAATCCAAATGGAATATATGAAATGTTAGAGAAAAAAATTGTTTGTCATTGGGGGACATACTTAGCTTCATAAAACCATTTTTCTATAAATACCACTATCCTATGATTTATTTTAAAAATAATATATGGCCAATATTGTATAGTGTAATAAATATAGGCTATTCTCTTGAAAAAATCTCATTCATAAATTTATTATCACAATTAGCTATAATCTCCATGAATTCCTCTTGAATGAAATCTTGAAAAAACACAAATATCATGTCACATGACACCATAATAATAGAAAAATAACCCACATATGTGAAGAAGGACATGTATTTCACTACGTGACTTTATATCATTGTCCCCAATACAAGCATAAATGTATACCTTGGAAGATAAAAATGATATTAATCAATCATAGATGTTTATATTTGATCAATACAAATGACTCCAATAAAATTTAAAGATAACATCAATATTTATACTCTCTATAATAAGGAAAAAACTGTGAAATCTATAATGGCCAATCAAAGTGGAACATCCAAGACACCTCCGAATAACCTATAATCATATCTATAAAGTCTTATTTTTAGACATCACCTCACAAAGGAACTGATTTCATACAAAAAATCCGTTATCAAAATAATCATATATGAAATAATGCATAGACCATTGTTATGTAAATTATATTCAAAATATGAGACTATGAAATCCATATCATTAACTATAGAATTCATGGTATACTAATATAAAAATTCATAATCAATAATTTGTTACTAACTTATACCATGTCCATGATATTTTTCCTGAATACAATGAGATTAATCTTCTATTATCCAATGTATCCACTTCCCAAGGGAACCACACCATCCACTATGATCATATTATTCATTAGAACACCATGTACCTCTTGGATTTGACATTAATTATCAAGATTATAACAATTGACCCTATTTCGATCTATTTATACTATATAGATAATAAGAACACATATGGAATTGATATATTTTACCATTATACGAAATTATTGAAAGATTATACATGTTCAAAAACACTATGATAGATAATATAAATCATGTCACAGTAGTAACATTCCACTAATTCTCTACAATTATGTATATTTTCAAATGCACAACCTTGATGTGTACTAAAAAATTTATGTTTCATGTCATGCTTGGATTAAATATTGGAATCCCTAGAAAAAGGAAAACTAAAAAGGACCTCTACCCTAAATTATTTTCCACTCATATATGGGTCCTTAATTCAGAACCTCATTATGTTGTCATCAGTGAAACATAGTAAATTATACCTTAATAAATACACTAATCTATGCATAATGCATAGAGTCATTATTGGATCCTCCCTAACCAAAATCAATAAGGAAAACAATGGATATAGAAGGAACACTATGTAATCCATAATTAACATCCATATTTTCATCAAATGCATGCAATCTTAGGCCTTAACCACCAGAAAAATTACTTCAGACAAGTGATCATAAAATTGGACATGGAATTACCTTAATGAAAACCCAATATCTAATTATATTTGACTATAATATCATAGAAGTGTTTTATGAGGCCACATAACATATTGTTAAAAACAATTAATCATCCTCTCATAGTTTTTCCCTAAATGAGAAAACATAATCTAAATCAGCATCACCCAATGAATAGTATCATGTGGGCTACCCACAATCATAAATAGTGGAGTGTGATACATCTAGAACATGTACATAAACTCCAATATAGAAATTATATCTCATGATTTCTATTTATCCATTTAGTAGATAACCCATTGTATAATATCATATTGTTGATAATTCAATATATGTGCTAGTGCAATAGGGGGCTTCAACGTAACTATAAGCGGTTAAATACTATCCCCACCCCACATGCTCACCACTGGAAATTTCCTAGGTGGAATATTCCTATAATTCCAAAAAAAAATTACATCAACCACATTTATGTCTCAATACCAAATATAATCATTAGGGTATCAAATAGAATAAATATCATCTTAATTATCAATATAATCACCCCATATACAATCTATCATTCATCCATGGATCACTCTCTTTCCTTATCAATAAATGCCAATGGTAGTCCTAAAAAAAATTTAATCCACCCATTTTCTTTGTTATTTACATTTTATAAGATTATGAAAACTATGATCCAATTAAATGAAATTACAATTATGTGTTATAGTGGTAGAAACATTAATTTTTTTAATAATTTTCTAAAACTGATACGATATAATAATAAAGATAACCAATTAGTGATAAATATAGAATTAACCTGCGAAGAGTCCACTAAATTATATACCATAATTAAGTTATATTTTAAAAAAACTAAATAAATTTCATCATACACAACAAATAACAACCCCCCAACATCATAAATTAAGTAATATATCACATGAAATTAAATTACTGAATATTGAGATCTCTTCCCAAAAAATGATGGATGAACTCCAACAAAATTCCAACCAAGGACATTTATGAAATCTCATATATCAAAAGACAAAATAAACATTAATAATATTAATTAATGTATACTTATTATAAAAAATAAAAAATAAAAATTATTGTCCTATTTATGTTTAATGTGACTTTCATCATGAACAGTTAAGCTATGCGTTGGTAAATAATCCATTATGACATCTAACAACATAAAATCTTCTATCATCATTTAATAAATTTTAAAACGAAACAAAATTATTAATGATTTGATTAAACATTAGAAAAAAAATAACCTATTTATCCCCCCAATGAATACATCTGTTTGATGTATAATAAGATCATGCCTCCATATACGCTTGTGGATGGAAACAATCCTTGATTGAATAATGATTTTTTTTGGGAGATTACACCCAACTATTAGGTACCCATAAATTATAGAAGAAATAAAACTATAATAAATTGTTAACCCATTATAAATAATAAAATATATAAAGGCTAGTAGGAAAAAATACGAAACAATTCTATATCTATATGAGAAAATGTACTGGATATATAGAAAAATTGAAATAATCGGGATCCCCTCTTGGTAGTTAGTATACATAATGATATGAAATAATTAAAGTAAATTAAAACTATAAAGAATATAAAATGTTCTAATTGTGTAAGCTGATCCCTACCACATATATCATACAATATAACTAGATCAAAATTCAAATATAGGTCCCCTGAGTTTTTCATGACTTAATAAAATTTATTCTACTTGGTTACCCATGGAGACCAAATTTGGGAATATGTGAATCTCAGTACGCCCATGCAATAGTGTCCTAATATTTATTGTCACAAAGGTTCATGAAATTGTGAAGTAATAAATTAGTTGAAGCTTAAATAAACATTCCTCTTTCAATCCTTGGGATTCACATTAATAAATTTAGTTGAGCCTATATATTATAGTGAGTTACAAATATTTATCATAATAATAAATAATCATGAGGTGGAATAATGCCCCACCCAGAGGCCTTCATCATTATATCATTATCTGTGGTGGGAGATATCCCCGCTGAAAAACCATGTAAATATAACCACCCATGAGAGGATCTAAACACATTGCAACCTTCTTAAATATCTATATATCCTAGAGTGAATATCATTATAAAAACACATCACTAGAATAATAAAACCAAGGTGGAATAACACACCACCCAAGAAACAACTCAAATATCATAGCAGAAAGTGGTAATACTGTAATTCCCCAACACCGACTCCATAATATAATTACCCCCAGTGGAATAGTTCCCTAACTCACAACCTACTCACGTTTCTAATAAAAATATGGTGGAATAGTTCCCTACCTCGTAATTACCATATAAAAAGATACCCAACAACCACAAATAAAAAAGTTATCTCAATCCCATTTCACAATTAAAAGTAACTGATTTAATTATTTTCACAATTCACCATAAAATATTTTAATATTAAATTCATGAGGTTGGAATTTTCCAAAAAATGGGTTTAAATCCACATTCACCATATGTTTCCACCTTTATATCATATGCATACATAATAATCTCATCATTAGGATCATCATATGGAAAAATATTTTATTTATTATGTATCTATTTTACATTTGAAAAACCTCAGGGTATCTCTGATATATCATTCATTTTTTTTCTTAGGGCCCACCTAAATTGGTTGAAAAATAGTGTTGTCTCTATATTTATTAATGGAATACTCTAGGCCAAAACCATATAAACCTACATTAAACATGGGTATATGCAATTTCATTAACATCGATGTCATGTTCACATGACATTGATGTGTCTAGACATCATATTACCTATGAATTCCTATCCCTAATATTCTATTAATTTTATGAATTAATGAAATTATATCATAGAAACACATTAATGCTAACATTAATTATTATAGTTTTTGAGAATTATGGAAAACTAAAAAAATAATTTATTTTCCAACTAATGGACAACATTCATTCCAAACTGAGAGTATATACTAATCCATGAAAATTCATCATCAACAAGAAAACATTCCTCGGATAATAATAACTTAAATAAATATATTACATATTTTCACAAACTAAACCATGTGTTCCAGCCAGTGACTACCCAATGAACACTTTCAATTGGCCAGGGGAATGTGACCGGTGATGAGTAGATATATACAAAAAATGGGATGCATTAACTAAAATTACATATACACATTCACACATCTCCAAGACAAAAATGATGCTAAAATTTAAACAAAAATTAACAATTTATGGATTCATCTATGATATAATAACAGATTGTGATATTAAAAGTATAAAAAATGAAAAAATGGGTCAAATTAATGTCCAACCAAAGACAGTAAAAGTCCAATTATCTCAATGGGTTGAAATAAGTTAATGAAATATCCTTGTAAAACACTATTGTTTGAGAATTTTTATTTATTCTCCACCCTCCCTAGGTTATCCTAGAGAAATGTAAATAGGGGATTAATATAGATAGGGTGTGACATATTCAGGAAAAGAGCATGCATGAGTGATTTTAATAACACATAGCAGGACACCCCAAAAATAGTAAATATGAAGTGCTTTGTATAGGCATCTCAAAAAAAGATATAAAAAACAATGTATAATAGAAATAACCAGATAAACTAAAGAAAAAAAAACCAAACTAATGGGTGTCCATAACCAACTACATGGCATTGGGTTCTTCTAGAAGAAATTTTTATTCTTAGAGAATCCACTCCACAAGCCATGCTATCATTGGAGAAACTCAATAATGAAGTCTTGGTCCTTGGGCCTTGCCCAACAAAATCTCATAGGTCTAAGAAGTATTTTGGACACAGATAGGGGTTCCTTCATTGGTCCATTATAGGACACCAATAACCAAAATCTAGATTAACCCAATACAAAGGGGATCAAATGTTTATGTTTCCAGAAAACCTTCCATTTTTCACATTCTATATATAGGATCAAACACCTAATCAGGGTAGTCATACTGATTATAAAAACTCCAATTAGGAAAGAATGTTGATTGATATCACAATCTAATATCATTAAGGGAAAAAACTCTATATGATACTTCACATCTTGAGGAGATCACAATCCTTTGATATGGATGAAATGCCACACTGTACCCTTGATTAAAAGGACCAATGGAATGGTGTCAACCAATCCTGACACAAACTAAGGAAAAAAAGTGCCAAATAATAGGTAAAGGGGGTATTTGGTGTGTACTATGGCATACATGGTGTCTCCACATATCCCCTTTCATTTCTATGTAGAATAGCCTCACACAACATGGTGAAAAAATAAACATGGTGTGTAGAAGGGGTAAATTGTGTGTAGAGATACATGTTACCTTTCCTTTGTCTCATTGACATGTTCATATACCAAGGTTGTGTCTGTGTACCAACAATTGTGCACTAAGTTGTGTCCTTTTACATGTACAGGGAAAACCATCTATCTATATACATTGACCAATCCATGTGTACATAATTTACTAAACACCGAGAAACAAAATAGTTGTCACATACCATATAGTAGGGGCCATATCCTGTGTTTTCTTTATCTATAGATAAAACTATATAAATATAACCAAGTGGTCACATGAAGCATGATGATAGTTATTTCCACCATTTTTCATATAAAATTATTGAATCTATGATCTGATTCATGCTCTAATGGGTGATACACTAGACAGAATCCATTGACCATTTTTTCATATCAATTATGGACCCATCATTTTCGAGACTCCCAAATACCGAAAAATGTATTTCAAAAATCAAAAAAAATTATAAAATATATGCACATAATACTCTTCATAGTATGATGAATAATTTTAAATAAGGTTACCAAAATAGTTTTATTATTCACCACATCCATCATTGCAAAATTATTGTTTTGTGACGATATAAAATCAATGACATAACATCATTTCCCAGATGGTTATGCATCATTCAAATGATTTGGATATGTCTAACATTGGGATAAACAAAGAATTCCCATGGTGAATGAAACATACAAGGATAAATGTGCAGGAAAAAAATAAGAATGTTCCTCGATAAATATTCATGTTGATCTTGATTCATTACAACGAGAATAAAAATAATAAAATCAATAATTATAGAGTAATTCACCGAAAATAAGGTCAATATATCCCTTCCCACTAGATAACCAAATCTAGGTTCAATGTTTTCATTGATTGGTTCATATTTTTTATACAAATCATGAGAGTGGAATGTCAAATAAAAAAAATTACTTCATAGACTTTAGACTGAACATTTATGAAGAACAGTTGTGTTTCCATTATTGATGAGATCCACAAAGTATATTAGTGTAATGATCTATTCTCTGAACCTTTTCAATCATCTGTTTCCCATAAATATCTCCTCAAAAGTCATATTGGATTCATGGGTTTAGCTACCAAACCTATGGAAATTGAAAAAAATATTAAATTTATGTAATAAGATTGTAACAATTTTGAGAAAAGTTTAACAAATTCATAAGGTTGATTATAATATTAATTTCATACCCAAAACCAATTTTTACAAATTTAACATGTCATAAAAGATTATGTGTTTCATATAGTAAAACCAAATTTCTAAACTCAATGGTTACCTCAGATTTTAAAACCATGAATCCAATATAGTTTTATTCAACTTTACAGGAAAATCCATGCAGGTTCTATTTAATATATATTTTATATTTTAAACATTTTATATTGGCACATAGAATATCAAGATATCACTTCGTCCTTGTGCTTAGTCTAGTAAATAATTAATATAATATAAAAAATTAATTAATGTAAAATCATAAATGTTACATTCTCCCTACCTCAGGGTTTTCTGTCCCAAAAATACTAAATAAGTTCTACAGAAACAGATGTGGGTATGGAGAATGAATTTGAACCTCCATAAACCATGTTCTATAAAAAATAAAATTGTTCTACCACAATAAAAAAAGTGGAATCCATTTCCCATGAAGGATTCTCTCATAATGATCTTTTACCTCCAACAAGAACACTACATAATTTTCTCCATCCATGATGTCTATCTCAACCGAATTGATAACTTTTGACATATTTGGCACAAACCTGCCCAATTGTGACATGGGGAAGATATCTTATACCCCATAAACCTATGATGGATGAGCTTATTGGTATTCCACACCACAATATTTACATAGTATCTGGAAGGGAACAAAAAATACCATTGATAAATTCCCTCAATAGTCATGTCTCCTTAATACACATCTAATTGAGACCCTCTAGAACACATGGTCCCCCTCCAAAAACTCATGATTACTTCATCGTCAATTATCATAATATAATAATTAGACCCATTCTGTCTTCATCAACTCATATATGATCATATCTTTCATTGTATAATCTTTAACCAACTGAAGGCCCTTTAGCATTAAATCAAATGGATTAGTACAAAAAAGTGGTGACATACAGTGTCACCTATATGAAGCCTCAAATAGTTCTACACCAATGGTTTAATGGTTGATGTTGTTTTATGAAAACTCTTCTAAGGCTTGGAGATCCTCCAAAAAAGGTAGAAGTTTGACAAGAAACCATATAGTATGTTCTCCAAGACATGGATGGTTCTCTCTATCTAGATGTCATAATTTAGATGATATACTATGCTAAAACATTACTACAAGTCAAATGCCTCGTGTAATCATGTCCATAACCAAGATGTTATGTGATCATCATGTTTAATGATAATCATCAAGGTAAATCCATGGAGTGAGATGATATCAGGCACATAGAGGCACCCAAAACTCTCTACATAAATCTTTTCTTGGATATCTAGGATGCAAGATGAATTGGTCATTCAATCAAAGGTCATATAAATGGAATCATGTCCCATAATTGTATGTGATAATAATTTCATTATTCTAATTGAAATCTTATCCCACAACCACTCTTGGACCACATGGTGTTGATATAAGCCTTTATGAACATGGTGTTCATACCCAACCACTATAGTTGTTTCTCAATCGATGTCGATATAGATAGTAAACAATAAGGAGGTTCTATCACTGGTACACTCCCTTATAATGATTCGTCAAAAATAGAAGGATAATCCTTAGGTTTATACAGTTGAATCTAGGACAAATATTTATGTTGATAAATATTGATATTTAATCATGATATACCACACTAAAAAGAGATCATAGGGGGAGTTGAGTGAAGATGTAAATGACGAACAAAACCATTCCTATGTGATTCATTTTCCAAAAACATTCCCTATAATCAATGTTTACTTGTATTGAGTAGAAAGTTTGGTAATCAGTGTCAAATGGTATGGATATGTCATTTTATTCGCCAACACTCAGATCTATGTTATGAAATCCAAACATTATATAGAAAATAATGGTTCATCTAACCAAACTAACTAACTATAGTCTTAATGTTGAACCACACTCTGAAACCACATTATCATTAACTGACCCATCATGAACCAACATGTGACATAGACTTAGCTTTCCTCCAATAGGCCATGGGAGGGAGACCATTGTCCAATAGGCATAACCCATAAATGGGAGGCATTATCCTAATGCGCTCACACATGCACACACACATCTACAGTACTGAAAATTATGAAATTTAAAACTAGTAAACAATTTATTCATACCTAAAAAAATAATGACAGTTAAAGTATTGAAAAATAAAAAATGGGAAAAATAGAATCCAATCCAAATCCCAGAAAATTCAAACATTCTCAAAGGGTGAGAATTATGTCAATAAAAGATCCTGGAAACACACATCGTTCAGAGAATCTCTAGATACACTCTACCCACTCCCAGTCCTCCAAGGACACCATCAATAGGTGAATCATCTTTATATGACATGTCATGTATGGGAAAATCCAATGAAGTGGTGATTTTATGAATAATTAGTAGGATGCCCCAAAAACACTAAACATGATACACCATGTATGTTAAAATAAATACCATATATGACAATAAATGTTTTACAAAAACACCTAGATAAACATAATAAATACACCACAACACCAGGAGGTCATAACCAACTACCGACCATATGGTTTTTCCTGATGAAACACTTTTTATGAGAGAATCCACTCCATGAGAAATTCAATCATCAAAGAAACTTGAGGAAGTTGTCTTGGCCAGTATACCATACCCAACGAAAGTTCACAGGTCTAAGAAGACAATGATTCATAGGTAGTCATAATTCCTAGGATCGATTGGGGAAACTGTGAAACCAATCTGGATAATCTTTCTTGATGGGTTATCATATGAAAATGATTTTGTAAACCTTATTTTTACAACCTAAAATGTGTATGATCAACATCCTACAAAGGGAGGTCGTGTTGATTTAACAAACTCCACTTAGGGAACAAAATATTATAGATGATCAAAATCCGTCATCATAGAGTGGCACTAAAACCTTATCCTAAACTCAACCTATAGAGGGGATCACACTCAAGTGATATAGATGCAATTCAAAACATTACCATTGATGAAATGGTCTAAGGGAACATAATAACCTATACTGGTCTAATCTATTTTATCATTGTGACACAAGAGCTTTTTATGAGGGTACACGATGTATACCTTGTGGTTCATGGCATGTCTATCTATTCACGTACCTTTCGAAGTAGAAGATATTCACATGTCATGTATCCTCCATATACATGATGTGTATAAGGAGAACACGTTGTGTAGATAAACATGGTATATTGTCCATGTGACCTAGCCATGTCAGTGAACCAAGATCATGTCCGTGTAAAGGACCATGTACACTATTCCGTGTTTATGTAAAAGTAAATGGTGGGGATTCTGGTCGTTTACTTATAAACACATCCATGTACTCTATGAATTATAGATTGAGTCACACGAAAGGGTTCACACGACAAGTGCATTGGTTAAGACACCATATGTTCCTTAATATTGGAAGAAATCAAAGAAATACAACTATAAATGACCACACAATGTGTAGATCCATATTATGTGTCATTTATCATAGAACATTGTAGAATTTCAGATCATATGCTCACTCCATCAAAAAAGTCTCCTCCCATCTATCCAGAATCCATTTTTCGAGTTAATCAATATCTAATCATTTTAGACCATTACCATCATCGAACAAAAAAATCCACTATAAATTCTATTTGGTAAATTAATATTCATGTCGTTCTTTATTGGTAAACAAAGAACATGAAACCGGGTACCCAAAATCTGTTGATTTATTACTGATTTCGTCTTCATACCGAAATCTGGTCATTTTGATCCAAAATATACTATTATGGATCATTGTGAATTGAAATGAGCGCGAAAAAATCGATTGATAAGTATATAGTGATCCACTTCCCAATGAAGAACACAAAATGTGAATGATGAATTGGGGGATAAAAGCATAATAGGAATCAGAATAATATACATCAATTGTTGTTTTTGTCAAAATCAGTTCGTTTCTTTGATAATAACAATGACGAAACCAGTATTTATATGGCGATTATCCTAAAATCCAATTAATCTAACCCATCCCATGATAAAACTAGATCCTGGATCAATATTTTCGTTGACTGAATAACATTAATTAATTAAGTCAATACCATGGAATAAATCTAGTCCAACAAACACAAAATATTGAATTTTAACTGATCATTGACAAAAAATGGTAATGTTGAATATGTTGACAAGATCCTCCAACTACATTGGCACAATGATCCTTGATCTAATCTCAATCAATGGTCAGTTTCCATGAATTATATCCTCCAATGACTCATATGTCTCTAGGGTATATCAACCAACCCATAGACAATTTTTATTACAATTCATTTCATGAAAAAGTAGGTCCCTAGGTTGAATTAAATAAAATAAATTCATAGGATAATTTATTTTTTTTAATTTAATTCATGGGAGAACGTTTTAAAAAAACACAGACACCAGGAAATACTTTTTCACATTTAGGCTAAAACCCACATACTGAACTCAATGATACTCTTATATTTCAAACTCAGGCCTTTTTTGGTAGTTATTGCACTTTTTTAGGAAAGTTACTTATGTGTGTTGTTTTATATTTTTAATATATTTCGAACACTAATTCGATGAACACCGAACCTCAAAAGTTTACACTATCTTGATAATTTGTCTAGAAATTTATCTATATAAGCAAAACACATCGAAAATAAGAGATTTTACACTTATTAATTTTATTCATAAAATAGAGATTTTGAATTATAATACTGGAGTGAAGTTCATATTATTAACCAGGGTAAAAATATGTGATTATAGTATAATAACATAATTGAACAACATATGATCATATGGTATAATCAATATACATAAGAAAAATATTTCCAAAAAATCATAGTTAAGAAATCATTGAATAATCCCTAAAATGATATTACACATTATTTAAAAGATATATTTAATAAATATGATCTATGGTATAATAAAATGTTACTGAGAATAATCATAAAATAGTGAAATATATTTCAAATATTAAACTAACATAAGTATAGAATCCATATTTCTAAGATTCCCACTATGACATTCATCACGTAGTAAGCTCGGACTAACCATCTCGGTACCAAATTATGGTGAGGATATTCTTCGCATATAACATTTGTATTGGGATATAAACTCTCTTATATCTAATTTAATTTTGATGAATCCTCATTTTTCTTCATTTGGATAGGGATTGATTCTCACATATAACTTTTAGTTTGGGATAAATCCTCTTGTTCACACTTTTTATGGGATAAATAGTCTCATGTACCCTTTTGAACTCATGAGACAAAAACATCATATAATTTATTAGAGGGGGACAATTTAACCCAATGATCATTAGCCATAAATATTTGTTCCATAACAATATCATATAATACACTAAAATATGCACAGAAAGAAATTTTACATCATATATTATTCAAAATAAAAGAATTAATAAAAAATATTAATTCAATAAATAATTATCATAAGATAAACCTGTAGGAGATAAATGGTTATACAATGAACTAAATTAACATTATATGTAAATACCATTCCATGGATATAATATAGAACATGTTATTTAAACAATATATATAATGGCTAAAAGGATAATAAAATAATTTCCTTAGTAAATCCATATCTGGAATCTTATAGAAGACCACTGAATCATGGAATCAAATATAGGTAATTCATAGAGGAAATACATTGAAAAGAATTCCTTTTATAAACATTCAATGACTTGGTATAAAAATTAAAATATTGGAAAATAATCATGGTAGAAAATAATATTCACAATCCTCTAAATAATAATGGTGGAAAATATAATTTTACGAATTTCCTTGATCAAGAACAAGTTGTATCAAAGTAAAATGACTTAGATGAAAAACGTTTTTTGGAGTCTATTAATAATATAATTTGAATGAAAATTATCCATAATCAGTAGATATAATTTTATATGAAAGTTAAATACATATATTATTAAAATAATATATCTTGGATTCACTAAACTGTTTGGATGAAATTTTCATATAAAATGTATAATATTTTAGAAAGATACATTCACATGAAAAGGTCAAACTTTTTTTTTGTCAAAAATGAAACATATGGAAAACATTAATTTATTTATTAAAACTAGATGTTGTTGAATATAATTTTTTTAAAATTTTAAAATAGATCATATTTTTCCAACAAAAAATTTTGTTTTTAGCAACACAATTATTCCTTTTAAAACACTTTTTTTATTCTGAAAACCAAATTGATTTATATGAATATAAAACATCAGAGTTAAAATAATGTAGTGAAAATACAAATGCCACAAATTATATATAGAGGATATTAAATTTTTTTAATATAATAATTACATTATATTAAAATTACCTTTATGGGTTATCATATTTTAGAGGTCTCCATATTAAATTTTGTTTTGATTTACAGTCTTCACAACATGATATATACTCAATTAAAAATAATTAAATGAGATAGTTAGGAATTGAACTTGAAATATGATGATGGTTATTATTTCATGGTACAAAATCTTAATTATTAAATCTTTAACACAAATTTAAATAAATTAGGGGAATAATAAAAACGTGTATCAAATAGAGGAATTTGAAGTGAACAACACATACCTTGGACATAACATTTTCTACACAGGAACCAGAAATATACAATAATTATAGTAAGATTAATAATTTCACAAATAAGATATTTATTTATAAATATATGAATTTTTACTCCCCATTAATAATCATTCCACATATATATACGAACTAATTTTTACATATTTTATTGCATTAAGAATTATTAGTTTTAATTTTTTACACTAGTTTCAAATCGGTGGTGTCAATATTTTGTCTTATTCCAATTTTAATGTGTCACAAATAATTAATGATATTAAAATAGATTATCGATAACTTTTTTTAAATTTAAAATATTCTTTGGTGATAAAATTTTCCATTAACATTGTAGAGAAAATCTAAAAAAGGCATTTTCTTGTAGTAGTGAACCTACAATGTGTGTAATCATAATTAATGAGTAAAATATATATGTATACATTCCAGAACCAAAAAAATATTATTTATATATTTATATCATATTATACTATTAATTATATTTTTATTATCATATGTTGTATAAATATATTGCATTATTCAATTATAAGTTCAAACTTACCCAAAGATGAATACATCGTGATTAATTGATGATTAATAGGTGATTAAGTTAAAATATAATGATAATTTTAGAATAATGATATCCTAATTTTTTTATTACATTATCATATTAGATATGAAATTTAGTGTAATATGAAGTCATGTTATATGAATCAAATTCATAGTATGAATATACTGTTTTCCTCTTAGATCACCTATTTAAGATGAATAATTTTATGATGACCATTTACCTTTCATATCAAAATGATAGATTTTAAATTATCATTACAATATTCAAATTAATATAATAGATATTATATTTATGCATTTAATAAAATATTTATTTCCATACATGGTATGTGGTTGTGAAATTAAAAACATGAACTGATCATTCCATTGTAATAGTATTCCATAAGTACACATGTAATATAATTTCTTTTTTTCATTTATTGGATGAAAATGAGTAACATGGTTTTTCATTTAAGAATCTATAATATTTCAGAAATATATAATTACATCACTATTAACAACTTCCTTGTAGTTTGGTATATGAAAATGAAAATTGACATGATGTGGAGGTGGTAATCCACAAAACACACAATTCACATTTTTATTTTACTTAATTTAATAGTTGATGGTGGTTAATAATTTTACCACATTGTAATAACAAAAATATATAATAATGATGCTAATTATATATTTTTAATATGGTGATGTTAAATTTTAGGATTTGTAAAGTTTCATAAATACAAAAAATAATGGAAGATTGGTTGGAAACGTATACATCACTTATTTTTTACCCATTTAAAAGTTTATTATGCCATTATGGGATGAAATATTGATAATACCAACAACTGAATAATTTTTTAAATGTTTTTAGGGTATAATTGGGATGGTTTTGGGCCAAAATAATGTTATTTGTGAGGGAGGGGATGTTAGGAGGCTAGATCCACTTTTAATGTTAAATGTTATGACTTATTTGTATTTTAAAAAGTATTTTGAACGATTAGAATTCACACTAATGGAATATGGATAAAACATTATAATTATTTGATATAAAAAATATAACGTATAAAAATTCCTTACAAGTAATTCTAAAAAAAATTAATCATGTTTTTGGTCTTCAATTATTTGATTATTTCGTTTTAACATTTTTTAAGGGTAACTACATTTTACTTATGTTGATGTTCCATTTATTAAAAAATGACCCTTATTATTTTTTTCAGACCTACATATTGAAGAAAATATATATTTGGTTAAATTTATAATGGTGATAAAAATTAAATTTTATATAAATTATGTTTATTTTATTAAATATATTTTTCAAAAAAATATAACTTTAATTATAAAATGTAAAATATGGGTTACTAAATTAAAACAATCAGTGTAAAAATTTATATTTATATTATAATATATATATATATATATATATATTATAAATAAGATTCCATAATTTCCTATTATTTATTATATAATATTAATTTCTTAAAATTTTAGACATACCTCAAATATATATTCTTCAATAGTAATTTTAAAAAAAAATTATAATATAAATTTTGATGTTTTTAATTCCATTTTAATTATGGTTCAAGAATATAAAATAAGAACAAGTGAAGAACAATAATTTGATGATTTATATAGCACATAAAAAATTTATAATAAACTCAAATACCATTTATAAATATCAATCACTACTGAAAGAATCTTTTGTTATAAAAAATTAATATCTATTATGTTATCAAACTCACTACATATGGTAAAATATGAAAACTCATCATTTTTTATCATAGTAATAATATACCATTATTCTCATCGATTCATATATTTCCCCTTAATAATTAATAAAACACCATTTTTTAGATACATAATGTGATCATATTTATCCTTGTGATCTTATTTCAACGTAACACATAATCCATAATTATTAAAATAATAACAAAAAGAATATAGGGATACATAAAGAAAAACTCCCCTCGATTATTTTTTCTCTAATGGAACAATATTTTCATCCTCGGATATATTCATATCCCATATGTCAGACATGGTTAATATAATAACACTTAATTTCTTAATTATAAAATATTAAGATTATTTTTCACAAATATCGTAACCTAATCGATTTATGTAACATAGAAATAAAGCTTTCCTTATACTCAGAAAAGAAAATATGATCAACCAATGCTTATACTATAAGAGTGTCTACGTAGGTATATAGTTGGGACTATGTGTTGTGAACCTTCTCAAAGTTGGGTTAATAACCAACACACCCTCTTCGATATTATTCCCCTTATATAAATCACTTTGAGATCCCATATAAAATTATTAGTGTCCATATAGATATGTGGATTCATGGAAAACAATTGATCATATACATTACAAAAAAACAGAATGTTATCCTATACAGTAAAAAATATATTAAACATATCCATATGACTTTAACATAATTTCTCTTATATTAATCCATAGAATATTTCCCATACGGATATAAAATGATTTTAAAACATTTTAAATTATAAATAAAATTATCTTATAATCCTTTGATGGAATTTATAACAACTATATTATCCTAAACATATTTTATCCACAAATATAATGTTATCTAATCCCTAATATGATACCACATATGATTTCCCTTGCATTTTCATCCAAAACATACATGAGAAAAATTTATAATATTATATTAAAAATCATTCAGAAAATATTTTATTCTTATTTTTTTAGATAATAAGGATTAAAAATATCAATATAATAGTACATTAGAGAACCATATATCAATATAAATGGATGATGTCATTTACTTTTTTGGGTAAACATAATCAATATCAATCGAATATATGAAGTTTACATAACATGACCTTATATCTATATAAACAAAAAAACATAAGATATATTGTGCAGTCCATGTATAATGTAAAATATCATGACATGAAACACCATATGAATCAAAATAGTGGGTAAAAAAACATAATCTATGATAGCATGACATAGTAATGACAGAAAACTTAATATGGTTAAACATATTTCAAATAAGAAAAAAACATAATCATAGAAACCAAATAACTAGTATAAAAACCATGGAATTTATTAAAAATACTTCTTGGTTTTATTACTAATATACGTTCTTGTTCTTGGAATAATAATTTTCCATACCCATCGGTTTAGATAAAACATTCCTCATACCCCTTTAGATTGGGAGAAATCATTTATAGTTCCCTCTATAATGGGATAAATAATTTTTGTACCATGTTTTGGGATAAATAATATAAATTACCCATTTTTTCTAATAAATCAAACTATATACACAATCATGCTCATAAAGCATAAAAATAAACCAATTCAATAGAGGGTGATATTGGACCCCACCTATCATCATCCAGACGTATGTGTACCACACGAAATTAATCATAATATCATAAATAATCCAATGAAATATAATGTGTTTAATTAAATTTTAAAAATAAAAAAACCTCAGTAAGAAATTTATTATTCCATCAATAATGAAAACATGATATACCAATTTAAAAGAAATTGGTATCAAATGGAATCAAGTGGAATTATTATTAAATAAAATTCAATAAAAATAATGTACTAAATTGAATTTATATTATTTGGATAATAATTATATTTTTAATATAATAATATTTCAAATAAATAGATATAAGAAATATAACTAAACACCCTTCAATGAAGGAATTAAAAATTCGATATTCACAATGGAATTTGAATAGAAGAAGAATCAAACTAATAAAAATTTATATACTATGTAAGAGAGATGAATTAACTGAAAATTCCCAAGATAGAAAACATAAATCATTATCCATTAGGATAAATATGGTAGAATTTATCATTTTAAGAGTATCTATGATAACAAATGTGATGTATCAATGTATAATGACTTATATCCAAAAAAATTGGAGTTAATAAAATAAAAACATGAAATATCAATGAAATTTTAATATAAATTTAATTTATAATTTTTATAAAGATATCAATTATATAATATCTTCAATTAATAATTATAATGTGGGTAAAATAGTTTATTATGAAAAATAATTATAGAGGAAATATATTCTTGCATTTAAATTTCATAAAAAGTTCATAATTATTTTAAAAAACAACCCACATAAAAACCATAAATTTATTTTATTTTTAATAATTAATTTAATATAATTAGTGTTTAAAATTATACTTCTTTATCAGATAAATATTATTATGGTTTAGCCAAAAAATGTGGATTTTACAATAAAATTATTTCAATTTTCAACACACAAATGTCTCAAAACCATATATCATTAAATGATCATTAATTTTAATATTTAAAATAAGGAAATAAAAAGAAAATCTAAAATAGGTAAAATATAGTCGAATAAAATTATTTTGAAGTTATAATTAATTAATATACAAAATCCCAAAATTGGTTATCATATTTGACACGAGTATATTTTAAATTGATATTTTGATTAAATCCTTACATCTTTAGGGAAATTCAAATTTAACCATTGATCGAATGAGATATATTGAAAATTATCATTAAATATCATGAATATAGAAAAAATAATTACACAAAATATTTTTTATATATCATAAACTCCACTTAATATATTTTTTATATATTTCAAAACAAGTCTCAAAGAGAGGAATTCGAGTGGAAAAAACCTATCGTTGTGCCTAATTTATTATACCCATCCACAAAACATCATAAATAATTAATAAAATATAATTAAATAATACGTAAGGTCCAAATTGTTAACTATAAGAATTTATACTCCAAATAATTAGTCAATAATTATATATATATTTATATATAATAGTCATCTTTTAGAATTTTTCACACATCTGACATTTTACATTTTTACGCTGTATAATTTCATTATAAGATTAGTGATAGTAATTTTAGTTATATAAATTTTAATCTATCCCAAAACACTAATGTTACAATATTTTTTTAATTAATGTTATTTATTATGTTTATATTTTATATGTCATGCATAATTTAGTCTTTATATTACAAGATTTTATCGACAACAATAATTTTCGGGTGTTTTTTCTCTTCTAAAGGGTGTTTTAGTAATTATTGATTTAAATTTAGTTTTATCATCTACAAAAATATATCCATAAATATATCATTATATATTAGTAAAATGGTTATCATAACCATCAATAAAATAATTTCATAGCATTGTTCATGTCGATGGTCAAACTGTACCAACCATGAACTTACCTTGAATAATGGATGTTTTCATTGTGGAAAAGTATAATTTTCTTTAAAATAGTATCAAAAGAATATCATTTGGTGTCTATTGGTGTTATATATCAGAACTTAAATTAAATTATACAATAAGTGATGGATACACCTAAATTTTATACAATGAAAAAAATTCTTGTTAGATTACATGCTTTAAATAATTAATTTAATAATGATGGTTTATCATTCATATAATTATGAAGATTATTAAATTTAAATTAACATAATAATATCAATATAATATAAATAATATATTTTTTTAAAACAATTATCTTGACCATGTATATAGGGATGTTATGAAATGAAAAAGGGATTTAACGTTACATTTTAGTGGTAGTACAGATATATGTATGGATGATTATTTCATTGTCCATAGAACATATAAAATGAGTAAAATTGGTTATAATTTAATATTATAAAATATTTTATAATTATTTTTATTTATATATTAACTTCCATATAATTAACATTAGTGTATGTTGTATATGGAAAAGGAATCACACTGTGTCATAGAGGTAGTACTCTGCACAATCCACAATTCATGTTTTCTACGGAATAAGGGATGTAGAATTATGCTTATAAAATCATTGTAATAACATAATAGTATAATAATTATGATATTTTGGGAATATAATATGATGAAATAAAATTTTAGAAAAGGTAATGGAACATAATTAAATATAGAAAATAATGAGTGTTTAGAAACATATACCTATGTACTTGGATTGTATCCTTTGAAACATTGGTTAATCTTTTTTGGGATGGTCCTGTGATATTAAAGGCACCAAATTTTGGTGTCATGGAGTGTGTATGAGTGTACTGGGATGTATTTTTGATTTATTTATGTGCAATTTTCCTGAGGGGAAATGATGGGATGAGGCCCTCATTTATAAGATAAGAAGGATGACGTCATTATAAATACCCAAATGTTTTAAATAATGGTAAGTCACTATAGATGAATGTATCTCAAATCATGATAAATATTTGGGAGAAATGTCAAATTGTCAATAAATTCATATGTAAAAAAATCAAACACATGTATTAATCAATTTTATCATATCTTCTATTTGATCAATTACATTTACAATTTGTTTTTATAATGGTAACCAGTTTTTACCAAGGGTAAATTATCCTCTATGGACAAAACATGTTAAACCTATTATATAACATGGAAATTCAAATTCCAATTTCAAAATACATTTTGTTTTAATTTATTTATAAAATTGATTGATAATATTTTAAAAATATTACATGTACAATATAATAAATAAAAAATTTGAAAAAAACATAAAATTCAAAAATTTAAAATATTTGTTTTAAAAAAATAATTTTTTTTGAAAAATTTTATATTCACATATAAATTATAAATTATTTCTTATAAATAGGTTTCCATAATTTAAAATTCATAATTATGAACATGTAATTTCATAAATTTCATGATATCTCTAAAAATAATTATTTTATAATATTCTCCAAAATTTTAATATTTTTTGAGAAATAAAAAAAATTACAAGTAATATAATATTGAAATTGAGAATAAAAAAAGATTTATGAATGGTTAAATTAAAATTTTATTATATTAAAATTATGTTATAAATAATAGTTCAATATATTTTATAAAACCACTTTTCATTCAAATGAATTTACTTCGTAATCATAATGTTTTTTATTCATATATTATATATTTTATAATATAATTGAATATTGATAAATTAATTTCTATATATAATTTTCTTCTATTAAGGAGAATAATTTAATGTGATAAAATTTATTCAATACTGTAAAATACAATACATTTAATATGGTGTCTCTTCAAAAGAAATCATTTCAAAAATGTCAAACAAAGAAATTAAGAATATATATTTAATTTATTTTCTTTTTATCAATATTTATTATATTTATTAAATTATTCATATAATTATAATATTTCATGGTTTTTTTGTCTTTTGTTGCATTTGAAACAGGTTATTAAAGATAGTATTAATTAAAAATATCAAAAATCATTATTCATTACATGACTTTTGGAAAAATAAAATTATATTGGAAAAACATATGGTGCATAATTTTAATTCCTTAGGAACAAATCCCTTGATATTCAATATGTGATTCCCAAAAAATTGATGAAATTAACTAATTGGACATAAAAACTAAAGAATTTCATAAATAATCATAAAAAATTTATGACTATGATATAATAAGAAAAACAACAGATGAATTAATTTTGACTTGGTGAGTCACATTATAAAATTTATATAATTAAACAATAAATTAATTGGGCAAATAATTGAAGATATCCAATAATGTAATAAAATAGATTGACAAAGGGATATTAATAGTGGATAAAATATAGTAAGAAACTAGGAATCCTCATTAATTAAAAAATAATATTAAAATAAATAAATAAGTAATTTTAATTTAATTATTCTAAGGTCATGTGTCATCATGTTACAATACTGATCACCATGTTATAATAATGTATACTCTCCTACATTCCATGAAATCCTCAATTCATGGTGTGCCACAACAATCCCATGTTGAATTAGGAATCGAACACTAAAACACATCCAAGTGTGTCCCCCATGTTTCAATGCACAATGTTCCTCCAATACAAATTCCAATACATGAAACCATTATCTTGGTGCACTCCACTATCAACCCCCAATACATAAATAATGGTTATATCCTCACTAACATTACATGTAATATTTTTTAAACTCTAAATACATAATGGTATCTTATGTAAGAGTTAAATATGTAAGGTTTTTAATTTATATGTTACACGAATATATAGTTTGTGGAACCACTACTATGGTTTAAACCATATATTCCTTTAAAAATAAAAGACAAAATTATGTATGTTTTTAGAAAAAACATATGTTTCAATAGCATTGTGTGAAACTGGTATTAAAATCATGAACTCTATATAAAATAGGGTTTAGAATAAAAATTTCATATTTTATGAGTATTATTCATTGAGTGACAAAATTCCCCACATTTTATTTATTATACACCTTAGAAAATAGAAAAAGGAATTACATAAACATTAATGAAAATAATACAATATATTCATCATTACATTACGGTTACCTCTCCCATAGAGTGATCCCCATTCTCATATAATATACCCATATGTTTGAGGAGTATACTATTATACATCCCCTAACATAGCATGAAATTCTAGTTCATGGTGTGAAACTCAACCAACTCTTAATATCATCATGTAAACCCCATGAAAAATTCGTTCCATAGTAAAGGACACCCCCATCAGGATATAGTGAATTTATATTCTCATGAAGGAACCCATCATAGTGTTATTAATACCTATCATGGAATGATGTACCATTTATAAATAATTTATAACCACCCATCTCAAATTATAACCATCAAACAAAGGATAATTATAAATAATGTAACAAAGTTCCCCAACCAAGTCCTAAAATTTTTATAATGATGAAAAATACACAAGGATATGATAAATTTTAAATAGGATTATAGCATGACATGTTCTGGGGTAAAACCTGTGGATAGATAGTCACTATGAAATGTTTAGTTCATATATGTAAAAAAAATTCATCCACCTCTACAAAAATATTATTGAGTCATAAAAAAAATCCCTTCTTTATATCAAATCTATTATACCTTGGATTAGAATGTTACATAGTTCTTGGTTAAATATATGTTTTATGCATTATGAAACATGAAAATGGGGATAACTTTTATTTTAATTTTAATGAAATTTTCCAATTTCTCCAATTCAATTAAGATTCATTAAAATTTATTATTCTTATGAAACAATTACAATGTTCATTGATAGTCATTCAACCACTTTTTTATATACTTATTCCTAAAATTATATATTTCATGGCGTTGTGGCCTTCCCTATTTTCTCAACCAAATCACAATTTTTTTGGTATGTATGATTAAATTCGGTGGGATTTTAATTTCATTGTTAATATTATATAAACTTAACGTAATCAATAATTCAATACAAAATAAAATGAATTTATTAAAGAAACTAATATTTAGGAAATATTAAAAGGAGTTCATATTATAATTAAAAATGTAAAATAGGTAATAAAATTAGGTATCAAAATACCAGTAGATTACAAGAATACATTCTATTAATATAATTAATTAGTCAACAGAATAAAAAATCAAAAATTATCCTTATTAAGGCCTTACAAATAAAAATTATAATCTTAAATTTTTTTTAAATAACTCCATTAATGAGAAAACCTCTATCTATAAAATTTAATTTTAACATAATCTATGCTTAGACAACATGGTATGTGTCTTCCCACTCAAAAAATAAATAAATTATCACATAGGGCATAACATTTTATCATAATACCTATTTAACATCCATGTTTAGAAGTTGAATCAACCTTCACAGATGAATATTTTTATAAAATCACATTGTCAAATTTAAAATGACATATTATTCCACAATATATAGTTATATCACTTTTATAAAATTTAATTGTAATTAATTAATAATTATCTCAATTATTTGGTAAATCTATAAATAATATGTCAACATTACATATACATTAATTCTTTATTGAATATAAAAATATTAATTAAAATCTATTACATAAATAATATGGGTTTTAGAATCATTTATTAATTTCACTAATTTTCATTTACCAATGGGAATTCAATAGTACTATATTTAAAAATTTATTTTAAAATAATCTTCCTTATTTATTATAAAAATAATATATGGATAAATAAAATTTTTATATTATCTCTTTAATAATAAAAAATCCTAGAATATTTAATATGAATTCATATTCTATGAATGTTATTTCAAATACTTCATTGTTAAATATTTTTGTTATTTGAAGAGTAACAGAAAAACTATTATTTAATCGAAACAAGGAACAAAAAAGTATAACTACATACTATATTTACAAAAAAATATAAAATTTAATTATTCTACACTCCAGAGATCTTATTCAAACTAATTATGGTATTTTATTTTAAAAAAATAATATAATAAAAATAATTAATATATAATATATTCTTAAAATAAATAATTTTCTCTTATGTCTTTAACATAATATGTATTTTATATTTTTCCATGTTAATTTTTCTTTTTTATAGCAAATATTTAATGTCATCTCTCTTAAAATGATCTGTATCGATATAATATATTTTTATTTTGAATATTATTTTATATAGATTTATTCAATTAAACGGTCTCTCAATGAGTATTCATCACATGGAATTTTTTTAGATTTTATCTATGAATTTATTCTATTCCAATATAGATTATATGATTAGTATAAAAATTATCCTTAAAAGTTGTATGTTAAAAAATTAATCGAAATTTTAAGTATATATTTTTAAAATCATTATTTTGAGAACCTCATTAATTATATATATGTTTCAGTAAATCCAAAATTTTCTATAAAATAGGATAATATTAAATCATTTAATAAATAATAATATCAATGGATAGACTAAAAAAATAATCATGAGTTTTGTGTCATTAGGAATCGAGTAATTTATAAGGACCAAGATAAAAAAAGTTATTAAAATAATATTTAAAACAATCCATATTTTTTTTTAACATTATACCATTTGCACCTAATAATATTCTAAATTGAAGTATAAAATGTTGAACATAATTTAATCGTGCACTTAGACACTCGTTATTGGAATAATAATAGTATGTTTGCATATCAAGCATGAATTATCAAAAAAAACATTAGTTACTACATGATATAATTATTTATTGGATATCTAATGACCCTAATACAAACAAAAGTATTCAATATAAATTATAATTAATAATAAAGGATTATATGAAATCATAATGAAATATGTCAAATTATCATGAAATATAATATGGAAATATTTAAAATAATATATTATCATAAAACATGTGAAATTAATTTATTCATAATTATTGATATTTGGACATCAATAAATATATCCTTAAAACCAATAATGACAAGGCTACCATCCATTATCATGGTATAATGTTGGAATCACATGGATATCATTCTCCACAATGTTAGGGTATTATAATTTTTCACTTTAATATTATAAATATAAATAAAATAACATCCAATTAATTTGGGTGGGGTGGATATTTAATTTTAGGATCATCTTTAACATATACTTGATGCATTTAAAATACTTAAATTACATATATGGACACATAATTTTGCACATTCATATAATTGTAATAATAATAATAGTTAGTTTGGAATCATTTTCTAATAACAATCTATAAATTTATGCTAGAATTATAAAGGACCTCAATCACACCATGTTGTATGATATAAGTTGTAAAACCACAATGAGGCCCTAATCAAAACTATAATAAAACTATTATATAGACATATCAATAGTATAAAAATTATAAATAAAATCAAAATCTATAAAACATAACATCATAATACTGGTATTGATCCATAAAGGAAGTATAACCATCATAAAAAATATAAATCTTACTATAAAAATGATTCATTTATTAAATATTAGTAAATATATATATATATAACCCTATGACATGATCATGTTATTTTAATGAAAAATTGAATAATATAAATAACTAGATCGACTATAATAATAGTATTTATCTAAATTATGAAATTTACTTACATCACTATTGATCTAATATAGCTGAATCACGTGTATCAAGGAACTTCCCTGTGAATATATATAACCCATAAGAATTTTAAATCCATCGAGCTGCATATACATGGTTTAAGTGGAAAAATCAATTAGTCACTTCTTACATGACACTATGATAATATATTATATATTTCCATGAATGTTTAATATTTTATGAGAAAAGAAAAATAAAACATATATCACTCAACTCACATCATCACATTCCTACAAATACAA
Organism: Viscum album; assembly: GCA_963277665.1. NCBI lineage: Eukaryota > Viridiplantae > Streptophyta > Magnoliopsida > Santalales > Viscaceae > Viscum > Viscum album. The sequence continues at coordinate 1,184,108,712 of OY728159.1, forward strand.
AATAATTATTTTAAATACATTTTATTCATATACTATAATTTGGATGTCAATCAATGATATGTAGTTGTACGACCTCACACAAAGTTATTCAATGATACAAAAAAATATTTATCCACTGTATAATGGAACATGTATATATATAACCTATATATGGAATTATTACATTGATATAATCCCCAAAACAATGGGTCAAAATATATATGTCCTCCAAATAAACATTATAATAATGAAAAATTATTATCCATATTTATGAATATTTCATTTCATCATGAATGCAATGTGAATATCCGTCCCTAAAATATATCCCTCTAGTTAAAAAACTCTTCTAACTCGTTGTTTCTACAGTGTGTAGTCCATTATATGGTGGGGATACGTATAAATTGTTACATGTTGTAATAATCCTCCAAATATATGGTAAATATTCTGATGTATGAACCATGGTGTGGAGCTAATATTGTTGTGGATAAGGTTTTACTAAACCCATTGAATACCATCACAGAGGAAGAATTATCATACTTGTATATGAACCTATGAGTATCTATAAAATCTATGATTACATGAGTGGGTAAAATCAGATATTAATATACTCATACTGACCTTCATGGAAAAGTAATATAATTAAATTTTGATTTATATATATATATTGAATAAAAAAAAATACTTTAGAAAATAAAAGTAATTCTCACATAGCATCATGATGCCTAATGTCACAACTATAAGATACAATATGGTCAATCAACATGCATCATGTATGCATATGTATTGACTAACAAGCACTATGCTACGAATTATAATCATAACCCCTACATTATTTATATCTTTGAACATGACGTGGATCTGAAGAAATCCAATGATATACAAGAATAATAAATGATAATCTCTTGAATATAAATAAGATCTAAAACAAAAATATGAATTCATATACTAAATATATTGAGACAAATTATCATCTAAAAAAAATTATAATATCCTACCCATGATTGGTATAACATCATGGCCATAGAGTACTACATTTCTGAACATCCAATGTTCCATATTCATCTCATTTTATTTCAAGGATCTGTTCATAAGGCCTTTTTCCCCATATCCAAAATTTAGATAAACAATCTGATAAGTTATTTATTGTGAGTCTACCAGATTCAATACACATTAGAATCTTTATTATGATTTAAAATTGATATATTATGTGATTAATGATTATAAAAAATTAAATATCGATCACTCAATCAAATTGAGCTCAATTTAACTAATAAAATCATGTATCCCACTACGCTTAATTAATCATTATATATTATCAATTTAAGACCAATATTATCAATAAAATAATTTATTAATGTTGAAAACCCTCTAATTTATCCATTCCCACTCTAATAGAGTATCATAAATCAGTCATTTCTAATTATTGATGCTAAATTTCAGTGAATGTGTTTGAAATATCCCTTAAAAACCTAATAGATACCATTAATAGCATAATGTCTATCCCAACATTATAGATTCAAAAATTTGTTCCTAATACAGGAATACAAACTATAAGTAAAACATATGATACATAAAATTGATAACAAATTATAGAAAATTAATGTTACCACTTTCCTTGTTCCAATAAGTGTTAGTCCCTCAAATATTCTAACGTGATTTAACATATATATAATTTAAAATATACATTTAAATAAATAAAATAAGTATTTATAATGAAGTAATTAAGCAAACTACATGTGTGAATCACTGATTCACCAATACACACTTTTTTATTTAAATATAATGTCATTATATTTTGTATTATAGTATATATAATATCTTTTGAATATGTATAAGTTAATTTCATTAATGTATTTTAATTAAATTCATGTAATTTGTACTCTTGATATCATCTTATGTTAAGAGGTTATTGATTATATTGACAATAAATTAATTATTGTCATTACGAATCACATTATCTCTATCAAGATTAAGGATATTATAATATTTTAAGGAACAAATATTCATGTCTTTAAGGGATTAATGATGTCACATGGACTCCCTCCGGTCATTATTATTTTTATTGTGGTGTCAACCAGTTTCAATAAACATGAAATTGAAAAAACAATATTGAATGTTTTCCTCAAGATTATGTAGATTTATAAACATCATTAAAATTGTAATTATCAATCACCATCATTGAAGTAGTTAAATAATGAGATATGATGTTGAATCGGTTATGAAACATGTAAAAAATGAAAAAACATTATCAAGTTAAAGTAAAAGTAATGGTGGTGAACATATAAATCTTGTGTATAATAGTTGAAGATGACTGATTAATGAATAATAAATTAACTTTTTACATGTTCAAAATAACGTATGTTATCTTATACATGTTATGGAGAAATTTATGAACTCTCACTAGTTTTTAATAGTATTTATAATACTATTTGTGATGTTCATTAAAATACATGAACATCTAAGGATGAGGGACTGAAATAAAAAAAGTGTAGGGGAATGGATCAGTGGATAATATTTTTTTCAATTTCACCCAACACAAATGGGATTTTATGACCTATTAATATATGAATCAGTAAAATATAATCATATGGCCTCTGTAATAAATGTAAAAAATAAATGAGAAAGTGATATAAAAATGATTACATGTTTCTTCATTATTTTTTATAAACTACTCCTTCACCGTATTGCATAGTAACTAAAACTATAAATGTTTCACTATAATAAATACGAATTTCAAGAATAAATCATGAAATTATATTCCCACTACAATTTTCCAGATTCTCCCACGACATAAAAGATTCATTCCACTGAAACATGAATATTGAAAGAATAATTAATATGATCTATATAATGATTTAATTTCAACAGTAATATAATATAACTACAATTATTCATGAGCCACAAAAATATTCAATCAATTATTAATCAAAGTTCATATAATATGACATAGAACAATAACTCAATTCTAAAAATTAAATCTAAATTATATAGTTTACAAGATTAAATTAATATATGTCTGTTCTTTTGATCTTTTTGCACAAAACTCCCCTCTTATAATTTTTTTGAAAATATTCTCAATAGAATATCCACAAAATTTCTATATAAACACTCCCAATATTCATTAAAGTAAAAATTATATAATAAAATTAATTATTTTAATACATTTTATGATTCATATGTCTCAATAAAATTATAATAATAATAATTCTAGTTTACGCTTTGTTTTCCATATTCGATTTAGCTGGAAAACTATGACAATGATCAAATGAATATTAATCAATTTTATTAACTAAATCTCTCTAAAACAATAATTTTTATATGATTATATTATATTGATAACTCCCCAAGACCCATTCCATAATTCTATTTATATTTAATGACCATATAATAATATTTCATATATCAATGAATTTGTTAATTTAGAGAAATAAGAAAATATATTTTTACACTATAATATCTAGAAATCAAATTCATTAATTTACTAATTTCAAGAAGAACTATTGTACAACACAGTAACTAGAAATTTAGGATATTGAATATCCACACATGAAATCCTGTATGTTATATAACTAAGAAAATATTTTCATTTTTTATATGATTTCATTAATATAAAATGAATATCATTATGTGTTCTCAAAATTATTTTATACTAATTATTATTTAGTAAAATATATGTACAACAAAATAAATTTTTATTTAAAAGAGTGAATTTTTAACATATGGCATTAGTAATTATCCATTTCGAAATTATAAAAGATTAAATTAAAATTTAATATTAAATTTTATTTATTATATATATTACTATTAATTTACATCTTAATGTTACAACAAGAAAATAAAATTATGGAATATTAGATATTTCCATAGAATGGAACATTATGATTGAATTGAAGGTGTGTCTCAATTTATATGAAAAAATTTGAACAGAAGGAGTTTGTTTGTAAAAACCATATTTTCATCTCTCCTGTGATTAGAAGGTATAGACAAATTATTTGATGAAATGTCACCAAAAAGAGATTACATTTTTAAATCTCTTTCTCCAGAAGTCTAAATTATATAGTGCATTTTTATAACCATAGGAATGGTTTATCCCAACCATATAGAATAGTTTGTCTAACACTACGAAAAGTCTATATCAACATTTTTATGACTCAAAAACATTATATTATCCATGGTAATTTATTTATCATATAAAAATAATTAAAAAACTCTATACATACCTAAATGGAATTGAATGTAGCACAGAATAATTGCAAACTTCTTTAGGATATACTATATTACTTACAATGATTTCTAAACAGGATTGGTAATAAGAAAACACACAAAAACTAAAATAGGTAAATAATCTTCCCCATTTATTAATTTTTGGAAAAATCATTTAACTCTTCTAAAAACAATAAATTATTTTTATAAATAATTCAATTATTATGATAATCATCAAATCAAAAACATTCTATTATAATAATTATCTTGTAATAGAAAACCATACAAGGTAGTGATTTTTATTCAATTCCATAACTCATTTTTGAGAAATTGTGCCCATAAGGATTAAATAAACTCACCTTATACTTTCAAATTCTTTTATAACTATTATAAGTCTCACCCATTTAAAAATATTGAAATCTCTTGTTGAATATAGTATGAACATTAAAAGATTATCAATAATAATTTCCCATGATATTTGTAACTATTTACATTGATTTTCCAACATAATAGAAATACTAGTTTGGGTATTTTCTGCATGTATTCATGTGATAGTCTATGGGTGAAAATAGTGTTTTACTAATTAAAAAACAAACCCATTCTTGTAATTTTTGAAGATAGATGATATATGATTATTAGTAAGAATATATTCATAATATATTTCACTATTATTTAAAACTTACATCATGAAATAATACATGAGAACTATATGATTTGACTATAACGCACCAACCCTAGTTACCCAGAGTCGGTGAATTATTATGTATCATTTTCATGATCACAAAAGATCAATTCTTGAATGACCTATTTGTTTAGTAGCCTTGGAAGTACTAGATACATTCATATGGGTTAGATTACACCATAAAATGGAAAACTACAACAAAATTGTTTCCATAGAAAACACTAAGATCCCATAGACTATCCCTGTAGGCCAGTCATAATATACTTTTTGCATCCTAGGAAAAATAAAACGTAGAATAGGGTGATCTCAGATGCACAATGAGGATAACAATATAACATAAGCTTTCATAAATAAGCATAAACATTTTAGGCAATGTATAAAACTAAAACTAAAGAATTTTCAACATAAAATTCATCATAATATGGAAAATATAAATCAAAATAATTTCATTTGCTTACTCACATTTATATTCTACTAGTCTATTAATGACGTGAAATATTAATAGAGACTTTAATAATGATGGAATGCATAATTCCAGACTTTCAAAACCACATAGTCAAGGCCTTGTGCCAAGACTACAAATAGGATTATGTCAAGGCCATGTTCCAAGACACTAGATTGTCTCATGGGACCTACCGATGCATCGAGGATCTATATTCAGCCCCACCCATAACATACTTATTCCAATTCTTTCCTCATAAGAAAAGGTTTAACCATAATATTATCATTTATATTAAAACAAGCATTTGAAATGTCAATACTCTATCCATAAACCGTGAATGGTATAAAAATACGACATCCACAATCAAATAATAAGGAAACCTTCAATACAATATGGATGTTTTGTATCATGATAAATCATCTTCAAATAATCTTTCAATCCATTAAAGGATGTTGACATAGATGAAATCAAAACATTTTTTTGGGAAACATATCTTTCTATTTCGAAATCATTTAAAAGTCATATAATTATAAAAGAACCCATTTATTTTGAAAATATTCATATAATATTGTATGGTATTCATCGACAATGTTATAATAGCATAAAATATCATCACCCACCATATTTGTTAAAAAATATTCTTACATTAAATTCGATGAAATATTCAAAAAGTAACTTGTTTGGAAAATGACGGAAATATTCCTTTATAAAAATATTATAAAAGTAAAAAACGGGTATAAATTACTAACCAATAGTATATAAAATAGTAAGAATGTTATGAAATACATTTTTGAGAAACATAAATGTGGATGATAAAGAGGTCCCAGATGAAAATTAGTTATAAACAACCACAGATAATGAAGAGATTGTAGAATTAACCCTTAGATTTAATCTTCCTTGGTCGAGGGTAGGTTATCCTACTATATAATGGTTAAATAATTGTTTTTAAATTTTACAATAATCATATAAATTAATATGATATCATATATAATCATTGAACATTGCTTGGTTAATAGTATCTTAGTATTATCGTCGTTTCAGGTGTTAACAGATTCATTTTCATTCATAGTCTTTGTTAGGTGAGTCATATAAGTTATGGATGAGATGTATCTTTTTAAAAATCCAGAATGATATTAATTATTTAAATATTATTTTTATTCATCAAATTAAAATTAGTCTTCAATGGACATGATGGTGGATGAATCTAATCATGTTCGTGGAGACGGTTATCCGTACGTATGCACGAGCAACAATTTCATTCTTTTGATATTAAAATAATATATAATTTCATGGTATATCATATATATAGAATAATTATAATGTTATATTTATTTATATGCATCAATTACACATCATTATTATACCCATTCAAATAATAATGCATTGAATAACAATTACACCACAATGTGGATATGGTAATCCATACGTACACACGTATGGTGACATGTCATTCAAAGGATGGATAGAATAATGAATTGGGTTTAAACATATTTATAATAACATAACATTATAAATATGATACTGCAGTTATTATTTTAGAATAGAAACAACAAAGAAAAAGGAAGTGTAAGAAAAAAGTAACTTGAAAGAGATGATGAAATATTTAGCTCTTCTTCGGGTTCTTCATTTTCATTTAATCAAAAGGGCACCTTAGGTTGGGTTTCTGACTAAAGGAAGGCCTCCAGGATGAAGGGAGGACAATTGAGAGGGTATTTGGCAGGGTTTGGCCAATCCAAATGGCTTTGATGGTGTGAATTAGAGAGAAGGTGGAGTACCCTTCAATCAGAGTGTTGGGGGGATCCTTAGAAAAAGCTAGAAATATTATTTTATAATAAAACAATTTTCGGTATTAATGGCTCCAAAATGGATTATTTAAAGGATTAGGAGGGGTTGGGTCGAAAACCACTAAACCAATGGGTTTTATATAGGTTTGGTTCACTATATTAACCTTTTAATTTATATTTAACTCTTAGTTAAATTGTTTGACATTTACCATGACTCTTTGTATTTTTAAATTATTTGGTTAAAAACCATACTATATACTTCCAAGAGAACCCCAAATGGTTCTTTAATGATAAAAATATCATTATATATGTCTTTTGGATGACACATAGGTTTTTAAGAATAGAATATCAATTAATAATAAAATATTGGTTTTTAAAAACTCTTTTCTGATAAATATGACATTATTTGGTATTTTCTTTTTTTTAATTAATGACAACATTATTTGTAACACCCCAGGTAAATAAATAATATGAAATTATAGTATTTATTAATATGAGTGAATAAAATTTAAATATTAATCTAAAGTGAATGTTATGATTGATGGCGTACCCAATACGCAACAACGAGTTTCTCTGAAATCTTACACTGCAAACTAATAATAAAATAATATTATTTTAAATTGTAGTTAACGCATAGACATTGTAATGGAGGAAATGAACAAAACTAACTAAAAAATGATTATATATATTTTTTTAAATATTTTTACTTTTATCCAATAAATTGTTTAGGCTTAAAATGCGAATGAATCCAATTTTAAGCGTAAATACTCTAATATTCACTAAAATGATGATTTATTGACTTTTGATGGAGAACCCTCATTAAATATAGTTTTGGTCACTCTTAAACTATATATTGGATCAAATAAAATTATTTTTTAGAATTGGGACATCAAAATTTACTTTTTGTATGTTTTTGGTATTTTTCCGATAAAGTTCATTTTTAATGAATAATGAAAGATGTTGTATTTTAATTCAAAAAAAAAATTCAGTATAATTTGTTTATATGATCAGATTATATTTATAATTTTTTATAAAGTGTAATTAAAATATATTTTTACAATTTAATCCAATGGTGGTCATTTGAATTAATTTCACTTTGAAATATGACATAAACAAGTGTTAATCTTTTGATAGATAATGTTTCTTAAAAACACACTATTTATTTTGACAACAAGAATTAACTATAAAATTAATTAATTCAACTTAAATGTTATTATTTTGTTGAAATGGACATAATTTTTGGAATTTGGATGATCAAATATAGCTTATGATGAACTTTTGTATTTTTTCTGAAAAACATCAATTCTTAATGAATAGTAAAACCACTAAGTGGTAGTTAAAAACAGATTTATTGTTTAAATGAAATCATTCCGCTTCTATGATTTGAATTTAAAAAATCCAAAATACATGGTTTTCATTAGTAATTTAAATGTGGTTCAATGGGATGAAAATAATTGTTGGTGAATAGTATCTTTTGAGTTATATTTATCGCTATTAGAGGTAATTAGAGTAATTTAAGGTAAAAATATTGTTTTAATAATATGAAATTACCTTGAAACATGTATTACACATATTTTATGAGTCATGGACGACAAAGACAATACATGGGTCAACTTGGGGACCACATAGAGCCACTTGGCTAAGAAAATGGCATTAATAACGTTTTATTTAATGTAAAAATAAAAGTGTCACAAACATGTATTATTTTTCTAAAACAATTTTTACATGGGGTTATATAAGTTTTCATTTTGAATTTAAATATTAATTATAAAGGTAAAAATATTTTCTACATCATGGTAATTTTATTATAATTTTTAAATTAAATAAATAAATTTATTTATGACACCATGATGATGCAACGATTATCTCATTAATGAACGATTTAAATAAAATGAAAACATAAGGTAAAATATAAGACATAAACATTTCTAAAACTTATTGGATGGATGTATTTAGAACCCTTATCACCTTATCCTTGGAATATTTTTTAATGGGTCCTTTAAAATTAGAAAAACATTTCATAATAAAGTAACATTTCATGACCTTCCAAGAGTGCCCCTCCTCCGTCTTATAAAAGACCCCAACCTCTACCCCCTTACCCACACCTCTCAAGCCCTGGGATCATCCTAAACCTGCTAATATTATCTTTCCACGTCCTTCTATTCATCCTAAAAGAATTATCTTAGGTAGATAGCTTTTTAAGAAACCCTTTTGGTTCAAACCAACGTGAGTTACCCGATTTAAAGGTAATGTCTTCTCTTATGTTGTTTTGTTTTATATTGCTTCTCCTATGACTAAACTCTTTTTATTAATTTATTTTGTAACATAAAAATTATCTTCAATATACTAGGATTTTTATATGGGAATTATTTGAGCTACACTTACACACACCTCCGTCTAATGGTTAAATAACATACTGTTTCTTTGGATGGCGAGTTACTGTCTCACGGAACGATGACTGTTCAATCTTCTCCTACCACCTCTCATGGTGGCCATTATGATGGAACTATATTTATATATAATATATATTTTATATATTTACTCTTTATTCTTATGTATTTTATATTTAATACATACCATTTTGATTTTCATGTTGTGAAAATGCGATAATTTTAATTGAGGAAGTGTGGACTACTGTCCCCTCAGGTGATGTGACTTGTTCATGAAATACATGGAATGTATAAAGAATGAAATTAAGGGACATATGTGAACAATATAACACATTTATTATACAGGATTTATAATATATATATATATATATTAGTTTTAATTCCATTAATATGGCAATGAAATGAACGTGGTGTTCATGCTTACGTACGTCCTACCGTCTCCATGAATGGTTAATTTCATTGTTTTTATCCCAAAATGTTATGTAGTAGTATAAAATTAATATATACTAGATATATATGATATTTAAATCATTAATACTATTCTGGAGATGATTTACTTATAACTACATGGAAAATTCATTTGAAACAAGTTCATTTTTGACTCATGTACCGAACATCGAAAAAACGTCTGATATGAACTCTAATAATTAACTAATTATAATAACATTATAATATGTGATATGAATTTAATTAAAACATTAAATTATGTCCTTATGAAATTGTAAATTTAACAAAGTTTATTATTCCGGAATATATATAAATGAACAAGACAAGTCGGACATTAGGTAAGGGATCCGACGTCTCTTTTTTTCAAGTACTCTCATTTATGTAATTTCTTTTATGCTGCATGTTCTTATGTTGGAGGATGTTCTATTATATTCAAGTTAATGTAATTATTATTTTCATATTATTATAGAACCCCTCTTACTCTCATCAATTCATTTTACGAATTTTTATGTGGAGTTGTTAGGCTGCCAAATTTTTGTACGAGGATTTCTTATCTCACATTTAATTCTGTGATATTTCCATTGTTCGCCGCTTATTTATTGCATGTGGTGTATTCAATAATTCCAGATATTATCATGATTCTATTTATATTTATGATATTCAGAGATTCATTTGGTTTTTATTATCTTTTGTTCATACGACTGGATTTATTACAACGACGTAAAGGGTTTTTATATCACTTTTATTCACGTAAAATTCATGCTATATTTGTAACTATATATTTTTATTGGTGTATGTATTTCCAATTATTAATCCATTTGTGTAATATACAATCATTTAGGGGTAATTACATCTTAATTTTACGGTACTTCTTTCATGTGCTGTACATTTCAAGGGTTACCCAAGTCCGTAAGGGAACCTTTCACCCTCCACTTTTTAAAATACTTATTATTGTTAGGTCTTCTAATTTAAATCTTGTTCTGTTGGGATATGTTCTTATATATCCTTATTTCTAAAATATTATTTCCAAGTGATGATATAACCTTTTATCTCTCATCAACTCTTTTTGTGAAATTTTAAGAGACGCTGTTAGGTTGTCGAATTTTTGCAAGTGAACTTCTTAACCCAATTTCGATTCATTGGGTTAATCATGACATCCTTGAATATGTGTGAATGGACTATGATTGTTTTACACTTAATATCCACTTATATTTGGTTTATTATTTTGTCACACATAATTATGTAATTTATTTATCCTTAATCAAAGGATATCGTCTTTGTAAGGGACTTCATCTCAATCTCTATTAATTGAGGCATATTTTGTTCTAATACAAGACTTTCCTTTATACTCTGTATAAAAACATTTTCATTTCATTCAATGGTAATATTTTTCTATTATGAGTTTTACTAAATGAAAAAAAGGAATGTTTCTTTTAACGTATGTGGTGACAACGACATTTCCATCACCGCAAGTATTATTTGATCTTTGGCTTCCACAACAAGCCGTAATGTTTTTAAAAGAAAATAAATACCATATACTCTTTTATGTATTTTGGCATTGAAAATGGTCTTGATAATGGATTTGTTATGTCAATATATTTAAGTGATATATTTTGATTTAAATTTTTAAATGTTTTCTTTCATTTATATTTGTTTTAGGTCTTATGATTTTATAACGGTACATGGACATTTGATGGATAGCTACATGATAAACCAAATGACAGGAGGTGCTGTGAATACCAGGATGAGTGGTTACGTTATAAATTCAAATGCATTGGGTATAAAAGTTCTCCTTATGGCTATTCCATTTGGTGATATGGGTGGAAGTTGGCCATATAATTATTCCATTTAAGTTTGTTTATGTCCCAAGTAACCTTTATATGTTATGTGTTCTTTATATGGGTTTTATGGTAATATTTTGGTTAAAAAAATTATAAGTAATGATCTTTTTGTTCAGTGATGAGTAATTACTACATCATAAAGGTGATAAGTATTCCATATGATAATGTATTCATTATTTACATATTGTTTTGAAAAAACATATAGTTTTATTTCTATGTGTATCCTTTTCATGGCTTTTTATGCTCATCCCATGTTTTTGAAAAGCTTTACACATGACTTAAATATGAATAGGGTCATGGATGGGATCAAGGAAAGACATACTATCTAAAACATGGAACTATACATATTTCTTTTTATGAGATTTATTTTATGGAAACTTAGTAGAAGTGTCTACTTTGTAATTATTTGAGATGTAATAGTTATGTCCTAATTCTCAAAAACTCTAAACCTGAAAAAAATTTCTATGTGAATTATTCATTTAATTGTTGATTATGTAATGTTATAAGGTCGGGTCCTTATATTATTACTTGAAAAAAAATTCATCAAACCACCCTAATATGTCATATTAACTGAGAAAATTAGTTTAATTTATAAAAAGTCTACAATTACATTTTTTTTGATATTTATAATTTCAATTATATTAATATTTCATTAGTTAGGTAATTATTGCATCAACATTGTGTCATTAATAAATTAAATTAATTAATGTCTAAATAAATACCATTATATAGGTAATATTTTTATCTTTCTAATGAATACGTAGAGTCGAATTTATCTTATGTTTAACAATATATTAAAAATGTTTTAGTTATTAAACTTTGATTTTAACACTTTTAACTCTTCTTTGAATTAAATAACAATAAATGTCCTAAGATAATCACAGTTGACCTAAAGGACCATATTTTATTTTTAAGGTTGTTTTTTGTTGAATTAAACATATCCAATAGAATTAGTACATGTGTTAGGGTAATAAAAATATCATTTTTACCCTTCATTAACAATATTTACTTTTAACCGTGGAAAATAAAATTAAAAAGTTATTATTCACCAAAAAATGTTTTCTTCTTATTAAACAATATTTTACATACTAATATCAACCATGTCTCTTGGTGTTTTGAAATTCAACATAAAAAAGTGGAAAAATTACATTTTATGTAAAACTGCAAATGCTCCCAGGAGGTGGGTAAAAGACGGTAAACAGTTCAATAAATTTTTTACATATCTAAAATTATTATAATCTGACTCTAATGAATTACATTATAAATATATAGTTATTATGTATATATTTGAACCTAAATTAAATTAAAATAAATTAAATAATTATTTAAAAAAAAATTGGTTTTAAACTATAACTTACTGTCTTTCACTATTAATCAAAAATTTAATGTTATCAGAAAAATACCGAAAATTCTCCCTAAACCAATTTCTATATTCTGAATCCAAAAATGAAGTCCATTTTGAATTGTAAAATTTTTAATGTTTTAAAACATTGGTATTATTATTCATAATGGCTATTTTGATTGGTTGTGGTGTGTTAGAACTCGAAGTTGCATACAACACACACAATTGTATTATTCAAAGAGAAGTGTACCGTGGAAGCATATGGTGTTATATTCTCCTCTCCTTCAAATAATTTCATCCTTGAAATATCTAAAGTATTACTGCTTAAAAAGACCTGGGTAGTTCTTCATAATATGTTTATTGGGTAACCAAGTTGTCTCTTTCATCTAATGGTTTCTCCCTAGAACTTTTACCAGACGAGTGATCCGAATTTTCAACACTTGTTATCTTGTATCAAAAACCATAACATGCTATTCGCAATAAGAAAAATCATGTTCCAGTTCTAATTCCACATAGGTGAGTACATGAGTTTGGTCAGGCCTGTATTTTCTCAAAAGTGATATGTGGAATACATTGTGATCTTGGGAGAGACTTGGTGGCATTTCCAAATGGTAATATGCAACCCCAATTCATTCTAAAATTTTCAAAAGGTCCGATAAACATGGGTCTCAATTTTTCCCTATTACCAAACCGTATAACACCCTTCCATGGAGATACCATCATGAAAACATGATCTCATACCTGAAATTCGAAATCCTTCCTTTGGTTATCGGCATATCTCTTCATCCTACATTGAGCTTCTTTGATGTGGTTATGGATTACAATCATCTTTTCCATTTTTTCCTACACCAATTCTAGGCATACAAGTTTTCTTTCACCAACGTCATCCCAACAAGTTGGTGTGCGACATCCCTTTCTGTATAACGCTTTATATGGTGCCATCTGAATATTTGAATGGAATCCATTGTTATAAAAAAATTATACCACAGGTAAATATTGATCAAACAAACCATTAAAGTATTGTTATCATGATCTCAACATGTCTTCTCTGTTTTCAATTGTCCGTTCAAATTGTCCATCTGTTTGGGGGTGGTAGGCAGTGCTCAAACGATGTTCAGTATCTAAGGTTTTCTGATGGATTTTCCAGAATATTGATGTCAAATAGGGATCACAATCAAAAAAATCAATAGTGGTACTCAATTAAGTCTTAAAACATTAATAATATATAGTTGTAATAATCGTTCAAGTTGTAAATATCCTCTTATGGTAATAAAATGTGAAGACTTGGTAAAATGATCAATAATGACCCATATTGCATCGTTCCATTTAGGAGTCATTGGTAGTCCCATGTCAAAGTCCATCATAATATTATCCCATTTACACTCAGGTATGGGAAGAGGTTGCAAGACTCCTCCAGGTTGTTGCCTTCTAGCTTTCACTTGTTGCCAAACCATACATATTGACACATAATTTGAAATCTACCTCTTCATTTTGTCCCAACAAAAATGTTCCTTCAAATTTCTATACATTTTGGTGCTACCAGAGTGTATAATGAAATTGGAACTATGAGAATCATCCAACAATTCCCGTTTTATATCCGGTATATCAGGAACACAATGTCTCATCCCAAATTTCAATATTCCAATATCATACACAAAGTCATTCAAAATCTCATCATTCATAGCTTTAATCTTCTTATGAAACTCTTTATCATCAGTTTTAGAACTCTTTATCCTTTCTAGTAAATATGATTTTGCAACCATTTGAAAATATATTGATTTTTCACCTTCCATGGTTATCACAATATCCATATTTAATATATCCATGAAAATAGACCCTTTTCAACTCTCATCTTGTTCAAAAATCCATGACCATTTCAGCTTAATGCATCTGCCACCTAATTTTTCTTCTTTGAGTGGTAGTGTATCATTCCATCATAATCCTTGAGTATTTCAATCCATCTCTTTTTCCTCATGTTGAGTTCTTTCTGTGAGAAAATATACATCAAACTCTTTTGATCAGTATATATCTCACATATTTCTCCATAGAGATAATGTCTCTATACCTTCAAAAAAATGATTAATGCCGCTAACTCAAGATCATGAGTAGGATAGTTTTTCTTATTACTTTTCAGTTGTCAGGATGCATAGGAAACAACTCTATCATTCTGCATAAGGACACAACTAATTCCTTTCTCCGATGCATCACTATAAATAAAACCCATCATTCCCCGATAGTAGAGTCACGATAGAAACATTGACTAATCTTCTCTTCAATTCTTCAAAAATTTCTTTACACACTTTTTTCAAAAAAAAATTTAACCCCTTTTTGTGTGAGATTTGTCAATGGGTTAGCCAACCAAGAAAATTTTTGGATGAAACATCAATAATAACCTACAAAACCAATAAATCTGTATACCTTAGTTATACTCGTCGGTGCTGTCCATTCATGGATTTCCTTGGTCTTAGAAGGTTCAACAGATATTCCATTATTAGAGAAAATATGGACAATAAAAGAAATATCCTGAACACAGAATTAACACTTACAAAACTTCCCATACAATTAATGTCTTCTAATAGTCTTAAAGATAATGCACAAGTGATTTTCATGATCTTCGTAGATTATATATTATTCCAAGATATCATCAATAAATACCACTAAAAAGTCATCTAGATATTCTTTGAAAACTCTATTCATTATATCCATAAAGACAGAGGGTTCATTAGTCAATCACAAACCCATTACTGTAAACATGTAATGGTCGTACCTGGTTCGAAATGCTATTTTTGTAATGTCTTCCTTCTTCACAAACAACTGCTGATATCCAGATCAATGGTTATTTTTTGAGACGTATTGAGCTCCATGAAGTTGGTTGAATAATTCATCAATGCAAGGTAGGGGATAAATGTTCTTTATTGTTATATAATTGATCTCCCTATAGTAAATGCACAACCTCATAGATCAATCTTTCTTCCTAACAAAAAGGATAGGGGGTCCTTATGGAGAAAGACTAGGTAGAAGAAATCCTTTATTACTCAATTCCTCTAGATGTTTATTTAGTTCCACTAATTCGATAGTTTCCATTCTATAACGGGACTTCGTTATGGGCCTTTATCTTGGAATTAAATCAATGGAAGACTCAATTTCATATTCTGGAGGATTTCTAGGTAAATCTACTAGAATCACAACAACATATTCATTCACAATAGGTACATCATCTATTTGAACATTATTTTCCTCACCCAATGTTATTTCATTCTCTTACCCAACAATATATGAATTTAGTTGATCTACTAGGGGTGGATGTAGATAAGAATTAGGTGGTGATGATCTTGCTCTAAAATAAGGTGTTCAATATCATTGTCATAAAAAATAGTAACCTATTTCCTCTTGCAATAAATTTTTGAATCATGCTCTGAAATCCAATCCATACTGAGGATTATATCAAATTCAATCATGGGTATGATGGTGAGATCAACATATAATGAAAATTTATTTTCTATAATGGGGAATGATTCACAAAACACTGTTGCAATGATATTTCTATTAAGAGTTTTGAATGAAAACTCCCTTGTTAAATAAAAGTGGAAAATTCTAATTTTATTAGAAAACTGGGAAGATATGAAACAATGTGATGATCTATAATCAATTAAAGCATTTGTTAATCTTGATGAAACCATTAAATTACCTGCCACTTTGTCTTTTGGAGAATCATCCTTAGTAATAGTGATATCATAATCTTGCCCTTGATCCCTTGACCTTTTCTGAAGAAATATCCCCAAGCTCTTAGGATATTAATTTTCATAATTCCCCCTTTCTCTATAATTTTATCACTAAACAATGATATCCTTCTTCTTCAACTTGAAATCATGAGCTTGGTGGCCTTTTTCACCACACATGTAACAGACTCCCATTCCCTTCAAGAAAGCACTGGGTTGTTTCTTCCAACATTTACTGTATGATAGATATTCAACTTTTCCCTTTTTCACCTTATTTCGATTTCCATAGTGTTTATCAGATATCATCTTCTCTTTCTTTTCTTTAATGTCATAAGACCTAGAGAATTATTTTTCTGTCTTTATAGCACATGAGAAAATATAGTTTTACAACAATAATGATTTTGAGACTAATGCTCGATGGATAAATGGTTTTAACCAATCAAAGAAACAATAAATCTTACTTCTGGGGTTACTTATAAAATCTGCAGCATTCTTCGCTATCCTTGTAATGTTCGCTTCATACATTATGAAATTCTCATCCTTCTTTTTTACATAGACTCAGAAATTGCCTTTCCATATCTGCTCGATGGTCAGGAGGAATGTATTTTTCTATGAAAAGATCATTAAACTCTCAAAATTCTGTATTTGATACTTCCTCATCTTCCTTTTGGTTTTGAATCATTGACCACCATTGATCAGAATCTCTAGTGAGGCGGTAAATTTCCATGACAACCTTTTCCCTTTCACTACTCCCCAAGGCATAAAATATTTTCACTATGAAATTTATACATTGATCATATACAAATTCATTTGTACCCCATTTAATATTTCATGTTGTTTCCTCATTATACTATCTAACATTGATCCTTTACGCTATGGATCTGGGTTCTCCATACGAGTAAGGTTATTATTCATAACCTGGGTTAGTTGTCCCAATATGGTGATTAGCAGATCATCACCAGTTGTATCACCATCTCCAAAATAATTATCTTGAAAAGCAGAGAAATCCCTTCATGGAGTGCATGAATTGATATGGGTTCCATTCCTTCCACTGGGTTCCATTTCTAAACAATGGGATAGACAGTATTAGTATATGAATTGAAATACATAATTCCAAATATGTAAAACACCTATCATAAATTGAATTGTTTATGGACATAATACATAATCATAAAAGATGTTTTCATTGAGGAATTATATACTCATAAACCCTTCATAATTTCTTGTTTGGAAAATGAGAATTATCCTAAGCATATCCCCTAAGAGTGTTGTAACCAATAGTGCAGCAAGGCCCATTATTGTGAACCAATTCCAATTCATGTCTAGCTCAAAGCGTGTTTTCAGGTTTTCCCCCTAGGTACAGCAGTGCTAGAGCCACCTCTACTTGACGGTATCCAGATAGGGATGTAATTATTTAAAAACTCACACAATCTCTACAATAAAAAAATTCATAGATGTTCTTCTATAATAATCCTCAATGTTTATCTTGGGGGTATGTGCTCTAATGAGAGTTTATATAAATCTTGTTTCGAAGGTTTGTAGTAATGTTCTTCTGATGCCAAATGTAACACCCATACCATAGTTACTCAGAGTCAGTGAATCATAACATATCATTTGCATGATCACAAAAGATCAAGTCTCAAAATACTGATTAGTTGAACATCCTTAGATGTAATAGATACATTCATAATGTTTTTACATTAAATCATAATATAGAAAAATACAAAAAAAATTCCATAGAGGACACTGAGATCCCATAGAATTCCCCTGCAGGTCAGTCATAATATACATCGGCACATCCTGGGAAAAATAAAACATAGAAAGGGTGAGCTCAGATTCTTAGTACGGATAAAAATATAGCAAAAGATTTCATAATTATGCATAAAAATTTAAGGAAATGTATACAAATATAACAAAAGCCTTTTAAACATAAACTACATCATAATATTGAAAAATATAAATCAAAACAATTCCATTTACTTACTCGCATTGATATTCTACAAGTCGAATAATCACATGCAATATCAGTAGCCACTTTTATAATGATGGAATTCATAATTCAAGACTTTCATAACCACATAGTCAAGGACTTGTGCCAAGACTACAAATAAGGTTTTGTCAAGGCCTTGTTCCAAGACACTACTTTGTCTCATGAGACCTAACAATGCATCAAGGAGCTATAAAGGGCTCCACCCATCACTTACTGAGTCCAGTTCATTCCTCATATGAAAAGGTTTAAACCTAATATAAACATTCATATTAAAACTAGCATACGAAATGTCAATACTTTATACATAAAACATGAATGGTATAAAATTATCCAATCCACAATAAAACATATCAAAAACCCTTCAATACAATATGGAAGTTTTGTTTCATAATAAAATATGTTCAAATAAGCTTACAATTCATCAAAGGATGTTGACATAGATAAAATAAAAACATTTTTTGAGAAGTATATATTTCTATTTTGAAATCATTTAAAATTTATATAATTATAAAAGAAAACATTTATTTTAAAAATAATTTTAAAATATTTTAAGGGATGATTCGACAATGGTATAACGACATAAAATAGCCACACCTACCGTATATGTTAAAAACATTCTTACCATAAA
Organism: Viscum album; assembly: GCA_963277665.1. NCBI lineage: Eukaryota > Viridiplantae > Streptophyta > Magnoliopsida > Santalales > Viscaceae > Viscum > Viscum album. The sequence continues at coordinate 1,184,128,159 of OY728159.1, forward strand.
TTTGTCGAAAAGGTCAATAAGTACCCGGTTTGGAAAACGACGAAAATATTCCTTTATAAACATCTTATAAAAGTCAAAAAAGGGTATAAAGGACATTAACACATATTCTATAATATTGTAATAATATTTTGAAATACATTTTTATGAAACATGGATGTGGATGATAAAAATGTCCTTGTAGATAATTACGTATAAACAATCTCAGATAACGAAGAGATTGTAGTATTAACCCTTACCTTGTACTTTTTATTGGTAAAGGGTAGGTTAACCTATGGTTTAATGTTTAAATAATGGTAATTCAATTATACACGAATCATATAAATTAATATGATATCATATATGATCTTTTATCATTGTTTTGTTAATATTATCTTAGTATTATCGTTGTTTTGGATGTTAACAGATTCGTTTTCCCTTATATTATTTGTTATGTGAGTCATATTTTTAATGGATGGGATGTATTGTATTCATATACAAGATGATATTAAGTATTTTAAAAAAAAATTATTCAACATATGAAAATTATTGTTGAATGGAAACGATGACAAATGAATCTAATCGTGTTCGTGGAGACGGTAATCCGTACGTACGCACGAGCGACAATTTCATTATTTGGATATTAAAATAATATATAATTGGATGGTATATCATATATATAGAATAAATATCAAGTTATATTTATTATATACATCAATTATTAAATATAATTATACCCATCCATAAAATAATTTAGAGAATAACAATTACCCCACGACGTGGAGACGGTAAGGCGTATGTGAGTACGTATGGTGACATGTCATTCAATAGATGGATAATATAATGAATATGATTTTAACATATTTATAATAACAAAACATTATTTATATGAAAATGGATTTATTATTTTTTAATGTAGACAAAAAATAACTATTGAAATGGAAGAAGAAAGGAACTCGAAAGAGGTTATGAAATATTTACCTCTTCTTCAGGTTCTTCCTTTTGATTTCATAAAAATGGCTCTATAGAATGAAATTATGATTAAAGGAAGACCTCTAAGATGATGGTAGGATAGTTTATAGGGTATTTGGGTATGGTTTGGCCATGAAAAATGGCGTTAAAGTTGTGAATTAGAGAGAAGGGGGACTTCCCTTTTATAAAAGGGGTGAGGGGCACCTTAGGAAAAGCTAGAAATATTATTTTATAATAAAATCATTTTCGATTTCTAATGGATGAAAACTAAATTATCTAAAGTATAAGGTGGGTATTTGTTGAAAACAGTAAATAAATATATTTTATATAGGTTTGGGTAACAATATTAACCTTATCTACTCTATCTCACTCTTAGTTAAATAGTTTGACATTTACCACATCTCTTTGTATTTTTATATTATATAGTTAAGAAACATACTATATACATATAAGATAACTCCAAGTGGTTCATTAATGATAAACCTATCATTATATAAATCTTTTGGTTGAACCAAAAATTTTTAGAAATAGAATATCAATTAATAATATATTATTTGTTTTAAAAACACTTTTATATCAATTTTGACACAATTTGATATTTTGTTTTTGATAAATTCAAAACAGCATTATTACATAGAAAAAAATTCATTTAACTGACCCTAATATGTCATATTATCATAGATAATTAGTGTAATTTAGAAAAAGTCTCAAATTCTATTTATTTGGATATTTATAAAATCAATTATTTTAATATTTCATTGATTAGGTAATTACTGCATCATCATTGTGTTATAAATAAATTAAATTATTTAATGTCTAAAAAATATAAATAAAATATTATTATGTTGGAAATATTTTTATATCTATAATTAATATTTATATACGAATTTATCTTATTTTTATCCCTATATTAAAAATGTTTTAGTTATTAAACATTGATTTTAACTCTTTTAACTCTTCTTCGAATTAAATAATAATAAATGTCCTACTCCAATCCAATGGACCTAAAGGATCTTATTTTATTCCTAATTTTGTGTTTGGTCGAATTACAAATATCCAAAAGAATTTGGACATGTTTAAGGGTAATAATAATATCATTTTTATCCTTAATTACCCTGTTTACTTTTGACAGTGGTAAATAAAAGTAAAAAGTTACTATTCACCCAAAATTATTTTCTTCTTATTGATCCACATTTTACATACAGATATGAATAGTGTCTCTCAATGTTATGAAATTCAACTCATAGAATCGGTAAAATTATGTTTTATATAAATTTGCAAATGCTCTTAAGAGTTGGGTAAAAGGAAGTAAAAAGATCCATACAATTTTTATATATCTAAAATTATTATAAACTGACTCTAATGAATTACATTGAACATGTATTATGTATCTATTTTTACCTAAAATAACTTTATATAAAATAAATAATTATTTAAATAAAAATTCGGTTTTAAAACTATAACTCAGTGTTTTTCACTTTTTATCAAAAATTGAAGGTTTTCAGAAAAATACCAAAAATTCACACTATGTTAATTTAGATATTCTGAATCCAAATATGAAGTCCATTTTGAAAGATAAAATTTACAAAATTACAAAAATTGGGTATTAATATTCATAATGGATAGTTTGATTGGTTTTGGTGTGTTAGAACTCGAAGTTGTATTCAACACACGCTATTGTATTATTCAAAGAGAAGCGTATTGTTGATGCTTGGGGTTTTACATTGACCTTTATTTTTATATTGGTTAATTTTAAATTTGTTTGATGCTGTGATTACCAAAAATATAATCAATCAAATCATAGTATCAACCTATAGATTATCTTACTACACATCCATCTACAAAAGCAGTTCACATGCATGATTGTTTTTAAAATACAATGGCTTAATTATGATATGTCACATTGATATTTTTTTTGCAGTAGATATTATATCTCCCATCAATGAATAAATTCCCCCATGCAGTGGATCATCTATATATAGGGTTACCAATCCATTATACTTTAGTTATTCCAAGTATGAGATAATCTATACTATGATCAAATAATATCTGATAGTTCATTATTCTATTAAAATTTCACAAATATATTTTTTCTGTAATAATTTATGAAACTATTGCATAAATCTAAAATATTTTAAATAGTTTCACTATATAGGCAATGTCTGGTAATGATTCAATAAAATAATATAAACTTTCAAGGACTCTTCTAAAATTATTTTAGTTATGTTTTCATCTATTATCTTCATTATATAGTATTCTAATATCTAATTAATTATTTATAATATTTTTTACTTTTCTAATCATTTTTTAATAAACTAATATCAAATATTTATTGGAATAAAAATATGTATTCATATTTATTATCTATCTATAACACAAAAAAGTATGTCAAGTACACCACAACCAAAGGATCATATTAAATTTTTCTCATTATAGTAAAATCTACATACATATGAATATTTTCAATAGGAAAAAAATATCATCAACATACCCTATGCATTTTTTAGTACTTGTGGGTTTCTTTTTTATAAACAAGTTTTAAAAAACATAACCTTTTAAAAATATAATTTTTCATAGAAATCCATCATGTTTTTTATTACATGATCTATTAAAATATATTAAGACACATTATTCATTTTTTTTATTATATATACGATGCTTCTATTAACATATATGATGAAACCCTTTTGTTTCTTGATAATAAATTCTTTATTTTCACTATTTTTCAAAGCTGATTTACCATCTATAAGATAGAATTCATAATACTGTGTCTATCCACTAAAAATAATATTATGGTATCTTATATTTCTACTGATGATTAGTTTTCATGTAATTTTATACATCCCAATTGTGAACATCCCTTACAAATCAACCATTCCTTTTTTCACGTAACAACACCCTTCCCATTCATTTTCTTGATAAACACCCACATGATACTAATGATTTTTCTATTCTGAATTTTAAAAACCATTATAGTTGAGTTAATTTTAAATTTTATTCAACTAATAATTCATTTATGATTCCCACTCTTCATGGTTAATATAATTATTTTCATATCCTAGTTCAAACTATGATATAACTATTTTTTTATAATATTGTAATTGTTCAAGTTTGTACTGGTTCCATATAGTTTCCAATTATATTACATATGTCATAATAATTTAAAAACCAATTATATTTTTAACCATTATTTATAGTATCATCATAATTAAAATTATGGCGAGACTCATTTTTTAAAATAGTATCCTCAATTACAGGTTTTCATATAATTTGGGTTTACTAAAAATTACTGCTTTTATCTTGTATTAATTCATATTTAATCTCAATGAAAACCTATAATTTTTTTAAATATTTAATTATTATAATATAAAATGAATTAAAAATAGTTTTTATTATCTTATTCCAACTATTTACAGTGTACAACTACATGAGTAACCTACAAATATCCTTTCCGCAACGTTTTCTTAAAACATTATATACATACTATCATTTGTCACTATAATGTATGGAATGGAAAAAGATTTAAGTAAATACAAATTGGTATTGTATTGTTCTAAATTTCATTATAATTTTTTTTTCTGGAATCAAAAGGAATTGATATATAATTTTTACAATTGTAGAGAATGCATATTAGACGTTTTTTTAAATGATTTTATTTCTAGATTGAATTATTTATTCTTCCCCAATTAGGGCCAAATTATATTCATCAAAAAATACATTCTATTAAGGGTTATATGATGTGATGAATTTTTATGTAAGTTTATATTAAAATAAAAATATTCATATACATCACCACTTTATTCAAATCTATTATCAGATCATAATTTCATGATGAAGGGTCCCAAATTTTTTTTAACTTATATTTAAAAAAATTAAGAATCTCAATAGATTTTGAATTATTATTAATGACATTATTACTGGTTAATATAATTAAATAATGAATGTATGTGATGATGTATAAATCAATATTTTATTTTGGATCCTCATGGGAATACAAAAATTACAATAAATATGATCTAGTGGTCTAGAAAAAATTATATGTACATCCAAGTGGTATATTTGAGTAAACTTTAATTTATTAAAATTTCAAAACAAATTATGTGATTACAATTTTATATTTAGATAAGTAATTAAAAATTTATACCTGATAATATTTATCATAATTATTTTTATTTTAAGATTAATCCCTTCTTACCATAATTTACACTATTATTTTCCACCATAAATACAAGAAATTGTAGGAATACTAATTAATAATGGGTTATGTTTTCTTATTTTTCCATCTAATATTACTCTTTTATCCCATAATGTTTAAATTATAAATAAAATAATGAAAATAAACTCATTACCCATATCAAAGGCTCATTGACAATAAAAATATTATTATTCAACCCCTCTATATATAAAACCAATTTCATTTTCCTATTGAGGCCCTAAAATTATATTGTTCCATTCCCTAAGATATGTATTGAATTGTCATTATGAAAGTTGAATCATCCTACATCATGTTTCTAAATATTTTGGAGTAATTTGGTCAATTTCAATTTGTTAGGATAATCTATATCAATATCCCATAATATATTTACTTTTCTAGATTTCAATGCATTTTTATTAAACATTAGTTTTTCATGGGAGCATGAATATCATTTCCTTTCTATGTATATGTAAACTTTCAGAAAAAGATATGCATACACTTTACTGCAATCTCACTATACTACACACACATACCAAGTAGTTATTAATGAAACTCATCCATATTACTATTTTGGATATATCAATTTGATTATTTTAAATTCATAAATATAGGATTCTTATATCATTTTAAAATATTTTTTCTTTTCTATAATAATTTTACTTTCATTCACTAGTTTCATCATCTACTTTATTGATCATGGTATGTTCCTGAATATATTATTTAATATCATCCTTATATCTACCTTAAAATGATTTTTTTTAATTCCCCCTCCCAACTCGCTCAATGAATAGAAACATGAACAGTAGTCTCAGATTGAATGATAATTTGAAGAAAATAACTCAATTGATTTCTCTACTATAAACTAAAATTTAAGAAATTAATATAACCCATTGTTAATGATAAATTAATCTTAGTGATGAACTGAACAACCATACAGAAATTACAACTTTTTTACATCCCCTACATCTATAATATATGGATTACAATTTTTTTTTTATAAAATGGATCCACTGTAACATGTATCTATACCACATTTCAATATAATGATACCATCTATATTTTCATTTGTGGTCATGGTAAACATGAATATAAATCCTAAATATAGTGTTTAAATATATTAACCACAATAGAGAAACATGGGCACCCATTTGAAATAGAGTCCCGAGAAGCATGTGTGAATGAAACACAGTAGTTAACATTCCATGAAGTCACATAATCACCCACATATGTTGTGATATGTGCATGTGAAATATATTTCATAAATAAATAAATAACTGTAGAACATAATTTAATACATAAATAAACCTACACAATACCGACTTCATCCTGGTGATGTTTTGTATTTGAGAACATGGAAATGACAAAACCTCTTTAGTATAACCACCTTCCCATTTTTATACAAATATATCTTTAACTATTCAAAATATCAATCATCTATCATAGGATAAAAAAAAATTTAAAAACAGTTCATTCATTGACTAATATTTTACTTTCTCCAATGATTATCATATCCTTGTGTGAACTAAAATTAACTCACTAAGGATTTCATTCTCATAACATCACTAATGATAAACAGGCCTTATGACATTAGTAGGAATCCCTTAACCTCAACCCCTTTTTCTGAAACCCCTGGAAGTACCTGGGTTGTCATAATGGAAGGATTGTGAGAAGTTCCTAGGAGGGGGAATAATTAGGTAATTAATGGAAATAATAACCATAGATCACATTTTAAAATTTCCTAGGAATCCATGAGGCCAATTATCCATAGAGGAACTATATTCGAATCGTATAAATGATCCTATGTGTTATCATATGGAACATTTGATTGGATCTTATAGGAACCACTAGGGATTCTATCATTTTTTATCAGTGATATATGCCTACCTAACACATTACAATACCATTCATATCATGGGAATAGTAATAATTTGTAATCTTATATTATTATCTCCAATCGAAACATGCAATATTCACACTCCTAATGGTATCAAAATCATATTGGATTCACCACCAACCTAAGTATTCCTTTATATGTAGTAACACATGGGATAATATTGCATTCTAGGTACAACATCTAACAATCCACACTCATATAATGATTATAACATGATTATAGATAAGATAAGAATATGAAACCAATGCACTATGTGGCTAGATCAAAAACATACTTACAACTCCATGGACTCATCCATGTAAAAATGCTATTCATGGGACTCATAATAAATAAAATCAACTTCAATCCTGACAGATAATTCCCAAGAGTCTTGGGAAATCATATATATGCATGAACAAATATTTAAAAGAAAATAATTACACTAGGGAGTGAAATATTCTTATACCAATCAACATTATCCTAATTCCATGATGAATACATGACAACTCGAGTTCTAGGTTACACATACAACTATGTTTACCAAGAACCATATTTACCCTCAGATTTCTTATCTATCAAATTGGAACCCAAATGGGTCCCCATGGACCCCACACATTATTGAATCTGACACGTGTAACCTTGGAATCTCTAACTGTGTTTGATCAACATGTGACAGAATAAGTACACTGTGTTTCATGACAACAAAATACAGTATCATGACCTCGCATGTTACATGGAATATTCAACAATTGAAATACTAAAAAATTGATATCCTATTTCATATATCAATTAAAAATGATAATTAGATTGTCCTTATCTACCAAATCGTCATCATTAGACTATAGTCTATCATCCTAAGCTAAGAAAGTTTCAATTCAAGTTTTCAACTATCATTGACTAAGACAACAAACATATTACAATGTCTACCTAGACATGTTATATTATAAATCCTTATCAAGGGATCACATTTAAAAATAAACAATTTAATCCAATGTGCTAATGCCTTATGTTTTCTAACCAAAACCTCCACCATTTGTAAACGATATAAAAAATTATATAGGTTATGTATGATGAAAACATACTATATTTGAAGCTTTCCCATTTTTTGCAAGAGATGGTTAAAGATTCAAAGGCATATCCAAGTCCATCTAAGATCTTCCTACCATCATCAAAACACTAGTTTCCCAATATCACATCATTAATAAAAATTAATAAATTATAAAAACTTATCATTCAATAATAAAATAAGATAAAATAGGTTAATCTACCTAAAATCACACTAGGGCATCCTGGAAAATTGAAATTACTATTAATGGTGAGTTTTCTAATCCCGATGTTCACCCACAAATATGATATAATAATACCCAATATATATCCCAGATTAAAATACATTGTAATATTATTTATGTAGAAACCATTGAAAAATAAAATCAGCGATGCACCTTCATGAAAATGAAGGGAGATCAAATTCAAACATGATTTTTTGATCTCCAATAAAAAATATGATAGAATTACTCTTCCGAAGTAGATGAATCCTCTATAATCCCGTGGAATGGTCACTCGTTAAAAGTAAATTTCTAAAACCATAAATTATCGATGTAAACATAGGAGAAGTGGAGTTTGAGGATGATCATTACTATATATTCCATCTAATCACCCCCAAAAACATAAAAAAAAGAGTGGATGAAGGGCATTGGAAGGATCTATAAATATTCCTACCATATGATTATACCCATCTAAAAAAATAATGAGTCAATGAAGATTTTAATATTTTAAATGAAAACTAATGTGTTTAATTTCATGGTGTAATGGAACTAGTCATGCAATTAATTTTCATGATAATTTATTAAGAAACTCCATTATACCCTTTTATATACTTGATATCCCTAAAAATACATGCGAACAATTTTCATGTTTTGAATTACCTATTGAAAACTTAACTCACCTAAAGAAACATTTTTTAGCACCTAAGGTCCCCTCTCATTCCTATGGAACTCGATCAAATTAATTTAAAATTATAAATTACTTAATTATCAATCTCAAATATATGATTATATTTCCTTTTAATATTTGGGCATGAATGTATCTTCTTCTAAATTTATATTTTATACTAACCTCAGTACATGTTACCATCTTGTTGTCGAAGTATGGTTCCCATATTTTTGAAACACATTATGTTTGAATTTATATAATTTTTTTAATTCATTGTGTAGCTCATAATTATTGATATAATTATAAATCGAATCATAATGTATCAACCATTGTTTCGTAATTACATAGGTTGACAAAAATTATCAATGATTTGAATATAATTCATCAAAATTTTAAAATGTATATTTTTTCAACATGATAAATTGTTTAACCTCTATCACATTCAGCTACTCTATTAAAAAAATCCAGGAATATTCTCCATCTCTGATCAATAGAAAATATAAATTTATAGATGAATGAATTTTTGAATTTTATAAAATAACCAAGTAATTATTCATAATAAAATATATTTCATTCATCTTCTATAGTTAATTTATAATAATAATAACTTCTCTCTGGTGGATAAAATAAAAACATTGTATCGTAGATATTTATAGTAAATAGCCTTATCTAGAATTACATCTTTAATAGTTTCAATTGATTATTTTAATATTAAAAAATAAAAAATATCATCAAAATAATATAATATAATTATAACCGAGTGATTGTTATTTGTCAAAATTATACTATAACTATATATAATATTTTTGAATAATCAGGTTTAATAATTTAGTATATTATAGAAGTTATTATCTATTTTGATATAATTCATTAACCATCATGAATTACATTTTTAATATTTTTTTTATATATTGATAATTATATTATTAAATGTTGAGTAAATGTTTCATTAGAAAATATAGTCATAGAAATATTAGATATTTATTATGAAAGGGAAAATATTATTTTATTAATGTGTTAACTAATTGTTAATATATCCTGTTTGACCCATATAAGGTTTACTAAAAAACCATTTAGTCAGTGAAATTTACCATATAAGATATAGAAGGAAAATATGAAGACATTTTCAAACATTATAAAACTTTTTGACACTTATTATTTTGTTATAAAAACCATATAATGACGCATTTGAACATTACTACAAAATTATCTTTTCCATACAAAAAATGATGCCTCAACCATATGTTGAATTGTTTAAAATATTCAACCAGTCCATCTCAACCTTACTGTAATGGTGGACACATACTTATGGTAGAAAAACCAATCTATAAATCTAAAAAATCCCATCATCACATACATATATCATTAAAATAATTTCATATAATGACAAAAACCTTAATAATATCCAAAAAAACATCTCTATTACATCCAATGATTCAAACCAATTGTTGATAAAAAACAAACCATCATCAACACTAGGGGAAAATTATAATAGTTCTTTATTTAAATGATATTGATTTAGAAAAAACTCCATTAAAATAAATTAATTCTTTTTCAATATTTGGAGACAAAATAGACACATAAATGGTGATTAAATCCAAATGTGTGAAGGTTTTATAATTTAAGTCCATGAAATTTTTTAATATATTTGAGAAAAAATAAATTTTCAATTGATTCTACGGTGAATGATATGGAAATCAGGAAAAAAATCGTGAATCATAATTCAAAGAACAAAAGGAATTGACTATATAAATTGAATGGTGATATACCATTTCTTTTTTATTATTTTGAATAAATTAAAAAATCATGGAGATTTTCTTAAATGTATATGATTACGAGAGTGAGGTATAATAATGTTAATATACCGCTTCAATTTTTTTTTTAAATTTTTAACATATAAAAATGATTAATTAATTCTAAAGGGGTAAGTGTGATTCAAAATTAAAGAATAATTGAATACTGTTCTTATCCATACATTTTTAGGAGAGTGATGAAATTAGTGGAAATGATGAGGAAAGAAAAATAAATATTGGGGGTTGAAATTCATGGATTAACATGTAGAAAATCATAAATGTTAATGTCCGAAGGAGACATGTGGTGATGTACATTAATAAAATATAGAATATATAGACATGAATGAATTTATGTTTAACTATACATAGAGATTTTTTGATAAGGTGGTAAAAACATTAAATTAATTATTAATGTACTCAAAATGGAGATTAAGGGGATTTTTTCATAAATGATGAGAAATTTGTCCAAGAGAAATGGTGATTTAAATACTTCACTAAATTATTATGGAAATATGAAGGATGATTTAAAATAAATGATATGATGAAAAATGAAGTTATATAACACTAATTAAATATTTTATAATTGGGAAACAATCTGAAGATGATAAAATATGAATCATATAGGTATTTAATAGTAGTTAGGGTTTGAAAAAAAAATATTTAATCAAAGTGATTACGCCTTCAAAATATATGATAAATTCTTATACCAAAAAACCCAACTAATTAAAAATAAATTTAGCTGAATTTATTATTTAATAAATCATGTTTATTATGACCATGAAAAAAAACACTTAATCCTTAATTTAGTGATAATTTTTGAGTTTTCTAAAAAAAATTGAAATAATTAAACATATATTGAATTAAAGAACTCGAAAATTTATGAAACAATATACAATAATTTATAGGAAATATATGAGAGTACTAAAATTACTCTTGTTTGTTTGTTTCATCCATTTATGATATTATTCTATATGGTGCATGAGTTTGTTTTTGTTTTTGGTCATGATTTCATGTTTCATAGAAAGGATGATATTGAATTGTATATATATATATATATAATTATTTTCTTCATGATATTCTGAAAATTATGTTTTTCATATAGGTGAGAGGTTATATAGGGAATTAGAGGGTCTGATTAAGTGTACAGAGTAGATTTTTCCATTGGCATAATTTAAATTCAATTCAAAACATGCCTCACGATGGAATAATTTCAAGGGATAATTAAATGAAATTTAATATGTAAATAATTTATATTGTTTAAATTATTATCAATTTTAGAGTAACCATAGTTATCCATCACTTGTGAAAATATATTAGTTTAGTCATATAAGTTATAGATATTTTTGAAATACGAATGCAGTGATCCTAGAAAGTTATTAGAGAATCCAAGGATCTATGATGAATATCAAGTGATCTCTAAAGTGGTGTGTGAGAATAAATTTATCCCTAATAGCCAATTGAAATTTTTTCTATGAAATTATTATTAATAGTGTCTATTTGTTCTCACGAATCCCTAATAATATGGCTTTATGTTTTTCTGGATCATCATCTTCAGAACGTACCTGTCAACATATATATATCCATAAAATAATATAGATTTTATTAGGAAGAATGTTACATTATTTATTCATTATTTTCATTATTTCCAATAACACAGTTGGTGGATTGGATTGAAATTACCAAAAAAATATTGACGTCTATAGATTCAGGGATTTCACACAGCATTATATAATAAACTTTCAATAATATTGATTTTAATTTCTTTTTCAATGGATGTAATTAATAGTTAAAATTTATATTGTATACCAGAATACTATTTGTGTGTCTTGATCGATTATGGGATGATCAATTTATTGGTGAAATATTTACGTGGTGCAAAAATAAAAGAAAAATATTGCAAGAATTATTACCCGTGTAGAGGTTCCTTGGGTAGTTTTTATTTTATATAAGAGTCTCTCTCTCCACTGATCGATATATATGAATTGAGATATTTAGATGTGTTATCCATTAATGAGATATTCAACAAAAATATATGAATATTTTGTGTGAAATATATTTTATTCAAAAAGATATTTAGGGTAAATTTGATCATTGTTAAATAAGGTTACTTACATGGTGAATAGTTTCAATGAAGAGACGTTGAATAAATTAGGGGTATGATATATGTGATTTTTTTGTTAGACGAAAATCACATTCCATGATATTGAATCACACACCAGCTGACAAAAATCTATTTTCTTGTGGTGTACTAGGAGTAAATTCTCGACTTGTGTTTGGTGGTACACAAATTTTAGTATAGTTTTGGTGATAATTTAACATGAATTCAAATGACACAAGAAAATTTAGTTCAAGAAAAGAAGCAAAATGGGTATATTAAGACACATAATCTAAACTATATTCCATGTATTTTTTCCTTTAAATATCATATTGGTTACCACTGTATTTCCGAAATACTTTCTTTTTAAACATTCCAAGTACCATAAGGAACACACTCTTTAACCCTTCTTCAACAACCTACTAGCCACGTTAGGATATTTCGAAATTGTTTGGTATATGTGATAATTCCATATAAGGTGTTTCCCCATGTATAATGTGATAGTGTACATATCATTGATATTTGAGATTTTATTCAATCTATTGAGATTTTCTTGTTCTCTACATCATTATATAGTAGTCAATGTTATTCAGAAATGTATTTAAAGAGTTCTTTAGGGTCATTAATCCCCAAATAATTTCATATATATCAATGCATGATCTACCATTTCACTTATCATGATATGTCTAGTACTCCTAATATAATCATGGTTTGTGACCATCCATCAACAGAGTCTTTACTCCCCAATATTGGAGATCTGGTAGTGCAAAGTCCTCCACCCAAGGTAAGTACTTCCTAGACCATTTATGAAATCATTAACAAGGCACAACCCTCCCTCTATGTTTGAGGGATTTGATTATGGTTTTTCTATTTAGATATGTTTTGATATGGATATTCATTTTTATTGTTATATATTGTTGTCTACATAGATGAATACCTATTACATCATATTGGGAACCCTGGAGCATTCCTTGTTTCCAATTATTATTCAACATGATTTCTATATATGAAATGAATAATATTAATTATATCTCTGCGATAGTTACGTTGTCTTATTTAGACTGTATATATTCATTCATACGTGTTAATCATTCCAGAATGTATCATGTCATATGAAGAAGACATTCTATATTGTGAGAATCCTAGTGAACATAGAATCGATGGAACTTATTATTTTTTGTGGCAGTATAACATCTCCGGTATGTATAGAGTAATACATTTTAGTATTTATTAATATATATTAGTAAGAAATTAATTTTATTTTATAGTGGATTATAATTAAGATAGGGTACATGACACACGACAATGGGTTTCTCTGAAATCATTTATTTCCCACAACACTGTGTCATATCGAAAAATAAAATATCATTATTGTTATTATTTTAAATGGGTTTAACTCCTAGATGTTGTATTGGTGGGATTGAATAGAAAAACCTAGAATATGGTTATACATGTTTTTAAATTTTTTTACATTTATCCAATATTTATTAGAGGAATAATATGCGAATGAATCCCATTTTATGTATAAAATATTTTAATATATTTAAATGGTTTTTTTATAGACTACTGATGGAGAACCATTTGAAAATATCGTTTTTGTCACTTATATAAGTTATATTTGAAAAACTATACTAATTATATATAATATAGGAGTCAAAATTTACTTTGTATATTTTATTGTGATTTTCTATAAAAGTTAATTTCATAATGAAGAGTGAAAAATACTGCATTTTATCTCAATACATCATTTTCATCTAATTTATTTAGATAGTTTGCATATTTTTTAGTGTAATTGTATAATTTTTTTAATTATTAGATCTACTTTTTTCATGAAATTTCAATTTTATATAGGATATAAACACATGTATATCATATGATCATTTTTACATCTTAAAACATACTATTTGGTTTTAACAACGAGATTTCAATTTATATAAATTAATGCAGATTCTGTGTTTTGAATTCGGAAAAACTGACTAAATATTTTGAATCATAAGTTCCAAATTATGTGAAGAGGATATCATTTATTTTTTGAAATTATGAATAGCAATATAATTTATTATTTATTTTTACCAGGGTTAAAGGCTAAATCTGTTAAATGAGTGTGTAAAATAATATTATAATAATATATTACTACCATTACACCTGTAATAATTCAATTTTATGAGATATGGGAACCATTCTCATACTCGGGTTTATTATAGGTCCCCATGGAGAAAAATTGGTGTGATAATGGCCTTTTATAATTTTTATTTTACAGAAAATGGAAATAAAACATAAACATGTATCTTCTATCTAAAACAATTTTATTTTGATTTATATAAATGATTTTATCTACAATAATTGATAATTATAAAGATATAAATACTTCCTACATAATGGTATTTTATATATAATTTATAAATGTTATATAAAAAATTTAATTATAATACAATGATTATGAAACGATTACTTCATTAAGAAAGGATTCAAATAAATGAAATTATAAATATTAAAATAAATATTATATGACATAATTTATGTCATCCATTAATTTTATAGATGAATATTACATGTTAGTAGACTATTCAATGGTTGGGATCTAAATTATCTACATATTTTCATTTATTGAAATTCAATAAATTAAATAGTGTAAAAATTGACATAATTATTGTTTTCTAAAAATAATAAATTCCTAAATTATTTATGAAATCCTAAAAATATCTTAGAATCGGAAAGTGATAATCATATTTCCTAAAAGATCATTATGTGTCCTTTTATGGGAATCTGACCACAAATATGTAAAATTAATATCATCGTAATAATTTAAATATTGTTACATCTTTTTAAATTAATAGAGAATAATTAAGGGTAAACTGAAAATATAAGGTTTAAAATAAACTAAATAAATGTTTAAGAAATATTTTATGAGAGGATTTCTATATATAATTAAATTATATTTTCTATTTCTCTGGTTTTATCAACTTGGATTAAAACAATAATTTACATTAATTCAATATTATAATACTTTCCAAGGGTTCCCCTCCCCTATCCTATAAAAATGCACCCATCTATATCTATTATTCACACATCCAAGTCATTTTAGATTGTAAAATATATATCCAATACCCTTTATATAATACTTCCCATCATTTTTGAATCCTTACTTAACGTATAACACCCTTCCTATATGTGATTAGGTTTTCTTCAATGGCGATCAACTGAAGAAGAGGTATTGATTTGTATTAGTGTTTACTTTTTTTATTTTTATTCCACATCTAAAAATCCCATCCAACGATGAAATGAAAATAAATATAGAATCTGAAATTTAATGAGATTTTATTATGTTAATATAACCACCTTAATTCATCTCCACTTACAATAAATGTAAATTAGTTAATAGTTTGTCCGTATATGTAAATTATCACCTCCACGGAACGATTTAGGTCATTTTCCATTACCATCTATTTAGATTGGTTATAATGATGTAATTAATGTTAATTTTGGATATTAATGAAAATTGAATCACTATAATATAATATTTTATCAATTAACATCTTTCTTCTATGTGCATAAAAATGAAAATGCCATTCGTGCGTATGCATGAACTCTCACCTCCATGAAGTGGTGTGGCTCATTTTTATTCCTTATACAAATTGTATGATATATATATAAGTATATGTAAATAATTATTATTATTTTACTAATAAAATTATCATTATAGAATAATAAAATTATAATTACCTTTTATATATATTGATCAATGAAAATTGGAAACATTACTCAAACGTACGTACGACCTACCGTCAGTATGATTAGAATGTTGTTCATTTTTAATATCAATATTTAATGGTTTAAATTAAAAAAATTGAGTTATGTGTAAATGTGATGAATATTTGATGAATAATATTTGGGGGATGATGATCTTAAGAGCACATAGACTAGTGACATCATAACTTGTTCATTAATGATTAAATAACTTCTTATCGAAAAAATGTCTATCATGTCCTAAAATAATTAAATAATTATTATTACAAGATCATAATAGATGTAATGGTAATAAAAAACATGAAAAAGGTTCTGAATAAAGTTTAAACTAACCTATGTATATATTTCAGGAAGATAAAATTCGAACCAGTCAAGTCAGACTATATATAAGGGACTTCATCTCAATCTCCTTTCATTGAGGTATATTTTCATTTATATACAACATTATTTTATTTGTTTTATAATCAAAACATTTTTCTTTTATCTTCATTAATAAATTTTAGAAAAGATATATTTTGTTTTATGAAGGGTTTCTCTAAATAACAGAAGGAATTTTTCTTTTTAATGTACGTGGGGACAACGACCTTTCCGCTACCACAATCATTATTTTATATTTTCTTTTTATTCAAGACATAATGTTTATAAATGAAAAGTATATACCTTAAATTTTTTCATATTTTTGTATTGAAAATGGAATTTAGATTATATTTATTATATCGATATCATGATATGATTACATTTGATTTCAATGTGGAAATGTCATTTTTCCTTTGTACTTGTTCATGATTTTTGATTATGTTATGGTTCTTGGGAATTGTAGATGTATATGGTGGTTTTGGGATAACCTTTGGGTGGGTGAGCCAGTGATAACTATATAATGCATTGGGTAAACTGGAATAGGTAGACATTATGGTTTCTTCTATTTGATATAGGGAATATATTGTGATGGGTGTTCCAAATGTAACCATGAAGGTTAATCAGTATTTATGTGTGAAAGATACAATGCATGTATGTTATAGATTCCACAAGTTACCATTATAATTTATAATTTCTATGATTTATTCACAAATCTTATGATTTCCTGAGTTATGTTAATTAGAATATGTTTTTTGAGGGAAAAGTATGATATTAATAATTATTATGTATTTACGGAAAAAAGGTTCATTTCTAAATTTTATAAATGTTAGTACGATTTTTGGGCTCATTCCATGTTTTTGAAATTTTCTTAATGGGGGATAAAGAAGGGTATGAGAAAAAAAGAAATACAGAATATTTTTATCAAAAAAATAATAATTATTCTTTCATTTAAAGTGTTTTATTATTTGGAAAAAAATTTATAGAGTTGAATTATCTACTTTGTAATAATTGAGATCTAATGTATTAATAATGGTCTAATTCATTAAAACTAGAAACCTATAAAGCTCATTGATGTGAATTATAGTCATATTATTTTATTATCATAAATTATTTATTTTTTAGGATGGGGATTCATAGTGGGCATAAATGTTTTGTTTACATAACTTTAAGGGTAATGATTTTGATAATAGAATATAAAAAACGTTTTATATACATAAGGGTAACATTGAAGTAGAATATGAGGATTACTATGTTCATTCATCTAATATAAGTCTGTTTAAAATGGTTTTTTGTATTGGAAACACAGAAAATGTGATGGGATGTCATCAAAATGAAAAAAACATACCAAACTAGCAACATGAGATAGAAATAATCAGAACTGAACACTTTGTCGTAGTGATGTAGTATTTTAACCTGGCTATAAATGGATATTGTATCCATGAAAGAGATCATCAAGATTATAAATAGAGGAAAATTTTAGTACTGGACCATTTCATGTGGAAACAACCCTATAATTAAATTGATCATCTAACACTATGCTAGCCGAATGGTGGATTAAAGAACTGGAAAATATTTGTGATGTCATGAGGAGTTCAAAACAACAAATGATTAGTCATTCTATTTACCATTTTGGAGATGAATCATATTTGTGGTGGTCGATGGTTAAAAATACTAGGAACATTGAGAAGAATGATTATATTAATTGAGATGAATTCAAAGTTATGTATCATGAGAAATATTTTTGTAAGGAAGATCGACTTATTATGGAGAAATAATTATTGGAATCGAGCAATGAGGATGAATCAATGTCTGATTGTGAAGAAAAATTCACTCGACTGGAAAGGTTTTCAAGAAATTTCATATATGATCTTGATAGTAAAATCAATCATTTTCACTAAGGATTAATGCCAATGTATTGAAGGGAATTAGATTCCAGTAAAATAACATGTTATAAAAAACTTGTTTGATGTTTAGAGAATGTGTAAATGGAGTTTGTTGATGATCAGGTGCTCATTGTCAGTAATATAAAAAGAGATCTAGCTGGAATATGGAAGGATTGAAATCATCAAAAAATTATGATGGTAAGAATCATAACAATATCATTTGGGAATATTGATGTAAAGAGCACACTACGGAATTCAATTTGATTTATAGTATGCCATTCTGATGTGGTAAAATCAGACATAAGGCTCATAATAGCATTGAAAATGATCATGATAATGGTAAAACGAAATATGATTTATAGTCAGTAATATATTTTATGTTCAATGATATTGGTAATTATAAAAATGAGTGTCCGAAGAAGAACTAAAAATATGTAAATAAGATGGAATACAAGTACAAAGGGGTTGTGTGATCCATTGTAATTAATTCAGCAGATGTTAGGACATATAATAAAGTAGTATCGGGTAAACTGTATTTTTATTTTGATTAGTTCAATGCGTTTTTTGATTCCAGTTCTAGACAAACATTAATTTCTATGAAATTTTTTAGTAAACTGTGTATTCCATAACAAGAAATGAATCCAAAATTTGTTGTAAAAAAACCTGGGGTAAATTTTGGGAAATAAAGAACATATATTAACCTTCTTATCTTAGTCTATTGAAATAATCGTCCTACAAACATTATTTTATTGATATGGTACTTTGTTATGAATTTTTTGTATGGATTGGTATTTCTTTTATCATGGTTGGATTTACTGTAGAGCATAAGAGGATTATTTTTAGAAATAATTTCACATTGTATACAAGAATGAACCCTTACATTTGATAACATATTAGTATATAGAGAAAATAGTAAAATATGGAAATGAATGTTACCTTCCACATTTTATTGAAAAAAAATGATCTTTTAAAATTAATGATGTGAGAGTTGTAAATAAGAATCATTGGGTTTTTTATGGATCAGTTTCATGGTATAGTACATGATCTGAAAGATGAATTTTCTATGGACTTGGTTCTTGATGCTGAGCGAATTTCATTACCCCTTATTGAGTGGCTCAAATTGAACTTTTATAGTTAAAGAATAAATTACATTAGATAATAGTTAACAGTTTCATTTGACCTATAACATCACCATGGGGTTCTCTTTTCATGTTTGTTTTAAAGAAAGATGTTTCAATGAGAATTTTCATAGATTATAAATCATTGAATAAGATCACTATTAAAAAAAATATCTTTTCCCTCATATTGATGATTTATTAGATCAGATTGAGGGAGAATAGTACTATTAAATGATTGAATTCAGAATGGTGTACCATCAAATAAATGTAAAGGAAGAAGAAATTTCAAAGACAACATTTCATACTATATATTCCCATTAAAAATTTGTATTTATGCCTTTTGGGATAACTACTTCTCCTGATGTATTCATGGATCTTATGAACATAATCTTCCATGAGTTCTTAGAAAAGATTTTGGTTGTGTTTATAGATGATTTTTTTTGTATATTCAAAAAATAAATAGGAGAATTTATGTAATTTATGTCTGTACTAGAAAACCATAATTGAAAATAAACATTATTAGAAATTAATCATGTGTGATCTTTGGTTACAATAAATTTTATTACTTGGTCACATTTTTTCTAAATATGGTATAACTATTGATCTTTCTAAAACAAATTATGATGATGAATGGAAATGATCCATAAATAGGAATGGGATTCATAGTATTATTTGTTTTTTAGGTTATTACTGAAGGTTTTATTGAAGATTTTTTCATGGTTATCTAGTTCATTAACTTTGTTAACTTGAAATGGTGAAAAATTCATCTAGACAAAAAATGTTATGAAATTTTTTAGTAATTGAAAATATTATTTGAGAATGATCTAGTTTTAGAAATAACTTCCCAAAATGGTGAATTTATTATCTATAGTGATTCATCATTGAACAAACTTTGTTGATTTCTAATTCAGAATGATTTGGTAATTTATTATCCATCACGTCTCTTAAAAACTCACAAGGTAAATTACTCTATAGAGTATTTGTAAATAGATTCTCTTGTTTTTTATTTTCATATTTGGAGGCATCATATATATGGTGTAAAATGCGAAATATAAACTGAAACCAAAATTTTGACGTATATATTTACACATAATTAACTTATAATGAGATGGAGAAGATGGATAGATTTAATTAATGAATATGATTTAATGATTTATTACCATCATGGAAAATAATACAAAGTGGTTGACGATTTGAGTTAAAAAGGTAAGGTTATATTTACCATGTTTCATTTGGAATGTGAACCATTGATTTATTATTTGAGGAACTTTGGGATGGTAGTTTTTGGTATTTTAAACTCTCTTATTTTTAATCATGTTTTACTGAAATTTTATCTACAGACAAAACAATTCAATTGGCCATGGAAGAAAATGAGTTACAGGAAAATGTCAAATTGGATCAAAAGGGTATATTTCTTGAATTTAGCATTGATAAATATCGTGTTTTCATATTTCAAAAATTATTATGTGTGCCTTGTGATTCAAAATTTAAGAAAGAGTTTTTTTATGAAGCTCATAGTCCCCTATTTTTAGTTCATCTTAGAAGTACTATTATAAACTGATATCTTAGGGTGTATTACTTGTAGGGTGGATTGAAAAAATATATTATTGACTTTTCTTTGAAGTGTTTGACATGTCAATAGGTTAAATTAGAGAGATATTTCCCGAAAGGGTTGCTTCAGACATTGCGAGTACAATAGTGGTAATAGTAAAATATATCCATATACTTTCTTGTGTGATTAAAGAATATATCTTGAGGTAACAATGCAATTTTTGTAATTTTTGATCTATTGACTAAATCTTCTCTTTTTATTTCTATTCTTGAAACACAATATCTAGATCAACTGTATCGATTATATATTAAAGAGATAGTTAGGTTATTTGTTTTTCCCCCACTCCATTTCCTCAGATCATGATCCTAGGATCACTTATAACTTATATAAAGGCCTTCATAAGTCATTGGGATATGAATTAAATTTTAGTATAGGTTTTCACCCTCAAACATATGGGAAGTCAGAACGAACAAGTCACACCTTAAGGAATATGATATGTGATTTTAAAATTTATTTATATCCATATTGGAATCAATATCCTTCTTTGGTTGAGTTTTCATATAATAATATTATTCATATTATTACAAATATGGCACCATTTGATGCATTTTATGGTAATGGGGGTCAATCTCAATATTTTGGGATGAAGTAGGGGAACATATGTAGATGGGACCAAAATTGGTTGAAGAGATTACAAGAAATGTTTAGTTGACTCAAAATCATATGAGGACAGTTATGATCAGGGAAAAAGGTATGTGGATAACTAGAGGAATGAAATTTTATCATGGTAGGTGATCTTGGTTTTCTCAAAAATTCTCAATGGGAAAGTGTTTTGTGTTTTAGTATGAAGGGAAATTTGAGTTTGTAGTTCATTGGACACTATGAACGATTATAGAATGTTAGATAAGTTTTCTAAATAGTGGATTTACCTCCAATTTTATCCTAGGAACAAAATTCCTTTCAGGTTTCAATTTCGAAAATTTATTTTTCATATCAATATCATGTTTTGATTCTATAGGTAGTTCAGTTTTAAAAGAATCTATCTGATCATTAACAACCAATACAGATTATTGAATATAGATAGAAATTAATTAGGAATACGGTGTTTCATTTTGGAATGGATTTTTGAATAAAATCAAATGGGTGAAGAGGCAACATGGGAATCTAGAATTTCTATGACGGATAAATACCTCCACTTATTTGATATGTGAATAAGATTGCGATGAAAACACTTTGGAAAGGGGGAATGATATAACATCCGGAATATTTATATAATAATACATTTTCATATCAATTAATATTTCATAATATGATAATAACTTTATGTTAATGAGGATTCTTTGTACGATAGATTAACTGAAACGTAGTAATGGGTTTCACCAAAACCGTATATTTCCCACAACAAGAAGACATATTGAAATTGAAAATAGTAATCTAATTATTATTATAAATGGTTGTTAATACTTTGCCATTTCTAGCATGACTACAAATAAATAATTAAAATATTATTATAAATTTTAGTTAAATATTTTTAACTTAATCCAATAAATTTTGATGACTTAAAATGAGAATGAAACCAATATTAAGCGTAAAATAATGTAATATTTTAAAAAGGAGGTTTTCCTGCCTTTTGATGGATAAAACTTTTAAATATCATTTTTTAAATTTTATCTATTTTATTTTAGAAAAAAAACCTTATATATAATCATGATATCATAATTTACTTTGGATAAATTTTTTGTACTTTTCTGATAATGATAATTGTTAATGAATAGAGAAAATACCGCAATTTATGTCAATACTTCATTTTCATCTAATTTATATAGATAGATAGATTATAATTTTTTTGTTTTAATGTGTAATTGTATTTTTTATCTTTTTGTACAATTTTGGTCCTTGTAAGTAATTTCATATTATAATTTCACATAAACAGATGTGTATCTTTAGATAGTTTTTACTTTTTAAAACCCTTTTTTTGGATTTGACAAGGTGAATTAATTTATATTTATTTTATAAAACTTATATGTTTTAAATTTGGAAAAATGGATTACATATTTGGAATCAACATATCCAAATTATGTGAATAAGTACCATATATTTTTGGAAATTATGAGTAGTAACATCTGTAATTAGTTTTATTTACCATGGTTAATTAAGGTGAAAATATTATAATAATAATATATAAATAACCATAGAGATATTCTATTACTATTTTATGAGATAGTTCCTACCATGGTCATCCTTGGCTTGATTTTAGGACCACATGGGCCCAATTAGGTGTGATACAGTACTTTTATAATATTTATTTTAATTAAAAGGGGGATATAACATAAATATGAATCTCTTGACTAAATAATATTAAATTGGATTATATAAATGATATTATCGACTATAAATAGTCATCATAAAGATAATATATTTAGCACATCATGGTATTTCTTTTATAATTTTTAGAGGTTATATAAATAAATTTAATTATGACACAAGGATGATTCAATGATTGCGTCATTAATAAAGGTTTAAAATAAATGATATTATAAATAAAAAAATAAATATTACAAGAGATAATTTTCTTCATAAAATAATTTTATAGATTAATATATTATTTAATAAGTGTATTAAATGTTTTTGTGTTGAAATTATCTATCAATTTTTATTTTATTTAAATTAAATACACATAATCACGTAAAAATTGACATAATTGATGTTTTATAAAAATAATGATTTATTAAATTATTTTCAAATACTAATAATATTTTAAAATAACTAATTGATTACTCAATGGAATAAATGTTTATTAAGTGTATAATTATTAAAAATTTACCTCATATATGTAAAATTATAGCTACTGGAAAATTAAAATTTTATTACCTCTCTTAATATTAAAAGAGAATAATTAAGGGTAATATTATAAGATAATGATTATATTAAACTCAATACATGTCTAAAAACAATTTTATGAGAGTATTTATATATATTATGTTTTAATATTATCCATATCTCATTTTGGGACACATTTATTAAAAAAATAATTTATATTAATTTAATATTTTAACACATTCAATGGGTGACCCTCCCCTCTCATACAAAAGGCACTCATCCATCTCTATTAAATACACTTAATAATCATTGTATTTTGACCTGGATATTTCAAATAATATTCCTAGAATACCTCACGACATTCTTCATGCCTTTTTTTGGAATAAAATGTTGCATAGAAGATTTTATGTTTTCATTAAAGGTGATCAACCAGAGAAGATGTATCACTTTCATTAAGTTTTTCTTCTCTCATATTCTCCATTATCATCAAAGTATAATGAGAAAATAAATATATTATCCACAATAATTTTAGTTTTTATTACGTTAATATAAACCCCTAAAACAATCTCTATATCCATCAAATGGGAATGGAATTGATCATTCGTGTGTACGTGTGAATTATCACCTCTATGGACCAATTTAGTTAATTTTTCAATACCTTGGGTTAATATTTTTTATAATGATATAATTAATCATCAGTTTAAATTGAAATGATTTATTTATCATTATAATATTTTAATAAATCAATTACATTCTGACTTCCATGTGTATAAAAATGATAACAACGTTCATGCGTACGTGTGAAAAATCACCCACATAAGGCGGTGTGACTCATTTTTATTCATTTTATAACATGTATTATTTATATATAAAAAAATTATTATTATTATTTTAATAATATCATGATAATTAAGGAGAAATAAAATGATTAATATCTTATTTCGATAATGATCAATGAAAAGTTGAAATGTTGCTCTTGTGTATTTATGAACTACTCTCTCCATAACTATAACATTGTTCATTTTTGCTATCCATATTTAATGGTTTAATTTATGTAATACGAGTTATGTGTATATTTGATGAATATTTGATGAATAAAATAATGGATATGATAGACTTATGACCACATGGAACATTGACATCACACCTTGTTTATTTTCCACTCAGTAACCATTTATCAACGAAACATTCGACATGAACTCAAAAAATTAACTAAAAAATGTAACATGATCATAAGTGATGTAATGAGAATAATAAACATGAAAAATTATCTTTTGAATGTAAAAAATTAACATATGCATATTATCCAGGAAGATAGTGAATGAGCAAGAAAAGTCAGACTCTAGGTATGTGACTTCTTGTCAATCTCCATTCATTGAGGTATATTTTGATTTATATACAACCATATGTTAAATTATGTATAATATACCCATTTTAATTTTAATTTGATTAATCTTTTTTCCAAAATTAATATTTTTTTATGATAAATTTTACTAAAAAAAATGTTTCTTTTCAATGTTCTCGGTGACAAAGTCATTTTTGTCACTACAAGCAGTACTTGATATTTGGATTCCTCTAGAATATGTAATGGTTTTTAAAAATAGTTAAATATGATATTAATTATTTGGTATTTTGTTATTGAAAATAGTTTTTATAATTCTTGATTATATAGATTTTTTGAAATGGTGTCTTATGATTGCAATGTGGACATGTTATTTTTCCTTTATTCTTGTTCACATGCTCTGATTATGTTATGGTTTCGGAGATTTTCTTATATATATGGGTGGTTCCAGGATTAAAATATGTCATGTGATTTCATGATATATCTCAAATGCATTGGGTAATGTAACATAGGTAAATGGTAAAGTTTCTCCGACGATATTTAGGGAATAAACTGTGATGTGTATTCCAAAGGTAACCATGAATGTTACCCCCTATATAGCTATGATGGAAACAATATATGCTTGATGTTGATTCCACAAGTTACCTTTATGAGTTATTATTTCTATGAATAACTAATAAATCTAATTATTACATGGGGTATGTTAAAGGGATTATGTTTTATGAGTGAAAAAATGATTTCATTGATTTTATGTTTTCTTAGACTAATGATATCATTCTTTATTTTTTAACCCTTACTAAGCGTTTTTTCCTCATTACATGGTTTTGAATTGTTTTTCTTAGGGTATAATTAAGGGTTATACAAAAGATGAATTCAAGAATAATTTTATCAATAAATTTTTTTCATTTGGTTTTTAATGAGTTTTATTCATGTGAAAAAAAATTGATTGAGTAGAAGTGTCATCTCTGTAATATTTGAGATGTATTGTATTATTAAAATCCAAATTCATTAAAACTATAAACTAGAAAATATCCAAAATGTGAATTAAAGTAAAATTATTGTATTATCTCACGATTATATAATGTTTTAAATATGGTTTTTTATAGGTAGTGTCGAGTAATAAGAACTTGTGCTCGAGATCACGTGCATCTATAAAAAAAATTCTGGGTTGCGTTTAACAATATTCTTGGTGTGTATTTCTCTCATTTACATTTTGAGTTTATACTTAACTAATAAACTATGTAATATGGGGGTTATTTCATGAAATTATAACATTTATAGAATTTATTTTTGTTATATATTACTTTATTTCGGGATGAGTAGTGGAGTGCATTAAGATTAGTTACATAGGATAATGTATTATATTTGTAAAATACCACAACATGGTGATACTCATAAGGTCATATTCTATTATATGAGGATTTTTGTTAAAGACTTGAAATAACATAGACACTATTTGGGCCTCATTATTTCACCTCATGTTATAGTTGAATTATAGGGTTCTTTTCATGGGGATTTAATTTTGAGAAAAATAGTTATGGGATGATTGGTTTTAGATTTACGTAAATAGAGGTAAGGAATATAATGGAATTTCTAGGATAACGTCTTCATTGATGGTTCATTCCCTATCATATCAATATACTTTGACCCTAATATCATAGTTATTATCTATTCACAGTAACAAATATGTTATTGTATTTTTTTCGGATGTGTCATAGAATAATGAGTTATTAT
The DNA here is from genome assembly GCA_963277665.1 of Viscum album. Classification (NCBI taxonomy): domain Eukaryota; kingdom Viridiplantae; phylum Streptophyta; class Magnoliopsida; order Santalales; family Viscaceae; genus Viscum; species Viscum album. The sequence goes on from OY728159.1 coordinate 1,184,155,548, forward strand.
TTTATGTGCCCTTATTTAGTTAGATCTACATATATTTAATTTAAATAATTACTTATATTATAAAAATGTAGGAATACATCACATTTGTAGCCCACTAGGATCTTACAGAATGGTCATGATGAAAATTATTTGAGTGATAATATATCTATTCAGGTAATATTTTTTGAGTTTTCTACTCCGAGTTAGTCAAGAGTTGTCCAACTATTTGTTTTTTAAAGAGGGGAACCGCATCATATGAATTTTGATGATGTTAGTCTTGAAGTATAGTGTCATAAAATTTATATACATGAAGTCAGGATTCACATACGCGAATGAAATACATATGTATTGTAGGTATATTAAGAAAATAATCCCAAGAAAGTTGATTAGAATGAGATAGAAAAATTTCATGAGATATTGGTTCAAGAGTTTACCTTATTAAATTGAATTCTTACTAGATAACAGTAATTATAGATACCCTTATTCATGTATTAATAGGATACTATTGGGTCATGGTCCCATATACAGATGATGAGGTGACACTCCCTAAGAATGATTTTAGTAATATATTTTAGGTTTAGTTTTTTCTAGAAACACTTATATATATGAATATTCTATAGCTATTGGAGTTTTAGTATAGATACATGACTATATTAAATTGCAATCTATGAATATTAGGGCTCAAACACATATCCCATGATATGAATCCTGATTGTTTATTCGATCCAGTTATTCTCAAGTATGTCATTCTCCTTGATATTGGAGTTTTTTTGTTCCTCTTTGTAATCCCATATATAAAAAAAATGTTAGATACTGCATTTATATAAAACATATCTTTTAAAACACCAACAAAAAATAAATTTTTTGGATTACATTTGAATTATACAAAGATATTCTCAGATTCCATAATTGGTCACGTGCCTTTGGAAAGAGGGAAACAAAAATAATGGTACATAAATGAGCTACATCATCTCTCACAAGATTTTTCTAGACCAGAACACTTCTCAGAAACATAAAACATAATACATATCATAATAAACTAAGGGAATAGAAACATAAAAGGGGTCAGATCAGACCCTCTTTAAAAGTAAACATGGTATATATGTATGAATAAACATGATCATAAGTGTATGAGAACACAATCACGAAAATTGATGACCATATCATATATATCAATGATCGTAATAATAATCTTTGAATAAATAGTTGAATTTCATAAGACATGATAAATAATTAAATAAATTGAATATGCCCTGAAAATTTATCCTAGGAATAAAAACAAGAATTTTGGAAAACACCTAATCATGTCGTATCACTTCATTTAGTGTCCAAATAATAACTGTCAAGACCATATTGGATGTATAAGTTCACTACAAATACCATCTTGGTAGTCTTAGGTAACTCTAATAGTCATATTGGTATCATGAGTTCACTCCTCATGCCATCTTGTTAGACATTGTTCACTCACATGGACATCATAGTTGTCATGGTTCATTACCAAGACAATCTTAGTCTATCTCAAGAGAAAGAAATATTTATAAAATAAATATTATGTGGATATTAGTCCCACCAATCTCATAGTGAAATAATCCATACCTATGGAATAAGATCATAAATAGTCATATAAAAATCCTTGAAATGAAATGGGTATTATAAACATTTAATTGTAACATCACATATATAATGATATAGGTTTCTTAATCATTTATTAATAAACATAACATGTGAAAAGAAGTATTTTTTAAAAGAATATAACACGTGGTAGAAAAAATGGTTTTTGAAAAATTAATGTATTCAAAACACAATCCATTTTAAGAAATAAAATCAATGGAAACAATTAATAATTGCTATATAATGGCATGATTAACTTTAATGGATGTTATATTTGTTGGTAAATAATTATTAATGGACATTTAGAATCATTTATCATGTAAAATATCCCATCGTCATTTTAAAAAATACATTGAATAACCTAATTCCAAATGAAAAAAAATTCTTTGAAAACAAATTTTAAATCATATAATTGAAGCCTTCAATGAAGAAAAATAAAATCCTAGTTCCTTGTAAATTGATTTAAAATATCTATTTAAAAACGCTATAAAAACATTTTTAAATAAATGGTTTTTTAACACAATAGAATATTAACTGAAGAGAGAGACAAAATAATATTTTGCATAAAAAATACCATAAGCACCAAAGATTTGAAAATATTTTTAAAACACACTAGGATATTGTAAATAAACACAGTATACGAGAACTTATTAGTATTCCTAAGATATTCATCCAATGATATCATCAATGGAAACATAATCATAAACAATCTATAAAATAAATGAGATTGTCTCAAAAAAAAATTATAACATGGTAATTTGGGAACATACCCTCCATGTAAGAAATGGAAATTAAATTAAACATATAATATCATTAATTGAAGGATATTCATGATATTCCTTATAAAATCTATATATATACACCACGAAAAATATCATAGGTGCATAAAAAAACATGAGTCTCAAAGATATAAAATATCGAAAAAAATTTACTAATTTCGTAACATCTGAAACATAATCCCATGGTTAAATGTTCATAATATGGATATGTTAATAACCATAAATTTTGGAAAAAATAAACATATAATACAGTTATTTTTGGTTTATACACCACCCAAAATAAAAGAGTGGTGAACATATAATGTATCTCATGAGAATAAAATGTAAAATGAAATCATGTTTCCTTGGGTATTGACTCTCTTCGTACTCATACACGAATCATGTATATTAAATATTTTTTTATTTTAAATATTATAAATAATAACATTCTTACACATGATACCATATTTTGATTGATTATGACCTTTTATTACTCTCTTTTTAACTATCATATGGTAAGGTCTCACATTGGGTAATATTCGCTTTGTTCTTCGCATGTGTCTAAATAAGTTATATCATTGTTCCTTATATATATATGTTGATTCCAGTATGTAAATTATGATAAAATTTTTATTCATATCTATTATCTTAATAGTATAAAAATCTATAGAATAATAATTTATGAAATGAAATAATCTTTACATAGAGATGGTAAGTCATACATACACATGAATGTTGTTTCCATTTTAATTATCGTATTGAATGAATGGAATGAACTGGACATTAATGTATATATGTATATAATAAAATTATTGTAGAATTATAATTTTATATATATCATATAATTTTACAAAATAGATGATTAATACATTCCATGTAGTGTGTGAATGAATCATCTCATTTTGAGGAGGTGGTAGTCCGTACATCCTCAAACCAAATTATCATAATTACCCAAAATGGATTTTAAAAAATATTTCTATTTTAAATGAATATATAAGAATAAATAAGTAACAAATATATTATATTACTTATATAAATAGTGTTTCCATCTAAATATCCATCATGAGTGGTATTAAAATAGAATTGAACAATCAATGTATTGTGAGGCGATAGTTCACCTTACAAGTTAACAATATGATTAATATCCATTTGATTATGGTGGGTGGAAATGTAGCTAGAAACCATAGAATAAATTATCCTAGAATATTTATAATACTTTTTTCTATCATTCAGTAATGTAATAATGATAGTGGATTGTAGTATAAGGAAAATAAGGAAAGGAGCTTGAGAAAAGTCTGTAACTCTTAATCAGGTAACTCTTTTTGTTCCCAAAGGCTTCATTGTGTTGACTTCCTTCGCATGTAGAGGCATCTAAGTGGAATGGAGGGTTTTTGGGAACTTATATTAGTTGGTTTTTGGAATATAAATGGGTTTATGAGTTGTGAGGATGTGGGTATAGATGGAGTCCTTTTATAGGGAAGGGAAAAGACCCACATGGAATTTTTGAAAACATGTTTAATGTACCTATGTTTTTAATCATAAAAATTAATAAAGGAAAAAAACTCATGAATGACATGTGAATGGCAGAAGTATGTCTATCAAATTGTTTGATGATAGGTTTTGATGTCATTTTGGATCTTATATTTTTATTTAAGTACATTATTAACCTAATTCTTATCATAACATATGTAACTAAGTTTATTCACATTTCCAAATATTTTTGGTCAAAACAATGTTGACCTTAGTATAAATTTTAAATTATGATGATTACGAATATGGAACATATTTATTTCAAAATATATAAATATATGTGATAGAAATAAATTTAAAATTAAACATATAGTTGGGTCGACAATGTGGGTTTTGAAAATTAAAAATGATCAATAGATTTCAAATATGTTATATCATATTTCAATGTGAAACTGAATAAAATGACCGAAATATGATTAATTATTAGTAATATTATCTAATTAATTGTTGAAAAAAAAATTAAAATAATTTAACATTATAAATTAACTAAAGTAACAAATATTTTTCTAATTAAAAGATTTTATTTTTGACTATTCTTCCAAAAATGATGTTTTTGAGAAAAATCCCAAAAATTAAATCTACGTTAATTTTTGAATTCTAAATTTAAAACTGATGACTATTGTATCATATTTTTTTTATAAATGTGTCTATTATTGATTTTATAATTTTACTTATAAGGATATTAAATGATGTTCATTAGAGGAAATGATATATTCGAGCCTAGATGAACTTTACCAAAAATCATATGTTTTATTATCAATATGTTTTATGTATAAAAAAATTATAAAATATATTTTAAAATTAGTTATTACAATTCATCTGACTATTTTAAATGGAAAGTATAATATTATATAATTTATATAATTATAAAAAATCATGGTTAGGTAGAAACTTGGTGGTTCATGTATCATACACCAAATAATTATTACATGTATAATACGCCACATAGGGGTTGTGGGTAACGTAAGAAAATTAGGTTCCATGTGAAAAAATTTATTCTGATAATTCATTGGGACATATAGATGAAAATTAAATTTATCTAAAAAATATCAATAAAAAATTTGGTTGTTACATTCTAACCCCCTCAAAATGATTTTTTACCTCGATATTAGTCACTCGGGTATAAACAAATGAGGATACTTATACTTAATTATATCCTTATGTTCCCACATAACATCATCTAACTTCTTATTTCTCTACAAACATTGACTATGTGAGTGGTCTTGTTTTATATAACATTCTCTTATCAGTCTATAATATCACCTAGTTTTTCCACTTAAAATAAATTGTTCTCTACCAGTATGAAATATAAGATCGATATATTTTAGGGGTTAGGTATGTACTTACTTAGGAGAGATACATGGAACCCATCATGGACTTGAGAGATATTTGGAGGAGGTTCCAAGCGATAGTCTACTCTCCCGATATAGTCAATAAACTCAATTGAACCAATATACCTAGGGCTTTGTTTCTCTTTCTTCATGAATCTCGTATCATTCTTACAGGGCGACATTTGTAGAAACATCATTTCACAATCATAAATTTATATATCACAAGGATGGTTATTATAATAAATATTCTACCCACTTTTAGCTTCCTTGTTATTCGGATGAATGGTTCAAACCATCTGAAACATTTTTGTGCAATCTTAGGTCCCAATAGATTTCGTTCTCCAACCTCATCCCAAGACATTGGAGCTCTACCGTTCATCCGATAGTAGTCCTCATATGGTGAAATATCAATTATTAAGTAAATTATATTATTTTAAGAATACTCAACTAGAGGAAGGGGTTTATCTCAACCACCTTCAAAATCTAATGAAATAATATCTCTGCATATCCTCTAGGGTTTGAATTAGTTTTTCAAATGGAAATCTATATAATGATGATAAAAAGAGAACGAACTAAATTTTTTATCTTCTTCATTCTAATGAAATCACTAGTACATTGATGTAATTCTCAAATACGGATCTGATATAGTAGAGTGTGGAACTCCATACATCCAGATCATTTCATTAATATATGTCCTGAAAAAACTAATCCAATGGTAAATCGTATCTGAAAATAATGAAGTGTGCTGACAAAGAAAGGTGATTGACTACCACCGATATATATTTATACCTTTTTGATGTTTAAGGTCATCCAATGGCCAACTCCATAGTGATTTAATAACATTTTGATTCTAGTATGGGCAATGGATGAAACATACCATTAGACATTTGTCTTTTAGACATTACTCATTGACATAACTAACAGTGAGATACAAAATCCATGATATATACCATCATTAAATTCCACTTGAAATATTACTTCATGTCTATATACATCTTTGTATATCTAAGATGAATAGAAAATGATGATATATGATCTTACTCTAAAAATTCCTTCTTCATATCTATTCTGGATGGAACACGTACACAGTTAATAAACCTTAACATTTCCTCATGATCAATGTTAAACTCACTATCTTTTCTAACTTTAATATCAAACTATTAATCTTCCTTATACAAATCATTAATATTAAATTGGATAGTGGGTTGAAAATTTCATTTGATAATCATAAGAATTTTTCCCGTCCTTTATGATTTAAAAATCCATTCATTGAAAATCCCTAAATATTAGATCTTTTTTTCATCCTAAACATAGATAAGATAACATGATCCTTCAGACTCAATGAATCAAAAACCTTAATATCATTCCCAGGGTGGTAATATTTTGAAAATTCATAATCTATTATCAACTCTTACCATCTTCTCTAGATCATGTTCAGCTCCGTCTATGTGAAAATAGATAATAGAATTTTATGATCAATATATATATATATATATATATATATATCACATTTCCCCATAATGATAATGAATTCATATCATTAATGAAAAAATTAACATTTCTAACTCCAAATCACACGTTGGGTAACATTCATTATGAATTTTCTGCTATCGTGATGCATTGTCTATAACCATATTATTCTACATAAGAACACATCCAATGCACTTCTTGGATGCATCGATATAGATTAAAAATCCTTCATCACTACATGGTAATGTAATTACATGAGCACTAACCAACCTATTCTTTAGTTCCATAAAACATTCCTCACATTCCTTTGTGTAAAGGACCTTGACACACTTCTGGGTTATCTTGGTCCAGGTATTTTATTTTTGTGATAAATTCTCTGTAAACCATATATAATATCCAGAAAAACCAAGAAATATATAGATCGCATTCACCATGATTGGTCAAAGATATAATTCAATAACCTCCATCATTGATTGACCTATTTTTGTACCATGTTTTGATATTATGTGGCCAAAAAATGTAACATTTTGTAGTAAAAATTCATATTTTGTAAATTTTTCATATTTCTTATCCTTCCAATGGTTTCTCAGTACAATTCTCAATTGATCTTTATGATCTCTCTTGATTATTGAATAGATAATTATATCATGTATAAGGAATAACACAAATATATCGAGGTAATCTCTAATGACTCTATTCATTAAATCCTTTAATGAAAGAGGGTAATTAGTAATACGAAAACGAATCACTAAATGTTCATAATTTATATTCCTTGTACAAAATTCCATCATGGATATATCATATTTTTGTCCCTAAATTGATGATATCTATAATGAATGTCAATTTTGGTAGAGCATTGAGATCCATATATTGGGTCATAAAAGTCATAAATATAGAGAATATGATAAATGTTTATGATATTGATCATGTATAACTCTTGATAATCAATTCTTAGTAACCATAATCCTTCTTTTTTTCATAAAATGAACAGGTGCACCCCGTGGTGACTCACATGGCCAAAAAATCCCTTATCTTTCTTTTCATGGAGTTTCATCGGTAATTCCTACAATTTAATCATGGTCATTTAATATGGACGTTTCGAAATAGGTGTGTAACTAGGTATAAGTTATATCATGAACTCAACTTCACATTTTGGTGGATGAATGCAAAATCTTTTGTAAATACATCAAAAAATACCAAAAAACCGGTATATCATCAATGTCGATCTTCTCCCCAAACATTTGATATTAACAACCCATTTGAATTAAAACGAAGACACATTCTAGTGATGTACTATCCAAAAGAATTTCATGATTAACATCTCATTGATTAATGATCATATGAGGGATTAAAATATCAAAAGAAACATCCATTACAAGACAATTGATTAGGGATTTATGCAGCGAAATCCTATCCCTTCCTAAGATGACAAAAAAATGACCAAATAAAGGATTGAAAAATTTGAAGGGAGTGCATTTCTATAATCTTCAATAGTATAGGAATAATAGAGTTAAGTTTAAATCCTTGTTAAAATATGTTTTTCACTACAAATTCCACATCTAATTGTTTTTGGAGGAATCTTAACACCCTTCAAAAATTCATTATGTATGAAAGAGTGGGTATATCTAGAATATAATAAAACATTATCCATTTTATAGTGGATTGTTAGTGTAACTTCTATCAAATAGGTTTCAGACACCTCATCATAAATATCAATTGCATGAGATTTCTTCTTCTCACTCAGCTTAAGAGGTTGTTAACATCAATCATCATCGCAATCCCTTGGTTTCGGTCACTGGTTAATATATTGCCCATTCCCCTTTCATTTATAGCATTAAATTGTAGGTGTTTTATTCGGTGTGTATATTCCCCATTTTTAATGATATCTATATTATTCCCATCACATTAACAATCAAATTCCAGATGGCCTTCCCGTCCACGTATAAAACATTTGTTATAATCGTGAAGCATATTTCTTCAATGTTTCTTTCCACGCATAGAGAATAAAATAAATCTCATTTTCATTTCATAAGGGATTCTAAATTTTTCCATTAAACTCTATCAGCCAATTCATTTCAAAACCATGAGATTGATATATTCCACTAGACTCCATTTCAACCTTGACTTAACAATGCACGATATCATTGTATCTACTAATGTCTCTTATTTTAAATAGCAACCCTACACATGGATTTAAGCCACTGAACAAATTAACAACTTTAAATTCATGTCGGATGATAATTCTTGAAGCATACAATTAAATTCTCATGAAATTTGCGTCATAGGTACCAATATATTCATCATAATTTTGCATCACCTTAAGGAACTCATTCTCCTTCATGGTATGAAGAAATATAGGAATGTACTTATTGAAAAATATTGTCTTCACCTCATCCTAATTCATGGATTCAATCTCATCTTATTGCCTCCTATTCTTAATTAGAGTCCACCACTGATAAAATTATCTTTCTATCTTATAATAATTAATAATGACTTTCTCTAGCTCTAAACACTGAAGAACAGCGAAAATATTTTCAGTATTACTGATCTATTGTTCAGTAACAAGTGGATCATGGTACCCTCTAAACAAATAGTGATGTTTCCCCATGGAAGACTAAATTGACTGTTTTTCATTCCTTTAATCATTGTAAATCCACCATTTTTCATAGCTTGATAATGTTTTTTTATCATGGTTTTTTTTTCATTTCTACTCCCATGCCATTAAGTTGCTTTAGAAGAAAATCATTGCAGTATTCATTGTAATCACTATTAGCATGGTTCCTTTGGGTTTTATCCATCATCTTAAACAAAAATCATAGAGTTATATATATATACCACAATGAAGAACCCTATAGTAATGAAAAATAACTTATACAATGAATAAAATTAGTAACCTTCCTTAACATATAACCCTATAGGTTTTTTCTAGGTTATTCATAGTTAACCTGTATTTAAATATTTCACAACGGTTTCTGATGATTTTGTGAATTCCCAAATCATATCCCTCGAGAGTGTCAAACCAGGTATGCAGTAAGGCCCATTTTTATATACCAAATTACCCCATGATTGTCTTATAGAATCTTATCAGAGATGTTTCACATAGGTATATCTGCGATGGAGACACATCCACTTGTAGTGTCCAGACATTGATGTATTTCATGGAAACCACACACTCTATCCTTCCCCTAAATTCCAAGCCATTTTTTTGTATTTTACCTTATCATTTGAAATATTCCTATACCCGTCCTTAGGGTTCTCACTATGGTTTTCACATCCAAGATTCCATAGGTTGACTATAATTTTCCACTAATACCAAAAATAACAACCCTAAATTTTAAAACATAAACCTTACATAACTTATTAGGGAATTATTAATCAATATAAAAATATATTCCTAATGTCATTAATTGGTTTAATGCCTTTGGAATCATGGAAACAAAAACATGTGTATATAATTGAGCTCCCACTAGGTTATTCAAAATAAGAACCCATCAAAATATCATAAAAAAATAAAAAATATCATCATAACATGGGGTATATGAAACATAAAAATGGGTGATATCAGATACACAGAAAGGGTAAACAAGGGATACATGAAATCATAAACATTAAAATATGTGTATGATAATATGAACATGAAAATAGAAGATTATAAACAGCATATCAAGTATCATAACCGGGATCATGGAATAAATATTAGTAACTCATAAGGCATTAATCACTATAAAATTAATATCATAATCCATGAAATAATATCCAATTAATAAAAAATTAAATTGTAGAAAACACATAGGCATATATAATTTTATCCATAGTGTAAAATGTATTGTTTCCAATACAATATTGGTAGTATATGTTCACTCTATATACCATATTGGTTGTAATGGTTAAATCCCACGGACATCATGGTATCATATCATCACTCCACACACCATATTGGTAGTCATGCTTTACACCCATGGCCATCATTGTAGTGAAGGTTCATTCCAATGACTGTCATACTATATCTGATGAGATTTAAATATTTACCTAATTCATTGGAGGGAGATACAGGTCCCACACATAAATTAGTGAAATCATTCACACTTGTTCCAGAAGATCATAAATATTCATAATATAACCCTTTAAATGAATTGAGTATTATAAAAATTTATTAACAACTTACCATATAGAAATAGTTAGGTTTCATAATCATTTAATTATACACATAACCCATGAAATGAAGCTCGTTTCAAAAGCATATTACCCATGAAAGAGAAATAACTTTTATAAATATCATTCCATCGAAACATAGTCAATTAAGATAATGAATATGAATGAAAACATTGAATAAATCCATATAAAATCCTGAGATACACCAATGGATGTTATCATATATGGGGAAAATTTTAAATGACTTTTAAAATTATTTCATTATGAAAATATCATTTCACCTTTGACGAAAAATGATTCTTATAACATAAAAAATTTTGAAAAACATTTACATTGTTAATAGATATAAAAACATATAAATGGATATTTTAACAAATAAAAAACTAATATTATTTTTCCTTGAAAGTGATATTCATGGATTTCGAGAAAAAAAAATTGAAAAAAAATTAAGAAACTTTAGTTTTTGAACATAACTGAATTATGGCCGAAGAGAGAAAGACATACATATTTTATATAAAAATTTTGTCATAAGAACTAAATAGTGTAAAAAGTGGTACTATCACATGAATATATCTTGAGTAAATAGAGGATAAGGATATTAATGAGTATTTATCAAATATGTTTTAGAATATTTCATCAAAGTAATCATAAATGTAAACAATCTTGAAAAGGGATGAGATTGTCCCAATAAAATCATATAACATGGTAACATGGGATCATACCCTCGATGTTATGAAATGAAATTAAATAATTAGTAAAATATCATTAAATTAATTATATTCATGATATAAAATTTAATGTTTAAGTGTATAAACCACTAAAAATGATTTGGTCTATAATAAAACAGGAGCCTCAAAGAAGTAAAATTGAGGCAAAACATTGTTACCTAGTTGGTAACATTTAAAACATTAACCCCATGAGTGAATATTCTTTAAATTAATATTTTAGTACGCATAAATTTATTTATAATATACATAAAATATGATCATGTTCAGTATATAAACCACATAATAGGAATGATTGGTGAACCTAACATGAATCTCGGAGGAATAAAAAGGGAGATGAAATCCAATTACCTCGTGTCTTATCTATCATTGTACATGTGCATGATTCTTATGAAATAAATACATATTTTTATAATTATTTTAATGAATAATATTATTTTATATCATACAATATATGGTTTGAATATGAACTAATGTTATCCTATTGTTAGCAATCCACTATTATGCTTCACTTTAGGTAATATTTACATTGTTTTTCACATGTGTCTAAATTCGTTATATTTTTAGTACCTTTACTTATATCAATATTTTGTATTGTAAATTATGATATAAGTACCATAAATATATATTTTATTTCTACTATAGTAATCAGTATCATAATAAAATATGAAATGGAATACAACATTCCTGGAGACAGTAAGTCATACATATAAATGAACATTGTTTAGGTTTTAATTATCGTGTTGAATCACTAGAATGAAAATGAAATAAAATTCTATACGTCCATAATATAATTATATTATAATTATACTATTATATATATCATATAATTTCACTAATCATATCATTAATAGATTCTTTGTAATGTGTAAATGAATCACATCGTATTGATTGGGAAGTAGTCCACAATCAATAAAATAAAATAATCACAATTACACGAAATGGAATGTAAAAATATGTGGGTTTTAAAAGGAATATGTAATATTAAATAAATAATTATAATAAAATATTACATATATAAATATATTTTCCTTCATAATTTCCACCATGATAAGTGGTAATGGAGATTTGAGCAACCACCATTTAGGGAGGTGGAAGTTCATCGTATAAGTAAATAGTATCTTCGATATCCATAAGATGGAGGTGTGTGTAGGTTTAGGTATAACACTTTGCACAATAAAATCCTATTATATTTTACATACTTTAGTTTTATTATAATAATGGAGTAAATAGAGTGGGGGAAGAGGGAAAATAATGGAAATGAGTTTCAGAGAATCGTTACCTCTCAATCAGGTAAATCCTTCCAGTTTGTGCAAAAAGGCTTCCATGAGTTTCCTTGATCCAAAGGGATGGATTATATGTTGAAGGAATGGATTTAAGGGGATTATTTAGGATTATTTTTTCATATCCAAAGGATCTATATTTGTGTGAGGAAGTGGGAAGGGTTTATGGCCTTTTATAGGGAATGGAAAGGACATGAATATCATTAGCGAAGACAAGTTAGGTGTATCATCATGTTTACATTAAAAAGGTCACAAAAAACAAAAATAAATAATATAATGTTAAAAAGAGAATCTTGGTCATAAAATAGCTGTTTGAAAATTTTAAAGTTAATTTTGGTTCTTATATATAAGTTTTATTAGTTTACTAACCTAAATTTTCTCTTAACTAATGTAATAAATTTTAATCAATTACACTATTCATTTTTGGTAAAAAAAGTAGAACATATAATAAATTATAAAATATTCTGATTCCAAATATTAAATCAATTTTTCCATGTTCTAATCAATTATTTGGTAGAAATAAATTTAAAATTAATCCACCAGTTAGGTCGATAATGAGGGTTCTCAAATTAAAAATTATCAAAAGGATGATCGGTTTTTATATCAATTTTCAATGGAAAATCGGTTCCAAAGAAAATCATTTTATTAATCGATAAAAATATTATCCTAATAAAAATTTAAACCAATTTATATTATAATTTATCTTTACAAATAATTTAAATGATAATGTAGTCTCAAATTAAAATCCTGTATATTTAACTCTTCATTCAATAATGAAGTACGTCAAAAGAATCCAAAAAATATACCCTAATATAATTTAAAAATAAAAAATTAAAAAATAATCTTCATTTTATTAATATAAATAACTAAATGAGTTTAAAATTAATTTTATAATTTTTTTATAGAAGGACATTAATGGTGATTCATTGATGAAAATGTAATTTCTAAACATAGAACGACTTTACAAAAAATTTATTAAAAGTATTTTTTTATTTTTATACTAAAATTATAAAAAATATTTGAAAATAGTAATTACTATTTATATAAAAAATATAAATTTCTAGTTATTAATCATATTACTTAAATAATTTTAAAAAATGATATGTTTCATAGACACTCAGTGTAGCATGTATCATAGGCAAACTCAGGGTTATGTGTATCATATTCCATGTCGATGTTTTGTCTAATGTTAGACATGTAGGTTCTATGTGAAGGAAATGTTTCAATTATTGAAATGGAAGATATAAATTAAAATATCATTTATTAAAAAAATGGTTCAGAAAAATAGGTTGTTGCAACATTGATCTAAGATATATTTTTAACTTGTGAGTTACAAATAACTTTTCATAATAGTATAAATATATTTTTTGACTCATCATAAATAGATAATAGAAATTTTACATTAAATTCATGCAAGTAGAAGCATTCAAACATTTAAAATATCTAAATTCAATCATTGTAACACCTCGAGATTTTATGATAAGTATTAATTTTAATTTATTTGATGTCATGTGTTTTATGCTATACCAAGATTATCTTGTGCTATACGCAACACCATATTAGCTTGCAGTATACGCAACCCAATTCTTGGATCGTGTTATACACGATTTCAAGTTCATTTGTTAGAAGTTATTCTATGAAACATTAAGTGTATATATATATATATTAAATATATAAATGAAATATGGTAGGATTTTGTTATACACAACAACAAAAGTGCCTTGCACTACACGCAACCCTGACTTGGCTTTCATTACACGCAATCGTGACCTTTCTCGATAGCGTGTGTTGTACGCAATACCGGGTTTCACTAAACAACGATATGTTTTTATATTATTATCACGAACTAGCCGTTATGAATAGTAATAACCAAATTTTGAATTTTATAAAATTATTATTCATCTTATAAATTTTCTAAAACATTTTATGTGAACAAAATAAATTTTTCGGGTAAAATAAGTATTTTTTAATAAATACAGTTTTGGCGTCTTTTGATGGGGCACCCACTTTAAATATAGTTTTTGACATGTTTATAAGTTCAATTTTTCAAAATAAAATTATTCTTTGGAATAAGGATATAAAATGTTACCTTGGATAAAATTTTCATATTATTCTAATAACTTTCACATTTTAATGAATAGTAAAAACACGCTGTATTTTAATTAAAAACAACATTTTCGTAAAACTTTATGTAGTTAAATTGTAATATTGAATGGTTTTAAATTATAAATATAATATATTTTTACCATTTAATATAATTTATGTCATTATCACTGATTTTACCTTGAATTCGTAGGTTAAATCCACACAATCTTTTGCAATGTTTTAAACAAAAAACATGTTTTCTTTCGATAATGGGATTAATTTTAATTTAATTTCTGCGACTTTTGTGAACTGAATTTGGAAAAATGGATTCCATATTTGGAATCAGTGGGTCCAAATTATGTTAATAAGCTACTTTTTATTTTTGGGCTTTATGAATAGTAACTACGGTAAATTTTATTTACCGTAGTTTAAAGTAAATCGGGTAATTAAGGGTAAATATAAGATTATAAAATTAACCTAACACCAGAGAAAATCCTATTGGATGACTAAAAGTCGACCCATATCACCTAAGGGCCGGATTAGAATCATTTAATGGACCTTTATCCATGAAAATAATTATATTATTATTAAAACCAAAGAAAGTGACAACATGTCACTTTCTTAAATCTTATAAGTATAATAATTTTAATTTAGTGACAATCTTAATGAAACGTAGAACATGAATAGTCTACAAAAATCTAATAAATTTATCTACATGATATGAATTAATTTATAATTTTTATGGATTATATAATTATCATTAATGGTGACATAATAGTGATGTTTGAAATTATTTTATTAAGAGAAATATCAAATAAATGGTTTTAAAAATATTAAAATAAATATTATATTACCTATTTAATGTTCTCCACTAATTTTTTAGATAAATATGACATGTTATAAATCTAGTAAATCTTTTATTTCGAACATATCTTTTGTATATTATTTATTTAAATTCAAAGAAATGAATATTGTCAAAATTGACACTATTGTTATTTTATAAAAATAACATATTATAAAATTGTTTAAAAATAAAATAAATATTTAAAAATTATAAATTTAAATTTATATGGTCTAAAATGTTTTTAAGTGTAAAATTATGGATAATTCACAACACATATGTAATTATTTATAATAATTTAAAATTTATAATATTATTACCACAAATAAAATTAAATTGATTAAATAAGGATAAATCAAGTTGATAATGTTTAAAATAAATTAATAACATGTATAAATTTTATTGGTTGATGATATAACAACCCTATCCCCTGTAATATTTGAATTGAGTCGTTTTTGGAGGTTTTTATGTGGGGTTTGAATTTATATTAAACTAATATTTTTGAGGATTCCAAAGGTTCCCCTCTCCTCCCTTATAAAAGGGCACCTTCTCCCTCTCTTCCTCACACCACATTGAGCCTTCAAGCTCGGAAAACCCATGCCAAATTACCTTCTACACATACCTAGAATCATCCTAGAGGTCCTGGTCTTCTTCAAAGACCAATTTTAGTGCCCTATGGGGAGGTCTCAAAGAGGCTTTTCAAAGAAGAGGTAATATCTGTTACCGATTATTTCATCTTTATTTATTCTTCCACATATTCTTCTATAGTTGTTTCATTATGAAGTAATAACATCAGTATCACTCATATAAGGATATGTTATTATAAGTATGAGACAACTCTATTTCACTATCTATCCATCCTACGGAAAACGAAATCACCTCGCGTGCGTACGTACGGAATACCGTCTCCACGCTGTTGTGTAATATTTTTTTCCAACACCACCTTACCTGGATGGGTATAAGGGTGTAAATAATAACTATACATATTTATTATAACAACATAAGGATTCTGATATATTTTATCATCCTCTCCAATTCAATTCAATAATTATGGGAACGATATCATGGCTCGTGCGTACGTACGGACTACCGTCTCCACGACGCGATTAGATTCATTCTCAATGATTAACCATTCATGATTGATTATAAAGTATATATAATCAGTAATAATGAAAAATATGACATAGTGATACTGGATTTATGTATATATATATATATTCCATCTATTTAATTCCATTCAATTCAATAAGAAAATGAAAACAACGTTCATGTGTATGTACAGTCTACTGTCTCCATAAACGGTGTATTTCATTCCATTTATCGATATATCATATATATATATATATAAGTATATTCTGAATATATATAAAATATTTTTTACATTCTGGAATTAAGTAAATCAGGTTATAGGTAATAATATCAGGAACAACGAGTCCAAATATTTACGATAAATAAAAGGATTTTACCCAAAACGCTACTTTAAGCTGGAACTTACAAACAAACGGGTAATATAAAGTCATAAGTGAACCATATATGATATCATAACAATGAATATGGTTCTTTAATAAGTCAATGACATTATTTAAATCATTATACCGGAGGTTCGGATACGTACGAAGCATATCAGACCTAAGGTAAGGGATAACCTTTCCAATCTCGTTTTTAACCGAGATTGTTTATTCATAAGTGTTTACTGGGGGTTATATTTATCATCCATGTCCATGTTTTATAAAAATGTTTTCATGTATGTTTAATGTCCTTTTTAACCATTTTTTACTTTTACTACATGGTATGTATGGAATCTTTATTTTTACGAGGTACTTTTTGAATTTTCCGGCAAAAGTACAGGAAGAATGTTTTTTTATATACGGCATGAACGGATTTTTACGGTTTTATAAAGCCTTATTTTTATGAAGCTTCCTCCAAAATATTTCATGAATATTTTCAACAAAATCATTTTCTTTTAAAATTGCATGACATTTTTTAGAAAGAGAATGATTTTGAAGAAGAAAGGATATTTTCTTCAATAATTCATTTCAAGTGTTTTAACAAAACCATTTTTCATTTAAGATGAAATTATTTCATATTTGTATGTTTCAAGTATCATGTATCTAGTATTAACATGGTTTCACTTTTCTTATTATGAAATGATATCCATTTCTTTTATATGTATTATGTGATTATGGGATGACATTTATGAAACCCATTTTATTAATTGGGTTATTATGAATGATGTATGTTTATTTTGTGTCACAAGTAAGAATGATTTCATTATGAGATGGGTGGGACCTATATCTCCCTCCAATGTATTGGGTAAGGATTTATATCTCATTAGATAGACATGGCTGGAATGGTATGTTAATCCGGTTCAGTATTATAGGACTGAAATGAGGAGTGAACTGGATTCAGAAGGAGACTTTGTCCACTAATATGGTCTTGGCAAGCAATGCCTTGGCTACTATGGAAATCATAACATGTGCTGAATGGTTGCCACAATTACATTTTTATTCCCATTATATTTTATCATGGTTGATGTTCCGTTATGATATATTCCTTACGTACTTCCACGATTTATGTCTTTGCTCAAGATTTTGATGTTTAAATTTAATGTTCAAGTTTTTGCTTTCAAATGTTCATGTATTGTTTTATGTTCTCTATGTTTTCCCTTACAGAGCATTTGAGCTCATCCTTTTTATATTATATTTTCCACAGGAAATAATGAAAGGTTTTAGGTAAGGAAACAAAAAGGGGATGATCATAATGGGAGTTTTTGAAGATCATTCAACATGATTAGAAGTTTATATTCCATGTTTCCAAAGACACTAAAATATTACGATCCTTATGTATCTATTTTTTTATGTATTAAGTGTTTCGTAAAAATAATGTAATTTCCATGTACGTCAAGCTTTAGGTCTCTACAGTTGGTATCAGAGGAAAGGTTTAGTCAACCTTTGGATACTAGGAGGTGAAAATGGTAGTGAGATCCCTAGAGATATTTCTAAGGTATGTCTAGGGATGTCCCTAAGGATAAGTATACGTATAGGATATAGTCCTAGAACAACGGTAACGATCTTATAATTTAACCTAATATTTTAGATATTGAGGGCACTCCCCCTTTACTATGTTGTTTTCCCTAACATAATTATTTTCCTCTCACACTATTCTTTTTGGGTTTTAGACGATGGCTGGAACCCGAAGGAACCGTGTTGATTAATGTAATGGACAATGCAATGATTATCCTCCTGATCAAACCAATGTTATGGGAGATGGGGTTCAAAATCTGATTGCGATAATTACACACGCTATGAATCATTCTGGACTTCCAAATGAGAAGTGAAGGGAACAATATTCTATTGAGTCCTTCATGAGGCAACGTCCACCTTCTTTTAGTGGGCCTTCTGATCCACTTGTTGCTGAACAATGGATCAGTACCTCTAAATATACATTTTTAGTAATTTAATGTTCTGATCAAGATAAAGTCATCTTAGCAGTGTATCATTTGGAAGGTGATGCTGATCAATAGTGGAATCTTATCAAGAATATGAGGCAAAGAGATGAAATTGAGTCCATGGAATGGGACAAGTTCAATAACTTCTTTTTCAATAAGTACTTCCCTCGTATTCTTCGAACAAAGATGGAGGAGGAGTTTCTTTAACTAAAGCAAAAGGATGATGAATCTGTTGGTATATACGAAGCGAATTTTACAAGGCTTGCAAGGTATGCATCTAGATTTATTATCCAACCTGAAAGTAAAGTTCATCGATTCTTCAGTGGCGTAAAACCAAGTCTTTGAAGGGCATTAGCTATAAAAGACATCAATATCTATGAAGAAATTGTGTGTTGTGCTATCAAGGTAGAAACTGATGTTGGTGTTACATATCCATCTCATGGTTTTGACAAGAAATGGAATATGGAGTTCAAGGATAAATCTCAGAATTATGGTGGAATGAAGATGAATTTTTCCGTATTCTCAAAGTGTGGAAAGAAGCTTGGTGGGGATTGTCTTAATGGGACTAGAAAATGTTTTATGTGTGGAAAAGAAGGTCATCGAGAAGCTGAGTGTCAAAGTAATGAAAAAAGGGTTGCTAATGATGTGAATAAAGGAAGGACTGCAGAGAGATCCCCACCAACACTTCAATGCTTCATGTGAAAGGAAATGGGGCATTATGCTAATAAATTTCCTAATCCATGGGTTAATGATGATCAACTTGAGCAACCTCTTAAGGAAAAGGATAAAGGGAAGTCTCATGCCATCACTATTTGTGATGTTGAGTATGAAAATGAAGTTGTGTAATGATTAAGTGTTTATGTAATGGAATTCCAAAATAATGTTATATATAGTATCTTGGAATATTGGAATATATATGTATTGGTCTATTGTGGTTTTCAATAATTTTATGGTACCAGTAACCATGGAAAGTGATTGACACATTTTTGGAATGAAAATGATATGCGCATAATGAAGGGATAAAGAGAAAATGAAATGTTTGACAGTATTTATGAACTCATGACTGATATAAGGAAATAGTATTATCATGGATTGAGTATATAGAATTTTGGGGTTTTGGTATGTGGAAAGAGTTAACTTTTGACAGAACTCGTGTTTTCACTACGATTCAATGGGTATTAATTTTTCAAGAGAATACTTGATTAAGGCCTTCGAATGTTTTGAATGTGACCAACAAGACATATCTTATGATATATGGGGATCAACAATGGTATTAACATGTTTGTTATATGAAATATCTAGTAATCGTTTTCACTGTAATATGACAATGGACTGAAATATTACGGATAAGCCTAAATATTGGAATGGATTAGGTTGGAACCTTTTTCGATATTATTGATGGGATGTTATAGTAATTTAGTTTTAGAAAAAGGGCAACCTGTAGGACGAGCGACAACCCATCGCGTCGTACAAGAATGTGGGAGTCGAAGCCACAACCGAAGTGTGATTGGCCTTTATCTCATACCACTGGCCTACAAGAAGTCCCTGGTTAGTAGAAACTAGTTTTATTTTATTAAGAGACATGATAGATGAAGTGCAAGTTCATTTTTGGAATCGTATACGGTTAACTCACCATAGATGGACTTATGTATATTTGATAACTTTTTCTAACCTTTTCTTTGAAACAAATGGAATGAACCATCATTCTATCACATGATCTATTAACACTTCATTAATAAAAAATTCAACTTCAGTTCTTTAAGAGATGAAGTGGAAATTGTTCAAATCATGAACAATAGTGAGATTGTACCCAAATCAAGTAAGTATTTCTTCAAATTCAAAATTTTCAACTTTAGGGAAATGATATTGAAAACCAAAAATGTTGTCCTAGTTCTCTTATATATGATGAATCAGGTGGTATATTATATCATCACAAATCTATGGCTTTGTGATTGTTGGATTTTTCATAGCCCTATTCTCTACCACTCTCCATCAGAACTTGATGGATAGATTTCTCCTCTATATCCATATTTTCACCTATGATATCCTATGTGTAAAACTAGTGATGAGTTAATTTGGGTAACCATTATGTTTCATACTTCACTTTTTAAAATTAAGTTTTAGCATTCCTTTTTACGATGTGTGTTTCTATGAAAGAAATTCTGAAGTAACAAACAATTTATAACCCCGATGAATTTCGAGGGAGAAATTCATTTTAAGGGGGGTAGAATGTAACACCCTGAAATTTTATGATAAGTATTATTATTAATTTATTTGATGTCATGTGTTTTATGATACACCAAGATTATCTTGTGCTATACGCAACATCATATTAGCTTGCAGTATACACAACACAATTCTTGGATCGTGTTATACACAATTTCAATTTCATTTGATAGAAGTTATTCTACACAACATTGAGCATATATATATATATATATTCAATATATAAATGAAATATTGTTATATTTTTTTATACATAACAACAAAGGTGTTTTTCACTACACGCAACCCTGACTTAGCTTTCATTACACGCAATCGCGACCTTTTTCGATAGCGTATGTTCTACGCAATACTGGGTTTCACTAAACAGCGATATATGGTTATAATATTATCACGAACTAGCCGTTATGAATAGAATTAACCACATTTTTAATTTTATAAAATTATTATTCATCTTCTAAATTTTCTAAAACATTTTATGTGACAAAATAAATTCTTCATGTAAAATAAGTATTTTTCAAAAAAGGCAGTTTTGGCGCCTTTTGATGGCGCACCCACTGTAAATCTAGTTTTTTTGACATGTTTAATAGTTAGATTTTACAAAATAAAATTATTCATTGGAATAAGGATATAAAATTTTACCTTGGATAAAATTTTCATATTATTCTGATAACTTTCATATTTAAATGAATAGTAAAAATATGCAATATTTTAATTAAAAACAACATTTTAGTAATACTTTATGTGGTTAAATTATAATATTTAATGGTTTCAAATTATAAATATTATATACTTTTACCATTTAATATAATTTATGTCATTAGTATTGATTTTACCATGAATTCATAGGTTAAAACCATTCAATCTTTTGCAATGTATTAAACAAAAAACCCGTTTTCTTTCGACAATGGGATTAATTTTAATTTAATTTCTGAAAAGTTTGTGTATTGAATTTGGAAAAATGGATTCCATATTTGGAATCAGTGGGTCCAAATTATGTTAATTATCTATTTTTTATTTTTGGGATTTATGTATAGCAACTACGATAAATTTTATTTACCATAGTTAAAGGTAAATCGTGTAATTAAGGGTAAATATAAGATTATAAAATTAACCTAACACCTACCAAAATCCTATTGTATGATTAAAAGTCTACCCATATCACCTAAGGTCCGGATTAGAATCATTTAATGGACTTTTATCCATGAAAATAATTTTATTATTATTAAAACCAATGAAAGTGACAACATGTCACTTTCTTAATTCTTATAAGTATACTAATTTTAATATAGTGAAAAACATAATGAAACTTAGAACATAAATAGTATCCAGAAAGATAATAAAATTATCAACATCATATGAATTAATTTATAATTTTTAGGGATTAAATAATTATCATTAAAGGTGACATAATAGTGATGTTGAAATTATTTTATTAAGAGAAATATCAAATAAATGGTGTTAAAAATATTAAAATAAATATTATATGAATTATTTAATGTGATACACTAACTTTTTAGATAAATATGACATGTTATGAATCTATTAAATCTTTTAGTTCTAACATATCTTATGTATATTGTTTATTTAAATTCAAATAAATGAATGGTGTCAAAATTGACACTATTGTTATTTTATAAAAACAACATATTATAAAATTGTTTAAAAATCACAAAAATATTTAAAATTTATAAATTTAAATATATATGGTCGAAAATTTCATAAAGTCTCAAATTATGGAAAATTCCCAACACATATGTAATTATTTATAATAATTTAATATTTATAATATTATTACCACAAATAAAATTAAATTGATTAAATAAGGATAAATCAAGTTGATAATGTTTAAAATAAATTTATAACATGTATAAATTTTATTGGTTGATTAGATTACAACCATATCTCATCTAATATTATAATTGTGTCATTTTTGGAGGTTTTAATGTTGTGTTTGAATTTATATTAAACTAATATTTTTGAGGATTCCAAAGGTGCCCCTCTCCTCCCTTATAAAAGGGCACCTCCTCCCTCTATTCCTCACACCACATTGAGCCTTCATGCTCGGCCAACCCCTGCCAAATTCTCTTTTCCACTTCCCTAGAAACATCCTAGAGGTCATGGTCTTCTTCAAAGACCAATTTTAGTGCCCTAAAATGAGGTATCAAAGAGGCGCTTCAAAGAAGATGTAATGTCTGTTACCGATTCATTCAACTTTATTTCTCCTTCCACTTCTTCTTCTTTAGTTGTTTCATTATAAAGTAATAACATCAGTATCACCTCATATACTGATATGTTATTATAATTATGAAACAACCCTATTTCACCATCTATCCATCCTTCGGAAAACGAAATCACCGTGCGTGCGTACGTACGGAATATCGTCTCCACGCTATGGTGTAATCTGTTTTTCCAACACCACCTTACTTGGATGGGTATAATGGTGTAAAGAATAACTATACATAGTTATTATAACATAATAATTATTCTTATATATTTTATCATCCTCTATAATTCAATTCAGTAATTATGGGAACGATATCATCGCTCGTGCGTACGTACAGACTACCGTATCCACGACGCGATGAGATTCATTCTCAATGATTAGCCATTAATGAATGATTATAAATTATATATAATAAGTAATCATGAAATATATGACATAATGAAACTGTATTTATGTATATATATATATGTATTTCATCCAATTAATTCTATTCAATTCAATAAGGAAACGAAAACAGCGTTCATGCGAACGTACGACCTATCGTCTCCATGAATGGTGTATTTCATTCCATTTGTCGATATATCATATATAAATATATAAGTATATTATGAATATATATAAATCATGTTTTACATTCTGTAATTAATTAAGTCAGGTTATAGGTAATAATATCCAGAAAAACAAGTCCAATCATGTACGATAAATAAAACTATTTTACCAAAAACGCTACTTTAACATTGAACTTACAAAAGAACGGGTAATATAAAGTCATAAGTGAACCATATATGATATCATAACAATGAATATGATTCTGTAATAAGTAAATGACATTATTTAAATTATTATACAGGATGTTCGGATACGTACGAAGCATATCGGACCTAAGGTAAGGGATAACCTTTCCAATCTCGTTTTTATTCGAGATTGTTTATTCGTAAGTATTTATTGGGGGTTATATTTATCATCCATGTCCTTGTTTTCAAAATTTTTTCACGTATTTTTAATGTCCTTTTACCCATTTTTCACTTTTAGTACATGGTATGTATGGAATATTTCTTTAATGAGGTACTTTTTTACTTTTCGGGCAAAAGTATGAGAAGAATGTTTTTTATATATGGAACGAATGTATTTTTACAGTTTTATAAAGCCTTATTTTTATGAAGATTCCTCCAAAATATTTAATGACTATTCTCAACAAAATCCTTTTCTTTTAAATTTGCATGAAATTTTGTGGAAGGAGAATGATTTTGAAGAAGAAAGGATATTTTCCTCAAGAATTCATTTCAAGTGTTTTATCAAAACCATTTTTCATTTAAGATGACATTATTTCATATGTGTATGTTTCAGGTATCATGTCTCGATGATTTACATGGTTTCACATTTCTTTTTATAAAATGATATCCATTTCTTTTATATGGATTATGTTATTATGGGATGATGTTTATGAAACCCATTTTATTTATTAGGTTATTGTGAATGATGTATGTTTATTTTGTGGAACAAGTAAGAATGATTTCATTATGATATGGGTGGGAACTATATCTCCCTCCAATTAATTGGGTAATGATTTATATCTCATGAGATAGACATGTCTAGAACGGTAAGTTAATCTGGTTTAGTATTATAGGACTGAAACGAGGAGTGAACTCGATTCAGAAAGGGACTTTGTCCACTATGATGGTCTTGGAAAGCAATGCCTTGGCTACTATGGAAATCATAACATGTGCTGAATGGTTGCCACAATTACATGTTTTATTCACATTATATTTTATCATGGTTGATGGTCCATTATGATATATGACTTACATACTTCCAGGATTTATGTCATTGCTCACGATTTTGATGTTTAAATTTCATGTTCATGTTTTTTCTTTCAAATGTTTATGGATTGTTTTATGTTCTCTATGTCTTCACTTACTGAGAATTTGAGCTCACCATTTTTATGTTTTATTTTCCCTAGGAAATAATGAAATGTTTTAGGTAAGGAAACAAAAAGGGGAAGACCGTTATGGCAGTTGTTGAAGATATTTCAACATGATTAGAAGTTTATATTGCACGTTTCCAAAGACACTAAACTATTACGATCCTTTTGTGTCTATTTTTGTTATGTATTAAGTATTCCGCAAAAATAATGTAATTTCCATGTACGTCAAGCTTCGGGTCTCTACAATCATCAACTCTGATCCCACTGAGAATATCACTTATGGTATGAGACTGAAATTACAGTTCCTATAATTAGTGGTTACTGTTTCACAATTCTTTACAAAGCATAAAATAATATATGATGGATATGTAATGGAAAGATATCCCCATTAAAGGATAGATGATATCATTGGACTACTAGTGGTGGTTATGTAATCCAGTTAGTATGTGATTTTATAGGTTAGCTATATGTTTCCCAATATGAGAGGGAGACGGGGTAAGTTTTATATCCCACATCATGTATCTACTCTTAAGTATCCCTTATGATGTTCAATTGGATGGTTGTGAGGTATTTGGAGAACGAGTTGTCGTTTAAATATATGAACTAGCTCTAGGATCCTTTTTTTGTTATTTTATATATGTATTTTTACCTTTTGAATCAATAAATGTTGACATAGGTGATATCCATTATTTTCTTATTAAATCCCCTTTTTAATTACATGATATTTTATGAGATACACTTTCATTTCCCTTTCATCATGAGAGTTATACCAGAAGTGATACCATGATGGTTCATTTTTTCCAATGTTTCAAAATCATTATATTTGATGAGAGGTCTATATGGAAGGACATTGTGATTTCTTTGATGATTGACGAATTAATACATAGAATAGAGAGAAAATATAACATCAAGGACCAGATATATTATTCCCATATGAGGATGTGGATTCATTGAGATGACAGCTCGAAGTTCTCATTCATGTGAAATGAAAATTTTAGTGGAGTCAAGAACCAAACATGATTGATAATATACATCTAATCACCCACTAGAGGTTGGTTTTGAATGTTGGTATTGAAAATTTCTTGGAATCACGAATTATATTTATATTTGAGTAGTTTATTGACAACATCCCTAATGATTTATTAAGGAAACAACATTATATAGAGGTTGAATTTCTTATTGAATATAAACTTGGGGATGCACATATATCTTTAGAAGCATTTAAAATTTACCCAACTAATCTCTAAAATATGTGGAGTTTATTAGATAATGATTAGTAAAATTGTATTGTCAAACCATTTTTCCCACATATTGAAGTTTCAATATTGTTCTCCAATAAGATGGATGAATGTTTGAAGATTTTTTTACTATCACTACGTGAATTGAGTTATAATCAACAAATATTACTCAATTATATGTATAAAATAACATTAAATATAATATAAGTGGGAACTTGTTTCTCAAATAAAAATATCTAGTTTCCCAATCATCAGTTTCATAATTGAAAAGAGGATATAATTAAAATGAAATTACAGTGTCCTTATAACCATTATGAGTTCTTATTATTTCTCTTAGGTGAGGAAGAAACCCATAAATTTCTTATTCAGAAATATAAATGAGATATTGTGTAACGCCCCGACCCCAGCTACCCAGAGTCGGTGCATTACTTCGTAACATTGGCATGATCACAAAAGATCATGTCTCGAAAGACCGATTAGTTTAGTAGCCTTGGAAACACTAGATACATTCATAATTCTTTCATTACTTCAAAAAGTAAACAAACTACAATAACATGGTCTTCATAGTCCACACTCATATCCTCACTGACTATTCTTGCAAGTCAGTCATAATAAGCTTCTTCACATCCTGGAAAATATTAAAACATTGAAAGGGGTGAGCTCAGATGCTCAGTAAGGATAAAAATATTGCGGAAGCTTTTATAAGAAAACATAAGCATTTAAGGCAATGTATAACTAAAACAAAAGACTTATTGAACTTGAACTTCAGCATAATATGGCAAAAGTAAAATAAAATAATTCCATTACTTACTCACATGGATATTCTACTAGACGAATAATCACATGCAATAACAATAACCACTTTCATAATGAGGGAATGTATAATTCCGGACATTCTGAAACATTTTTTCAAGGCCTCAGCCAAGACGTCTAAAATGATTAAGGACTCGGCCAAAACCATAAATCAAATTGGGAAAGGGCCTCGGCCAATTCCACGTCTAGTTGTCTCATGAGACCTACCGATGCATCGAGGAGCTATAGCGGGCTCCAACCGTCACTTATTAAGTCCAATACATTCCTCATATGAACAGGTTTAAACATCTCATAAACCATAACATAATCGTATCACATAAAACATGCATAAAGGAAACATAACATTTCCACATCTCAATCACAAGATATAATTACAACACATTGATATAATAAAAACGCATTCGAAACCATTTCCAATACCAAAATAAAAGAAAAGTATAACATGGTATTTATTCTTCAAAAAAAGGGTGTGGCTTGTAGAGGAAGCCGAAACTCAAATAGTGGTCACGGCGGCAGAGAAGTCATTGTCGCCGCATACGTACGACAAAAACATTCTCTTTTGTCGTTTAGTAAATGTTTCGTATAAAAAAGATTCCTTTTGAATAAACGTAAAAGTCAAAGGGGTTTATACACCGTATAAAAGAAAGTTGTATATAAAACCAAATATACCTTAATGAAAGGAGATTGAGACGAAGTCCTAAAAAAGATCATTTTAAAATAAAATAGATCTATTATGTGTATTCACTAAAGGTACACATAAATAAAGTAAAAATACAAAATAGGACATAATAACATCATGACATAATTTGAAAGTAGGAGATTAATGCAAAGAATGGAAGTTGGGTTAAGAAGTTCCCTTACCTTGTGTCTGACTTGACTCAACCGTTCTTTAACCTCCTCAAAATCGGGTAACTCTTTTTTATTTGAGCCAACGGCTTCCTTGGGAAGAGTTCGTCCCAAAGTGAGGCTTCTAGGATTAAGAGAGGGATGTTGGGAGAGTATTTGGGCAGAGGTTGGCCGAGCCAAATGGCTTGAAAGTGTAAATTAGGTGGGAGAGGTGGGGGCCTTTTATAAGTGGGGAGGAGGGGCACTTTTGGAAAGATTGAAATGTTATATTATTTCACAATGCTTTTCGGATTCTAAAGCGCCCACACTTATATAATTCGAGGGTAAGGTGATAAGGTTTATAAATCTCCTCATCCAATAGGCTTTGGACAAGTGTATGCCTTGGAATTTGCATTATCTTCTCATTTTATTTAAATCGTTAAATAATGAGGTCATCGCTGCATCATAATGATGTCATAAATAATTTAATTTATTTAATGTCTAAAAATTATAAAAAAATACTATGTTGTAGGAAATCTTCTTAGCTTTCTAATGAATAATTATAGTCAAAATTTGTACTTGTGTAACCCCACTTAAAAACTGTTTTAGTAAAATAACTCATGTTTGTGTCAATTTAATATTAACATTAAATAAATATATATTAATGTCATTTTCCAACTAAAGTGGCTCCATGGGGTCCCCAAGTTGACCCATGTGTTTTCTTGGTCGGCCATTACTCATCCAATAGGAGTTGGACAAGTGTCATGCTCATCTCAAATTATTAAAACATTATTTGAACCTTAAACTACACTAATTACCTCTAATCGCGATTAAGAACTTAAAAGTTACTATTCACCAAAAAATTATTTTAATCTCATTGAACCACATTTTACTTCTTAATTACAACCATGTATGTCAGATTTTTGAAAATCAAATCACAGAAGTGGTAATATTTCATTTAAACGAAAAATCAGTTATTTAACTACCACTTAGTGGTTTCACTATTCATCAAAAATTGAAGTTTTTCAGAACAAGGCCAAAATTTCACCCTAAGCTATAATTGATATTCCAAATTCAAAAATGATGTCTATTTTACAAAATTCCAAACATATAAGTTGCATTAATTCATTTTATAATTAATTCCCACTGTTACGACAAATAGCGTGTTTTTAAGAAACAATTTATATCAAAAGATTGGTAATTGTTTATGTCCAATTTCAATGTTAAATTAATTCTAATGAACACCATTGAATAAAATGGTGAAAATATATTCTAATTATACCTTAAAACCACTAAATAGTATAATTTATCACAATAAATTATTTTGATTAAAAAAGTTGTTTTAAAGTATTTTTCACTATTCATAAAAATTAGAAGTTCTCAGAAAAATACCAAAAATTCAACATAGGCTAATTTAGATATTCCGAATCCAAAAATGAAGTCCGTTTTGAAATATAAAATTTCTATAATTTTAAAAAGTGGTTATTACTATTCATAACGGCTACTTTGATTAGTCGCGGTGTTTTAGAACTCGAAGTTGCGTACAATGCAAGCTATTGCATTATTGAATGAGAAGCGTATCGTGGAAGCTCGGGGTGTTACATTCTCCCCTCCTTCAATAAATTGATTTCTCGAAATTTGAAATTTTTCTTTGAAAATAAAAGGTTGAAAAGATAAAATACCTTTGAGGAAAACCCACATCGGAAATAAGGTTAATAAATATATAACATTAAAAGAAAGCAGGATAAGTACAAAGGTCAGCCGATATAGACCATTCTAGGATTATATGAAAATATGGATATGGAGGAGAAACAAACCATCAATGTCTGATGGTGAGTTATAGAAAACAGGATTAGGAGAAAGTTTAGCCACAAGAAAATCACAAACTTGTGATTGGTTAAACGGTCATTGAATCCCCAGTTGGAAAAGTTAACTGACAACATTTTTGTTTTAAGTTACATTTTATAATGTTGAGGAATTTATTTAGGAGATTTACTAAGAACATAAGGGAATATACATACTTGTTATGTATACTTTCATTCGTTAATAAATTTTTACCACAAACCCAACTTTTACTCCAAATGGTAACGGAACTCAAAAATATTCTATTTTTCCTAATTGTATAAGGTTAAAAATGTTAACACATACCATTTAGATTAGTAAATATATTTTGTAATAACCAGGGACTTCCTGTAGGCTAGTGGTAGGAAATAAAGGCTTGTCGCACTATGGTTGTGGGTTCGATTCCTGCAGCTTTGTCCGACGCGACGGGTTATGCCCCACCCTGCAGGTTGTCCTTTTCCTAAAACTATAGTATTATAATATTCCAAAAATAATCTTCAGAAATTCATTAACCTTAAACAATACTATCCATGGTTCAACTTAATCCATTCCAACCTTAATAGTTATCCAAAATACCTCCGTCCAGACTTTCTCTAAAAGGTCTCTAAATTCCAAAATCAATTGTAACATCAGATTCCCCAAACAAAGAAAAGTTTCTCTTATTGTCACATACTAAAAATAAGATTACCTAAATCATATTAAAACCTTAATGAAATCAACAAGTACTGCAGTACAATCCATATATATATATCACATTATTCGTATAACCAGAATATAATCCTTGAGTCCAAAAGCACCAATACATTAATTATTCCGCTTCAACTGTAGTCACAGCATAAGATTGGCCTTGATCCCTTGGCCTTTTCTGAGGTAAGTTTCCCTAACGCTTAGGACATTCATTTGCATAATGCCCTGTTTCCCTACAATTTTACCATTCAACTTTGACAGCCTCTTTCTTTCCCTTGCAATCACGAGCCTGGTGACCCTTTTCTCCACATTTATAACAAACTCCCATTCCTTTTAGGCAAGTACCAGGATGATTCTTCCCACAATTATCACATAATGGAAAATCCTTCTTTCCCTTTTTCCCTTTATCTGTCTCTTGTTCCACCGTTCTCTTCTTCACTTGCTTTACATTGTTGTCATAAGACTTAGAGAATTCCTTTTCTGTCTTGATATCACACGAGACAATATCTTCGTATGATGAGAAGGATTGTGATACTAAATCTCGAAGGAGAAATGGTTTTAACCCATCAAAGAAACGATCAATATTACTCCTTGGGTTACGTATATAATCTGCAGCATACCTTGCTAACCTTGTAAAGTTAGCCTCATACTTTGCGACATTCTCATCCTCCTTCTGCCTCAGAATCAGAAATTGCCTTTCCATATCCGCTTGATGGTCTCGAGGAAAGCAATTTTCTAAGAATAGCTCTTTGAACTCATGCCATTCCATGTTTGTTAATTCATCATCTTCCTTTGTGTTTTGAATTAGTGACCACTATTGATCGGCATCTCCAGTGAGGCGGTAAACTGCCATGATAACTTTTTCCCTTTCACTGCTTCCCAAAGCCTGAAATATTTTCTCTAGGGAATTTATCCACTACTCGGCTACTAAAGGATTTGTAATCCCATTGAACGTTGGTGGTTGTTGCCTCATGAATCGATCTAACATTGATCCTCCACGCTGTGGATCAGGGTGCTCCATATGGGTAAGGTTATTATTCATAACCTGAGTAAGTTGTCCCAGTATGGTGATTAGCTGATCGGCACCGGTTGCATCACCATCCCCACTATAATTATCTTGAGCAGGAGGGCAATCCCTAAATGGAGTGCGTGCGTTGATACAGTTTCCATTTCTTCCACTAGGCGCCATTTCTAAACAATGGCATAAACTAGATCAGTTTATGAATCAAAATACATAATCCCATACTTATAAAACACTTAACATAAATTGAACTATTTATGGATATAATCCATAATCATAAGAAGAAATGTTTCCTTTGAGGAAGTATATACTCATAACCCTTCATAGTGGTTTGTAAAGAAAATTAGAATTATCCTAAGCATATCCCCCGGGAGTGTCGTAACCTAGAGTATAGCAAGGCCCGTTGTCGTGCACCAGTTCCCGTTCGAGTCTAGCTCAAAGCGGTGTTTTCGGGTTTTACCCCTAGGTACATATGTGCCAGAGCCGCCTCTTCCTGCTCGTATCCAGACAGGGATGTATTGCTCGGAAAACTCACAAAATCTCTATAATACCATAATTCTAGGAAGTTCTTCTATACTAATCCTCAAAGTTCATCTTAGGTCTACGTGCTCTAATCAGAGTTTATCTAAATCTAGCTTCCAAGGTTAGTACTAAACTGCCTCTGATACCAACTGTAACGCCCTGACCCCAGCTACCTAGAGTCGGTGCATTACTTCGTAACATTGGCATGATCACAAAAGATCATGTCTCGAAAGACCGATTAGTTTAGTAGCATTGGAAACACTAGATACATTCATAATTCTTTCATTATATCAAAAAGTAAACAAACTACAATAACATGGTCTTCATAGTCCACACTCATATCCTCAGTGACTATTCTTGCAAGTCAGTCATAATACACATCTTCACATCCTGGAAAATATTAAAACATTGAAAGGGGTGAGCTCAGATGCTCAGTAAGGATAACAATATTGCAGAATCTTTTATAAGAAAACATAAGCATTTAAGGCAATGTATAACTAAAACAAAAGCCTTATTGAACTTGAACTTCAGCATAATATGGAAAAAGTAAAATAAAATAATGCCATTACTTACTCACATGGATATTCTACTAGACGAATAATCACATGCAATAACAATAACAACTTTCATAATGAGGTAATGTATAATGTCAGACATTCTGAAACATTTTCTCAAGGCCTCGGCCAAGACGTCTAAAATGATTAAGGCCTCGGCCAAAACCATAAATCAAATTGGGAAAGGGCCTCGGCCAATTCCACATCTAGTTGTCTCATGAGACCTACTGATGCATCGAGTAGCTATAGCGGGCTCCACCCATCACTTATTAAGTCCAATACATTCCTCATATGAACAGGTTTAAACATCTCATAACCCACAACATAATCGTATCACATAAAACATGCATAAAGGAAACATAACATTTCCACATTTCAATCAAAAGATATCAATACAACACAATGATATAATAAAAACGCTTTCGAAACCAATTCCAATACCAAAATAAAAGAAAAGTATAATATGGTATTTATTCTTCAAAAAAAGGGTGTTGCTTGTAGAGGAAGCCGAAACTCAAATAGTTGTCACGACGGCGGAGAAGTCATTGTCGCCGCATACGTACGACAAAAACATTCTCTTTTGTCATTTAGTAAACGCTTCGTATAAAAAATATTCCTTTTGAATAAACGTAAAAGTCAAAGGGGTTTATACACCGTAAAAAAGAATGTTGTATATAAAACCAAATATACCTTAATGAAATGAGATTGAGACGAAGTCCTTAAAAAGATCATTTTTTAAATAAAATAGATCTATTATGTGTATTCACTATAGGTACACATAAATAAAGTAAAAATACAAAATAGGACATAATAACATCATGACATAATTTTAAAGTAGGAGATTAACCCAAAGAATGGATGTTGGGTTAAGAAGTTCCCTTACCTTGTGTCTGACTTGACTCAACCGTTCTTTAACCTCCTCAAAATCGGGTAACTCTTTTTGATTTGAGCCAAAGGATTCCTTGGGAAGAGTTCTGCCCAAAGTGAGGCTTCTAGGAGTAAGAGAGGGATGTTGGGAGAGTATTTGGGCAGAGTTTGGCCGAGCCAAATGGCTTGAAAGTGTAAATGAGGTGGGAGAGGTGGGGGCCTTTTATAAGTGGAGAGGAGGGGCACTTTTGGAAAGATTGAAATGTTATATTCTTTCACAATGCTTTTCGGATTATAAAGGTCCCACACTTATATAATTAGAGGCTAAGGTGATAAGGTTTCGAAATATCCTCATCCAATAGGCTTTGGACAAGTGTAAGCCTTGGATTTTTCATTATCTTCTCATTTTATTTAAATCGTTAAATAATGAGGTCATCGCTGCATCATAATGATGTCATAAATAATTTAATTTATATAATGTATAAAAAATATAAAAAAAATACTATGATGTAGGAAATCTTTTTAGATTTCTAATTAATATTTATAGTCAAAATTTGGACTTTTGTAACCCCACTTAAAAACTGTTTTAGTAAAATAACTCATGTTTGTGTCAATTTAATTTTAACATTAAATAAATATATATTAATGTCATTTTCCAACTAAAGTGGCTCCATGGGGTCCCCATGTTGACCCATGGGTTGTCTTGGTCGGCCATTACTCATCCAATAGGAGTAGGACAAGTGTCATGCTCATCTCATATTATTAAAACATTATTTGTACCATAAACTACACTAATTACCTCTAATCGCGATTAAGAACATAAAAGTTACTATTCAAAAAAAATTATTTTAATCTCATTGAACCACATTTTACTTCTTAATGACAACCATGTATGTTGGATTTTTGAAAATCAAATCACAGAACTGGTAATATTTCCTTTAAACAAAAAATCAGTTATTTAACTACCACTTAGTGGTTTAACTATTCATCAAAAATTGAAGTTATTCAGAACAAGGCCAAAATTTCACCCTAATTTATAATTGATATTCCAAATTCAAAAATGATGTCTATTTTACAAAATTCCAAACATATAAGTTGCATTAATTAATTTTATAATTTATTCCCACTGTTACGACAAATAGCGTGTTTTTAAGAAACAATTTATATCAATAGATTGGCAATTGTTTATGTCCAATTTCAATGTTAAATTAATTCTAATGACCACCATTGGATAAAATGGTAAAAATATATTCTAATTATACCTTAAAACCAGTAAATAGTATAATTTATCACAATAAATTATTTTGATTAAAAAAGTTGTTTTAATGTATCTTTCACTATTCATAAAAATTAGAAGTTCTCAGAAAAATACAAAAAATTCAACATAGGCTAATTTAGATATTCCGAATCCAAAAATGAAGTCCATTTTGAAATATAAAATTTCTATAATTTTAAAAAGTGGTTATTACTATTCATAACGGCTACTTTGATTAGTCGCGGTGTTTTAGAACTCGAAGTTGCGTACAATGCAAGCTATTGCATTATTGAATGAGAAGTGTATCGTGGAAGCTCGGGGTGTTACATATTGTATACATTACTAGAGTATTTCAAGATAGAATTCATTAATTACATCTTCATATATTTAAAATTAGAGCTCATGCATGTGAAGAACTTTACAATGGTTTTAGTTTTATTTCAGGATATTCAAATTTACATCATTCCCTTCAAGTGTTAGTTTTCGATTAGAGAGGTACACATACAAAGACATGTTTTCTCAAAAAATATGATAGATGTGGAGATGATTAATTTTAATGTTTTTCTATCTTGTGAGGAACTGCAATTCATTTTTAGTTATAGAGATTCATTGTATTTATAGACTATTACCCTGTGTTCAATGAATAATATTACATGATCACACAACCACTGATTGATGTAACCATAAAAGGGGTACTATTTTTATTATGATTTATGTTAGAGGGATTTTTATTGATCAATGAATAGATTAATTTTTACATATTTTTTAGACATATGAAGAAGGGTGTTTTTATGTGGTATTCTATGATATTTTTTAAGATAACATTAAATGTGTTGATATGTATGGCCAAGTATGATCTCTCATTTGTATTAGTAGTATAGGCCCCATGAGAAGAATTTAATTGGCCATGAAATTGATTTTTTGGACATATTTATCACTCTAAAAATATAGGTTACAAATTTTGGGGTGAGTGTTTGTAGTCTAGCCAAATCAATAAAGTCATGGATAAATCTTAACCTAGAGAAATCTCATCTTGTAATAGATGTAGTAGTATGATATATTAGTATATTATAAAAATAATAAATTCAATACTATGAGGAATTTGAATGTTGTGTTCTACTTACATTTAAGGAATTCCAACTAAAAAATGATATATGAGGAACTAGATAAATTCATCTCATTTTAGTTTTCCGTAGTACACAAGGGAGGGTAAACATATCCATAACTGAAGGTGATTAATAAACATCTTCATCATTCATTGAGAGTTAATTAGTTTATGGACATTTAATATAATGATTTCTTGTCAACAGATTCGCTCTAGATAAGAATATGAGGGAATCTCTAAGAGTGGTGAATAAGTTATTATAGTTTCATGATCAATGTTGATATTAATAAAGATTCATGATGAGGTATTGAGGTATTTTCACACATCTCCCTTAGTGTAGAATCAGGTAGTCTAAAAAAATTTCTAGGTTCTTCATTAATTTTTTTGTGTGGGAAGGATTTACGAGATGTGTGACAAATTTCGATTCTTGATGTATCACAGGTCGATATGTAAATAAACAAAATTTGGTATATGATAGTTTTCCCAAAAAAATGTTTTTGATGGGATTTACAATTTTATATAAATGGTTTTATATGTGGATTATATTATTAGTTAGAGGTATTAATTATATCATGGTTGTTATTGGATGACTGACCATGTAATCCTTAATCACTTCCATTATGGTGTAGTGTTCAGTGGAGATCCTAGGATTCTTCTAGGTGAGTGAGAGAGTCTAACTGCTTATATTTTCATTAATGTTTATATAAAAATAGAAAACGGGTTTCATGTAATTGTCATGGACTATCTTATAAACAGATTTTTGGACCTGGTATCAAATGATTATAGGCTTCCATCATAATAATGATGATCATATCGGGAGAGACATTCAATCTCACAATGATATAAATAAATATTTCATATCGAAATTAAGACAAAAATAAGAGACTATTTACTCTTAGAAAATATATTCTAAAACTATACTTGTCACTCCCCAAAAGAATTTTGTTCCAATAAAATACCTCTATAGGGGACAGTATAGGTTATATATGTGATAGACAAATAAATGAGAAATGTTAGTCATGGGGAGAAATCTACATTAGGTGATAATAATGGTATTCTAGTTGATTAATGAGTAGATTAGGACTGCTCAAATTCATCATATTCCCTAGACAGATCATTGATTATGTCCATTGGAGTTATAAGAGAGATTTAACTTATCCTTTCCCTTCCCACCGTGGACCAATGTACAGAAATTTAGTCACAATGGGTATTATATTATCAAATTAATCAGTATTTGCTAGATCCTAGGAAGGGACTTCATGGTTTCATACCACTATCCCATGTATCCTTAGGTTGGAAATTTGAACAGTGATTTCAATTTTTAAAAGATATAGAGTTTGATGTATGATCTAAAAAACGTTATTGAACAGTTTGAGCATGATATTTAAGTTAGATCCACATTTTATGAGTATATTGTTTATATTAAGGATCAATTAGATAGAAATAATTATGGATGTGTTATTACATTGGTAAACATTCATTGGACACATCTTATCTTTTGGGATAACTCATGGGTGTAAGAGATAAAAATAAAAGATTAGTACCATAACCTCTTAGAGTAGCATTATTATTCATATTTAAAAGCCTTGACAACAGGTATATTTTAACGAATGTAGTATATTTTTTTAAACTCTTTGAATATTAATTGATAATGAAGTGGAAATTTTTTTGTTCCCATGGATTTGAATATTCATATAAACCATAATAAAAATTTGATACAATATAAATAATATATTATTATCTCAATAACATATACATTGAAATGGTGATTTGTCATTAAATAGAAGGCCAAGATGATGAATTTATGACTGTACATGTGTCTAAGGCATGGGGAACACCTTATGTGTGAAAAAAATACATCTTGACCAGACCCTATGAGGATTCATTATCATGGTATTTCTAAATAAATTTAAATTTAATATTTCATTGATTTTATTTAACTAATTATATCAACTATAAGACTCATATATGACCTCAATATGTGATCATATCTATGTGTTTTCATGTAAC
The DNA here is from genome assembly GCA_963277665.1 of Viscum album. NCBI lineage: Eukaryota > Viridiplantae > Streptophyta > Magnoliopsida > Santalales > Viscaceae > Viscum > Viscum album. Next base: position 1,184,193,874 of record OY728159.1, read on the forward strand.
CATGAAAAATTATAAACATCTATTAGAGAGTTAATGGAATGAGATTTAGGAATATGAGGATCAATAATAAATATCATGGGATCACAAAACACAATGGTCCCTATATATTTGTAATTTTCATTTATTTATTGTTTGAGGTTGAACATTATTATTTTTGGTTTCACTCTTTTTCAATTGAATTCTTCAAAATGATGATTTATCTTCACATGAATCATTATCTTAATCATGCCTTTCTTAACATATTATATTCCAATGGTTTATTGGAGGCGGGTTTCTAGTGGCTCAACCGTCATTACATTTGATTAGGTAGTCCCATAGTGGATTGATTAATTTCATGAAAAAAATAATATTATTATTAAAAAATAAAATTAATGTGTATATTAAATTCCTAATAAATAAAAGTTTTTTTTAAAATATATTTTTTAAACATTATGATTTACTTTCAGTTGATATAATTTTTTTTGTTTAGTTTTAATAATAGGAATCTATAATTATACTTTAATATCTGATATATGGTAATTGAATTTTATAACAATCCAAAATTGTATGAATGAAAATTAGTTTCTAATAATAATATCATATAATATAAATCATATAAAATCAAATTTAGAACACAATAAACACTTTATAAACAAATAATCCGTGAAATAAAAATAATTTATAGAAATTAGGAAAACATTACAAAGGAAATAGTAACATAACCTTTGGAATATTAATATGACCCTTATGAATTACAAAATGGATAATAAAATAGTAACAAGACATATAAGAATATAAATAAAATTATTAAATATTATACATTATTATTTGATATAATTACATTATTGTACATGTAAATAAATGTTTTTGAAATTAATAATTATGTTCTAGTATTTTTATAAAACATATGTTACTATATTAAAAATTTATATTATTATAATGTTTTAAAATAAATATTATTTCCATTAAATTTACAGATAAATTAATATTTCTATATGTCACGAACCAGGCCAGGTCACCATCTGACCTAGCGCCCAACCCGGTCTGCAGCAAGGCCCGAAGGGTGTTCCCGATACCCACGGTCTAGCATAAGTGCCCGGGTATCAACTTATAATTTTTGGGAACGATTTACCCGTAATAAAAGAAAGAAGAAGAACTAACCAGATTAATAAACTGAAATTAGAAATAGAAAACCAAACGTGCCATCAAACTATGAACAGGTTAAAAGTCTACAATTCGAACAAATAACAAAAAATAAATGACGACAGTAGAAACTAAAACCCCTACTCAACCCTATTGGAAAAAGAGAGGCCACATCAGCACCACTCTGCCTGGAAAGACCAACTTCCACCTGAACCACCATCGCTGAGCACGATGTCACAACCTGGAAAGCAGAAGAAACAAAATCTACATACACCAAAGGATGTATGAAGGGTGGGAGCTAAAATCCCAGTAGGTTTCCACTAAGAAAAGGTTCCACGCATAATTATTAAAAGACAAATACATTTGCAATTAATATAATAAAAATAAATAACTGCTTAAAAGATTTTAATGAAAACGGTTTTGAAGGGGAAACTTCTCTAAAAGGAAAACAACTTCAATTAACATACACACACACATGCACGCACGCACACTCACGCACACACAGACACACGCACACATGTACACAAGCACACACACTTTTCTTGGTAACCCCAATGTTACACCGTGTACTGACGGTGAGAAGAAAGAAAAAGAAGAGCATAATACATGGGAGAGGCCCTAAAGATACTAGAAAGAAGTGGGAACCTAGAACCTCATGTCTCGGTGAACCATATAATACATTCTCGTGCACGATCCACCGGTAGGGAAACGCCTCCTACCGTAGTGGTCTCCAGTCATCATCCAATGTTTTGTTAGTGTTGTAAGCGTCAATCATGCTAGGGTAAACTGGGCCGAGGCCACTCCTGTATCACAAGCACACTAGTCTAGTCCACCCACCTAGTACCCAGGATTCCCATTTGTGCTCAAGTAAATCATAGTTAATGTCAAATGTCACAGTAATGCATAAAATCCAAACAGGGTATTTACGCAGGCAAAATCACAATTACACACTCAACCCCTCTTTTAAAACCATGTGCACACCAAAATTGTTTTCAAAAATCAATCTGTATAGGCTACATACTCAGTTAAATCATCCACCCAATTAAGAAGAATATGTTTATCATTAAAAGACCAACCAATTACACATATAAACACTATTTAAAAAAATTACGCACACTAAAAAGTTTCAAAACCCAATCTTCATTTCTTACAAAACCAACTTAAACAATTTTCCATCCTTAATAACTATTTTCTAAAAACCTTAAGATTTTAATAAACAAATTTTGAAGACTAGAACATGAATTTGCACAGAAAAACAACCCAAAACTCTTTCATAACCAAACACACAACATAATCTTTTCAAAACATGATTTTCACCACAAAAGTCATTTAATTAAACATTTTACAATTTGTAAAATCAGAGCATTAGAGAACCACATAATTTAACAAGTCAAAAGTAGAATCTTATAAAACTATTTAAGATAATTACTTGGAATTACCCACTAAACACAATCAAATACATCTTTTACAACCCAACGCACCAGATGCCATGTCAAAAATATAGTTCTCACCACTTGTAAAAAATTTAATAATCTAACGGGACAAGTTAAAAATCACCAAAAAGGTTCTTAGAAGAAACACACACCCAAGATAAACAATTTACTAAATTTTATTAATGCAATTCATACATTAAAACAAAAGGAAAAACAACTTCACATTAGCCGAATTAATTAAAAAACATGCTAAACAAATTAATCTTGCAATCTAATTCATCAAATAATAATTAGAAGCTGAACCACCTACCTCGGTGTGGCAGACTTCACAACCATGGCGCGCAAAGACCGTCGCACGTCAACCGCAACTCAAACAATCTAAACAGAGCCTAATAAATAATGCACCATACCAAATTCATAAAAATTGAACCAAAATCAAACTATAACTCTAACCATACTCAACCAGGATTAAATAACAATCCATTAACGAAAAACGCACTTACATTGGGGTGTGAGAAGTTGGCAGGAGGTTCACGGAAGCTGCCGGAGTTGTGCGAGGAGGTGCGGGGCTGCTGTCTGGTGATGCAAAGGGGTGTGGGTGGTTGTTCGGCAGCGGGAAAGGGTACGGGGTGGCCGGTGTAGGTCTGTCCGGTCGGCAAGGTCGCCGGAGGAAGCTAGAAAATAGGAGGGGTCCGGCGGGCTGAGGGGTAGTCGTCGGAGGGGTCTGCGCAGCGGTGCGATCCGGGAGTATGGTGCAGTGGTGGACAAGGGGGAGGGATCCACGACGGTTGCACCTCAGCTGGATAGGGGAACATGAGGCACTGGAAGGAGAAGGAGAGGGGAGTGAGAGTCCGGCGGCAAACTATGGAGGGGGCAAGGGCACGACGGGGAAGAGAAACAGTGGTGCTGCGACATGAAAGAAGAGAAAAAAAAAAGAGAAAGTGGGAGCTCTGCATGAGTGGGATAGTAGGGGGAATGGGGTGCGGCAACGGATGGTCCAGGGAGAAAGGTGGGGTGGCGGTCAGGGGAGCGGTGCACTTGGGAGCTGGAGGTGCGGTGCCGGACAAGGGAGTCGGAGGGGAGGGGCACGGGCGAGGAGGTCGGGAGGAAGGCAGGGGGTCCGACGGGGAAAGGTAGGGGGACGGAGCTCGGTGAGGGAGGGGGTGAGGTTGGGCGACCACCAGGTCAAGTGGGGGAGGGGTGCGCTGAAAAAGAGTGAAGCACTAAAAGAAGGGGAAAATAATGAAGAAGAAAAAACAAAACAAAAACAATTAATGAAATAAATAAAATAAAATAGGTAAAAAAAGAGTTAATAACAATGCATAATATTTACTATAATTATAATCATAGATAATTGTAATAATATTAATTGTAATGAGAGGCTTAAAAATAATAGTCATGCTCTTGATAATAATAATATGATTAATAATATTAATATTCATATTAATATCATAACACATTTAATAATAATAAAAATAGTAATAAAAATAGTTAAAATGGTAAATATAATATGAGTAATAACAATGATAATAATCTCAAATAATAATATTTTTATTACAATTAAAACAATTAACTTTAACTGTATCAGAATCTTATAATTTTTTTCTCATTATTAATTCACATCATTTAGTTCATTTGACATCGGCAGGTCACTCGGTGTACCAGGAGTGCCCGCGCGGTTTCAGAAACGTGCCCCGCCTGAGGCCGCGCGGTCTAAATATTCATTTTTTCCCATTTTATTATTCATTGCTTAATTTGTATTTGCCTTGAACATTGGGAAGGTCATGAAGCGAGCTGGGCACGGTCGCACGGTGACCCAGGCGAGGCCGCGCAGCTTCAACCGCATTGTGCCGGATGCAATCAAGACCAAAACACAAGGAACTCGAAAACTAAAGTAGTGTTTTGACCCAAACTACCCAACATAAATAAAAATAATAGAATAAATAAATATTGAAATAGAGGGTGTGACATTTCTCCCCACCATAAAGCTTTCCGCCCCCAAAAAGCCACAACTAAGGCTGAACCCCAAAGAAGAAACCGATACCCACTACAGTTTAAAGATGACCCCCACAAACACCAAGCAAAGAGGGGAAAAAGTATCGTGCTTAGAAAAACTGACTTAAAGACAACTTCGAGAAACTCATATGAAGACTTTCTGATATGTGTTTCCTGCCCCGAAGAGTTAGAATGCCTCCAGTTGACTGATCAAGGAAAATGACTATCGCACCCACGGAAACCAACATCAGAAGACGAAACAACTCAAACATTATTAAACGAAAACCACACCATTTGGATGGAATCAACAGACAGGGTCAGACCACGTCCAAGGAACACTCTTATCCCTTATCACCAAGACATATTTAAAAACAGAAGCAAAAGATCAACATGGGGAGGCCCAAGGGGCTCCCCGCCATTAGGAACTCACTGGCACTCGAAACGAGACTGGAAAACCGACACAGGGAGGTTCGAGTAGACACCCTGACATTAAAGAAAAGTCCAACACTGATTCATTATAGAGACATTCGTGCGAGACCCTACGTGGGTCTCCCAACCATTTGACCCAACAGGAGATATAGAATTTTGAAAATTTCTAGATGGTGACCAAACAACCCAAAACAAGGGGCGGGGAGGGATAGACCTGACAACCCGGTGTCAAAAGCATGACCCAATACAAACCAGCATTTCACATTCCTGGATGAGCGTTATTAAAATTTGAGATAGATTTACCCAACAGACTCCCATAAAGACCACTAAAGTGATTACATCCAGTGGGACACAACCCCCAAAACTTTAAGGCAATGAGACAAACACACCTCCACATAGTCACTGAAACCTTATGCAACCAAATGGTTCGTTCGAAATGGAACAACCATAGAAAAAATTTTAAGCAGCTTTCACTTTAATCACTGGTGACCGAAATAAGGTTGGGGTCCCATACACTCCTGGGGTTCCTGACCATGTGCCGGCTTCACTTCGAGATCTATGGCTGGAGGCCTGATGTTTGAAGCATCACCTGCCTCACAGTCATGTATGGATGACTCCCGAGCGGAGCTCCTCCTTTTGGTGTCACACGCAACCACAATGCAACCGAAACAACACCATAAAACACAACACATTATGACATCCAACAGATCATACACAGTACATTTACCAACACAAGAGATGAAATGGTGAATGCGCCTCACCCTTTGTCACACTGAATGAGCACACGACACCACAAATCGTCACCTGAACATCACCATTGTTGTAAAGAGAAACATTACGCTGAGAAAGACTTTAAACCACATCTTAAACAACACCCGATTCGTGAAGACAACCATAGCAGCCTCATACGACTGGGTTTGCCAATCAAGTATCCAAACATGATCCTTTTCTTAAACGAAACAATCCAAAGACCAGATTTCATTTAGGAAAATAGACCACACCAACAACTTAGGGTTTCTTCCACCATTTCCCCACTGGAGTCTCCATTACCCCTTCTAGGGGAACCATTAGATGAAAAAGTGTCAAACCTCATTTTCGATGACTCAGATGACTCAAAGAGACCAAAATTCCCTTCAACTCCTCTCGCATATGTCATCCCGCTCAGAGAGGATGTGCTCAGTTGTAAAAATGAGAGGTGGGTTCAATTCTAGAGTTTATGAAGGGATTCCTCTGATCAACTAGAGGGTCAGCCAACGATGATTTTTCAGTTCCCGTAATTCAATCACATGCGAACGCTTTATGGGGGGCGTACACTAGTCAAAAAGGAAACCCATGGACCAATCCAAATTGGTCCAATGTGCAAGACATACCAGAAGCGCACACTAAACGTGTGGGGGATCCACTGAAAGGGATTCCCAAAAAACATTCAAAAGAATTAACTAACCACATGATTGCATACCAATTTACAAATAAGAATTCAAACTTGGGACAAAAATCATTCAGAAAGGATCCTCATCTCAAAATGCCTCACATCCAACATTTCCAAAACACAAGGACATGCCACACAAACACCGTTTACTAAAACACCAATTTTTTTCTTTAATAGAACATTTTGAAAATAAGAAAACCCATTGGGTTGCACAAACACCAATGGAATCCCATGAGCCTCGCACATTCATGTTATCGTGCCATACCGACACCCATCTCATTTCCATCCAGACACTCATCCACTTGTGCCATTAACCATTTCCCTTTTCGTATACACTCATGCATGAGGTTTCCCATGAGAGCACCAAGGATAAAAATCAAACCATTCCATTTTTCATAAACAAAACATCCAACCCACACTTTTCATACCTCACACACCATTTCATTTTTAAAGCGCTTCATTTGAAAACATTTTCCATGACCAAAAAATTTTTACTTAAAAGAATCACTATGAATCCAAAACAAAGAAACGAGAAATGATGCCAGAGAAAACTTGTGTCAGCGAGTGGCTGGACCGTATGGTTGGATGACATATGCCAGTCATGCCGCTGACATGGATGGAATTCTAGGATAGCGTCCCCGGCTCCACATGGCTTTCCAGACCCTGCGAGCTCACTAGGACCACTGAACATACCCCTTTTCATTTCCCATAGACATGATTAATCGCAATGACCAAAAACTCAGACAAACCTCAACATACATTGGTAACTTGAGTCCCACCACGAGGTGTGATGGCCGAGCACCTTACTCGTAGTCAGGACGTTGAGTCCCGGCAACCATAACTCAGGTCTACCATGACTCTATCCCAAAAGAACATGACCCAAGAGAGAAACCTACCGCTCTGATACAATTTTGTCACGAACCAGGCCGGGTCGCCATCTGACCCAGCGCCCGACCCGGTCCACAGCAAGGCCCGAAGGGTGTTCCCGATCCCCACGGGCGGGCACAAGTGCCCGGGTATCAACATATAATTTTTGGAAATGATTTACCCGTAATAAAAGATATAAGAACAACTAACTAGATAAATAAACTTAAATTAGAAATATATAACCAACTGTGCCTTTAAACTATGAAAAAGTTTAATATCTACAATTCTAACCAATAAATAAAAAGAAAAGACGACAACGGAAACTAAAACCCCTAATAAAACCTCCCAGAAAATGAGAGGCCACATCATCACCACTCTGCCTGGAAAGACCAACTACCACCTGAACCAACATCATAGAGAACGATGTCACAACCTGGAATGCAGAAGAAACAGAATCTACATACACCCAAGGATGTATGTAGGGTGTGAGCTAAAAGCCTAATAGGATGACACCGAGAAAAAGTTCCACGCATAATTATTAAAAGACAAATACATTTCCAATTAACAGAATAAAAATAAATAAGTGCTTAGAGGATTTTAATGAAAACGGTTTTTAAGGGGAAACATCTCTAAAATGAAATCAACTTCAATTAACTTACACACACATGCACACACACACACTCATGCACACACAGATGCACACACACACGTACACACACACACACACACTTTTCGTGGTAACCCCAACCATACACCGTCTACCGATGGTGAGAAGAAAGAAAAAGAAGAGCACAATACATGGGAGAGGCCCTAAAGATACTAGAATGAAGTGGGACCCTATAACCTCATGTCTCAGGGAACCATATCATACATTCCTGTGCATGAGCCACCGGCAGGAAAACACCTCCTAACGTAGTGGTCTCCAGTCATCATCCAAAGTTTTGTTAGTGTTGTAAGCATCAATCCCTCTAGGTGAAACTGGGTCGAGGCCACTACCGTATCACTAGCACACTAGTCTAGTCCACCCACCTAGTACTGAGGCTTCCCATTTGTGCTCAAGTAAATCAAAGTTTATGTCACATGTAAAACTAATCCATAAAATCCAAATAGGGTATTTACACACGCAAAATCACATTTACACACTCACCCCCTCTTTTAAAACCATGCGCACACCAATGTTTTTTTTAAAACTCAATCTGCATAGGCTACATACTCAGTTAAATCATCCGCCCAATTAAGAAGAAGACGCTTGTCATTAAACGACCGACCAATTACACACATAAACACAAATTAACAATAATACGCACACTAAAAAGTTACAAAACACAATCTACATTTCTTACAAAACAAACTAAAACAAATTTCCATCTTTAATAACTATTTTTTAAAACCCTTAAGATTTTAATAAATAAATTTTTAAGAGAAGAATGTGTATTTGCCCAAAAAAACAACCCAAACCTCTTTCATAACCAAACACACATTATAATATTTTCAAAACGTGATTTTCACCACAAAAGTCATTTAATAAAACATTTTCCAATTTGTAAAATCACAGCAGTAGAGCACCACATAATTTAACAATCAAACATTGAAGCTTATAAAACAATTTAAAATAATCACTTGGAATTACCCATTAAACTCAAAAAAAAATTCTTTTACGACCCAGCGCACGTGACGCCATGTCAAAAATATAGTTCGCACCTCTTGTAAAAAATTTAATAATCAAACGATACATGTTAAAAATCACCAACAAGGTTCTCAGCAGAAACACACACACAAGATAAAAAATTTACTAATAAATTTTAATGCAATTCATACTTTAAAATGAAAGGAAAAACAACTTCGCATTACCCGAATTAACTAAAAAACATGCTAAAATAATTAATCTTGCAAACTATTTCAGCATATAATAATTAGACGCGGAACCACCTACCTCGATGTGGCAGACTTCACAACCATGGTGCGCAACGACCATCACATGTCAACCACAACTCATACAATCTTAATAAATCCTAATAAATAATGCAGCAGACCAAATTCACCAAAATTTAACCAAACTCAAACTAAACCTCTAACCATACTCAACCAGGAATAAATAACAAGCCATTAACGAAAAATGCATTTACAGCAGGGGTGCGGGAGGTTGGCCAGAGGTTCACGGAGGCTTCCAGATTTTCACGAGGAGGTGCGGGGCGGGAGTACGGTGATGCAAAGGGGTGTGGGGCGGTTTTCCGGTGGTGGGAAAGGGTATGGGGTGTCCAGTGTAGGGTTGGCCGGTCGTTGGGGTCACCGGAGGGAAGCCAGAAAAAAAGAGGGGTCCGGCGGGCTGAGGGGGAGTCGCCGGAGGGGTCTGCGCGGCGGTGAAATCCAGGAGCGGGGTGCAGCGCCGGACAAGGGGGAGGGATCCGCGGCTGTTGCGCCTCTTCTGGACATGGGAACAGGGGGCGCTGGAAGGAGCATGAGAGGTGAGTGGGAGTCCGGCGGTCAACCGTGGAGGGGGAAATGGCACGACGGGGATGATAAATAGGGGTGATGCGGCGTGAAATAAGAGAAAAAAAAAAGAAGAGAAAGGGTGAGTGCTGCATGGGTGGGACAGTAGGGGGGAAGGGTGTGCAGTGGAAGATGGTATGGGGAGCATGGTGGGGCGGCGGTCATGGGAGAAGTTCACTTGGGAGATGGAGGTGCGGTGCCAGACATGGGAGTCGGAGGGGAGGGGCGCGGGTGAGGAGGTCGGGAGGAAGGCAGGGGGTCCGACAGGGAAAGGTAGGAGGAGGGAGCTTGGTGAGGGAGGGGGGTGATGTTGGGCGGCCACCAGGTCAAGTGGGGGAGGGGTGTGCTAAAAAAGAGTGAAACCCTAAAAGAAGGGGAAAAAGAAAGAAGAAAAAAAAAACAAAACAAAAACAAGTAAAGAAATAAATAAAATAAAATAGGTAAAAAAAAGAGTTAACAACATTGCATAATAGTTACTATAATAATAATCATAGTTAATTGTAACAATATTAATTGTAATGAAAGGGTTAAAGAGAATAGTTATGCTCTTAATAATAATAATATGATTAATAATATTAATATTCATATTAATATCATAACACAAATAATAATAATAATAATAATAGTAATAACAATTGTTAAAATGGTAAAGATAATGTGAATAATAGTAATAATGATAATATTCTCAAATAATAATATTAATATTATCATTAAAACAAATAACTTTAACTGTATCCGACTCTTATCATTTTTTTCTCATTATTAATTCACATCATTTAGTTAATTGTACATCTGTAGGTCACTCGGTGTACCAGGAGAGGCCAGACGGTCTAAATTTTCATTTTATTCCCATTTTATTATTCGTCGCATAATGCGCATCTGCCTTGAACATCGGGTATTGCGTGCGGTGAGCTGGGCGAGGTTGCATGGCAACCAAGGCGAGGCCACACAGCTTTGACCGCGTTGCGCTGGACGCAATCAAGACCGAAACATAAGGAACTCGAAAACATAAGTTGGGTTTTGACCCAAACTACCTAACACAAATAAAAATAATAAAATAAATAAATTTTGAAATAGGGGGTGTGACACTATATCTTATGATTTTAGGATAATTTTATTAGACCATTATTAATTTTTCAATTTTCTATAAAATGAATTATAATTTTAAAATTTATAATTTTCTTGTAAATAATGATTTTAATTTAAAACAAATTCTCATATTTTGAAAAAAAAATTATAAAAATTGTGCTCATTTTGAAGTTCAAAACATCGAAAAATGGTAATGGTGATTTTTTTTGGATTTTAATGAAATGATTTATTTTTTTGAAATAATAATATATGATAATCTATAAAAAAATGTTCATTACATGAATTATGATGTTATTGATGGTGTATAGATTATGTAAGCACACAATATTGATCTATTTATCATTATTATAATATATTTTATGATAATGATCAATATATTAAATGTATTGAGCCACATTATGAAACTAAGGAAAAAATATTGCGGAGACACCCCTCTCTTCCACTATATTTACCACCCCTAAGATCCCCTTCCCTTGACACCTCTCATGCCATGATCCCTTTCTGAATTATACTAAAATATCTACCCAAACCCCTACCCCATGTTTCTGATATTTCTTTCTTAACAAAATACCAAAACCAATCTCATAAGTATTTTCTCAAGTAGAAGGAATGAAGAGGTAAAACCATCATCCTTTTATTTTAACTTCTTTTAATATTTGATTCCATTGTTTTTCCTCTAAAAATCCCGTAATCAAAATTTAATGATAAATACCATGAATTTAATTAATATAATGGTATTATGTTAATTTAATAATTAATTATTTTTTCTCATTCCCCTCCTTTATACTAAAAATGAAAACAACATTTTCGATGTGTTAATTATCGAATTCACGGATGATGATGTTCTCAAGTTAGATTTCTTTCCTCAAGGATTGTCATAAAACAATTTTTGTTTTTGATCCAGAATAATATATATATATATATTATTCCAATTATATTTTATTGAATCATAATATACTCATGATTTTAAATAATAAACCAAAACATATTCTTTGTGATCCAAAACTATCCCAAATAATCCAAATGATTACCACTAAAATATAATCTAATAATTCATACTCATATCATATAAACATATTATTAATAAAATAATTTTATGAAATTTTTGTTCATTAATAAATTATAATAAAACTGAAATATTTATATTTCTATATTATATTAACTTTCATACTATTATACAAGGGAACTGATCATGAAAGCTATGAATGAAAGGACTCCCGAATAATGAAATTAGACAATATAACTCATCAAAAATCCCTAAATAAAAGTAATTAAATTATAAAAAATCAAATACATTTAATTTTTTTTATTAATTAATTAATGGATTTAATTTTATTATTCATGACAATAAGATCATGTGAATAACACCTTCACACAAAGGGTATGGGATTCCACACGAACGTCCATTTTTCAATTAGGATAAACTTTGACTCTATTTACGGAAATATAATTCATATTTATTTTTATGTAAGAATCATATATTCTCTATTTGTTTTTAAAAAATATTTAATTATATTATATCATCCTTTTATTTTCTGTTACACATTATTTAATATGTTTTCATTCTCAAATCTTTCTGAAAATAAAACCCGATTCAAGTGAACATACCAATCTCTTACCATTTTTCAAATCTCTCCGTGAAATATTATTAGAAACTATTAAATTTATAAAACCACTCATTTTATAATAAAAATTACCTTTGGTAACTTCTAATTTTATACAAACAATTATTCCCCTTAAATTTTAAATAACCATCCCTATTTTCCCATAAACCGTACTAAAATGTTTTATTTCTATGTTCCTTAAACACTCTTTTCACATTAGATTGACATCAGCAATCATGATATGTTCACATATTCTCTTATGAATGAAAATTTATGATTTATATCCATCCTTTCATGTAAAAAAATTTTATATTCTATTTTGGTATGAATTTTATCATCATTAGGATACCCAATTCTTTCAAAGGGTAACCCTTATGTTATTGATTGATTTCATATGTATGATTCCTAACGGGGAAAACATATTGATGAACATGTAATGAAGAGTGATTTCAGAAAGATCTCTAATGTATTGGGTAAATTATATTCTTATGTGATGTTTTGTGAAATATTATTGGTGGATAGGCCTGACTCGTGTTCCATGTACAATGGTCTTAGTGATTATCCTTGACCAGGGCTCCTATATATGCCATATTACATCACTCAGGAAAAATTTCAATTGAATGTGACTTCAATATTACTATGATTCCATGATTATATGATATAATGTTCTAAATGTCTTGATTTCTTTTGTTTAATCGTGTTTTATGACTTTTTATATCGTTATACTATACCTTCTGACCCATGTGTTATGCTTAACTTTAATGATCATTTCCTTGCAATAAATTTTCAGCTCATCCATTTTTTCATGTATTCCCCACCACGGTATCCAATGATGACATAATGGTTCAAAAATAAATTTTGAACCTCTTCATGATGATTAAAGAAATATTGGTCATATTTTTGTGTCATTTTGTTTAATTATGTACCAAGTCTCCATGATACTATAATTTATGATCCTTGGATTGATATTTTATGTTTAATTATGATTATAATTGTGTAATGATATGATTAAAAGGATAGGGTCACTATAAATTGTATCTGAGGATGATTTAGTTATTCTCGGATACAAGGAATAGAGAACATTATTATGAAACCATGGGATAAGACTATTTATAAGAAAACATCCCTAAATTTTGGTAAGTATATAGTTAGTGGTTTACCAATAAAATAAATCCTTCTCTAGATAATACAAGGTGACAATGTTATGGAATAGACATACCACTGAGTAACAACATTGAAAAGGTGTTTTGGGCCGGACTCATGTTAACATGGTACACCACAATGCGCCTTATTGTGCACCTTGTTTTACACTCCTAGGGGATATACATTGAAAACATAATGAGATCATTATGAACCGTTAAAAAAAATATGAAAAAATTATATATTTTATTATTCGTATAATGTATAAACATGATTTAATCCTAGGGATCACAAGTTATGATATACATTTCTTTTACAGGTTTATCATTTTATGTTTAATGTCTTCTTTTTACGAAGTATTTTAGCCCCAAAATCTTAATTGAATTTTAATAGTTAGCATATGTGAATAGAATAACATTTACCAACAATCAATGTCACGGGAAATGAATCTATTTCCACAATGATATGTAAAGTATGACGGAAACAGGTTCTTAAAACATCATGACAGTACAATATAAATTATATCAAGTTAAAAATAATAACATGAAACTCATGGAATTCCCTACATCTCATTAGTGAGATAAATCATGCATCATAACCATCCTTAATCTAAGACCACCCATGTTTATTAGAGAATATAATCCCCACCTCATGTAAGTGTGTATAAACTCCATCGAAGTGATATTCACTGTTCTCAAGTACTCAAGAGAATAAAACATTGTGATGGTAGTCCATCATTTTTATGGGGAAGGAGATCAGAGGTGGAGACTAATACAAACCATGATATTGAAATAGGAAATTGATTCCGTGTATTTGTAATAATTCATTAAAACTTTTTCCAATATATATTTTCCCATTTACCACCATCTCAATATAGAAATATTGTTCCTTTGACTTAATAAAACGGAATATGTGTCTATTAGGGTGATAAAAAACATTACAAGGATTTCAATATACCTCTGAAATTGTCATCAACAATGAATGAAAGGTAGATGAATTTTTTAGGGGGAAACAACTAAGTCGATGATAATATTTAGTGGTTTGATATTTTAAAATCTTTGAAATTTTTTTTGTTGATCCCATAATGTTGAAGTGAAATTGGATTATCTCAGAGGTTTTGTGGGTCCTATGAAAATTAAAGGAAAACAGAGCTTAATATGGGTGGATCTGCCAATATATTCCATGATATAAAGACGAATAAATATCCCACAAGTAAAAATTGATGAAATAATCATCCTAGGACTTTTGTAAGGGTGTCCCAAAATTTATTAAAAATAAGAATAATGTGGCATGTTACTATGAAATGAACAAGGGATATGAATAAATTTAATAATGTTTAAGAATTTATGAAGGTTCACATTAACACATAGTTTTCAGTTATGTGTTTTAACTACAAGTAACATGGGAATATTTAAAACCAATTCCTTAAGACATGTTTTTTCATATGTAATCAACAACAACCTACAAGTAATGAATAAAGAGAATATTTTTTCGGTACTGTTGAGGTGGATTCAGACAATGACTATTGATAATAATTATGTATATTCATTCAAAAATAGATACTACACTCTTTGATTCTAGTTCTACAAATTCATTCATATCTGTCACACTTATTAGATCTATTCAAACACCACCATAAAATATGGCAGTTGAGATATCTATTTTACCAGAAAGTTGATAAATGTTTTCATCCAATGTTTATAACTCCTTCCCAGATAATGTTTTTGGATTTATCCTCATAAACAATACCATCTTACATCCATTGGTTGAATTTGATGATTTATTTTCCACTTATTGGATATATTTTAGAAATCCAACATCAAATTTTGGGAAATGTAGATCATTATTCAAAACCTGAATCATTCTACAATTTTTTACAAGAGTAAGGTAGAGGATGAATCTCCTTTAGAAACATTTTCACATGTGTGGATATTACTACATTATTAGAAATCTTATCTTTCTTAAATGATTGTGACAAACCCAAGAATCATGCTCAAAGACATGGCAACACGTAGGGTTTACACCGATGCATTCCAAAAATAATTTGATGGTCATCCAAAAGAATGTGATATTGAGGTCTCAACCGATCTTATTCCATGTTCTATACCTATTTAAAAACACTTTATATAAATTATATCATTGAGATAAAAAAATGAAGAAGCAGTTGCAGGAGAATATGAAAAAATGTTTTATATTCCCGACTACTTCATCATTGATATCACTTGTCCACCTTTTCTAGAATAAGTGTGGATCAGTGAACCTATAAATGTATTTTTGTTAGTTCAATAAAATAATGATGATTAAATGTATCCCATATCATGGATATGTTAATTCCTTGGTTTGATATGTGAGGACACTTATTTCTCTAAGGAGGTCCTTCGGTTGGGATATCAAAAATTTATGGTGAGGAAGGTATATATTTGAAAGACTAGGATTATAATGAGATATGGAAAATATGAGTTCATAGTAATTCAATTAATACTCAATAAATTTCAATCTATTTTTAATATTCTCAATTAATAAATTATATAGAGATTACCTTGACAAATTTTTGGTAGTTGTTATTGATGATATTCTGATATAATCCAGGAGGTAGGTGCAATAGGATGATTTTTGGAATACTATTTTAAATATGTTGTGAAGGGATAAACAATATAAAAATTATAGTAAATGTGAGTTTTTTATTCAGGAAGTATCTTTTCTTGGTAATTTTATCACTATAAAAGTGAAATCTATTGACCCTTTCAGGACAAAGTCAATCAATGTGTCACCCTGGAAAACATTTTTCCTAGAGATCCAATGCGCTCTTTGTTTATCTAGGTATTATTGACGATTTTTGTAGAACATATCATGATTTAAAATCCCATTAACCAAGCTTACATTTAAGTGAGCGAAGTTTTTATAGACTCAATAATATTTGGAATAATTTAAGGAGCTCAAAAAGAGGATTATCACAATGGTATTATTGACACTCGAGACATGTGGAGAACTATATAGGGTGAACAATAATGATTAAAAATTGTTATAGTATGTGTAGTGATGAAAAATGATAAATTGATACCCTATGACTCTTGTAAATTAAAAATTCCTGAGAAAAATATAATATGCATGATTTAGTGTTACCGGCTGTGATATTAGCATTGAAATTATGGTGGAATTATCTATAGTTGGGAGAAGTTTCAAATATATACTAATCAAAAGATTCTAAAATATATATTTTCCCATAGAGGGATCATAATATACATCTGTAAATATGGTTATATATCATCAATGATTATGATTGCTCAATCCACTAACATCTTTGTAATGAAATTAAGGTAGATGATTTTCAATGTAGAAATAATCCTGCATAAATATATATGATGAGAATTGATAATGATCAAATTTTGTTAATCCTTAAAAGGATGGACATGGGATTTTTTATAGAACATCAGGAATCATTCCTCAAATTCTTAGTCAACCTTCTCAAATAGTTAAAACAAATTATGATCAATGAAATTATGTGGAATTATATAAATGGATAGAAATTATCGGAAATATGAAAACTTTAGTGTTCCAAATAGATGAGGAAGGAGTCATGGGATTTTGTTCCCGATTATTTTTACCATCTGATACATAGATAAATATGAAATTCTAAATGATTCACATACCCCAAACTACTCTCTTCACCCAGGTATCACAATGATGTATCAAGATAATGCAGTGAACTACTGGTGGGACAAAAAGAAAAAGGATATCGATGAATATACAACAATCTACATGGAATGATATAAAGTCAAGGATAAAATAAAAAACTCTACAATGTTGATGCAACCACAACCCATAATGAATTAGATTTAGGATAACAACAATATGGACTTTTTCACTTTAATACAAATGTCATCTATAGTTAATAATACAATATGGATTGTTGTGGGTAATCGTACAAAGACATGTAACTTTATAGATATTTGAGAGTACATCACACAGGATAAAATTTCATGTATGTACATCAAATAAGTGGTAAGCCTAAAAGGAGTACCACTATCCATTGTATATGATCAACATACAAGATCCCCCCCCCAAGTTCTAGAAAATTCTATAACATGATCTATGAATATAGAAGAACATCAGTATGACACATCACCCTAAATATACTAGACAATCTAAGGGGACTATTATTAAATAAATATACATATTGACAACATGTTTTATGCACTTTAATTGAGGATGGGACCTAAAGCTACCAACGACAATGTTCTCATATAAAAAATCATTCCACTTGAGTATCCAAAAGGATCTATATGAATCCTTCTCTAAAAAATGATGTAGATGAATAAAATGTTGTGATGAAGTCGATGAACATAAGAAGGAATGTCTTGAAATTGTTGAATAAATTCTAGGGAAGGTGAAAAATATTTGTCATCAAATCAGGGAAACCCAATGTCAATAAAAGAAATAATTTGAAAATTTCAACAAGATCATGAATTTAAGGTTGGAGACATGGTATTCCTCCATATATCTCCATGTAAGAGGATCGTCATATTTGGGAAGAAAGGGATGTATAGTCCCAAGTACATTACACCTTTAAAATTATTGATTGTGTTACAGTCATACCCTATTGACAATCCATTCTAATAAAAATTTCAAAATCACATGATGTATTCCAAATGTCCCTATTAAATATGTACATACATAATACATCACAAGTAATGAATTCATATGTGGTACATTTGGAAAATGATCTCTTATACAGGAAAGAGACAGTGAAGTTATTGGATAAAAGAGATAATGTTATCTACAATAAGAATACTGACATGGTCAATGAATGATATAGGAACGATAAGGATGAAGAGGAAACATATGAACTATATAAAGTGGTGAGAGAGAATTAACCACAACTATTTTCAACAAAGTGTGTAAAACTAAATCTCAAGGTTGCAAATTAATAAGGGGGAAAATGTAATGAAAAAATAATTAATAAATGGAAATATACTTCTTATAATTATATCAAACAGTATAAATCACAATATTCCACATTAATAACACAATAAAACATTACGATTGACTAATAAAACGAATAAAAGGAATTTCAATAAGTTGTGAAACATATAAGAGGGAAATAGTAACTTAATCATTGGAATAATAATATTACCCTTTTGAATAGTAAAATGGAAGATTGAATAGTAACATCACCAATGAGAGTATAAATAAAATTTATGGATTATATAAATGGTAATATAATATAATTATATAATAGAATATTTAAATAATTTTTTTAGAAATTATTAATTTAGGGTCGATTATTTTATAAAACATAAGTATCTATTTTCAATTTGATTTTAATATAATGCTTTAAAATAAAATTAATTTCCATAAAATATACTCAGACATTAATATTTTTATATCGTATTATTATAGGATAATTTTACTATACCATAGTTATTTTTTCAAAAATCTATAAAATCAGTTATAATCATAAAATATAAATTATTCATGTAAATGATTATTTTAATTAAAAACTAAATATCTCATTTTTTGAAAATTATTTTTAAAAAATCAACACCATTTATGAATAAAAAAATTAGGGTGATTTTTTTGGTATTTTTCTTGTATATATGTATTTTTATGAACAGTAAAATAGGATAATTTAAGATAAATGTTAAATACATGAATTAGGATATCATAGATAATATAAAAATTATGTAATCCCAAAATAAAAAACTATAAATAATTATTTTTTTATATTAGATGATTATTCACAAAAAACTCATATTACTATTCCAAAATAATAATCTAATAAATAAAAAAATGATAAAACACCCCTCTTATACACTGTAAATACCACCTCTCAACAACTCTTCTCCTCAAACATCTCATTCCATTAACCTTGTATAAATATTTTTTAATATCCTCACAGGCCCCTACACCATGACTAGGAAATTTTTTATTAAAAAAATACAAAAACCAATCCGTTATTGAGGTTTTCAAGAATAGGGAATCAAGAGTTAAAACCCTCTTCTCTTTCTTTCAATTTATTTTCATTTTACATTATTATCTTTTCCCTCCATAACTCCCAACATACAAATGATATGATAACTCCAGTAACATAGATATCATATAATTTTATTATCATAATGGAATAATTCCTAATAATCCCTATTTTTTCTTTATTTAATATTAAAAATGAAAATATCATTACTATTGTGTTATTTATCAAATTCTGGGATGATGAAATTTTCAACATCCATTAAATTATTCAATTCTATTCAAGAAACCATTTGTATTGTTGAAAAAAAATTTGAATATATTTATTAAATCCTATTTTACTTTTTATAATAAGTTTGTACTAATGAATTTGAATAATAAAATAAAACATGATTTTTGTGTATTAAAACCATAATAAATCATCCAAAATATTGTCGCAAGCATATTATCTAATCAGTCATCCCTAGAACAAATAAATAATTGATTTATAATACCATTTGACCATATATATTTTAATTTATATTTCTAAATTTCAAATATGTATCTATTTTTCCATTTTATATGAACTTCTGAACTCCTATATTAGAAACTTTATCATGAAAACTAAGAAAACAAGCACACTCAATTGATGAAATTGAACACTATAACTAATCAAAAAGGGAATAAATGAAAAAATGAAATTAAACTAGAATAATACACGTATGAAAGGTTCATAAGTAAATAATTAATTAATTAAATTTTGTTTTTCAATACATTATGATCAAGTGAAGAATGCCTTCAAACATATGGTAAGGGATTCGACCAGAACCACCATTTTTCTATTTCATTACTCTTTCTATCTCTTTATTGAAATATACTGTTTCATTCAGTTTATGTACACTAACTATATTATATGTGTATTTTTAAAAATCATGAATTTAGATCATATAATTCATCTTTTATGATGTTATATATGTTTTAATAAATGTTGGTTCACGAATATTACCGAAAAGAGAACCCAATTCAAGAGAACTTCTCGATCAGATACATGTTTTCAAATGAACTCAATGATATATTTTGAGAAAAAAATTATAAAATCCATAATTTTTTTAAAAAAATTATAACTTTTGTTCAATTATGGTTATATACAAACAATTATACATTTTAAATTTTATCGAATCTTGATCGTTTTCCCTCAAATCTTCTAAAATGGTTTTTCTCTAATATTTCTTAAACACTCTTTTCACATCTTTTGGATACCATTCATAATGATATATTTCATTATTTCATTATTAATGCCCATATAGTACATAAATTGATCCATTAATGGAATCCACTATAACATTACATTTTTATATTCATTTAAACATAATTATGATACTTAATCCATCCCTTGGGTAACCCTTATATTTATGTTTGATTATTTGTGTATGATTTATTAAATGGAAATCATATTCATAGACATTATATGATGGGTGTGAATAGATATACCTCAAATGTAATGGGTAATGTTATGTCCCATGAAATTTTATTTCCATTGGTCACAGTGGTTAGCCTTGTCTAATGCTCGATGTGAATCAGTATTGGTGGATATACATGACATGTGATCCTCTATATAGAATGAGCCTTACTTCGTGATAAACTCATGTTTTCTATTTCTTCCAAATTTATATAATTCGATGATTATATAATCCCATGTTCTATATGTTACGATTCCTTGTGTTTTATCAAGTTACATGCATTTTTATGTCATTATGTTATGCTTTCTAACCCATTTACTACAGTTTATTTTACTATTAATATCCTTACATAGATTTTCAACACATATGTTTCTTAATTTATCTCCCCTAGGTTACCATATAAATATATATGTTTTAAAATGATGTTAGTACCTTTTTATGATGTTTACATATATTATTTTCTTATTTTGGAATCATAATGTTTGTTTATGTACCTAATCTCCAAGATACTAGATATTACTATTATTGGATTGTAATTTGATGTTTAATTACTCTTAGAACAATGTAATCATATGTTTATAAGTACCCAATCAATAAATTATGTTCATCAATCAATGAGATTAAATTTATAGAAGTACTAAAAATTATTCTATTAAAAATCATAGTAGAATCTAGAGTAGAAAAATATATTCATTATAAGGTAATAAATTTATCAACATATTAAAAAAATTCACTATATTTAGAATATATTTTTATACTAATATAGAATCTAGATAGAGTATATAAAAATTTAATAATTTAGAATATTACAGAATAATGTGAAGAATGAATTTTCATCGAAGTTGTAGAGAAATCCTCAAATAATGAAAAATCATGGATTTTGGATAATAATTGTTTTTCAAAAATGACTGGTGATTCGAATTGTTCTTAGGATAATGAAATATATAAATACTTTTTTTAAAATATATTATAGTTATTTAATGATATTTTTTGTTTAAATAATAACATTGGGGATAAGAAATTGACATCAATAGTGGTTCTAATTATCAACATATGAGAAAAAATGTTGTAAGTGTTTCTTTACTTGGTGAACATGCAAAAAAGGTTATTTACCAATAATTGATGAGTTTAGGAATTATAAAATTACTTTATAATCCATATAATTTTCAGGTGAATAAGTGTTATATATTATTATGTTTTACATATACATAATTTAATTTATTTTTTCACATATTATGATACCAAGCTATGGTATAAAATATTTTCCTATATATGAAAACATTGGATTAAAATTATCACACATTAACTTGTTTTTAAAATTTTTAAAGGATTAAATTTTATAGAATAAAAGAATTAATACTTTATAAATGAGAAATAAGGTTAAATCTATTAAAAACATGATGAGATTAAAATAATGAACCCATTTGAATATATAAACTCTTGTATGTGTTGTCTAATAAAGAAATTATTATGAAAAAGACAAAATTATATAATTTAATTGTTGTACAATTTTACATAAATAAAAAATGTATATTTATAAAGAATATATATGATTCTTTTTTAATTATTTAGATAATTGTTATGGTTTTAAAATTTTAAACAATATTTTTAGATTATATAAATGAACCTGACAATGTTATTAATGATATAATTAGAGGCTTTGAGATTCATCTGGGGAATCATGTAATTTACATTTTGTTTAATTAACTATATATTTTAATATAAAATGTTATAGATGAAGGATATAATATAATCACAGTTTATATGTATGGGTCTATACCAACTGATCATTAATCATCAATGCATTTTTGGGGAGAAGTAAATTGAGCTTAAACACTTGTATATAATCATTAAATATTGTGACCAAATTTAAATTTGACACCATATAAATTTTGATATTATACTATTACATGTATTAAATACATCTATCTATATCGATGTGAAAACATGATTAGAGATCAAAGGATAACACCATGTGATATTTGGTAAAAAAGAAGTTTAAATAGTATTATAATGATGTCACATTAATGGAAGAGGTCATATTTATTATAAACATTTGAATAACAAAATTCATCTTATGATTTTAATGTGGTAGAATATTATTTTAATTTAACAATGCAAGAAGGTAAAAAATTCCTAATCTAGGAATATATTGATAGAATTAGGGAATAACTTGTTGACAAACTTGAATTATCTATAAAACTCGATTGAGAAATAAATGAGGGTAATGAATTATAAAATAAAATGGAAAATTATTCAATATAAAATCTTATATAGAAGTCTATATGGTTAATATGAAATTTCGCTGATGAAAACATTATATTGGATTGAGAAAAATATTAGACATGAATAAACTCGGGGTTGACAAGATATAGTTCATCTATATTTGATGTCGAGGAATTTTTTTAAAATAAACTCGTGGGTATAATGAATCTATTTGAGTTGTGAATGATGTGTTTGATATAATATATATTTTCAATATTATGCTTATTTTTCACAATCAATACAATAATTTTTTTTCAAAATGAAGTTTCAATACATGATTGATGAAAAAAGTGATTACCTATTAAACAAATAAATAATCGCTTATAATCTTTAATTATATGTGTAAAGGAAACGAATTTTAGATATATTTAATAAATTTTAAATTATATAAACAATTATAATATTTACTATGATTATGGTCAAATGAAACATCAATTTTTTTCTAATGTTTATGAAGTCAACTTTCTTAACTAATTTTCTCTGTGTAGAATCCTATATTAAATCATCTGATGGATTCTAACTTGATTATTTTGGATTAAGGGTTTAATATTTTCAAAAATCATTATATAGAAAGATATATTATTTGATATTGTTGAATTAAAATATATAGACATGTTTAAATGACATAATATAATCAATGGAACAATAGGAGACAAACCCACTTTAAAGAAGACATAAAAAACACAATATTTTTTGTTTGTATTAATTTCAAAATTATTGAAAACTATATGATGCATGTATATGACGTTTTTTTCTTTATAAATGATGAATACATTTTAAATTTTAATCCATGGAAAGAGAGATTTAATCTTGGTATTAAAATTATATTATAGAAATTTTTTTTATTTTCATTCTCAAGATAAATATATAGTATATTCATTTTTGGAAATAGAATTCAACCAAACTAAGAACGCCATTTTATTTAAATTAGAACAAAAAATGATTATTAAGAAAAAAAATTATAATAACATTATGTGATTTATTTTTATCCCTCTATTCATAATAATGTTGTGACTTGAGATCATCCATTCAATTACACTGTGGGAACGGTTTGGATTTTATCCAAATATTCAAATAATATAAAAGTAATGTGAATCAAAAGAATTTAAATGCTATTTTGTATTATGGTCTTCATTATGGTATCAATGAAAATGTATATCATTATATATTTTTTGATACATTATTTTTTATAGATATTGTTGATTTGTATTATATATATAATGGTGTAATATTCTTAAGAAGTAAGTGTTCATGTTTTTATTTTATGAAATAAAATTAATTTAAATTATTTATTGATGAATACAAGTATAAAATATAACATGAGAAACAACATAGATAAAATTCAAGGAATCAGAACTACAATATTTTAATATTGATGTTATATTTATTCTTTTAATATGGAGTGATAAAAGAATATTTTTTTAAAAAAATAATTCATTCAAAAATAAGTTACATGGAATATTGATATTGAGCTTCATTTTATTAATAAATTGGGGGACATGGAAATATATGTCTAAAATAATTGTAACAGTGGAAAATTTGTTTCATGTTATGAAACAACATCTTCTAAGGGATGTTTCTTAAGACATAATGATGAATTTGGGAGTTAAACATGTATCACAATGAAGATGGGGTATTTATAATTATCATTATCCCTATAATATCATTTGATTTGTTTTTAAAATAGGTATTTGAGATATAAATTTATAATTTTGGTAATTTATGATAGGTGGGATATTCTAAAGGGGGACATTTTAGCACAAACAATCCAGAAGAAGGAACTGCTTGAGCTAGTATGTGTTTATGAAATTGTGGACAAATAAATTTCATTTTAAGATGTAAATCCAAAACATTTAAAAGGGGGTATTATATAGATAATTATGTATTAATTTATATAGATTAATTATGTGTTGATTCATCATAAATCCATTTCAATATTCCTAAATATGGATGAAAAAATGATATGTGGTTTATTTACATTATTAATTATAATGGGTTATACTGCATTTTTTAAATAAAATTAGATCAAAAAATAAATATGTCCATATATATATTAATTGTATTTCATTTAAAGGTTATAATGAAAATAATGAATGTGTTTAAAATATAAAAAATTAATGTCATGATTTATTTTTACAAATTTTTATATACCTATTTAATGCGGTTTTTGACTATGAAAATAAAAACAATGATGAAAAAATTAGATCCATGAAATTTTAGTTCATTATATAATGGTGTTCTTAGAATTTATTGTCAATAATTAGAGGTATATAATATATATCATTTTCAATACTTCTTATTGTACATTTTATATAATTTGTTTTTTAAACTTCTTGATTACAAATTATTTTTTCTTATGGAAGTGAATTTATTTGATATATATTTAGATTAAAAAATATAATTTTGTTAATTTTTTAAGATTTATATATCAATTTCAATTACCATAGTTTGATTAATTTTCATATAATCAATTTGATATATATTAGCTTTATATAATTCTATTGTGCATGAATACACCTCCCCATTTGTATTACATAGATTCAATTTTTTATCATTAAAAAATTTTCACCAATATATCAAACATGTTATGAGGATTCTATTTAGTACATCATTATATAAGAAGGAAACTTAATTTTTTTCAAAATGACGTTTTTTAAATAAGATGACGAACAGTTAACATATGTGATGAGTATTTTAATGGTGGTTATCTATTAACTAAAATTGTAAATATCATTAAACATTGTCTACTAAATAACCATCATTAAAATAACTTTTGGAAAAAATTTTATCATATATGTTCATTATAAAGTCAAAAAAAAATCATAATAAGTAATTTGTATTTCTGTAGTTTTTTAATACATTTAAAAAATTTAATTACAATCATGAGTGACCTCCATCATTATTTCTTGAAACAAAAACAAAACTGATTACTATGAGTTTCCATTCTAATATTCATCTATATAATAAATTTTTTAGGCTCATTATCATTTATTAAAAATCAATATCCCCAATATTGTCACCAAATATCCCCTTATTCCACCCCTATACACCATTTACCACCATCAACCAATGTCATCATCATCTTTTGTTCCGTTTATTTTTATTTTTTACGGTGATAAATTCATTCAAGGTTTATTAATATCATATGTAATTAAATAATTATACTTTTCCATTTATATTAATATTTATGAATAAGATGTTAATTTTATGTTAAAGAAAATTATTTATTAGATACCATACCATAAAAATAATAATGGATTTGTTTGAAATGTTAGGTTTCACAGAAGTCTAAGTTATGTTAAAAAAATAATAAATTATTATTATTATTATTTTATATCGTAGATAACATCTATTTATTGTTTCATAATAAATTAAATTAAGTAATTAAATTATTTTTATACATGTTTGTTAAATTTTTTTATATACATGAACTACAATTTAGAGTCTCAAAATGAGAATAAATTCTATTTTAAGCATAATTTACTCTAATATTTTTAAAAGACATTTTTGTCACCATTTAATGTAGAACCATTTTTTAATATTGTTTTTGTCACTTTTATATGTAATATTTCAAAAAATAAACATCTTATTTAGAATAGGGATGTAGAAATTTACTTTGGTTGAATTTTTTGTTTTTTCTGATAAAAATAAAATTTTAGTGAATGGTGAAAAATAAATCATTATAATTCAAAATGGCTTTTTCATTTAATTTATTTACATTTTCATAACATCATTTTAAATAGTTTTAATGTATTTTTAGATTATTTTTTATCATTTAATCCAATTTTTATCATTGGTCATTATCTCACATTGAAATTTGATATAAACACAAGTGAATCTATTAATATTTTATATTTTTTATAAACCGGTTTTCTCATTTCAAAATGGGATTCATTATAAAATTTAATTTTCCAACTTTTATGAAGATAATTTTAAAAATCTAACAGACATTGTTATAAACAGTAAAAAAAATTTAATAGGTTCAAAATAATTATCGTTATATAGAAACTTTAGCATTTTATTTACCACGATTAGAGGGAAAATGTGGAAAATAATAGTAAAATAAATATTATATTATTATAATACTATCCTAACACATGACCTTATAATATTGGATGAGTTATGAAGTACAAATAATACCATTGTAATGAACATGTGTCCTTTCAAAGCCACTTGACTTTGATTATTTAATTTATAACATTTAATTTAAATTAAATGAAAATATATCGTAAATATGTATCATCCATCTAAAACAGGTTTAATATGGGGTTATATAAGTGATATATTGCAAAAAATAAGTATTCATTATAAATATAAATATTTTACCTACATCATGGTTACTTATTTAAAATTATTAATAATAAATTATTTAAATTTAATTACAATATAATGTTAATGTTGTAATAGATTTATTGAATAATGAATCAAATATTTTATATTAATAATATTACCATAAATATACCTTGAAATATTTCATTATATCCATGAAATTTATAGAATAAAATGACAAGTTAGTTTTTAGATAAATTTTTTTAAATAATCAAGTTGTTATGATATTTTAAAAAATTCCCCTAATGAATTGTGTACAAATTGATATATTTCATATTTTAAAATATAAAATATTTAACTAAATGCTATAAAATTACTAAAAATATTAAATTTTGTAAAATGGTTAGGATATTTTTTAAAATTCCATTAATGAATGATTCATTCATATTATGGAATGAATTAGATTATTATTTTAATCCTTTAAAGGTAAATTACATGATACAATGAAATTAGTTAAAGGGGATCAAAAAAGATCAGGATTAAAAAAATATTAAAACTTTTTTTAGTTTTTTTGACGATGTGGATTAGTCAAAAAATATTATTATCATTAAAATAAATGATATTTTTGTGAATTAGAACAAAAATTTAATTTGTATTAATTTAATATTTTATGAGTATCAAAGGGTGCCCCTCCCCTCTCTTATAAAAAGGTACACAGTATTTTCTAATAATCACATTTGTAGAACCACATTATTTGGAAAAACTAGACCAATAACCCTTCCTTGAATATATGCCCACATTATTGTGGAATTATTTTAGGCATTACACAATCCTCATAGGTGTTGAGGTTTTCATCAAAGGTAATCAACTGGGGAATATGTATCATTTTCTTTACATATTTATATTTTATTTCTTAATAAACTTCCATGAAATATCTTTAAACCATCAAGAAATTACTAATCTGGTATGCTAAATATATTTAGATTTTATTATGTTAATATAATCACTTTAATCCATCTCCACATTCATTAAATTGGAAAGGAATTAATATTTTTTGTGTTCGTGTGAACTATCACCTCCATGATCTGATAAAAAATCCGCAAGACAATGAACATTAATTCCTCTTTTTTTATAATAATACTTATAACATTTGATGACATTTTTAAAATTTGGGATGAGAAAAAAATAATAGTATGGTGCAGTAAAAAATAATAATGAAATACAATAGTCCATTTTAAAATAAATTCCCTTTATATCAAACATAACAATTCTCTTGCTCGTAGAATAATTTACTACCACAATAAATAATTCTCACTTCAAAAAATATTTTTCAAAAACTCTTATTATAAAACATTATGGGAATATATGATTAGCGTTTATTAGAAAACATGAGAACCCATAAAAACATTTCATGAAAACATTTTTTACAGATAGGGTATAAAATTAAATTAAAATATAATATCATTATCTTACATTTTTAAAAAAAATTATATCCCAAAAAACACAATATTTATCATAATCATTTAATTTACTATAATTGGGATATAATAATCCAATAACCCTTACAATAACCATATTAAGTAGAGTAACCTAGATAGTAATAACCCAATATAATTATCTAGATAACATAATAATTACAAAAATCCTTAGATAATATATTAGTATCAACCAATCATAAACAATGTTAAAGATTCATTACATGTATAACACAGATTAAGGACTTCATTTAAATCATCCAACATATAAAAATATACTATTAAATCCATGATAATAACACATTAAAATATTGTTATAAACCTCTATTTAAAAATACAATGTTCAAAATTATATTTTCTAGATTAAAGGGGATAATATGTTTCATTCGAAGAAAATATAGATTATTGTGATGGAAGAAAAAATGGTTATGGTGGTAGGAATATTATTTTATTTCATATATATTAACATAGAAATTATTTTTTCCTTATTAATGAAAAATGAGATTGTTCATTAAAAAATACATTATATGATCCCTTGTTGAAAAAATTTATATAATATTCTTACCAATTATAAAATTTCGTTTATAATTAATTTATTTACATATAAATAAATCCACAAAATGAGTTTATTTATATGATAAATGAGTATATTTATTATGAAAATAATTTTTTAAATCATTTAAAATGTGGTTTTATGTTAATTTGTCCCATACCTAGAGTCTGGGTCATTATATATATTCAATATCATCCCAAATAATAAATATATGTTAATTATTTCTCTTCCAAGGAACCATTTTAATGTTTTTATTCCTTTTATTTTATTTATTACCATTTCATATTATATAATTTAATCATTTAATTTCACATTATAATTTTTTAGGACATTCAACTCGTATATCAAAATCAACAATGGTTAATTGACTATTTTCTATGAGGACATTATTTTATCATATCATTAGTAATAATCGTCAAGTAATTATCTTTTTTACTCCTCTTCTATAAATTTACACCCTTAAATGAATGAATGTATTTAAAAATGAATTATGTTATAATAATGGTGATCACAGGACATACGAACACATGTGTAACATTTTAATTTTTCAAATACCTAGAGGGAATGAAGATATGTATTTCCTTGAAATTTATAGAATAATTATTATATCCCAAATATAATTATATTTTTTCATATATTCATTTAAATTATAGTAACCCATGACATTTTAAACAAATTATTTCATGATCTATAATATAATTATTCAATATTAAAAAATAATACAATGGACCTAGTGTAATTGTAAGATGAAGTTTATAATACATCGAAAGGAAAATAATACAAAAAATAATTTTAAATACAAAATAAATGTCCCCTAAATGGATTTTATCTCTTATAACAACATAATATAACCAAATAAATACATAAATGAAATGGTTAATCTAGAAATACATGTAATTGAACAAACATGGTAAATAATCATAATATGTGACTCAAAAATATAATGCGGCATCACAAAAGGGAAGGTGAAAGAATATTAAAAAGATGTAATAATAGAAAAAAATGGTATGATAAGATCATTGAATCATTGAAAATGTGTACGAAATATAAAAATAGTTCAAAAAATTGGACATGTAAATATTCCGGGATAATATAACTCAGTTGACAAAGGCCTATAATGGATACGATTTACTCCCTAATTTCATAAATGATGTTTACTGATACTAATTAATTACACAATGAATTATAGAATTATACAAGGACACCCAAAATAACATTTTCATGGTTTATTTTTTATGAAAAAAGTGAAATCACTCCAATGTTATAAACAAAATAATTTGTTATGGAATGAAAATGAGTTTCACGATCATTCCTCTAATCATAATCAAAGGAAATTTATTAATAATGAAATTTTATAAATGAAAAGGGCTTTTATTACTTAATAAAATGATGGGATAATAATCTATGAATATATATATATATATATATTATTTTTAATAATTCCATATTATTACATATGGTGAAATTGAGTTACATAGATAATGGTCATAACTTGAATAAAATGGAGGGTTATAGATACCCTTACCCAAAGGAAGATTTGTGACATGTTGTAATTATTTTATTAAATGATAAAAATATGTAAATTATTTAAATTCATGTAATAATTTTTTAATTTTTATTGTATTCATTATCATCTCATATCTAATTACATAATAATTTATGTGCATGTTGGATGTTCTGATGATATTCAGGTCATATGTCCAAATCACCTTTGCATGTTGAAAAAGTTCAAAAATATGATTATTTTAACATATAAATTGTAATATTCCTGAAATAATTATCAATTATATACCTATGATTCAATTTTAAAACAAACAATTAAATATAATTATGGAAAATGGACAATGTTATAACCATTGATATGGTATTTTGTACATATGAATATGTTAAATTTCCATTTTTAAAAAATAATGATGGAAATTAATTAATTTTTATTTTTAAATATTATAATTAAAATTATATTATTAATACAATAGTATTTCTTTATGTACAAATTCATATATAATCTATGTGATTAGTTAATAAAAACCAATCACATCACATCACAATGATATATATTGATGTACACACAAATTTCACTTGATTTTTTTAATGGATAGTAAGGTAAAAAATTATTTGATATTATAAATTAATATAATTGATAATATATCGTGAATAACATATAGAAATATTATATCCATCATTATAAATATTTATGAGATGCATTTATTGAATAATAA
This sequence comes from Viscum album, assembly GCA_963277665.1. Lineage (NCBI taxonomy): Eukaryota > Viridiplantae > Streptophyta > Magnoliopsida > Santalales > Viscaceae > Viscum > Viscum album. Next base: position 1,184,225,659 of record OY728159.1, read on the forward strand.
TTACATCGGTCTATGAGGTGGTCCTTTGTAGTGCACTTAATCAAAGGTTTTTTTTCCCATTTGATAACGTAGTTTATAGATGAAAATAATGAAATTATGATAAATAAATATCATTATTATATATATAATTATGCAGTATATCAGACTCAGGTACCACTCATATTTTCCTTAAGCTAAAGGGCCACATCTCTTAAAGTGTATCTCCTAGAATGCCAGAGGCTACTTACAAGTAGCGAGGGGCATCATTGTGTGCATGGAAAGACTATTCCATAATTACAAGAGGATAAATATGGTAAAATAAAATATTAAATATTGAATTCATCATAATAGTTAATATTTACTGGAAACATACATGAATAATCATGCCTAGTATAATTCTCTAATATAGTAAACTAAATCATATCCATAATGATGGAAATGTGTGTCATGTATTTAGTATGTAGAAAAATATAGATACGAGAAAATGGTATTAGTACTATTTAAAAAGGTCAAAGTGGAAAATTATTTCCCCTAATCTAATTCCCCATCCATATTATTTTCTACTAATATCTGTAATAATTCATTCTAGAATTTCACAAATCTATAAGAAAATGTTTCACCTTATTTACACCTGTAAAAATATAGTCTTCCTTGATACCACAGCTCTCCCTAATAGGTTGGTGGATTAATCTCATAAGGAAGTCACCAATGACTTCTATAAATATCAAATATTTATATAAAACATGGAGGTATATATATACATAATAAACAAAAGAAGTAATAACTATTGTAAATTGGTAGACATTGGTTCTTGAAAGAATCAAGGCTCAAACAACATGATTTATCCCATTCAAGAATAACACTGAAAAATTATAAATGGAATCATTGACTAATATCACATATATATGTATCTTCATTCCTATTATCATAGTAGAAAATTGGAAACCATTCTAAAAATCTCATTTATAAAGGACACCATGCCTAATATCCCAGTAAGGGACACAATGCCCGTGTAGAGTCAATGTATGTTACACTATGACCATATAGTATCACATAGGATTTCATGTATGTATAGAATCAAAAGGTAATGCATTCCAAAATTTTATCTCAAGGGACATCAATCTGAAAAAATATCTCATTTTTATGAGGGTTGTATTTCCCGTATTGATATAACGTGATCAAGGTTATTCATACCAATTTAATATAATTATTAACACTCATCGTACAAATTTGATATAGATTAAGAGGGTCCACATGCCTATTTATATATATAAATATATATATATAACATTCATAATAGTAATCATTAAAAATCACTACAATTAAATAGGATCTTCATTGTCACACATCATTAGTAAAAATATTGATGGGCTATAATACAATAAATGGAAATTTTTATATTTCATTTATATTTAAAAATGAAAAGTGTGTAAACAATGATGATTGAATTAGGTAATGTAGTCTTACCAGACACCTATAATTGTTTAATATTTTCATGGGTATGGTCATTAAATGTAAATACATTAATTCTATAACAATATGAAATCATGATTTCATAAAATCGAAAAAAACAATAAAGTGTTTTGTGTGTAATATCTTTATATCCTATTAAAAACATGGACCACACAACTAAAGGAATGGATCATTCCAAGGATGAAGATATTGGCAATATTTATGTTCTATGAAGTCAACCATATCTAGGAAGATGTAATTTATGGAAAAAATAGATGGAACTATAGCTTCGAACAATGGAAGATATTATGAGTCTTGAATGGTTTAAGGAAAATTAATTAACAACAATCCTAGTGCTTGTACAAATATCCTCATATAGTACTAGATATTTATTTAATCGATATCACAATAAAATAGATGAAACGAACATCACCCTAAAATTTTTGAATATGAGTCGACACTATGAGACTTATGTCAATTGATATAAAAACATAAAATATTGAAAAAATACTAAATATCTTGACAATATGAATACAAGGAGACAAATATGGAACAATTTGGGGCACACATTTTGGATTTATCCCTAAAACTATATTTTTCTGGGTGTATAACAAAAATTGGAGGAGAAAACAACTTCCATCTGGAAATGAGTGAAACCGGGACGATGGGTAACAATTGTAAATTATTGAAGTAATTCAGTGATTTCATCCCACCAAATTGTTGTTTCATGGTTTATCCACATAGTTTTTAAAACTATGAACCAACCATTATCATCCAACATATTATGTCAGGAAATCATATTGTTGGGCCTTATAGTTTTGGAAATCATGCACTAAAGATAAAAATATACTCTATAAAAAGAAATATACTTTACACATGGGCGTGAAACCCTTGGATCATGGTTATGGAAAAGCATGCATCAAAATTATACCCATTTTTCAACCCCATATGTTTTGGAGAGATCATGCTAGTTGGGTCACATGGTTTCTCTTAATCATGTGGCCTAAAGTGTTCCCCCATTAGTCAGTGTTCCAAGCTCCAAACAAGACTCAGACACCCATGAATCCATCATAAACACATATGGAAACAAATTTTGACTTATAACAAGGAGTGATACCTAAATAAAAATGATATTTACCTCAAATTAATACCATGTTCTAACAGTATCACCCTCACAAAGGAACATTTAATTGGGTTCTCCTTTCATGGGTGGAAAAACATCATCTGATAATAACTCTGACCACTCAGTAGATTCATCAGCCTCCCACTCCCTTGTATCATTATGGTTGTGCTAACATAACACCTATAATAATGTAAGATACTTGACAAGGCGATCATTCATTATAAATTAAGTTATGGGTATTTTATACTCCACAAGAGAAGCATAAACATTTATGACAACATCTTCAAGAGAAAAATTATGATATAGGTCAGCATGATATTTATGTGGATGTGAAATGTTGATGTTATCATACACTACATGATTCCTCTAATGTAATAACTACTGATTGGAAATCAGAATAATTCTCTCGAGAATATCAATCGATATGATAAGTCATTGTGCCAATATAACTTTACATTCTACCCATCTATGCCCAAGTCTAGATGATAACAATAAAAACACATGATCCGTGAACTCAAACTCAAGTGGTTGTTGGTAGTGATCAGTAAAATATATCTGTTTAGAGTAATCATTTGACATCAATATCCTAATAACCTAAAACTAGATATAAGTCTACTTAATGATTCGAGTGAAAAAAATTAAACTTGGGCCTCTAACCATCATATGGGTGAATAAAACGACCGATCATATAGAGCCTCATAAGGTTCTATCTGTATTATTACATGATAACTGTAATTGTATTAAAAATCAATGTGAGGGATATGATTCTCCAATGATCTTCCAAAATTATTCAAACATTCTCATATCATGCCCCTGGATCCTTTATAATCATTCGAACTTACCATTAGTCTAAGGGTGAATAGTTTTTCTCAGACACACATGTGTACCCATAACATTATATACCATATTCAAGAACCTTAATGTATAAGAATAATTCCTATCAAAATCTATATTAAGAAAGACCATGTGTATTCATATTACCTAATAATGATAAAATAATCATTACTCCTCAACTGATACTTTCACCTATATGGGATGGAATTTGGAATCATTCATCAGTCAATCGATGAAAAACGAAACTGTTTCTCTACCTCAAGGCACCCTTACTAGGAAAATGTGAAAATCCATCGAAACATAATCCCCTTTTCGTTTTGTGATCAGTAATTGATGTAACAATCTAGAAGTAATTTGGTTCCCCACCTTCACCTATAGACAACCGGAAAACCTTTTGATAAAACCAACTAGTTGATGCATAATCCCTAGACATAAATATTGTAGGTGCATATCATGAGACATCATATAAATACACTGGTGTACAATATTCTCTTGTGGCTCACGACGGGTTCATGGGGGTGAAATGTGTGCTTCCCGACGGTTGATTAGAGAAGATTGGGTTCTGTTTAATCACTCATGTCGGGCACATCGTTTTCGACATGAAACCCCCAATGGTTCCATATCTAGCAATGCATGGACCTAATTTGCAAAGGCATGAGTTCGCTGGGTGGTTTGACCAACGATGCTTAAGAACTCACATTGGTCGAGAGGATGGGAAGTCGGGCTCATCGCACCCTTTTGGGGGGAATTATTTCTTGTTCCAGGACTCTCTTATTGATTTATTGCATATTCATATGTTCATGAATCATTGGTTTATAACCAAGCATAGTATCCACAGATTACTCCTGGTTGGCAATGGTCAACTGGACGCAGGGGTTTATGATCATTTACGCCCTGAGGATTACCACCCCGCATTGGATCAATGACCCCAAAGTGTCATGACTCATTGATACGGCACTGGTTTAAAGCCTCGTAATCAGACACTCTGGAGTTTATTGTCATCCAGGGGGACAGATAAATAATTGAGTGGTTGGATAGAACCTATGGTATGGGATTCCTACATATCCTCATGAGAGGAATCAGAATCCACATAATTTGTTTCGGTATGGGGCATACACTACATGATGCCCACGGTTGGTGCGATGAGCCTATGTGAAGATAGTCGGATCGACCGGTTGTTGGGATTCAACCTCAGGGAGGCTTCCAACATACCCTGCATAGGAGATAGGGATCAAAGTCCCCATAGTTCAAATGAGGGAGTCAGAGAACTAACATTAATGTGGACCCGTGGGTCCGATGGTGACCAGGCTTGAACCTCATAGAGGCTTCCTACGTACCATGACTTGACACGGATCAAAGTCCTCGTAGTTCGCATTGGGGTGGGTCTTACGCTCTGAGGTATCCCATGGTAATGGATTGGTGCTTATGATATGAGGAGTCCCATAATAGGATTTCATGGTCGATTCTTACTCTAATCCCACGTTAGTCATGCACGGTTTGAGAAACAACAGGTAGAAGGGACCAGATGATCACGTCGTGGATGGTGCATTTGTGGGAATCAGAGTGGGGCTTATGCATGGGGGCGACCGAAAAATTCAGGGCTTACTCCGAGATGGATTCCTATGGCGACAAAGCATAAAGAGAGAACGGAGCATCACCCTTCCCCACTACGTCCTTCCTTGGCCATGGGAGTAGGTAAATATGGAGGTGCATGGGGGCTTCCTTCTGTTGGGTATTCTGCCACTCCCCAGGGAGGGGAGAAGATCCCCAGTCCTAATAAGTAGAGGGGCAGAAAGGGGACTCCCGGGCTCAGACTCCACATTATCATGGGAATGTGAACTTAAGAATGCTTAGGAAATCCTCTCAAGGTCTCGAGCAACCCCTTCACCCTTGATTATCGTGGGTAAGTGAACTCAAAATGGTGGGATGATACACATGAAGGTTGCATCACATGGGTTTGGTGGCTCTGGTGGAGGCCTCATCTCGGGACCAATGAATGGACCAATGAAGGGGTTGCGGAGGTTCAGGCTAGATTGGAAGGATTTTATCTAGCTCGGGGAATGGGAACTCTGAAGGTACTGATGGGAAACACGAATGTATGAGTGGTGGCGCCCTTCACATAGGGAGGTGCTACGCAGCTGGAGAGGCAGTCCGCAAACTAGGGTGGTCCACGGGCTGATGGGAATCCCACGAACCAGGTTGGTTCACCGACTGGTGGGCATCCCGCAAACCAGGGTGGTTCACGTCTTCGGGTTCGGCCACGTACCAGGTTTATACGCGGAGGGGTCCATGCATGCAGCGGTGTCCAAGGGAGATGTTGGACGAGGGTTCGTTGGTTGGTGTTTTCCTATGTAGGAGGGTGCTATGCGGTGTGATGGATCGGAAAATGGGCATAAACTCCTAGGTCCGCGGGGAGTGCATCCGCGGAGGGGCCATGGTTCACGGTCTTATTTTCATTGTTATTTTAAGTTCGTGGTTCACCAAGTTGTTATTCTTTTTCGGTTCCTTATTAATTCACTTCAAGCTTCATACATGTTCTGGTTCACGAACATGAACTTCGCTGTTTGCGATATCATAAGCTCTTTCCTACGAAATCCATCTTCCCGAATCTGATCTATCCCTTCCTCTTGCCTTTTAATCTTCTATTATGTAGTAGGAAAGGAGTTTTATTTGTGGCCATGTGGCACATTTTTCGGAAGACCATGACCAGAAACCCAGTTTACGGATGAATCAATCAATCCGCAACTCACGGGGGAATTGAACTCATCTCCCTCGCGAACCAAAATACCTCGAGGAGTGCTTTGCGGCTGCACAGGTTTCAGCCTCCATTCCATGAAAGATAGAGGATGCGATCCAAGCCGGTTGATGCGGTTTGTGGCTGCGGTGGTTTGTGACGGTGTACTAGCTCGGTAGTCATCCTGCTTCGCGCCTGCAGAGGATCCCCGCCTCCATTCCGCGAACGACACCAGTCCATGGAGGGGTCACTTCATGGAACCGGCCGCATAGCGTTATCATTGGACCGATCTGCGGACCGGTTCATCTTTTGACATCTTTCGAATATTCTTCACACATTTCCACAATTCATTGGTGGAAATTGGGTAGGATCTCCCTTGGTTTAATGGGGATTCTTATTCTCTTTTGCAGATTTTTTAGGACACTATAAATGCCCCCATCGGAATGGGGTCCGATCGGAACGAAAAGGAGGCCATTCCGATGTAGAGTGGTCCTGAAACTCGGATGGTTTTCGATAGAGTGGTGGAAACGGTAGGGGACCACGCCTATAAATATGGGTACCCTTACTTGGTATTTTACTAGATTCTTTGCGAAACCAGATCGCTGTATCTTTTTTTTTCTCGGCGTGCTCGTTTATTTGCGAAACGCCTCATTTGTGAACCAGATAGCTCTTCCTCAAACCATTACATGTTTGCGCCATACAACACCCATAGACTAATCTACCAACCTCGAACTAATACCTTTAATTAATTATAATTTATTTCATGACGGGAAGCGTGGGAACTCGTGCCACGGTTTTGATGCTCTGTGGACTGGAATATTCCAGACATTGAAAATGTCTTATGTATTCCGAATCTAACTATTTAAATATGGGATTATGGTACCATGGAGCAACCTGGTTCGTGGTTTTCTGGCCAACACTTTACGGGCCAGAGTACCGTGGGCCACTTCCACGTAGGGTTGGTTCGCGGGATGTAGTCATCATGAAGCATATTTTACGATTCCTAACTAACTGTTTACCTGATTTTTATAATTCCGGGGGAAAACATGGTTCCCCCTCGCCCTGCACTCAGGCCTGCTGTCGAGCCTCTTCCGATCGGTGATCAACACCTGATGGATGTGGCCAACTCTATTAAGGATGGAATCCACCACTCCCCACGTTGCTCCTTCCTTATCAATTGGCTCTCCGAGTCATAGTGGGAGTACCCCTTTTCCCATAGCCTTCCAGCCTATGGGTTTAATTTTCTATCTGATATGCCGATTCTGATACCATCTCATGACAACAATCCTGCACCATGGATATTTACCACTATTATCCCTCGATCTGTGATATCTTCCAGAGGGTGGCCTTCCATTAGGGAAACAGATGTCGGATCCATGTTGAATCACCTTCCTATATCTCCAAATGAGGAACAACGTTAGCTGGATGGGACAATTCATTTTCACCAGAGCATTTCCCGTAGTACTATGGTGAACAACCAGCATGGCTGGTCATCGGACTGGGACCTTCAGCCCATATGGGGCATTTAAGTAATTTGATTGGGGGTGGACCTTCTGGGTTCGCTAGAGTTGTGCATAGTTTGAAGCAGAATTGCAAGCCACAGGCTTATATGATGCTGCATGGGTGTCCCAAACCTATACCCATCAGCCTCAAGCCCTCACCAGGAATCATATGAGCCGTTGATGTCTGGACACTAACACATTCCATATGGTCCATGGTGAGGTGGGTAATAGTTATTGGTACGTCTTCCAGATTTTAGGGGTTCCCATCATTGAGGGTATGTATGAAAAATTCCTTCATCCCTCCTCTGTGTGGGATGATGAAGAGTGGACTCCCCTCTTGGTTAAGTAGATTATCTACCATGCCCGGAAGCATTCAAAGGATAAGTCTCGAAAATAGATTGTCCCATATCGTGAATGGGTCAATGCTTTTTCTAGAGAGAGAAAGTCCATGGCTCTCCCACGTAGGCCCACGAACTGTCCTACGATGGAGTCTCGAAGGCAGAGGGGCAGCTACTGGCTGATCCTGGAGGAAGGCTAGTTCAATGACTACGGCTGGGAGCTTGTTCTGGATGTTGATCTATTGCATCGTCTGGTGGCGTTTCTGGCCATGTTATTGAGTGGCTGGCTATTTCTCGTATGCGAGATTGGTGGCATGTGGGTCTCTACTTTCTTCATGGTAGCACGGCTGGCTACCAATAATGTCATCAACTTGGTCATCCCAGTATTGGCCATGATTTATCGGTTGATTAGAAACATTACTGATGGGAGTTGGCCAAATCGGGTAGCTGGCCCTTTTCTAATTCACTAGGGGTGGTTGGGAGCACATATCAAGAACTACTACACATTCATCAACCCTCTTCAGATTTCGAGAACCACATTCCGGCCCTACATGCATATGACAGGCAAGGGTCATGCCCGAAGAGTGGGTGACCCATGAGAAAGATGGACAAAAAACGGTTCATAATATGATTCTATTGTCGAGTCGAATCATGAGTTATGATCATTAAAATTTCTTACCATATTCCTCCATGACTGGTGCAATTAGGAATACCATATCAGAGGAGTTTAGCAAACAGGGCTACCTATATTCCCTCGTAGAGGGAATTCTGGTGGCTCCTAACAGTGGGGAAATGGTCTATAAAGGGTACGCACCATGCTGATTCGGTCATCAATTTGGCTGCGTCCAGGCACTGTGTCCTCCCGCACTCAATGGTGCCCGCGAGAAATGTGATTAAATTGTGTCCCAGAAACCATGGTTAATGTTTACCCGGGATGATACTGGTTGCGAGGTTATAACTTCTGCGCTTATAGACTCCATGTCTTTCTTGTCCAAGAGATATACCAACTCATGGGTGCAATCATACCCGAATGGCCAGCTAGGGCTATGGGTGCCCACTATCGCAAGTCATAATCTATCAAAGGGAAATAGGTAGCGAAGGGGGATAGTGCTTCAACCTGGTAGGGTAAGGTTCTTCGAAACCCTACCGGTCCCGTGCTTCCAAGGAAGATTTCAATGGACAGAGGTGTAGCCTGTCAGGCTCTTGAAGTAGCTTAGAGAGAGGTGGTTTTTATCGCGGATGCTACCTTTTCGACGGCCTGGGGTAAATGGGATGAATTCAAAGGCCGGTCATCCTTTCGCAACCAGTACCCCTGTTCTCTGTGGCAATATTTCCAAGAATCAGAGGTGGTATTTAACGGGATGGGATACCTATTTTCACTTGTTGAAATACTTTAGGATGTCGACCCAGAGAGGGCCAAGCGGTATCTTCAGGACCATGACTCTTACGTTCATGCACACCATGGTATTGCAGTGTTGAATCCTTGTGTTCATGCCATGCTGCAATTGGTGACTGATGAGGAGGAGGAAGAGAATGATCAATCTTCATGGTGTGTTGATTCCGTTGGTCCCCTTGTCAGGGCTGAAGTAAGGGAATTCCCCTCCCTTCCCATGAAGTCCCACCCATAGGTTACTCTAGCGAATTCTAGGGTTGCGATGAGATCTGAAAAAAAAAACGACCAATGGCACCCCCACCTGCCCTTGTCGTTGTCCAACCCTCTCAGGCTGATCCCCCCAGTTATATTTTCCTATTACGACTGCATTTCCTGAGGGTTGGAGGATTTGGTATGACCTGAGGGTCAATGGTTTTGATGAAGAGGTTTGGGTGTTACTCCAAATAGGGCCTCTCGAGATTCCGGTTATTGGGAAGATCTTCACTCCACCCCACTTGATGTTGTAAGAGGATCTGGATGAAATATTCGCCTCATTGAAGGAGATGGATGCATATATTCATTCACTCTAGAACTAGATTTATGGTTCCACCTAGGTGTCCCTGATAATATGACATTCTGCATCATCTGATCCCGAAGAAGAGGTTGTCATGTTCGTCCATTCCATCTTTCCTCCTCCTTTATTGTGAAGGTTCAAAAATATCTTCCTTTTATTTAGGGTGTTGAGGAATCCCATGAAGAAATTCCTTCCCCGGAGTACATTCCCCGTGGTACCGCAGAGGGGAAACATGCACTTTCGTCTACGAGGATCATCAAGGAGGGGTCTCCTAGTGCGACTGAGCTCATTGAAGCGACCATTGCGGACCCAGCTAGAGTCATTCATCCTCTGGCTCCTCTCAGCGTTCTTAGTGAAAAAATATCCCCTGGGCAGATCCAGAGACAACATTAGGCTTCCCGTTTATCAGAACATCTTAGACAGGGGACATCGGGTTATCATGACTTCCCATTTACTCAATTTCCAACTCGTATTTTCTGATTCTGTCTGTTACTAACCATTTTAGAGCATGGTGTAGGTGCACCTAGAGACCTGGCCATGGATACCCCAGCGATCATACCTTCTACCCCCTAATCATCTGAGGGATCACCTGCAACCACACTTGGGCGTGACGAGATGGTGGGCCCTACTGGAGGGGGTAGTGATATGGACACTTTACTTCTGACTTCATCAATCAGAGATACGTCAGTGGAGGAATAGCTGGATGTCAAGACTCCCACTGATCATACGGCCTTTATAATCGCGTGGGAGGACGAGGCACCCGTTACTACCGAAGAGGACCTAAATACAACAGGGCCATCTCCCTCAGACCCAATGGATCTCGTGGCGATGGAGGAAGAGCCTGCCATCAGTCAAGTTGTCGGAAACCCAGAGAGTGCCGTTATTTTGTATATTAGGGGAGTAATTTCTCGGGGACTGATCTCTGTAGCCGACCGCTTGGGGATAGCTTTGGTTGTTTCTTGCCATGGGTATGGATTTAGGTTCTTGATACCTCTGGGGCTTCCCAGGACACCCTTACCTGTCAAATATGTAGAGTCTTCCTCGAGTGGCTGCAGCGGCACAGAGCATGAGGATATCGATGCCTTGATGAGCAGGGGTATGTTTCTAAACCTCTTTCAACTGACTCATTCCTATTCCATTTTTTTAGTAGGGATAATTTTCTGTCTTATCGACTTTCTGGCTTTAAAACCAAGACCTTTCGCATTGGCGATTTTTCCATCAGATCTGATCGTGCATGTGACCACAACGGTCGGGGGAGAAGTTTCCACTGCTCTAGAGTTTTCATATGATGAAGCATCGGGTCCCCCCCATGGTAACATTCATCCCTTTATACATATCTTCATTCAGGAGTGACTCCTAGCATGATCCACAAGTCCTCTCCAGTCTTCAACCTGCTCGCCAAAGGGCTTGGGAGAAAATTTGGAAGCTGATTTCTCAAATACCCTTGGTCGAGATGCCGGTCAAATTACCGAAGTTGTGCAATCTGTTTATGTTGGTAGGATTTGACCGCATTGAATACCAAGGTATTTATGATATATTGAAGTAGGTGGTCACTGATCGGGAAAGAATGGGTGGTTTCAAATCTTTCCTTTCTGCTACTCAATCTGAAGCCTACCTTTCAGCGACCCGACAGCTTTGCCTATAAAATGCTCATTGTCATGTCGGGGTAGCTGGGAGACTCCATGGAGAAGTCATTGAGCAGCGTTCTTGACTTGAGTTGATGAGGAATGACATACAGTGGATGCAAAAAAAATAGAAAAATGTCCCTGCCATAATTGATGAAGCGGAGCGGCGGATGGAGGAGGAGATGGGGGCATGCTCGAAGGTGTCCTATGATGAAAATGCATTGTGGGCCGGTGAAGAGGCTGAGACATCCTTACTGTAGAATCTTTGGGAAGCGATCTAGGATTCTCATCAGTGCCTGATACAACTTTATGAATCCGCTGAAAACCTCCTATAATATCCTCTCATGCCAGAGGAGTATTTCGATTATGGATGCCCTTCTAACAAACATTATTTTGGAATAAAGAAATTTTTTCCAAATATCTCTTGTTTTCTTCTCCTGTGATAGGATTTATTTGGAATTATTGATGTATATGTTAAATCACCAAACTAAGAATAATCAATGTTAAGGACAACTGAAAAAAATGTGCTCTAACATTTTCCAGGATCATGGGATCCAGCGAGAATAGGTTGTCTACTGCTAGGGTTTTGTAGAAAAACCCCACAAACATTTTGTCTTTTCATTTAATACCCAAATTTTGCCTTGGCCCATTTGGTGTAGACCCTGAGGGTATGGACCGACTTTTTATTAGGTCTCCCTTTTCTAAATTTTGGTCTAACATGAATTGTGCCTCTATTTTTGTGAACGATTTAAAGTCCCACTGAGAATACTATCACTACTTATGTTTTAGGTCGAACAACTTTGACCAGATATGGTGGGGCGAGGGCCCCAATGCGGTTTGGTTGATTAAATGATGTTTCAATATTATTTAGACACATGTGGGGGAGTATGTTTAGATTTGAATTACATGTTGGGCATGTCTCAGGGCAAGGGAGTCGTATCGACGTGCAGAGGTAGGAAGAGAATCGCCTATGGAAATCTTGCCTTTGGTAGATGAGCTAGGGGAAATCAATATGCAGATCCTCTTAGGGAATGGTATGCATAGTCATGCAAAGGGGTCCTGTAGTCAATGAATCTCCATTTCTGATGACCTGAGGACATCATAGAAGGTCGTAATAAGGAAACCACCAGGGGTGTCTTGGAGAATTATTAAAACCACTGAGGGTGGCTCGGAAAGGGTATGTGATGTCTGAAAGGGTTTGAGAAAATATGTATTAATTAGAGGTGTGGACTCAGGTTCCCTGTCTTACGCATTTATCTAGCTTAATGGATGGTTGGAGCTTGGCGCAGTTTAAAGTGATGCAAACTGAACATTCTTCAATGCAAAACGTCTTTTACTAGTTCACAATAATCTCATCAGAGACATTCCACTATATTCATGTAGGTTTATGAAAGAGTTTGGTAAACTATTTCTTAGAAGGTTTCTGAATTCCGACATGGATATGGGGGCTCAAAGGACAAGAGGCGTATGGAGAGAAGCATTGCCTAAGGAAATCTTTCCATTGGTAGACGAGCCAGGGGTGATCAATATGCAGAGCCGTTGAGGGAATGATATGCATAGTCATGCAAAGATGTCCTTAGGTCAATGACTGCATTCTCCCGATAGACGGGCCACTTCAAATATGTTTGAGATTTGGGACCACCAGGGGTGGTTTATAAGGGTTTAGCTTTTTCTACGTACAGAGTATGGTTTATGAGGAGAGGGTTCTAGGTTACGGGAGAAACGTCTAGGATAAATTTTCCAAGAATGGGTGAAGTCATCCCTCCTCAAGTTGGTGTGAGACGGTGGATTGTGCAGGTCTAACCCGTGCACTAAGGTACAGAGAAAGGCCTCTATTCCTTACTGAACATATGATAAGTTTGACCATGCAGTTTAATGTCAGGTGGTAAGAATGGGTCTCGTGCAGTTTGACGTAATACAATAAAGACGAGGAGCATTGTTAAAGGATGTTGTGTAGTTTAACGTCATGCAGCGAGGACGTGGGAAATTTTTTCCAAACCTGTGAAAATGCTTGTAATTGGAAAAATTTTCCTGGGTGTTTAATGTTTGGTCATTGCAGCTTTATGCTAAGCGGCTAGGATGTTCAGTGCAGTTTAACGTCATGTGGGATGGATGTAGTTACAGAGGACTCTCTTGATCAGAATGTAACTGGGCTTGAACATCTCGGCATGAAAAAGACATGGAGATGGTTTGATTGGTGTAAATCGTGGTTCCAGGGATTCTTGGATCAAGAGAAACGATATGGGTTCTCTGAGGCCGTTAATCATATGGAGCTAGGAAGAGTATCGCTTGAGAAAATATTGCATTTGGTAGACAGGTCAGGGGCTATCAATAAGTAGAACTGCTGAGGGAATGTTATTCATAGTCATGATAAGGTGTCCACAGCTCAATAACTTTTCACTTCCGATGGCCATGAGTTATTATGAGGATCTGTGATCGACTGGGCCACGAAGTCTGTCATTTGGTAAAGAAATATCTGGATATGTCAGGGATGTTTTTCCCAGGTTGTTGTTAAATATTATAGAGCTCTCTATGCTGATTTATCCTACATTGGGGGGGTGTACCTTCATTCCATGTAGTTTAACGTCGTGCATTAAGGATGAAGAACTCCTAGTTCTGCGGTAATAGAGCTCAAACCATTTGGTGACTATTGCAGTAGTCACTCGATCGAAAACTGAGTTACCATGCTCTGATATACACTGAACAGGGTGGGGGATGGAGGTTGTAAATTGTAACTCTGAGGTTTCTCAGATTAGGAGATGTGGTGTGGGGGATATGAGGTTGTTAAGAATATGGAGCTATAAAGAGTATCGCCTGAGGAAATATTGACTTTTGTAGACGGGCCAGGGGGTATCAATATGAAGATCTATAGAGAGAATGTTATGAATAGTCATGCAAAGGTGTCCACAGGTTGATAACATTCCACTTCCAATGGCCATGAATGATTATGAGGATCCGCGATTGGTCATAGTATAGAGTTCTGCATGAGGGGATAATGGTGTCCGACCATACATGAAACATCTTTATTGAAATTTTCTATTGAGTCAAAGTATCCTAGCCCTGACATGATGTTCGTAGATGCAGGTTTTCATGTGAACCATAGGCGGATACATAGGCTAACTGGGTAGGGATACGTTGGAAACGTTTGGATGTGAAAGGGGAACAAACTTGTAAACCCCTACGCCATAAATATCTGGACTGGGAGATATGATTTAGGGTCTCTGAGGTCGGTAAGTGTACGGAGCTATGAAGAGTGTCGCATGAGGAAATATTTCCTTTGGTAGACGAGCCAGGGGCTATAAATATGCATAGCCGCTAAGGGCATGGTATGCATAATCATGCAAAGGTGTCCACGGGTCAATAACATTCCACTTTTGATGGTCATGAATGGTTATGAGGATCCATAATTATCTGGGTCGTGGAGTTTGATGTATGGAGAGGATTCATCCAAATTCACAAGGAGTATTTCCTTCTCGTTTCGCCATTAAACATGGGTGGGCCGTGACAAATTCCATGCGGTTTAACGTCGTGCAGTGAGGACGTGGTCTGTGCAGTTTATCGTCATCCGGTGAGGACACAGAATACACCTTGTGCAGGTCTGGTCCATACACGGGGGGGGGGGGAGATAATTTTTTTAAATCTCCATTCAGGAATGGATGGTCCAGGATGGGAATCTCTGACATCACTATGCATCCTGCGTAGGCAGGAATCAATCCATGCATAGTTCCCTGAAGGAGGTACACCCCGCACAGGGTTAGTCTATAAACAGGGGAAAAGGGAAAATTTTGACTTTCATTTGAGGATGGCCCAGCCAGGGTGAGGGACTTTGTACTCACTATGTATCCTGTGAGGGCAGGAATGAAGAATCACATAATTCTCTGAGGTCCATGCCGTTTTAAAGTCATGCGGTGAGGAAGAAGAATACACCTCGTGCAGGTCTGGTCCGTACACGGCGGGAGAGAGATTTTTTTTTGAATGGATGGGCCAGGATGGGGAACCCTAGCATCACTACATATCCCGAGAGGGTAGGAATCAAGACTTACATAGTTATTTTTAGGAATACACACAATGCAGGTTTGGTCCATATGGGGGAAGGGGGTATTTTTTTGCATCATTTGAGGTTTCTGGGCCATGGTGTGGAATTATTGCGTCACTACATATCCTATGAGGGCAGGAATCAAGCCTCACGTAGTTATGTGAAAGAAAATACACCCCGTGTAGGTTTTTTTCACACACAGGGGAGAAGTGACATTTCTCTTTTTTTATCCTTATTTGTGTAGCTTAACGTCGTGCGGTAAGGAAGAGGTAATACCCCCACCACGTGCAGGGCTGGTCTATACACGGTGGAAGAGGGCATTTTTACCTTTTATTTTGGGGTGGTTGAGCCAGCATGGGGAACCCTGGCATTGCTATGTATCCCGCAAAGGCAGGAATGAAGTCGTACATAATTCTCTGAAGAAAGTACACCTGGCGCAGGTCTGGTTAATACACCGGGGGAGGGGACATTTTTTAATTTTACTCCATTTGGGAGTGAATGGGCTAGGATTGGGGATCCCGGCGTCATTATATATCCAACAAGGGCAGGAATCAAGCCTCTTGAAGTTCCCTTTGATGTAAACCCTGTGCAAGTATGGTCCAAACACTGGGGAAATGGGCATTTTTAAATATTCTTATCTGTGCAGTTTAACGTCGTGCGTTATGGACGATAGATACACCCCGTGTAGGTCTGGTCTATACCCGGGGGGGAGATCATTTTTAAATCTTCTTATACATTCTGTTTAACGTCATGCGGTAAGGACGAGGGATACATACCAAGCAGGTCTGGTCCGCACACGAGGTGAAAAGGAATTTGTAACGTTTATTCGGGGGTGGGTAGGCTAGGATGGGAAACCCTATCGTCGCTATGTATCCTGCGAGGGAAGAAATGAAGGTGTATGTAGTTCTTCAAAAGATAATACACCCCATGCAGGTCTAGTCCGTACACAATGGAGAATGTCATTTTTAGCTCTTTTTTCTTTTTATCCATGCAGTTTAATGTCGTGTGGTAAGGACGAGGAATACACTCCATGTAGGGCTGGTCCGTACACAAGAGAAAAGATCTTTTTTAAAAATATTTGGGGATGGTTGGGCTACCGTGTGGGACCCTAGCATCATTATGTATCCTTCAAAGGGTAGGAATCAAGCCGTACATAGTTCTATGATATCTGTGCAGTTTAACGTCTTGCAGTTAGGAACAATACTCTTAGTTTAGGTTCATAATGTTTGGACCATTGGGTTCTTTGAAGTTTTACATCCTGCATCATAGACGATAACTAGGTTTAGTTATGCCGGTGAGGTAGGAATACTCTTAGTTTAGGGTCATAGAGTTTGGGTCGTCGGATGCTTGGCAGTTTAACATCCTGCAACTCAGGCAATAAGTATTTTTAGTTATGCCAGTGAGGATGGAATACTCTTAGTTTAGGTCAAAGAGTTTGGACCGTTGGGTGCTTGGTAGTTTAACATCTGACAGCTTGGATGATAAATAATTTTAGTTACTACACGAAATACTTCTTCAAGAATTTCACATTTATGGGAGTGGTGGTGAACTACCAGTCCATGGAGATCATGGCATATTCTCCATTGGAGTAGACCTTGTGTACAACATATGGTCCCTCCCTCTTGGGCTCCAGCTTTGGAGGTTTCTTTCGGGGTATCATTGGGGTCCGGATGACCAACTCCAATTCTCCATCCGAGAAAGACCGAAGTAGAACCTTATTTATGAAGGCTTCTGTAAACCGGTTCTGATATACTTCCAGATGTTTCAAAGTGTGCAACTGCTTCTCGTCTAGCAGTTCCAATTCCACTAACCTCTTTTTCTGATTGCTCATCGTTGGATAACTGATCACAAATGGAAACACGGAGCGAGGGAAATAGGAGCTGAATGGGCAGGACCACATATGTTCCATATAATATTGAGTACGGATTAGCCCAATTAGTGCTGCAGATCATGGTCGATAAGCCCACAGTGCATGGAGGAGTTTATCCGGCCCTTACATCTTGTCTTTGTCCACCATTTTCTAGAGAATTTTGGACATGGTCTTGTTGAAATCCTCTATCATTTTGTTGGACACTGTGTAGTAGTGGGATGAGTGGTAAGCCTTGATACCATATTCATGGAATATTTTATCCAATTTAGTACATCCGATGTTGGTGCTGTTATCCATTAGTATAGTATGAGGGACACCAAATCTGGTGATGATATTGGTTTTGAAAAAGCTGACAATGTTTCTAGCCCCAACTTCCTTAAGGGGTACTGCTTCTACCCATTTGGAAAAGAATTTGGTTTTCGTCAGGATATACTTCAGATGTTTGGATGTGACAAGAGGATATTGTCCCACGATGTCCATTCCCCAGATATAAAATGGCCAGGATTACATAGACTAATGAATTAACTCTAGGGGTTGGTGTATGAAGTTGGAATGAATTTTTCATTAGTGTAATTTTGTGGTAAATCACTCACAATCTCGTGCCGCTGTGGGCCAATAGTACCCAAACCTTTGAACTTGATGGGAAAGATTGCACCCTGGCTGATGTGCCCCATACACTCTGGCATGTACTTTAGTCATGACGGTAGAGGTTTCATCTCCATCAATGCATCTGAGGATGATTCTGTGAAGGCCTCGTTTGTAGAGGACCTCTTACTGACTCACGCCACCATATAGGAAAATGTTGATTGACATTCTCTTTATCTTCTCTTGTTCAGCCCTGTTTGATAGAAGTTTACCCCTTTCAGGGTAGTTTACAATGGTGTTCATCCAGCGGGTGGCAGGCGCGTATGGTTCAGGGACATGACTGACATCATGGATCTCTTCCGTCTTAGTCTGGACAAAGGGAAAGACCATTCAACGATGATAAATGCTGATAAATTTTTTATATCGGTTTGGGTTAGCTAGGGTTGTGGCCGCATTAGCTAATGTGTCAGCCTAGGCATTCTAAGACTGGGGAATATAGGTCAATGTTGGTTCTATAGAGAATTCCTCTATTAACCCTCATACATGGTCAAACAGGGGAATCAGCTCCTCCTTTCTAATAGAATAGTCTCCATTGAATTGCATGATGAATAGTTCTGAGTCACCGTTTTCCTTAAGGTGTTATACTTGTTCTAGGAGTGCGAGATCCAGGCCTGCAATGAGGGCCTAATACTCTGCTTCATTGTTTGTACATCCCTCTTATAGGAGGAAGGTATATGGAAAGACTGCCTTTTCCAGGGACAAGAGTATTATCCCTAAACCCACCTTGTTAAATTTTGGGATCTTCCATCATCTTCCTGATTAGGATTCAGGATGCGCCATTGAAGTACATTTCCCATGTTTGGAGCTCCTCTTGAACCACAAAGATGTCTTCCTTAGGTAACCAGATGTCTGGTGTGGTTGTCCCTGTTGAGGGGTGCTCTGCCAGAAAATCTGCAAACGTCATTCCTTTGATGGCCTTTTGGGGGAAAAACAAGATGTCAAACTATTGGAGGATGACTGCCCATCGGGATAGGTGCCCTGTCAGCATCGGGCGGCTGAGGATGTACATGAGCGGGTTATTACGTGAGACCAAATGGACTTTATGATACTGCAGATAATGCCGCAACTTTTTATCTGTGAATACCAAGTCCAAACAACTCTTTTCGATGTTTGAGTATTGAGTCTTAGCATCAATCATGGTTTGACTGAGGTAATGGTGATTTTTTTCACTGCCGGAATCATTCTTTTGTGCGAGACAGGCTCCCAGTGACTGCTCTAGGGTCATCACGTATAGAATTAGAGGTCTTCCTTCAACCGGGGGCATGAGCACCGTTGGGATTAAAAGGTACCTATATTTTTTATTTAATGCCTCAGTAGAATCACCTTTCCATTGGTAGGTAACCCCATTTTTCATTAACTTGGTAGAGGGAAAACATTTTCCTTCTAGGTAGGCTATGAACCTCCTAATAAAGTCCAGGTGTCCTTGGGACCCCCTCAACAAGGTGTGATTTCGGGGAGGTGGAAGTTCAAGGATAGTGTTTGTATTTTGAGGGTCGACATCGATGCAATGATGGCATATGACGAAGCCAATGAATTTCCCTGAGATAACCTTGAAATCACATTTCAAGGGATTAATATTCAGGCTATGCTGTCAATGTTTGTTGAAGATGGTCTCAAGATCTAACAGGTGATCTGAGCATTGTCTGGACATAACCACTATGTCATCTACATAACATTTGATGAATCTCCCGAGGAATGGTTTAAAGATACGATGCCTAGTGCATTGATATGTGGCGCCAGCATTCTTGAGACCAAAAGGCATGACCCGGCAACAGAATATTTCTTGAGGGGATCTGAAGGCAGTGGCTTCTTTGTCTTCCCGGGCCATCCTAATTTGATTACACCTAGAATAATCGTCCATTAAGGAGAGGGACTCATAACCGGTCATTGCGTTGATTAATAGCTTGGTGATCGGGACCGGGAAATCATCCTTCGGCCAATGCCTATTGAGATCTCTAATTTCAATGTAGATGCATTTTTTTCCACTCTTTTTCTTGATGGGGACAATGTTGGCCTACCAGATGTGGTATTGGACCTCCCGAATGAAGCCCACTTTAATAATCTTATCAACTTCAGCCTCTATTTTTGCAGCATGTGAGGGGTGCGTTCTTCCGGAGGCTTGTTTATAGACCTGGTGGACTTCTGGAAGACCTATGTGGTGGGTTTCCACTTTGAGATTGAGTCCCGGCATTTCCATATAATTCCAGGAAAAGGCATCCCAGTGTTGCCTCAGGAAGGATATATATACCTCGTGAACCTCGAGGGACATGCCTTCACTAATGAGAGTGGGCCACGGGGCTTCTTTGGTACCCAGGTTTATTTCCATGAGCTCGTCCACTGTGGTGGATATACCTTCCTCAAATGCGGGAGGTGCATCCCTCAGATCTTCTTATTCTTCTTCTCCCAAATCCTCATCTTCTTGAACCGACAGGGGGAGAGTTTCCAGCCCGGGCTCTCCGGGGTTTGAAGGCGAGGAGTCATGGGCATCATTGATCAGGTACTCGTCCCCTAATTAAGGGTTAGTGGATGTTCCTGTATTGTCACACTCGTCCGTTTTTTCTGAAGTCATGAAGATAGCTGAGTGTGTCTCCGGACTTGAACCCCTGCTCTCAATATGGTTGATGGGAAGTACGTTTTCTCTGCCAAACATTCTGATGGGGTCATCAGGAACCATTTCTAGGCCATTTGGATTGGGGATCCAGTTGACACCATCAACCAAAGTCTTATTCCTCTTTTTCTCATAAAACCAGAGGTCAATGTAGTGTGACTTGGAGAGCTGGAAAGGGGACTTGTTGGCGCGCAACGTCCCACTTTGTCCATTGACATAATAATTGATACACTGGTGATAGGATAAAGGAACATCCATGTGATTATGGTTCCACGACCTCCCAAGCAGGGCATTTAATGTCGTGTTCTTCCAGACCACCAGGAAATCCGAGTAGGCCACAAGGTATCCAAAATGGTTGTTTAGCATGATTTGTCCAATTGGCTTCTATTCACTCTTGTCGTAACTTAACAGAGTTGTGGCTGAGGGTACTAGGTCATTCTCATCATAGCCCATCTTATGATGTGTTTGCAGGGGAATGAGGTTAACTCGAGATCCGTTCTCAATAAATACTTTACAGATCTCAACATCATTTATTATGCCGTACACATATAGTTGTTTGATATGTCCTTACACAACAACATATTCATCCTGATCGGTGAAAGAAATCACAGCATTGCATTCAGCCAGACCAGTCTTCATTCGTTAAATCTCTACATCAGATACCACGTCTTGAAACTCATGGGGGCTGAACAGGGATTCTATAAGTAACTCTCTGAGGTCTTCTAAAAAATTCAAGGCGTCCAAGATCGACAATTTGGCTACTACCGACGCCAGCTACCTAAGGATGTCGTATTTCTGATCTAGCGGCCGATGCATCTCCATTGGTGGGAGAGTTTTTGCAGGCATATTGGCAGTTGGAATACGTGATGAGGAGGGACCAACTACGAGGTCAGATGTCGATGATGTTCTCACATTCTGGGGACTCGGCCCGGCTGGTGCGTTTGTGTGCACTAGATGGCTAGATGCTTCTTCCTCCTCTAATGGGTACCATAGAATGACGGGGCTAGAGTGGGTTCTTGTGAAGGTGGAAGGATATTATTTCTCCTATTAAGTCCATTTATGGGCTCTCCCACGGATTACATCAATATTGAAGGTTTGGGCTGAGGTCCAACCGTAGGGTTGGTTTCGGCTGCGACCACACCTCCCCTGATATCCCCTGCCTATGCGATTCCTTGTCCCGACTCCTTGTGTTGGGAACACAGGTCCATAACTATACCCTTAATCAGGGAACTATTCCAAAATAAGGATGACGTTGATGGAACCAAAGAATGGCTCCTCATCCCCTAACAAGTCAACCCGGTCGGTTGTCCTTGATGGTGATGTTTGGTGGGTCGGTGCCTGTGGAGCCATGTTTGGGGGCATAAAATCTAACAGTTTCGTGGATAACATATACCTCATTGCAAACTTTTCCTCTTGCACTGTTCTCCTCCCTTCTCGATTACACCTAGATGACCGGATCATGGAGGGTTTTGAGGCCGATATTGTTGGTTGGGCAGTATCAGGGGCTGTTGGTGGAAACACTGGCTGTTGTAGTTGATCTCAAAGTATTCGCTGGGCAGGATTGATAGTCTTTCGAGTCATCCAGTTAACAAATTTTTTCCTCTTCTTTCTGCAGACTTCATGCCACCCCTACACTTTTTCGAAGTCGGTGGTTAAAATATATTACACATGTGCTAGGTGTGGTCCCAACTCGACCTGCCTGGAGTCTACCATCCATTGCAGGAGGTCTTTGAAGAAGAGTCATTCCAAGATATTGTGCCCCAACATTTGATGTTAGGGACATTAGTATGTCCTGTCATCGCGGCCGACTTCTTCGGGATTCCTCGGCTCCAGAAGTCAGAGCAATTTGCAATTCATAGCGGCGATGAAGTACCCACAGACTTGGTCCTCTCGGAATGAGTATAATTTGTGTCTTCATTCCTCAATCTGGTTCCGCTTCGATCATCTCAGATCATCCCACTTAGACGAAGTCAGATGCTCATTTAATGTGTTACCTTTACGATTTGGTGGAGGCCTGAGTGGTGGAGTAGGCGCATGGATCGACTTGAGTTTGATAGAGGACGCTTCAGATCTAGCTTCTCTCTTAACAGGATCCTGTGAAGCTATCCGGGACATCATATTGGTCCGCTACATGAAGTCCTCAATTTTCTGGGCAATGGCCAAGAGATGGTGGATGCCAGTGGTGCACTTTACTGGTATGAGTGGTTTTCTCTTCTCATCATGAAGAATATCTATGGATATCGCAAGAAGTTCATCTTGAGGCATTGGCCTATTTAGAGACTAGGTCACACCTTTCCATCTAGTGATGAAATATGAGACCCTCCAATTCTCCCTCTTCTTGCAGTTCATCAGGTCACTGACTCTTATTGTAGGAAATGTTGAGCTAATGTGGAACAAGAACTACTACCGAAGGTATTCGCAACTTTTTATTGACTGGGTTGTCAGACTCGTATACCAAATAAAGGTAGGTCCTTGAAAGGTCTGTAAAATGCATCTGAGTTTCACTACTTCTTATTGTTCCGGAGTTCCCATCATAGGGTCGCCAAAAGATGCATAGTTCATCTAATGATGTTCTGGATCTCCTAATGCATTGAATATAGGTAATACAATGCTCCCAAAATTGGGTGGAGGAGGCATGTTCCTCACCCAATCCGGGTAGGTCTTCCACTCTGGCTGTTTCGAAGCGCATCGACCTTCCATCGCTTTCAATCGAGCCATTAGTTCCACGATGATGTTGGTGAGACCCAGGTTTACATCCTGTTCACCCCGGTCCTGGGTAAGAGTAGCCCGAGGCATTGCTTGAGGATCTAGATCGGTTGGCACCAGGGGTTCATGTGTCATTTGTGACACCTTCAGAGGGCTCAGACGTTCTCGCTCCAGTTTCATATTGAGTGGAGGGATGTCTTGGTATTCATCCGGATCCATATTTAGGTAGTTGGATGGGTCAGGTGCCTCGTTGGGCAGGATCCCTGACCGTACTTCATATGTCAGGGAAGTCTTTAGTCATTGAGGTGAACTTACCGGGAGTTCATGTTGTTACTATTCTTAGGAAGTGCTTTCAATAAGACGATTCCTCTGGAGTACATCGGCATTAATCTGCCTCAATTCTTCCATCTCCTCTTCCTGTCGAGCGAACCTCTCTTCGAGTGTAAGTGGCTAGTTTTTATCGAGAGAAGGAGGCTGGTTATGGGTAACCGGTCCTCAGTTCATATCCTTATTCGGAGATCAAAGGGTGAGTAAAGGAAGGTTAGCTGAAGGGGATGGCATATATAGAGCAGCCCTCTAGTTCTGGTTGTGCACACCAGGTGGTTCGTTGTGATTCACAGCATAACCGGAACCATTGTCTCTCGATCCCTCCAGATTTTCATCATCTTCAGTGTCACCCATTAGGTTAACCTCTATGGCATTGAAGGATGCATATTGCGGGGTGGAAAATATTTCATCTTCCAAATCAGAAGAGGATCTCTCATGTCATTTACTGGTCTTCTGTATTCTGTAATGGGATTTCATTATGGCTACTTGATGAAGGGTCATGTGGAGAGTTCGTTGATGCGGCCTTACGGTACGCCATCCTTCTGAAGGGGATGATGATTCAATGTTCAGGATAGGGCAAAAACCTCATGTTCTGAATATCCTCCACAGATGAGAGAATATTGATTCTCATGGGGGAGGTTGTTGTTGAGGAGGTAAAAATTCCCCCAGCCCTAAGGGATGGGGTTGGCTCCATTCCGAGGACGTTGAGTCTCTTCCCATTTTTATTGGTCTTATGGAGGCATTTGTTGTTAAAAATGCTACTAGCCCTACAGGCTGGGGTTGACCCTGGATTGCGGCGGTGGCTGCTGCTATCACTACTTAACTGATCTCGTGTGCCCCAATTCGGGGGTGAAATAGGATTGTTTCTGAGTTCTTCTGTGAATCAATCCCTTGTGGGGAGGCATGCAATGACTACTGATTGGCCTCTATTAGGCGAGAGGCATGTTGTATGCTCTCAGTGGCCTGATTTAGGAGTTCTTAGATGGATTTTTCCTGTCAAGTCTGACGCTTCTGGGACTTACTCAAGGCATGTATCTGTTGGGTGTGTTTTCTCTCCTTAGCAGGGACCCCACTCGATCGCCATCTTGACGTGATGACGTTGAAAGATACCATGTCGAACGAGTGTTTATGGGCGGGGAGCAGAGTAAAATGCAGAGCACCGTATTCTCCCCATCCTCTGATATGGAATCTCGTCGTAGGCATCACCAATAATGTGACGCAACTGGTGCAGTGCATGGTGGTAAGCTAACTTAGGGATCCTTTTACGCCTCTCAGGCGACGGTTGTCGCGTCGAAGGAAGAGCTTCCAGGTTGATGTGACGGAGGATGTCTCTTATTGTCTTGACATGGTTTACATACCCGTTGTAGGGTAGGATGCATTATTTCAGCCGGTGGAGGGTTGTCCATTTGTTGTAGTGGATTCCGTGCACACATTCTTGCAGCAACATTCTGGTTATGTCGAATTTAGTGGTTGTCATGGGCCAAAACATAACTGGTATATCATCCCTGGCCAGTGATTTCCCCAGGTTCAACATGTCGGCATACTCCTCCTATAGTGATTCCTCTACCTGGTTATCCCAACTAAGATTCTCAATGATAGTGTGGTCGGAGGCAGTGGGACTGGTAGGTATTGTATTGTCACGTGGGAGATTCTGACGTGGTTCAAAATATGAAAATATCCCTTGAACGTCTCCCGATTGAAGAAGGGTGTCATTGGCGACTATCTGGGAATCTGACATGCTTGATCTCATCCTTCTGAGTGCCTCGGCATACGAGGGATTTTTTGAGCTTGATTCAGTAGGGGGAGGACCTTCTTATCGATATTATGTGTCATTGTGGGGAGGACCTTCGCAATGGCGGCCGCAATGGAGAGGACTACAATCACAACTTGATGTCTCACTGCATAGAAGACTATTATAGTACAAATCGCAGGGAGGTCCTATAAGGTAGTCGCAGCAAGGGGAGGACCTTCTGGCTGCGTAGAGTTCTTACGGGGAGGGCCTTCACAACAACTGTCGTCACAGTGAGGATGACCATCATTGTTTGATGTTCCATGTGCCTTCTGGGGAGGACCTTCAAGGCACACTGCGAAAATGGGAGGACCTTCTTGGTGCTTGGGGCCACTTTGGGGAGGACCTTCGCAATGGCAGTCATGGTGGCGAGGACTACAATCACAGTTGCTGCAATGGTGGGGACTACCATTACAGCTGCCACAGGTAGAGTCTATGCTGGGTACACCCTGGGGAGGGCCTCCAGAATATACCGCAATGAGGGGAGGGCCTTCTCATTGCTTGACGTCTCTACGGGGAGGACCTCCATTATCAGGGTGGTGAGGACTA
Source organism: Viscum album (assembly GCA_963277665.1). Taxonomy (NCBI): domain Eukaryota; kingdom Viridiplantae; phylum Streptophyta; class Magnoliopsida; order Santalales; family Viscaceae; genus Viscum; species Viscum album. The sequence goes on from OY728159.1 coordinate 1,184,251,722, forward strand.
CCACCATGATCTGAGGCCCGGCTGCATGGAGTGTTATTGCAACATAACCCCTGGGGAGGACCTTCAGGGCATGCCACGACAAGGGGAGGGCCATCCTGTCGTGATGAGATGTCACTGCGGGGAGGGCCTCCGTAGTTGAGATTACGATAGCGAGGACTAATATCGTAATCTTTGGTCCCACTGCATGGAAGTTGTTGTAGTGTATACCCCGGGAGGGACCTTTAGGGTGGACCACAACAATTGGAGGTCCTTCGTGCTGCTCGATAATTTGGTCACATGGAGGGTTACCGTGACTCACATAAAAAGTGGAGATCTTTTGATCGATCATTATATGCCCGTGGGGGTGGCCCTCGCGGGTGATCTGGGGAGGACCTTCAAAGATTCTGGTAGCGACATTGCGGGGAGGACCTTCACAACTAGTACTACCACTCCCATAATATGGTAATGGGTGGGAAAGGTTCGGAGCCTTCGATATGCGATTTGCCGTGTTGGGAACCCCAGATTCTAGTAGAGCGGAGTCATGAACCCGCTCTTTATTTTCTGGCTGCCTTCGGCGCGTTTGGGGTGCTTTGTTGCGGGTAGCAGGGACCATCTTTTGTTGAGAATGGCCTTCAACATTAAGTCCCTTTCTAATTGGGTCCCGTGATGTTGCCGAGATACGGAGACGAACATCTTGACATTTAGTAGGGATATATGCCTTCTCTGGAGCATCCACCATGATTGACGGGTGTCCCCAAGTTGGAACGAGTGAAGCTGCTCGATCTGGTTTCCCTTGCGTTGCAAAATATAGCCGGTGACCCTCCTGGGTGGAAGAAAGGATGTGGATATGCTCTGAGGCGGCAATCTTGGCTCTTAGTTGAGTCGCCGCAATTAGAGAAATGGGATCACATGCCCGAGTCCTTGCTGTCGCCACTGATGCAATTACATTCTAGAAAGTTTACAAGATATGACCTGGGATCGATACATGCTCCTCCTTCATTTCCAGGATATGAAGAGATACATCTTTGGCTGGAATGGGTATGAAGGCACATTCCGGTATCGGAGTAGGAATATCCTGCTATGGTCCTCCGGTGGTCAGTGGGTACTGAAAATTCTCCTATGTCAGGGCAGGTGAACGAATCTGCCCCTATTCCGGGATATGTCTGTTTATCTCTCTGTTTGCCGCCACATTGGGATGATGGAATTTACTTGAATCTGCAGGGAGTTGGCCCTGCATATGTTGGTTTCCCACCATATCGAGTCGGTGGCCTTTGTTGGAAGGGAGATGTGCCTGCCTATTAATTGATACTATATCTGGATGGTGGGCTTTGTTGATCGCCACCATGCAGGGATGGTATGCTTCAAGATAATTTCCTAGGAGCTGGTTTTGTAGGCGCTGGGTCTCCACCACATCGGGTTGGTAGGCTTCCTGGACCTAGGAAGGGAGAGGTGCCTGCCGGGTAGGTGTCATCATGTGTGAGCGACGAGCTTGATGGAGCTCAGCAGGGATGCAAGCCTTCTTGTATGATGCCACCATGTCTGGATGGAGGGATTTGGAGGAGCGAACATGTGTATGTTCCTATTTGCGATAAGTCTCCGTGACTTGGCAGCAAACCTCCACCTTAGGGACAAGGGTGGTGACCGGTCCCTGGTTGTACGTTTGCCGCCCTTTTCAATAGGTCCAAGGGGGTGGAGCTCGGGGAGCGTAGGCCTGGATCCTCAGGGTGAAATCCTCCTTATCGTGAGGACGTTGAGTTGTGGCATGACCGCGAATACGTCTCCCGGCGGGGGCCTTAGAGTGGAACCCCCATTCCACGGGGATGAAGTCCCCAGCGTCAACCTCATCCAAATCCCTAAGATAAGTGAGGTACACGTTATCTCATTCCAGGTATAGAGTCCCAAAATCATTGGAGATATCAACAGGGTCCGTCTAGATTTTCCTTCATGGTCGCTACTGGGTGGGCGACTGGCGGGTCTTAGTAGATTTGAGGGGGTGCATGGAAACCTCCACCGTCGGGAGAGTATCGTTCACATGGTACTCTCAGATCAATGCGTTCAAGACCCAGCATTGAAGGCGCTGTGTAAGTGAAAGGTTCCTCCATTGGTGAGGAAGTCCATTCATTGCATTGTTGGAAGCATACACCTGTGAGTTCCTTCATGATGCCATTGGATTGAAGGGAGTTCTGTGTAGTACCTGTAAAATATTTTAACAAATACAAAGAGAAAACCCGTTAAAGTAACATCTCATGATCCGATGCGTAATTAATGACCTTGATTGGCCCTCATTGTGAGTATAATGGGGGAACAGGGTGGGATTAGGTTAAATTCTTCATGAATTTTTAATGATTCAGGTTAGTTTCATCATTTATTGTCTCATGGTGCATGACAGGTTCATGGGGGAGAAACGTGCACTGCCCGATGATTGATTTGAGATGACTGGGTTATGCTTAATAACTCATATCGGGTGAACAGTTTTCACCTTGAAACTCCCAATGGTTCAATATCCAGCAATGTGTGGACCTAATTTCCAAAGGTAGGCGTTCCCTGGGTGGTTTGACCAGCGATGATTAAGAACTCACATTGGTCGAGAGGATGGGAAGTCGGGCTAATCGCATCATTTTGGGGGAAATTATTGCCTATTCCGGGACACTCTTATAGTTTTTAGACGTGTTCATTTGTTCATGAATATTTGGTTTATACCCAAGCATAGTTTCCACTGATTACTCCTGGTTGGAAATGGTCAACTGGATGTAGGGGGTCAGGGTCATTTATTCCTGAGGTTTACCATCCCTCGTTGGATTAATGTCCCCAAAGAGTTTGGACTCATTGATACGACACTGGTTTAAAGCCTCGTAATCAGGCACTCTAGAGTCTATTGTCATCCATGGGGGGCAGATAATGACTTGGGGGTTTTGATTGAACCCATGGTATGGGTTTCCTATGTATCTTCATGAGAGGAATCAGAATCCACATAGTTCAGTTTGTTATGGTGCTTATACACCAGTATACCCATGGTTAGTGCGATGAACCGATGTGAAGATAGTCAGATCGACCAGTTGTTGGGATTGAACCTTGGGGAGGATTCCTACATACCCTGCCTAGGAGACATGGATCAAAGTCCACGTATTTCGAATGGGGGTGTTGGATAATTGATGTTAATGTGGACCCCGGGGGTCCGATGGTAATCGGGATTGAACCTCATAGAGGCTTCCTACGTACTATTCCTTGACACGGATCAAAGTACTCGTAGTTCGCATTTGGGTGGGGCTTACACTCTGAGGCAGCCCATGAAAATGGATTGCGGATTACACTCTGAGGAGGCCCATAAGAGGATGTCATGGTCGATTCTTACTCTATGCCCACGTGAGTCATGCTCGGGGTGAGAAACAAGAGGTAGTAGGGACTAAACGATCACATCGCGGAAGGTGCGTCTGTGGGAAGCAGAGTGGGGCATATGCATGGGGGCAGCCAAAAAAGTCGGGGCTTACACTGAGATGGACGCCCATGGCGACAAAGCGCAAAGGGAGAGGGACTTGTCCCCATAGAAGAATGGAGCAGCACCCTTCCCCACTATGTACTTCCTTGGCCATGGTCGTGGGGAAGTACTAAGGTGCATGGTGGCTTTCTTCTGATGGGTATTCCGCAACTCCCCCGGGAGGGGAGAAGTTCCCCAGTCCTAACAAGTGAAGGGGCAGAAAGGGGACTCCCGGGCTCGGACCCCGAATTACAGTGGCAATGTGAACCCCAGAATGCTTCGTAAATCCTCTCAAGGGCTGGGCCAACCCCTTTGCATCATTTACCATGGGTTTGTGAACTCAAAACTACACACTGGTGCTCTTGAAGGTTACATCACCTGGGTCTGATGGCTCTAGTGGAGGCCTCAGCTTTGGGCCAATGAATGTTCCAATGAGGATTTTGTGGAGGATCAGGCCGAATTGGAAGTATTTTATCTGGTTATTGGAATGGAAACACCGAAGGTTCTGAAGGGCCACACAGGTGTATGAGTGGTGGTGTCCTTCGCATAGGGAGGTTGTACACAGCTGAAGAGGTTATCTGAAAACCAGGGTGGTCCGCAGACTGATGGGAATCCGGTGAACCATGGTGGTTCGTAGACTGGTGGGAACCCCGTGAACCAGGGTGGTTTGCGACATCAGGTTCGGCCCACGTACCAGGTTGGTACATGGAGGGGTCCATGAGAGCAGTGGTGGCCAAGGGCGACGCCGGTCGGGGGTTCATCGGTCGGGGCTTCACCCGCATAGGAGGGTGCTATATGATGTGACATATTGGAAAAGGGGAATAAACACCCTGGTCTGCGGGGAAGCATCCATAGAGGGGCCATGGTTCACGGTCTAATTTTCTTTGTTAATTTATGTTCGAATTTTACCAATTTTTTATGCGTTTTAGGTTCCTTATTAATTCGCTTCCAACTTCATACCTGTTCTAGTTCGCGAAATAGAACTTCGCTGTTTGCGAAATCCTAAGCTCCTTCCTTCTAAATCATTCCACCCAAATCTAATCCATCCCTTCCTCTTTCCTTTTCATCTATTTTTCTAGAGTGGGTATGGAGAAGTATCTGTGGCCATGCGGTACCTTTTGCGGAGGCCCATGACCGAAAACCTGGTCTGTGGATGACTCAGTCAATCCGAAAATCACTGGGGGCATTTAAAGCATATCCCTCGTGAACCAAACTAGCCTGGGGAGTGCTTCGCAGCCACGCAAAGTTCCACCTCCATTCCAAGAAAGACAGTGGATGTAGTCCAGGATGGCTGATGTGGTTCACGTCTGGGGTGGTTCATGACGGTGGACTGGCTCAGCGTCCGTCCTACTTCACACCTGCGGAGGATCCCCGCCTCTATTCCACGAACAAGAGTGGTCTATGGAGGGGGTGCTTCACAGAACTGGCCACATACCCTTATCATTGGACCGGTCTTCAGAACGGTTCATCTTGTTCCATCTTTTGAATATTATTCACACTTTTCCACAATTCATAGGGGGAAATTGGGTAGGGACTCCCTTGGTTTAAAAGGTATTTTCATTCTCTTTTATGGATTTTTAGGACCCTACAAATATAATTAAAAGAAATAATGTCATTAAGTAATTCCTATATCATATATTTATGAAACTAGACTCTAGAATCTATACTCAGTATGTATTCATCATCAATATAAAAATCAATAGATTTTTCATCTCCACTAGTACTATCTCTTAGGCCCAAGCCCTATGGATCGGAAAATTTTATAATATTCAAAATCCCTATATGTTAAGAGCACAATAGTAATGATGATTGTAAATAACTTCTAATATATTTTGGAACATCTATATCCATCACAAAAAACAATGTTATAAGTTGTCATTTGATACTAGCTTCTAGAACCATCTGTGTTTGAGACTTACTTCTTAGAGCATCTTTAATTTAAAATTTTTCTAGTTGAATAGTCTTGATTGATGTCATTGTAATGTAGATTTTTATCCCATCAAGGATTCCTATGATTTATATAACACTTTGAAAAAATAAACATTCACTATTGTGTTATGTAAACCCCACAATATAGTCTCCCAATAGGAAATGCCTCCAACATCACATGGTGTGTACTGGAGTTGCCAACTCGATATTATTATCCCTATAAATCTACTCCTAAGGCCACACCTATCATGACCCTTATAAAATAACTCTATACTAAAATATAAAAAATGATCCTTTCTTGATTTATGATGCATATAAATATGCTATATATATATCTTTCTCGACTATGGAAGAATCTGGATTTGTGCCGAATACAATATCGCTTTTAAATCTAGAAAGGCATTATCATAAAATATATACCATAAAATTTTCACAACATTCATATAAATATATATAATCATTGATACTAAGAATGATAATAATGTTATAAAGTTAATGTAGTAACCATTGTTTCCAAATAGACACAATATTCCAAAAAGGGTATTGGGATTCTCCTAGTTAACCACAATTCTCACCTTATTTGGTTCAACAAAATCTCCAGACACCAGGATTCTATGATGATGTAATTTTACCTTATCGATCTAGATGTGAAATTTACTAGTCTTAACATGAATATGGTTCTCTTTTAGTGTTTTCAAAATGTTCTCAAGATTAAAATAATGTTCTATTAGATTACGAATATACACCAAGATTTCTTTTATAAAGACCACAACAATGGAATCTAGATAATGTCCCAAAAAAGATTAATTTAATCCATTAAGTCAATTGGATCATTCATTAAACCAAATGAAATCTTGAGATACCCATATAAGAAATACTAAAATACGAAATGACTTATGTGGAATATCTAATGTCCTGAATCAAACATGATTATAACTCTATATCAGGTTGATCATTCATAATACACTCTCATAGCTAAGCTAGTTAAAAATGTCATCAATAGGAGTAAAATGATACTATTTCTTCGTGGTAAAATGATTTAACATTTATTAATACATGAAAATATTTAATTTTTCACCACCATCTGGGTTAAAACAACCAGTAATCCCTCCGTAGATGTTCTATACCATATAAAGTTATCGGAATACAAATCTACCAGCGGTCTCTTTATCTCATGAAGCTCAATAGTATCCATCATTTAAGGAGTAATGTGTACTGTTGTAGCTCCCAGAACTATCTTGACAAGAAATATCTACCTCTCTCTCTCAGAATGTAGTTCAGAAAATTCATTGGAGAATAAACCCTCAGATCGATCGACTACGGGAGGGGGATCAGAATGATCTACTCTCTAATATTCCATTAAAATAATATAAATATTGGGGGTTATTATACCTATCCAAATATGTTATCATGATTCTCTATTATCCATGACATCCCAATCACCATTGTGAATATAATTTTCTCCCTATAGTTATGTAAATGAAACCCTCTAGTGATAAAAAACCAAATTGGAAATATAATGAACCGACCAGTGCATTCTAGGAATAACCTAAAAGCCTTTGATCTTGCTAGAGAAGATTATCCATATGAAACAATTATCTTCTTACCTGATGAATATAGTCGTGTCATTGGTGTATTCTCTTTGATTGTATACTGAATGTGTATCCAGCCTCATCACACCATTTTGATACTAAACATGAATATCAAGGATCCTAATAATTGGTACATATGTAGAATAATGTGATCCAAATATATATAATAAGGAAAAGAAATTTTATAGGAATACATAATGTTACTACAATAAATATCTGGAACACTGACATTCTCCTCTAGTACAGGCTATAATGAACTATTCTAGTTTGATCAACAACCATGTCATGCAACATGAACACCAAGAGAAGTACCAATATACATTTGTAGCCTATCTAAAACATGGATTTCATAAACATACTCTACTCTTCTACTTGTCTGGAAACATGTATTGTAGATATCATCCTAATGAATTGCTACTTATCGCGTTGCTAATGGGGGACCTAGAACAGATCATCTCTCAATCAGAAAAGATGAGAATTCCATAAAGAATCACTAAATATCCCCTAATCATACCCATAATTGGTACTCTACATCAACATTTGGACAATGGAAACTCTTATGATTTATGAAACCACTCATTTCAAATAACATGCAAGTATTTCTAGGTATCAACTAGCTAACATCGCTCACTCACATAGCTTCCATGTGTCACTACTAACCTCCGGCCGAACCACTACTATGACATGGTTCCGAATCACCTTAGCACAAAAAATATTCTACCCTTATGTTCTTCTTATTTTTATGCTCATAATAAACAATTTAGATATAGTAATTAACATTAAGATGTTCAAATGAAATCAAATTGGGTGACTCTGATCATACTCTAATTTTCTATCATTACCTCTCTTATAAATATTATATACAGTTACGAACCACAAAATATTTTTAAATTTATATGAATAATATATAAAATTCACCAAATCCTAAAGTAGTTTCCTGAGCTTCGTATCATAATAATCCCTTAAGGTCTCTTTAAATAAATAATCAATGAATTTCAATCACATAGCCCTATATTTTCTTTCCTGATAGTGACCAGCCTGATTATTATTATACCCCCATCATTTGGTGAATCCTCGAAGAGTAAAGTTAGCAAGTTTCACTCTCACATTAAGTTATATATCTATATGATTCAATATATTCATGATAATATCCACCCTGATCTATAAACCAAGTGGTCCTTCAACCCTTAAAAACAGGGGTGGATTTTGCTATTAGAACTCCCAAGTAAATTCGTCCATAGAAGAGGAATAATGCAGAGATCCCTGTAAGGTTTGTGTATAAAATATGAATTATCATAGAAACAAAACATCATCACCAATTTTGAGAATAAAAATATGTTTCGTATCATGAAATAATAAAGGTGTAACTTGTTGCATAAGGACAGCCACCACCATGTCATGATTTTCACCTCCCTCCTGGAGTACGACATGGGGACGTGGTAGTGGAATTGGTCTAAAATTTCCAGACACATTCCTCTGATAGGATTCAATAATGTCATAACACACGTACATAATAGTATAATAAGTAAAATTCATTTATATTTAATTGTTTTCCCCTAAACCCGCTCATAGGGTTAGGTTTTGGTGACATAAAAATTTATATAGAACAAAAAAGATGTTACTTACATCCAATTACTATGGATGAGAATAGGTCAAGATCTATGTTTTTCAATTTCAATTTTATTTTAATTCCATTTTTACAGTTCTATTTAAATGGATGAACCAAAAGGTTCAAAACTTCTAATACATAAGATCCCAGACACCTTAGGAACAAAAAATGTGGAATCCAGTCAATGAATACATAACATGTTCCAATGCATATGACAAAGGTTCCAAGACTCAATGTTTCATAATTCACTACTTTGAATGTATGTTATAACTGATGTTGGAATGAAATTTAAGGTTATATAAGGCACTTTGTATACCAAACATTTTTTCTCAATAAACATCATGAATCAACAGTAGATAAATATTTTATATATAGTAGATAAATCACTCATAGAAATTACCATAAATGTAATACACACAAAAATCCATTATGTAATGGATTAGGAATGGAATTCTAATTTCCTACAAGGTTCCTAATATTATGAATGATATATTCTTCCTTTACCTCGTCTCATCTATCTTAAGAATAAAGTTAAAATCAATTATATTAATAGTAAATTTATAATTAATTTTCATCACTAAATATTAGAATCATATTAACTATAATAAGGAAAATATTGGAACATTTTCCACCTGAGGCAATTTGGATTTTCAATGTACACAGATTAAATACTCCCATGCACAGCTCATTACTGTATCTCATAGTATTCCTAATATCATGTCTATTGGCTCAAAATATAATGGAAATAAAATTTATTATCATTGAACAACATTTTGATGTCCAGGACCCATGTTCCAATCAAGGTTCTCTGAGTTTGGTGGGACACATGTCGTCAATAATATCTATTTAATTAGGAATGTACATCGACTAGAAACAAGGACGTAGGGCGTTTCCTTGGGGAGACTATGAAAATATTAACATAGTATCATATTGGAATAAAATATAGATAAATTGAATAAGAAATATAATGGTGAATAAGTAGTGGATGAATAAATGAACGACCATGAACTAAATAGTGATAAAATGAAAAAAATGAATCATATATAAAATGATCCAAATGTAAGCCATTTATAATTTATGTAGGAAAACCTAGACACAATAAACATGCATTATTTATATAGGAAAAAAATTACAAAAAGGGAAAAATATTTCCCCACATCTAGATCTCTATCTCGGTCACATGTTACCGAGATCCATCCTAATATATTCTATAATGTCAAACATCTATAAGAGGTCACTTCCCTGTCTAAAAATTTTCAACCATATAATATTGCCAAATACAAAAGGATTCCCTATTAGGGTGTTAGATGAATCACAATAGTCCACCACCAACATCTTCTATAAATATTTTTCATTTATACATAAATTTATTATGGGAAAATATAATAATGAAAAGAAGTAATACAAACTATAAATGGGTCATTTTTGTTTCCTAGTGGAATCCAGGCTATCAATACCTTTCTCAGTCCATTCCACCGTAACAATGAACATGTATCAAGTGACTAATATCATAGTATTACATTTATAAGATAGACCATGCCCAATATCAAAAAACGTAAATAGAATTCCATGCCTAGAATCAAATTTATAATGGAAATCAGGCCTAGTATCAACATAAGGGATGCCATGCCATGATAGTATCATAAGAAGGGATAACATTCCCATATAGAATCAAAAGGTATGTCATGCCCTTATAGTATCACAAGTTATGTCATGACTGTATTGTATCCCAAGGGATGAAATTACTATATAGTATCTCATTTATATAAGGGCCACCATGCTCATATTGATATATATTCAATATCCCTTATTCCCATTCAGTATAATCATTATGAGTTGTCATGCTCATTTGATATATATCTGGAGGGACTCCTTGCCCATTTATATATATAACCTAAACAGGGGTCATCATTCCAAAAGTATATAATTAATGAGAATATTCATGCCTACACAACTATAGTAATAAATTTTTTCGTCCTTAATACTATCTAAGGAAATATTCATATTTGATATAAATTTAATAATAAAACTACATATCAGTTTACCATTGAATTTTGTGAAAGTGGATTATCTCTCAACATTATCAATTCAATTTTTTTAAAAAAAATCACAGTCACTGCCCATTACATTCCAATACATTTATTCTTCATCAATTTGAAATCACAATTTAAAAATAATTCCAAACCACCCATTTGGTGTTTTGGGTGTAAGATCATGAAATCCAGTTATTCATAATAATAGAACACCCAAAGGGATGGATCACTCCATGGTTTTATACCACAACAATAACAAGGTTCTGATAAGTTAACAAACTCCTGGATGAATAAATACAATGGAACACATAGTTAAACCAATATACATCACAACGTCACATACTATAAAACATAAAAAAAAATTATAATTGATATACTAACTACCATATGTTTATACAACTATCCTCATCTAGAATCGGCATTTTATTGGTCCCAATCAAGGGAAAAAAGAATAATGTTTTAACACACTGATAATATGGAAAATGAGCATGTACCTAGAGAACTCCATTGATAGAAAGACAAATAGATAATTTTATTAGGGGAATAAATATCATACTAAAAAGAATGGAATGATATCAATTGAGATATATGATAAAATGTGATGAAATATTTATAAAAAACATATATTTTATAGGTGGAGAGCTAAAATGGGAGGACAAACCCTATTCACCTAGGCAATAAGAGAAAAATGATAAGAGTAATAGATATTATTCATCATTAAGAGAATTTTGATAATTTTCCTCACCAAAAATGGTGACATGGTTTGATAGCATGATAATCCAAAAATGCTCAAATTGTGCACCTCTCACTACTTATAGTGGAAACTATCATGGTTAGGACACATTGTAAGTTATAAAATCTCCCAACCATGCTAATTTCTTAATAAAAAGCATAAAAAATATGAATGGGTGTGTATATCTCAACTCATGGTTATGAAAAACATTTCACCCTACTTCACCAACATTCCATCTTCACTCAGTTAGGAGTAATCATGTAGGATAGGACCAATGATTTTACTAACCTTTAAACCAACTGTTTTATCACACCATCGAGGGTTCAGAGCACTAAAAAATCCTTAAAAATACCCTGAATAATTATAATATAATAGGGAAACCTCATTAAGTCAATAATAAGTATGACGACCTAACCTAAAAGGATATGCACCACAAATAAAGACCATAGGTTTTTACTGATAATATTATATTAATCATGGTTAAATAAAATTATAATTATGTTTAATAAAAAATAAAACAAAATGATATTCTAAGTAAGACACATCATCTACTCCTTCAGATTTTCTTTTTCTATTTTCTTTGAAATACATCCTTCAATGGACTTATAATCCAAAAAATTATTTCAAGATGCGTGGAGGGATATATGGAATGTATTTGAGTAGTTATTGGATGAAAATGTGATTTAATAATTTGATTACAAGAGGAGGTTGTGTCCCTTTTATAATTATAGAGGACATGATTTTTAATAAATACTCAATGAACTATCAAATATGTGGTAAAAAAATTAATAATTTTTATCCAAAAATTGATAAATAATGGATTTTACCAATGGTATTTCTTAGATTAATCACCACCAATCGAAATGAAAATGGTGAAAAATAATCCACATTAAATTTATTTGTATACATTAAAAATAATTCATTTAAATCATTCACCATTTTGGATTATTATAATTCATCAAAATGGAGAAACTTTATCCACAGTAAATCAGTTTTATAAAAAATATTATGAAGCATTAAATTAAATTAATATTAAAATCAAGTATAAAGTTTATTCAACTTTAAATATTTAAATTTAATCTATAAGAATTAAACATATTCTACAATTGAAATTAAATTAAATTAAAAAATTATAATTATTTTTAATTTATTGAAAAAATCGATAGTTTGACAAGAAATTATCATTTTCCACTACAAACTCGAAAATAAATATTTTCACTAAAATAAAAAAACATAACCATTATAAAATATTTATATTATGATTTTAGAAATTAATATAATTTTATATTATGAATTTTATAAATATTATAGAATGAAATTATATAATTTTCTCAAAAAATAAAATAAAATTCATTTTGAAGATAACATATTTATAATGAGTAAATTTATTTTATAAAAAATATTTCTATAATAATTTATAATTTAATTTTTATTGAGTAGATAATTTATAACTATTTCATAAAATAGTGATTCTTATTATTACCATCCAATTTGACTCATATTTTATAACATTCATATTTAAATAATAATGGTTTATGTGTATTTGTTGTTTCTTGTCACATATGATGTTGAACATAGTTTCCCAATTTTAAAATATATTTTATCAATTTTTCATGATTATAAAATTTGCCAATATACATATTACATTACATACAATGATTACAATGGATGAGGGTACATCTTGTTCATCACGTCTTCTGGTTCATATGATTCTTCCACAAAACTTGTGTTTTTTCCAAAACACATTGTTTTGATTAGTTTTCTTATTTCATATGAAATTGTCTCTATCATCTAATATCTTTAACAGAACATACTCATATAAACGATAATTATCACATGCTTCCCCTTATGGATTCATAACATGTGGGGGGGTATATACTTCCTCAAAAGGGATAGATGGAAGACATCATATACATTATATATATTTGGTGTGAGTTCCAGTCAATAGTACACCACTCTAACATGATCAAGGACCACAAAGGCGGTGATTATTCTATAAGTAAGATACACATTCATTAGAAACCACATGAAATTAATCTATAGTTATATAAAAAGGAACACAGTCTCTACGAACTCTAACTATGGTTTTTATGTATCATTTTCTTCATATATTTTCTTTTTAAAATTTCACTAATTTAATACGATGTTGAATGTATTAATCCTTATATATTATCTATTGTACAATATTAGGTCTCATCATCTTCTCTTATCATACTTCATCCTACAATGAAGGAACCTAACCCAACATCCCATAATGAGACTCAAAAGGTTCCATTTTATTTCAATAATAATTGATTTTGTTAAATTTTTAACTCTAAAAATGTAGTGTGGCGATCCCAACATTTTTGTAAATCTATTGAATATTTTTTGAATTGACCCTCTAGTGTTTGGATGGTTCTCTCTGACAGACCATCAGTCTAAGGGTGATAATTTGTGTAAAAGTTTTATTATGCATCTAGTTATTTTGACTTCTTTCTCTATAAACATGAGATAAAACTCTTATATCTATTAGATAAAATGGATAGAGGAACACATTGAATGATTCCAAATTCCATTTTATATATCATAGTGATTTGTTCAAGAGATAAATCAACCATGATAATAATGAAATGTGTTGAATGTCTACAACAACCACTATGAACCATATGGAATAAATCTATTTAGCTGTAATGAGGTTTTTTAGGATGGAACCCCTGGATATGATCTCCAATATTAATTTTGGTTTTGGAAATGGTTTCAGCATACCCTTAGAATATTTACTTCCTCACTAGTTTTATTGGCATGGAAATAATTTACATACTAATTCCCCAATATTTATCTCCATTCCTTCCAACAATAATTTTACATTCATGTCTCTATATGTAGAATTGCATCCCATATGAATTGAAAAGGACGATATATGTGCATTTTTCAAAATATTCCTCTTCCTCCAGGGTAATAATTGAATTCATATCTTGTTTTAAATCCTTATAAATCCATATTAACAATATTTTGAATATATAATAACCTCTACCTATTTATGAAGAACATGAAATTCATTATTGGTCTCCCTAATCCACACATGAATTGATTATTGATTAGTTAGTTTAGAAATTATTGATATATATCATTTTTATTCCATTATCATCATTTTATATTCTTTGATTATTGGATCCTCATCAATTCTCATCAATTATAAGATTTTCATATCATTTCATCGTAGTGAATATGACACATGATCTTCATTCCCAAGATGGAAATGGATTGAGAAGTCGTAGTCTTTGATCAAGTCCAACCATCCCCAACGGTGCGTATTAAAATCTTTCAGTGTGATTATATATTTGATGAACCAATGTTTTTTAAATATGTCACCCTTATCAAGATGGAAATGATTTCAAAAATAAATCACTAATAATATCACCTCAGCCATCTCCATTCATGATTTGTACAATTTTACAAATAAAATTTCTCATTCCTCGGGGTGTAGTATACCAATTTAACATTATGAAACACTACACACATGATTCCCATATTTGTGAATCACATTAATCCATGATAGGTTCCCCAATTGTGGTATCTTTCAGGAATATTTAAGGGGTATGGGTCTTTTCATACTCAATTATTCTCTCATAACATTCATCAGTATAAAAAACCAATACTCCCTTCTGAGTTATCATTTATAATGGGTTTGAAAATAAAATTATGTTACTCAAAAATCAATAGAAATAATTAGTATGTAAATGGAAAATATTAATATATATTATATATGTTGTTCTTGGATATGATTTTATTTCATATTTCATATAATGTTCTAATGATATCCCTTTTAATGTGATAATCTTACCCTTGAATTATACCTCCTTCATCTAGAACATACATTTCTTATACATCTTATATATCTTCTCCATTATTATGTCATATATCATTGTATTCAAAAATGCCCTAGGCACCTCTTTACTTTTATATTAAATCATAATGTCATCTATAAATACAACAATAAATTTGAATAGGTAAACTGTAAATACTATATACATTATTCTTGTTAATATTTTTATAGCATTAGTGAGTCCAAAATCATAACAATGAAGTTACAGTACATATAACTTATTGAAAATGAAGTGTTGTAAAAATCTTCTTTTTTGACAATTAATTAGAGGTATCTCGATCAATGTTCTACCTTAGAGTATTATAGTTCCCAATGATACTAGGCATGAAATTAGTTTATCTATGTAAGGGGATACATGTTCATTACTATGATTCTGTTGAGTTCATTATAATCCATGTAGGGGAACATTAACACATCCATCTACTAGATTAATTAGAACATCACTCTATATGGAGGAGCACTTGAACATATAAAACCCTTTCCCATATTATCTTATTAGTAGTTTCTCATCTCCTCTAACTCAATGGTCGATATAATATGATGGGTATTTCATATGGATATACTTCTCGGTATATGTTTTATTGAGAACCCATAACTAGGGGCAAGGATAAGACCGAACAACTCTTCATGAAAGTAATTTGTATAATCCCCCCAAATAGAGATGTTTCCAAAAATGATTCTTCCTTTTACTCAATCAATTGGTTACGATATATTTTCTAAAAAAATTAATATTCCCCTTGATTTTATATTATATTATACGGATATTCATCCTCCTCCTTAGACATTTAAAATTTATTACGATATATTTGTAATGGAACTATAATATCCTTGTCTCGATAGTTGATGTTTGCTGTATATAAGGATATCCATATTATTTTTAGTATAGAATAAAAGATCACTATGGGAATAAGATGATATTTTACTAAATATTAATTCCAAAAACATTTTTTAGGATATTTTATATAATGGGGATAAATTAATTTTATTTTCTCTATTCGTACAAATTTCCCAACACCAATGAATTTTTATTTTGGTTAGACTTTTAGAATAATCGTAAATGATATGATACAATGTATAGTACCAAAATTAAAAAGTACATACACTAATAATGATTTAATAAATAGTATACCTGTCATCACATTATTGTAGGGTTCCTAAATATTAATAATTATAGAATAATCTTTTTGTTGATCTCTTATCCTTAAATGTTACAATAATTTATTATTTGTGATTACTATTGGTTTAATAAATTATATTGAATAATTTCAACGTTCTATAAACTTGAAACATTCCACAAAAGGCTGAGTGTGGATATGAAACATTTCTTCTTCTTCAACATTAATGGGTTTCATCATTTTCATTCAACGAAGATAAGCCATACTCATCTCATTTCAATATTTGAAGCATATCATAGCTCCCATAACATAGTATATAAGATATTTCATCCCATAATTCATATATGTGAGATTTTTGTTTTCAATCATCCATGGGAGTTATCTATTAATATGATGAAGAAAATTCCATTTGGAATTTACTTTATCCAAACACACATGTTCACTAGGAGTACTGATCTCTATCTTATTAATGAGGGATCAAAAAAATCTCTCATTATATATAAGAATGTAATTAATCAAAAATATTTTCTTATAAATTTATTTTATATATTAATGATTTTTTATACCTTAAATTTGGTTTCAATGATCGTACTATGGGAGTAATGTGCATACCATGTGAATTATTCCACATAAGAGCCAATATATTTATATTCAATTTGTTTTAGATTGAGTATCATCCTCTCCCTTTAATGATATATAGGTTGAGGAAAATTTTCATTGAAATATATTTTCAAAAATTGTTCTCATTACATGGAAACTATATACCCTTTGGGATTATTGTTCTTGATCGGTGTCCACCATTGATTAACTTCTCCATTATTGTTTTAAATAGCTAGAAAAACATACTATTTTTAGAGAATTTGAGGATAGATAATATCCCCTAAATGGAGTTAATTCACAGTTTTATGATGAGTGGATTATAATATACACAATTGATTTGGGGTGTTTTCACCTAAATAAATAGACTACAACTTTCTATCTATTAGGAGGAAGAGTATGTTCAACATGATCCATGCTATTATTCCAAACTAGATCTTGTTGATACAATTATAACATTATGTTCGTAGCTTATTTTCCAATTTGTTTAGGAATATATTTTAGGAAATCATCACATTTCATATCATGTTATTTGTTGGAATGCTTTCCCATATTTCAATCCATTAACTAAAACTAAATACAGGATGAGAATAAATTAACATTCAAAAGTGAAACATATAATTATATTAGAAATAACTTGGAGATGTAGGAATATCATAAACTATGAGTCTCTAGATTTAAATATAATTTGTCTATAAAAAACTCATTATTATGTTATCCATCCTTATAATATTTTCAAGCCCTTCATAATAGTTTGTAGTTATATTTTTTAATATCAAAATAAAATACACTATGAATGCCAAACTAGTTTTGAAGTAAGGTCAGTTTTCAGACACATGGTGAAGTGATTATAGATCGATGCAATCTATTTTTAATTTAAACAACAAATTTATAAATATTTTACATCCATATCAAATTATAATATCCACAATGTGGTATAACATTTTTAGAAACAACTAACTTCAGCCTTCACCAAAATTATTTGATATATTCATATAATATGACTTATCCATATACATAACGCCCAATATATTTGGGATTTTTTCTCATAGTACTATGTAAAAGGATAGCTAATAAATTCGTCTAATTCCATATATAATGTCATTAGAATTTTTATTCATATTATTACAATATTTTGACATAAATATCTATTAATACAAAACATTCCTTAATTTTTACTTGTGTATTTGGAAGACATGGTTTATAACACATCAAAAGGACACTGAAACATGAAATTGATTTTTTATTTTATTATTGATCCCCAAATTCCATTTGATATCCTAAATCATTATATTAAAAACCATGGAATACATAAAATAATATGGTGAGAGAAATTTCCTAGTATGTGAATAAACATGATAACAAAGAATAACTTGTGATTCAAATATAAAACATGATATCAAAAAATATAATGAAAAGGCATAATAACATGAGAGATTAATAAAAATACATTCTATATTAAGATCATGTAATAATATTAGTTGTTACATAAATATATAACTTTACATACAAAAGAATCAATTATCACTTCCTAGAAAATAACACATTATAGATAATGCCCCATAATTGATATGGTTTACTCATTATTTCATTACATTACATATGAAAAGATTTAAGGATTATGCAAAGAATTATAGTTTTATCTCGGTAGAAAATATCATAACGGGTTCATGATTTATTTTTCTCCTATAAGTTAATAAATTATATGGATTAATTATAACAATTTCCCTTATACAAAAATGGGTTTCATAATCTTTCCTCATGACAAAATTAAAGGAAACCTTATAATGGAGGCTTTTCAGAGATGAACATATGGTATGTATTATCTCATGAAGGTTAAAATAACATAGTTATATATATGGGAAACTTATATATTGAATTTTGATTAATTTCATAATGTTAAGTAGATAAATGTGAGTTAGAGGTAGAATGATCATAACATGGTTAATACAGTAGGTTAGATAGATATCATAACTCAAGATCATAATTTCACATGTGTTATTTATCCTCCTGAACGACAAACATAATATAATTATTCTAATATATGGGAAACAATATTATGTTTATCATTTCTTTTGATATATTATTGATCATTTTATATATAGTAATAAAGTTATTTAGGTTTTTTTGTGTTGTTTTTATGATAGTCAACTCCAATATCCATTATCACTTTGTTTATATGAATAATTATAAATATATTATTATTTATACATATCTAAAATATCATACAATAAATTATTATCATTTTTATATGTCAATTGAAACATTTTGAATCAACCATGTAATATTGTCACAGCCTGTCCTCGGGACCCGTGTCGTGACTACCCCAAGACCGCCTTCCATAGGCCAGGGGTAGGTGACTAGAACCAAATGCATAAATCTCTAAGGTGGGAAGGCATTGCCTTTATAAAAAGTAAATTCACACCATCAGAGTACACAACTGGAAGAAAAAACCTAAGAAATACTGAATACAGAAGTGGTGTTGGAAGTAAAAGGGGCCAGAAATACAATCCCAAAAGTAATGTACAAGTACAACTGAAATAAAGGACAACTGAAAAAGGGAAAAATGACTAAAAATTAAAGATCATCTCCTAGATCATCCTTCGGGGTTCCTCCATGACGGGCAGGTACATATGTCCACCTTAGTACTCCACTTTTGTTAGACTCTTCTATGTACTGACTAGTCAAAATGTCCACCTTCGGGTACCATCAAGTCCTGGCGCTCTCAGCCTCCGTCAGCGATGTCCATCGTCTACATCTAACACAATGAGGTGCGGGCATAGCTCGTGCAAGGGTGAGTATAACGGTACTTAGTAGTGACCTCCAGACCCTCATGTTCTTACAAATATCCAAAAATTATATACCACAAGTAAAGGATTCAACGTGTAACCCATACTTAGGTATTTTCCCATTCATATTACTAAGTTATCTAGTAACCCATATGAATCATGAGGAAACACAGAAGTCATTGACTCAGCTCAAACTGGAATTTTCATTAACGAAACCACAACTTTTGGAGAACTCCACCTTTGTCGAGAATAGTGGTCATATCGCGACACTATGTCACTTCTCACTAACCTTGGACTGCTATGTTACTCCTCCTGTTGAGTACCGGGGTCTGCTGCCAACTACCTGTCACTCCTCTGCTGTGGGTCTGCCACCAACTACCAGGCGCTCCCCCTATTTGCCTGCAAAGCTAGACCTACTATCGAGTACCACTGGTTTATCACCAACTACCAGGCACACCACCACCATGGGTCTTCCGATAACTACCAGGCACTCCCTAGTGGGCTAGTCGAATCACTCTGAGTCGAGTCGGTCAAGTAGTCGTCAGGTCTGTCTGCTAGTAGGTCTCTGCACTCTACTTGCTCTTCACCAGGAGGGTCCACTACACAAGCTAAAATTCAATTATCCATGTGTCGATGTCTAATTTATAATAATCACAAAGTATCACCATGTCTTAGGGGTCTCAACGCAATAGACGACGCGTCAATCAGACGTCGGGTCTATGAGATATTAGCTTTTTAGTCCCGGGGGCCCTGTTGGATTCATGTACGATCCAACCTGAGCATATCTCAACTATACCCCAAACTCTAGTGGGGTATTCTCAAAGGGATGGATTCATTCAAAGAATATTGGTTCCACTGGTAGTTCATCAAATGGATGCATGTAGCCCATGTTATGGGCGAATAGGTGTATTCGGGTCTGACGGGTCTGGGTCCGGTCTGACATAGTTGGACCGACCCGACCTGATCTGGGTCTGGAACAGCTTCCGAACCGGTCTGTGAGTCTTACCCAATCCGAAGGGGCGGCTCAGCCCGAAGGGACTACCAGGTCAGAAGTCACAGCCCGGCACAAAGGCGTGGCCCAACATGAAGGCACGACCCGACTGACTGGCCATGAGGCCCGGCCGGCTATCCACGTGTAGGCCAGCCATGTGGCCCAGCTTGCGGGCCGCATGCTGGCTGACTGTGGGGACCAGCCGCCCGGCCGTGTGGCCCTGTTAACCACACTGTGGGGGGGGGGGGGGTATGGTGCCCCATGGATTAATTTTAATTGAAAAAAATATTGACCATTAATTTTCCAATTATTCAGTTATAATTAGAATAATGACCTATAGATAATAAAAACATTATTATCACATTTAGGGTTAAATTAGTGATTTTGTTTATTTTGAAAACATTTTTTAAAATTGATTTCCAATAAAAATTGGAAAGATATTTTTTAAATTAGATCCCATATTTAGAATTGATCAGGTAATTATTTTCTAATAAATTTAATTGAAATTTAGTTATAATGGTGAAATTAATTATGATGAAAGACTATTTTGTTTAGTAATAACTAAAATGTTAGTATTGGGGAAACATAAAAGTTAATGGAAAAAAATTAAAAAAATTACTTCCTTCTTTGTAGATTTGGTTTTATTCGAACATAATGTAACATCCCAAGAAAGTAAAGAAAATGTCATTTTCATATCTATTAATATTTTTTGAATAAATTTTTAATTTAGTTTAAATGGTACACTATGTGTGATAGAGTACCCAAAATAAAACAACTAGTTTCTATGAAATCTTACATTTCACACAACACTAAATTATACCAAAAAACAATACTACAATAGTATTATTATTTTTTATGATAGATAATTCATCATCATTGTATTACAGATAATTAATAGAATTTACTATATTATTAAATTAGTAGTTTTTTAAATGTTTTTATAGTTATCGAATAAATTGTAGAGGATTAAAATGATAATGAATCCATTTCAATGCATAAAATACTATAATATTATTTAAAAGTCATTTTACAACCTTTTAATGAGGAACCCTTTTTAAATGTAGTTTATGTGACTTTAACATGATTTATTTGACAATATAACCGTTTTAATTATATGTGAGACCTCAAAATTTTCTTATTTTTAGTAACAATATTTTTAGGATAAAATTTATTTTCAATGAATAGTTATAAATAATGCATTATAATTCACAACTAAATTTCCACCTCATTTATTTCTACAGTTAGGTTATATTTTTAAATGCTTTTAAAGTGTATTTTGATTATGTTTTTATACTTTAATCCATTTTTTCATTTTATGTAATTTCACATTTAAATTGTAAATAATAAAATGTCAATATTTTTATAGATTTTACATCTTAATAACACACTTTTTGGTTTGGAAAACCAGAATTAAATTTAAATTAATAAATGAAACATATGTGGTTTTAATTTTAAAAAATGGACTTCATATTTATAATCATAAGGTGCCACTTATAAAAATATATACCTATTTCATGGACATTATGATTAGTAACATAAGTAATTATTTTTATATACCATGATGAAAGGGTAAATCATGTAAATAAAGGAGGAAATAATATCATAAAAATATAAAAAAAAAGTTTCCTAATATTGTTTTAGGAGTCATGGGTGACCATAAAAATCCTTATTTTGAACAATGGGAATTCCAGAGAAAATTTGGTGTTAAATAAAATGTTATAATAAATACTATACAATAATGGGAAACATAACATAAATATATATATATTTACATAAATAATATTATGGTTGGTTTTTATAAGTGATCTCTTTGACTATAAATAGTAAATATAAATGTAAAATGATTTCTTAAATAATGGTATAATGTTTATGAATTTTATAAATTTAATAAATTTACTTAAATATGATTGAATGATGATGTAGTGGTTGCTTCATTAATTAAGATTCAAATAAATGATATTATAAAAATTAAAATAAATATAATTATCCATTATTTAGGTCATTGTAAAGACTTGGAAATTCCATGTATTTTTTTTAATTATATAGGAATTTTACGAGTTCGTGAAAATTTACGGCACATGATTCTGAGTCCCAGTATGCCCAGAATGAATTTCTGAACATTTTTTCGGGTATGTTTAGTAAAAGTGTGAGCGGGTTTTTGTAACTTTTAAACTGTTGCTTGGAATTCAAATATGAGGGCACTGTTGAACTCTCAACATTAATATTCACTTAAGGAGACCTTTACTTTGACTGCAGTAGGTTGAGGGATAAAGTTAGATTTTGGGATTTTCATGGAAATGAAAATAAAATAATATTTTATTTTATTTAATTTCAATTAAAGCTACTCTACATGGGTTATGGAGGTGGGGACCACCTGAACAATAACATCCATTTTGTTTTAAAAATAGGGCACCACCCAAACCCCTTTAATGATAGGTTAATCTTGAAGTTCCGCCCATTATTTAATTTAGCCAACTCCCCATTCAATTGTTGGAGCCAACTAACATTTAATGAAATGTGTCATCAATTTTATTTGTGCCCACATATTAAATCTTATTATGTAAAAATATATTGGCACTTCAATATTTTTTGTGGGAAAAGGATAAGGGGAGATCTTTTTGAGGATTATGCTACTCTATCAAGGAGCACCTCTCAAGGAAGAAAGTCCTCCAACGAAGAACCACATTCATCAAAGAGCGATTATCCGACGAACCTGCCTTGGATAGGAGGCGTGTGGTGGGCACCATGAACATCGACATCTTAGACTTCTTCCTCATTCCAACACCAGTGAATGACCGAGGTTGGGATTGTTTTTTTTGATTTTTCCCCTTTCGCATTCTTGATGACTCTTGTAAATCAAGAAGGAATCAAAGCCGCTTGATACCACCCTAACGAAAAGACTACGGGCCAAGAGAACATGGCCCGACCACTCCACAATTGTTGTGATTATTTATTTTGTTCTACATGATGAAATAGACAGCGCAACCACACCAACTAATGGAAGAGAACCACGACCTTGTGCCATGACGGAGAGGGAAGGTCGGCTGGTTCACTACCGGCCGCTGGCAAAGGCGTGGCGTACGACCATGCCTTGCGGAGCGAATGACTGGCCATCCAACCAGCCACGACAAACCACCACACCTGAAATGAGTATGTTTATGTAATAGGATCATAGTACATCGTCAGTATGTTATAAGACCCACATAGGATGGCCTCCCCGCCGCTCTACTGCCGCCCCTCCGCACCGCGGCGCCCCGTCGCTCCGAGGACCACCCACCACACTGCAGCCGCCCCGTGACACCATGGCATGCCGCCACTCTATGGCCTTCCTGCACCGTGGGCCTCACAGGATTGGCCACCCACTACAGTCCGAGCCTGACCCATTGGGCTGGGTTGGTCCGACCAGGTGGACCGGACCCGGACCAGTTTCGATTCACTCTACACTATTGGCCATAACATTCTCAGCGGTCTTTTTTTTTGATGAACCATCTACGGCACCAAAATACATGGGGCTATATTGACATTTTGGAATACCCCACGTGTGATTTGGATAAAGATGGGATACGGTCGGGTTAGAACGAGAACGAATACAACTGGGTCCTAGTTACTAAAATTCTAATAACATACAGATCAGATGTCTGATTGACACATCGTCTGTTGCGTTGATACCCCTAATACATGGTTGTACATTGATATACTATTTTGTTGGAATTATTGGTAATTGATGTATCGACCCGTGTCTTGAGGATTTGACCCTCACGGAGATAAGCGATCTTAGTACGGGAACCCTGTAGCTGGCTATGACAATGTACTAGGATCATGTGTGGGTCTGATGACGTACTAACAATGTACCAGGATCCTGTGTTTGTCTGATGATGTACTAATGATTTACTAGGATACTGTGTGGTTATGGCGATGTACTGACAATGTACAAGGATCTTGTGTGGGTCTGACAATGTACTGATGATGTACTATGATCTTGTGTTGGTCTGACGACGTAATGACTATGTACAAGGATCCTGTGTTGTTCTGATGATGTAATGACAATGTACTAGGATCTTGTGTGGGTCTGATAATGTACTAGGATCATGTGTGGGTCTGACGAGGAACTAGGTTCCTGTGTGGGTCTGACGATGTAACACGATCCTCTATGGGTCTGATGCTGATTTAGGATCTTTCGTTGGTCTACCTCTTAATAGATTAAGATGAATTAGTAGTTACATATAATCATCTCTACTTTTGTACCTATGTTATACCTTGTGTGAGCTAATTATTTACCTTTATGGTATTCTTCTGTGTGGCGTACTTGTGTGGTACTTACCTTCGTGGTGATACCTTTTTGGTATTCTTCTGTGAGGCATACCTGTGTGGTACATACCTTCATGGTGATATTGTTGTTTTATTCTTCTGTGTGGTGTACCTGTGTGTTGCTTAACTTCACGGTGATACCTTTGTTGTATTCTTCTATGTGGTGTAACTGTGTGGTAGTTACCTTCTTGGTAATCTTTCCTTCATGGAACTATTCTACATTGGCTAAGGATTTGGGCCTTCTATTTCATCATGAATGATATGGATAATATTTGATAACATATGTATATGTATGGTAATATAACTATGTAAGGTTGTCACTGGTTTACATGCTTTGGGGTTTATCCGTTGGGGATTTGTGAGTCATTGATAGTCTTGGGGTCCCTAATAAGTATCGTTATACTCACACCTGCACGGGCTTCGATTGCACCTTTTGTGGTTGGTGCAGACAACAGACATTGTTGATTGAGGTTGAGGGTACCAGGACTGGACGGTGCATGGAGGTGGACCATACGGCGTGTTGGTGCGCAAAATAGACGGTCAGACATGGATTATTAAAGAGGCAATTTGTACCCTCCCTTCTGGTAGGAACCTCTAAGGATGACATAGTATCTATCTTTCCCTTTCATTAGTTGTATTGTATTTTCAGTTGTACATGTACCTTTACTGTTGGGCTTGTATTCCGAACCCTCTTACTTTCAGCACTCTTATTGTTATACAGTTTACTTGGGTTCGTATCTTTATGTGTGCTTGTTTTGTGTGTTTACTGGATATAAAATCAATGCCATCCTGATTTTAGGGGATACACCTTTTGGAGCTAGTCGCCTGCCACTGGCCAATGGATGGCGGTATTGGGCTTGTCACGCTACAAGCCCCGGGGGAGGGGTCATGAAAAATTGGTATTAGAGCTATTGGTTATACCGTAGAACATTTTAATCAACTCATTTTAATGGCTATAGTGTTAGTTGTAGTGAGTGCGGTTATTAGTTTAGGGATCAAGTGTTGGTGTGGCGACCGACGTATCCATACACCAAGAACCTGACTTCTGATTTCTAACTCAGTGCACAAAAACACTGATTAAGTGTGTGTTTCAAAAAAATTTCTTTGTGAACACT
Organism: Viscum album; assembly: GCA_963277665.1. Lineage (NCBI taxonomy): Eukaryota > Viridiplantae > Streptophyta > Magnoliopsida > Santalales > Viscaceae > Viscum > Viscum album. Next base: position 1,184,277,852 of record OY728159.1, read on the forward strand.
TTGAGTCAGCTCACAAGATATAACCTATTGACCATGGTGCACTTGTTTCTTTTTAAGATACCTCCACATAGATAGCTAGCTAGGGTTCTGGATATTGTATGCATAGATAGCCTTTTGAGCGACAAGTCCTCGGTGTAGAGCACTCTTTCATTAGAGGCACTAGAGGAGGAAACATTGGTACCATTACCCGTTGGGCCACTGAGGCCACCATTCCCAACTACCGAGGGTGCACGCCACTTGAGCACATTGCATGAGTTCCAGTGTTAGATGCCACCCAGTTTTTTGGGACAGACAGACCCACAGGTGGATGAAGATTGGCTGTAGGCCGTGGTGAGAGTCATTTTACTAGTAAAGACGCAAGTTGATCTCATGGTGATCCATACTGCCATCCTTCTACAAGAACTAGCAGGCAGATGGTAGAGTATAATGCTCTAGGTTCACGATGAGGTTATGCTTCTCTAGGATGACATTTAGTGCCTGTTTCGGGCAGAGTTTGTCCTAGGAACTCTAAAAGAATTTCTCATACAATAGCTTCTTCATCAGAAGTAAGGCAGCATGACTGTGGTTCAATATTCATTGAGGTTCACTGACCTCTCACGCTACTCCAATGATATGGTACGGGACCCATTCATCAAGGCCTGGACGTTCGAGCATGGACCTAGGTGAGTTATCTGGGCTTCGATGATCTCACTCAGCATCCTGACCTAGGTGGGGGTGCTAGACAGTTCCCTCTAAGTAGAGAGTTTTCTTGCTGAGCAGTCATCAATAGAGATACCCACCACCAGTCATCACGTAGAGGAGTCTTATGTAGATGGCATTATATAGATTCCATAGAGGTTCAAGTGTACCATGCATACAGGTGGAAGAACGCATGATTCATTACTTGTTGTGTGGTGTACCAGAGAAAAAGCCAGTCATGGGAGGAACAAGCAGTGTTTCACATGTGGTGGTGGGTAGGGTCACATGGCTCGTGACTGTCCGACTCATCGTATGGTTGATCATCAGATGGTCGAGGAACCACCCAGGTAGAGATAGAGGTTCGACTGAGGAGGTTCACATAGAGCAGATGGATGTGGTAGAGGAGATGGCCATGAAGCTGGCGGTGGGAGACGATTCGAGATGTTACCGTCACCACCATCAGGTGGCCCACCCAGACCAAAGGGAGAAAGTGGAAATGGGCGAGCATAACTCTAGACAGTTGAGGCCTACAACCTTGGTGCTCCATAGTTGATACATGGTATGATCTGTGTCTACTCCACTTTAGCTGCAGTGCTTATTAACACAGGTGTCGGTCATTCTTTTACTGCCACTGCCCTCGTTTGGAGCTCGGATATTCCGACAGAGCGGTTGGCTCGATCCTTATGGCTAGATACAATTATGGGAGAAGATTCAACTATTATGCACTGGTTCCGATAGTGTGAACTTACATAGGGAGGAGGGAGAATAAGATGGGATCTCCTTGTAGCGGCATCGAGGCCTTACAATTTCATCTTGGGTATGGGATAGTTATTTACAGTAAAATCTCAAATTGAATATATTAACTACAATGTGTGGTGTGTCCGCATAGATGGCACCAAGTTCACCTTCCCCAGTGTGATGGGAGCCTTTGCAGCACATGATGGTCTTACTCGGATGAGGGTGAAACGGATTACTAATCAGTTTTCTAGAATTATCCTAAGTGTGGTTGATATGGAGAGTATGAGTTATCCTATATTGGTGGAACAATACGTGGATGCCCTCCTTGATGATGTTCTGGGTCTACCTCCGCATATAGAGGTGTACTTTTACATTGACTTGTACCCCGGGACGACACCGATATCTACACCATCATATCGGATGGCTCCTGTGAAGGTTCGGGAGCTGCAGGTATAACAAGAGGACTTATAGGAGAAGGGATTCATCTGGCCCAATGTTTCTCCTTGGGCAGACCTGATTATGTTCATCAAAAAGGCGGATTGGAGCTTGAGGTTTCGTTTTGACTATCGACACATGAACCAGGTAACCATGTTGAACAAGTACCCACTCTCGAGGATTGTCTACCTCTATGATCAGTTGAAGGGAGCACATTGGTTCTCGATTACAGACCTATTATATGGCTAGCACCATCTCTGATTACGATACAATGATCTATAGAAGATGGCTTTCAGATGTCGGTATGACCATTATGAATTCTGGTCATCCCATTCGGCATAACAAATGCTCCAACTATGACCATGGTACTCATGAATAGGATCATTTAGCCATATCATGATTAATTTGTGGTGGTATTCATTGATGACATTCTGATCTACTCAACTATTGAGGAAGAGAATGCCTATCATTTGAAGGTAGTACTGGACACACTCTGAGAGCACCCTCTTTATGGTATGCTCCCGAAGTTAGAGTTCTAGATTCGAGAGTTTCAAATTCTAGGACATGTCATCTCGGAGGCTAGAGTTGCAGTGGATCCAGCGATGAATGATGTAGTACTTGATTGGGAGCCACAAAGGAGTTTGATGGAGGTACAAAGTTTTCTTGGTTTGGCTGGATACTACTGGAGGTTTGTGCCAGATTTATGCAGAGTTGCAGTACCTTTATCAGCATTGATGAAGAAGGGGAACCCCTTCGTGTGGTCGAAGTGATGCCAAAGTTGCTTTCAAAAGTTGAGGTAGAGGCCGACTAGTGCCCCCATATTGAGGCTTCCGAAGGAGGTCGTAGAGTACGTAGTCTACTACAAAGAATTAGGGACCAGACTCAGATGTGTCTCGATGTAGGAGCGGGTGGTGATGACATATTGTTCTCAACAGCTGAGACAGCATGAGCAGAATTACGATAACCATGACATGGAGTTACTATTAGTGGTCTTCTCCATGAATATGTGGTGACATTACTTGATGGGTGAGCATTTTACAGTCTACTCGGATCACAAGAATCTCAGGTATATCTTCTTATAGAAGGACCTGAACATGAGACAAAGACATTGGCTTGAGTTCCTCCATGATAATGACATCGAGATAGTCTACACTCATGGGAAAGGTAACATTATAGCCGACACAGTTAGCCGGGGATCTAGAATATAGCTACTAGGCAAGGCGATATAGAAACTAACCACTAATTAGATATCATTTCTGGTTCGAGATTGAGATGTTTTTCTTTAGTCTTTTACAGTCACAGTCCCACATTTTTAGCAAGTTAGGTAGGTGTAGTGTGGGGACACTGACTGCGATGCTCGAAATGATCATATATCCACAGGACAAGCACCTGATGGATTTTCATAATATGGGGAGCATGTCATCCTTTTCAGATTATGTACCATGGAACTAGATTCACTTTAGGAGGATGGGTTGAGGGAGTTCTAGGGGTCCCATCTAGAGGTACATCTAGGAGTGGAGAAGATGTATCGGGACATCCGACGATAGAAGAGGGTGCTAGGAATTATGAAATAGTAGAAGAGTTTGTCTCTCGATGGATCACTTCTCAGAATGTGAAGGTGGATAATCAGGTACCAGTAGGCTTAGTACAGCAATTAGAAGTCCCGGAGTGGATATGGGATTGTTTATCCATTGACTTCGTGACACGAATTACACATACATCCAGGGCCCATTATTCTATTTGGGTGATTGTCGACCGACTCACCAAGTCGGCAGACATATTTCCAATCATAGAGCAGGGTTCAGTATAGAGTTTGGGATGCCTATATATCTAGGAGAACATGTGGTTACATGGAGTACCCTCGATAATTGTCTCTGATTGTGATAGGTGTTTCACTTCCCGGTTATTTAAGGGGTTTCAGGAGGCTTTCAAGATGTAGCTTCATTTGAGCACTGCCTACCACCCTTAGACAGATGGACAAACTGAGCGGACTGTTCAGACCCACGAGTACATGTTGCATGTTTTCATCCTCGACTTCGGTTGGAGCTAGGAGGATCAATTTCCTTTGGTGGAATTTTCATTAAACTTCATTAATCACTGCACCATGGGGATGAAACCTTTCGAGGCCATGTATGGGTGAAATTTCAGATCACCTTTGTGCTGGACTGACCCAGGGGTGTTAGTACTCGTGGGACCAGAGATGTTGTAGGCTACAACAGAGAAAGTGCTGGTCATCCCGGAGCGAATGAATACTAAACAGAGCAGGAATATGTCTTATGTTGATAGGAGACAGAGACCTCTACGGTTTGAGGATGGTTACCATGTCTTTCATTACGTATCCCATTGATGTGGTTTGCATAGATTTGGCTGGGGGTGGCATGTTATCTCCGAGGTTCATCGGACCCTTCTAGGTCCTCAGAAGAGTTGTAGAGGTGTCTTATCGCATATCTCTTCCCCCTCAGTTGCACTGGGTGCATGACGTCTTCCACGTATCCCAGCTGAGGAGATACGTGCAGGACCCTACCCATGTCATCGACTGCGGTAAGCTGGACATCGACTATGGGGTGACCTTTATGAATGTTCCAGTAGAGATTGAGGATCAAATGGAGTGGGTCCTTTGTGGACTTTTGATACCTCTAGTGTGCATTCACTGGCAGCATGAGAACCTCTTGGAGATAACATAGGAGCGAGAATATCAAATTCATGCTTACTATCCCCACTTGTTTTCAATGTTTTTGTAATGACGATTTTTCGGATATAAATCATTGAGGTGTGGATAATATAAAGACTCAGAAATTACATGTATTCTTTTTAATTATATTTGAATTTTATGAGTCTGTGAAGATTGAAAGGCGATTGATTACGAGGCCCAGTGTTCCCGAATAAATTTATGAACATTTTTTTAGGTACATTCAAAAAACATACGAGCGGGTTTTTATGACTTTTAAACCGGTGCTTGGAAATAAAATATGAGGGCACCGTTGAACTCACCGTGCCGATATTCTCTTAAGGAGACCTTCACCTCGACCGTAGTAGGTTGAGGGTGAAAGATAGACTGTGGTTTTTTCATATAAATGAAAATAAAATAAAATAAACATTTATTTTTATTCTATTAAAACCGCTCTACATGGGTTACGGAGATGGGGACCACCTGAACTAAATCCTCTATTTCGAATTAAAATGTGGGGACCACATGAACCCCTTTAATGATAGGTAAATATTTAACATCCTCCCATTATTTAATAATGCTAAATCCCCATTAATTTTTTGTATCCAACTAATATTTGATGAAATGTGTGAGAAAGTTTATTAGTTCCAACATAATTAATATTCTTAAGATAGATTATATTGCCACCTCTTTATTTTGTTTGGAAAAGGAGAATGAGGGAGCTTTTAGAGGATTACTCTTCTCCAAAAAAGAACACCACCCATCGAGGAAAGTTCTCCAATGAAGAACCACCAATATGAATTAGAGATTATCTGATGAAGGATCTTGGGATCAAAGGCTTGTGGTGGGCATGACGGACATCGACATCTTCAACATCATCCTCACGCCAACACCAATGAATGAACACTGTAGGGATTGTTGTTTTGATTTTTTTACCTTTAATTTTCTTGAAGACTCTACATAATTCAACAATGAATCATAGCCGCTTTCTAAAGCTCTAATGTGGATAATGTAGTCCAAGAGAACATGAACTGAACTCTCTACAATTCTTGTGATTATTTGTTGTGTTTTTCACGGCGAAGGTGACCATGTGACTGCATTGCCAGATGGAAGATAACAACAACCTTGTGCCGGAGAGGAGAGTGAAGGGAAGCTGATTCGCTGTCATCCACCGACGTAGGCGTGGAATGCGACCGTGCCATGCTGGGAGGAAGGCCGGCCATCCGGCCACCCACGGTGGACCGCGGCACTACGACCTTACCGCGGCCGCCCTCCCGCCCCACAGCGCCCTACCGCATCGCATACACCTGACCATCCATGGCTGCCCCACTGCTCCATTGGACTCCACAACTCTGTGTTCCATGAGGATGGACTTCCCAGTGCGGGTAGGGTCATCCTGCATGGGCCAGGAATGGTCGGTCCGACCGGGTCAGACCACACCCAGACCAGGTTCGACCCACTCAACACTTTGTGCCATAACATTGGCACCGGGCGTACGTTTGACGAACCATCAGTAGATCCAGAAACCATGGAGATAAATGGACATTGTGATATACCCCACTTGAGATTTGATGAATTTTGGGGTTCAGTCAGGTTGGATCGAGCATTAATCCAATCGGGCCCTGGATACTAAATGGCTAATAACGTACAGTTTGAGAATCTGATTGACGCCCCATCTTTTGTGTTGAGACCCCTAATATGTTGCGGTCCATTGGGATACTGTTTTCATTGGACATAGTTTCATTTGGAGTATCGACCAGTGGCATGAGGAGAGGACCCTCCCGTAGACAAGCAAGATCATTGTGGGGACCCTATAGCTGGTTATGATGATGTACTATGATGTTGTGTGGGTCTGACTACATACTGAAAATGTACTAGGATCATGTGTGGGTCTGATGATGTAATCACGATGTAATATGATCATGTCTGGGTATGAAGACGTACTGACGATGTACTAGGATCCTGTGTGGGTCTACCGACGTACTTAATTTGTACTAAAATCCTATGTGGGTCCGACGACGTACTGACGATGTACTAAGATCCTATGTGGGTATTACGATGTATTGATGATGTAATAGGATCATGTGAGGGTCTGAAAATGTAGTAGGATCCAGTGTGGGTCTGACGACGTACTAGGATCTTGTGTGGTTCTGACGATGTACTACGATCCTCTATGGGTCTGATGACGATTTTGGATCCTTTGTGGGTCTTCCTCTTGACAGAGTAAGATGAATTAGTAGATACATCTAATAATCTCTTCAATTGTACCTAAGTTATACCTAGTGTGAGATGAGTCCTTAACTTTTTGGTATTCTTTGGTGTGTAATACCTGTGTGGTACTTACATTCTTGGTGATACATTTGTGGTATTTTTCTGTGTGGCGTACCAGTGTGGTACTTACCGTCGTGGTGATACCACTATGGTATTCTTCTGTGTGGCGTAACTGGGTGGTTCTTGCCTTCATGGTGACACCGTTGTGGTATTATTATGTGTGGAATACCTTTTTGGTGCTTACCTTCATGGTAATAATTTTTTTGTGGAACAATTGTACTTTGAATATGGAGGTGGGCCTTGTGTTTCTTCATGAATGAGATGAGAAATATTTGATAACATATGTATATGTATTGTCATATACCTAAGTAGGGTTGTCACTAGTTTACATGCTTTTTGGATTACCGTTTGAGATTTTTGTTAGACCTTAAGGGTCTCGGGGTACCTACTGAGTATCATTATACTCACCCCTATATAGGCTTTGCCCGCACCTTTTTTTGTTTTGTGCCGACGACAGACAACGCTGATCGAGGCTGAGTGTACCAGGAAGGGATGGTGCATAGAGGTGGATCATACGGTGTGTCGGTACGCAGTGGAGACGGGTAGACGTGGAGTGCTGATTAGGCATTCTGTACCTCCCCTACATGTAGGAACCTTTGAGGATGACCCAACAACTGTATTTCTCTTTTCTTCAACTATATTGTATTTTTAGTTGTACTTGTATCTTTATTGTTGGGATTGTATTCTGCCCCCTCTTACATTCAGAAATCTTATTTATATACAGTTTACTTGTGTTCATATATTGATGTGTGATTGGTTGAGTTTTTTTATAGGATATAAAGACAACGTCTTCCCGGTTTTAGGGGATACGCCATTCGGTACTGGTCGCCAACCACTAGCCTATAAAAGTCGAACTTGGGGTTGTCATGACACGGGCCCTGGGGGATGAATTTTGATTGTCATAAACTAATTTCCTATAAGAATATGTCATGTAATTAGGCTATTAAAATGTTTGTTTTTATGTTTTGCCTCTTTTTAGATTTTATTTAAATTCAATGAAGTGAATAGTGTAAAAAATTTCGTAATTGATGTTTTATAAAAATAATAATTTATCATTTTATATAAAAAAGAAAAAATATTTGACAATCAAAAATCGAATATGATATGGTATACAAGTTAATTATTGGTCAAATAATGCGAAATTGACCCCATTTATGTTAAATTAATAGGTTCTTAACAATTAAAATTTTGTTACCACTTTTAATATTGAAGAGAACAATTAAGGGTAAAATGATGTGATAGTTTTAAAATAAACTCAACACTTATCTAATAACTCTTTTTTGGATAGGAATTAGATATATCATCATCTTATAATCTCTATATCTCAATTATAATCCACTAGGATTAAAAATATATATATTAATTCAATATTATTATACATTCGAAGGTTTCCCCTCCCCTATCATATAAGAAGGCACTCATTCATCTATATTACTCAAACATACAAAGCCTTTTAGTTCTTCCATGATCTGTTGAAAACTCTTCCCAAAATCCATCCCCATGTACTTGAATATTTATTCTGTTAAAAAACCATTCATAGAGGTGTTTATGTGTTCCTCAAAGGCGCTCAACAAAATAAAAGGTATGATATTAATGAAGTGTTCTATAGTGTTTCTTCTAAAACATACTCAAATCTCATAAAACCATGAGAAGATAAAAAGTATAGTATCCTAAATATACTGAGATTTAATTATGTTAATATCATCCAATAAATTCATACATAATTAAATAAAATTGTAAATTAATTAATCATTCGTCATTATGTGTGAATTTTCACCCCCACAATCAAATTTAGTTCATTTTCCATTACCATATATTGTGATTGGTTATAATGATGGAATTATTCTTTATATGTGATATACATAAAAAATTAATCATTATATGATAATAATATATCAATTACATTCCTACTTCAATTTTCATTAAAATGAAAAGTTTTTTTCTGCTTACATGTGAACTATCACCTCCACGAAGCGGTGTAACTCATTTTTATTCACTACATAAATGTAAAATATATATAAGAATACGTAAATGATTATGATAATTTTAATAATATCTTGATCATTTTTTAATGATAAAATTAAAATTACCTTATTTCATAATGATAATTAAAAATTGGAAATGTTACTCATGCATACGTATGACCTAGCTTCTCCATGATTATAATTTCGCTCTTTTTTCATCAACATGTTTAAAATTTTAAATTAATCAATATGAGTAACTTGTAAATGTGATGAATATTTAATGAATATTATTATGGATATTACGTACTTATGAACACATGGAATAATTACATAATACCATCTTCATTTTTGACTCAATAATCTATTATTGACCCAATGTCCATCATAACCTCAAATAATTAACTAACTGTTATAACATGGTCATAACTAATGTAATGGGAATAAAAAAATGTTTTTATGAAAGTAAAAATTAAGCTATTTTTATTATTTATGATGATAAAGAATTACCATGACAAGTTAGATTCAAGGTAAGGGAATTTTTGAACTCAATTTCTACTCAGTGGGTTTTATGCAAAATTTGAGAATTATATTATGGAATGATTATGTGTGGAAACACTATTTATTTATTTATTTTATAATATCCAGTTCCCTTTTTTTATATTCTATATCTACACATAATCACCCAATTGAAAATTTCTTATGTCATTTATATGAACTTTCTAAGGGAAATCTTAACTTAATCATTATTTATTGAGTTAAATATTCATATTATTGGTTTTAATTTTGCAAAAATATGTGTAATTGAAATATTATTGTTTAACAGTTAATATATTTTATATATTGAGTGTATCTAACTTGCTCACACATAATTATTTCATTGAATTTTCTTAATATAGTTATAAAATCATTATAGGAGACTTCATCTCTATCTCCATTCATTGAGGATAATTTTGATTTATATATTACCTTCACATAGATGGTGTAAAATCAATCCCATATACATTTAGTTTTAATAAATGTTTTTAAAATAAATATTTTTTTTGAATAATTTTACTAAATGTCCTATTGAATGATTATTTTTAACGTACATAGATGCAATAACCATTTTTGTGCCTCGAGAAATATTTCATATCTAGAAACCTCTACAAACCATAAAATTTTAAAAAGAAAAATTAAATATCATAACTACATATTTAGGTTTTAAAAATAGTTTTTATAATGGATTTGATTATTTCAATGTCTTGAAATTATTTCTTACGATTATAATGTGGAAATGTAATTTTTCCTTTATGCTTGTTCATGTATCTTGATTATGATAATTTTCATGGCCATTGCTTATGTATAAGGGTTGTTCCTTAATGAAACATTGGGGGTGAGCTCATGATATATCTCTAATTCATTGGGTAATGTGGAATAGGTAAACATTTAGTTATTTTCTAGGAGATTTTGGGAATATACTATGATGGGTATTACAAATATAACTGTGATGGTTACTCCATATATGGTTGTGAAATATAGAGTGTAAGTATGTTATGGATGCCACAAGATGGAATTATTATTTATGATTTGTATGATTTATTCAAAACCCTTTTGATTTCATGGGGTATATTAGTGATCTTATAATTTATGAGTGTAATGTATGATTTCATTGAATAGTATGTATATTTGGAATAATTATTTATATCATTATTTTATGACTCGTACTGAGATTTTTATACTCATTCCATGTTTTTGAAATGTTTTTCATAGGGTCTGATGATGTGTAAGAAAAAGGAAGAATTCAATAAGTTTTTTATCAAGAAAATAATTCTTGTTATTTTATTTAAGGAGATTTATTGTTGTGAAAAATTGTATAGAGTAGAAGTTTCTACATTGTAATATTTGAGATGTAATTTATGAATAATGGAATAATTATATAAAACACTAATCCTTGGAATATTCACAATGTGAATAAAATTAAACATATTATTAAATTTTAAGATTATGTAATTTTTAATGCAGGGGCCTCATAGATGGTATCGTAGGATGGTTTAGATAACTTTTAGAGGATAGAATTTTATTAAAGAATAAGTGATAGGTTTTATATTACCACAATGGTTATTATATTAGAAAGACTCATTGTTATATTATACAAATAAAATGAGTTTGATATAACATGAATAAGTATATGTAGTGTTTATCATCCTCATATGATAGTATATGATTATTTTATTGATATACTCATAGTAACATTATTTTTTTAGTGGATGGATCTAGTTGGGACCAATGTAAAAAATGGATGTGAAGGGAACAGTGGTGATATTATGAATAAAATACTTAATGAAATAAGAGGTACAATGAGAACTTATGTTTTTATTCTAAGCCAACTATACGGAGTCAAGATTGACCAATTAAACATTGATGATTTTTCAAAGGCATTATATGTATGAGAAACGAATCCCGATGGATGTTCAGGTAATAATGATAAAGTTATTTACATTAAATAGCCTATTTTTCAAGGATGTGGAAATAAACATCTAGGAAATTGTTTCAAATGGACAAGAATATATAATAGATGTGGAAACAATGGTCATAAAGCAATATCCTACCAAGGAAAAATGAAGTGTTAAAAGGGGTCCATTAAAGGGAATGACATTATTTCTATATAATCAATTAAATGATTCAAATGGGAGGAGTATGGTCATTATTTAAATATTTGTATGATGAATAATGTTCATGAATGGGATCTATAAGACCATAAAAATATATGTTTACTATTACCTCATGTTATTCCAATTGAATATGAGGAAAAAGAAATTTACAGATGAAAAGGTATTGATTATTTCTTTACTCATGTTTTAAAATTATTGAATCATAGAACATTTTTCTTTAATTTTATGTAGGACAGATCTATTAAAGAATACGATAGTTTAGGATCATGAGTAATGTTCATTGATCAATATGTCTGAATATTAGTAATTAAAGTGTTATTTTGGATCAAAATATGATGATATGTTTTTGGGTATTAATGATGGGATATCATTGGAATACTTATAGTATTTGTAATCCTTAGGTTTTTTATATAAAAATGATAATCATTAATTAATTATCTTTAATTGTGTAGAAATAATTATATGGTTCCTCTAGGGTTTATTTGATCCTTGAATTTGACGCAGTAAAGGGTTGTAGCATTATGTTATGTAAAATGAAAGGCATGAGATAAACATGATATTAAAATATGTTATGGTTATTTTGATAATTTTTTCTTCTGTTGGTAATGTAAATGAATTATAATATTTTTGAAAAAGAACATCTCGTAGACTGTGTAAAAAACCTCACATCGATCAAGGATATAAGAATCTAACCCACAATCAAAGTGTAATGGTCCATTATCACCTACCACAAGTATATTTGAATTCCTATGTTAATCTAAATTAGAATTTTTAGTCAAACTATTTTTATGTATTAATAATGAATAAATTTTGGTGACATATATTTTATCAAATGGATATCCCTAGTGTTGAAAAGTGATTTTCGGATTACGTTATAAAAGATATATTGGCATAAGTTAACTCTTTAAGAAACATTATATGATTAAGGTAAATAAAACAGAATTGGATTTTAACATTTTAATGGTTGAATTATATTTTATACAAATATTTTAATTTAATTTTTCAATAAAGAGAAATAGTTTTTTTATCAAATTGATTTACCTATCATGGAGAATATGTGAATATGTTAACTAATTTGATTATGATACATTAAGAGTGATTGATTTTATTTGGATATAAATGTTAAAATTTATCATGGAAGACTATGTTATCAAATTGTTCTAAGTTTTGGGTTCAAATCATAGTTGTATTATTTTGTGTAATTTTAAGGTCCTATGTTTTCTGAATTCTCTTTATTGAACACTGTTTAGTACATTTTAATTTAAGAGATTAATGGTAGTCCTTCTCCATATGAAGGATTATTATTTTGGTGGATTATATGATCTTCTAATAAACGTTCTAGTTTTACTTAATGTTTCAAGATAGGATGAATAGATTGTTAATATTTTGTGGATTAGGTAAATTTTTAGAAGAATATTTTAGTGCTTCTAGTTTTAACAATCCATCATGAAAATTAGTTTTTTAGATAAAATATGAATTTTCGGTAGAAATTTATTAATGTAAGAAAATATACATGTAATGTATGTATGTTTCCTATTTTTCATAGTTACGCTCATAAATTAATTCCTCAATATTATGGAAAGGACAGTAAAACAAAAAACATTACCCATTTTCTTTTAATACTGGGAAATAAAATAATATTTTACCCATCACATGTTTGTGGTATTCAAATTGATAACATTATCTTGATCTTGTTTTCTATCAATGTCCATCAGAAAAAGATGATTAACATTTCTTAAATAACAATTTTTTCATATGCGTTATCCTAATATGTGTTTTCTCGAGTGAAATTTATACTTCAATTTCATTTAATTAATGCAATAGTTTCATTAATTATGTTTACAATGTGTGATATTCAATGTAGTTACCGAGACCAATTTTAAAAATTCGAGGACACAATTTCCAAAATTGGGGAATGAGGTAACATCATGGGTAATTAAAGAATATGATATTATATTATCTATTAATATTTTTTATCTATATATTTATTTTAGTTTAAATGAGACACTATGTACGATAGCATACACAACATGTAATAATGGGTTTCACTAAAATCACATGCTACACAAAACACTGAGTGATAATGAAAAATAATAGAATAATAATAATATTGTTTTAAATGGGAATTATGTCCTAATTATTGTATGCAGGGGAATGATAATTAGTAACCATATAATTATTTTAAATATTTGATAATTATTTTTACATTTATTTAATAAATTTTAGATGCTCAAAATGAGAATGAATCCATTTTTATGCAAAAATACTTTAATTTTTAAAAAAATTCATATAATGCCTTTTAATGGAAACCCATTTATAAGTTTAATTGTATCACATTTATACGTTCTATTGGAAAAAAATAAATATCCTATTTTTTATTAGGACATTAAAATTTACTTGGGTTTATTTTTGGTACATTTATGACAAAATTCATTTTAATGAATAGTGAAAAATAATACATTTTAATTCAAATAGACATATTCATCAAATTCATTTATATACATATATTATATTTTTTATTGGTAAAAAAGTCTAATTGGAATTTTTTTTATTTAATCCAATTTTTTTCATTATATGTAATTTCACATTTTAATTTCATATAGACACATGCCAATCATAAAATAGTTTGTAAAAAACCCCTCTTTCCATTTTTGACAACGGAAATTAATAATAAATTATATAATGCAACATATATTTCCTGAATTTGGAAATCTGGATTGAATATTTGGAACCATAAGGTTAAATTTATTTACATAGGTACCTTTTATTTTTAAAGATTATGATTCTTAACATGAGTAATATAATTTATTTATCACAGTTAAATGGTTAATCCTTGAAATAAGGATAAAAATAAAATAATAATAAAAAATAACTTCAAAAAACATGTCCTAATCATATTTTAGGATTCTTAGGAAACCAATATTTTTCTGATCTTCTGGAATTTTGGAGCCACATGGGTGTTAAAATGACTTGATATAGAAAATAATTTACTGTAAAGGGAAATATTACATAAAAATATATCTTTTTACTAAAACAATTTTAATGTGAGGTTATCAATGTGATATCATAAAATTTAAATAGTGATTATAAAAATAAAAATATCCCCTAAAATATGGTAATTTAATTATAATTTTTATATATTATATAAATAGGTTTAAATATGACACAATGATGATGTAATGATTACTTCCTTAATAAAGGATTCAAATAAATGTTATTATAAATATTAAAATAAATATTACATGACCTTATTTATGTCATCTAAAAAGTTTTTAGACGATTATGACATGTTATTAGACTATTAAATGGGTTTTTAGATGTTTTCTCTCAATTTAGATTTTATTTAAAATCATTAATCTTAATACTGTAAAAATTCACACAATTGATGTTTTAAAAAATTACAATTTAATAAATTAAATAAAAAACCTAAATATATTTTCAAATAAAAATAAGATTATTATATGGTATACTAGTTTATTATGTGTAAAATTATGGGAAATTGACCCCATATAAGTAAAACTATTATCTTGAAACTAATTAATAAGTTGATTCCATTTTTAAAAATAAAATATATTAATTATGGGTAAACAGAAAAGATAGTATTGGAAAAAATCTATACATATTTAAATTTTTTTGGAAAAGTGGATTTAGAAATATAATCATATTATAATATCCATATATCAAATTTGTGCAACTTTTATTAAAAAAGTTAATTTAAATTAATTTAATATTTTAATACATTCCAAGGCTTCCTCTCCCCGCATATAAAAAGGTACCCATTCATCAATACTACTCATTCTTCCGAATAATTTTAGTTCGTCGATGAAATTTATGAAAATATTCCTATAATATAACCCCACCTTATTGATGCCATATTTTAGGAATAACACCCATCATATAGGTGCTAGGTGTCCTTCAAAAGAGATATACCAGAGAAGAGGTATCGTTTTCTTTAAGTGTTTCTATTTTGTTTCTTCTTACACATCCTAAAATATAATACAACCATAATGAGATAATGACTCTAGTATCCACAATAAAATGAGATACAAATCTGTTAATACCATTCTCTAAATCCATATCTACATTCATCAAATGGTAAACGAATTAATCTATTGGGCCTACGCATAAATTATCACCTCCACAAAGAGATTTAGTTTGTTTCACATTACCATCTATTGAAATTTTTTATAATGATTGCATTAATCATAATATGTGATAATCATGAAATATTAATCTTTATATTTTAATAATATATCAATTTAATTATTAGTTTCATGTTCATAAAAATGATAATGTCATTCGTGTGAACATGTGAATTATCATCTCCTCGAAGTGATGTGACAAATGTTTATTCATTATATAACTTGTATAATATATATAAGTATATATAAATTATTATGATGATTTTAATAATATAATGATCATTGTGGAAGGACAAAATTACAAATTACCCTATTTCTATAATGATCAATGAAAAATGGAAATGTTACTCATCCGTACGTACGACATACCATCTCCATTACTATAAAATTTTTCATTTCTCAATACCATGATTATATATTTAAATTAATCACTATGATTTATGTATAAAGGTTATGAATATTTCATGAAGACTATTCAGGTGATTATGTACTTTTGACCACATGGAATAGTTATATCGTACAATGTTCATTTTTTACTTAAGAACTGATTATCGATAAAACATCTGTCATTAACGCAAATAATTAAATAATTATTATAACAAGGTCATAAGTTATGTAATTAGGATAATAAAAATAAAAAAGGTTCCAAAAAATCATTACATAACCTCATTTTATTTTTTTGGAAGATAAATAAAGAACAAGACATGTCTGAATCAAGGTAAATAAGTTCTTAAACTCAATTTGCACTCATTGGGTTTTATGAGAAATTTGTTTATTATATTATGCGATGATTATGTCTAGAAACACTATTTATTTATTTAGTTTTTAATTTACATTTCCCTTAGTCTGGATATAAGTTTTCTACCCATAATCACCCCACTGATAAATTCTTATGTCATTTATAGGAACATTGAAAGGGTAATGTTAGCTCAATTTCTATTCATTTAGTTAAATATTCATATCATTGGTGTTTATTTACAAGAATATATGTGATTAACGTATGATTTTTGACACTAAATATCCACTTATATTTGGTGTATTTATATTTCAAACACATAAATATTTCACTGAATTACCCTTAATATAAATATACATTCTTTGTAACGGACTTCATTTTAATCCCTTTTCACTAGTACATATTTTGAATTATATAAGACCTTATTATATACGGTGTAAAAAATAACCCCTTAGAATATTATTTTCATTCAATGATTTCTAAAAGGAATATTTTTTATGAATATTATTACTAAATGACAAAATAAATTTGTATTTTTAACGTACACGGAGACAACATCCTTTCGTCCGCCCTGAGTATTATTCGATATCTAGATTCCTCTATTACTGATATTATTTTATGAAAGAAAATATGTATACCATAATGAGGTATCTTGGATTAAAAAATGGTTTTGCAAATGGATTTGATTATTTCAATATCCTGAAATGATATCTTAGGATTGTAATGTGGACATTTTATTTATTCCTTTAAGCTTGTTCAAGTGTTACGAATTTGATATGGTTCATGGGTAGTACTTATTTAAAAGGGTGGTTATGTGATTAAATGATAAAGGGTGAGCCTATAATATCTCTCTAATTTAGTGGGTAATGAAGAAGATGTAAACATTTTGGTTTTTCCTAGGATATTTAGTGATTATACTCTAATAGGTATTCCAAACCTAATCATGAAGGTTACCCCCTATGTGGATGTGAAAGATTATAATGTAATAATGTTATAGATTACACAAGTTACCTTTATGATTTATTATTTCTATGAGTTATTCATAAATCTTATTATTTCATGTGGTATGTGAAAGAGTTTATTTTAGTATGAGTTAAAATTGTGATTTGATTGACTTGTAATTATTCTTTGACTAATGATTTCATCCCTTATTTTATACCACATACTAAGATTCTTATGCTTGTACAATGTTTTTGAAATGATTTTCACACACTATAAGTAAGTGTTAGATAATGGAAGAATTCATGAAGAGTTTTATGATGAAAATAATTATTGTTGTTTAATTTATGGAGTTTTATTATTTTGAAAAAATATGATAGAGTCGGAGTGTCTAAATTGTAATATGTGAGATGTAATGTATTAATAATGGAATAATTCTATAAAAAAATAATCATAAAAAGATACTCAATGTTAATTAAATCAAATTCTTGATAAAACATCAAGATTATCTAATTCTTAAGTCCAGGGCCTTATATATGGTGACATAAGTTGGTTTAGATAAGTTTTAGAGGTGAGGGTGTAATTTAAGAACATGTCACATGATTTATAATAGGAAAATTGGTAGCATATTTGAAATATTCATACTTATTTTAGTTAAATTAAATGAGTATTATATAATGTGATTAATAATATATTATTTTTTTATCTTCATTATAAGAGAGTATATGATTATTTTATTTATATAATCACACAAACCCTTTATGGTTTTATTAAATGGCCATATTTAGTAGAAACCCAAGTGACAATGGATGGGAAGGAAACTATGATGGTTCTATGAATATGCAATAAAATGAAATAGGAGATACGATGATAACTCTTGGGCTTATTCTAAACCAACTATATGGAGTCCTGATTGACCACTTGAAAAATTGGAATTTATCTAAGGCATCGTATATTCACAAAATGAATACATATGGATATTTAGGTAATAATAATATGATTAGTATATTCAACAACATATTTTTAAAAGATGTGGAAACAAACACCTAGGAAATTCTTTAGAAGGGTCAGGAAGATGTTATTAATGTAGAAATGTTGGCCATAACACAATATCCTACTAAAAAAAGAATCCTTAGAAGAATATAATAAACAAAAAAATGTTATTTCTAAGTATTCAGTTGAATGTTTTAGAATTGTGAAGTATGGTCATAATGTAAATATTTTTTTGATGAAGAAGGATCAGGATTAGGATCAACAAGACCATACAGATATATGTTTACTAATACATATTATCATTCCAATTGAAGATGAGGAAACTAAACATGACATCTAAAATGTATGGATTATTTCTCCTCTCATGTTTTAAAATTAGTTAAACAAATGACATTATGCCTGATTTTGATTAATGTAATTAAGTATTAAAGGATAAGATAGATAATGATCATGAAGAATGATCACTGATTAAAATTTCTAAATTTTAGGAATTAAAGAGATAGGTTGGATCTATGGATGCTGATAGATTAAAATGTAAATTAATAATGGGATTACATTAGATGATGAATATAATTTTTAACCCTTTTGTTTGTCATAAAAAAATAGTAATTGAAGACGAATTATCTTTTCATTTCTGGAAATAGTTATATAGAACCTTTAGGGTTTATATGCTCCTTGAATTTGATGAAATTAAGGGTTGTTACATTTTGTGAATAAAAATGAATGGTATGAGATAAACATGAGATTAAAATATGTTATGTTTATCTTGATGATTTTATTTCATGTTGGAAACCTTATTAGAATTATACCATTTTTGAAAAAAGGAAAACATGCAGACTGTGTGAAAACCCGTCACATCGATCAAGGCTATAGGAATAGAACCCACAATAGGAGTGTGGTGGGCCTTTATCGCCTACCCCTGGCCTTTGTAAAGTCCCAAGTAACTCTGACTTATTCTTTTTAGTAAAATTAATTTTATGGATTAAGAATTAGTACATTTTGGAGACATATGATTTATCAAATCAATAACCTTAGTGTTGGAAAATGATTAGAGGATTACGTGATATATGATATTTTGGAGGACGTTCCCTATTTTAGGAACATTACATGAATATGATAAATAGAACCCTATTGGATTTTAACATTGTAGTTTTTGATTTATATTTTGGAAGAATCAATTATTTTATTTGTCGAATTTTGTGAATTATGTTATTTTAGGAAAATGATAAACCTATCATGGATAATGCGTTATTAGGATAATTATATTTTATTATTATACATTAAGAGTGTTCAATTTTATTTGGAGGTACGTGTAAAAATTTTTCTTCGAAGACTGTTATAAAATTCTTATGAGTTTTGGGTTTCAATCATAGATTAATTATATTGAATAAATTTAAGGACCTATATTTTCTGAATGTTCTAAATATAACATCAGGTTTTACTCTTGAATTTTAGAGATTAAAAGTTTTCCATCTCATTGTAAAGGATTATTCTTTTGGTGGATTATCGGATCATTTTCTAAACATTTTTATTTTGGTTAGTGTTTCATGATTTGTTGAATATATAATCAATATTTTTTTATTATATGATTTTATATAATTTGATTACAGTGCTTCATATGTGACCAATCCATCACGAAAACTCTTTATTTGGTTAAACTATTTGTTTATTTGGGAAATTAATATGTACTTTGGTTTATTTTTTCTATTTTTACGGTAAAATTATTTTTTAATAAATATTGAAAAATACTCCATTTTTATTCATAAATGAATTTCCAACTCATTTATTTATATAGATATATTATCTTTTCATTTGGGTTTAATGCGTAAATGGATAATTTTTTCATCATGTAATCCTTTTTTTTATTGGATGTAATTTCACATTTCAATTTTGCAAAAACCCATGCCAATCAATTTATAGTATTTATTTATAAAAAACCCCATTTCGGTTTTTGAAAATAGGAATTAATTTTAAATTAATTAATGCAACCTATTTGTTTTCAATTTTAAGAAATATTTAGAATATTTGGAATCATAAGGATAAAATTAGGTAAACATGTACCTTTTATTTTTTGAGATTATTAATAGTAACTTCATAAATTATTAATATTTTCAGTATTAAAGGGTAAATTAGGTAAATAAGGATATAAATAATATTATAATAATATAAATTTACCGTAACACGTGTTATAAAATTATTTAATGATTATTAGGTGACCAAAATATTTTAATGCTGATATTTTGGAATTTATGAGCCAATAGGTTGTGAAGATGATATATTATTTTAAATGTTTTAATTTAACAAGAAATATAACATAAACATGTATCTTTTAACTAAATGATTTTTGGGTGGGTTTTATAAGTGAAATATATTACTATAAATAGCAATTATAAAGAATGAAATATTTTCTACATCATGGAATTTTATTTATAATTTTCTAGAAATTAAAAAAATATTTTTAATTATGACAAAATGATGATGGAGTGATTTCTTAGTTAATAAAATATTCTATTAAATTATATTATAAATGTAAAAATAAGTATTATTTTAAATAACATACGTCATCCAGAAATTTTATAGATGAATATGAAATTTTATAACCCCATTAAATTTCTATTTGGAATTTATATATAATTTTATATTTTATTAATATTCATTAAAATTAATAGTTTAAATTTTTTTAAGATTGATGTCTTATTAAAATAATAATGAATTAAATTGTTTAAAAATTATGAAAATATTTTAAAACAAAAAATTTACTGTTATATTTTCTAAATGTTCATCAAGAGTCTAATTATTGTAAAGTGGATATATATAGGTTAAATTATTAGCCTCTTAAAATTAAAATGTTGTTACCCCTTTTAGAGTTAAAAGATAATAATTAATGGTAACCTGAAATGATATGGTTTAAAATAAACTAAATAGATGCCTACAAAATATTTTATGAGAGGATTTTGATCCATATTCATATTATATTCCCTATATATCATTTCCAATCCACTTTTATAAAAACAATTACATTTATTTAATATTTTGACACATTCCAAGCATTCCCCTCCCCTTTACTATAAAAAGGAACTATTTCCTCCCTATTAACCACATATTCTGTGCATTTTAGACCATAAATTAATAGTACAATACTCTTATTATAATACCTCTCAACATTCATCAAGTCCTAGTTTAGTAATAACTCCTATAATAGAGGTCATTATGTGTTCTTAATTGGTGATCAATTGAAGAAGAGCTATCGTTTTTTTTAAGTGTTTCTATTTTGTTTCTTCTAGTACATATTCAAATTTCATCCAACCATGATGAAATAATAATTAATGTAAAAAAATATACATTTATTTTATTATCTTAGTATTATCTCTTAACTCGATATCTACATCCATCAAATGGGAAAGTAATTAATCGTTCATGCGTACGTATAAATTAGCACCTCCACAAACCTATTTAGTTCTTTTTTCCAATTCCATCAATTAATATTGGATATAATGATGGAATTAATATTTATATTTTATATTAATGAAATAATATTATTTATAAGACAAAAATATATCAATAAAATTCTTACATTCATAATAATTAAAATTATAATGTCGTTTCTACGTACGTGTGTACTATCACCACCACAAAGTAGTGTGACTGATTATATTCATTATATCACTTGTATGGTATATATAAGTAAATTTAAATGATTATGATGATTTTAATAATATATTTATAATTATATAATGATATAATTATAATTACCTTATTTCCATAATGAGCAATAAAAAATGGAAATATTACTCATGCGTATGTACGACATATCGTCTCCCTGAGTATAAAATTGTTCATTTTTAATAACCATATTTAATGATTTAAATTATAAGATATGATTTATGTGAAAACTGAGGAATATATTATTAATAATATTTTAGTGATGGGGAACATATGTCCTCATGGACTAGTGACATCATACATTGTTCATTTTTGACTCAAGAACCGATTATCAGAAAAATATCTTGCATGAACACAAATAATTATCTAATTATTTGTACATGGTCAGAATTGATGTAATGGGAATAATATAAATGAGAAAGGTATTAGGAAATTACAAATTAACGAATTTTTGTTATTTAGGAAGATTTTTATTTAACAAAAAAAGTTAGACTCAAGGTAAGTTAATTTCTAAACTGAATCACCACTATTTGAGTTTTAAACAATCATTGATGGTTATATCATTGAATTTTTATGGGTGGAATGAATTTTTATTTATCTATGTTTTAATTTATACTTCCATTTTTTTCTGGATATACTATTATACACATAAAATCAACATTTGTAATTTAATACAACATTTATAAAAACATTATAGGGGAAATCATAACTCAATGTACATTCATGGAATTAAATATTCATATCTTTTGTATTGTTTTTTCTAGAACATTTATAATTTAACCCTTATTTTTTCACTGAATATCCAATTATATTGACTGTTTTTATATATGAAATTTATTAATAGGTTATTTATCTATCCTTAATCTAATGATATGATCTTTGTCAGGGACACCATCTAAATCTTTTTTCATTGAGGAATGTTTTGATATATATATATATATATATGAATTTTTTATATGGTGTAAAATCATTCCCTTTGACAATCAATTTCATTGAACTATTTCCAAGAGGAATATATTTTAATGAACAATTTTACTAAACGAGAAAATTATGTTTTATTTTTAATGAAAATGGTGACAATTACCGTTCCACCGCCATGAGAATAATTTGATATCTAGCTTCATCAACAAGACATAATGTTTTTAAAAACAGAATGTAAATACCATGTTTAGGAATTTTGGAATTTAAAATTCTTTTTAAAAGGGATTTTATTATATCAATATCCTGAAATGAAGTATTATAATTGTGATGTGGAAGTTTTATTTTTCCTTTTGGTTCAGGGGAACTTCTTATTTATACATGTGGTATCGTGAATGAATGTTTGTAGAGGAGCCCATGATATCACTCTAATACTTAGGCTAACAAGATGGAGGTGAAAATTTATATTTCTACTATGATTTTAATGGAATATGCATTGACGGGTATTCCATATGTAACCATGAAGGTTACACCCTATGTGTTTGTGAATGCTATATTGTTTGTATGTTATGGATGCCACAATATAAATTTATGATTTATGATTTCAATGATTTATTTATAAATCTTGCAATTTAATGTTGTTTGTTAAAGAGATTATGTTTGAAGAAGTCTAAAATTATGATTTCTTTTATTTGGATGTATTATCAAAAAAAATTCATTCAATATTTTAAATCACATATTGTTTTTTTATGTCTATCCCATGTTTTTGAAATGTTTCTCACAGGTTATATGGAAGGGTAAGAGAATGTTAGATTTATTGACTATTTTTATAAAGAAATAGAATTAGTTTTTATTTAAAATGTTTTATTATTATTTAAAAATTTATATATTAGAAGTGACTACTTTGTAATATTTTAGATATAATGTATTAATAATGGCCCAATTCTTTAAACATCTATACATGCAATGATCCTCAATGTTAATGAAAGTAAATTCATCACCAAATTTAATGATTATGTAATGTTCAAGGATGTGAGATTATATATAATTAACTATTAATATATTATTTTTCAACATTGGAGGAAAATGATGTTTGTTATTCCACAAATTATTGATTAACATTTTTCAATTTACTAGAATTCTCCCAACCCCTCTACAATAAAAAGGAACCCACCTATACCACTTAATCAAACTTATAATTCTATTTGGAAAATATTATCCATTACCAAATAGATCCAAAAAATTCCTCTACTCAAATGAGAAGCCTCAATTTGTGTACATATAAATCCTAAAAATCCATTTGGTAAAAACCAAAAGGAGTGAATATAAAAAGTGATAACATTATTCAACAATAAATTTATTATTCTTTCACTGTGATAAAATTAAATTATTTATAATAAATTATTATATAATAAAATAAGTATCATAAATATAATTAAAATTTGTTATTTCTAGGTTTTTACGTACACCAACACAAACTTCAATCAAATGGGTAATGAATTTACTAATCGACTATGCAAAATTTTACCAACTCACCTAATGATATAATTGGTCATTTCATATTCTACCTCTCAGGTTTTTGAGTTACGTTGAGAACTATATTTTTATATGATATTTATGAAATTTATTTTTTATGAATACATAATTAATTTTTATATAATTCCTACTTTCACGGCTTCCATTTTTCTAAAATATAATAACATCGTTTGTTGATCTGTGGACTTCCAAATCCATAAAGTTATATGATACATTAACACATTACATATAATGTATTAAGGATATTATTAATTTAAAATATCTGAAATATAAAAATATGATATTATTAAATGATTACCATTATAGAAATATAATGTAAAATATTATTTATTTCTCTATTTACACATGAAAAAAAGTTGTAATGTCGTTTGTTGACATGTGAACTACCACATCCATGATGTGATGTGATTTATTTTATATAATTAGATTTATATATAAATGTATATACTATTAGAGAACATATATTTATGACATATATATCATTCTATAATGATAAAATTTCTCATAGCTTCTTTTCATGAATATCATTGGAAAATGGAAATGTTACTCCTACATACATACGACCTAGAGTCTCTATGATTGTAATATTGGTTAATTTTTCATTACCATGTTTAAGGATTTGTTTTAAAAGAATAAATATTTTATAAAAATGAAAATTATTTCCAAATTAATATTCTATATATGTTTATATAATGAACCCTTTGACGATAGACACCCCATTAATGACATTTTTGACACATGAACCCAATTTGGAAAAAACATATTAAATTGAATTAATTAGTTATGTAGTGATATAAAACATTGTAATTAGATATAAAAAAGTAAAAATAAAATGGAAATGAATTAAAATATATTAAATAATTTATATAGGTTTATTATTCTAGAAGATAAAGACAGAAGTGACAAGTAGCACTATATGTAATGGATTCAGGTCACAATATTCATTCTTTGAGGCAAACTCCATTTTCTACGCATATCTATTTTAGGTGTTGTATCTACCACCGCTTTTGATATTCTAATCATGGTTTATTTTATTTTTATTTTATTTATTTTTTTACATTTATTTATCACATATAATGGGGTTTTTCATAAAAATGTTCAAAATGGTAAATGTTATCTTACAATCTCAATTTACATTGTAATATTTACTTTTCTCTTAAAACAATAACTTTCATTTAGTATCTATTATTTAAAAATTTAAATTATTTCTTATATCCATATTCATTTATAAATTATATAAATGATTCCTAAATAGTAGATTATATTTACATACAATGTTTAAAATAAATGTTATTTGATAAAATTTTAAAAAAATGATAAATCTTTATTTTTTATTCAATAAAGATATTTTATGGTAAGTATATTTATTTATTAATTAAATATATTATTTTATATTTGAAGAATTATTTTTATTGGTTGACATGTGATGAGGCCCGATTATTGGTAGCCATTAGATATTTTATAGTTTGATGGGATATACCAATATACCCAAATAAGAGTAATTTAAATTTTCTTCATAATTGGTATTGGTTATGTAGTTGTTCATATTCCAAAGACATGAAATCCACTACTAATTTATTTCATTCATTTGAAATTTATTTCAGTTTTCATCCAGCTGATTTATAATATGACCAAATCTATAGATACATTTAATTTTAGGCCTATTTATTGAATTACATGTGTTTTTAGTAATTTACCATGATACATTGATTAATTTTCATTGATTCATGATATCTTCTATTGTAAATTACTATTATTGAGCATTTTAGATCACCCTTATTTTTTTCGTTTCAATAGTTTATAAATAATTTATCCTTGAATTTTTTTGGAGGATGAAATTTATTATAATTTGTTATGTATTTTGATTTATTTTCATTTCTCAATGTAAAATTTGTATCATATGTGTCTTTGGTTTCAAAAACCACTAAACATTTTGATTATTTTGGATTAAAATATTGTATATATTCCCATCTAATAATGTAATGTGCATGCTCCGAAAGTATAGGGGTTGGCCTTATATAGAAGGGATCAGAGAAACATTAGTTGAAACCATGGATTCAAGATTTTCGCAGTATATATTATTTAATAAAATCCAATGATCAATGTTGAGGATAATTATACAAGAACATACCAATGAAACCGGGTTTATGATTTTGAGATTAAATATAAAAAAATTTAATTTATGTTAATTATCTCACTATTTTTGGGATGATGAATAATTTTTTATTGTTTAATAATATTATATAATGGATAGAAATATTCTAAAATGTAACCTCCAATGAAGATGGGTATCAATACTCATGGATAATGCAGTTATTGGCCAGCTGATAAATATGATATTGATGGTGTTGGAACTAATCCAGTTATGATCAGATTCAGGAATAATAATCACATTATGATAAATAACAATTCTCATATATAGAAACCTATAACATAATTAGATTATATGATTTTGGTTAACATAATGTGATAGAAACCCCATAATTTAGAAGGACTACTGATATAATGTATGTTGTGAAATTGATAAAATCATTGGATAATATAGTTAATGTATTGGGATGTGGTGAAAAGGAAAACATTAAACATAAAATGTATTATATAAATGGGGATTTTGAGAAATGGTGGTCATTGAACTAGATTATTAGAGTTAAAGATGAAATATAACTCATGGAATGGTAAATTTTTAAGGAAAAATTCCTTGAAAAATATATATTTTGTTAGATGAAAAATGAGATGAAAATAATATTCTATAGTTTAAAAATATATTCTATATAATGTGCCATGGAGTATAGATCTACATTTTCAGATGTTATTATCGTATGTTATGAATTTTATATTCCAAATAGAATGAAAAACTAACCATTAAATTGAAGTACATAAGATAAGTATCAGAAGGGTGATTGTGTCTAATGATTTTTCATCAAAAGAATAATTTTTTTATGTGTAATAAAATTAATGAAGAATTATTAGGATATTACATATTCATGGGAAGATAATATATGAAGAGGATAGTAGAGGAAAAGTTTGATAAGGGGAATAAGTAAAAAAAGGATTTTCCCATAGGTGATAATTATGAAAGGAATCACCCCAGTAAATGGTTGAAGGGAAAGTGAATTTTTCAAAATTGTTGAGATAAGGTTGACCATTCATAAGAATGAAATGTTAATAATAAAAATGATTATATTTTTTTTATAAATGGATTAATATAGGAAATTATGTAAATTAATTCCCAATTAATCAATGGATGAAACCTCATAAGAAACTAAGGGGTTATGTCCAATCGTAGGATCTTGATATTGAAAGAAGATTGATTTATTTTTTCCAAAATTTATACCCATAAGAAATATTTTACATGTATTTTATTTATTATATACGACTTATATGTATTATTCAATTTGTAAAGATAATACTATAGTATTTTTTCATCAATGATTTAATGGATTGTGTTGATTAGTACAGATAACTATGAAAATAAATTTAAAAAAAATCAATATTTTTGAAAGCACGTGGTTGAGGAAAATATAATCCTTTATATGGTACAAATTTTATATGTAATGATATTTTCACAAATATATAATTCATATGAATAATATAAAATGGTAACTAATAACTACTGTGTAAATGATTATTATATGGGGAATCATAATCTTTTAAAATGTTTAAACATTTATAAAATTGTTTAATTTGATCATTATATAGGGTTCTAGTGGATAATTTATTACATAACCTTATAATGCATATTGTAGAAAAGGATGAAGTATTAATAGTTCAATTAATAATCAATATATGGTTTTATGTTTATATAAAAAACTTGTTTCTTACATTATTTGAGAGGGAAATAATTTCTAGACTCGAGGAAAAGGGTCTTTAAAATAAAACGGTGTCCTAATATCTTCATTTTTAGGATATAAATGTCCTTTATTCACCTCTATGGTTTATGGTTTTGTGTTCAAAATCATTATCATGAACATGTTTTCTGTCACTATCTATCAGAACGTGATAATTTGATTTTTCTTCCATATATATATTTTCACTAATGTTCTCCCATTCTGTGGCCTTGTTTTGTATTGACCAGCACATTTTCATTTCTCTATTATTTAGAATATGTGTTATTAACACTATTTATGATGTGGTTTTCAAAAAAAATAGTATTTTAAAATATCAAACAATCTACTATGATGATAATGTTTAAATTGTGAGGATGCAATTTAATAATAGAGGGAAAAATTTTACACCCTATTACATTAGAAATTTTTAATTATAATTTTTTTATATCATGATATTTAGGGAACATGATATTTTTCATACTCTACACACAACATTGAGTTAGCTTGTATTACATAAAAGACTGAGTTTTCCATCCTTTCCATGGTTCACCTATTTTAAACCTAAATTTTGAACTTCTAAAAAATATATTTGTCAAAATAAAAAAAATTCAAAATACGGAATTTAAAAACTAGTCATGGTTAATTTGCGTTATTTTATTAAGATGATAAACTTTTTGATGAATGTTAAAAAATATTTTTTTAGAATAAAATTATGTTTTATATTAAATAAATATTAATGATAAATTATATTTTATATTTATTTTATATTCTAAATAGATAAATAATAAATATAATAATATTAATTGGTTCATTGGGATAATTTTTTATTTAATTTCTATATAAAACATAATGAATGATTCATCATTTCCACATTAAAAACCCTATAGCATGCCTGGTCTGTTGGATTCTCATTAAACTTATATTTTCCACTTATATGAATTGAATTTCAAAAAATGAACATTTACAATTGTAATTATTATAAAATTTATAATCTTATAATATAAATATAATTTTTGAAAAAACATTTTAGTGAATGAAATTCAAAATGATTACAATGTCTATGGACAAATGATGCTTCAAATGGGACTAAACCATTATCTTAAGGGAAAATTGACATAAAAAAGTTTATAGAAACAATTATTTTTCCATATTTGGAAAATATATTCCCATGTTTCATATTTGAAGTGTTAGTGGGACACATTTTCTAGAATATGGACAATATTATAGGTTAGGTAATCAAAAAGATAAAAAATATATCTCCCATTCTTTTAATTCCTATAATGATTTAGAGTATATAATATTCTATGAAGTTTTAGTTATTAAAATTACTCTGAAAAGTAAATGAGTATTTCTTTTCATGATACTTTATCATAATTTATAGAGTTGATATGATTAATCTAAACATTAACGAAAAACCAGAAAAATTATTATGTATAAAATAAGTAAAAAATGATCCAAAATAGATTAAATTTAATGATAATTTATTGAAATATTGTCTTCTATTATTCATTTAGTTGAATATTTCTTGATAAAATCCTATGAAATTAATAGATTTTAATTCCATATTTTTATCATTTTTTATGAATTAATGACAAATAAGTAATTAAAAGATATAATTAAATATTATTTTAAAATTAAAGATATTATAATAAATGAATTAAAATTCAATCATTCAACATTCTTCTATGTGATTTTAAATGTTAATGAATATTAAATATTTCTCAAAAATAGATACATTTATGTTTTATATTAATCACATTGAATTATAGAATGTAAAAAACACTTTCACAGTTTGGGTAAATGTAGTGTTTTTTCACGTTATATAGGCTTGTTTTATAATTAATACGTAATATATATGGGGTTTATATTTTATAAATTAGAACAAATATTTAATATTTAGTGGATCTATATATTCTACTAAACTAAAATTTAATTCATTAATAATTTTTAAATTAAATTAGATAGAAAAATAGTTAATTTAATAAAAACAAAAATATTAAAAATGGTAAAATTTTTAATATATAGAACAAAATTTTAAAAAATGCACTTTTTCCTGATGGAGGTTTGGCTCGACCATACTTTCTCATTACTTAATTACTTGTCACTTTTATTTTATTTATTTTTGGATGCATAGAATTTTTTTATTCAAATATAATATTACTAAAATAATATCCTCAATATACTAAGATGATATTATATTAAGGGTTCAACCCAGAACAAAACACAATTCAATAAAATATATAATGAATTTATTGGTCGATTGTAAGTTGGACTACCACCTTATGTAATAATATAACATGGTTCTATATTACCAAGATTAATGGATGTAATTGTTATTGAAACTCCATATCCATATGAAATATATGATATTTATGATTTCTTCACACTCTAGTAATTTTTTTCTAAAATATTCAGTTAGGCCTTCCATTTTGTGTAAATATGAAGTCATCCTTTTATGATGTGTGTAAAAACGCATATTTAATGTGATGTGACATGTTCACACATTAAATTAAATATATTAATGAATATATTAATTAAAAAGAAGTGTAATAAATAAAAAATATATTATATTAAATAAATAATTATCTTCATGAAATTATAATAAATCATTTTCATTGTTCCAATTTTTATACATTAAAAAGAGTGATATGGTCATATGTGGATGTGCGGACTACTTCCTCCTCAACGTGATGACACTAATTTTACATCACAATAATTTTATATATTAGTGAATATGATTAAATTTAATTTTTTCTAATATAAATATAATTATGGAAATTTAAATGCAATAAACCTTCTTTTCAAAAATATCTTTGAAATATGGGACTATTTCTCATGCATGTATATAGCCTACTGTCTTCATGAATATAAAATTGGTTCATTTTTCATAACAATAATTCATTATGGGTTTTATAAGAATAATTTATTTATGAATATGATATTTATTTCACGATTATTATTATATATATGTTAATATAATGAACCCTTGGACCATAGTCGACCTGCTAATGTCGTTTTGGTCACATGAACCAAATCTGTCAAAACACACGGCGTAAACAAAATAATTTAAGCAGTTATATAAAATAATTATAATAATTTAATTAAATGTAATAATAAAGAATAAATTTAATATAATTAAATATAATAACTATGTTATATTTGTTATTTTGGATGTTAATGATTGAGGTGACAAGTCAGGCTCAATGTATATGATTCTTGGCCAACATTTCATTCATTGTGGCATATGTGATTTTCACCACTTACATATTTTGAGATGTGTATCTAATAAATATTTTGATATATTATATCATGAATCATTTAAAATTCATGATATATAATTTTTAACATTTAATTATCTCATTAAATGGGTTATAACTAGAAAATTTCAAAACATGTAAATGTTATCTTACAGTCTTATTTTTTTTGGATTTCCTTCATTATTCTAAAATAAAAATATTCATAGAATATTTGTTCAGTGTAAATCATACTAATTTATTATATAAATTTTATTTTATATTCTATATGATTATTTCCAAAACCATATAACATATTTACATATGTTTTTTACATTGATAATTATTTTATTATCTTTGAAAATATTGATAAATCTATATTTTTTATTAAATATAGGGGACCACCCAAACCCCTTTAATGATAGGTTAATCTTGATGTTCCGCCCATTATTTAATTTAGCCAACTCCCCATTCAATTTTTGGAGCCAACTAACATTTAATGAAATGTGTCATCAATTTTATTTGTGCCAACATAATAAATCTTATTATGTAAAAATATATTGGCACTTCAATATTTTTGTGGGAAAAGGACAAGGGGAGAGCTTTTTGAGGATTATGCTACTCCAACAAGGAGCACCTCTCAAGGAAGAAAGTCATCCAACAAAGAACCACATTCATCGAAGAGCGATTATCCGACGAACCTGCCTTGGATAGGAGGCGTGTGGTGGGCACCATGAACATCGACATCTTAGACTTCTTCCTCATGCCAACAGCAATGAATGACCAAGGTTGGGATTGTTTTTTTGATTTTTCCCCATTCGCATTCTTGATGACTCTTGTAAATCAAGAAGGAATCAAAGCCGCTTGATACCACCCTAACGAAAAGACTACGGGCCAAGAGAACATGGCCCGACCACTCCACAATTCTTGTGATTATTTATTGTGTTCTACATGATGAAGGAGACAACGCGACTACACCAACTAATGGAAGAGAACCACGACCTTGTGCTATAATGGAGAGGGAAGGTCGGCTGGTTCACTACCGACCGCTGGCAAAGGCGTGGCGTACGACCGTGCCTTGCGGAGCGAATGACTGGCCATCAAACCAGCCACGACAAACCACCACACCCGCAACGAGTATGTTTATGTAATATGATCATAGTACATCATCAGTATGTTATAAGACACACATAGGACGGCCTCCCCGTCGCTCTACTGTCGCCCCTCCGCACCGCGGCGCCCCGTCGCTCCGAGGACCACCCACCGCACCGCAGCCGCCCTGCGGCACCATGGCACGCCGCCACTCTATGGCCCTCCTGCACCGTGGGCCTCACAGGATGGGCCACCCACTACAGTCCGAGCCTGACCCATTGGGCTGGGTCATTTCGACCAGGTGGACCGGACCCGGACCCGTTTCGATTCACTCTACACTATTGGCCATAACATTCTCAGTGGTCATTTGTTTGATGAACCATCTACGGCACCAAAAGCCATGGGGCTAAATTGACATTTTGGTATACCCCACACGTGATTTGGATAAAGATGGGATACGGTCGGGTTGGAACGAGAACGAATCCAATTGGGTCCTAGGGACTAAAATTCTAATAACATACAGATCAGACGTCTTATTGACACATAATATGTTGCGTTGATACCCCTAATACATGGTTGTACATTGGTATACTATCTTGTTGGAATTATTGGTAATTGATGTATCGACCCGTGTCTTGAGGATTTGACCCTCACGGAGATAAGTGATATTAGTACGGGAACCCTGTAGCTGGCTATGACAATGTACTAGGATCATGTGTGTGTCTGACGACGTACTATCAATGTACCAGGATCCTGTGTCTGTCTGATGATGTACTAATGCTTTACTAGGATACTGTGTGGTTATGAAGATGTACTGACTATGTACAAGGATATTTTGTGGGTCTGACAATGTACTGATGATGTACTATGAGCTTGTGTTGTTCTGACGACGTAATGACTATGTACTAGGATCCTATGTTTTTCTGATGATGTACTGACAATGTACTTGGATCCTGTGTGGGTCTGATAATGTACTAGGATCATGTGTGGGTCTGATGAGGAACTAGGTTCCTGTGTGGGTCTGACGATGTAACACGATCCTCTATGGGTCTGATTCTGATTTAGGATCTTTCGTTGGTCTACCTCTTAATAGATTAAGATGAATTAGTAGTTACATATAATCATCTCTACTTTTGTACCTATGTTATACCTTGTGTGATCTAATTATTTACCTTTATGGTATTCTTCTGTGTGGCGTACTTGTGTGGTACTTACCTTCGTGGTGATACCTTTTTGGTATTCTTTTGTGAGGCATACATGTGTCGTACATACCTTCATGGTGATACTGTTGTTTTATTCTTCTGTGTGGTGTACCTATGTGTTGCTTAACTTCATGGTGATACCTTTGTTGTATTCTTCAATGTGGTGTAGCTGTGTGGTAGTTACCTTCTTGGTATTCTTTCCTTCTTGGAACTATTCTAAATTGGATAAGGATTTGGGCCTTCTATTTCCTCATGAATGAGATGGATAATATTTGATAACATATGTATATGTATGGGAATATAACTATTTAAGGTTGTCACTGGTTTACATGCTTTGGGGTTTATCCTTTGTGGATTTGTGAGTCATTAATGGTCTTGGGGTCCCTAATAAGTATCGTTATACTCACACCTGCACGGGCTTCGTCTTCACCTTTTGTGTTTGGTGCAGACAACAGACATTGTTGATTGAGGTTGAGGGTACCAGGACTGGACGGTGCACGGAGGTGGACCATACGGCGTGTCGGTGCGCAAAATAGACGGTCAGACATGGATTATTAAGGAGGCAATTTGTACCCTCCCTTCTGGTAGGAACCTCTAAAGATGACATAGTAGCTATCTTTCCCTTTCATTAGTTGTATTGTATTTCCAGTTGTACATGTACCTTTACTGTTGGGCTTGTATTCCGAACCCTCTTACATTCAGCACTCTTATTGTTATACAGTTTACTTGGGTTCATATCTTTATGTGTGCTTGGTTTTGTGTGTTTACTGGATATAAAATCAATGCCATCCAGATTTTAGGGGATACACCTTTTGGAGCTAGTCGCCTGCCCCTGGCCAATGGATGGTGGTATTGGGCTTGTCACGCTACGAGCCCCGAGGGAGGGGTCATGAAAAATTGGTATTAGAGGTGTCGGTTATACCGTAGAACATTAGAATCAACTCATTTTAATGGCTATAGTGTTAGGTGTAGTGAGTGCGATTATCAGTTTAGGGATCAAGTGTTGGTGTGGCGACCAACGTATCCATACACCAAGAACCTGACTTCTAATTTCTAACTCAGTGCACAAAAACACTGATTAAGTGTGTGTTTCAAAAAAATTTCTTTGTGAACACTTTGAGTCAGCTCACAAGATATAACCTATTGACCATGGTGCACTTGTTTCTTTTTAAGATACCTCCACATAGAATGCTAGCTAGGGTTCTGGATATTGTATGCATAGATAGCATTTTGAGCGATCAGTCCTCGGTGTAGGGCACTCTTTCAGTAGAGGCACTAGAGGAGGCAACATTGGTACCATTACCCGTTGGGCCACTGAGTCCACCATTCTCAACTACAGAGGGTGCACGCCACTTGAGCATGTTTCATGAGTTCCAGCGCTAGAGGCCACCCAGTTTTGGGGGACAGTCAGACCCACAGGCGGCTGAAGATTGGCTGTAGGCCGTGGTGAGAGTCATTTTACTAGTATGGACACAAGATGATCTCATGGTGATCCATGCCGCCATACTTATACAGGAACTAGTAGGTAGATGGTAGAGTATAATGCTCCCGGTACATGAGGAGGTTATGCTTCTCTGGGAAGACATTTAGTGCCCGTTTCGGGCAGAGTTTGTCCTAGGAACTCTAAAATAATTTCTCATACAATAGATTCTTCATCAGAAGTAAGGCAGCATGACTGTGGTTCAGTATTCATTGAGGTTCAATGACCTCTCACGCTACTCCAATGATATGGTATGGGACCCATTCATCAAGGCCTGGACGTTCGAGCATGGACCTAGGTGAGTTATCTGGGCTTCGATGATCTCACTCAGCATCCTGACTTAGGTGGGGGTGCTAGACAGTTCCCTCTAAGTGGAGAGTTTTCTTGCTGAGCAGTCATCAATAGCGATACCCACCACCAGTCGTCACGTAGGAGAGTGTTATGTAGATGGAATTATATAGATTCCATAGAGGTTCAAGAGTACCATGCATATATGTGGAAGAACGCATGATTCATTACTGGTTGTGTGGTGTACCAGAGAAAAAGACAGTCATGGGAGGAACAAGGAGTGTTTCACATGCGGTGGTGGGTAGGGTCCCATGGCTCGTGACTGTCCGACTCATCGTATGGATGATCATCATATGGTCGAGGAACCACCTAGGTAGAGATAGAGGTTCGACCGAGGAGGTCCACATAGAGCAGATGGATGTGGTAGAGGAGCTGGCCATGCAGCTGGCGGTGGGAGACGATTCGAGATGTTACCGTCACCACCATCAGGTGGCCCACCCAGACCAAAGGGAGAAAGTGGACATGGGCGAGCTCAACTCTAGACAGTTGAGGCCTACAACCTTGGTGCTCCATAGTTGATACATGGTATGATCTGTGTCTACTCCACTTTAGCTGCAGTGCTTATTAACAGAGGTGTCGGTCATTCTTTTACTGCCACTGCCCTCGTTCGGTGCTCGGATATTCCAACAGAGCGGATGGCTCGATCCTTATGGCTAGATACTATTATGGGAGCAGATTCAACTATTATGCACTGGTTCCGATAGTGTGAACTTACATAGGGAGGAGAGAGAATAATATGGGATCTCCTTGTAGCGGCATCGAGGCCTTACAATTTCATCTTGGGTATGGGCTAGTTATTTACAGTAAAATCTCAAATTGAATATATTAACTACAATGTGTGGTGTGTCCGCATAGATGGGACCAGGTTCACCTTCCCCAGTGTGATGGGTGCCTTTGCAACACATGATGGTCTTACTCGGATGAGAGTGAAACGAATCACTAATCAGTTTTCTAGACTTATCCTACATGTGGTTGATGTGGAGAGTATGAGTTATCCTATATTGGTGGAACAATACATGGATGCTCTCCTTGATGATGTTCTGGGTCTACCTCTGTATAGAGAGTTGTACTTTTACATCGACTTGTACCCCGGGACGACACTGATATCTACACCATCATATCGGATGGCTCCTGTGAAGGTTCGGGAGCTGCGGGTATAACAAGAGGACTTATAGGGGAAGGGATTCATCTGGCCCAATGTTTCTCCTTGGGTAGACCTTATTATGTTCATCAAAAAGGTGGATTGGAGCTTGAGGTTTCGTTTTGACTATCGACACATGAACCAGGTAACCATGTTGAACAAATACCCACTCTCGAAGATTATCTACCTCTATGATCAGTTGAAAGGAGCACATTAGTTCTCGATTACAGACCTATTATATGGCTAACACCATCTCTGATTACGATACAATGATATATAGAATATGACTTTCAGATGTCGGTATGACCATTATGAATTTTGGTCATGCCATTCGGCATAACCAATGCTCCAACTGTGACCATGGTACTCATGAATAGGATCATTTAGCCATATCATGATTAATTTGTGGTGGTATTCATTGATGACATTCTGATCTACTCAACTATTGAGGAAGAGAATGCCTATCATTTGAAGGTAGTACTGGACACACTCCGAGAGCACCCTCTTTATGGTATGCTCCCGAAGTTAGAGTTCTAGATTCGAGAGGTTCAAATTCAAGGACATGTCATCTCAGAGGCTAGAGTTGCAGTGGATCCAGCGATAAATGAGGCAGTACTAGATTGGGAGCCACATAGGAGTGTGATGGAGGTACAAAGTTTTCTTGGTTTGGCTGGATACTACTGGAGGATTGTTCCAGATTTATGCAGAGTTTCAGTACCTTTATCAGCATTGATGAAGAAGGGGCACCCCTTCGTGTGGTCGAAGTGATGCCAACGTTGCATTCAAGAGCTGAGTTAGAGGCCGACTAGTGCCCCCATATTGAGGCTTCTGAAGGAGGTCGTAGAGTACGTAGTCTACTACAAGGTATTAGGGACCAGACTCGGATGTGTCTCGATGTTGGAGCGGGTGGTGATGACATATTTTTCTCAACAGCCGAGATAGCATGACCAGAATTACGATAACCATGACATGGAGTTACTATTAGTGGTCTTCTACATGAATATGTGGTGACATTACTTTATGGGTGAGAATTTTACAGTCTACTTGGATCACAAGAATCTCAGCTATATCTTCTTATAGAAGGACCTGAACATTAGACAAAGACTTTGGCTTGAGTTCCTCCATGATAATGACATCGAGATAGTCTACACTCATGGGAAAGGTAACATTATAGCCAACACAGTTAGTCGGGGATCTAGAATATAGCTACAAGGCAAGGCGATATAGAAACTAACCACTTTTTAGATATCCTTTGTGGTTCGAGATTGAGATGTTTTTCTTCAGTCTTTTACAGTCACACTCCCACATTTTTAGCAAGTTAGGTAGGTGCAGTGTGGGGACACTGACAGCGAGGCTCGAAATGCTCAGATATCCACAGGACAAGCACCTGATGGATTTTCATAATATGGGGAGCATGTCATCCTTTTCAGATTATGTACCATGGAACTAGTTTCACTTTAGGAGGATGGGTTGAGGGAGTTCTAGGGGTCCCCTATAGAGGTACATCTAGGAGTGGAGAAGATGTATCGGGACATCCGACGACAGAAGTGGGTGCTAGGAATGATGAAATAATAGAAGAGTTTGTCTCTTGATGGATCACTTCTCAGTATGTGAAGGTGGATAATCAGGTACCAGTAGGCATAATTCAGAAATTAGAAGTCCCAGAGTGGATATGGGATTGTTTATCCATTGACTTCGTGACATGAATTCCATATACATCCAGGGCCCATTATTCTATCTGGGTGATTGTCGACCGACTCACCAAGTCGACAGACATATTTCTGATTAGAGGGCTCGGTTCAGTATAGAGTTTGGGATGCCTATATATCTAGGAGAATATGTGGTTACATGGAGTACCCTCGACAATTGTCTCTGATTGTGATAGGTGTTTCACTTCCCGGTTATTTAATGGGTTTCAGGAGGCTTTCAAGATGCAGCTTCATTTGAACACTGCCTACCACCCTTAGACGGATGGACAAACTGAGCGGACTGTTCAGACCCAAGAGTACATGTTGAATGTTTGCATCCTCAACTTCGGTTGGAGATAGGAGGATCAATTTCCTTTGGTGTAATTTTCATTCAACTTCATTAATCACTGCACCATTGGGATGAATCCTTTCGAGGCCATGTAAGGGTGAAATTTCAGATCACCTTTGTGCGGGACTGACCCAGGGGTGTTAGCACTCGTGGGACCAGAGATGTTGTAGGCTACAACAGAGAAAGTGCTGGTCATCCCGGAGCGGATGAATACTAAACAGAGCAGGAAGATGTCTTATGTTGATAGGAGACAGAGTCCTCTACGGTTTGAGGATTGTTACCATGTCTTTCATTAGGTATCCCATTGATGTGGTTTGCAGAGATTTGGCTGGGGGTGGCATGTTATCTCTGAGGTTCATCGGACCCTTCTAGGTCCTCAGCAGAGTTGTAGAGGTGTCATATCGCATAGCTCTTCCCCCTCAGTTGCATTGGGTGCATGACGTCTTCCACGTATCCCAGCTGAGGAGATACGTGCAGGACCCTACCGATGTCATTGACCACGGTAAGCTGGACATCGACTATGGGGTGACCTTTACAAATGTTCTAGTAGAGAATGAGGATCAAATGGAGTGGGTCCTTTTTGGACTTTTGATACCTCTAGTGTGCATTCACTGGCATCATGAGAACATCTAGGAGAGAACATAGGAGCGGGAATCTCAAATTCATGCTTAGTATCCCCACTTGTTTTCCATGTTTTTGTAATGACGATTTTTCGGACGTAAATCATTGAGGTGTGGATAATATAAAGACTCATAAATTCCATGTAATATTTTTAATTATATGTGAATTTTATGAGTCTGTGAAGATTGAAAGGTGATTGGTTACGAGGCCCAGTGTTCCCGAATAAATTTCTGAACATTTTTTCAGGTACATTCAAAAAACATACGAGCGGGTTTTTATCACTTTTAAACCGGTGCTTGGAATTAAAATATGAGGGCACCATTTTACTCACCGTGCCGATATTCTCTTAAGGAGACCTTCACCTCGACCGTAGTAGGTTGAGGGTGAAAGATAGACTGTGGTATTTTTGTAGAAATGAAAATAAAATAAAATAAACATTTATTTTGATTCTATTAAAACCGCTCTACATGGGTTAAGGATATGGGGACCACCTTAACTAAAACCTGTATTTTGAATTAAAATGTGGGGTCCACATGAACCCCTTTAATGCTAGGTAAATCTTTAACTTCCTCCCATTATTTAATAATGCTAAATCCCCATTAATTTTTTGTATCCAACTAATATTTGATGAAATGTGTGAGAAATTTTATTAGTTCCAACATAATTAATATTCTTAAGATAAATTATATTCCCACCTCATTATTTTGGTGGGAAAAGGAGAATGGGGGAGCTTTTAGAGGATTACTCTTCTCCAAAATAGAACACCTCCCATCGAGGAATGTTCTCCAATGAAGAACCACCTCTATGAAAGAGAGATTATCTGATGAAGGAGCCTGGGATCAAAGGCTTGTGGTGGGCACGACGGACATCGACATCTTCAACATCTTCCTCACGCCAACACCAATGAACAAACACTGTAGGGATTGTTGTTTTGATTTTTTTACCTTTTCTGTTCTTAAAGACTCTACATAATTCAACAATGAATCATAGCCGCTTGCTACAGCTCTAATGTGAAGAATGTAGTCCAAGAGAACATGAAATGAACTCTCTAAAATTCTTGTGATTATTTGTTGTGTTTTTCGCGGTGAAGGTGACCATGTGACTGCATTTCCAGATGGAAGAGAACCACAACCTTGTGCCGGAGAGGATAGTTAATGGAAGCCGATTCGCTGTCATCCACCGACGAAGGTGTGGAATGAGACTGTGCCATGCTGGGAGGAAGGTTGGCCATCTGTCCACCCACGGTGGACCGTGGCACTACGACCTTACTGCGGCCGCCCTGCCGCCCCACAGCGCCCTACCGCATCGCAGACACCTCACCATCCATGCCCGCCCCACCGCTCCATTGGACTCCGCAACTCTCTGGTCCATGAGGATGGACTTCCCAGTGCGGGTAGGGTCATCCTGCATGGGTCAGGAACGGTCAGTCTGACCGGGTCAGACCACACCCCGACCAGGTTCGACCCACTCAACACTTTGTTCCATAACATTGGCACCGGGCGTCCGTTTGACGAACCATCAGTAGCTCCAGAAACCATGGAGAGAAATGGACCTTGTGATATACCCCACTTTAGATTTGAATACTTTTGTGGTTCAGTCAGGTTGGATCGAGCATGAATCTAATCGGGCCCTCGATACTAAATGGCTAATAACGTACAGTTCGAGAATCTGATTGACGCCCCGTCTTTTGTGTTGAGACCCCTAATATGTTGCGGTCCATTGGGATAATGTTTTCATGGGACATAGTGGCATTTGGAGTATTGACAAGTGGCATGAGGAGATGACCCTCCCGTAGACAAGCGAGATCATTGTGGGGACCCTATAGCTGGTTGTGATGATGTACTATGATGTTGTGTGGGTCTGACTACGTACTGAAAATGTACTAGGATCATGTGTGGGTCTGACGATGTAATCACGATGTAATATGATCATGTCTGGGTATGAAGACGTACTGACAATGTACTAGGATCCTGTGTGTGTCTTGCGACGTACTTAATTTGTACTAAAATCCTATGTGGGTCCGACGATGTACTGACGATGTACTAAGATCCTATGTGGGTCTTAACACGTATTGATGATGTAATAGGATCATGTGAGAGTCTGAAAATGTAGTAGGATCCGGTGTGGGTCTGACGACGTACTAGGATCTTATGTGGTTCTGACGATGTACTACGATCCTCTATGGGTCTGATGATGATTTAGGATCCATTGTGGGTCTTCCTCTTGATAGAGTAAGATGAATTAGTAGTTACATCTAATAATCTCTTCAATTGTACCAAAGTTATACCTAGTGTGAGATGAGTCTTTAACTTTTTGGTATTCTTTTGTGTTGAATACCTGTGTGGTACTTACATTCTTGGTGATAAATTTGTGGTATTTTTCTATGTGGCGTACCAGTGTGGTACTTACCTTCGTTGTGATACCATTATGGTATTCTTCTGTGTGGTGTAACTGGGTGGTTCTTGCCTTCATGGTCATACCGTTGTGGTATTATTATGTGTGGAATACCTTTTTGGTGCTTACCTTCACGGTAATAATTTCATTGTGGAACAATTGTACTTTGAATATGGAGGTGGGCCTTGTGTTTCTTCATGAATGAGATGAGAATTATTTGATAACATATGTATATGTATTGGCATATACCTAAGTAGGGTTGTCACTAGTTTACAAGCTTTTTGGATTACCGTTTGAGAATTTTGTGAGACCTTAAGGGTCTCGGGGTACCTACTGAGTATCATTATACTCACCCCTATATAGGCTTTTCCCGCACCTTTTTGTGTTTGGTGCCGATGACAGACAACGCTGATCGAGGCTGATTGTACCAGGAAGGGATGGTGCATAGAGGTGGACCATATGGTGTGTCGGTACGCAGAGGAGACAGGTAGACGTGGAGTGCTGAGTAGCCGTTCTGTACATCCCCTACAGGTAGGATCCTTTGAGGATAACCCAACAACTGTATTTCTCTTTTCTTCAACTATATTGTATTTTTAGTTGTACTTGTATCTTTACTGTTGGGATTGTATTCTGCCCCCTCTTACATTCATCCATCTTATTTCTATACAGTTTACTTGTGTTCATATATTGATGTGTGATTGGTTGAGTTTGTTTATAGGATATAAAGACAAAGCCTTCCCGGTTTTAGGGGTTACACCATTCGGTACTGGTCCCCAACCACTAGCCTATAGAAGTCGAGCTTGGGGTTGTCATGACACGGGCCATGGGGGACGAATTTTGATTGTCATAAACGAATTTCCTATAGGAATATGTCATGTAATTAGGTTATTAAAAAGTTTGTTTTATTTTTTTTCTGTTTTTAGATTTTATTTAAATTCAATGAAGTGAATAGTGTAAAATTTTTCGTAATTGATGTTTTATAAAAATAATAATTTATCATTTTATATAAAAAAGAAAAAATATTTTACAATCAAAAATCGAATATGATATGGTATACAAGTTAATTATTGGTCATATAATGCGAAATTGACCCCATTTATGTTAAATTAATAGGTTCTTAACAATTAAAGTTTTGTTACCACTTTTAATATTGAAGAGAACAATTAAGGGTAAAATGACGTGATAGTTTTAAAATAAACTCAACACCTATCTAATAACTATTTTTTGGATAGGAATTAGATATATCATCATCTTATAATCTCTATATCTCAATTATAATCCACTAGGATTAAAAAATATATATTAATTCAATATTATTATACATTCCAAGGTTTCCTCTCCCCTCTCATATAAGAACGGACTCATTCATCTATATTACTCAAACTTACAAAGCCTTTTAGTTCTTCCATGATCTGTTGAAATCTCTTCCCAAAATCCATCCCCATGTAGTTGAATATTTATTCTGTTAAAAAACCATTCATAGAGGTGTTTATGTGTTCCTCAAAGACGATCAACAAAATAAAAGGTATGATATTAATTAAGTGTTCTATAGTGTTTCTTCTAAAACATACTAAAATATCATAAAACCATGAGAAGATAAAAAGTATAGTATCCTAAATATACTGATATTTAATTATGTTAATATCATCCAATAAATCAATACCTAATTACATCAAATTGTAAATTAATTAATCATTCGTTTATATGTGTGAATTATTACCCCCATAATCAAATTTAGTTCATTTCCCATTACCATATATTGTGATTGGTTATAATGATGGAATTATTCTTTATATGTGATATACATAAAAAAATTAATCATTATATGATAATAATATATCAATTACATTCCTACTTCAATGTTCATTAAAATGAAAAGGTTTTTTTGCATACATGTGAACTATCACCTCCACGAAGCGGTGTAACTCATTTTTATTCACTATATAAATGTAAAATATATATAAGAATACGTAAATGATTATGATAATTTTAATAATATCATGATCATTTCTTTAATGATAAAATTAAAGTTACCTTATTTCATAATGATCATTAAAAATTGGAAATGTTACTCATGCATACGTATGACCTAGCTTCTCCATGATTATAATATCGCTCATTTTTCATCAACGTGTTTAAAATTTTAAATTAATTAA
Source organism: Viscum album (assembly GCA_963277665.1). Taxonomy (NCBI): domain Eukaryota; kingdom Viridiplantae; phylum Streptophyta; class Magnoliopsida; order Santalales; family Viscaceae; genus Viscum; species Viscum album. Next base: position 1,184,321,775 of record OY728159.1, read on the forward strand.
TATGAGTTACTTGTAAATGTGATGAATATTTAATGAATATTATTATGGGTATTACGTACTTATGAACACATGGAATAATTACATAATACCATCTTCCTTTTTGACTCAATAATGGATTATTGACCCAATGTCCATCATAACCTCAAATAATTAACTAACTGTTATAACATGGTCATAACTGATGTAATGGGAATAAAAAAATGTTTTTATGAAAGAAAAAATTAACCTATTTTTATTATTTATGATGATAAAGAATTAACATGACAAGTTGGATTCAAGGTAAGGGAATTTTTGAACTCAATTTCTACTCAGTGGGTTTTATGAAAAATTTGAGAATTATATTATGGAATGATTATGTGTGGAAACACTATTTATTTATTTATTTTATAATATCCAGTTCCCTTTTTTTTATATTATATTTCTACACATAATCACCCAATTGAAAACTTCTTATGTCATTTATATGAACTTTGTAAGGGAAATCTTAACTTAATCATTTTTTATTGAGTTAAATATTTATATTATTGGTTTTAATTTTACAAAAATATGTGTAATTGAAATATTATTGTTTAACAGTTAATACATTTTATATATTGAGTGTATCTAACTTTCTCACACATAATTATTTCATTGAATGTTTCTTAATATAGTTATAAAATCATTATAGGGGACTTCATCTCAATCTCCATTCATTGAGGATAATTTTGATTTATATATTACCTTCACATAGATGGTGTAAAATCAATCCCATATACATTTAGTTTTAATAAATGTTTTTAAAATCAATATTTGTTTTTGAATAATTTTACTAAATGTCTTATTGAATGATTATTTTTAACGTACATGGATGCAATAACCATTTTTGTTCCTCGAACAATATTTCTAATCTAGAAACCTCTACAAACCATAAAATTTTAAAAAGAAAAAGTAAATATCATAACTAGATATTTAGGTTTTAAAAATAGTTTTTATAATGGATTTGATTATTTCAATGTCTTGAAATTTTTTCTTACGATTATAATGTGGAAATGTAATTTTTCTTTTATGCTTGTTCATGTATCCTGATTATGATAATGTTCATGGCCATTGCTTATGTATAAGGGTTGTTCCTTGATAAAACATTGGGGGTGAGCTCATGATATATCTCTAATTCACTGGGTAATGTGGAATAGGTAAACATTTAGTTATTTTCTAGGAGATTTTGGGAATATACTATGATGGGTATTCCAAATATATCTATGATGGTTACTCCATATATGGTTGTGAAATATAGAGTGTAAGAATGTTATGGATGCCACAAGATTGAATTATTATTTATGATTTGTATGATTTATTCAAAACCCTTTTGATTTCATGGGGTATATTAGTGATCTTATAATATATGAGTGTAATGTATGATTTCATTGAATAGTATGTATATTTGGAATAATGATTTATATCATTATTTTATGACTCGTACAGAGATTTTTATACTCATTCCATGTTTTTGTAATGTTTTTCACAGGGTTTGAGGATGTGTAAGAAAAAGGAAGAATTCAATAAGTTTTTTATCAATAAAATAATTCTTTTTGTTTTATTTAAGGAGATTTATTGTTGTGAAAAATTGTATAGAGTATAAGTTTCTACATTGTAATATTTGAGAAATAATGTATGAATAATGGCATAATTATATAAAACACTAATCCTTAGAAGATTCACAATGTGAATAAAATTAAACATAATATTAAATTTTAAGATTATGTAATTTTTAATGCGGGGGCCTCATAGATGGTATCGTAGGATGGTTTAGATAACTTTTAGAGGATAGAATGTTATTAAAGAATAAGTGATAGGTTTTATATTACCACAATGGTTATTATATTAGAAAGACTCATTGTTATATTATACTAATAAAATGAGTTTGATATAACATGAATAAGTATATGTAGTGTTTATCATCCTCATATGATAGTATACGAGGATTTTATTGATATACTCATAGTAACATTATTTTTTTAGTGGATGCATCTAGTTGGGACCAAAGTAAAAAATGGATGTGAAGGGAACTGTGGTGATATTATGAATAAAATACTGAATAAAATAAGAGGTACAATGACAACTTATGTTTTTATTCTAATCCAACTATATGGAGTCAAGATTGACCAATTAAACATTGATGATTTTTCAAAGGCATTATATGTATGAGAAATGAATCCTGATGGATGTTCAGGTAATAATGATAATGTTATTTATATTAAATAGCCTATTTTTTAAGGATGTGGAAATAAACAACTAGGAAATTGTTTCAAATGGACAATAATATATAATAGATGTGGAAACAATGGTCATAAAGCAATATCCTACCAAGGCAAAATGAAGTGTTAAAAGGGGTCCATTAAAGGGAATGGCATTATTTCTATATAATCAATTAAATGTTTCAAATGGGAGGAGTATAGTCATTATTTAAATATTTGTATGATGAATAAGGTTCAAGAATGGGATCTATAATACCATACAAATATATGTTTACTAATACCTCATGTTATTCCAATTGAATATGAGGAAACATAAATTTACAGATGAACGGTATTGATTATTTCTTTACTCATGTTTTAAAATTATTGAATCATAGAACATTTTTCTTGAATTTTATGTAGGACAGATCTATTAAAGAATAAGATTTTTTAGGATCATGAGTAATGTTCATTGATGAATATGTCTGAATATTAGTAATTAAAGTGTTATTTTGGATCAAAATATGATGATATGTTTTTGGGTATTAATGATGGGATAACATTGGAATACATATAGTATTTGTAATCCTTAGGTTTTTTATATAAAAATGATAATTATCGATTAATTATCTTTTATTATGTGGAAATAATTAAATGGATCCTATAGGGTTTATTTGATCCTTGAATTTGATGCAGTAAAGGGTTGTAGCATTATGAGATGTAAAATGAAAGGCATGAGATAAACATGATATTAAAATATGTTATGGTTATTTTGATAATTTTTTCTTCTGTTGGTAATGTTAATGAATTATAATATTTTTGGAAAAGAACATCTCGTAGACTGTGTAAAAAACCTCACATCGATCAAGGATATAAGAATATAACCCACAATCAAAGTGTAATGGTCCATTATCACCTACCACAAGTATATTTGAATTCCTATGTTAATCTAAATTATAATTTTTAGTCAAAATATTTTTATGTATTAATAATGAATAAATTTTAGTGACATATATTTTATCAAATGGATATCCCTAGTGTTGAAAATTGATTTTCGGATTACGTTATAAAAGATATATTGGTATATGTTAACTCTTTATGAAACATTATATGATTAAGGTAAATAAAACACAATTGGATTTTAACATTTTAATGGTTGAATTATATTTTATACAACTATTTTAATTTAATTTTTCAATAAAGGGGAATATTTTTTTATCAAATTGATTTACCTATCATGGAGAATATGTGAATATGTTAATTAATTTGATTATGAGACATTAAGAGTGATTGATTTTATTTGGAGATAAATGTTAAAATTTATCTTGGAAGACTATGTTATCAAATTGTTCTATGTTTTGGGTTCAAATCATAGTTGTATTATTTTGTGTAATTTTAAGGTCCTATGTTTTCTGAATTCTCTTTATTGAACATCGTTTAGTACATTTGAATTTTAGAGATTAATGGTATTCCTTCTCCATATAAAGGATTATTATTTTGGTGGATTATATGATCTTCTACTAAAAGTTCTAGTTTTTCTTAATGTTTCAACATAGGATGAATAGATCGTTAATATTTTGTGGATTAGGTAATTTTTTAGAAGAATATTTTAGTGATTTTGGTTTTTCCAATCCATCATGAAAATTAATTTTTTAGATAAAATATGCATTTGTGGTATAAATTTATTAATGTAAGAAAATATACATGTAAAGTCTGTATGTTTCCAATTTTTCATAGTTACGCTCGTAAATTAATTCCTCAATATTATGGAAAGGACAGTAAAACAAAAAACATTACCCTTTTTTTTAATATTGGGAAATCAATTACTATTTGACCCATCACATGTTTGTGGTATTCAAATTGATAACATTATCTTGATCATGTTTTCTATCAATGTCCATCAGAAAAAGATGATTAACATTTCTTAAATAACCATTTTTTCATATGCGTTATCCTAATATGTGTTTTATCGAGTGACCTTTATACATGAATTTCATTTAATTAATGCAATAGTTTCATTAATTATGTTTACAATGTGTGATATTCAATGTCGTTACCGAGACCAATTTTAAAAATTCAAGGACACAATTTCCAATAGTGGGGAATGATGTAACATCATGGGTAATTAAAGAATATGATATTATATTATCTATTAATATTTTTTATCTATATATTGATTTTAGTTTAAATGAGACACTATGTATGATAGCATAAAAAACATGTAATAATGGGTTTCACTGAAATCACATCCTACACAAAACACTGAGTGATAATGAAAAATAATACAATAATAATATTATTTTTTTAAATGGGAATTAAGTCCTAATTATTGTATGCAGGGGAATGATAATTAGTAACCATATAATTATTTTAAATATTTGATAATTGTTTTTACATTTATTTAATAAATTTTAGATGCTCAAAATGAGAATGAATCCATTTTTATGCAAAAATACTTTAATTTTTAAAAAATATCATATAATGCCTTTTAATGGAAACCCATTTATAAGTATAATTTTATCACACTTATACGTTATATTGGAAAAAAATAAACATCCTATTTTTTATTAGGACATTAAAATTTACTTGGGTTTATTTTTGGTACATTTATGACAAAATTCATTTTAATGAATAGTGAAAAATAATACATTTTAATTCAAATAGACATATTCATCAAATTCATTTATATAGATATATTATATTTTTTATTTGTAAAAAAGTCTAATTGGAATTTTTTTTATTATTTAATACAATTTTTTTCATTATATGTAATTTCATATTTTAATTTCATAAAAACACATGCCAATCATCAAATAGTTTGTAAAAACCCCTCTTTCTATTTTTGACAACGAAAATTAATAATAAATTATATAATGCAACATATATTTCCCGAATTCGGAAATCTGGATTGAATATTTGGAAACATAAGGTTAAATTTATTTACATAGGTACCTTTTATTTTTGGAGATTATGATTCTTCACATAAGTAATATAATTTATTTTTCACGGTTAAATGGTTAATCCGTGAAATAAGGAAAAAAATAAAATAATAATAATTAATAACTTCAAAAAACATGTCCTAATCATGTTTTAGGATTCTTAGGAAACCAATATTTTTCTGATCTTCTGGAATTTTGGAGCCACATGGGTGTTAAAATGACTTGATATAGAAAATAATTTACTGTAAAGGGAAATATTACATAAAAATATATCTTTTTACTAAAATAATTTTAATGTGAGGTTATAAAAGTGATATCATAAAATTTAAATAGTAATTATAAAAATACAAATATCCCCAAAAATATGGTAATTTAATTATAATTATTAGATATTATATAAATAGGTTTAAATATGACACAATGATGATGTAATGGTTACTTCCTTAATTAAGAATTCAAATAAATGTTATTATAAAAATTAAAATAAATTTTACATGACCTTATTTATGTCATCTAAAAAGTTTTTAGATGATTATGACGTGTTGTTAGACTATTAAATGGGTTTTTAGATGTTTTCTCTCAATTTAGATTTTATTTAAAATCATTAATCTGAATTGTGTAAAAATTCACAAAATTGATGTTTTAAAAAATTACAATTTAATAAATTAAATAAAAATCCTAAATATATTTTCAAATAAAAATAAGATTATTATATGGTATAATAGTTGATTATGTGTAAAATTATGGGAAATTGACCCCATATAAGTAAAACTATTATCTTGATACTAATTAATAATTTGATTCCATTTTAAAATTAAAAGACATTAATTATGGGTAAACAGAAAAGATAGTTTTGGAAAAAATCTATACATATTTAAAAATTATTGGATGAGTGTATTTATAAATATAATCATATTATAATATCCATATATCAAATTTATGCAAATTTTATTAAAAAAATTAATTTAAATTAATTTTATATTTTAATGCATTCCAAGGCTTCCTCTCCCCTCATATAAAGAGGTACCCATTCATCAATACTACTCATTCTTCCGAATAATTTTAGTTCATCCATGATATTTATGAAACTATTCCTATAATATAACCCCACCTAATTGATTCCATATTTTAGGAATAACACCCATCATATAGGTGCTAGGTGTCCTTCAAAGGAGATCTACCAGAGAAGAGGTATCGTTTTCTTTAAGTGTTTCTATTTTGTTTCTTCTTACACATCCTAAAATATAATACAACCATAATGAGATACTGACTCTAGTATCCACAATAAAATGAGATACTAATCTGTTAATACCATTCTCTAAATCCATATGTACTTTCATCAAATGGTAAACGAATTAATCTATTGGGCCTACGCAAAAATTATCACCTCCACAAAGAGATTTAGTTTGTTTCACATTACCATCTATTGAAATTTTTTATAATGATTGAATTAATAATAATATGTGATAATCACGAAATATTAATCTTTATATGTTAATAATATATCAATTTAATTATTAGTTTCATGTTCATAAAAATGATAATGTCATTCGTGAGAACTTGTGAATTATCATCTCCTCGAAGTGATGTGAAAAATGTTTATTCATTATATAACTTGTATAATATATATAAGTATATATAAATTATTATGATGATTTTAATTATATAATGATCATTGTGGAAGGAAAAAATTACAATTACCCTATTTCCATAATGATCAATGAAAAATGGAAATGTTACTCATCCGTACGTACGACATACCATCTCCATTACTATACCATTTTTCATTTCTCAATACCATGATTATATATTTAAATTAATCACTATGATTTATGTATAAAAGTGATGAATATTTCATGAATACTATTCAGGTGATTATGTACTTTTGACCACATGGAAGAGTTATAACGTACAATGTAAATTTTTTTACTTAAGTACCGATTATCGATAAAACATCTATCATTAACGCAACTAATTAAATAATTATTATAACAAGGTCATAAGTTATGTAATTAGGATAATAAAAATAAAAAAGGTTCCAAAAAATCATTACATAACCTCATTATATTTTTTTGGAAGATAAATAAAGAACAAGATATGTCTGAATCAATATAAATAAATTCTTAAACTCAATTTGCACTCATTGGGTTTTATGAGAAATTTGTTTATTATATTATGCCATGATTATGTCTAGAAACACTATTTATTTATTTAATTTTTAATTTACATTTCCCTTAGTCTGGATATACGTTTTCTACCCATAATCACCCCACTGATAAATTCTTATGTCATTTACAAGAACTTTGAAAGGGTAATTCTAGCTCAATCTATATTCATTTAATTAAATATTCATATCATTGGTGTTAATTTACAAGAATATATGTGATTAACGTATGATTTTTGACACTAAATATCCACTTATATTTGGTGTATTTATATTTCAAACACAAAAATATTTCATTGAATTACCCTTAATATAAATATACATTCTTTGTAACAGACTTCATCTTAATCTCTTTTCACTAGTGCATATTTTGAATTATATAAGACCTTATTATATACGGTGTAAAAATAATCCCTTAGAATATTATTTTCATTCAATGATTTCCAAAAGGAATATTTTTATGAATATTTTTACTAAATGAAAAAATAAATTTTTATTTTTAACATACACGGAGACAACATCCTTTCGTCTGCCCCGAGTATTATTCGATATCTAGATTCCTCTATTACCGATATGATTTTATGAAAGAAAATATGTATACCATAATGAGGTATCTTGGATTAAAAAATGGTTTTGCGAATGGATTTGATTATTTCAATATCCTGAAATGATATCTTATGATGGTAATGTGGACATTTTATTTATTCCTTTAAGCATGTTCAAGTGTTACGAATTTGATATGGTTCATGGGTAGTACTTATTTAAAAGGGTGGTTCTGTGATTAAAATATAAAGGGTGAGCCTATAATATCTCTCTAATTTAGTGGGTAATGAATAAGATGTAAACATTTTGGTTTTTCCTACGATATTTAGTGATTATACTCTAATAGGTATTCCAAACCTAATCATGAAGGTTTCCCCCTATGTGGATGTGAAATATTATAATGTAATAATGTTATAGATTCCACAAGTTACCTTTATGATTTATTAGTTATATGAGTTATTCATAAATCTTATTATTTCATGTGGTATGTGAAAGAGTTTATTGTAGTATGAGTTAAAATTGTGATTTGATTGACTTGTAATTATTCATCGACTAATGATTTCATCCCTTATTTTATACCACATACTAAGATTATTATGATTGTACAATGTTTTTGAAATGATTCTCACACACTATAAGTAAGTGTTAGATAATGGAAGAATTCATGAAGAGTTTTATGATGAAAATAATTATTGTTGTTTAATTTATGGAGTTTTATTATTTTGAAAAAATATGATAGAGTCGGGGTGTCTAAATTGTAATAGGTGAGATGTAATGTATTAATAATGGAATAATTCTATAAAAAACTAATCATAAAAAGATCCTCAAAGTTAATTAAATAAAATTCTTGATAAAACATCAATATTATCTAATTCTTAAGGCCTTGGCCTTATATATGGTGATATAAGTTGGTTTAGATAAGTTTTAGAGGTGAGGGTGTAATTTAAGCACATGTGAAATGCTTTATAATAGGAAAATTAGTAGCATATTGGAAATATTCATACTTATTTTAGTTAAATTAAATGAGTATTATATAATGTGATTAATTATATATTATTTTTTTATCTTCCTTATAAGAGAGTATATGATTATTTTATTTATATACTCACACAAACCCTTTATGGTTTTATTAAATGGCCAGATTTAGTAGAAACCCAAGTGACAATGGATGGGAAGGAAACTATGATGGTTCTATGAATATGCAATAAAATGAAATAGGAGATACGATGATAAATCTTGGGCTTATTCTAAACGAACTATATGGAGTCATGATTGACCACTTGAAAAATGAGAATTTATCTAAGGCATCGTATATTCATAAAATGAATACATATGGATATTTAGGTAATAATAATATGATTAGTATACTCAACAACATATTTTTAAAATATGTGGAAACAAACACCTAGGAAATTCTTTAGAAGGGCCAGGAAGATGTTATTAATGTAGAAATGATGGCCATAACACAATATCCTACAAAAGAAAAAAGAATCCTTAGAGAAATATAATAAACCAAAATATGTTATTTCTAAGTATTCAGTTGAATGTTTTAGAAGTGTGAAGTATGGTCATAATGTAAATATTTTTTTGATGAAGAAGGATCATGATTAGGATCAATAAGACCATACAAATATATGTTTACTAATACATATTATCATTCCAATTGAAGATGAGGAAACTAAACATGACATCTGAAATGTATGGATTATTTCTCCTCTCATGTTTTAAAATTAGTTAAACAAATGACATTATGCATGATTTTGATTAAAGTAATTATGTATTAAAGGATAAGATAGATAGTGATCATGAAGAACGATCGATGATTAAAATTTCTAAATTTTATGAATTAAAGAGATAGGTTGGATCTATGGATGCTGATAGATTAAAATGTTAATTAATAATGGGATTACATTAGATGATGAATAGAATTTTTAACCCTTATGTTTGTCCTAAAAAAATAGTAATTGAAGACGAATTATCTTTTCATTTCTGGAAATAGTTATATAGAACCTTTAGGGTTTATATGCTCCTTGAATTTGATGAAATTAAGGGTTGTTACATTTTGTGAATAAAAATGAATTGCATGAGATAAACATGAGATTAAAATATGTTATGTTTATTTTGATCATATTATTTCATGTTGGAAACCTTTTTAGAATTATACAGTTTTTGAAAAAAAAAGGAAAACATGCAGACTGTGTGAAAACCCATCACATCGATCAAGGCTATAGGAATAGAACCCACAATAGGAGTGTGGTGGAACTTTATCGCCTACCACTGGCCTTTGTAAGTTCCCAAGTAACTCTGAGTTATTCTTTTTAGTAAAATTAATTTTATGGATTAAGAATTAGTACATTTTGGAGACATATTTTTTATCAAATGAATAACCTTAGTGTTGGAAAATGATTAGAGGATTACGTGATATATGATATTTTGGAGGACGTTCACTATTTTAGGAACATTACATGAATATGATAAATAGAACCCTATTAGATTTTAACATTGTAGTTGTTTATTTATATTTTGGAAGAATCAATTATTTTATTTGTCGAATTTTGTGAATTATGTTATTTTAGGAAAATGATAAACCTATCATGGAGAATGCGTTATTAGGATAATGATATTTTATTATGATACATTATGAGTGTTCAATTTTATTTGGAGGTACGTGTTAAAATTTTTCTTGGAAGACTGTTATAAAATTCTTATGAGTTATGGGTTTCAATCATAGATTAATTATATTGAATAAATTTAAGGACCTATATTTTCTGAATGTTCTAAATATAACATCAGGTTTTACTCTTGAATTTTACAGATTAAAAGTTTTCCATTTCATTGTAAAGGATTATTCTTTTGGTGGATTATCGGATCATTTTCTAAACATTTTTGTTTTGGTTAGTGTTTCATGATTTGTTGAATATATATTCAATATTTTTTTATTATGTGATTTTATATAATTTGATTACAGTGCTTCATATGTGACCAATCCATCACGAAAACTCTTTATTTGGTTAAACTATTAGTTTATTTGGGAAATTAATATGTACTTTGGTTTATTTTTTCTATTTTTACGAGAAAATTCATTTTTAATAAATATTGAAAAATACTCCATTTTTATTCATAAATGTATTTTGAACACATTTTTTTATATAGATATATTATATTTTCATTTGGATTTAATGTGTAAATGGATAATTTTTTCAACATGTAATCCATTTTTTTATTGGATATAATTTCACATTTCAATTTGGCAAAAACCCATGCCAATCTATTTATAGTATTTATTTATAAAAAACCCCCTTTCGGTTTTTGACAACAGGACTTAATTTTAAAATAATTAATGAAACCTATTTGTTTTCAATTTTAAGAAATTTTTAGAATAATTGGAATCATAAGGATAAAATTAGGTAAACATGTACCTTTTATTTTTTGATATTATTAATAGTAACTTCATAAATTATTAATATTTTCAGTATTAAAGGGTAAATAAGGTAAATAAGGATATAAATAATATTATAATAATATAAATCTATCGTAACACGTGTTATAAAATTATTTAATGATTCTTAGGTGACCAAAAGATTTTAATGCTGATATTTTGGAATTTATGAGCCAATTGGTTGTGAAGATGATATATTATTTTAATTATTTTAATTTAACAAGAAATATAACATAAACATGTATCTTTTAACTAAATGATTTTTGGTTGGGTTTTATAAGTGAAATATATTACTATAAATAGTAATTATAAAGAATGAAATATTTTCTACATCATGGAATTTTATTTATAAATTTCTAGAAATTATAAAAATATTTTTAATTATGACAAAATGATGATGGAGTGATTTCTTCATTAATGAAATATTCAATTAAATTATATTACAAATGTTAAAATAAGTATTATTTTAAATAACATACGTCATCCATAAATTTTATAGACAAATATGAAATTTTATAACCCCATTAAATTGTTATTTGGAATTTATATATCATTTTAGATTTTATTAATATTCATTAAAATTAATAGTTTAAAATTTTTTAAGATTGATGTCTTATTAAAATATTAACGAATTAAATTGTTTAAAAATTATGAAAATATTTTATAACAAAAAATTTACTGTTATATTTTCTAAAGGTTCATCAAGAGTATAATTATTGTGAAGTGTCTAGATATAAGATAAATTATTAGCCTCTTAAAATTAAAATGTTGTTACCCCTTTTGGAGTTAAAAGTTAATAATTAACGGTAACCTGAAATGATATGGTTTTGAATAAACTAAATACATGCCTAAAAAATATTTTATGAGAGGATTTTGATCCATATTCATATTATATTCCCTATATATCATTTCTAATCCACTTTTATAAAAACAATTACATTTATTTAATATTTTGACACATTCCAAGCATTCCCCTCCCCTTTACTATAAAAAGGAACCATTTCCTCTCTATTAACCACATATTCTGTGCCTTTTAGACCATAAATTAATAGTACAATACTCTTATTATAATACCTCTCAACATTCATCAAGTCCTAGTTTAGTAATAACTCCTATAATAGAGGTCATTATGTGTTCTTAATTGGTGATCAATTGAAGAAGAACTATCATTTTCTTCAAGTGTTTCTATTTTGTTTCTTCTTGTACATATTCAAATGTCATCCGACCATGATGAAATAATAATTAAAGTAAAAAAAAATATACATATATTTTATTATCTTAGTATTATCTCCTAACTCGATATCTACATCCATCAAATGGGAAAGTAATTAATCGTTCATGCGTACGTATAAATTAGCACCTCTACAAACCTATTTAGTTCTTTTTTCCAATTGCATCAATTAATATTGGATATAATGATGGAATTAATATTTATATTTGATATTAATGAAATAATATTATATATATAAGACAAAAATATATCAATAAAATTCTTACATTCATAATAATTAAAATTATAATGTCGTTTCTACGTACGTGTGTACTATCACCACCACAAAGTAGTGTGACTGATTTTATTCATTATATAACTTGAATGGTATATATAAGTAAATTTAAATGATTATAATGATTTTAATAATATATTTATAATTATATAATGATATAATTATAATTTCCTTATATCTATAATGAGCAATAAAAAATGGAAATATTACTCATGCGTATGTACGACATATCGTCTCCCTGAGTATAACATTGTTCATTTTTGATAACCATATTTAATGATTTAAATTATAAGATATTATTTATGTGAAAAACTGAGGAATATATTATTAATAATATTTTAGTTATGGGGAACATATGTCCACATAGACTAGTGACATCATACATTGTTCATTTTTGACTCAAGAACCGATTATCTGAAAAATTTCTTGCATGAACACAAATAATTATCTAATTATTTGTACATGGTCAGAATAGATGTAATGGGAATAATATAAATGAGAAAGGTATTAGGAAATTAAATATTAACGAATTTTTATTATTTAAGAATATTGTTATTGAACAAAAAAAGTTAGACTCAAGGTAAGTTAATTTCTAAACTGAATCACCACTATTTGAGTTTTAAACAATCATTGATGGTTATATCATTTAATGTTTATGGGTGGAATGAATTTTTATTTATCTATGTTTTAATTTATACTTCCATTTTTTTGGATATACTATTATACACATAAAATCAACATTGGTAATTTAATACAAAATTTATACAAACATTGTAGGGGAAATCATAACTCCATGTACATTCATTGAATTAAATATTCATATCTGTTGTATTGTTTTTTCCGGAACATTTATAAGTTAACCCTTATTTTTTCACTGAATATCCAATTATATTGACTATTTTTATATGTGTCATTAATTAATAGTTTATTGTTTTATCCTTAATCTAATGATATGATCTTTTTCAGGGACATCGTCTAAATCTTTTTTCATTGAGGAATGTTTTGATATATATATATATATATGACTTTTTTATATGGTGTAAAATCATTCCCTTTGACATTCGATTTCATTGAAATATTTCAAAGAGGAATATATTTTATGAACAATTTTACTAAACGAAAAAATTATGTTTTATTTTTAATGAAAATGGTGACAATTACCGTTCCACCGCCATGAGAATTATTTGATATCTAGCTTCATCAACAAGACATAATGTTTTTAAAAACAGAAAGTAAATACCATATTTAGGTATTTTGGAATTTAAAATTCATTTTAAAAGGGATTTTATTATATAAATATCCTATAATGATGTATTATAATTGTGATGTGGGAGTTTTATTTTTCCTTTTGGTTCAGGGGCATTTCTTATTTATACATGTGGTATCATGAAAGAATGTTTGTAGAGGAGCCCATGATATCACTCTAATACTTAGGATAACAAGATGGAGGTGAAAATTTATATTTCTACTCTGATTTTAATGGAATATACATTGACGGGTATTCCATATGAGACCATGATGGTTACACCCTATGTGTTTGTGAAGGCTATATTGTTTGTATGTTATGGATGCCACAATATACATTTATGATTTATGATTTCAATGATTTATTTATAAATCTTAAAATTTAATGTGGTTTGTTGAAGAGATTATGTTTGAAGAAGTCTAAAATTATGATTTCTTTTATTTGGATGTATTCTAAAAAAAATCATTCAATATTTTAAATCACTTATTGTTTTTTATGCCCATCCCATGTTTTTGAAATGTTTCTCACATGTTATATGGAAGGGTAAGAGAATGTTAGATTTATTTACTATTTTTATAAAGAAATAGAATTAGTTTTTATTTAAAAAAATTTATTATTATTTAAAAATTTATATATTAGAAGTGACTACTTTGTAATATTTTAGATATAATGTATTAATAATGGCCCAATTCTTTAAACATCTATACATGCAATTATCCTCAATGTTAATGAAAGTAAATTCATCACCAAATTTAACAAATATGTAATGTTCAAGGATGTAAAATTATATATAATTAACTATTAACATATTATTTTTCAACATTGGAGGAAAATGATGTTTGTTATTCCACAAATTATTGATTAACTTTTTTCAAATTACTAGAATTCTCCCAACCCCTCTACAATAAAAAGGAACCCACCAATACCACTTAATCAAACTTATAATTCTATTTGGATAATATTAACCATTACCAAATAGATCAAAAAAATTCCTCTACTCAAATGAGAAGCCTCAATTTGTGTATATATAAATCCTAAGAATCCATTTGGTAAAAACCAAAAGGAGTGAATATAAAAAGAGATAACATTATTCAACAATAAATTTATTATTTTTTCACTGTGATAAAATTAAATTATTTATAATAAATTATTATATAATAAAATAAGTATCATAAATATAATTATAATTTGTTATTTCTAGGTTTTTACGTACACCAACACAAACTTCAATCAAATGGGTAATGAATTTACAGATCGACTATGCAAAATTTTACCAACTCACCTAATGATATAATTGTTCATTTCATATTCTACCTCTCAGGTTTGTGAATTACGTTGAGAACTATATTTTTATATGATATTTATGAAATTTATTTTTTATGAATACATAATTAATTTTTATATAATTCCTACTTTCATGGCTTCCATTTTTTTAAAATATAATAACATCGTTTGTTGATCTGTGGACTTCCAAATCCATAAAGTTATATGATACATTCACACATTACATATAATGTATTAAGGATATTATTAATTTAAAATATCTGAAATATAAAAATGTGATATTATTTACATGATTACCATTATAGAAATATAATGTAAAATATTATTTATTTCTCTATTTATACACGAAAAAAAGTTGTAACGTCGTTTGTTGACATGTGAACTACCACATCCATGATGTGATGTGATTTATTTTATATAAATTGATTTATATATAAATGTATATACTATTAGAGAACATATATTTATGACATATGTATCATTCTATAATGATAAAATTTCTCATAGCTTCTTTTCATGAATATCATGGGAAAATGGCAATGTTACTCCTACATACATACGACCTAGAGTCTCTATGATTGTAATATTGGTTAATTTTTCATTACCATGTTTAAGGATTTGTTTTAAAAGAATAAATATTTTATAAAAATGAAAATTATTTCCTAATTAATATTCTATATATGTTTATATAATGAACCCTTTGACGATAGACACCCCAGTAATGACATTTTTGACACATGATCCCAATTTGGTCAAAACATATTAAATTGAATTAATTAGTTATGTAGTTATATAAAACATTGTAATTAGATATAAAAAAGTAAAAATAAAATGGAAATGAATTAAAATATATTAAATAATTTATATAGGTTTATTATTCTAGAAGATAAAGACAGAAGTGACAAGTAGCACTATATGTAATGGATTCAGGTCACAATATTCATTCTTTGAGGCTAACTCCATTTTCTACGCATATCTATTTTAGGTGTTGTATCTACCACTGCTTTTGATATTAAAATCATGGTTCATTTTATTTTTATTTTATTTATTTTTTTACATTGATTTATCACATATAATGGGGTTTTTTCATAGAAATGTTCAAAATGGTAAATGTTATCATACAAACTCAATTTACATTGTAATATTTACTTTTCTCTTAAAACAATAACTTTCATTTAGTATCTATTATTTAAAATTTTAAATTATTTTTTATATCCATATTCATTTATAAATTATATAATTGATTCCTAAATAGTAGATTATATTTACATACAATGTTTAAAATAAATGTTATTTGATAAAATTTTAAAAAAATGATAAATCTTTATTTTTTATTCAATAAAGATATTTTATGGTATGTATATTTATATATTAATTAAATATATTATTTTATATTTGAAGAATTATTTTTATTGGTTGACATGTGATGAGGCCCGATTATTGGTAGCCATTAGATATTTTATAGTTTGATGGGATATATCAATATACCCAAATAAGAGTAATTTAAATTTTCGTCATAATTGGTATTGGTTATTTAGTTGTTCATATTCCGAAGACATGAAATACACTACTAATGTATTTCATTCATTTTAAATTTATTTCAGTTTTCATCCAGTTGATTTATAATATGACCAAATCTATAGATACATTTAAATTTAGGCATATTTATTGAATTACATGTGTTTTTAGTAATTTACCATGATACATTGATTAATTTTCATTGATTCATGATATCTTCTATTGTAAATTACTATTATTGAGCATTTTAGATCACCCTTATTTTTTTCGTTTCAATAGTTTATAAATAATTTATCCTTGAATTTTTTTGGAGGATGAAATTTAGTATAATTTGTTATGTATTTTGATTTATTTTCATTTCTCAATGTAAATTTGTATCATATGTGTATTTGGTTTCAAAAACCACTAAACATATTGATTATTTTGGATTAAAATATTGTATATATTCCCATCTAATAATGTAATGTGCATGCTCCGAAAGTATATGGGTTGGCCTTATATAGAAGGAATCAGAGAAACATTAGTTGAAACCATGGATTCAAGATTTAAGAAATATATATTATTTAATAAAAACCAATGATCAATGTTGAGGATAATTATACAAGAACATACCAATGAAACCGGGTTTATGATTTTGAGATTAAATAAAAAAAAAATTAATTTATGTGAATTATCTCACTATTTTTTGGATGATGAATAATTTTATATTATTTAATAATATTAAATAGTGGATAGAAATATTCTAAAATGTAACCTCCAATGAATATGGGTACCAATAATCATGGATAATGCAGTTATTGACCTGCTGATAAATATGATATTGATGTTGTTGGAACTGATCCAGTTATGATCAGATTCAGGAATAATAATCACATTATGATAAATAACAATTCTCATATAGAGAAACCTATAACATAACTATATTATATGATTTTGGTTAACATAATGTGATAGAAACCCCATAATTTAGCGGGACTACTGATATAATGTATGATGTGAAATTGATAAAATCATTGGATAATATAGTTAAGGTATTGGGATGTGGTGAAAAGGAAAACATTACACATAAAATGTATTATATAAATGGGGATTTTGAGAAATGGTGGTCATTGATCTAGATTATTAGAGCTGAAAATGAAATATAACTCATGGAATGGTAAATTTTTAAGGAACAATTCTTTGAAAAATATATATTTTGTTAGATGAAAAATGAGATGAAAATAATATTCTATAGATTAAAAATATATTCTATATAATGTGGAATATAGTATAGATCTACATTTGTAGATGTTATTATCGTATGTTATTAATTTTATATGCTAAATAGAATGAAAAACTAACCATTAAATTGAAGGACATAAGATAAGTATCGGAATGGTGATTGTGTCTAATGATTTTTCATCAAAAGAATAATTTTTTTACGTGTAATATAATTAATGAAGAATTCTCAGGATATTACATATTCATGGGAAGATAATAAATGAAGAGGATAGTAGAGGAAAAGTTTGATAAGGGGAATAATTAAAATAAGGATTTTCTCATAGGTGATAATTATGAAAAGAATCACCCCAATAAATGGTTGAAGGGAAAGGGAATTTTTCAAAATTGTTGAGATAAGGTTGACCATTCTTATGAATGAAATGTTAATAATATAAATGAGTATATTATTTTTTATAAATAGATTAATATAGGAAATTATGTAAATTAATTCCCAATTAATCAATGGAAGAAACCTCATAAGAAACTAAGGGGTTATGTCCAATCGTAGGATCATGATATAGAAAGAAGATTGATTTATTTTTTCCAAAATTTACATCCATGAGAAATATTTTACATGTATATTATTTATTATATACGACTTATATGTATTATTCAATTTGTAAAGATAATACTATATTATTATTTTCATCAATGATTTAATGGATTGTGTTGATTAGTACAGATAACTATGAAAATTAATTTAACCAAATTCAATATTTTTGAAAGCACGTGGTTGAGGAAAATATAATCCTTTATATGGTACTAATTTTATATGTAATGATATTTTCACAAATATATAATTCATATGAATAATATAAAATGGTAAGTAATAACTACTTTGTAAATGATTCTTATATGGGGAATCATAATCTTTTAAAATGTTTAAACATTTATAAAATGGTTTAATTTGATCATTATATAGGGTTATAGTGGTTAATTTGTTACATAACCTTATAATGCATATTGTAGAAAGGGATGAAGTATTAATAGTTCAAGTAATAATCAATATATGGTTTTATGTTTATATAAACAACATGTTTCTTACATTATTTCAGAGGGAAATAATTTCTAGACTTAAGGAAAAGGGTCTTTAAAATAAAACGGTGTCCTAATATCTTCATTTTTAGGATATAAATGTCATTTATTCACCTCTATGGTTTATGGTTTTGTGTTCAAAATCATTATCATGAACATGTTTTCTGTCACTATCAATCAGAACGTGATAATTTTATTTTTCTTCCATATATATATTTCCACAAATGTTCTCCCATTTTGTGGCCTTGTTTTGTATTGACCAGCACATTTTCATTTCACTATTATTTAGAATATGTGTTATTAACACTATTTATGATGTGGTTTTCAAAAAAATAGTATTTTAAAATATCAAACAATCTACAATGATGATAATGTTTAAATTGTGAGGATGCAATTTAATCATAGAGGGAAATATTTTACACCCTATTACATTAGAAAATTTTAATTATAATTTTTTTATATCATGATATTTAGGGAACACGATATTTTTCTTACTCTACACACAACATTGAGTTAGCATGTATTACATAAAAGACTGAGTTTTCCATCCTTTCCAAGGTTCACCTATTTTAAACCTAAATTTTGAACATCTAAAAATTTTATTTGTCAAAATAAAAATTTTTCCAAATATGGAATTTAAAAACTAGTCATGGTTAATTTGCGTTATTTTATTAAGATGATCAACTTTTTGATGAATGTTAAAAAATATTTTTTTAGAATAAAATTATGTTTTACATTAAATAATTATTAATGATAAATTATATTTTATATTTATTTTATATTATAAATAGATAAATAATAAATATAATAATATTAATTGGTTCATTGGGATAAAGTTTTATTTAATTTCTATATAAAACATAATGAATGATTCATCATTTCCACATTAAAAACCCTATAGCATGCCTGGTGTGTTGGATTCTCATTAAACTTATATTTTCCACTTATATGAATTGAATTTCAAAAAATGAACATTTACAATTGTAATTATTATAAAATTTATAATCTTATAATATAAATATAATTTTTGAAAAGAAATTTTAGTGAATGAAATTAAAAATAATTACAATGTCTATGGACAAATGATGCTTAAAATGGGACTAAACCATTATCTTAAGGGAAAATTGACATCAAAAAGTTTATAAAAACAATTATTTTGGCATATTTGGAAAATATATTCCCCTGTTTCATATTTGAAGTGTTAGTGGGACACATTTTCTAGAATATGGACAATATTATATGTTAGGTAATCAAAAAGATAAAAAATGTACCTCCCATTCTTTTAATTCCTATAATGATTTAGAGTATATAATATTCTATGAAGTTTTAGTTATTACAAATACTCTGAAAAGTAAATGAGTATTTCTTTTCATTATACTTTATCATAATTTATAGAGTTGATATCATTAAACTAAACATTAACGAAAAACCAACAAAATTATTATGTACAAAATAAGTAAAAAATGATCCAAAATAGATTAAATTTAATGATAATTTATTGAAATATTGTCTTCTATTATTCATGTAGTTGAATATTTCTTGATAAAATCCTATGAAATTAATAGATTTTAATTCCATATTTTTATCATTTTTTCTGAATTAATGATAAATAAGTAATTAAAAGATATAATTAAATATTATTTTAAAATTAAAGATATTATAATAAATGAATTAAAATTCAATCATTCAACATTCTTCTATGTGATTTTAAATGTCAATGAATATTAAATATTTCTCAAAAATAGATACATTTATGTTTTATATTAATCACATTGAATTATAGATTGTAAAAAACAATTTCACAGTTTGGGTTAATGTACTGTTTTTTCTCGTTATATAGGCTTGTTTTATAATTAATACCTAATATATATGGGGTTTATATTTTATAAATTAGAACAAATATTTAAAATTTACTGGATCGATATATTCTAATAAACAAAATTTTAATTCATTAATAATTTTTAAATTAAATTAGATAGAAAAATAGTTAATTTAATAAAAACAAAAATATTAAAAATGGTAAAATTTTGAATATATAGAACAAAATTATAAAAAATGCACTTTTTCCTGATGGAGGTTTGGCTCGACCATACATTCTCATTACTTAATTACTTGTCACTTTTATTTTATTTATTTTTGGATGCATAGAATTTTTTTATTCCAATATTATATTACTAAAATAGTATCCTCAATATACTAAGATGATGTTATATTAACGGTTCAACCCAGAACGAAACACAATTCAATAAAATATATAATGAATTTATTGGTCGATTGTAAGTTGGACTACCACCTTATGTAATAATATAACTTATTTCTATATTACCAAGAATAATGGATGTAATTGTTATTGACACTCCATATCCATATGACATATATGATATTTATGATTTCTTCACACTTTAGTAATTTTTTTCTAAAATATTCAGTTAGGCCTTCCATTTTGTGTAAATATGAAGTCATCCTTTTATGATGTGTGTAAAAACACCTATTTAATGTGATGTGACATGTTCACACATTAAATTAAATATATTAATGAATAAATTAATTAAAAAGAAGTGGAATAAATAAAAAATATATTATATTAAAGAAATAATTATCTTCATGAAATTATAATAAATCATTTTCATTGTTACAATTTTTATACATTAAAAAGAGTGATATGGTCATACGTGGATGTGCGAACTACTTCCTCCTCAACGTGATGACACTAATTTTACATCACAATAATTTTATATATAAGTGAATATGATTAAATTTAATTTTTTCTGATATAAATATAATTATGGAAATTTAAATGCAATAAACCTTCTTTTAAAAAATATCTTTGAAATATGGGACTGTTTCTCACGCATGTATATAGCCTACTGTCTTCATGAATATAAAATTGGTTCATTTTTCATAATAATAATTCATTATGGGTATTATAAGAATAAATTATTTATGAATATGATATTTATTTCACGATTATTATTATATATATGTTAATATAATGAACCCTTGGACCATAGTCGACCTGCTAATGTCGTTTTGGTCACATGAACCAAATCTGTCAAAACACACGGCATAAACAAAATAATTTAAGCAGTTATATAAAATAATTATAATAATTTAATTAAATGTAATAATAAACAAGAAATTTAATATAATTAAATTTAATAATTAAGTTATATTTATTATTTTGGATGTTATTGTTTGAGGTGACAAGTCAGGCTCAATGTATATGATTCTTAGCCAACATTTCATTCTTTGTGGAATATGTGATTTTCACCACTTACATATTTTGATATGTGTATCTAATAAATATTTTGATATATTATATCATGAATCATTTAAAATTCATGGTATATAATTTTTAACATTTAATTATCTCATTAAATGGGTTATAACTAGAAAATTTCAAAACATGTAAATGTTATCTTACAGTCTCATTTTTTTGGGATTTCTTTCATTGTTCTAAAATAAAAAATTTCATAGAATATTTGTTCAGTGTAAATTATACTAATTTATTATATAAATTTTATTTTATATTCTATATGATTATTTCCAAAACCATATAACATATTTACATATGTTTTTACATTGATAATTATTATATTATCTTTGAAAATATTGATAAATCTATATTTTTTATTAAATATATATATTTGTTGGTAAATGACATTATTTATTAATTAAATATAATATTAGATATATGAGGAATGATTTGGAATAAAATATATAGGTATGAACTGGATATAGATATCCCCACTATGCATCAATAGTTCAATTGGATGAATTTGTTAGCCAAACTGGAGTAGTTTAAAAACTTGTAAGAATAGATCATGAAAGAACAATGGTTCATGTTCTGGATACAAGATATCAAATATTAAATAATTTCATTCATTCAGAATTTATTTCATTAATTATCCAGTGTATCCTTATTGGGAACATTATCTCATTCTTATTTGGTTTCCATTCCATAGGTTATGTATAATATATATTCTAATGTTTTTTCAAGGATACATATTATTATATTTGTTATGTATTATTTTTTTTATTTCCCAATTTAAAATGGGTATGCTACATATGTCTAGTTTATGAAACATTTATATTGATCAGTACACTGGGTTTACAAAATTTTATCTACTCCCATCTAATAAAGTAATTCACCACCTCTTGGCTTACTTTGTCCAAGGTGCTACGTACTCTATGGGATTGTGGTTTAGATGATTTGGTGTCTGATTTGTGGTTTTCAATCCACAATCTTCAAAAATTGAAAAATAAGGAAATGTTAATTTTTGATGAAAGAGGAAACCCTATGATTCCTCAAACACCTCGCGCAAAAGAAACATTTTCTCTCATTTCTTGAATTATACAGTCAATTGAAGGAAAAAAAATGTGACATCGGAAAATATCATAGAAAAAATTAATTCTTATAAGAAAATTATATAGAAAAAAACATAAAAGTAGTAGATAAAATGGTTACATAATAAACTAAAAAAATAGAATGAATTCAACCTTTTAGGCTGTTTGTATATATTTTCCCCCTATTTAATTATTTATTATATCTCTTTCTGATCCTTGAAGTCCAATATCTCACAATCACAAAGATCATTGAACAAACCACTGAAAAACATGTAGAAAAATCAATATATATAAGATGAAAATTTTTATGTTATTAATAATATAAATAAATAAATTAAACAAAAATATTTAATAATAAATTTTTAAAAAGTCAAATTAAAATAAAAACAACACAATTTGAGTTTTACCTAGTACACCTTGTATTAGTTTGAAGTATGTTTAATTCCACTATGTGTTCTTTATCCTACAGTCTCTTCAAAAATCTAGGTCATATAACAGTACTACAGTTTGAAGACTCAAAATGTTTAATGCATTATAGAATATATAAAAAATTCAATCATCAAGAGTGCATCATCATATATCATTTATCTATATTATTATTATTTTTTGTCATATGAAACTAAAACACATAGAATTTAAAAAAGGGTACATGACCATAAATGAAAACACATTGGACCGTCTAATATAAAATTAATCATTATAAATTGGTCCTTACCACATGAACATCAACTTTATTAACTACAATCCTACATATAAAATAATAACCTATATGATATTTATTAATTTATTTCACTAAATAATAAATTTTATCATAAAGTTTTGTTTTTTAAAATTGAAAATTTTCTATATTAATATTTTTCCCTTCAACACAGCTTAAAAAAATAATGATAATTGGAATGTTGAGCCCCATTTTTTAAACAGTGATTCAAAATTATTACTCTTTTGATTCTCCTAATACAGATTGATATCAAAATTTTTAGAAGATCAATTACCACATCATTATATAATTAAGAACAATACAATAACATAACATTCATTTATTTCAAAAATTTATAATAAAAACATTTATCATTTTGGGTTGTTGTACATCAAATATAAAAAGTAATTAATTCTTATTTTCTACAAATACTTCCCTAACAAAAAATTTATTCATATATTATTCTATGAATATGTGTATCTATTTATTTATTTCTAGAAAACATTTATCATTAGTTAAAAAAATGTAGTGTTCATTTTTAGAAATAAAATATATATATATAGTTTAGTTTTTATATGACATAATAAAATGTATTGTTTCCTTCCACTATTATAGAGACTACAAACTCCATGAAAACCCATTTACCTTATTTGTTGGAAAAATTTTATGGTGATCCATTATGTATTTTCAGAAGAAATGAAACTCTATTATAAATTTTTTAGACCTTTTTAAAGGTATTTAGCATCAAATTATCCCATTATAGAATCAAATTAATCAAAAATATATTTCACCCATTACGCCTTCTTGGTTAGTACTATATATCAGGATATCATTTTTAAAATTATAGGTGATGGTAAACTCTAACATAACATCATCATTAGTTGTTAATAAAAATGGAAGAATCACTACTCTCATGAATATTTTCCTCATAATTATGATGTGTTTTCTTATTAATTATACAAAAAATCATCATTTTACATAATTAATGTGAACATTCAGATTAGTGATAAAAAAACTGGACTATTTTTCGAATGGTGATCTGGTGAATGTCTATATATAGATATGCATAATAAGGTTTTGTTAAAAACCTCTACTCATGGAATGATTGAAAGATTATATATGATATAATGGTTGGATGATTTAATTTCAAAACATGTAAATAAAGAAGAATCATTTATAAAAAAATCCATTTAGATAATGTAAACAATATTTCTTACTTGTATTGATTTAATAATCATATATGATATTATATCATTTATCAAGTTGATGGTAAAGGGCCCAAATAAGACCACCACCAAAAAAGTGAAGGAATTGTATAATTCTATTATTATATCATTTACCACCTCACATGATGGTACCATATATGGGAAAATAAGGATAATTTAAACAAATTGACAAGGAAATGAAATAGAAATGTATATTAAATAGTGAAAAAATTGAATAAATATATAGTAAGAAGTCACCTCTTAAGGATTGTAATATATATTATAACACCATGTTTTCTTCTCAATTATAATTAAATTTATTTAATCTCTTATACATATCCTTGAAAAAAAATATCAGATATCATATATAAATCTTTTTATGCTAATGATCCACTCCCTAAATATTTTTCTAACATCATAGCTTGTTTTATAACAAAAATATAGAAGGTAATCGACAATATTTGTTATTTTAAAACTATATAAAATCATGTACACTTCCCACCCATTTGAATCCAAATTAACATCTACTTTTAAGAATGAAGGTTGTCGGAAAACATGATAGTACTGAGATAATATACACAAAGAAACAATTAATAAATAAAATTATTGAAATTATAATTACATTTTTAAATTACCTTTTTTTGGGATATTGGTAATTTTTTGGTTTATTATCTCTGTCATAAATTATAAACATAATTTCCATAACAATTTTAATTATATTTCTTCAGACATAGTAGAAACATTGAAAAATAGTAAACTACTTTAAAATATGTCTTGTAATTAAATATTTCAATATATTCCTTCATCTATTTAAAATGAAGGAAATCCATTTTCATTTTATGTATAGTAATTGACTTCATTCCATGATTTAGCCAATATTTATCAAATAAATTAACATAATAATATTTTTGTTAAAGAACATACAAAGATAAGGAATTCAAATTTTTATCAATAATTTTTATTGCATTATATTAAAAAATTTGGAATACACATCATTTTTGTTCAGTTTGGTGGATATCTATGAATATAATCCAAAAACATAATATTTTCAGTGTCTAGATTTTGGGAGACCTGGATCCAATGTTCCCAAAAAACCAAAAATGAAAATAAAAATAAAATATATTTTATGTGGTTAGATTGTATTATTTTACACAGAATTATAAGAAAGAAAAATATTTTGGAATCAATTTTCTCCTAAACACAAGGTTTAGATATTTTTTATCTTATCAATTTATTCATTCTCCCATGATGATTATTACGTGGATTTGATACTATGAATAAGGAATAAAATTCATACTTCTATAGATTACCATTTATATAATAACAATATAAAATAAATTTGAAAAACTGAATATTTATTAACATTGAAAAACATATTATAAAATTTTAATGAAATACATATTATGAAAATATACCTTATATATGTATTTAATACTAAGACAATCAGCCATTAAAATATGAGAATCTCTTTTTTACTCTTGATACTAACTATTGATGTATTAATATTTTCATATATTTATTCTTCATATGGAATTTAAGATATATTTATATATTTAATTGCTGTCATTGCATGAAAATTTAATGATAATAAATAATGTTTTGAAACTATTAGGGAGAATATAATTCCACAAATAGTTTTTATTTCTAGATTGATGGACTGTATTCCTTGATGTGACATTTCATTTCCCTATCACACTATCTAATTGGATTACCATACCTGACAACATGCATTTCTCATAAATTTTAGACGTTTTTAAAAAGATATTAAAAAAACATAATTTAGCATTATATTATTTATAAGACATTCAATTAATCTTATGATTGATCATTTATTTTTTCAATATTTATATCATCATGTGGATTAGGTAAATAGGTGGATGGTCCTAATCTACCTCATTACCAATAGTCATGTGATCTTCTAAGATTTCATTTTTGCGTTATTTATTTCCTAATGTATTATACATCATAACCCCTCCAATAAAGATTTGTGTGGGTAGTAAATGATATAAATCACATACGACATTACCCTAACAGATTTAATAATATAACTTTATCTGAAGATTTTTTATTCACATTTAGGATAAATAATATTTCAAAAGATTATTACCTCAGTTAAGGTATGCGGATGAGGGTAATGTTTATCCTCAGTTATTGTTGGGTCATTTTTTTATTTATTTATGGATCTTTGTTCCACCACATGTTTGTTTTGATCATTTCTCAAATATTTTATTTCCAAACCAGACCAGAAAATAATATATTGCAAAGAATATATGAGTTCATATAATCCTTTCATTGAATTATATTTATCTCATTTTGGTTTTCTCATATCTCAATATGTTTATATGGAAACTCCAAAACCTACTCCTCTAAAGAAGCTATATTATTCTAGATACTTCAATGTTACTGAATGTATTTTTTCTTCTCGTACGATCACTACTAATTCTTATGTTCAAACTGTATATGAATCTATGATCATAAATATATATTTTTATATAATACCATTATAAATCAATAAAAATTACTATTATTTTATAATTAAACAATTTAAGATACTGATTATGTTTCATCAAGAACATTACCCTACATATCAATGTGATCTTCCTTCTATATATTATGACATGGGATAGAAGTGGATTCATATGTTTTTCATAAATAATCATAAAAAGGGATCATATGTTGTTATATATCACATAAATATTTTATTAATGATTTAAAAAAAATTCTAATTTGTAATTTAGTGAATCATACCCCATCCTTTCATTGTGGTAAATGTTCATTGGTTATGATGTACATTAGTTATTTTTTAATCTTTTTTGATTCATAAATTAATAATATTGAATCAAATTAGATAAAATAAACAATTTAAAATAATTTACTATCAACAAAAAAAACATAAAATTATTTCTCATCATAATAACTGATGAATGAATTACATCATTAATTATTTATATTATGTACATAATTAATTGGCGAGTGGTGCCTTACATTCCCCTCATCATCCCTATTATGTAGTTTGGTATGATGAGTCTGGAAGCCTCTATGGGCCTTTCCATCCACCATTAAAAAAAATCAGAAATGGAAATTTTATTAAATAAGTTAACTCATCAACGAATAATTAATAGTAAATAATAAATTCATTATATACACTAATTTGTAAATAAAGATAATGTGTATCATAAAATTACCTTGGTATATCTATAATGGGATGTATTCTATAATGTAAATAGTTATTCACATGAATATATATCAATAGACACATCCATACTTTTGGTAACACTAATAATAGTAATGATAACTATCTTTTGGGTCAAAGGGATGGCTGCATTAAATCCATTCATTATCATATTGTATATCCTATATTATTTAAGAGATATATTTTTTCTACACTACGATTTTGCATCATTCATTGTTTTTTTCATCAACATTATATTGATATCCTAATAATTATAATGTTTTAGCATCAAAAATAATTTATTACCTAGAAAGGCTTACATCATCATGTGCATAAGAAATTTTCTACATGAGTAGTTAAACATTTAATTTTCATTTTGGTAATAATCTAGATATTATATAATATTATTGAGAATATTATATTATTTTAATATACACTTT
Organism: Viscum album; assembly: GCA_963277665.1. NCBI lineage: Eukaryota > Viridiplantae > Streptophyta > Magnoliopsida > Santalales > Viscaceae > Viscum > Viscum album. The sequence continues at coordinate 1,184,350,782 of OY728159.1, forward strand.
TACCTTCACATTGAACTCTCATTATTTTTTAATGTTTGAATGGATTTAAAACCATTATCAATATATGAAATAAATTGTTTGTGGTCCCCATTACTTAACATTCCATTTTTAAAATTGGAATCACCCTGAACTAATTGTTATTTCCCTATGAATGGGTCTTCATTGATTGAATTTTAATTGGACTCTATATTTGTTTAAGTCATGATTAGAAAAACACGAAAATTCTTAATTTTTTCAATTCAAATATATAATACATTAACAATTTTGGGTTACACTATTTTTGACTAATGGTTTTCCACTTCCACCCAAAAAATCACGTCCACAAAGCCCATTTCATCTATATTTAATGCACTCTTATTGTCAACAAATATTTAATGGGAATACAGTACTTAAAACATTGGATAATCTAACTCATATATCAAGTCTATAAGCCAAAATTTCATGGAACATAAATTCAATTATTCTTATTTTGGGTCATAATATTTAAGACAATTCATAATGATTAGAAAAATATTATAATAATGATTAAAATAAGGTAAAATCACTCCTATTTTCTACTATAAATACCAAAAAAATATCCTCTTCCTATCACACCTCTCAAGACTTGAAAATTGACTATGTTATTTCAAATACTTCCCCAATAAAATTCCCCACATAAATGACCTTTTTTTCTCACTAAAAAGACAAAACCAAAGAACTTATGGTGGATCTCATGGAGAAGAGATCAATAGGTAAGAATCCTCTTCCTTTTACATGTGTTTTCTTTTCAATTCCTTTTTTTCTTATACATTATTCTAATCAGTTATCCAAGAGGTTAGTAATCTCCAAAATATTATATATTCATTGTGTTTTCATTTTTAGGTATAAGAATCATGATATTTCTTTCCCTCATATCCCTCTTGTTTTAAAAAAATACAACATCTATGATGCGTCGATTTACCATAATCATCAATGATATGTTTTCAATTTCAATTATGTCTTTCAAATTTGATCATAAAATCCTTTTAATGGTGAATCATAATGTAATGTTCATTTTTTATCCAATTTTATGTTGTATAATGAACTTTTATTCATGACATTAAATTTTATAATGAAACAAGTTCTTGATTATCGAGGAACCACAAAACATGATCTAAACCAACATCATTAATGTTTTATCTAATGATCCATCATCACATATGATAAAAAAATAATTTATGGTATCATTGTATATTCAATAAACATAATAATATCCTTTTTTCAACTTATTCAATTTTGTTTCCATATGAGATGAAAATAAAATGCAACCGGCCATGGAAATAATATAAATAACGCAATGAAACCTTTGAAGGAAAAAAATACAAACAACTAAATTGTGAAATGATTTTATAAAATGATCATATAGAAATAATAAACATAAATATCTTTCTATAATATATTAATAAAACTTTTATAGAAATAATACATAAAGGTAATACAAACTTGAGGAAAGAGAATTTGTAACCCGATTTCCATTCTTTGGGTTATCCTTATTTTCCATTGTATATGTCGTATTAAAAAAAAATTTGTGTTTATTTTTTTATATTATATAAGAATTTTTTATTTATAGTGTATATACATATTTCTTCCACTCAATTAAGTCTAAATTCAAATATATGATTTTAGTGTGGGAATTTTCTTTTAATGTCCTCTTTTAAAAATTTGTGCTGAAAAATTCAAATATAATATTCATATGTAATTATTCCAATTGTATGATTATTTATTGGGTAATGGGATGTTCTTTTGAATATGGGTGGGAACTAAATCTCCCTCTAATTTATTGGGAATTTTTAATATGGAGGTTTTCCATATGGTTACTATAAATGTAATTGCATTGGTTATAAAAATTGTAAGGTGGTCGCTAGGGTCAAAAATATTAATATAGCTGAGTAAATCAAAATATTTTGTAACCAATTACCTAAGATACATTTATGAATATTTTGATGTTCTATATGTTCTGTGTAAATCTCATGGAAATATCATGCTTCAAAAATAAATTTTATATAGGAAACAATAATGTCTTGTTTGAGAATGATTTCATACATTACAAGTATTCAAGGAATAATGTTATCTTTTTTTATCCCTTACTACGATTTTGGTACTCATCCCATGTTTTTAAATGATTTTCAATGGTTATAAGGATGTTTAATAAATATAAGGAATCATAGTTAACTGTTTTGATGATTTGTCAATGAAAACATGTTTTGTTTGAAAATTTTTATATTTTGATTGAAATTGATATTGTTTTTACAGAATCTTCTCCATAAGAATTTAGAAAGATATGTATGTATTATATCCTAATTATCTATATTCTATATACTTGAAAATATCATCAATAAGAAATGATGTGATTTGTTGACTAAAATTCAAGATTATATATTGTAATAAGGTCAGATCTATATAGTATGTATCATCAGATGGTTTAAAAAATATTTGGGGTTATTATGGTGATAATAGAATAACCTAAAAAAATTTACTCTATGGTTAATTTTAAATTATATTGAATTTAAATATTTCCATTTTTCTTTGTCTAGGATTTTTTTCGAATATTTTTTCATAGAAGAAATAGTGAAGCTGAAGAGGAGAGGCAATGATGGAACAATATCTATCAGAATATGCATCCTGGAATGGTTGGGATTGTAACCGTGTAGTTTTTTATAGTAATTTCATAGCCAATGCAGACAATAAATTGTGTGTAATCGATGCATAACAATAAAAAGAGGTACGAAAATGGGACATGACAATAGTGGAACATTTTATAAGATGAAGCCCTCCAAAATTTTGTGCATCCTCGAACCATGTAGTCACTAAATGATGGATTACATCCCTTGAAAATAAATTAAATGTTATCGGATGTTCACATAATAAAAATGAAATACTTTTAATTTATCATTTTTAAGGTGTTGATGATTAGTGGTGGTCAATGGAAAAAAATATTCGGGATAGAGAGAATATTTATTCCTTAGAGTGGGATGAATTTAAATGTATTTTCTTTGAAAAATATTTTCCTATAGAAGTGCTACATCAGACGAAGAAGTAAGTCCTTGAAATTAAGAAAACATAGGTAGAACTATTGGTGGTGTATGAAGAAAAATTCAACCAACTGGGGAATTATGATCCAAATATTATTTGAAATCATAATAGAGAAATTAATCAATTTTAATCACGATTAAAGGCAATGTATCAAAAGTCATTAGCATCCTGTGAATTCAAATATTCTGAAAATATGCATGATGTGTTGATAGAGTATATCTGATGTTTTATGATGATCATGTTCTCTTTAATAACTAGGTGATGAAGAGGTCGAGATGGAATGTGATGGGTATGAATGAACCTAATAAATATGATGGTTAGAATTTCCAGCTCTGAATTTGTGGAAAGTGTGGAAAAAAGAGCCCTGGGGAATTCCGTACCAAAACGTGGAAGTGTTTTTGATGTGGTATGTTTTTAAATATGGATTGAGATTATAACAAAAATGATGGAATGATTAATCCAGATTAGTAATATGTAAAGTGTATTAAATTTTGTGATGTGTGTCATTATGGAGATACTTTCCCAAATATAGATCGAAAAGATGAAAAGAAGCCCTGATGATAAGAAGAATAGTGTAGTGAGAACCTTTGCTAATCTTACAGCAGATGATGGGCCATCCAAAAAAGTGGTATCAAGTAATTTTTTGGATTACATAGATATTTCTAACGTCTTATTTGATACATGGTCTACACATTCCATTTTTCTGTGGAATTTTGAGTAAATTAGAAATATCACCTCATCATAAGAGACCACAACATATGGTTAAAACAAAAGTAAAAAATATTATAGTAAATAGAAATTATAATAATATTTCTATTGTGGTTTGTGGAAAGTCATTACAAACCAAAACATGTTGTTTTTATCCTACTAGTGTTTATTTCATTGTAGGAATGGATTCCCTTTCTGTTTATCAAAGAAAGATTCACTATAGAGATATGGATGTTGTTTTTCAAAAAGTGTTTCAGTTTGTATACATGAACCAACCTGTATAATTGATAACATACCAGGAAGATAGGAAACTGTTGAATGATTGAAATGAATGTTAAATTTCTCATATGGATGAAAAAAAGGGAACTGTTCAAATAAATAATGTGCCAGTGGTAAATGATTTTGTTGAAATGTTTCTTTATAAGATACCTAGAGTTATACCTAACCATAAAGATGAATTAATAATGGAAATAGTTAAAATTTCTAAGAAAATTTGAAAACCCTTTAAGGAATATATCAAATAAATCTTTTATAGTTTAAACATCAGTTCCATGATTTTCTTGGAAAATGATTCATTCATCATCGAAGATCACCCGAGGGTTCTCTTGTTTTGTTCGTTATTTAGAAATATGTTTCCTTTATTATTTTAATTTATTATAGAGACTTGAATAACACCAATATTAAAAACTAATATGTCTTTCCTTGTATCTATGACTTTTTCGATCAGCTATATAGAGCTCACTACAATTCCAAGATTAACATCAAATATGTATACCATCAGTTAAAGGTGAATGAGGATAAAATAATAAAAATAATTTTTTTCTTCTAGATATGGTCATTAAATTTTTTTGACATGTCATTTGGGTTGACTAATGTACCTTTGGAATTCATTGATCTTATGAATAGAATATTTCATGTGTTATTCAATAAGTTTTTGGTTGTGTTTATTTATGACATTCTAGTATTTTCTAAGGCTATCCTAGAGCTTGAAAAACATCTAAGGGTTGTTTTTAAAACCTTAATGTAAAAAAAACTGTATAGTAAATTCTGAAAATATTATATTTGTTTTGTAATATATTTATATAAATTTTAAAATTATAAAAAAGGATGGAATAATAGTTTATCCTACCAAAAAAGTGGTTGAAGAATGGCCTTGACAGAAAAATGTTATAGAGATTTGTAGTTTTATTTGATTATAAGGTTAAAACCAATGATTTTTTAAAAACATTTCATGGTTAGTAAGCCTACTAAATATGTTAATGTGAAATTGGGTAAAATTTATCCGGACATAAAAATGTGATGTTTGCTTTCGAGAACTAAAGAAGATATTGGTAATTTCTACAGTTTTGGTCTTTTCGTCTTAAAATGGTGAGTTTTTCACCAACATTGATGCTTCATCAAAGAGACACAGTTGTATTTAGATACAGATTATTCAGGTAATTTCTAATTCTTCATGAAAACTAAATCCCCATGAGTTATATTTTCCCTCACATGATTTATAATTGGATTCTATGGTTATTGATCTCTAAATTTGGGTGAATCATTTATACGGAAAAAAATGTGGAATATATAATAAAAATTAATTTCTAAACTATATTCACTCAGAAGTAACTCATCACGAGGTTGTGAAGATGGATTTAATAGATAAAAGAGTATGATTGCACGATCAATTACCATTTAGGAAAACAAAACAATGTGGCTGATACCATGAGTCAAAAACATGTTGCATGATTAACCATATTACATTTGGAACATGATCACATGATTAAAAATTTGATAAATTTTGGATTAGAAGTTGTTGGTGTGGGAAATATATATGTTTTTCTTTCATGTTTCATTGATGTCATCATTATCATAATGAATAAAGAAAGTGTAGAAGAAAGTATTTGAGCTACCGAAAAGGGTACAATTGGTTAAAATGGGTTTGTTTCTTTAATTTAACCATAGTAAAGATTGTGTTTGATGATTTGAAAAAAATTATGACATTTGATTCCTAGTTGATGAATGAATTCTTACGTTAAGATCTTATTTCTCAATTTTTAGTTCATCCTTGCAGTACTAATATGCATTAAAAATTTCAGGTTTATTAATGGTGGGATGGAATTAAATGGGATATTTCATAATTTACTATGAAATGTTTGAAATTTAAATAGGAAAATGTCGAGAGGTTGTTACTGAAGAGGTTGATTATGCCTTTTCCAGTGCCAGAGTGGAAATGAGAGAATATATCAATGTGCTTTGTTATTATTGACTGACTATTTAAATCTTCTTATATTCTCCATATTTGATATGCCATATATTTTGACCAGCTTTCATGATTGTACCTAAAATATATTTTTAGGATACATGGAGTTCCTATTTCCATTGTATCTAACTGGAAACCCGGATTCACTTTTATATTTTGGAATGGCCTTCAAAATACATTTGAAATAGAATTAAATATGAGTACATTATTTCATCCTCAATCGGATTGGCAGTGAGAATAAACGATTCAATCATTGGAGTATATTATTAGATCTGGATCAATGGAATATGTGTTATGTTGGGATTAAAATATTTATTTTTTTCAGTTTCCTTATAATAAAATTTTTCTTTCTAGTATGCAGATTGAACCTGTTGGTGCATCATATGGGAAGTGCTGTAGAACTCCATATTTTTGGGATGAAGTCCAAGAATTGAAGTTTATGGGACTATATTTAATAGATGAAGTGGCCTAGAATGTGAGGATAATTATGAAACAAATGAGGACATCCCAGAGTAGGTAGAAAATTTAATCGTTCTATATGAGAAAATAATATTATTTTAAGGTAGGTGATATTGTTTTTCTTATAATCTCACCATAGATAAGTGTGAGGTATTTTTTGATAAAATATAATGTTAAGTACGCGAGTCATTAGACCTTATCAAATTATGGAGAATTTAGGACCACTTTCCAACTGAGTAGATTTTCCTCTGAGTTCATTTCAGGTACATAATGTTATTCATGTTTTGATGTTGAGAATGTGTGTCACAAATTCATCTCATGTCCTAAGTCTAGAAGTAGTTCAGTTGGAGGGGGACATTTCTTATGAAGGGAGACCTGTTTAGATTCATTATTGAAGGGAAGAGGTATTACAGAATAAGATAATCCATCGTGTAGAGGTATTTTTGGAGAAACCAAATTGTTGAAGAAGAAACATGAGGTTCTAATAAGTCTATATAGGAAAGCTACCCTTATTTTTTAATATTTAAATATAATTGCAAAGTCAAAATATCCAAAAGTTATGGATTAATTAACACCCCATTGTTTTAATAAAATTGAAATTCATGAAACGTTATTTTTATTAGATATTCATAATATTTCATTAAATATAATTTTTCCACTTCTATGATTTCAATTTCAAGAAACGGTCATCTATGGTTCTGTTCAATAAGTTATTTAGAGTCTGATAGAACCAACTTGTTTTTTGGTGAACAATAATACCTTTATAAATAGTAATGTGAACATAGATATGATATTAATGAATTGTAAAGTTTATTATTATTCAATATTTATTATGTATTTAATGTAATGACATATTGATTAATTTTTTATAGTGATATATAATGATTTTATGATTTAAAATTATCTTTTTTTAATAAATTATGATTTTAATTAATAATAAAATTAATAATATATGAAAACTTATTTTAAAAAAAAAATGTATTCATCCTTGATTTCTATAATTGAAAAATGTTAAGTGAGAATTTTGGGGATATGTATGCAATTCATGAATTTTTTTTGAATTGTAAAATACGATAAATTGCATTAAACACTAAATACATGTTTTATTACATCATAGGTTGTGAGAGGCTGATGTAATGTAACACCCCAAGCTTCTACGGTACGCTTCTCTTTGAATAATGTGATAGCGTGTGTTGTACGCAACACCGAGTTCTAACACACCATAACTAATCAAACTAGCCGTTATGAATAGTAATACCTACTTTTTGAAATTATATATATTTTATATTTGAAAATGGACTTCATTTTTGGATTCGGAATATCAAATTTAGCCTAAGGTGAAATTTTGGTACTTTTCGGATAACTTTCATATTTTGATGAATAGTGAAAATTACTAAATTTTAATTAAAAACAACTTTTTTAATCAAAATAATTAATAGTGATAAATTATGAATTTGAGTGGTTTTAAAGTATATTTAGAATATATTTTTACTATTTAATATAATGTTGGTCATTGGACATAATTTTACAATTAAACCGAACATAAACAAGTGTCAATCTTTTGATAGTTATTATCTCTTAAAAACACGCTTTTTGTTTTGACGGCGGGAATTAATTTTAAATTAATTTCTGCCACTTCTGTGTTTTGAATTTAGGAAAATGGATTCCATATTTGGAATCAGGATGTTCAAATTGTGTAAATAGGTAACTTTTATTTTTAGACATTTTGAATAATTACTGCGGTAAATATTTTATTTACCATGGTTTAGGGTAAATCCGGTAAATAAGGGTTAAAAAATAATATTATAATAATACTAAATTACCCTAAAACGTGTCTTAACCCTATTGGTTGATACATGGTCGACCATGGGCATCTTTGTGTCAATTTTGGGACCCCATGGATCCACTTGTAAGTGATAATGACACTTTATTTTAATTAAGTTAAAATGAATACAAAAATGACACAAGCATATATCTTTTAGAAGAACAATTTTTACATAGGGTTATACATGTTGGATTTTCGATTATAAATATTCATTAGAAAGATAAAAAGATTTCCTACATAATGATATTTTATTTATAATTTTTAGATAATAAATAAGTTATTTTATTTATGACACAATGATGATGCAGTAATTACTATAATAGTGAAAAATTAAAATAATTGATATTATAAATACCCAAATAAATATAATATGAAACTTTTAATGAATTAAACTACTTTTCTAGGCTAATATGATATATTAGGATTGATTTAATAGACTTTGTTCGAAGTAATCAATCTGTTATGAGTTTCACAAAAATCAACTATTGAATAGTGTCAAAATTGACATAAAAGAGTTCTTAAAACAAATATTATATTATTAATTGATATTAAATTCCTAAAAATCTAAGGTTCGGCCAAGAGACTTATATTATGATAGGTTAATCATTAATGGACCACTTGGGTGTCTCTTGGATGTATATAGTAAGTTTATTAACCATATTATATAAAAATACAAAGAGACATTGTAAAAGTGAAACTAATTAACTTAGAGTTAATACTTAAAGATAAGGTTAATATAAGTACCCAAACCTGTCTAAATTCTATTGGTTGAGTGTTTTTTCGACCTATCCCCACCTTAACCTTTGAATAATCAACTTTGGAGCCATTAGAAACCGAATATGAATTTATTATAAATTAATATTTCTAGCTTTTCCAAAGGTGCCCCTCACCCCTCTTATAAAAGGGCACTCCTCCTTCTCTTTTCTTCACACCTTCAAAGCCTTTTGGTTCGGCCAAACTCTGCCCAAATACTCTCCCAACATCCCTCACTACAACCTAGAGGCCTTAGTTTGATCAGAAAGCCAACCTAAGGAGCCCTTTTGATCAAATCAAAAGGAAGAACCCTAAGAAGAGGTAATGATTTAACCACCCTTTTCTAAGTTCATTTCTTCTTCCACTTCTTCTTCCTTTGTTCTTACCATTCTAAAATAATAACTCCAGTATCTCACATATACTGTGATGTTATTATAAGTATGGTACAACCATATTCAGTATTCTATCCACCCTTTGAATAACATGTCACCATACGTGCGTACGTACGGCTTACCGTCTCCACGTCGTGGTGTAATTGTTATTCAATATAATATTATTTGGATGGGTATAATAATGATGTGTAACTCATGTAAATAATAAATATAACATGTTAATGATTCTGTATATATGATATACCATTCATTTATATATTATTTTAATATCAAAAGAATGATATTGTCGCTCGTGCGTACGTACGGACTACCGTCTCCACGAACGCAATGAGATTCATTCTCCATCGTATCCATTCAAGTATAATTATCATTTTATGATTTAAAAATTATGTTTAAGGACTTGATATCATTCTGGATATGAATAAGATACAAAAAACATGGCTTATGTAACAAAACACATAAAAGAAAATGAGTAAGTTAACACCCGAAACGATGATAATTCTAAGATATTATTAATAAATCAATGTTAAAAGATCATATATGATATCATATTAATATATATGATTCTTGTATAATTTAATAACAATTATTTCACCATTATACAGGAGGTTAACCTACCCCAACCAAGGAAAAGTACAAGGTAAGGGTTATTTCACAATCTCTTCTTTATCCGAGGTTGTTTATACGTAATAATCTACTGGGATCTCGTTATCATCCACATCCATGTTTCTTCGAAATGTATTTCAAAACATTTTTACTATTTACAAGAATATGGGTTAAAGTCATTTATACCCTTGTTTGACTTTTTATAAGTGGTTTATAAAGGAATCTTTTCGTCGTTTTCAAAACAAGGTCCTTTTTAACCTTTTCGACGGAATTGAGGTAAGAATGTTTTTTTTAACTTATACGGCGGGTGCGGTTATTTTACGCCGTTATAAAATCTTTAAAGCTTTCCTTACAAGATTATAAGAATATTCTCAAAGAAAATGTTTTATTTTATATGGATCTTAAATGATTTCAAAATAAAAGGAGATATTTCTTTAAAAAGAATTTTGATTTCATCTATGTCAACATCCTTTGATGGATTTTAAGATTATTTGAAGTTGATTTATTATGATACAAAACTTCTATATTGTATTGAAGGTTTTGTGATATGTTTGACTGTGGATGTGCTATTTTTATACCATTCATAGTTTATTGTGAAAGTATTGACATTTCGTATGCTAGTTTTAATACGAATGTTTATGTTATGTTTAAACCTTTTCATATGGGAATGCATTGGACTTAATAAGTGACGGGTGGAGCCCGCTATAGCTCCTCGATGCATCGGTAGGTCTCATGAGACAAACTAGTGTCTTGGCACAAGGCCTTGACAAAATCTTATTTGTAGTCTTGGCACGAGGCCTTGGCTATGTGGTTATGATAGTCTGGCATTATGCATTCCAACATTATGAAAGTGGTTATTGATTTTTGCATGTGATTATTCGATTAGTAGAATATCCATGTGAATAAGTAAATGGCATTATTTCATTTTACTTTTGCCATACCATGTTGAAGTTCAATTTTAAAAGGCTTTTGTTTTAGTAATGCATTGCCTTAAATGTTTATTCTTATTTATGAAAGTTTCCGCTTTATTGTTATCCTTACTGGGCATTTGAGCTCACCCCTTTTCTATGTTTTATTTTTCCCCAGAATGTGAAGAAGTAAATTATGAATGACCTGCAGGGATATTATGAGGGGATAGTAGTGTGGATTATGGAGACATTATGTTGTTGTAGTAGTTTTTCATTTTATGATGTAATGTAAAACTTATGAATATATCTAGTGTTTCCAAGGCTACTAAACCAATCGGTCTTTCGAGATTTGATCTTTCTTGTGATCATGCCAATGTTATCTAATTAATGCACCGACTCTGGGTAGCTGGGGTCGGGGCGTTACAGTTGGTATCAGAGGAAGTTTAGTACAAACCTTGGAAGCTAGATTTAGATAAACTCTGATTAGAGCACGTAGACCTAAGATGAACTTTGAGGATTAGTATAGAAGAACTTCCTAGAATTTTGGTATTGTAGAGATTTTGTGAGTTTTTCGAGCAATACATCCCTGTCTGGATACGAGCCGGTAGAGGCGGCTCTGGCACAGATGTACCTAGGGGTAAAACCCGAAAACACCGCTTTGAGCTAGACTCGAACGGGAACTGGTGCACGACAACGGGCCTTGCTGCACTCTTGGTTACGACACTCCCGGGGGATATGCTTAGGATAACTCTCACTATCTTTACAAATCATTATGAAGGGTTTATGAGTATATACTTCTTCAAAGAAAACATTTTTATGATTATGGATTATATCCATAAATAGTTCAATTTATGTTAAGTGTTTTATAAGTATGGGATTATGTATTTTGATGCATAAACTGATCTAGTTTATGCCATTTTTTTTAGAAATGGCGCCTAGTGGAAGAAATGGAAACCGTATCAATGCACGCACTCCATGTAGGGATTGCCCTCCTGCTCAAGATAATTATAGTGGGTCTGGTGATGCAACTGGTGCCGATCAGCTAATCACCATACTGGGACAACTTACTCAGGTTATGAATAATAACCTTACCCGTATGGAGCACCCTGATCCGCAGCGTGGAGGATCAATGTTAGATCGATTCATGAGACAACAACCACCAACGTTCAATGGGAGTACAAATCCCTTAGTAGCTGAGCAATGGATATTTTCCCTAGAAAAAATATTTCAGGCTTTGGGGAGTAGTGAAAGGGAAAAAGTTACCATGGCAGTTTACCGCCTCACTGGAGATGCTGATCAATGGTGGTCATTGATTCAAAACATGAAGGAAGATGATGAAGTATCAAACATGGAATGGAGGGAGTTCAAAGATCTGTTTTTAGAAAAATACTTTCCTCGCGACCATCGAGCAGATATGGAAAGGCAATTCTTGAGTCTGAGACAAAAGGAGGATGAGAATGTCACAAAGTATGAGGCTAACTTTACAAGGTTAGCGAGGTACGCTGGTGATTATATTCGCAACCCAAGAAGTAAGATTGATCGTTTCTTTGATGGGTTAAAACCATTTCTCCGTCTAGCATTAGTCTCACAATCCTTTTCATCGTACGAAGACATTGTCTCATGTGTTATCAAGACCGAAAAGGAATTCTCTAAGTCTTATGACTTTAAAGCAAAGCAAGAGAAGAAGAGACCTGCTGATCAATCTGGGAATGGAAATAAGGGGAAGAAGGGAAAGGTTGAATATCCATCTTGTGGTAAGTGCGGGAAGAAACACCCCGGTGCTTGCCTGAAGGGAATGGGAGTCTGTTACAAGTGTGGTGAAAAAGGCCACCAAGCTCATGATTGCAAGGGGAAGAAGGAAGCTACCAACGTTCAGTGCTACAATTGCAGGGAGATGGGGCATTATGCAAATGCATGTCCTAAGCGTCAGGATAACTTACCTCAGAAAAGGCCAAGGGATCAAGGCCAGGCTTATGCTATCACTACTGCTGAGGTAGAAGCTCCGAAAGACGTGGTGGCAGGTAATTTAATGGTTTCCTCAAGTTTAGCAAATGCATTATTTGATTCTGGATCATCGCATTGTTTCATATCTTCCCAGTTTGCTAAGAAAATTAGATATTTCCAATTTGATTTAATAAAGGAGTTGTCAGTTAAAACTCCTAAGGGAAGTATCGTTGCAACAATGTTTTGTGAATCAGTCCCCATTAGAGCACATAAATTTTCTTTATCTTCTGATTTCATCGTCATACCTATGATTGAGTTTGATATAATCCTCGGTATGGACTGGCTTTCAGACTATGATGCGAAGATTTATTGTAAGAAGAAAGAGGTTACGATTCTCGATGATAATGATAAGGAACACCTTATTTTTAGAGCAGAATCGTCACCACCTAATTCTTATTTAGACCCACCCCCAGTAGCTCAACTTAATTCAATTATTGGGGAGGAAGAGAATGAAGTAACTATCGGTGAGGAAAGGAATGTTCAAATAGAGGGTGTACCTGTTGTGAAAGAATTTGTAGATGTATTTCCGGAAGATTTACCTGGACATCCTCCAGAATGAGAAGTTGAGTTTTCCATTGATTTGATTCCTGGATCAAGGCCTATATCGAAGACCCCTTATAGAATGGCCACTGTAGAGTTAGTCGAACTAAAGAAACAACTAGAGGAATTGATTAATAAGGGATTTATTCGCCCTAGTGTTTCTCCATGGGGAGCCCCTGTTCTTTTTGTTAAAAAGAAAGATGGATCTATGAGGTTATGTATCGACTACAGGGAGATCAATGCTATAACAATAAAGAACAAATATCCCCTACCTCGTATTGATGATTTATTTGACCAACTGCATGGAGCTCAATACTTTTCAAAGATTGACCTTCGATCTGGATACCATCAGTTGTGTGTGAAGAAGGAAGACATCCCGAAAACAGCATTTCGAACCAGGTATGGGCATTACGAGTTTACTGTAATGCCGTTTGGATTGACTAATGCACCCTCTGTATTCATGGATCTAATGAATATAGTTTTCAAGGAGTATCTCGATGAATTTGTGGTGGTATTTATTGATGATATCTTGGTATACTCCAAAACCTACAAAGATCATGAAAATCACTTGCGCATTATCTTGAAGACTCTGAGGAGGCATGAATTATATGGAAAGTTTAGCAAGTGTGAATTCTGGCTTCAGGAGATTTCTTTTCTTGGCCATATTGTCTCTAAATATGGAATCTCTGTTGATCCTTCTAAGACCAAGGCAATCCAAGAATGGCCAGCACCTACGAGTATAACTGAGGTACGTAGTTTTATTGGTTTGGCAGGTTATTATCGACGTTTCGTCCAGAATTTTGCCCGATTGGCTAACCCATTAACGAAGCTCACACGTAAAGGGGTTAAATTTGTTTGGACAAAAGAGTGTGAAGAATATTTCGAAGAACTGAAGAGAAGATTAGTCAATGCTCCTATATTGACTCTACCATCGGGGAATGATGGGTTCGTTATTTATAGTGATGCATCGAAGAAAGGACTTGGTTGTGTCCTTATGCAGAATGATAGAGTTATTGCCTATGCATCACGACAATTGAAAATTCATGAACAAAACTATCCTACTCATGATCTTGAGTTAGCAGCTGTGATCTTTGCTTTGAAGATATGGAGGCACTACCTCTATGGTGAAAAATGTGAGATTTATACTGATCACAAGAGTTTGAAGTATATTTTCTCACAAAAAGAACTCAACATGAGGCAAAGGAGATGGCTTGAATTACTCAAGGATTATGATTGCACGATACACTACCACCCAGGGAAGGCAAACAAGGTGGCAGATGCTTTGAGTAGAAAAGACCATGGAGTTTTGAACAATATGAGAATTGAAAGGGATCCAATTTTCATGGAGCTAGTGAAGATGGACATGGGAATAACCAGGGAAGGTGAAACATCAATGCTTTTTCAAATGGTTGCCAAACCATCTTTACTAGAAAGGATTAAGAGTTCTCAGACCGATGATGAAGAATTTCAGAAGAAGATTAAAGCTGTGAATGATGGGAGATTGAGAGACTTTGTGTATGAAGATGGAACTTTGAAATTTGGAAAGAGACTTTGTGTTCCCAATATACCTGATCTAAAAAGGGAATTGCTGGATGATGCTCATAGTTCCAATTTCTCTATACACCCTGGGAGCACCAAAATGTATAGAGATTTGAAGGAACATTTTTGGTGGGACAACATGAAGAGGGAGATTGCTGATTTTGTATCAAGATGTATGGTTTGTCAACAAGTGAAAGCTGGAAGGCAACAGCCTGGAGGAGTCATGCAACCTCTTCCCATACCGGAGTGGAAATGGGACAATATTACGATGGACTTTGTCATGGGGCTACCAAAGACTTCTAGAAGGAACGATGCAATATGGGTTATTGTTGATCGTCTTACCAAGTCAGCACATTTTCTTGCTATAAGAGAAGATCTACCCCTGGAACGTCTAGCAAGACTATACATTAATGAAGTTGGGAGACTTCATGGTGTACCCCTATCGATTGTTTCTGATCGTGATCCCCGTTTTACTTCAAGATTCTGGAAAAGTCTTCAGAAATCCCTGGATACTGAACTTCATTTGAGCACTGCTTACCACCCTCAGACAGACGGACAATCAGAACGGACTATTCAAACCTTAGAAGACATGTTGAGATCTTGCTCACTTGATTTTCAGGGTATGTGGGATCAATATTTACCACTAGTAGAATTTTCCTATAACAATAGCTTCCATTCAAGTATTCAGATGGCACCATATGAAGCGTTATACGGAAAGAGATGTCGTACACCAACCTGTTGGGATGATGTTGGTGAAAGAAAACTTGTAGGCCCAGAACTGGTGGAGGAAACGGTGGAAAAGGTGAAGGTAATCCAAAATCACATTAAAGCAGCTCAAAGTAGGCAGAAGAGCTATGCCGATAATCGAAGGAAGGATTTGGAATTTCAAGTCGGTGATCATGTTTTCCTGAAGGTATCTCCATGGAAGGGAGTCATACGTTTTGGTAGGAAAGGTAAATTGAGTCCCAGGTACATCGGACCTTTCGAAATTCTAGAACGAATTGGGGTTGTAGCTTACCGATTGGCAATGCCGCCAAGTCTCTCCAAAGTTCACGATGTGTTCCACGTATCTCTATTGAGGAAATACATGCCTGATCCGACGCATGTACTCACCTATGAGGAATTAGAACTGGAACCCGATCTGTCTTATTGCGAAGAGCCCATCAGGATTCTTGATACAAGAGAACAAGTACTCAGAAACCGGACGACGCGTCTGGTAAAAGTTTTGTGGAGGAATCATAAGATGGAAGAGGCAACGTGGGAACCCGAGGAACTTATGATGAAGAACCACCCGAGTCTTTTTATGCAGTAATACCCTAGAAATTGCGAGGACGCAATTATTTGAAGGAGGGGAGAATGTAACACCCCAAGCTTCTACGGTACGCTTCTCTTTGAATAATGTGATAGCGTGTGTTGTACGCAACACCGAGTTCTAACACACCATAACTAATCAAACTAGCCGTTATGAATAGTAATACCTACTTTTTGAAATTATATATATTTTATATTTGAAAATGGACTTCATTTTTGGATTCGGAATATCAAATTTTGCCTAAGGTGAAATTTTGGTACTTTTCGGATAACTTTCATATTTTGATGAATAGTGAAAATTACTAAATTTTAATTAAAAACAACTTTTTTAATCAAAATAATTAATAGTGATAAATTATGAATTTGAGTGGTTTTAAAGTATATTTAGAATATATTTTTACTATTTAATATAATGTTGGTCATTGGACATAATTTTACAATTAAACCGAACATAAACAAGTGTCAATCTTTTGATAGTTATTATCTCTTAAAAACACGCTTTTTGTTTTGACGGCGGGAATTAATTTTAAATTAATTTCTGCCACTTCTGTGTTTTGAATTTAGGAAAATGGATTCCATATTTGGAATCAGGATGTTCAAATTGTGTAAATAGGTAACTTTTATTTTTAGACATTTTGAATAATTACTGCGGTAAATATTTTATTTACCATGGTTTAGGGTAAATCCGGTAAATAAGGGTTAAAAAATAATATTATAATAATACTAAATTACCCTAAAACGTGTCTTAACCCTATTGGTTGATACATGGTCGACCATGGGCATCTTTGTGTCAATTTTGGGACCCCATGTATCCACTTGTAAGTGATAATGACACTTTATTTTAATTAAGTTAAAATGAATACAAAAATGACACAAGCATATATCTTTTAGAAGAACAATTTTTACATAGGGTTATACATGTTGGATTTTCGATTATAAATATTCATTAGAAAGATAAAACGATTTCCTACATAATGATATTTTATTTATAATTTTTAGACAATAAATAAGTTATTTTATTTATGACACAATGATGATGCAGTAATTACTATAATAGTGAAAAAAGAAAATAATTGATATTATAAATACCCAAATAAATATAATATGAAACTTTTAATGAATTAAACTAATTTTCTAGGATAATATGATATATTAGGATTGATTTAATGGACTTTGTTCGAAGTAATCAATCTGTTATGAGTTTCACAAAAATCAACTATTGAATAGTGTCAAAATTGACATAAAAGAGTTCTTAAAACAAATATTATATTATTAATTGATATTAAATTCCTAAAAATCTAAGGTTCGGCCAAGAGACTTATATTATGATAGGTTAATCATTAATGGACCACTTGGGTGTCGCTTGGATGTATATAGTAAGTTTATTAACCATATTATATAAAAATACAAAGAGACATTGTAAAAGTGAAACTAATTAACTTAGAGTTAATACTTAAAGATAAGGTTAATATAAGTACCCAAACCTGTCTAAATTCTATTGGTTGAGTGTTTTTTCGACCTATCCCCACCTTAACCTTTGAATAATCAACTTTGGAGCCATTAGAAACCGAATATGAATTTATTATAAATTAATATTTCTAGCTTTTCCAAAGGTACCCCTCACCCCTCTTATAAAAGGGCACTCCTCCTTCTCTTTTCTTCACACCTTCAAAGCCTTTTGGATCGGCCAAACTCTGCCCAAATACTCTCCCAACATCCCTCACTACAACCTAGAGGCCTTAGTTTGATCAGAAAGCCAACCTAAGGAGCCCTTTTGATCAAATCAAAAGGAAGAACCCTAAGAAGAGGTAATGATTTCACCACCCTTTTCTAAGTTCATTTCTTCTTCCACTTCTTCTTCCTTTGTTCTTACCATTCTAAAATAATAACTCCAGTATCTCACATATACTGTGATGTTATTATAAGTATGGTACAACCATATTCAGTATTCTATCCACCCTTTGAATAACATGTCACCATACGTGCGTACGTACGGCTTACCGTCTCCACGTCGTGGTGTAATTGTTATTCAATATAATATTATTTGGATGGGTATAATAATGATGTGTAACTCATGTAAATAATAAATATAACATGTTAATGATTCTGTATATATGATATACCATTCATTTATATATTATTTTAATATCAAAAGAATGATATTGTCGCTCGTGCGTACGTACGGACTACCGTCTCCACGAACGCAATGAGATTCATTCTCCATCGTATCCATTCAAGTATAATTATCATTTTATGATTTAAAAATGATGTTTAAGGACTTGATATCATTCTGGATATGAATAAGATACAACAAACATGGCTTATGTAACAAAACACATAAAAGAAAATGAGTAAGTTAACACCCGAAACGATGATAATTCTAAGATATTATTAATAAATCAATGTTAAAAGATCATATATGATATCATATTAATATATATGATTCTTGTATAATTTAATAACACTTATTTCACCATTATACAGGAGGTTAACCTACCCCAACCAAGGAAATGTACAAGGTAAGGGTTATTTCACAATCTCCTCTTTATCCGAGGTTGTTTATACGTAATAATCTACTGGGATCTCGTTATCATCCACATCCATGTTTCTTCGAAATGTATTTCAAAACATTTTTACTATTTACAAGAATATGGGTTAAAGTCATTTATACCCTTGTTTGACTTTTTATAAGTGGTTTATAAAGGAATCTTTCCGTCGTTTTCAAAACAAGGTCCTTTTTAACCTTTTCGACGGAATTGAGGTAAGAATGTTTTTTTTAACTTATTCGGCGGGTGCGGTTATTTTACGCCGTTATAAAATCTTTAAAGCTTTCCTTAGAAGATTATAAGAATATTTTCAAAGAAAATGTTTTATTTTATATGGATCTTAAATGATTTCAAAATAAAAGGAGATATTTCTTTAAAAAGAATTTTGATTTCATCTATGTCAACATCCTTTGATGGATTTTAAGATTATTTGAAGTTGATTTATTATGATACAAAACTTCTATATTGTATTGAAGGTTTTGTGATATGTTTGACTGTGGATGTGCTATTTTTATACCATTCATAGTTTATTGTGAAAGTATTGACATTTCGTATGCTAGTTTTAATACGAATGTTTATGTTATGTTTAAACCTTTTCATATGGGAATGCATTGGACTTAATAAGTGACGGGTGGAGCCCGCTATAGCTCCTCGATGCATTGGTAGGTCTCATGAGACAAACTAGTGTCTTGGCACAAGGCCTTGACAAAATCTTATTTGTAGTCTTGGCACGAGGCCTTGGCTATGTGGTTATGATAGTCTGGCATTATGCATTCCAACATTATGAAAGTGGTTATTGATTTTTGCATGTGATTATTCGATTAGTAGAATATCCATGTGAATAAGTAAATGGCATTATTTCATTTTACTTTTGCCATACCATGTTGAAGTTCAATTTTAAAAGGCTTTTGTTTTAGTAATGCATTGCCTTAAATGTTTATTCTTATTTAGGAAAGTTTCCGCTTTATTGTTATCCTTAATGGGCATTTGTGCTCACCCCTTTTCTATGTTTTATTTTTCCCCAGAATGTGAAGAAGTAAATTATGAATGACCTGCAGGGATATTATGAGGGGATAGTAGTGTGGATTATGGAGACATTATGTTGTTGTAGTAGTTTTTCATTTTATGATGTAATGTAAAACTTATGAATATATCTAGTGTTTCCAAGGCTACTAAACCAATCGGTCTTTCGAGATTTGATCTTTCTTGTGATCATGCCAATGTTATGTAATTAATGCACCGACTCTGGGTAGCTGGGGTCGGGGCGTTACATGTAAGCCCACATATTTTGAAATCACATGAAATTAATTCTATTCAGGGTCACAATAATTAACACTATTTATAGTATTGATCAATAATATTATAATAATGATTAAAATAATGCAAAACCCCTCCTCTACTCCACTATAAATACTACCCTCATTACCTCATACTCTTAAACCTCTAAAGCCATCAGGATAGTGTATGTTTTAACAAATTCCCTCCCCATGTCTCTTACCCTCGTGCAAGACCAACTGGTCTCACCAAAAGGCCAAAAAATGGCCTTAATATGTGTATCAAAGATAATAGATCTTGAGGCAAGAATCATCTTCCTAGTTTATTTGTTTTCTTTTCAATCCTTTTATTTTCTTATACTCCCTTCCCCTCTACTAATCCAATCGGTATTAAATATATATAATATTATATATTTTCTCTTTTATCATGTTTATGTAAATTATTGGTCATTTTTCGGCATATCCTTTCCGCCTTGTTCTAAAAATAAAAATATCATCCACGATGTTCCAAGTTACCAACATTGTGGATGATGTGCTCTGAGTTTCCATTAAATTATTAAAATATGATCATAAATCCATTTTATTTGATGAATAAAAATGTAATTTATATTTTTAACCTATTTAAGGTTCATGAATGAACTCTTATTCTTGAAATTAAATTATATAAAGAAATAATTTCTTGATTATCGAGGAACCACAAAAAATGATTTAAACAAACATCATTAATGTTTTATCTAATGATCTCCCATCATATATGGTTAAAAATGATTTATGTTATAATTATTTATTTCTCAAACATATTAATCCCATTTAATTCTACTTCTAGTATTTCATTTATACGTGACAAGAAAATTAAATTCAACCCATCAATGGAAATGATGTAAAGAATGCAAATGAAGTAATGGAAGAACCAAAATACAAATAAATAATATGGGAATTGATGTTATAAAATGATCATATATGTTATTATAACCATGAAAACATTTCTTTAGTATTTTAATATCTCTATTTTAACCACTATACATGTGCTTTAAACTTGTTTTAAGTAATACAATGCTTAGGTAAGAGTATTCTTAACCCGATTTCTATTTGTTAGGTTAAAATTCAACTTCATTATTTATTTGGTATTAAAATTTTTTGTGTGTTGATATTTATTTATATAATATATAATTATTTCTATTTAAATTTTCTATACATAATTCATATTCTCAATTAAGTCTCACTTCAATTATATGATATTATTGAGGGGCTTTTCTTTTAAAAACCCCTTTTAAAAATCAATTTTACAAAATTCAAAAAATTGTTTTTATGTAATTATTCATGGTGTATGATTTTGTTCAGGTTGGTAGAAATTTTTTATGATGAATGGTGGGAAATATATCTACCTTGAATACCATTGGTATATGTAATTTGGAGGTTGGATATATGGTTAATACAAGTGTAATTGTGATGGTTACACAAATTGTAATGTAGTTGTGAGGGTTAAAAATAATAAGGTAGTGGAGAGGGTTATAAGATTAATGTAAGTAATGACCCAGTATACTATAATGGTTCTATTTAGGTTATATATGTTTTTTAGAAATCACATGGTAATATAATGATTCACTATTTATGTTTATATGGGTAACAATTATGTCTTATTTTAAATGATTTCATACATTTCATGTATTCATTGACTAATGTTTCTTCTTTTTTATCCCTTACTAATAATTTTGTTTTCATCCATAATTTTTAAATTATTTTCAATGGTTATATTGATTTGTGTGTCAAATATGGATTCCATGTTAAATGTTATGATGATTATTCAAGCAAAACATGTTTTATTTTAGAAGTTTTATATTTTGGGAGAAATGAGTATTGTTTTGGGATATATTTTCTATATGAATGTTGAATGTTATGTATTTATTATATTACAATTTTCTATTAATATTAACTTTAAGATATCATAATTATCAAATAAAGTGAGTTCTTGACTAAAATTCAAGATTATGTAATGTAATATGGCCGAGTCATTATTGTTGATATTAGAGGATGGATTCGATAACATCAGTAGTAAGGATGATGATAATAGAAAAAAATAAATAATTCTTACACGATGGTTAATTTGAATTGATATATAATTTAAATATTACCATATTTCAATGACAAAGAAATGTTTGTTCATAATGTTTTTCCATCAAATAAATATGTAAGCTGGAGAGGAGTGGCACTGATATAATGATATCCTTCGGAGTTTGTAGCCCCGAATGGTTGGTACTGGGACCAAGCAGTTTGTGATTGTAATGGATTAGCTAATGATAGAAATAAATGGATTATAATTTTTGAAAAATAATAAATAGAGATACCAGAATAGATGATGATGATATTGGGGCATTATATGAGACAAAACCCTCTGACATTTAGAGGATCTATGAAACATGTATCGACTGAATGAAGGATTTGAGTCCATGAAAAGATATTCGATGTTATGGAATGTGTGGATTATCAAAAGGTAATTCTTTACATATATCGTTTTGAGGGTGAATCCGATCATTCAAGTACAATTGTCAAAAATATTAGGGATATATAGAATATTGATTCCTTATAGTTAAATGAATATGAAAAAAGTTTCCATGAAAACTATTTTCTTAAGGGGGTGCGACATAGGATTCAGAAGAAATTCATTAAATTCAATATAAAGTAGGAAGAAACAATTTACGAGTATGAAGAAATCATCACCCTACTTGAAATGTAAGAATCAAATCTTATTTAGTATATTGATAGAAAAGTCAACCACTATTTCTCATGATTAAAGACAACATATTGAAGTTCATTGGACATGCGTGAATTCAAATGATATGATAACCATTTTTTGTCGGGAGGGTAGAGATGGCGTTTTCTAATGATCACATACAATTTTATAAAAAGTATAATAATAGGTATATATGGAAATTGATGGTTTTGAATCAACGGATAATATTTTATGGTATTAAAATCTAGTTCCCAGTTTGAGAAATGTATGGAAAAATCACCACGGGGAATGCATTACCAAAATCGAGAAGTGTTTTTGATGTGGAATGTTTGGATATATGGATCTATATTATAATTAATTTCATCCAATGAGTAATCCTAATTATCAAACTGTAAAGTGTTATAAATTTGGTGAGATGGGTCAATATGAAAATGCTTTCCGATCGAGAGATCTGAATGAGGAAAATAAGCCTTACAATAAGAAGAATGCAATAGAGACATCCTTTGCAATTATTTCAGCAGATGATGGGCCATCCAATGATGTGGTATCTGGTAATTTATTTATTTACTCAGATTTTGCTAATGATTTCTTTGAGACGAGGTCTACACATTCCTGTATTTCTAGGGATATCATGGTAAATTGGAAATATGACCCCAAAAAATGACATCTGATCTTATTATTAAAAGACTAGGGGAAATATTAAAACAAAGAGGAATTATAAGAATATTTTTATTGTAGTATGTGGAAGTACATTACCTACAAATGTTGTTGTTTTTCCTTCACTAGATTTGATGTCATTCTTGTAATGGATTTTATTTCTGTTTATCATGCTAAGATTGACGGTAATGATAAATAATTTATTTTTTATAATGTGATTTATTTTTATAAAAGAATGAAACCATACAATTGATAACATATCTGGAAGCAAAGAAACCGTTGATTGATGGGAATGAATTGTTATCTTGCTCAAATTGTTGAAAACAATGTAACTATTTAAATTAATGAAGTTCTAAAGATAAATGAATATCATGATGTTATTATTGAAAAGTTACCCAATGTTATACCTAATAGTGAGGTTTAATTCACAATTGAATGTGTATAGGATGCTTATAAAATTTCAAAACCCCTTTACCGAATAGGGCAAATGGAATTTTTAGTATTCAAAAATTAGTTACAGGATTTTCATGATAAAGTATTCATTCATCCTACCACATCACCATTAGGTACTCCTATTTTTTGGTTAAAAATAAAAAAATTGCATGATAATTTTCATTGATTATAGATCCTTTGAAAACAATACTTCTAATAATGTATGGTCTTCCTAAATATGATGACTAATTTATCAGCTCTAGGGAGCTCAAAACTTTTCCATAATTCACATGGGATCCGGATACCATAATCGAATTTTGTAGGAGGATGGCATCCTGAAAATAAATTATCATACGATATATGGTAATTATTAATATTTTTTTATTCTTTTTGGGTTAACTAATGTACCTACTGAGTTCATGGATCTTATGAATAAAATAATTTATAATTTCTTGGATATACCTGTAGTTTTGTTTATTGATGAATTTCTAGTATTTTATATGATTAAAGAGGAGAAAGAAAAACATCTAAGGGTTGTTTTGAAAACATTATAGAAAAATAAACTATATGGAAAATTATGAATGTGTGGTTTTTGGTCACAATAGATTTAATATTTTGGGATCATTGTAAATATGGATTGAATAATTGTTGATCCCGCCAAAAACTGTGGTTGATGAATAGAAAAACCCATGAAATGATATATTGATTCATTGTTTTAATGTATAATTAGTTTTTTATTGATAATTTATTAAAAACATTCCATGGTTTTATAGATTTCTAACTATGTTAATGTGAAAATTTCTAAAATTGTTTTGGATAAAAGAATAAGATGTTGGATTTTTGGAGATTAAGAAGAGATTAGTGAGTGCTATAGTTTTGTTCTTGCCTTCCAAAAATGGGGAATTTTTCATCTAAAATGATCCATCATTAAAATCACTTGGTTGATTTTTTATGCATAATGATAAGGTAATTTCCTTTGATTGAAGATAAATAAAACCTCACGAGTTAAATTACCCCACCCATGATTTGGAATTGAAAGTTCAGGTTCATGCTTTTAAAATAAAAAGGAATCATTTATATAGAACCAAATGTATAATATATAATGACCATTAATGTTTGAATTAAATATTCACTTTGGAGGAATTAAACATGAGGCAGAGAAAAGATAATGAATTGATAAATGAATATGATTTCATGATAAACTACCACTTCTAAAATATAAAAATGTGTAGGATAAATTGATTCGAAAACATAATGAATCATTAACCATGTTACATTTCGAATATGATCCCATGGTTAAGGATTTGTTGAATTTTGTATTTGATGTTGTTGGTGTAGGAAATATATCAATTTTTTTCCTATTTTAATAAATTCATCGTTTTTTTTAGAATAAATAAAGCCCAGAAGGAAGACTGTAAGCTGTAGAAAAAGGTATAAATAGTTAAAATGGATATGTTTCAATAATTTATCATTGATAAAGAATCTATATTAATATTTGGACAGATGTTATACCTGAATAGGGATTCCCATTTGGACAAATAATTTTTCAGTCATGTTCATAGTTATACATTTTCAAATCATCTTGGATGTAATAAGATATATAGAGACCTTTATGATTATTACTGGTGGGATTTAATAAAAAGGGATATTTCAGAATTTACTGTGAATTGTTTGAAATGTGAACAGGTAAATTAAGAAAAAAATTGGCGAAGCAGATGCTTACGCCTTATCCGGTTCATAATTGTAAATGGGGGAACATATACATGTAAGTTGTTGTGGGAATAATGAATATTTCATGAGGTAACAATGAGATATGGGTTATTGTTGACAGACTGACCAAATCTTCACATTTTATCTCTATCCAAGAAACAATGTCATTGGATCAGCATTCTCGATTGTACCTCAAATATATAGTGAGGTTACATGGAGTTCTCATTCGGTTATATCTGATTGGGATCTGAGGTTCACATTATCACTTTCAAGGGACTTAAATAGTTATTGGGAACAAAATAATATTTATGTACAACATTTTAACAATAATCATATAGGTAGTTTGAATGAACGATTCAGTCATTATAGTATATTACCAGATCATGTTTGATGGACTACACATGAATATGGGATCCCCATATTTTATTAGTTATGTTTCAAATTAATAATTGTTCTTATTCTAGTATACATATGGAACCTTTTTAGGTATTGTTCGGGAAGCGTTGTAGAAATCCAGATTTTTTGGATGAAGTCATGGAAAGGATGTTTATTGGAAAATAATTAATAGTGAAAGTGGATTAGAAAGTGATGATTATCAAGAAACGCGTTGGGAAAGCTAAGAGCATACTGAAAAGTGATTCAGATATCATGAGAAAAGGCTTTTTCTTTTGATTTATGTGATTATGTTTTTCATATAATTACACCATGGAAATGTTTTTTGTGTTTTGGTAATAAAGGAAAGTTAAGTCTCTGATTCATATGACCTTATGAAATTTTAATGAATGTTGGACCAACTTCCTACCATGTAGCTTTAACTACGAGTTAATATTTGGTATATAAGGTTTTTCATATTTCAATGTTGATAATGTCTGTTCCAAATTCATCTTGTGTTTTGAGTTTAGAGGTAGTTCAGCTGGAGGAGACCCTTTCATGTGAAGACAAACTTGTTAATTTTTTTGATTGAAGGGAACTAGTGTTGTAGAATAAGCTAATACATCGGGTAATGTTTTTGTGGAGAAACCACATGGTGGAATGTATAACATGAGAACCTGAAAATGATATGAGATAATTGTACCTTCACTTATTTATTATGTAAATGAAATTGACAGGATGAAATTTCTAGAAGCTTGGGATAATGGAACACCAAATGGTTTAAAAAAAGAAAAAGTAATGAAAAATTATATTAGGTTGATATATATAATTTTCATTTTAATATTATCTTTCCACTATTATGATTTGAAATTTAAAAAATTTCCATCTACAGTTTTGATTAGTAAGTTATTCGGACCCAAATAGAAGAAAATTGTTATTTCATAAATAGTGACTCACCCTAATGAATATAAATATGAATACAAATTAGTCTATAATGAATAGTAAATTGTATTATTATTATTTATTTAATAAGGCTTTAAGATAATGAAAACATGAATAATTTTTCATTTTGATTTATAATGAGTTATATATTTAAAAATTATAATTTTTGAATAAAGTACAATTTTATTTAAATTTTATATTAATAATATATAAAAAATAATTTTTTACAAATGGTGTACTTTTATGAATTCTACACGATGAAAATTTATTATGTTTAATTTTTTGGATTTTTCTAAAATTATTGAATTTTTTATGAATAGTAAAATACGGTAAATTATGATAAATGATAAATACTTGTGTTACTACATCATAAGTGATGAAGTTATGATAGAAGAAAATGTGGTTCTAAATAATATGAAATTATTACTATTTGGGGTCATAAGAATTAATATTATTCACATTCTGGAGAAAAAATATTATTATACATATTTAAATGATACAAAATCCCTCCTCTCATACACTATAAATTCCACCCTCATCCCCCTTTTCATATCACACCTCTAAATCCTTGATAATTTCATGTGTTCTTCCAAATTACTTCCCCAAGGAACTTCCCCACGTCCAAGAACATATGTTCTCACAAAAAGCACAATCCCAATGGCCTTAATGAAGATATCAATGAGAAGAGATAAATAATCATATTCCTTTTTCATGTGTTTAATTTTCAATTCAATTTTTTTCTTATACTCTCTTCACCTCAACATATAAAAGTGTTATTAAATTCCAAGAATCAAATATATTATGTATGATATCATTTTCTTGAATAATATTAATCATCATTATCCCTCTCTTCTCACTATTTTTATCAAAATAAAACACCATCCACAATGGTTGGATTTAGTAAAATCATGGACAATGTGTTTTCAATTTCAATTACATCCTTCAAATATGATCATTCAACCCATTTAATTTTTGAATCAGAATGTAATGTTCAAATTTTAAAATATTTCATGTTCTAGAATGAAATTATATGGATGTCATTAAATTATGTAATCAAACAAGTTCACGAATATTGAAGAACCGAAAAAATGCTATAAAGAGACATCATTAATGTTTTATCCAATTACCCATCATAATATATAATAAAAAAATTATTTATGGTATTATTATATACTTTGGGAACATATTAATACCATTTTATTCTACTTATAGAATTTCATTTCCATTCGACCTGAAAATAAAATGAAAACAGGTCATGGAAATTATATCAAGAACGCACCGAAAATAATAAAATGTAAACAGGTCATGGAAATTATATCATTGAATTTTTTTGAAACATATTAATAAAACTCTTTTAACTATTATAATGGAGTTTCAAACACGTTTTATGTATGAAAAACCCAAGGTAAGAAAATTCTTATCCTGATTTTCGTTCAATGGTTTATCCTCCGACTTCATTATTTATGTGGTATTGAAATTGTATGTGTGAAGAGTATTTTTTATAATGTTTCATTATTTTTATTTACAGAATATATAAAAATTTATTCAACTCAATTAAGTCATACTTCAATTATATGATAGTAGTGAGGTACTTTTTGTTTAAAATATTCTTCTAAAAAACTGTTTTACAAAATTCAAAAAAATATGTAATTAATAATGTTGTTAGATTGTCTTATGGTACTTGGGAATTGTTTATGATGAAGGGTGGGACATATATATCCCTACAATTCATTGGGTATGGGTATGTTGGAGGTCGTTCATATGGTTACACCAAGTGTAACTACAATGGTTACAAAAACTGTAAGGTATCCTTTAGGGTTACAAATTATAAGATAGTCAAGAGGGTTATAAGATTATTTATTTAATGACCCAAGAAATAATTTTGGATCTATTTATGTTCTATATAATTTGTGTAAATTTCATGTAAATCTCATGTTTTATAAGTTTTGATAATATGGGTAATAACTGTGTATTTTTTGAAATTGATTTCATATATTACAAGTATTAATGGACTAATGTTTTATTTTATTATATCCATTACTGAGCTTTTTGTCATCATACAATGTTTATAAATTATTTTCAAAGGTTATAAGTATTTATTTAGGCAATTATGTAATCGATGTTAAATGTTATGAATATTTGTCGAAGAAAACATGTTTTATTTGATAAATTTAATAATTTGGATAAAATGGATTATTTTTTGTGGTATCTAAACTATATAAATTTTTAATGTTTTGTAAGTATTATATCCCAATTCCCTAAAACTCTAAACATTAAAATTTAATCAATATAAAATGTATTGAGTTCGTGACTAAAATTCTAGATTATGATATATAATAAGGTTGATACCATATATTTTATCCACCATTCATGACCAAGGATCATAATGGGAGACACTAAGTTTCCCTATCTTGTCCTACATTTTTTCATAGAAGCCTCTGAATAGTTCTTAAGGGGAGTGAATATATTTTTTCAATATCCCCTTATACTATTATCCCACACTTGGTTTCTTGTTCTTTCATGGAGGGGTTTCCTTTTAAAAACCCTATGGTAATGTGATGATTTGAGGTTTGATTTCAATGATGATGGGTTGTATGGTTTTCTCTAGGAATTGGATCTCCATTCTGTTGATGTTTTGATTCATTTCCACATAATTGAGGTGGGTGTTTCTATATATTTTATTTTCCATCACATTTCATTGATGCATTAAATTTCCATTAATGTTGAGTAAACTGTTATAATACTTCATGGTATGTGAAAGTATAAATTGTGTTGATATTTTAATGACAGAATATGGGTGAGGAATGTTTTTTTTAAATGATTTCATTGATTATAACTATGTTAAATCCATGCAAGGTGTTCGATAATACTCAAATTTAACATTTAAAATGGTTTTAGGTGTTTTTAGTTGGGATTATCCTTGCTAATGTTTCTATGAATATTGTTAGGTTATGAGTTTCATATTATACGTGAAAATTGGTGTCTCCTATGGTGTGACACTCATGTGTGTATTGTGGTGTTCTTTTAATGGAATGTTGTGATTATTTAAATGAGGGATTTTAAAATTTGACTTAAATGGGAATGTGTTGGGTGTTGTTCTTATAAAATAGATTTATTGTGTTTCATGTATGTATATTTTTGGTTCATAGAAAATATTTTCAATGGATTATCGGAAATGTCAAAATCATGTTCTAAAACAAATTTTGAGTGTTTTTGAATTTTAGAATGGTCCATTACACATGAGATTTTGGGGTTTTCCAATGTGTTCTCATTATGGTATGTGAGGAATGTTTCATATTTTATGATATGTTTTGTTCGTCAATTGGCATAATGGACCATTTGAATTTTATAATGAGGTTTTGTTTCTAAGTAGATACATAGGAGCATTTGGTACATCGTGGATTTTGGAATGTTTTCTATTAGATTATGGTGGTTTTTTATTAGAAATATAGAGGCTTATTGTGAAAATATTCATGTGAAAATGGTGTTTTATATTGACATTTGGTATTGGTCTATAAATGGATTTGTATATTTGTTAATATTGGATATGTTAATGTCCTATTTGGTAATTTGTCTTTCCTTTGGAAGGATTGTTTTTTTGGGATGTGATGTAAAATCCTAGTTATAATTAATGCTTGTTTTGATAATATGATTTGATTCTTTTGATGCATGAAGGCCATGATGGTATATTAACATGTTTTTGAATGTGGTTTTGATTATGGAAAATTGAGTTTTCCATGTGATATTTACGTGTATTGGAGAGATTAGTTCTTTGAATGATGATTTCCATGTGTGTTGTGATAATTTTTATATGATTATAATAAAAAATATCACTAGGGATGTATTCACCTCTTGTTTCTTGTATATGAGTATGATTTTGGGGTTTAGTCTATTAGACCTTGGGATGGGGTACCCTCTAATGGCTCATGTATGAGGATGTTGTGTGTTTCAATTTCCTTACCATGTGTTTCCATGTCTTTTATTTTATTTATCTTCATATTCTTGTGAATAATCAAGGGGGTCAAGTGATGTTTTCTTATCATCCTTTATTCCACGGTTTGATTCCTCGTTGACATGATTGGTCCATGTAGGACATGTAAGTTGATTGGATTCTTTAGAGTGGTCGGTTGGTTATTGAATTTTTAAATGAACCATATGACATCAGGTGAGTCCAAACATAGTGGTTCTAGGTATTTCCTCTAGATATGTTTGATAAATGATCTTGATTTATTATCTATATTCTCTTCCTATTGCTACATCATTTTTGATATTGTTCTCCTGTGTTATTCATGTTTTTTATTTTTAATTACTTTATTCATATGCCCATTTTTATGGTTTGGATTTTATTTTGATGTGTTTTAAAATCTGTTGTTTAATGTGAAACCATTAGTTGAAAAGGAATTATGTTGGTAATTTTTTAAAATGGGAATTTTTTGAATGATATGTTTACATTCTAGAAATGATTTAAAATAGTATTTTAAAAAATAAATTTCAATATGTATACTATTTTTGGAATTGAAATATATGGAATTTGTGGTAATTACCTAATGATATGTTTAATCTCACATTAGACTTGTTCCTTTCAGTATAGGTAGAACCAAGATATTTTGTAGGATCATGTTATTGGTTTAGGTTTACCATTGTAGAAGGTTTTTCTTGTGGTTGGTGGAGACCAAGTGCTTAGGTGGAGATCATGTTAGCATGGTTATCATTTTTTTGTATCATGTTTTGTTTCATTCAGTTGTGGTTATATCATGATAATTATTTATATTTATTTATATTCATTTAATTTTTGTTCTTTTGTTAATTATTTTTATTTATTTGATACTAGTTTTTTATGAGAAAATTTTACCCATTGGGATTACTTTGATGGTCATCACCAGTTTCCTACCCATGTGGATTAGAAAAAACCTTTGTGCCATGTCTCGGACTGAGTTATGTTAAAGGTTAGATAGGACCGTGGCTTGGTTCATAAAATTTTTATCACTATTGTACTTTTCTATTTTGGGTGTTAGGGAGTTTGAGATTAGGACTATTGGGACATCGTAGGTAGGTAAACGAATACCTACGTAAAACATTCCTCGTATTGATACTTATGATTCCATGGCTAGTTTGAGATTTGATTTTTTTTTAATTGGATTGAGAAATTAATATAGAGGTGATACATTGTTATATTGTGATCCAACATTCAGTAGTATCCCTTTTAGATTCATAGTACATGGTTTATGATACTCATATTTGTTGGGGTATAGATAGGGCATGGACCAAAAACCATTTCTCTACGTGAAGCATGAAAATTAGTTCTTTATTATGGTAGTTCGGTGTGAGTTGTGTCTTATTTTCGTTTTGGTTTGAGTGATTGGGATTTTGAGATGAAAATATTTTTAAAAATTGAAATTATATCATTCAATTGGTTTCTATTTGAAAATTATAATTGTAATTTAAAAGAAACGGGGACTAAAAAAATGTATCCTCTTGGGTTTGAAGATAGAATGGTATGTGTGACAAATAGTATTCCATATATATGTTCATATATGTGTTGATATGTATAGAAATTTAATATCTACATGTTAGTATCGATGATATAATAGTATGTGTGATGAACACGTCTTTAATGTTTCGAAGGATTATTTGGGGGAGTTTTTTATGTCAAATTATTTTCGGGTTTTATTTTCTATGAAAAGTGGGTTCATATTTTATTAAAAGTGGATTTTGTTATTTAGAAAGTTTCCATAGAAGAATGATATTTTGAAGTTGAAATTAAAATTGTGGATTATAAAATAGTATTTTGGGATTTAACGATTTTTTTAGTGAGATATTGGTTTTGTCTAGGGATGACATTTTGGTTGTGTTATAATTGATAAGGAATTTGGTATTGTTTTTTCATCTACTCATAATATTCCTCCCCAAAAGGGACACAATTTTCCTAGTGGGTCACATATATTATTTGGTTCTTATAATATGTTTCCTACATTTTTTGGTGATCAAAGTCTATTAGAGTCAGCTAAATGGATAGAGGATATTGAGAGTGTCATCTGATCTATGGGAACACTCGGAGCAATGAGAGTGTGTGGTGTTCATGGGTATTTGGATAATATATCCAAGGAATAATGTATTGATATTTATCCATCATAAATTCATGTTTTTATGACATGGGAGGTATTTAATACCAATTTCATCTTATTTTATGAGCCTAAGGAGGTGATGTTGGGAAAACATAAGGGATTTTGAGTATTCATCAATCCCAGTAGCCAATTATCACTTATGTTGATGTTTTAATGAATGTGGATTCTCTATACATAGAGATAGTATCACCAGATTTTTTAAAATAATCTCATTTCATTTGGGGAATTTTTCCATATATCACTGAGCAAATTATTTCATCTGGTGAAGTTTAGTTTGAAAAGTTGATTGATAAGGAATTCCTAACTAACTAGGTTCTCATGGTGTATCCAGTGGTGGTTAATGAGCTATTTTTTCTCTGTTATTATGAAGGACCCCATCTAAAGTGTGATGAATAGAAGAGTATCATAATCTTATTGAGTATCCTAAATTTTTTATATTTTCTCATTCATCATACTAATCGATCATGTGTTTAAAATGTACTCAATATAGTCTTTTGAAGCTGTCTTCTCAGAATCATATGAATAAATTTCATCATTGTGGAAATTTGGTTCATCTTAGGTTGTTTTTTCTAAAATATATCCCATAGGATAATTCTATAATGTAAGAAATCAACTTCTTGTTGTGAGGATATAGAAGCATAAAACATCATGTATCATCCATAATCCACAGAGTGAATCTTGCACAGAGTTAGAAATCAGAGGTGGTGTTGGAAACCTTGTATCAGTTCATTCCTCCATCGTTGGAGTGGTCATAATTTATATTTCTATTATAATTTCTTACATTTTTATTGTTTCTCCTGTATTTGTGAAAGGATCAGGGGTCCTTTTTTCTTATAATCCAATTTTCTTCCTAGGACTTGGATCTTGAAATGGTTAGCCTTACGTATCCTTGTATTTTTTTTCAATTATTAATGTTTGGATATATACATTCATGTGTAAATTGTTGATTTTAGGTTTTTTAATATATAATTTCTAGATATATATCCTTTTGTTCATTCCCCTTGTCTTTGGGAATTTTTTCAGGTTGATAGTTCCTGGTTGTAGTGGGATAGTATCTC
Organism: Viscum album; assembly: GCA_963277665.1. Lineage (NCBI taxonomy): Eukaryota > Viridiplantae > Streptophyta > Magnoliopsida > Santalales > Viscaceae > Viscum > Viscum album. The sequence goes on from OY728159.1 coordinate 1,184,384,970, forward strand.
ATTTAGTGTAGAAAAGATTGTGCTAGCTCGCACTAGGCCAATATAATGTTGATCCATCATGTTAGTCATGTTCTTGTGGTGGGGAAACCCATCTCTTGTAATACAATTTTCATCATAATTTGGATTCCTATAGAATGGTAAGGTGTGAAATGTTGTCAAAAAGTACACCATGGTGTTTGTGGCATTATTCAGCAATATTCGAGTTTTGGTATTAATTTTTTTATCTTTTATTTAGGTGACTTTATTGTTGTATAAATTTTTTAGTGTGGAGAAATATCAGACCCCAAACTTAATTATTCTTTTTTAGGTTTGGGTTTAGTGAAGCATTTAATTTTTTATTTTCTTGTATCAGATGAGTCCATAGGCTTTACAGTAAGTGGAACACATTTAGAAAACTATTAGGAGAAACTGTGAAGCTACACATAGTAAACCACAAGTAATAAAATTTAGTTCATAGGGCTTGAAAGCATACCAATGCATTTTTATGGAAACCATATGAATGTTTGTTGAATGGTTATAGAATTAAATAGTGAAGTTTAGCACAGATGGAATACTATTTGGGAAACTATACTGCTAGCCTTTGAGAAGAGACCTATTATATAGTATGGTGCACACTATTGGTGAATGATTTTTCAAATAGTATAGCTTACCCATATATATAATAACGATAAATTCTATGTTTTCCCCAAAATTATTTTAACAATGTTTCAGGTTTCATCCCCATTTCTCAACCTATGCGGAACATGGGAGCCTCCAAGCTTCCATATCCTAGACTCCCTTTGTCGGTGGATGAATATTTAACGTCTACAAGGTGGGTCATTTTGTTTTTGCGGATTTCCTCCTATTGTATTCTCTCACTATTGGGTTCTTTAGTCATTCTTGGTGGGGTACATTATTACATGAACCCTAAGGGTAATTGATGTCCTTAGTTTGGTTTCTTTGATGATTTGGTGTCCAGTTTTTCTCTTGTTCTTGGATATCCCTTCGCATGAAGTTTAGTTGTGATCCCATATTTTTGAGGTAGCCTTTTCAATTCATTTCCATTCTAGAACATTTCATAGATTCTATATATTTCCTTTAATGTTTCCAAAATATCATAATGTTTCATGTGAATTGCTATTATAAATTGTTTTGGTACATTAATGACAGAATATGGATACCAAATGGTTTAATAAAGTGTTTATTTGATTATTCCTATGTTAAATTCATTAAGGGTGTTTGATAAAATGAAAATTTAACTGTTAATATGGAATTGGGTTTTTTATTGCTGTTTTACAATGGTTAAGTTTTTTATAATATTTGTCGATTGTGATTTATTTATTATATGTTGAAATTTGTGGCTCTTGTGGTGTGACATGTACGTGTGTCTTGTTGTGTTGGATTAAATGAATCTATAGTTTATTTGAAAAGGTATTATTAAAAGTTGTTATAAATGTTCATTTGTTGGGAGTTTTTTTTTCAAAAATATATTGAGTTTTCTTCATGTTTAAATCTTTTTAGAGCATTAAAAATGTATACAACGGATTGTGTGAAAGGTATGAATTCAATTTTAAAATTTATTTCATGTGTCTATTAATTATAGAAAGTTTATTTTCCCATTAGAATGTTTTGTTATATTATGTGTTTTCATCAGGGATTCATAGGTCCAATTTTGAATTTATAGATATGTTTTTGTAATAAAAATTATCACAATGTTCTGTTTGGATATTTGAGATGTGGTTTGTTTCAAAAAAAATAAAAATTCCCATTTTACAATTCCTGGGTTGTGTAATGATTATATTTATCATTGGGAGTGTTTTCAATTGAAATATTGGAAAATATTTAGAATTGTGCAACTGAAAATGGTTTATTATATTGAAATTACAAATTGGTGTGGAAATATCATTACAAATTTATTTGGATTGGAAAATATAATTGTTTGGTTGGTACATTATGTTTCCATGAGAAATATTTTATTGATGTGATTTATTTTGATATATCAGTTGGCATCTTGGTATGTTTTGTAAATTGGATTTTAATCTTGACCAACATTATGTCCATGATGGTATTTTAAAATGTTTGGGAAAGTGGTTTTTATTATGAGAAATTAATGTTTCGATATGAAATTTAATAATTGGAGAAAAATTAATTTCAGAAAATGTCTCTTTATTTGTTTTTTGATTCCTGTATTATGGTTAGAAGAACCACTAGACATTTGGATGTGTTACCCTATAGTGGCATGTTCATAAAAATTTTGTATTGATTGAGTATATTAGACCAAGGGTTGGGATCCCATATAATGGATTTTTTACAATGATGTTGTGGGTTATGGTATCTATACCATGTATTTCGATGTATTTTATTATTATTATTATTATAGAATTCACGAGAATCATTTTGAGTGTCGAGTGATGTTTTATATTCGAGACCGATTTAATGTGTTGATTCTCCACTTAACATGATGCTGATAGGTGGGATGTCCCACAAGACTTGATACTTTATAGATTCCATTTTTTATTGACTGTAGAGTTGTACAATATGTAGTAATTTAAATGAGATCTAAGTATATAAAAGTATTTCTTCATTATATTCATCGGAAATATTAATGAGTAATTATCTATATGATCACCTTATTTCTACTCGATTGTGGAAATTGGTATTTTTAGTTGTGTTTGTTTTGTTGGATTACTTTACTTTTTTAACATACTCCTTTTTTGTTATCAAGTTTATATATTTATTTGGTTCTAGTTTTATAATTGTCTGTCGATAGTGAATCCATTTTTGTAAATTGAACGATGTGTATGTTGTTTTAGAGCGAGAATGTGTGGAATTCTACGTTAAATTGGTGGAAAATATTTAAAATCCTACATTATAAATGTTTTTCATCTAGTATTTTTGGAATATTTTATGGAAATAGATGTATAGAATAATTGGTGATTAACTACTGAGATGTTCGAAATCACACCCTACTTGTGAAAATCGGTGTTGGTAGACCCAAGCTATTTGGATAGATCATGTTTCTATTTTGGTTGTGGCTTTGGTGTATGTTGAGCTCTCTGGAAGATTGTTGATTTCATGTCTATGATTGATGTTTTAATAATCACAAATCATCACATACCATTAATGTTTAATCTGGTTTGATTTCTCATAAACTTAATTACAATTTGTTAATGAATCTGTTATCACATTTTTGTCTATGCTTATTGACATACAAAGTATTTTGGAAGCACCGATTCAATATCAACAGACATCGGAAGCACTAATCGCATATCAAAGGACAACGGTTGCACCGATCCGATGCAAAATGAGTCACCGATGCAAATGAATCACCGATGCAAATGACTCACCGATGAAAAATGAGTCACCGATGAAAATGACTCACCGATGCAAATGACTCACTGATGAAAAAAGAGTCACCGATGCAAATGACCCACCGATGCAAAATGAGTCACCGATGCAAATGACTCACCGATGCAAAATGAGTCACCGATGAAAATGACTCATCGATGAAAAATGAGTCACTGATGAAAAATGACTCACCGATGCAAAATGACTCACCGATGCAAATGACTCACCGATGCAAAATGACTCACCGATGCAAATGACTCACCGATCAGATGACATACCGATGCTGATCAAACTAACTCACCGATCAGATGACAGACCGATGCTGATCAAATGATTCACCGATGCAAATGAGCCACCGATCAAATGACTCACCGATCAAACTGACTCACCGATCAAACTAACTCACCGATCAGATGACAGACTGATGCTGATCAGTCTGATTCACCGATGTTGATCTATCTGAGTCACCGATCATTACTCACTAATGCTGATGACCCACCGATCACTTGATTCTTCAATAATCATAAACAACTGTTTGAATTTCTTTATCTTTATCTTTATTTAATCTAACCAACGGTCATATTAGTAATATTTTAATGCTCTGTCAAATTATTAATAAAGGTTGTCGGATGTCAGGAAACCGTACCTCATACCTGCGGAAAGGAAACTTTTTCTATCTTCCGAAGCACGTGACTTAAATACAAGAAGACTCTGCTGAAGATAATAGAGTTGATAGAAAAACACAAGAGGAATACAGAGGAAAAGAAAGAGGAGGAAGAAACAATCAGAACAGAACATCATACACAATCAAGCATAATCAAGAAGAGTTCTGTGCATACAAAAGAACATTGAAGAACATCATCGACTACATCTCACTGCCTTTGAGCCTGAAGCATACGACACTCTTCTTCTCAAACAAAAACGAGAAGAGGACTCAGAATAAATTCTGACCAAATATAAAAGAGTCCAGAGCTACACTGAAATCACCAGAGCCATTTCTAAACTCTACATCTCTGCTCTGTGATACATTTGTTTTAAATTTTGAGCAGTGTGTGTTATCTTCTATATTAAACACACACACTGACTCCTGTACTTTCACTGGAGGATCTGTAAATCCTCAGCAAACCTTTTTACACTTCATTTCCCACTGTGGATAGTGGTAGAGGTCGTATGAGACCTGGACAGCTCTAAGCTGTTGTTTGTTTTCCCACACAGAACTGTGGTAGAGGTCTTGTGACCTGGACAGTGTGTTCACTGTTGTTAACCCCGATCCAGGGTGTGGATCATTTTTATATAAACTTTTGAGAGGACTAAGTCTCGGCTTGAGACTGAACCTCTTGGTTAATTCTCTGTGTTTGTAGCTACATACTATATCCATACTACATATTTATTTCATATTCCGCTACTATTACATTGAAATATAATTTATTTTCAAAGATACTTTGATAGTTAAACTCGCAAGTGTTTATATTTATTATAGACCAGTAAGTTAGTTTCAAAAGATAATTTAATCATAAGATTAAGTTAACTTAGAACTAATCAATCATTGAGAAACTAATTGAACCTTTATAATCTGTATAAATTCACTACAGTTTAATCTGTTTTTGAAATAGGGGGATTTTAATCAACATTGTTTTTAACAGAAAATTTTAATTGGAACTCAATTCACCCCCCTCTTGAGTATCCACTGCGACCAACACTTGGTATCAAAGGTTGTTAATATTTTCCAAACGTACTCTGTTTTTCAAATGTGATTTTAGTTGTATTTTAAAGTTCTTAAAATTTATGTTATTTCTAAATTTTTATCTCTTTAAAATTCTTTTTGTAATATCATGGATAATAGAATTGAGGGTGCTGCTACTAACCAGCCACCTTTCTTTAATGGAAACAACTATGCTCAGTGGAAGCTAAAAATGAAAATTCACTCAGAAAGTATGGGCTTTGATATTTGGACTGTCATTGAAGATGAATATAAAATTCCCAGTACTGATAGATCTACTTGGGATGAACCTACAAAGAGTTCTTACAATAATAATTGTAAAGCTATGAATGCTCTGTACTGTGCTCTAGGAGATGAATAATTTAATAGAATTTATGCATGTAAAACTGCATATGAAATTTGGGATACCTTAGCTGTTTCTCATGAAGGAACAACTAATGTTAAGGAGATGAGATTGAATACCTATACTATTAAGTATGACAATTTTAAGATGAAGCCTGATGAACCCATTTCTGATATGTATCTCAGGTTCAATGAAATTGTCAACACAATGACTTCTCTAGGAAAGGATGTTCTAGCAAAGGAGCAAATCATGAAAATTTTGAGATGTCTACCTGAAAGATGGAGATGAACCTCTATCTCCATTAGAGAATCCTGTGACATTGGAACACTGCCTGTCAAGGAATTAATTGGTAAGCTGATGATGTATGAAGAAGAGCTTAAAGTAAATAAATAAGAAGATGATGAACCTAAAAGGAAGTCTATTGCCTTCAAGACTGCAACCTCAAAGAATAAGGATAAGGAAAATCCTCAAGATATCAATGAAAGATTATGTAGTGAGGAAAGTGAGAATGATTCTGATAGTGATGCTGAGATGGCACACATTTCTAGAAGATTTAAGAAATTCTATAGGAAGAAGAAGTTTTTCAAAAATTCAAACTACAAAGGCAAGTATGATAACAAAGGACACTGGAAAAAGGATTGGAAGAAGTCTGATAAATCTGATGAAGTTGTCTGTTATGAATGCAAAAGAAAAGGACACATAAAAACAGACAGTCCAAAGATGAAATACAGAATGAAGTATGGATACAAGGATAACAAGTACAAGAAAGCCATGAAGGCTACTTGGAGTTCTTCAGAAGACAACACAAGTGAAGCTGAATCTTCATACTCTGAAAGGAATCGAGCCAACATGTGTTTCATGACAAACACATCTGAGGTAACATCAGAAACTCCTGCATCAAATTCATATTATTCTGGAGATGATTCTGAAGGTGATAACAAGTCTAAATCTGAACTGTTTGAATATTGTGATATGCTTGAAGAAACCTGTAATGAGCTTAAAGATAAATATAAAGGTTTAAAGAAACAGTATGCTTTAAGTGTTAAGCATAAATCTGATCTGGATATAGAAGTAGAAAAGAATTCTCGGTTGCTTAAAGAGAATACTGAACTAAAATTGTCTAATGAACAACTCAAAAAAGACTTATAGAAGTTCACAAATGGCAAGAATACTCTAATAGAAATGCTAGGAAAGCAAGTTGCACCTAGATATACTACTGGTATAGGATACCAAACTGGACAAAGAAAAGTTTCCAAAACTAGATTCATTCCTAAATCTGGATAGAAGATAGTTAATTCTGGAACTTCATATGCCTCAACCAGTTATATACATAGTTATGGATCTAATAAGGTTTATCTTTCGAATAATGTTAATTCTAAAAATTATATGAGACCCATTAGACAAATATGGGTACCTATAGTATCTTTGGCTAACATGTCTGGACCCAAGAAGATCTGGGTACCAAAATCATCTTCCATCTAAATCTGTTTTGTAGGAGACCTGCTTGAAGAGTCGTCACAAGAAGATATGGTACTTAGACAGTGGATGTTCAAGACATATGTCAGGAGACATTTCATGTTTCAAGAGCTTAGTAAAAGTTGATGGAGGCTTTGTCACTTTTAGTGATAATTCAAAAGGAAAAATCATCGTCTTAGGCCAGATTGGTAACACTGATTCAATCTTGGTTTCTGAAGTTTTATTTGTCGATGGACTTAAATATAACTTGTTAAGCATTTCTCAATTGTGTGATGATGGTTTTATGTGAAATTTAAAAATGATTCTTGATAAGTTTTTAACTCTAAAAATGTTTTCGTATTTTCTGCTTTAAGAAATGAAAATGTTTATGCTGTTGATTTAGATTCCTTAGCTAAGCAGAATATTCCTTGCTTAAATGCTTTTCATAAAGAGTCTTGGATTTGGCACAGAAGATTAGGACACTGCAATGTAAACTCACATAGAAAACATTCTAGGAAGAACTTAGTTAGAGACTTACCCAAACATGAATTTCCAGCAGACAAAGTTTGTAATCCCTGTCAAAAAGGAAAGCAACATAACGTTTCTTTTAAATCAAAGAAAGAAGTGTCAACTTCTCAACCTCTTGAGTTGGTTCACATGGATTTATTTGGACCTTCTAGAGTTTCTAGTATAAATGGTAAGCACTATGTCTATGTTCTTGTAGATGACTTTTCTAGATATACTTGGGTATATTTTCTAGCTCACAAAAGTGAAGCTTGTTCTTACTTTGTCAAATACTCCAAGTCTGTAGAAAATCTTAGTGGACTCAAGATTAAGACCCTGAGAAGTGATCATGGTCGTGAGTTTGAAAATCATGATTTTGATTCTTACTGCTCACACAATGACTATAGTCACAATTTCTCTGCCCCTAGGACACCCCAACAAAATGGTGTAGTAGAGAGAAGGAATAGAAACCTGCAAGAAATAGCTAGAACCATGCTCAATGAATATGAACTGCCTATTTATTTTTGGGCTGAAGCTGTAAATACAGCTTTTTATGTCATTAATAGAGTGTTGATCAGACCAGTTCTTAAGAGGACCCCTTATGAGTTGTGGAACCATAGGAAACCTAAGGTTAACTACTTCAAAGTTTTTGGCTGCAAAGTCTTCATTCTCAATACTAAAGACAATCTTGACAAATTTTCTTCCAAGAGTGATGAAGGAATTTTCCTAGGTTACTCTATCTCTAGTAAAGCCTATAGAGTTTTCAAGAAAAGAACCAAATGTGTGGAAGAATATGTTCACATCAAATTTGATGAAACTGATCCACATGAACCTAAAATCTCTCTTGAAGATGATCTCTCTGGTTTGAATCTCAATGATAAATACAATGGACCTATAGTTAAAACATCCATCTCTGGAAATTCTCCAAAACCTGCTTCTGTTGAACCTCAATCTGTAGATGAATCTGAAATCTCTAGCCCTATCTTTTCAAGACCATCTAGGACTCTAAAGAACCATCCTTTAGATGCTGTTGTAGGAAATCTAGATAGAGGAACACAGACTAGAGGTTCTCTAAGAAATCAGGTTGAACATCAAGCTTTTCTTTCACATTTAGAACCTAAAGATATCAATGATGCTATCAATGATGAATTTTGGGTGATGGCTATGCAAGAAGAACTAAATCAATTTGAATGAAACAAAGTCTGGAAATTAGTAGAAAGATCTAAGGACATATTGACCATAGGCACAAAATGGGTGTTTAGAAACAAAGTTGATGAATCTGGAAACATCCATAGAAATAAAGCTAGGCTAGTTGCACTAGGTTACAATCAAGAAGAAGGAATTGACTATGAGGAAACCTTTGCACCTGTAGCTAGATTAGAGGCTATTAGGATCTTACTTGCCTATGCATCACATCTGAATTTCATGCTATATCAAATGGATGTCAAAAGTGCATTTCTAAATGGTTTTATTGTTGAAGATGTTTTTGTAGAACAACCACCTGGTATTTTAAATCCTCATTTTCCAAATCATGTTTTTAAACTTTCTAAAGCTATATATTGTTTAAAACAAGCTCCAAGATCTTGGTATGAAAGTCTTTCAAACTTTCTTATCTCAAAAGGATTTACAAAAGGAGTAGCTGATCCCACTCTTTTTATAAAAAGGATTTCAAAAGATGTATTAATAGTACAAATCTATGTTGATGATATTATTTTTGGATCTTCTAAAAATTCCTTATGTACTGATTTTTCAAAGGTTATGCAAAAAGAATTTGAAATGATCTTAATGGGAGAGCATAAGTATTTTCTTGGTTTTCAAATTCTTCAAACTAAAGATGGAATTATTTTAAATCAAAGTAAATATACAAAAGATCTTTTAAAACGTTTTGGATTGGATAGTATTAAGGAAAGTGATACACCTATGAGTACTACATTTAAATTGGATACAGATGAAGCTGGGAAACCAGTGGATCAAACCAATTACAGAGGTATGATTGGGATCTTACTTTATCTTACTTCTAGTCGACCAGAAATTATGTTCAGTGTATGTATGTGTGCTAGATTTTATGTTAATCCTAAAGAATCACACTTACTGGCTGTTAATAGGATTTTTAAGTATCCTAAGTATACTATAAATTTAGGTTTGTTTTATCCAAAAGGACAATCATTTAACCTAACTAGCTATTCAGATGCTGAATTTGATGGATGTAAGTTAGATAGGAAGAGCACATCTGGAACATGCCATTTGCTTGGAAAATCCCTAGTATCATGGTGTAGTAAGAAACAGAACTCAGTTGCATTGTCTACTGCCGAAGAAGAATACATAGCTGCTGGTAGTTGCTGTGCACAAATTCTATGGATGAAACACACTCTATTGGATTACAAATTTGATCATAAACATGTTTCAATTAACTGTGACAATACTAGTGCAATAAATATATCTAAGAACCCTGTGTCTCACTCTAGAACTAAGCACATTGATGTCAGACATCACTTTCTAAGAGATCATTATCAAAAAAGGTGATATTTCTTTGAAATTTATTAGTTCTGAACATCAATTAGCTGATATCTTCACAAAGCCTTTATGCTCTGAAAGAATGAAATTTATTAAACAAGAGTTGCGTATGATTGATCTGTGAAACTGATCTGTGAAACTGATCTGTGAAACTGATCTGTGAAACCGATCTGTGAAAATGATCTGTGAAACTGATCTGTGAAACTGATCTGTGAAACCGATCTGTGAAAATGATCTGTGAAACTGATCTGTGAAACTGATCTGTGAAACCGATCTTTGAAACTGATCTGTGAAACCGATCCGTGAAACTGATCTGTGAAACCGATCTGTGAAACCGATCTGTGAAACTGATCTGTGAAACCGATCTGTGAAACGGATCTGTGAAACTGATCTGTGAAACGGTTCTATGAAACCGATATGTGAAACTGATCTGTGAAACCGATCTGTGAAACTGATCTGTGAAACCGATCTGTGAAACTGATCTGTGAAACCGATCTGTGAAACGGATCTGTGAAACTGATCTGTGAAACTGATCTGTGTAACCGATCTATGAAACTGATTTGTGCAACTGATCTGTCATACCGATATTTTTTTTATTATATTGTAATTAATTAGTAAATTTCTTTTATACTTTTTATGGGAACCCTAAATGATAAAATAAATTATACGCGGCTATTTATCCTCCCTAAACCTTTGACCTTTCATTTCCCGCCGAACCTTTCAACCTCTCTTCCCCTCTACTTCGAACCTTCGAACTCCTGCCTTCCAGAAATCCTCGAATGTCTAAGCAAAAGAGACCGAGCAAAGGACCGGATAGCCCTGTACCTTCAAAGAGTGCTCGAGGCGAGTCGATTAGTACCTCTCAACGCTCAGTAAATCCGAACCTGGAATCTCGGATTGTTGCTGTAGAAAAAGAAGTAAGCTCTGTGTGGCTTTTGTCAAGTAAGTCACTATTGATGCAAGTTCTTGAATCACCAGGATGGATAGACTGGTTTTCTAACAACTCTTGAATAGACTACCCGAAGCTAGTACATGAGTTCTATATGAATCTGGAAATCACTTTAGATGGTGTGGAGGCTGCCAGGATGTCGCCTGTGGTAAAAGGAAAGAAAATATCCTTCTCATCTAAGCAGTGGGCTGAGTGCTTGAACTTACCTCATGAAGGTCGGTATGAGGATTATGCTGGGAATATTCCTCCAACATCTGATTACTTCTCTTATGAATTAGCTCTGGATCTTCTGACAGGAAACATAGAGTCACGGATAATCACAGCTTCAGAATTAGATGGTGAATGCAGACTTCTTTTCATGTTTATTCAGCACCAACTTTTCCCTAGGAGAGGAGATTTTGCTGCTATAAAGTACCAGGATGTTTTCCTGTTGTTTCTTCTAAAAACACATGAGAAGATCAATTTGTGTAGATATGTGATGGTACACATAGCTGGACTGGTAAAACTGTCCAAGAATGCCACTGCCTTGTTTTATTCAAAGATGATATCTACCATGCTCAAGAATCTAGATTGTATTGATGAAGATGATGAAGTTAATGAAACAGATCATACCTTCTGTCTCAACAAAGAGATCTGCAAGAGGATGAAAATCAATTGGAATCCATGGAAGAAGTGCTGGGTTGCAGATGAAGATAAATTGTATGAAGCCTACAATCCCATAGATCATGGCAAGAGGCCAAAGTATTTGAGAGACCCGGGCTTGAAACCAAATGAGGAACCAGTTTATTCTGATGATGATGAGCAAGAAGAAAAAAAGGATGAGGCCACCAAACCCCAAGAGCAAGATGAAGCTATGACTAAGGAAGGAAGTATGTCATCTCCTGATGATAGGAGTGATCCTGACACTGCCAGTCCCAAAAGAAGAATAGAATTTGGACCTGCTAGTCCACCCTTAGCCCTACCAGAATCAGAACCTATTCTTGGTTATGAAGAAGATTCTGACACTGAATAATATCACAGTGAAGCTTCTGAGAAGAGTGATGATGGACGTGCTGATGATGATGAGGCTGTTGTTGATGGTGATAACAGACTAGTGGATGGTCTTTCTGAAGATAAAATAGAATCACCTCAGTCAGTACAAGAAATACATATCAGTGGTAAGGATGATTCACCAAAAATCAGTGGAACAGCAAGCTATGAGAAACCAAAATACACCCTGTGTGCTGCTGTTTGGGATGACTACCCTGGTTATGCTATGTTGGGCTTAGAATATTCTGAAGACGAAGAAGCAATGCCAAAATCTGCTGCAGCTGTGAAGAGGAACCTCCCACGAAAAGCAAGGTCTATTCCTGCTGTTGATCCTACAAATGAAAATTTACCTGGTTCAGGAATCTCTCAAGCTGATCTTGATAAGTTTAAGATTGATTTGCTAACCGCTGTGAGAGCCATAGTCAGAGAATAAATTTCTAATGCTCTTACTCAAGTGTCTCTCCATGTTTCTGAACATTCATTGGATGCCTTCTCACAGAGAGTGTCTAATGCTGTGAAGCCAGACCTGGCCAATACTGGTAAACTTATTGCTAGGAAAATTGCCTTTTTGAATCAGACTATGAAGGATCTTCACACCGGCCTGGTATCTCTATCAAGCGAATTCCGATCAACCGTCTCTGGTATGATGGCAGTTTTGAGAAATTTGATTGAACATATCAACAAGTCTGACCTGAGGAAGTTGAAAGCTGAGTTAACTCACATAGTTGGCCAAGCCAGTACAGGCAAGGTAACCAAGATCACTACCCATGAGCTTGAATCTCTAAGAGAAGTTGTGCATGATGAGTTAGCTGCTGTTAGACAAATTCTTGATTTGGAATCTTTGAGGAAGATGAAAAAGCTCTGTGATAACAGTCATAAGATGGCATTGGTGTATTCAGCAGATGCTAAGAAAGCTCTGCCAGAGATCAAAGAGAAAGTTTATAATTACTTTTCCAAGATTTATACACAACATGAGATGGCTGCAAGCTTCAAGGTGTTGGCAGAGAATTTGAAATTACCTCCAGTCACTTAGGCCTTCAAAACTCAAGTTCATCAGCTGCAAGATTTTGTCCCTTCCTTGGCACAGTTCATGGGGAATAAAGATGATTTTGAAAAAGCTATGAAGTATGGAGCAGAAGTCATTCAAGACTTTATTCATCTTTTGAAGCCCTATTTGCATGCACATGACACTACAATAGTAATTCCTACTTCTGAACCTCTCAGTGACTCTGATGTAGCTCCAAATCAGCTATCTGTTGCTCAAGCTCTATCTCAGTTAAGACTAGTCCCTCAGCAAGCTTCTCAATCAGTTCCTCTTTCTCAACAACAACCCTCTGTGGAACCTGCTCCTACACCTGCCCAAGTTGTCCTAACACCACTTCAGATTCGCCAAGACCAGCCCGCCCCCAAGCCTTCAAACTTACCCACTATTGATCTCAAAGACAAAGGCAAAGCCCCTTTGTATCCCAACAAATAGTTGTGTATTGTTTTTGATAGGGTGAACAATGTGCTACTTGTAATAGTATGTACATTATCAAATATTTTTCTATCTATCCTCTCTGCTGACTGCTTTTACTTTCACTTTCTCTTATCTTTTTTCCCTCCTTTTTGATCATCCCAAAGGGGGAGAAGAAAAAGAATACATTATGGGAGAAGAAAAAGAATACTTTATGGGAGGAGAACAAGAATACTTTATGGGAGAAGAAAAAGAATTCTTTATGGGAGAAGAAAGATGTATGGGAGAGATATATGGGGGAGAAAAGATGTATACATCTCAGGGGGAGAAATATGTATAATATATAGGGGAAATCTAAATTAAGGGGGAGATTTATATATCTCTTTATATTTATTATTCTTATGGTTTAATTATCATTATGTTTTTATTAATGATATATCATATTATTTATATTTAATGATAAAGATTTGTGATTATCAAAAAGGGGGAGATTGTTGAGCCCTCTGGAAGATTGTTGATTTCATGTCTATGATTGATGTTTTAATAATCACAAATCATCACATACCATTAATGATTAATCTAGTTTGATTTCTCATAAACTTAATTACAATCTGTTAATGAATTTGTTATCACATTTTTTTCTATGCTTATTGATATACAAAGTATTTTAGAAGCCCCGATTCAATATCAACAGACATCGGAAGCACTGATCGCATATCAAAGGACAACGGTCGTACCGATCCGATGAAAAATGAGTCACCGATGCAAATGACTCACCGATGCAAATGAATCACCGATGTAAAATGAGTCACCGATGCAAATGACTCACCGATGAAAATGACTCACCGATGCAAAATGAGTCACCGATGCAAATGACTCACTGATGCAAAATGAGTCACCGATGCAAATGACACTCCGATGCAAAATGAGTCACCAATGCAAATGACTCACCGATGAAGATGACTCACCGATGAAAACTGAGTCACCGATGCAAAATGACTCACTGATGCAAAATGACTCACCGATGCAAATGACTCACCGATGCAAAATGACTCACCGATGCAAATGACTCACCGATCAGATGACAGACCGATGCTGATCAAACTGACTCACCGATCAGATGACAGACCGATGCTGATCAAATGACTCACCGATGCAAATTAGTGACCGATCAAATGACTCACCGATCAAACTGACTCACCGATCAAACTGACTCACCGATCAGATGACAGACCGATGCTGATCAGTCTGATTCACCGATGCTGATCTATCTGAGTCACCGATCATTACTCACTAATACGGATGACCCACCGATCACTTGATTCTTCAATAATCATAAACAACTGTTTGAATTTATTTATCTTTATCTTTATTTAATCTAACCAACGGTCATATTAGGTATATTTTAATGCTCTGTCAAATTATTAATAAAGGTTGTCGGATGTCAGGAAATCGTACCTCGTACCTGCGGAAAGGAAACTTTTTCTGTCTTCCGAAGCACGTGAAATAAATACAATAAGACTCTGCTGAAGATAATAGAGTCGACGGAAGAACACAAGAGGAATATAGAGGAAAAGAAAGAGGAGGAAGAACTAATCAGAATAGAACTTCATACACAATCAAGCCCACTCAATAAGAGTTATGTGCATACAAAAGAACATTGAAGAACTTCATCGACTACATCTCACTGTCTTTGAGCCTGAAGCATACGACACTCTTCTTCTCAAACAAAAATGAGAAGAGGACTCCGAATAAATTCTGACCAAATTCAAAAGAGTCCAGAGCTACACTGAAATCACCAGATCCATTTCTAAACTCTACATCTCTGCTCTGTGATACATTTGTTTTACATTTTGAGCAGTGTGTGTTATCTGCTGTATTAAACACACACACTGACTCATGTACTTTCACTGGAGGATCTGTAAATCCTCAGAAAACCTTTTTACACTTCATTTCCCACTGTGGATAGTGGTAGAGGTCGTATGAGACCTGGACAGCTCTAAGCTGTTGTTTTTTTTCCACACAGAACTGTGGTAGAGGTCTTGTGAACTGGACAGTGTGTTCACTGTTGTTAACCCTGATCCAGGGTGTGGATCATTTTTATATAAACTTTTGAGAGGACTATGTCTCGACTTGAGACTGAACCTCTTGGTTAATTCTCTGTGTTTGTAGCTACATACTATATCCATACTACATATTTATTTCATATTCCACTGCTATTACTTTGAAATATAATTTTTTTTCAAAGCTGATTTGATAGTTAAACTCGCAAGTGTTTATATTTATTATAGACCAGTAAGTTAGTTTCAAAAGTTAATTTAATCATAAGATTAAGTTAACTGAGAACTAATCAATCTTTGAGAAACTAATTGAACCATTATAATCTGTATAAATTCACTACAGTTTAATCTGTTTTTGAATTAGGGGGATTTTAATCAACATTGTTTTTAATAGAAAATTTTAATTGGAACTCAATTCACCCCCCTCTTGAGTATCCACTCCGACCAACAGTGTAGGTTGGTCTTGTGGTTAGTGGTGGTATATAGTTCACGTAAATATCATGTTTTTATTGTTAAATCTCATTTTTTGTATTCAATTATTTTGTTCATAAATTTTTTGTATTTATATCATTTTGTATATTTATTGAGAATTAGTTATTGTTATTTCTTTTATGATATCATTTTATTTAGTTGATCTTGGTTGAGTTGGGAAAAATTATTCTCATTGTTATTTCTTTGATACCTCAAATAAGTTTCCAGTCCATGGTAATTAGGAATGCTCTTCAGGCCATCTCTTAAACTAGGTCAGGTGTTTGTGTGGATGAAATCCCTACTTTATTCGTGATAATAACAATACATCATATTCCCTTAAAAAAATATTTTTATTGTTAATTTTAGTCATATATTTTTATATACAATAAAATGTAAAAGATGAGACTTCAAATCATTCTTCAAAACATGAAATTCATGTGAATTTATTCCCTATAACATCAAATTAGTCATTGAAATGAAATTATTGATATTTTCTGAATATCCTTATGGAAGATTTACAGTATTACAGAAAATGAAAAGTTTCAATTTAGCTTGTCTGTATAGAGATTAATCTACTATAAGAAAAAAAGGGTTCCATATTCCATGAACTACTGATAAATCAATTCTGATCCCTTTCTCAATCATATGAAACCAATATTTTATGCAATCCATTTTTTAGAAAATATATTAATATTACAATAACTATATATAATACATTTTTTTCTCATAAATCACATAAATAATATGTTTTTCATACATACAATTACAATATGAAAAATAAATGAAAATGATTCCCTTTTCAAACCAGATTTTGTATTGATTTTCATAAATGGTTTACCAAAAATAGATTGAATTTCATTTACATTAATGAAAATTTTATTACCCATATTTGGAAATATTGTTGTCCCATGTATGTTATTATCATAGAATTTTTTCTTCCAATATCGATATTTATGTCCTCGTGTTAACAACTTTTGATATGTTTGAAACATATTCTTTGAAGAATGTATCACGAAAAATAAGTGTCTTATTTCACAAAAGATTAGACACCCAAACATTGATTAAATTCTATAACCTATATAATTTCGCTTATCATGATTAATTTTTATCATCCAATACAAAATGGATCCCAATGTGAATTATTCACTTATATAAGCATCAACCATTTTATGACCTCTATCCATAATCAATTTCAGATATTCGATCAATTGATCTTAATGTTAATCAATAACAATACCTATATTCTTTAGTCCATATATGAATAGATACCACATAATGAAATTTTTATTACTACGTAACCATATAGGAATGTTATAACATTCGAATATGGTGGTCGATTTAATATGAGTACTAGTCTATACACCAAAACTATTAATTCCATCTATAGATGGTTCAAGAATATTGTTTCTGAGATCATTTCCATATTTTTGTTACTCCTAATAATTTTATTCTAATGATGAGATTTTGATAGATGATATGGGTTCCAATTATTAATTAGTGTATCTACATTCCATGTCAACTATATTGTGCATTATTAACATACATATAATATTCCAACCAATGAAACTACATTAATGGACCTTACAACTTTCAAATTATTAAATTCATTTTTATTTTATTGAACCACTCCATACATAGGTGATTTAATGATTGATTCATTATATTTTTTTAAAAAATAAGAAATCATTAAGAGAAGATTTCATTTTATTGATACCATTCCCAAATAATGTATCATTATATTAGTATGATTCATTCATCAATGATGTTAATTTTGTTCTATAATAATATCATTCTCGAGGGAATGTTTTTCAGTATATATGTTGTCTCTCCATCCTCTTCCATATTTCAAAATGTATAACTTCAATACTAATGATAGGTTTTTATTTGTTCTAATTGGAATACAATTTTATCACAACAGAATTTGTTAAATGATCAATCAATGTGGGAAAATAATAAAGGCCATCTTCAATTACCATTGTCAATTCTTTGATGTGATATCCAACATGATTTACTCTTTTATTTATATCAAATGATTCATAAATCAAAATATCATCCCATTCAATGAATATTTTACTTATTTTTAGTCTAATATTTATAAATATAATATCATTCATGAAAAATAAAATTTTCTCGCAACTCTTCCAAACGAAATTTTCATCAATAAAAACAGTGTAAACACAATGAAAGGATTTGAAAAGTGAGGTATGAATGATTTATTGTATACATGATGATATATTTAAATATATCCACAAAACCTTTTGTAATATGATTACTTTGAATTAATTTTCGATTAATATCCATACTATTAGGTTCATATAATATTAATTGTTAATATCAATATTAATAATGAAATCATTTTCATTATCAAAATGTGAATGTTAAACAAAAATATAATAAGGGGAATCCAAAAAATTATTTTTTCAGATAATTTTTATATTCATTTAAGGTAATTGTTAATAGAAATAAAGAAAATAATTACCCCATTACTGTTGTTTCCATCCTCTAAATTAATCCTAAATAATCACCAATACCCGGTATCAGATGAATTCTACTAAGAGTATTTTTTTCTAGAGAGGTGAATGTGTAAATGTAATGGGGGATGAGTCTCAATAAAAAAAATAATAAATTTTTGTAGGATTAAGCTAATGAGGATGAAAATTTTCAATATATATCTAAATTTATATTGGATGGGAGTTCCTGAAACACTAGAAACCATTTCATAGTTGTATTCATACACCTAATTTTTTTTCCAGAGTCACAATGGTGTGATCTATAGTATGATCATACATTACATGTTCACTGTGCCCTTAATCACTTATACTCTTTAACACATTCATAATTGTTTTAGATACACGTTCACCGTCGATTGAGTTCACAGTAATCACCATCCCATGAATAGAAGAATTATTTCACCAAGATGATAATAATATCAACATATAGAAACATAATCATGACATCCTTGTTCTTGTTATTTTAGAAATTACATTGATGTTACTTGTCTCTTGAAAAGGAATAAAACATTGAATTCATGTTCCATATATTTAATGAATGATTTAATTGATGTATTCTAAAAATAATGTGTTTAGAGAATAAAATTTCTTAGTAATAAATTAATTATTTTCTGACTATAATTTTTTTTCCAAATACCATATACAAAACAACATAAATAAAAATAATTTAATGAAAATAAAACAATTTAAAATATAATATATTAATTAATAATTATTAATATTATCTCCATACCACATGAATAACTCAAAAAGGATATACTATGAATTTTTAAAACATGTATTAAATTTATTTATTAATTCACCATGAAGAATTGATAAAATTTTATCACAAAATTTAATGGGATATCAACCCCCTTTATACAGAAAATTCTTAGCATGAACTAAAGAATGTTAAAATAATATTCAAGAATTTTAAAAAATAAATTATAAGTTTAAAACCATTAGAATGGAATGATGTTCTCATAGAGATGTTTGAAAAAATTATAAGTTCAAATAGAATTCAATTTATGAGTTTAAAATCATGTAATTAATTGTAGTCAATTCTATAAAAACCACATTTTTTCATTTCATATCTTATATTAACATTTAATACAAATATTCCTTTTTTAAAACTGATATTTAAAATAATACAGATAATAAGAATAATATTTTGGCCACCACAATGTTTTATGAAAATCATGATTATTAGACATCTAATAATACTTTTATAATGAGGGCATGATTAAATGTTTTCCATATGGATTGGGAAAATTATTAATTTATATCCTAAAATTATCTTCCTAGAATAAAAAAAGAAATAATTATGTTCCCATGTGTTAACATAAAAAATCATTCAATGTACATTCATTTATAAAAAAAGGTTTCATAAAATTTGATATAAGATGCCACATATCCATGATTTAACCTTCCATACAATTTAATTACGAATCAATATAAAAAAGGTTTTAAAAATATTTATTACATTGAAACATATTTTCTTATAGATCATGAGGTGTTATTGGGAGACCTGTTTTTATATCATGCTTTATTTTTATTTGAATATATATATGTTTAAAAAATATTGGTGGGTTTCTAGTACCCAGGGTTAGATGATGATAATATATTTTTATTTTTTCTGAAAAGGAACCAATAATGATGTTACCATAATTTTTTGGTTTATAAATTGTATTTTTGGTCTTGATGATCATGTGATGCTTTTGTGTTTACAAATTGTAATCGAGTGATGTTATAACATGTTTTCAGGTGTAACTATGCATTTTTGTGATATTTCTTCTAGAGTAGGGAAGTATAATATTTTTTCATAAGAGTGAGGTGTAGTCTAATATAATCCACATTTAACGTGTTTCTAACACTATATATGTATTCATTGTTAGTTGTGTAATTTGTTTTTTTATTTTTTTAATAATTTATTTTAAGAAATTATTTCTTGGACTTATGTTGTTTAATAAATATAATTCATTCATTTAAATAAGTTAAATTTGGAGAAATTATATAAGCTAACTATCATTTTAATATGCATAATGGTATGTTTTTATAATATATTTGGTTTATGTTACAACATTTGAATTTGATAAAACCACCTAAATAATTACATGAAAAAGAAATTAGATTACGAAAGGATATTAATATTGAGTACATATTTTTTGTTCTGATATCATGAGTAATTTTAGTACACCTAAATGTATTTTTAAATAATGTTTTCAAATGGTTTGAATATACATTAATAATTATTACATATTTAGACATTTCTTTAATTTAAATTGAAATTCATTCCCTATCTCTACAACCAATATGAATCATATTTCGACAGATATTACGTAAAAATGATTTCTTGATTACATCATTGATGAAATAATGGATGGGTAGATGAAGTGTGAAGTAACACATTTTATGATAACATTTATGTATCATAATTTTTTTGATTTTCTGAACTAATCTAAAAATATTATATACTAAATATCATTATCCCACTAAATAACACAATCCCAATCATGATATTCATAATATAGGCTAGATGTTTCACTCATATGTGATACAGTTTAGTTATGTGTAATTTCCATGAACAAGGAACCAAATAATGAGGTGAGAATGAAGTGTAAATACAATCATATGTTAATAAAATCAATATCCTAAACTTCAACTCTATCTTCCATGTAGGGTAAAAAATTAATCACTTCATTTATACATTATAAATTGATAAAAATAAAACAATAGTCTCACCAAATATAAGAGTTTTTAAATGGGATAATTTGGATATAAAACCCATTTTATTATTCCCAATAGGATATAAAATAATATATATTGGTTCCATGTTATTTTAAAATCAATTTACATTCAACTATTTTGATACATTGGAAATATTTAGAAACATAACCTTCTTATGGATGATGCATTTCTTTAATAATTTTTTTCATTATTTTGAACCCAAAATATTCCCTATGATATTCATTTATCATAATAATTTACTTTAAAAGCCTCATAAATAAGTGATAAATCATATTTCATGATAAAAAATTAATTTTAAATACAACAATCAATATTCATTGAATACCCAGTCTTCCAAGAATGGTATACAACTATGTTTTTTTTCAAAATCCATTATAAAACATTCATGTAGTTATAATTTAAATAAAAATAATTTTTAAAAGACTAAGTAAATTTATGATTTGTAAAATTATGGATTAATAAAGACAAACATATGTCATGAAATAGTAAAAGAGGGGGGAGACACATAAATTGGAAAGAAAAATGTGGTGATTTACAATGGAAAACAAATGAAAATTAAGTGATGAGATTTCTAAATTGATGTAAATAGATGTGGTACCCCTCTTAGAGTTCCAAAGAATATTGACTAAGACTATTGGAGAATATATAAAAGTATCCATGAAAACACTGCAATAACACAAACTTTAGAATCCAAATAAGAAATAAATGAGATATGAAGGGGAAAATAATATATTCTGGATTCTAGACTTGATTCTTTCGAGTGAATGAAGTGTAAGAGCACTAGAATAAGAAGAATTCTGCAAAATATTGAGAATTAAAATAGAAATTAGTGAATTTAATGTTCTTTTAAATGGATCAGGTTGAGTTTTATCTAATTTTTAGTATCATTGGTCATAATGATATATTTTATATGTGATAAATTAAAATATTATAATAAAATATATCATTATAAATTATTAAAATTTAGCACTGAAGTTTTATAAGTCCTAACATTCTATCGGGGGTGAATGTATCATGTTACAAAATGAAAATCCAAATAAAAAATTATTTTTGTTAAATTACCTATATATTAGGTGTGTGTGCGTTTATATAAGATTTCATTACATAAGTAAATATTTGTTTCTGTGATGTTTATATAAATATTCAATTGTTAAGTGACTTTAATGTAATGTCCATTACTTGATTCCATTAGTCAGTATTTTTAAATAATAGTAATATTAAATTATAAACCATTCTTCACTAAAGATAAAGACTTATTTAATGTAATAATAATATATAATTTTTATTATATAAATAATATTATATAATATATTATATATATGGATATATTAATATATATAAATATATATATGAGTATTTTCTTATTTAACATTTATTAATGTATAATTATTTAAAAAAAGATTAAAACTAAATTGACATTAATATGTTTTCATTATTTTATTTTTTATTTTTTATTTATATTAATGAAATTTTATTTATAGATATTTAAAATATATATATGTATATACAACTTATTAAATATTGTTAATAATTTTTTCTTTATTGAATATTGTATCAATTCTGAAATTTATACAATTATAATGTTTTAACTATTAGAATATATTAATTTTAATTTTTTTTAAATATTAAAATATATTTATTATATATATAATATATAAAATTTATTATTAATTATATATATATATATTTTCTTGAAAACTTTATTTATTTTCGTCAATATTTATTTAATTAATAAACTATATAATAATTTTATTGATTTACTATTTTTTAGTTTTTTTCTAATTATAACATTTCATAAATATTATATATTTATATTTAATAAATAATATTTGTAAATATTTATAATATAACGATACGTGGGATAAATTCATTAATTTTTTTCAAAAATTAATCAATTAATATATATTTAATATTTATTTAAATTTTTAATTTTTAATTTTTAATTTTTTAATTATTTCATTTTATTCATTTTATTTATATATATTTATTATATAAAATTTATTAAAATTTATAATATATATATGTTTAATTTATGAGTATTTATTTAATATGAAAAAAATATTATTTCATAAATTTATTAGTTTGATATTTTATTTTTTAATTATTTCAATTTATTTACTATTTTTAATATGTGTATTTATTTATTGGGGTGTTTAAAAAAACATTAATATATAAAGAAGGGATATTTAGGACTTGAATATGAAGGTGGGTGGAGTGCCAGATTATTTATTGGGTGTTTCATGGCCTGCATTGGCCTGTGGCTGGCCAAATTACGTGTCCGCTGTGTAAGTGGGAGCGCATCCCCATAGCACGATTCTGAGAAATGGATATAGTGAAATGATAAATAAAGCATCCTTGAATTATTTTTGTTGTGTAATCCACCCCGAGATCAGGGCCTTAATTACCGCTAACGAATCCCGAATAAACGATATCGTTTATCAATGCAAAAAAAACTCATAAGGGGTACCACTTATCAATGCCTTTTCTAGCAGTGATAAAGGCCAGTACTATGGAAGACATGTTTGGTATTAATGTAATATGATTTTGATATTATATACTATTGGACTCTTTAGTAGTTATAATAGAAATCTTATATATAATGTATCTATTGTTTCTGTTTTCTACTATTTAATGTATGTTTATTACTTATTTTATATATACATCATATTTCATGTAATCATATGACTATAGAATAACTATTAGATATGGTGTCAATACAATATAATTATTCATTATGTCAGCACTGAATATAGTTAAAACATTTTATTTTATGTACATAATAATTTATTCTCTTTTTTGTTAAATTATATAAATTAATAAGTAAATATTAATTTTGTGATTCTTTTTAAAATATCTTCAAGTTATTTTTAAATTATTTTTCTTAATATATAATGTTGTAGTAATATCTAAAATATATGTTATTTCATCATATGAATATACATCAATAACTTTTTATGATTTTTAATATGTGATATATAATATATATGATATATGTGGTTCTTCCATTATTGGATATTTAATTGATATTTTAGTATGTATATTAATTAGTTTTGATTAATTAATTTTTAGTATCTATTTGAATATATACTCTAAAACATTTTTATCTACATATTAGACATAAAATATCTAGTAGATATGTAATATTATGCTGAATTAGATGATATATTAAAAAAGATCATGTCAAATAAAGGTTGTTATATTTGGTTGCATCAGCATATTTATTTTTAAATGTAATGATGTTTATAAGAAATTATTTATAGAATACAATTTTGATTCTATATTTATATTCTAATTTATTCATTTCTATCTTCAATAGTATACCTCTTAGTAGATATTTCATATCCAATTATACCATTTTTTATCTATTTTTCTTTATTTCTTCTTCCTATATTTTATATAATACTTTTCTTATGTAATATAACTTTTTTATAGGTCAACTAATTTTATAGACTAATTTCTAATAAAAATTTATGTATATAAATTTTTTACATATAAATTTTAATCAATATTTTTTTATTTCTTAAAAAACTTTAAACACAACACCTTTTTATCTAATACATGACTCCTAAATATGGTAATGTATTTTGATAATTGAAAAATATTTGTTGTATTTTTTCCCCATAATATTAATCTTGTTTTCAGTGTATATAATGAAGTGGATACAATTAAAATATATATAAATACAATAAATAAGAAAATTTAATTTATGACTAGAAATTATTATAGTTTTAATCATTTTACAACCATTTTACTTTGAAGTTTTCATCATTTAATTTTGTTATATTTACTCTTTACAATTGCATAATATGTATTTACACTTATAATTTATTTTCTATTTTTTCAATTACCTAATTTATATATAGAAAGATAAGATAACTCTAAATTATGATATAAATTATCAAAATTATATAGTATTATATTTATATATTCTAATACAATTTTTTGGTGGAGTTATCATTTAAACATTAATATAATGTGTAAAATATAATATTTATTAATAATTTATTTTTATTATTTTTATAAAAAATAATATGTTCTACTAAATATAATCTTTTTTATACTCTATATTTAACTATCACATAATAAAAAATCAAAATGTATTCAATACAATAGATTAAAAACATCATGAAAACTAATGGAGAATCATTGATATGTAATCCTCCGGTGAGTATTCTATATTTATTATATTTAAAATGAATGAAAATTAATAGTTATAGAAGAAATCAATAATGATAGATATTTAATCCAAATTTAATTCAACATAGTATAATATAAGTAAAATAATTAATAAAAATATACCTCAAATTATACAATATATCGCATGTCTCATCCTGGGATCCAATAAAAAGTTGACATGATCTATTTGGATTCATGACCTATATCATGCTCTTCTTTATGTAAGAGGCTTATGACAAGAGGAATGGGAAAAATTGATGTACAGTTGAGAGACTTTACCCTTTGTATTAGTAATAAAAAAAATAGAAATAAATAAATAAAATATATAGTAGATGATAATAATAATAGAACATGGAATGTGAAACTGAATTCCACTATACTTGAACATGAAAAAACATAAATACAAAGTAGTAATAATAAAACAGAGACATTAAATAGGGTTATATAGATAAAATAATAAATAAATAAATATCCTCTAGCATCGATGGATCGGTAGAGAATATTTCAACTAAAACATCCATTATATGTCCTCACCCACAGTAAAAAAACAACAAACATGCTTGAGCCAAGTCATAAAATTTTAGAAGGATATTTTTATATGTACCCAATGATCAGATAAAAATATTGTTAATAAAAATTAATAGTGAACCACCAATTTTTCATGATAAAAATAATGTATGTGAATATAAAATGAAAACATGTGGTTATATTCTAGATAGATATATAATCCAATAATGTATAAATTACCAATTATGAACTTTGGATCCCTATTGGATACCGGGATGCATTTACATTATTCGTTCTATAATTTAATTTCAACTAACATTGAAATTTAAAATAAACAAACCTAATATAATTTATATAAATCGAAGGTGATAATGTTAAATGGTAATCATATATGCATTTACATCAAAATAATTATAACCATTTAAAATATCTAAACCCTAGGGGTGTGTGGAGCATCAGGTCAAATAATGGAAAACAGATTAATATGGATATCTAGGTAAATTTATTTAAATAAATAAATATATATATATATATTGAATTCCATGTTGAATATATTAAAATAAAATATGATTTTAACCACATCCAATACTGTGAATCTAGGCAGTGTGGATCATCATGTCCCCAAATTAATAATAAATATAGGGGAATATCATGTCCAAAAATTCAAATAATTTAATGTGGATCACCATGTTTTATGATTTCAACTGAATGATATAGAGAATCTATCTGATCATTTGTTAATCATTTATAATCCACTCACCTTAAGGAATATTATAATAATGTTTATGAAATTCCATATCATAAACCAAGTACCATTTTGTGTTTAACATGTAAATCAGAACATTAATGTTAATAATCATTTATAGGACATGAGTCAAAACCTATTGAAATTTAAAAAAGTGTGTTTAATTAATTAATTTATAAGTATCTAATAGTCTATGTTATATTTTCATAACATTCAAATTACATTTATAAAAATTATAGGCCATGTGAATAAACCATGTCATCCTTTAACTTATTTTTATCAATTTTCCTTCTCACATTCTGGTGAATCTGAGAAAATTTTGTATTAATATCCATAAAATATTACAATATATCTAGATAAGATTGCCCATACATTTAATGTATCTTCATTTATAAAAAATACTATACACTACAATTTATACATGTTCTAGGTTAATTCCATTCCATTTATTGATTCTATTAATCATTACATTTACATTGTCCTGAATTGGAATGTGATTTTCCAACACCATTTACTCTTCATTTATTGCATATTATTCATTACTCAATTAAATAACAATCCAAACAAACATATTGAGTGTTTTGGATAATTATATAACATAATAAGACACATTTAATGGTTTATTCAATGTGGACATCACAACCTTACAACAATTTCAAACTGTGTAATGATTGTTCTAGGTTATGGTCTGAACAATTAATTTGTGGTGTCAATCAATTTATGAGGATCATGTGGAAACTCCATCAAGTAACACTATGAATGTAATTTATAATCACCATGGAAAATAATTTAATAGAAATATAACACATATCTAATTATTATGAAGCCAACTTCATACATTATCATCCTTATATTTGGGAAAAAAATTTAAAAATAGAAAAATCCAACAACTCCCATAAAATGGTTCATAAGATCTCTCATGGGAAAAAATCTAGGATGATGAGGTAAAATCATAAAATAATCAATGATAATCAATGATTAACAAAATGTGATCCAGAAAAATGAATAAAATACATTTTAAATATTAAAGAGGAAGTTATCACAACGAATTGGATGAGAGCCAATGAGGAGCTTGAATCATTGATGTGCATGGAATTACGAAGGAGTAAGGATGAATTATATTTATTAGTGAAATAGTTTCAAAACAGTAATATATTACACTTTTAATTGTGGAATAGCTTGGAATAATAGTTTTTCTAACTTTGTGCAAACTATTTGTGTAACACCATTCTAGAGTCCGACCGCCCATAATTCTAATATTCAGAAATGGGAACTATTTACCAACCATACCCATGGAACTATCTAAAACCAGTCACCCATCACATTGGTAGAAGAGGGATTGAAAAAACATAAACTAGTCATGCATGTCCTTGGAAAACCTACAATAAGCCACACCAATATATAAATATATTCTCTTGTTTAAACAATATAGTTCCCTTCCTACATTGGTGATCATTTGGGAGATATGTAGATAGTAAAAGTCATTTTTGAACCATGTTTCGCAACCTATTCGACAAAAAAATAGTCTGTCAAGGCCTAAGTAACCTAAGACATTTATGAGAAAAATAGAACCTATTGGGCTCTAAACCATATCCAATAAAAAATAAGGACATCCATTTATAGAAATTATATTCAAAATATTATACTAATATTTTCCCTATACAACAATTTAAAATGTAAAATTACTTATAAATTATCAAGTATTCGAAGATATGTGATAATAAAACCTTACCAGGATATAACTTGTCAACCCCATACAGCCCCATTGAACATTAGATAAAATAACCCAACTCACATGGGTGATGTATTTCCTAATAAAATGTATGTATTGTGTTTCATAACACCTAATGATCCTATAATAATTTCATTAATAATTTGGATCTTAAATCCCCAAAAATATATCCAATGCCTTTAACAATAAATGAAATGACATTTTAATTTTCACATTATCATTTTTTCTATGACATGACCATATTATTATCTCTTTAACCATGTATCTTATGGAACTATGTACTATATTTTATAATTTATACAATTACGTTTACACCCACAATGTTATTAAATTTAGAATTTCCACCTGACGTATGTTCAATGCATACTTAAAAACCAACCAATAGGATTCTCAACTTGTTACTCCTTTTTAACCATGAGGAAACGTCCCAAAATAATTAATTTATTGAAATAGTATAACTCAAATCAACACATCATAACCATGTATTGATGGAATTTTCCTTGAAAATATCTTATAACCAATAAATGTAACATATCTCATTCTAAAACATGTTCAACATGGTTTATCACTTATTGTATCTGACTAGTGAGTGAATTAAATTTGATCCACCTCCAATTGACTACATTTTAAAACTATTCACATTAACAGTCATAAAAATCACATAAACATGATTTTGAGACTTTTATGCCAAGTCATAATTTGATCATATGGAGAATGATCAATCAATACCATGACTAAATTTTGGTGATATAACCTAACTAAATACACCAACATTGAGAAACATCACCATTAAGAAGTAAAAGCACTGGAAAAACCTGATCCAACAACCTAGGAACATCATAAGCCAGTTTGAGCCTAACACCCACACTCAAACTCAACCAAGTACATATCTAAAATTATATATATAATTTATCATGGAATAAAGATATAAAATGTTCCATTTATTAAAAAGTATAGAAAATCCAAAATAACTATTACCCAATTGGACTCACAGTCCCCTGACATATCTTGCATGAGGACCTAACTACTACTGACCAACGAACCACTATAACCTAGTAGAATTATTTACATTGCACCAATGAAATGATTTAATATTACAAAAATCCATGTCCCATCCAACCCCATAAAAATGTACTGGCATGTCTATGAAACCACCCTTTGATGAGAATTAATGAAAATTTCACCCTTCAGTAGTTCCCACCACCGACAATGGTTCTCATGGAATTTTCCAAAATTCATCTTATAATGACGGTAACCCTCTTCAATAATATAATGGTGTACAACCCAACATATGGATTATGTAAAACATCCCCATGTGTGTGTCTATTAATGATTCCTACCTTCGAAACATAAATTTTTTAATAGATTCATTGTTTATCCGATGATCCATTAGAATACAAAGGATTATATATATATATATATATATATATATATATATATATATTGGACACTATCATATCTAAAATAGTGGAACAATATGATTCCATTAATATGTGGGTATTTTTCATCTCGATCCATGATCACATGAAATGAAAATCAAATATCTATAAAACACTACATAGACCACATCTCTAGAAAATGAGTTCCTATGCTCAACCATGGATCAATCCATTCATGGTATATAATATTCATCTAAAATAGAACTAATAATAGGTAACATAATTTAATTTACCAAAAAATATCTATTAATTAATGACTATCATCTTTATATTTTAATTTATTGATCTTCATCCTAAATCCAACTACTCGCCAAAATTCAACATCAAACAGGTACCACACACAACTTGTGAAAACTACACATGATATACAAAACAGGTGAACATCTATTAATACTATGGTCATGAATCGACTCAAACTACTATGAACAATCCATCCACAAGAACAATATAAACATCCAATATTGAACATCATTATTGAGATAAAAAGATCTCCCTTGGATGTTCTCTTCAAAATTAGGAAGATCACATGTATGATTAATTATCCCAAAACATCACATCATATGAATAAATTTAATAGATTAAACCTTGAAAAAAATAAACAGAAGTCAATAGATATTGTAATATTAACTATTCTTCTTATTAAAAGCAGTCTTCAGACACAATAACCAAACATTCTTCATAATAAACTATGGTCATCACTATTAATATATCGAAATACTTGTGCACCTTCTGTGCACCTATCAGGAATTTATTTTGTAACAATGATCAACCTCTTTTTAGTACTAATATAACTAATAAAACCCAAATCCTATGTTTCTATATATCAAAAAATATACCACTAACTCACTAATATCAGATTCTTGAAGAGGATTTCTATTAGATTAGATTTATCCCACCAATAAAATATATTTGAATAGATGAACTAAACAAGGTAGAACAATCATCAAACTATGAGGGTAAAACCAAACATGATTTTTATAATTAAATATCATATATTGCATCATCCTACCATTCCCTGACACTTTTTGAGAATCTATGAAGAGAAGTTCTCATTATTGTTTAAAAAACAATTGTAAATGGATTAAGATAAATAGTCCCCCAGTATCCTCACATACTATTACCCCCTCAAATGATCTATAAAATAGAAAACCACTTTTCTCATGGGGAGTGTCACTATATTATAAAATATTCCAACCTAAAAAAAGTGGTATTAATGATATCACAAACTATGTCTTGAATATCATCTCAAAAATATTTCAATTTTGTATCTCTATGGGATCTTCCCCAATAGGATAACTCCCCACATTAAAATAAAGAGAATTCTTACATTAATTTCCACAAGACAATACCTAAAAATCTCTATGATCAAGAAATTGTATGAATTAGTTGATATGATTCCCATGGTAATTATCCATGCTCCGTTGGAATACATCTCAAAAGGATACATCAAAACTATCCCTTACATGATTGTTTTACATTATATTCATATCCAATTTTTTTAATTAACACATTTCATATAACTCCATTATATTCATAACCACTATAACACACAAGGCCCTCACTGCTAGTCGCTAGCCTCTCCCATTTGGGGAAATGCTTTTGAGGCCATGTGACCAACCGGGATCGGGGAACCTCTAGGCGGCACATGGATCAGGGACGTTACGTCTAAAATATCAAAATAAAATACAATGACGTAAGAAGTAGTCGTACATATAAAATTATTATTTATTTTTATATATATCAATTATATAAATCAGTATTAAATTGTGTTATTAATTTGATATATGTTTATATCATATTTTCCATTATATAAAATTAAAAATTATAAGTTCCATAATCCCGACCAACTAGATTTAAAAGGCCACCTTTTCAACTCATGGGTTTTCGTGGTTGTCCATATCATGTCTAATTGTATTATTACAAGTTTTATGGTTGTTTTATATTATTATAATATTATTTTTTCCCTTATTTTCTAGATTTACCATTTAATCAGGGTGAATAAAAAAATTACTAAAGTAACTATTCATCAAGTGCAAATATAAACGGTACTATTTACATAATTAGGATCTCATTATTCCAAACATGAAATAAATATTTTAAAATTCAACAATTATACATTTTTGTGATTAATTTATAATTTATTTTCATTTTCAAAATGAAAACATGGCTTTTTAAAAATTACAAACCAGCAAAAGATTGATACATGTTTATATAAAATTTCAATTTGAAAATAATAAAAATGATAAAAATTGTTTTATATGATAAAAAAAATTAGACTTTTAAAATAATTAAAAGAAAAATATAACTATAAAAAACATAAAAAAATTATTATTAAAATGTCGTACTTTTCACTACTTTAAAAAATGGATTTTATCTGAAAAATACCAAAAATAAACCAATTTTTTTGATGTATCACTTCTAAATAAAAATATTATTTTGTATAATAAAACATAAAAAATTTTCAAAAAATTATATTTTAATGGTTCCCCGTGAATTTTTTGAAAAACTAACTTTTTAGAAAATGTTAGTGTATTTTTTTCTTAAAAATGAATGTATTCTAATTTTATGACTCTAAAATTTGTAAAATTAATGTAAAAACATTTAATAAAATTGAGTAAACATAATATAGTGTGTCTTATTTATTGCAATCAAAAAAATATCTAGGCTTTAATTACAATTTAAAATAATTATATTAATAATGTATTATTTTTCAGTAAAACATAGTTTCATGTGCAACATAAGATTTCAGAGAAATGAATTCTTGTGTGTTAGTTATACTATCTGAAAAAGTGACACCTTCAAAGAATAATTAGTATATATTCATAAATATTAACTGATATTAAAATTTATTATTATATTTTTTCTTGGGATATTACATTAACCCTTGATAAACTCATTTTCACCTTGAATATGAATGTAAATTTTTTATTTATTCACAATTTATTATGGTCAAATATTTTTTTAAATATATTATATAACATATTATTTTATGATTTATATTACATAATACCTTGTTAAAAATTCAATTTATAAAATTGGTTGATTTCAATTTGTGAATAAACCCATAGACACAATGAAAAAAGGTTTTCCAATATACAAAACATTCAAATTATAAGAAATTTTTTTTATTAAAATTCAGTTTGAAAATAATTATAATAATCTATTTTGGAATAAAATATATATAATTGAACTAATGATTCTTTTAATACAATATTAATATAAATTATGGATTTTGAATTCTATAAATAAAGGTATTTTTAATAATGGTTATTATTTTTTACTACTAATAGAAAAATTAAACTTTATAGAGAAATATAAAATATTCTACCAATGTTAATTTAGATATAATGGGTTCTTAATTTAATGATCAATTTTTAATTTTTTTTAATAGAAGTGGTAAATAGTAATTTTAATATATCCCCACAATGTGTGACTAAATTTCCTTTAAAAAAATATGGTTTTTCAAAAAAACATTTCTGTAGAATTAAAATTACTATTATTTTAATTATAATAAACATATTATAATTGATTGTATTTAATAAAATTTATTAATTTTTCTTAGTATTTATTTATTCCATAATGGATGGGTTATAACAATAATGTTTAAATAATTCATTTTTAATAAAGAATTGTGTTTTTTTTAAACTAAGTGGTGTGTTTATCACCTGACATGCAAGATATTTAATTTAGTCTATAATGAATATATTATAAATATTCATGGTATTACTACTATTATCTTGATTTACATTAAAGAATGGATCTTATGTTCATGGTGTAATATTATAATCTAGGTAATGTCCATGAACATGATCCTTAAGGATATGAAACTGCCTCCTTAAGGTGTAATGAGTTGTTAAAATATTTTAATAGAAAAACAGAGCATATAGTTTTTTCAATGAAAAATTGATTCAATCCATCATTTAACATATTGTGGTGTGATACCACTTTATCGAAATTTTTTTATCAATTGTAGGTCCATGTTATTCCATAGTGGCCCATGTGGTGGAATAATTTCAACATGAGTCTTGGTAAAATCATTACATTTTGACACTCATCAAAGACCAAAAAAATAAAAATTCCTAAATTCATCAAAATAATCATTGTTATGTAATATTTTTAAAATAATTAATACTACGTAACATGATTGGTATAAAATTAGTAATCATTCAATGATATTAGATGTATATTATGATTTAATCAAGGTTTAATTATTTACAGTCCTAAATAACACTATGTCATATTTTTTAATGCATCAATTACTATTTCAATGGAGTTATTATGTAGAATAATCAAATTGAAAGATGTATTTCTTGTCGTCTTTTATTTCATAAAATTATAAACCAAACATATAATCTTGAATTCCTGGATCTTATGTATATTCACATGTATTTTTTTCACAACAATTATGGTGTCAAATTTATAGTTTATATCTATTAATTATTTCTATGTTATATATATTTAAATATTTACTTGAACCTGAAATACATGATATGGGTGGAATAAAATCAAAGTTTCATTTTTTACCTTAAATATATTTTTATTATCATTCCTCTTGTCCTAAAAATAAAATAAAATTTTGTGGAATAGAAAATAATAATATTTTTAAATATTATATTTTTTATTATGAATGTGTATTTTGAGTTGATTATATTTATAATATATATATATATATACTTGTGACACCCCATCCATTTTATTTAATTCATTCATATTATTCATCATATTGAAATGATTGAATATTATAGGAATTTATAATGGAAGGGTAACCAATGGGGAATATTCAAATTGGATTGGTATTTTTTTACATTTCATTTATCAATTTTTGTCCTTCATTCAATTAGCTAGTGATACTCATAGTGCACCAGTTAAAACTAACCTTATTGGGTTTAAATTAGTTATTGTATATTTTACCACATTCCGACTAACATTTATCATTTAACCCATATGGTATTTAATCCAAAATTTCAGGTTATTGGAAATTGATCATTTTTATCGTAACATACAAAATATACAATGCATATAAAGAAATAAGATATGGACATATGTTCTTAAAAATTCCAATCCTTCAAAGGAATCGTATTCATTTATTCATGGGATCTGCATGTCATAAATTCTCCACTATAATCATATAATCAAAATAAGTTCATTTGGGTTATATATAATCTACAAATAGGCAAATAACTCATTATATAGGATAGTGTGTTCAAAATATTTTATAACTTAACATAATTTAAAACCAACTATTACTCTTCAAATTTGAATCCCATAAACACTTTTTAGCATATAGGAAATATATTAATGTAGATAAACAATTTATTTATTAAATCACTACCTCAAAAAAATTATTTACTTTATATTATATTCTTATATTACCTTATATTAATTCCAAATAAAACAAGAAACTCTATCTTAGAATCTGAGCTCATTATTCCATTGATTACATGAAATATATATTGTATTTTTTCGATTAGAAATATTTAATTGAAACACTATAAAATAGTGAAACTCTTTATTTAATTTGGATTATTTTATTTTTAGCCACTATAATCTGATATTTCAACAATAGCACCCATGAAAATATAACCTACAAAATACCATGGATTAAAATAAATTCTCATATTTATTTATAATTAATAAAAATCACATGAAACTCTTGGGGTTATTATTTATAACTAATACCCAAACCTCATAGTACTACTCCTTCTGTACATCTTATTCCATGAATGTATCTGACAATTAGAACATGTCATCACATTCAACATTATAAAATTGTTGTTTTATCTTCACATATTCATATAAGGTCTCAATCATCTCCATTTTCTCTTAAAACTCTAAAAATACCAAATTCGACCTCTAATTATATATATATTTGGTATTTTCTTCACCATTTCTCAAGAATATCACTTCATATATCAATATCTACGATGAAATTACCATGATATTGTAAAAACACATGGATTTAATCTATTTCACTTCATCAATACATTTTATACACTTCTAGATGACCCTTAGAAGTAAACACATCCAATACGAGACATCCAATATCATCTCTAATTTTAATTTCATGATTTTTTAAACATATCATGATAATTTAATGACTATTATATCATATTTATTTTAAAATATATATATACATAACATAATAATATGCACCAATAATAATTCATTACAATTTGATCATTAATTGTCTTCCCCAAAAATATTCACGCACAACTCATAAAGATATCATATGGTACGACTATGTATGTTGAAATATAAAAATGAAACACCCATTTTATTGATAATTTAATCTCCAATTTATGTACAATTTTTCACTCACTTCTACTATACTAAATTTATTCCTTCTCAAAAAAAATCATATTTGGAAAAAATATTGACAATAGATATTTCGAAATATAGTAGCATCAGTCACAATGGGATGAATGTCATTCTTTTTCATCTTCAATGAACATGATAATAGAAATAAAATTCTACAATAATTTATTAAGTATTTATATACGATATAGAAAAAATAATCTATTCATTATTGAATCAAAATGTTTTTTGTTATTTTGATAAGAAAATAACAATATAAACATCAAATGTTTTCCATTTCAATATTTATAAGTCTTAAATTTATTTATTTCTCATTAGAGTAAATCCATAGGCATCAATAATATATTGAATTGATATACACTGAATTTATCATGAATATCAACATTTCTATCAATCATTTATCTCATACATGATGAATTATTCATTGATGAACATCCCAAGAATCAACTCATCTTTTTTATGCTTTTAATGTCCTGGTCTTTATTTTTCCATCTCAAGATTCTAGTCCACACGATCATCCTCAATACCATTACCTAATCATGTCCCATCATATCATATAGTTTTTTTGAAAATTAAATAAAATTTATTTCAGGATATGAATTATGTTTTATCTTCATAATAATTAATTCGGGGATATGATGATTATCCCGAATTTTTTGACCAAATTTAGCTATAGTTGAACCATACCAAGATCCATGTTCATTAGGATGATGTTGCAAGTGAGGAAAAATTGTAAGGTTTATTGGACCTTATAAAGGTCAATCTTAACCATATATAGGACTACCATCAAGAATATGATGATAGTTCACAACCATATACTCGTTTTCTCCAAGCCTTATGAGATTAATGGTTTCTACTTATAGCCACATTTTTCCTAACCCTATGAGTTAATTTTTTTAACAAAAAAGGGAATATATTTTAAAACCGTTGAATATATTTTTTCAAAAATAATTTTTATAGACACTAATTTATAGTAATTCCATTACATGGACATTTAATTAGATTTTATTAAATTTATTTTTGTTCCATTTCATACAAATTCTAACCATTATTGACCTCTTCCCAAAACCTGGTATGTCAGTGAGACTATGTCATACTATCATTGAGTTATTTATAAAAAATAAAATGGTCAATTATTTAATATTTAAAAATCATTGAGTTATTCAATGAAACTATCCACACTTCAATCATTTGGTTTCAATTACCACTTAAATGAAGTGGATTTTTTAATTACGTTTTTCATCAAGTGTAATATAACATTTTTTGAGGGAATATATATCTTTAGATATATTTTCCATTAATATTTAACCCATTTATATTTACATATGTCTCTTTGAGATATCTAGTGTATAGTATTAGATAAAGTATTTCTTAACTCTTCACTTCCAACATAAAATATTGTATACAATGCATCTTAAACTATCAACAATTTTTATTAATTCACAAACTATATCTACAATAATTATATTTATTAGGTACTATCCAAGAATAAAATAGTTCTTCTCATCATATCAAAACATTTTTTTAACATAAAATCAAAATATTTAATAATAATAAGTAATGCATATTCACTAAAATCCATCTCTTCTACATTAATTTTATACTTTAAGACAATTAGATATATTCGTGTTCAATGGATTCTAACTCCAAAATCATTAATCATTAAAACATTGTAATACCGATATTAAAACATATATGTTACAATGACTCACTAATAATAATATTTTTTATTCAAAAATACAATTTTTGGGAAATGTGGGAACCCTCACAAGATTCAAGACAAAAGATTACCAAACTAAATTTGATGTCAGAAGACTATCTCAAAAAGATTAAAATTATTACAATAATTCACCCTACGAATGATTCATTGTAATTTGGTTACCATCGATTTTTTTTCCATAATAATATATTAGATGTTATATGTAAGGTTCTCTTATGTCTATAAATACTTCAAAAGAATGATATTCTTATTATTGAAGCCCCGTGTACAAATTTACCTTGTGTGTTTATCCATAATAATTGGTTCTCATTTATATAAACTGTGATATATCTATTATTTTTTATTATAAATCCCTCTATTTAAGAATTTTTATGAAATCCTCGAATATTATATAATCCTAAGTGTCTTGGATATGCTCCATGAAATTATCTTCCATTCCATGCATTAATATTTCCTTCTTCGTCACCTCATCCAAATATGTTTCCAGAGACATTGATAAAAAATTGACCATAGAAATATCTATTTTTAAATTCAATAATTCTAACCCTAAAGCAGAAATCCATCCTATATGTGATATATAACATTAATGTTGTCACAAACCTACCCAATTTCCTTAAATTATCATACTCAAATATTATAATATTAAATAGATAGATAATATAATTCTTTTAAACATGTTAATCTACAGTGGGGTTTCATTTCGTTACGTTTTCTACCTCATCCATTTTGACTGACCGTGTCTCTATCATATTTGATAATTGATTATAGTATGTATAATAACTATGTTTCTTACCATTTAGCACAATTGAAATATTTACGTTTTCAACTACCTTATTCCCATTATTTCTCAATTATATGTGAAGTCATATAACATAGAGTCTCTTTTCATGTTACATTGATGAATGGTTATATATATATTTATATCATCAACAAATTCCACATCAATGGGGCCATTTAATGTGTAATTATTCTCCTTTAGTTATGATTTTTGGTTTCAACCACTCTGAATTTTAAATCTCTCACATGATCTTTATATATAACTCTATTTAATTTTTAACATGAAAATTGAATTGAAGTCCTTAAAATGGATATATAAAATTATATATGTGGTGATTAATTTAGGTTTTACATATTAATCATATTCGTCCTATCTTATATAGTATTAAATATAACTTTACTTGGTCAGTCATGGGGTTCCTCACTTCCCTAATCTATATTTTCCTCACGTTTTGTATTGTTCACATTTTAAAACTAACACATTTGATGAAGGATTTGGCATAATCGTTTTATCTTCATTATGGGTGTTTTCATTAATTTATTCAATTCAAGATCAACCCATACAAATACCCCAAATTCCACCTCTAGATGTTCCATCATCGATCATGCAGGGAATGAGAGATTCTAAAGCCCCATACCTTATCCATTATCAATGCCGACAAACTCACATTATGTGACTATATTTCTTACTAGAAAAACATTGATCCACCATATTCATGGAAAAAACTAATTCCATGCAATATAACTCTTCCCAAAACATAATATACACATGTTCTAATAGAATCATTTATATATAAAATTAAAAATATTTTTTTTGGAATGTATTGTTAAAAAATACACTAAATCTGCTATATTAGTAAACAAAACTACAAACCATATTTCATTGTATTCCTATAATTGATGTATTTTAGAACAAAAGGGGGTGTTCTTGATAAACACCCCATATGTCCTTGTCATAGAATTGATATTCCTATTAAAATTTTAATACAATAAAAAAAATTAGAAACCATATCCATTTTATATTCTTGAAGTTCTAGAGGATGAGTAGATCAATTCATTCATAAATAAAAAATGAATAATGAGGTTTTGATCATCATGATGGCCAAAACTTTTCCATTTCTATAAGTCCCATGATCAAAAAAACAAATGAATGAATAAAAATATGGATTATAATTCCTGATTTGATACACCTATGTAAGATTCAGATAGTTCGAGGCTTCTATAAACATCCCGAACAATGGAAGGATTTGTGGAAATCATTAAAAAAGACATCTGACATTATAAATGAGCAACATATTGCATAAATTATGATGATATTAAGGAATATTTAAATGATTAAAAGGATGTGGTTGGGGAACAAAGAAAGAATATCATAATCCATCACACTCTTTCGAGGGAGGTACCGAGGTAACATCCATTACTATTTAGGGAAGAATATTCGAGATCCCCATGGGAGGATTAATAAATCCACTACTAACCCAAAATAAAAATCATAACTCACAAATCATTAAGGACATTAATTTCCACCTATGTATTATTTTAAATATAATAACAGTATATTAAATCATGATCAATTATATTTCCCTCAATGTTATTGTTATTAAATTCAAAAAATTGTTATTTGTTATTAACCTTTTTCAATATTTCTATGAGTTATTTTAAATTTTAATTACCACTAAATTATTATAAATATTTTAAATTAGATCTTTTCGATAATAAATTACATTTTTCCATTTTATTTATCATTAAAATTTATTATAATCATGTTAGTTAATGGGATGTGGGTGGAACAAAATTCTTTGTAATAATGTTCCATTAACTGAAAATAAGTAATTTTCCGGGTTGTTAATTAGTTTAAAAAAAATTATAATTTAATTTATATTGTTTTTTTTTCTTTAAAAAAATATCATTTTTCTTACATAAATTATCTTTAATGTATGATTAAACATATATTTTATCATTTTTTATTAACCAACCCTCAATTTTAAAAATTATAAAGAAACATTTGAAGTGAAATTATATTTACTGACCAACTTGTTTGTATAATCAACCCCATTGATAATAATAAAGAATTTGATTAAATTAGTAGTTAGAGAATGATGATCATGCCTCAAACATTTTGATTCCTCAATGAAATTAAGAATATTTTATTTAACATAAACTGATGTATATCTAACAGGATAACATCACTAGTAGATCCCCCTCAAAGGATAGTCACCATAATTCTCCATGGGTTCTTTTTATTCTAAAAATAATATACAAGATTATGTTATACCCGAATTGTCATAATTTTTATTTGAGATATTAAAATTAGTATTTTTAAAGGAGTCCCTATGATACCAATTGTTTATAACTATGATGAATTCAATTATTTCATGATTCACATTCTATTTACTAGCATTGATAATAATAAAATAGATTTATGAATAATGTGTTTCTTAATAAGATACAAAATTTGTGAAATAAGGGTGATAAATTTTATGAGGCATGTAATACCCTTAAATTAAAAATATAAATTTTCTTTAACTCTTAAATATATCTCCACATATGATAGTACAAAAATGTTTATATTTTGGAAAAATTTTATTTTTCGTTTTGCCACGTTTCATTCAAGCTAAAATGGAATTTTCAATAATGTCACTAGATCAAACCCCAAAAAATTATGCAAATGAACTATTCATAAAGATTTGATTAGTTTTTTCATATTACAATACTTAATAGTCTTTGATGAAACATAGATTGAAGAATATTTTTTCTAACATAACGTACTATATGATTTCTTTCTATATAGTATATCTAATTTTTTATTTAGCCATTTTGTACATTTAGAAGCATGATGGTCATCCTTTTTATCGCTTATACTATCACATTTATCAGATATAACATCACCTAATGGGTAGATTCTCAAATTCGACAAAAGTACAGTCAGTAACCATTTGAATCATTCAATCCGTCTTTATTTTTTATTCCATTTTAGTATTATGATTTCTATAATACTTTATTATGTTGATGATAATCCTCTAATGGTTCATGAAATGAAATTTCGTAAAAAAAATAAAACCTTGCTCATTAATCCAATTTGTAATCCTTTAAATCATTTTTATTTTACATCATGGGAGTAATTGATTTGGACATTCATACCATGTAATCAACATAAGGAAGACTTATCACATTTCCATTATTTATAAAGATTAAATTTTTGTCTTGTTTTTTTTACTATAATTTGATATTAATAGAATTGATTTTGACCAACCCTGTTCATAATAGTTTCCTAAAACATTGTAATGAGTAAATAAATAATTATCATATACCAATATTTTTTTATTAAAAAGTATTTTCACTTTGAGGAAAAGAATTCTTAACAAAAACTCGGTTATTATATTTAAAACTAATCCCTTTTAATCAGTTCTTCCATAGATTATATTGATTAAAATATTATATTAAAACATTGTTGAAATATTTTTAATACTTTTTAAACCCAAATACTGAATCCAAAATCATGCTCTTTTAACTTTTTATGCGTTCAGTCCTTCTTTCAAGGATATCAATTATTAAATAGATTCTAATCATTTTCTATATTGGTATGTGGAACAAATAATCTAGAATGTTACTATATTCACCCTTGATAAAGAGGATAGTTTATTGTAAATATTATCATTTCCCATTTATAATTTTATTTATTATTATATAAATATATTTAATTGAAAAATATTTAGTACAAAAATAATCATTATGTTTATTAGACAAAGTTGTCCAAAATAATAAGACAGTATCCACTAAAAATGAAATCATTTAATTTTTATACAATTCGAGTCTAATTATATAATTTTATATCTCTATTTGTAGAAGGGATTACATTCCCAATAACTTTTCATGACTCAGCTTGGGTGCTTTTCAAATTTTTTATTACTTGACTTTCAACTATAGACATTTTATATTAATCACATATTTCATAAATTAAAGTGATTTTATAATTTCATTCGAAATTTCATTAATAATATTCAAAAAACAGTCGTGATTTTAATTTATATTTAGAATATAAGAAAGCTAAAATAATATTATCTTAGTTCTTAATAATAAGGATTCACTATGAACATTCATATAAGATTTGTGAAATTCATAAAATGCATGGATAAATCCTCTAAAACCATTAATATGTACTATGTTCACAAAAATAGGCATTTTTAATAATTAATCATAATGATGAACTTGTTAATATAAATTTGAAATAAATTCTCACAAATCTTTAAATTTATTAATGAGGAAGTATCAACTACATAATTTTTTTTCTAATTCTTCTTCTACCGCATTAGTTGAAATTTATTTCTTGGTCATATCATCTGTGTGTCCCGGGATTTGTGAAAATATGTTTTTCATGATTGAAATTGATAATTTTATCATGTAATCTTTTATTTTATTTTATAAATCATTGATATTTACATTAAACAATATTTCGTCGTAGATTATGATATTTTTATCAAAAAAACATCGAAGGGTCTGAACCCAAGCTCACTACAATATCTAAAATTATCTAATAATGATTACTCTATCCTATTGAATCATTTTCAATACTATTTTGGATTTCAATTATTATTATTTGGTATTTTCATTATAAGAACTTATAATTAAATTAATATTGGGTTTAAATATTAATTTTCAAGGAATGGATCTTCCTTAAACTTTATGAATATTCACTTAATTAGAAACACCTCGAAAAATTAAGAAGGGATCTAATGAGAGGGAACCATACATATTAAAATAAATTGAGAATTATATAGGATTAACATAGGTAAGTAATCATGGGTTATTGAATTTGGTGTTCCCAGTTTTTATGAAATACAAAGTATACATTTATCATTTGAACCCATTGAACTTTATATCTTAGTAACTAGTTTTGTCAAATATACCATTTTCTAAACCTATTATAAATCTGTAATAAATAAAATTATTTTATTCAAGTTGAAAATATATTTTTACAATGTTCAACCCCTCTATGTATTTCTACTCCATTTTGTTATTGGGAAGTCCAAGTAACATATTCTATGTTATAATAATATATTCAATACATGTGTATTTTTTCCATGGATTATCCAGAAAACAAGTAACATCATATTTCATAGGAGTTTGAGTTCAAAAAATTAAGAAACATGACGTATATTTTCTCTCATAAATCATATACGAAATTTTAGCCCACTATGTTTCTTTACCATAATACTTATCTACTGAATATGATCAATAAAGATTCCAATGTGTTACCACCTCAAAAAATAAGTTCTTTGATATTTATTGGGTTTCATATGCATTTTATTCATTATAACTAATAATTTGAACTTCATATTTGGATCCCAAAATTTCTATCCAATTATTTCTTTGTCTTTATTTTCTAATCCCTCAAATCTAATATTTCATGAATACACCCCACAGAAATATTTCATATTTGATAATAATTATTTTCAAATATTATATTATTTTTCAAAATGAATAAAAAACATTTAACTATTGGTACTCATAATTTTGGATACTAAAATAACCCCAGAGGTCTAATACATAACATCATCTTCATCGATGACTATATATGATTTGAAAAATAATATGTAATATTCATCTTTTATACCCAATATTTTCATCTCCCTAATGTGGTATCATGTTT
This sequence comes from Viscum album, assembly GCA_963277665.1. Classification (NCBI taxonomy): domain Eukaryota; kingdom Viridiplantae; phylum Streptophyta; class Magnoliopsida; order Santalales; family Viscaceae; genus Viscum; species Viscum album. The sequence continues at coordinate 1,184,429,096 of OY728159.1, forward strand.
TCTTATTCTGATAAACTAAATTGGTAATTATTTATGGGAATAATTTCATAAACATATTATAAATATTTATTCAATGGTGATCTTAATCTATTATCTTACTCAAAACCAATATATACAAAATTTAAGAACTATATAATATTTTATAGTTATGTTCTTTTAGAGTGTAATAACCTGAAATTATAAAGTAAGAACCATATATTTGATAGTGTGTATCAAACACATCATAAAGCATGTAAGAGAGTATAATATAATAAGAATTTATAAAAAATTTGTTATATTATATAAATTCATTATAAATAATAATTTTAAATTCATGTCACACTATGTTTGCGTGTGACACGCTGAACAACAAGTTTCTTATTTGGCTTGTGTTATATGAAAAATAATGTTTTATAGGTGTTTATTTCCATGACTATTTGAAATATAAATATTGAAAATTTAATAAAATTTATTTTTTTAAGAAATTAATTTCTTTTATTTTGGATGTGTAAATAATCTTATTGTAAATTTTTGTCATTTTTATGAGAAACATCATTTTTTATAAATTGTTAAAAATAATAATATTTTGTTAAAAAACCTATTTATTAAAATAAATATTAATGATAAATTATATTTTAAATTTTTTTAAATGAAAAAATAGTTAAATTATAAATATATTAATTCATTTTAGGTCATTTTAATCAATCTTATATATAAATTAGACATACAAACAGATTGATGTTATGAACATTTCTACTTTAAAAACTCATTTCTTGCCACATGTGCAGGATTTGCATTAATATTAATGTTCCGAATATAGTGATTTTAATTTCTTAAAATAGAAGTATATGTCATTATTAAGTAAAATATTTTTGTTCTAATAATATCGACAAAATTTTTCACTAAAAAATATTATTAGATGTGACTAAAATTATTTATGCAGATTAAGGTAGAATTAATTTAAATATGGGATCAAACCTAAACCCTAAGGACCAAAATGTCCTAAAACATATTCTAAATCCATTGGATACCAACAATTAAACAAAATCCTCTATTTTTAATAATTTTATCATTTATTTGGATATTATTATATTTTCTTTTCAAATATCAATGGTTATGTAAGGGAAATGACAAAAGGGGAACTCAGTACACCGTTAACGTTTTTAAAACATTGAGATATGTACAAAGCATAATATTTTCTTCTCTACATAAACATTTCAATGATATGTTTTATTTTATAATCATAATAATTTATCAATAATTTTCATAGATGATATAGTTACATAATATTCTTATGAAATGCCAATGTAGTTATTTTTTAGTTAATGAATAATAAAAATAAATGATATTATAAATATTAAAATTGATATATATTGATAGAACAATTGTATTTAATTGTATATAAAATTAATATATCAAGTTCAAAATTTATAAAGTTAATATATTTGAATTCAAATATTGTTTCATTTTTTACAAATTAATGTTAAATAAATAATGTCAAAATTTCCATTGTTGTTATTTTACAATAACTGATATTATATTATATAATTTAATATTGGTAAGAAATAATATATTATAAATGGTGATATTTAGGGGTTAATAAAAATTATATATGGTCTATTAATGGATCATATGAAATTTTATAATTAACATATTGTCCCAAAAACTATAAAAAACAATGTTAACGCAGTACGAGATTAAGTATTGTTTTAGCATGTCACATGCACATTTTTTAAATTTATTTACAAAAAAGAAGAGATTTTTTTAAATGAGGCATAATATTAAATGTTACATTACTATATATTTTTAATAAATAAAATCTGGTTTGTTCTTGTTGGTTAAATCAATTATAATAGGAAACCATATACTTTAATAAACAAAAAAATTATAAAATTTGAGAATCAAAGATGGTAATGAACCAAATAAATAAAAGGCACATAACATTGTATGGGGGAAATTTTCACCAATCAATGTTCTTATTTATCAATATATTTTTTAATTTTTAGGAAAATTATTTTGCTTTTACCTTTTAATGTTGAGTACCTTTTGGTATTATCAAAAGTGCCACTCCTAGTATACATTAAAAAGGAAATCACTCTACCCCTTACTGACACCACTAACGCCCCATTGGGTCTTTAAAAATATTCCCAAAGAGTCTATAAACATCCCTACCCTCTAAATAAAAGAAACCATTTAGTAATAAATCCAATCAATTAATCCTTTTATTAAAATTGAATAATATTTACCTGATTAAGTGGAAACAAACATCCTTAATCATTTTAGTTTTATTTCCAATCTCTACCCCCATTAAATTTATTTATTATATTCTTATATAAAAAGACCAGTATACAAAATATAAATGGATTTTATTATGTAAATATTTTTATTTACACTTATACACACATCCATGTAATTGTTAATGATCATATTACTTCATTGTATGATACTCTAATACCTCAAAAAATGACGATTGTTCATTTTTACACTAGAACCTATAATGGATGTCATTATGATAAAAAACCAATTTATATATGTTATAAATGTAATTTATAATGAATTTAAACTTCAATAAACTTATTATAACACAAAAATTTAATACTTTTCATTTTGTTTGAATATGAAAACATAGTATGAGGATGTGCAGACTATCATCCCCTCGAAGGGATGCAATTCGTTCTCACCATTCATGGAATGTATAGATGAATATTCTAATAAACCTATGTAAAAAATGTAACATAAATATGATACTAGAGTTATAAAATAAATATATTTATTATATTTTTTCTTTTCATTTTAAATAGTAATGACATGAAGGTAGATTTCATTTAAACGTATGACCTACCGTCTCCATGAATGGTGCACATAATTTCTAACCTCCAAATATAATGAACTATTATAAATACATGTATAATGATTATATGTGATAATAAATTAATGATTTAAATTATTGATATGATTTATCCATGATGTAATTAGGGATGACTGAAAAATATCATGTTAAAACTTACTCAAGCTGACTAGGCAATTATTATCTAAAATAATTAGATTAATGAATGTTCATAACAAACAGTTATGAGATATTATAAAATGTTAATATATGGTATTATAATAATTAAAATGGTTATTTTATTGTTAATTATATATTTTAATCTACAATATATGAGTATAAAGAATAGGCAACACAATTACGGTTAAGTATGTTTTTCATCTCAATTTACATTCTATTGGGAATCATTTTGTTATGGACCAATTCACATTTATTTTGTGTATATAATATCTTTTTGCATGTTATATCATGAATATACATATTCTAAGGATACTCTATGTTTTATTTAATTCACGTTTAATTATCATTTAAATGTTCTAGGTGGTATGGGACACTATGGAATGTGTAATGCTTATTTTTATTTATAAATGATTTTATGTCAACATCCTTTCTTGTAACTGACCCTATACGGTAGTATTATTGATCAATCCATATTATTCATTCCATTTGGATATTTGATAAAGAAATTTGTCTATTAAATATATATTGAATGAATTTTACTTGAAATAAATGGGTTGAGGACAATTTAAGGAAATCCCTACGGGTTATGGACTAGCTAATGCAATCCCCTCAATACATTGGTAGCCTCATGAGGTGAATTAGTTGGAAAAGTATTTGAAATTTTCTCTTGATTTTAAATATATCATGTTCCTAGAAAAAATTTGTGTCCAATTATTAATCATTTCCGTTATTAAGATTTAAATTCTTTTTTATAAATTATGTTTTGTGTCCATATTACTATTTATGTATTTCCTTTTCATATCACAGATTTAATGGTGTTATTTTTCAATGTCTTACCTTTCCATATTGAAATTTTCTTTATGAGTTATTTCAATGTAATTTTCTATTAGTAATTTAATTTTCAATGATAATTAATTCTCATGGATTCATTATTGAATCAAAATTACATAATCAAACTGATCATTTTAGCTCACTGCAATTATGTTTCTTCACTATGGGTTATGAAGAGGAAATCATTGAATAGGATTTAAAGAATGTAATTTATTTAAATTTATTAAGTATCATGTTTTTATTTTCTATTTCCAAATGTATTATGGGTATCAGGTATTTCATATGGATTTTGAAGAATACTAAACTAATTGGTCCATATAGATTTGATTTCTTGTAATCTATCCAACATAATAAAATAATGTAGAAGCTCTAGGGTTCTAGGGTTAGGGGTTACTATTGTAATATGTTAATATTTAGCAACAACCTTGGAATCAAGATTCGAATAAAATTAATTAAGGAGAACATCCCTAAGATTGATATACAGGATATGTATATAAGAACATTCTATAATTTTTGTATCGTATTTATTATTTGTGTATTCAATGTAATACACAACTTGATGGATACTAAAGGTGGATGTGGTTCTGGAATAGTTGTATCGTATTTATTATTTTCGTATTCACATCTCCCTGCAGTTGTTTCATTGAACATTGGTATCTTCTTTCTTCCCCTTGTAATCACGAGTTTGGTGGCCTTTTTTTACAAAACTTGTAACAGATTTCCATTCATTTAAAGCAATTACCGGGGTGTTTCTTCACACATTTACTACATGATGGATAATCAATTTTTTCCTTCTTTCCTTTATTTCCATTTCTTTAGTGATCAATTGATCTCTTATTCTCTAGCTTTTCTTTAAAGTCATAATACATAGAAAATTCTTTTTCTGTCTTGATATCACATGAGACAATATCTTCGTATGACGAGAAGGATTATGACACAAATACTCGACGTAGAAATTTTTTTAACCCATCAAATAAACGATAAATTTTAGTTATTGGGTTATGAATATAATATCCAACGTACAATGCTAATCTTGTAATGTTATCCCTATACATTGCGACATTCTCATCCTCCTTTTGTCTTAGACTCAAAATTTTACATTCCATATCTGCTTGATGGTCACGAAGAAATTATTTTTATAAGAAAAGATCGTTGAACTCCCTCCATTCCATATTTGATACTTCATCTTCTTCCTTTGTGTTTTGATTAAATTAACACCATTTATCATCATCTCCAGTGAGGTGATAAACTTCAATGGTAACTTTTCCCCTTTCACTATTCCCAAATTCTTGAAATATTTTCTCTACGGAACTTATCCTTTGCTCAGCTACCAATGGATTTATACTCCCATTGAATATTGGTTGGTCTTTACCCACGATTTGATCTAACGTTGATCCTCCACACTGCAGATTAGTTTTCTCCATACAGGTAGGGATATTATTCATAACATGAGTATGTTGTCCCAGTATGGTGATTAGCTGATCAGCACCATTTTTATCTCCAAATCCACTATAATTATCTTGAGCATAAAGGAAAGCAGTACATGAAGTGTGTGCATTGATACTGTTTCCATTTCTTCCATTAGGCACCATTTCTATACAATGGCATAAACATTGTGATTTTATGAATCAAAATACAAAATTCCATACTTTTAAAACACTTAAGATAAATTTTACTATTTATGGATACAATACATAATCATAAAAAAAATGTTTTATTTGAGGATGTATATACCCATAAACCCTTCATTATGGTTTTCAAAAAAATAAGAATTTTCCTAAGAATATCCCCCAGGAGTATCCTAACCAATAGTGCAGTAAGGCTCGTTTTCGAGCACCAGTTCCTATTCGAGTCAAGCTCAAAGTAGTGTTTCTGGGTTTTAACCCTAGGTACATCTGTGCCAGAGTCACCTCTACCTTCTCATATCCAGACATGGATACATTTCTCAGGAAAAACAAAAAATCTATACAATACCAAAATTCTATGAAGTTCTTCTTTACTAATCCTTAAAGTCCATCTTAGGTCTATGTGCTCTAATTAGATTTTATCTAAATCTAGTTTCCAAGGTTTGTAATAAACGTCCTCTGATACCTATTGTAATGCTCTAACCCAAGTTAGCCAGATTCGGTGCATTATTACATAACATTGGCATGATCACAAAAGTTCAAGTCTCGAAAGACTAATTAGTTTAGTAGCCTTGGATTCACTGGATACATTCATAAAGATTACATTACATCATAAAATGAAAACTACAACAATATAGTCTCCATAGTCCACACCCATATCCCCTCATAAAATCCCTACAGGTCATTCAGAAAATACATCTTCACATCATGGGAAAAATAAATCATAGAATGGGGTGAGCTCAGATGCCCAGTAAGGATAACAATATAGAGAAAACATTCATAAATAAGAATAAACATTTAAGGGAATTCATAACTAAAACAAAATCCTATTAAACATGAACATCAATATAATATGGCATAAATAAAATGAAATAATTCCATTTACTTATTCACATGGATATTCTACTAATCGGATAATAACTTGAAATATCAATAACCACTTTCGTAATGATGGAATGCATAATGCCAGACTATCAACACCACATAGTCAAGGCCTCGTACCAAGACTACAAATAAGATTTTTTCAAGTCCTTGTTCCAAGACACTAGTTTGTCTCATGAGACATACTGATGAATCGAGGATCTATAGTGGTCTCCACCCTTCACTTATTAAGTCCAATGCATTTCTCATGTGAACAAGTTTGAACATAACATAAACATTCATATTTAAACTAGCATACAAAATGTCAATACTTTCTCCATAAACCATGAATCGTATAAAAATAACTCAACCATAGTCAAACATGTCACAAAATAGTCAATACAATATAGAAGTTTTGTATCATAATAAATAAACTTCAAATAATCTTAAAATCCATCAAAGGATGTTGACATAGATGAAATCAAAACTATTTGAGAGAAATATCTTTTTTTAATCATTTAAAAGTCACATAATTATAAAAGAAAACATTTAAATTGAAAATATTCTTATAAGCTTGTAAGGTAAGCTTCAACGATTTTATAACGGCATAAAATAGTCACACCCGCCGTACAAGTTAAAAAAGACATTCTTACCTTAATTCGGTAGAAAAGGTTTAAAAGAACCTTGTTTGGAAAACGACAGAAAGATTAGATTATAAACATCTTATAAAAAGTAAACATGGGTGTAAATGACATAAACCTATAATCTGTATAATTGTAAGAATTATTTGAAATACATTTTTAAGAATCAAGGATGTGGATGATAAAGAGGTCCCAGTAGATAATTACGTATAAACAACCGCGGATAATGAAAAGATTGTGAAATAAACCATTACCTTGTACTTTTCCTTGGATAAGGGTAGGTTAACCTCCTGTATAATGGTGAAATAATCTTATCAAATTATAAAATAATCATATACATTAATATGATATCATAAATGATCTTTAAACATTGATTTGTTAATAATATCTTAGTATTATCATCGTTTCGAGTGTTAACAGATTTCTTTTCCTTTATATTATTTTTATGTGAGATATATTTTATGTCAATGGGATGTATATTATTCATATCCAGAATTATATCATTTCTCTAAAAAATATTTTTAAACATATAATGAAATTTAGTCTTGAATGGATACGATGGTGAATTAATCTCATCACGTTCGTGGAGACGGTAATCCCTACGTATGCACGAGGGAAAATATCATTATTTTGATATTAAAATAATATATAATTTGATGTTATATCATATATAAAGAATAATTATCATGTTATATTTATTATTTGCATCAATCACAAATCTATATTATACCCATCCAAATAATAATGTATTGAATATCAATTACACCACGACGTGGAGATAGTAGGCCGTACGTACGCACGTACGGTGAAATGTCATTCAAAGGATGGATAGAATAATGAATATGTTTGTACCATATATATAATAACATCACATTATATAAAATATACTGGATTTATTATTTGAGAATGGAAATAACAAAGAAAGAAGAAGTTGAAGAAGAAAGGAACGTGAAAGAGGGTGGTGAAAGCATTACCTCTTCTTCGGGTTCTTCCTTTTGATTTAATCAATAGGGCTCTATAGGTTGGCTTTATGATCAAACTAAGGCCTTAGGTTTTAGTGGGTGAAGTTGAGAGAATATTTGACCTGGGTTTTGCCGAGCCAAAATGCATTGAAGGTGTGAATTAGTGGGAAGGGGAGTGCCTTATTATAAGAGGGGTGACGGGCACCTTAGGAAAATCTAGAAATATTATATTATAATAAATTAATATTCAGTTTCTATTTAAAAAAAGTGTATTTCATCAAGTATAAGGCAGGGATAGGTCTAAAACCACTCAACCAATAGGTTTTAGACAGGTTTGGTACACTATATTAAATTTATATTTTTGATTTAACTCCTAGTTAAATACTTTTACATTTACCATGTCTATCTGTAGTTTTATATTATATAGTTAATAAACATACTATATACCTCCATGAGACCCCCAAGTGGTACATTAATGATTCACCTATCATTATATAAGTCCTTTGGACGAACCTTATATTTTTAGGAATAGAATATAAATTAATAATATAATATTTTTTTAAAAACTATTATATGTCAATTTTGACACTATTTGGTATTTTGTTATCGATAATTTCGTAACAGAATTATTACTTCGAAAAAAATTTATATAAACAATCATAATATGTGATATTAACCAATAAAATTATGGCAATTAATAAAAAGTCTAAAATTACATTTATTTTAATATTTATAATATCAATTATTATAATATTTAATTAATTAGGTAATTTCTGCATCACCATTATGTAATAAATAAATTAAATTATTTAATGTTTAAAAATTATAATTAAAATAACATTATGTAGGAAACAATTTTTAGCTTTCTAATCAATATTTATAATCAAATTTATTTTATATATATCTCTATATTAAAATTTTTTAGTTATTAAACATTGATTTTAACTCTTTTAACTCTTCTTTGAATTAAATAATAATAAATGTCCAAATCTAATCCAAGTGGACCTAAATGATAATATTTTATTCATAAGGTTGTTTTTGGTCTATATAAACTTTTAAAATATAATTATTACATGTGTTCGGGTAATATTAATATCATTTTTACCCTTAATTACCCTATTTACTTTTAACCGTGGTAAATAAAAGTAAAACGTTATTAATTACCAAAAATTATTTTTATCTTGTTGAACCACATTTTACTCCTTGATATTAACCATGTCCCTCGGATTTTCTAAATTCTACTCACAAAATCAGAAAAATTATGTTTTATGTGAATTTTCAAATTCATCTAGGAGGTGGGTAAAAGACGGTGAAAACTTCCATAAAATTTTTATATATCTAAAATTATTCTAAACTAATTCCAATTAATTACATTGAACATATATATTTATAATGTATTTATTTTTACCTTAATTAAATTTAAATAAAATAAATCATTATTTAAAAAAAATCCGGTTTTAAACTATAACTCAGAGTTTTTTCACTATTCATAAAAAATTTAATGTTTTCAGAAAAATACCAAAAATTCACCCTATGCTAATTTTAATTTTATGAATCCAAAAAATAAGTCCATTTTGAATGATACAATGTATAAAATTTCAAAAAGTGGGTATTAATATTCATAAAGGCTAGTTTTATTGGTTGTGGTGTGTGTTAGAACTTGAAGATACATACAACACATGCTACTGTATTTCTCAAAGAGAAGCGTACTGTGGAAGCTTGGGGTGTTACCCATTTCATGTTAAAATGAATCTTATATATTATCTCTCAGAGAAGGCTCGAAACATCCAGTGAAGTCTCAACTCTTTCCAAAGAAAATGTGTATAATGAAAAGGATTTCCATAAAATTATTCAAAAGGATACATATTTATTGAATCCAGATAACTATTTTTATATAAGAACTCCGCTAATGATATATTATATTTAGCAGATCCAAAAATATCAATTATATAATTGCACAACTTTTCTTCCATGGTTTGTATCATCATAGGCGATTTCCCATCTATATGTGAATGATATGTCATACTCATAGTAAACTAACAACCAATTGATTTTTGTAGGGATATCTAAAAATTAGATATAATACTTGTATCTCTATATGATAATATGAAAACTAGTATTTAATGATTCTTTACCACTAATCAGATATAAAGAAGTGTGATACATTACATTTACTATGTCCCGGTAAATGATATATGCAAATGAATCAATGTTTCAAATAAGGGGTGAGTAATGAAACACTCTAGTCTTTCCAAAATGAAAAGTATACACACAAAACTATTTATATTGTTACATTTAACATGTTTCTATGTAATAATGAATTCATATTGTAACTTCATGAAATCCTATTATCTCATGTGAATATAGAACTCCCAACCCATCTACATATCGAGTTCGATAGATCCATATGAAATGAGAATCTTTCATTAATTAATCAAATCCACTAATACCACCGAATAAATTCTCATGTTTATAGGTAACCATGTAACAATGTCAATAAAAACACCCAACCACATAAGAATTGTCCAAGGATTTAGATATAGTAGTGAAACTTGATGAAGGTGTTTAGACACTACCCTCTAGCAGGTATGTCACTAGGAAACAAATCCATCAATTTCTATCATAGTCATTGGCCAACAGAACTTTCACCATTTTATTGGATCATATTTTTTTACTCCATAAAATAACACCAATTTCCAGGTAATTAATTATTCCAAAAACACTTATATAATTAAATAATGTATTAAAACTATCCCATGTACAATGATAACATCATTTATATCTAATGATCAACCATTTGTTGGGTCACACCCTACAAGTTGTTTCAGCAACATTACACAATATTGGCCGGTCCTATCTTCATCCATTACTTGGTCTATTAAAGAAGATGTGACAAATAAAGGGAACAAGAAATCGATCACTATTCCCGAATATCATTCATATTCTAGTCAGAGAACACGCTCCTCAAATGCAACAATTTCTTTTTAGTACGTTCACCATATAATTGAACTACCTCCATCTTATAGCTTAAATAATCAAAATGAAAATTATTTACATGTTTAATAGAAAATTTCATAACAAAATGTGTATAGGTACAATACCAATATTTTCTTCTTCAATTTCAGGAAAATAAATTTATTGATATAATGACGGATATTATTTTCAATGTAGATGAAAAAAATATCACCAATGTGATACTGAAAAATAAACTTTATTGTGGGGACTACCCCTACTAGATACGTGGCATCAGTTGTATGTTTCTCTTCAAAGGGACATCTCTAATGTAACCATAATATAAAAAAATATCTATAAATTATTATCACTCAAAAAAAAACACATCATTCATCTTATTATACATCCCATCAAATCATTACCTCTACGATTGTCAACAATAGAGCAATATTCAACCTACTCTTCATCATAAGAAATACCACATCACAAAATTCCAGGGCATTGTGTTCTGTGTGTATATGAGGATATCGTGAATGAATTATCTGATAAAATAGTACATAAATTTATGTAAGATCATATTCACATGATCCATGAACCTTATTGTCACATTCACCATATCATATATCATCTACAAAATACCAGACAATACAACATCCAAAACAAAATCATCTGGATGTCTAATATTTGATTTATAATAGGTCATATATCAACAAAAATTCAATCATGGAGAACAACTAGTATCTCCATAATAAATAAAATATATTTTATATCCTTTGAAAATGGTATGAATTATTCATAATCACTAGTTTCAACTTGTGTGAATTTACCTATATTCAAAAGACTATCATTCTTCATGTTGAAAAGATAATTGAACCCCACAAAGAAGTGAGCATGCTTATAAATCCCTTATTTTCCATGTCCTTGAGATGTACATTGGGAATATATAAAATTATTTACTTAATAAGATATGGTATTATTGAAATTGGATTCAAACATGCTGAGATATCTATCTAAAAATATAATGCTCTGAAATTGGAAAGTCAAATGGCCTCTTATGGAAAAGATTCCTCATATAAATAATCAATTGGTTGTAAATACCATGGGAATAACATTTATCATACTAAATGATCCATGAATAATATATGTACAATGGACATATCATGTTTGATCACTTCTAGAAAATACCTAAATACTCCAAATTCCAACTCACTAATAATTGAGAAATTATCTCCCTTTCATGAAGTAAATGATATCCATCTATTTTAATAATTAATTTTGTCCTGGAAACTAATAAATTTTTCCATATTGAGAATCAAGTCATGATTCATCATCTCTTGAACCAAGATGACCACAAATTTCCATAATCATCAATCACTACCAGAAACATTGATCATCAATATAGATTGTTGACTTTTGTTCCCACTGGTGTACTAAGAGAAATTAACTGAGAAGACTACATGACTGGTATGTCATGTGTAGAAATAAATTGATCATCGAAAATGGAATGGGAAAGAATATATCTTAAAAATTATTAAAAAATTAGATGTGATAAAGACCATAATTTTAATAGTATATCGTTCATCACAACAATATACTAATTTATAATCCACTAAACCATAATGGAATTCATATGATCCATGATCATATCGTTGAGATGTGGGATTTGTTAATTCCATTACCATCTATTCCCACTATGGAGGAATCCAGTTGAATTCATTTTTACATAATTTAATCATCATTAGGACTATAAAATCTATACAATATATATATATATATATATTGGGAAAAATTTATATACTTATCCCACATTATTTCATTAACAACACTTGATTTTCAGGCTAGTACTGAACCTGTAGTAATTAAAAACTATTCCATAGTAGATGTAATATGGTACTACACCTAAGAGAAATAAATAATCAAATTTTATATCTAGTAGATATACCATTCCACTTCTACACATCTGTGGTCTCTACCTTTTTTCAATAAAAACATGAATTAATTTTAACAAGAATAGGTGAACCTCCAAGAGTACTATTGTTTGTAAGAATATCAAATTATCGATCCTTCTCCATCCGGTTATAATTAGTTACATACATTTTCAGATCCTCTAAGAATATCACACGAATGATGATCCTAACTCAACTCATGTCGTTGGGATGAAGATCGATCTGAAACAGCCTTTCCTTTCATGAGTCATTTGTAGAAAATTTTGAGTGAATAGATGCATCTTAGTGAAATGATGAGAGTAGGAATATTCCATCATTGAACCCTATTAAAAAATCATGAAATCCAATAGTCATTTAATATTAAACTTTTCGGGAAAAAATTCACAAAAAATATGTCTATTAAGGTCTCCCATGTGATGCCTGCATCGCTAACATCCTTCCCTATGATCTACATAAATCATGAAAAATTAAATTTTCCATCCTATATTTAGGTGTCTGAACTAGTTCAAGGACACCCTTTATAATGTTTATCAATTCATCTACATACCACACCCCTCCATTGTGATGACATGATTGTTGATGAAAAAGATTTGAGTCTCTAGAATAGTTGACCATGTCCCTTGAGGACCCATCCACCATAGGAAGGACCAAATGAACGGAATCCATGTTTAGGTCATCCTACTACCTAGACCACTATATTATGAAGAAGTGGGTGTTTTAATATATGCTATTTTATAGAAGTAATTGTAATAGTCATATACTCCATAATGGTAGTATCCTGACCCATTTAAGTAGGTGGTCCCATCAGACACCTTCAAGGAATCTTCTTATAAAATGAGATAGAAACACCTAGAAAATCAATGTTATATGTATATATCATAATCATAATATGGGTACAAAAAATTATCATATAATTATACCCATATCCCAATTTATATCACTCATAGAACATGTATTGTTATATATTATTCCCCATTATCCAGAATCATATATATACAAATTTCTATTATGTCATATAAACATTGCAATGGGAATTGATATTGTCCCGTGAAATTGAAAAAGGGAGGAAACTAAAATAATATAATAATTGATGGAAGATTCTAATAGGGGAGATAAATCATAATTGTGAAAAAAATTATGGACATGTAATAGGGAAACCCTTTCTTTTTCGACACTCCTCTTCGTGATCCGATTCATGAAGACTCCCAAAAATAAACCCATTTAATGGAGGAAAATTATGAGGTCATATCTGCTAATGATGCCCTTCATGTGGAAAGGGTGGATAAATCATCCCCACATAATAAATCCCCTATAAAATTAGATGCAATGAGATAAAATAAAATATAATGGCTTTTGGTGATGTAAACAATGTTTTTTGTGGGACTAATGCGATGATTATTTCTTTTTCTAATTGTAACCACGCATCCTCCATTTATTATGTCACTTGTGGGATAGGTAGTTGACATGGGATTTTGAAAAGGGGGATCAGGACATCATTACAACGTACTATATACACATGTATCTTGTTCCCCACTTCTATATAAATATGTGTTTGGGGGTTTCCAAATATCATGGATATTTCTAGAGGATCGATAATCAATGGTATAAATTACAAGCTCCAAATAAGCTAGAATCATTAAAAAAATCCTTGTAGGTAAAGAAATCATCAAATGTAATTAATAAGTAGAATGAAATTAAATTTGGTTATCCCAATTCTTAAGACCCCTTGCAGGCATACTCCCTGATAAGAAAAAAACCAATTTACCCAATGAAAACTATGCACCCAACATAGAAAAATACTATGTTGATGGAAACCTACCCAACAATGAAATTCACTATGCATGAGGAATTTTCCCCCACACAGCCTACCACTACATGGAATCCACCCAGGACCATGTTCCATAATAGTACACAACCAACCCCCATAATCATTTTGCAACATGCTATGTGGATGAACCTAAATCCCATGTGAGAACCTGCTGTGTGATGGGGGTACATCATGGTGTTCCACTCTCTAGCCCTGATCTTTCCCCCCTGTCACATAAGTAATTCCTATTCCAACATCTCATTAATCTAATCCAACACTGATTAGAAAAAGTCCTTTATAAAGCTACAATACCAATATGATGATACCATTAGGAAAAACAGTTTGTAAATATCCGTTCACAAACCCCTGGGGAGTAGAGACATGTTGGTTATTCCAAGAGTAAGTTGGACCACTACAATAACCATAATTTTTCATTCCTATGGTAATAAGATCTCTTACCATATGATAATCACATGTAACTCCATGTTTCTTGCCGAAAAATGGGGGTGACACTTCCATTTCCATTTGACAAATAATTGGATCCCCGTGAATCCAATTCAGGGCACTCCCTCTTTAGTAAGCCCTGAGCCTTTCTTGTAATAGGTCACACATGATCTCCTCTATTCCATAACCTGGTACATATATGAATATGTCAATGATATAAAAATCCATTATATAAAAAAAGGGGAGATATGAACATCCAATTCCCTTTCTATCTCAAATTGGGATCCAGTGCCAATGTTCACTAGATGAAGTGGGATGGTTGATATTAAGATCCACTACATCCTCTTGTTTCTCACACTGAGTGTGACTTATAAGGGTATATATGGGTGTAGTGATCATGATATCTTCATGGCCCTAATGATAGGGAATTATCCATAGTTGTATTCTCGTAATTCAATATAA
This sequence comes from Viscum album, assembly GCA_963277665.1. Taxonomy (NCBI): domain Eukaryota; kingdom Viridiplantae; phylum Streptophyta; class Magnoliopsida; order Santalales; family Viscaceae; genus Viscum; species Viscum album. The sequence goes on from OY728159.1 coordinate 1,184,444,613, forward strand.
ATGACGAGGCCTTCTCCATATATGTAATCCCCATGAATAATCCAAATTATGGGCCTTCTACATAAATATAGTCCACGTCATAAATCTAAATAATGAGCCTTCTCCATAAATGTATGTACCAATCATATTCCCATAACGGTCCTCCCCTATGTTGTATGTCCCATCTCAAACTTAACTATGAGGGATTTGATTCAAAACGAACTTCTATTTGAAGGATTATTACTACCTGAGGAAAAAACAGAACATCCTAATCCCCATAATATTTTCCAGGATGTATCCCTGGTAGGGTCACATACACTGAGGAGACCATATCAATATATGGTACCTTGGGATGCTTCAGCATAATCTGCACGCAAAACTTGATCAGTGTTGGGAGACATCCCCCAAGGTGTCCACCTGATATGTTTTGAGTGGGTTTTTGTTTGTTGGAAAATCCATATTCCCAAAAATGATAATGGTTGTTGTTTTCCAAAGTAGGTATTTAAGGTTATACAATTTCATTGTATTTGAAAAAATTTGGGAATCAAAATCAATATATTGGTTTTAGGAATAGTATGATTTCCACACAAGAGAGAATAGTATGTTGACTACAAAGTGAAGTTTGGGAATTTGAAAGGAGGTATGAAAAATGGTTCATGTAAGGAAAAATGGTTCATGGGGAGGCCTGTGGTTTTTGGAAGGCAATTTAATCATGTAAGTAGTTCACGGGATGTCATGCGGTTAATGAGAGGCATTTAGTTCTTGAGAGGACATTTACTTCATGGTATGATTGTCATACATGGGATAGACTAATGTTGGTGGAAATTATTAGGTAATTTGAGAGGTTGTTATGGGCATATTTGGTGAAAATGATATGGTGATTTTGGCCCCCTTTAAGGAATATTGGTGGTACATGTACCATGTAGGGAATAATGGTTCGCAGAAGGATAAGGGTACATGGTGAAAGATATACCAGAATGTATATTTGTTAAATCATTGATTAGTGGATTTATTGGATCATTTTTCCTATATAAGGACCTACAATCCCATCATTAAGGAAGATAATTTTTTAGAAGAAACAATCTTTTTTCTAGGAATTCATTAAAGTCGGAATGTGTGTTTTGATGGATAATTTCATGAAGTGTGAATAAGGTTGAGCGTAGGATTATGTAATATCAGAATAAGTGATACACATAATAAGTAGTCTATAGAAGGGAGAAATTCTATAGATGCAGAACTTCTATGCGGAAGTGGAATGCATAAGCCATATGAAAAAGTGGTACATGGAAACGGTATGTAGAATTGGTATAATGAGGTGATATGAAGTGGTGGTTCGCAAATTTATTACACAGGGGTATTATGTGGTGGAAGAATCAAAGTATGTTCACATAAGAGGTGTTCCATGAAACATATGTTCTATATAGTTTATAGAAGACAAAGGAAACTCACAAAGGGCATGTGAACATATTAAAATTCATTAAAATAGTTTGTGAATTTAATTTCCACTAACTAACAGTATGAATAATAGAGTTTTTCATCTATTTGTGAACAAGGAACTAAAATAGATCATCTATCAATAGTTTATTACGTGGTCTTTCGTATAAATGAAGGGACATAAAATTCTATAAATCTTGAGTATATCCCTTTCATGAGGAGTGAGCAATGGATTAAATATAAAGTGATTCTATCCACTAACAGTGATATAGGGAATGGGACATAAGGAGTTAACATTGGGTACGCTATGAGAATACCCTAAATCTTTTCAAGTTATTCAGCTTATGAATAAAAGTTATCTAACCTATATATAATTATTTGTAGCGATCCTTAGTGAATTTGGTACAATCAGAACATTGTTGTTGTATGCTCCATGAATGTATACTAGGGGTGTGAATCAAGTGAAAATTATTTCTCCCTTGTTCTTTCTTTATTGATTTGCTTTTACTGTATTATCAACTAATTAAATTATAAAGGACATTATTGACATTAAAATTTATGTGAATAAGAAGAGACCGTTATAATTAATAGGTTATGATTTATTGGGGCGTGAAGAAATTCTAAAATAATATCCTTACCATTATTCACCCCCCTCAATGTATCTAGGACCTATTTGGAGCATACAATTTTATCAGAGTGAAGAATTATTTTATCAGATTTGTTTTCTCTAACCTGGGTAAGCTCAATGTTAAATTTTGAGATACTCCTTGGTTTAATCTTGGTGTTCCATGGAAAAGATAATATCTACAGAGAATAAGTAAAAGACATGTGGTATAACATAGTGTGTAAGAATTTAGATAAATATTGTTATTTAGTTTAACAAAATCAACAGTGTATTGATGAATGGTTTCAATGAATTAGGAAGTGTGAGTATTCAATCTTTTAATGATGATACATGAACGATTGAGGAACCAGATGGTCCCCGAGATATTTGGGCTACTAATGGTGGGGAAATTTCTAGAATACCAATAGTGGATTTTTTTAATGATTCAAATGAATGAAATAAAAATTGGATAAGAAATATTAATATAATTATATCTGGATTAAAGCTCAAGAAATATAGGTCAACAAGATCAATGTCTTAAATAAAATTCATATTGATGTAGATACAAATTTGAGAGTGAAGAATGATTCTCATGGTATAGACCTATAAAATAGATCTAGAAATGAAAAAACAAAAATATGATGAAAATAGAGAGAATCAATAGTCAGATGAAATTCATATATGAAATCCAGAAATAATGATCTAGCTGTATAGCTGTCTGAACTAGTCCATAGAATTAAAGTCCACATAATGAGATTTCATGTTGTTTTAAAACTGTTAATCAATAAAAAAGTAAAATAATGTATCAATGTTACATGATGGATAAACTCACTTGTGAATTGGATGATGAGATTAGTAGAATAAATAACTTAAATAGATAAATTTATGTTGTACTTGAATCATGGGATATAGAGATTATACAATTGGGAGATAAGTGAGACTTATTGAAGAAAGAAGTGGATAAATCCAATTACAAATAAATGAATAAAATAACGTATGGCTTGAATATATTATTTTATTATCTTTCAGTAGGTGATGATTAAGTCATACTAAAATATTTTATTTATGAAGAGAAATAAGAACATATTTTCTCATATCAAATACCATTTAGTTTATCAAAATATGGCATTGGATATGATGTCCACTCCCCCATGAATGATATAAAGAGAGCTATAAAATGTTCCTTTGGTAAGAAAATTATTTTTGGTACTGCGGATATACCTAAAATGAATTCAAAAATATCTAATGATTTCATGTGGTTTTTCTATGGGATTTCATGTCATACATCTTGTTTATTCAAGGGATTTGGAATATATTTCCTGTTGTGAAAAAAATAGTTCTAAATATATGAATAAGAAGAATAATCATGAGAAATATAAATGGAGAGCATCTCCAAAGAATGTATCCATGAAATGGTACTATTGTGGAATACTGGGATAGACTATGAGTATCTGTCATGAAGCCTACGAGCTTAATGATTGAAGAAGAACTCTGAATGTATTAACATCTCAATCAAGAAATGATTACTCATGGAATGTTTTTAATTGGAATATTTTTATATGTTTTGATCATGGGAATTCTTAAAGGAATTGTATTAGAGAAAAATAATGGAAGGAAACAGAACAACGAATATAGATCCACATCTATAGAAGTGTGTGGTAGGATGACCTTTATTGTAAGATATAATGATTAGTTGACAAATATGTATAACCCACACGGGAATCACAAGGAGCTCAATTAATGATGTATCAATCTCATCCTCATCTATACATACAAAAATTCTCTAGGAAATAATGTGATCAATCCTTAAAGGAAAATGGATGAGCTACTCTAGTTTTGAGTGTGATGAATGTACATTTTGTAAATACCCACAACTAGCATGAAATAGTGTGGAGACTTGATAAAATAATAAATGAAAAATTAATAAATATTAACTTCACACACTAAAATTATTCAAAATTAGAGAATTTAAGGAAGAGAATGTATCCTTTTAATGGAGGAATAATCTATTAAATATTTCTTGTGGAGAGATTCCTTCTTAGAGAATGAATCATGAAAAATTTAAACATACATGAAAATCAATGATGAATATTTATACTGGCATGTTTAGACCCCATATTGTGAACATGTAAATTCCTAAAGAACCTAAATATCATAATAATACATTGTATGTGAGTAAAAAACTCTGAGTTATATGGATATAATATGTTATGTTGGTCGGGAAGTTGGAACAAGAATAAAAACAATATAGTTCATTGCATGAATGTATAAAAGTTTTGATAAATTAAGATCAACCAATATCCACTTCTTGAAGATCCCATAGACCCACTATACCTATGTGAATATATTCTATATATTCATATTCATGTGTCTCATTTTCAAGGGGAGATATGATCAAAGGGGAAGTTGTATCAGAAAATTAAACGTGATGATGAGATGTGCTATTGAATGTCAACTAATTCAAATTCGTTATCATATATGAAGAAGAAACCCAAATATTTTCCTTAAAATGAGTTATTGATCTATCACTGCATGAGATAAGTGGATTTAATTGAGTTTAATGGATAGATATGTAATGATTAACATTATCTATTGTTTCCCACATTTATTTTCGACTCAGTAGACTTAGAAGATTTATTGATGTCTCATTACAATGAGCCACATTAGAATAAATGATGCTAGAGAAGAAGAATGATTGAGAGAATACATAGTGGGACCATCAATAGTAATATTTTCACATCATAGGGGGAGAATTCAATATCATAATCAAATGAAAGATCTCAGTGGGATATAAAGGTTGAATGTTTATGTTATCCAAAATCAAGAATACAAATTGTTAGAGATGCTTTTGAGATCATGAATTTCATGATTAAATATTTTTCTCTGCCAATATGGTATTTAATTCAATTTTCATGAAACCAAGAATCATCGAGAGAATGTCAAAAATGATTCAAAAAAAGGATACAAAAGTAGTTAAAATAAATGATTTCACTATAGTAGAGAAAAAATAGATTCATTAAAAGGACAATGTACGTGTTCCCTATGGAAACACCAAGGAGTTAAGCCACCCAAGGAAAATAAAAGTTGGAAATGATGATTCATGTGGAGATATTGGTAACAAGAAGGAATAATCTATTGGCCTTTTGAAGTAGTTTTAGACTACTAATTAAGAGATTGAATAAATAAGAAAGAAACAATTATTAAGGATTGTTTTGAGGCCAAAATATATTAATCAAATTGAGTCAAAGTTGTTCTTTCACAACAAAATGAATGAATATATTGTTCTGATTTGAAACAAGACATGATTACTGTTAAAAGAATACTCCAAAATTGTGGGTAACAATTTTGATGAAAACAATTTCACATGTTACAATGAAAGAGGCAATTATATTATTCATGTCCATAGTAGTGCAAAGAATGTCATGGTTTTCCAGATAAACATCAAGTCAGAATGTCAAAATGGGGTTTTGGAAAAATAATTTTATATTTACTAGGATTATGGTTATATATATCATGAATATGAGACCATATTTTGTTGGTTTAAGATGGATTTATATGGTTCAAATTAACCACCAAGAGAATTGTATTGCAGACTATATTAGTTTATGAAAAATCATTGTTTTCCGCATGGTGGAGATGATTACTATCTATATGCATACCACGACTGTTATAAAATAATGATGTGGCTGGTATATGTCAATGACATAATCATTGGTGTATTAGATTAATCATAGTACATAAGTTTTTCTGAATTCATGAAAAGCGAAATGTCAATGATTGGTGAATTGATGATTTTCCTTCTTTTATATGTAACACAAGTAAATAATGACAGATTAATTTAAAAAATATATATATTTATAGGAGGTTTGGAGATAAATTTGACATGAAAATTCCAAGGATATCATATATTTGGTCGCTAAAAGGATGAAAATGTCTCGAGATAATGAATGAAAAGCGGACAATATCACAAAAAACAAGTATATCATTGGATGTATGTTGTATTTAATAGAAAAAGGACCATATCTATTTCGATGGGTAAATTAAATTAGTATCCATGTAATTATAATTAAAGGAACATGTTTGAAGTAATAAATAATACTTCATTATATCATGGGAACTCTGGATTTCAATTTGATGTATAACGAAGAATCTCAGAAAAAGTTATTTGGATATACTATTGTATATTGGTTTCGTTCTTTAGATGACAGAAATCAATGTCCAATAGTGGTTTCTATATTGGTGTATTTTTTATTTTTTAGCATTGAAAGAATGAATATTTTATTTCATCAACCACTATAGACACTTATTATATAATGGAAGCTAAATTATGGACACATTTTTTAATATGAAACAATAGCATGAGGATATGGGCTGTTGAAGTGAAGTCTACAATCATAATACATTGTTTTTATTCATGTTCTATAAATCATAGATGAAATAAAGACTATCGCTCAATGAAAATGAACATTGAAATAAAATATTATTTTATCATGTAGAAGGTGGAACAAATGATTTTTAGTAGGGGTATGTGTGTAGATAACTACAAGTATCTGATAATATAATAAAGGCCTTTCCAAAAGAATAATTTTATAGGAATCGACTGGATCTAGGAGTTCAGTCGACTCCCCTCAAATTAAAAGTGTGGATGTGGGACACCTATTTCCACATATAATGGTGTTTTCTTCCTTTTTTTCTAATATGTGATCTATACCCTAATACACACCTAAATGGGATAGGCTTTAGGTTCTTTTACAAATGGTGAGAAAGTGTCATATTTAACGGTATAAAGCGTCTCACTCTAGTCATGGAGAGAAGTTTCTAGATTGAGTCGAAAGATGTGGGGATTTGAAGCTATTAGTGGGAAAAGATTCTAGCCGATGAAGCAAGATATGGGTTGTTGAAGATGATATTGGTGGTGAAATTGTTATTGATATGAGGAAGTAGTACTCGGATGAGATATCTTGATGTGGTACATGAAATCACTATATGGAATTGGCATGCAAAAAATGTTTGCAGAAGCGGTTAACGGAAGTAGTTGGCAGAGACAACACACAATGGTGGAAGCATATAAAGTTCATGAAAGATTTGATTCAGGAGTCATAGTTGTTATACAGTTCACAAAAGAAAATTGAAGTTCACTGAGGGATTACGAAAGTATGAAAATGCACTAAAAAAATTTGTGAATGTAATTTCAACTCACTAAAAGTAACTAAAAATTAGATTTCATCTATGAGTGAAAATGGGATGTCAACAGAGAATATATCTATAATTGAGAATGCATGTTTTCATGAAAATTAAGGGACCTATAATTCCATAAATTTTGAGTGGATCCCTTTTAAAAGTATTGAGCTATGGAAGAGGAACATAGGGATCTTTTTCACATTAGTGACTGAGATAAATATACAAGAGAGTAACCCATTGGAATGTAGTGACAAGTCCCTAAATATTTTAATTTAAGTGATCGTAGCTTTATAATTTATCTATCCTGACCATCATTATTCATAGTGAGCCTTATTGTATTTGGTACAATCAACCCATTATTGTTGTATGCTCCTTGGATGTATCCCAGTGTGGTTGAACAATGAAAAAATATTATTGTCCTTATATTTACCATATTTTATTATTATCAGTGCATTATCATGAGATAAAATTAAAAAGGACATAGTCATCCTTATCATTATAGTTCATAATTAGTGAGCCTTATAATAAATAGTTCAAAAATTAGTCGGCATGAAGATGATCAAAATTATTTTCAATAAAAATATTCACCCAGAACTGGGTATCTAGGATACTTGTTGGCCTAATAATAAGTAAATATTCTTCTTGTGTGTCCTTGTTGCATGACGCCAAACTGAAAGGTTGGATCCTAATCACATGACCATAAAAGTTGATGTGTCTTGTAAAGAGACACCGATCTAGTTGGGTTTTGAGTTCACTCATGAAGATATATTTGGATCATGTATTATGAGTTCCATCCTAACACCAATGCAACACCAGTCCTCCATTGATCATGATATGTTCCAAAGGGCCATCCCAAAATTCATGAAATGAGCACTATATTAGATAATGAAAAAATCATTCCAATTTCATCTATAAAAGGGTAACATTGATGGGGAACATTTAATAAATGCATATCCATCCTTTAATGGAGAACCCATGATACATCGGGATGATTACAAACCCCTAAATAATCATTATTTACTGCTAACCCTTGGATATACTATGGTCAATGCTTTGTAGTGAACGAAAGATTATCAAACATATGAACATAGATCAAATATATAAGAGATTCACGAAATAAGAAATCCCCCCCTAAAGGTGATATGAGCCTGATTTCCCATCATATTGACCAATGTGGGTTAATAAGCATCATTAGGAAAATCACACAATGAACACTATCCATTGGAGTTAAGGTCCATGAATCATGGATATGGGAGCCTTGGGGCATTTCATTCATGACAAAAAACCCATTGGACACCATAACAAGTGCTATAACTGAATCTAGTGATTTCATAATCATTAACCCATATATCAAACCAAACGCACATATTCCCCTTCAAGGAAAAAAATAACATCATTGGGTTGAAACATATTGTGAACCAATGTGAATCACTTAATAATGGAACCACTATTAGAAGATAAAAGTGTTATACATCCCATTCCTCATAATACCATTTAATTCGTCATCAATAACATATTTAGGAGAATAAAAAATGGTGAACCCAATGTGAATCACATAACTATTTCAACATCATTCCAATATAAAAAGGATATATTGCCCAGTCCCTATCAGATCATTTTCATTCTCAATAATAACATCTTTAAGTGAAATAGAAATGGTGAACTTGACATGAATCCTTAACCATGGTTGTGGTATTAACCCATTAAATCCCCATTAGGAATTAAAAATATGATAGATAAGAATGATCAGAAATAATGAATGTAGTCAAGAAATGAAACATTGATATTGTTTTTTTTCTATACATATAACATACATTTTAGGACTTCATATTTACCTTTAATCAAATTCACCAACAATTCCTCTTTCAGACATTCATTTTGAAAAGAAATCAGCCTATTCTTTCAAAAACAAGGGAAATATATCACCCAAATGAAATCTCCAATGTTGGTTTTCAAGCAGACTAATCATGGAATACCACTAGAATGGTACTCTCCCTATAGTGGAGGCTCAAAGACATACCCTCCACTTGGTGAAGGATCACATGAATCCTCTTAAAAATGTGGTCGAAATTATAGAACATGATGGACCCAGTATCCATGTATAATGATTTTAGAAGCCTATCCCTAGAATTTGTGCAACTTGTACCTCCCATATATTTGGGAGTCAGATAATGACATCGTCAATGAATTTTTAAATGTTATACAAGAACCCCACAAATGTTCTCCTTCTATAAGACGCCTCCACAAATGACAAGTGGCTATGCGTCCTCACATCAAGGAGAATATTTCTCCATGTGTACATGTTGATGGAATGAAGACACATGTTACTCAGGTTACCACCATTTTTTAGAAAACATAAACCTAGGAATATATCATCATTTTGATTCCTAAGTAGACATATATTCCTAATCCCCCTTCTGAAGTCTTCCAATCAAATACAGATGAAAAATATGAGCAAGTGCATATTCCAATTAGTTCTTGTTAGAACCTCCATGCATGTAGGGTTGCAAATTATTAGCAGATGCAAATCCCTATCGATGTGCAATAATCCATTCAACCAAATATGATTGAAACTAGCAATAAGAAGTCACAAATTCAAGCTAACAGACACTATGACTGTAATCAAAATCAGATAGAAAATTAATGGTTGTCATATAACCCTGCCAATGCATATAAAGAATCCTAGTCGAATATGATGGAATTTTTCAGGAATATGTAAATTCCTTCTTAAAAAAATTAAGCCAACAAATAAAATATAGTGGAAATCAACTGGAATATACCAATATTTATCTTAACAAAATGAATACCACCAGTCAATTTTGACGGTAATCAATATGAAGATGAAAATTTATTTTTACCAAAATGAATCCCACCTGTATAACATGGGTCAATAAGCTTGAAGGTGAAAATTATTGATTAAAACAATGATTCTCACCAGTCAAATATGGTGGTAATCAATTGGGAGATGAAAATACCCTCTTACCTGTCCAATATTCAAATATAGTGCAAAAAAGTACATGTACAGTAAAATTCCCATGGATGCATATCACGAACATCAGATAAATACTGTGGAAAAATAGAATATGAAAACCCCTACTCACAAATTTGAATACCACTAGTAAAATATGGTGTAAACCAGATAAAATAAATGGATTATACAATCCATGAATCATGGGTATACTCATTTCCCTTCCCCGAAAGAAGTTAACTTATAGTATCCACTAGTGGATCATAGAGGATTACAGTATGCACAAATTCCTCAACTGATATCAGAATGTTTGTACATACCTATTCTAGTCAATGAGGTCCCTCAAAATAACCCTAAAATAATGGAGTTTCAAATGTCATTTCCAGGCCACATACTAAAAAAACGTTCAATATATAATCACATCCTTGTAAATAGCATATAATTAGTCTCACAACTCCATCTTCCCATGTGATATGACTCACTCAAAAGTTAATTTCGTCACCCTGAAGATGATATGAATCCATGTTATAGTCTATGAGGGTTTTCAACCATATTTCATGATAAATGGACAATCAGATCAGAAAAAAAATACATTTTCCAACTAGGGGATATCGATCCACCATGGTAAAATATTTAGCGAAGGAATATATCCCTTCTAGAATACATGATTCTCATATTAGTATCATGGATTCATCATGAGAACCACTCAAATTGAAACTCATATATGACGGTTTTTACCAATAGAAGGAGGAAACATTTTCCCACAAGTTATCACCAAAAAATAAAATACACCAAACACAACATGAAAATGAAAAGATCATTCATGAACATTATCTTCTAGAAGCTATAGATCTTGAATCTGTCCAAAATTTACAAATAGGAACATATGATCATGTTGGTCAATTACAAAATTATGTTTGTGGTAGTAGCAGCTATGAAGGTCCTCCCCATAATGTTGTTACCAGTAGATCTGATGTTCTTCTCTATAGCACACACCGCTAAGGCAGACTTCATGGGAATTAAATGATTGATCCAAATATTCTATGTCTTATTGACCATCATGGTACTCATCAGCATGACAAGATGACATAATAGTATGATAGACTGCCCCTTTATTTTTTCCACCATGATGGTCCACCCCAGGTTATAAGCTAGAGAAAATATACATACAGTCGAACATCAAGACATAATGGTAATACTATCAATGATTCACATCACTTCGGATGTCCTCCCAATAATGAAATCAAACTGAAATAAGGTCCTCCATTGTATCAGTCCATCTCGAAAGTCCTGCCTAGGATGAACCCAAAAATTACTCTCCCTCCGAGAAATTACCAATCGATGATGGTAGTACTCACCATTTTGAATATCACAATGGAGGTCATCGCTTCAATAAAATCAAGATGAACGACATCCATCCACTTATCATAGTCCTCTATAAATGTACTCCCTATAATTCACACCATTGATATTCTCCCTATGAGAAAATACCAAGTCACAACAGTAGCCCTCTCATCACGACACTGGTTGTGAAGGTCCTCCCTATAGTAAAATTTCACACATGTAAGAGGGTAGTACCCTTGCCAATGCATGAACGATGAAACTATAACATACTTAAGATCTTATAATAACAAGATTAGATAAATTATGTAACATATAAAAGATATGTGATATCATTTATCAACCAGAATATTGTCCAGGCCCACACTCAATGTCATAGTCAACCCTATATTGTTCACATATCAATGAGATCCATAAAATATCCACTAATTGTGATGATATTATTAAAAAGTGTCCAAATTGGTCTCATCATGTTGAGGAATCTCTGGTGGAATAGTAAATGGCCATTTCAAAACTGATAATTTAATTAGAAAAGGATGGTATACCAGTTTTATTTTTTCCCATATTCACTTCTCAGTTTGATATACCAATGGAATTGTTAGATGAATGCATACATTACAATCACCTCAATCTATGGACAAACCTACACCACCTAGAAAAAAATTACTTTCCCTATGATGGGAATGAAAACCATGACAAAATAATGGGATATCATATCTATTCGATCGACCAGGAAGAAAACACACCTTCTCGACAACCCAAATCATATTGGAAAAAGAATTATTTTTAATTGACCATCCCCCACATACTTAATAGGTTGTGTCACCTAATTAGCGATGCCTCGTCTCATTTTCATATTCGGGAATGTGGAGAGCATGAAGCTTTTCAATTAACCATACAACCCATTAAGAAAACCCCATTGGGAATAACATCTTGTAATTTCATCATCCCTTGATGGTCATCAATTGATATTCATTTGCATGATAGGTTGTAAAATTTATACCAATACTAATCTTTATTTCATATTTAAACATGATTTAAAACATAAACATTAACTTAATACAACATATAAGATCAATAGGTCTATTATATTTGGAAATTAAGAACATTATATAATATCTTAAAACATCAAATACAACATATGTATTGAAAACATCTTTTACATGAACAAAATATTCCTTCTTACATAAAACATCATGGGATAACCTATGGAAATAAATTCCTCCTTACTGGACACTACATAGGAAACTTGTATTAATAGTATTGAATGAAATATTGGACCATGAACAACATCTTTTGGATTATGCATCCAATTGTGATCCAATGATGGAATTCTTAGGAAAAGATGTTGTAGTGACATTCAAATGCTTTGTGTGAACCATGCATGGATTAGACTCTGCATCATAAACCATTTTTCAGAACATTCGAAAATAATATTGGAGGATATTTGATGACAACACTTTTTCTAGTTAGTTAAACACTACCAATGTCAACAGCCAGGGACCTCATGAAATGAATATAGATAGATAATGAGAGTGTCTCAAAATTCCTCACAAGGTAGAAGGGGTTAGAATACTCAATGAATCTGCTACTCCCCAGCGATAAGATTATCAAAATATTCATTAATAATCTCTATGAAGAACTGAATACATCACAAATCCTGGTAATATATACCACTGGGTTCTAGGATTTTTCTTCCATTTCACATTGAATATAATATTGCTTTCAGCGAGATAAGGTGAAGTCCTAGGAATCCTCATCGACCCTAGAAATACTGTAGGAAATGTTAAAACGAATTTGGTCATGCTAAAGACACCACCAGAGCATTCTCTGACTATATTTCCTCCACCAAATCCTATAGCACCCCTTAAATGTCAATAGAAATAACCCTCTTTGAATATATGAATAATGTGGACCCCTGTAAAATTATATCGATGAATGAAGTTAAAAAAAATAATCATCCTGATTTGGACATGTTTTTGGCTATTTTATATATAAAAAAACTACAACCTTAATTATCTAACAGAACCAAAAAATGGTCGATGAAGTTGGTATCATTGACTTCCCAGATTGTTGTTCCATCCAACAAATACTTAGACATACCATCCATGGGTGTTTATTATTCATATACCTTAGGAAGATAATTGTTGATTCAGAGAAAGTGAAATTTGGACCACCACTGATTTATATGGCGTATGTATACACCACTACCCTCAATGAGGGATCTGAGTGGAAAGATGTTGTGTGAAATATAGTAAAAAATTTCAATAGTTGGATGTATTGAAATAAAATCAACCAAACTCATGGAATTCAATGGGAATATTTGATGAATCCTATTATATCTTTCATTTCTCATACTACAACACATCAATCATTCTCTCCCCAAAATATTTCAAAATCTGACCATCTAGAAGATAAAAAATGAGGGTACTAAGGAGTAAGCATAGGAAGGTGAAACCAAGTCAAGGATAAATTTATCATTACTACTTATAGATTTCATTCCACCATACATGAAATACTAGGCACCACCCTACAAAACATCAATACTAGTAGTAGTTGATTTTGAAAAGTCATCATCTGAAGAAGAGTTTATTTTTCTCTATGTTAATGTAATTCACTTAATTGATCTTTTCAATGATGAAGAGAGTGGATATGAACCTGATTACCACAAACCCGATCATGAACTGATGGAAGAGTCCATATAAGATAGGTATACCATTGAAGAAAAAACCATGGAAAAAATTATTTGTATGATTGTACCCCGACTCAAACTATCAGTGTTGCTGAAATATGGGGAAGATCACTCCTGCAGACCCAATAGTAACAAATTAATTCCCTGAAACCTTACAAAAGACTATTTTTTCCAATTATTCTAGATTATCAATTAGAATAATTATATGGGTCTAATTTCTATCTACATGTGAGATGAACAATCCAGCCTGACCCAAAAAGTGCATAAGCTACACTAGCCTTAATTTCTAAGGGTGATTCATCATCATCGACTAAAGTATATGTGAAAGAAAATACCTATGTTGGGAGTTAACAACCATTAGTCTAGATGTAAGATATCATAATTAAATTTTCCTCACTTCCATTCACAATATCAATCCTGGAATCTTGGATTTTTTCTATTGAACTTAAAGAATCACTTATATACACATTACTATTTCCCCAATAGTTTGAAGGTTTTGTCGCTGCTACTAAAGTCCATGAGACAGAAAATGACCCTATATAATTGCACGAAATCACCTCCATTAACGATCAAGATGATTAATCCATTATGTAGTGAAATGAACAATCCCTATACATGTCTAACATGGTAAATGTTCTTCATGTTTGAAAATCATTCATTGATAATGGATCTAAAGATATACTCCTCCCAGTTCGAACACATTTTCGGCTCGGTTGAAATGATGATCACATGACACCCATATCCACAACCATGTTGGTTTATAAAAAAAGTGAGAAAAAATACATATGATAAATCAAGATATGTACTTAATTATGATGCCCTGTAGAAGACTCAAAATTTAGGATGGTATTGAGAAATACAACCTTCAACGTTCATCTAGGAAATCCTTGGTTGCACTAGTTTGTGGCTATTCCTTCATCCTACCATCAGTGCATTAAATAATGTACTAAATAAAAAATAGGGGATGTTATAAAACAATATGGCCCATTTTGAATAATATGAGTCACACAATACTAATGTAGGATCTTATTAGCAGAAAGGGTAATGACCCTTGATAAATGGTATTGACTGGGTCACTACCCCAAACTATTTGGAGAAGGTCCCATTTGAACAGTTCAAAATCTCAACGAAGAATATGTATTGACCATAAATTAGGTTTTTTACAATAGTCCATGGTCATATATTTATTTGAGAGTCGTTTTTTTTAGTCACATTCCTTGAATCATTTAGCATTGTAGAACATTCTGAAACCCAAGATAACAGTTAATGATCAAATAAAAAGTCCCCAAAACAATCCTTAGAGCTATAGAAAAACACATCCTCACCCACTGAGGTATTAGAGGAAGAAATAACACTACCATCCCGCATTCCATCCAATTTTTAACAACCCCCACCATAATCTGAGCTAGGAGAAGTCACTTGCTCCTATAATGATCAAGGTATTAGTTTTACTCATATCATTGGAGATCTTATTTTAATGATTATATACCCATCAGAAGAATATGATGCTAATTTAAATGAGGAGGAATATGATAAGGACTATCTCAAGGATTACCCTCCATCCTTTGAGTAATCTGTCTATACCACCATTGATAGTTTCAATGAAATCCATGTTGGTTGGGAAGAATATCCCTACCATTCCCTGATTAGTGAAACCATTCCTTCTAATGATCTAGAGGTGTATACCTTTTTTGTATAGAAGAATTGATATTTTTTTACTCGGAACTACATAGATATTATAGGACATGATCTTAAGTGGCCACCACCAACTAGGCATGGTAACAAAATATTGGGGTTACAAATAGGTCTCTAGAAAAACTCACCCGACACATTTTCCAAAAATATAGAATGAATATGAAGATATCACCATATCCAACATCATTTAGGATGTTCAATATCCCATATGGATTGAAAATATACTCCCCACTACAAATAATAATAGACAAAACGTAGTCTACAATGATTTTGGGGATCTAAAATATCATTTTCTGAAAGATGATTATAAAGTTCCAATAACAGAAATGCATTTCAATGAAAACATTTGATATGAGCCTCTCACACTAATTAAAGACTATTTAGGATACAACAAAATATAAATTTCCCAATATTATGAGGAATACACTTATTTTAACAAAACTAGAGAGTATTTTTATAAAGGTTAATTCCCTTTAATATTATGAATGTTGAATCCAAATATTATAGTTTCATACACCACATCATCAATCCATTAATCATAATATTTGTAGATTTATATATTGATGACCTATTTAAAAAATCACAAAAAAGTTTAGACCACCTGATATATCTCAAAACAGTCTGTGTCAAACTGTGACAATGCTACCTAAAAATTAACCCATCAAAATGTGCTTTTAGTGTTACCTTCTTCATATTCTTTGCCATTGATGTATGCCATTGTGTCATCAATGTGTACCACATGAAGAAAAATTTTATCCTTGGTATGTCAACTCCTCACAACCTCAGAATTTTAATACAATGTGATATACATATGTACTACATTTATAATTTCATTTCCAACCTTCATGAAAACTTTTTTATCATCACCATGTTGATGAAAAGGGTGGTTGAATGTCAATGAACTAATGAATATCATGATAAATGTGAAATTATCAATAAATAATACCTTATTATACTAGTTTTAATTCTTCTAGTTGAAGAATATCAACTCATTTCCTATATGACTTCCCTGGAGAAATCTATAGGTGCCTTCCTTGAATAAATGAATGATACAACCCACATTTTTTTTATTATCTCACTTGAACCATGATTGATGTAGAGACTCAGTAGTCATCTGAAGGGAAGAGATATCCGGAAATAATCATCATAGTCTAAAAACTATGACGCTACTACAACCACAATGTGTCCCATTTGGTCTCACGTATAAATACAGTCAATTATTTTCTCAATCTCCCAATGTTGACTCGAAATTTGTAAAGGAGATTGGGCAATCTAAAGTTGGTTTTCATGTAATTCATGCCTCAAAGAGATGTGAAGGATATTAACATGTATGTATCTTGGTAGATCACCCCTCAACAAATATAACTTTCTTTTATGTTGAATTATCTATTAAATATGATATCTCATTTCATGAGGACTCCCAAGAATGGTAGATTCATTTTTATTGTACATATAGAAGTCTGTTAAAAAATGGATGTATAATCCCACGATCAACAATGTAGGGCTGGGAATCATTCTCATACCTCCATCAAATTCGGTCTTTCCTTGCTCTTTCTTATTGTATGATGAGTGCAAAAATAATGATTTATAATACTATGATAACCTTACATGGCTAGATAAGGTACCTCATGGGCAATTAAAATACTTTAACATAAAATGAGACTCACAAAAAATCATAAAGCAAGTTAATGGTGATTACGCCGTCAAAAAAGAAGAGATGATAATTTTTTTATCAAGTCCAATGACTAATGGAATATTACCCTTCAGTGTGGATGTTAACCTATATCCCCAGACTCAAAATGATCTGGCCAATGAAATGGAAGATGCATCCACAAATTTTGATGGTCCAAATCAGAATGAAAACGTTATCAGGATTTTCCATTCCTGGACGATCTCTCCATTCATTCAGTTAAATATGAATAAAATTGATGAAATATATCTCATCCCTATGCCATATGGTTGTACCACTAGCTTGATGACTCCCATTATGAACTACTATCATAAGGGAAAAACCCTCCAGATAAAGCAAAAAGTGAGAAAATCCATATATGAGAAATTAATTTTTTTCTATATGATGTACCAAAACTACAAAAGGACCTCTATATGTGATTAAAAAATGTGATCCTTCTCCGGTGAGTTGATGGGGAAACGACTCATGTCATTACGAAAGAAGGGAATAATAGATCATGTGGTGCACATAAATTGGGATTCAATATTTCCTTTCAAATATAAATGCATGGATAATCTTGAACCACTATGATGTAGGACTTCACAATCATTACCATGAAATTTTATTATTTCCATGTTTATGGAAATTTCATCAACCAACCCATGGAGTTACTCCACACACTAATGTATTCCTGGATGTTTTCCAATGGGGAATGTTTTGGAATGTTACCTTCTTACCACGGCTAAGCACTTCAAATATGTCACGACCCGTCCTCGGGGCCCGTGTCGTGACTACCCCAAACCCACCTTCCATAGGCCAGGGGCTGGCGACTAGCACCAAAGGCGTAAAACCAGATAACAGGGAATGCATTGCCTTTATAAATGAAAACGAGCACCACAGAGTAAGCAAGCGGAAAAAGTAAACACTAAGTAAAAAAAGAAGTGCTGGAAAGTAAATGGGCCAGAATAAAAATCCAAAAGAAATTACAACTACAACTAAACAAAGTACAACAGAAAAAGACAACAGCTGGAGGGACGGAAGCGGCTCCTGGGTCGTCCTCCTCGGATCCTACCTGAAGGGTAGGTACAGATGGCGCAGCTCCTGGATCGTCCACCACGAATCCTACTTTATGGGTAGGTACAGATAGCCTCCATAGTGCTCTCGTCCGTCAACCTTATCTGAGTGTCGTCTCACAGTGAAGTCCACCTCCGGACACTGACTTGTCGTGTAGTCCACCTCCGGGTACCATCCAGTCCTCGAACACTCGACCTCCGTTAGCACTGCCTGTCGTCTGCAACCAACACAACGAGGTGCAGGCATAGCCCGTGCAGGTGAGTATAACGATACTCAGTAGGGACGCCGAGACCCTCAAGGTCTCACTAAATCCAACAAGGATAACCACAAATAAGATCTCAACAGATAACCTCTACTTAGGTATATGCCCATACATATACCTAAGTTATCAAGTAACCCATCTCAATCATGAGGAAACACAAGGATCATGAGATCAGCAGATAACCACTACCCAGGTATATGCCCATACATATACCTAAGTTATCAAGTAACTCATCTCAATCATGAGGAATCACAATGGTCAAAAGTCTCAGCTCAAACCAGGATTTTCATTATCGAAACCGTAACTGCTGAAGAGCTCCGTCTCTAGAATGTACAGTGGTCCTGTCACGACTCCGAGGTACTGCTCACTAACCTAAGACTACTGAAGTACTCCTCCTGTCGAGTACCACGGGCCATCCACCCAAACACAGTAGTGCTTCCCGTCGAGGTATGTCACTCAAACACAGTAGTGCACACCCCCTAGTAGCCTGCAGAGGTACTCTCCGGACGAGTACCGCGGGTCTGCACTATCACACAGGTAGTGCTCCATCCGCCATGGGTCTGCACCCAAACAATGTAGTGCTCCGTCCCTTGGGCTAGTCGACTCACTCCAAGTAGAGTCGGTCAAGCAGTCGTCAGGTCTCAGTCGGCTACACGGTCTACGTACTCCGCACGCTTATCTCTGGGAGGGTCCGCTCCACGAGCTGCAAGTCGATACTCCAAGTATCTCAAGGTCCCACGAAGAAGTATCTCAATGGACCACCTCGTCACAGGGGTCTCAACGCAACAGACGACGCGTCGATCGGACGCCCGTTCTGTGAGTTATTAGCCATTTCGTCCTAGGGGCCCGGTTGGTTTCGTGAACGAACCAAACCCAGCCGTATCTCAACTGTACCCCGATCTCTCAAAGGGTATACTCATAGGGACCGTTTCTCAACGTGATCGTCAACGCCGCCGACGGTTCGTCAAACGGACATCCTGTCTGAAAGTTATCAGCTTTTCCGTTCCAGGGGCCCTATTGGTTTTCGGGTGCGATCCAACCCGGCCACTACCAATTGTATCCAAAACTCGGGCGAAGGATGCCAAAAGTTCTGTATCGTCAACAGGAAGTCAACGCAACAGACGGCGCATCAATCGGACGCCCGGTCTGAGAGTTATTGGCTTTTTCGTCCCAGGGGCCCGGTTGGTTTTTAAGGCAAAACCAACCCGACCGTACTCCACATGCGCCCAAACCCCGGGCGGAGTGAGCCAAAATATCCGTCTCACTAAGAGGAAACTAACAAAGCTGACGGTACATCAATTGGACGTCCGTAGCTCAAGATATGAGTGTTTTCGCTCTGAGGGCCTGGTTGGTTTCGTGTACGAACTAACCCGGCTGAACCCAAAGTATTCCGAAACTTTGAGTGTGATAAACTGAAACGACCGACTCACTCCAAGGATTGTGTTGCCGCTGATGGCGAGTCGTTTGGAGGCTCGTAGCTCAAGTTACGGGCGTTTGAACGAAAGCCGTTTGAATACGGGGGGTCCGTGCCCAGCCCGACCCGGCCCGACCCCCCCTGGTTGGCCCGAACCGGGTCGGGTCCGAACCGGTTGGCCCGGCCCGACCCGGCCCGGCCCGGCTCGGCTCGGCCGAGCGGCTGACGCGGGGGAAAGCCGCCGCCACGCATGACACCCCCGCGGCACCCGCGGGGTGTCGGCCAGACAGCCAGACGTGTCGCGTGACAACCCCGCGACACCCGCGGGGTGTCGCGCTGGACACCCGCAGCACCGACGGGGTGCCGCGCTGGACACCCGCGGGGTGCCGTGGGACAACCCCGCGGCACCCGCGGGATGTCACGCTGGACACCCGCGGCACCGGCGGGGTGCCGCGCTGGACACCCGCGGCACCCGCGGGGTGCCGCACTGGACACCTGCGGGGTGCCGCGTGACAACCCCGCGGCACCCGCGGGATGTCGCGCTGGACACCCGCGGCACCCGCGGGGTGCCGCGCTGGACACCCTCGGCACCCGCGGGGTGTTGCGCTGGACACCCACGGGGTACCGCTGCCTCCGGCCGCCGGCGCCGCCGCGCCGGCGACCCGCGCCGCCACCGGCTTCCGTGGGCCGCCGGAGTCGCTCAGGTGGCCCGTTTTTCTTCCCGTCTGCGCCGTTGTTCCTCCCGGCTTCCGTTCTTTACTGCAGGATCATCAAACATCTGTTGCGGCACGTTCCGTCATTGCCCATCAAATCCGCACAAGAACGAAGAACGACAGAGGGTTGTCGGGCCGTGTTCGTTTGGCCCGCACCCTCCGCGTTAGATATAAACAACGGGAGAAATTAATGTTCAACACATGAACGCATATCCGAAACAATTTTTTAATGAAATAAAATTCATTCATAAAAACGGGTTCCTTATTTGAACGGAAACAACAATTTTAATAATTTTAAAATTGTTCACAAATCCAGTTCTTTAACTTTTTATAGAAACAATTACGGGAATATAAAAAGAAAAGGGGGGTAATTCCCAAAATAAATCTCTACCTCACCGTCGCTGTCGGATGCGAGGTCGTCGCAGAATTGACCGTCGCGGAAGGAGGTGATCGTCACACCGCGGAAGGGCATCGCGTCGACGATCCCCGAGGACCAAGAACATACGGATTTAATTAATAATAATTAAATCCATATTGTTGTCGAAATCCAAAAAGAAAAAAAAAGTAGCGCAACCCCCTACCTTGGTTGTTGTCGATCGAAGGCTGTCGCGGGGTTGGATCGTCGCGGAAGAAGCGTCGCAAAGGGAGATATGTTGGCGTGGCGGTACAAGGCTTCCCGTCGTCGATCTCCGCAGGTTTGGCATTCTTCGCGTTCTTCGCGTTCTTCGCGTTCTTCGGCGAAGAAGAACGCTTTCCTCCAAATCCTCTCCACACCACAAGTTTCAACCAAAAATAAAATAAGCTTAAGCCTTATTTTATTTACACAACTAAACATTTGAATTTCAAATGATAAGAAACGAACCATTAATTCCTAGAATTAATTCAACAAAATAAACAGCTCATTTAATTTACGAAATAAACCGCCCAATTAAATGGTCTGTTAAGAATTTAAGAAAACACGTTAGTTGACTTTCATAAAGACGGGTTTTCACGGGTGTGTTACTTAGCAGAAAGAAACAGCGGGGCTCATGCGGGCACCACCTCACAAATATCCTACCAAGAGGGTAAGATATTTCTGGATAGTACCCTATCCGGTTCAACTCAGTTTAAGCCGCTTTTAAGTGGCTTCAAGTGGCTTCCAAGTGGCTTAAGTGAAATAAAATAAAGTTGTCGTAAAATTATTTTATTTCTTAACTTTAAGCCCGAAAATTAAAAACCACACCTGAGCAAACACAACTCCGGAAGAGGCGTTTCTATGCAAATACCGGCGCTGCGATTCCATCGGTGCCCTCCGAATTTGATTCCGAGCACCAGTTCAAAAGTTAGAAAAACCCACTCGTCCGTTCACTGAACGTACCCGAGCCAAACTTCGGAAATTGATTCCGGGCACACCGGGCCTCGAAATCAGTCACCGTCAGAAACTGCGTTCTTGTAAAATTCCAATGAAAATTAAGAAAAAAAAATTTCCTTGGAATTTACGGGTCTTTACATTACTCCCACCACATGGCTTTACGTCCCCGTAAAGCTTCACCACAAACTTAGGGAAACAAAGCGGTACTGAGCACGCATCTGATTCTTCCGCTCCCATGTGCTCACCTGGAGGTTCCCGCGCTGCCAAAGAATGTGCACAAGAGGAATCGACCATCCTCCTAGGATCCGCTCCTGTCAATCCTCGATCCCCACAAGAACCTCCGTATAAGACACTCATCGCCACCGTCTAGCTCTTATGGTCGATGATATGCGAAGGGGTCGAGCACGTATCCCCTCAGTTGGGATACGTGGAAAACGTCGTGCACCTAGTGCAACTGAAGTGGATGGGCCAAGCGGTAAACCACCTCGCCTACCCAGCTGAGGACCTAGAAAGGTCCGTTGAACCTCGGAGATAACTTGCCTCTCAGGCCACATCTCCGTAATCCTCGTCGAGGTGAGACCCGTAAGAAGATGTGGTCGTCATCCTCGAACTCCAGAGGTCTCCATTTCTATTAGAACTGAAACTCAAAACGACTGCTTCTATGAGGGTAAGGTTGACCGACTCAAGAGTGATCTGTCACACCCTCCTGTGCAAGAGTTACCCTGCACTGCCTGGGGTTTCCTTTTCTGCCGACCAAGGAAAACCCATCCCAACATTTTCCTAAAACCGTCAATTTGAGTATGAACAGTTATTGCCCATTCCATACTCAAACTAACGTCATAAGGCCTCAACGCTTCCACCAAGAGATTCCAACCAGAACTCTCGCCTCGAGGGTCTGACCACACCGTCGGCATAAGTGTGATTATCGAGTCTCCTCCCAAGGTATCTCCAGACGTGAGGGTCAAGTCCACGGCTTACCAGAAACACTAGGTCTGGAATAAGATTTGTGGAAGCGAGGAATGATTCATATCGATGTCTGTTACTATAGCAGCTAGTAGTGGACATAGACTGTCCCTTGAATCATTTCTAGAGCCATTGGGTCACACTCCTTGACCGCATGCAGCCGCACTCTTCCTCCGCCCTCCAGCTCCCTGAGCCTGGCGGGAATAACTAAGGCGGGTGGTTTTAGCATGTTAAGATGTACACCACCTCATGATGCTCTCCTAGATTTGCCTCCACGTCTGCCGCTTCGCAGACTCATCTCTATTTAAAGCTACCTCTTCTTGAAACATTTATCACGCCCGAGTCTCTAAGACTGGCACCGGTTCCTTGTTTCTTACTGCACTGTGCAGTCTTCATCCGCTCCTGGATGAACTGCACCTCCTTTAGCCTCACAAGAGCTGTTATGATTTCTTCTTTACCGATAAGAGAAATCTGGTCTCATCCCCTGGATGAATGACATTCGTTGCCTAATACAGTCAATCCTGACATAAATGATGCATTCATGCCATGGATGACGTCGTAAGGACTCGACGCAACTACTAATGGATCCAACTGTCACTCTCGCCTCCAAGGGTCGAGTCACACTGTCGGCATCAGTGTGAGGTCACTGGGTCTCCTCCAGTAGGAATTTCGAAAGTGAGGGTCAAGTCAACAGTCTTAACCAGGACCACTTACTAACATCACAAAAGAGGACAGGAAGGCAAACATCACAAGATAAGTGTCTTTATTTTATTGCAGCTAATGGTACAAAGACACAAAAACAACATCAACATGGAACTATAAGTACAAGAGACGTATCCACTAGTTTCGCTCATGTCCACCTGCTCCAGGAGCTCTACTGCCTTGTCCAATTCTCTACTGTTGCTCAAGCATTCGTCGCTGCCTCTGCCTCGGTGGCTCCTCAAAAGCCTATGGATCAACTGTACGAGGAGTCGGACAGTCACGTGCCAGGTGCCCCTTTCCACCGCACGATTAACACAGTCTGCTTCTGGCATGCCTGGCTCTGACCCCACCCCGGGTGCCCCACACCACCGGTCCTAAAACCCGAGATCGCCCAACTGCTGGTCTGGTCCTCCTGGACCTCTGCATCATCTGTCTACTGCCCACAGATGACTCGGCTTCTGATCGAAAAACACGCGGCAAAGGCAGCAGCTCCTGAACATGCTCGGGGTGTAGTGCTTCTAGCACAAACTCCACCCTGAAAAAGGTCTTGAAGTCTTCCCATGTGAATCCATCCCATCGCAAAACTGGAGCAAGTGGCTCCACCACCTGCCTGCAGCTGCCTGAAGAAGGCTGGCAGCAAAGGTCGCCATGAAGTCTGATTGCGTCCCCACTAGCCTGAAGACTCCCACCACAGCCTCCAGCCAATCCTCAGCCACCTGCGGGTCCGTCTCTTTCCCGAACCTGGGTGGCCTCTGGCGCTGGAACTCATGCAGTGCGCTCAAGTAGCGGGCATCGCCTACTGCTGGGGCTGGTGGCATCGGTGGCCCAACGTATGGTAGTACCGCTGGTGCCTCCGCTGGTGCCTCAACTGCAAGAGGGCCCTTTACCGAAGCCTCGTCACTCGACAGGCTGTCAGCTCACACATCCCTCTGGGCTCTAACTGGTTGTCTGAGAAAAGGCATCCTGAAAGAAACAACGTAACACGGTCAAACGATTATACCTGGTGAGCTGACCTGGTTTGAGCTGTTTTAAGGGGGGAAACCTTTGAAAACACACACGCAATCAGTGTTTTCGTTCACAAAGTCGGAAATCAGTTGCCAGGGTCTTTGTGTATGGATACGTCGGCCACCCGCACCAACACTGGACTCCCTAAACTGAAAACCACACTCGGTACCCTTAACATTATTGCTTCACAGAAAGAAAGATCAGAGTCTGCGGTAGAACCGACCACCTCTGATACCAATTTGTCACGACCCGTCCTCGGGGCCCGTGCCATGACTACCCCAAGCCCGCCTTCCATAGGCCAGGGGCTGGCGACTAGCACCAAAGGCGTAAAACCAGATAACAGGGAATGCATTGCCTTTATAAAAGAAAACGAGCACCATAGAGTAAGCAAGAGGAAAAAGTAAACACTAAGTAAAAAAAGAAGTGGTGGAAAGTAAATGGGCTAGAATACAAACCCAAAAGAAAGTACAAATACAACTGAACAAAGTACAACAGAAAAAGACAACAGCTGGAGGGACGGAAGTGGCTCCTGGGTTGTCCTCCTCGGATCCTACCTGAAGGGTTGGTACGGATGGCACAGCTCCTGGATCCTCCACCAGGAATCATACTTGAAGGGTAGGTACAGATAGCATCCACAGTGCTCTCGTCCATCAACCTTCTCCGAGTGTCGTCTCACTGTGAAGTCCACCTCCGGACACTGACTTGTCGTGTAGTCCACCTCCGGGTACCGTCCAGTCCTCGAACACTCGGCCTCTGTCAGCACTGCCTGTCGTCTGCAACCAACACAATGAGGTGCGGGCATAGCCCGTGCAGGGGTGAGTATAACGATACTCAGTAGGGACCCCGAGACCCTCAAGGTCTCACTAAATCCAACAAGGATAACCATAAAGAAGATCTCAATAGATAACCTATACTTAGGTATATGCCCATACATATACCTAAGTTATCAAGTAACCCATCTCAATCATGAGGAAACATAAGGATCATGAGATCAGCGGATAACCACTACCCAGGTATATGCCCATACATATACCTAAGTTATCAAGTAACCCATCTCAATCACGAGGAAACACAAAGGTCAAAAGTCTCAGCTCAAACCGGGATTTTCATTATCGAAACCGTAACTGCTGAAGAGCTCCGTCTCTAGAGCATACAGTGGTCCTTTCACAACTCTGAGGTCCTGCTCACTAACCTATGACTGCTGAGGTACTCCTCCTGTCGAGTACCGCGGGCCAGCCACCCAAACACAGTAGTGCTTTCCGCCGAGGTATGTCACTCAAACACAGTAGTGCACACCCCCTAGTAGCCTGCAGAGGTACTCTCCAGACGAGTACCACGGGTCTGCACTATCACACAGGTAGTGCTCCGTCCGCCATGGGTCTGCACCCAAACAAAGTAGTGCTTCGTCCACTGGGCTAGTCGACTCACTCCAAGTCAAGTCGGTCAAGCAGTCGTATGGTCTCAGTCGGCTACACGGTCTCCGTACTCCGCACGCTTGTCTCTGGGAGGGTCCGCTCCACGAGCTGCAGGTCGATACTCCAAGTATCTCAAGGTCCCGCGAAGAAGTATCTCAAAGGACCACCTCGTCACAGGGGTCTCAACGCAACAGACGACGCGTCGATCGGATGCCCGGTCTGTGAGTTATTAGCCTTTTCGTCCCAGGGGCCCGGTTGGTTTCTTGAGCTAACCAAACCCAGTCGTATCTCAACTCTACCCCGATCTCTCATAGGATATACTCATAGGGACCGTTTCTCAACGTGATCGTCAACGCCGCTGACGGTTCGTCAAACGGACGTCCTGTCTGAAAGTTATCAGCTTTTCCGTTCCAAGGGCCCGGTTGGATTTCGGGTGCGATCCTACCCGGCCACTACCAACTATATCCAAAACTCGGGCGAAGGATGCCAAAAGATCCGTATCGTCAACAGGAACTCAGCGCAACAGACGGCGCGTCAATCGGACGCCCGGTCTGAGAGTTATTGGCTTTTTCGTCCCAGGGGTCCGGTTGGTTTTTAAGGCAAAACCAACCCGACCGTACTCCACCTGCGCCCAAACCCCGAGCGGAGTGGGCCAAAAGATCCGTCTCACTAAGAGGAAACTAACAAAGCTGACGGTACGTCAATCGGACGACCGTTGCTCAAGATATGAGTGTTTCCGCTCCGAGGGCCCGGTTGGTTTCGTGTACGAACCAACCCGGCCGAACCCAAAGTATTCCGAAACATTGAGTGCGATAAACCGAAACGACCGACTCACTCCAAGGATTGTGTTGCTGCTGACGGTGAGTCGTTTGGAGTCACGTAGCTCAAGTTACGGGCGTTTGAACGAATGTCGTCCGAAGACGGGGGGTCTGGGCCCGGGCCGACCCGGCCCGCGCCCCCCCTGGTTGGCCCGAACCGGGTCGGGTCCGATCCGGTTGGCCCGGCCCGGCCCGGCTCGGCTCGGCCGAACGACCGAGCGGCCGATGCGGGGGAAAGTCGCCGCCACGCATGACACCCCCGCGGCACCCGCGGGGTGTCGGCCAGACAGCCGGACGTGCCGCGTGAGAACCCCGCGAGACCCGCGGGGTGCCGCCCTGGACACCCGCGGGGTGCCGCGTGCCAACCCCGCCGCACCCACTGGGTGTCGCGCTGGACAGCCGCGGCACCCGCGGGGTGCCGCGCTAGACACCCGCGGGGTGCCGCGTGACAACCCCGCGACACCCACGGGCTGTCGCGCTGGACACCCGCGGGGTGCCGCGGGACAACCCCGCAGCACCCGCGGGTTGTCGCGCTGGACACCCGCGGGGTGCCGCCACCTCCGGCCGCCGGCACCGCCGCGCGGGTGACCCGCGCCGCCACCGGCTTCCGCGAGCCGCCGGAGTCGCTCCGGTGGCCCGTTTTCCTTCCCGTCTGCGTCGTTGTTCCTCCCGGGTTCCGTTCTTTACTGCGGGATCATCAAACATCCGTTGCGGCACGTTCCGTCATTGCCCGTCAAATCCGCACAAGAATGAAGAACGGTGGAGGGTGGTCGGGCCATGTTCGTTTGGCCCGCACCCTCCGCGTTAGATATAAACAACGGGAGAAATTAAAGTTTAACACATGAACGCATATCCGAAATAATTTTTTAATGAAATAAAATTGTTTCATAAAAACGGGTTCCTTATTTGAACGGAAACAACGATTTTAATAATTTTAAAATTGTTCACAAATCCAGTTCTTTACCTTTTTAAAGAAACAATTACGGGAATATAAAAAGAAAAGGGGGGTAATTCCCAAAATAAATCTCTACCTCGCCGTCGCTGTCGGATGCGAGGTCGTCGCGGAATTGACCGTCACGGAAGGAGGTGATCGTCACACCGCGGAAGGGCGTCACGTCGACGATCTCCGTGGACCAAGAACATACGAATTTAATTAATAATAATTAAATACATGTTGTTGTTGAAATCCAAAAAGAAAAAAAAAGAAGCGCAACCCCCTACCTTGGTTGTTTTCGATCGAAGGCTGTCGTGGGGTTGGATCGTCGCGAAAGAAGTGTCGCGAAGGGAGATCCGTTGGCGTCGCGGTACAAGGCTTCACGTCGTCGATCTCCGCAGGTTTGGCATTCTTCGCGTTCTTCGCGTTCTTTGTCGAAGAAGAACGCTTTCATCCAAATCCTCTCCACGCCACAAGTTTCAACCCAAAATAAAATAATCTTAAGCCTTATTTTATTTACACAACTAAACATTTGAATTTCAAAAGATAAGAAACGAACCATTAATTCGTAGAATTAATTCAACAAAAGAAACAGCTCATTTAATTTACGAAATAAACCGCCCAATTAAATGGTCTGTTAAGAATTTAAGAAAACACGTCAGTTGACTTTCATAAAGACGGGTTTTCACGGGTGCTTTACTTAGCGGAAAGAAACAGCGGGGCTCGTGCGGGAACCACCTCACAAATATCCTACAAAGAGGGTAAGATATTTCTGGATAGTACCCTATCCGGTTCAACTCAGTTTAAGCCGCTTTTAAGTGGCTTCAAGTGGCATCCAAGTGGCTTAAGTGAAATAAAATAAAGTTGTCGTAAAATTATTTTATTTCTTAACTTTAAGCCCGAAAATTAAAAACCACACCCGAGAAAACGCAACTCCGGAAGAGGCGTTTCTAAGAAAATACCGGCGCTGTGATTCCATCAGTGCCCTCAGAATTTGATTCCGAGCACCGGTTCAAAAGTTAGAAAAACCCGCTCGTCAGTTTACTGAACATACCTGAGCCAAACTTCGGAAATTGATTACGGGCACACCGGGCCTCGGAATCAGGCACTGTCAGAAACTGCGTTCTTGTAAAATTCCAAAGAAAATTAAGAAATAAAAATTTCCTTGGAATTTACGGGTCTTTAAAATTTACATCCTCACAAAAACTGACATCACTTCCAAATGGGTAGAAGTATCACCCCTCAAATATGTCGGGGAAAAAAGAGTTTTCCTCTATGTGAAATGAAATATAATAACTATATTTGGTGTCCCTCATAAAATAATGAGGGAAAACAACACTATCTTATTTGGTGTCGAATTTGAGAAATTATATGAGTATGATATCATGATCATCAGTTCTCCCCATCATATTTGTTTTTTTATAGGAGAGAAGCACTCCTACCTAATGATGTTCCAATTACCTCTATTAGTGTTTCCATTTCAAACCATTTATCCAAATATGATCAATCTCCAAAATGATTGGTTAAACTAAAACAGATCGATGAAATGAGATTTCACACCTTGCACTATTTAGATGTTTACAAAAATTGGATTGCATGAGCCTTCAAAAAAAGGAAAAACACTAGTTTTCATCAATAATAAATGATGTTAATCATTATATATCTGATGATACTCAGAATGAAACCTCCAAAACTAGAACCAAAATGTGAGGGACCATATATAATATCTAAGGTCTAATCCAATGGAGCATATTATTTAATTTCAATGGATGACCAGCTCATTATTCTTCCTACCAATTCATGGTTTATGAAGAAATATTTCATGTAGAAACAAGACAACATCTCAGCAGGATGATATTAAACTAAACCTACACTTCTTATTTACATGATGTTAAACTGTATGAACATTCCTACAATTAAGACCTTAAACTACATCAAATCCATCATCTTAATTTCATGATGTCAAACTGCAAAATAAACTTCTTTGTTGTATAAAATTAAACATCATTAAGCCTCTGTCGTTACTTCATGATGTCCAACTGTATAAAAATAATACCTATAACATGAAACTAAACTATGAAATTGTAGTTCGAACCATATGATGTTAAACTGCACCCCCGACAAGTCATGTTTTCATGATGGTAAACAACAGAACCTAAATATATTCTCACCCTAGAGGACATCACATCCATAATTGGACACCTATTATACAAATTTTTGAACTATGTTTAGAATGATTCATTCAATTATGGGATACTTATTGATGCCTGGAATATTTTTCTTAAGACGACCTATCATATAAAAATCCCCCTCCACATTCCATGGTCGAACTAATCCAATGTGGATTCATAAAATTTCTATGTATACCTTTATATTCATATTCAATGAGATACAAAGGGGCATACTGATCCGATATTTTCATCGATCCACCACATGAATAAATTACAATATTTTACATTCACATATCTTATCATTATTGGGAGCCCATGTCGCTCCACGTTCCTAACACTAAGTATAGATAACACAAAAATTGAATTTTCAGTAAGGGATTACCCTCAGTAGAAAATAAAAAAGATTCACAATGGGCCCATTAAGGTCTATAATGCGTGGACATAAATATAATACCATGGGTCCTCTAGAAATTAAATTATAATAATTTGTATTTCGAAAACTAAGTGTGTTTTGGTTCTCAATATCATGGGATACATAGTGACACATGAATTGTAAACTATTGGATCAATAAAAACATTTCCCTTTAGTCACATTAGTTCTCCTTCATCCTCACTGCATAATGTTAAACTACATTGAACTATAAGAACTATATATTGATTTATTCCTTTTCATATGAGATATGTAGTGATTCCTGGATTGTAATGTTTGGGTTCAACCACCTTAAAACTAAACAATGTCCATTTCCCATGCCTGGGTCAGACTTGCATATAATTCTTTCCAACATCTATTTAGAGCATGATTCATTCCATTGTTAGATTTATGAGGATTCTATGATTCCTAAGTCCTCGTCTATCCACCCTGAAAAATGAATACATTTCATCCTCCCCTACGTACAAGCCCATACAATGTGGGGGCATCAAAATATGTTTTATTTACTTGATCATGGAAAAAAGTGTTCCTGATGTGCATGAATATGATATGTAGATGAATTCCTTTAATAAATTGATATATATTGATCCTTATTTCAAAATGGTACATAGATACTCCACGATCCTACATCATGGGACCAATGGTCACAAAAAGAATGCCCCAATATTCAAAGAAAGAATACTGATCTATGTAGAAGGATTCAAATATGGAATCCAAAGCAGAGATCTTTTATTAAATAAATATTTCCCAATATATTAGTCAGATCCATGTAGGTTGATCTGTACATTATGGCCAATTGTAACATTAATTTTTCTTGTGTGTCTAGACCCATCATTTCCATTGACTAGACTCAGATCCCAGAGAATGTCAGACATTAATAAAACTCCATGTCCATCAGAAATGGATGGTCAGTAACCTGGGGGATCCTCTTCATGACATTGCACAATCTACCCTAGTGTCTCTACCAATGGTTCCCTAAAAAATAATAACAAACCAAAAATTATTCTTCCTTGGGAGATGATTTTCTTATCTCCATACGCCCTAATTTATATCAAACCAAGTATCACTCCTCCCCATGTGAGAGTAACCAAGATTGTATTTTACATTTTCCTTCCCCATCATGTATGGAGAATTCCTTGATCATATACACTAGTTTTCCAAATATTTTCTCATGATTCCCGTAACAATTTTTCCCCAACACATGAAACTAAAATATAATACCACATTTCTAACCGTAATAAATTAAACTTCATGGTAAAATTTCCTAATAACATGACATTAAACTACATGATATAAATAGAAATGGGTGGTTTTATTCCACATCAATGCCAATATTTGTTCATCCTAGAACATCGACCCCAAAATTATTAATACACCATCTCTGTGTGTGGGATAGACACATACATGGAGTTTTAACATCAATATATATTTTTGTATTAACTTCTCTCCTCACAGGATATATAGTGACACATAAAAATCATATTTTAGTTCTATCCATAAGACATAAATGTTCAGACTATCAGTTTGTATGAGCCAGATCTACACACGAAATTTCAAACATGATAACGAGTGCTTTCCCAAGACTCTCGTTAAAGTTATAAATCTACAAGGTTGATCCCAATTTTATCTTTTCCCCACTAGTAAGATCATATTTGAAGGACACCTCACTCCCAATACTAATATAGATTTGAATGGGAGGATATGATATGACTATCCCCTTGTAACAAAACATTAAATATCATAAAAAAAGTTTCATCTTATGAATCGGTCAGTCCCTCAAAATTGAAAATCCCCACACCAGTATGGTAAAAACACATTTATTGATTTCATTGGGAAATTGTGGCTTGCAATTCCCCTCTCAAAATTAAGTACCCTTATTCTATAAAAAAAATATTCATGGAATTATCTAAATCCATAATCATTCCATGTCCCTTCGAAATTTATTTTATAAAATCTTGGAGACACCCATGATTGACTATAAAAAATAATCCATGGGGGCTGTACATATGTTTCCAACAAAAAATGCCATCCAACCAGAAAAAAATTCATTCAATGGGGTGGATTTTCCATTCTTCATATGCCATAATGTATTCCATTCCCCATATCATGAAATAAAATTTGAAAACCCCCAGGTTATAGTATACAACATTTTCCACCGTTTTAAATGAATGAACATGGTATATCATTTCTAGTTAGACAACAATGAAATGGGTGAGTTTTTCCTAATTAGTTTTAGAAAAAGTGGTATATCTGAAAAAATTATTGGTTGGCAACATTAATGTACTCCTTGATTCAACTCACCCTTACTCCAGGCCAATTCATGTATTTGATATATCTCATTCATGATTTTAACTAACATGAATACCACCATACAGTTCATACTCAACTCCTTTAATAATCTAACCCTCAAGGTCTTGATAAATCCAAATTCCCTTGAAATTACCTTATCTATATGAAATGGATGGTCATTGTATCGAGGATACATCTTCTAAAATATGTACAATATCTGCTGGTGGGTTTGCGTATGTTCCCCACAAAAGAGGAACACCATACAAAAAAAAATAGTTCCCCATGAGAAGATTTTTTTACTTTGATTTGTTTATATGGATCACATTCCTCATATAATCTATGATATCATTAAATCAAAAACCTCGGTCTAGAAATTTTTTCATGCATGTTAGAAAAATATTTCTGTATTCTATGAAAATATATCATATTGGGACCCTATCACCAAAAAATCATGGTCAAATCTATTATACCTAAAGCATCTGTAATTATAGTTCTTCATACAAGACATTAAACTTCCCATGAACGGATACATGAAACTTTATCAGATAAATGCCCACAAAGGAAACATAGCGTAAATGTCAAATATTAGCTCGTTATACCAACATATTATATGGTTTAGGTAAGAAATTGAGAAATAAATAAAACGACTAAAATATTTTTTGGTAGAAATCCTTTAAGGGATAGCCTAAGACAAATTCACAATAATCATGTAAGCCTATATAACAAAAGGAATAGGAAAAATCTGAGGGTTATAATGGATAAATACATAAATTATTTCAAATATTTCATGAATCACTGTAAATGTTAATGTTAAAATAATTGATTTCAAATACTTAGGAAAAAATGAGAGCATGGTTTGATTATTTATATTCAATTAATCTATATCATGAAACAAATAAATATCTAGTGATGATTATCATATGAGGATAAAAAAATGGAAACCCTATAATAGACAAAAAACATTGTATTTCATTACAAAAAAGGGAGTTTCATCCTAATCATAGAGACTATCTATTTAAGTAATACATGACAATGGAAAGAGTTACTCAATGTATCCAAAAATCTATATTTGCACCTAGTCTATGACCTTTATGTAGCAGAGATGTTCTTTGAAGGCTACAGTCTTAGAAGCTACAGTAGCCAACAAATTTTTCACCCTCTCATCCATGCAATTTCCAAACTTTTACACCTCTTATTTTAGTTACTACCCCTCAGTGACAATATACTTACAACATGTCACATTTTTCTTCACATGGGTCTTCTTTAGATTAATCCACTCCAATTCTTGACGATGTCTCTCGAATAAGGCCATTTTATATATCAGTTCAACCAATCACTTTGATTCCTTCCCAGCATGGTCAATGGCTTCATCAGGAAGATTTTTTTTGCATAAGGAAAGATGTGATATAGGCTCAGCAGCATAAGTTTGAGACTGGAGTAAGTGACTACCTTCTTTACTATGTCATAAACACCATTTTAATTGAATCCTCAAACCCCTAGGATTGAAAAAATGTGTTGTAATCTAGAAGATTCAAGGGAACATATTCAGTATTTATTTGTGAAATCAACCAACAAATATTTCTAAAAAAAATTTTGGTCGGGATGATGGTTTTCTAGGACCACTTATTTGATTTGGGAGTCGCTCCTAGATAGAAGAACATATCCAGGAATGAGTACAACCCAATGAGTACATGATCCATTAAAATTAGTGAGAGTTGACCCCTTAGTAGATGCATCTATGGTTGTGTCGACAAGATTTATAGTGAAGGTTTTAGTAGAAACCAAAAACGCATGGGGTTTTGACTATGAAATTAATAATAAGAAAAGTGTGTATGTAGACTCCTGAAAATGTTGAGAAATAATTTTAGAGGTGTGGAATAGTATCCTCTACCTACCATGGCATCAGATCCTCTGACCTCAATTTTGGAATTTCCCAATTGTGAAATTAGTACTACATATTTAATATGGTGTGGGGTCTCAGGGTTGTCGAAAGGCACTCGTAGCCATAGTTCATACTCAATCGTGATGAGATCTTCTAGAAAATCACTTATCTAACGATTACTCACATTATAACTATCTTTGAAAAAATCACGATGGGAATTCTCAATGCTCCATGATATGAGATCATCTATTCCCATGTTGTTTTATATCCTATAATATTTGGACTAGAATGAAAAATTAGTACGTCGACTCCCAAAGACAACCTATATACATGGGAAAGATTTATTTGGTAAAGACTAGCTAAACTCTTAGGATTTATAATCTCCCTACGGTTCTCTAGTGATCGGGGATCCTCATCCATCTCGACCATCACCAGTTGAGTTTTCCCATACATATGTATAAGGGAGGGGTCAACATGCTCAGTCAATGTATCAACTTCCAAACAAAACCCCACAATTTCGGAAGGGGACAACCAATCTAAACCATTTTCCCTATAAGGCATTGGAATTCACTCCACCTCCTGTGTTGGCCTAGATTATTTGACTAATTTTGCTACAGATTCTGCTTGTATCTCCCAAACAACCAAAATGTTTGGATTCATAGATGTTTTTTAGAATGAAACTTGGTTACTTACTGATTCTGTATCAATATATGTGCAGGAAAATTTGAGAATAAATAGAATCATTTAAAAATGAATGATTCCATCTAAATACATTATAGAAAAGAATAATAAAAATATAGAAAAATAGTTCAACTCAAAATATTATATAATCTAATATTAGGTATGTATATTGACAAGACCAATCTTTTCATTGATGAAATACATGACACAATGTTGTGATATCATATAAAAATAACAATGCACATCAATATAATGGATAAAAGATGAATCAATCAAAAATAAAATATTTAAAAAGGTGTGCAGTGGATAAAATCTATGTAGGACCAAGAATCATAAATTCAATTACTACAGAATGACCTTCCAAGTCATATTTTCATAGTTCAAGGATGATTTTAGAGATGATCATAACCCTCAATATTGCATTAAAAATTAGAACTATATGATGGGTGGTGTTGAGTTTTAATTTCATTATGAATATTATTATAGAAATACTTAGCCATTATCAATGGGGAATGAATTTATAATAATCCAAATATAATCCATGAGAATCTACTATAAAAAAGAATTTTCCATTATCACTACCTATTTTAAAATACATTTTTATTAACATAATATTACAAAAAATGACTAAAAAATTTCATTCACCAAAATGGATTCAATTATTTTAATATAAAAAATTGCAATATAGTAAAACATCACAAAATTTACAATCATGGGATCATATTAGATAAAACAGAATATAAAATTGATATATTTATATAATTAATAATATAATTATATATTTAATAGACATGATATAGATACTAAGATAAAAAAACATATAAGTTTAGATTTGATTTTCCATGGTATAATATACACCCTTATAGAAGGGGGTTGAAATTGGTAATCATTTATAGTCTCCATTTAAACTGAAAATAAATTTGGGGACATGTTAGAATATCATTCCCTTATATAATTATTTCTCACCCTATCAAACATCAATATACACAATGTAAAAATATTCATGGTTCATCCCATGTATTGGTGATTATGTCATTGTAGTGTTCAAATATATTACGAGAAATAGATTTTACACTAATATTATCAAAAGATAATTGTGTTATAGGAATGTGTCACAGTTTCTATATAGTATTTTGAAATACTTATATCATCCCAAAAAAATTCAATAATACCTCCTAGAATCATACAGTGTAAGAATCAAAACTAAAATAACAAGCTCACATTTACTCTATGCTGATTTTTTTAAAATTCAAATCAACCTAAGATCATTAGGAACAAAATAAATCTACATCCTCTAACAAACAAAACTTCAAAGACAATATGATATAGAAAATTTATGCACAATATATTATAAATTACTCCACCATTGTACATTATCATGATTCACCACACATAATGTTTTGACACAATATATCTTCAAGAATTTCCCAGTCAGGATTTCTATATCTCTTTTAAAAAATTATTGGAGACTTTCCTAGAATAAATATTACCATTAAATAATCAAATTACTATAAATATATGTGGAAAATGTTTCAAAGTTCTATGACATTAAAATTTAAAAATTATTTTTCAATATCATTTAGTTCCATTAATGATATTATAGTTTAACATTGTGAATAATTTTGGAATACTTACAACAACCATCATATAGGGTTTCAAAAATCTAAACTAATATAATGTATTCAAATTCAAGATATATATATATATATATCTCTATTAATATCCTCACATATATACTAACATCAAATATATTTTATTTCGAAATTCATTTTATCTTCCAGTTCAATGAAATCTATATTCTTAAAATTATTTGTTTGTAATTTTTATTCGATATAACATCTAGGTCTGAATGATCATTAGAATTAGTTAAATAATCTGTATAGAATATATTTTCCCTGAATCATATTTCATTTATATTATCAATAATCTAAAAATAAAATAAAATTGTATGATTTTCCAGGCCAGTTATTTAATAACCCATGTGAAATATATTATTTTCCAAATTGGTTATTGAATAATAATAGAAAAAAATAAATTCATTTTATTTTCCATGTTAGTTATTCAAAAAAAACTTAGAAAATATTATTTTTCCAATTAGTTGATTAAATTAACTATTTGAAAGAAAAAAAATATTTTTTACATCGGTTATCCAATAAATGATATGGGAGATATTATTTTAAACATCAGTTATGGAATAACTAACACTAAATATCTTTTTTCTCTCATCGTTTATAGACAAACCCATTTGATAATACATTATAATTTTAATTTGGATTAAGAAGATTAATTTTTTCTTTCTTCAACATGAAAATATTTTTTTAAAAAGGTTTATAGTGAATATTTCCACTAATGATAATTTTTTAACCCCTCAATAAAATGTTTTTACCTCAACTGTTGTGACTAATTTTAACTACATCACTTATCCTTATACTACAAAAAATTAATTTGGAATTATTTAATAATATATATCATTCAAAATAATAATATTTAATTAATTTTTATTAATTTAATTATAATGGTTTTGAAAAACTAATATAATTTATATCTGGCGGACGTGATGAGAAAGTAAATTTTTCATGTAAAAAATATACAGAAGTGAACTGGGATTTTATATCCAATTTTAATATAAAATTTGTAAAAATGACTTATATATTACTAATATATGTATAATTTAACATTTTTATGTTTAAAAACAATTTAATATTAATTTATATACAAACATAAAAGAAGTGAAATTGTGGTATTCAATTAAAATTTTGTATTCTTCACTTTTCATAAAAAATGTTAATTTTTATAAAAATAATAAAGATTCTTGTTTTTCTTAAAAATTTTAATCTCGAACGTATATTTTATATATTAAAAATACATTTTGAATTGTTTTAGGAATTTAATTTATTATATTTTAAAAACTGATGAAAAATATTTTTTTATAACAATATTATTTTCAAATGTAGAGTGGGATTTACTCATCATTGTTATCTAAAAAATAAATAAGATAAAAGTAAAAAAATTTGTTTCATATACACTATAAATAATTCATTAAATTAATTAAATAATTATTTGTTTAGTTTTTGTTGATAAAAAAACATATGCACGTAGTAATATTTTTTCAGAAAAAAATTACGTTTTATTTTCCAAAGGGATTTATTTTTATTTATTATTAATTTTTCACTAAAAATTATCAATTTATATACATGTTTAATCATTATTTAAATAATTTAGATAATAATATTCATAACCACCATTCAAAAATATAGATGAAAATTACCATAATAATATTTTAATAATATGTCCTATCTCTTTTATACTCATTGTTTCCCTTAAAATAAGTACAACTTAGTTTTGTGTGTAAAAAAATTAAAATGATTAAAGATAACTAATAAGAAAAATATTGTAATGTATCGATGTGTAAGGTTCTAGTCAAATATCATTGATCCTTTTATTTTACAATATGAATCATTATTTTATTTCATTATTACTATGGGCGTTACATCCTCCACACATTAATAAATTTCATCCTCTTGGTTTTAAATTGATCCCAGTATTCAAATGATATGAATTTAAATGTACTTTTTTGATTACCCATATTATAAAAAATTGTAAATTAATATTCCTCTTAATAAATGTGAATGAAAATTACATGTGAAATCTTGAATAACACATAAAGAGGTTTTTACAACGGAGAACATTTGTAGAAATGAGATATATGAACATGGAGGAAATGTGTAAATAATTATAGATAGTGATTGAGGTCATTAATAAAAAACACTTAACGAATTAGTTGAATGTTAAAATCCTCAAAATCCTAAATATGTAATCATCTAAAGGTCTATATTTTCATTATAATTTAGGTCACCAGAAAAAAAACCATGATCCTTTTTGGGAGTTGATGTATTCTCTTACCGTCTATAATAAGAGAATATGAAAAGATACTAATTTGATTTGTATAATTTCATTTTATAGTCAATTTACACCAAAATATTATCTTTCCTTCATAAACACAAGTATTTAGGATTAGTTATTTATTCTTGAAAGAAAAAAAATCAACTATTAATGAACACATTATCATAAAAGGGACAAAAATGATATTCCACCATCATTTAGTCATTAAACATAAAAAAATGGACATGGTAGGATAATTACAAACATGAGTAATAAATTGTTTTATACAATATTTTTTAAAATTATATAGCCATACCATAAATACATACTAAATCATTCCATAAAAAACTATCCAAAAATTCCTCAATCATTTCATGACTTGTATTGAAATGTAATGATTATAAGGATATATGATATATTCTTAAAAGATAAAACAACCATTATTAT
Organism: Viscum album; assembly: GCA_963277665.1. Taxonomy (NCBI): domain Eukaryota; kingdom Viridiplantae; phylum Streptophyta; class Magnoliopsida; order Santalales; family Viscaceae; genus Viscum; species Viscum album. Next base: position 1,184,484,609 of record OY728159.1, read on the forward strand.
ACAAATAAAATCCCATATACATCCAATATAAACTCAATCTTTACCTATAAAAATTTCATACACCCCAAGGAATGATGTAGGCCTATGGTACCCTCTATAACATTGTATTCCTTTAGTTATGGATTGATGTCCCATAGTCTTTACAGATACAAAATTATGTCAACCCGACATTGGTTTTTACTTTTAATATCTAAAAATGAAACAAATTCCTCTAGAAATATTACATTATTTTAATCCTAGGGGTTACAAATACCCAAAACCAATAAAATGCCTCAAAAAATATCATTAATAACAAAAAGTAGGGTGGTTCTAATAACATCAAATGAGGTTTATTCGACATTCAAATCATGTTAAAACATAATATTATATAACTATGTTGTTATTCATATTTATTATGATAAACATACTTTAAAACATCCTAATATACAAGGATTTCTACACTTATCTCTAATTCATTATATAACATCACAAGAAATGGACTAATATATTGTTGCTAAAATATGAAACGTCAAATTTTTTTATATTATGATAATAATTTTATCTCATCAATTTCCAACAAAATCCTTAAAACAATAAAAAGAAAAAATTATATCCCTTACATTCTAAAATTCCTTCATGTTTTAACATTTTAGAAAATGGGAACAAACTCCTACAAAAAATATCATTGTCATTGAAAGAAAATTTATCCAATAAAGCCAAACATATCATATTTTACATTTGTTTACCTCTGGAATTGGGGATGACCTCTTTGATTTAATGTTCAAACATTAAAATCAGTTTCTAACAGGTTTGTATGAGAACTAGAAACATCCAATGATTCCATATCCATTTGGACCTACTTTCCGTAGGTAGGAGCTCATTAGTTGTGGACTGATGAGGCTTAAAAAATTTCATTGGTTGAGAGGATGGGAGGCCGGACTCATCAAACCGTTTTAGGGGAATTATTGTCTACTCTAGGACTCTCTTTATAGATTTATGTTATGTTCGAGACTCCTTATTACATTACCAAGTATAAAATGATCTTTCCTTTTGATCTGACAATCAATGATTTGTATGTAGGAAATTTAGAGAATTTTTTATATGTATTCGAGGTTATTAATCGATAGAGAATCATCTGTATTTGTTTATAGGTTTTGGGGCAATGGTATCCTTCAATACATAAAATTATCTTGGTCATTATGATGACCATACTGGTTTTAAATCCACTTAGTGGGGAACTTGAAGTTTATTCTCATTTATAAGGAAATAGATTATTTCAATGTTGGGATCGTACCCGCAGATGGGCTACCTATGTATCCTTTGTTTAGGAAAAGGAATCAGAACCCACGTAGTTCGAGTAATGGGAGTATGATTTTTATGCATGATTGATGGCTCAAAGAAAGAATTCTTGACTACTTTTACACTCTAAGCACACGTGAGTCATGCTCGGTGTGAGAAACAAGAGGTATTGGTGAAACCAGACTATTGTTCCATGAAAGATGCAATGATGCAATGATACGGGGATTATGTGTTTATGACTGCCCAAATAGATGAGGATTAAGATTTACTTAAGGGAAGAAATCTAGGAATAGCGTCCATAAAGGTATATTTGTTTCATGGAGATTTGGATACATTAATCTTGGGGATTACTCCAAAGGAAGATTCCCAAGTATGTAGGGGACTAATGATTGGGTTTTACTCCTGAGAAAGAAGCCTCAAATCAAAAGTAAATTAGGGCTGGTTAAGAGAAATTAAGACTGGGGATTACTCCTAAAAAGGAAGCCCAGGTTAAGGGACTTGAAAAATTAAGGGACTTGGGGCTTATTCCTGAAATGGAAGCCCATATTTGAGACTGGGGCCTATTCTTGAAAAGGAATCCCGGGTTAAGAGAATTATGGTTGGGGATTACTCCTGAGGAGGATTCCCATATTTGAGATTGGGGATTACTCCTGAAAAGGAATCCCATATTTAAAGAGTACTTGGGGCTTACTCTTAAGGAGGATGACCATTTTAATGAAAATTAAGGGACCTGGGGCTTACTCTTGAAAAGGATGCCCAGGTTAGGGATTCTTTCATCTTAAAGGATGAGGTTGAATGAATAAAATCTCAATCTTTAGTGACATAAAGATGTGTAAATCACTATATTTTGAGAGATGTTCCACACAGTTCCTTTCAGATAATGAAGCCAAACCAAGAAATCATGTCATAAATGACTTTGAAGAGTGCCTTGAAGACTAAATATTTAATTGGAGAGGTGGAATAGCATAAGAGGGGTGAAATGGAAAGGAAAGACACCCAAAAATGTATGGGCGTGCAAGTCCTGGTAGGCGCGCAGGTACTGCGTGGGCACACAAGTCCTGGTTGCGAAGGTATACCTACGTGACACATGGGTACTTGTGCGATTTTCATCCCATAGGGTAATAATTGGGCGAGACTTGGCTCAATGCCATGGTATAATCCCTAGAGGCTTTCTAGAAGATGGCGTGCAAGTTCTGGTGAAGAAGTAGGGTGACGCGAAAGTGTGTCCATTTCCCGTAACGGTAAAACCACTTAGGTGCGCAAGTGTTAGTGAATTCTAACACATAGACCTTACTCCTCTTGTTTAGACCTTACATTCTAGGTAAGGAATTACCTTAGAAGTGTTCGAAAGACCTTAAGAAGACACATGGGCGTTCATAGCTCTATCTGTGAATTCTAGAAAAAATTACTCTCGAAATGGGGGGCCCATAGAGTCTATTTATAGGCTGGAGAAGACCCCGGGTGGTTATCCTTTAGGGCACGCAAGTCACTTGCATGAAAATTAGGTGTCACGCAAGTATAATTACATGACAATGATTGATCATGCACGACCCTTGTGTATTTGAAGCCTTGTTCATGCCTTTGTCGATTTTTGTTTATTTATTCAAAGGATGAATCAATTTGTGCTAAGTCATTTCCCTTTCCATTCATTTAGAAAATGTGACGAAAAGGAGCGTCAACAAAAGTCCCCCCTCAGAGTTGGATCCAAAAGAAATGAGGATTTGACACTGAGGAAATCGAAAATCAAAAAGGAAATTGGGAAGAGAATGATTGGGTGTGAAAATGAGATTTGGGTGCATAGGGTCTGGGGCACAGGGGTACGACCTTTAGTCGCGCAGGGGACGGTGCGTAGGGTCATGGCCGCGTCTCTAAATATGGGGCTTCATTCCGCACAAAGCACTCAGCTCTCACAGATTTTATGCTCTTGGCATGCAGCTTGGCTCTCGGAATTTGCTCGTCCGCGCAAGTGATTCCGCTATTTCGTGCTTCTGTCCGTTGTGTCGCACTTCTGCAGAGGTATTTGGACTTGCACGGTGATACCTGTGCATCCATACTTTGGCGACACGATTATAATTGCACAACAACATGAGACTTGCACATCTTAATACCTTAGCCATTTTTTACAAATTTCTTTACAAATTTTATGAAAAATAAACTTATTTAGGAGATAATTATTAGTCATTTTTGTAGATTAAATGGATCCTAAGAGAATTGGAATGACTAATGAGCTGGCCAGCAAGCGAATTGATGATATGATGAACATCATTTATCATGACTATTATACCATCTATGAAATCAGTTTCCCAGAATTGGCCAAGTACTTGAAGAGGTATCATGTCAAATTCCCTGAGACGAAGAATCATACACCTGAGATGCAGCCGCATGGCTACTCATCCATTTTGGTTATGCTGTGCATTAAGAGCAACAACAATGGTGTGAACTTTAAAATTCATTCTCCATGCCATTTCCTTGCAGATATGAAAATGGAAAACCCATGGGCTGATATGTTTTCCACTGCTAGTTGGTGGAGAGAAGACAAACATGGCATTATAGAAATATCTAAAAAGAGTACTCTCTCCAAATGGATCATTACTTCCAATGCTCCATTCTCAAATCCATGTATCCATCTTCCAAGTCCCTTGGACAGAAACCGAGTCACTGTTTGATCAGTAGAAAATTTTCTCAAACTACACTCAAGAACATCCTTTTACAATTGTTTCATGAAGAGATGACATCACAACATCTCTTATTGTATCTAGTTGAATGAATGAAATCCAGGTTGTTGCTGATGAAGCTCAGGATGATGTAAATCAAATGAAGAGTTATGTTGAAAGCCTTTTGTAATTCTTGAAAAAAGTGAAGAGACTCCAGTCTTTGGATGTCCTTCTATCTCCTTGGTATTAATGAAAAACACTTTCATCTTCAATCATTTGTACCTGCATTTTTTTTTCTACATGCTTTAAATTACCTAAGCCATTGGGACTGGTAAGCATAGTTTGATTTTTTATTAGGATTAATTTAAATAATCGTACAATCTTTGAATCTGTTAATTTCTCAATATTAACTAAATCTTACAAAATGTATGTCTATTGAGCTGGAACTTGACTTTTATTCAGAGTTCCTTTGCCTTTTGTGGGCAGTTCAAATTCATGCATGTCAGACATACAGATGGTGATGTTTAAGGTCGAAATAGCTTTGACCGAATGAATTAAAATTTACTCAATTCCTTAAAAATTAATCTGAAAACACATTACCAAACTCCAGTATGAGGGAAAATATGTAAACTATGGCTTAATAATATTTGAATCTGAGGACTGATATGAAAAAGAGCTAAAAGGCATTAGAATAAGTAGTTTCTAAGAATTTAGTTACCCCTATTTAATAAACCCATTAGGGGGATGAATTATGCAGGGCCGCCTAAGGGCATTGGCTGCATAGTCAAATAAATAGCATCTTTTGGGTAACAAGTTTGTTATGTAGAATGTTTATGCAAGGCTGCCTAAGGGGACATGTTGCGTAGTCAGGCAGAAGAACTCTCAGAAGTTTACATTCGTAGTGCTAAAAAACCAGTGAATGTTTATGGAGATTTATATTTTCCAAAGTATAGAGTTTGCTATATGGAAAGAGGTACTTAAATATGGAGAATATATTTCCAAACAATATTATTGAAGAGATGGATGGATATCACTCTTACGAAGGTCTAACCTAAATGTAGGGAAATAGAATATAAACCATAGACTTGAATACTTTCAAATCATGAAAAAGGATATGGGACAAATATGTTAAGGATAGCAATTTTTGAGGATCCCTACGTACTGTCATTTAAGACCAGTAAGTATAAAAGAGGCTTTCTTCCCAAGAATGAAGGTGCCAGTATCCGACAAACCCTTTAGGGGGTTCAATTATGTTGGGCCACCTAATGGAATTGGCTTCATAGTCAGATAATAGTATCTTTTAGCTGAAAAATCTATTATAGAGACTGTTTATGCAAGGCCGCCTAAGGTCACTTACTGCATAGTCAGGTAAAATCACTCTCAGAAATTTGACATTTTTGTGATTAAAAGTCACGAAAAGGGTTATGAAGATCTGAAAATATTTAAGGTTAGTATTATGACACATAAAGATGGGTACTGTCCAATGTATACAGAGATAAAATGATCAATGGTATCCAAAATCATGTTGTGGCTGGGCCCTGAATTGAAATGTTGGAATTCACTATGTATCCTATAAGGATGGTAATCAAGCCATACCTAGTACTTGAACTACAGTTTAACGTCGTGTGGGACAAAAGGATTGAAGATCTTAGTTTAGGGTCATAGAGCTTGGACCATTATATGAAATACACAACATGTGTTTTCATGGGGACTTTTCAGCCAGGGGACTGAAAGAGGAATTTGGGATTTGGCCCAAAAGACTTGGGGATGGATTCGAGGGACACTCAAATGACCCTACGTGTCCCATAAAGATGGCAATCAAGCCCACGTAATTCTAGATATGCCCTCTGTACAAATTTGGTACATACATGTGAAGGGAAAAAGGGGAATTAGTGCAATGATGGATTAACCCAAGATAAAATGTTTGGGCATTGACATGTATGCACGTAGTCTTTGGAATAAAACATTATTGAAAAATCATTGTGAATAATGGTTCCCTATTATGTGAGGGTATCAATGATTATTATAGTTTTATTGTTGTACAAGAGAAAAAGTGTTGTATAGTTTCACGTCTTATATCAAGGAAGAATGTGAACCAATGTAAAGGAATTGATTCTAGGGGCAGTTTCATGAATCAACATCGTATTAGATGGAGGTGAACCGATTTGACGAGATTTATTTTGTGATTGAACCTTGGGAGGTTGCCTATGTACCCTGCCTGGAAGGCAAGGATCAAAGTCCGCGTAGTTCAATTAAATAAGGAATTAATGATCATGTTGTTCTTGGAGACAACGACCTAAAAAATGATGTTGTTGGGACTTACACATGGTTAATAGCCCAGAGAGAGTGTTATGGTTGAGTTTTACTCTAAGCTCACGTGATTCATACTCGGGGTGAGAAACAAGAGGTGACAACAACTTTAACAATGCACAATTTAAAGTCATGTAGGACATATAAAGGGACTATGCAGTTTAATGTCTTGATGTTAGGTCTATTGGTGCTGCACAGTTTAATGTCATGTAGTAGGGACAAAGTACAGATTAATGTCATGTTAGGCGTATCACGGACTTTCTGTACAATTTAGTGTCATGTAGTTTGGATGATGGGGACAATATAGTTTAACGTCATGTTGGACGAAAGGGGGACTGTGCAGTTTAATGTCATGCAGTGAGGACAGAAGAGTACACAATTTAACATCATGTTGGACAAATTAGGGAACTTTTTCACAGTTTAGCATCATGTTGGATGAATGTACAGATTGGTTAAGGTCATATGTATGGACTATTGATGATGCAGTTTAACGTCTCGTTGGACGTAAGGGACTTTTGTATAGCTTAGAATCATGTAGTTAGGACGTCACAGTATAATGTCATGTGAGAGGAAAGGAATACAAATAGTTTAAGGTCATATGTTTTGACCTTTGCTATATAGTTTATCGTCATATAGCAAGGATGATAAAGGGAACACAGTTTAACGTCATGTTGGATGTATGTGAAAATAGTTTAGGATCATATGCATGGACCATTGGTTATGCAGTTCAACATCTTGCTGGAGAGTTGTGCAGTTTAAGGTCATACTGGACCAATGATGATAAATTTTGTGTTTATACAAAATACTTCATAAAAAATCTGGCATTGGTTGGAGTAGTGATGAGTTCTCCATCCATCGAGATTAATGAATAAGCTCCATTAGAGTAGACCTTATGTATTGTGTAAGGTCCTTCCCATTTTGGATCAAGCATGGGAGGTTTCATTCCTGGTATCATTGGTGATCTGAGAACTAATACCAATTCCCCTTTAGTGAATGAACTAAGACGAACTTTTTTGTTAAAATATCGTGATATTCGATTCTGATAGACTTCCAAGTGGTGCAAAGTGCACAATATTTTCTCATCTAACTGTTCCAATTCATTTAATCACTTTTGAGATTGTTCGTCTGTAGATGACTGGTCACAAATGGAAACTCTGAGTAAGGGTAGTTGAACTTCAATTGGAAATACTGCTTCCATTCCATATACCAATGAATATGGATTTGACCACGTTGAAGAGCGGGTTGTACTCCGATAAGCCCATAAAGCATGGAAGAGTTTATCAGGCCATGATTTCTTATCTTTATCCACCATCATTTGCTTTATATTTAAGAGAGTCTAATTGAAGGCTTTTATCTGGCCATTGGCCACTACATGATACCGAGATGAATAGTTGGATTTGAAGTTGTATTCTTGATACAACTTCTTTACCTCAGATGAACAGAAGTTGGTGCCATTGTCCGTCAATATGGTATGAGGGACACCAAATCTGGTAATGATGTTAGACATGATGAAGCTAACAATTCATTTAGAACTAACTTCCTTGAGAGGTATTGCCTCTGCCCATTTGGAAATGAAATCAGTAGAAGTAAGAATATATGTAAACTAATTAGTCGTAGCTGGAGGTTAAGGTACAACCACATTCATTCCCCATGTGGCAAATGGCCATGAGTATTTATATGTATGAAGAAACTCTGGAGGTTGATGAATGAAATTTTCATGTACATGGCATGAATCACACTTCTTTGTGAAATCAACACAATCAGGTATCATTGAAGGCCAAAAGTATCCAAGCCTTCGAATTTGATAAGACAGTCTATGTCCAGACTGGTGGGCACTACCGACTCCTACATGCACTTCTTTTATGACAACCATTGTCTCTTCACCATCAATACTTCTGAATAGAACTCCATCAAAACCATGTTTGTATATATTTTTCTCTAGGTGATCTGGGATATCATAAAGAGTAAAATTGGCCACACGTCGCCAGATTTGTTCTTTATCAGCTCTATCAGGTGGAAGTGTTCCATTTTGAAGGTATTACCTGATAGGTGACATCCATCATGTAGTATGACCATACGGTTCAGGAATGGGACTAATTTCTTTAATTTCCTCTGTTCTGATTATAACATAAGGTGAAATTGCACGCCGGTGGGAAATAATGATGGTTGTCTCATCCCGATTTGGATCTACCAGAGCTATGGCTATATTAACTAGTGCATCATAATTAGCATTTTGTGATCGCGGGACATAAGAAAATGTCGGTTCCGAAGGGAATTCCGCCATTAACTCTCTGGCATAATCATACAAAGGGATTAGTTCTTATTTTCTGATGGCATAATCTCCATTGACTTGTTTGATTACCAGGTCTGAATCACCTTTCACCTTTAAATGATTCACATGTTCATGAAGTGCCAATTCCATGCCTGCAAAGTGAGCTTGATATTCTACTTCATTATTGGTACCACCTTCCCACAATGAGAAGGAATAAGGTAATATGGCCTTTTCTAGAGAAATGAGCACAATTCCTAATCCAACATTGTTGAATTTAGGATTTTCCATTTTTCTCCCTGTTGGGCTTCTAGAAGCACCATAAAAATACATTTCTCATGCATGAGGACTTTATTCAATAGATAAGACTTCCTCATCAGTGAGTTTAATATCTCAAGATGTGTCTTCCACTGAAGGGTGTTCAACCAGGAAATCAGCTAGAGCTTGGCCCTTTATTTCCTTTCGAGACACATGCTAAATGTCGAATTGCTGCAAAATAACTACCCACCTTGCCAGACGTCCTGTAAGCATTGGACGACTAAGTATGAATTTGAGCGGGATATTGCGAGATAAAAATTGGGCCTCATGATGTTGCAGGTAGTGTCTCAATTTCTGAACTTCAAAGATTAATGTCAGGCAGTACATCTCAATACTTGAATACTGGGTTTCTGCTTCAAGCTTAGTTTAACTGAGGTAGTAGAGGTTGTTTTCATTCCCATCACCATTCTTCTGAGAAAGAAAGGCAACCAATGATCATTATAGAGTTGTCACGTATAAGATAAGTGGTCTTCTTCAATAGGTGGCATGAGTACCGGTGGACTTAAGAGGTATTTTTTGAGAATATCGCATGCTTCTTGACATTATTTAGTCCACTGTAAAGTGACTCCCTTCTTCATCAATTTGGTGAAGGGTAAACTTTTTCCTTCCAAATTGGCGATGAAATGCTGAATATAGGCTAAATTTCCTTGAATTCCTCTTAATTATTTAAAATTTTGAGGAGGTTACATACCAAGGATTGACTTTGTCTCCTCAGGATCAACATCAATACCACGATGGTATACAACAATGCCGAGAAATTTTCCCGAGGTTACCCCAAAAGCACATTTTAAGGGGTTCATCTTCAAATTATGTTGTCGAAGCTTGCTAAATATGAATTCCAAAGTAGCCAAGTGATTAAAACGTTGTAGTAATTTAACCACCAAATCGTATACATAGCATTCAAGAAACGTCCCTATAAAGGGTTTGAAGATATGATTCAAGGTACACTGATATGTAGCGCCCGCATTTTTTAAGCCAATGGGCATTACCCTGTAGAAAAACACACCATGAGGGGCTCTAAAGGCTATGTTTTCCTCGTATTCTGGGTCCATTTGGATTTGATTATATCCGGAATATACATCCATGAAGGAAAGTACTTCATAGCCAGCTGTTGCATCAATTAAAAGTTCTGTAATCAGAACTGGGAAATCATCCATAGAACAATGCCGATTAAGATCTTGGAAATCAATGCAAACTCTAATTTGTCCGTTCTTCTTCTTTACAGGGACAATATTATCCAACCACTTGGGATATTTATCTTCTCTAACGAAGTTAGCTTTGATAAGCTTATCCACTTCACCTTTAATTTTGGAAGAATAAGTTCGGTGTGTTCTTCTTGAGGCTTTCTTAAATCCTCGATGTTCTTCTGGTGAACCCAAATGATGAGTAGAAACATCAGGATCAAGCCTGATAATCTCTGTATAGATCTATGCAAATATGCCTCGATTTTTTTAAAGGAAATATACATCTATTGTTCTTCACGAGTCATGGCCGCACTGATTAATGTGGGGAGTGGATTTTCTTTTGTACCCAGATTTATTTCTCTTAGTTCATCCACGGTGGTAGAGATACCCTCTTCAAATGCTGGAGGAGAATCTCTGAGATCATCTCTAATTCATCATCATGTGTTATTTCTTCCATTTCTACTTGCATAGTAGATTATAAAACAGAATTTTCATGATCAGAAGAGTTGTCAAAATTTGAACATCTTGAAGAAGAAGATTCCATTTCTGGCCTGATTGATGATGAAGGGTCTTCTTTGGGTAATAACGAGGAGATGATGGATTGATAATCGACATCATTGTTCACCTCTGATGTTGCTATAATTTATTCTAGACTGATTAGTGAAGTATTGACTTGTTGGATTTCAGCAGATGAAATGTAGATGTCACCATTTGGGCTTTCATCACTGCTTAGAGGATCACAAATTTCTCCCATGTTGTCTGGCTCGATTGCAGTAATTGACATTATGGGTCTTTCCATAGGAGTATTTTGATTTGGGTCTATCATTCCAATTTGACAGATAGGAAACACATAATCTGTACTCAAATGTGCAAATGGATTTACTGGAATCATTTCCAAACCATACGAAGCATTAACTTTGGTAACCTCCTTTGTTGTGGATTTCTCCCTTCCCTTCACGTGATAGATTTCTGCCTCATTATATTGAGACTCACATGTCTTGAATGGGGCCCTATCACCATATAATGTCCCAACATGACCATCGAAACAATATTTGAGACATTAATGGTATGATGAAGGGATAGCAGCATGTTGATGTAGCCAGGGTCTCCCAAGAAAGATGTTTAAGGCTGAGTCTTGATCAACAACCATGAAATATAAATTGGATACAAGATCTCCAAACTGAGTTCTGAGTGTAACTTCGCCCAGTGGTTCTTGTTATTTTTTATCATATCCTTATAGCATCATGGTAGAAGGAGATAAATCAGATTCTGTAAGACCTAATCGACGAAGTGTACGAATGGGCATGAGGTTGACTCCTGAACCATTGTCAATGAAATATCTTCGGAGGTCTATGCCATTGACCATTCCAGATAAGTACAAAGGTCAAATATGCCAATGCATGACATCATCTCCATCTTCATTAGTGAAAGATATCACTGCATTGCATTCTGCAGGATTATTCTCTATGTGATAGACTTCAGCTGCAACAATTTCAGTTTCAAACTCTTGAGGACTTGACAAAGCCTCGATGAGTGCCTCCCGAAGATATTTTGACAGATTAATAGCATCCAAAATTGATAACTTGGATGGTACTTGGGACAAGTGATTTAGTACATCATACATTTGATCCAGATGTCGGCGTTTCCCAACAGGAACATGTGGTTTAGCAAGTATCATAGAAGCAGATGCTTTGGAAGTCGATGCATCTTGTATTGGGATAGGAATTGGCAATATTTCTAGTTTTGGAAGATTAGACCGATTAGATCTATTCACTTGTTGAGAAAATGAATATGGAACCTTCAACCGGTCATCCAGAATAACTATGCCATGACTGAATTTTCAATTGGTAGAAGAACTTGCTTGTTCTTACTGAGCTCACTGAAGGGCTCTACCACGAGTTTCTACTGCGTACATAGTTCTAGCAGGGTTAGAATTGGAATAGTGGATTCTGAAAGATCCATGTCTTCCCCTGTATCCTGACCCTATGGAACTTCTTCTGAATTTTCTGTTTGATACAGGGAATTAAGGCTCATCGAAATCGAAACTGTCAATGGAAATGGATATGTTAATTGAATAATATTAACATAACCGAAAATGAACTCTTCATTAGATGAGGATTCTGACTGACTGGCCAATTTAGGCTGTGCCGTTTTGTGGGGCGGTTTTTGTTGATTCGAAGTAGATGGCATGAAGTCCGCCAGAGTCAAAGACAACTTAGGCTTTGACACATACTCACCTTCTTCTGATTCTTTTTCTTCTTGGAATTATGCCTCCCTTTTGAGGATTTTCCATCTGAAGAGGATTTTGTTGTGGCATTAATGGCAGGAGGCACAATTGGTTTCTTCAATTGTTTTTGCAAAATAGCATGAGTTTGGTCGATCGTTTTTCTGACCATCCAATCATCATATTTTTGTGAGTTTTTTCTTTTGAATTCTTTCCACTCGCCTTCCTCCTCTGGAAATATAGGAGTAACACATGCTACCTGGGCTGAAGAGCCTTTTAGTTTTACTTGTCCTGAGTCAAGCATCTTTTTCATGAGGTCTTTGAAGAAAAAACACTCCTGCATGGGATGTCACAACATTCGATGAAAGGGGAAATAATTGGGAAGGTCTTCATCTACTTCCTTATTTGGCCTCTTGGTCCTTGGCAGCTGAACCAAATTATTCTCCAGAGCCAAAATGAAGTAAACAAGAACTTTTTCATTTCAGAAAGAGTATTTTTTGCTCTTCAGATCCTAAAATTGTTTCTGTCTTTGATCTCTTTGACCATCTAGATGAAACGGACTTTGTTGTTGAGGCTTAGGAGGTGGAGCCCTTCAAGAAGATGATGGTTTTGATGTAGAAGTAGGTACAGGTGCTTGTTTAAGCATAATTGTAGCAGTTTATGCTTTACCCATTCTCCCTCCTAGAGCTGATGGAATTACACGAGATTTAACCTTAGTCTGTATAAGAAAATCTTCAATCTGTTGAGCGATTGAAGTAAGGTCTCGAAACCCTCATGTGTACTTCACCGGGATCAGCAGCATGCGTAATTTGTCATGCAAATTTGCCACACAGATTGGCAACAGTTTTTCTTGAGGGAGTGCTATGCTTAGGAAATATGTTAAGCCCTTCTAGTGAGCAATGAAATATGAGACTCTTTCATTCTCCCTTTGCATACAGTTTGTAAGATCAAAAAATGTTGCCTTTGGAAAAGTTGAGATAAATTGAAGAAGAAATCATTGACAAAGATCATCCCATCTGGTAATTGAATGAGATTTCAAGATTGTATACCAGACAGAAGCTGGTCTTTGCATGGTTCGCACGAAGCATCTGAGTTTCACTACTTCTTGCTACTCTGGAGTTCCCATCATAGGATCGCAATAAGACACGTAATGCGTCAAATGTTGTTTAGGATCGCCTGATCCATTGAAAATATGGAATACAGGATTCCCAAAAGTTGATGGGGGGATATTGAATCTACCCATTCCGGGTAAGATTTTTTTTCTAGTTGAACCTGCACACACATCCCTTCCATAGTCTCTAACCGAGCTGTTAATGACACAATGGTAGTTATTAACTTTTGAGAAACATCCGGTTTAACATGGACTTGGGTAGGTGAAATGACTGGAGCATGGACAGATGTGGTGGCTGGTAATGCAATCGATGGCAGCACTTCCAATTGTAGTTTCAATTGACCCTTAGGATTAGACCTATGAGGGTGTACTGATAAAGGAGGATATTCTTGATCCATCTCAGTAACTACAACAAACTCCCTTGGCTGACTGACTCCATCATGCTTAGGAGGAATACTACCTTGAAGTAGTTCTGCATTCAACCTCCTCAATTCTTTCATTTCTTCCTCTTGTTGGGGAATTTTTTTCTCTAATGAGATCGATTGGCCTTCTCCAGAGGAAGGATATATTACCTGATTATTTCCCTTCCCCTTGTTTGATCCCTTTTGGAGAGGGGGAAGTGGGTTATTTGATGGAACATCTAGATTTTGTGTAAATCATTGATTTCCTGTATGCACACCTTCTTCATTTGTCTCTATGAGTACAAATTCCTGAGCAGGAACCACTTCATCTGAGTCTCCTGAGTGAGCCTCATTTGGTTGATCAGCAATAACAGCATTGATGACATTGATTGATGGATAACGCATCACATCCCTTTTATCAACATTTTTTGTGATGTTTTCTTCTGCCATGTCTTTGATGAGACTTTGCCTTTTGTTGATTAGATCCCTCAGGAACTTCTTGGTGAACCATAATTTGAATAAGAATATTGTGATAATTTGGATCTTCTTTCCTCTTGAGGCATTATTCCCAAACGAGAAAAGACCTAATTTTTCTAAGGAGGGGATTAATGATCTGAAAAAGTCCCCAGTCCGGTGAACTGGGGCTGTTGCTATTGTCTTTTCTCAACTCCTCGATTCCTATTTGTTGATTCCGAGGGTTGCGTTAAAAGAGTCCCCAGTCTGGCAAGCTGGGTTGGCTCTTGACTTGCTATTTTTGAGACTTTCTTAAAAGATCTCCTGATCTTAAGGACCTTAGTCCAGAAACTAACTGGATGCATCAACCTATATCCACTTTTATCACCCAGTTCAAAAGACCATTGAATGATTTCTGTCACTTCTGTTACTTGATGATGTGCTTGCTCCATATGAGAGGCATATTCAATATTCTCATTTGCTTGATGCAAGAGTAATTCAACAACGTGTTCTATGTATTCATGAATTTGAGAGGACCTAGTTGATGCCGGTACTTGGGCAAGCCTTTGATTACAAACAAAACACATTGACTGTGGCCGACCATGGGCAATAACATTTAATGAGACCATTTTCGATGGGCTTTTCTTACTAGAGAGCACAGTGAAATGTAGTGCTCCATGAAAACCCCATCCTCTGACATGAATACCCGAAGGGGAATTTTCAATTAACTGGCACAATCTTCTTAGTGCGCTAAGGAATGAACGATGAAGGGCTCTCTGCTGCTTTTCAGCTTTCAGATATCGAGAGACTGATAGGGATGCCAAATCAATCTGACGTGGTAACCCTTCTATTATCTTAATATTATTTTAGTATTCATCATAAGATAATACATTATTTTTCAACTGACAAAGAGTTTTCCATATATTGACACGAATATCATGAATTCCGTCTTCCGTCAACATCTCTGGAATGTCATGATGGGAGTCAGCCAGAGGCCAAAACATAACCGGCACTTCACCTTTCGCTAGTTTTTGTCTCATGTTCATTATTTCCTCTTTATCATTTAATAAAGATTCTTCTACCTAATTTGACCAGATCTGGTGATTCCTTGTTTCTTCATCGGATTCAACAATATTATTAGAGAAATCACTAATCAAACCAGAAGATGCATGACTTAGGTGTGGTTTGGAGAATGACCTACACCGTGGGCTATCTTCTGATTGAAAAAGTATTTCACTTGCTAGCGATGAAACATCAGACATGACAGGTTTCGCATTTGTATGTGCCTCAAGATAAGAGTGATTTCTCGACACTACATTGTCCACTGGAGCATTTTCCGTGCAATGTGCATCACTACTGCAGAGAGGACTTTTGCAGTGAACTTCATCATCATATGGAGGACCACCATGGTGGATTACAACAAAAGATGAGATCTCATGCTCCTTGATCTTCTGACCACACAGAGGGTTCCCGTGTCTTTCATCTGAAGATGGAACATCGAGATCGACCGAATTGTCATGAAGCAAGCCTTCATGAGGAAGTGTCTGTTGAAGACCTTCAGAATTAATGTTCCCACTATTGGGAAATGAGGGAGTAGAATCTTGAATTCCAATAGATAATTGTCTGAGGGATTCAGGAACTCTAGCATCGAGCAAGGACTTGTTACATATTTGCTCTTGATCTCCTGACTGTGTTGGGCGGGTCATCTTCATAGACGCCTTCTTACTCGCCTTGGAAACCATTTTTTGATGAAAGTGGCTGCTCTGAGAAGGTGTGTGTAACTGATTAGGAGAGATGGATAGGTTAGGCTAAAGATCCCTACACAAATCAGGTGTATGATCCTTACTTAGTTTTCCGTATGATATGGGGGAGTATGGCCCACATCCCTCTCAAACTGGAAAAGATGTGTGTGTCTGTTCCGGAGTGAACTGTTTATGTGTTACTCCACTGGTAGGGATAAATTTATGCGTCTTTCCCTGAAATGATGATGAAGATGTTATAATATCCTGGAAAGCATCCAGAATATGGGCATGGATTTTGATTCTTCTATTTCTCCATTGATTAAATATGATTGGTGACTTCAGCTGCCCGAATGGGCATATAGATGCATTCCATGCTTGGAGTAGGTTTTTGGGCCCTCTCATGTCCTCCTTTTCCTGTCAGTGAATCTTGACAGTACTCAAGTGTGGGGGCAGAGAGTTGAGTCTTCCCCCTGTTTGTCACCGGAGCATTCTGACTGACTTCTCCGTGTGCTACCATGCGAGACTATTGGTAGACTTAATCAATACTAGCAGGTGTATGTGCTTGCTGATTGTACTTCTCTGAACGTGGTTGATGAGCTCCATCATATGGAGTTAGATGAGGCTGTTGACTAACTGATGACGTATAAACAGTTGTATGTTCCTTCATATAGTACTCCACCAGAATTGCCTGGCGGGATTGGCAATATGCTGCCAGATGAGTCTGCTGGACATCGAATTAAAACGGGTAGGTGTGTGTGCCTGCTCGTTGCTTGCCACCATGTTAGGTTGGTGGACATCTCCGAAAGTGGTAGCTATGAGAACATTCTCACTGTTAACCACATTTCGCCTCTGGAAATTATTCTTGCCTGCTCGGGTTCGAGGAACCTGAGCCGAACGCCTGGAGTCGACACCCTCATCATGTTGAGGGCGCACTGCCGCACGAGTCTGGCAGCGATGGTTGATGGGATCCCTCAGGAAGGACTCCTGATTCATTGAATTAAGTCCTTGAGGGACCTGCTCATTCACCTGCCCAGAATATGGGAGTGAATGGTGATTGTGTTCTGGGGATAACGACCCAAAAAGGTTGGAGACAGAAGTTAGCACCGCCTGCTTCTTGATCGCTGATCGTCGTTCTCTGGACGACCAGGGTGAATTGTTCACTTGGAGGGATTGTCGAGCAGCCTCCAGAGATGGAATGGTACCATGTTGACGGAACTCCTTAACCAGCGCATTTGATACCCAGCATTAAAGATGATGAGTAGGTGATTTCATCCTCAGAGCGGACGACAATCCAGTAGGAGTAGCAGCAGTGGCAATTGCAGCAGTGGTATTCACAACAGTGGTCTTCATAGGTGTGAACTTGAGAGTAGCCATTTCTTAGAATGTGGAAACTCTTGAAAAAGAGTGCATGTTTGATGTAATAGAAGTAATCAAGGTGAATTTAACCACTATATATTTTGGATGAGCACATATGTCAATGATTCTTTGTTCTCCCTCTCATTGAGTTTTAAATAGGGGCCTAACAAATAAGCAAAACATTATTTTAACTTGGTTAAGGATTCACGTCGGGTTCACCATTTTTTTGTTTCCCTCTGGAATTGGGGATGACCTCATTGATTGAAGGTTCAAACATTCCAACCAGTTTCTAATGGGTTTGTTCGTAGAATCGGAAACATCCAATGATTCCATATCCATTTGGAACTACTTTCAAAAGGTAAGCGCTCATTAGTTGTGGATTGATGAGGCTTAAGAATTTGCATTGGTCGAGAGGATGGGAGGTCGGACTCATCACACCTTTTTTAGGGGAATTATTGTCTACTCCAATAATCTATTTATAGATTTATGTTATGATCATGAATCCTTATTACATTACCAATTATAAAATGATATTTCCTTTAGATCTGAAAATCAATGATTTATATGTAGGAAATTTAGAGAATATTTTATATGTATTAGATGTTCTTCATCGAAAGAGAATCATCTATATTTTTTTAGATATTTATAGCCAATGGTATCCTTCAATACATAAAAGTCTCTTGGTCATTATGATGACCATACTGGTTTTAAAGCCACTCAGTGGGGCACTTAACGTTTATTTTCATTCAGAAGGACATAGATTTTTTCAATGTTGGGATCGAACCTGCAGATGGGCTACCTATGTAACCTTTGTTTAGGAAATTGAATCAGAACCAATGTAGTTAGAGTAAGGGAGTATGATGTTTATGCATGATTTATGGCTAAAAGAAAGAAGTCATGATTACTTTTACACTCTAAGCTCACGTGAGTCATGCTCAGTGTGAGATACAAGAGGTATTGGTGAAACCTGATAATTGTGCCACGAAAGATGCAATGATGTGGGGCTTATGTGTTTATGACTTCCCAAATAGATAAGGATTAAGATTTACTTCAGGGAAGAAATCCAGGAACAAGGTCCATATAGGTATATGTGTTTCATGGAGATTTGGATACTCTAATCATGGGGCTTACTCTTAAGGAAGATGCCCATGTCAGGAGGGGACTTATTATTGGGTTTTACTCCTGAGAAAGAAGCCTCGAATCAAAAGTATATTAGGGCTGGTTTAGAGAAATTAAGACTGGGGATTACTTCTGAAATGGAAGCCCATGTTAAGGGACATGAAAAATTAAGGGGCTTATGGATTATTCCTGAAAAGGAAGCCCATATTTGAGACTGTGTCTTATTCCTGAAAAGGAAGCCCAGGTTTAGAGAATTATGGTTGGGGCTTACTCCTGATATGGATGCCCATATTTGAGACGGGGGCTTACTTCTGAAAAGGAAGCCCATATTTAAAGAGGACATGGGGCTTACTCCTAAGGAGGATGCCCATATTAATGAAAATTAAGGGACCCGGGGCTTACTCTTGAAAAGGAGGCCCAGGTTAAGGATTCTCTCATCTTAAACGGTGAGGTTGAAGGAATGAAATCTCATTCATTAGTGACATAAAGATGTGTAAATCACTAGATTTTGAGAGATGTTTCATGGAGTTCCTTTTAGATAAGGAATCCAAATCAAGAAATAATTCCATAAATGACTTTGAAGAGTGTATTGAAGACTGAATCTTGAATAGGAGAGGTGGAATAGCATAAGAGGGGTGAAACAGACAGGAAAGGCACCCAAAAAGGTAGGGGCGCGCAAGTCCTGGTAGGAGCGTAGGTACTGCGTGGGCACGCAAGTCCTGGTCGTGCAGGTATACCTGCGCAACACATGGGTACTTGCACAATTTTCATCCCTTAGGGTAATACTTGGGTGAGACTTGTCTCAATCCATTGGTATATTCCCTAGAGGCTTTCCAGAAGTTGGCGCCCGAGTTCTGGTGAAGAAGTTGGGTGGCATGCAAGTGTGTCCATTTCCATTAAGGGTAAAACCACTTAGGCACACAAGTGTTAGTAAATTATAACACTAAGTCCTTACTGCTATTGTTTAGACCTTCCATTATAGGCAAGTAATTACCTTGTAAGTGTTCATAAGACCTTAAGAAGAGACTTGGGCGTTCAGAGCTGTGTCTGTGAATTCTGGAAAAAATTCCTCTCAAAATGGGGGGCCCATAGGGTCTATTTATAGGCTGGAGAAGACCCAGGGTGGTTATCCTTTATGGTGCGCAAGTCACTTTTGCGAATATTAGGTGTCGTGCAAGTATACTTGTGAGACAATGACGGAACTTGCATGACCCTTGTGCATTTCAAGCCTTGTTCATGCCTTTATCGATTTTTTATGATTTCTTCAGAGGATGAATCAATTTGTGCTAAGTCATTTCCCATTCCATTCTTTTAGATAATGTGATGAGAAGGAGCGTCAACTACATTATGTAATTATCATAATCCATATTATATAACTTCATGAAAATAATTCGTTTACCCTCGCTATTTATAACTTTTGGAAGAGGAAGTATATGAATGGTGAGATCAAAAGATCTGTAATGATAAAATAAATTAAAAAATCGAATTTCATCAATAACCATAAGAACACCATAATGTTATAACGATATAATCATAGTACATAATACAGACATAATAGATTTCATTCAAATAAACAATTGAATCAAATATAATGAAAGATGTATGCAGTCACTAAAAATTGAAAGAGTCATATGAATCCGTAATCCCGAGCCATGTGATATCAATCTAATTCTAATAAATTTTATCAACCCATGGAATGAATTAAAAAAAACTTTTTATCTTACTATATCATCTTCATTGGAAACTTACAGAACCCTAATATAACAATCACATTTAGAATAACCATATGTCCAAAATAATTTATTATTATTTGGAGAAAATAATCATTACATAATTAATTGGATCTCTATCATGGTGAAAACATCATATAATCTATATTGGGTTCAAACGATTCTTTCTAAGGCACCCAATAATAAATGTTTTAAGGGGCCAACTCAGCACTATCTAATCCACCCAATCATATATCTGGTCATGAGATCAACCAATACTATTTAGGCCTCCCCATAATATAATATATAAAATACTCAACCTTAAATTTCTAGCCCATCCTTTTGTATATGCGATAACACACTCCCCTTCCACTATCTTGGATGCCCAATAATATATGGATTGTCCAATAAACAAAACATTATTAATGTAAAAAAGATATATCACATAATCATAAAACATAAAAAAATAGTCATTATTCTTTTCATAACTTGGTAAATTGAGGAATGAAAAAATGATCCATGAAAATATTTTTTAGACATGACTAATCCGCAAAATACAAATGGGTATCATAACAATCACTCTAAAAAAATATACTTCCATCAAGAAAGAATAATGATGATGTTATCAATAACATCTATCCCCACAGTATAATAATTAATAATAAGGTTTATTTTATGTTGATAAATGAAAATACCATTAAAATATAATTTAAAATATTCCTGAGGAAAATTTAATTTAAAATTTTAAAATCACATTTCAAAATAGAAACCATTCTGAAAATAAATTTCATTGTATATAACTTTTAAAATGTAATAATTTATAAAATATTACAAAAAATATTCACTAAAATTAATATATATAACATTCATGTAATAATTATATAAATAATTTCCATATTAGAAAGTAATCTTTTCAATGATATAGAGGAAAATCTTTTTGTAAAGTAATCTGGTTTGGAAAATTAATTGTTATGAAAGAAAAATATATTCTTAATAAATATTTAATTGAAAATATTCAAAATGATAAAAAATTATATAATAAATAATTTTTATATTTTTAAAAACAATAGTATAATTTTTTTAGAAAACTTTCTTTTTTGATGAACAACGAATTTCGACTGAAGTGAGAAATGAAGTCAGAATATCATAAAAACAATTTGTAAAATATTATACATTAAAAATATTGTGAAAACATTAAAATTTGATGAATATATAATGAATAAATATAGGAGTATATTTTTCATAAGATTATAGGATTTCAACATTGTAGAAATAATCATACAATATCACGATAAACAATGTTATTGTAACAAAAGGTTGTCACCACTTTAATGATAATGATTCATAATACCCATGAAAGAATAAAATTAAATGATATATATAATATAATGAAAATAATTATATTCCTAATAAAATTAAACTAGGTAAAAATCTATACATTATAAAAGAAGTTATTTTTATAACATAGCATCCACCTCAAAGAAAGAAAATTGGAAAACAAATCCCTTACAATTATATTAACAGTAAATCAGTAAGAGATATATAAAAAATACCATGAATGGAAATATAAATAAAAATATAATAATAATAAAATAATTTAATTGATATTATATATAAAAAAATGAATAAGTGGTGAATTTTTAATTTATCTCAAACAAATAATTGTGTGAAAAAAAAAATTTCCACCCAATTCCTTTTGGTTGAACATGATTTATAAATAATTATAGTGTATTTAATCATGTTAAAAACTTATTAAAGAATAATATTAATATTTAAAATATCATATATGATCTTATTATAGAATCATATCACCCTTTAATTAATCATCGTTCATTATTATCATGGTTTTACATGTTATTCACCTTGTTTTCTAATTTGTTCGTTGTTATGAATATTATTGTTCATGTTATTAAAAAAGTCACATAATATAAATACTTATAATAATGAATGAATTATTATATTTATAAAAAAATTACACATTTAAAAATAATCTTGAAACATGGTAACAAAAATTGAACTAATGTTCAGATTATAGAGATAGGCGGTTGTACGTATGCTTGACTAACATTTCCATTTTTCAATGATTATTATAGAAAGATAGTAAGTAATATTTTATATCCAATAAATTATAATTATATCACGGGTACCATATTATTTAATTATATATAATTACATATATCATTATTATGGTATGGTGAAGAAAATTCTATCACATTACATCGTGGAGGTGGTTGTCCACACGTACATGAACAACATTATAAAAAAAATTTACGTAAAAGGTTACATAGATTATGATAGATCTCATTTAAAAAATTATAATTATGTCATTAATATAATAATATATATATATATATGATATATTTATAATCATTACCCTTAATACATTCAATGTAACTCCATAGGTAAAAAAATTGCATTACTTCAATAGGTGGTAGTCTCTCATAAACACGACCAACATTATTTTATAGAATAAAGATTATAATGAAAAAAGATATATATAATTTAAATACACTAAATTTAAAATTATTTTATAATTATAAATTTTATACTTTAGATACATCACCATACCCAACTATGACATGTGGTAATGGAAAAAGAGCTATATCAGTCCGCCACGCGGTAGTCCACCATACATACGAACAATGATTTAGAAAGCCATTTGTTGTAGTGGATATTATTTTAGACCATTAAATTATTATTATAACATCTAATTTTATGTAATTTTGAGAGTAAATTTTATTATAGTGTATTAATAATTAATGAATGAGGTGGAGGAAGAAATTATATAAAGACCCTCATCAAAAAATACCAATTCTTCATGTATAATCCTTAATATTCCACTAAATTGAACATAGGTTTCCTTTAATCCCATTCAGTGACTTATAGTTGGAGGTTATAAATGTTGTTAAATTTTTTGGGTAGGTTTTCTCTAAACCAAACAACTCAATTTTTTATGATTATATGGGAAAGGATGGCCTCTTTAAATGGGATGAGTGGAATACTTTTAATTTTATGAAATAGTGAACTCCACCAACATTTTTTTCATGTAACCATGTGGGGATAATTTTCCATTATCAATTAAATAATTTATTTAGTATTATTGTTTCAATAAAGAGTTTTCTAATAGTTTCTAGGTCATTTTCCCATTATGTGTAATGTTTAGTGCTTTTAAAACTCACTTTTTAACCTCAATAGAAGAAATTAATTTTAACTGCCATCAATAATCATGATGGTCAGAAATTAAGATGTATTTATTAGAATATATATAATTTTATGACTATGAACATGTAATAAAAAATTAAAAATTATATCAATATAATTGGAAGAAATTAATTTAATATTAATTTCATAGACAGGATGAAAAAGATGGTTTTTAGAGAGAAATGTGTTTGAAAGTTTGCAATTATTTAACAACCAGTTTAAATAAGATATTGATTCCAATAAATTTTTTTATTAATATATATATTATTAATCTAGTTATACTATTAAAAAATTTATAATTCAATGTAAAATTATAAATAATTTAATAAAAAATGTATATTTTCAATATAAATTATATAAATTTCAATATTCATCAAAAATCATATTTCTTCAATGATATCCAAAAAATTAATCCTAATATATTTATCAACATATTATTTAAAATTTAAAATTTATTTTACCAAACTCATTTTTTAATAATTTCATAAATTAATTAAATTATATGGTCACTACAATGAGATAACAATTCATGGAAGAATAATACAGTTTGGAAGCGTAAAATAATATTTATTATTATTTCATGAATAGAAAATATATAATACTAATATAATTATATATATATATATATATTATTCTATTATTATAAAATACTCTTTTTTGTATTAAAATAGTTTTTCAAAGTAATATTTTATTTTATTTTCTATAAGGTTTTTTTAATTTCTAAATTAAATTTTTACTAATGAGTTCATTTAATATTCATTTTTAATCAATATTTTCATTATTTTTTGAATTATATTCATTAAAATTATCCCAAAGGCTAAGATAATATTAAGAAACATGTCTTTTAATAATTGGAATGTTTCCTTTAATCCCAATTTAGTGTGTCACAAATTTTAAACATAGTGATTCATTTAAATAAAAGTATAAAAATAGATTTAATTAATTTAATAAAAATAATATAATCACTGGGATTTACATTCTAATTTACATCCATTGGTTTTTTTATTCAATCGAACATAAGTTTATTCATTTAATACCTTAGTGTGTTATAGTCAGTGGGTGGTCCATTCATAAATTTGATATGATGGTCCTTTTATAACATTAATGGCTATGTATTTCATATAAAAGAAAGGACAATAGATGATCACCTCATAATAGTTGTGTATGGGTTTTTATGAATAAATTCATTATTTGTAGTTCAAAAAAACCCAATTTCTGCATCATGTAAATATTTCGGATACATAGAAGAAATATGTATGGTTGATAACATTAAATTAAGAGTTACAATTTTAAATTTTAAATTGGTTATAAGTAAAAAAGTATTAAGAATGATGAATTTGGATTGAAATTACATAGTCAAAATTGATTAGAATACATATATAATCTTTTTCTCATTGAAACAAATGAAAATGGTTTTTTTTTTCACTTCATCAATATGACATGGAATGGTCTATTGGATAAAAAGGAATGAAACAATATGTTGGTGATGCTAAACATAGAAAAGATTCAAATATATCTGATATTCCTACTTCTATTTAATTTTTAATAGATTATATTTATGATCACAACATATGCAAGGTTTTTTTCATACACAACATTTTTTTAACGGAATCATGTAAAATAATCCTTTTATACATTTTTATATTTAATTTATCATTAGATTATGCCTTATTTAAATTTTTAAATTTCATAAAATTTCTGATATGATTTTTTTTATTAAAACACATATTATTATTAATATGATTAATCATTTTTCAAAATTAGATTAGATTTTATATTTTTTTCATGTTTATTGTTACATTACACATTTATTTATTAATTTTTTGGAAATTTTTTTAACAAAATATAAATTTTTTTTAAAAAAATAAAAAATTGAATATTATATTCATATATTTCTATTTTTTCATAGAAATTTATTTAAAATTTTGGACAATTTTATAAAGTTACACATGATTTATGATTATTTTATTTATTCTTATTGTATATTTATCTCTAATTAATGTTGTTACCATTATATGTTTATCTTAGTTTTCACCAGAGGGACAATATGACATTGATGATAATGAAATACTCTTATATCCAATGTTAAAATAATTCAACATGTTTAATTTAAATTGCGTTAATAAAAAGGTTAATATTTTAATTGATTATTTATGAAATGGTGTCAAAATTTCAATATCCCAGTTATGGGAGATTTTTTTTGTAAGATCAATTTATATTATTTTACTAATCATTAACTTTTTATACTAATATATGTATTCCCACTCGTTTTCAGATAACATATGATATACAAGATACTGGAGGCATCTAAATGAAATAATTATAATTGGATTGTATGAGGTAGAACCATTTTGAATCAAACATCATAACAGATTCTATTTTTGGGAATTAACATCATCAAAATACATGTGATTAATATCCATTTATTAATTAATATAGATGGAAAAAATGTATTTACTATAGATGAAAATAATCATGTTTAATGTGTAATTATACTTTTTCAATGTATCTTATTAATTATCATATTAATGATTTCATTATTCCAAATTATAGAAAACCAGGAGATCTCTTCCGTAGATCTAGTCTAGAATTGTATACCATCATAAAATATATTGTGTATGTGATATTTTATTAGAATACAAGAGGAATTTTTTAATTTTTTTTAAAAAATATACATGAGTATTCAAAATGTTCATAGGTTTTGAGACCTTTTGGCATCATTAGAAATGAAAAATAAAAGAGGTGTAAGATGATCAAACAATGGTAATTACTTAATAAAGAGTAATGGATTTTATATGAGAGGATTATAAGATGACTACTTTATTTGTTATTAATTTTAAATAAATTAGTTTTATATGTCGATTCAATATGTATTTTTTTAAAATATTACATATTGTAATATTTTGAGAATAATACCACCCAATGGTTATTCACAATTTAGGGTTAGTAAGATATTTTAGCTATAATATTGGGAAATCATAAAAACTAGGGCCATGTATGAGGATACCAAGATAGTGTATCAGTAAAAAAATATGATTCAAAATTTTGTATCTTCTTAAATGGAATATATTTATAAAAAATAGAAAAATTATAAGCTATATCAAAGTATATTTAGAATGTGTTGGAGGAAATTATTTAAGCTTTAGTATAGTCAATATTTTCAAACATGTAATGGTAGTTTTTGGTTTTTTATACCACTCTTCCTCAACATTCTATAGATTCCTCAATATAAAATTTTCAAATTTTTACACCTATTCATTTAAATCTAATTTATATTACTAATATTAATACTCCATACCTCATCCCAAGCATTACATTCTAATAATTATATGTTAATTCTCTCTAGGATTATATTTTATCATATGTGATTTATTATTGTGTTGAAAAAATATTTATCACCAATAGATAGATATAGACAATTACAAGGTCACTATATAAGATATTATAGACAAATAGAAATGAAAACATTTTTATACAAATTGGTTTGGTACAAATGGAAAATTAATCGACCATTTTATGATATAGGAAATAATACTTGTTAAAAAATCCATTTTAGTATTTATATATTATATACTTCATTTCATTTTTTTGGAAGTTTTTATCTTTTTAATTGTTTATATATATATATATATCTCTACTTTAATACATTTAATGTTAATTAATAATTTATATAAAACAAAAAATAAAAATTTTCATGACTTCAGATACACATTATAATATTTATATACTGTCAACATCAAAAGATTTGTTATTGGATGTTCATGAGATTCTAATGGAATCTAGATTTCTTTTGTAAATTATTTGTAAAAAACATCCAAACAATATGATAGTTATTTTTACTAGATATGGGGTGGGAATCCACAAAATTGAATGTTTTTTCTATGTAGTCCAACTAAACTAAATATTTCCATTATATTAATTTATTCAAAATGTATACTTATATTTTTTGAATTATGTATCATTATAAAATTCTAATGTTATAATAAATGAAATGATTATTTTCAATTACGGACCAAAAATTTATTTCACCTATAACATTGAAAGTTAGTGATGTTGAAATAATTGATATTATTATGGAAAGGCATAAAAAATCAAATTAGTCATTGATTGATGTTTCCTTATCTTTAAGTGTTTAAAATTCATATCTCCTAATGTGTTATATATCACTTTACAGAATAAAAAACAACATTAAATTATCATATATATTACTAGTCATTGGAGAATTGGATTTTTTTCAAGGGGGACACATTATTGGTTGTGCTGAATCCATTTTTATGTCTGGAAATTTTTTTTTCTATATTTAACACGTACATATGATTGAATTTTTTTATACTTGTATATATTAAAATAACATTTAAATTTATTTTATAAATATTTTTTCAACAAATTATTATATTTACATTGACCTGAAACAATAAATAAATGAAAAGAGATCATTTCTATTAATGAAAAGGTGAAAATTCATTTATACTCACTACATTTTGACTATCGTACATATTAGGTTATTTTGAGTTTAAAAATTCATTCAAACTTCAATTTAATAAAAAATAGGAAAGGAATGTGGGAACCATGTTGTAAGATTAATCATTATAATAAATTTATTTATTTTTTCCATGAAATTCCTGAATTTTAGATTTTGTTATATTTAATTTCTTATTAATTTTTTGCAAAAAAAAATATGGAATCCTCTTGTCTATTATTAAATTTTTGATGACCCTCAGCCTAACTCTGGAAATGTTCAAAGACACCTCCAAAATAAATGGGTCAATCATTTCATAGGTTTAATGTGGAATTATTTCCATTTTAATATACATTATAAAATTAAATTTCAAATTATAATTGTGTTATTATTTTTTTCTTCTATGTTTCTTTTATTTTATAATATAATTTTGGGAGAAAAAGAATTAGTAATATTTTAATTTAAAAAATTATTATTCAATTTATTTATTTTGAAACCTATATAAATAATGAAATATATAATTTACCACATCTTCTCTAATATAAGTGACCAAGTAAAAAATTATTAATATTTTTTCACCTAGATTATAAGAGAAACGATGTAGAAAAATAAATATGATAGATGATTTAGGTCCGTTATAAAATAACTGATATAATAATATTTTTCCCATTTACTTTTATAACACTAAAATGGTAATATATTTTTATCCAATATTATAAAATAATCATGAAGAAAAGAATCAACGAAAATATATTTATATCATCCATTTTTATTCTTATATGATAAATAAATATTTACAAAATCTCTATCAATAACATTGTATACAATCCAATGATTAAAAATATTGTTAAATAGATTTTTGTTTATTTTTGAATATCTCAATAATATAAATTAATAATCCATTTCTAATTATAAATATCTATTCTTCTATAAAATTATTATTCAAAACCCCTATATACACAATTTACATTGACATATCCAAAACAATTTATATGTTCCTCTGGAACTTCAAGTGTTCTTGTTCCCTAGATATGTTACATAATTAAATATCTAGATTACTATATAATTTCATAAATATATATAACTCATCCTCTATACTATTATTCACAACATTTATTGATCAAATTGACTTATGGAAAATACCTTGAAATATATGAAACTTGTATTGTATACATTTCACTAAATGTTTTTCTATAATACTATTACATATCACAGAATAATTTTATTCCATTAGGAATAATCTGTTCCCTAGTTAATAAATATAACATTAATATGTTTTTAATAATAAATATCCATGGGATGATTTAGATCAACATCAAATTTTTATTATCATTTAATTTTATAATATAAATAATGTAATGTTTCCTATGAGATGGTGACTTCAATATATGATGCATTTGTTCTGACTTATAGTCCCTTCATTTCATGTATTTCTTTTTTCAATTTCCCACATTTTTTGTATTAATTGTATACTATATTTTATATTATTTAAAATCTTACACATTCTATGTTTTAATCAATTTTTACCTTTCATTAATAATTTTTGATCATTTTATCTCTTGATTTATTAGAAATTTTTTGAATCATGTACTATTAATAAATACTCCTCATTTTAGTAAAATAAAATGACATTCATGTCAATATAAGTCCTAAACTATAAAATTTTTAATACACTTGTAATTAAAAACAATATTTAACGCCCAATTAATGAAATGAACATACTAACAACATCTGCCTCACATATTGTGAGGATTATATTATAAAAACACAGCCTCTGGATTCATCACAAAATAACCTTTACTAGAATTTGGAAAATAATATTTTCACCTCAAATTGTGGATATAATTCTAGTTTTATTGTATAGTATATTCTAGAGACAGATTTTAGACACCTATAAGTGAATACTCTTCTTAAATACTAATGAAATAAGTCATCCATAATAATATATTTCTGAGAAACATTACAGAATACATATTCAATAGTAAATATAAAACCATTAATAATTTCATTAGTTCTTCTAACTCCCCTTTCCATTTTTTTAAAAAAAACTCTTATGGTAAAACAATTCAATTGAACATGAAACCAGTACCTTTTAATGAATATATTTTATGATACACCATTTGATGGAAATGAATGACATTTAGGAAATTATATCCCTGTTTGATAAGAAATTTATGGTCAGTGATTCAAATTTTCTATTTCTATTAACCAAACCACATTAGATATCAGCCCATTTTTTGAAAAAGAAAATATCAAATTCACATGATATAATGTACATATTTTTGTACTCTTTACCCATTTAAAAACTGAATCTATGAAATATTTGGATTCATATAAAACTAATAATTATGTTGGAAATTTTAATCTTCATGTTTTCACATTAACACTTTAAATATAATTCACATCATAACTTTGGTGTATATATTATCAATTTGAATATTTTTTGTAATGGAATCAAACAACACATATATTTGTTAACATTACCCATGAAAAAATGGTATTTAATATAAATATTCTTAGAAGGAAATTGTTATAATGGTTGATTATAAAGATCATTTAACATGTGATTATCATAATTAATTTTCAATTATTTAATAATTTCCACTTTAAAACATTTCAAAAATAATTCCTTTTTCAAAAACTATCTACAATAATGAATAGGTAAAACATACTTCAATTTTTATGTAATTAATGTTATAGATTCATGGTCATTATAATTCCATCTAAACCAACCTTCTCATAAAAATATGTTTCCTCAAAATGTCAATTTTGTATCATTAAAATCTCCTTCCCAATATGTATAATTAAAAATCATTAAGTTTAGTTACATATTTCATCTACAAATCATCTAGAAATTCAATTTTCCAATAATATATCTGACTGTTATCTTTGTACACAAAATATTTATATATAATAGTTCACTTTTGTAACTATTAATAATTATTAAATAAATAAATAAATCAAGACATAATGTTGTAAGATAATTAAAATATATGGTATGATTTTTAAAGAATTTTTAATTCACATTTCTTCTACTTCGCCTTTTCACAGAATCAGACATGATATCATGGGTGTTCCTAAATAATTATAATATAAAATTATAATCGTCCTCATAAATTCATGGATTATTTCTCATTATAGAAAAAGATTTATTTTTATTTCTATATTATATTTAGTCTATGAATTGAATTTGTCTCTTGATGTATTTACATCCCATAAATCATCATTATATTCTTTGAAAATTATCACAATACATATTCCTTAGCACCTTAAAAAACATTTTAATGACATTAAAAATTATATTTATGATACATATTCTCATTTAAATTACATTTAAGCATCAATAAAGTTTTCTTCTAGTGAATTACAATATATTTTTGAAAACTGTATAGTTCCGAGTATTGTGTTCTATGGTATAATTTTAAAACATAGAATTATTTCAAAAAAATTAACAATATAGATCCATAAATATAAATTATAGAACCATCATGGTGTCAAATAATATATTATTATATATGCTATTAGTTTATTAAATAAAACATAATATCTTACTAAAGTACATTTTAGAATATGAGAGATGCAGTAGCCAAGACCATAAAAATTTCCTTATGTCTTGCAACATGTGAAGCCTTTTCTATATTGTTTTCTTCTTTAACTGATATTTAGGCAATGTAGATTAATATAACCCGATTTTTTAATGTTTCTATATTTCAATTAATTTTATTTAAAATAAATATTTTGGTTATTATGCTAATATTCCTTTCAAGACCGAGAATGAGATCAAAGGTATAATTTTTTTCCCGATGATGTAGTTGATCATTTATTGTGTTAATTAAATCTTTGTTATCAATGGAAACTATAATTTATTGTTGATAAAAATATAAAACTAAAAGTAGTATTTTCTCAAGTTTCACCTTTTTTATATTATTAGTAGAGGATACAAATTTCTAATAGTATTTTATGGTTCAAATGGGTTTTAAAAATTATTAAAACATATTTATTTACATTAAAGAAAATCCCAACATTACTAGGTATGTTGGAGTGGGTATTAAAATTATAATTATCACATCCGTTTTCTTTTTCAAAGTTTTTTATAAATATATATGTTCATTAAATTATTTTTTAGACCACCTTTTTCATATATCATTTATTAATGACTAATATTAAACAAATTCCATTCAATTGGAATTTAATTTCTTGTATATATGTTTGATCTTAAATGTGGATCCTCTACCATTAGGTGAGTGTAAAATTAATGTTATATCCTGAGAATTTTCAAAAATCATTAAAAAATATGAATATGTGATGTTTATTTAACAAGGGCTCCCATGGACAATTTATTATATCAATATATGATTCTTATTAAAAAACATCTCATATTTAGAAATATTTTATTCTGAACTCAATTGAAATGAAATTTTAATATATGTACATATAATTATAGATTCTATCTATAAGACTATTTAGAGTTTCTGTTAAAAAAATCACTTCCTATTTCAACCAATCTCTAATTACATATTTCAACTACTACATCTTTCATAGGACTATACAAATAAATCTATTTATGTTTAATATTATTCTATGAAATATATTTTGTGGAAATTTACTTTTGAACTCTCCACTGTTATATATTCTCACCATCATGATATTTCCTCAAATTTATTTTTTAAAAACCATTCTTAATACCCTGAACATATCCCCAATATTATATTTTTGTTTCATAGACTTTATATTAATAATTATAGAGAAATATTTAATCAAATAGAAAATATAAATATTAGTGTTAGTTTATTGTGGTCTCCAAAATCCATATCAATTAGTCAACATAAGATCATGTTGTCTTATAGACAATATTTCAACCCAATTTTGACTTACATATAACATATTTCCCATTTTTAAATTTGTATCAAATAACAACTCTTTCACTCTTGGTTTGGGTAGGCCTTTCAACCGATATGTGTTTTATAGTTTACTAAAATTTCTTCCATAAATTATTCCAATTACTATGGTCCATAAAATATTTTAATCTTTGACGATCATATATAAACAGTTTCATTCAATATAAGTATAAAATAAGCTATCACACATCCTTTCTACCTTAGTCACTATTGAATTTCTAGAACATGATGATATAAGGGATTTCCCCTATAAAAAATTATTTCAACTATCATAGAGCTATCATAAATTAAAAAATCTATGTATATTACCTTCAATAAACTAAATATCATTTGATTCAATTATATAATAATCCTTCACGATCACCAATTCCAAAAAAAATTAGGATATATATTTTCCAAAAAATCACATTCTATCCATCATGTTCATCAAAGTTATTCATGTTTTTTTAACAACAATTAAATGAGAGAATCAACCATTATTATTTGTCAGCATTATAATTTTGAATCATTAACTTTGAGAAACCTAAACAATATTGAATATTTTTCGTCTTAATTTTTTATATTTAATTACATTTTAACAATAATATAAATCTCTTGGACGTGTAGACTTATACATTTCACTGTAATAACAATATTTGTAACAAATTTCATAATTTTCCTCACAAAAATTAAACATATTTTTAGTATATATATTTAATGTGTCTGTACGAATTGATTTTATATCGAAAGTGTTATTCATTATATTCATAGATTTTATTTATTAAATTTTATAGTCTCTTAACCTAACTTAATTGTCAAAATAAGGAAGTCAGATGTCATTCCAAAAATTATTTTCTTGTGCACAATGATTCCACAACACCACTAATAATATCTAAATTTTATTTCACATAATATTATGAGCTTTCTTCCGAAAATTGGTTTTCATAAGTATCAATATTTTCTTATTAACTTTTCCTTTTTAAGGGGGAATTATTTTTGAGTAGAAATCCCTTTTAATCCCTTTATATAAAATATAGTTTACCATAATTATTCTCTTCCAATACTCACCAAATTTTAGATTTATTAGATATATTTTTATTCAAAATTGATGTACAGTTAATAATTATAGGATCATGTTAATCATGAATTTATTGGATGAAAATATTAATATATTTATATGATTCATATATAAATTCTAAAACTATATTAAAACATTCACTTATAAAATTTAGAGTATTCCCATCATCAAGAATCCAGGATTTTTTGTTACTCAACTCTTATTATTTTATAACATGTTTTTCAATAGTAACATTTACATTATTTTATTTCGTTTAATATATTGACTTGAGTATTTAAAAGTTTTCAATAAAACATTATTCTTTTTTAAGAATACAATGTTTCCGAAACTTCTTTAAAAGAATATATTTATTTAATTGTTTAGTTTTTTAAGAAGATACTCATATTTATCTTCAATATATGTTGTATATAATTATCTTCACATTCACTTCTTCACTAATTTACATTTCATTATACTTTTAAACATGGTACATTATGTTTCTAAAATTTCTAGGATCATATTATGTATAATTATTATATGATGTGGTGTATTATTCCTCTATTTTTCTTAAATAAATATCATCATCCTTTTATGATACATAATCTATATATTTTCCTTATTTTTAGATTTATTTAATGGTTTTCCCTATTATATTTTCTAGTGGATTTCTTCTTTGTAATCCTTATTTTACTCGATATAATTTGTAGGTACAATTTCTTATGATTTATCAAACTCCACTCCATATAAATATATTTCCTTTTAGTTAACCTTAATTGATAACCCTTTAAATTATTAGATTTTTTAATTTAATATCTATAATACTCGTACAGTAGTAATCCTATTATAATTCATATTATGATTTTAATGAGTATCTATTTTCATCTTCATTTATCTTAATTTTTTTCATATCATCAAATTCCATATTATCATTGATCCAATTATTAAATTTTTGGGAATTTATCTTATAATAATAATTTTTTATTTTATTTAAATTTCATTTGTATATAAATCATATATAACATCAAATATTGAAACATCATAATCATTAAAAAAAAATTAATTTCTCATCACATTATTTCAAATAGTACATTATTTCATAGTAATTATGAAACCACTAAGATTGAGGACTATATCACCACTCTTGGGAAGTATCCATCAATAGTTTTTTCATCATTTATCCTCAAATATTTGAAAATTAATCTCCACATATATATAGATATAGATATATAATATATATCCTTGAATCCTTATCTTTCTAAAACTATTCAATCATTAAATCATGATTTTTATAAAAATCCATAATGATTTGTAATCCCATAACTCTTGTCTGTACTTTGTCTAATAAATACATAAAATTTTATTTCCTTTAATTTCCTCCTCAATGATTCTCTTAGCATATTAGTTTATGAGGGAACTATATATATTTATGGTAATCCCATTTTATAACAAATAATAAACTCAAGGAAAAGTGAGTTAAGATAGGGTATCATAATATCATTATATCCATGATACCCATTTCCAAATAATATCGAAATACATATTCTAATGAATAAAATCATATTCTACATCCATAAAAATGGTTTCATCTTTAAAGTAAAATTGTATTTCTCTGATACCATTTGACGTGCCAAGGAAAATGATTTACTACTATGAAGGAGGGATGAATCAATGGTATCGTTCTCAATTTACTCTTAAACTAAAAGTACAAACTATATTGTTTTAGAATAATGATCCTAACTAAAATTAAATATCACCATAATTATATGTAATATAATAATAAAAAATAACATAGAACATTTAATTTCTATATGGATGGCTTCTAGCAAGGCTGACTATATTCATGTCAACATCACATATAGACAGTGAATATTTTTTCTATTTATTATATAAAATTATTACAATTGTGGTGGTATGTTATCATCATATTCTAAATGGTGATTCTGTACACTCATGTCTCCACATATTTTATTATTAATTAATGAAGAATTAATAATAGTAACATAAATAAACAAATTAATAGATCGATTTCACTCAATCATACTTCTATAATAAAAATTAATCTTTCACTAAGGAATTATAACGAAAATAATCAAAACCCAATATCAAAATGTAGACCAAAAAAGTGAAATTCTTGGAGAATTACTGAATGGATCCATGGTGTAAAATTAACCATCATATGATCTTATAGATTTTAAGAACATCATCTACTAATATGAAATAATTCAGAAGCACATGTCTTCTTCATCAACCCAATGGATATTTACAAATATTCAAATTGATATATCTATATCACTTCTTAATCATTATCTGCACAAATACATGTATAAATATCAACATTTTATATTAATCATACTCAATAAAATAATATCAATTAGGTCCATAAATTTAATTACTTATATATTTCTCAATTCATAGCCTACTAGTTTATATTCCATTAAATGAATAATATTATAACATAATAAAATCATTCAAAAAATATATGAACCATCTCTAATACTTAAAAAAATATTATCTAGTATTATTTATCCATCTTCATGATTTTATTATATTGAGTTCCAGCACAACATCATCATTTTTAATTGAACATTGAATAATTTTTTTGTTACATTTATCATCATATTCCAATTTCATTGACTTCTATAAGAATATGTTTTATCCATCATGGTCTTCATTATAATTCCCCTTATTCTTATTCCATTTCAATTAGAAAAAATATTCATCTAGATTTTACAATGAACAATTAATCTTATTCCAAAAGATAATTTTAATTATCAAAAAAACTTCTATGCACAATCTTAATATTTCATCCACATTTAGATATTCCCACACAATAGGTAATTCATTATATATTATTTCTCTAATTATTAAATATTTCCAATAAATATTATGAACTATTTGTTATTGAATCTTATTCTACATTATAATAGTATATCTTTCTAGATTTTGTACAAAATTAATTTCCAATATTCAAGATTAATGAAAATATTTTTCTTGAAATTTCTCAAATTGATTGCAGCTATTTTATTAAAAACAAATTAGAACAAATTTATGTATCATTTATGGTTTATATTAATTATTAAAATCCCTATTTATATTAATAATTATTTGTATATAAAAATAATTTCGTTTTATATAAGTACTATAGGTTACAATACAATGTCAAATTTCATATGAATATCACTTTTGGGTGAGATATATTTCAATTTTATATATCCTTGAGAGGTTTATTACTTGCCACATTTTCTATAAAAAAATCACTATTACATTTAAATTATAGTTTTATTTAACATTTTCAAATTTTTAGGAAACACGGGGAAATGTATTTTTTATGATTAAATGTGATACTAATTCAAGGAAAGTGTTAATTATTAGAATAATATTCTATTATTCATATAATATCACCATTTGAGCTATCAAACAGTATAAAAATAAGGAATTGTCCTGATATTGTCATTTTTTTGTTAATTTAAATGAAAAATATTAAATTATCAATATTAACATCATAATATTTTTTAATATAATTATTTCACTACTCTCTGATCCTAATAGTCTATTAGATACTGTTAAACTCAGCATTAGTATCTCATCTTCTGATAGAGTATCTTGTCAAAGTATAACAAAAATATTATTCACAACATATAAATTACTAGATATACAACAAAAAATATACACCTCTCTCCATGGATATAATTTTTATTTCAGGAACATGTCATCATTTTGATAACAAATCATTTCATCTCAATGTATATACTCTATATTCATGAATATAAAAAATGAGATCTCCATCTTAAAATATTTATCAATAATATTCTCATTAATAAGGTCTAAAACAAAAACAATACCACAAAAACTCCTATGTGTTATTCAAGATGTTATAATGATTTTCATATATAAGATTAAATTTGATAGTTAGATGGGTAATATGACCGTTTTAAAAGTAAAACAGTAGTATAATAGTTGGAATTGTAATTTAACTATTACACATATTGGTTCCAAATATATAATATAAAATTTTTTTATAATAGAATAACAAGTAATTTTAACAAAATAAATTGTTCATAGATTAAATAATAAAAAAAGTTATTATAGTAAAAATATTTCTTTTTTCGAAACATATAATTGAAAAATAAAAATAAATTTTATTTAATAAATAAAATTCTCATGTATTGAAAATTATATTTTAATCAAATATTCAGAATTTTATATTGGAAAATAAAAATTATCCAATGCTTTTTTATATATAGTTTTATGATGTTCTTTTTCCAATGAATCTAAAATAAATATATAGATATGTGATGTATTATAACATCATTTTAAAATGAATCTTAATTTCATAATAAAATTAAATTGTGAAAAAAAGAGAATTCCATAGAAAAATTGTAATTATAAAATAGATTTCAATTAATAAATGTGTAAATTTAAAAATTATGTAATAAAAGTAAAATTAATCCTGTAAATCCATGATATTTTAATTTCCAAAAAAATAATTCAAAATACTATGTCTAAAATTTAATATACTATTTTACTTCATTTAATATAAATACCCTCCCATCATCACATTTCTATTAAATTAAAAATCATTAATCGTAGTTCCCATACATATTCCAAACACCTAAACCATTCAATGTTGTTCTTTAGGTTTAATTGAGTTATTTCTCATGTTCTATGAAGCTATTATGTAACATAAGGGCTTATAAATATATTTATTTCATTTCATATTAATTATTTGGATTTATCTCTTTCAAAATTCTATTTCCATTTCATTAATGATTATAATTTAATTTTATTATTATCTATTTGATAAATTAATAACTAGATACCAATCAATACCTCTAATTATATATTTATTACCAAGATATTATTACATGAACATAATGGTTTTAAAAAATTATATTAAATTATTTTTTGACATCCAATATAATTTTATTTCAATTCATTATGAAATTTTTTTATGATCTATATTTACTGTATTATTTATTTAATATGAATTGGATAAAATCATTTGATAACATTATGCTTGCATAATATGATTTATTAATGAATGATTATTTTTATTAGTAAACCCTTTTAGAAAAGTTCTTTTGTATTTAATTTAATTTATCTATTATGGATGTCATATTAAAAAGAGTGTGGATTTCACTATGAAGGATGATGGTGATGTGTATGGTGGAGCCTTTATGAAGACCGTAGTTTATCAAACACAATTTTTGTACATGTTCAGCATTTCCATCAAACCATACATGCCTCAACGTTTCTCCTAATGAACATTTTATGACCCCAATAAATATTAAAAATATATGTCATGTACTGTAAATTTTTATGATAGATATTGTAGTTATTTTTTAATCAATATATATTAACTATTGAATACGATGTCCAATTATTATTGATATCATTATATAGATTAAGTACATTTGTATGTTACTCCATTTTCAATCAATTTATCCAAGCTCGTGAAATAGGATTCATTGGGATCACTATGTATATTTTTGATAGATCACTTTATTCAAGTGAAGAATTTCAAAAATATTATTATGTGATGGGAGGTGTCTTAAATCATATTTGTTACTTATGATTAAATATTTTTGATGATGCAAACTTGATATTGTTATATTTATGTCTACACAATCATGAATCATTTCATGGTATGTGGCCTTAATATTATAGTTATAGTATCTAGAATTCTGTATTCTACAATTATGAGTTCAGTTATCATTGTCCATGTGATGATTTATTTCTTTTGGTATATTATATATCAATATATTATGTTCATGTAGGTATTTATATAGAATTATTTGATTATTATTTAATAAAATATAATGAATATAATGTTTTTATAATTTGAGATACTATTTGTTAAATACCCCTTATTGAGTGTTTGAGATGGACCTTTTTTGGATTTTCTTTCTCTTAAAAACCATGAGGATTACGATTTAGAAGATATTGACAAGAAAATTAAAAATAATAATGATTTATATAAATATTAAATTATTTTTATATTTCGTATATAGTGTAATCATCATATATATATATAAATAATTTTTTATACAGGTGTCATTTTTTTCTCTTGTATTGTGATCATGTTTATTTCGACCAATGAAACAAATAACCCCCAACCGTAGGTCACTAGAGTTTCATTTTTACAAAATTAACGCCTACTCCCTGAGGGATGATGAATAAAAAATCAATCTAACAGATGTTTTAGTAACATTAATTTCTAAATATATCTGGTTATGTATTTATCTTATAATGAGGAATTAAATTAATACCAATTTTTATCGTATATATATATATATATAATTTGGAGATGTTTTTAAAATAAATCATAATAATGCATCATAGTGGTCTTAAATGAACAGTGATTCATTACATGAATATTTTTCATTTTCGGTTATGATAATAATATAAATATTTCCTTTGTAATTTAAAATAATTCTAAATTAATTTTATGATATCATGATGATGATTTTAAAATATTAAAAACTCTTTATAATAATTAATAATGTAAAATGTATTCAACTTTGGAGATAATAATAAAATATTAATACAGAACAAAACATTCCCCGATGAATCACAAATTTTATATTTGTTATTATTTATAGAATGTGAGGAAGTATTATAAATGGTATAAGGGACCACACACTCTTCTAATAAAACATGTTGTGGTGACTATCAACTACATGACTATTTATGCATCATAAAACTAATCATTGATTAATTATGAGAAAAGATCTCAGTTATATGAATGTATATCATTATGATTAATTATATA
This sequence comes from Viscum album, assembly GCA_963277665.1. NCBI lineage: Eukaryota > Viridiplantae > Streptophyta > Magnoliopsida > Santalales > Viscaceae > Viscum > Viscum album. Next base: position 1,184,525,103 of record OY728159.1, read on the forward strand.
GTTTATTTTATAAATTAACGAATAGAAAAGCTTTTTATTTTTTATGTTACCACTTTTTTCATCCATATGGTCATAGTGTCATACATTGAGTTCATGAGAGTGATTTTACAAAAACATAATATTTAGGTCATCCAAAAAACCATGGTTTCAAATGGTTTTCTTCATTTCATGAACTATATCATGGTTAAATTGAAAAACTATCATGTTTTTCTTAATTATTTACTAATTTTAAATGAATATGTAATTATAAACTATATAATGTATACATATAACAACATTGAGCAACACTTCTGAATATAGTGATTAAAACATCAACATTAAATCTGTATCATTGATACTGATAAACATGATCCAAATTCAACCGTAAACATCATACAATATCAAAAGTAAATATTTGGATCCCATACAAAAACAAAGAACATTAATTTTTATATAGTTAAATAATTTTGACAAACTATAACATAACAATATAGATAACATAACAACTAGTTCCAAGAAAGACATATCTTCTACCACTATGTTATACACATTCGTTGATCTATTTTGGAATTAAAACATTATAACCGCTATTCAAATCCTGGGGGAAAAGAAATATATGAATGGTTTTTTCTAATTCACTATACGGTTAAACATTGGTATTAAGAGTTTAATGTCAGTATGGAACATTAGATGATCAAAATATTGTAAAAAAATATTTAAACTGTATGAGAGGAAAAAATCCATTGAATAATAAATCATGACCCATTTGATTTCAATATTGATAAAATTAACCCTTCAAAAATCATAAAAAGTATAATGAAAACATGTTTGTTTCATAGAAAATTATCTTCATATATACCTCACAAGAACCCACACATATGGGTAAGCAAACCTGGTAAACAAAAAAATGAAGTTAGCATAACCTATTACCTAATTAACCATTTCATAAATTTGGAGATAATTATATTCAGCCAAAAATTTATCATTAACCAATGAATTAAGGATTTATATTGGATACACCCATCATCCGAATCCATAGTGATATTACCTGTTATTGTAACTAATTTATAGGTTCCATAATATAATCATTAAACCTCAAATAATGCATCAATTTAGTATAAAAATAACCATTATAATTTAATATCAATATTTATCCATGGATATAAAATTAGATCCCAATTAATTTTATTTAAATAAAAAATTCCAACAAGGGAATTAATATGGATTTTAAAAAACAAGAATTCTACTGAGTTAAATGGATAAATTATACGATCCATTTTAATAAGGTGGAATTTTTTCTATGGATCATAAATTACTCAAACACTATTGTTAAGTGCCCATGACATGGACGAGTGTGTCGATGAGTGATCTCCTATGATGTTTAAATGAGTGTGTGTGAGTGAATAAAAAATTACACTTAATGATCATGTCTTGACATGTGGGGAAATTCATTAGTTTGATAATTGTCCCCAGTTGGAAATAAATTTTAGTGTTATATGAATAAAAAAATATTTTATACGAGGAACATGGTATTAGTTTACCAGGTTCATGTCCTAATAAGGTCTAATAATGATAAATAGTATTATAGATGAAACCCATCCAGAAGTGTAACGAAACTACAATAGTTGAGGTGAAGGATTTTACAATGATGAAATTATACACTAATGTTTTAGAGAATTCTACACCCTATAATTTTAAAGATTTCATATACATGTTCCACAATGAGTATTTTGTTATAAATTATTGGAGGGGTGAATGTGAATCCATATAATTTCCAACATATAAATGGATAAATGATATGACCCATATCAACAAGGTGATCCATCCTTTTTTAACCTACTAAAATAGAATATAAAACGTAAACCTTCTTTGGAAATTGTAGTATCAGGATGGGTGACCTCATGGGATGTTTACCATGGTTTTTGTATTTGAGTGTAAATATTCACTCAGAGAACATATATTTGCCTATGGGAACATTCATTTTTCTAATAAGTTAGTTTGGTTGGTAATAACAAGTGTCTTGATGGGAAATAATCAATAAATTATTAATGGATACTCATGTGGTCAAATGAATTATTTCATGTATTAGATAGGATGGTTCATAATAATGATACTATAATTAAAATATATTCCTAGTAGAGAATAACATATAAAAAGAGCTCTTTTATTTTTCAATGGAAATACAAAAAATTTATAATTAAATGATATCATATTTATATAAGTGTAAAAGGATAGATAACCCCCACAAACGAGATTAAATAACAAATTATATGAAATGTACCATCTATCACACACTTTATCCATTCGTATGGTATGCTATTTATATTCTAATAATATTCCTATATTTTTTTATATAGTGTCATGATTTATTAATTGAAATTCCAATATATGTTATTAAATTAAGGTTATCCACTAAAAAATGATCATAAAAATCCCCAATAATTTATATTCAAACTATTTTCTCATTTGAAAATCATGGATTATAGTTTTTCAAGATTTTCTTTCAATAAATTTATATTCACTCAAAAAAAGTCATCACCAATATTACATGTTTGTATCATAATTCCAATATATAGACATTAATGAAATGTAGGGATAAACAATTGGGAATCTTTATGACCTATTGAAACCATATGGATCATTACCAAACTATATTTTAATCAAAATTATTACTGATGTTTGAGATACCCTTCCATATAAACCAAAAAAGGAATTATAAATTTATAACATTTTATTGTGTTTTATTTAGAAACTTCAAACCTATATGAAAGATATTTTATGGGGACACAACTTTCACCCTTCTTTTTCCTATAACATTAATTACATTAACTATCCAAAATCCTTTTTTACATAATTTCAAAAATTATATAGGATTCACATTAATGGATATCACTAATGCTTGATGCTCATGAACTACACTACACATATAGATAATCATTTTTGTAGTGAATTTTATGATTACTATATTGATATTTAAATGGGTAACAACATGCAATATTTACTTAACATTTATTAAAATTTAAACATTATTCTTTAATACTCTATAATTTCCTATTATTTCATTTTATATTGTTCATATAGAGTTTCATCATCAATAAATGTTGCATAGTTATTTCTCTATGAAAATAAATTATCATTATAAAAACATTTCTTTCTCTCAAATGATTGATCTTTGATGAGGTTACAACATTCTACTTTTCCATATAACAGATATGAATTTCCTAGCAAAGAAATGGCTGTCTTCAATTAGTTTTGAACCATCTTATGAGATCTAGTGAAAGATTCATCTATTATACATTATGTTAATGAAATATTGTATCAAAATATATAAACATTATTATAGTGTAGGATATACCAAGGGTGGAATTCTACCAACACATATAACCTATTTCAATGTATTTTAGAGGAGGAAGGAACCCTAACTCAGAATGCCAAAAAAATATTTTTATTGAGAATTAGATAGGTACAACAATGAACCATGATAACTACTTACCTCATGGAAATTATATATCGACACTCAGGTCCATCACATGTATCCCAAACTATTTATTGATTATAAAATTCTATCTAATTTCATAGAAAATGATATTTTTATTTTTCTTGAAGAATTCATCAGAATGGGAAATGAAAGGTAATTGTGTCAAATAAAAGGGCTACATAAAACTCTACCAATTAATCTAGGAAATGCTATAATTCTATAGATATTGGGGGAATAGAATTATGAATTGAGATGAAAGAACACCCATCCAACCCTACCATCCATAACACACTATAGTAGGCAACACAACCATATATAGGAATCATTTAGGTAAGAAAATCCATTAACCCTCTAGAGATATGATGAATGTTAAGCAAGGTATGGTATGGGGTAACCGCCATCATGACATGAATCCGACATCCCACCATTCACATTAACTAAATCTCAAAAATGTGAACCAACTAGTGAAAAAATATACACGATCAGTGTAATGAGGATCAATAAATAAAGGGATCTAACATATCCCCTAAAATGCAATTTTAATGAACCACACCCTTTTTCATATAAATCTATTTCAATAATATAAGAATTAATTTTTCATGTATTCAATGATTATTTCTACCTAAAAAATGATTGAATGATGATATGATATAGACTGAACCATTTTAATGTCGTTTTGGGGTTATTAGGAGGGTTGTATTCAACTTTAGTAATATCGATCATGTGATAACCTATGCATCAGATAAGGGTGATTAATCTTTTTAGGATGATACATGATAAAAAAATCATGATGTCAAATAATTACATAGTTATAAATGACCATCACATGGTGGTGATTCCTCTTATTTGTGACTCATTGCAAGAATATACATGAGAATTATGAAGGGGTTTATACTCTTTCTGAGATGATACATGATAGTTAAGTATTGGTGCTGACTAATTGTTGGTAGATATATGAGCTACATAAGGTGGTGGAGGAACTTCTATTGGATCATGTAAACTATATAATATATGATAATATTCATTAGCGACTATTTATATAGAAGGAAAATTGAGTATCAATGTATCAATAGTGTGGTGGATTTGGCTCAGAAACAAGACGCCTAAATATTGTTTAGTACATAATGATATTTATTTATTGTTTTCATGGTGGGATGGGTGTTCCAACATACCTTTATTTTTATCACTACATCTCCCTGCCCATATAACCAGGGCATTAAATGCTTGGAATGATTCAATTCTTCATAATGATGGATAATTTATTACAAATTGTGGGAAAATGGAGGCATGGTGGGATGTCGGTTACTTATGGGATGATTTAGGAAGAGTGTATTGGTGAGTAAAAAAGTATAATAAATGAATATTTTCTGTCCTATGGGGGATGTAATTAGTTTTATAAGTGACCATAGTGTGTAATAACACGTGGTTTGATGGCAAGGAATCCAAATATATTACCAGAGACCAATGTTGTTAGATGTCTTCATTCAGGTCCCAAGGATACCATTTCATGAAAATTATATTATAATTAATGATTGGAACTATTTGAGAATAAATACTATAAAGGGTTATTTTCATTTATGAATACATATACTATAAAAATAATCATTTAAATAATTCATGGGGAAAAATAATTATCCATTTGGAAATACAATTTTTTAAAAAATATTTAAATATCATTGAAATAATTTCTATTTAATATAAGCTCTGAAAACAAAAAGCAATATTCAGATAATATAATTCTCATGGTGGTGGTTAAATCCCTCAAAAAACATTAAGTTAATTTTTTTATTGGTCTAAAAAACTGACCCATAGAAAAATTATTATGGAGTATCCATTTAAATCCTTAACAAAAAAGGTAAATATTCATGTAGTATATTTTTAGGAAGCCATTTAATTTTGAAAAATTAAATTTTTGAATTAATTTCCAAAAACAAGGATTTTTAAGTTAAAATTCATTATATAAAAATTATATATGAATTATTAAATATGTAATGTAATTTTATTAATCATTAATTATTTTTTAAGAGATAAAATAGTGAATAACATTTTAAAAAATTTTCTAAAATATATTAGATTATACTAAATTTGGATCAAGATAATAATAGTAAATAATTTCCCAATGGAATTGTAAACATAATAATGTTTGAAAAGAGATAAAATTTTATCATAAAGGCTTTACCACATTGGTAACTATTGAAAAATATTATTCATATAGTGAATATTGTGTAGATTCTTAAATAAAACAAATTTTAAGATGTGATATGTATGAATATATTCCTGAGCTACTATGTATTACATATAAATAAATCATTATTCAAAACATATATCTTGTATAAAATTTTTTTATTGAGACAATGAAATACCTTTAAAAGAGTATAAAATTTGATTTTAAAATTAATCATTTAATTCATTTTTTGATCCTATATAAATATGAATAAAATAATTTTAAAAACATAATAAAAAATATATATATAAATTCCAACATAATCATGTCATAAAAAAGTCAATGGATACAATTTAAAAACAAATAAATATAATTTGTTCAAATAAAACACTTAATAGATAGAAAAATTCATGTTAAATTACCTTAGATGAAATTATAAATAATAGATCATCAAAAATCATAAATTATGAATAATTTTTTTTACATGTAAAATAAATATTTATATTCCTTATAAAAGAAACTTTTTATATAATATTAAAACACACCTCAATGAAGAAATTTTTTGAAAACAACTCTTTTCCTAAGTTTATAAATTCAATGTGTTTCCTTCAACTCATTAATAATATACTTATATCCATTATTTAATTTTTTATAAACCTTTTCCCCTTATTTATTTATCATTGATCCAATTTATTTATTTATCTCAATGTAGTGTTTTATTTTTTAATAGGTTAAGTCCATGTCAGATGTTTTGAGGACATTCAGATCATAGATGGAGAACGAATTCACTATTTGCACCATGAAAAAAGTGGTAATTATTAATATATATGAAAATTCATAATAATTAAATAAATACCCTTTTGACACCTTAATTTGAATTTTAAAACCAATGATTAAATCTGTTTATGAAAATATAATTCTTTAACAATCATGGGGACGGTATGTCGTATATATGCATGAGTAATATTTCAATTTTTTGATGCATATAAAATAAATTTTGAAATTATTATTTTAGTTTTATATAATAATTGTAAATTCATAAATATCATATTTTCTATATAAATAATATATACATATATACTTAAATTTTATCCATGTGATGTAGTGATGGCAAAAATGCATTACATCTTGAAAGTAGTAATATAGACATATATGCAAATGGTATTATTATTTTTCATTAGATGGAAAGGTATGGAAATAAATGATATAAATAAATATATAATATTAATAATATCATGAATAATATATATATATATATATATATATATATATTAAATCGTTTATTATATATAGCATTGAATTTTATTGATGGAAAAGTAAACATATCAGTTCATGATGGTGGTTGTCCACACTTATTCACAATTGATGTTTTGGTAATCCATTAGATATAAATATATATAATAAAAAGGTAGTGAAATAATTAAAATTAGATTTATGAAAAAATTAGATAATAATGTTATTTTATAAACATGGTTTAACATAAATTTATGAATGATGATGAATAAAAAAATTAAAAATTGTTGGGTCAGAGAATAACCTATTCTCTGATAGAACTCAACTGAATCTCATAGCTAGGACCCTAGGAATATTAATTTTTTATGATGAGAAAATATATATTGTGGATTGGGTAGTTTACATGAGATTTGGTGTACGCATGTCCATGTAAGATGTAACAATGTGATGTAAATAAGAGAAAGGAGGATGTCCTTTTATATGTTAGGGTGGTATCATTTAATTAAATACTAGAAATATTATAACATAATATGTGTATATATCATGTAAAATTATTCCAAAGTAAAATATTTATGAATATAAAGAGGACATGGAATTAATAAAGTAATCTAATAAAATAATTAAATATCGATATTTATTTTTATACATTATTTATTTGTTCAATACCGAATTTAACATATTTTAACCATAACCATTGTATGGATTTTATAATATAAAATGGATATAATTATAATATATTGTGAAAATTAAAATTGAAATGGGAAAGGGGTTAAGTTTTTGAGGAATTCTAATTCTAGTTTTTATGTTTAAATAGGGTTTATATTTTTATATAATTGAATAATATATTAATTACCATAATATATCATTAATATCATTTATAAGATTATACAATTATTTTGAAATTAAATAAAATATGTTATAAATAGATTTATTATACAAACCATTACCATATACCTAATCTTAAATATTTATATGAAAATTTATTTGGCATTGTAACTCACCCAAAAAATTACTTTTATAGTTTTGAAAATCATATTATGATTTTTCTACTTTTTTCACATTCACTGTTACAATATTGCATTTGAATTTAAGGTAATTATTTTATCACTAAATATGATAATTATTTTAAAACATAAAAATAAATTATATTATAAAATATATTTATAACCAAATATATTTTTTTTAAAATTTGAATAATTTTAATTGTATTAAAAGAAAAAATTGACATTCTTGACATTTTATTTTACATAAAATATTATAAATATAAAATAAATTATAAACCCCAAAAAATATTATTTTTAGAAAATTTTATTCCTATTAGAATAAATATAATCATAAACATTAATTAATTAATATTTTATAATTAATTTGAAGCCTTATCATATAAATTTTTTCATTAATAATCCCATTTTACCTTTATTGTGGAACAAAAAATATTATGATTACAATTAATAAGAAAAAAGTTAAATTCAACGTGTTGATTAATGTTAGAGAAAAATATTATAATTGAGGATACAATTTTTCCAAATTAAAAAAATATAATTTGAATAATATAAATTAAAATAAAACCCCATAAATGTGAGAAACAATTATTTTCTAGAAAAGGTCTTTTAATATATAAGAATGTTTTTTTAAAAAATCAGGTATGATATTAATTACAATAATATTTATAGTATTCTTAATTAGAAAAATAATGTTATTTTAAAAATAATCCACGAAATAATGGTATTTTTATATACTGTAATGTAAAAAAAAAATTTCCATAGTAATATTAATTTATATAATTTATTACAATACAATAATTTCATTAAAACTATAAAACATTTATCCTATGTCAATATGTGATGATATATTCATAAATTTTATCCTGTAAATGTTATAAAATTTACTATGGCTCTATAAATTAAATAAAATTTTAACTCATAAAATGTAATGGAATCCATCATTGAGGAAAACATATTTACTAAGCCTAATATGACTTTATTTTAAAATATAGTTCCTATTTCTTCTGAATTAATCAAAAAAATTGTATTCAGTTTGACCATTTTTTACAAAATGTCGGTTACCCTCTTCAAATTATTTAATTTAATATTTTTCTTTAAATGTTACATTTAAATATCAATATTTAATTGTATGTTTAAACTAATTGTTTCATTTTGTATATAATATATACCATAGATTGTATTTTGAATCATTATATATTAAAGTAACCCCCACTAGTATATTTTAACCCCATAATTATAATGTAAATACATTGAATGTCCATAATTTTTTTTAAAAGGGAATTTTATGAGTCTGTGAAATCTGACTGCGCATGATTCCGAGGCCCGGAATGCTTGGTATGATCCAACAAAGTTTTGTTAAGCTTATGTAAACAAGCATAAGCAGTTTTTCTGAAAATGTGGAATAACTCTTAAATGGTTACTCGGATAAGAAATCTGAGGGCACCATTGCGCTCAGGATGGCGGGTTTGCGTTTGGTGCTACTTACGATTAGTTGGCGCATGCCTCCTATGAGAAAACCCAAATATGGAATAATTATAAATAAAATAATTAAAAAATTTAATTTTTTTAAATGCTTATATCTCACAAACTGTAACTCTAATTAAAAATCAAATACCACTGTTGGACCCGTGAGTGTATGTTATCTTTATGAATATACAAACACTGCCCCGCGTGGGCCACCATAGATAGTTAGATTTTTTCCACAAATAAAATAATTTTGTGACAATTATTTTATTGTAAAATTTATAACATATAAACTGTATCTGAGATTGAAAATCCGAGTGTGCAATTGGGTTTTTTGGTGCGTGATTCACTTAGGCAGAGCCTAACCTCGATGGGCGTGGGTCGAGGTTGACTGATAATAATTTCCAAACTATTTTTCTCCTACGTTCAATAAAAGAGAGAGCGACATTTTGTAACTTTTGAACCTATTATCATAATTGAAATATTAGGGCACCATTGAACTCGCAGCACCTGAATTCAATTTATGATACTTTCACCTTGATGGGAGATGGTAATGGGTGAACGTTAGTTTTTGGGTTTTTTCATGAAAAAATAAAAATAAATATAAAAGTGTGTGACACTTTATTTTTATTTGCATCACCCATGTGGGTGTTGGGAGGTATGGTCCACTGGAACTAAACCTCCATGTGGTAGTAGGATGTGGGGACCACCAGACCATAACCACCCATGAGTGGTTAAGGTGGCAAGGACCACCCGAACCAAAACCCCCTTTGAGAGGTTATGTTTGTGGGGACCACCCAGGTCATAACCCCATGAAACTCGACCTTAATTTGAGGAAATTCATAACTCCCACAGTAAATGAGGGAGAGTCTCTTGACCTCATCCACCTTAATTATGCCAACACACATACCATTAATCATGCAAATACATAGCATCATTCCGCCAACACAAATTAATTGTCTTGCCCCTTTTAAAATTAAGTGACAGTGTCGTTGGAATTTAGTAATGTTCCAAATAAATGAACTGTTATAAATTCTAACAATCGTTAGCTACCTCTCTCCCTCTCCTTTATATATGGATCCTGGGAGTAGGATTTGGGACGACATCAGCAAGAGAAGAAGCAATGGTAATGTGACACGACACCCAACAATTGGAATATTACTCTCTCCAACAAATAATGTGTTCCCCTGAGGAAGAATGCTCTCCCGACGAAGAAATATCTCCTAAAGAAGAAGGAACTCGACATCGACCTTCTTCCGTGGGAATTACTCCAACGGAGGACATATTTGACTATGATGATCCGGTGCACAAACAGATGATCATGGAAAAAGCCGACGACACCAACGCCTGTCTTTTTTCAACGATATGTCTTCTCCCTCGTGTCTCCGTTGACGAACTACGAGCATGGAAGGGGTTTAATTTCATTTAAGTTCCATGTTATTCCATTCATTCTGAATGATGAATGATAATGTTTTACTTTTTCGGGCGCATTTTTGTGATTCATTTTTATGATCTGATTTCTATCACTCAAAACACAGAGGGTGCGAGCTAAATTAACATGGCCCAACTCCCTCCATCAATCTCTGTTGTGATGTTTTTCAACATGGCGACGATACGACAAGGCGACAGAGCTGACACGCAACGACAGAACTACCCATGGTCTCCGCAACCCACACTGCCCTCACGACACTCTGGCCGATCCACAGCGGCCCGCGCCTCCTGACACCTGACCGCTTTCCAGCCTCCTCTGGACCCTGGCTGACCCGTCCATGACCATGCAACCCAGCTCCCAGACATTGCCGGCCTCCCGTACACCACGGCCGAACTACGTTGGCCAGCGTCGCCTAGCTCCCTACTGCCACCAGATTCCCATGGGCCCCAAGTAAACCACTCTGGCTCGTGCCTCCCAGCCCGGCCTCCCGTGCCGAGCCACCCAAACCTTCCCCCACCTCCTGGGATGAGCCACCAGAACCGCACCCATCACAGCACACTAAGCCAAAACGGCTCGGCGCCATAGGGAAGATCCACCTATGCGACCCCCCTCTGGGTCGAACGGCCCTCGCGACCTACTGTGTAGGGCCTAGTGGGCTGGGCCGAACCAAATGGGTTAGCCTACCCAATGGGACACACGAGACCCAACAGGTCTGGCCGGGTCGACCCGGACCGGGTCGGCCCGGACTATGTCGGGACGGGTTGGACCAGACCCAGGCCTACTACCGACCATTTACATTCTTTTGGCCACATCATTGGCACCAGACGTCCGTTTGACGAACTGTCAGCAGTACCAGTAATCTTGGAGCTACATGGTCCCATTGAGTATAGCATACTGGAGAATGGGGTTGTAATGAATCGTAATTTCTATGGAATTTTTTTTTAAATTAATTGTATTTTTATGATTCCATGAAAGTTTACAGTGCTTGATTCCTAGGACCGATGTTCCATGAAAAATTGTCTGATATTTTGTTCTGGTACGTTAAGTAAACGTAGGAGCGGGATTTTGTAACTTTTGAACAGGTTCTTGGAATTGAAATCTGAGGGCACTGTTGAGCTCGCAGCATCAGCGATTACATACTGAGACCTTCACGATAGTTGTGTTCTGATGAGGATAGAAGTGAGATTTTGGTTTTTAAATAAGTTAAATAAAAATAAGTGTACTTTATTTTTATTATTGTGGTGGTTAAAACCTCTAAGGTGAGGTTAAGGGTGGGGTCCAACACAACATATCCTCCCCTGAGAGGATATAGTGGTGGGTCCCACATGCACATAACCTCCCTTGGGAGGATAATTAAGGTGGGGGCCACCTGATCATCTAACCCCTTTATCACCCCATTTATGTGGGATGAAACCCTTGAACTTCCCCCAATAATTAATTAAGCCACTACCCTCAATAATGAATGGGTTTTAATTTTATGTAAGAACAAATTTTCGAAGTGTGGTGCCAACAAATAATAGAACTCATTCCCATCTATTATTTTGGTTTGCATGAATCTTTATTTTCGTTGGGAGAATTATGGATAGGAGCATCTATTGGAGAACTCTCCAACGAAGAATGCAAAGAACGCCATCTTTGACTTCGTCATCTTCGAACAACTTCCAGCGCACGTAGTTGAATTGGGAGTGCGTGTCGAATGTGGTGAAAAATGAATCGACATCCTCCCTTTCTCCAGACATCGTCAACGAAAAACTATAAGGTTGGGGTTGTTTTATGTATGAGATTTATTCTCCATTCTTCATCGTTTGTTGAGCTCTCTATTCCCGATTGATACCACCATAAGGAGGAGGGCTCAGAATGCACAAACACAGGTCAACCCTCACCCTTTTTTGTACCATTTTTTGACAATAGAGGAGGAGAAATGGTGGCCATCGTCAGACTGATCACGAAGAAACCGGCGGTGCGAGGCTGCTCAGTCTCCTAAATAGTGTGGCACCGCCATGGTACGTAGAAGGAGAGTTGCGAACATACCGGGTTGCGGTAAAGGTGATGTAGTGTCGTCGCACCACATAGAGGATTAGGGGCCAGCGCAGGGCCGGGCTATGACAGAGTCGGCACGGCGCCGTCGCGCTAAGGTGGAAAAGCTGGGGCGGGCGGTCGGGCCGGCCGCTAATAGAACCGAACGGCTGGCCGCTTGGCCATCCAAGAGGAGCGGGACCCTTAGGGTCCTGGTTGACCTAGACCGGCGCCATCTGGGGCTTCTTAATATCCCCACCCGAATGATTAATCCATTTTGTTGTGATAGGGGGTGCATAGCTTCACCCCTTTCCGCGGTTTAAGAAGACCTCGCAAGACGCCGGGATACCGAGCCGGGCTGCCCTCAGGACAGGCCGCCATTGGGATAGGCTTCCATCAAGTCAGGCTGCCCTTAGGCCGGATCAACCCCTCGTGTCGGGCCGTCTTCGGGTCGGGCCGTCCTCTTGGGTCGGGCCGACCACTTGGGTCGGGCCACCACCTTGGATAGGGTCAGACCCATGGATCGTGTCGGACCCCAGTCCAGACCAGGGTTGGGCCAGGTTAGTCCGGCTAAGTCGGACCGGACCCAGACCCGCATTGACTTGTTCATACCATTTCGCGAATATCATGGGCTACGGGTGTCCGATCGACGAACCGTCTACGGCGACAGAAAGCATAGTGCAAGACAGTTCTTTTGGAATATCCCACTTGAGGATTGGAAATATATACAATACATTTAGGTTGGTTTGAACCTAAAAACCCCACCGGGCCCCTGGAACAGAAATGCCAATAACTCACAGACTGGGTAGCTGATTAACACGACATCTATTGCGTTGAGACCCCTATGACAAGGCGGACCTTTTAGATACATAAAATTGAGACATTGTGATAGTTTTAGTATCCACTAGTAGCTCGAGGAGCGGAGCCTCTCGGAGACGAGTGAGCAGAGTGCGGACATCTAGTAGCTGGCTGAGACTTGATGGCTGCTGAAATTTCAACTCGGAGGGTTTCGACTACCCCTGTGGGCAGTGCCTTTGTGTGATGTCATAGGCCCACAGTGAGGAGCGCCTCTATGTGATGCGACAGACCCATGGTACTTGACAGGAGAAGTACCTCAGCAGGCTACGAGGGGGAGCGCCACTGTGTGAGCGTTACAGACCCACAGTGGGGAGCGCATCTGTGTGATGTAGCAGACCCACGATACGTGACAGGAGGAGTACCACAATGATCCTGGAGGATGGGTAGTTCCTCTGTGTGACGCGGAAGGCCCACTGTACTCGATACGGGAGGAGTACACCATCAGCTCAGGTTCCGACTGAGTGACTGGGGTTGTTACTTGATACTACCCCCATTGAATAAAATCCGGGTTTGAGCTGAGCTCGTGACACTCGAGTTTACCTCATGTTTGAGATGGGTCACTAGATAACTTAGGTATATGTATGGAAATTTACCTAAGTAAGGGTTGTCCATTTCTTCTTTACATTGTGGTTATCCTTGTTATATATTGTGAGACCTTGAGGGTCTCGGGGACCCTTCTGAGTATAGTTATATTGACTTCTGCACATCTTGTGCCCGCACCTCAGTGTGTTGGATGCTAACAATAGATAGCGCTGACAAAGCTCGAGAGCACCAGGACTGGACGGTATAAGGAGGTGGACCTTTCGATGAGTCGGTACTTAGAGGAGTTTGATGGATGTGGAGTGCTGAAATGTCCATCTGTACCTACATAGCAGGTAGGAACCCTGGAGGATGATCCAGGAGCTACTCTATACCTTTCATCTATTTGTCGCTTTTTCGGTTGCACTTGCTTCCAGTTGTACCAGTACTTTACTATTGTGATTGTCTTTTCGGCCCCTTTTAATTTCCACTACTTCTTCTGTATATATTATTTCATAGTGTTTTTCTTCTAGTTGAGTGCTTTGATTGTGTGTGTTTAGTTTTTATTAAGGCAATTCCTTCCCAGCATAAGGATTTACGCCTTTGGTGCTAGTCACCAACCCCTTGCCTATGAATGGCAGGAATGGGGTAGTCACGACACGGGTCCCGAGGACGGGTCGTGACAAATTGGTATTAGAGGTAGGATCAACCACATAACATAATACTCTGATCATTATTTTCTATGAAGCAATACTGTTAAGGATAATAAGTGTGCTTTTCAGTTATGGGAGTCTAGTGTTGGTGCGGGTGGCCGACCTATCCATACACCAGGACCCAAACTTCTGATTTCTGACTAAGTGCATGAAAACCCAGATTGTGTGCGTGTCTTTAAAAGTTTTATTAATTATGATCAACCAGGTCAACACACCAGGTATAATATTTTGACCATGTCGCATCTGTTTCGTTCAGGATGCCTCCCCATGGATGACCAGTTGGAGCCCTGAGAGTCATATGCTCTAACAACCAACCAAGCAATGAGGATTTGGTGAAGGGCCATTTACCAGCGGAGGCACTAGCGGTACCACTTCCCATTGGGCCACAGATTCCACCATCTCCAACAGCAGATGATGCACGCCGCTTGAGCATGTTTCATGAGTTTTAGTTCCTTAGGCCACCTTGGTTCGGCAGAGAGATGGACCCACTGTCGGCTGATGATTGGATAGACGCTGTGGTGAGAGTATTCAGGCTATAAGGGACACCAGCAGACCTCATGGTGATTCCTTTTATGAGTCTCTTTCAGGTACCAATAGGTAGATGGTAGAGCCTGATGCTTTAGGTCAATGATGAGGTGACATTACTCTGGACCAACATCGAGAGCCTGTTTTGAGAGGAGATTGTACCAGCCGTCCTTCGATCGTTGCAGATACAAAAGATACTTTATCTGTAGCGGGACATCATGACAGTAGCACTGTACTCAGTGAGGTTCACCGACCTCTCTTGCTACTCCACAGATATTGTGCGGTACCCATTTTTCATGGCCCAGAACTTCGAACAGGGGCTCAAGCGAGAGATCAGGGCATCGATGATCACCCTCAACATTTTGATGCAGGAAGGAGTGTTAGAGAGATCCCTCATAATAGAGAGTTTCCATGCTGAGCAGTCACGAACAGCAAGACCCAGAACTAGTCAACTTGCATCAGATTATTCTACAGCTGGCAGTAGACAGATGAAGAAGAGGACCTAGAAGACCATACCCATAGATGGACGACTGTATGACTTAGGATCAGTTGTTCGGGGTACTCGGGGCAGTGACATATATTTCAGTTGCAGACAGTGCTACTTATGTGGTGGGTAGGTTCACATGGCTCATGAATGTTCGACCTGCCGTTCATATGATCAGCATACAATTGAGGGACATCCCAGGAAGCGGTAGATGTTCGATCGAATAGGTATGCAGGGCGCATGTAGACGTGCAAGAGGAGCTTGTCAGGCAGCTGGGGGTGGACAACATTATGACGTTCTACCGTCACCACCACTAGGAGGTCCACCCCGACTTCAGGGAGCAGGTGGATAGGGGAGAGCTCATCTTCAGGCAGGTGAGACATACGACCATGGTGCTCCAGAGATGATTCGAGGTACGATATATGTCTACTCCAACATCGCTACAATTCTTATAGACACAGGTGTCATTCATTATTTCATAGCCACTACCCTTGTTCAGAGTTCAGAAATTCCGATAGAGCCGTTGGCTCAATCCATATGACTAGAGACTCCTACGGGAGAAGACTCGACGATTACACCCTGGTGCCAGAATTGTGAGATTGCTCTATGAGGTGAGAGATTCGGTTGGGATCTCCTCATAGCGGTGTTGATGCCTTACGACATCATCTTGGGTATGGACTGGTTATATATAGTTTGTTCTCATATTGATTGTATTAGGCACAAATTTGTGGTGTGTCTACATAGATGGGACAAGGTTTAACTTCACATGTGAGAAGGGAACCATTGTAGCACAAGACAATCTTACTCGGAGAAGGGTGCAGTCGATCACTCACCAGTTGGACTGCCTTACCCTCGGAAGAGTTGATGTGGAGAGCTTGACATATCCTCTAGTGGTGGACCAGTAATTGGATTTTTTCCCTGACAATGTTCCAGGATGACATCCTCATAGAGAGGTGGAATTCTAAATTGACCTATACCATGGGACGTCACTGATATCAACTCCAGCATATTATATGGCACTTAATGAGCTACA
Organism: Viscum album; assembly: GCA_963277665.1. NCBI lineage: Eukaryota > Viridiplantae > Streptophyta > Magnoliopsida > Santalales > Viscaceae > Viscum > Viscum album. The sequence continues at coordinate 1,184,542,005 of OY728159.1, forward strand.
TGAGATGTAGGTACAACTAGAGGACATGCAGGGAATGGGATTCAACTTTCCCAGTGTTTCTCCATAGGCTGCCCCGATTCTATTCGCTAAGAAGGAGGATGGGAGATTGCGGCATTGTGTTGAAAACCGTCACATGAACTAGGTGACCATGAAGAACATGTAACAACTCCTAAGGATTGACGACCTCTTGGATCAGATTAAGGGAGCATGATGGTTCTTGAAGATAGTCCTCAGATCAGGCTATCACCAGCTCAGAGTTCGAGATGAGGATGTGAAGAATAAGGCCCTGAGGTGTCGGTATGACCACTACGAGTTCTTGGATATTCCCTTAGGCGTAACCAATGCTTTAGAGGTGTTCATGTGTCTCGTGAACAGAATATTTCATCCATAACATGATTGATTTGTCGTAGTCATCTTCTATGACATTCTGATCAAATCTTCCACTGAGGAGGAGAATGCCTACTATATGCAGGTGGTACTGAATACACTCCAATAGCACCAGCTTTATGGTAAGATCATGAAGGGACAGTTTTGGATTTGAGAGGTTCACTTCTTGGGACATGTCATCTAGGAAAATAGAGTTGCAGTAGATGCAACGAAAATTGTGTTGGTACTTGCATGAGATCCATCCAGGAGTGTGATAGAGGTACGATGCTTCATGGGCTTGGCTGGGTACTACTAGAGATTCGTTCCAGACATCTCTAGAGTTACAGCACCACTATCAGCCATGATGAAGAAGGGGAAACCATTAGTGCGGTCCGAGATATTCCAACAAATCATTCAAGAGCTGAGGGAGAGGCTGACTAGTCCCCCCATATTGAGGCTTCCAGAGGAGGGCATAGGGTACATAGTTTACAACAATGCATCAAGTACCAGACATGGGTGTGTCATGATGCATGAGAAAGCAATGATCACATATGGTTCTTTTCATCTGAGACAACATTAGCATCACTAAGCTACCTATGAACTGAAGTTAGCAACAGTGGTATTTGCCTTGATGACGTGGGAACACTATCTGATGGGTGAACATTTTTCCATGTACTCTGATCATAGGAGTCTCAGATATATCTTCTCTTAGAAGGAACTGAACCTAAGGAAACCGTGATTTCTTGAGTTCTTCCAGGACTATGACATCGAGATAGTATATACTCTTGTGAAGGGGAATGTTGTTGCAGATTCTCTTAGTATGAGATCTAGTATATAGCTGCTAGGAGAGGAAAAAGAGAAGCTGGAAACCTTACAGATATCCTTTAGGGATAGAGATGGAGCAACTTTTCATTAGTCTCCCAGAGTAACTCCTCCACTTCATCAGTGAGTCAGGGTGGCACAACATGGAGACACTGACTGTGATATGTGACGTGCTCAGATATCTATAGGGCATGCACCTGATGGATTTTCTAAAGTTAGGGATCATGAAATCCTATTTAGAGGTTGTAATTGGGTACCAGTTACACTTCACGAGAAAGTGATGAGGGAGTTCTACACATCCCCTCTAGCAGTACATCCAGGAGTGGTGAAGATGTACCAGTACCCCTGACGACAACATTGGTGGCCAGGTATGAAGAAGGCAGTAGCAGAGTATGTCTCATGATGCCTCACTTTTTAGAAAGTGACAGTGGAGATCTATATACTAGCGGGATTGGTTCATCCCTTAGAGGTCCCTGAGTGGAAGTGGGTTGGGATATCCATGAACATCTTGACGGGTTTCCCATGTACATCTAGGAGTCACCATTCGTTATGGATGATCATTGACTGACTCACCATGTCAGCCCGCTTCATACCAATTAGAGAGAAGGGTTTAGAAGAGAGTGTGGGATGCCTCTATGTGCAGGATATTGTATGTATACATGGATTACCTTCTTCTATTGTCTCCGACCGTGATTCATAGTTTACATCCTAACTTCCGGAGGGGTTGTAGGAGGCTTTCAAAATAATGCTTCGCTTGTGAACCGCCTTCCATCCACAAAAGGATGGTCAGACTGAGCGGACCATCTAGACCCTTGAGGACATGCTCCGCCCATTTGTCCTTGACTTTGGTCACATATGGGGGGACCACATACATTTGGGGGAGTTTACCAACAACAACAACTATCACTCCACAATCAGTATGGCACCTTTTGATGCCTTTTATAGTCAACCTTGCATATCTCTACTATGTTGGACAGACCCAGGGGAGTTAGCACTAGTGGGACCATAGATGGTATATGCTACCATGGAGAAGGTTCATATCATCCAAGAGCAGATGAAGACTGTAAAGAGCAGGAAGAAGTTGTAACCCCCTGACCCCAGCTACCCAGAGTCGGTGCATTACTTCGTAACATTGGCATGATCACAAAAGATCAAGTCTCGAAATACCGATTAGTTTAGTAGCCTTGGAAACACTAGATACATTCGTAAACGTTACATTACATCATAAAGTGAAAAACTACAATAACAAAGTCTCCATAGTCCACCCTCATATCCTCTTCTCACAATCCCTGCAGGTCATTCAAAAAATACTTCTTCACATCCTGTAAAATATTAAAACATTGAAAGGGGTGAGCTCAGATGCTCAGTAAGGATAACAATATTGCGGAATCTTTTATAAGAAAACACAAGCATTTAAGGAAATGTATAAATAAAACAAAAGCCTAATTGAACGTGAACTTCAGCATAATATGGCAAAAGTAAAATAAAATAATGCCATTACTTACTCACATGGATATTCTACTAGACGAATAATCACAAGCAATAACAATAACCACTTTCATAATGAGGGAATGTATAATGCCGGACATTCTAAAACATTTTGTCAAGGCCTCAGCCAAGATGTCTAAAATGATTAAGGCCTCGGCCAAAACCATAAATCAAATTGGGAAAGGGCCTCGGCCAATTCCACGTCTAGTTGTCTCATGAGACCTACCGATGCATCGAGGATCTATAGCGGGCTCCACCCATCACTTATTAAGTCCAATACATTCCTCACATGAATAGGTTTAAACATATCATAAACCATAACATAATCATATCACATAAAACATTCATAAAGGAAACATAACATTTCCACATTTCAATCACAAGATATCAATACAACACATTGATATAATAAAAACGCTTTCAAAACCATTTTCAATACCAAAAGAAAAGAATGTTAAAACTTTGTATTTATTTTTCATTAAAAAATTGATGGCTTGTAGAGGAAGCCGAAACTCAAATAATGGTCACGGCAGCAGAGAAGTCGTTGTCGCCGCATAAGTACGGAAAGAAAAACATTCCCTCTTGTTGTTTAGCAAAACGCTTCGTATAAAAAAGATTCCTCTTGAATAAACGTAAAAGTCAAAGGGGTTTATACACCATATAAAAGAAAGTTGTTTATAAAACCAAATATACCGTAATGAAAGGAGATTGAGACGAAGTCCTTAAAAAGATCATTTTTAAAATAAAATAGATCTATTATGTGTATTCACTATAGGTAAACATAAATAAAGTAAAAATACAAAATAGGACATAATAACATCATGACATAATTTGAAAGTAGGAGATTAACCCAAAGAATGGAAGTTGGGTTAAGAAGTTCCCTTACCTTGTGTCTGACTTGACTCAACCGTTATTTAACCTCCTGAATAATAAACTAGAGTTAATATATACCTTATTAAGAACCATTTTCAATTTCATTATCCTTTTTATATCACTTATTACAATGATATGAACATTATGTAATTATTTAAGTTAATAACGGTCGTTTTGTCGATCTTTGGTACTTGAGTCAACAATAAACTTCTTATAATTACAAGTTGTTTATGTGGTAGAATATCCATTATCTCCAGAATTATATTCATGATTTAGAGGTCATATATGTCATATATATCCAGTATATACATTCATTTATAATATTATGTAACATTTAGAGGTATGAAATGAAATGCACCGTTCATGGAGACGGTAAGCCGTACGTACGGATGAACGCTACTTTCATTTCTATTTCATATTTAATGGAATGAAATCATAATTATATAAAGGTATAATATAGTTCCAGTATAATATCATATATAATATCATTTACTCCATCCTTTATACATCCCACATATGGCATTAACGATTCACATCACTTTGAGGGGGCGTTAGTCCGCACTTCCTAAAATGAAATTATCGCGTTTTACCCATAATGGAAATCATAAAGTATGCCATAAACGAGAAATACAGAAGAATAAGTAAAACATAAACATATTATATATCATATATAAAAATAGTGACATCTTAATGGCTACCTTTGAAGGTGTTAAATGAGTGTTGAACAATCATCGTTTCGTGAGGCAGAAATTCGCCATCCATAGAAACCGTATGTTCATTAACCATTAGATGTAGGTGTGTGTAAGTGTAACTCGAATCATTCTTATAAAAACATACTAGTATATTGAGGATACTGGTGTTTTTACAATAGAAATGAATAAAAAGAGTTTAGGGGGTTGGAGAAGAAAAATAAACCAAAACAACATTAAAGAAGACATTACCTCAAAATCGGGTAATTCTTTTTGATTTGAGCCAAAGGCTTCCTTGGGAAGAGTTCTGCAGAAAGTGAGTCTTCTAGGAGTAAGAGAGGGATGTTGGGAGAGTATTTGGGCAGAGGTTGGCCGATCCAAATGGCTTGAAGGTGTGAATAAGGTGGGAGAGGTGGGGGCCTTTTATAAGTGGAGAGGAGGGGCCCTTTTGGAAAGATTGAAATGTTACATTATTACACAATTCTTTTCGGATTATGAAGGTCCCAAACTTATATAATTCGAGAATAAGGTGATAAGGGTTCGAAATCTCCTCATCCAATTGGCTTTGGACAAGTGTAAGCCTTTGATATTGCATTATCTTCCCATTTTATTTAAATCGTTAAATAATGAGGTCATCGCTGCATCATCATTATGTCATAAATAATTTAATTTATTTAATTTCTAAAAATTATAAAAAAAAAATTTTTTATGTAGGAAATATTTTTAGCTTTCTAATTAATATTTATAATCAAAATTTGGAGTTGTGTAACCCCAATTAAAAACTGTTTTAGTAAAACAACTCATGTTTGTGTCAATTTAATTTTAACATTAAATAAATATATATTAATGTCATTTTCCAACTAATGTTGCTCCATGGGGTCCCCAAGTTGACCCATGGGTTTTCTTGGTCGGCCATGACTCATACAATAGGAGTATGACAAGTTTCATTCTCATCTCATATTATTATAACATTATTTGTACCTTAAACTTCACTAATTACCTCTAATCGCGATTAAGAACTTAAAAGTTACTATTCACCAAAAAAATTATTTTAATCTCATTGAACCACATTTTACTTCTTAATGACAACCATGTATGTCGTATTTTTTAAAATCAAATCACAGAAGTGGTAATATTTCATTTAAACGAAAAATCAGTTATCTAACTACCGCTTAGTGGTTTCACTATTCATCAAAAATTGAAGTTTTTCAGAACAATGCCAAAATTTCACCCTAAGCTATAATTGATATTCCGAATTCAAAAATGATGTCTATTTTACAAAATTTCAATCATATAAGTTGCATTAATTAATTTTATAAATAATTCCCGCTGTCACAACAAATAGCGTGTTTTTAAGAAACAATTTATATCAAAAGATTGACCATTGTTTATGTCCAATTTTAATGTTAAATTAATTCTAATGACCACCATTGGATAAAATTGTAAAAATATATTCTAATTATACTTTAAAAACACTAAATTGTATAATTTATCACTATAAATTATTTTTATTAAAAAAGTTGTTTTTCAGTATTTTTCACAATTCATAAAAAATTAGTTCTCAGAAAAATTCCAAAAATTCAACATAGGGTAATTTCGATATTACGAATACAAAAATGAAGTCCATTTTGAAATATAAAATTTCTATAATTTTAAAAGGTGGTTATTACTATTCATAACGGCTACTTTGATTAGTCGCGGTGTTTTAGAACTCGAAGTTGCGTACAATGCAAGCTATTGCATTATTGAAAGAGAGGCGTATCATGGATGCTCGGGGTATTACATTCTCCTCTCCTTAAATAAATTGCGTCCTCGCAATTTGAAATTTTTCTTGGAAAATAAAAGGTTGAAAATAGAAAATACCTTTGAGGAAAACCCACATCGGAAATAAGATTAATAAAATTTAGCCTTAATAAGAGGGAAAGGGAAATGAAAAAGTCACCACCCAATTATGATCTCGATTAGGAGAACATTGGTGGCAATTAGAGACATATAATTGGAGGAAAAACGTAAATATTTGTAGGGAGCGATTGGGGTCATCAATCACAATCAACTATCAAATTGAGGGCCTCAAAGCCTTCAATCTATGTTGATTTAAAATATCATCAGTTCAACAAGACATAAGGTATTAGGATAACACATTTTTTTGTTTTAATATCCCTTTACTAAAGTTTAAGAATTAATTTATTCATTGAATAAGATATAGGTATATATATATATTTATGCTTGACAATTAGAGTTTCAACCTTCAACTCATCTTTCACTCAAAAAGATAATAGAACTCAAAAATATTATACTTATCCTAATTGTATAAGGTTACAAATGTTAACACATACCATTTAGATTAGTAAAATTATTTTGTAATAACCAGGGACTTCCTGTAGGCTAGTGGTAGGAAATAAAGGCCTGTCGCACTATGACTGTGGGTTCGATTCCTGCAGCTTTGTCCGACACGACGGGTTATGCCCTACCCTGCAGGTTGTCCTTTTTCCTAAAACTATAGTATTATAATATTCCAAAAATAATCTTCAGAAATGCTTTAACCTTAAACAATACTATCCATGGTTCAACTTAATCCATTCCAACCTTAATAGTTATCCAAAATAACTCCATCCATACTTTCTCTAAAGGGTCGTTAAATTCCAAAATCAATTGTAACCTCAGATTCCCCAAACAAAGTAAAGTTTCTCTTATTGTCACATACTAAAAATATGATTACCTTCATAATATTAAATACTTAATGAAAACAACATGTACTGCAATACAATCCTTATATATCACATTATTCTTATAACCATAATCTAGTTCCTGAGTCCAAAAACACAAATACAATAATTATTCCGCTTCAATTGTAGTCACAACATAAGATTGGCCTTGATCCCTTGGCCTTTTCTGAGGTAAGTTTCCATGAAGCTTAGGACATTCAATTGCATAATGACCCATTTCTCTACAATTGTAGCATTCAACTTTGACAACCTCTTTCTTTCCCTTGCAATCACGAGCCTGGTGACCCTTTTCTCCACATTTATAACAAACTCCCATTCCTTTTAGGCACCTACCAGGGTGATTCTTCCCACAATTATCACATAATGGAAAATCCTTCTTTCCCCTTTTCCCTTTATCAGTCTCTTGTTCCACCGTTCTCTTCTTCTCTTGCTTTACTTTGTTGTCATAAGACATAGAGAATTCCTTTTCTGTCTTGATATCACACGAAACAATATCTTCGTATGATGAGAAGGATTGTGATACTAAATCTCGACAGAGAAATGGTTTTAACCCATCAAAGAAATGATCAATCTTACTTCTTAGGTTACGTATATAATCGGAAGCATGCCTCGCTAACCTTGTAAAGTTAGCCTCATACTTTGCGACATTCTCATCCTCCTTCGGCCTCAGACTCAAAAATTGCCTTTCCATATCTGCTCGATAGTCACGAGGAAAGTATTTTTCTATGAAAAGCTCTTTAAACTCCCTCCATTCCATATTTTATACGTCATCATCTTCCTTTGTGTTTTGAATCAGCGACCACCACTGATCGGAATCTCCAGTGAGGCGGTAAACTGCCATGACAACCTTCTCCCTTTCACTACTCCCCAAGGCATGAAATATTTTCTCGAAGGAATTTATCCATTGCTCAGCTACTATAGGATTTGAACTCCCATTGAAGGTTGGTGGTTGTTGCCTCACGAATCGATCTAACATTGATCCTCCACGCTGTGGATCAGGGTGCTCCATACGGGTAAGGTTATTATTCATAACCTGAGTAAGTTGTCCCAGTATAGTGATTAGCTGATCGGCACCAGTTGCATCACCATCCCCACTATAATTATCTTGAGCAGGAGGGCAATCCCTACATGGAGTGCGTGCATTGATATGGTTTCCATTTATTCCACTAGGCACCATTTCTAAACAATTGCGTAAACTAGATCAGTTTATGAATCAAAATACATAATCCCATACTTATAAAACACTTAACATAAATTGAACTATTTATGGATATAATCCATAATCATAAAAATGTTTTATTTGAGGAAGTATATACGCCATAAACACTTCATAATGATTTGTAAAGAAAATGAGAGTTATCCTAAGCATATCCCCCGGGAGTGTCGTAACCAGAGTGCAGCAAGGCCCGTTTTCGTGCACCAGTTCCCGATCGAGTCTAGCTCAAAGCGGTGTTTTCGGGTTTTACCCCTAGGTACATCTGTGCCAGAGCCGCCTCTACCTGCTCATATCCAGACATGGATGTATTTCTCAGAAAACTCATAACATCTCTATAATACCAAAATTCTAGGAAGTTCTTCTATAATAATCCTTAAAGTCTATCTTCGGGCTATGTGCTTTAATCAGCGTTTATCTAAATCTAGCTTCCATGTTTAGTACTAAACTGCCTCTGATACCAACTGTAACCCCCCGACCCCAGCTACCCAGAGTCGGTGCATTACTTCATAACATTGGCATGATCACAAAAGATCAAGTCTCGAAAGACCGATTAGTTTAGTAGCCTTGGAAACACTAGATACATTCGTAAACGTTACATTACATCATAAAGTGAAAAACTACAATAACAAAGTCTCCATAGTCCACCCTCATTTCCTCTTCTCACAATCCCTGCAAGTCATTCAAAAAATACTTCTTCACATCCTGGAAAATATTAAAACATTGAAAGGGGTGAGCTCAGATGCTCAGTAAGGATAACAATATTGCGGAAGCTTTTATAAGAAAACACAAGCATTTAAGGCAATGTATAACTAAAAAAAGCCTTATTAAACTTTAACTTCAGCATAATATGGAAAAAGTAAAATAAAATAATGCCATTACTTACTCACATGTATATTCTACTAGACGAATAATCACATGCAATAACAATAACCACTTTCATAATGAGGAAATGTATAATGCCGGACATTCTGAAACATTTTGTCAAGGCCTAGGCCAAGACGTCTAAAATGATTAAGGCCTCGGCCAAAACCATAAATCAAATTGGGAAAGGGCCTTGGCCAATTCCACGTCTAGTTGTCTCATGAGACCTACCGATGCATCGAGGAGCTATAGCGGGCTCCACCCGTCACTTATTAAGTCCAATACATTCCTCATATGAATAGGTTTAAACATATCATAAACCATAACATAATCATATCACATAAAACATGCATAAAGGAAACATAACATTTCCACATTTCAATCACAAGATATCAATACAACACATTGATATAATAAAAACACTTTCAAAACCATTTTCAATACCAAAATAAAAGAAAGTTAAAACTTTTTATTTATTTTTCATTAAAAAAAATGATGGCTTGTAGAGGAAGCCGAAACTCAAATAATGGTCACGGCGGCGGAGAAGTCGTTGTCGCCGCATAAGTACGGAAAGAAAAAAATTCCCTCTTGTTGTTTAGCAAAACGATTCGTATAAAAAAGATTCATCTTTAATATACATAAAAGTCAAAGGGGTTTATACACCGTATAAAAGAAAGTTGTGTATAAAACCAAATATACCTTAATGAAAGGAGATTGAGACGAAGTCCTTAAAAGATAATTTTTAAAATAAAATAGATCTATTATGTTTATTAACTATAGGTACACATAAATAAAGTAAAAATACAAAATAGGACATAATAACATCATGACATAATTTGAAAGTAGGAGATTAACCCAAAGAATGGAAGTTGGGTTAAGAAGTTCCCCTTACCTTGTGTCTAACTTGACTCAACCGTTCTTTAACCTCCTGAATAATAAACTAGAGTTAATATCTACCTTATTAAGAACCATTTTTAATTTCATTATCCTTTTTATATCACTTATTACAATGATATGAACATTATGTAATTATTTAATTTAATAACGGTCATTTTGTCGATTTTTGGTACTTGAGTCAACAATAAACTTCTTATAATTACAAGTTGTTTATGTGGTAGAATATCCATTATCTCCAGAATTATATTCATGATTTAGATGTCATATATGTTCATATATATCCAGTATATACATTCATTTATAATATTATGTAACATTTAGAGGTATGAAATGAAATGCACCGTTCATGGAGACGGTAAGCCGTACGTAAGCATGAACGCTACTTTCATTTCTATTTCATATTTAATGGAATGAAATCATAATTATATAAAGTTATAATATAGTTCCAGTATAATATCATATATAATATCATTTACTCCATCCTTTATACATCCCACATATGGCATTAACGATTCACATCACTTTGAGGGGGCGTTAGTCCGCACTTCCTAAAATGAAATTATCGCGTTTTACCCATAATGGAAATAATAAAGTATGCCATAAACGAGAAATACAGAAGCATAAGTAAAACATAAACATATTATATATAATATATAAAAATAGTGACATCTTAATGGCCACCTTTGAAGGTGTTATATGAGTGTTGAACAATCATCGTTTCGTGAGGCAGAAATTCGCCATCCACAGAAACCGTATGTTCATTAACCATTAGATGTAGGTGTGTTTAAATGTATCTCGAATCCTTCTTATAACAACATACTAGTATATTGAGTATACTGGAGTTGTTACAAAAGAAATGAATAAAAAGAGTTTAGGGGGTTGGAGAAGAAAAATAAACCAAAACAACATTAGAGAAGACATTACCTCAAAATCGGGTAACTCTTTTTGATTTGAGCCAAAGGCTTCCTTGGGAAGAGTTCTGCCCAAATTGAGGCTTCTATGAGTAATAGAGGGATGTTGGGAGAGTATTTGGGCAGAGGTTGGCCGAGACAAATGGCTTGAAGGTGTGAATAAGGTGGGAGAGGTGGGGGCCTTTTATAAGTGGAGAGGAGGGGCTCTTTTGGAAAGATTGAAATGTTACATTATTACACAATTCTTTTCGGATTATAAAGGTCTCACACATATATAATTAGAGGCTAAGGTGATAAGGGTTCTAAATATCCTCATCCAATTGGCTTTGGACAAGTGTAAGCCTTGGATTTTGCATTATCTTCCCATTTTATTTAAATCGTTAAATAATGAGGTCATCGCCGCATCATCATTATGTCATAAATAATTTAATTTATTTAATGTCTAAAAATTATGAAAAAAATATTTCGATGTAGGAAATCCTTTTAGATTTCTAATGAATATTTATAATCAAAATTTGGAGTTGTGTAACCCCACTTAAAAACTGTTTTAGTAAAACAACTCATGTTTGTGTCAATTTAATTTTAACATTAAATAAATATATATTAATGTCATTTTCCAACTAAAGTGGATCCATGGGGTCTCCAAGTTGACCCATGGGTTGTCTTGGTCGGCCATGACTCATCCAATAGGATTAGGACAAGTGTCATGCTCATCTCATATTATTATAACATTATTTGTACCTTAAACTATACTAATTACCTCTAATCGCGATTAAGAACTTAAAAGTTACTATTCACCAAAAAATTATTTTAATCTCATTGAACCACATTTTACTTCTTAATGACAACCATGTATGTCAGATTTTTGAAAATCAAATCACAGAAGTGGTAATATTTCATTTAAACGAAAAATCAGTTATTTAACTACCACTTAGTGGTTTCACTAATCATCAAAAATTGAAGTTTTTCAGAACAATGCCAAAATTTCACCCTAAGCTATAATTGATATTCCGAATTCAAAAATGATGTCTATTTTACAAAATTCCAATCATATAAGTTGAATTAATTAATTTTATAATTAATTCCCGCTGTCACAACAAATAGCGTGTTTTTACGAAACAATTTATATCAAAAGATTGACAATTGTTTATGTCCAATTTTAATGTTAAATTAATTCTGATGACCACCATTGGATAAAATAGTAAAAATATATTCTAATTATACTTTAAAACCACTAAATAGTATAATTTATCACTATAAATTATTTTGATTAAAAAAGTTGTTTTTAAGTATTTTTCACAATTCATAAAAAATTAGAAGTTCTCAGAAAAATACCAAAAATTCAACATAGGCTAATTTCGATATTACGAATACAAAAATGAAGTCCATTTTGAAATATAAAATTTCTATAATTTTAAAAAGTGGTTATTACTATTCATAATGGCTACTTTGATAAGTCGCGGTGTTTTAGAACTCGATGTTGCGTACAATGCAAGCTATTGCATTATTGAAAGAGAGGCGTATCGTGGAAGCTCGGGGTGTTACATTCTCCCCTCCTTCAATAAATTGCGTCCTCGCAATTTAAAATTTTTCTTGGAAAATAAATGGTTGAAAATAGAAAATACCTTTGAGGAAAACGCACATCGGAAATAAGATTAATAAAATTTAGCCTTAATAAGAGGGAAAGGGAAATGAAAAAGTCACCACCCAATTATGATCTCGATTAGGAGAACATTGGTGGAAATTAGAGACATATAATTGGAGGAAAAACGTAAATATTTGTAGGGAGCGATTGGGGTCATCAATCTCAATCAACTGTCAAATTGAGGGCCTCAAAGCCTTCAATCTATGTTGATTTAAAATATCATCAGTTCAACAAGACATAAGGTATTAGAATAACACATTTTTTTGTTTTAATATCCCTTTACTAAAGTTTAAGAATTAATTTATTCATTGAATAAGAGATAGGTATATATCTATTTATGCTTGAAAATTAGAGTTTCAACCTTCAACTCATCTTTCACTCAAAAAGATAATAGAACTCAAAAATATTATACTTATCCTAATTGTATAAGGTTCCAAATGTTAACATATCCCATTTAGATTAGTAAAATTATTTTGTAATAACCAGGGACTTCCTGTAGGCTAGTGGTAGGAAATAAAGGCATGTCGCACTATGATTGTGGGTTCGATTCCTGCAGCTTTGTCCGACACGACGGGTTATGCCCCACCCTGCAGGTTGTCCTTTTTCCTAAAACTATAGTATTATAATATTCCAAAAATAATCTTCAGAAATGCTTTAACCTTAAACAATACTATCCATGGTTCAACTTAATCCATTCCAACCTTAATAGTTATCCAAAATACCTCCGTCCAGACTTTCTCTAAAGGGTCGTTAAATTCCAAAATCAATTGTAACCTCAGATTCCCCAAACAAAGTAAAGTTTCTATTATTGTCACATACTAAAAATATGATTACCTTCATCATATTAAATCCTTAATGAAAACAACATGTACTGCAATACAATCCTTATATATCACATTATTCTTATAACCATAATCTAGTTCCTGAGTCCAAAAACAAAAATACAATAATTATTCCGCTTCAATTGTAGTCACAGCATAAGATTGGCCTTGATCCCTTGGCCTTTTCTGAGGTATGTTTCCTTGACGCTTAGGACATTCATTTGCATAATGACCCATTTCTCTACAATTGTAGCATTCAACTTTGACAGCCTCTTTCTTTCCCTTGAAATCACGAGCCTGGTGACCCTTTTCTCCACATTTATAACAAACTCCCATTCCTTTTAGGCACGTACCAGGGTGATTCTTCCCACAATTATCACATAATGGAAAATCCTTCTTTACCTTTTTCCCTTTATCTGTCTCTTGTTCCACCGTTCTCTTCTTCTCTCGCTTTACTTTGTTGTCATAAGACTTAGAGAATTCCTTTTCTGTCTTGATAGCACACGAGACAATATCTTCGTATGATGAGAAGGATTGTGATACTAAATCTCGACGGAGAAATGGTTTTAACCCATCAAAGAAACGATCAATCTTACTTCTTGGGTTACGTATATAATCAGAAGCATGGCTCGCTAACCTTGTAATGTTAGCCTTATACTTTGCGACATTCTCATCCTCCTTCTGCCTCAGACTCAGAAATTGCCTTTCCATATCTGCTCGATGGTCACGAGGAAAGTATTTTTCTATGAAAAGCTCTTTAAACTCCCTCCATTCCATATTCGATACGTCATCATCTTCCTTTGTGTTTTGAATCAAGGACCACCACTAATCGGCATCTCCAGTGAGGTGGTAAACTGCCATGACAACCTTCTCCCTTTCACTACTCCCCAAGGCATGAAATATTTTCTCTAAAGAATTTATCCATTGCTCAGCTACTATAGGATTTGAACTCCCATTGAAGGTTGGTGGTTGTTTCCTCATTAATCGATCTAACATTGATCCTCCACGCTGTGGATCAGGGTGCTCCATACGGGTAAGGTTATTATTCATAACCTGAGTAAGTTGTCCGAGTATGGTGATTAGCTGATCGGCACCAGTTGCATCACCAACCCCACTATAATTATATTGAGCAGGAGGGCAATCCCTACATGGAGTGCGTGCATTGATACGTTTTCCATTTCTTCCACTAGGCGCCATTTCTAAACAATTGCGTAAACTAGATCAGTTTATGAATCAAAATACATAATCTCATACTTATAAAACACCTAACATAAATTGAACTATTTATGGATATAATCCATAATCATAAAAATGTTTTCTTTGAGGAAGTATATACTCATAAACCCTTCATAATGATTTGTAAAGAAAATGAGAGTTATCCAATGCATATCCCCCGGGAGTGTCGTAACCAAGAGTGCAGCAAGGCCCGTTGTCGTGCACCAGTTCTCGTTCGAGTCTAGCTCAAAGCGGTGTTTTCGGGTTTTACCCCTAGGTACATCTGTGCCAGAGCCGACTCTACCTGCTCGTATCCAGACATGGATGTATTTCTCGGAAAACTCATAACATCTCTATAATACCAAAATTCTAGGAAGTTCTTCGATAATAATCCTCAAAGTCTATCTTCGGGCTATGTGCTCTATTCAGAGTTTATCTAAATCTAGCTTCCAAGGTTAGTACTAAACTGCCTCTGATACCAAATGTAACCCCCCGACCCCAGCTACCCAGAGTCGGTGCATTACTTCGTAATATTGGCATGATCACAAAAGATCAAGTCTTGAAAGACCGATTAGTTTAGAAGCCTTGGAAACACTAGATACATTCGTAAACGTTACATTACATCATAAAGTGAAAAACTACAATAACAAAGTCTCCATAGTCCACCCTCATATCCTCTTCTCACAATCCCTGCAGGTCATTCCAAAAATACTTCTTCACATCCTGGAAAATATTAAAACATTGAAAGGGGTGAGCTCAGATGCTCAGTAACGATAACAATATTGAGGAAGCTTTTATAAGAAAACACAAGCATTTAAGGCAATGTATAACTAAAACAAAAGACTTATTGAACTTGAACTTCAGCATAATATGGCAAAAGTAAAATAAAATAATGTCATTACTTACTCACATGGATATTCTACTAGACGAATAATCACATGCAATAACAATAACCACTTTCATAATGAGGGAATGTATAATGCCGGACATTCTGAAACATTTTGTCAAGGTCTCGGCCAAGACGTCTAAAATGATTAAGGCCTCGGCCAAAACCATAAATCAAATTGGGAAAGGGCCTCGGCCAATTCCACGTCTAGTTGTCTCATGAGACCTACCGATGCATCGAGGAGCTATATCGGGCTCCACCCGTCACTTATTATGTCCAATACATTCCTCATATGAATAGGTTTAAACATATCATAAACCATAACATAATCATATCACATAAAACATGCATAAAGGAAACATAACATTTCCACATTTCAATCAAAAGATATCAATACAACACATTGATATAATAAAACCGCTTTCAAAACCATTTTCAATACCAAAATAAAAGAAAGTTAAAACTTTGTATTTATATTTCATTAAAAAAAATGATGGCTTGTAGAGGAAGTCGAAACTCAAATAATGGTCACGGCGGCGGAGAAGTCATTGTCACCGCATAAGTATGGAAAAAAAACATTCCCTCTTGTCTTTTAGCAAAACGCTTCGTATAAAAAAGATTCCTCTTGAATAAACGTAAAATTCAAAGGGGTTTATACACCGTATAAAAGAATGTTGTGTATAAAACCAAATATACCTTAATGAAAGGAGATTGAGACGAAGTCCTTAAAAAGATCATTTTTAAAATAAAATAGATCTATTATGTGTATTCACTATAGGTACACATAAATAAAGTAAAAATACAAAATAGGACATAATAACATCATGACATAATTTGAAAGTAGGAGATTAACCCAAAGAATGGAAGTTGGGTTAAGAAGTTCCCTTACCTTGTGTCTGACTTGACTCAACCGTTATTTAACCTCCGGAATAATAAACTAGAGTTAATATCTACCTTATTAATAACCATTTTCAATTTCATTATCCTTTTTATATAACTTATTACAATGATATGAACATTATGTAATTATTTATGTTAATAACGGTCGTTTTGTCGATCTTTGGTACTTGAGTCAACAATAAACTTCTTATAATTACAAGTTGTTTATGTGGTATAATATCCATTATCTCCAGAATTATATTCATGATTTAGATGTCATATATGTCATATATATCCAGTATATACATTCATTTATAATATTACGTAACATTTAGAGGTAAGAAATGAAATGCACCGTTCATGGAGACGGTAAGCCGTACGTACGCATGAACGCTACTTTCATTTCTATTTCATATTTAATGGAATGAAATCATAATTATATAAAGGTATAATATAGTTCCAGTATAATATCATATATAATATCATTTACTCCATCCTTTATACATCCCACATATGGCATTAACGATTCACATCACTTTGAGGGGGCGGTAGTCCGCACTTCCTAAAATGAAATTATCGCGTTTTACCCATAATGGAAATAATAAAGTATGCCATAAAGGAGAAATACAGAAGAATAAGTAAAACATAAACATATTATATATCATATATAAAAATAGTGACATCTTAATGGCCACCTTTGAAGGTGTTATATGAGTGTTGAACAATCATCGTTTCGTGAGGTAGAAATTCGCCATCCACAGAAACCGTATGTTCATTAATGTAGGTGTGTGTAAGTGTAGCTCGAATCCTTCTTAAATCAACATACTAGTATATTGAGGATAATGGTGTTGTTACAAAAGAAATGAATAAAAAGAGTTTAGGGGGTTGGAGAAGAAAAATAAACCAAAACAACATTAGAGAAGACATTACCTCAAAATCGGGTAACTCTTTTTGATTTGAGCCAAAGGCTTCCTTGGGAAGAGTTCTACCCAAAGTGAGGCTTCTAGGAGTAAGATAGGGATGTTGGGAGAGTATTTTTTCAGAGGTTGGACGAGCCAAATGGCATTAAGGTGTGAATAAGGTGGGAGAGGTGGGGGCCTTTTATAAGTGGAGAGGAGGGGCTCTTTTGGAAAGATTGAAATGTTACATTATTACACAATGCTTTTCGGACTCTAAAGGTCCCACACATATATAATTCTAGGCTAAGGTGATAAGGGTTCTAAATCTCTTCATCCAATTGGATTTGGACAAGTGTAAGCCTTGGATTTTGCATTATCTTCCCATTTTATTTAAATCGTAAAATAATGAGGTCATCACTGCATCATCATTATGTCATAAATAATTTAATTTATTTAATGTCTAATAATTATAAAAAAAATACTATGATGTAGGAAATATTTTTAGATTTCTAATGAATATTTATAATCAAAATTTGGAGTTGTGTAACCCCACTTAAAACTGTTTTAGTAAAACAACTCATGTTTGTGTCAATTTAATTTTAACATTAAATAAATATGTATTAATGTCATTTTCCAACTAAAGTAGCTCCATGGGGTCCCCAAGTTGACCCATGGGTTGTCTTGGTCGGCCATGACTCATCCAATAGGAGTAGGACAAGTGTCATGCTCATATCATATTATTATAACATTATTTGTACCTTAAACTACACTAATTACCTCTAATCGCGATTAAGAACTTAAAAGTTACTATTCACCAAAAAATTATTTTAATCTCATTGAACCACATTTTACATCTTAATGACAACCATTTATGTCAGATTTTTGAAAATCAAATCACAGAAGTGGTAATATTTCATTTAAACGAAAAATCAGTTATTTAACTACCACTTAGTGGTTTCACTATTCATCAAAAATTGAAGTTTTTCAGAACAATGCCAAAATTTCACCCTAAGCTATAATTGATATTCCGAATTCTAAAATGATGTCTATTTTAAAAAATTCCAATAATAAAAGTTTCATTAATTAATTTTATAATTAATTCCCGTTGTCACAACAAATAGCGTGTTTTTAAGAAACAATTTATATCAAAAGATTGACAATTGTTTATGTCCAATTTTAATGTTAAATTAATTCTAATGACCACCATTGGATAAAATAGTAAAAATATATTCTAATTATACTTTAAAACCACTAAATAGTATAATTTATCACTATAAATTATTTTGATTAAAAAAGTTGTTTTTAAGTATTTTTCACAATTCATAAAAAATTAGAAGTTCTCAGAAAAATATCAAAAATTCGACATAGGCAAATTTCGATATTACGAATACAAAAATGAAGTCCATTTTGAAATATAAAATTTCTATAATTTTAAAAAGTGGTTATTACTATTCATAACGACTACTTTGATTAGTCGCGGTGTTTTAGAACTCGAAGTTGCGTACAATGCAAGCTATTGCATTATTGAAAGAGAGGCGTATCGTGGAAGCTCGGGGTGTTACAGAAGTCTTATGCTCACATGAGATATAGGCCTCTAAAATTAAGGGATTGCGACCACGTCTTTCTACGGTTCTCAACTAGATGATGTCTATAGAGATTTGGCCAAGGCGGAAAATTGTCTATACTATTTATCAGACCATTCTAGGTCCTCATTAGAGTAGGCGAGGTGGCTTACCACCTAGCTCATCCACCTCAGTTGCACTGGGTGCATGATGTCTTCCACGTATCCCAGCTGAGAAGATATGTGAACTACCCTTCTCACATCATTGACCATGGGAAGATGGACATCCATGATGGGTGACATTCACGCAGGATCCAGTGGGGATTGAGGATCGACATGAGAGGGTCTTACATGGATGGTTGATACCTCTTATGTGTGTACGCTGGGAGCACGAGAACCTCCAAGAGAGCTCATGGGAGCGGGAGTCTCATATGCATGCTGAGTATCCCCATTTGTTTCCCTTAGTTAAATTTGTAGATTACGGGGACGTAAATCCCTTAGGCGGGGAGAATGTAAAGACCCAAAATTTTAGTGGAAATTTTTTTCCTTAAATTCCGGGGATTTTTACAAATCCAGAAAAAATTTATGGCACTTGATTCTGAGGGCCGGTGTGACAAGAATCATTTTATGAATTTTATTTCGGGTGCGTTCAGTAAACGTATGAGTATGATTTCATAAATTCTGAACTGGAGCACCGAATTGAAATCTAAGGACACTGTTGGGCTCGTTGCATCGTTGATTACTTAGTGAGGCCTTCAACACAATTACTTTTTTGATGAATATGGAAGTTATATTTTGGTGTTTAAATAAGTTAAATAAAAATAAGTGTAGATTATTTTTATTATTGTGGTGGATAAAACCTCCATGGGGAGGTAATAGTTTGGGGCCCCCACACCATAACCTCCCATGACATGTTTAGGTGATGGGGCCCACCCGCACATAACCTCCCTTGGGAGGATAATTATGGTGGGGCCCACATGAGCATCTAACCCCTTTAACACCCCATTTATGTGGGATGAAACCCTTGAACTTCCCCCACTATTTTACTGAGCCTCCACCCTTATTAATAGATTGGGTTTTCTATTTTAATTAACCATATATTTTTGAATTGTGGTGCCATCATCTAAGAGACGTCATTTCCATATATAATTTTGGATGTCATTCTTCATTCTTTTAATTGGGAGAATTAAGGATAGGAGGAGCTCTTGGGGAACTCTCCAATGAAGAACCCGGAGAAGGCCATCTTCTACTTCGTCATCCTCAAACACTTTCTGATTCTAGAACATGAATTGGGAGTTCTTGATGAATGTGGCGAACAACAAATCGACGTCCGACCTTTTTCCTGACATCATCAACGAACAACTATAAGGTAGGGGTTGTATTATGTATGAGATTTACTCTCTGTTCTTCGTAATTTTTCAAGAAATTTGTCGTTGATTGATATCACCATAACGAGGAGGGCTCAGACCACACAAACACATCCCGACCCTCCCCCTTTGTTGTTCTCATTTCTTGACAATGGAGGCAGAGCAACAGTGGACAACGTCGGGCTGACCACGATGAAACCTGTGGCGCAAGGCCACCGGGTCGCTAGAGGGCGTGGATCCGCCGTTCTGTGTGGAAGGAGAGATGCGACAGGACCATGCCGTGGTGGAGGTGAAGTAGTGTCGTCACGCCACATAGAGGAGCAGGGGGTCGTGTCTAGGCTCGGCCGCGGCGGAGGCGGCACAACGCCGACGCAACACTCAGAGGAAGGAACTGCCACACTGTCATGCCACGGTGGAGAAGATGGGGCTTCGGGTCCGGCCGGCCACTGGAGGAGATGAACGGTTGGCCGCATGGCCATCCCAGAGGAGCGGGACCATCAGGGTCCCGCGTGTCCTGGAAAGCCGCCATCTTGCACCGATTATTTTCCCCACCTGAAGGGTTAAGCCATTCGGGTGTGCCAGGGGGGTGCGTGGCTTCCCTCCTAGCCACTTATTTTGCAGACCCCGCATTCCATGAGGTCGCCGAGCCAACCTTAGTGTGGGCCGCCCTCGGGTTGGGCCGCCATGGAACCAGGCCGCCCTCGGGCCGGGCCGCCACGCCCGGGCCTCTATCGTGTCAGGCCACCTTTGGGCTGGGTCACCCCCTCTGGTTGAGCCACCATTGGGACTAGCCATACACTCGGGCCAGGCCGACCACTCAATTCAGGCCACCACCTCGGATTGGGTGAGACCCGCGAATCGGACCTGACCCAAACCCACTTTGACCTGTACACACCTTTTCACCCATATCATGGGTTACATGTGTTCGATCGACGAACAGTCTGCGGCGATGGAAAGATTATATCAAGAAAGTTATTTTGGAATATCACACATGAGATTTGGATATAGTTGGAGTATGATTAAGTAGGTTTGAATTTGAAAAACCAAACGGGCCCCTGGAACGAAAATTTTAATACCTCACAGACCGAGCGTCCGATTGACGCACTGTCTGTTGATTGGAGACCCCAATGATAAGGAAGCCCTTTGAGATACATCTAATTGGTACTTAGTGATAGTTTGAGTCTCGACCAGTAGTTCATGGATCAGATCCTCTCGAAGACGATTGAGCAGATTGTAGAGACCTAGTAGCTGGATGAGATGTGATGACTGTTGACCTTTCGACTCAGAGTGTTTCGATAAGCCCATTGGGAAGCGCCTCAGTGTGATGTGGTATGCCTCTAGTGGGGTGCACCTCTATGTGACGTGGTAGACCCACAGATCTCGGCAGGAGGAGTAACATAGCAGGCTATAAGGGGGAGCTTCTTAGTGTGAGTACGATAGACCCACCTTGGGGAGTGCCTCTATGTTACTCAGTAGACCCACAATACTCGACAGGAGGAGTACCACAACTGTTTAGGAAGGTGGGAAGTGACACTATATGATGCGGCAAGACAACTATACTCGATATAGGAGGAGTACACCATCCGATGAGGTTCCAACAGAGTGACTGACATTGTTACTTGATACTGCCCCCCTTGAATAAATTCCTGGTTTGAGCTGAGTCAGTGACTTTCATGTTTACCTCCTATTTGTGACAGGTTACTAGATAACATAAGTATATTTATTGGAATATACCTATGTAAGGTTTATCCGTTAATTATTTATTTGTGGTTTTATTTTTCAGATATTGTGAGACCTTGAGGGCATCAGGGTGCATAATGTGTATCGTTATACTTGCCCCAGCACGGGCTATGCCCACATCTCGTTGTGTTGGATGCAGACGACAGACAGTGCTGACGGAGGCTGAGAGTGCCAGGACTGGACGATACCAGGAGGTGGACCTTATGATGAGTCATTACACAAGAAATTCTGATAGACATGGAGTGCTGAGGTGGCCATTTGTACCTACCCTTCATGTAGGAACCCTAGAAGACAATCCAGGAGCTGTTATTTTCCTTTCAGTTGTTTGTCCCTTTTTCAGTGGCACTTGCTTTCAGTTGTACCAGTAAATTACTATTGGGCTTGTATTTCTGGCCCATATTACATTCCATTAATTCATCTATATATATTATTGCTTAGTCATTTGCTTCTATTTGTGTGCTCAGATTGTGTGTTTTTACTTTTTATAAAGTCAATGCGTTCCCAACATAGGGATTTAAGGCTTTGGTGCAAGTCGCCATCCCCTGGCTTATTGGAGGCGAGCTTGAGGAAGTCACAGCATAGAACCCAAGGATGGGTCGTGATAGGGGTATATTTGAGATTTAGTCAAGTTTTATCATACACAAATACAATCGCGGCTCCAAGACTAAAAGTATAAAAAATCTCAGACCGAGCGTTCTATTGATGTGCCATCTGTCACTTTGGTTTTCATATGAAAAGACAAATCTTCTAGACACATAAAAAGCGGACTTCGTGGATGTTGATGTATTGAAACATGGCTTGAGGATTGTAACCTCCCAGAATAATTCATGCTTTGTGCGGGAACACTAAGGCTGACTGCTTTGTGATAAAGGGATCATAAGAGGACTGACTACTATTCCAAGATTCTACGCGGGTTCGACATCTCTAACTATTGTTCCAGGATCCTACATGGTTCGAATGCTCTGACTATTGTTCCATGATCCTACATGGGTTCGATAGGTCTGATTAATTTTCCATGATATTACATGGGTGAGAGAGCTCTGACAATAGTTCTATAATCCTGTGTGGGTTTGACAGCTCTGACTACTGTTCTAGGATCCTATGGCGGTTCAAAAACTGAATATACTATTCTAGGATTGTACAAGGGTTCGATAGCTCTGAATACTATTCCAGGATCCTACATTGGTTCAACATTTCTGATTACTGATCCAGGATCCTACGTGGGTTTGACCACTCTAACTACTGTTCCAAGATCCTACGTGGGTTTGAAAGCTCTTAATACTATTCCAAAATACAACGTGGGTTTGATAGATCTGATTACTATAAAAGTATGCTACATGGGTTCGGCAGAGTATATGATTTAGTGGCTACATGTGCTCGATCGACGAACAGTCTGTGGCGACAGAAAGCTTAGATCAAGAAGGTTATTTTGGAATATCACACTTGAGGTTTGGATATATTTGGAGTATGATCAAGCAGGTTTGAATTTGAAAAACCAATCAGGCCCCTGGAACAAAAATGTTAATAACTCACAGACTTAACGTCCGATTGACGCACCGTCAATTGATTTGAGACCCCTATGATAAGGAAGACCTTTGAGATACATCTAATTAGTACTTCTTGATAGTTTGAGTCTTGACCAGTAGCTCATGGATCAGATCCTCTTGGAGATGAGTGAGCAGATTGTAGAGTCCTTGTAGTTGGCTGAGACGTGATGATTCTTGACCTTTCGACTCGGAGTGTTTCGACAAGCCCGTTGGGAAGTGCCTCTGTGTGATGTGGTATGCCCCTAGTGGGGAGAACCTCTATGTGATGTGGTAGACCCACATAACTCGACAGGAGGAGTAACTTAGCAGGCTACAAGGGGGAGCTCCTGAGTGTGAGTACGATAGACCCACCTTGGCGAGTGACTCTATGTGACTCAATACACCCACAATACTCGACAGGAGGAGTACCACAACTGTTTAGGAAGGTGGGAAGTGACTCTATATGATGTGGTAGGCCCACTATACTCGATATAGGAGGAGTACACCATTCGCTGAGGTTCCAACAGAGTGACTTGTTGGAACCAGGTTCTTCAAAGCATGATTTGGTGTATGGTTTGTGTTTGTTTTCAATCCTCAGTGGAAGTTCAGGGTGTGAACCAACAAAGCGATCATACCGTTCAGGAAGAAAACAGTAGTGAAGGTGGCGCTGTTTCCCAGTGTTTGCCAAATTTTTGGGCCTGAAAATCCGTAAATAAAGTAAAGTGTTTTGGCAAAGATACTTGCGCGCCGAGCTCTTGGAGGATGAAAGACTTGCGCGCCATATGTTTTTGAGGATCAGAACATCAAAATTTGGCTAAGGAAAGAAGGTCGCGCAAGTGTTGGTTGGGTCGCGCAAGTAACTTGCGCGACAGAGGATCTGGAGACAGGACTTGCGCGCCGTCGAGGGACTTGCGCGCCGCCGCGCAGGGGGTCCAGTTTGCCTATAAATACTGGACCACCCCTCCTCATTTCCAACGGAGTTCAAGGCCGAGAGATTGTTCGAGCTCTCGTCGCGCAGGTGGTTGAGTCGCGCAGGTGGTTGTTTTGTCGCGCAAGTAGAGCTTGCGCGCCGGTGTTTGGCTGTTCTCCCAAGGCAGTTTGGAAGAGAAAGGAAGAGGATCGCGCAAGTATTTAGTTCAAGAAGGCAGTGTCGCGCAGGTGCTTCAGTGACACTTGCGCGCCAGTTTAGTCTTGCGCGCCTGAGACTTGCGCGCCGCCGGGAGACTTGCGCGCCGGGTTTGAAAAGGAGACCTAGGCACTATTGAAGCACGCCTGCCTTGCTGGAGCTGCACGTAAGCCGAGAATCTACTCGGTCCATTCGAGGAAAAGTGATATTCTTCTTCTAGTGAGAATCGGACTTCAATAGAGCATCTACATTCAACAAAGGATGCACTCTTATGCAAATGAAGAAGAGACCTACACGTCTATAAACTGAGTGGGACTTCACCAACGGCAGTGAGCCAGGGGGAGTCAACGGGAGTGACCCGAGGGACGCAGTGAGCTATCCCTGAACAATTGTAAAGGCAGTGAGCCTGGGACAGAGTGTCTGTACCCGAACTTTTGTATCCGTAGCTAGTGAAGCATAGTGGATTTAGGTACGACCGGCAACCAGTCGGCGTATGCTCCTTGGACGTAGCCCTTAGTGGTGAACCAAGTAAAAATGGCTGTGTCCTCTCTGTGCATGTGAATGTTTTCATTTTGATCATAATCATCATACAGGTTCAACAAGTTCCTACCAACGTGGGAACAAGATCCAACACATTAAAAGAAAAAGTGGTCACCCTGATTCACCCCTCCCCTCTCAGGGTGTCCCGGGGTCCTTCATGACTGGCAATGTTACTTGATACTTCCCCCCTTGAATAGATTCCAGGTTTGAGCTGAGTCAGTGACTATCATGTTTACCTCCTATTTGAGATGGGTTACTAGATAACATAAGTATATGTATTAGAATATACCTATGTAAGGGTTTTCCATTAACTATTTATTTGTGGTTTTCTTTTATAGATATTGTGAGACCTTGAGGGTATCAGGGTCCATAATGTGTATCGTTATACTCGCCCCAGCATGGGCAATGCCCACATCTCATTGTGTTGGATACAGACGACAGACAGTGCTGATTGAGGCTGAGAGTGCCAGGACTGGACGGTACCCGGAGGTGGACCTTATGATGAGTCAGTACACAGAGGATTCTAATAGACATGGAGTGTTGAGGTGGCCATTTGTACCTACCCTTTAGGTAGGAACCCTAGAAGACGATCCATGAGCTGTTATTTTCCTTTCAGTAGTTTGTCCCTTTTACAATGGAACTTGCTTTCAGTTGTACCTATAAATTACTATTGGGATTGTATTTTTGGACCATATTACATTCCATTAATTCATCTATATATATTATTGCTTAGTCATTTTCTTCCAGTTGTGTGCTCAGATTGTGTGTGTTTACTTTTTATAAACTCAATGCATTCCCAGTAAAGGGATTTAAGCCTTTGGTGTAGGTCGCTATCCCCTGGACTATTGAAGGAGGGCTTGAGGAAGTCACAGCACAGAACCTGATGATGGGTCGTGATAGGGGTATAGTTGAGATTCATTCAAGTTGGATGATACAAAAATCCAATCGCGGCCCCAAGACTAAAAGGATAAAAATTCTCATATCGAGCGTTCTATTGATGTGCCATCTGTCACTTTGGTTTTCATATTAAAAGACAAATCTTCTAGACACATAAACATGGGACTTCGTGGAAGTTGATGTATTAAAACATGTCTTGAGGATTGTAACCTCCCAGAATTAAACATGCTTTGTGCAGGAACACTGAGGCTGGCTGCTTTGTGATAAAGGGATCATAGGAGGACTGAATACTATTCCAAGACACTACGTTCGTTCGACAACTCTAACTACTGTTCCAGGATCCTACATGGTTCGAATGCTCTGACTATTGTTCAAAGATCCTACATGGGTTCGATATGTATGACTAAGTTTCCATGATATTACATGGGTGAGAGAGCTCTAACTATAGTTCTATGATCCTGTGTGGGTTTGACTGCTCTGACTACTGTTCTAGGATCCTATGGCGGTTCGAAAACTGTATATACTATTCTAGGATTGTACAAGTGTTCGACATCTCTGAATACTATTCCAAGATCCTACATTGGTTCAGCATCTCTGATTACTGATCCAGGATCCTACGTGGGTTCGACCACTCTAACTATTGTTCCAAGATCCTACGTGGGTTTGAAAGCTCTGACTACTATTCCAAAATCCAATGTGGGTTCGATAGATATGATTACTATACTAGTATGATACATGGGTTTGGCAGAGTATATGATTTAGTGGCTACATTGAATCATCTCTATCACTCTACATAATTTTTATACCTTTGTGAGTTGAGCCTCGACTCCATGTTGTTATCACTGAGTTATCTTTCTTCAATTGTGGGACGAGTTGTCCTTGGGATCATGAGTTGGAGCCGGATTATATTTCATTACTTTGGTATATGTATGATCATATACTTAAGTAAGGTTGGATGATACTTTCTGATTGTATCATTACATTGTGGTGTATCCTTGTTGGATTTTGTGAGACCACGAGGGTCTCAGGGTCCCTTCAGAGTATCGTTATACTCACACCTGCATGGGCTATGCCTGCACCTTGTTGTGTTGGATGCAGACAACGGAAAATGCTTACTAAGGCTTAGAGTAACTGGACTAGATGGTATCCGGGGGGTGGAAATACGATGAATCGGTGCACGGAGGTGACTGAAAGACATGGAGTGCTGAGAACTATATCTGTACTTACCATTCTAGTAGGAATCCCAGAGGATGACCCATCAGCTGTTTTTCTTTTCATTCAGTTGTACATGTATTTCTAGTTTCCTTGTACTTTACAATTGGGCTTGTATTTCCTGCCCCTTTACTTTTGAGTACACTTTTGTTATACAGTATTGCTCAGTGTTTCATATCGAGCGGTGTACTAGGTTGTGTTTGTTTATAGTTTATAAAGGAAATTCATTCCTTGTTTTATGTAATTACGCCTTGGGTTATAGTCGCCATCCCCTGTAATATGAAAGGCGGGCTTGGGGTAGTCAATACACTGACCCTGTGGGATAGGTCGTGACATTTTACATTATTGTTTAATTAATTTTGTAAAATTCATTAATTACATTATTGAAAAAACAAACTGTAAAAATGGTCAATAAAATTTAATCTTGAATTTAGGGAATGGGGTGTATGACTTTCATCTGGATTAATAAATTACTTAGATTCCAATTTGGTGAATTATTTTTGGGGAGTGATTAATTTAAAATGTAGGGAAAAATAATTTCCATAATATGATAAATAGTGATAATGAACAATGATTATAATATACATAATGATCTTGTGAAACCTAATGACCACCAAATCATAATCTATGATTTGTGATAAACACCATATATTCATTATAAATGAAATTAATTTTAGGACATTTTTATGATCATTAAATTGGATATGATGAATTAATTTTTCATATAGAATAAAAAAACATGGAAATATAGTTAAAACCTATGTAAAATTTCAACCATTATTCAATTTCCAATGTAATATCATATTTTTATTCAAATGATGATAATTCATAATAGATTTTTCATGCATGAACCACAAAAATCAACTTTTATCAAATCAAAGTATCCCAAAAAAATAAACATTTGTTCTACTATATTTAGATTTTGACCAATGTGAAAATAACTATAATAATTTGTGATAATATCCATAATGTATAATAATTAATATTAAAAAAATATACAATAATATATAAAATAGCACAATAAAATTGTCAATATAGATTATTCCATAAAAATTGACATTATACACCAAATAAGGTCAATAAAATCAAAATTAATGAAATTTTATTCCTAAAAGTTTATATCATTGCTTTTAGTATACAATACCAAACAAGTAATATCATTCAATTAAAATAATACATCTATTTAAATTTATTTTTTTCAAATATACCCCACTCCAAAAAAACATCTCCCAAAATATCTATATTCTCCAAAAAAATATAATTACATAAAATTTAAAAAGGGTTATATAACAATATGTTCTTATGATGAACCTAAAAAGCATAAAAAAAATGGTATCTATAAATAATATGCTAATCTCACAAGAATAATCTAGAATCTCTAAATTTGATTAAAAAAATTTATAAATACCATTTATAACAGCCTAATATCTTCTCTCCGAGATCTGTTACTAAAATATCATATTTATATTATTTTATATGATAAATATAAATTTTTTCCAATTTATACAATTCCAAAATTAAATCATAAAGAAATTTGTTAACTTACTTAACAAATTGTAATATAGGTTTAGTTTGTATAGTCAATTAGTGCAATCTCTTATACAAAAACATGGATACAAAAACAACTGATTTACAAAAATACATATAATCTATCAATATAAACATCACATCTAGTAACCTTATTATAAATAAAAATTTTAAAAAACTATTCACAACCTATAAAAAATGTAACATAATAATTGTGGGAAAAAACACAATGTATGGGTAAAAATAACCATTAACAATTGAATATCATAAATTACAATAAGATGAGAATAAGGCTATGATGACATAATCGATTGAAATGAGAATAACATAAGAGAGTTCATACCCTTAAAAAAATCAATAATAAAACTTTTTTCCATATGAATAGTCTTTATCAAAGGAAAGAGTCATGAGAATAAATACTCATGATCCATGTCATATCAATCTTGATCATAGTAACAATTTTAAACTCTTATCATGTTTAAACAAAGAGTACTGGTTTCATAGAAATTCATCTTTATAGAATACATTAAAAAATTTATATTGGAAAAACATTCTTGGTTAATACCCAAAATACCTCAGTATTAAACATTTATCATGTAAAAATCATCAACTATTAGAAGTTAATTATATTATGTCAACATAGTCACAATTAATTCATAAATTAGATATATATTTCAGGAATATTGTTCATCATGATCTATATCAGGCTCACTCTTAATAATAAGAATTATACAAGAACCATAAAATAATCATAACACCTAAGATACTATATTTTGTAAAATAAAAAGTAAAAAATATTTTCAAAACATGATTTACTGATGGAATAGATACAGATTAATTGATATTATTTTTTGAAAAAATAAAAAACCATTTGGCGAAATAATAAGGATGATATCCTTATAATTTATCCCAATTGGAATAAAATTGATATCAAGGGATGTTATCATTTTTTAACAAAATAACATGAAAAACATACTAAGATCATATTTCAGTAAAATAAAAATTCAACTATAAAAATCATTTCTCAAATTAAAATACAGCCAAAATATTATGAAAAAAAATTAATAGATTTTTAGCATTTAAATATTTAATGTATGTATCATAAAATTTTATTTTATTGATGGTGGAAAAAATCGGATTGTACACATTATCTTCAATAATTTGTAACGAGTGTTAAAAGTGGGAGATACATAAAAAATATGAAGCATTCTATTAAAACAATTTTGTATATAGATAATGTTTTTTTAAAATAATTTCACAAATAATGTTTTTTATAAAATTACAATCCAATAGGAATTTTTGAAAACATGGATTATGAAGACAAATATTTCTGATCTAAAATAACGTACATAACCTTCATCGCTTAAAA
The DNA here is from genome assembly GCA_963277665.1 of Viscum album. Classification (NCBI taxonomy): domain Eukaryota; kingdom Viridiplantae; phylum Streptophyta; class Magnoliopsida; order Santalales; family Viscaceae; genus Viscum; species Viscum album. The sequence continues at coordinate 1,184,572,064 of OY728159.1, forward strand.
ACATATTTTTGAATGTTTTTTAAATAATCATTTATATTTAATCTAAACATATAAACCAAAATGAAAAACTGTGTAGAATAATGTAAATGTGTATCAACAATATTAAATTATATCATTTCCCCCGATGGTTCCATGAACATAGAAAATAAAAAAAATAAATGTAATTGTAACATAATGATATTACCACATTGGTATCATTAGAATGAAATGTATTAGAAATTAAGAGTATGAAATACGTATATAAATACCATTACTATAATTATATAATATGGTAAAATTAATTAATTTTCTATTTATTACAACCTATAATGGAATCATGGTGCATGATGTGAATCATCTCTCAAGAGAATTAGATTAAGATGATGAAAATTCTTGTGAATATCATAAATATTTAAGTCATAATTACAACATGATGTGATTATGTGAACATTTGTAAACCCACCGAAAATATTTGTAAATATAATATGAAAAAATTTACACGTCAATTCAAACATAAAAATATAATAACAATTTCAATGAATTAAATGTACATCTCAATGAATAGAAAGTGATTTAAAAAATCCATTACCACTTGCGAACATTTATGTAAAATCCAAAACAGTTGAAATATTTTTAATTTCAACATAAAATTATACAAATTATTAATTATTAAGTTTAAAAATATAAATTGGTATAATGTAAACCATAAAAAATAAAATTGTATTATAACATTTAAAATTTCGTCTTTAGGGTAATTGTGAAAACATTATTTACCACAATATATAATTACCATTTTTGTAATTTAAATAATGATTAGTAAAAATATACAAATAAATTAATTTTAGGTATATTTCATGTGTTTATTAAATTATTAATAATCAATTTTTTTTATTTATCACAATGACATGTTTAATTTATTAATTTTTTAAGTCCATGTTATGTTTTTTGATGTCGTTAGGATAACAGCGAGCAAGGTAAATCAGAATGATGACCTGATCAATTAAAGTAATTGATCCATCATCTAACAAATTATATTTATTACATATTAATTTTTTTCCCATTTTTATACTTTTAAGACCATAATGAATTATGTTAATGAAAAATTAATTATGTTACAATCGTGGAGATGGTATACCATATATATGAATAAATAAAGATTCAATATTTCAATGAACATGAATGAAATATGGTATGTATTATTTTATCTTTTTAAAATGTTATTATATCATTAATATTTTATTTTATTTTAAAATAAATTATATATATCATCTATGTGATTTTTTATGAAATATGAGTCATATCACTTCTTGGACGTGGTAATACACACATATGGACAAATGAGATTATAATTATTATTGGTTGGAAAGGTAAGAATATATATTATATATTATAATAACAAACTGGTAGATATGTCTAGAAAAGAATATATAAATATATGTATGTATATATATATATATATTAAATACATCATTATCAACATACATGAGAGATTGTGATAAAAAACGAAACACTTTGCCTCCAAAATTTAGTAGTCTACAGATATTCATGAATAATGTTTTTGTTCTATATAGGATAGGAAATAAGATGAAAAATGGATGTATCATATTAAAAAATAACACTTTAGTATATGTACTATAATTTGTTTTATAACACCAATGTTTATGTATATCTTTTGGAGGTGAAAATGGAAATAAATTGATGTAGTTAGTGTTTAATTATCAACTCTTTTGTGGAAGGCCTCCCAAATATCACTTCTTAAAGATACATGTATTGGGGATTAAGAAGAAACTAATATTAAAATATTTTACATGGTTTTATTGATGATTATTGATAAGGTATTATTTCATTTAGATGGATTAATTTTTTTAATCAATAGATAGGAGGGGTGTACTTTTTTAATGGGGGGGAGGGGGATATTTTGTAAATAATGAAATATTATAATATAATATATTTATAATGAATGTAAAATGGTATGAAAATTTAATGTATTTAAAAATAAGGAGTCTATAGTCATAAAAAAATCATTAAATCAATTTTATAGTAGTTTAAATGTTATTTTAAACCTTATATTTGGGTTTATCAACCTAGTTAAAATTTTTAACCTTAACTATTTTAATAAATTTTTCAATATTAGGGGTTATAATTTTACACATAATATGAATATTAAATAATAAAATTTTTAAGAATATTTTTTTTTACTATTTCCAATCCTAATTTTCTACATTAATATTTTTTGATGATTTATAAATACTTTCATATAATATTATCTAAAATATAATATCTTTAATGTAAAATTTGACAGAAATCATATTGTTTGAAATTATAGATAAGAATATGGATATTTAATTCAAATATAAATCATTATCACATAACTTTTGTGTTATATTGATGTAAAAAATTATTGTATCACAATGACTCAATCAAACAAAATTACTTTTAGAGACATTATAATTATTAACATTAATTATCTAATGCTTTCACAAGAACATTATCTGTGTTGGAAATGCATTTAATCTAAATATGTTATCATTAAAATGTAATAATAGTTTTCCATGAGAACGCTAATTTATATTTAAAATAATATATTGTATAAGAAGAAGTAGTTTTTATCCTTTTGATAGAAATAATTATAATAATAAAATCTATATTTTATTATTGTTAATTGTAGTCATTATTTTAAATATTTTGATTGTAAGAATTATAGGTTAATGGTAAATGGTAATATTTTATAATTTTGGATTTTTTTAAATTAAATAGTCATACCTTATTAAATTAACGATTTTTTTAATGAATATTCACCATTATCACATTGGTAATAACTCCAATTAACCCACTTTACAATTACCTTTATAATAAAATATACCTTTATTAATATTCATACTTAAACTATAAATGTAACTAATTTAATAGTATTGATTTTTAATTAAATATATTAGATCCATTTTATGAAATTAAATTAATATATATTGAATAATATAATTTAAAATTAAACATGCATAACATGATGAAAATAAATTTTCTAGAAAATAAATTTTTATGAATAAATTTTTATGCAATTTTATTGTATAATTTTGATTGAAATTACATTTATTTGATTGTGGTTAATAAAATAGTACTATTCAAATTTTTAAACAAATCCAAAATATAATGTGAACTTGTGATTAATAGAATGTAAATAATAGTTTCTAATTAAAATAAATATTTTCTAGAATTCATTGAAAAATGAATTCTTTGAAAAAAAATTCTCAAAAGATCCACCTATGGAAATTTTGAAATTTGAAATTAAAAAATTATACTATTTTTAACAAAAATAAAATTAATTTATTTTCTGAAATAGTTATAACATTGTATCGTGGAATGAAATAAAAAAAATTTATGATCAAAACATATTTTTGATGAATAAAATGACTTTATGAAGAATTGAATACTTATTTCTATATCATGAATTTATATATTTTTATTGAAATTGTTATATAAATATATATATATATATATATATATATATATCAGAATTTGATTACTATTACTTATAAATTTGAATTTAATTTCTATGTTATAATATAAAATTTAAATTTTTTTAATTTATCATTCGTTAAAGCTTAGTGGTGTGTGATATATACCCCATATAAAATAACATTAATTTAAAATAATATGATATTAATATATTGAACTGTTTTTACCTTCTATAAAATCATGTAAAAATAAATCAGTAATGGTTTAGTGATCAATGGTGTTTAGATGGATAATGATATTTTTGAATATAAATCTAGTAACAATAAAGAAGAAAATAAGAAATGATCATAGATAAGGTTATGAGGTAGAATATGAAAACTTTTTTTTGGTATATGTTAAAGAATAAAAAAAATATTTTAATATTTTTGATAAATATGAAAATACTATATTATTTTTGGTTATTATTCAATTTCTTTAAAAAAAATATTGTAATATATTTAAAGACCATTAATGTTTTGAAGATGTTAATATAGTTAAAAATATTCATTTTGTAGCACATATGATAAAATTTGTCTATATAAATTTTGGGAAAAAATGGAGAATATTGAGACATTTGGGATTTAGGCACCTGATCCAAACCATAGATGTGATAATTTTAGTAACGAACAACACAATATCATTAATATATATTTTTAAAAAAATTTCAACATTATTTTTAACTACTCTCAATACTAATTTTTTTCACAATATGATTTTATTAAAAATGTCTTCAGTTAAATATAAATTCTTTGATACATTCCATTACTTATAAAACTGAGTTATAACTAACCTTTTTATTTTATTAGTATTATTTTATAATAAATGACTATTATAAAATATCCAATAGTTTTTTAGTACAAATTAAAATATCAGAATTTATGAAATTATTTATAATGGAGTTATATAATTAAAATATATTACACTGTAATTAGATATATTATTTTAACATCTTCATATACTTCAAAAATATGTTTATTTTAAAAAATGATTATAATATATTTTTAGCAAAAATAATTAAAATATTATTCCACATTTAGAATTTTTTTGTGAAAAATAAATTACTTTTAGAAATATATATGGAAATATTAACTTTTGAAGGCTTTAAAAATGTTTTTCAAAGAATAAAATTTTTATGAATAGTAAAAAAAAATTTAATCAAAAACATAATTTATGTTTAAATCATTTTCAAGACCTGTGTTATATAAATATGCATTTAAATTAATAATTAGTTCAATTATGATATTTTTCGATTAATTTATTTCATTGAATGAAATTTCATATTAAAATTTTATATTTTTAAGAATACGTTTTCATTAGAATAAATCATTATCATCATGTCATCTAAATTAATTTTAATTTAAATTCAAACAATTCTATATGTATAATTTGATAAAATTTATTCTATATATGAAATAATCAAAAATAATAATATAAAATAACAACATTATAATTTTTTATAATGTATAGTTATTTTGGTAATGATTAATTAATGTTGTTAGGGTTAAAAGATGTTTACCAGGATTTAAACTAAAAATAAATAGGTTAAAATTACCCAAAACATGTAAAAAATCTATTTAATAGCTATATTTTGACCCTTATCACTATATTATCACTTATTATGTGTCTTTGGGACACTATTCTAGCAATTTTACCAATATAATAATATATGTAAATAAAAAACAAAATTTCACCATCATTCAATTTAATTTTTATTTTCTATTCACATATAAACAAAATAAATATTTGAGAAAATATTCATGGTAAATTTTAGTATATATAAATTTATTACATGAGGAAAATTTATTTATGTTTGTTATTATATAATTACATTATATTATTTTGAAACACCTGTAGAATAATAATTCATATAAAAAATGATTTAATAATATATAACGTATTATAAATTGAATGAATTAATTTAATAAAATTTATTTCTAATAAATATATCATGATATATTACATTTAATATAATAGATTCAAATTAAAAAATATTAATTATTTTCCACATCGTACAATTTGAATTGGGTGAAAATTAACATTAATGTTATTTTATGATTAATAATATATTATTAAATGATTTTAAATTGCTAAAAATTTATTTTTTTTCAACATAATTGTTTATTTAAAATATCATCCATATTCAATTCATGGACCAATTATCCTTTTATATTAAGTATATTTGATCTTTAACATTTTATAAAAATTTAACAGGGTTAAAGGCGAAATTGGGGTATTCCATCTATTAGTGCTTATTTTAGAATAAAAGTTATATAGAAATATCTTTTTAATAAATTTCTTTTAATAATTGAAATTATATTGAAAACAATTCAAATAATTTTCATTTTAGGATTATCATAAATGAATAACTTACTTTTATAAAATGTATATTTGTTATTTTGATAACTAAAATGATAAAAGTATGTTAATATTGAAGTTTAGCAGAAAACATGATTAAAATATGTGTATAATTTTATTGTAGGTTTTTGTCTGCCATATATTTCCTCAATTTCATTTTTTTTATATTTTGGAGCCATTTGGGTTGAGATTTATTCCCCATAACAAATTTGTTTTAGTATTTAAGAAAATGTGAGTCATCCTCAATTATAAAACGTAACATCAACCCTGATCATATTCAAATATATTGATGCATTTATCTTAACTATCACTAAAAAAACATTACAATAATCATTATAAATATTATATATATTCATTTAAGCCGAAAATAATAACCATATGGTCCTTAATTTGATATCCAATGGTGTGTTTTCTAAGAGATGGGAACAGTCTTCACTCTACTATTTTTTCTTTACTACTTCTCCTAAAAACATAATTCATGTATTATTAAGTATAATATAACAAAAACTATATCTATAATATAATTATATTATATTTTTTTAATATGATTACATGTATTCCTCTCCTCATCCATCTAATGGGAAATGGAATCATCAAACATGTGAATACAAAACTACCGCCTCACAAACTGATGTGATTCTTTTTTCATCACATCCTCTAACCAGTGAATATAATGATGGATTTACAGTATATATATATATTACAATTGAAATTATTACACTTCTTCCATTATAATATATAATTTATATTCTAACATTAAAATATATTGGAGAACTATAAATTTTCTTTTGCTTTCGTATAGATTATCGCCTCCAAAAAGCAATGTGTGTAATTTTAATAACATTTTACAAGAATGTTAAATATAATAAATTAAATGGATATATATTTAATATATAATATTAATATGATTAATTATTGTTGAATTAATAATTACCTTTCTTTTATTTCAACATTCAAGAAAATTCAAATAATGTTTATTCATATTTTCGGCCTGCATTCTCTATAAATGTTCAATTCATTCTCTATCTCTATTTCATATGGGTTTATCAAAATAATATATATATATATATATATATTAATTATATTCTGGATAAAAATATAGACATTATGGAACCATGATATATTTAAATATATCCATACAACAAAACTAAAACATAAATGAAAAATAATGAAATTATTTCCCAAACCAAGATACTGAAAATGAACAGTTAATAAGAAGATAATTGAATGACATTTGTAAATAATATAATACATAATAAAAAGGAATAAATTTCTATAATACATTAAAAATAATCCAATTTATATTATTTATGATGTTCACAATTGTATGTAGAATGTATATAATTTATGTAAGTAATTTATTGCCTCTTTATATGTTCTTAAAGAAATATTCCATATTTACCACTAGTATCTTTTTCTTGGAGTATATAATTCAAAATTAACATGGTAAGTCATGAATATATTTATTATAATGAAATTTAATTTTTTCCTCAATATAATTCTATCATGTAGTTATGATTCAAATTACACCAATATTTTAAGTTATTTTCTTCTCATATTTATTAATATGGTACACATTCTGTATATATCGATTGAATAATTTATGTGGTGTATATATATCCTACGAATTTAGTTTATGATCTATATAAAGATATTCATGATATCTACATAACTATATTTTTTCTTTCATTCATTGTGTTTTTGATTTAAAAGATACCAAAATGGTATTGGTTTTCTGTTATTGTCACTTCGTTTATACAGTATTTTATGATTATGTTTCCAATGATGGATTAATATGATATAAATCTCCACAAAATTAAGAATTATTGTATACTATAGTTTTTTGATAATACGTTTTTACATTCATTTTCATCTCTTTATGTACTCATCAATCAAAAAGAAATATTTTTATGTAAAAATAACCTTATTTTTCAAATATGTCAAAAAAAACGTTTTCTTTCATACCCATGATTTCAATAAATGTTTTCATGAATATTTATTTTCAAAAATGTGATGGAATAATATCTATTTTAGAAATTTTTAAAATTTTGACAAAAATTAATAAGAATCTTCTTGTTTTATTTCTGAAAAACATTCTTTTTATATTTTTTTGTTGAAAATGTTAACGAAATCATTACATTTAAAAGTAAATAATTAATTATATTTCCATATATCATAACCCCTCAATAATTAAATATGTATTCTATATCTTTCTTAGTATATTTTCAATTAAAATCATTTGTAAAAATATTTTTCTAATTTTTAATTTTTTATAATAAATTTCAAAAGAGAATTTGTTTTAATATAGAAGATATTAATGTCATTTTATGGAATTTATATTTATCAATGATGATTACCATTGATGATTATTATGTATATCAGTCTATGTGATCCAATTTTACAATACATAGTATTCATATTGATGGTTTATTTTTAGAATGAATAGATCTTTATGAAACCCATTCCTTTTCACATGTAATGAAACAATGAAGTGATGAAAAGATTAAAAAAAAACTTTTTTATTACTATAATTATTTCCATGATTAAAAATTTATGAACACAAAATTTTAAATGTTATTGCTTCAATTATATTTTTATGTAATAATTTTCTATTCCTGGGTTCTGATAAGATCAATGTTTGATGATCTTATGGCTCATAATTGTATGATATCCTTAAGGTTATGTGTGAGTCCTATATCTATCACCAATTCATTGGATAGAAATTAATATATCATGATATAATAATGGGAACCAAGATGTAGTGATCGATACACAATGAGAAATAGTATTATGTGATTTATCCACTTCAAGAAATAGGGTGATGTTCTTGTTCCATAATGGGAAACAACTAATGATTTATGAACCATTATGAATTAGAAAATAGGTGTTGATGAAAAATCCAGTATGATTTTATGGTCCGAATTGTTAACATTGACATATAAAATCCAGTCAATAAATATTATGAATCCACAATAATATGACATTTACGTATTTTTCACAATTGATTTATGATTATTTCTCATGTTTACAGTTCTTGTATTTAAAAATGATATTATTTTATTCCCTATATCATTTTTATGAACCATGATATTTTAGGTACGTTCTTTTTTATTATTTTCATAATCTCATATAATTATTATTATCATATAATTTCACATGATCATCAATTTTTTTCCATCCTTATTTAACATTATGGATTATTTAATCAAACACATTTTTACATTTCCATTCCCTAGGTTATATATAAAGGATTATAATTGGTAAATTAATGAATATTTCTAAGTATGATGTTTTTACGAGATATATTGAACAATTTTCACTATGTTGGAAGATTTTGTAACTAGTATAAAAAGAATATAAACCATTTAAAAACTTTGGTTGAGTATTTATAAAATTTATTGAAAATCCTGCTAGGAAGATATAATATTAATGTGTGAATATCATGGGTTATTATTCTTGTAATCAGAAGACAAGTTTATTTAACCATTAGAAGCAGGTATATGAAAACAACAGAGTGATACCTTTAGATATTTTGTGCAATATATCTAAATATATATCTAGTTATATTTATAATAAAAATAATACTAAGTACAAGTATACATATATGAAAATATAATGGAATTTTTGTGAAGGACATATAAAGCAGTTTCACTGAAATTACATCCCTTCCAATATATTTCATGTTTGTCTGGCTATAGTATAGTTTCATCTAGTGGTAATATATCTGAATTTGGGGGATTCATATGGGAAAAAAATATACATGGTGTATGTCAATGTTCATTTCAATACTCTTTCTTTAATACCACCAGAGGGTATGTTTTATACTTAATGAATCTTGATAACCCATTGAAAATGATTTGACTTGGTTTTTTCCAAGAATGTCCTATGCTAAACCTATGGATTCATATATTGAAAAAAAATGTTCAATGATTTATAAATAAAATTTTTTTATATAATTATGTCATTTTGAACTATGATTATTGTTTCTCAGAAAATTATTTTCTATTTTTGTAAATAGTATGATCAAAAAAGAACTGGGCAGAAGTGGAATTTGATTGAAAATGGGTTGAAAATAAACCAAATGGGGAAACACATTTATTGAAAAAATATTATGGTTATAACTTCTCAATTATCTTGAAAAATAATTAAAAACTACAACATTAACTAACTCTCAAACTCAACAAATAAGAGAATGATAGTGTGTTTTGAGATATTGAGTGGTGGATACCATAGGGGGAAAATATTTAGTTTTATATATATCTAGAATATGGGTTGAAGAACTCATGTTAGTGTATCAAGGGGATGTGAATATTTTTAATTTGTTGAGAGGAATATAACAAAGTAAATTACTTATAAGGAAAAATTAATTCTTTATTAAAAACAATTGATGAGAATAATGATTTCCATAAGGAATAATAAGTGGATGAATGTTTTAACTTTTTAATGTATTTTAATAAATAAAATAAATATTCTATTATGGCGTCTTATGAATTAGATTAATAAGGTCAAATGTTTATTGGTTTTTACATTGATGATGAAGAGGTTTAAATTGGAATATGAATGAAAGAAGGTTCAAAGGAATAATTCTATATAGAATAGTAAATGGTTAAAAAATTAATTGGAATGAGTGAAGTGTTTATGTGTATGTTTCAATAAACTATGTTATAGTAATATATATACATATATATATATATAATTATTTTTCAATATTTTGTAAATTATATATTTTAAGGAATATGTAAAATAGTACATATAACAATGAAAATATATTTAATGGAAATGTGATATCTTAATGAAAACAAATATTTGAAGTATGATAAAGAAAAATATATTAAAATATTGAAATAAAGGTGTTATATATGGATAGATAAGTTATGGATATTGATAAATGAATTTGGAATTTATATATTACCATGGAACCGCAAAATAATTTCATGAAAAAATGGGTTAGGTTATCATTGATGCAGTTTATATGATTTTCTGATATATGTAATATGTCAAATAATATATTTTTATTTATGTAATGGGGAAGATTATATATTTTACTTATGATTTCTAGGTTTTCTATTTATTATCTTATTTATAGAAAATATATGAACATTCTATTAAAATATTTCATATTTTATAAATAATAGATACTTTGTGATATTTGGGGGATAAATATTAAGTTGAAATTTATAAATTTAGTTACCTTTATTTCATTTTTGGCTTTGATGCATCTTAATGTTAAACATTTTTAGAATTGAATAATTGGAACATTGGATGAGGTTTTAGAGATTAATTTGTAATTCAATATATGATGATTTCTGCATATAACATAACATGCTCTAAAACATTCTTGTTTTGATGAAAACTACTGATAAAATTAACTCATTATTATTTCCTTTTGAATGTTATGATCTGTTATTACTTCAGGTATAAATACTATTATTCATTACATTGATAGAGGGATGAATTTTAAAAAAATTGATTTAAAACCAAAGAATGATATTTTTCATATGTAATGGAATAAAATCAAGATAGTATATTTTCTGTTATGATCTATCTCGAGAGAAATTATTAAATCATATTTATGAATTATATGTTTAGAAATAAAATTTCTATTACCTTTAATACTAATGAATTGATAGTATTTTCCACACCTATTTGGTTTTTTATTTGGTTCTAATTTCCATTCTCTTGATAATTCACATTATTATGATCAATAATTTATTGGAAGAACTTTTTATCCATGAACATATCATCACATCCCTGAATTTTTTAACAATTTTTAATCTCAGTTATCTGTTTAACGAAATTAAATTATCATTTCTGTTTCAATTTTGTATAGGATGTTTTATTAACTGTTTTAGGGTGTGGGAATTATAAAAAAGAAATTTAAAATGTCACACCATTCACTATAAATATCATTTTCAAATTTGGAAGATGAAATTTATTTGTGGTGCTAAAATATAAGACCATAATATTTTATAAAATATCATTTTTAGAGATATTTAATTTCATTAATATATTGCATTACATGGGTGGATGTGTTTTAAAGAACCACAATATACTAGTAATATTATTATTTAAAACATAAATATCATAATGTAGCCCTAAAAATTTGAGGTATGGATAAGGATGAACACATTCTGAAAATTTCGTTGAATTATTGTAGATAATGAAAATATAGTACTAATTATGTGATTATTTTTTTAAAGTGTGTATATATTTTGAGAATAATTTTATTTTTATAAAATTGAGTTTCATTTCATATTTTGAAAATAATAAATTAATTTTACAATATTATAACGTTTATTTAAAAAATAAATATCTATTTTTAATTATATCTGTGAAAATTAACTTTTAATTAATTTTTTTGCAGTTATTAATTTATAATTAAATGTAAAAATTAAATTTTTTATTAAAAACATTTTATAAATATAATGCATTTGGAAAAATAATTTTATTTTTTAATTTATTTGAATGTTATATTATTTCCATGAAATATTTTATTAACCCAATTTAGGTCATTAAAAATAATTTCATATTGATTTTTTATATGAATGAATTTCAAATTTTAAGGTAAACTTATATTCTGAAAAACTATTTTTTGTTGCATCTAAAAAATTAATTTTAAATAAAATTCACCCACTATGAATAAAATTTTTATAAATTGATTCCATATTGTGAATAATCATAACTACTATTATATAATAATTATAACATATCATTTCCTTATTATTAGTAGTAAAAAAATATTATTTATTATGGTTATGATTAAAATTGGATTGTCGAGGGGGGTGGATGATAATAATAAAATGGTTAAAATGAATTAATAAAATTTATAAATTATGTTTTATATCAAAAAAATTCTTTTATAAAATTTGTGTATATATTATTGTGTTATCGTGAGAAAATTGCAATAAATTTAACAAGATAATAATTTAAGTCATAAAAAGGTCAACATTTCAATCATTTTATTTTAGAAATAATATATTTTTTCACATTAGAAAAAAGTGATTTTTAATTAATACTCATTGTAATTTTTATCGTAATGATATTATTTCAATGACGTCAATTTATTAATAATTTTAATCAATTATATAATTAACATAAAATCATAAACAATGAAAATAGAGTATATATTTTAATAATAGAAAAATAAGGTTATAATTATACTAAATAGAATATAAAATAATTGATTTATTATATTCAATTATTTTTATTGATAAATATAACATTTTAATTTTTTATATGAATATATTAAAATCCTACAATTATCATGCTTTCTTTATAGTAAATTTATTTGAATAATGTCAAAATATAAATTAATGTAATTATATAATATATAATGTTTTATTAAATTATTAAAATTAAAAAAAACCTATAATTATCAATGATATTTGTAAATAATTTAAAATATCATCAATAGTCCATTCATGTTCAAATTATCCTATTCAAGTAATTATATTTTATTTTAAATAATAAAAACATGGTTTTCGTGGGTGAATTATAAAATGGGGTTTCATGTGATAGATGAACTTATGTTGAAATTAATATTCCATACACGTATTTTTATCATTTAAAATGATTTAATAAATATTTATAACTTGTTGGTAAAATTATCAAATAAGTATCATATTATTTTCATTCATGAAGTATAAGTAACCTTGGTAAAAGGGCTAATTATAGTAGTGAGAATTAAAATGTTCAAACATAGTAAAAATAGTGGTTAAGGAAAAAGATGTTTTAAATAAGTATTTTCATAATGTATGAATTAATTGAACATATCATTCCTCCACTCTAGTAATTATCCATTCTTGAGGGATTTAAGATGATATTAACTCTATATTGTTGAATAGTTAAGCGAATTCAATCAAATTTCAAATCTCAATTACAGGAAACCACCTTATTCCCTCACTAAATCAGTACTATTTATACATTAATCATAATAGAACCCTCCAAATTTCCATAAACATATTAATTTTTAACAATAAATAGATTTTGTTATTAAAAAACAACATCGATAGGGTCCTTAATAAGATTCCCAAATGAGGATTTTCTAACGAGATATACATGTAATTATTAATCACTATGTTTTTACTACTTATATTACCACCTTCATTAATATATTAATAATAAAAATAATATAAAAACATTATATGAAATAAAATTATATTTTATTATTTCAATTTATTAACTAATATCCATCTCATACACCATAAAATTTGAAAAGAAATTTTTTATTGTGTGTAAAATGGAAAACCGCCTAGTGAACTGATGTAGTTTATTTATATCCCTACCCCTAATGAGTGAATATAATTATGAAATTGTTGAATATATATATATATTATTTTTATAAAATTATTATACATCCTATATATTAAAATCACATCTTACTTTTTGACTACTAATCCATAGGAAATTGTTATCATCACTTCTGTATACGTGTGGAATTTCATCTCCACAATGTGATATGATTGGTTTTTCATTTAATTTTTATTTAGATGGTAATTAGGGTAGATTTGATGAATATATATAATAAAATTTATATATAAAATAATTATAAATTTTAAATAAATATTTTAATTTCTTTCATTCCACCCATCAAGAAAATAGAAACACTATTAATACGTAAATATGGATTACTATATTAATGAATGGGGTAATTCATTTTATATATGCACAATTAATGTAGTAAAATAAATTTTTATGTAATGAATTTATATGATTTTATATCATGGTTAAAATTATGGAAATTATAGAACCATGGTCAATGTATAATGAATGATACAATGAAACTAAAATAAACATGAAAAATGAAGCAAATATTACCGAAAACATAGATTTAACAACATGTTTTCAAAAAATGGGAAAATGGAGAAAAGAAAATAATTTATGGCATTTTATATATTATTATATTTCAAGAGTATATATGTATAATAATCAAATATTTATTTTACTATTGTTTTGAATGTATGTGAATAAATTCATAACCTCATGTATGGGATTTCTTGACCCTCCTTTATTTCTGGGTGACATAATCCATTTTAATCAATTGTTTCATTTGTGTTATGTATATAAAAATCTTATGGAATATTATATCATGAATTTAATTATTTTAATTATTTTAATATTTCATTTCATTTCATTCTATTCCGAGTCTCGTGATAAAAAGAACAACAATGCTGTATGGAATTTTCATCTCTCTTTTCGTCCTATGGGACACATACCCTATTCAAAACCATTTTTATGGTGTGAATACTACCAATGAGTTTATTTTATAATACTTTTCATTATAAATAAGGGATTTACATATCAATATAATTTTATTTCATTCAATTATTTTATGATTTAAATGATACCAATGTTCTAAATGTTTTATGTTACAATCTAATTATTTATCGAGATTGTTTATGATTCTGTTTTTCATGATGAAATATTGTGTTAAATCTACCATTAAACTCATTAAGATTACAATAATATAATTACTTCATGAAATTAAATGTTTTAAATTTATTTTCCTCTATGTATGAACTTAATAATACCAAATAACATATTTTAATGAAAACCAGCCTTATTTCTGTCTTGAGTCGGAAACCCAATTCTATCCATATCAATGTTCTCTAAAAATATTTTCATGTTATTTAAATAATTTAATATCATTTTTATATTATTTTATATTGATGGATGATGTTTCTAATAAACATATAATATTATGATTCATCGTTTCCAAAAAAAATTGAATTTAATCTTTTGACCCAAAATTTTAATGTAATCATTCTTTGAACATGTACATGAAGAAAAATATTTTTTTAATTTAACTACTAAATGATTTAAATATTTTTCTATATGATTCAAAGGACTTTTCTAGTGAATATATATGTTTGAAAACATTTTTTATATTTTTAATTGTAATGAAATCTTATAAAAATGGAAAGGATATTTGTTAAAAAATGTTTTAATAATCTTATAATGAAATATATATCATAAATTAAAATAAAATGTGGTTTTCATTTTGTATCAATATAGATTTAATCAAGTATAAGAATCATTATTCCTATAATAGATGGTTTTAAATTTTTATCTGGAGAATTTTATAAAACTCATTTTTTCCATGGGTAATGATTTGATGAATTGATAATAATATTATGAAACCCATTTATCTAAAATGGGTTACGCTAGAATATAATGTTTTTGAACTCCAATTAAATTAAATTTGTAATGAAATGAATTTTTTTTAATCCCATTTATTTTAAAGAGATCTATGATGGGGACTATTATCTGATCTAGTGGAACATAGTTATATGATTTTCATTATTTCATGGGAAAGATCTATATATCCATCCAATGGATTGGTTAATGTTGTATATATAAAGAGATAATTAAGGGTAACAAGCCAATGTGATAGATCCTCATTGAGAAACTAACTGTTTTACTTGATCTACGATGGGAAACATGTAATTATTCTTGATCCACAAAGGGATATAAATGATGAATCAAGATGAATTATGAATTAGGAAATATTTGTTTATGACTGATCCTTTATGATTTGATGGTCTTGTTTTCCAAAAATGAAGTCTGATATGGTTTATATAAGAAATTATTTTAAAAACTTATATGACATGAATTTATGGATTATGGTTTATTTAGAATGATTCCCCACTCATATAGTTTAGTTTAAGGAAATATTAATGTTTTATTCCCTTTATCATTTTTATATTCCATGATATATTGTGTATATATTTTAAATTTTATATTTATAATGTCCTAAACATATGGTTTTATTATTCATAAATATGATCATCATTTAATATGTTTTATGCTTACCCTTACTAACAATATAATCTCACCATTTGTTGTATCTCTTTTCACCATGTTATATGGAATGGAAAATGTTGTGAATGTATATCATTTGTACTAAATAGAATGATCTTTAATGGATAGTTTTAAAAATATTTACTTAAATATGATGACTTCTAATGTATTCTTTAGTGATCCTATACATTTTCTATCCTCATGTGTGTATTTAGCGAATATTATTGAATATTTATCTAAGATGATTTAATATTTTTATATGAAAATCATGATATCTTAAAAACAATTTAAAGGTTGTCTATAACATATGTTTGATCTCATTACCATGATGATTATATATTGACTAACCATTCTAGATCATATAAATATAAAAAATTTGGATGCATTTTTTTTAATATAAATTATATTTAAAAAACACATAATGTATAATTTATTTTAAATAAAGGTTGAATATTTAAATCGAATTTAATTTTTTTCAAAAATATTTTTCATTCATTTGATAAAATAATGATTAAATTTGATAATATTCGTTTTTTAATCCTTATCCATTTGTTAAATTTCAACAAATATTGTTTTATATATTTCATATTTTATGAACAAATAAACATATATTATCTATGATTTATTAATATATTATTTTATAAGAAATATATATTAAATATAAAATTATAACTAGTATCCTCATCCCAAATATAAATGGTCCTCTTATGTTGACACTTTTTTCAACAAGTTAATGGTAAATGAAAAATGAAAAATTATATCAATATGATACAAATCTAAAATCGATTATTCCCATGTGATTTAAATAATCATTTATACTCAAATTCCTATACTATTTATTTCATATCACATAATCTAATTAATCAATATTTTAAAGAAAACAACAAAAAAAATTCAATATGTAATTTTATTGTAATTATAAATGAAAAATTTTTAATGCATTATATGTAGCTAAAAAATTAATTAGACTATCCTTGTGATAATAAATTGATTCAATCCTTCTATAATTCTTGTAAAAAATTATAAGGTCTTCCATGAATGTAAAAAATTGGTCAAAATATGAATGTAATCAATAAGTATCTATAATATAAACTATCCTAAAAAATTTTATTTAATTTGATAATTTATATTGAAAATAATATGGTATTCTCATCATGATCTATAATTTCTCGCCAAAATCAGATTATCTTTGAAATGTTTAGAATCCATTTATACCTGAAAATTATCTATTTAATTATATTCAATCTTAATTAATATCAAAATCACACACCAATGTTCCCTATTAACTTGTTATATGAAATTATTATTTAAGATGATATCATATTAAATATTCTAAATCTTTTAGCTATTTTATCCATGATAATATATGCTCTACAATAATATTTTTTCTATACAACTCTCCCAATTTCTCAATATTTATTACAATAAAATTATTTTTATGGGTACATTTGTTACTATGTTATAGAAATTGAAAGATTTGATAATCAGTATGGATTTTCAATATTAATTTACGCCAATTCTATATGCTCTAACTCGAATGAAAATTATGGAATTATATATTATTCTTACTCTATAATTTATATCAATTATTTCATTTCAATTTTCAACAATCCACCTCTTTATTTAATTATTTAAGGAATTATTTATTATTTCTAACATTAAAATAATATAATATAATTCAAATTCATCCTCATACTAAATTATATATATATAAACATTCATAAGTAATTAAGATTAACTAAGATTATTAGTCAATACAATTCATTATGAATGTTTATATATAAATTATGTTTATCATATTAATCCCTGCATGAAAATTTTAAAATATAAAAAATCCTCAAAATTATTGTGCTAAATCATACACACTGAATAACTCAATATTAATTTCATCACTTCCTTATCGTCTACATTGTTTTCCATTTTGTTAATACACATTATCACGTAGGACCAACGTTACTAGAAATAATTTCTATTTCATCATATTATTAAATAAACCATTGTTATCCTCTATCATTATGAATATGAATTCTAACCATCTTTTTTCTATAAATCCAAATCAATAAATTAAAGACCGTACAATAGTATTCATGAGTTATTTCTACATATTATTTCTATATTTATTTTTTTATGGTACTTGTCTTAAAATTAAAAAAAGATCAATGAGAATAAAATAACATAATGTATAATTCATGAAAATACATTAAACTGTTAATTACAATTTTCTAATATATGTTAAATACATTGGTTCTTCCAAAACTTTTAATTTTTATTTTTTTCTCATAATTTCATAGTTGAATATAATATAAAATGAAAACACTCCCTATGATATTCATAGTTTCAATATAATTTTTAGAATAAAAGTATTTATTTTCAATATAATCAAACATGTGAACCATTCTACCATGTTCAATGGAATAATTCACAACATTTTTTTATCATATAATTTTTTTGATGAAAAAACAAAGAACAATCCTTTTAAAAACACTTATAATATTTGTAATCATGATATATATTATGTGTTCTAAAATAAATCAAATATATTTTTGTAATGTTTTTCTACAAGTGGGTTGTTTTTTTCAATATTATTAATAATGATTAAAAAGGTTTTTTTACTAAATTTATTATTTCTTAGGAAATCAATAATTGGATAAATCATTTTAAAGGGAATGTAATTTACATTTCATGAAAACACTGGGGATGTGATGGATGATTTCAATGTTTGAAAAATATATATTTATTGAGGGTATTAGAATGACGTTTTCAAAGAGATTGACCACACCTATCAATAATAGGTATTTTATATTGGGTAATGACTGAATTCATGAATAATAAAAATTTATCATGTTATCTTTTTTTGGAAATTTATATTATAAATAGCCCACATCTATACAATCTATTGAAATAAAAAACTCAAAATTAGTGGTAGTTAATGGTTATATAAAATTATCACATGTATCTCTAAAATGTGATAATTAGATTGTTGAAATTTTATATAATAAGAAAATAATTATATTTCTTTTATAAAGAATCAATAATTAAATTTGATAAAAATAATCAAGTGACTTCCAAATAGGTCTCCCTCGTGCTTGAATTAAAATTTTTATTTAATTTATATCCTTGTATGAAAATTTATAAACTTATTTGATCAATTGTATTTATTAAATATAATAAAAATATAATAATAAAATGAAATATTCATCAATAAGAAATTATTTATTTTCATTATTTTTCATTCAATTTACTGGAATCGTCCAATCATAATGAACATCTATCGAATACTAGTTCATTGGCATCTAATGATATTCTATTCCAAAAATTATGTATTATTGCAAAATTATAACATCGTGTTACATAATTTTCAACAATTCATGTACCTTTACATGTTGTCCACAAAACGAGGTGTGTCTTTAGACTCCATAAGATGGAAATGATTTGTTTGGGAGAAAAATTAATGCATGTAAATATATTTTTGTAAGAATTAATAGAGTCCATGTAACGCCCAAGCCCCAGTTACTCGGAGATGGTGTATTATTTAAATACATTGGCATGATACAGGGAATCATTTCCCAAAAGACTGATCAATTTAGTATTATTGGAAACAAGATAAATACATATCTTCAAAATTACGACGTGAAAAGAAATACAACACTAATTAATTCCATTAGAGACATCCTAGTATCCATGATTATGCCTGAAAGTCACTCATAACTAACTTATTCATATCCTTCGAAAATGAAACATAATAAAAGGGTGAGCTCAAATGCTCAATAAGAGTAAGAAATTCTGCGGATGATAACAAAAACAATAGGCATGGTGAATAATAGATAACATGTGCCTCTAGAAGTAATAGATATGAACACATTATGGTAGGAATATGAGAGGAGTAGATAATGCCTTAATAAAACATAGTCATTGCAATTATACTAGTATAATAACTACATGAACCATCAATAATGTTTTCATAATGATGGAATGTATAATTCACGACATTTTGAAACATTTTGTCAAGGCCTCACCCAAGTTGTCTAAAAATGATTAAGGCCTTGGCCAAAACCATATATCAAATTAGGAAAGGCCTTTTACAATTAGTCGACTAATTGTCTCGTGAGACTTAATGATGCAAAAAAAGATACAGAGCGCTCCACCCATGACTTAATAAGTCCACTACATACCTCATATAAAAAGGTTGAAAAAAAACATAAACATTCATAATAGAAATAGAATATGAAATGACAATTATTTAACCACATACCATGAATTTTATAAAAATAACACATCCAATGTCAATGATAAACCAAACGATTAAATAAAATATGGATGAATTGTATCATAATAAATCCACTTCAAACATGTATATAATTTATCAAAGGATGATGAGATCTATGAAATCAAAAACATTTTATTGAAATATCTCTATCTATTTTGAAATTATTTAAGAGTCATATCATTATAAAATAAAACTTTTTTTTGAAAATATTTTTAAAATCTTGTAATGGTAGCTTCAATGATGTTATAATGGAAGAAAATAGATGGAACTACCATATAAGTTAAAAAGAAACATTCGTACCTTAATTTTTTAAAAAATACCATAAAGTACCTTGTTTGAAAAACGAAAGAAAGATTCTATTCAAAAAATATAAGTTCAAATAAGGGTATAAATGAATTCAAACCATAGTGTAGTAAATAATAATTTTTTTGAAATATATTTTTAAGATAACATGGATGAGGATGATAAAAATGTACCGATAGATACAAATGTATTAGACACCACAAATACGTAAAGAGATTGTAAAATTAACCCTTACCTTGCACTATTCCATGGTTGAGGGTAGTTTAGCCTTCTGTATAATGGTGAAATAATTATTATAAAATTATACAAGAACCATATATAATAATATAATATAATATATTATATTTTAATATTTCTTTGTTAATGATATTTTAGTAGTATCATCATTTCAGGTGTTAACAGTTTCATCATCCATTATATGCTTTGTTACGTAAGTCATGTATGTTATGGATAGGATGTATCTTACTAATATCTAGAATGATATCTAGTCTATAAACTTTATTTTTAATCCTTAAATTAAAATTAGTCTTGAATGGTTTTGAAGAGGAATGGCATCTCATCATGTCATGGAGACGATAAGACGTACATACGCACGAGGGACAATATCATTCTTTTGATTGTGAAATTTTTAAAGAACCAGATTTCCCATGGAATTTTTTTAAAGTACATGGTAATTTTATGAGTCCACGGTTTCTAACGGACCTTGATTCTATGGCCTGATGTTCCAAAAATCAATTTCCGATGTTATGTTCGGGTACGTTTAGTAAACATACATTTAGAATTTTATAACTTCTGAACCGGTGCTCAGAATCAAAATATGAGGGCACCGTTGAACTCATAGAGTCGACAATTGCATAGTGAGACCTTCATTGTAGTTGCGTTTAATCGATATTGGATGATAGTTACTGGGTTCTTTAATAATGTTAAATAAAAATAAGGCGATAACATATTTTTATTTCTTGGTGGTAATAAGCTGCAAGATGAGGTTAGTGGTGGCAACCACAACACTATAGCATTTCGTGAGAGGTCATGGATGCGGGTCCCACCTGCACATAACCTCCCTTGGGAGGATTATTATGTAGGGCACACACTAGCTTTAAACCTCTTCTAAACCCCCAATTAAATTAGTGAAACTCTTTGCCTTCCCCCATTAGTTAATGGACCATCTCCTCCAATTTAATTAAGTAATGTAACTTAATTAATTTAGAATAATTTTGAATTCATTGAATTCATTATACCAAAATAATAATATATAATGTATTATTATGGAGGGGGGTTGGAATAATCCTTGTCGGGAGAATTATGGAGAGGAAGAGCCTTTGGGAGAATTGAGAGGACTTCATCCTCTAAATGAAGAACGTGAAAAATGCCCATCACCACCAAAGAACGATGATCACCATCTTCTCCCTCTTCTATCGGAGCAAGTAGAGGAAACGCTAACACCCAAGAAGAATGCTGACGATGTCATCTAAACTCTTCTTTCCCGAATCCTTCCTCCTCAACTTCTTCGTCTTCTACCAGATGTCAAAGGAATGAAGTTCGTTTCCTGAGACGTCGTCAATGAGCGACAAATGTAGTAGGGGGTTTCTGTTGGTTTTATTCTCCTTCACCAAAGTTTTATTTATGGAGTAATTTATGCCTTTTGATATCTACTTAAAGGGGGGTTCAGACCCCATGAACATGGATGACCCTTCCCCTTTGTTGTTCTAGATTGATGTTGACGACATGAGAAAGATGTGACGGCGAACAAAGGTCATGCTACCCTTGGGCTCCGCGAACAGCACCGCTGGCCCAGCGACACCTGAACTATGCCCAACATGTTGCTCTGCAGCACTGCCGATGGCCCGCCGCACCTCACAGGCGTGCTGCCGGTGCGCCCCCGGCGCACCTCCCGGCCCTACTGGCGGCCTATCCGCACTCCACGGCCACCTGCCACCCTGCTCGGTGCCCCCAGTGCCCTGCCACATTGCCCGGCACACCACGAGGCACCCTGCCACCTTTCCCGGTGCCCTCTGGCTATCACGACCCATCCTCGGGGCATGTTATGTGATTACCACATGCCAACCTTCCGTAGGCTAGGGGCTGGGGACTAGCACCCAAGGCATAAATCCAGATAAAAAGGGAAGGCATTGTCATTATTAAACATAAACACACACAACCAGAGAACAAGAAGAAGCAACACTAAGTAAAGTAGTATAACAAGCGTGAAGAATGTATAATGGGGTCGGAAATACAAGTCCAACAGAAAGGTACAACTACAACTGATAGAATGTACAACTGAAAAAAGAAAGAGAAGAATGGTGAAGCATCTCCTGGATCGTTTTCTAGGTTCCTACCTAAATGGTAGGTACAGATGTCCTCCTCAGCAATCTACATCTATCATCCACTTCGTGTACCATCACGCTGAGTGTCCACCTCCGGGTACCATCCAGTCATCGTACACTCTGCCTCGATCAGCACTACCTGTCGTCTACATCAAACATAATATGATGCGGGCATATCCCGTGTAGGGGTGAGTATAACGATACTCAGTAAGGATCTGGAGACCCTCAAGGTCTCGCAAAATCCAATAAAGATAAAACACAATGAAATATCTCAACAGATAACCTTTACATATGTATATGAACATACATATACCTAAGTTATCAAGTAACCCATCTCAATAATGAGGAAAACAAAAAGGTCATTGACTAAGCTCAAACCAGGATTTGTATTCAAGATATGGATAACACAGCTGCTAGATAATTCCTCCTCTATCGAGTACAGTGGTCCTATCACAACTCTGAGATGCTACTCACTAACCTTAGACAGGTGAGATACTCCTCCTCTATCGAGTACCGTAGGTTTGCCACCCCAACACAGTAGTGCTCCCTACCATGGGTCTGCCACCCCAAAATAGTAGCGCTCCCCCTAATAGCCTACAGAGGTACTTCTCCTGTCA
Organism: Viscum album; assembly: GCA_963277665.1. NCBI lineage: Eukaryota > Viridiplantae > Streptophyta > Magnoliopsida > Santalales > Viscaceae > Viscum > Viscum album. Next base: position 1,184,596,201 of record OY728159.1, read on the forward strand.
TGTACCGTGGGTCTGCTACGCCAACACAGTAGCACTCTTCCACCATGGGTCTCCCGCCCCAACATAATAGTGATCCCCACTAGGCAAGTCAAGTCATTTCGAATCGAATCGGACAAGCAGTCATCAGGGCTCAGCCAGCTACAAGGTCACTATAATCCATACGCTCATCTCTGGGAGGATCTGATCCACGAGATATTGGACGATACTTCCGAGTGTCATGTAATCTCACTTGGATGTATCTCAAAGGACAATTTCTTCATAGGGGTCTTATAACAAAAGATGGTGCGTCAATCAGACATCTGGTCTATCAGTTATTAGAATTTTTATACCGGGGGGCCGGTGGGTTTCGTGAACAAACCAACCCAACCATATCTTAACTTTTACCCGAAATCCCTTGGGGTATACTCAAGGAACTATTTTTTGACGAGATTACAAACACCACTGACGGTTCTTCAAACAGACGTCCGGTCTGAGAGTTATTTGATTTTCCTTTCCTGGGGCCCAATTTGAAATATGCTCGTTCCAAACTCGGACATACTCCAACTATGTCTGAACCACGAGTGGAGTGTGCCAAAATATCTGTCTCAACAAAATAAAACCAATGTAATTAACAGCACGTCAATCGGACGTCTGGTCCTTAATTTATAACTACTTCCGCTCTGAGGGCACTGTTGGTTTCGAGTTCGAACCAACCCAGCCATAACCAAGCTTCGCTAAAACCTTGAGTGTAATATAACGAAATGGCCTTCTTGATCAAGGATTTATACACAACTAAAGGTGCATCGTTCAGAGGTCTGTATCTCATGATATTGTAGTTTAAACGAACTTGGTCCGAAAAAGGGGGGTCTGGGACCAGTGACTGAGCCCAACCCACCCTAGGTCGGCCCGGTTTGGCGCGGCCTGACAGGTGCTGCCGGGCTAGGCTGGTGCGGTCCGGCATGGCCAGCTCGGCCAGCTGGCCACACATGGCGTGGCACGCCGGCAGTGCTTTCTGCAGACCACCAGACGCGCTCTGGTAGTCCAATTCATCAACTATTTGTGCATGTGGCTCTCCCGGGACCTGCTCTTCAGTACGACGGCTTCAAATCACCATTGTGGTCTCGTTTCGTCGTTTCCCGTCAATCTTCACAAAAACGAACAACAAGTGGATGCTCGTCTGGCCGTGTTCGTTCGGCACGCACCCTCCGCATTAGGCTTTATCAATTGGCCAAAGATAAACATGGTTTCACGTAGAACGGATAACATTTTTATTTAAATAAAATTAAAGCAATCCACCCTAAAATTCCCCCGCAAACAACTATTCCCATCCCTCAAAAGAAAACATACGTGGATCAACTTGATAATGAGTTGATCCACGTTCATTGTTTTAGAAGGGAAGAAAATGGGAATAAAAATATACTCAAATTAAACCACTACCTCAAAAAAGGTTCGTTCGTCAAAGATGTGCAAAGCAATGTGGCTTCATCAACGTCAAAGAAATAACCATTTTTGTTGGCGATTTCTCCATGTCGGTGTCTCCTCCCTTGATGCAGTGCAAGAAAAAGGATTGAAGAAATGTATAATGTTCTTTGCCGAGTCATACTATGTTGAAGGTGAGTGTTCTTCGTTGGAGAAGAACATCGTTCTTCATTAAGGAGAGGAATACCTTTCTCCCTTCTCAAAAACTCTCTCCCCCACGCTCCTTAACACATAGATTTCCCAAAAAATAAAATAATAAGGCTAAGCTATTATTTTATTAACATTTGCAACATAAATTTCAAAATTAAAATCACCTAATTAATTAAGTGACGAGGTTGAATTTATTAATTAGGGTGTGTTGGAAAAAAATTAAGAGGGAGAGAGGAAGAGGAAGGGATCATCATAAATAAGGGGGTTGTCATGAATTAAACATGGGAGTTTAAAGGGGGTTTGAAAAGAGTTATCGGAGGTGAAATGTTGGGGCTCGTTCGGCCCCCACCTATCCTCCTCTCCATTATCCACACATGGGATGTTGGGTGGGTGTGGGCACCACCAAAAACATCCCATGGGAGAAATTAACTTCCAATGATATAACTAAAATTGTTCTAGAAATTTTATTTAACTTCTTCATTTAACACCAATTTAAACTCTCAACACGCATAAAATGTATCTGCGGTAAAGGACCCCTTAAGCAATTATTGACGCTGCAAGTTCATCGGTGCCCTATGATTTCAATTCCGAGCATCAGTTCAAAAGATAGAAAAACCCGCTCGTTCGTTCACTGAACGTACCTGAGCTAATCTTTGGAAATTGATTCCGAGCACACCGGGCCTCAGAATCAAGTGTCGTCCGAAGCCATAGACTTGTAAAATTCCAAATTACTTATGAAAAAAAATTCATGAAATTTATGGGTCTTTACACTGGGGCCCTGCTGCGCTACCCGGCGCGCCCCTAAGTGCTGCTCGACACCTCGTCATCCTTTACAGCTACCCTACGGCCTGCCCGATGTCCAGCTGGCCTGCCCATGCCCCCGCATGGCCTGCCCGGTGGCCACCCCACCACTGGCCTCCCGAGCCGACCCGCGGCATCCCCCGCAGGGTCATTGGATGAACTAGAACAATATTCAAGGCCGAGTCACTCAGCCACCTATGTGGAAACTACCAGGATGAACTGCCCTTGTGGTCCGTTGCACGTTACTGTAGCAGGTACTAATGTGGGAATTGTAACAGTCACTATTTGGCAATGTAGTAGCTGGGAATATGCCCATGTTTGGGCCTTCAGGCCACTGATTTGGTCCCTGAGTCCTCTAAGGACTACATGCCACCCATTCCTTCAGGTCAGTAAGGCCTTAGGGCCACCTCATGGCCTTTGAGAAACCTTAAGTGCGGATGAAAACCATTAACCTACAAGGAACAAGCTATACAAGGAGGATGAGTAGGGATCTTTCACCAAAATAGAAGCTAAATAGATTGGAAGAATGTGAGTGTATGGAACCTACCATTTGAACAAGCATGTGCATGCACGGGAATGCCTAACCCAACATCCATGAAATGGTGGAGAGATGATTTCACAATGAAGATGCTGGGGAGGAGAAGTTACAAGTAGTTAGTCTAGGTTGTATGTATGATTGAAGCCTACAGGAAATGAATTCCTCTAAGGCCTACAGGCCATGTAATACATACGCCTACAGGACTTGAAAGGGTTCCACCTCATCCCTTGAAAGGTGGATTATCAAAAATCAATAAATAAATAAGTCCTTCGGGCCATTGGAGGACCCACCCATTGGGCCAGGACAGACCCAACGAGTCTGACTGGGTCGACACAGAATGGGTCAGACCGGACCTGTGCCCATTATTGACCCCTTTGCTTGCATTGGCCATATCATTAGCACCGGAAATCCGTTTCACGAACTGTCATCGGCGCCAGTATTCTTGGATCATAACCGTCCCTTTGAGTATACCCCACTAGAGTTGGGGGTATAGATGAGATATGGCTCGGTTGGTTCGTACAAGAAACCAACCTGGCTCCCGTGACTAAAAGGCTAATAACTCATAGACCGGACGTCTGATTGATGGAAAGTATGTTACGTTGAGACCCCTATGACGTGGCGGTCCTTTGAGAAACTTATACGTGAGACTTCGTTACACTTTGAGTATTGAACAGTAGCTCGTGGAGCAGATCCTCCTAGAGTCGAGCAGACATATTACAGAGACCTATTATCTGACAGACCTGATGATTGCTTGACCGATTCGACTCGGTGTGATTCGACTCACCCAGTGTGGAGCGCCTGGTATTTGGCGACAGACCCGTGGTGGACAGAGCACCTGGTATTTGGTAGTAGGCCCACAGTACTCAATAGCAGGAGTACCTCTATAGGATATTAGGGGGAGTTCCTGATATTAGGCAGCAGACCCACATCGGACTGAGCGCCAGGTAGTTGGTGGCAGACCCATGGTACTCGATTAGAGGAGTAGCTCAACAGTCCAATGATAGTGAGAAGCACCTCGGTTTCTCGACAGAACCACTATACTCGACAGAGGAGGAGTTCTCCAGCAGCCGGGGATTCGATAATGAAAAATCTTGGTTTGAGCTGAGTCAATAACCTTGGTGGGTTCTCATGATTGAGATGGGTTACTAGATAACTTAGGTATATGTATTGGCATATACCTAAGTAATGGTTATCTGTTGATTCATACATTGTGGTTTATTCTTGTTGTATTTTGAGATACCTTGAGGGTCTCGATGTCCCTACTATGTATCATTATACTCACCCCTGCACGGGCTATGCCTACACCCCATTGAGTTGGATGCAGACGACAGACATCGCTGACCAAGGTGGAGTGTGCGAGGACTAGACGTTACCCAGAGGTGGACCTCACAACGAGACAGTACCCAGAGGAGACAGACAAACGAGGAGGACTATGGAGGCTATCTCTACCTACCCTTCAGGTAAGATCCATGGTGGATGGTCCACGAGCTACTAGACACCTTCCAGCTATTTTCCCCTTTTTAGTTGTACCAGTTTTGTCTTTCCCCATTACTTTACTGTTTTTCTTGTATTTCCGTCCCCGTTTTACATTCCATCACATCTTTTGTTATACAGTATTTACTTGGTGTTTTCTTCCCATTATAATCTATTTGTGTCTGTTTACATTATATAAAGGAAATGCGATACTATTTATTGGGATTTACGCATTTGGTGCTAGTTTCCAGCCCCTGGCCTATGGAAGACGGGCTTGGCGTCATCACGATACAGGCCCCGGGGGACGGGATGTAAAATAATCAAATATAATTGGATGGTATATCATATACACAGAATCATTAACATGGGATACTAAATATTGAAATCAATTATACTAATTACTATAGCCATCCAAATAATAAACAGTTGAGTAACAAACTACACCACAACATGGAGACGGTTAGTTGTACGTATGCACGTGTGGTGGCATTGACATTCATAATATTGATTGAAAAAGGAATACAGATGTAACATATTTATAATAACATCATAGTATATATAAGGTACTGAAGTTATTATTTTCATATGGAAATAAAAATTAAATAGGAAGTGGAAGAAGAAAGTATCTTTGAAAGAGATGAGGAATTTATTATCTCATCTACGGGTTCTTTCTTTTGATTTCATCAAAATGGCTCTTTTGGATGGCTTATAATCAATGGAAGGCCTCTAGGATGAATTTATGGTATCTGGGAGGATATTTGGGATGGATTTGGCCGAGCCAAATGGATTTGGAGGTGTGGTTTTGAGATAAAGTAATGTACTATTTTATAAGAGAGGTGAGGGTCACATTAGGAAAACCATGATAATTTATTTTATTATACAATCATATAAATTTATAATGCATCCAAAATGATTTATTTAATGGATATGGTAGGGATGCATCTAAATCCTCTCAAACAATAGGGTTTATACAGGTGTAGGTCACCATATTAACCTTATCATTTATGTTTAACAGTTAGTTAAATGGTTTAACAATTAAATTGACTTTTAATTTTATATTATATGGTTAATAAACATACTATAAAATTTAAATATAACCCCATGTGGTTAATTAATGATATATTTATTATTATATAAGTCATTTGTATGATCCATTGATTTTTTGGACTATTATATAATTTAATAATATAGTATTTGTTTTCAAAACTAATTTATGTAAATTTTAACACTATATAGTATCTGAATTTTCGTAAAGTATTAAATAATTGATTACATTGAAAATACTTATTTTAATAAACCCTAACATGTCCTATTAACCAATAAAATTTTGAAAAATTAACAAAAGTCCCAATTTACATGTATTTGGATATTTATAATATCAATTATTTTAATTATTCTTTAATATTCTAGTAACACCATCATCATTGTGTCATATATTAATTTTATTTTTAATTTATAAAAATTAGAAATAAAATACAATTATATAGGAAATCTATTTATCTATATAAAAAATATTTATAGTTGAATTATCTTAAGTGTAGACCCATTTTTAAAATGGTTTAGTTATTAATATTTGTATTTAACACTTTTAACTCTTCTGTAAATAAAATAATAATAAATGTCTTCATCCAATCCATGTTGACCGAAAGGATAATATTTTATTCCTAAGTATATTTTTTGTCGAATTACTCTTATCCAATATAATTATGACATGTTTTAGGTAAATATTAATATCATTTTTCCTTTAATTACCATATCTTCTTTTAGTCGTGGTAAATAAAAGACAAAAAATACAATTCACGAAAAATTATTTTCATATTATTGAACAACATTTTACATACTAATTTCAACTGTGTCTCTTAGATTTTTTTTAATTCTACACACAGATGTGGTAAAATTTAATTATATGCAAATTTAAAAATTTTCCTAGATGGTGAGAAAAAGATAGTAAAAAGTTCAATAATTTTTTTAAATATAATATTACTATAAAAATGACTTCAAGGAATTACACTGAGATAATATAAGTATTCTGTATCTATTTGAACATAAAATAAATAAAATATTTATTTATTTAAATAAAAGTAGGTTTTAAACCATAACATAGTGTTTTTCAGTATTTATCAAAAATATAATTTTTACAGAAAAAAACCAAAATTATCCCTAATCTAATTTTGATACCTAGAATCAAAAAATTATGTCCATTTTGTAAAATAAAATTTATAAAATTTGAAAAAGTGATTATTACTATTCAAAAAAACTAGTTTGATTGGTCGTGGTGTGTAAATACTCTAATTTTCATACAACGCAAGCTACTTTATTATTCAAAGGGAAAAATACCGTGGAAGCATAGCATGTTACATTCTCCCCTCCATAAAATATTGTTATCCTTGAAATTTATAGAATATTACTACATATAAATAATCATGTGGTTTTTCATCTTATGTTCCTAAAGTTCCCATGCTTCATCTTCCATCTTGTAGTTTATTTATAGATCTATTACCAGCTGAGTTGTCATGTTTCTCATCACTTGTTTTCTGGTATCAAGAATTCAGATTGGCTTTTCGCAATAAGACAGGTCAGGTTCCATTTCTACTTCTTCATAGGTGAGTAAATTCATTGGGTCAAGCATGTATTTTCTCAATAGTTATACATGGAACATATCATTAACTTTGAAGATACTTGGCAGCATTTCTAAATATTAAGCTACAACTCAAATTCGTTCTACCAATTTCCAATTGTCCGATGTCCATGTGACTCTATTTACCCTTCATATTAAATGTATAGAAGCCTTACAAGGAAATACCTTCCAGAAAACGTGATAACCTACTTGAAATTCCATATACTTCTTTCAATTATCAACATAACTTTTTTACCTAATTTGAGATGCTTTGATTTGAGTCTGGATAATCTTCACCTTTTCCATTTTTTCCTCAACAAGTTCTAGGCCTACGAGTTTAATTTCACCAACATCATCCTAAGAAGTTGGTGTGAGACATGTCATCTCATATAACGCTTCATATCATGCCATATGAATACTTCAATGAATGATATTGATATAGGAAAATTCTACTAAAGGTCAATACTGATCCAACATACCTTGAATGTCAATTGTGAAATATCTCAACATGTCTTTTATTGTTTGAATAGTATGTTCTGATTGTCCATCAGATTGAGGGTTGTAACAGATCTCAAATAAAGTTCAGTATCTAAGGATTTATGAATTCTTTTCTAGAACCTTGATGATAAATGGGGTTCACGATCCGAAACAATCGACAGGGGTACACTATGAAGTCTCAAAACAGCATTAATATATCGTCTTTCTAAACGTTCATGTTGTAAATCCTCTCTTATAGAATGAAAATGTAATGACTTGGTAAGATGATCAAAAAGTACCTACATTGTGTCATTTAATCTATGAGTCTTTGGTAGCCCTATGGAAATGTCTATTGTAATGTCATCCCATTTCCAGTCAGGAATGTCAAGAGGTTGTGTGAACCCTCCTGGATGCTGCCTTCCAACTTTCACATGATGACAAACCATAGATCTTGACACATATTCACCAATATCCCACTTCATGATTTCTAACCAAAAATTATTCTTTAAATCTCTATAATTTTTTTTGTAACTAGGGTCTATAGAGAAATTGAAGCTATGAGCATCATCCCTCAATTCCCTTCATAGATCAGTTATGACAGGAACACAAAGTCTCTTCCCAAATTTCATAATCCCATATTCATATACGATCTCGATCAATCTCCCATTGGTAACAGCTTTAATTTTCCTTTTAAACTCCTCATCATCAGCCTGAGAAATTTTTACCCATTCTAGTAAAGAGCGTTTAGAAACCATTTGAAAAAGTATCAATGTTTCACCATCCATGATTATTCTAATATATATTTTTACTAGATACTTGAACATAGGATCCCTTTCAACTCTAATATATTTAAAAACACTATGATCCTTTGTGATCAAAGCATATACACCTCATTTTCCTTCTCTGAGGGGTAGTGTATAGTGAAATCCTAATCCTTGAGTAGTTCGACCCATATCTTTTTCTTCATGTTGAGTACTTCATGTGAGAAAATATAATTCAAACTATTGTGAATGGTATATATCTCAAATTTTTCACCATAGAGATAGTTTCATCATATATTCAATGAAAATATTATAGCTGCTAACTCAAGATCATGAGTGAGATAGTTTTGTTCATAAATTTTTAGCTATCGTGACGCATTGGCAATAACTGTACCATTCTGCATAAATACACAACCAATTCCTTTCATTGACGTATCAATGTAAATAAAAAACCCATAATTCCACAATGGTAGATTTAAGATAGGAGCATTGAATAATTGTATCTTCAGTTCATCAAGATATTTTTCACACTCTTTTTTTACAAACAAATTTAACCCCTTAACATGTGATCTTGGCGAATGGATTAGCCAATCGGGAAAATATCTCAACAAAACATCAATAATAACCTTATAAACAAATAAAACTACATACCTCATTTATATGTCTCAGTTTTGTCCATTCATGTATTTTTATTGTCTTTGAATGATCAACCAAATTACATCCTTAGATAAAATATGCTCATGAAATGAAATCAAAGGAAACCAGAGTATACACTTCCTACACATGCCATATAATTAATTTCTTCTGTGATTTTTCAGAATATTGGACAAGATATTTTCGTGAAATTTTAATATTTTCGAGTATACGAAGATATCATCAATAAATAACCTTACAATGTCTTCAAGATATACATTGAAAACTCTATTAATTAGATCGATGAAGACAGAGGGTGCACTGGTCAGCCCAAAAGCCATTACTTTAAACTCATAATACCCTTACCTAGTTAGAAATGTTGTCTTTGAAATGTCTACCTTCTACACGGCCAACTGATTGTATCACGATCGGAGGTCAAACATTGAAAAATATTGTGCCCCATTAAGTTGATCAGATAAATCATCAAGGTGATGTAGGAGATATTTGATCATTATTGTTATAGCATTGATCTCCCTGTATTCAATGCACAACCTCATAGATCCATATTTCTTCTTTACAAAAATGATAAGGGCTCCCTATAGAGAAACACTCGGGTGAATAAATCCGTTATTACTCAATTTATCTTGTTCATTCTTTAGATCCACTACTTCCACAGTGACCATTCTATAAGGGGTCTTCGATATGGGCTTAGAACCAGGAATTAAATCAACGGAAAACTCAATTTCTCATTCTAGAGGATATATAGGTAAATCATCTGTAAACACATAAACATATTCTTCACAATAAGTACATACTCTATTAGAAAATTCCTTTCATCACCCATAGTTATTTCATTCTCTTACTCCACAATAATTGAATAAATTAGAGCTACTGTGGGTGGATTTATATATGAATTAGATGGTGACATTTCTGATCTAAAGATAATGTAATCCTTATCATCATCGAAAATTATAACCTCATTCTTATTATAATAAATTTTCTCATCGTGGTCTGAAATCCAATCCATACCAAGGATTATATCAAAATAAATCATTGGTATAACGATGATATCCAAAAATAAATCACATTTATGTTCCATAATGAGAAATTATGACCAAAACATTATTGCAATGATACTTCCCTTAGGAGATTTTACTGACAACTCCTTTGTTAATTAAAAATGAATATATCTAATTTTCATGGAAAATAGGGATGAAATATAACAATGCGATGATCAATAATCAAATAAAGAACTGTCTAAAATTGAGAAAAACCAATAAATTACCTACATCCAAGTCATTAGGAGATTATACCTCCACAGTAGGGATCACATACGATTGGCCTTTCTCTATTGAACTTTTCTGTGTTATTTTTACTTGACATTTTGGACATTAATGGGAATTATGTCCCATATCCCTGCAATTGTAGCATTGAACACTGGTATTTTATTTTTTTCCCCATAAAATCAACAGCAAATGGCCTTTCTATCAACATTTGTAGCATACTAATTTTAGTTTTAGATAGGCACCAAGATTCTTCCTTCCGCAATTATCACAGGGTGGAAATTCAACTATTCCTTTCATCCTTGTATCCTTATTTCCTTTCCCATAGTGATTAGAAAATCTCTTCTTCTCATTCATTACTTTGACGTTATAAGAGTTAGAGAATTTCATTATCGTCTAGACAACACATGAGACTATATCTTTATATGATGATAAGGATTGTGGAATTAATTCTCTATAGAGAAATGGTTTTATCCCATTGATGAATCAATAAATTTTACTCCATGGGTTATATATATAATATGTTGTTGGACCTTTTATGATTTTAATGTTAGCCTCATACGAGGCGTCATTATCATACTCCTTTTGCCTTAGACTCTGAAATTGTGTTTCCATATCCACTCGATGGGTACAAGAGAAAGTAGTTTCTAGGAAAATATTTATAAACACCCTCCATTAAATACATTATACCACATCCTTATCCTTTGTGTTTTAAATTAATGACCACCATTGATCTACATCTCTAGTGCGGTGATAAACTGCCATGACGACTTTTCCCATCTCGCTACTCCCCAAAGCATGAAATATTTTCTCTAAGGAAAATATCCATTTCTTGGTTAAAAATGTATTTTTAGTACCATAGAATTTTATTAGTTGTTACCTCATGAATAAACTAACATTGATCCCCCATGTTGTGGATTATGGTGCCCCATTCAGGTAAGGTTATTATTCATAACCTGAGTGAGTTGTCCATGTATGGTGATAGTCTGATCAGTAATCGTTCCATCACCAGTTCCACTATAATTATCTTTATTAGGAGGTTAGTCCCTAAATGGATTACCTGCATTGATATGTTTTCCATTCCTTCCAATAGGAACCATTTCTAAAAATGGAATTTACAAGATTAGTTTATGAATTGAAACACAAAATTCCAAACTTTTAAAACACTTTAAAAAAAATTGAATACTTCATCGATATAATCCATAATCATAAAAATTATTTCATTTATGAATTATATACTCATAAATCCTTCATCGTGGTTTGTAAATAAAATTATAATTATCCTAAGAAGATCCCCTGGAGTAACATAACCAAGAGTGTAGTAAGACCTGTTGTTGTGCACCAGTTCTCGTTTGCGTCATTCTCAACGTAGTGTTTTCATGTTTTACCCCTAGGTACATATAAGAAAGAGCCTCTTAAACCTTCTCATATCCTGAGTGGGATGTATTTCTTGTAAAGCTCACAAAATATCAAAATTACCAAAATTTAGGAAGTTATTATATACAAATTCTCACAGACTATAATAGGGTACAATTTTTTTAAAAGGTAGAAAATTTTATTGATAAAAAAGAAAGGGGTTACACAAGTTTGGAGGAAGGTATTTGGTACACATCCTGAGCATAATAAGGGATTAATTCAGAAGGGGTATCATCCATCCAATGTAATTTGGGAGTAACTCAAAGACTGGAAAGCCCATCAACGATCATGTTGTCTTTGCAGAAGGCGTGAGTGGCGATGAAGTTATTCCCAATGAGCGAATTCAAATAGTCCATCCAGCGGGTAGTAAGTGGCCAAGAAAAGTGAATATACCATTCCAAATGGCCTGAATGATTGTAGTAGAGTCACTCTGAATCCAGATATTTTCACAACTGTGTAGTCGGGAAAATATGATGGCATGGATGACACCCATCATCTCAGCTTCCAAAGCAGTAGGTGAACCGCTAAATCCATAAAAGCATCCAAGGGTCTGGTGCAGGTGATTTTTAAAGACGGCACCACAGCCCACTGGTGCTGGGTTTCCTTTGGAGGCTTCATCACATTGATTTTAATCCATCCTGGAGGGGGGAAGCCAAAACACTTCAAGTATAGATTGGAGACGAGGGTAAATCCCCTCCACCCCAACACGTCTAAGGATACCATGATCAAGGACTGAATTGTTGTAGTGAAATTTTTGGATAGAAGACGCTTCGCAATTAGCCATGAGGATTCTTTCTTTCCCTGCACTAATTTTAAAAGAGATATTGTGGAAAATTAATTCATTTATACCATACTAGATAATGTGAAGAAGTTCTTCCACCACCGCAACCAAAAGGTTTTTGATTTTCTGAGACGTAGACAACTTCAAGAAATTCTGAATCTGCATGTTGATGGTGTCAAAGAAAAGCCAACTGCACTCAAAAATGTCAATAATATAATACCAGATAGCAGTAGTTGTGTCACAGGAGAGAAAGAGATGATTAATATCCTCTCTATGTTTATTTCACAAATGAAATTTTGAACAAAGAGTTATTCCGAAAGTTTTTTAGAATTTATCTGTGAGAATTATTTGATGAGTAATCCACCAGACTAAAGTAAATCTTGATGGTTTTATGCAGGGTTTGTTAAAATTTTCTATCCAGGGGTGTATATTGTCATCACTGTTGAAAAGGAACTTATAATAGCTTTTGGATTTAAGGATCCCATTGTCCGCCAATTCCCAAATAAGTAAATCATTAGTATTGGTATAATGATAATTATCAATAATTGGGGTAATATTCTCAGGGAGATCAAGATTATACATATGAATGATTGAGTCAATTGAGTCCTGAATATGGGGAGGGTGTTGGTTGTTATCTATCAATGAGATCAGGGGAACAGCAGTCCAATTATCAAACCAGAATTTTAAGATGGAGTCCATAGAGGCTATCCATCTAGTGATAGACATAACAGACATGAAGGTGCTTTTGATGGAGGGAAAAATAAATGACTAAAGAGGATAGAGATGATTGTATATAAGCTTGTCAACGAAGCGAGTTCTGAGGAAATTCATGGAGGGTGAGGTGTTGTGAATAATGTTCCACCTAAGTCTATCTTGCAAAGCCTCATTGAATATAGAGAGATTTTTAATGCCAATCCCCCCTTTATCAATAGGTTTGTAGCGGGAGGTCTAGGGGATAGTCCCCAGCTTCCTCTCCATAGTGATACTAGCCCAAAATGATTTTTAATAGCAGTGTTAAGGTGTTTTAAAAGACTTTTTGGCCATTTATATGTCATCATTGAATAAACAAGTTTAGAAACAATAATAGATTTCACCAAACAAATTCTACCTACCATCGAAAGGGACATACCCTTCCAGGAGGATAGGTGCTTAAGCGTATGATCCGTAATGTGAGAGAAGTTATCTGCTTTAGGTCTTCACAAAAATATTGGCACACCAAGATAGGTAAAGTTAAGAGAGCCTTCTTTGACGCCCAAGATGTTATATATGGAAAGTTATTGTCCCGGAGGAAAGTCTTTACTGAAAATGATGGAAGATTTGTTCTAGTTGATGTGTTGACCATAGATTTCCTGTTAGTGGAGTAGAATATCTTTAAGTTTGAGAATGTTCCCTTTGTCTCCCTGAGTAAAAAGAATAATGTCATGAGCATAAAGAAGATGCGAAGGAACGTGTAAATTTCTGGAGGCAGAGATAGGTTTTATGGCACCTTTATCAATATCCTGGGTAATCAACGTACTCAGGTAGTCTTCCGCAATGGAGAATAAAATAGAAGAGAGAGGGTCACCCTGCCTCACACCTTTTGTGCAGTTCTTTAATCATATTTTTTCTAAATCTAGTTTCCTAGGTTTGTACTTAATTTACTCTGATACCAAATGTAAATCCCTGTCCCTAGCTACCTAGAGCCAATGAATTATATTAATACATTGGCATGATACAAGGGAGCATGTCTCAAAATACCGATCAATTTAGTGTTATTCTAAACAAGATACATACATAATTTCAACATTAAAACTTGAAAAGAAATAAAACACTGATTTATTCCATTAGAAACATCAAATCCTCCTAGATTATATTTGAAAGTCACTCATAACTAACTTCTTAGTATCCTAGGAAAATTAATCATAAGAAAGGGGTGATCTCAAATGCTCTGTAAGAGTAATCAATACATCGAAAGATAACATAAACATTAGTAATAATGAATAATTTAAAAAAGATTCCGTTACAAATAATAAGTATGAAAACATTATGGCAGGAATATGAGATGAGTTGATAATTCCATAATAAAACATTGTCATTTATATTCTACTAGTCCAATAATGACACAGACAATCAATATTATTTTCATAGAGTGGGAAAGTATAATACGAGACATTCTGAAAAAAAATTTCAAGGCCTCGGCCAAGAAGTCTAAAAATGATTAAGGCCTCAACCAGAGCCATATATCAAATTGGGAAAGGCCTCGACCAATTCCACTTCTAATTGTCTCATGAGACCCTCCGATGTACTGAGGTGCTATAGCAGGCTCCATCGGTCACGTAATATGTCAAATAAATTCTTTAAATGAAAAAGATGAAACCTAACATAATCATTCATATTAAAACTAGAATATGAAATGTCATTACATTAACCATAACCCATGAATGGTATAAAAATAACAAATCCACAGTCAAACATATCAAAAAACAATATTTAAATTATGGAAGATTTGTATAATAAAAAATCAACATCAAAAAGTGTTATATTTATCAAAGTATGTTGACATAGTTGAAATAATAACTCTTTGAGAGAAATATCTCTTTATATTTTGAAATAATTTAAGAGTCACATAATTATAAAAGAAAACATTTATTTTTAAGTTGTTATTATAAGCTTGAAAGAGATGCTTCGACAATTTTATAAGTGTATAAAATAGCTGCACCCACCATATAAGTTAAAAATAGACATTCTTACCTTAATTTTGTCGAAAAGTTCATAAAGTACATTGTTTGGAAAATGATGGAAAGATTACATTCAAAACATATAAGGTAAAATAAAGGTATAAATGAATAGAACACATATTATAGTAAATTGTAAAATTATTTGAATTACATTTTTATGAAAACATGGATGTGGATGATAAAAAGGTTCTAGTAGATACATTCGTATTAACAACCTCGGATAAGTAAAGAGATTGTAAAAATAACCATTACCTTGTACTTTTCCTTGTTATAGTGTATGATAACCATCTGTATAATTTTGAGATAATTTTTATTAAATTATACAAGAACAATGTACATTAATATGATATTATATATGATCTTCTAATATTGCTTTGTTAATGATATTTTAGTAGTATCATCATTTTGGGTGTTATCTGACTCATTTTCCTTTATATGCATTGTTACGTATGCCATGTTTGTTATGGATAGGATGTATTTTATTCATAACCATAATGATATCAAGTCCTTAAACATTATATTTAATCATCAAATGAAAATTATTCTAGAGTGGTGATTATGTGGAATGACATCTCATTGCGTCGGGGAGACTATAAGCCATACGTACGCATGAGCGATGATATCATTCTTTTGACGGTGAAATCATATATAATTGGATGGAAAATAATATATAAATAACCATTAAAATGTTATATATATTATTTAAATCAGTTATAATCATAATTACACCCGTACAAATAATAAATTCTTGAGTAACAAACTACACCACAATATGGAGAGGGTAAGCCATACGTACACACATTTTGTGACTTTTGCATTCATAGGATGGAAAGAATAATGAATATTGGTGTACCATATTTATAATTACATCCCAGTATGTAGAAGGTACTGGAGTAATTATTATGGTATGGAAACCAAAAATAATGGGGTAGTGGAAGAAGATAAGGACTTTGAAAGAGATAATGAATTTATTACCTCCTCATCAGATTCATTCTAATGATTTGATCAAAATGACACTGTAGGTTGGATTATGATAAATGGAAGGCCTCGTGGATGAAGTGTGGATTTTTGGGAGGATGTTTTTGGTACAATTTGGATGATCGGAATGTATTTGGAGGTGCGCTTTTGAGAGAAGGGGATGTACCCTTTTATAAAAGTGGTGTGGGTCACTTTAATAAAACATTGAAATATAATTTTATTATTCAATAAAATTAGGTTTATAGTGGATCATAAAAGATTTATTTAGATGTCATGGTGTTGATGGGTCTAAATCCTTTTAAACAATAGGTTTTATATAGGATTATTTCACCATATTAAATTTATCTTTTAGATTTAGCTCTTAGTTAAATTATTTATCTTTTACTGTGGCTCATTGTATATTTATATTTTATTGTTTATAAACATAGAATAAAATGTCAATAGAACCCCATGTGGTATGTTAAAAAAATATATATTATAATATAATTACTTTGGATTAAACTTATATTTTTAGGACTATTATATCATTTAATAATATATTATTTGTTTTAAAAACTAATTTTTGTCGATTTTGACACTATTTAGTATGTTATTTTTGATAAAATCATAATGACATGATTACATTGAAAAAAATTCATTTAATCAACTGTAACCTATCATATTAACCGATAAAAGTCTTTTAATTATTCAAAAGTCACAATTCACATTTATGTGGATATTTATAATATCAATTATTTTAATTATTCATTAATACGCTAATTACAACATCATCACTGTGTTGTAAAAATATTTAATGTTTAATTTATAAATTTTTTAAATAAAATACTATTATATAGGAAATATTTTTATATTTATAATGAATATTTATAATTTAATTTATCTTATGTGTAACCGAAAATTAAAAATGGTTTAGTTATTAAAATTTGAATTTAACACTTTTACTCTTCTTGAAATAAAATAATAATAAATGTCATAATCTAATATAAGTGGACCAAAAGGATAATATTTTATTAGAATGGGGTTTTTGGGCGAATTACACATATCCAATAGAATTAGGAACATTTTATGGTATTTATAATATCATTTTTATCTTTTATTACCTTATTTACATTTAATATTGGTATATAAAAGTCAAAAGTTATTATTCAAGAAAAATTATCTTCATCTTATTTAACCACATTTTACATTCTGATGTTAACCATGTCTCTTGGATTTATGAAATTAATCTCATAGAAGTGGTAAATTTATGTTTTATGTAAATTTTTAAATTCTCTAAGAAGATGGGTAAAAGATGGTAAAAAGTTCAACAAAAATTTACACATCTAATTTTTTTTATAAAAATGAATCCAATTAACTCAATTTATCTAATATAAGTATTATGTAATTATTTTGACTAAAAATAAATAATATAAATAATTATTTAAATAAAATTTGGTTTTAAACAATAATACATTGTTTTCACTATTCATCAAAAATTTAGAGTTTTCACAAAAAATCCAAAAAATTCAACTAAGATAATTTTGATATTCTAAATCAAAAAATGAAGTCCATTTTGAAAAATAAAATTTATAAAATTTCAAAAAGTGGGTATTAATATTCATTATGGCATGTTTGATTAGTCGTGGTTTGTTAAAACTCCAGGTTGCGTACAACACAAGATAATACAATATTCAAAGGGAAGTGTACCATGGAAGCTTAGGGTGTTACAGTCTAAGTATAAATGTGTTAAAATGTTTTCCAGGTTATTCAAATATTTGGAGAACACACAGTGTGTTTACTGTTTTTTTTAGAATTTGTGTTTTATGTTGTACAATAGGAAGTTAAAGGACATGTAAGGGGGTTATAATATGTATATATGGTTTCCATAATAATGTAATTAACTTTTTATATAGAATGTATGTGGTACAAACCATGTAATGGATTCACGATAATTAATAATTAATGATTTTCCTTTAATAAAAAATACAATGTGTTTTTTTGGTTTACATGATCGTTGTTTATTAAATGATGAGTAAAGGAGGTCCATGTCATAAAATGGTTTGTAAACCAGATTTTGGAGTGATGGTCTATTGAAATTTTATTTCATTCTCCCACAACTCTCTTATCTCATAACCTAGATCTCTTAACCAAATTTTTAGTATCATTTTGATATAGATGGATATGATCAATGATTGATCACTATGGTGGTGGGTTTTCATCTCTATGGGTGAGTGACCTATTCTGATTCATGGTTTCATTGATCATGGTAGGACTGTATCATTGTGTTATCAGATTTTTTGATTTATAGTAACAATTACTTTGTTTATATTCTATATTTGTTTTGTGTTTTTGTTATGGGGCCTAATCCTTATTAGTTTATGTGAAACATGGTTGATTTCTTGAGTTATGAGTCATTTCTCCTTCTCCATAAACACTTTTTTATATGAGATCAATTTTATGATGCATAGAATGACTCTGTTGACTCTATTTTCATTATTATGTTCTCTATTTGGAGGATACTTTATGGGCATGTGTGGACTCGAGTTTTGAGGTAACCGGTTATGTCGTTATTCATTATTGTTAAATTGTATTTCTCATATTTTATAAATCAATTTATTAGTAAATTTCGGATGTTTTTTAGCACGTAAATAAATTTTTGATAAATGGTTGGTTTATATGTTTTTTTGCTGAATGGAAAAGGTTTATTTTCAAATCATAGAAATGATTTATTAAATGAAACATATGGGAATCAATGTGTACATAGGTGGAATATTTATATTAGGGAAATTGACTGTATTACCATTAGGGGATTAGTTCAGGGGGATTTTCTCGACTCCCCAGGTCTATCATTCAAGGTACCAATTCATGTCAATATCAGGGGGTTTACTAATGGTGTGATTATCTTCTCTTTAGTCTTGGTTTCAAGAGACTTGTTGTGATGTAGATATTGATGTGGTATGAGAACTGTTATATCCTGACCAATTGTCTCCCTCTGTATGTTTTTCATATTCATGGATTTGTACTATGTTGGATTTGATATAGATTCATTTTATTTTGATAAATTATAATAGAATTTATATATTATTTTGATATACCTACCTTTTTAAAGAAATAAAAAAAGGGAAATATTTTCCATTAATTTGATGAAAAATATTTAATACATATAATTTTTTGATTTATTTTAAATGAGAATACTTGTAATATTATACAGTGTCTTGTTAATGAATACCAGTATGGGATCCTACTAAGACAATTTGGTAACAACCAACATACTTCTCCAGTGTTCCAAAGATCATTGTATGTATTTTTATGTAGGTTATGACAAGGAACTATAGTGAAGTGGTGAAATATTTGGTTTGCTGGAAGGGTGGTAGGTGGTGAGATGGTGGGAGTATGCTCATGATATCAAATGGATTTGTTATTTTTCACATTTTTAGTTTTCCTTTGTTATTGGGATTATTCTTTGAGATTTTTTATACTATTAATTTGATTGGATTCAGTTTTGGAATATATTTATCTCCTTATTTTATATATTCCTGGTAAATATGTATATATTCCATTTAATTTCTTTATATTGGGCGAAATTATTCCCCCTAGTTGTGGATTGGTACCCGGGTGCTAGTTACCTACTCATGGGGATCTGGAATTCTCTCTGGGTTTTTGGGGAGTCTTGTCAGATACTAGTTTGATAGTATATTCTGGGAAATTTTATATAGATTTGTTTCAAAGGTAGTTTCCTCAAAAAAAATTTATCACGTGTAATTTGGTACACAGAAGATAGTTACTTCAGTAACAGAGTGGTATGTTTCGTTAAGTCCCTTGCATGATTAGGCCTAGATGTGACTCATGTTACCACATGATTTTTTGATGTGTGTAACTTTTTTGGATTTCATGAGGTTTTTAATATTTTGTTCTTATGGGGTTTCTAGTTTGAACTTATACTTTTCTATTGTATGATCAATTGATTCGTTTCAGTGTGTCGAAGTATTTCTCCGAGATGTATTATGTGAGTTCCTCTGGCGGGTGAAGCTTATCCTCGTCATGGAAATACTTTAATTGAATAGAATATTATTACATGTATCATTTAAAATGTTCATTCTATTTATGATAATATGTCACTTCTTTAGAACTCAATTTTTAAGGTACAACTTGACATTATGGGAGAAGAAATCAATCACATTCATTCTTGCATGAGAATCTATCATCTATTAATGGTAAAAATTATCCAAAAGAGGAAAAGGTTTATTCTGAAAAGGTAGTTAAGATCTTCTATATCATATATAAACCTAATTATATCATGGTGATGTGTTAAACATTCAGTTCAAAGGGTCTCAAAAATCATTTGTTATATTATATGGTAATGGCCAATACGAATGTGGGCATGGACTGGAAGCCTTTCAACACTCTCTTCATACAATTGATTGGTCAAAATTTCATTACGATTGGAAAGACTATAGAGTTCTTTGTATAGTTGGGACAGAATTTGGTGATATTATAAACTAATTTATTTACATATCTAGTTTGTTTTTCACTATAGTATTTAATTAATGATGAGTTAAAATATAAAAAGTACCTATATAGTTTATTAAAAAAATATAAAATCATATGTATTTAGGATTATCAATTCAACCATTATATAGATTTTTGGCATGGATTCGATTGTAAAGATGAATATGGTAGGAAAAGATGGATATTATACCACTACAGTTCAACATATTGGCATCTTCAATGGTTCACCTAGGAAAAAGTGGATGTGTAAGGATCATTTCATGAGTGGTGGGGGTGGTTCTTACCATCAGGCCTCTTCAACACCACCCGATTTTGCTAGTGATTTCCATATAACATTACATTAGTGTGGTATGTTCAATAATACATGGTGTTATTATCCTACACAAGAAACGATGTTTAAAAGATGGGTGTGGTATGTTAATATATTGAATTTTTGTTTGGTTATGACTATGAATAACAATGGTTGGGTATCGTTAGACCCAAATTTTTCTACTGTGCATTCAGATGCTTCAATGAATAAAATTCTCTAGACATATGCCTCGTGAGTGAATCAAAATCATGAAGTAAGTATGTTTCTAGCAGTAGTGCATGCATGTACATCGGTAGTGTGATAAACCAGCTTAATTTCATACTATGTATCATTTTCATTTTTTAAAACTGGTGATTCCCATTCCAATATATCTATGACTTTGATTGATATTCATAACCTTCCAATGGAAATCATGCCTTTTTTGATGTAGTTAGTGACACCTCATGGTAAGTGGAAAGAGAAGGGGTTCCAATTTAAATCGTGTGTGCTCTCTATAGATGATATGACACCAGTATGGGATTTTCTTTTCTCGATCTAGATTTGTTCAATATTATCCTTGTGATGGATTTACTTATTTCTCACTATGAAATGGTTGATTTTTATCACTGTCATATCTTGATTCTTGAGGATTATGTGATCTCATATTTGTTTTTGGGTGAGTGGGATTCGATTTCTATTTGTAAAGGAACTTCTCACCAAAATATAAGGAGTTTTTATTTTACATTTCTGATTACCCGGATGGCGTTTCTTCTATTCTATTTCTTCAAATAATTTTACGTGTTTCTCCTAAAATATTCCTAAAATATTTCTATGATATTTTTATATTGTGGAATGTGTAATTTGTGATTTAACTTGTTCTGGTAACATAATAAACATCAATACCATTCTATTTTATAGAACAAATATATATGTGAGAGGTCATTAATTAGTGGGACGACCTTGTTAAAATGGAGTTTTTCACCATAGTGTTTTCCTTATGTATCCTTAGTTCTCTTTTCCAAGATGGTATATGGTTCACTATTGATGTGTGTAGAATATTAGAAGATAAATTGAGTAATTTATAAGAACATATATATATGTTTATCCATCTGTCTGATTTTTTTGATAAATTTAAATGGGAAAAGTTATTTTTAAATGTTGATCATCAGTTGTTTTATCATTTTCTCAGAGTTGTGGAGTCTGATATTCCAAAGGAAGTTTTTATAAGTATATATTGAAATTTTCAATATTTTTTAACATTTATTCATCAGCATAAAACACATAAAATTCTGATGGTTTTGATGAATCATTTATTCTATCAATATCTCTACATTTTTTTGTAATTTTCATAGATTTCATATTTGGGATTTCAATATCGGATCCTCTGGTCAAGCACCATATGTCTTTATTTTTGGAAATCCTAATAACTCAAAATTTATATGGAATGATTTTCAATGTTTTTTTCATTGATTTATGAATTAAAATTATTTGGGAATATTTTTTTTAGAATTGTCCTATCTTTTTATCATAATAAGGTAAATGTTGCCTTTTTATTGGATAATCAATTGAATTTATGACATATTCAATGATTCCTTGTACTTACTATATAGTATTAATGGGTTTTCGTGGATTTATTACTATGAGATTAAAATTTGTAAACTATTACTAGGAAATGGGAGATATTTTTATGTGATGATACAAGTATGTCTTATTTCAAAAAACTTAAATGATTTCAGTCATCAACACCTCTTTTGATCTAACCTGATCACGAGAATGGGTATTTTGTTTTCAGTGATAACTTATGAAATGTTTTGGATTGTGTGATCATATAGTATGACCATGTGTTGGCTTACAAATCTTGTTATATACTACATCATGAGAAATATTACCCCCAAAATGAAATATATAATGTCAATGTTATATACGCGCTTAAGTGCTGGTGACATTATAATTTTGGAGAATTTTTAAAAGGAGTTTCTATACAAAAAATATTACTATATGTATTTTTTCCAAAAGATGTAAATCTTAGATAGAGGTGATGGGGTGAATATATTTCAAAATATTAATTTGATATCACCTACCCCATAGAGACAATTAATGGAATTGTATATTCTTTTTTCTAGAATGTTTCATCACAATGTTTTCAATAATTGAAGAATGAGTAGATCCTTATGGTGATTTTCATCAGTTTTATCAGGTTTATCAAGAAGAATTTTCTGGTATGGTTCTAAATAATGTTCACTTATAAACATATCTTTATGACTCTATTCTGAAAAATCCATAGAAAGATCTAGAGTTAAATGTAAATCAAGGAACTGTATGTGTTGTGGAGACAGGTAATAGATGGCCTCTTTATTCAGATGGAATAATATATATTTTTTTGGGATCAGTTTGTTTCACTATCTATAGTGTGGAGATCTGTTTGGTTTTATTTTCATAGCTTCTTTATGGCCTTTTATCTGGGAACTGTGAATATGTATTATAAAATGAGAGAGTCTTTTAAATGGATAAGATTGAAATATGAAATTTATGATTATGTGTCACACTGTTACACATGACAATATATAAACAGAATGCATAAAAATTATCATGTTTTCCTCAACATAATTGTGTGTATTTTTGGAAATGGGATGAGGTTTCCATGGAATTGTTTTGGGTTTCCATGGACACCCCATGGAATGAATTCTATCGGGGTGGTGATTGATCGGTTGTTAAAGTCCTCCCACATTTTTTTGATAAAATACTACATAAAATATTATGATATAAGTAATCTATTTGTGAGGTATTTTTTGTGGTTACATGGGGTTTCCATAGATATTGTTTTATATAGGCATCTATTGGTCACATTGATGGTGCAAATAATCCTTAAATAGGCATTGTAAAATTAGGTTTAACAGAATAAAGATTATAATTTTTAAGATATATGGTCAATCATAGTGTGTTATTCTTATTCATGATGATAATATTCATGACAATGTCTTATAGTTTGGTGGATAATGGTATAGCCATATGGGACACATTCAGTTTTAATATAACACTAGTTATCATTCATCAATCAGAATGTACCTTTTGAGGCTTCGTGTAGTTTCATGTGATGTTCACCTCTATATTGGGAAAATGTTGGATGGAGCTTCATTAGTGGGAATAATTTAGTTTAGGAGATTTCTGTGTGGATTCAATATTTACATTAGAATCTGTTTAGAGCATTGAATTGATAGAAATACTATTTCAATCAAAAAATATCATCTTTTGGTGTATTACATAGTTCAATGGGTTTTCATCAATGTTTCTCATATGTTAAGTCGATTCCAGCTTCGAAAACATGGGACGTTGGATCCATGAAATTCTATACAATTTTAGGAAATCATGTAGATCAAGCAGTTTGTTTATCGGTTGGAATTTCTAGTTGAATTGAAATGTATTCATAATGTATTATATATGTCACAACTCAGTAAATATCATCATGATCACTCTCACATTCTTAGTAGGGAATATAATGAGTTAGATATGTATGTTTCAATAATTGAGCATCATGTTGGGATCTTGGACTCTTGAGTGAATGTCATGTATGGGAAGTCTATTTCGTTGGTCAAAGATTGATGGTGAAATATATTAGATTCTTATGAGACATGGATGCACAAATAATTGATTAGGGAGTAGTGGATGCACCTCATTACCATCGTTCATTCTTATAGATGAATCTGTTGGGATGAGAAATTATATGGTGGTTAGTTTATAACAACTTATGACCAACATTCATGTAAATATAATCCCTTAACATGTTTTCCTATTTAATTTTATTCATATTAGGACTCACAAGGATAATGACCATTTGTTTGTGAAAATATATTAATGTTTGGGAATGGAAGTTTTTTTGAATAAATAGAATTTTTTTATACATTTGATTATGGAATTGTGGGGTTCTTGACAATATTGTATAACAGCTGAGGTGTGTTGATTTTTTAAGAATATATGTTTTTTTCATGTTTGTAAATTACACAACTCGTATGGGTTTAAAACAACATGTACATGGTCAAAGGCATAATCCATGAACTGTTTACATTGCGTGACATAGTTACACACAATGAAATGGTTACACAACATTTCATAATTAATGTTTAATTTTAAATAAAAATTCTTCAGGTAATTTCTCATACATGATCATAATGTATGAAATCACTTTTAAAGGAGGTAAACGATGTATAACTATTTGCGGAATGCATTTTAGGTTCCACTCAGCTGAAATATTATTTCATTCCATTAAAGTACTGTTATCCCCCCACATATAACCCTTCATTGATGGTTTTAGAGTCTCAATTAAAAATGGATTAATATATTCTATGAGTTGACACTAGGAAGATGGGTTTTAATCTATCTAGGTGATTGATACTTTTTTTAATTAATTATTTATTTGTTCATAGTTAGGCCGTAACAATACATTATTATATTTTTTGATTCTTAGGGATGATTCATTCATTTCCCTTCTAGATTCATGTTATGATATTGTTTCAGGGATGGATCCATGTTGGTTATGGTGTTCTCGGTTTCAGTTCCTGAATTATTTTGTGTTTCCTCTTCACCACAATCATTTTTTAATTAGATTAATTATATGATTATTAGATTAATTCTATGAGAACCATTTTCATTATTTAAATTAATTTCTAGTGATTATTTTGTGGGAGTTTGATACCCTTTTTTTAATGGTAGATGGTTATTTATATAGACATTCATGTTGAACTATGATACTAGTATTTTTAAATATTATTTATAATTAAATTTTGCTTGATTTGTTTTTTTAAATTAATTTTTTATAATAGGTGTTTTTCCGTTCATTTTGGAAACATGAAAATGAAGTATTTTTTAATCATTAAAATGACTTATGTGTTGAAACACATGGGAAGTCATGGATGAGTATGTGGATGTTTTATCATTGTCGTATCACTCATATTACCTTCATGTGGTAAAATCATGGGGATTTTATCCTCTCCCAAGGTAGTTTAATCTAAGGACTTTTGGTTGGCATTTTTGGGGGACTTAACTCATGGGGTGATCCTATGTTCATTAGGCATGTGTTCAAGGTATTGATTATGCACTAGATATTCAAGTGTTATGAGTATCAGACTAGTATGGACTATTTAGTTCATCGAAGTGATTTTCATGATCTTAGATTTTTACTATTTCAGTTTTGACAGGAATTATTTGGATTTTTTATATGATAATACATTTTATCATACATTGTTTTGTTTTAAATGAGAATACATTGATTGTTGTATAGTGAATATTTATAGAACACCTAGGTGGGATCATTTTAAGACAATTAACACATAACCTAATAACTTATTCTGTGCTGTGTAGACCATTTAGTATTCATTAATGAAGATAATTGAAATGCAGGACAATGAGAGAGTGAGGTTTTTTATCAGCCGGATGGGTAGCTAATTTTTATTTTATTGGACTCCACCATCTCTATGACATAGAATAGTTGGTTTTTTTAGTTTTATATGTCCTTTCTCATTACAATTTCTAATTGATATTGTCTATACCCTCGATTTTTTCTATAAATAATTATATATATATATATTAAATTGTTTCTATTTGTATTATATATATATGTTCTATTTCATTGTATAATATTTGGAGAAACCATTACCCATTGTTTTTTTATTTATGCTCACGAGATAGTCGATAATCTATGGGGATCATTTACTCCCTTCAGTAATGTGGCGTGTCGGGTTGGGTATCAATTTGAGATGGGTTTGGAGTGATTTTTTACAATAACTCCTCTTGGGTTGGCTACTAGCACGAGGAATCGTACAACATGGAAGAGTGAACAGATTTTCTACAAAACATACCTGAAGAAAGACACACAAGCCAATAAGAAAAAAAAATATTCTCAACTGGGAGTAATATACCCGAAGTCTACAATGAATTAAAGACCAATGTTATACAACCCAATTACCAAAACAATGGAAAGAATCTATAGTATGTATGGAAACAACTCGAAAAAGGTTCAATATATGGTTACATATCCAATAGGTTGTTTCCTCTTGCTCAAACCTAGAAATAGATAATCTAAAAACACCTAATGGAACAAGTAGGGTGTGAGGTAAAATGCTCTATATTTTCTCACCAAGGAATCAATAACATAATCCAATAATAGATTTATAATGCAATGCATTAAATATTAAAAAAAATTTGGTTGTCATTTAAATGAATATTTTTAAAATAATACTTCTATAAAATTCAAATTATATATATTATATAATCAATGGATTTAGAGTGAAGTAATATTTCTAAAAAATGGTTTAAATAATAAAATTTATATAAAATCTTGTATATAAATTTTAAAGTATTTTAATGTTTATTAAAAACACATCCAATCATTTATATCTAAAATATAAAACAAATGAGAAACATGGCCTTCTTCCAAATATGTATGATAGTTAAAAGCTATAGAAATGTGCACTAACTCTATGATCATGGAAATATTTGTAGTTTTATATAATTTAGCTCATGATAAGGGTGTGCCAAAAAAAGTATACCAATATAAAATTTTAGTTTTGATGAATTTGTTTTTGATTTTTTAAATATATTTCATTCATTAATGAAGACTGATATAGTTATTTTTTATTCATCCTAATTTTATTTAATGAAATTTTATTACAAGATAATTTAATTTAAAAATCGTTTCTTAATATTCTAAAAAAGATTATAATTAGAATACACAGAATAATATTTAATATTTTATCAATATAATGACATTCTTATGGTTAAATGTTCAAAGAAAAAATTTCAAGATGGTTGATAAGTTCAATAATTATACATCAAAATAATGGTAAATGTAAATGAATCCTTCGGTTTTCAAGATAAAAAATTAATAATTCCATTTGGGATAATTAAATAAATCCTGATTCATTTTATGAAACTACATAGAATTTATATGTATGGTATATATGTTATAAAATTTTAGACTTAAATTTTGTAATTTATGTGATACCAAATCATTTATTTAAAAAGTTTTTTGAAATATATAGGATTTCAATATCATAAGTTGTATCCATTATTATTACTTTTTATATTCATTAGATTAGGTAAAAAATGAAAAATAAATCATGCATTTGTATGTATAATATATTATAATGTTCAATTGAATCATTGTAAAAATTGAGTATCTTCATTTTGTTTATCATAAATTATAATGAAATATTTTGAATAATAATTTATTTTTTTGAACAACATGATGTTTTTAATTATATATAAATTGAATATGATTCTTATGGTTTAATAACATTTTAAGAGAAGATAATTTGGATATAAGTGTTTATATTGTATTAAGGTAATTATATTGTTGTTTAATAAAATATTTTGTTATATTTTCCCACCAAATATCAGTATTATATAATAAAATTGTCTTCTAATCAAGGAAAAATTATCCAAACACAAAGAATAAAATATATGATATGGAAAACATTTTTTCTATATAATTTCATACTAAAAGTAAATATTAGTTAATCCACAAAAACAATTTAGTTTATATTGAATCATATAATGATAATATAAAGAGAATATATTGTCTATGAGTATAGTAGTAGCAGGTTTTGAGTTGTAGAATTTCAATGTTTTTAAATAAAGTATTCCTCTAATAATAATTTTATTTCAACTTAATATCATAAAATGATTAAGATATCTTAGGGTAAATAAAACATCAACATGTTACATTTAGTTTCTAATAAGAATGATAAAAAAATATCACTAAATTATTATTCCAACATAATATGAATGTGTTTTTCACCAAATATCAAATGGTTATTTAGGATATATTATGATTTTAACAAATGTATTATGTTATAATTGGATATCATCCAAACTAAATGATTCTATTTTTATTGCAGTCTACTTATTAAAAATTATATAAGATTTAAAATTGATATCTAAAAATATTTTATGCCATGGGGGTAATGATAAATTTAATGAGATATATTAAATACTATAAAAAATTTGTTTTTTATCCTAAATAATTGATTGTGATAATGAAAAAATAATTTAAGTAGTTATATTATATAAAATGAAGTAGTATATTAGAACATGGTTCCCTAGAAAATAATGATGAACATAGAATGAGTTATAAGTAAAAAAATATAATTTGACAACATAGCATTTGATAAATAAAT
The DNA here is from genome assembly GCA_963277665.1 of Viscum album. NCBI lineage: Eukaryota > Viridiplantae > Streptophyta > Magnoliopsida > Santalales > Viscaceae > Viscum > Viscum album. The sequence continues at coordinate 1,184,625,232 of OY728159.1, forward strand.
ATGACATAATGATATGAGTTTTTGTTTTTATTTTATTTTCACATTGATATGTGGAAATAAATAAATATGACATAATGATGTATGAAATCCTAGAACATAAAACAATTATAAGGATGATATGTTAGTTTATCATATATGATATGATAAAGTAGTTCTTGAGTTGGGTTTTATAAATATTCATAATGGTGATAAATATAATGAAATATATCAAATAGAATGGATATTTCCCATTATCTTTCATTAATATTGATATTTTAAATTTAAATGGGATATTAAATTATATGAAATTTAATGATAATTTACCTATAACTGTATGACATGGGTTATCTCTAACTAATGGTAATCATTGAGTATTATACATTATGATAAAATATATATGTTATCCTTATAGTTATACCTATATATAGATATATAATATACATATTAGGTAATAAAATAGTAAGTTAATTTGTTTGTCTTGGATGACCTACGTAGTATACCATATAGAATTTCATAGATATTTTAATATTAAATTAAGGGTGTATTTGTCATATTTTTGTCCCTAATACTGGATGATAGAACAGATCCTTGAATAAAAAAATCATACATTGATACCCATATAATGATATAATATATATTTATTAGAAAACATGAGGGCGGTGCAGTTTTTAACATATCATGTTATTAGTGAGATCATCCCATACTGGGATTTTTCCTCTCTTATGATGAAAATGTCTTATGGTCTCTGAATTTAGATACAATGAGAGAGTGGTCAACATCAACCACGTATTGAATATCAATAGATACAAGGGACATCTGATGAGATTATTAAAACGAATGACTGACATGTGATATACTCATCAATCTGGTTAGTCTATACACTGGTTATTGGGAAAAAAGATTAGGGTATATGAGATTGACTTTCTCTATCTCTAACAGTCAATTGATGTCCTAAAAGGAGGCTAAAAATGATTATGCTCATCTTTTATATGATGATAACTTGTGAACACCAGTATATAGGTACATGTGTTTGATAGAGATGATTCCAATTCCAATTATAACATGAGTACCCTTGATGGTAATATTTTGTTAATGCATGGGTTCTAACTTATTACTTTAAAAGTGTTTTCAAAATAAAATGATAATTTATATGTAGTGATATAAGGATTTGGAGAACCATAAATGTTTCGCAACACTATAAAGAATTACGGGGTTAATCATTTTTTGTTGAATAAATGGGGATTAATTTTGACTCATTGAGATAAGGTAATAGATATTTAGTGTTAATATAAAATTATAATTGTCGAGAATAGAAAAATTATAATACATTATCTAAAATAAGATGATTTTAATGATAAAATACTAGAAGTGATTTTAATATTATCAAAAAATGCATATTTTCTCAACATTTATTATATATGATACCACATAATGTGAAATTGAAGAATGTTTTTAATTTTTTTTATATGGATTATTAATGGAAATATGTATTAATGATTTACTAATATATGATATATATATATATATATATATATATTAGTAAACAAAAATGTATGAGTAGAATATCAGTATAGATACAATTGATGATTTTTATGAATTTTAGTAATCAATTCTATGTGTGCTGGAATCATGCAATACTCTTCATAGAAGATATCATTCAAATAGAAATCATCATGAGAGAGAAATTATGATAGTTTTATTATTTCATGTACGAGTCATATTATTTTAATGAATTATTTAATCATTCATTGCAATGCATGATTAAATGATATACATGACAGAGAATATTGTATGATTTATTGAACATTTTTATATAATGGTAGTGAGTGGTTCTATGTGCTACATGCTAGACTAAACCACCGATACACTATATGATCTCTTTGTAATTAACGTTTTCATTAGAGGATCTATTATGTCATGAAGATATAAAGGATACCATCTGAACACTAGACAATTCCCTTGAAATATAGATAAACTATGATGAGGGATATATTTTTCCTTCCATTTGTTAAACAATATCAAATTCATGTGATGGATTGACATGATATTATAGATAATATTTGGTGTATATTACACATAGTTATATCTCTATTCATCAATTCTAGTTTTGAGCATCATCATATTTCCTACAAGGTGATCCTTGGAAATGGGTTTTTATGTTATAGAATGTTTTTAAAATTGTTATATGAGTCTTACAAAACCCTTAAATATCATAATTATAAATTTTGATATTTTATTCTAGCTAATATATTCTATATTGAGATATTATAATCTTTTCAAGAATCCAAATATATCACACTATTGATTTTTAGGGTACAAAACTATATTAACTCTCTTAATAATGTGAAAATGACCATAAAACGTGGATTCATATTTTTATTACACCTCAATATAGGATATACCAACATCATTGATGTTAATAAAAAACAGAATCACCACCAATGAACTATAATTTATATCACATGCAATATGATTTAGATTATGACATCATGTAACTAGTAACTGTCCACATTCATGTCAATTGTATATTCCCTAATGTATCCAATATAAAATAAACTAATATAATATTATTATTCTGTTATATTTTTTAAAACTCATAGACATTAAAAATCATAAATTATTAACCAATACCAAGAAGATGAGGTTAATTTTCATTGATGACTAGCATCAAACGTAACATACTCATCAACACATTTGAATATTCTTATATAATTGATACACACTTGTAGAACCAAATTTATTTTTTTTACTTGGAAATAAATTAGACATATTTGATACCATTCATAACACGAAATAACTATATTTAATATAAATGTGGTATGTTGTAAAATTATTACTAATTGATGGTAAAAATTTATCATTTACTTCAATTTGGATGTTATGAAGTCTAATAAAAACATTATTTAAAATATATACAAATGCTTAATATGATGCAAATTTATTTATGCATAAGACAATAATTTTTTGTAGATATATTGTATGTTTGCAAATTTGTTTCATTAGATATTGTATTATTAAATTTAGTTCAAGGAAAATATAATTAATTTATAACATTTTTATAAATTATATTTGAATAAATAAAAAATAATTTCTGAAATAATCATGTTAAATTTATCTCATTAAGAATATCCTGAATTTTTATAATAAACATTAATTTTGGTTAAATATTGATAATATTAATTTTTATTGAAAACTATATTTTAATTTATAGTATTTTAAAAGCTCCAATTTTTGTTGGATTCGTTTTAAAATTTTAATAGTTTTTCAGTGTAATGATTCCCTGACCCCTCATTATATAGATTCCCCAATGAGACTAGCAATGAATAAGGGGATATAATTACCCTTAATCCCTAACTCCAGCACACCCCGGGTTGGTGTACAACACCGTGGGTAAGCAAGATATCAAAATTATGGGATTCATTTCTAATTTAAAAAATATTACATTAGGATATAAGATGTTTCATCCCAAAACAACTCCATGATAGATATATATAACGAAAAGCCAAATCCATACAACAATCATGTTTATCATAGAACTATCATAATAAAATAATAACTCAATTGTAGGTACAAAAAATAAGGCTAAGAAGAGACATGTCAACTATCCCAATGTATGAGAAAGAAAGGTCCAACACAGTACACATAGTTCTCCTGGAAACCAAAAAATAGTTTTATATATGTTGGATGACCATAAATGAATTCTCAGTATGAAGAACCAAAGGCTCTCATGCATAAGTGACAGAATCATATTAATTCTCCCATGAATAAATAAATGAACCCAACACAACCTAACATGGTATAGTATCTATCCCAAAATCACCAAGGTACACTCACTAAGGAACACAATTCATGTAATGCAATAATGTAAACACCATGACTAATGGGTACCTCGAACAAATTTTCAACCTATTAGCTTCTCTCACATCCTAAAATCAATCATCCTGGAACTACAACCACTTATTAATGAACAACATCAAAATCTACCCACACACACATGGGCCTCATATCTAGTTATGTCACCTGGGAAAATAAATATCATCACATCCCCCTACACTAACATGGTCCATGAAACCACATCCTATCCTTCCAGTAGAAACATGGATCACACACCACGTCACATTCAAAAATCACATGGCAATGTACAACACAACTCATCACGAATACCCTTGGAAAAAAACACCACTCATCCCAAACACACCTGTGAAAAAAAACACATATCTTCTCAATGATAGATAAGAAGGAACAACTCCCCCCTGTACAAACATGGGACTCACAAAACACTACCCACCCAAATAATCATGGACTATCACGACCTCAAATAGTGTGAAGGGAAAGGACAGATTCTAAACATCCATCCACATATAAGGATGTTTGGGAAATAATCCATCTTAAATGATGATGGGGGTGTTCAGAACATAGTTATAAACTAAGATGGGTTCATTTATAAATTACATTGAATTTAAAAGAATACTTCTACAATTTCAATCACCCATTCCCACCTTATTTGTTTACAAAAACCCACAAACGTACAACACAACCACCCACAGTCTTTCCCCTAAAATTAACAACAACACACAACAACCAGATTAAAAAGGTGATTATCATGAAAAACTAATGTGGATTCACAATTATTCCATGTTTAACAGCCATTCATGTTTTCATATTTATTATATACATTCCGTTATCGAAACACTATGAAATTGTTAAATACTATATTAAGAAATTAATTTATTCATCCTATTTTAACCTAGGGAAAAAATAGGTACAACATAGAGAAGACACAAAAAAATATCAAACACATGATGGATAACCATGGTAAATTAACCAACCTTCAATTCATATATTACTAACACCCCTTCATGACATAACATACTGATCCTAAGATACATGAAATCTTCATACATGTTATTAGTGGACAACCACTACTATCATCATTCATCAATGTTATTCCACCCATTCCATATTCTTCAAAGGGAAGACCTCCAAGTCAGAACCACAGCCAACATATCATCTCATCATAACTATCATACATCCATGACATCTATTCACATCATTCCTACTTCATAACTACACCACACCCATCAGATCCAAAAACACAATATAGCACAACCAGATCACAACCCCACTGCACATCACTACACATCCATTACAATATGAGTTTATATATCATCTTAAGATTCAATTTTGACATCAATACCACCCCACAACACATAATAGTTCTTCTAACTATAACACCCCACTAACGAGACAAAAAATATTCAAATTTAACAAGTGATATGTACATTAATTAGAATAGTTAACTTTTAGGTTTATTATAAAAACCAGGTGATCCATTTATTAGTTGATTGTATGTGATTAACCAATTTCATAACAATTAATTGAAAGAAAACAAATCATTAGGCATTGCAAGATCATTAATCGGTGTGAAAATAATGACCCCCAATGACCATGATTTTTAGAGGGGCATTAGGCCTCAAAATTCACAACAAAAACCAGAAAAAAATAACATGATGATCTTATATCATTTTTCAATTTCCCCACAAATTGATCTAGAACCAATTAAATTATCTTTTTTAATATTTTATTATACTACATTAATAAAATATAGATTCATCAGCTCAGCACACACGATTCACAACAGATAGAGATAAAGGAAAACCTATATGGAAGAATAAATTATTGACACCTCTTTATTGTCCCAAAGCATGGGGTATTCATGTAGTAGGAAATTTCTCCAAGGAAAATGAATTCCAAAGGATACAACAATAACACATATCTCATCTAGGATGAATGTTTCTAGGAATCTCACAATAAGGGAAAAATAAGTGCACAAAGAAATAATGATCTCAAATTTATAAATTTTATATCCTAAATCAATATGATAATCGGTTTTTAAAATCCATTAACGGTAGATCATGACCAAGACCATGTAGTTTGAATGAGAATGGATGATTTTAGTTATTATAATTTGTATATGACTCAAAATGAATCCAAACCCCATTGAATACGGTATTTAACTCATTTTTCATCCTTGAAAATGTTAAAGGGGCTAAATTTGGGAAAATTGGAAAATAGAATAAATATTGTAAATGACTCATCATTAGTTGAGTCACAAGTTTGGGTCATTAGTTTGAGTCCTATGTGAGTGAAATCTTTTGGAGATATTCTAGTGTGAGCTATCAGGGTGAGCTACTAGTGGGAGAAATTTCCACAAGTCTACAGTGTGACCTACCGATGTGATCCACCATCAAATATGTTTAATATGATACAATAGTCTGGACTTCCCTTTTCGAATCCCTGATCCAAACTCTCTATTCCAAATCACTTGTAATGACTCTCCATTAATGACCTACCATTTCAACAAAGCATTATGACCTACTATTGAGACATACTTTTACGAAAAATTTAATTTTTTTCAAACTATTTGAATAAGTCTCTCTAACCTCACAGAACACCTCATACACTATATTTTAACAAAGTAATGGAATGGAATGGTTTGGGCCATTACATTATATGACTATCATACAATTCTCACACTAGATTATTCAGAACCATGCCCAAGAAAATGATGGGTTTGTACAACCATCACTTGACCTACCTCTCAAGGACCCGCTATGGTTGAAGCACCACTACTAACTAAGCCCATAAATTTTCAATGATAAACCACACTGTGTTGTTTGAATGATTGAGTGAAATGTCAGTATCCAAGAACACATTCAATAAAATCATAAAATACCAACCAACTATAAGACACACCAAACAAGAATAATTACCACATTATCTGAACCGATGATTATGGGAATTCCTTCTTCTATGTCATGATACTATCTGCTCTGGGCGGCATTGGATCACCTACACAGGATTATTCAAATATTAATTAAGGAGTTTTTCCCCTCCTCACACATTAAGAAATTATTACACATATTGAAATAAGTAAACAAATCATCTAATGGTGAGGGAGGTTCAAACATCACATTACAAGGTTAAAAAAAATAAAAAACATAAAACAATTATTGGTAATGTCCACGCATCTTCGTTTCTAATTCCCAAGTACTCTCCTCCATTACATCATGCCTCAATAATAACCAATTCAATAGAATAGACCATTCAAATCACCATTTCCTGAATATCCCGAATATCTACTTGTCACTCCATGTACATCATGTCGTCTTTGATCTCCAATTCACCCTAGTAACATAGGTGTCATCTTGAAGATACTGATGAATTGGAGAGAGGTGAAATATTTCATTAATACATTCCAGCTATTATGGCAGAGCCAACATTTATTCCACCTCAAAGACACCCCCTAACTCCTATAAGGGTCTAATGAACATAAGATATACCATTCCTCCTCTACTAAAATTTGGCATCCCACATAAAGAGGAAAACATCATGATCATGTAGAACCCAAACTCAAACTCCAAGGGCCTCCTTACACAATTCCCATATGATTTGTTCTTGTCTAGTAATGAATTCATACTCTTTTGAACTAGATGAACCCTCTCTAACATTCTATGAACTACTTATGGACCTAGAATTTTTTTCTTCTCAACCATTGTTCAACACATGGTGAATGACATGGTATTCTGTAAAAGTATTCTAATGGAGACAATCCAGTGGTTGATTAATAGCTATTATCATAGGAAAAATGTACCGATCAAAAGCGACATACTAATGATTCTCCAAAGTCCAAGATGCATGCTCACTTCATATCTTCCTATTTATCAATTGTTTGTTCCATCATCAAATATGTCTGAGTGCAGAAGGAAGTGATGAGGTGAAACTGAGTTCCATTATAATGTTGCAAACCCCTATAGAATCTTGATGTAAAATATGGGTCTTGATCTATAATTATTGAACTCATAACTCCATGCAGCCACACAACCACATCTAGATACCTATTTTACAAGGAATCAATTATTTCTAAATCCTTGTTTTCTATGAAGTGATCCAATTTTTTCAATAGATCCACTACTACCCATAGAGAATCATATTCTCTCTAAGAAATTGGTTACCATTTTATGAAATAAAATGATATTTCATCCCACTTCCACTCGGTGACATCATAGGGCTTATACAAACCAATGACAATAAGTTCCTCACCCTTCAACTACTATAACAAGAAGATATTCTATACATAGTATGACACATTTAGTTTAATCCTAGTCTACCAAAATAACATCATCAATACATTGTACATGTTGAAAAATCCTGGGTGTTCCGCTAATGGTGATATATAAAACTCATGGAGGATTCTTTATGAATATCCTTCGGAATGGTTATCCTTCCATGGAACAACATCACAATAAAACCATCCTCCAACCATCCCTCAATAGAATTATTATGGTCAATGTGATTTCACATCACCTCTACCTCTATGTCCCCCTAAATGAAACTCCTACACCGGATAAATCAGAGAAGGCTAAACATTCATCTAAAAAAATAACCTATACTATTGTCAACAATTTCATCCATGTGTAAATATGCAAACTCTTCCATCACATTCCATTAATCTTCATATTCATGAACAACGTCCTTCGTTGACCTTCTTCTCAAAGAACCAACAACATTATTCAATGTTTCCATGTCATATGTGATCTCAATGTAATATTCATAAAGAAACCTCATATAGATATATTTTGACAAGGTCATATCAAGATGTAAAAATATATAATTTTTTTGTGATATATGTTGACCAAAATGTGCTCATCACTAAGTTAATGTTTCCACAACATCATCACGAATGTGGTTGTTGATAACTTCAGATCTTGAGTTCCATAGTTATGCTCATGTGATTGTTACTTCCTATACCTAAAATTGATCACTAGTCGTTGTTTCATCAGGATCATACTCAATTCATGATGGTAAGCATCAGAAAACACATTGAAAATTTCTCCCTCTTTTGGAAGCCAGATCATTAGAGACCTAACCAACTATCCCTATAATTCCCAAACACTACCTGACACTTATCAATCCACCAAAAAACATGATTTATCCAAGTCAAGGTCATATAAAAAGTTGAAACTCATGAGAAATTGAGTTCAAACCTCTGATAATAGCCAGTGATACCAAGAAATCATTGATCTTATGCCACATTATTTGGGGTTTCCTAGGAAACAATTTATTCAATATTCAATGGATCTAGAACTACAACTTACTGATACACCACATGTCTATGGATATTCCCTTATCGAGTCCATTACTCTCAGTTGGATGTCATTCTATAGAGATGGTGGTGTATATGAACCTTCATGATGGTTTTGATATGATCACCATTATCCTTTTTCGGTTTTGTGTAAACATGGATATCATTAAGGAACATGATGATGAACAGATCTAGGAACATAAATAAATGGATTTCATGAGTCCCAGGAACATGATTGCTATGTTCATAACACCAAACAACCAAACCATGATCTCGAAGTTCCCTTACCTGCATCTGAAATTAGTCTTTTGGATATCTCCCACTTTCACCATTAATTGGTGATATCCAACCCTAATATGGTCATTAGAAAAATAAATCCCACTCTCATATCGATGATAATATCATATGTCTTCAAAAGAGGATAATGGTTATTAATTGTTACCTGATTCAGCCTCTAGTAGTCTATGCACAACATCACACCGTCATCTGCATTCATTATGAATAAAACTAGAGCACCCCATAATGACACCTTGGTCCATAAAAACCCTTCATATCCTATCATCAATCTACATCCTCATGTCTAATAACTCAGAAGGGGTCATCCGAAATGTAGCTGTTGAAAACAGAGAATCCTTGTTCTGTAGGCTTATCATGAACTAAACATCACTTCAATGGGGTAGAGTCACACCCTCCACAAGAAATCTATCTTGGAACTCCAACAACATTGGAAACCACTATTTTCTTAATGTCTATTGATTCTATTGACAAATCAGCTGAAAATTAATGAAGAGGATCAACATACTAACATCCCACCTAACAGAACCATTCACTACTGAAAACCAACTGCCAACCATTGACATATGATGACATGAATCTTCACAGGAAGCAGTAAATAACAACATGGATGGAATATAACCATTCGATGTAGATAATGATATCATTTTCTTGAATATGTATAAATAACAGATCCTCATAGTAATGATGTGTCCCCGTCATTGGTATACATCCCCAAAATAGATCAAACATTCTACATTGACATCTGACTAGAACACTCAACTCCAGGACCATGCAAATCTCTCTATGACTCTTCATAGACCATGTTCTAGTATGTGTGCAACGAAGGTGTGAGAATCTCTGAAATCAATCATATAATATGTATGGGAACTAAACAAGTGGATTGTACCTATGAAGATATCTATTATTTATAAGACTACTACTTTTGTGGAATGAAACAAACCACTCCCAACTCTTATACACCTATATTGATGAAAGCCTCCATGACCATGCCTGTGTGGATGTCCCAATGGAACACCCTGTGGTCAGCCTCTACCTACACTATGTTCCATAGATGGAGCATGACCCTTCTATCCCAGTAGCAGAAATTGCCTCGCAGGAAATTTCTACTAAGGTTGACATTTACCATGTCCACCTCCACCATATTGTGCTCAAATTGCCTTTATGCACTAGTTATAAAGATGGCCAATAACCCCCCAAAATAAACACATTGGTACTAAGACCACAATAAAGGTGTAAGGGTAAAATGGTCAATATAGAAACTACTGAGCTGGAATCACATCCTGTTGAATCCTCAAAGTCAATGGTTACTAAGTCCTATTTTTGGAAATTTTACATGTTGAAGAATCATGTTGGCTCCCCTATCAAGGTAGACCTCATCTATGGCGTATCCACTCAATCACATCAATATTTTCCTTAACCACTATGTATGTCAGCATCATAAAGGGAGTAACCACATACTTTATAGTTGTACGGTGTTCATTCTATTAACGTCATGAATGATTCTCCTTATTCAAGAAGATATATTGTAAACTGTGTGATTTACTTGATCATAATCACTAGCTACCAGAGGGAGAGTACCTCCTACCTCTTTTTATCCTTAACATTCAGTGAAATTAATTCAACTCATTACTCCTTGGAATCTACCCACATAACATCATCCCCCTTCATTTCCCCCATTTAAAACATCCACAATAGATGCACGAATCCCTTCATCAGGATCACTAAAAATGGATCTCAATACTCTATCTGGGCCTAGATCAAACTGATGGTGATCAAAAGATCCTCCAGCATGATCAATGTCTCGATATCTAAAACACTTCCCTAATACATTCTAAATACCTATCGCTGGAAATCATGTAATGTTTTATACCACATGTATACCTCTTCCACTATAACAACACTCCAATGATCAATCAGATTATCATCCTGAATATGAATTGTCAGAGCCAAATTCAGAAGATGACCGAGTGCCATATCTGAAAAAGGTAAACAAGTTATCCCTAATTAAATATAATATGTATTTTTTTAAAAAAATCATTTCATCTTGTTGGAATCATTATTCATTTCAGATTACCAAACACCTTTTCATATATGAACACAGGTCATTATGATTCATGTACCTTCCATAGGGTCTCTACCCTGAAAAAAGTATTGCCTCACATGGCCATTTGGTAGGATTACTGTCCTTGCATTAGATCATGGGGGACCTAAAATCAACTATCCAGGCTGATCTTCCATGGCCTATGTCATTTCAAAAGGCTTTATCTTATTTTTTCAACAACATCCCATACAATCCTCACTATACCAAACTCTAAAATCCATTATATATCTAAAACATCACCTCATCAAGCATTCTATCATGAAACCCACTATCATAGTATTCCCCTCCTGGAATAGAAATGAATAATGGGATAAAATGACCACTTAGTCCCACCAACAGTATGTCTCTGTGGGGTGACCAACACCAAGGATATGGAAGATCTCATAATGATGGGAGAGATTAAAATTTTTAAATAAAATACATAGGGAGATAAGATTAATCATAAAAAAATACCCAAACTAAATATATATAAATGAAAACCTACATTGAATAAGAAATCACCAAAAATTCCTTATTTTGACAAAGTATGTGGTGCACATGCAGTTCGAAAATCCTAGAGGGAAGCCACAATCCAATGGATACGACATTGACTCAGAACTTCTCAGAGAATAATGGTTAAGGGATTATTATACCAACACAATGCTAAGAAGTCATGAGATAAAGGATCTCATCTTTAGAAAGGACATATACTAAATCAATGGGTTAAATTGGTTTTAAAACCCATTCAATGTATATTTTTTGAAAGACCACATGGTTTCGATGAAAAAGAAAGATTATGGTTTTTATAGGATATATATCATTCAAAATGGCCCCCAAAACCATTAGATACAGTGTTTAATAAATTTTAAATCAAGAAATGTTAAAGGGGGAAAACACGAAATAACTAGAAAAAAGAAATACTTCATGAAATGAATCATCATTAGGTGAGTATTTGCTGCAAGTCACCATTTTCAGTCATTGGAGTGAGTCCCCATTTGATGAGATACCAGTCTAAGCTACCTACGCAAGCTAGCTTTGTGAGATTACATCTTGTGACAAAGATGTGAGTTTGTGGTGCGAGTCATTGGTGCATGCTAATGACATAAGTTTCCATCCTATGTCATATATACTAACACATCATTGTACCTCCCCGATCCTAACTCACCATTCTAACTCATTAGTAGAGTCTCTCCATTGAAACATATTCTTTCCTCCTAATATTAAAACCTACAATTGAGAACTACCATTTTGAAAAATGGAAATTTATGTGATGTGTCCAAAATAGTCACCTTTAACTCGTATAACTCCTCAAAAACCATATTTTTACAATGTAATGGACCAGAGAGGCCCATTACATTCAAAATGAAATTCAATTTATACATTTATTTTGACATTATATATAATGTTTGTTTAAGAATAATTTTATACCTAACATTTAATTTTCTAGAAAACAAAATTTCATTTCCTTTTTTATTTTAATATTAGTTATTTTTATAAATTCTAGAGGATGAGTTTTCAAAAATAGATTTCATATTTCTAATAATCATTTAAAATTTTATTTATAATGAATATAAAATTTGTCTCCATTATAAATTTTATTAATGGTTATAATATTTCTACCAAATCAAAATGGTTAAAATGTATAAATTGACATTAAGTTAATTGATAAAGAAATAATTTTCCATTTAAATTCTTTTTTATTAAGGGATTTTAAAACATATCCCCTTATTCATTGAATTTAATTGTTCATGGGACACAAGGTTTTGTCCCTTATAGGTCACATGAATGATTAAATTTGAGCATGGAGTATCTGTTTGGTGATTCTAGTCCTTCCAAGGAGTTAGAGGTTAGAGAAAAAATTTATTTAGAAAATAGTATATGTGTGTAGTTATTGTATATTATTATTGGTAAACATGTGTTACCCATGTGTAATGGATTAATGAGGATAATGTTTTGCTTTTCTGGGTTTGATAATGGTTTGACTACCTCTGAGGGTGAAAAAACAATCTTTTAAGTTGTATAGGTGTTTTCCCAGAGGTTTCACCCAAATAGAGTATGGTTTTACAAAATCATGCATCTCTACCCATGTATTTTATCATCTCAAATTTTAAATGGACACATGACATGTATCATTGTTTCATGATTTTTTAAATAATGCAGCTTTACCATTATCCTGTATCAAAATATCTTGAAATGAAAAATATTAATCATCGTGTGGATGTTTCTAAATCAAATAAAATATAAATATCCATTTAAATAAATATAGCCTCTTATAATATAGAGGATTATAAACATGGTTTTGTGGGGGGATTTATCTTGCTCAGTATATAAATTGGATTTTGGGTGCTATATCTTTTATTTTATTTGATCGGTTCTTAAAAAGGGATGGTTTCCCTCAGTTCATCAAGTATGTTTATCAATAATAATGTTCAAACTCATTCATTACATGATTTTCTTATGAAATACTTTTTTTATATTTTATATTAATTCATATTCATTTTAAGAGATGAATTATTTAATGTATTATTTATTATTAAAATAGATTTGTTAATATTATGTTCTTGATTAAATTACCAAAGTTGATTTTGAGTCAAAAGTGAAAATTAAATCATGGGAGTGATGATGTTACAATGTTACAATGTTTTATAAATTGATATTATGGATGTTATTAGATTTTTGGAAAAATAGTAGGTTGAGAAAAATGTTTTTATTAGGAAATGGATGTAGGTAGCCTTAGAGTGTTTTTGAGAAAACTATGGGTTATTTTATAGACATAGATTGACTGTGGTATGACTTTATATTATTAGGATAAAAAAATTTCCATTGTTAATGTAAATTTAGATGTTTGAGTACATATTCCATTTTGAAATATCACACTTCGATGGTTGTACACATTATGGAACATTTCATTTTTAGGATTCTGGATTTCTTATCATATGGTGGATCCATGTATAATTTATCATATGATTGGATAATTTATAATATTTATATTTATATTCCCAATTATGTGAATAGGATTTTTTTCCTTTAAATACAAATTATGTCCTACAAAATTATATCTTTTTTAAATTAATTTATAAACATGTTTTATTTAATATCAATAAATAATGGTCAGATGGTATTAAGCATTTTATTTATTTTTTGTTGGTATACTTCTTGGATTATTCTCAAACACTACATTTTACATTTAGTGTTTATCGATAATGTTTTATTTGACTCATGAAAATGAAATGGTATTATACTTTTCACCACTGTATCTTGAATTCCACCATAATCATTGAGTTTTGTAGTGTTGGTGGCACACAGTCACATGGAGAATATACTTTTGACTTTCCATGTTTTACATTAGGATTTTTTTATCGGTGTTGAATTTCTCGTGGATATTTACACATCTTCTATTATGTACAATTATATTATTCCAACATTCATTCATTAATGGGTAATTTTTGGTTACTTATTGATATTTTTCTTTTGTCGGTAAAATATGGTTGATGTGTCTAGTTGACCCGCAATGGTTCATTACAAAATGGAATAAAAAACATCACATAGCTGCAAGTGTTTTGAAACTACCTACAATTAGATTAGGATCATTGGTAGAATATAGTTTGAAGTATCAGAATATGGGTTGTATGTTTTTGGGGTTCCTATTAATCTCTATTCTTTACGTGAATAGAGGTGGTCATGGTTTTTTTACCACAAATTGACACTGGGTTTATGGTTATTTAGATTAATATGATATTGGTTCTATTAATTTGATCCTATTTTTTTTTATTTTTTTTATTCATTCATTGAAATCCAAAAATAATAAAATTATTATAATTTAAAGGGACAGATTTTAGATTCATCATGTTTTGTTTTTTATTCAATAATCATTATTAAGAAAATTGGTAATTTTATTTTCTATGTTTTATGAAAATCTCTATGATGAAATCATCTGAGCCTAAAAGAAATTTTTATGAGACATGTTCCATAATATAATAATAATGTGGATCATTATTTAATAAATTTCATTATTGGCACAATTTTTAATCTTAGACAGGCATGTGCTGGAAACTAGGGTTGGATGGTAGATTATTTTTTAGAATTTACCAAGAAGAATGACCCATCATCCTTGGTGATAATCGACCCCATCAATATAAAGAGATAATCTGTGGGATTGAATTATATTCCATTTTTTAAACTCCACAGGACTATATGATGGGGTTTTTAATATATATTCATGATTTAATATGATGGAAAATGTGGGTCTTGATAGTGTAACTATACTACCTAAGGATATCACATGGACTTATTTTGAGAAGTTCTCCAACCTGTAGTTCTTTCCCAAAGAAATTCATATGGAAACGATATTGTAATATCTAACCATTCACAAATTATTGTCCTAATAATATTTTATTCAACAAGATTCACTGATCTGGTCCACATATGACATGATTTTTTAGTAATTATTATCTTAAGGCTTAATACATTGATATGGGTCAGTGGGTCAATATTCATACAATGTTGTTTATCTTATGCATAATATGAATTTTATAGGAATTAGAGAATGTGGTTATTTATATGGATTAAAATATGAAAAAACATACATTGGTGGAGATTTGATAACATTAAAAGGATTATATGATGTTTCTCCTAGCCAAAAAATGGTAGTGTACGGGTAACTAGTTTACGTGAGGTCTAGTTTATATGGATTTATTAGGGTGGTGATATTTATATCATATCAATGTAGAATACAATTTCATACTAATCCTATCTATGTTAATTATCCATGTATATGTCACAATTGATGAAAAACATGCATTCTTAGGTATTTTTGGAATGATTTACGAATGTAGTAGATATAGAAATTCACTCACCAATGCCTATCATATTCATTTTTATGGAACAATGGGTGGTGGAAATCATTATAAATATAATGGTGGTACCTAGAAAGAGATGAAATCTTAGATAGGTGTGTAACTGGGACATATTTAAGTGGTGGTGTATGCACTAGAGAAGTATTAATTATTATATGAAACTAATAGATATATGAGGATTAATTCTACCTCAATGTATGTATAATATATTTGTATAGGCTAAAATCGTAATTTTTTATCATATATTTAAATTGATGTGTGGGGATTTTATTATGAGGATATTTCTATTCTGATAGACCTCTCCACATCAAATGGAATGTGGTTAGAATAATGTTTCAAACCTCTCACATATTAAGTGAAATTAGATATCATTGATGCAGTGTAGGAATTGGTTGTTCTTGATCTTGATATATTTGACCTTATTATTGACATAAATAGATGTTCCATGTTATGTCTCATAAATGTTTTATCATTATTTAGTTCAATTTTTACCTCCCAATAGTCATTCTCATGTATGTCACTGTGTCAGTGATTCTTTCTATGGTTGAGTGGGGTTTTTTGTTACTTATCATATAATTGTCTTTTGTTATTTATTAGATATATTCCATGACATCAATAAGAATAAATTGATCATCCCACATCATATAGTGTGAGATAGTTACTTTAGGTGTTTTCTTATTATTTTTATAGGTAACAACAATATAGATAGGTCGAGATAACAATTGACATAAACTAATGGAAGAATCCCATTTATATAATGTAATATAATGTGGAACCTACTGAAATAAAGGATAATAAATATTAGCTTATGGATCCTAATTCCTGGGGAATTATTATTCCATGAATGTCACTATAGGGTTCTCTAGTGCAATTATCCAACAATTAATAACCAAGTCTCAAACAATTTTTTAACTATCCAAAAAATAATTAGGTAGATTTTATTAATAGGCATCCCTTTGTAGGAATTGGTGATCATATTGATCAATTTAGAGGGGACCATTTTTTTATTTATTTATATGTTTCCTTTATACCATCAATCGATAGTATGAGGAGAGGATATATATAAGATATAATTTAGTAGGAAATAAGTGATTTTTTAGTTTTTTATTATTCTATTTGGTCTCACTAATTCTTAGGAAGTGTTTACGGGAAATATGAACTGGTTATTTTATATATATTTATATTTATTCATTATAATTTTATATATAATTTTTGATTACTCAAGGATGGATTAGGATAACATAGATCATCTGGATGTTATTCTAATAATCTTGAATGAATATACCCTATTAGGTATTCCTTACAAATGGTAATTTTGGATCAAATATGTGATATTTTTATTTCATGTAATATCTAAGAGGGACATATTAGTGGATCCAAAAACGAATCATGGCATAATGTCATGGGACTCTCTGATAACTGTTTCTGATATTTGGATCATCATTGGAATATAATGGTTAGTAAAATTGTTTTTTAAAACATTTATCCATACATGAATCATTATGAAAAAATTATTCCTTATGGGTTTAAGGTTTCAGTGTATGAAAAAATTTACAGTTTTATTGTAGATATGAAAAAGTGTGTGACTTCATATCATGTTCTGATTCTTATTGAGTAATTATCATGTGATGATTTTATCTACAAGGATCTAGATTAGGAATGAGGTGTTCCTTAATGTATGAAAATTATGTGTCGTGTAATATGTATGTCTCTAATTATGTCATCAGGATATTAAAAAACCGTCTCACAATATTAAAACGGTTTTTCTTATTCATAAACTCAAATAATGGAACCAATGAATCTTGTGGATGTATTTTATGATGTATTATAATTATAATTGCGTGAAGAGTATTTTATTCTAAGGGATTTGAATATTGGACCTATATGATGGCTTGTGTATCTTCATTATTTTGATTTTCATATTTCTTATACTCCCTGGAATGAAAGTGAGGACACATGTGCATTGAGAAGGAAATTATGAACTCAATTCATGATGATATTTATTGAGGTGTATACTTCAATGAGTTGTTGAAAATGGTGATCATGGGAAGAAAAAAATATTGGGCGAAGGTATTGTCAAATTATTTATAATCTAAAAAACCATTTGATGGTCTTATTTTTCATGAAAAGATAATACAAATTTCCATCAAATTATTCTTTTCTTGAAGGGTTGGGGACCTTGTGTGATTTCCCTTAGTCTACCATTGACACCTTCTATTTATGGTGATGTTTGGTAATTTCATTTTACACGTGGAAGGAATGGATGTATAATGGACACTAATCCGATTGGTATATACACCGTTGGACATCCAAGAAATTGAATGATCAATGATACCTATATTGGTGGTTGAAGATGTGTGTTTTTCTCCATATTCATACCATGGTTTCTTGATTGTCTATGAATTACGGATTATCTTTAATGTCATATTGTTTTAATGTAAGGATTTAAAATTCTAGTGTGGGTGTGGATTGAGGATTAAATGGGAATCATCAATAGACATCCATGGAATCTATGTGGTTAAGATAAAATTTTGGCGATCATTGATCAACATGCAAAATTCGGTCATATTCACTATTTCACGGAGAATATAATGGTGGGGAAGCTTAAACACTTTTTAATATAAGTTCATGAAAGGAATCAAGGTTGTCCCGATACAAATGTTTTTGAAAATTAACATCTATTGAAATATAGGTTTTGTATTTTTTTAATGTTGTTATGTGTTTTTAGTTAATATTATGAACAACATATCATATGTAGATAGATGAGGAATCTGAGTGATTTTTTCGGATATTTTGGGATATGATTTGGGAATTCATGATTTATTTTAGTTTTTCATTTTTAATGTTTTGACATGTGGTAATATTTTCCAAAACCAATATTTATCCTAAATTGATTATGATGGCTCTAATTTACGAATTTTAATGGAGGCCATTTTGACAACACATGCACTGGAAAGAGTTACGAGATAATTCCATGGTTCGATCGACCAATTTTTAAGAAAAAATTATGAATGTGAATCTTATCTAAAAGTGGTTATTGACTAATTCGAATCATTAAAAATCACATGTCATCATTTTTCGTAACCTTTATTGTATTTTATTGGTTATAAAGTACATTTAAATGCTAAAACACTGATGGGACACCATTCATGGGAATGTAGGGAACAATAGCATTGAATCCTATAACCCAATTTAGATTATTAAATGATATGGAATGGTGGAATTTTGGATGTTATTTCCATTACATATTAAACTTATTCCTGATGTGTTTTAGGTTTTCTAGTTAAATATATAAGGTACCAGCCTTAAACCTTACTTAACCTTGAGTTATTACAAGATTACACATTGAGGATCTTTTCAGGTTTAGTGTTTTAGATAATTAGATCATGAAACTTGCATTACATTCCACATTTAAACAAAGTGGTTACATAAAAGACAGTATTCATTCTTCCCATCAACGGAAACATATTTAAAATAAAACATGGATTCTTTCTTGACACATCCTTGACACTGTATTCACATTACGTACCCTTCCCTTGACCTGTGAAAGACATTTCAAAAACTTGGGATGAGAATAAAAAGCTCAGTAAGGGATATAAAAATATGGAAAGGAAACATGAGTAAATGTATACATAAGAATGAAAACTGTTAGTTTTTCAAACATCAAGTAAACCATGTATACTCTATCAAAGTAATACCTTCACCTTCATGAAGTAGTAAAAACTCTACATGGAATAAAGTATCATTACTTACCTTTTTGTAACCAAAGGATTACCATAAAACCCACATAAATAACACATAACATATATAAAGGTAACTTGGGACATAAACATACTTAAGTGGAATAACCATACGGTCGACTCCCACACATATCATTTAATGGAATAGCTATACGGCCAATTTCCATACATACTTATTGGAATAGCCATACGACCGACTTCCATACCCAATGCATTGGAGGCTATAACGTAACCACCTGTCATGGTATTCACGGCACCACCCGTCATATGGTTTATAACGTAACCACCCGTTAAAATGTCCAAGTACCATTATAAAATCATAAAACATAAAACCAATATAAAGGAATGATAACATTTCCACATTTCAATCACAATATATCATAAATATATTGACATAATAGAATCCTTTATCAAAACCATTTTCAATACCAAAATACATAAAAGAGTATACAGTATTTATTTTATTTTAAAAAAATTACGGCTTGTTGAAGAAGCCAAAGACTAAATAATACTGGCGGCGGTGGAAAAGGTCATTGTCACCGCGTACGTTAAAAGAAACATTCATTTTTGTCGTTTTGTAAAATTCTTCGTAAAAAAGATTCCTTTTGTATAAAAGTAAATGTCAAATGGGTTTATACACCGTATAAAAGAAAGTTGTGTATAAAACGAAATATGCCTCAATGAAAGGAGATTGAGACGAAGTCCCTTACAAAGATGGTATCCTTGGATTAAGGATAAATCAATTACATAATTATGTGTGACAAAAGAATACATCAAATATAAGTGGATATTAAGTGTAAAATAATCAAAGGACATTCACACATATTCAAAGGATGGCATATTCAATAACTACATGTCGAACCCAAAGAAATCGAAATTGGGTTAAGAAGTTCCCTTGACAGCCTAACAGCGTCACATCAAAATGAGTTGATGAGAGATAAAAAGTGTATCTCATCACTTGGACATAAAATTTACATCAATAAGGATATATGAGAACATATCCCAACATAATAATATGTAAATTAAAAGACCCAACAAAAGAAGTCTTTTAAAAAAAGGAGGGTGAAAGGTTCCCTTACCGACTTGGGTATCTTTCGAAACATACGACCCGTGAAAGAAGGACAATACATCATTGATGTAAATAATCATAAATGAAGTAGTATTGCACAATGAGTAAAATAATGGTCAGTACATACACCACTCAAAGGAAATTGTGGCAAATGTAGCATAAATCTCACAGGAATAAAAGTGAGATGAAAAATAACTTACGAAAACTCGGCAGCCTAACGGCGCCACTTAAAACATCCAAAAATGGATTGATGAGATCAAATAGGTTATCTCATCACATTACAACAAAATTTACAGAAATATTAATATTAAATAACATCCCCCATAATAACAAATAGGAGCTTAAAATAAGTGACATAAAGGGGAGTACTTAAAAAGAAAGAGAGAGGTTAGATCTCTTACGAAAATTCGGCAGCCTAACGGCACCACTTAAAACACCCAAAATGGTTTGATGAGAGATAATAGGGTCTCTCATCACATGAACATAAAAATTACAGTATGTGTAATATATAATAACATCCCAATAACAAGAAAGATGATCTTTATAGGGAATGACATAAAAGAGTGTACTTAAAAAGAAAGAGATGAGTAAGATCCCATACCTCGGGTCCGACTTGACTCGATCGTTATTTAACGTCCTGAATAATAAACTTGAGTAAATCTCTACTTGCTTAAGAACATTTTTCAAGTTCATTATTCCTTTTATACCATGTTATGAACATCATGTTATCATTTAAGTGAATAAAATTCATTTTGTCAGTATTTGGTTCTTAAGTCAAAAATAGACTTCTTACACTTACACGTTGTTAATTTGGTCAAAGGTTCGTTATATCCATAATTATATTAATGATTTGGATAAAATATATATCATAAATATTCATCATATACATGTATTTATAATATTACATCACATTTAGAGGTAAGAAATGAAATGCACCGTTCATGGAGACGGTAAGCCGTATGTACGCATGAACGCTACTTCCATTTCTATTTCGTATTTTCTAGAATTTAATCATAATTATATAAGAGTATATTATAATTCCAGTATATTAACATATATAATATCATTAACTTTATCCTTTACACATCCCACATATGGTATTAACGAATCAAATCACTTTCAGGGGGCGGTAGTCCGCATTTCCTAAAATGAAGATATCATGTTTACCCATAATGGAAACAATAATGGTATTCCATAAATGAAAAAATACAGAAGATTAAGGAAATAATAAACATATTATATATCATATATAAAAATAGTGACATCATAATGGCCACCTTTGAAGGTGTTAAATGAGTATTGAACAATCATCGTTTTGGGAGGCAGAATTTCGCCATCCACGGAAACTGTATGTTCTTCAACCATTTGATGTAGTTGTGTGAGAGTCTAGCACGAATAAATCTTATAACAACATCCTAGTATATTGAAGATACAGGTGTTGTTATAAAAAAAGTAATTAAAAAGAGTTTAGGGGGTTGGAGAAGCAAAATAAAACAAATGAACATGAGAGAATGAATTACCTTTAAAAGTGTAACTCCTTTTGATTTGAGCCTAAAGGCTTCCTTTGAAAGGATAATGCCCAAAGGGAATCCTCTAGGATGAGGAGAGAGATGTGGAGAGAGTAAATGGGCAGGGGATGGCCGAGCCAAAGGCTTTAGGAGTGTGTGAAATGAGGTAGAGGTGGGGGCCTTTTATAAGAGGAGAGGAGGGGCACTTTTGGAAATCATGAAACTATTATTTTATTTTCAAAAGTGTTTCGATTTTCTAAGGTCCCCCATTGAAATAATTCGAATATAAGATGATAAGGCTTCGAAATATTTCCATACAATAGGTTTTTTACATGTGTAGGTTTTAGATATTACATTATCTTTCCATTTTATGTAAATCGTTAAATAATGAGGTTATCGCTGCATCATAATGATGTCATAAATAATTTAATTTATTTAAAGTCTAAAAATTATAAAAAAAATACTATGATGTTGGAAATATTTTTAGCTTTCTAATTAATATTTATAGTCAAAAATATTATTATTATAACCCCTTTTAAAAATTGTTTTATTAAAACAATTTATGTTAGTGTCATTTTCACCTTTATTTAAAAAAAGGCATTAAAGCCATTATCTCACCCAAGTGGCTCCATGGTGTCCCCTAAATCGACCCATGAGTTGTATTGGTCGGCCATGACACAAAAAATAGTGTTAGGACATGTTTCAAGCTCATATAATTTTATTAAAGCATTATTTTTACCTTAAACTACACTAATTACCACTAATCACGATTAAAAACTTAATAAGTTACTATTCACCAAAAAATTATTTTTATCCCATTGAACCAAATTTTACATCTAAATGACAACCATGTATGTCGGATTTTTGAAAATCAAAACACAATGATGGAAAAATTTCATTTAAATGGAAAATCAGTTTTTATAAGTACCACTTAGTGGTTTCACTATTCATCAAAAATTGATGTTTTTTAGAAAATTACCAAAAATTCACCCTAAGCTATATTCGATATTACGAATTCAAAAATGAAGTCTATTTTACAAAATTAAAAACATATAAGTCACATTAATTAATTTAATAATTAATTCCCGCTGTCAGAGCAAATAGCGTGTTTTTATGAAACAATATGTATCAAAAGATTGACACTAGTTTAAGTCCGATTTCAAAGGAAAATTAATTCCAACGACCACTATTGGATTTAATAGTAAAAATATTTTCTAATTTCACTTTAAAAACAATTCAAATGATAATCTATTCATATAAATGAATTATATTAAAAAGAGTTTTTGAATTAAAATACAACATTTTACACTATTCATTAAAAAATGAACTTTATCGGAAAAATACCAAAAATTTACACAAAGTAAATTTTGATGTCCCGATTCTAAAGAAGAGTTTTATTTGGTCCAAAAGAATGTATAAGAGTGATCAAAACTATATTTAATGACAGTTCGCCATTAGAAGGTGATAAGTGAACCTTTAGTGAAAATTAGGGTATAAAAGCCTAAAATTGAATTCTTTCCGTATTTTAAGCCTTTGGATAAATGTAAAAACATTTAAAAAACATATATAATCATATTTTAGTTATTTCTATCCATTCCAGCCAATACAACGGCTACATGTTAACTGCCATTTAAAATAACATTATTTTATTATTAGAGTGCAATGTAAGATTCCCAAGAAACTCGTTGTTGCGTATTGGGTACGCCATCGAGCATAGCGTCCCCTTTAAAGTCATATTAATATTTGATTCACAAATATGGATATATATGAAAATGTGATATTCTTTATTTACCATGGGTGTTACATCCTTCCCCCATTTTGGGAACTGCGTCCTCGCAATTTTAAAATTGAGCTTGGTAACATACTTGAAAGTCCCACATCGGAACAAGAGTCGGTGAAACAAACACTATAAAATAAAAGAAGATAAGTACCAAGTTCACCCGAGTTAACCCAAAATATGACTCCAAGTATGAAAATATGGACATGGAGGAAAAAACAAAGGGTCATGTTCTGATGAAGAGTGATAGAAAACAAGTTTAGGAGAAAGTTAACCATGAGAAAATCACAAACTTGTGATGGGTTAAACGGTATTCGATTCCCCAGTAGGAAAAGTTAATAGACAACATTTTTGTTTTAAGATAATTTTTATTGGGGAATTTATTCATAAGGAAACATAATCAATTATAATGTTGACTTTCAACTTTTACTAGATTCCTTAATCAAACTCATATTTTTTTTCCAAAAGACGAGTTTTTAGGGAGACTTGTTCGCATTAAGAGTACTATAATCAACTTATAGAGAATCAACTAATCCACCAAAGAGAACTATATACTTCCCATGTCATTAGGATTTAACCAAAACCAAAACCAAAAAGGTCTGTACAAGGTCAGATAATCCAAAAAAAGATAAGCCTTTAAAAAGAAAATCTATGCTTAATCTCCAAACTTTGTCCAACAAAACCCAAAGTTCAACGTGGACCATCTGATAAACAATTTGTCCATAAAATTCATAAAAGTAAACCAATATAAGATTGAAACCCAAATATTTGAAGGATTTAGTCACATCGTAACATTTATCTCCAAACAACATTAGTTTCTCCTAAAGTCTCGTATTGAAAAGTAATTAACCTAATCACAAATCCTCCATGATAGGTTAATCATTTTCATAAATATCCCAAAATCAACTTACTCTTAATTCATAAAATCATATAACTAAAAATAATCAGTCCAACTGACCAGGGACTTCACGTAGTCCAATGGTAGGCGATAGATACTTGTCGCACTTTGGTTGTGGGTTCGATTCACATAGCTTTGTCCAACACGACGGGTAGTCACACAGTCTGCGTGTTGTCCTTTTTCCAAAACTATATAATTCTTAAAACATTCCCCAAAATGAGATAAAATCTTCAAAGATGATCATAAAATATTTTAACCTCAAGTTCATCTCATGCCTTTCACTTTCCATCATAACATATAATAACCCATAATTTCTTCAAAAGTAAGGATCATATAAACTCTAATGGTTACCTTTATAATTATTACCTGAACTTCCACATCGATTGGTTATCTCGTACATGATGCATTACAGAACATACCAAGGTCCAAGTGGATGATCATGACTCCTTGATAGTTGGTTTAGAACAACCATGAGTTTCCTCATTGAATACCCCATTTCATCCAGTCTCTTAATTGTAGAACCACCACAGTTTCCTTCAAACCTATTGTCACTTTGGTGCCTGCTAGATCCATCCATTCACTAAAAACAGAAAGGTCAGTGTGAGTATATCAACCAAAACATCATGTACTAATGAGGAAGATAAACACTAATATATACTTACTCATTTACATTATCCAAAACTAGGACTCTTTCTGAAATCCTAACCATTATGGTAATGTCACTTATGCTTAACGAATACCCTAACCTCTAAAGTTATATAAACCAAACATTGATACCAACTATAAGGCCCCAGCCTTAAACCTTACTTAATCTTGAGTTATTACAAGATTACACATTGAGGATCATTTCAGGTTTAGAGTTTTAGTGAATTAGATCAGGAAACTTGCATTACATTCCACATTTAAACAAAGTGGTTACATAAAAGACAGTATTCATTCTTCCCATCAACGTAAACATATTTAAAATAAAAAATGGATTCTTTCTTGACACATCCTTGACACTGTCATCACATCATGTACCCCTCCCTTGACCTGTGAAAGACATTTCAAAAGCTTGGGATGATCATAAAAAGATCAGTACGGGATATAAAAATATGGAAAGGAAACATGAGTACATGTATACATAAGAATGAAAACTGTTAGTTTTTCAAACATCAAGTAAACCTTGTATACTCTATCAAAGTAATACCTTCACCTCCATGAAGTAGTAAAAACTCTTCACGGAATAATGTATCATTACTTACCTTTTTGTAACCAAAGTATTTCCATAAAACCCACATAAAGAACACATAACATATATAAATATAACTTGGGACATAAACATACTTAAGTGGAATAACCATACGGTCGACTCCCACACATATCACTTAATGGAATAGCCATACGGCCAATTTCCATACATACTTAATGGAATATCCATACGGCCGATTATTTACCCAATGCATTAGAGGTTATAACGTAACCACCCATCCTGGTATTCATGGCACCACCCATCATATGGTTTATAACGTAACCACCTGTTAAAATGTCCTAGTACCAATATAAAATCATAAAACATAAATCCAATATAAAGGAATGTTAACATTTCAACATTTCAATCACAATATATCATAAATATATTAAAATAATAGAATCCTTTATCAAAACCATTTTCAATACCAAAATACATAAAAGAGTGTACAGTATTTATTTTATTTTAAAAACATTACGACTTGTTGAGGAATCCAAAGACCAAATAATACTCGCGGCGGCGGAAAAGGTCGTTGTCACCGTGTACGTTAAAAGAAACATTACTTTTTGTCGTTTTGTAAAATGCTTCGTAGAAATAGATTCCTTTTGTATAAAAGTAAAAGTCAAAGGGGTTTATACACCGTATAAAAGAATGTTGTGTATAAAACGAAATATGCCTCAATGAAAGGAGATTGAGACAAGTCCCTTACAAAGACGGTATCCTTGGTTTAAGGATAAATCAATTAAATAATTATGTGTGACAAAAAAATACACCAAATATAAGCGGATATTAAGTGTAAAATAATCAAAGGTCATTCACACATATTCAAAGTATGGCATATTCAATAACTACATGTCGAACCCAAAGAAATCGAAATTGGGTTAAGAAGTTCCCTTGACAGCCTAACGGCGTCACATCAAAATGAGTTGATGAGAGATAAAAAGTGTATCTCATAACTTGGACATAAAATTTACATCAATAAGGATATATGAGAACATATCCCAACATAATAATATGTAAATTAAAAGACCCAACAAAAGAAGTCTTTAAAAAAAGGAGGGTGAAAGGTTCCCTTACCGACTTGGGTATCTTTCGAAACATACGACCCGTGAAAGAAGGAAAATACATCATTGATGTAAATACTCATAAATGAAGGAGTATTACACAATGAGTAAAATAATGGTCAGCACATACACCACTCAAAGGAAATTTTGGCAAATTTAGCATAAATCTCACGAGAATAAAAGTGAGATGAAAAATCACTTACGAAAACTTGGCAGCCTAACGGCACCACTTAAAACTTCCAAAAATGGATTGATGAGATCAAATAGGTTATCTCATCACATTAAAAAAAAATTTACAGCAAGAGTGATATGAAATAACATCCCCCATCATAACAAATAGGAGCTTAAATGAAATGACATAAAGGGGAGTACTTAAAAAGAAAGAGAGAGGATAGATCTCTTATGAAAATTCGGCAGCCTAACGGCGCCACTCAAAACTCCCAAAATGGATTGATGAGAGATAATAGGGTCTCTCATCACATGAACATAAAAATTAAAGTATGTGTGATATATAATAACATCCAAATAACAATAAAGATGATCTTTAGAGGGAATGACATAAAAGAGTGTACTTAAAAAGAAAGAGAGGAGTAAGATCCCTTACCTCGGGTCCGACTTGACTCGATCGTTATTTAATATCCTGAATAATAAACTTCAGTTAATCTCTACTTGCTTATGAACCATTTTCAAGTTAATTATTCCTTTTATACCATGTTATGAACATCATGTAATCATTTAAGTTAATAAAATTCATTTTGTCGGTATTTGGTTCTTAAGTCAAAAATATACTTCTTACACTTACACGTTGTTAATTTGGTCAAAGGATCGTTATATCCAGAATGATATTAATGATTTGGATAAAATATATATCATATATATTCATCATATACATGTATTTATAATATTACATCACATTTAGAGGTAAGAAATGAAATGCACCGTTCATGGAGACGGTAAGCCGTACGTACGCATGAACGCTACTTCCATTTTATTTCGTATTTTCTGGAATGTAATCATCATGATATAAAATTATATTATAATTCCAGTATATTAAAATATATAATATCATTAACTTTATCCTTTACACATCCCACATATGGTATTAACGAATCAAATAACTTTCAGGGGGCGGTAGTCCGCACTTCCTAAAATGAAGATATCGTGTTTACCCATAATGGAAACAATAATGGTATTCCATAAATGAAAAAATAAAGAAGCTAAAGGAAAGAATAAACATATTATATATCATATATAAAAATAGTGACATCATAATGGCCACCTTTGAAGGTGTTAAATGAGTATTGAACAATCATCGTTTCGGGAGACAGAATTTCGCCATCCACGGAAACCGTATGCTCTTTAACCATTTGATGTAGTTGTGTGAGAGTGTAGCTCGAATAAATCTTATAACAACATCCTAGTATATTTAAGATACTGGTGTTGTTACAAAAGAAGTAAATAAAAAGAGTTTAGGGGGTTGGAGAAGCAAAATAAAACAAATGAACATGAGAGAATGAATTACCTTTAAAAGTGTAACTCCTTTTGATTTGAGCCTAAAGGATTCCATTGAAAGGATTATGCCCAAAGGGAATCCTCTAAGATGAGGAGAGAGATGTGGACAGAGTAAATGGGCAGGGGATAGACGAGCCAAAGGCTTTAGGAGTGTGTGAAATGAGGTAGAGGTGGGGGCCTTTTATAAGAGGAGAGGAGGGGCACTTTTGGAAATCATGAAACAATTATTTTATTTTCAAAAGTGTTTCGAATTTCTAAGGTCCCACGTTGAAATAATTCGAATATAAGATGATAAGGCTTCGAAATATTTCCATCCAATAGGTTTTGTACATGTGTAGGTTTTAGATATTACATTATCATTCCATTTTATTTAAATCGTTAAATAATGAGGTCATCGCTGCATCATCATGATGTCATAAATAATTTAATTTATTTAAAGTCTAAAAATTATAAAAAAAATACAATGATGTAGGAAATCTTTTTATATTTCTAATGAATATTTATAATCAAAAATATGATTAGTATAACCCCTTTTAAAAATTGTTTTAGTAAAACAATTTATGT
This sequence comes from Viscum album, assembly GCA_963277665.1. Classification (NCBI taxonomy): domain Eukaryota; kingdom Viridiplantae; phylum Streptophyta; class Magnoliopsida; order Santalales; family Viscaceae; genus Viscum; species Viscum album. The sequence continues at coordinate 1,184,654,952 of OY728159.1, forward strand.
TAGTGTAATTTTCACCTTTATTTAAAAAAAAGGCATTAAAGTCATTATCTCACCCAAGTGGCTCCATGGGGTCCCCTAAATCGACCCATGGGTTGTCTTGGTCGGCCATGACACAACCAATAAGGTTAGGTCATGTGTCAAGCTCATCTCATTTTGTTAAAGCATTATTTTTACGTTAAACTACTCTAATTACCACTAATCGCGATTAAAAACTTAATAAGTTACTATTCACTAAAAATTATTTTTATCCCATTGAAACAAATTTAACTTTTTAATGACAACCATGTATGTCAGATTTTTGAAAATCAAAACACAATGATGGAAAAATTTCATTTAAACGGAAAATTAGTTTTTATAAGTACCACTTAGTGGTATAACTATTCATCAAAAATTGAAGTTTTTCGGAAAATTACCAAAAATTCACCCTAAGCAATATTCGATATTAAGAATTCAAAAATGAAGTCTATTTTACAAAATTAAAAACATATAAGTCACATTAATTAATTTAATAATTAATTCCCGCTATCAGAGCAAATAGCGTGTTTTTATGAAACAATAAGTATCAAAAGATTGACACTAGTTTAAGTCCGATTTCAAAGTGAAATTAATTCCAACGACCACTATTGGATTTAATAGTAAAAATATTTTTTAATTTCACTTTAAAAAAAATTCAAATGATAATATAATCATATAAATAAATTAGATTAAAATGATTTTTTGAATTAAAATACAACATTTTACACTATTCATTAAAAAATGAACTTTATCGGAAAAATACAAAAAATTTACACAAAGTAAATTTTGATGTCCCGGTTCTAAAGAATAGTTTTATTTTGTCCAAAAGAATGTATAAGAGTGATCAAAACTATATTTAATGACAGTTCTCCATCAGAAGGCAATAAGTGAACCTTTAGTGAAAATTAGGGTATAAAAGCCTAAAATTGAATTCTTTCCATATTTTAAGCCTTTGGATAAATGTAAAAACATTTAAAATACACATATAATCATATTTTAGTTATTTCTATCCATTCCCGAAAATACAATGGCTACATGTTAACTTCCATTTAAAATAATATTATTTTATTATTAGAGTGCAACGTAAGATTCCCAAGAAACTCGTTGTTGCGTATTGGGTACGCCATCGAGCATAGCATCCCCTTTAAAGTCATGTTAATATTTTATTCACAAATATGGATAAATATGAAAATGTAATATTCTTTATTTACCTGGGGTGTTACAAAAGAGGTATCAAATAGACCCTTCACGTTCTACATAATGGAAATATGTTGATAATTATCTTGTTACGTATATTGTAAAATAGCTGGTTTAGATTATATAAAACAATGATAATGCACATTAGGGAAAAAAATTCCCTTAATGGAGGAATTATGTTAGTGTAGATATGATAACCCTTATATTTGGGAGTAGAAATCATTGATGAAGAATAATTATTCATATACTTATTGGATTTCATAATCATGACAAATTTCTAGGGACAAATATATGTTATTGTGGGGATAATAATATCACCCTCCAAGTAAGAGGTATACTTTAGTTTTACAATAGATAATCATTTGGGTCGTTCTTTAGGTTCAAGGGAGTCAATTTTAGAATAAAAAATTTAGAGACCAATGACTAGGTTTCTGGTTTGTATTATCCATGTGGTAATGGTGGGATAAATCAATGTAATTAATCCTTGTATTTTTTTATATTTTATGAATGGCTGGACAAAACATACCGCATTACAAGGTAGCTATAGTGTTTTATGGGTGGTTTTGTGAAGGTTTCATAGATCATCATAATCGTTTAGCCAAAAAATTTAGATATATCTAGGTAGTCAATCTACTGAAATCATCAAACGATATAGAACATTCACATTTTTTGCGAGTTCTATTAAATTATGTTCCTAGATCATCAGATATAAATAGGTGGAATATACACCTTTGACGTGGGATATCATTATATATAATAACCCATTGATCGATATTTGTCTCAAACTAAAAAATCCCAACACTATAAATGATTCCCCCCATTCTTCATTGATTATATATCCTTATTCTTGATGGATTTATTCATGTTATTTTCAATTCTTATATTGTTTTTTCTAATCTTCGTAGACACTCACTTGATATCTTCTCCCATTTTCTATTTGGAACCTTATTTGGCTTTTGATTCATGATCTAGATGGGTTGTGGTGTAATTTATGGTTTCTGTTATTAATCTATATTTTTATTGAGTATATCTACCTTTTTTGTGTCCCTATTCATGCTATAAAAATTTTTCAATCTATTCTGGAGGTATGTGTATATAAGCAATGGTTTGAACTCATTATTCAGTTCAATTTATTATGAATAAAATTTTTTTTATTGACGAAATTTTTTTATTTTATTTAAAATCACTATCATTTCATGATATCCATGAAGATTAAGTGGATCTATATTTAAAATATATATGTGAACACAATGAGTTTCATGAAATTCCCCAAATATTTTTTTGAATCAAAAGTAGGTTCTCAATCATTGGAGTTTTGTTTCATCACTAAAAAAATGATTTAAATTAATTTATAATTGTTTGAAATTAAATTTTGTAAAAAAATTAGCCTATAAAAATTATCTTCACCAGGAAATGGAAATAGGTATCAATAGTTTGGGTGACACTATATGAAATTTTTTTATATTTTTAGACTAAAGAAGGACCCAATATTAGGATGATTCTCATTATTCCTGGATTAGAGTTCCATTTCCTATCTAAGTACAGATTCCCACAGGTTGGATCACACATGTTCTTGGTTAAATACATGATGATACATTTCATTATTGGATAATAACTTATTAATAATTTGGAATATCAATGGATGGTATTTCTCATTCCTTGATGGTTTATTAAGTTTAAATTATATGTTCCTAATTGTGTAAGTGTGAATTTTTATTAATAAAAATCATATGATGTTTTAAAAGAATATTTTCCTTTTAAAATATATGAATAAATTTTTTTAGTTAAATCATCTATTAATAGTTTCATGGTATAAGTTTCTATATAAGTTGTTTTGTGGTACCATAATGGGATTGTTCTCCCACCCAACTTTTCCTCAGAAAAAAGGGATAAGAATTACGTAGTCTTACAAATTCTCCTTTATTTCATATTCCATATCGTGGATTTTAATGGTTGGAAAAAATGTTCAAATAGAGACTCAAATATGTCCTTTAATTTTTATACATTATGGTTTCATTATTTTGGTTTGGTGATTTATTTCTCCTGGATATGTACTCATCTTCAACAAAATAATCTAAAGGAATATATCCTTATTATTATTCATAGTGCTTGTTTGGTCATTTATTGATCTGTATCATATTGAAGGATTTATTGCGTGACAGTTCGTGTTATCCAATTATATTTCATTACTACCATCTATATGAATATAACATAATAATATTTTAATCCTTCATATTGTTTAAGGCATGTACCTCCCACAACATCTAATTGGACTCCCTTACTAATTTTATTTATGAAACATTGATCCACTAAGAAAACAACTCCCTATACACATACCTTTTTAATTTATATATTCATGATGTGGTGGTGATTGTTTTCTTAAAATACCATTCAAATAATCCATAAGATGTGACCTAAAATATGTATACATAGGAAGGGTAATTATAATATCCAACATCAATAAAATTATTTATTTTTATAAATCATTAAAATATATAGTATTTATCCTAATATATTATATTATATATAAAAAATATTCAAAAATGTTATTAGGATTATATAAACACCATTATCCACCCCCATTCTATTAAATTTAAATTTAAATTATTGTACATGTGTATGTTTAGACTATAATTTCCACACATTGATAAGAATCACTTTCCATCACCAAAAAACATTAATAGATGTTGTTATTGATTAAATTTTTATATATAATAATAATATATAATTATACTTATATAATTATAATATCTTATCTATATTATTACTTTTATATCCATTGAAAAATTATAATGTCGCTCGTGCGTTTGTGAAGACTACCCCACCACAAATGGATGTGATTCATTTTTCATTTTTGATTTACATGGATAGTAATGATGATATATTTGATAAATATATATGATATATATGATATATAAAGTACTATGTAATATTTTATCCATATTTATCTTTCCATTATTCCCACCATCAAAAAGTGGAAACATCACTCATGCTTATAGATGGACTACCATCTCTTGGATGTGATCTAATTAATTTTTCTTCACCACATTATTAGAATATTTATATCTATGTATATAATGATAAAATATTATAACTATTATACGATTATCATTTTTGGGTGATGGAACTGTGATCAATGTATGTGGCCCCTAATTACAGAGCCTAAACCTATGTGAAAAAGAAATACTATATCAATAGGAATAATGATGTTAATAAAGGATCGAAAATTCTAATATGACGAGATAAAATAATTAATTCATATTTGGATTTATATGTATGATTATAGTTTTTTAATATATGTATAATTAATCAATATTATTTATATTGGATGTCTTAACTCAAAACACTTTAAAATACTTGAGGTAAGGGACTTTTTTTCATTCCTTTTTTAATGGGGATTATTCATGCATGAATTTCATTGGAAGAAATTATATTATCCTAATATGATTAACCCTATTAATTTATTTAATCCACTAGTAACGTAATATTTTTATTCTTTTGTTTAAATTTTCCTGTCCTTATGACTTAAAATTAATGGGATAATGTTATTATATAAAATATAACCTTATTTTCATATTACTAGATATAATTTTTCCCTAAGATCCACTCTCCTAAGAATAATTTAATGGGTTTGTTTACCTATATTTGAACTAATATATCAATTTCATTATAATTACATTTGAAATCATTTTAATTTTTTAAATATAATATTCTTATTGATTTCTCTTCCAAAAAAATTGATTCGGAATTTTAATCTACATTAAAAATATTGTTCTTTTTTAATATATATGAAAAAATTTAAATTACCATGATCATGACAATTAATTAATTTGAAGATAATATTTTATTTTTCATTGGATTATTAAAAATAATCAGTTCCACATTATTTTAAAAAATTGATATTTTTTCTATGTTATTTGAAATTTAAATAGTTATTTAAAAATGATCAAATTTATCATTTAAATGATTTTTTTATCTGTCATTAAATTCGTTAATGTTAATTATGTTTCAATAGAAATATTATTATATAATAATATAATAATATATTCTCCATATTCATTATATTTATGATGATGAAATTTTGATGAATCATATTTTCTATTCTATGGGTTTAGTAAATAAGAACTGGTAAATATTTTCCTAATTTTGTGAAATAAATATAAATGGATTATATTTATGTGTTGTTTTATTTAATTATTTTCTTCCAATTAATATGTTAATAATATATAATTAACAAGATAATTAGGTTATGTTTTAACATGATTTCTTGATCACTAAATCAATAGTTCACCTGGTCTCATGACCACAAGTTACACCTTAGAACAATTTCCATCTTTATATGATTATGTGTTGGAATGATTTATTGAATATAAGTTTATGTAACCACATAATATTGATTCCATGACAAAATGAGTCAATGTATTTCTATTTCAATATTATTATAATTTTATAAGAATTTATTTCACATTAAATTATTTAAGTTGTGATTTCATTTAACATTATTGATTATTGTTGATTCCACACACTTATAAAGAATTTATTTTTTATAAAAATGAATTATTTAAGTAATTGTGATTTAATATATTAAATTGGTTGGGTTTTAATTCCTAATTTGATTTTTTATTTTATAATACACATCTCGTGTATGAAAAGGTTATGAAGTCCCATATTTTTAACCAAATTAGGTAACTAATATTATCCATTATTTTATTCTACATTCCTATGTTTTGATGGAATTTTATATGTGTGATATTTCTAAAAGTTTATTAATATGAATAATATTATGGTAGATGTGTGTGATCATATTAGAAAAAATATTTTTAATTTAACAAAACCATTTTGGTTCTATGATGATTATAATTGTGTAGTGGTAATCTAAAATGATGAAATACATATATATGATTTCATTTGGTCTCATATATTGGTGTCACATTAGGGTTAAGATAACTAATATATATTCAGATTAAAAATGATTAGTGATAAAATTGTAGGTAAACCAACGTATAACATAATATCATAAATATTTGGTACACTATAGAACTTGTGGTCATACTTGTAATACATCAATCTAAGAATATTATAAGTTGTTGTGTTTTCAGGACATATTAATCATGCATTAATAACCCTGAAAATAGAAGGTCAGGTATGAATTTTCCATCATTTGATTGTATAGTTAATGGGATCTTTCTGTACACATAGTTTGAAACACCTAGTGGATATGTTAGGGTTAATTTAAATTTTCATTATGAATCATTGTAAATGAATTGAATATATGTTTACCATATGTTTACTATGTTAATGTCAAGGTGACATAAATTCATAAGATGATGTAATAATTTAGGGATTATTATTACTATTTTTCATTAATATGTGAATGGTCACTCTAATTTGAAGATGATTTTTTACATTTTTTTAAATTTTTTATGTTGATGGATTGAACCCATAATAATATTCTTTAAATTTATCTTATAGACTTGGCCACACCCATTATAATGAAAACAAATGGATAAGGAGTTCTATTTCAATATCGTAAGATTAATATCATTGTACTCTCTCAAGGTATGAGTGATAATGTAGATCATATTAAATATCCAAAATCTTTGTGGATATAAAATCAGTTTATTTAACCTTTTATGGGGCAAAGATCCCCATATTCTTGAAGTATTTTGATAAAAATATTTTAATCCTATATATTCATGCGATGTTTTATTGTCTATTATTTGATGCTTATACCCTAATAATGTTTTCATAGCCTCCTTTCACTTGGAAGGTGAATATTATATATGGTTGAGTCTTATCATTAATATGATGTAACAAATAAATAATCTATATAGGAATAGGGTATTTAAAATATTATTCCCAGTAGGTACATTCCATTAACTCTTAATTCTAAAATTAACACAAACTTCTTATATTTAAGGATTCATTGTGAAAAATTCATTACTATATATTAAATAAATATTTAATGAATTTACTGGTACACTTATGTTTTATTATTCAACTAAACATGAAATATTGATCAATTTATTATTGGGTTGAAAACAATTTGTCAAAATAAATTATCCCTAATGAAACTTAGAACCACTAAAATACTAATCAATTTGAACAAAATGAGTTAAATGAAAATAGAAGATATAATGGTTTTAGTGATTTGAAACAGAATACAGATATTCATGGATGCTCTATTTCTATGTCATATGGGGTGAAGAATTTGTATTAACATCCAACATGCCAAATAAAATTGAAGGAGAACTCATGTGTTATTTATTGGAACATGAATATTTTTTATGTGTTGGATTAATATCCACAAACCAATTTAATATTGAAGTTATGTTTCCTGAATAATCCTGGGTCAACAATGAATTAGACACCCGAGCCAGTCCACAACATGGATGAGGTGTGTTCTCGATCCCCCGGTATGGAAACTTGTGTTGGTCATAAAAACATACATTTGGGACCAATATAAGCCCAAAATAAATAACAAAAAGTAGATAAAAAAACTAAAACCATAGAGACAACACGAAATTAAATCTTAAATAAAAAAATTATTAGTTAAAAAATACTACTAAGAAGACTGGAACCAAACCAAATATAAAACAAACGGAACTAAAACACTACTTACCCGATCTCTATGTGACCACTTGGTAACCTCCTACCATAAGCTCAACTCTGCACCAGCTTTTGACAAACAACCAGTAGAACCTGAGAAAAAAGAAACCTGCAACTAGAGTGATAAAAATATGTGTGAGACCCAAAATTCTCAGTAGCAATGCTAGTATGAACAAATGAATCAAAGTTTTTCCTTTCCTAAATCAGTCCTCAAATAATAGTTTGTAAATATAGTTATGATGTTGGGTTCTCATTATAATGTAAAAATAATCATTTATCCGATTTAAAAAATCCATCTCATTCTACAAATCATTCCCAAAACCAATTTCCATATTATAAACAAAATATATAAATGAATCAATGCCAAGGCTTTGTTAAAAATAAAAAAATAAGCAGTACAATCTAAAAATAAACTAATGGGCATGGATGAAAATAAACAAAAAATAAAATAATAATGTTGTGATAACCTATACATCTATAGATGACCCCATGATGTAATCAGTTTGTACTAACTACTAGCGTATCATGAAGATCCTATGTCTATATTCAACTAGCTTCATTTACAGACTCACTTGTGGCACCGCCAACCTAGAATGTCTATAACTAGATGGATATTAATCCATATAATTTGAGATATAAATAATCCATCACATGATCAACTAAAAAATGTCTAGGAACCCATGGTGTAATAATACTGTGTTTGTCGGAGGCCCTCACATGTGTGACTCACCTTACCATCTGTCACCGCACCACCATACCCTAAACACATTCACTCTACATGATAACGCATAATAGGATATACCCATATATAGGTTCCATAAGAATATATAAATACAAGCATATATCACATATTAACAACATATAATTGAAGGTGCCAACTTGGACTCTATAATAACTAATAATTTAAAACATTTTACAAAACAAATGTTTTCCAAAGGGTCACATAGTTTCTAAAAACACCATCCATTTAAAGAGTCATCACAAATGTTATAGAAGATTTGGAAGTGATCAATGTCTCTTTAAATTGACATGTCAATATCATTACACAAAACATCACACAAATACCAATTTGACATTTTCAATGAAAAACATGAAATTTAGATCCAAACACTCACCCAAACTATTCTTGTTTACCAAAAATGGAATTTCCCTTCAAAAACTCACACAAAAATATTTCCATAAAGGAACATTGAAACAATAATGTTTTGACAAATTTATAAACAAATAAAACGACCAATCAAGTCACACTCTGACCAAAACGCACATAGCAAGAGCTAAACATGCACATGGTATAAGATTTTATTTAAATAACATTTTAACAAACCTCTAGAAGAGACTAACAATATTTAGAAAATGTAAACTATTAATAAAATTCGAAATTTCCAAGGAAACACCAATATAATTTACCATATTCACATAAGCATACATCCATGTGTCCAAGAAGTGCACCCATGGATGTTCCTACATAAAACTAGATAATGAAAATCCATGAGACAATCAAAAACCATTTCCTCAAAAACAGAAATTTCATTACAATCAAATCCAATCATTTAAATCATTCAAATTACATAAAACATATCCCCATTAAACTATAAATTCCCTATAATAACATTTTTAACCTATCCAAAAATGAATGATCTAACCCAATCAGACACCCCAAAATAAATTCATAAATAAACATTTACCATAAACAATAACCATTTTAATCAATTTTAATAAACTCATAATTAAAATTTGAAAAAAAAATTGAATATAAACATTCTAGGTATCATAATGTTGGAAATTCACACAAAAATCTTTCAAAGACATATTTTTAGTTTATTATGATAACAACTAAACACTAATAAAATCAAGACATAAATATAGAAATGGTTTGAATAACCATAAAAAATAATTGAAAACATTCAATTGCTAATGGATCATTTCGCAGTAGAAAAATTGGAAACCCCTACCATAATGAATTGTCGAAGAAAATGATTTCTATCTTAAACATCCAGATGCTCACACACATGCACATCCATTAAAGTGTATGGTTTTGGAATTTATCACCACACTTTAACAACAACATTAGATATGTATAATTAGTATAAATATTATGAAAACTCGTCCAATTAAACACATGATACCCAATTATCACTACATACCCAAAGTTAGAAAGTGAAAAACCCAACAATGGGTTTAGAAGCTTACCCAAACCAACAGATTCAAATAGAATTGTGTTCATCCTCTTATTACTCGGTGAATGATGCTAAAACATAGACCAAAGGGTCATGGGATATCAGTTGGTTGTCCTGTTGAAGAATGAAAAACATAACTAGGTATTATCTTCATATATTACTTTTGGCCAAACCCATATATGTTACCAAAGGTGATTCAAATTTCCAATGAACGGAAGGAGGACATCAAAAAATGTATTACCATGAAGAATCAGACCTTATTCATGGAGAATATATAAGTAATCAACTATGGAAGGAGTGGTCGTTCACTACTAGGTCTAGTCCAGGGTTCTTGTCTGCCTGCTACAGGTCATAAACATGATCCAGTTAAGGGAGGGGGAGATCACTCCACGTTAGAGGGACTCTAGTAGAGGCTGTTATAGGAGAGGGTAGTGGACCACCGCCTGCTAGCCATTCCTAAACAAGGGATAAATAGTGTAGGAACCTTATGCTGCTGGTGTTCTGTTCCATGAAAGAGGCGGTATGGGGTTTGCCGAAGCTAGAGAGGAGGGGGTCGGTGCATAGGGAAATCATCCGGGGGTGGTGCTGCACCGAACAGAGGAACAAGGGGGGTGATGACCCTCTAGGGATTCATTTTATTATCATTTAAGTAATAATAATAAAAAATTTAATATTATTAAATTAATAACAACAACAACAACAATAATGATTTAATGAATTTCATTTTAAAACATCATGATACTAATAACCATTAAATAAAAATTATATCCATATCAATTTTACAGCAAATAATATAATTAAAAAAATTTAATAGTAATAATATTATTATATAAAATATTAATAATAATATTATTATTATTTTTTTTCAAACATTTTTTTTTCATTTTCATAAAAAATTATTATTTTCAGTCGTCGGAAATCATAAGGGCACCATGGGTGACCACACATTTTCTGCCAACCGTGTGGTTCATGTGGAGTAGTCTGAAACCAATCAAAATTATTAAACAAAATAAATTTAGAACAGTGCACAACCAATACTATGAAAAATCCGATTGAAGCCAAAAAATAATAAAATATAATAATTCTAAATGTTAGGGAGTGACAATGCTCCCCACCAAAAAATCTTCTTCCCCCGAATAGTCACCAAGACCCTAGTTAACATTACCCAAGTCTATCCCAATAAATATAATATGAAACTGAGATCCTCGGGCTAAACATTCCCAATCCACATCAGACCCGACCAATTCATGTAAACCCACTACCCGAGATAGATATGATAACCTTGGGGGTTTCTCCCCACCATAATAATTTGATAACACGGTAAACATATTAACTGAACACACACCCTCCAAGGGGATGTGGAAATTCTCAAACCAAACTCATTCAATTTATCAACATGGATTGAATAACACCCTAGAGACTAAAATGGAAATTTTTCTAAAAAAGGCCCGGTAGCCTATGGATGAGAAATTTAACTCATCACCTCCCAAACCAACATAATTAAATACTCACCACAACCAGATAATAGGTAATTCATATCGAAAACAAAACCCACAATCACAACACTAATATAACAAGTCAACCACTTTGATTAAAACCATTCTGTAGAAATCTAGAACACCAGGACACTGGGGTTGAGGAATACCCTACCAATTCAATACACACTAGTGGAAACCCCATGATGTTTCATCGTAAATATTAATGGTAATGAAAACACAACCTATTAATTTCACAAAACCTAACGTCCCCCTAACGAGCACAACTAAGACTAATATAAACATTCAAATGAGTCCATTTATTTATGGGCCCAACACTCTTCAAGGTATCCAACCAATTTAAGAACTACCGTAAGAGAAGATAAGGCCTCTTTGATTATGATAGAATGATATCATCCCTCCTCCCCATCAAGTATTTCTTATGAATGTAAAGAGAATATAACCAGTAAACATTTGATATTTCAATCTGAATACTGAAAGAATGATCTAGACCATGTTTCCACACAACCATGACATCTTCTGACAGTGCATGTGCTTCACCCCGAGACCTATGGTTGGGGACCTGATGGTTGAAGCATCTCCCCCTCACAGTAAATAATTTTAATCCACTAGTCCCCAAATCATTCTTCATCCTATTGATTCAAATCACAACAATATAGGTACATTTTTTAAGGGATGAAACATGATGTCATTAAATACCAAAAATTGCCATAGTAGTGGCACAAAAGGGAATAGATCGACAAACCGGTAGCTGAAAATGACATATATTTATTTTTATAGGTAGGTTCCTCCAACAAAACACACATCTCTAGGTAATAACCCCTTACAAAAGATGACCACCATTACCACACCACATTCATCAATTATGGTGGGAAACCAAACCTCCACTTATCCCAAAAATAGACCCATAAATGAATCTAATACATTACGAAACATAACCTCCTCATGAGTTCCCCAAAGACCACTGATACACTCTATTTCCATGAACCAGACATCTGCCTCCGATGGACTTTGATGGCCTCAATAAATAGGAAACCCATAAAAATAACTAGTAAATTGGAATGACTCATTATTAATCATGGTTAAAATTCTATGACATACATCATGAATAACCTGAAATATAGAACCTAATATAGGCATCAAAACAAAAATGTTCAAAAGGAATACCCTGAGCTCAAAACAAATCGCTCAGAATCCAATCAATCTTCTGCATAAACCAAAAACATCTATTCAAAACGCCAATTCCCCTTTAAATATTGAATCTAACATATGGTATATTATAAACTATCAGATGTGTGTTCCTCTAATATCGCTTAAAAAATCGATGGAAAAGTGCCCCATGAACTCTCTTTAAATATAATGGAACCTGTGACACCCATTAATTATTCCATGATATAAACATATCTTTTTCTTATCGATTCCAAACACGTATAAAATTTTCCAAATTTGAACACTTACTCATTAAAAACTCAGTTTACCCATTTACGACAATTTAAATAAAATAATCCCATCCCAAAACTAATTTGACGTTAAAATTCCACTTTCAACTTCAACACACCCTCACATCAATTGAAATCAAAACAAATAAAGAAAAAAAAGTTGACTATCATATTAAAGAACTAGTGTCTATTCCTAGCCTAATGACATGGTGGTGGTACATGTCCCATGTATGACTTGACACTATGAGAACCTCCAATGAGGCCCTTGGACTCCACCTGGTTCCCCACCACATGTGACGCTACTACATAACATGATACACCTCCATTTTTAAACATGAATCGAAAAAAACAAAAGAAAAATGACTCATATAACGAGTTACCACTAGAAACTTAAGGATCAGTGCGATCAAGGGTTCACGATGGTTTAACTACGCCTACCTGCCATGTTTTGATAGTCCTATTCTCCAACTACTTCACTCCCTAAATAACAAGGGATGTCTCTGATACTAGTTTCTCATGAACAAGCTCGGGTTGACCTTGAACCAGTCACCTTTATCGGTCCATGATATGGAACAAGGGACATTCATGATCATCCATTGATTCCATCTAGTTCGAGGCATAAAAACATAAATTTGTGAATTATTTACTCTCAAAAAACCATGAAAATATAACTAATTATTGAAAAATTAGAAATATACTACAACTGAATCTTGAATAAATAATAAAATGATTGACAAATAAAATACATCTAATCAAACTGAAACAAAACCGAAACAATCAAAAACAACACTGAAATTATAATAACCCAATCTCTTTTTTACAACATGGTATCCTCCAACAACAAGTTCAAATCTAATAAGACATGAGAAAGTGAACTCTAAGAACCTAAAAAATGGAACCTGCAACTAGAGAGATAAAAATATGCATGATAAACAAAATGCTCTGTAGGAATTCCCAAATGAACCTCTGATTCCAAGTATTTACTTTCCCAAAGTAGTCCAACAATACTAGTTTGAAAATATAGTCATGAAGTTGGTTTTCATTTGAATACAGACATCATAATTTTTAATAATTTCATAATCAATCTCACAATACGAATCATTTACAAAACCAATTCCACGCCTGTAAATAAATTCCAAAAAGAAGAAATAAAAAGGCTTTTCTAAAAGGAAATAAATAATGAATCCATCATTTGATAAAATAAATGTTGACCAATAACCCATGGTGTATCAATAATGTGTATGTGGAAGGTCATCACATGGATGACTCACCTTACCTTCCATCGTCGAGTTTTCCTACCCCAAAAACAGACAATCTATTAGATAACTCATGAAATGATATCCCCATATAGAGTCCCCCAATAAATATATAATTATATACTTAAATTACATATTCACATCATATCATCAATGATTCATACTGGACTCAATAACATATTACCATTCAAAATATTTCAAAAAACAACATGGTTGCAAAATGGGCACACTGATTCCAAAATATGCCACTTTCAAAGAGGAAAAAAAGTTAAACTATGTTGGGATGTGCTAAATGGGCATTAAAATTAAATATCCAAAATAATTACACATAAACATCACTCAAATACCACTGTTACATTTTCAATCCCAAAAATGCCTCTTTGATCCAAACACACACCTAAAAAATTCATAAATAAGAAAAAATCATTTTCCCTTCTCAAACTCACACATATTTTTTCCCATTATGGTCCTTCAAAACTATAATGTGTTGAAAATTTTATAATCAATCCAAATAGACCCACGTCCCACAAATTCACCAAAACACACACAGTAAGATCCAAAGGTTCACATATTCAAATATTATATTTCAAAACTTTTCAATGAACCACATGAAAAGAATAAATGTATTTAGAAAAAGTGTACCATTTATGAAATCTATATTTCCAAAGGAAATGAGAATTTAATGTTCCATATTAACTTGATGGAACATATAATGGGACAAATAAAATGCAAGTGACAATAGAAAACCATCTCCTCAAGAACACTAATTACTTTAAATTGAAATCAAACCATTTAGATCATTTAATAGACAAAAAACACTTCCCTTATAAACCCTAAATCACCTTTTTAAAAAATTATTAACATATCCAACAGTCCCTAATATAACACAATTACACACCCTAAAACAAATTAAAATTTTTTTACCATCCCACTACAATAACATATGAAGGACACTCAATTCAACTTTAAGGAACACTAACACTTAAAATAAACATCATAGGTATCATAACATTGGAAATTCACACAATCATTTATAAATATTTATATATAGTAAATTAAAATAGTAAAGGCACTAATAATAACAATTCATAAATATAAAAGAAGTTAGAATCACCTTTAAGCAGAAATTGAAAACATGCAAGTAAATATGGATCATTTAAAATGAAAAAATTGAAAACACCTACATTAATGAATTGTTCAAGCCAATGAATTATAACTCAAACTTTCACCTTATCACAAACATTCACTTACAAAAAATAATGCACTCTTGTAATTTATCTATATACATTAGCAAAAACATTTGGCACACATAATTACTTCAGAGATGACTAAGAGTCATCCATTTAAATATTAGATAATGACTTATCACAATACACCCTAAGATATTGTGAGTGAATCTTGGTAGAGTAGTGGGATGACCCCAATCATTGTAAAGGTGGTGATCATTGAAATAGAATTTAACTATATAAAACATTGTATATTAGCAGTGAGATTTAGTGGATTTTGGTTCATCGGCACATTTCCGTTGTATGATCCATGGACATAGCCCAGTGAGGGCAATCTAAGTGAAAATATTCGGGTTTTCCTACTTGATTATTTGGATTTCATTCAAAGAATAATCATCAGGTAAAGAAAGAAAGAATAAGACAATAACTAAAACATAAATGCACAAAAAGTGTACCAAATAATAATGTGGTCATGATTAAATGGGGTAGAGATAATTTTGAGAATAATAACCATACCCTGTCTAACCTCCCCCACCCCCTCATATGGTATCTATGCCCCGTTTGTTCCTAGCATCATTCATAGAGAATCCTGAAGTAATCAACCATGGAAGGAGGGGTCACATGCCACCAAGTCTCATCTAGGGTTTTTTCGTGACTATTAATGTATGTGGCCATGATTTGGCTGAGTGATGGGAAGCTCACACCATGGGAGAGGGAGCTAAGGTGAGGTCGTCACCTGAGAGGGTAGGGGAAGGAAGGGGAGACATGAGCTTTCGGGCATGCACATGGAAGGAATGGGGGAGGGCCCCAGAGGTACTATTGTGTCACGCCATGAAGAAGGGGAAGGGGGTTTGGTGGATCCCCCCTATGTCTTGGGAAAATTGGGGATCAGTGCGTGGGGAAAACATGAAGGGGGTGGTGATTTTCCAAACAGGGGAACAAGGGGGGTGGATTTCCCCCTAGAGT
Source organism: Viscum album (assembly GCA_963277665.1). Classification (NCBI taxonomy): domain Eukaryota; kingdom Viridiplantae; phylum Streptophyta; class Magnoliopsida; order Santalales; family Viscaceae; genus Viscum; species Viscum album. The sequence continues at coordinate 1,184,671,333 of OY728159.1, forward strand.
TTTATTTTTTATCATTATAATATCAATAATAAAATGGTTAATATAAATAATAGAATAACTATAATAATAATAATAATAATATGAAGAAGAAAAATATAGATTTTATGAATTTTCTTTTAAACCAACATTATATTAATAACTATTGAATAATAATTATATTAAAAAAAATTTAGTGATAATATAATTATTAATTTGATTTATTAATAATAAAATTATCATCTAAAATAATAATATTATTATGTTCTGAAACATTACATTGTTTTATTCTTATAAAACTATAATATTTAATGAAGTCATCAACTATAGGGCCACATGGGTCTACTACATGGTTACCGCAAATCATGGAGTGCACTTTTAGATTTCCAAAACCCGTGAAAATTTTTAAACGTAAAAATGATTAGACCTCTTCTGTACCCGCTCCTTGATGAGGCTAACTGAAGAAAATTAATAATAAAATATAATAATTTAAAAGTCGGGGTGAAATATGTTGTGAAGGGACCAATATATATAATTAATAAAAATTCCCAAAATAATTAACCACTCGCACATAATTTAATTATATTATATTATTCTAGGTGTTATAAGAATCAATTCCTATATACATGTGATAATATGGATAATAATATTCATTAAAATCTGATGTTATTGGTGTAATGACTAGACCTGGCTGCCAAATTACATGACCCTTAGTCGGTTCATCACAAAACTTGAGACGTGTCTCTTCATACACTTGATGCTTATAAATAGATGAACATGTCTAATTTTTAATGTTTGGGATCTACACCCTATTTATAAATGAATTTAAATAGAAAAAATAAATAAACCATACCAAAAGGATAATAAAAATTAACCAATAATAAAAAATACATACTAGTGTCTCAGGGTGTATAAAATACAAGGACTGTTGATAAAAAATTGATATGTCATGACATATATATGTAATGTGAGAGATGAAAATAGAAAAATAATGACAATCTAACACCTCCCATGACAACCCATTCATCATGTCAGGTTCCCTCAACCATGGTCCATCTTGAATCTTTTTTCATCCATCGAAAGTGGAATATTTCTACTATACTATCCCATTAACATGATGTCTATTCAGGTACTAATATGCATTTAGACTACAAAATCCCAAACCATGTTCCACATATTGGTGCCGCGATCTGGTCAATCACATCACCTCTAAGCCACCTCTTCATACACTAGAGTCTTCTAAATATCAATGATTGTCTAATATAATCACGGGGAAATTATAACCACTTTACGAGATTAATAAAATACTATAAATATGAAATGAATAATCAAATTATATAACCAATAACCATAAAATCCATTATCCCATGATGACTGTAATATGAATGCAATAACAAACACAAAATAGTAGATAATGCAAGTAATTTACATTCCATATGTGAAATGAAATCCAAAAATAATGACAAACTGAATATTACAAGAGGGTCTCAATTCTATGTTTAGATCCCTCATCCATGATCCATCAATGTCATCCATCAATCATTGGACTCTTTCTCTTACCATTTCCTATAAACTGTAATTCTAATTGGGTACCAATCAAGAATCCCTAGTATTGTATGAGTACAACTCCGCAGGCCACCACCAATGGTGACATAAACGATATACAATCAATAAAAATGTATACATATTTATAATGAAAATAATAAATGAAATAAGGTAAATAATTTAAATATTCATTGATTCTTTATTAAACAAAAAAAAACCCCATGTTTATGAGGGTACATGAATCATGAATATCTACTTCGGCACGTGAAAGTGTTTGAAAGATATGACTTTTGAAATCCCCAATTCATTATAACATATAGCCTTCAATTATCCATTTCATTCCATTTCACATCACAATAATTTGGAACCATAGTCTAATTTCAATATCATAGGTGTATAAAATCATGTATAACACTCCACTGGTATTTGGATACTAGGTCCTTATCCCACAACTCAATGTCACATTAGTTTTTTCAGCCTCATTTCCTATCCCAAAACTCAATTTCACATTGGGTTTTTTGGAACCTCATTCCAAATGCTAAACTTGTATATCACATATGGGAATTTGCAGCCTCATTCCATTCCTCCCAATCGTATATCTCATATCAGACATATATCTGATATATCCCATAAATCAAGGATAATAAAAAATAACACCTTAATCACATTCCACAAAATTGATGAAATATTAAAACTAACAAAACAATTAATGGAGAAATACTTTTATCACATTAAATATTATGATTAATTCATCATTAAAAAATTTTCAATTCTAAAATCATATAACCCATTAACAAATTAATGTCAAATCAACCATATCATAATTCCAATTGTCACCTAATTTGTAATCTCATTAAATGACCAGTTACACAATCCAAATATCTCATAAATTTAACAATCAAAACGTTATATTATTTAATTCACACATTATTTAATCCAATTCATACAATTTAATTTTTTAAATTTAAAAATTCAATTTTCCCAAGTTCAACATATCTCATATATATATGGAAACAAAAATAATCTATTCCCTAATTCCATAAATTAAATAATCTATTTATTTTCTAATTCAAGAATATTTGTTCAAATGTTCAAATTGATATTACAAAATACATACATGAAAAGACAATGTGAATTGTATTTTGACAACTTACCCAAAAATTCATGATGATTACTCACCGTCATACTTATCCAATTATAAGAAGAATAACCATGATCTTGATGAAGAGAAATATCATTATATGAGACCTAGATCACAGATATAATGCGTCAGATCTATGAAAACATAGTTCTAGATCCATTTCCAATGAAGTAAATCCATTTAATTTATATTTTTATAGAGTAAAACGATAGATATACCAAATTTTGAAGAAACTGCATACTCAGAGTGTTTAAGATCTGTTAATGTGTGATTTTATTAATATGTAAAGTGTTTTTGGGCTTTTGGAATTTATCTAGAAACCTGTAAAATTAGAAAAATTTGTTATTGTTGATTCGTGTCAATATTGTGTAACATCCGATGGTTTTTGAATTTTGTTTCTAATTTTCGATGAGAACAAGTTTAGTTTGTATGGTTTTCCACACGTGCATATAGTTAACCCTAAACATTCACCGAAATGTGTGTCACCCACATCGGGGAAATATTACTATAAATAGTGCAATAATTCTTCAAAATTGTTCACCAATGATTCAAATCCCATGTGGCATGGTGTTGCTTAGTTTTTGTGGGTAGGGAAAAAGTTTGGGGAAAACTGTATGCCAATCGTGCACTACCCAAAACAATTTAACAAAGACCCAAATTTCACCTAGACAATCTCATGATAAAACCCAAACCTGATATACAAAAAACGAAAAATAATACTTAAATAATGGTCATGTTATCTATAGAACAGTTTTGTATTTTAAAATCTCCCCACCTAATAATAGTTCATTCCAAAGTAATACCTCCAAGCATATATAGTTTTTTAAGTTAAAAATATTTGGCCACTAAACCCATATATTCTCTCCCCCCTCCCATGATTCCTCCTAAAATTAATCATGATTCCATAAAACACTATATATTATGATTTAATTTCCCTAGAATATATTTCCAATGCGATCCAACAAATTAATCAGTTGCTCCTTAAATAATGCAGATGTTTAAAGACCAACATCATACACATCAATAACATGAGAAGGAATGGGTTGATATGATAATGTTTTAAAACATGAAAACAGCTTTCATAACACTACATCTCTATAAAGGTTCCAATTAGTATTCAATCGGCCTAATAATCTTTAAAACATCAAATATTCTGACTATCCAGTTCACTAATATTCCATGTCTCTAAATGTTATGGTGACCCAATCTAGGATACACCAAAAGGGAAAAATGATCTCCTTATACAATCTATATGGTTCATCAATGGATATCAATATATTACATCTTAAAACTATGAGTTGTATCTATATGATTATTTATAACTTGAACATTCTCCCATGAATCCCACATGAGACTCAGTCCTAATAGATATGACCAACTTGAATGCATCCAATATATAGGGGATCTAGATGTCCTGCCATAAAGAGTCTCATATAGTTCCATATTAATATTTTAGTAATAACAGTTTTTATCGGAAAAAGAAATAATATTTCAGTTCTTCTCCTATGGCCCACAGTAATCTAGAACAAATATTCTATCATATCATCATGTACCTGTATAGTATGTTATGTCATACCTTTTTAGTCAATGGAATTCCATAATCAATAAATATTGTCCACTAATGGCCATATTTAAGACCCTCTAAAAGAGCCCCATAAAACATGAGACAAAATCAAAAACAATATTCCATTGAACACCAAGAGAGATTGATTATCTCCTAAACATGCATATATCTCAAATAATACACTATTATAGTATCTTGTATTCGTAATAAATGCACTATCATAGATAATCAGTCCGCACTCACATAAATATAATCATTCATAAATGATATCCTCAGGATACCCACCACAAAATCCATGGTAACATAAACCATGGTCCTATCCGTAATAGGAAATGACTGCAGTATACCACCAAGTCATTGGTTCATAGTTGCACTTGTTGATAGGTGTATCATCATTTCATAAACCCTGTTATCTCCTTTTTCGTGCTTGGATTCCAAAATTTCCATTTCATTTCATTATAAATTATGTTCATAGTGGGGTTCACCTCCCACATCAAGGAATGATATTCACGCACCAGCTCCTCCCACATAATTTTTTTCACAACATCTTCATTCTGGATATAGATGATATCATACAAATCTATAGTCCAATTTCAATGTCACTACCATCCTTATAGGTTTTACCTCCACAAATAGGATTATGAATCTTTATATAACCTCTCCCTAATCCATTTCAAATGTGTATACTATGATAAAACAGTTATGAGAATTTTCTAATTCTAACCCTCCTTAACTTCAACATGCATCTCATCAAATGTTGTTAATTTTTTCCACTCATATCAAGATTATTTAACATCATTTGTATATGTTTTCCAAATAAAATCACTAAGACAAAATCATGATTAATAGGTTCATATGATAGATTAATGTTGAATGACTTCTTATAATCAACCCATATTAACATATAGATATTTAAATATCAACGGTTAAATATATACATTATGATCTTGTAATCAGTATACCTTTTAACTATCTATCCAATCAAATAATTTTGGCAACGCACTAAAACATAAACTATTGTAGAAAATTTTAGGCCATTCATAGTGTAATTATGTTCATGTGGCATCAATTTCTGAGACCCATACGCCACCAATTGATCTCTCATCAAAAACAATGCTCGAACCCCAATCCCAGAAGCATCTAATAACAGCATATACTACTCCCCTATATAGGGTAAGATCATTATTGGTTTCATAATCAAGCACTTCTTTAGCCCCACTATTGAATTCACACATGCTCCCCACCATTAAAAATATACCCGCTCCTTGGTGAAGTTTAAAAGTTGTTCTTCCAACTGGGAAAAGTATATGATGCACCTATGATAGTATCCCTCCAATCCCATATAACCCCTGATATCAAAAACATTTTTGTGATTATATGAAGATAAAACAACCTAAATCCTCTCTCTGTTCAATATTACACATTCACCCGAGATGATGTGGTCTAAAAAGGGTACATAATCGATCTAGAATTGAGTCATACATAGCTTGGAATATAGTTGATGCTTTATCAGTGTACATAAAAATATATCAATATGTTGGTCATGATTGTCATGTTTATTGGTGTACACCAAGTTCTCGTCCAAAAAACTAGAAACGGATCCATGTACAAGTGGATGATTCAGTTCATCTAGTCTATAGACACTGGTTCTTCATTTTTCAATCCAAATTACATCATTGTGAACTCATATACGCCATAACTTATATTGGAATCAGTCATGGTTATATTATAAGACTTAAATCTAAACTGATAATAACCTAATCTGATTTTAATCTTGGTGATGAAAAGAACTCCACAACAGGAAAAATAGATTATTGATATATGGAAGAAGATGTTAATATTCAACATTCATATATTTCAATACCCAATAATTTAAAAACAAGAACAAACTCTTCTCATCCTTATTGGTAAACACGACTGGAAAACCCCACGTTTAAGTTCGTAGATATATATACACCCTATCCATCCAATATTATTTTTGAAATTTGAGATATGGAAGACATTTTGGTGTCATTATATATGTTGAAATTCAAACCAAATTATCCAAAATTTTTAGTTGAACTGTAAATGTGAAATCTCTCTCACAAGGTATCCCTTTTAATTTCCTCAAGATACACATATGGAACCTATACACTGTGGGTGAGAATGAATCACTCATTATGCCCCTATTCTCGAAAAATAGGCTTGGAACAAAGGTGGGGATCTCCCCTGGTGTCTAATGAATTGTCCATGAAGGTCCCACATTGATATCAAATTCTCCACCATTTACATAAATCTCTCCCCTATAAGACGTAAATTCCCTTCATCAATTGAAACAGTCTCTATAGGATCATTATGTTAGTAACCAGTACATACCAATAATTCTATCAAATCCAGAAATATAAAGAATGTATATATCTCAAAGTAAATGATACACCCAAACCACAAGAACACAACCATTGCACAAATATAAGTCTCTCGATCATAATTATGATGGCGTTTCTATTATCATAAATCCACTAAAAAACTCCATTTCCATGATAAAACCATTCATTAGTTGGGAAGACATTAAACAATGAGAGGAACCAATATGAAATAATTGACTAGAATACATATAATATACATGAATATAACATATAATTATCGACGGTAAAAATTATTTATCCACCCATGTAGGATCAAGAACATGCATCCATCCAGCCCCTCTTCCCTGTGATTCAATCTGTGTCCCTTGAGTTTAAGTAATATTTTGATACGAGATATCATTTATAAAAGAACTAAATCCATTGAATATCCCTCCATAGACATTATAACTCCATCTTCTAGATTGATTCGGTGTACAAGACCTCCTTCTTTTAACCTGGTTTATTGAATATGATCCCTCAGTACCCATATATCATGGGTTCCTACAGAACCGATGAAGATTTCACATCATAACACAACCTCAACACTCTATCAGTGGTTGTGGGAAATATTTATGAAAGTGGCATAATATAGAAAACTTATGGGAATGAACATGGATTGATCTTGAGTAACTGATCCTTCCCCTAGACACTCTACTTTACAAGGATCTGGACAAAATTCTCATAATGATGATTTTTATCCTCATAATATGTACCTTATAATCATCCAGTAGAAACCTAATTTACTCCACTAGAATCCTCCTTCAGGATCCCCTCATATATAGGAAACTGTTCAAACCATATTCATGGTGACACCCAAACCAATCAAACCATATTGTATATAATTATGTATTTCATGTTTTAATGAATATTGAATGATGATAAAACTAATCCAGATTCACAATTATTATTCTATATTTAACCATATAGGCCTAGGGATTTATGGTGACACCCAAACCAATCAATCCATATTTATCCCACGCCAAATTATATACAACACAATAACGGATATCAAACCATAGTCATTAATGGTTTTTATTATTAAATTAATTACAATTTCATAATCATGCATTGGGGGGATAGTGTAGTATCATAGACATTAACTAATATTTGGAGAAAAATTCCTTGTTCCACACCTTTTTGTTCACATTAACATAGTAGTATATATAGGGGTTTAGAGATTTATTCAGACACATCATGAGTATCTGGAGCATCAGTTCATATCCCACAACACATCTTTACATGAATGTATCATAGGTCAAGGTCATTAATCAGGGAGCCCATGTGTATTTTGAGCATTCATCCCAGACCCACAACTCAATAAAAATCACATATTTTAAAAAAATGAAAGGTTGAACATCATAATCCTTATTATCAATAATTCGCACCACAGTGCAACATTTAATTTATCAATTAATTTTTTTTAATATTGTTTATTCATAAATAATCATATGTATAATTATACATTAATTAATTTATCAACAGATACTCACATCTATTTAAACAATAAGGATTAAGCTAATCAATTCGTTTAATACTTTTATAAAACCTTGAAATAATGATTTAGTTAAATTTAATTATCCCATTTACCCATTTTAAAATTTATAAATATTCCTTTATAGTGTTTTAGAATACCCCATTGGTTTCCATGAAGACAATCCTCAAAACTCTATTCGTTCCAATGAGATCGACAAAGGGTCACCACTCCATGGGAATTAAATTCAGTATTATTATTTAAATTCAATTTTACACTGAGGAAATGAAATGGATTAATTAAATAAAAAAGATCATAGTACTAATTTATGAATTAGAAAGTAAAATACCTACATCAAGATCGCTAATGAGTAGTCACCATACCATATACCTAGATTTGATGTAGAATTATCAAATCCACAAAGGAGTATGAGATCTATGACCAAAACCGAAGATCACAATAGATAAACTAAAGATCAATGAAAACGTAGAAATTAACCTTAGATAATAAAAAAATTTCACCCTCTAAAAGGTAATAGAATTACAGGATAGAGTGATGAATCTAAATGTGGATGAAATTTTATATTTAACAGAATAATGTTCTAACCGTAGAATCATCAACATGCACCAGAACTGGTTTTTGGAGCATTAGATTCCTCTCAATAGCCTCCAAAAGTAAGGTATTTTTTATAAGGCCAAGCACGGGTAATTAGGTATATAAAATGGGGTTTTAGTAAATATTAATAAAATATTGTTCAATTAAATTTACACATGGAAAATTCGAATGTGAGGCCTAATAATTTTCCATATTTTGAATCCCATCTATCTCTTGGTCCACTCACTCTGGAGAGTCTCTCCTTTAAGGGATTATTCCTCCGTGCTTCGGTGATTTTTTTCAGCTAGGGTTTCTTCAACTCTTATTTTCCTTTTTGCGGCTTCCCCTTTGGGTATCACCGCTTTGGCCTTGTATTTTTGAGCTTCTTCCTGTACACATTAGATAATCCCCCGTGCAAATGACTCCCTTCCTGGTTGGGAATGATGGTAAGGTAGATAGATTTGGAGGTGTTTGTGGATGCTTGCAATGGCGCTCCTTTGGGCTTCTCTGTTTTTACTTCATTGATTCAATCTCTTTGGGTTTCAGCCTCAGTCCCCTTTTTCTTGTTTCTCGGTAGTTCTTTATTATGTTCTTCCTCTATACCATATTTCTAATTTACCTTAGGGTTTTAGCCCCAGTGCTCCTCCTTCATGTCCCCCGTCGGCTTTGATTCACCCTAGCCCCATATTTACTGCTCATTTTTTCCCTGGGCTCCCAATCCTTTGCTTTCATCCAGGTCGGTTAGGTGTGAAAGATTCCATGGATGTTTTGGGATGTGTTTTGGAAGTAGTATGAGTTTTCGAGCATGGGAAATGGTGGTGTATTTCTCCATTTTCATTGTCCCTGTAGTTTTCTCATATGATGATTGCTTTGGTTATCTCTCTATTTGTTTATTTATTTCCTCAGTGGTGGATATGGTTATGCAAATGGATATAGGTTCTTGTTCTATGGATTTTGTTCAATTTTTCATTCTTAATGTTATCAACACTGTGTTGTTCATGTATGGTTTTGGTTTTATTCATTTACAATTATGACTGCTACCGATCATGTGAGTTCCCATGGGCCAACGATGGTGATGATGTTGATGTTTAGAGGCTATATGGTCATAGTGATGGATCTTGATGAAGTGTATTTTATTGAATGTTTATGGATACATTCTTTAGAATTGAGGATGGAAATGATGAAGGTTCTGAAGATGGAGGAATGCAACAACATAACCAGACTTCTGGTTTGAGGTCTCTTGGTGATGGGTGATGGTACTAATGATGGCAGTAGGCAAGGATGCTTCATGGACTGTTGTGGGTATTCTCATGGCATGATATGGATATGAAGGTTTCTAGAATTTTGGTTTTTGAAATTTAAATGTTTCACTTTTAAAATTTTAATATGGTGGTGTGGTTTTTTTGTATGTTGGTTTTTTGTTAATAGCTGTCTCTTTTTTGTATGGTTCCCACATACCCAAAAAGTGGATATTTGAAAATACAAAAAAATTGGTTTGTGGATTTCTTAACCCCTTCTATATAGGGTTCACATTTTCTTCTATATTGGTACCCCATTATCCAACATATATTCCAAATATTAAACATCTATCTATTTTACGGTGCATGGTTTTTGGATGTTGGCCACATGGCTTGGTCAAGACGTGTTCCCACTTTAAGTGTCTCATAATGGGTCCATTTGATTCCTTGGGAAAACACTACATCTTTCCCGAATTGTGATCCAACCATGAACCACCCCATCAGCTTCTAAGATTATCATGATTCAGCTAAAAAAATCCCCCAAATAATTCCAAACCTACTTATGATTTAAATAAAGGTAAAATAGAACCCGGATACAAGTGTGAGGCATCTATAGAATCGATATCATCTTTTAAAAGGAAAAATTAAAAACCTATGTGATTATAACTAAGGAAGTTGGTTACTAGAATGCAATAATGAAAGGTATACATTTCAAAAACTCTATAATAATTACCATTTTATTTTATTCAATATAAACCCACTCTTTTATATCAAAATAGATATTAAGGTAATAAATTTACCACCTCCAAAATTAACTGCTTATTTAGTAGTGAAATACCTTATCAGATTGATTTTCACATCGAATCTTTATATATTATCTAGTAAATTTTTTTTCTTCCTAATAATATTTTGATTCACAATATATTCAAATTTTATTCAATTTCTTAACGTATTATATAAGGAATTATATATCCCATAATAATTTCCATGTAAGGGTAGACATATATGATATTCTCAATCAACCCTTTATCTCATATCAGTGTGAGGATGATTATAAACGTCCAATGGGAATTCAATCTGATATATGGGTCATACATACAAATAATAATTATTTTATATATAAATGTTTTAGGAGAGACTAAATGAAACAAATAATCGAATGGATTTTGATTATGAAAAATTATTTCTTGAGGACAAGCCTTATCTACCATGAATCAAGAACATGAGTTTTCAATAAAACACATATGTGGTAAGACATCAATTTCAAAGACTCAATATATAATTTCCACAATTGAGTTGCATGAATAGAATAATTAACAATAAGAAAGTAATGATAATTTTTTATTCTCCCTAGTTCATCACAATGGCGTACACATGTAGTTTTTATTATGAAAAAATCATTTAATACATCATCACACTAATTGTAATGATCATAACAATATCACTAATGAGAAAAATTATCCACTACCTCATATCAATTAATTTTTGGTTAATAATGTGAAAACAATATTATACCCATAAGTTATATTCAATCAAAATATAATAACTTTTTTTGTCAATAATGAAAATATACCCAAAGAAGACTCCGTTATGAGGTATGATCTTTTTGAAATTATAGTGATGCAAATTTTACATACTAATTTTTTTCTATCATCAATGATAGAATGAATTGATTCATTATATATGAACTTGATCAATTTAGTGTATTCATTATAGGAAATAGTATAGAATATTATATGATATAGTAATTTAATTAAGATAATTTTATGAATTATCAATATCTGATGAGGTAGTATAATTTATTTTAAAAAATTATTATGTTTGATTTTTTTTATATATAGTAATGTTCATACGTCATATAGTATTTGGTTAGTGTTTATTAGAAAAACAATAAATATATATCTTATTAAGAAATAGGCCAAACCAGCAATGGGAACTAAGATCAATCTTTATATATCATATTTTAAACATATTTAATGTGTGGACTATTAATGTCTTGACAATTATTTGATGGTAATGATGTGTGATGACTTCATCTACTAAATATATTTCAATCCTCCATTTCTTGAACTACCATGTAATTTAGAAGGGTTTTTTTCTTTATTGATTATTTATAAATGGATCAATGATATTTTCATACAAAAAATGACATAGTGATATATTATACCTCATTCCAAGTGACAAATCATTAGAAAAATTACATGATTCATAATTTCGTGTTAAATGTTGTAATATTTTTAGTTAAAATATGGATGTATTACCTCAATTTTGAATAATTTGATATATACATTAACAATAAAATAATGATATATATATTATTATATAATTAAATTAATATGTGGAAATGTAGCTGGTTTGAATTGATAGAAGTCTATGTTTTCACAATACCCTACCATGCTGGGGAATTGGGAAATGGTGGTTGATCCTTTGAGTAAGAAATACTATGGGAGTTTATTCATGTTTGGGATTTAAAGAGATCCTATATTTTTGTATTTTCATGATATAGATCTTGAAATAACATGTAAAATGGTTTGACCCTGTCTTTCTCGACTGAATATTCAGTCATCCATCAATGAGAGGATTAAAGAAGAGTATTAGGATGATTTGGAACTGCTTATGAGGATATGAAATGTTTTGGGGTTCAATAATGATTGTTATGAATTGATATGGTTCACAAAAAAGGTATGTGTCATATGAATACGTTATTTTTTGGATTATATACTCAACAAATCTCATAGATCACTATTCTTTATCCGTCCTACATGTGTGCTGATTTATAGTGATCTGAAAGAGTATTTATTTTTGGGAGATTTGAAATGATATATTGATTGGTATGTAACTTAGTGAATGGTTAATTTTAATCTTATGAGTTAAATATATAATTTTATAGGGATGTTACAAATATTCTCCATACTAAAATATATTTTGGAAAACACTACCATGGATTTAATTTTTAGAATCCCATAACATATGAAGTAAATCATACTTGTTTAGTTGTAATCAATCACAATATGTAGTCATCACACTTCATTACCATTAAATAATAGTCCACAAATTAATTGATATCAATAATTTAAATTAAATAAATGGTAAGGCTTCATGAAGTATGACATTTTATTATATCTGATCAAGATCCAGGATTTTGTCAACATTATACTGACCACTTTATCAAACCCTTGATACAATGTTGTGTTTGAGTAATGATTAACATCTAAAAAAGGATAAATTGTTTTAGAGGCCTATTTTATATTTTTAGAATATATTGAGATCCTCTAGTATATATTTTAGATATGGTATTTATCAATAATGTATTCTTGTTAAATTTCCTTATAGCGATAGATTTCACTTGATCATTTATACATATCCACAAGAATATTCTTATATACCTAACTGTATAAATCAAACATGCTTGGATATGTTTCATAAAATTATATTCATCATTATAAAAGTGTTGAAAAAATCCATTAAATGTTAGATCAATTAAGAAACACATAATGGTAGCTGAGAGTTGAAAAAAAATTTATGTAGATAATCATCAGATAAATATAAAATTAATTGTTAATAATAATATATTCATAAGAATTTATCAATTGATGATGTTTATCTAGTATGTATATAATTTAAATATTATCCCTAGTTATATTTACCACACTAAAATTAATCGACCTAGTATGGATGATAGAATGTCACTTGTTTCTTACAAAAAACCTCTGACATATACATGATGTTTTCATTGTATCTCTCTAGATAAACTATATAGCTTATTCAGTATGTGAATAGGCATCATAGGCGGTACAACTATAGTAAGGTATGTCCTATAATGAGAATCCTATGTCAAAATTTGATCATAGTGTTACTATGCTACAAAATAGTACTACTCAGATGGTTAATGTTCTTAGGAGGACTCATAAATTCAATGAAGCGACATGAGAACAGAAGGATGTGAGAAAATACATATATCCTCATCTTTATTAACCATAATGATGTAATTTTTAGGGTGAAATTCATTTTCAGGTGGGTAGAATGTAACACCGAAATATATTATATTTCACTAAATTGAGTGAATTTTCTGTGTATTCACATGATGAATTTATACAAAAAATTGATCGTTATGAGAAATATAATATATTAAGAAAAAATATCATATAAATTTGACTTTTATTATTTAGATTTTAATTTACAAGGAATCAATTATAAAATAGTGGTTTTCATGTCATTTTTTAAACTGCTGGTTACCTTGAGATTGTATTGAATGTTATTTTTTAAATAAAGGGCTTCCTATTAGTTAACAACAATAAATGGGATGTTGTTTTTGTAACATCACTTTTAGAAAACCCACATAAAAACCAGCCTAAGAGAATATATTAGGATTGGTATTTCATGTTAATTATTTAAAAATAGTCATGATAAATCATTTTTTATTATTTTCTTAGGTCTGTTAAAAAATAATGGAATGAAATATTATTATTTTTATTTTAAAATAAATAGAAACACACATTACCAATAGTATAATAGTAGCATGATAAATAAAAAATGTTGCACACGAATCCTTAATAAATCACATAACAGTATAATAGAAATAATAATATAATCAAATATTCATATAAAATTTACACATAAATTTTAAATTCATCATTTACAATAAATATTAAAAATAATATACAATAAAAAGAAAAACCTTTGAGATATTTTTCCCATACCCTTTTTTAGAAATTAATCTATTTTTCAATAGAAGGGTGCAGTCATCAATATTAAAAAATTTAAGGAAGGAATTTATAATTTATTTGCAAAATAAAAATAAGATAATTCAATGGAATGTTTATAATGAAATATTTTGTGGTGTTTTGTAAATGCACATATAAAAATAGTTTCATCCAAAAAATTAGATCAGAATATAGACATTTTTATACAATATGAAGTTGAAAATTAAATTATTTATATATTTTTGAATTCCAAATAACATTTTAACTACTTATAGCTAAAATGTAGAAATTATAATGGTAATGATCCATTTTTAGTTACATAATTGATGTTATTTTATCCAAATTCATAATGTATGTCAATATTAAATATTTTCTCTATTGTAAAATAATATGTATGAAAAAAAATTAAGTAATTCATGACTTTTTTTCAACTAATATGACATGCATGATTAATATGTTACAAATTTTTTCTCACACATTTACATGTATGGATCATAATTAGAGTGATTTTCTCCCCTTGTAAAATGTAGAAAATTCAATATACAGTAATATAAAAATAATATACTGTGAATTTTTTTCAGTAATCAAAAAATTATTTAAAAAATGTTCTATAACATTCAAGATAAGAAATCATCCAACACTAAATTCTATTATTTTGAAATATTACACCAATATAAAATGATTGTTTTATGTAATTTATTATCATATTATTTTAGTACAATACATTTTCTCATGACCCAACCCTACCCGGGCTCGAGCCGCAACTACCCCAAGTCCACCTTCATAGGCCAGGGGCTGGTGACCAACACCGAACGGTAAAAAACTCATGGAGGCCTTCTCCTATATACCTATACAGACACATAATGCACACTCAATGAAATAGCGCAGAGTAAAAGGGAATGTAAAGTACCAACTGCTATAAATAAACCACAAAGTGCATCGACCTCTAATCAGTACAAAGAAAGTGATGAATTGAAACTGAAAATAAAAGGGAAAAACATGTGCCCAACCAGAAAAGTGCCACAACCAGGCAATAGGTAAACAAAAGAAGAAACATGGGAGAGTCTCACACCTGGAACCCAACTACAACCACCGCACGCGGTCCAAGATCTCAAACTCTAAATATTCTCTAATTCCATGACCAACTTGTCCATCATCTGCAAGGGCACACCAAGTGTGGGCAAATCCCTAGCAGGGGTGAGTATAAAAATACTCAGTAGGATACCCCGAAGGCTAGAGGGAGCAAAAAGGAGGTACCTAAGGGTAACCAGTAGATCAAATATGGAAATTTAATGGAGTATAATCGAGAGTGCAGTAAAGAGTACAATAAAGAGTGTAGTAGAGTAACAGTAGAGAGTCCAGCTCAACCCAACAAGATAAATGAGGTAGACTCGTCCAGACACAAGCAGCTGGAAACAGGGAGAATATGAACTTCTATTCGAGTCTTCACAACTTATAGCAAGAGATTAGACTAGTCCATCCACGAGAATCTAGACACGGAAAGCACGTGGCATACCCCACTCGTTTTTGCCTCTCCGGGAGGGAGAGTAACCAAGCCAAAGAAATGGGTACTGGAACAAGGTATATATATATATATATATATGATTTCTCAAGAAACCCGAACCAGATCATAAGGGGATCTTTGTCCTGTATCTCAACTTAAGAAAGTGAGTTGGTAACATTCCCAGAAGTAAACACCATCGATGCCCAGCATCCCACACGTCTTCCCTGAACTACAAGTCAAGGGGCTCAAATCACCGCACCTTGAAACTATCTACTTTTGGTGGCACTGACTCACCCACACGGTTTTAGGTCACATCTCAAGGATGTGTCTTGGTTGGGAAAGAAACCCCCATACTTGAGAGTTCCGGGGAAAATCAAACCACACATTCTCACTGCCCCGTAGTCGATAGGTCACCTCAAAGTCGACAGGCGACCCCTGGCCCAGCCCCGCTAGAGGGTAATTCCTAGAAGTCAACGGGTTCCCATTGGAGGGAGACCTCAAAAAAGCCAATAAGTGACACATTGTCCAGTACCTTAAAAGGGTAATCCACTGGAGGGAGACAGGGCTAAGGTCTTCAACGAGTCCCAATGCCCAGTTCCATAAAAGGGTACTCCACTAAAGGGAGGCTCGAAACGGTCATCAGGTACCACTTCCCATCCCAGATAGAGGTAAACATGGCATCATGGACCACTTACCAGCCCATCTGGAGGTAAACCAGGCATAGGGGACCACATCCCAGCCCAGCTGGATGTAAACCCCAAACCGCACTGTCCATCCCTACTTGATGGTAATGCTCGATGAACACCACTGTATTATCAATCCCTACTGGATGGTAACCCACTCGCCATCCCTGTGGGATGGTACTACACTGGCCAGCCCTGCTGGGAACAACCTCTTGGCCAGCCCTATTAGAAATAGCATCCTGGGTAGAGTATCGGTGCCTGTGTAATGTGTTGGTCACACCGAATCCACATGAACTCTACCAGGGAACCCGAAGAATCTCTGTCGGACAAACCATCAAGAGCAGAACCATGGGAAAACCACTCAACCCTGCCGGTCGAAACCATCATGAACAAGACCAGGGGGAAACTCAACCCTGCTGGTCAACAAACGAGAACAAAACCAGGGGAAAATTCAACCCTGTTGATCCACAAATGAGAACAGAACCAGGAGAACACAACCCTACTGTTCAACAACCGAGAAAAGAACCCGGGGAAAACTCAACCCTGCTGGTCAACAAATGAGAACAACACCAGGGGAAAACACAACCCTGTTGGTCAACAAACCAGAATAGAACTAGGGGAAAACCCAATCCTGTTGGCCAAAAATCTAGAATAGAGAGACCATCTACCTCGTGAGAGGTCAATGTTATGTAAAGGAGAACACGACACGCCTATGGGGCCCACATGATGTGTGGCCCCAAGTCAACTCCAACCAAGACCACAAACGTTCTCAGGTACAAAAAACAACATATACCTCCCAGAATTCCTGTATACTCCTAGAGTATACCACGTTTCCAGCCCAATGGATATCGTGCACACGACACCCAACGTCAACGCGAAGGGAGTAAATGTAACAACTCCAACATGCCAACTCATAGGCCCAAGCACGACCAACAACATCTGTTCAAACATTTTCTTTACTCAAACGAGAGTGCACGTGATCACACACTAAGGGTTCGCTTCCGAACATAGCAAGAAGAACCACCACCAGAGCACCCTTCATATTTCAACTTTTATTAAGATCACAAAAGAGGATCCGCTCCCCTGAATAGATTACACCATTGTAATCCTCGTGAAATAACACACAAGATAGACTATTTACTCGCCTCCAACAGACATTTGACGTAAAATTCGTTCAACACCTCTTTACACCCTATCGGCACCCCGTGGTCCTGAGCCTCGGCCCCGAAAACAGTCGGGCGCATCGCACCATTGCGATCCTCTCGGGAAAATACATCAAAAGTGATGCTCACTTGAGTGGAACAGATATCCAGAGAAATATATTTTTTCTGACATTTCGAACATGGGCGGTGCTGCATGGGACCCGCATCCCTGTCCCGAACCACTACCAACGGATCACACTGTTGTGATCCTCTCAGAAAAGTACACAAGATGGACTATATATTTGACCAAAACGAACACCCGGTGATAAAGATGGAAATCACAACCAACTCCCAAAACGACCCTCATGGGTCCCGCACCACAGTGTAGAATTAAAGTAAGTGGGTTGCATCAATGCAATGCCATCAGAAAAACACCCAAAATCCACTGCTTGAACGACCTGAATGAACATCTGATGAAAAAGTTACAAAAATGTTTGTTCAGCTCAAAAGACGGGTCATGGGGCTCATGCCACAACTCTGGCATCAACGCCCAAAACCACACTGGAAAAATCCGGCTTAACATCAGGGTCAAAACTTCGCTGATGACACAAAAAACGGACATCATATGTGTCTGCGCCGTCCAAAATAAGAACCCCGTAGAAAAATTCCCATCCACTTAACATCGTGTCACGCCACTGAACCCCTCGTTTCAAGATGAAAAATCCCTGAGACCATCTCAAAAATTTCGTCTCGACATGAGGAAGACCCTGCCGCAGACATCACACAAAACGGACACACGTAATGAAAATTATGGGCATCTGAAGAGGGGACGAATCCCCTTGGGCTGGACCGGCCTGGACGGGCCGGTCCGCCCGGCCTGGCTCGGCCGGCACCGGCTGGCCCGGCTTGCAGCGCTGGCCCGCGGCTCAGCCACGCAGCCCGGAGCTGACCCCAAGTCCGCCACAGACTGTCCCTCATGGGTCTAGTTGTCTCGACGCGTGAAGACCCACGGGATGTGGGTCTTTGTCCCCGCGCGTAGATCAGGCACCGCGACCCCGCGGTCGTCGCGCCTCGGCGGCTCGGCCACACCGCCTGGAGCCACCGTGTATCCTTGCTGTCGAACACTTGTGCCGCCCTATTGCCGAAAAACAGTCTCCGCCTGCCTGGAGCTCGGAGCGCCACCACCGCCTGGAGACCGGAGCGCCACCGCCTGCCGCTCACCGGACCGCCGCCGGAACCACCAGGAAAACACCAAAACACGTTCGCATTTTTTCGGACCACTGCTGGAGGCTCAAGACTCAGAATTCAAATCCGTAAAAAGATTCGGAATGATCAGAGAACATACTACACATTCATGTTATTTTCTATAAAATCAAAAAGAAATTCTACGTGATTAATCATGCCCAATGTAGGAGCGGGAATAATAAAATGAAACGCATGATCCTACCTTGTTGGGCGTTGCGCGAAGCTTCACCGCATGTGCCTCCACTCGATACCGCCTTGATCGGAGGAGGGAGGGGGATGGAAGAGGATATGAGCTCCTCCTTCATCGTTGGGAGAGTTGGCGCGAGGGGGAAAACAAACAAAGAGGGGGGGGAGAGAAGTGTTTAAATAGAAAACACTTAAACTCCCCGCCCGTAAGCCACGTATCTGAACACTCAGTGCGGTCGAGGTCAATCCTTTTCTATGGTAAACACCTCCTCTCGAGAACAATAGAGGTCTCTGAATTTTAATCTGAGCCTCCATTCGAAAGTCATTAAACTCAATGCTCGAGGCCGCCAAATTACGAGAACGCCCCCATGGCCATTTTCCACTAACGGGCCACGCCCACGAAACATACACCGCCATAGGGTAAAAAGAACGCTCCGGACTCAATGGTTCTCTCAGTTTCCCCATCTGAGCTACCATTTAATAGATACTTGAGTTAATCCATTAAATGTATAAATTAATCAATTCCATTATCTGTTTAATGTTCTGCTAATGGGAAAGGGGTCCAAACATCCCGCGCCAACAAACTTTATGTCGTTCCTAGGGTAAACAACCCATTTCGGACCCATCTGTACACTCAAATATCTGATCCGAAACACCGTTTAGGATTTATCCCATTTATTCAGTGCACCCAGTGTGAACGCACTAAAAATTTAATTCTGGCCACACCGTGGATTGGAATTGCATGTCGTCTCAAGGCGCTACTGTGGAATAACATTAGAAATATTCCAAAGCCTTTTATAGAAAAAATCGGGTTCTTACACATTTTGGGATGAAAAATGCATATACTATATTTTTATCATTTTGAATACAACATGTATATATATTGCTTATGAAATCCAATCCTAATTATATTGTTTTAATAATGAGAAAAAATGAATGATATATGAGAAACAACTAACTCTGAAAAGGATCTCATTACATTGATTCCAAAAAAATATCTATTTAGAATTCCCATGTCATATCTTTTTAAAATCATCTCTATTATTTCACAACCAAAAATTTTAATATAAATTGTAAGGATATTACCATCTAATAAAAAATATGAATTTCTTGAAAACATATTTCATAAGTAATAAGTAGTATTTAATGTAATAATAATGTATAATTTTTAATCTTTTATATAGAATAGTTTTTCCATTAAAATATTCTAAAAAAAGTAACATATATAAATTTTAATTTATTTTAAAAAAATCCACACCAATATGAAATCAATTATATTTTTAATTTATACAAGGATGGTAAATTATTGGAAATGTCTAAATAAAAAAATAAAAATTTATTAATTAATTTTCCCAACTATTCTGAATACCTTGGCATGCTCTTTTACTAATTCTACTCTATATATAATATCATACACGGTGAACTTAATATACCTCATATTTGTATATTGGGGATAAATTATATCCCTAATGTAATATATAAATCCATCTACAGAAATATACTATTTTGGATCATCAACATATAAGTCATAACTGTTTTGAATCTATTTAAGAATATATTTAGGGGTTATATAATTAGGATTTTATAGTGGAGGTGTGTGAATGTGATCAGTATATATATATATATATATATATATATATAGATATAGGAGTTTGATAATTAGTTGATGGTGGAGTGGGATCCAAATACTAAAATGGTTTTTGGAAGTTTAGAAACATCAACTGTAATTATTCTCTGGTATTATCCTCTATTATCTCACATATATCTCCAAATTTAGTATTTAATGATTCTAGTTTCCTTATATATAAATTCTCAGTTAATGTGCATTCAGAATTATCTTACACATTATTACCAATAAATTTATGGTGTATCCACATATGTGATGCATGTGTTTGGTAACTTCCAGTGTAAAGGGTAAAATTGCCATAATTATCATAGGTATGTATATCCCTTGAGGAATATTCTATCCAAGGTATTTGTCTATGTAATATTTGATATATTAATTAGTGAATCAAAATATATAATTATTTGAAATATAATAAATAACATGAATGAGAAATTAATAACTGAAAATCCTCTCAGCAAAAGACATTAACTCCTCAGTATGTTATTATATATTTTTTTCAATGAAATTTTTTTCCATTTTCTTATATAACTATGGGAAGTGTACGTTAAACCTATAGTGATTTTGATTACTGATGTCTCATTTTTAGAAATTTTTTATCCATAAATAGTTTTTTTAAAAAAATCCCACCTAAAGATAGAGTATGAGGGTATATATTTTAGGATTGGATATCTTTATAAGATTTCCTCATTATCTAAAAATAATTAATAAACAAATAATTAAAAAGATCCTTAATATGAGTCTATCTTCCAGTGGATAAAATTTTAAATTACAAAAATTATTCTTATTTCCAGTAGTAATAAACCACTACATTGTGTCTTCATTCAAAAAATAAAATATATCACATTGAATTGGTGTTTTTATTTTACCAAAAAAAAAAATTATTCGATAATTGATTTAATATAACTCTATATGCTACAATATAATGAAAACAATATCTTTATAACTCTTCAAGTGTCAGTAATATAATATTTCATTTTAAATTTAGTTTCATACATAAATAAAAGTAAAAATATTTCATGATATGTAGAAAAATAACAAATGATCAAATCAAAATCTACTTCGATAATTGAGATAATATCTATTTTTCAACACATATCTATGCCAAAGTTAAAATACTAACATTGGATAAATATTTCATGGAACAAAATTATTAATATAGTTGACATAGAAGCCATATAGAAATCAATAAAATCAAAATGAAAATGTATACTTTGGTTCCAAATACAAATAACTGATAACTTTTCCAACTGTGTGCTTCTATGGAAACCAACCATGGATGTCTTCTCTACCCCTATGTATGTAGTTGGATCTGGTATAGAATGACTAGGTGGATCATTAATAGAATAATTTGTATGGTCCTCTATATAATAATGAGGTTTCTCTATCATTTGATTTAACATGAATCTAAAAAATCAGGAAGTAAAAAATTAGTACAAAATTACTCAAATTTCACAATTACATATTAAATTAAATGTGATCAAATAAAAATTAAATTAAACTAAAATAAATTTTTCTCATATTTTTAAAAGTTTTTTACTATGATGATAAAAACAGTAATAATATATTAAATGGCTTAAATGAATGAAAATATTTACAATTATTATATAAAAATACAAATAAAACATTTATAATAATACAAAAAACTACACTAAACCAACTAATCTATGAAAAATATTATTGTTGTTAAAAATTATTAAAATGGACAGTTATAATATTATTGATATTATTTTTAAGTATTAATAAATTTAATGAATATGGACACTATTTATGAAATAAATTATAGAAATAAGATAAAAAAATATTTAGTAAAAATTAATATAAATCAATCAATTACAAATAAAGAATACTGATTAATAATATTAAAAAGACAATTATAAATAAAAAAATTATCATATATATTATAAAATATATTTATGATAAAAATTAAAATATATATATATTTAATTTTTTGAAATTATTAAATGTAAAAAACAAAATAAATCTATGTTCCCTTTAATATTAAGAAATTATTTATGGGTTTTTCACTATATTCCTTAATCATGATAATTACATATGGAAGAACATGTGAATATGTCATTGAAAAATAATATATATTTGTAAATCCATGTTTTTTTGTATCTCATGCAAATCAAGATCATCTTCATGTTTGATTTCTCCCTTATACTATTTCAACTCGTGAAACAATTTGATATTTCATATTTAATGGATCAAGAACAATGAAATTTATTTGTTTATCTGTTTCGTGAAAAAAAGGATCATCATTATATTCTTATACATTCAGAATAAATAAATTAATATTTGGATCTTATATGGGTCATTGGATATTCATATCTACATAAGTGTTTATAGATCATTAGACATGAATTTATTATCAATGTATATCACAAATCGGGTAATTTTATATATATATGAAAACATTAACAGTCTATTCTCCTAATGAAGTCACATACATTAGGTGTATTATAAGATATATGTAATAATGGAAGAATTTATATTTCTATTTGGTTTAAT
The DNA here is from genome assembly GCA_963277665.1 of Viscum album. NCBI lineage: Eukaryota > Viridiplantae > Streptophyta > Magnoliopsida > Santalales > Viscaceae > Viscum > Viscum album. The sequence goes on from OY728159.1 coordinate 1,184,694,847, forward strand.
TGTATCATTCTTATTAAATTTCATGGTTATTTTAGTATGTTGATGTGTTCATTTCAATTAATAAATTTATAAAACATCATGTATATATGATAATAACATGTGTATGAAACCCAAATTATGAGTAATAATGAGAAATATATTGTATTATATAACATTTTCCATAGGAAGGTTTTCTCATTTTGGTGTCTTGATATTTATTTATGGGTGCATTTTAATTTATATTCATGTTGATTGTATACATTATATATGATTACCAAATTCCATTGAGAAAGTGAAACAGACGGTCAGACAATATGTTTATCTTGAATCTCATTATATTAATTAATATTTTTAGGAATTTATATTATTCCTATATTAGGGTATAATTATTATTCAAGTCATGTATAACTAGAAAAATTCAATCACTAGGTAATTTAATTCAATATATCTAACATGAATTATAAATCATCTTTTATAATTCACAGTATAAAAAGTAAATATTTATTTATTCCCCATTATATTGAGTAAATTAAACTATAAGTTTTTAATTATTTTTTAAAATTTAAAAAAATAATTTTTTTAAATTAATTAAATATTTAATTATTTATTGAATTGATTATATTTTTTAAATTACAAATATAATTTTAAACGATTGGTAAATGTAGGAGATGACTAACGTGTTGAGATAAGGTTCCAATGAAAAACATATATTATATAATATCATTTAAATAAATATGAAATTATTTATTTAGAAAATGAAATTAAAAGATGTGCATTTCATTTGATATAATAATATATATTTTATTATTGTTAGTTGTATGAAATAAGTTTGAGTGAATATTTGGTAATGGTCATTGGCAAAATTATATACAAATTAATGCAAACTATAAATTATTATATATAGCATTTTAGATAAATGATCATTTGTGCATGATATACACAATATATAATACTCCCAATACCTAGAAAAAAAATTTCCTCCCAACCACTCATGTAAAAGATAAAATAATAGATAAATAACTCACTGTTATGAAGGACACATTATTAATATCACTATGATTGTTTGGGCTAGCAAATAGAAAAGTATAAAATATGTTTTTTTTTTCAGGAATCATAATGAATATGTGGATACAACTAGAAGAATAAATGTTTTCATTCTCAATCAAAAATATGAAATGAAATTAGGGGAATTATAATTGATTATACGAGATTATCTCATCCGTGGTAATTTTTATTTTACATTAATTATAAATTTAATGTTAATTGACTCTATTTTACGCTTGTAGGATTTACTTAATTAGTTTTTTTAGTCATTATATGTTCAATGTGATGAAAAAATACTATCATGCATAGGATGAATGCCTTCAATACACCACAAAATTTTAAAGTGGTATAAAAGTTATAAATTTATGATTTAAAATTATTAATTGATTTCACTATTTTACATAAATTTAAATTTTATATTTCCATATCAATTTTATCAATTGTATTATAAATGTTTTGATAACATATTTTTTCATCATCATATGACTATTAATAAGTTCAAGATATATTAAAAATACTCAAATATATCATATATAGGTTTCATGGTTATTTTTCATGGGAATCAAATACAAGGAATGTAATAGAAAATTATATGACGTGTAACTATGTTCATGAACAAAAGTCATGTCCCACAACAATCATGTCATCTAATATAGATCACTATGATGTGTTATTAAATTATATGTATTCGCTTTCATATAAAACTAATTTTCATATTTAGTACATGTTATATAGTTGGTGAACCCATTTTGTAATATAAATTTTGATTAAATATTTTTGATTCAATAAAAAACATGATTGTTAGAGTATGTAGTGTCTTTTTATATCGAGTGTTGACTTCTAGATGAGATTAAAGAAGTTGAGTGAACTAGATTTTTGGTATATGGTTGTATAATATATATAAGACATCACAACCCATGTGATAAACAATGCAGGACTGGAGTTATGTTTCTTAGGAATGAAACATATTACAATATGAGATTATTAATATAAACTCCATGTGACCCTAGAAACTCAATAAAGATACTTTATTTGAATTACATGTTGTGTGATTAAACATTGAGATATTTGAAGGGAAAAAATGATATGATGTGAAAGTGTGTTTACATGCTGCATTATGGTGTCCCTTTTATCCATGTACATAATAAGTTTTTTTGGAGTCTGATGATAACATAAATGATTTATAATTATTATATTTATCAGTCTATAGCTACCAAAATGTCACAGGTTTATACACACTATTTGTGATATAATTATTCCGAAACGTACATAGCACATTCAGTTATGGTGTGTCATGTAGTCATTCATGTCACATAGGATAATCCACATAACTCGTAAAACAATCATAAATGTACATTTCATCATATAATGCGGGAATACATGTTTTGTATTTACATATTAAATGACAAGGTCTAAACATTGTACATTTAACAAGACATGTAAATTGAAAAAAATATACATTTGGATAATAAAATTCATAATATAATAGTATAAACAATTTTAAAAAACATTCAAATTATGTCACATGTATAGTACATATTCAATATATATATATATATATATATATTAAATTCTAGTAAAAAAATAATTCATCCTAGAAAATGTGCATTCCATGCACCCTCATCTGAATATACTATGTAATATTTAATTTCATTAATACAATAGGTTGTTTCATCAATATAATATATGGTTGGATTCATATAATGAATAATTCATTATTCAATCTAAAAATAATAAATTTATACCCAGTGATTCAATTTATTAAATTTTCCTATTCGTTTCATCTTAATGTTTTTTATAATTATGTAAAATAGTATAATTAATGTAAACATTTCCACCTAGTGTTCATTTATCCCAAAAGACAAGTTCTTTAGAAATATTCCTTTTCACGAAAAAAATTACCTCAAATAATTTTTTAATTTAAAATTAATGAAACAAAATTATTTATTATATTTCATGAATCTTTTCATAAACAATCTCAAAGGGAAGATCATAAAATAAGGGTGAAACCATGAATACTCATGAATAGTATTTGTTGAAAAAAATAAGTTATATTTATTTTAAAAAATCATAAAATTTTCTTATAAATATTATATCATTTATATATAATATTTAATTAAAATATTTCCTATTAAATCCACTAAAATAATATCAAGTAGGTAGATACTGATATTATCTTCACATTCATCCTTATTAAAATCCATATAATCTAATAACCAATTTGTATAGTTACCAAATCACATTGTATTAACTAATCGCTAATAAAATCAATCACATTTCCCTTTACATTGGAGGGATTTATCAATAATACGCATTACCACATCTATTTTGGGAGGAAGAATCATTTTTATAGTACTTACAAGAACCATATAACGATTAAAACACATATATTTATACATTGTTTAATATTATTCTTTTTATTTTCTATTCAAGCCTATGTGGAATAACACTTTTATATAACTTAATAAAATGAAATGAGATTTTTTTTTGAAAATATTCTTAAAAAACATCATAGAATATTAAGAGAAATATTTTAATAGAAAATAATTTCGGAATCTTATAATGGATTCCTGATAATGAATTATGACTTTAATTTTGATAAAAAATAGTTAATTCATCTTTATAAAACACTATAAAAAATCTATAATATAAAGACTATTATTTTATGATTTCATCGAAGTTTTGTCCTCCATAAAACAGTTTTTGGGTGGATTAAAAACCATCCATAAATAGATATTCATTAAATAGGTAATTATATTTTTTCATTTTTCACATATCTTTTTTTGTGATAAAAATTATTCATATAGGCAATTTTTGTAAATTAGTAGTATGACTTTTGTGAGTAATTTAATTATAGTTTTCTATATTCCCAACAATTTCTATGAATAATAAATATTTAGTAGTTTCTCATTTGAAATATGTGTTTTTATCACATGGTAGTTATTAATTCCACTAAAAATGGAAATCTATCATTTTATTAGTGGTTTTGATTAAAAAAATTTTATTCAAAAAATTTTAAACCACTTAGTAGAGTATATTTTAACCAGTACTAGTTATAAAATTTAAAAAAAAAATTAATAAATAATCTAGAAAAATAGTATTATATAAATAATATTTACAAAAATATCAAATTAATATAATATAAATAATAGTATGTTCTGTAGATCGAAAAAAACTCCATTAAATATAATATAACATTATAAAACATGATATTTTATCAAATTTCATGTTTCAAGAAAAATCAAAAATAAAAGCATGAGTCATGTTTACTATGATAATATGTATACTCGCCACACAATTTAACTCAATCATCCTGTTTCCCATAACCTATGAATACTCTTCTAACCTCATGTTCTTGCCTTTAATATAGTTGACTACAAAACAATAATGAGCTTACCAAATTATTAATTAATAAAATATAATTCATGAAATATATGATATGATCTAAATTCTATTTATGTTGTGGAAAAAAAATAAAATTATTGATCGGTATACATGTGCATACCAAAATTTATCATAACATACGACAATATCTGTTGACATAGATGATAAATGACATTCTTTGATCTGGAAGACAACTATTATCAAAACATATTATAGCCTTAATACAGTCATACAACCCCTAAATTTTGAAAATTTATTGTTCTTCTAAATTATAGAAATCGTTTAATATAATAACTTCCATTATGGTTATATGTGTAATATATTCAGACACTAATTAATCCGGCACATATCATTTTCATGTCATTTTTACAATCTAAATCAATAATTATATACATAATGATAAGTAGATTATTGAACAAACTCTTAAAAATCTTAAACATTATAAAATTGGAAAACAATTTCATTATAATTATTTAGTTTATAATTTTAATGAAAAAAATCCTTCAATTGTAATAAATTTTAACACACTTCATATAACAAACATTATATTCATTGTAATAAATTTCTCATTCAATATTTATCTTTTAAATGACATCTCTTTAATAGATTTAAATCCTATAAATCATTTTCAAATATTATTTCAATTTCATAACCTTTAAATAGAATCCAAAATTATAATTTTTATATCTACAAAAAATCGTATACTATTATCAAAAATTTCACACTTCTCTAAAAAATGGTTCTCTTGAACTTTTATTTTTTATTAGTCCACTAGTTCATATAACATATATTATTTTTTTAAAAATATTTCTTAATATAGAATTTAATGAAATTTCACAATATTAAGATGCATATTTTTTAATTAAATGATGGAAAGTATTTATAAGAGATAATAATAAAATATTTAATTCCATTTCACACATAAAATTTACAAGAAAAAATTACTACTAAAATAAATATTATATGTATAAATGTATGAACATTACCAATCATTTTTCTAAATATCATTATTCAAAGTCATCAATAAAAGTCATACATGTTAACAAAATCATTTTGGGATAAAATTAGATGGTATAAAAAATGTGTGCAATGTGTGTGGAGAATTTTACCTTGGGTATTTGAAGGACAATAAAAACCCTATGGTGTATATAGGGTTCATAATATAAACCTATTTTGTGGAAACACTCCTATAAAAATAATCATTTCATTGATTAATATTAAAAAATAGTCCTTGAATTTTATAATAAATAAAGTCATTCCTCAAATTTATTTATATTAAAACAGTATTAAAATAATATCATTTGGTTGGTAAGGTGTTTATAAGTTTCCATTGTAAAAAATACATATTATTTTTCTGTTATATTGTAATCGACATCAGTTTCCCTAACATGAATAAAATTTTCATTATCATTGTGTATAAGAAATTTAATTCATTAATGCCGAGGTGGTTCATTGTTAAAAATAAATTTTCATTCATTACACATATCATAAAAGTCTCCCAGTTTCTTGTGGACAATAATAATACACCATTAATCAACTATATTATCAGCATAATTTTCCATTTTCCATTAGTAATCCATAAAATATGGATCATATTATTACTTCTCAGTAGTGGTGATCATCAAATTGAAATCGAAATAAGTAAATTTCAATGAATCTTTCATTATACCGTTGAAACTATTGTCCCAGTTACATTTAAATATCATAAATACAAATTTTCCTAGATAATTTAGAATTAAAATATAATCCAATATTCCACAGTAACAATTATGTGAAACTATGAACAAACCACTATATTTTTTTCAAAGCTTCCTCATGATCAATAGTACAAAACATGAAACTATCAACAATGTTATCAAAGAATCTCCAATCAAGTTTCAAAATACCTCGACATAAAAAATTTAAATTTTTAGATATTTCTTTTCAATTAATATAATTAAATACCTATTAAGGTTCTTATATTTTATTGTTACATAATTTGTCTATTTTTTAAGATATTAAAGCAACAACTTATATTGTGATTTTACAAGACAAGGTTACTATAAAAAAATTTCATTAGTAACAAATATTTTTATCACTATATCATTTCATGTGTAAATACTAGGGAATATTTTTTTTGTTTCTTTCTTTATTCATAATAATTATTAACAATATCACTATTTTGTAGAAAATATCTATAGGGTTGTATGAACTACATATTTTTTAATTGAAAATAAGTGATTTTTGAAACTCTATGACCAATTGTTGGAAATATTGTTAATTTATAATTTTCCAAAAATTGCCATGGATTATCATTAACACATTTATTATAATTGAATAATGCCTCTTTTGAATGATTATACCTTCAATATAAAGTAATAAACTCTTTTAAAGGTAACATTTTATAATTGAACCTTTTGGGTGAGCATTATTTTTAACATTATATTTTGACTGACCATGATAACTAATTATAAAAGTTTAAAAAATTGAAGATTAATTTATCCAATATTTATAAAGAACATTATATTTTTAAAATTAAAATAATATAAAAATAAAATCCACACATAGGGGTGGATCCATTGATAATGTATCATCCCACTTATTTTTTATTCATCAGATAATTTCACCCTCACATGAATCATCACATTCACAATTTATGGCGGAAAGAATATATTCAAATTGCATTGAATCCATAAAATTCATGATTAATTTTTATCTTCCTCATTGATTTATAATATTTATAAATAAATAAAAATATTTATTATGAAAAAATTGATTTTAAAATAATTTAATTTATTTGTTATGATATTAAGAATTACGAACGGTAAAAACTTCTCCAAAATTTCATGTGATTCATGATTTTTCAATCCATTATCTTATGGTGATTCAAATAAACACATTTTTTAATGTTAAAAAATATAAAACCTTCACAATCAAATTTTTTATTCATCAATAGAAAACATATTTCTTATGGATTTCTATATTCGAAAATAGAATATGGATACATTCTATTATCAATTTTCCATATATTATGTTTTGATGATGAGTATTTCAAATTACTTACAAGAATTTAAATGATACATTTTTTTATATACTTTTTATAAAATGTAAGCTAAAAACTATCACAAGAATTATTATCAATGTTCATAGCATTTAGATTGTATTGTACCAAATTAAAATCCAAATATGAATGATCAAAAAACATTAACTTTTTTGATAGTTTTGATACAGTTCTAACTCAATGTGTTCTAACTTTGTATCCACATTCAGTCTGTTGGCTTTTTTTCCAAACTCTATACCAAAAATATATAATTATATCAAGACCATTGATTTTAATAATAATATTAATTGAAGCAACAAACTAGTGTTTAATTTTTTAGATATCATTTTTATCAAAAAATCTAAATTATATATCAATAATTAAATTATGGTACTTGAAATACTTATTTATTCTAAAATGTATCCATTAAGACACAAAAGAAATGTTAAAAATTAGATAAGACAAACCAATTTTTATGATCCAACCAGAAAAATTTCATAGTCTTGGAGAGTATCTAATGGCATGTATAATGTAAACATGAATTTTTACGGTTTGTGTTAAATATGCATAGTATGTTTCCACACTTCAATTAAAATAAAATTGTAATTATTGGAAATGAGGATAAAGGTAAACATCAATTTATTTCACAAGAATTTTATTTCTAGGAATAGTCATCGATATATTGACGGAATCTATTTCATACAGTTTAAAAAAGTTATATGATAAGAACAACAAAACTATAAATATATTATAACTACTTTATAAACTATCAAAATGATTTATTCCATCAGATGGATTCTAAAAAATAGATTTCCTGATTCAAATGATATATATATATATATATCAGAAAAAAAATAATTTTAGGGTTCTTAAAATCTGGGATGATGAATGATTTCATCATTATTATTATTAAATTCATTCCACAACAAATGATTTGTAGGATTAATGGAAAAATTAAGTCGTGTCATTAATTATTTTATGAGAATTTACTCTATATCAATCATATTAATTTCCATTTTCTCATTATTTGTTTTAGTTAGAAGATTCAAACTGAAAATATATTTTATTTATTGCAATCATGAAGTGAAATATCTTTTATAATGATATCTATTTGATTCAAATTTCCAATAATGCATATAATCAACAATACAGTCATGTATATTCATATAATTTATTTCGGGGATTTTTTTAAAAATAATTGTCTCCTAAAAAGAAACAATAGTTTTTTATTCAATAAATTCATAAAACAAAATTTACAATATCATCGACAATTATTTTTTTTATTTCTATATAGACATTTAATTTTGAATAAATTAGTACATAAAAAATAATTATGGTAGACACAACCTCCAAACAAGTCCTAATTTCCATCTGTAAGTAATTAAGTAAATTCTTATGTTCGCTTAGTTTTTTTCACTTATCGTAGTTTCACCATCACCATCTATTCGAATGTATTTATTTTTCTCAATTTTTTGTTATAGTTCTAAAAATATCATTAATATCTAAAAATATGAATATATTGATGCGCTAATTTTTTGATGTTTTATACCTATTGTAATGAATGAATTATTAATCAGGTTTTTAATTTAATTAATCTCTATTTTAGCATTCACATGTTCATTTTTATTGAAAACAAAACTTCACGAAAATTCAATAATGTTAAACTCTCTTTAAAAAACTTAATGCACATAATAGGGATAAAATTGATCAATATCAAGTGCTCAAATAATATAACACTCTTTAGATATCCATTTAAAATTTTATTTAAGATATAAAAATTAAATTATTTCATATTTGAAGTGATTTTGAAATGAAAAATGAATAAAAATATAAAATCTCATAATTTACTGGCATGTTTTGTGAGGTAAGGTAACAAACTTGTAACAATTTTTACATTGAATAAAAAATAGTCAAATAGTTAAATATTATTATATTATTTTATATCAATAATTAAATATTTAATTTCAAAAATAATTTTTCTCAAATAACCCCTCAAAGACATGAAATTTTTATGTCTACAGGACTCATTCATTTTTAATGAATTAGGATAGATTTATTTCTAAAAATAACTCTATTGTAGATTTATTCACTAAAATATATAATAAAAACAACTACCTCCTATTATTTTATGATGAATCTAATAAATTATTGCCCAAATCACATTGTGGACATGATTTCCTATATGGAATAAAAAAATTAGAGATGGGATCCATGTTTTAGGGAGAGAGGGTAGATAGTAAAAAATCTAATGACTTTGAGGGGGTGGCTGATAGGGGCCGGATATTGAGAACACTGAAGAGAAGGCCAAGAGGGTTATGTAATTGAGAAATAATGAGGGGGTTGAAGGCAAGTCGCATGATTAAAGACCATTATCAATCATTGTTGATGGGGAGAATGTCACTAATAGCTGTCTGTCGCGACCCGTCCTCAGGGCCCGTGCCATGACTACCCCAAGCCCGCCTTCTATAGGCCAAGGGGTGGCGACTAGCAATAAAGGCATAAATCCTGATAAAAGGAGAAGGAATTGCCTTTATATTAGTAAAAAACACAACATAGTACGCAAGATGGAGTAAAAAAAAGTAAAATGAGTACAAAAGCATGTAATGGAAGTGAATGGGCAGTATACAAACCCAACTGAAAGTACAGTACAACAGAGAAAAAAAGTACAACAAATGAAAACTAAAATAGAAACCACCATGTCATCCTCTAGGAATCCCACCTGACGGGTGGGTATATATAGTCTCGTCGATACCATGGGTCCGTCCGTCTTCTCTGTTTAAGTATTGCCAGGTTGTCCACCTCCGGATACCGTCCAACTACACAAGCCTCAATCACGATCAGTGATGTCCGTCATCTGCAACCAACACAACATAGTGAGGGAATTTCCAGTGCAGGGGTGAGTATATGATACTCAGTAGGGACCCCTATACCCCATACGGTCTCCAAAAATCCACAATGTATAAACCACAATAGAAAGATACAAACACAATGTATCAACCAACTCTACTTAGGTATATTTCCCATATATATAACTAAGTAATCAATTCCAGTTTGGCTCCAACTCATGAGCCCAAGTACAACCCAGTCCACATAAGAAAGCAGAACCCAGTCCACACAGAAAAACAAGTCAATCACTTCGATGATAATTATTGAAAGTCAAGACTCAGCTCATATAGGTATACTACTCACGAAGTGGGGTGGAGATGATTAGATGTAGCCTCTGAATAATATCCTCGGCCGAACCAATTTAGGATCCAAGTAAAGAAGTCATCGCTACAAAACCCATATATGATCCAAGTACAATCATCATTGATTCTGAACCCACGAAGGATCAAAGTAATGTTGTCCTCGCTGCTAAACCCATGTAGGATCCATGTATAGTCGTCTTCCTCGTCGAAACCATGGAGGATCCCGACACGGTAGTCGTCACAGTCGCAACCAGCTCTATAGTTCCCGCACACAGTGTACACAATTCGGGGAGGGTCCAATCCATGATTAAATGGGTTTGATACATCAACTGTATTGTAGTCCAAAGTTTATGTGTCCCAATAATTCATCTCGCCAATAGAAACTCAATGCGACAAATGGCACGTCAATCGGACGCCCGGTCTGAGAGATATTGGATTTTTCGTTCCAAGGGCCCTGTTGGAAATATGCTCATTCCAAAACTGGCTGATATACGAATTCATCCTAAAATCAATTAGAGTATCACAAAAGGAACATATCATCGAAAGTGTCTCAGTTCCACAGAATGTGCGTTGATCAGATGCGTGGTCTTTAAGTTATTCCCGTTTAAGTGATTAACTTGTCTGTCCCGTTTAGCCCAGTGGGCCGACGGCTCGGGTTAACCCAGTTTGATGGGTTAACCCCATAAGGGGTGTCGGACCGGTCTGAAGGAAATACACAACTCGGCCCGAAGGGGTGCGGCCCGTCCAGAAGTGGTGCGGCCCGACCCGGAGGGGCGCGGCCCAGCCCGGTGGGGAGTGTCCCGGCCCGGCCTGGCGCGACCCAGCTCGGTTCGGCCTCGCCGGTCAGGCGGGTTCTTTCGGGGGTGCCCCCACCCCCTCCCTGGTTGTCTACACCGGCGGCACCGCCCTTTCCCAAACCAGCCGGCTAGACCAGCCGACCCTCTAAACACGCGGCCCACCGGTCTTCCAGTGCGGCGCCCTCCTGGCGTTGCAGTCTAGCTCCGCCCGGCCGGCTGACGGGCTAGCCGGTTATTCTGCGGAAGTGGCCCATTATGCGGGCTGTGGTTCCTCCGACATAGTCGGTGCGATGGTGCTGGATTCTTTCGCCATGTTCCCGGCACGGCACGTCGGCGCCGTGCTTCCTCCGCCTCCAGTTGCCAATTCCAAAAGAATAAGTTCCAAAGGAGGGTTGTCGGGCCGTGTTTGTTTGGCCCGCGCCCTCCACGTTAGGCGGTAACACATAGCCATGAATTCATTAGGTTCATGAAACACAACGACAATTTTATTTTCAATAAAATTGAATCAAGGCACCCTACTTCAAAATGAATTTTTCGGTTCTCAAGCACTGTAGATGACAGAGTCGTTTCCATCATCGTCGGTGTGCAGCTGAGGAAGTGATGTCTCCTTTATTATCACAGAGAGAAGAATATAAGGGGCCTCGTTTTTCTTGAGTTCTCGGGTAATTGTATCCACTATTTCCATGGAGGAAGAGGACGATGAAGAACTGCGGTCACCGAGTCGATGTTCTTTGTCGGTGAGTTGGCATTCTTAAACAAGGTAGGAATCCCCATTCTTCTTCTCAGGAGTTCTCCCCCCAAATCCCAACACAAATATCCAACCCCAAAATAAAATAAGGCCACCCCTTTTTTAATTGACCATACCATGCATTTCAAAATACAAAATTCAAAAACATAATTAATTAATGAAAGAATTTCAATTAATTAGTTAAGGTGTGTGTGTTGGAAAGAGTTTAAGTGGGGAAGTGAAAAGGTTACAAAATTTAAAAGGGAGTTTCCATATAAATAACATGGGATTTCAAAGTGGTTAAGAAGTTATGGAATGTGGAGGGTTAGGGCTCGTGTGGTCCCCTCCTCAAAAATATCATTACATGGGTAGTTAGAAGCTTGTGGGTCCCATCCCATCTCTCCCATGTAGGATTTATCCACTTTTGATATAAAAATAAAATTATCCCACAATTATATTCACTTCTCATTTTATCCACATATTTTTAACATCTCCTCCCTGAGAAAATGCATCTTCGGTCAAGGTCTTCTAATGTATTTACCGGTGCTGCGAGTTCATTGGTGCCCTCAGATTTCAATTCCGAGCACTGGTTCAAAAGATAGAAAAACCTACTAATTTGTTCACTAAACGTACCCAAGCTAAACTGTGGAAATTGATTACGGGAACAGGGGGCCTCAGAATCAAGTGCCTTCAGAAGCCACAGACTCATAAAATTCCAAAGGATTTAAGAAAAAAAATTTCCTTGAAATTTCTGGGTCGTTACATTACTCCCACCTCAGGGCTTTACATCCCCTTAAAGCAACAAAATAAACTATTGGAACTAATGAGGGTACTGAGAACGCATATGAGCCTCCCACTCCCATGTGCTCTCCTGGAGGTTCCCATTCTGCCAACAAATGCGTACCAGAGGAATCGACAGTCCACGTAGGACCTACTCCTGTCAACCCTCGATCTCCACCGGGAACTCTGTGAATGTAGCCTCGTCATCGATGTCCAGCTCCCCATGGTCGATGATGTGAGTCGGATTGTGCACGTATCATCTCAGCTGAGATACGTGGAAGTCGTTGTGCACCCGGTGAAACTAAGGTGGAAGGGCTAGGTGGTAAGCCACCACACATACCCTGTTGAGGACCTGGAATGGTCTGATGAAGTGCAGAGATAACTTGCCGCCCAGTCCAAATCTCTGTAATCCACGTCGAGGTGAGACCCGTAGGAATACATGGTCTCCATCCTCGAACTTCAGTGGTCTCCACCTCTTATCATCATAGGACTTCTATCTACTTTGTGCAGTCATCATCTGCTCCTGGATGATCGGCACCTTATCCGTCGTAGCCTGAACCATCTCTGGTCCTAGGAGTGCTGACTCCCTAGGGTCAATCCATTATAGAGGTGATCTGCAAGGTCAGCAGTACAATGCCTCGTATGGTGCCATCCCGATGGTGGAGTGGTAGATGTTTTTGTACGCATACTCCACCAAGGGTAGGTGATCCTCCCAGCTACCACCAAAGGCAAGGACACATGCACAGAGCATGTCCTCGAGTGTCTGAATGATCCTCTCTATCTGTCCATCCATTTGAGGATGAAAGGTGGTGCACATGCATAGCTGCATACCAAATTCCTACTGCAACCCCTTCAAAATCCGGGAAGTAATGTGGACATCTCAATCATGGACGATAGATGCTGGGACACCATGAATCCATACATTCTCTTGAACATAGAGGCATCCCAAGCTCCCCACGGAGCCCGACTCTCAGATAGGTAGGAAGTGGGAGGAATGGGTGAGTCGGTCGACAATCACCCAAATGGAGTCATGTCCTCTGGATGTACGAGGGAGCCCCATCATGAAATCCATAGACATCTCATCCCACATCCACGCTGGGACCTCTAAGGGCAGCACCAAGCCTGCCGGTACCTGGTGCTCCACCTTCACATGCTGGCAAGAGAGGCATCATGAAACAAACTCTACCATAACCTTCTTCATACCCGGCCACCAGTGCTATCATCTGAGGTCCTGGTACATCATTTCCACTCAAGGATGTACCGCTAGAGGGGAAGTGTGAAACTCCCCCATCACTTCCTCCTCTAGTGCAACTGGTACCATGGTACGACCCCTAAAGAGGATGACATGCTCTCCTCCTTCAGAAAATACATCAGGCGCCTACCCAATGAAAATATGAGCACGTCGCGTCTCACAGTCAATGTCTCCATGCTATGCCTCTCTAACCCACTGAAGTAGTGAAGGGGTGACTGTGAGGGACTTTAGTAAGGTTTCTCCATCTCTATCCATAAAGGATATCTGCAAAGTGGCTGATTTCTTCATCGCCTCTCCAACTAGCTGAATGCCCGACCTTCTGCTGAGAGCATCATCCACAATGTTTCCTTTCCCAGGAGCATAGACTATCTCAAAGTCATAGTCCCGGAGGAACCCGCACCATCGCCGATGTCTCACATTCAGGTCCTTATGCATGAAGATATACCTGAGACTCTAGTGGTCATAATAGACTATAAAGCCCTAGTCCATAAGATAGTGATGCTACATGTTCAAGGCGAAGACCACTGCTCCTAAATCTAGGTCATGGGTAGCGTAGTTCTGCTCATGTTGCCTCAACTATCATGAAAGATAGGTGATCACTGCCCGCTCCTACATCAGAACACAGCCGAGTCCAGTCCCTGATGTGTTGCAATAAACTACATACCCTACGCCCTCCTCCGGTAGCCTCAAGATGGCTGCACTGGTCAATCTCTTTCTCAGATCCAGGAAGCTCTGCTAACATCTATCTGACCACATGAAGGGTTTCCCCTTCCTCTTCAAAGCTGAAAATGGTTCTGCAACTCTAGATAAGTCTGGGACAAATATCTGATAATACCCAGCTAGACCTAGGAAACACCACACCTCATTCACTCTCCTAGGTGGCTCTCAAGCAAGTACCGCCTCGATCCTCACAGGGTCCACTGGAACCCCGGCCTCTGAGATGATGTCCCCCATGATGTGGAACTCTCAAATCTAGAACTGAAACTTTGAGAGCATAGCATAGAGCCGGTGCTCTCAAAGTGTGTCTAGTACAACCCGTATGTGGTAGGCGTGCTCCTCCTCAGTGGTCGAGTAAATCAGTATGTTTTCGATGAAGACTACGACAAACTGATCGAGGTAAGGTTGGAAGATCCTATTTATGAGACTCATGAACACTGCTGGAGTGTTTGTTACGCCGAAAGGCTAACCATGAACACATAGATGATATACTGACACCTGATTTCCATTTTATGCACATCCTCGTCTAGAACTCTGAGCTGATGATAGCCTAACCTGAGGTCTATCTTTGAGAACCATCGTTCTCCCTTGAGCTGATCAAAGAGGTCGTAAATCCTCAGAAGTGGATACTTGTTCTTCACGGTCACCTGATTAAGGCGACAATAGTCAACAAATAGTCATAAGATCCCATTTGACTTCTATGTGAATAAAATCAGAGAATGCCAGGGTGAAACACTGGGTTGGATGAATCCATTTCCCTGCAAATCCTCCAACTGTACCCGCAGCTCATGAACCTCGGCGGTAGCCATCCGATATGCTAGAGTAGATATCAATGTTGTCCTAGGGTACAGTTAAATGTATATTTATCCCTCTCTGTGAGTAGATAGTCCTGTAACATCTTTAGGGATAACATCCACATACTGATCCACCACAATAGGAAAACTCAAACTCCGCACATCCATTGCTCTGAGGATGAGACTAGCCAACTGGTGGGTGATCGGCTACCCTCTCCTCTGCGAAATTATATCATGTGCTACAAAGGCTCCATTCTCGCTGGTGAAGGTGAACCTTCTCTCATCTGTGCGGACACACCGTACATTGCGCCTCATAATGACGATCTGAGCATGTATTGTAGACAACCATTCCATACCAAAGATAATAGCGTAAGGCCTCGATGCCGCTACAAGAAGATCCCAGCCTAAGCTCTCGTCTCCTAGAGTAATCTCACACTACCAGCACTAGTGTGTCATCGTCGAGTCTGCTCTCGTAGAAGTCTCTAGCCATAATGATTGAGCCAACGACTTTGTCAGAATCTCCAAGCTTCGAACAAGGGCAGTGGAAATAAAAGAATGACTCGCTCATGTGTCTATAAGAACTGCAGCAATGGTGGAGTAGTCACATATAGTACCTTGAATCATCTCAAGTGCACCGTGGTCATAGGTCTCCAATTCCTAGAGCTGAGCTTGCCTCTGTCTTCTAGCTCCATGTGGTCGGGTGGCCCTCCTGGTGATGGTGGTGGAAGAGCCTCGAAGCGTCGTCTACCACCTGCTTCTCGGCCAGCTCCTCTACCTCGTCTGCCTTCTCCCGGGGGATAGCCACGGTCGAGCCACTGCCTCTACCTGGGTGGTCTCTCATCCATCTACTGCTCCTCTACGTGGCAGGTCAGGTAGTCACGATCCATGTGGCCCTGCCAACCACATTCATAGCACTGCCTACCACTCATATGATTTGCTCTCTTGCGTGTGCCCCACACATCCGAACAAGTATCTTGGGGTCGCCCACCTGATGGCCTAGTCAACTTGGACCTCTGCGACATATGTCTACTACTGGCTATAGAAGAATCCACTACGTGTTGCCCTATACTAGGCCTCACGGTTGGCCTAGGCTCTACAAGGAAGCTCTCCACAAGAAGGGCTTACTCCAGTACTCTTACCTGCATCGGAAAGCTGAGGGAGATCATCGAAGCCCTGATCTCATGTCTCAGACCCTGCTCGAAGGTCCGGTCCAGGAATAATGGGTCCCATTCCATGTCCGTGGAGTAGCACGAGAGGTCAGTAAATCTCACCAAGTACTTGGCTACTAACATGCTTCCATGCTACAGCTCTAGTGACTCCAAGATGCACACCGCACTGCGGGCGGCTAGAACAAACTCTGAGCAGAAGGGGCTCTTGAAGTCCGTCCAAAGTAGAGATGCCACATCATGCTCCAGGAGCATCAGGATCCACCATCTACCTACTTCTGCGTGCAGGAGACTCGCTTCAAGGATCACCATAAGGTCAGCTGGTTTCCCTACTAATCTAAATACTTAGATGATATCCTCCAGCCAATTCTCATCTTCTTGAGGGTCTATATCTCTGCAGAACATGGGCAGCCTCTGTCTCTGAAACTCGTGCATTGCACTCAGGCGCTGCGCACTCTCCACTACTGGGGATAGTGGTATCGGTGGCCCAGAAGGTAGAGGTACCACTAGTGCCTCTTCTGTAACATGTCCCTACACCGATACCTCGTTGCTCGGTGGGCTGCCATCCCTCACTTAACTAGGAACCCTATCTGGATGCCTTCGTGTGACCATCTTGAGAAGAAACAGGTGAGCCACAATTAGTACTTTATTCCAGGTTAGCTGACATAAAGTAATCACAATTAAAACTTTTGAAACACACATGCAATTAGTGCTTTTGAGAACTGAGTCGGAAATCAGATGTTAGGGTCCTTGTGTATGGATACGTCAGCCGCTGCACCATCACGGTACTCCCTTCACTAATAACCACACTCAATAATCTAAACATTATTTCTTCACAAAGAAGAAATTAACATATTTTTGAGTTCTGCGGTAGAACTGACTTCTTTAATACCAATTTTCCATGACCGGTCCTCGGGGCCCGTACTGTGACTACCCCAAGCCCGCCTTCCATAGGGAAGGGGCAGGAGACTAGCACCAAAGGTGTAAATCCCAATAAAAACAGAAGTCATTGCATTTATATAAGTAAAAAAACACAATAGATTCTACAAGATTAAGTAAACACAAAGTAAACCGAGTACAAAAGTATGTGCTGGAAAGTGAATGAACTAGTAGACAAACCCAACTGAAAGTACAGTACAACTGAGAAAGAATGTACAAAAACTGAAAAGTAAAGCAGCAACCATCAAGTCGTCCTCTAGGAATCCCACCTGAAGGGTGGGTACATATAGTCTCATTGGTACCTCGGGTCCGTCCGTCCACTCCGTGTATGTCCCGTCAGGTGGTCCACCTCCGGATACCATCCAACTCCAGAAGCCTTGATCACGATCAGTGTTTTCCGTCGTCTGCAACCAAAACAACGTAGTGTGGGAATTTCCCATGCAGGGTTGAGTATACAATACTCAGCAGGGACCCCGAGACCCACTAAGGTCTCCTAGAATCCACAAAGGATAAAACACAAAGGAAAGATCCAAACACGAAGTATCAACTAACACTACTTAGGTATATGCCCAAACATATACCTAAGTAATCAATTACATATCGTCTCTAACTCACGAGCCCATATACAACACAGCCCACATAGGAAAGCACAACCCAGTCCACACAGGAAATCACAACCTAGTCCACACAAAAAATCAAGTCAATCAATTCGATGATAATGATTGAAAGTCAATACTTAGCTCACAAAGGTATACTACTCACGATGTGGGGTGGAGAGGATTATATGTAGCCTCTAAATCATCTCCTCTTCTGAAACCACATTGTATCCAAGTATAGAAGTCGTCGTAGTTGATCCCTCACAAGATCCATGTACAGTAACCATCACTACTAACCCCACGTAGGATCCAAGTACTGTCATCATCGCTACAAAACCCACGGAGGATCAAAGTACATTTGACCTCGCTTCCGAACCCACATAGGATCCAAGTATAGTTGTATTCGTCATCAAACCCACGAAGGATCTTGGCATGGTATTTTTCACAGTCACAGACAGCTCTAGGGTTCCCGCACACAGCGTACTTGATTTCGGGAGGTTCCGCTCATCGATTAAAGGGTTGAATACAACAACTGTCAAGAAAACCAGTGTTGATGTATCTAAAAGTTCCGTCTAGCAAATAGGAACTCAACACAATAGACGGCACATCAATCGGACGCCTGATCTGAGAGATATTGGCATTTTCGTTCCAGGGGCCTGGTTGAAAATATGCTCATTCCAAACCCGACCGATATCCAAATTCATCTGAAACTCACTTAGAGTATCACAAACAGAACGTCTCATTGAAATAGTACCAGTTCCTCAGATGGTGCGTCAATCGGTTGCATTGTCTTTATGTTATTCTTGTTTAAGTGATTAACAGGCTCGACCCGTTTAGCCCAGTGGGCCGACAGGTCGGGTTAACCCAGTTTGATGGGTCCTAAACAATTGGGGTGTCAGACTGGTCCAAAGGAAATACAGAACTCGACATGAAGTGGTGCAGCTCGGCCCCATGAAGCGCGACCCAACCTGAAGTGGTGCGGCCCAGCCCGACGCGGCCTCGCATGGCCTGTGGCCCGGCTGGCCAAGCGGGTTCCAAGCCCCCCTGTTGTCCGCACCGTCCGACCATCTAGGCACGCGGCCCGCTTGGGCGGACCACCGTTCCTCCAGAGTTGCGCCCTCCTAGCGCCACGGTCCAGCTCTGCCAGGCCGGCCGACGGGTCGACCGGTTCTTCCACTGAAGCGGCCCGTGATGTGGGCCGCGGTTCCTCCCGCATAGCTGGCGCGACGATGCCGACTTCCTTCACTATGATCCCAGCATGGAGTGTCGGCTCCATGCTTCCTCCGCCTCCGGTTTTCAATTCAAAAAAAAAAATAAGTTCTAGCGGAGGGTCATTGGGCTATGATCATTCAGCCCATGCCCTCCGCGTTAGGTGGTAACACATATCCATGAAAGTACTAGGTTCAAGAAACACAACGAAAATTTTATTTTCAATAAAATCGAATCAAAGCACCCTACTTCGAAAAGAAGCTCATGATTTTCAAGCACCTTGGATTATGGCGTCGTTTCCATCATCGTCGGTGTGCACTTGAAGAAGTGACGTCTCCTCTTTTATCATGGAGAGAAGAATAGAAGGCACCACATTGTTAGTGAGTTCTGGCGTCAGTGTCTCCTCTTTTTCCGCAGAGGAATAATATGATGAAGAACTGCAGTCGCTGAGTCGATGTTATTTTTCGGTGAGTTGGCATTCTTCAACAAGGTAGGAATCCCCTTTCTTCTTCACAATAGTTCTCCCCCCAATTCCCCACACAACAAGCCATCCCCAAAATAAAATAAAGACACCCTTTATTTTAATTAAAAATGCCATGTATTTGAAAATACAAAATTCATACAAAAAATTAATTAATAAAAGAGTTTCAATTAATTAATTAAGGTGTGTGTTTTGGAAGGATTTTAAGTGGGTAAGTGAAAAGGTTACAAAATTTAAAAGGGAGTTTCCATGTAACTAACATGGTAGTTCAAAGGGGTTAAGGAGTTATGGTATATGAAGGGTTCGGGCTTGTGTGGGCCACACCTCACAAATATCCTTATATGGGTAGTTAGAAGCTTGTGGGTCCCATCCCAACTCCCCCATGTAGGATTTAACCACATTAAATATAAAAATAAAATTGTCGCACAATTTTATTCACTTGTCATTTAATCCAAAAAAATTTAACTTCTCCTCCTGAGCAAACACATCTTCGGTAAAGGCCCTCTTTTGAAATTACTAGCGCTGCGTGTTCATTGGTGCCCTCGTATTTCAATTCCAAGAACCGGTTAAAAGATGGAAAAACTCGCTCGTTCATTCACAGAATGTACCCGATCTAAACTCCATAAATTGATTCTGGGAACACCGGTCCTAGGAATCAAGTGTCTTCAGAAGCCACAGACTCGTAAAATTCCAAAGTATTTATGAAAAAAAAATTTCCTTGAAATTTCTGGTTTTTTACAGTGTCATTGAGTTGTGGTGAGGGAGATGATAATAGGGTGTTGGGAGTGTTGGTCCACAATGTTCATAAATATATGTTTTATTAGTTTAAACTGCTAAAACATTAATTTTAATAATTTTTGTGACAATTTTAATGACAACCAGCAATAAATATTGAATCATTTAAAATTCTTCACTAAAAATAAGGGTAGTAAATATTTTTTCTATATTTCTATGGGATTATAAAACTCTACTAAAACACACCATAATTTAATACATTTCATCTTTTTAATAAACACACTTTTCCACATTATTAAAAACATCAAAATAACCCTTTTCAATACATTTTTAAAATAGTCCATTTTAAATAAATACAAATAAATTAAAATATAGTTAAAGGTAAAAATAAACAACAAATCATGTAATAAAAATAAAATTTATATAACATATTGATGGAAATGTATATGGAGAATTATATAAATGAAATACATTAAAATATCTATTTATTGAAAAATATCTGGCCTTTTCTCTCATATGGTATCCTATGTTATCCCAATAAAAATAAAAAATTTACTTTTTTATTCTAATATAACAATAACATATTTCATGATAAATATATTCTTATTCTTATTCTTATTATTTCATTTATTACAAAAGTTTATTTCTATACTAAATTGATTATGTTTCCATTGTACATTTTGGGGATGTTAATTTATAACCTCAAAAAAACCCAAGTGTATTAATCATGGTGAATGTGGTTAGTTTTACATTTACTCTACAATATTATAAGTCTTGTAATCATCATATATAAATATTTCTGAAAAATATAAAATAAATCATGTAAGGCTATCATGAAAAATCATCTACTTCGTTTCAAGGACACGGTTGTTCTTATGTATTGGTGAATTAATTTTTCATATTTCTAAAGGATGAAAAATAAAATAAAGAAGATGTTTCAATAATATTAAAAAATAAAAAATATTTTATAAATTTTGTTCTAGATCATTAATTCCAACCTTGTAACAAAAAATTTATTTTATAGAAAAAAATTAACCACATCACTTCATGTAGGGAGTACCCCACACATATAGACGAGCACACATAAAAAATTTCAATGAAAATAATTAGTTTAAAGGTTGAAAATATATATTTCTATAGAAACCTACTAATTTAATTGAAATAGTATATATTCATTAATTCCTTCTTTATAAACATCCATGGGGGATGGTGGTGTAAATCCAAAGACATCGCTTCATGGTGATGGTATTACATGGTATCAAATGAGAAATGTTTTTATTTAACATTGTTAGCATATTTAAAACGGTTTTATGTTAATAAAATTACTTTTTTAGAATATATATGATGATGATTTAATTATTTTATAATGTATATAATATATTTTAAGTTGTGATATGAATAGTTAAAATACAAATACGATATATATGAAATATACCACCTCCTAATAAATCTATTTTTGAATTACATAGAAATCACTCTAGGATTGGTCTCTTTAGAAGACCGTGGCATCTAGATCATCGGGATTGTTTGGAGTACATATTTTTTGGGGAATGGGTAAACTAAAGATCTCAAAATTTGTGAGGATGGGAGGATAAGGGGTTCAAATTTTTGAGTGAGGGAAATATCCCAAATATAATTTTTCAAAATACCTATATATTATAAATATATTACTCATGGTCAAATAAAACATGAAATAACCAATTTACAAATATAAGGTTAAACATTTCAAAATCCCTAGACCCAATAAAAATTTAGATATTATTTTCATGCCTTATCAAAAAAATTACTTTAATTAACTAGACATATCATTTACTTTGGTGACACATTTTCACCATGGTTACTATTTATAATGACCAATAATTAAATTAAACTCATTAATAAATTTAACCATCATTTTTAAAAATAATTTTTTTTTATGTTTTATGTTTTTATCATGAAGAAATAACATTTAATTTTACTGTGTAAAACACAATGATAATCATTTATTTATATACATATGTTTTAATAGTTAAAAATGACTTATAAATAAATAGAATAAGATATTGTTTTACAAATAATATGTGTATTATGTTTAACCATATTGTTCTCTTATTATTTAAATTAATATTCAAAATAAAACAATATAATAAATTTTTTAATTTCTTGAAAAGAATTGATAGTTTTACAACAATCAACGTATTCTCTATTCCCTCAAAATCACTCTTTTCAGTGAAACCCCAAAAGATTATCCCATGACTATTATGAAATTTTGATTTGAAAAATTATTTCAATTTTAAAAAATAGAATTTATTCGAGTGGTTGAAATTATTTATAATATTATCTAAAAAAATAAATAAAAACAATTTTTGAAGAAATTGAATCTTTGACTCATAATTTGACCGTATTATCATTACATGTAAAATAATTTTTTTATATAATGATATTAATTTGTATATTATATATATTATTATTATTATCATTTATCTATAGTAATAGACTAACATTATTATGGATAAAATATTATTGTACACAGAAAAACTAGGTTATAAAAAATATATTTTTTTCAATTAAAATATTTTATCTATATTTCCAACCATCTTATAGTCAATATGTGATTTAGAATTATTTTTATAAATGGAAAATATCAAATATATATATATATATAATATAATTACAGATATTTTTACCTTCAATCCCGATTGTTTACTAATAAAAACCATATTTAAATAATTGTATATCATGGTACATTTAGGAATGGCTTTGTGTATACCACATGATATATAATGTATTATTTCATGAAAAAATAACTATTTTAGTGTATCATTTTACATCGATAAATAATTTTAATATTAAATAATCTATATTTTGTTAAATAAATAGGGTAGAGTTTTTAGAAAATAATTAAATGGAGTGGAATAAAAAAGGAATCATGAAGGGAAAGCCTTTTCAATATTTAAAAAACCAATATTGAATACCCTAGTCATAAATAATGAAAAGAAGACATCATTTTTATATTATGAAATGGAAGTATGATTTTCACAAAGAATAACTTGTAAGTGAGTACCCAAATATAAGGATAATTGGCGATAAATGAAAATAAATAATTTAATTAAAGATACACTAAAGTGGTAATGGTTTAATTTTAATAAAAGGGAAAGCACCATTAATTTTTCATATATTATTATAAAATGATATCATTTTCATTATTAATATTTTATTCTAGCTTTTAGGGATTATTTTACTATCTTTACAAAGGACATATAAAATTAAACAACATTTATATCCATTTCATAATCACAATTTCATCATTTGATTCTTCATCACAAATATTTTTCAATATTATCTCATTATATACTCAAAATAATGATTATTTAAGATGAAATTTTCAGGTCTGAAAAACATACATCAACTTTTAAAGGATCACAATATGCATAAATAGGTTAAATGGTGGTTCTATTGTTTATATCAGTTAATAATAACCAAAAAGTGGATATCACACATTTACATAATATCTAATATGAATAAGATATCAGATTAAGAAACACCACATATATCTAAAAATCATAAAACATAACACCAAACGTACAACATTAATGATTACCATATTACCATAAAACTCAAAAATTTATTCCAATAAATTTATACCCCCTTAATTATAAATAAATGAACAAATATTCTACATAGGTCATTTTAACACTTATCTCCATACCGATGTAATAAATCCTAATGTCACATACTAAAAATTTATATTCGTTACTCATATAGTCATAGAAAAATGTTTATAATTTTCATAATAAAATGAGTTATCATAAAAATAATATTAATATTATATACATAAAAAAGATAACTCAACCATTATTCCTTAGAAATCCCATATTATCAAATAATAAATCAATTTACCAAAATCATATATTGTCCATGATATTGTGAAACTAATAAAAATAAAATTAATCACTTTATCACTAAATCTAATTACATCCTCGATGATATATATAAACACTATTATAAATGAATATTTATTCCATTCAACACATTGAAATATATCAATTAATATTTTTGGAGCCAATAACTAAGGTGATGTTTGATTATGAGGTATAGTGTTCCCATAAATAATTTATAAAAAATAGTAAATATATTTTATATCACGAATGCATTTTTTTCAAAATTAATTGAATATAAAACATATAGAGTCTCAAAATTGAAATATGAGAACATGGATGATTCAAGAAGATAAGGTTTAACCATGGTGTGAATGATTTTTTTGGCATAGGATGTTTGGATAAGAACATCATTGGGGGGTGCGTTCCATGAATAAATAAATAAATTAATTAATTAATTAAATCATTAATTGAATTAATTATATTTCCCTATATAAATATTTAGTTATAGTTAATCCCCTTGGTATTTTGTGTATCCCATGAACCATTGATATAAAAACTTCATAATTCTTTGTATAGTTAATATTGAGTTATCAAATCGATAACTATATTGAAGCAGATCAAGGAGAAACAAATTCACCAGCTTATATCGTTTATTGGAAGATTTTTCATCAAAAACGATTGAGTTGAATCAATATATGAATCATAATTTTTTGATTAAACCCCTTGTGACTTATTGATTTACCATGATCAATTAATTTTCATTGATATTAATTTAATATCATCCATTTCATTCAACTATGTATCATTTTTTATATTTATTAATCAACTAAGAAATGTGGTCCCATGATTCTGACCATGGTTATTCTCATTATAATTTTTTTTCAATAATTCATGTATAATTATTTTCACACATATGTTATTGTTTCCTTTATACAATATTTCATCATTTAATTTATCGTTCACCTTCGTGGAAAAATATACAACCTGGATGGGTGGGATCGATCTTGAACAAACACCCATATTTGAAAAAATAATGATATGTGATGAACATATCGGCGTTAAGTGGCTAGATTTGGATGAATTTCAATTTATAGATGATTAAACTATTAATTCTTTTATCTGATGAGGTTGATAGTGGTGTTTGGAGTGTTTGGAAGAATTAGAGAAACCAAAAAAATCATGGCCACTAAAGGGTCAGAATCGATGAAAGGAGGTGCATCCGTTAGTTTTCAGTAAGTCGCCATATAGAATTGTTAGTGTGAATGATGAATCTATGATCCATGGAAAATTTTCTCAATTTTTAGTAAACATGATTACAAAACATGTAGTATTAATGACACGCAATATATAAATACCTCACAGCAGTTCCTGGGGATTTCATTTTACTTAAATATCACACACCATGTGAGACCCCCACAAACAGTGTCACCTGCGGCTGGCGACATGGCTTGTACTCTAAGAGTACGGAAACATTTTCATGGAACATATTTAGTGTACAAAAACATGTCCCAAATGATATGTTCATCAATAGAATAATAATCCTCACCCCTGGGTAAAGTGACCCTAGCCTTTTAAACATATTAATATTTGATTTTATTCATAAATAAGAATTTTATATAATCCATGTATCGAAAAATATAGTGCCTTTGGAAGACTATGTACATAATGGGAAAATGGAAATAAAATAAATCATATATTATTAGTTTCCTTAAATAGATCAGAATTTTTATTTGAGCTCATATAAATATATAGGATAACTTGTGAAATACATATGCAGAACAGGTGAGATAAAAACCCAAGGGAATTAGCATGGTAATTAACCATAATACCTGAGTTATAACACATAACATAATTACATAAAAGAAATGTATGATGAATAAAAACATGGAATATAAATATAAATATAAATCAATAGTATGATCAAGGAAAAAAAGATTGTGGAATCAATATATAACATAACATAAGCATTAGTCAAACCTGACTTCAAAAACATGATATCATGGTGGATCGAGTCAGATAACAAATTAGGATTAATCTTTAATGACATAAATAAATTATCATGAACCTAAAAAATTAACCAATGAATTGGATCACTATATAGATGAACCCGTCAATACGTTATCATGGATATTTTATCCATATAAATAATCAAACTTGTGGAATAAAAATTAGAGTTAACCCAATGCATGAAATAGGCATTGTAATCATGCTATAAGAGACAACAAATCGAAATAAAACAACAGTATCCACAAAATAAAGGTTATATGTAATTTCATTTAATTCTTGAATTTATAATAATTTTATATCTATAATAAAATATTCAATTTGACATTAATCATGGATAAAAGTGGGTGAAAAACATTAGAAAGTTTCCACAAATGTGCAGATTTAGTGAAAACAAATGTGACATTAATGATGATGATGAAATAATTGTTATAATAAAACCATAAATTAACAAAAACTACTTTTAATTGATAATTTATTTGATATAATAAATTATTAAAATAGTTTATGTATAATACATGAAAATGATAAAGAAACAGAGAATTTACCTTTAATCTGGTTTCCTTATTGAGAGGAAATGAGAATGGGACACTTTAAAATATATAATTCCCCAGTGAAAAAATTTTAATTCTGATACATACATATGTATCATACATATACATATAATATATTTTAATTATATAAAAATAATGAAACGTTAAATTGACACAAATAACGACAACATGTAACAAAAAAGGAAATATAGAGGTTCAAAGAGATCCATTGCCGTTTGATTGCATGTGTTCGGAAGATGCACCTAATATCCTATAATGACCAAATAGATTCATTAGTTTATTAATTTATGAAAATTTATACTTGAATTTTATTTATTTTAATTTTATTATGTACATTTATGCTCATTTTTATTAGTTTTATGTTTTAATTTTATCCCTTTAGTATTGTTTGTTTCATACATTTGTGATTGGTTCACTTTTGTATAATAATGGAAATTCGTGTCAAATTAAAATACTTCTAAAAATGACATGAAATTGTACTAATAAAAATCCATATATTTAATTGGTTCTATATATTAGTTTTATTTTTATCATGTGGAAGATCCATTTGATAAAACGTTAATGATAAATGATTGGTTTATTTTGGTAGTTTTTCAAATAAACACAAGTTAAATTCACATTATAAAATATTATGTATATAAAAATATTAAAAAAACATTAATTAAGATATAAAATAATTATGAAAATATTATTTAAAAGTAATATTTTATTGGTTCCAAAAGAAAATGAAAAATCATAACACATTGAGATAGTTAATAACATTAATTTTGACAATGGTTTCATTTCTTTTAATAGGAGGAGATAAAAAAGGATGGAGAAAAAATTAAAATAAGATATATATATAATTTTATTACATACAATATAATAGAATCATAATTCTTTGATGTATGAATAAGTAAAGAATAAGATATAATAAGATAAAAATTAAGTGACGTGGTTTATAAATGTAACAACTATAATATCCTCCCATTGAAGGACAAGATAAAAAATATGTAATTTTCCATTTAGTGATACTTAATGAATTTTGATAGTTTGAGTGTGTTTTCATACTTACTTTACATTATTTAATAAGAATCATGTCTTGGTTCATTTGAGGATAAATAGTTCTAAGTGGTAGTATTTTTAAAGGGAGTAGAGGGGTGTTTTTGGAATTTCTCAAAATATTAAAATATTAAAAATAAATTCTAATCCAAATGGTAAAAAATTGATCATAAAATTATATGGTATGATCTCTTCAACTATATATTATCCTCTAATGATTATAATTTGTTTTTATTTTTAAAAAAACTAATAAAATATTATATTCACGAAATATCATTTTTGAAAAATATGATAATATTCCTCACATTGAAAATAGAAAAAGTAAAATTTAAAACAACTTTTTATTATGACCTAGACATGTTTTTATCATTGGTATAATTTTTTTATAACCTTAAATATATCATA
Organism: Viscum album; assembly: GCA_963277665.1. Lineage (NCBI taxonomy): Eukaryota > Viridiplantae > Streptophyta > Magnoliopsida > Santalales > Viscaceae > Viscum > Viscum album. The sequence goes on from OY728159.1 coordinate 1,184,723,518, forward strand.
TTAAATTTATTTAAATATTTTTAATATAATTTAATTGTTCTGCCACTAATTTAATAATTGCATTATCATTGATGTTTAAGCATTTATGGTAAAGATTTATTCCGTAAAAAATTATATTAAATTTCCAAGATAATGTTAAATCATGTATCATTAATAGTACTATTTATAGTTAAACATATCATTTTGATAACCATATATTCAAAAATTTATACTTATTGAAATCTATAAGGTGACAAGTTTGAGTTCCCATTAAATAAAATACCATAATTGAATTAATGTCAGTGAAGTGTTCCAAAATGACCTAGATTCAACCAATGGTTGACTATGGTCGATACTTAATCATAAAATATAATTAGTTAAAGTGTATGAGTCATATTTTGACACATATTATATTATTTTTAAAAATAATTTCTTGATTTAAAGAAAATCATGTTAACATAAATTAATAACATTAAAATTCATATTTATCAAAAATAAAAGATATATATTCAGATGATTTTTAGCATATTATTTAAAATATTGAATTCATTTTTATAAATTTAAATTGTTTAGGTGGTAGAAAATATTTTTACACTATAAAAATATGAAGGGAAACTATTTTTCCAACAAATTCCGAATATAATTTATAAATGATTTAGTCAAAATACATTTAAAAAAAACTTTAGAGAAATATGAGTATTTATAAAAAAAAGTACTAATTAATATCACAAAATTATAATTTTACTTTTAAAATTATTTAAATAATAATATTGTTTTCAATGTAAATCAGTAATATCACTTTTTATTAAAATTTCTTTTTTATTAGGAAATCCTCAAAAAATAATCCTAAGAAAATTTTGACAAGATGAATTCAAAAATAATGTTTATTTTTTCAAAAAAAAATCTATAAATTTAATAATTCAATATATCTATTTCAAATATTAAATAATAAAATAATTTTTGGTGAGAAAATATTTTTGATGAATAAATTCACATTACAAATAATTATGCTTTTATATACCATGAATTAATTAATAAATAATCTCTCTAATATAGTTATTTTTATTCTTAACTAACAATTTAGTTCCCAAGATATAAAGGCCATGTTAAAAAAATAATATGTTAATGTTATATCATTGTTAATTTAATCTTGGTGTTGCATGCATCACATGCTATAGAATAAATAAAATTATTTAAAAAGTAATTAATAATATATTGTGGTGTCACATTAATTTCTCTTATTAAATTTCTCCATTGAAATTTCATTTGATATCCTATGTTGAAAACATGTGAGGGTATATAGAAAGAAACTATTAACATTGATGGATAATCATATAAGTGACAATTGTATCCCATGTTATGAATATCAATGTTTCAATATAGGATTTCCATGTTAATACTATTATCCATAGGGTTATTACTAAGGTTTTAGAGTAATAATACCAATAAAACTAGACTATACTCAAATACATATTGTCGATACTCAATTCAATTACATATATTATTATATTTAATAAAAATAATGGATGGAAAATACTAGTGTCTTTTGAAGACTAGTTTTATAAAAATAATATAATAAAAAATAATAAAAGATTCAATACTAATCACCATAATGAGATCCATAAACACTACTACCTCCTATAACCTCATTGGATATATTGGTGAATACAATGAAAATATGGGTGAGCTAAAAACCCCAGTATAGAAATAAACACGGGAATAAGGCATAACACATGAGATTCAAGGAATAACAAGAAAATGAAAATGTAATGTTTTATGAATGTAAACATGGAAGAATATGATATATAACATGGAATCATATTATCATCACAACAAAATAATGTTTAAGTAGCATATAACTTGACAAAAACAATTTTCCTTGGTAACTACCAAGACTCTATCACAAGGAAGATGAAGTACCATAATATATTGTGTTTATTCATAATTCCAATACATAAATTCTATTGAGAATAAAATAATACCCAATGCATTAGTGAACTGTATATATTCACCCATCATACAATGATTATGAATATGTGATCCACATAGAGAATAAAACATAAGGGACATAATATAAATAACAGTGTGACACGTTGGACTTCTCTTAATATAATAGACTATATATTACATAATAAAAATCAAGTCTATCAATATGGTTTGAAATTCAACCCATAGCTGATTGTGGTCAATTATTACCCATCTAGTAAAATTCAAAGAAGTATTAGTGTATGTTTATAACTGTCATAATATTATTTCAAAACATAATTATCTTACAAAAAACTAAATGTGGTAACAAATATCACTTTGGTTACTGTTCATATTCCCAAAAAATAATAGGTTGAAATTTGAAACTTTTTTAAATTAAAATTTCAAATATGGAATCCATTTTTCAAAATTTAAATCATATAAGTGGTATAATTTTAATTAATATTATTTTGGGAAAAAACCACAGAAAACATTCCAAAATAATCCATTTTTAAAATATAATGTCTTTATACTAAATTCATCTATAATATCCATTTTAATGATAAATATTTTTTTTTAAATCAAAAGTAATTAATGATAATTTAAAGATAATAATATATAAATCTTTATGTGATTTAAAACAATATACAAATTTCAATGGAAATATGTATTTTTAACTGTTCATTAAAATTTCACAAATTATTGAAAATTCAAAAAAATAATCTTAGGATAACATGGAAATGATAAATCCAAAAATGAAATATATTTATTCAAATAAATTATATTATTTTTTGAATATTAATTTTTTTATTTTCTCTTACAAATAAATAAAACCATTAAAAAATATTTTTGATGAATAATGTGACTTTACTAAAAATTTAATTGTTCTTTGGAGAACATTAATAAATAAAAATACTTAATTATATGGTTATTAATATTCGTACTGCCCAATTCAATGTCTATGTTATAATTTTCATGTTAATGAATAATATTTTAATTGTATATCACAATTCAATTAAGCTAGTAGATCCATGAAAAATTAAAAAAATGAGGAATATAGTTGACATAATGAAAAATTTATAAGATACTTTTTATCACACCATGTGGATGAGACACAAAATTTTTTACCCTTAAAAACAGTGTGGGAATACATGGACATAGAGTTGAGTTCTTAGAAGGGCCCAGATGGACAAATTAGTGGGACCACATTCCATGTGCACACTCTAAATATCATGTACCGCATTTGGAAGAAACAACTACATCTCATATATATCTGTTTTAGACACAATTTTTTCCATGTGTTGCCTATATATAGTTTTCTTCATTGTAAAACATGATGGTGGAATGTTTAGTCGATTTTTATTTATGATACATGATTATACAGGCATTGATTTTCTTTATAGATACTTGATGATGACAGTGACATGGAAGGATCATCAAAGAGATTAGAGTGTAACCCTTATACTATGAAATTTCATGGGTCCAATATTTTTTGAAAATGTTATTCCCTCATTCGGGGATACTGCATGGGTCCTCTATCTACCATTAGATTGAATTCCTATTGTTGAGTCAATGCATGCGTCCTCTACCATCATAGTTTCACCCTCATATCGTGACAAGGCTTGGGTCCTCTACCACTATTTTTATATCCTCCTATAGAGCCAGATCATGGTCCCCTACTATCGGAGTGGAACACTGCTATTGAATTATGGCATGGTTCCAATATATATTTACTGGATCCCTCTAGTTGTATCAAATAATGGGTCCTCTATCTGTTCAGTGGAACCCTCCTATTGGATCAGGTAATTCATCATATGTCTATTTAGTGCACACCTATATTGGATAAGGGAATGGGTCCACTATTCATTGAATATAACCATCCTATTCTTTCATGTCTTTGACCCTATACAGAGATATATTTTCCCCACAAAATTTAGATTTAGTGGTGAGGTGTGGTTTGGCACTGATTATTTTTTGAAAATATATGTGAAATTGTGGTCATCATTGATGGACCTCATAGAATAGATTATAGAAAATTTTCATGGGAAGGAATGTGGTATGGATATATGTTTTTATATAATATAGGTTTATTATTATAGAATTTATCCCAATTTATTGTTTTTAATTCTCTCTTTCAATGTGTAGGTTTCTCTGACTCTATTATGTCCCATATAATTTACCCTTTAGCATTTCGAGATACCTAAAAGGATGATATATATAATCACCACTGAATATTATTCTCCCACACATGTTGAATCTTAGGAGGATGAGAGGTAGGTCGAGGAAGATTATAGAGGAGTATATTGATAACTTAGACCATTTTTATATGTTTGGTGGCCAGGGAATGGGAATCTATATTCAGGATCTATTTACATTTTCATTCCCATTTTTTCAGGTAGGTTGATTATTTTTTGTAATGTTTTTATTCCATTTTTCTCTTCATATTGAAATATCATCCTCTTTATTTTCCTAGATATTTTTATATGCATGATTTTTTCTCTAGAAGTTACTTCATTTTATCTTCTTCCAATGTGAATATACATTTATATGTTTCTGTGTGAGTTTAAAAATACATCGAGAAAGGACTCCATTATTAGTTATTTCTTTTATAACATGTAACTATCCCTTATATTATAGTTGTAGTTGTGGTGCAATAGCGGCTCGAGAAATGTTATTTCATTTCATGACATATTGGAATCAAAATTAGTCAATTTTTTGTGATTGTTTTTGGTGTTTTCCACAAAAGCGTATTTTTTGGGACATGGGGAAAATTTCAAAGAGACACAAATATGGATTTCATTCCAAGGAACATAGTTTTTTAGTGGTGAATGAGATATCATTAAAATAGGTCTCTGACCACCAGCTTATCAAATCAGTATACCAAATCATTGGATTCAAGGATCACTGTAACATTCATTATATTGGATTGAATCGTTTATTGGAATTAGTTATTCAATTACCTATATATATGTATGCACATTTGACCATGGTACATATTGGATATTTTTTGGAAATATTCTATGAATAAAACCATCCATGTTACTTATTCAGGCTCATGATGACAATCTGATGAGTGTTGAGGCATTAGTACTGGTGAAATCATTTTAGATCTTTCCTCTATGATGATAGGGAGAGAAAACCCCACAAATCAAGTAGCACATAGTACCAGTTGACATGTATAAGAATGATCACATTATTTTAACAGTCCATGAGTTCCAACTCTATAGACCATGAGGTTCTCCATACTGATCCTCATGTGGTGGAGTATTGTATCAAGTTAGTGAATTGTGTTTTCAAACATATCTAAACATCGGCTGATCAGGTGGTTTAATTGGTCTCAATTCTTCGCCACCAGGTTAGACAAGAATTTGTAGAACCTTATCACATATATTCACGTGGAGACAAAATATTCATAGTTTTCCTTCCAATATCTATTTAGTTATGAGTACTACCCCGAATGCTAGAACCTATTTTGGATTTAGTACCTTCTATAGTTGAATCAGGGAGGTCAGAAGGTTTCTATGTATTATTTGAGGTTTATGGACCTTTGTTTTACACCATATACATAATTAAGGACATATTGTTATGAGAGCATGAGTATATTTTTTTTCTCCATTGGAACATCAATGATAGTGTAATGTCAATTTGGTATGACAATGTATTCCAAATTATTTTGGAGTTTTAATGAGTCATCTTATTAAATATATATTCCGATCAAAGGGATACCATGTAGTTTGATATGGAAGTGGATGCTATAGTGATGAGTTATCTATATTAACATCTGAGATTTAGATGGTAGGATCTTAACACGTAAGATATTCTCATTATCAGACATAAAAACCTGGTCATGTGGAACCAGAACCATGAAGGGGATACGGGTATCCCATTGAGGTAATCTTCTATGTTTATGGTGGATGAACTTATATGGAATTTGACCTACTAACCTAACATGATGTGAAAGGAAGATAGACATGATATGGTCCACCATGTTAGTGGAATTGTTTTAAACATGGATCTCCTAGGAAAGGGTTGTCTGGCCCCCATGAGGTTGGGTTAGAAGAAGACAGGGTGGGACTCATATAGTATGAGATGTGGTTAGTGGGTGTTTTTTTTATCTGATCCCACCCCCACCACCATGAGAACAATTCTAGGATCAAGGATCTAGAAGTCAAGGATATTGGAAACTATAGGTTATTCTATAATATGAACTGATAGATCATGATATATTTGGAGTTCTGATATTTATTTTTTATACCCATATTTAAATACTAGTATACAAAGGTCTAAGTCATTAAATCATCACATTACATCTGATAGAATAGATGAAGCTCCTAGTTGAGACTGTAGCCTAACTTCTTTGAATTGAGGTTCCAATGAGAAATTATTTTTTTATATCCTTTATCTAAACGATATTTGATATTTTCATTGGTTAATGGAGTTTCTCATGGGACCTATTATACATAATGATTAAACATGATCAAATTATCTTTTATATAGAGTTCTTATCCATGGTATCATCCTTGACTGGATATCACTATAGAAGAGTCATATGCATTCGCATTGATGGGATGATATTATTTTTAGTGGTTGAGTTAGATATCATGGAAGGGCTAGTGGGTTTTGTGAGAAGGATGTTGTAACCCAACAGTAACGAATTGGTGAGTGTATCCCTTAGCATAGAGGTCTCTTTAGAAATATGCATGTCCTTAGTCATAAAGTATTTTGTATATGAAATTCCTGAGGACATTCCTCCACTACCTATATTATAGGTGATAATTATTTTCATCATTGTGTTCCCTATATTAGCTCTGACATGTTTGGTGGTGTATTGGATTGACCCTATTGAGACCTCAGAGTTGTGGTTTTGGTTGAATGACCTTCTTGAAAAGGGATTTATCAGACCCATTTTTCACCTAGGTAAACAAAGTGCTTTTTATGAATAATGTACATGGAATCTTGATGAATTGGGTATATTATCATCACTTTAACCATGAAACAAAAATTAACAAATAACCCTTGGACTGAAATGAATAACTCTATGATCTAGGGGACGTTCATGATATGGTTCTCGAATATCGACATCATGACCTATTACAACCATTTGAGTGTTAAAGATTCTAACTTTTAGATGTCAAAAATAACATGTCACTATGAACACTATGAGTTCCTGATGATTCTTTCAAGTGTGATGAATCCCCCATTGTGTTTATCATATTCATGATGCATGTCCTCATTTCTTAAATGAAATGTTTTTTTTCATTATTGATGCCATATTTATGTACTGTACATTATTGGAGGATCATGCCGAGAACCTGAAGATGGTCCTACACATTATTAATGAGAAACATCATTATGTAATTCTCTTGAATATAAATATATAGATCCATGAGGTAAACCTCCATGGAAATTTCATTACTGAGAGTGGATTAGCTTTAGACCCAATGATGGTCGATGCAATGATTTCATGGGAGCCACCCAAGAGGTAATTAGATTTGGCGAGTGTTTGTAGATTTATGTAGTACTAAAATATGTTATTTGAAGAATTCAATTATATTTCAGCTTCGTTTATATCTCTAATATAGAAAGAGAAGATAATTACTTAGATTTAGTAGTGTCAGAGACCATTTGAGGATTTGTGGATGAAGCTGGAGAGTAATTCTATTTTAAGACTAATAGAGGAGGGTGAGATATATATAGTATATTTTTATGCTTATAGACCTATGCTTAGAAATTTATATATGGTAATGAAGTGTGTGATAGAATATGTGTTGAGGAAATTGATAAACATAGGAAGAAAAATGAAACTCCTGACATGGTGTAGAACACGCAGACTTTACTCTAAGGATATAAATACACTATCCAATGTGAGAGAACATTGTTTTTTACTCATAAAATCAGTGTCTCATGTTTGTCTTCACAAAGAGATTCAAGGATCTATGACATAGATAATAGGTGGATATCATACATGGATATAGCATATATATATTCTATACTCTGGTGATGGTCAACATGGTGGTAGATTCACTAAGATGGATGTTCAAGGATCATTTGGGGCAGGAGGTATTAGAAAATATTTATTATATGCAGATGACCCTAGTATAGGACAAGGGTGATTCATTTCATTAGTTTATGGTCTTTCATCTTCTGTTATTATAGTGCTCGTGAGGGTACCAATTGGGATATATCAACTTTGAGGTGTTACATGACCATATATCCAATTGTGATTCATCAGATGTATTTTCTGATGGAGTGAATCATGTAATATTTTACCATGGATAGATAATGGACCAAGTCATGTTATAGGTGGAGTTGATGAGTGAGTTTTACACATCTCCATTGGTTGTACATCATCGTATAATGAATATTAATAGAAACAACCATCAACATTTTTGGTGATCCTAAATATGGTGAACATGGTCGAGTTCATATACTGGTGCCTCACTTTTCTTTAGGTGAAGGATATGAAAAAGAATCTGATAGGATTGTTACAGCCTCTTGAGATACCTATTGGGAAATGAGACAACATATACCTGTAACTTCTATAGGTCTTATATGGTCAAAAGAAGCCAATACCACCAACTCAGTGATATTGGAATAATTTATATTGTTTGAAAACATCATTTTCAACTAGGATAACAGTTAGGTTGAGACCTTTTATATGTTTTTCATATGTGATATCATAAACCATCATGTGATGCTATTAATGATAGGCTTCAGATGTGATTCATAGTGCACATCACAGTTGTGAAGAGGTATGTATCAATAATTTGTGACCTAGATGGGGATGATTTCACCTTTTATCCCAAAATATTTCATCAAATTGAGTAAACTCTCTAGGTACTAGAGGATAAGCCATTGGTTTTCCTGTTACACTTTGGAAAAATCTGAGAGGATCACTTGACATTTAAAGAGTGTTCATATAAAAAATTCAATAACTGTACTATCAGAAATAAACCGTTACGTTCCATACATAAAAGGCCCTATTGGTAACCCATATGATGTAATGTGATTAGTGGGGTGTCTCTTTTTAGGCGAGAGTGAAATAAGAGATGAAAGAGAAAGTCAATGTGATCTGTAAGCTGAATATGATAAAATTGAGTAGTAAAATATATTGTGAAGATATATCTTGTTAGACCATTGAATTTGATCTGGGAGACCATGTTTTCTTGAGACTCTCCCCATGATGTGAAATATAGGTATTTGTCTGAGGAGTAAAGCCATCCCTATGGTTCATCAAATCAATCATGATCATACAATGGTTTGGTGAGTTTTCCTAATACCTCTATGTACCTCAACACAAGTAGTGGGTGTAGGACGTCTCCCGTGTGATTAATTTGAAGAGATACATATATGATCCTACATATGTTATCGAATGGGAAAAAATAGGAATTGAGGATAGAACCACCATCATAGATAACCCAGTGGATTTTAGCAATTTATAATAGATGATCCTAACTGTACTTTTAGCCCATGTCATGTGGAAGCATGGGAGCATACAAGAGATCTCTTAAGAGAGTGTAATAAATATGTGGGATCAATCTATTGTAATTTTTGATTATTTTTTTCTTTTCATGAATGTAAATCATGAAGGAGTAATTAATTTATATACCTTTTTCCCCTTTTATGACATTGAAAAATATCAATGATTATTTTTTGGGTTATGCACTGATATGGTGCATGATTCTGTTGTCTTGTGTCCCTGAAAATGATTTCATAAAAATATTAAATATATTGATATCATAAATTCACTGTAGTTCAGAATTAGTTGAATCACTTTTAAAATGTGTCAGGGAATTGAATTCTTATACAAATATTGATTCTCAAACATAATTTTTACCCATTTATATTCCTAAAATTAGTTGGAAGAGGATATTTAATGAAATTAAGTGTTGGATGGTGCATTCTTTTGGATAATTAAATAATTCTTTTATAAATATTTTCAATGAAATAAATCTATTTCTGTTTATAAATATTTCATTATTAAAATATCTATGGTTATCCACATACACTTGGGACCATTTAGAAGATAATTACACCAATAAATATAAATTAAATATTGGTATATTGAATCGAAAATTGGATTGAGGTTGATCCACGAACAATGAATGAAACATGTAATCTACATTATTTGGAATAGAATTCTTGTATAATGATTGAAATAAATTTAGATAGGACACATTATTTAATTATTTATCACTTTTTGAATACAATATTGAGATTGATTAATTCCTTTTATTTGATATATGTTTAATATGATCCTTTTTATTCTCACATGTATGATTTTTTCAATTAATTATTAAATTAATCAATATAATGAAAATTTTCTCACTCGTATTTTTTCTACTCTATATTAGATAGACAAGAAATCTTGGCCAATGATTGTATTACATTGGTTTGTTATCTTTTCCCCCACTCATTCATTGATTTCTTCTATGTTGAAAATTCGTTCAAAAGTTCCTCATTGATGGGTGGGATCGAGCACAATGAAAACCAATATTTTTGGATGATTCATGTGTAATCAATGGCTCAATGTTTATAGGATGGATCAAGATTATTTTTTATTTCAGATAAATCTATTGTGGATTTGTAGATCTTGTGAAGTAGTGGGAGGTGTGTATGGGGCATGAGAGATTAAAAAAAATAACTTAATTTGTTTATGCATGTAGAGTCAAGGAATTGATGGATGTAAGATGTTCAGATCATTTTATAGTGAACATCAAGAGAAATAAGTGTTAGGAATGGTGGATCTGGGATCTATTGAGTAGATTATGAATTATATGGATAACCTAACTACACATAGTATAGTCATAAGAACACAAAATGTGTAAAGATATGGAAATAATGGATATGTTTTCCATGTTATTAAAATATCACATTTCATGTGGGACCCCTACACATAATGTAACCCACTACTAGATATGCTTTATTTACATTGGGAGTGAACAATCATGTGAATGAATAAACACATGGCCATTCTTCATGGACTTGTCCAAAAGGGCACAGTCATGACCGAGAGAACATGACTAGAACCATGGTGGTTGAGAAACACCATATAGTATCCTTAAACCATGTATGGAAATAACTTTATAGTGATTCATGTTATAGAGAGGACACAACTATAAAAAAATCATTACTACCCTCAATGTCGGCCCCCTACCTGTAGTGTACCTCATTTTGAGGAAACATCTTCATATAGTATATCAATAATTTGGATTATATTTTTACTAGTATTATTTTATTCAAATTTATTTGACATTTACAATTTTATATAGGAATTAAAATTGGATTTTGAGATATGATTTTTAATGTTTTAGGTATGAGTCTTCTCTATGAGATTCTCAATGACGGTAGTGACCATACATGATCACCAGAGTACATAGAGTGGAACCCCTCTTATGGGATAGGGGATAGTTTCCTTATCTATTCAAGGATTGGAACCCTCCTTCTGGAATAGGGCGTGGTCACTCCATCTACCTTCATAGTGAAATCCTCCTTTAGAGTTAATTCATGTTTCCTCTACCATTATAATGGAACATTCCTTCTATGTTATGTATTGGTTACTCTACCATATGAGGGCTACACTCATAATGAATCTATGAATGGGTCTTCAACAATTATAGTGTAATATTCATATTAGATCTGGGAATGGGACCTATATCAATTAAGTGGCACCCTCCTGTAGGATCAGGGCATGGTTCCTTTATCAATTGATTGGTACATTTTTGTTGGATCGGGGTATTAATCCTCGATCTATTTAGTGGAACCCTCATATTTGATTGGTGTGTGGTTTCTCAATAGATTGTGTTAAAAATCCTATTATACCAAATAACGGGTCCTCTACCATGATATAATATCTCCTCACCTATGCAGTATAATAGAAAAAGGTTTCTCATCAAGGATTTTTATTTGGCCTTACACAATAGATGTTGGGAATCATTGATGGAACTCTTGAAACTATTGGAAAATTATCTACATAGGATGGTCTTTGAGAAGTAGATCTCATTTCTCTCTTGTATGTGTTTTATTTAAGGTTAATTTTCCATGTTGTTTTCTTTTTATTTATCTGTTTCAATGGGTTAAACTGTTTAATTATATCACATTTATTTTTTTCATCACATTAATATTCCAAGAATCCTACTATGTATGAATATACATAAACATTCATCTACTATTACCAAATGTGTCATTTCTTATGAAGATTAATGAAATTTGATAGCCAATTAGGGGGGATAATAGACATAACTTAGTGAATTTTTCTATGTATGGTGGTCTTGGTTTGGAGATATGGATCCAGGCTCTCACATTATTTACCTTCCTTGTGTTTGTCATGTGGGATTACATTCTTAGTTGGGCATGTTTTTTTCCCTTTTTCTATTTATATTACTTTTTCTTACTCTTGTATTCTATATAGGTTGTTAAATTCATGATTTTAACTCTATATGTTAATATATGTTCATTTATTAAACTATAATTCATCATGGATATATTTTTGTGTGAGTATAAATGTACATAGGTAAATTCCTACTATATTATTTATTCCTTTCATCTCTTGTATCAATCCAATATCCTATGTATGTGGTATTTTTGTTGTTGATTATCTAGAACTATTGGGACTGGTGGTGATAACTATTATATCCCTAACCATATCATCATCTATTAAATAGTTTTGATGATAATAACAATTACCATAACTATAAAAAACATTCCATACTTAAATGTTTGTTAATACCTAAAACTCAAAATCCACGAACAATATTTCTTCCCCTTAATACTTTTTATTATATTATAAAATACTCATCTATTTACATAATAACATGTAATTTTCTCTAAAACATTTCTGAAATATTCACTATAATGACATATACCTTTCTAAAAAACATGGTTTCTAACAAGGATTTATCATTATAACATGTATATAATATTTTCTGGATTATATTTTTATATAAATTGTGATTACATCAGATAGAGAATTTCAGCTTTATACTCAGTGTATTTTTTTAAAACATATATGTTTATAAAGGTACTGTTTCTTTGTTCTAGAGTTACTCCAAAACCATCAATGTTAACATTTGTAATATATTTACTCATCCTTAAGGCATGTAAAAAATATTTGTTAAAATATTATTGAAACAAATGTATAATATTTCATATAAATGAAACATAAAATGTTTTTCAAATTTTAAAATGGAAAACTCCACAATAAAATTTTCCATTTTCAAAATAACATTTAACCTCAAATATATATTATCATTTTAATGAAAAAACATATTTTCATAAAATATTTCACGATGAAATTTAAAAAAAAAATATTCAACGAAAATTCATAATAATAAAATTTTCCTACATACACCAAAAACTCAGGAAAATATTTACGTGAAAAAATTTTATGTAATGCCTCAACCCCATGCGTCCAAAGTTGATGCATTATTCTAATAAATTGGAATGATTACATGGAATCAAGTCCAAAAAGACAGATCAATTTAGCAGTCTTGGAAAATAGATTACATACATGAACATTACATTACACTTTCTAACATACAACTCAAAAAATCCATTCAGAATTCCATTGTTCCATTTGCTTAACCCTGTATCTCAAACATAAAACACTTCTTGGGATCCTGGGAAAATAAAAATAAGAAAGGGGTGATCTCAGATGCGAATTAAGGGTAAATAATTTAGCAAAACTTTTGATAAATAAGCATAAAAATTGAAGGAAATGTATAAGCCTAAAAAAATACTTTTAAACTAGAACTTTGGCATAATATGGAAAAGATAAATTCAAAGAATTCTATTTACTTATTCACATGGATATTCAACTAGTTTAATAATCACATCCAATATCTATAGCCACTTTCATAATGATGGAAAGCATATTTCCAGACTTTCATAACCACATAGTCAAGGCCTTGTGCCAAAACTACAAATATGATTTTGTCAAGGAGTTGTTCCAAAACACTATTTTGTCTCATGAGTTCTACTGATTCATTGAGGAGCTATAGCAGGCTCCAACCATCACTTACTATGTCCAATGAATTCCTCATATGAAAAGGTATAAACATAACATAAACATTCATATTATAACTAGCATCAAAAATGTCAAAACAATATCTATAATCCATGAATGGTATAAAAATAACACATATAAATTCAATCATATCACAAAACCTTTAATACAATATGGATGTTTTTTATCATATTAAATCAACTTTAAATAAGTTTCAAATCTATCAATGGATGTTATTATAGATGAAAATAATTTGTAAAAAGCTTTGATATACATATCCTTTTTTCATAAAAACATTTAAAATTAATAAAATTAATAAAGGAAGACATTTAAAGAAATTTTTCAATCAATGTGTCCCATACCACATTGAATCTTTGGAAAGGAATTAACATTTTAACAAACATTCTTTTCAATATAAATAAACCTAAAAACCCATTTTGAAAACATGGACATTAATGAGAACGATTGAAAAGAATAAATATTTAATCCATTTAAAATTATGATCCAGTTATAGTTTCCCATAAAAATTCCTTTTGAAAATATTTTTATGAAGCATGGATGTGGATGATAAAGAGGGCCCAGTAGATACTCATTGAAAAACAACCTCCAACAATGAAGAGATTGTATAATTAACCCTTACCTTGTTGTAATCAATCAAGTCATATAAAAAATAGTCAATAACAACCAAATGAATCACAAAATCTCATTATTTTAAATAGAATCGTGATTATATATATCAAATGGTAGTACACAATATACCACATGCAATAAATAATTGTTGAACAATGGAAATCTCACTGAATTAAAAGTGAGATAAGAAACCCCTTACCTTGTACTTTCCATTGGTCGATGTTACGTTTAACCTCATGTATAATGACCATTATATGTTATTAGAGTATACCATGGACATATTCATATTCATTATATCATACATGATTCATTTATGTCTTTATACTTCAAATTTAATTATTATTTTTATGTTAAATTAATATTTTGGGTAATAATCACTTTCATTATCGTACGTATTTTTACTTGTTATTCTTGACCGTATCATTTAGGCGATGATTTAAATAATTCAATAATATAATTATTTATTAATATATTATATATATTTATAATATAAATATTTATAATAGAAAGATATATGAAATGGAATACACCGCTTATGGAGACGGTAGGTCGTATGTACCCATAAACACAGGTTCTGTTTTCATATCGTATTGAACGAAAGTAAGTGAATAAGTTATATTTAAGTACATAAATACATATACATATAAATATATATATCTCCTGTTGCATTATTATGTCATATATTACATACTTATTAGTAATATAAATTTTTATAATCATCAATGAATGTTGGACATAGAAATGAATCTAATCCCGTCGTGGAGATGGTAATCTCTACGTACGCACGAGCGAAAATATCATTTCATTAATGTCGTAGAATTGGATGGTATATTAATTTTAACAAGTAATTAGAAGGTTATTTTCATTATTTATTTACCTATTACACATCATTATATCAATCCAAATAATGTAGTGTTGAATAATAAATTACACCACGACGTGGAGACGGTAAGCTGTATGTATGCATGCACGGTGACATTATCATTCATAAAATGGAATGAATAATGAATATAGTTGTGAAATATTTATAAAAAAATTATAGTATATATAAGGTACTGTAGTTATTATTTTGGTATGGTAATTATAAATAAATAATAAGTGGAAGAAGAAAAGATCTTGAAAGAGGGTGGTGAAATCATTACCTCTTCTTCGTGTTCTTCCATTTGATTTGATCAAAAGGGCTCCATAGGATGACTTTATGAACAAAGGAATTCCTCTAGGTTGAATTTAGGATAGTTTTTAGGATATTTGGGTAGGTTTTGGGAGAGCCAAAAGGCACTGGGGGTGTGAATTTGATAGATGGGAAGTGCCCTTTTATAAGAGAGGTGATGGGAACCTTAGTAAAAAATTTAAAATATTATTTTATAATAAATTAATTTTCTATTTCTAATGGATAAAAAATGAATATTTTAAGTTCTATGGTGGGGATGGGTCAAAAAACACCCATCTAATAGGTTTTAGGCTGGTTTGGGTCAGTATATTGACCTTATCGTTTAGATTTAACTCTTAGTTAAATAGTTTGAAATTTACCATGTCTCTTTGTGTTTTTAAATTATATGATTAATAATTATACTATAAACATAAAATATATACCCTAGTGGTTAATTAATGACATATATAATATTCTATAAACCTTTGGCTAAACATTTTATTTTTATCAATAGAATATCAATTAATAATATAATTTTTAAAAAAAAACTCTTTTATGTCAACTCTGACAATATTTGGTATTTTCTTTTTTCAAAATTCATAACTGTATTATTAATTCAAAAAAATAATCTAACAAACCATAAAATGACATATTAACCTAGAAAACAATTGGAATTTATAAAAAGTTCTAAATTAAATTTGTTTGGTATTTATAATATCAATTATAATAATATTTCATTAAAAAGGGAATTATTGGATCATCATTGTCTCATAAATAAATTATTTTATTTAATGTCTAATTTTTTTAAATAAAATTACATTATTGATGAAATATTTTTATCTTTATAATTAGTTTTTATAGTAGAATTAATCCTATGTGTAACCCTATATTAAAAATGGATTAGTTAATATGCATTGAATTTAACACTTTAAACTATTCTTTGTATTAAATAATAATAAATGTCCTAATCTTATCCATGTGGACCTAAAGGATCATATCTTATTCGTAAGGTTGTTTTTGGTTGAATTAAATTTATCCATTATAATTAACACATGTGTTAGGGTAATAATAATATCATTTTTACCCTTAATTACCTTATATACTTTTAGCTGTGGTAAATAAAATTAAAAAGTTACTATTCCCCAACAATTATTTTCAACATATTGAACCAGATTTTACATACTAATAAAAAACGTGTCTCTCAGATTTTTGAAATTTAATTCACATAAGCAATAAAATTATGTTTTATGTAAATTTGCTGATGCTCACAGGAGGAGGGTAAAAGATGGTAAAAATATCAATAAAATTTTTATATATCTAAAATTATTATAAAATGACATCAATGAATTCCAATTAACTAATATAAGTATTATTTATCTATTTTAACATAAAAAAATATAACCAATAAATATTTTTAAAAAAATTGGTTTTAATCTATAACTCAGTGGTTTTCACTATTCATCCAAAATTAAAAGATTTCACAAAAATACCAAAAAGTTCACCCTATAATAATTTTGATATTATAAATTCAAAAATTAAGTCTATTTTATAAAACTAAAATCATATAAGTTGAATTTATAAAATTAAAATTAATTCCCGTTGTCAAAACCTAAAAGATTGTTTTTATGAAATAATAACTAAAAAAGATTGATACTTGTTTATGATCAATATCAATGTGAAATTATTTCCATTGAATAACATTGGATTTAATGGTAAAAATATACTATATTTATATTTCCAAACCATTTAAATGTATAATTTAACAATACATATTATTTTGATTAAAAAATTTGTTTTTAGATAAAATATAGTATTTTTACTATTCACCCAAATATGAATGTTATAGGAAAAACACCAAAAAATTAGTGAAAATTAATTCTTATGTCACAATTATGAAGAAGTATTTTAATTTGAAAAATTAAATGTATAAAAATTTCAAATATTGGATTTAATAATGGTTCGCCATTAAAAGACGATAAAATTGTATTTTTTTTAAATTACTTCTTTTATATGAAAAAAATGATTTTGTTTTTTTATGTATATGAAACATATAATATGTATTCTAAAATTATTAGGATTATATAATGTTCAAAATTTAGTAAATTCTATTCATAACCACTTTTGAATGGCTAGTTTGGTAAGTTGTGGTGCGCATGAACTCAATGTTGCATGTAGTGCATGTTATTGAATTTCTTTGAAATACAACGTACTATGAAATCTTGGGATGTTACATTCGTCCTGTGATCATTAAATTGTGTCCTCGCAATTTGAAATTTTTCTTCTAAAATAAAATGTTGAAAATAGAAAATACCTTTGTGGGAAAACACCCATTAGAAATTGGGTTAATAAAATATAGTCTTAATAAGAGGAAAAGGGGGATGAAAAAGTCAACACCAAATTATGATCTCTATTAAGAGAAAATTGGTGGGAATTAAAGACACATAGTTGGTGGAAAACATAAATATTTATGGGGAGTGATTGAGGTCATCAGTCACAAACAATTGTAGAATAGAGGGCCTCAAAGCCATCAATCTATGAAGATTTAAAATATCTTCTATTCAACCAAAAATAAGATATTAAGATAACACATTGTTTGTTTTAAGATCCCTTATCGAATGTTAAAGAATTAATTTATTCATATAATATGAGAAGAAAAAAATGTATACTTGATAGGTAGAGATCCATCCTTTAACTTATTTCTATCACAAACTCATGTTTCAGCCTAAAAGATATTAGAACTAAAACAAATATTCTATTTATCCTATTTGTATAGGGTTCCAAAGAAATGAATTTATAATTCACCTATAAAAGCCTTCGTAAAAAGAAACAACATTATACAATCCAGGGAATTCATGTAGTCCAGTGGTATGCGATAAATCTCAACCGAACTATGGTTGTGGGTTTGATTCCTGCATCTTTGTTCGATGCGACGGGTTGTCACACGGTCTGTGTGTTGTCATTTTTATAAAAATAAAAAATAACCTTAACAATAGTATCCAATTTATAACATAATCCATTCCATCTTTTAGATTTATCCCGTATACTTCTATCCAAAGTCACATTCCAAAATTTATAATGATGTTAAACACAACGAAGATCCTTTTTTCCACATAATAATATGTGAAAACATTCATCCTTAATTATTTTAAAACATGGTAACATCCTGAATTAAAATAAAACCATATTGATTATATTCAAGCACCCTTATACTTTATATAATTATGAATATATTTCTTATATCCTAAAATATTTAATATTCCAATAATGATGAAATAAACAAACTATTAATCAGTCTCAATGAAGTCAAGAATACCCATTATAATTTATCCAAATCAACCATATCTTATCACTACCTCACTATCAGGAACATATTATTGATTAATGTTCTTCAAACATGTATTTTTTCAAAAAGTTTAGACAAATATTAAGTCACTTTTCTTAGAAACATATAATCTCAAATCGTCCATAAAATAATATAGCAGTGTAATCCTAATTTATCACCATAATTCATAAAACTAGAATATTATTTATACAACACTCAAATGAAATAATTCTATAATAAATACATAAGAACACTAGGCATTCCTCTTCATCTGAGGTAGTATCATAATAGTATTATTTTCCAATAGCATCATTTAAGGTGTACTCTGATGACTTGGTCATTAATTTACGTAGTGTCCCAACGCCTTACTGATGTAGCATTTTACATTTGGAACTTTTTTCATACCCTTACAATCATGTACTTGGTGTCCTTTTTCTCCACACATATAACAAACCCTCATTACCTTAAATCATTTACCAAGGTGACTCTTTCCATAGTCATCACATAAGGTAAAATAATTCTTTTCCCTCATACATTTATCCTTCATTATCTTATCTATCCTTTTCTTCTCTTTCTTTCCATCAAATACATAGGACATAAAAATTTATGTACTAATCTTATTTACACATGAAACTATTTCTTCATATATTGAGAATACATGGGAAGATATTTGAATTCTAAATGTTGGATTAATACCAGAAAGGATATGATTTTTCATTCTCTTTGGATCATACGTATTGCTGGAGTTCACATTCCTTATACTAGGTGCAATTTCTATACAATGAAATACACTATGTCAATTTAAAAATTGCAATGAATAATTCCAAACATATAAAATACCTAACATAAATTTAATAGTTTATGGATATAATCCATAATCATAAAAATATTTTCTTTCAGGAGGTATATAATCATAAATCCTTTATAATGATTTGTAATGAAAATTATATTTATCCTAAGCATATCCCCCAGGAGTGTCGTAACCAAGAGTGCAGCAAGACCTGTTGTCGTGCATCGGTTCTCGTTTGAGTCAAGCTTAAAGCGGTGTTTTTTGGTTTTATCCATAGGAACATATGTTCCAGAGACACCTCTACCTGCTCTTACCCAGATAGAGATGTATTTTCATGGGGAACTCAGAAAATCTCTACATTACCAAAATTCTAGGAAGTTCTTCTATACCAATCTTCAAAGTCTATCTTAGGGTAATGTTATCTAATCAGAGTTTATCAATATCTATTTTCCAAGGATGTTACTAAACTTCTTGTGATACCAATTGTAATGCCTCCACCCCAAAATCCCAGATTCGGTGGATTATTTTTATACATTGGAATGATTACAAGGAGTCATTTCCCAAAATACCATTCAATTTAGAAGTCTTGGAAAATAGATTACATACATGAATGATACATTACATGTTTTAACATACAACACAAAAAAATACTTTGGGAATGCCATTGTTCCCTTATCTTTACCCTTCTTTTCAAACATAAAACAATTATTGGGATCCATGGAAAATAAAACATATGAAAGGGGTGAGCTCAGAAGCTTGGTATGGGTAAATAAATTCGAAAAAAATTATAAATAAGAATAATCATTTAAGGCAATGTATAAGACTAAAACAAATACCTTTTAACCATCAACTTCGACATAATATAGAAATGATAAAATCAAATAATTACACTTACTTATTCACATGGAGATTATACTATTAAAATAATCACATGTAATATCAACATCAACTTTCATAATGATGGAATGCATATTGCCAAATATTCATAACCACAAATACTAGTCTATTGGCCAAGACTACAAATAATTATTTTCCAAGGCCTTGATCCAAGACACTAGTTTGTCTCATGAGTCCTACCGATGCATCGAGAATCTATAACGGGCCACACCTATTACTTACTATGTCCAACGGATTTCTCATATGAAAATGGTTAAACATAACATAAACTTTCGTATCAGAACTAGCATACAACATGTCAATAAATTATCCATAAACTATGAATGATATAAAAATAAAACATCCACATTAATACATATCACTAAACATTCTAAACAATATAGAAGTTTTGTATCATAATAAATCAACTTCAAATAATTTAAAATCCATCAAAGGCTATTTATATAGATGAAAATTATTTGTAAAACTCTTCGAGGGAAATATAACTTTTTCATTAAAATATTTAAAAGTCACACAATTTATAAAGGAAGAAATTAAAATACATTTTTGAATCAACGTTTCCCATACCACTTTGAATCTTTTGAATGAAATTTACATTTTAAAAACATTCATATCATTATAAATAAATCATTAAAAACCATTTTGAAAACATGGACATTAATGAGAATGATTTAGAAGAATAATTATTTAATCCATTTAAATGATGATCTAGTTAAAGATTCCCTTAATGTATTTCTTTTTAATATATTTTTATGAAACATGGATGTGGATGATAAAGAGGTCCAAGTAGACACTCATGTAAAAACAACATCGAATAATGAATAGATTGTATAATTAACTCTTACTATGTTGTAATTAATCAAGTCATTTAAACAATATAAAATGACAACCAAATTAATCATAGAATATAGTGAATATAAAATGAATAATTTTAATATATATGAAATGGAAGTACAAAATAAACAACATGAAATAAATAATTGGTGAATAATGGAAATCTCACAGAATTAAAAGTGATATAAAGAACCCCTTAACATGCACTTTCCTTTGGTGGAGGGTGTGTTAAACCTCTAGTATAATGACCATTTTATGTTATTAGATTATAAAAGGATCATATACATATTTATTATATCATACATGAATCATTTATGACTTTATACTACCCATTTAATAATGATTTTTATGTAAAATTATCATTTTGGGTAGTAATCACTTTCATTACCATACGTATTTGAACTTGTTATTTTTGACCGTATCACTTAAGTAATCATTTAAATACTTCAATAATATAAACCTTGACTCATATATAATATAATATATATATATATTCAATAATTATAATAGATAGATATATGGAATGGAAAACACCATCTATAGAGACGGTAGGCCGTACGTATGCATAAACGTTGTTTCGATTTTCATATCCTATTCAACATAGTTAAATGAATAAGATATATGAAAGTGAATAAATATATATATATATATATATCCATTAGAATTATTATGTAATATATTACATACTTATTAGTAACATATATTTTTTTTAATCGTTGATAAATAGTGAATGTGGGAATAAATTTCATCGCGTCGTGCAGACGGTAATCCATACGTACGCAGGCGCGACAATATTATTTCATTAAAGTTATGGAATTAGATGGTATATTAATTTTCAAGAGACATAAGTATTTTATTTTCATTATTTATATACATATTACTCATCATTATATCAATCCAAATAACATAGTATTGAATAACAAATTACACCCAGGCGTGGAGACTGTAAGTTATACGTACGCAGACATGGTGACATTATCATTCATAAGGTGGATAGAGTAATAAATATAGTTGTTCCATTTTTATAATAACATCACAGTATGTATAATGTACTGAACTTGTTATTTTTTTATGTTAATAACAATGAAATAGTAAGTGGAAGAAGAAAAGAACTTGAAAGAGGGTGGTGAAATCATTACCTCTTCATTGGGTTCTTCCTTTTGATTTGATCAAAAGGGATCCTTAGGTTGGATTTTGGACTAATATAATGATTCTAGGATTAAGGTAGAATTGTTGGTAGGATTTTTGAGTAAGTATTGGTAGAGACAAATGGATTTGGGGTGTGAATTTGAGAGAAGTGGAAGTTCCCTTTTATAAGAGGGGTGATGGGAACCTTAGAAAAAACTGAAAATATTGTTTTATAATAAATTCATTTTGGGTTTTGATGGATCCAAATTGAATATTTTAAATTATATGGTGGGTATGGGTTGGAAACCACCCAAACAATAGGTTTTATATAGGGTTGGTTAAATATATTAACCTAATATTTTAGATTTAACTCTTAGTTAAATAGTTTTACATTTACCATGTCTCTTTGTATTTTTATATTATATGGTTAATAAACATACTATAAACATCGGAATGAAACCCAAGTGGTTCATTAATTAAATACATAATTTTATTTAATCTCTTTGGTTTAACCTTAGATTATTAGGAATATAATATCAATTAATAATATAATATTTGTTTTAATAACTCTTTTATGTCAATTTTGACACTATTTGGTATTTTGTTTTCGAGAAATTAATAACAGCATTATTACTTCCACAAAAAATCATCTAAACAACCCTAACATGTCATATAAACATAGAAAATAACTAGAATTCATAAAAAGACAAAATTATATTTATTTGGATTTTTATAATATTAATTATTTTAATATTTCATTAATAAAGTAATTACTACATCATCATTGTGTCATAAATAATATATATTTTTAAATTTCATAAATTTAAAAATAAAATTTCATTATTTTTGAAAACTTTATATGTATCTTATTAATATTTATAGTTGAATTTATCATAGGTGTAACCCTATATTAAAAATGGTTTAATTATTAAACTTTCAATTTAACACTTTTAACTCTTCTTTAAATTAAATAACTATAAATGTCCTATTCTGTTCCAGGTTGACCTAAAGGATCATATTATATTATAAGGTTGTTTTTTGGTTGATTTACATTTATCTAATAGAATTAGGACATGTTTTTGGGTAATAATAACATCATTTTTACCCATAATTACACTATTTACTTCTGATCGTGTTAAATAAAAGTAAAAAGTAACTATTAACCAAAAATTATTTTCAACTTATTGAACCGCATTTTATTTAATGATATCAACTGTGTCTCTCAGATTTTTGAAATTTAACTCACAGAAGTGGTAAAATTAGGTTTTATCTAAATTCGCAAATTCTCCTAGAAGGTTGGTGAAAGACAGTAAAGAGTTCCATAAAATTTTTATAAATATAAATTTATTATATACTGATAATAATGAATTACATTGAACATATATATGTATTATGTATCTATTCTTATCTAAAATAAAAATAAAATAAATAATTATTGAAACAAAAAATGTGTTTTAAACTATAACTCAATTTGTTTCACTATTCAAAAAAATATAAAGTTTTCGGAGAATTTCCAAAAATTAACCCTAAGATAATTTTGATATTCTGAATTCAAGAATTAAGTCCCGTACACCAAATTAAAAACATAGAAGTGGAATTTATTAATTTAAAATTAATTCACATTGTTAAAACCAAAAAGTGTGCTTTTAGAAATAATAACTAACAATAGATTGATAGTTTTATATGTTAAATTTCTAAGTGTAATTATTTCCAATTAATAACATTTGATTAAATGTAAAAAATATAATCTATTTATACTTCCAACCCATTAAAATTTATAATTTAACATTAAAAATTATTTTCAAAAAAGTTGTTTTCAGTTAAAATATAGTATTTTTAACTTTTCATCCATATATGAATGTTATTAGAAAAACACCAAAAATTTATTGAAAATAAATTATTATTTCCCGATTCTAATGAATAAGTTTATTTTGTAAAATTTAATATATTAAGTTTCAATTATTGGATTTAAAAAGGGTTTTCCATTAAATGGAGGTAAAATTACTTTTTAAAAAAATAATTCTTTTATCCAAAAAAATGAATTTGTTATTTTATTATGTCCAAGAAACTTATAATATAGACTCTAAAATTATAAAGATTATATAATGTTCAAAATTTATTTAATACTATTCATATCCTCTTCTGAAAGGCTAGATTGGTAAGTCGTTGTGCACTTGAACTCGTTGTTGCCTGTTGTACAAGTTATTGAATTAATTTGAAGAAATAAAGTACTTTGAAATCATGCGGTGTTATAAATTCTGTAACATTTATTTTAAAAAAATAGTCATAAAATTATCATAAAAACTAATGTTCAATTTGTGACATTTTCAAATTAAAATATTTACATTATCATGTTTTAAATAAAATCTTGTAGGTTACATGATTTATTATCAAATAATTAATTCTTATTGGAACCCTTACAATTGAATAATATAAGTATATGACTTAAATATGTCACACTATTGACATATCACGGATAAATTTCATCTACTTACTTAATACCTTGTTGATCTATATAAATCCCACCCATCATCAAAACTATTTGAGGATCACACATCCTTAATATAAAATTTCCTTAAATTATGGACTGAATGAGATAAATATATCATATCCATTAACCTAAAAACTCAAATGAATTGGAATTCAATCGAATAATAAACAATACTATTATATAGATCATAAAAATTTGAGAAAATTTTGGTTACCACATAATTTTTTTTAATAAAAAAATCATAAAATATTGAGGGAATCATTCAAATTTAAAACATACATAGAAATATATATATATATATAAATAAATATATATATATATATATATATATTAATAACTAATCCTATCTGTTATGGTGGTAAATTTTGTTCAATCCAAATATGATAAAAAAACATTCATTATTCACCTTGGTAAAAATATAAAAATGATCCATATAATAAATATTTTAAAAATAATATTATAACCCATTAAAAAGAAATTAAAATATAGTTGAAAATAAATTTCACTAATATTTAATCATTATATTTGTTCATTCTTTGGACATATTTAAAATCATTAATATGGAGAATAATTATTTAAATGGAATACATTAAAATAATGTGTTAATGAAAAATATCTTACCTTAACTCCCATCGAGCTTCAAGCTTTCTCTAACATCTCAGTAATAAAATTATATTTCCTATCCACATATATAATTTTATTTTACATTTTAATTACGTTATATTCAATCATTTTATCTCATTTATTTCCATGACCCATTTATTTAGTAATACGTAAATGTTTATTATGGTTTTTTTGGGTTATTCAGTGTATAACATAATAAAATGATATATTGACAGTAGTCAAATTTAATATTGTTACATTAATAATAAAATAATATAAAAGTCATAATTAACATATTCATACATTATACACACTTATGATAAAATAATTTCATTTGGTCGTGAAAAATTAATTACACTATTTCATTAAGAGGATGGTCCATAGGTATGTAACAATGAAGATTTAATTATTCTAATTGGTGGAAATGATATAAATTAAACATTATTTTACTTTTTAGAATAATAAATATTATATACCTATTATACCTATTAATTAAATAAATATTTATGATCAACCTTGTATGGTATATATGAAAAAATAATTACATCGCTTCATGGACATGGTACTCCATACTTACACATGATCAATGTTTTCAACTTCAAAGGGATTTTTGTTCCATGTGGTAATAAATAACTTATCTTACAAACATAGAAACAATTTCAATAAAATTTTATATATTTATTAATTCCAAAATTATAACCATCCACATGATTTAGGGATAGAAAATTCAAAGCATTAATTCATGTAGGAGGTAGTCAACAGGTAGACACAAGTTATGTTTTCATATACTATATGTTATGAAACAAACAGAAAAGTGTTTTTACATAATGAATAAAAAATTTTATGTTTATAATACATACTGATTTAATTATGTTATAGTGTTTAAAAAATATCTAAATGTTGTTGTATAAGAAATGAACATGAAATTTCATGTTATGACAAATAATTATTCTAAAATATCTCCCATCAGATTTTCCCATTATAATTCTAGGATTTTAATTTTTGAATACCAGAACCTCAAGGAAATGGGATTGGATTTTGGGTTATGATTTATTATAATGAACCATTCCTTTCATATATAGATATTACATTTAAATATATTAATATTCATTAAATTAAAAAACAAAACAACACTATAAATAAATGGTTTTATTGTATTTGGAATCATGGTAACATAAAAATATATTTATGACAAATCTAAATTATCTCCTGCTTATTCCTTCATTACTGTATATCTTTTTATGTATCATGCTTAATACCTTTCTTTATATCTATGAGATTATAAAAATAATAAAGGGTAAACATATTTTCTCTGTAAAGATAATAATATTTGATATCAGTCCATGATAATATGAAATCTTATGTTAATAATGTGATCATTATCGTTACATATGATGTTATACCCAAACTATCATTTAATATAAACACGATTCGTGGTCAAAAAATTTTAATTTCAGCAAAGTTGGACTATAAGAGTGATAAATTATTTTAAATCAAACAATATCTATAATCTCCATTTAAAAAAGTGAGTCAACATCATTAATATAGATAAAAAATCATATATCATGTTTGACTACAAATAACATCATCATAGTTGATCTGGACAATCCGTTTTCGCATAGCGGATTAGGATGCACCTGTATCCCACAATAGTTCAAACCCATAAATGTGTATCACATTATTATCTCATGTTATATGATGATTTACCTAAGTAATATGAGGGATGTATTGGAACCACAAATCATATAATTAAACCTATACATATGTGATCCACATGAATATAAATCATATGTCCTATCAAAACTCATGAAAACAATTTGATTACATAAAAATTTCAACCAAGAACAAACAATAGAAAAGTAGTAGTTTTCAAAAATATAAGGGTATAATATACATATTGTGGAATTAAAATGAATATGGATAATATCCTTTAATATTTCCCCTAGTAAATAATAATTTACACAATAAACGTTACCTTATATGAAAAATAATTTTGAAGAATCATTTGAAATAGTTTTTCAAAAAAAATTAACATTCCTATTGTAAAATCATTAATTTTTAAATAGCCCTAAACTATAAATATGTAAAATCTTTTTTTCAAATAACATATTATGTTTTTAAAGGAAATAATAATTAATGTTTCATAATGGTGGGAAATATTCTCATTTTGGATCATATAAAGAAACATTCCTTTCAATTTTTATAGAATAGTATTAAAAAGTCATTTATAAAATAACAAATAGAACACTTTAAGACAAGTTTTTTAAAAATAAAATATGAATAAAACATAATTTAAATATTCATAAATAAGTATTCTAAAAAAATTGAAATATATTTTATAAAAATTTATATTGATGAAACATAGATTTATAATGGAACGATAAAAAATAAAAGAATGACCTGATTAAATTTCATATAATTGAAGTGCACATTGATCATGTGAATAAATGATGCGTATTTTCTATAAAACTAAATTAAATGTGAAAATACAAAATAATATAATGAAATTTCATCTCACTAAGAGTATTAACATTTAATAATCAATAAAGTAAATGTTTATACATTTTAAAGGAAATTGAGTTATGAAATCCTTTAAAACAACATAATAAATGGAATCGTATGACCTATAAAACAAATAATTATAAATTATTCTATGAATACCATGAATATAATGATATTAATGATTTAATTTCTCAATGGATAGTATATAAGTGACATAAAATAAATATTCAGTGAATGAGGCATATATCATAAAGAAGTAAAAGTGAAATGAGAAACCCTTAACTCATATTTTTCTACTATAAAACATACTCAAAACACCAATATAATTGTTTAAATAATGATATTAATTCATTAAATAATATTATTTATAGTTATAATACAATATATTAATCCATTTTAACATCATACAATCCATTCATTAATAAAGTTTTATTATTTACACTGTTTTAGGAGCATTAATTTCTAGGTTTTATGGTACTATTACATATGTATACATAATGATTTTTTTAAATGGAAAATAAAATGAAATAATGGGAATTAAATGGTATTTTTACAATTAATTTTTTTGTAAATATTCCAATATATCTTTTTTATTTCCAACGTGAGGATGATTTATTTTTTAAAAAAATTAATAATTAATGTCTACATTTTCATGGTTGTTTTTTCAACCACCACGAACGGGTTTCATTTTATTAAATATGATTATATATATTTTTAATTGAAAATTAAATAGTTTATATTAAATAAATTACAATCCGATTAACCCAAATAATTCTTTCCTTTCCACCCTTGAAAGTGGTAATGGAAAACCAAAAATCTTATTTGATATATATGGTTAACCACTTTAATTTGGACAATGATTTCTTTTGAATGAATAAAAGGAGATGAAAAAGGGGGTGGATAGAAAAAAAATTACTATACAATCTAAAATTATATTAAATAAATTATATTATATTTACTATAATCTTATATGTGATTCACGATAAAGATATTGTAGAAATATAATAGGAATTAAGAGAGGATGTTTCAGAAAGTTACCTCTTGAATATCACTTAATTGACGAACCATTTATGATAGTTGGGCATGGAATTTGTGTGAGACCATTATCACCTAGATATTTAGAGAGTGGATAGAAATGGTTATGATAGATATTTAAATTTTTGCATGGATTCAGAGGAAAAATGGGGTGGTGAGGAGTAGTATTTATACTTCAGAATGTGTGGATTTATGTGATTAAATTACAATTATTTTATATTTAAATCCAACAATATATTTTTGGAAATTATTCCAAAAAATATAGTTGAAAATAATTTTTCATAGTCTGGATATGATCAACAAACATATAATCCAACCACTAAACTTTTCAATTTTGTGAATTTTTTAATCTTTTACTTTTTATCAATAACGAGTTGAATTATATTATGTATTCCGGGGTAAGTCATTTTGTTATCATGAAAAAAAACTAAGAAGGAAAATTTAAATGAAAATATAACCTACTTAGAAAAAATATATTCCAAATATGAATTTTGTTTAAATATTCAAAAACATATTATT
Organism: Viscum album; assembly: GCA_963277665.1. NCBI lineage: Eukaryota > Viridiplantae > Streptophyta > Magnoliopsida > Santalales > Viscaceae > Viscum > Viscum album. The sequence goes on from OY728159.1 coordinate 1,184,753,367, forward strand.
CAGCATTACATTTAAAAATAAAATACCAAAAATATGAAAAACAATTTTTTAATATGTATTTTGAACACAAAAATGTACTTATACTAATATAAGGTAAAAATATTTCTTACATAAAATTATAATATATTATTGAGAACATAAAATTAATTTATTTACATTGAAATAAATTTAAAATCATAAAATTAAAGTAAAATAGAATTAATATGTTGGTTTTAAAATAGTCCTATTTTTTACTAGTCACCCAAAAATTAATCATTTCAGAAAATTCTAAAAACTAAATCTAGTGTTATTTTTGTTATTATAAATCCAAAAATGATGAAAATTTTTTAAAATAAATATTATACTTGATTAATTATATATATATAATTATTCTTCAATAAAATGAAATAAAAATGAAATTATTGAAGAAAATATATATGTAAAGAATAAATTGCATTTACTAAAATCTATGTGATAATTCAAAAAGTATTAATACATTAACAATGATTTGAAAAATTAAATATTTGATATTATTTATAATATTATTTATTCACACTAATTAAATGGCTATTTTATAAAAGGTATGTTAATATAATAATAATGTGTGCTTTCCTTCAAGCTTAATGTTCCTGAATAAGTAAGCTACTAAAGAGACTGAATTTATTTAAAAAGATATATACAATATAAATATTGTGTGGTTACATTATAATCCACTTAAAATAAATTCATACCAAGAAATTATATATTCAAGGTTGAGAGTTTTTACATTTAATAATTCATTCATAGATACATGCATCGAACAAATGAATAATAAAACATAACTTAAAATGGGAATGTGGGTAAAAATAAATGTTAGTTGATGTAGTTCATCACTTGGTTCCCAAATAAGAAAAACAATAATGTAAAATTAATATATTTATTTGAAGGTAAAATGAATCCCCAAGAACCAATGGAGTGTTGTGGTGATCATTTCAAGATATTTTTAATGACAACAAAAACGTAAAACAATTTTTTTTGAAAAAGACCATATGATATTATCATAAATGAAGATAAAATTTCATTTAATGTACTTAAAGAGGTTTAACATACTTTTTATTATCACATTTACAAAATATCACACTTGGGATTTTCCCTGATCGATTTCCACTGCATTTTATTCACCTGGAAATGATGTTGAAATTGTAATGCCTGAGGAAGTGATAGATTATTAGATAAACAATTTGATGATATTCCATTAATTTTTCCTCTATTTATCACTATAAGAAAATTGTTATCATAGTTTTTCCATCTTGAATAAATATTAATTTTAATTTTTAATATATAATATCTAAATCATTATTTAATATTCATGATAAAAATGTTATAAATTGTTAATCTTATGAACCGTCTGAAAAATTAAAATCCAAAAACATTCAAAATATGGTTACTAAAATTTTAAAATCAATATATCTTTAATCCACCCAAAAAAATTAATGTATCTGCGAATTTTCACAGACAAAACATGTGATTATCATTATCAATTATTATCCTAATAAAAAGTAATAACCAAAATTACCATAAAACATAATAAAAAGACGCATATATACTATATTTAACATTTTCTTAATACCCTCAATCCAAATATTCTATAAAATTAATCCATAAACTACCATTTCCTAATCCTACATAGCAGTTCCATGACCATCAATATTATCCAATTTATTTTATCATAACAAAACCTCTCTTTATGTCATTATTATCTCAAAATCATTCACATATTAATGGTTATCATTCCTTTAATCATGTGTTCTACAAAAATATTACCTTTCCATCATAGTTTCTTTTCATGGTTACCAGTAACATTCATCATATAATTTCAAATACTTTACTAAAAAAAGGTGAATAATCCCTAGAAGATTCATTATTCCATAATTCCGTAAATGTACATATAAAAAAATATTCATGATTAAAAACAATCAATCATTCCACTTCAATCTAAACCCATTAACTAGGCCACATCATATTAATCCATAATACTTATTTCATATCGTATAATATTCATTTTATATTTATCACCAAAAATATAACTATTATTCATAAAACATTTCTAATTCTCTTCACAGTCATTCCCTAAAAGTAATTAATAAGAATAATTTCCATACACACAACGTTTAAAATATTTAAATGCTGATGATGTATTTGGAATAACATTATTCAACTCCATTCAATTAACTAAATTATTCACTTTTATATTTTAATATTTTTCTTTGTGTTATTATTTTTAATACCCAAAAAATCATCCAATTCCATTGAAACAGTATACTTGAGTCCACATTCCTCATGATTTACATGAGTAAAGTTGAATATTCATTCACTATGGTCAATAAGAAACTCCATGTTTATCTTATTATATGGCTTAAGAAATGCACCAAACTGGAGAGTATTAGTCAATATATGATATTTTTTATTAGTAATGACAAAAAGAGTCAACCTCTTGAATCCCATTTCGATTGTTCACAAAAAATTAAGATCACACTATTTTCTATAAAATTAACCACTAAAATCAATCGTACTAGATCTTACCATTTTCAAAAAATAAAAAATTAGAGTGTGATAAATATTAATCATACTGGGAACCCAAATAATCAATCAAATTTTCTTATAATATTTTAATAACAAAAACCTTACATTTAATCGTAGTGTATTCAGTGTTGTTTTTAGAATTCAAGGAATATCACATAAAATAATACATATCCTTAGGAATCTTAATTAAGGTTTTATCCTCCCAATGTCTAATGGTTAACTAAAGCATGATCTAATATCAACTATAAAAATCCATTATTTTTATACATATAAATTACATCTAAATAGAGTAATATTAATTAAATAGAATAAAAAACCACACTTGAACCATATATATTTTGTGTGTTAGGAAACTGGGAAACATAAACATCTTTTTCAAAAAAAACATCAACATAATTTCAGGTTTATTTCATCATAAGTAGTCCCCTTTTGTAAAATAACAATTCATACCGTTATTCGTATCCTAGGGAATAATTCATATGAAATGGAGATCTCACATTCCACATATAGTTGAACATATGATATATCAAATCCTACAAAATAATATAATTGAGGGATTGAATTTTTTGGGTATTTTCATATTATATAATAAGATATTTAACTAAACTATAAGGAGGATTATATTTAGAACAGTTTGGTTGGTTATATAAATGTGATGCTTACCCGTTTCGGTAAAACAGTGTTAGAATAAATAGTGAACTTTGTTCAATAATGAACCTTTTTTACAGTGATGGTATTGGATTTGAACCATTACTGCTAAGATGGTTTGAGGATGTAGCACATTAAACTAACATTTCTTTGACATTATCCCTTTTCTACAATTGGAATCAATGTTATATACTTATTTTCCTACCAAAAATTCTATGTCTCTTTCATATTTTATGATCTCATGGAAAACACTCTAGAATATAATATGATTCATGTCTTATGAACTTCTAATATTTTTTACAGGATTCATATATAAGTACTATGATATTCATGGTAGTATTTAATCATCCTTATATACATGATCACATACACATATGCTTATGTTAGGCTAATGTTTCTCCGTTTATTACCCTTACTAAGGAATTGAGCTCCCCCTTTTACTGTTTTTCATTTAAAAATATTATGAAGAAAGTTTTTATGTAGTTATTATGAATAGGGAATATATTTATTAAATATGTTTATGATATTCATCCATGTTAAAATATTATGTTTCTATGCTTCCACATTTTGGTTTTTGTTTTCTCATGTTTGGTTATGGGGGAGTCCATTGGGTTTCTCCCTATAATACCGTGGTGATGTTCAAACTCTTCACCACTGTTTTCACAGTTTTCTTTTTACTGAATAATTGGGGGATGAATATGAATTGGTGTGATGAGATGTCTTATGGATTCTTTGATGATTTTTGACAATCTCTAATGAATAGTTATTATGGTAGTTGGAAGACCATGAATATATGGGGGATGTAAATTATTATTTTTTGTGAGATTTCTTACTGTAGGTTTGATGGTTTCAGACAATCTCAGAAAAAAAGTTATCTTGGTGGATGGAATGGGATGTTGATGGAATGATGAATTACGATGGTGAAAGAAGATTGCCGGTGAAAGGGCGACGCGAGGGATCTTCAATTTTGATTTTCAGATGTGATGTTTTTTTGAATTAAGAATTTATATCAAGGATGTAGTTGTTTTTTGGGTCCATACATGGTACGTAGGTTACTGCTAATCCCTAAAAATGGATTCAGGAAAATCAAATAAAAATATAATTTTCAGTTAGTAGAATATTCATCTAAATAAATTTTATTTCCGTGTATGCTTTTTCTAGGTTCATATAGTTGGCTTCAATGGAATGGTTTAGTAAACCCTTGTAAACTAGGATGATTAAACATTAGTGGTATCCCAAGGGTTATTTTAATAAATATTTCCTGGTACGTCCTTATTCATAATCATACGAAGTCCTTGGAACATGTTATAATATTGAAATCGTCTATGTGATTTTTATGGATTGTGTTTTTTTAATTTGATAATGGATCCTCAAACTATTTTTTTGGTTTTATTCAAGGGATGTAAATATAATGGATTGGGGTAATGTTTAATGATACGAAAAATTTACTAATGAGCAATCAAATTGGATGACCATTGTAGTGAAGGATGTTGTGATCATGCCTTATCGATTTTCCCATAACATAATTAAAAATTCATACCATAAAAAACTCTCAGACACACCAATGAAGACTAGCAATGAACTCAGTGAGCTTGGGTAATGGAGACTATGGAGGGTAGAATATTTTCATTCCTTTGTGTCATTAATGAGAACAGAATGAACTAATAAAAAGTCTTAGTGAAAAATTCACCTTCCTTTCTTGAAATAAGAGATGTAGTGGATTTTTTTTATGGAAATAATGTCATGTCTTTCCTAAAATCATATAAGTACATTGATTAAGATAAGTTATTCTAATTATGTAAAAATGGTTTTGAAATAAAATGATTTCAAGATATCATCCTTTTTTATGTTTTCAATAACCATATCCATGCATCTTTGGGTTATGGATTTGTGATTTTTTAGTTTCTCCTAACAAAGTTGTCTTTCACTATTCATCAGAACATAGAAGTTATATTTCAGTTCCATGTCGATATTTCCAATTTTCCATAATGTTCAGACATGGGGAAACCTATTTATGAGTTATATTGGGTAAACGTAGTGATTCCACCATTCCCTTCTTAAAAAAATTTTTTAATTCATTTTTACGTTGTGGGTTTAAATGAATTTATCATTAGAGTAGTAAACCGTTAATAATTGAGAAAAATATTATGGTCAAGATTCATTTTAAGCAGTTTATAATGTAACACCCCTGAATTTTGTGAATTATTGTTTTAATAATTTATAATATTTTATATAGTTCATTTCACGAAACACTTAATATTGTTTTTTATATTAAAGAACTATGTTCAGATTGTATTATATGAAAAACCAACGTAATCATGAACTAAAATAAACACATAGATTATTATGTTAAATATTGAAAACAATTTTTACTTGTATTACATAAAATAAAAAGTCCATTCAGTATCCTATTTTACATGAAATACCTAGTTGTTAGTGAAATATAATATACTATTAATATGATTATTCAAATATTATTTTTACCTGCAACCTAGTGGTGATGATAAATGTTTTATATATTATAAAATTAATTTTCAATATATGATCTAAACATGTATATAAAATGAATCACATGATTATAAATTATTACAATTGAATGAATGAAATATTTTAAAATACTAAAATTACATTTCTAAGAAAACAAATTTTCTATACACAAAACAATTTTATCTCAATAATTTAAACAAACCAATTTTGCTTATTGTCTTATATAAAATTTATATATAATATTTCAATGAATATATTTTATACTAATCTACTAGGTTTTATTTTAATACGATAAGAATCAATCCAATTGTATGAATAAAAGGAGTATACTTCAAAATGATAATTTTAACTCTATTTAATGGATAACTGATTTAAAATATGTTTTTTATATGATTATAATTTTTTGTTGGAAAATTTAAATTTATTTTTGAAATTTTTATATCAAAATTTAATTTCATTTAATTTTTATGAGAAGTTTCATTTTTTGATGAATAGTGAAAAATAATAAATTTTAATTCATAACTGCATTTTCTTCTAATATATTTATTCAATATAATTACATTTCAATTTAGATTAATGTTTTAATTTCTACAATTATATATAACATAATACAATTTATATAACTGGAACAAATTTCACTTTGATATTTGAAATAAAAACATTCAATCTTTTAGACATATTTGGTTTTAGAACACTCATTGACGTCCTATCTATTGAAATAATGATAAATTAATTTATACAATTTTATGAACACTATTTGGAAAATTAGATTCCATTTTTTTAATAATAATTATTTATAATGCCTACTAATTTCATATTAGTTTTTCCCAAAAATATACGTGATTGTCATTAAAATTATTTATAGAAGTTAAGAGAAAAGTAGCTTAATAAAGGAATAAGACTTCTACTTTTTTCCTAAAATTACATATTCACATTAAAAATAGTTTTCATATTCACATTTTAAATCTACACACACTGGGATCAAATTTGGACCATTATATGATCCACATGAAATTGAAAAAATTTGGGTGGAATTCTCTTTTCAAATATTTTAGAGAATTTCATTCCACATCCACTAAAAAAGGCTCTCACAAATTCTACGTATTGGCAACTATAAGTCCATTTGGATAAAATAACTGATAAAATATGATTATAACATACTTCCCTCCATTTTATAGGCATACCTTTTCTAATAAATCCAATAAAGGAATCCCTTTGGTGAAGGCCAAGAGGAGGTACCCAATGAAGAGGTAACATCATTCTCTAAGATTCAATATTTTATATTATTTTACCAACCCTAAAATATTCATACACACTAATTATAAAATATACCCAGTATAATCAATATATTATATGTTTTTTATTTGTTTTATACAAACACATAAACACACTTCCATCTAATGGGTTCTGAACATAACATTCTTGTTTTTGGAAAACTATCGCCTCAAAAAATGATGCAGTTTATTTTTTAAAATACCACCTCTCATGGTTTTCAATTATGATGGAAACAATTTTTTAAACATTTTTATGATATTTATAATGTATTTATGTTTCTATAATTATTATATAACACATAACATAATTCATTCCATTTTTTTAAATAGGATAAATTTGATTCTGGACATGTGGACTACCACCTTTTTAAGGAGATGTGATTCATTCACTATTTACAATGAATTTATTAAGGACTATTTTAGTTAAAATATATGATAAAAACTATTTAATTATTCTACTATAATGTTATTTTGTATAAATTTGTATCTTTTTATTTATTTTAATATGAAAATAATAAGGAAACAATATTCATACATATGTTTGACCAACTGTTTCCAAGAACGATGTATTCTATATTATATTTATTTATTTGATATATTATTATAACTACATATATAATTGATATAATATATATATATATATATATAATTTTTTACATTTTTTAAATAATTAAGTTGTGATCTAATAAAGAGTGTTAAGAATAAAAATCCATAATATACATGAAATACAAAGATGATATTACCTTAAATGAAAAATTAACATGCCATTGTTAATATAAGGGTTATTTAATGTAATAAAAATATATATAAGAATAATTAATAGTTAAACTGAAGAAAATAGAGAGAATGTATCACAAAAAAAAATATATAGGATCATAGAGATCCCTTACCTCATGATTGAATGTGATCTAAATATGCACTTAATATCCAATAATATGAAAAAATAATTCTTAATTTATTAGTTAATGATGTCAAATACTTGTATTTTATTTATTTTAATTTTGGTATGTTCATTTATGGAGACTTTTATGAGTTATAAGTTTTTATTTTGTTCATTAAGGAGTGTTTGATTCATGTATTTGTGGTCGGGTAACATTTTATAATTATGGAAATTCTTTTTCAATTGGAATACTTCAAAAAATGATATAAAATGGTATTAACACACATCCATAGTTTAAATTGGATCCACATATCATTTTTTATTCCTATCATCTGAATTATCCATTTGATAAAATGTTAAGGATAAATGTTTGGAGTAATTTGGAAGTTCTTCCAAACATCACATACTAGTTTCACATTATTTAATATTATGTATATATATTTTTAAGAAAAAAAGAAATATGTTATAAAATAATTACAAAAAAATTATTTAAAAATGTTATTTTATTATTAACACACATGAAGGTGGTAATAGAAAATGACAACTCATAATTCATGGAGGTAGTTAATCACAATAATTTTCACAGAGGTTTCATTTATTTTTATAACAGGATATAAAAAATGGTTGGATAGAAAATATTAAAAAATAAATATATAATTATATTATATAAATGATTCAGAATTTATAATTATTTTATCAATGAATAATTCAAGGAGAAGGTATATGAAGAAAAATATTAAATAACGTGGTTTAAGAAAGTAACCTCTTTAATATCTCTTCCTAAAATGATATGTTAAAAAATGGAGTTTTTAATTTTGTGATACATGAAGCATTTTTACATGTTTTGAGTGTGGTAGCAGAGAATTTTTAGATGATCTAGAAATCATGATGTCATGGAAGGTTTTAGGAGAAGTAGTTCTAAGTTGTAGTAATTACAATGGGTGGAGAGTGGGGTTTTTAAAATTTCTAAAAAGTGTAAAATATTCAAAGGCCATTCCATATCCAAATGGTAAAAAATTGATCATAAATATATAGGGAATTATCTTTTAAACTATATAATATCCCATAATCATTATATAATTATTTTGTAATTTTCAAAAAAATTAATTAAATTTCATATTCACAAAATATCATTGTTGAAAAATTTGATAATTTCCATCAAATTGTCCTTAAAAATGTAAAATTAAAATAGTATTTTTATTTTATCTGTGACATGATTTTATTATATTTATTATTTCTCTATCCCATAAATTTATGAAATTAAATTTATATTAATTTTGATAATATAATTTATTTGTTCTTTCCACTTATTTAATACTTACGTTATCATTGTTCTGTAAGAATTTAAGAAAATTATTTATTCCATAAAAAATAAAAATAAATTTCCATGAGGATGTTAAATATTGTACGTTAAAAAATGTTCTTTCTGGTAAAAAACATCTCTTGGAAAATAATATATTAAAAAATGTTCTTATTAAAACCAGTTATTTGATAATATTGATTTCTCATTAAATAAAAAACCATAATTGAAATAACATCACTGAAGTGATCCAAATAGAAAAATATTTTAACAACGGTAGATTATGTTCGATCCTTAATCATTAATAAAATTTGGTAAGGTGTTATTGTAATTTTTTGACACACATAATATATTATTTTATTTTATTTTTTTGGATATAACTTTAATCATGGTAAAAATAATTACAAACAATAAGTTCATTTTTAATAGAATGAAAAGTTAAGTATTTACTATATTTGGACCATATTATTATAAATATTAAATTATTTTTTATAATTTTTTAAATTTGTAAGTTGTAGAAAATAATTTGACAATCTACTGAAAAAACGACGGGAAACCATTTTTCCAACAAATTCCCTTAATAAGTGTTATATGGTTTATACTAAATTCATTTATAAAATACACATTAGATAATTTTTTTTATTATTTATAAAAATGGAAGTAATTATAATTTTATGAAAATGATAATTTTAGTTTTTTAATCCTTTTAATAATAATACTTTTACAATGTGAATTAATATTATCACTTTTCATTAAATATTTAATTTAAAAAAAACCCAAAAAAATTATTAAAGTAATTTTGAAATGATGAATTCAAAAATAAATTTTATTTTGTTAAAATGATTCAATAAATTCCCAAATTCAATTTATTGATTTCAAATATAATGAAATAAAATAATTATTTTGGTGAAATAACATTTTCGAATAATAAATTAACATTATTAAAAAGGATGTGTTCATAAAAAAATATTTAAAAAATAAATATATTCCATATTATGGTTATTTATATTCATACATACCAATTTAATTACCATATTATAAGGTTTATGTAAAAATATCATAATTTGATGTCATATCGTTGTTCATTTATGCTTGGGGTTGCATGAAACACAAGTTACAGAATAAATAAAATTATTTAAAGAAGAATTAATACTATTTTGCAGTGTTACTTTCATTACTATTATTAAATTTCTCCATTTAATTATCATTTTATAATCTATGTTGAAAAAATGTGAGAGTATATAGTAGGAAGCTTTGAACATTGTGTTGAGTCAAAATTTATCTTCTAACTTCTATATTTTGTTTTGGAAATCATGAATCTCTTTTAATCGTATCGTACTGACTCTTTTAAACGTACCGTACTGACTTTGTTAATCATATCGTACTGACGATGTTAATCGTATCGTACTGACTCTGTCAATCATATGGTACTGACTCTATCAATCGTATCATACTGACTCTGTCAAATGTATCATACTGACTCTTCTATTCATACTTTCATTACTTTTTTTTGGTACTTTGTCAAAAACAAGTGTTTCATATGAATCGTATTATTGCTTATCATCGACATATATCTTGTTTTAACCAATATGATTTCATTGATATAGTTATGAACTAATCAAAACGATGTCATTTTTTATGTTTCAATATAAGCATTATGATGCCAGGTGTCCATGCCCCTCCGAGTTTTTCGGAGAAATATGACCGTTGGAGGCAACATGACCGTTGGGACCCGAGGCCTATAAATAGGAGGTCATTTGAAGCTGAGAAAAAGAGACAAGAGACTTTGTGGAACAACTGTGATACTCTACTTCTATCATGTTCTAGAGAGAGAAACTGTGACTTCTCTCATCTACTTTGTCCGTCTGATCATCATATCGAGGGATTTCAAGTGATTGAAAGACAAAGGTGTTGATTACCTACACAATTGAGGGCTGCCAAGGATAGGCAGACGGACAGACCGATCATCGTATCGAGGGATTCCAGGGATAGGCAGACAGACGTTCCGATCATCGTATCGAGGGTTGCCATGGATAGGCAGACAGACAGTCTGATCATCCTATCGAGGGCTCACCAAGGTTTTGGTGAGACAGACCTTTTATCCTAGGTGAAAGGATAACCCTTCTCTTTGGGTCAATAGAATTGTAATTCTTTTACATTTCTGCTGCTAATTGTATTAGAAAGGAAATTGTTTTTGTTTCCTTTTCTATCTCTTATACATTTGTAATTATTTCAATTACATCCATTCTATTACATATTGTATTTATTGATTCTATAGGCTTTAAGGTAGAATGATTCATCTTTATATTACTCTGATTATTGTGTTCATCTTGAATACAATTGTTTTACATTTCATTAGTATTACATTACATCATACCATTTATATTCAATAAAATTGTGGGTGTTTGTATTTGTATTATTTTAAGATCATTTAAACTAATCTCTTAAGTGCTAAAACTCAAAGGTTTTTAAACCTACAACTCACCCCCCCCCCTCTTGTATTGTTCCATGTAATATGCATACATATCTACATATTCGATCCAACAATTGGTATCAGAGGTGGTTATCAACTGAATTGTGTTTCTTGTTCTATTTTTACTGACTACACTAACGTGTGGAGTGGAAAAGTTTTTTTAGATGGCAGGAATGAATATTGGGTCAACAGACAATATAAATCCTTCTAGACAACCAATCATTGATGGAAATTATTATGAGTACTCGAGAGATCGTATGAAGAATTTTGTGATCAACACTGGCATAGAAAATTTTAGTATGGTTACTAGAGGTTATAAAATTCCTCACAAAGAAGTCAGTACTTTTACTAACCAAGAGAAGCAAGAATATCAACTGAATTACAAGGTACACAATACTTTATTATGCTCTATGACCAGGAATATATACAGTCAGATAACTTCATGTGAAGTAGCCAACTGTATTTGGAAGAAATTGGAAGTCACTCATTTTGGTACATCCATGTTTATAGGAACAATAAGAGAAATGCTCCAAGCAGAGTATCATGGATTTGTTTTTCCTTATGGAGAGCCAGTATGTAAAGTGCAACAAAGGTTTATGAAAATTGTCAACAACTTAAAATCTATGGGAGAAAAAGGTCATGATGATTAAGCTCTAGTTGATAAGATTATAGATATAATTCCAAATGAATGGGAGTCAAAAAGGACAGCTATTGATGAAAACAGAAAAGTTTCCCAGATTTCTCTGGATGAACTCTTTGGAACTCTTTTACAGCACGAGACAAGAATTAAGAGAGATACTGATTTCAACAAGAAAAATAATGGGAATAGAAGTGTAGCCTTTGCATCTAAAGCTAAAACACCTGAAATACTTACAGGATCCAAAGCCAAGAAAGTTGTTATATCTGATTCAAGTGATTGTAATCTTTCAGATAACGAGTTATCCAATCTTTCATGAAGGATGAACAAGATTTTGGGAATGAAAGACTTCAAATACAGATTAAAAAAGAAAGATAGGAATGATAAGAAAGATACATAGGTAACTTACTATGAATGTAAAAAAGCAGAACATATAATGCCTGATAGTCCTTTACTGAAGAGGAAAGACAGAAAGGAGAAATACTCTCAAATAAACACGAAAAGGTTTTATAAGACAAATAATGTTTTTGAATGCAAATGATACATGGAGTGCAAGCGGTAGTGAATCTTCAGATGATTCTTCAGAATATGAGTCCTCAGGACAGATGAATATTGGACTTATAGCCAGATTACTAATTGAAAATCATTGTCTCATGGCTAAGGTACACAATGCTGAAGCTAATAAAAATGTCTCTTTGAATGAAAATTATACTGATAATAAATATTATGAATCTTCAAAGGATGAATCTTTATCATCAGAAGATGATACATTACCTTCTTTTGAAGAAGTATCTAGATTTGGTAAATTACTTGAAAATGATCATTCTAAACTCAAAAAGAAGCATGAGAAAGAAAATTATAGAATTTCAATCTTGACTAAAGAAGTATCAGATCTTTCTAAAGTTCTTGACGTGAAAACATCTGATTTTGAAAGTATTTTAAAAACCCTTCAGAAATTCCAATCTGATAAGGATAAACTTTCTAAGGATTTTGAAAAGGTAATTTCAAAGGAAAATATTTTAGAGCCTAACTCTAGTTCAAATTCAAATGTTTTGGAAAATAAGAATTTGGTTTTAAAACTAAAGTCAGAAATTTTTTCCATGAAAAAATGTTTGTCAAACTTTACTAATGGAAAGGAAAACTTTGACAAGATGTATTCTCAAATTAGACCTTTGAGAAATCATTCTGCTCTTGGTTATACTTATTCCAAACCTGTTTTTAGTAATAAATATTTTGTTCCACAAAAAACCTCTTTTTGTACTAAGTGCCAATGTGGTGGACACTAGAGAAGATATTGTTCTCTTAATATAACTCAATCTTTAGGATTTCATAAAGCTCATTTTGCAAAACAAATGTGGATTCCTAAAATTCTTATATCTAACCCTTCTTGATCCAAACAAGTTTGGATTCTGAAAAACTAATTGTTTCTTTTTTAGGAAAATGAGAAGTGTACGAATAAGAATATTTGGTACATGGATAGTGGTTGTTCTCGACACATGACTGGAAATAAAGATCTCTTTGAAAAGGTTATCAAAACAAAAGGTGGAAAAGTTACCTTCAGAGATAATTCTCAAGGAAAGATTATTGGTATAGGTAATATCGTTTTTCTTGGAAAAGTTCTTATTTCAAATGTTTTGTTTGTTAAAGGTCGTAGGCACAACCACATCATCATAAGTCAATTATGTGATGAAGGATACCTTGTGAATTTTAGAAATGATAAGTGTGTGGTCTTCAATTCCAAGGATGAGTTCATTCTATCTGCTCATAGGAAAGAGAATGTTTACACTATTAACATAGAAGACCTTAGGAGCCAAAACATACCCTACTAAAGTTCAATAGAAGACCAATCATGGATATGACATAGAAGACTAGGACATTTTAATACGAGAAACCTTAGTAAACTCTCAAAGAAAAGACTTGTGAAGGGGATACCGGACCTTAGATATGATTCTTCAAAAGTCTGTGATCCTTGTCAATTTGGCAAGAAACATAAAACTAGCTTTAACTAAATTAATGAAGTTTCAACTTGTAATGCATTACAGCTAGTACATATGGATCTTTTTGGTCCTACACAAACTGGAAGAATTAGAGGAAAATACTATGTATTTGTTTTAGTTGATGACTTTACTAGATTTACATTGGTCTACTTTCTCACAATGAAATATGAAGCCTTTTCTTATTTCAAAACTTTTAGAGCCCAAGTTAAAAATGAGAAAAACCTATCATTGATAACTATTCATAGTGATCATGGTGGTGAATTTCAAAATTCATATTTCGAAACTTTTTGTAGTAAGAAAGGTATTACTCACAATTTCTCAGCTCCAAGAACTCCTCAGAAAACTAATGTTATTGAAAGAAGAAATTGCATTCTTCAGGAAATGACTAGAACCATGTTGAGTGAATACTAAATTGCTAAGAACTTCTGGGCTGAAGCTGTTAGTACTTCCTGTTATACTATAAATCGTGTTATAACTAGAACATTTCTTAATAAAACCCCTTATAAGTTATGGACTGGCTGAAAACCTAAAGTTTCATACTTCAATTTTTTTGGATGCAAAGTATTGATTCTGAATACAAAAGATAATCTACAAAAATTTGCACCAAAACATGATGAATGAATCTTTCTAGGCTATTCTACAACCTCTAAGTCTTATAGAGTTTTCAATAAAAACACTTGTTCTGTTGAGGAAACAGTACATGTAAAATTCGATGAATATGATCCTTTTGTTTTCAACCAACACAATCCTACATCCTCGGATGTGTTTTCTAAAAATGTTTATCAACCGTTATTAGAAGATCACTCTGATGAGAAAAATTTTCAAGAAAGTATTCCTGAAACATTTACCATGGACGATTTTCTACCATATGTTGATTAACATGTTTTACAAAACCCAAATCAATTGTTTATTAGGAATCATCCCAGTGATAACATCATTGGTGATGTAAATCGACCTGTAAGGATCATAAATTCCTTAAGAAATGAAGTAGAACATCTTGATTTTATTTCTCAATTTGAACCTACAAGTCCAAGTGAGGCCTTAGGTGATGATGATTGGATCAAAGCAATGCAAGATGAACTAAATGAATTTGAGAGGAATCAAGTCTGTACTTTAGTTGATAGACCTAAATAAACTACTGTAATTGTTGAAAATGGGTTTTCAGAAACAAATGTGATGAAAATGGAATTATTGTAAGAAATAAAGCAAGACTTGTTGCTAAAGGCTATAATCAACAAGAGGGAATAGACTATGAAGAAACATATGCCCTTGTAGCTATACTTGAATCTATTCGTATTCTATTAGCATTTGCAGCATACTTTAATTCCAAACTATTTCAAATGGATGTAAAATGTTCTTTTCTAAATGGTTGTGTTCAAGAAGATGTTTTTGTCGAACAACCTCCTGGTTTTCAAGACCCAAAACATCCTGATCATGTTTTCAAACGTACCAAGGCTCTATATGGCCTTAAACAAGCCCTTAGATCATGGTATGATAAACTTACAAGATTTCTTTTACAAAACAATTATACAAAAGGTACAGCAGATCCAACCATTTTTATAAAAATTGAAAACCAAAAAGTTTTGATTGTTCAAATCTATGTTGATGACATCATATTTCGGTCACCTCAGAAATATTTAACTGATTCTTTTGCAAATTTAATGAAATCTGAGTTTGAAATGAGTATGATGGGTGAGTTAACATTCTTTTTAGGTTTTCAAATTTCTCAAAAGCTAGAAGGAACATATATATCTCAACATGAGTATATAAAATATTTACTCAAAAAGTATGGATACGACAAAACTAAAAGTATTAGCACTCCAATTGGTACCTCAAATACACTTGATCTTGATGAAACTGGGAAACCAGTAGATCAAACAATCATTAGAGGTATGATAGGAAGTTTTCTATACATGACAGCTAGTCGACCCAACTTAATGTTTTCTGTATGCTTATGTGCGAGAAACCAATCTAATCCAAAAGAGTCTCACTTAAAAGCTATAAAGATAATCTTCTGGTATATAAAAGGAACTATGGATTTAGGTCTTTTTTACTCTTCTGAGAATGACATTGTTTAAAAAAGTTTTTCAGATGATGACTTTGGTGGTTGTATAATGGATAGAAAAAGTACATCCAGAACATGTCATTTCTTAGGAGATTCTCTGGTTTCTTGGTCCTGCAAGAAATAACACTCAGTAGAACTATCCACTGCTGAAGCTGAATATGTACCAGCTGGAAGTTGTTGTGCTCAAGTATTGTGGATGCAACACACACTCACTGACTATGGATTGAGTTTCTCCAAAACTCAAATTATTTGTGATAATACTAGTGTCATAGCTCTTAGTAAGAACCCAACACACCACTCTTTTTCAAAACACATAGATATTAGGCATCGCTTTCTTAGGAATCATGCACAAAAAGGATATATTATTCTACAATTTATCGGAACTCAAGAACAACTTGCTGACATTTTTACAAAACATTTTTCTTCCGATAGGTTTGAGTTTATAAAACAGAATCTAGTAATGATTACACTAAAATAATCATTCATATCTACTTCATGTTTTACAATTCTCCTTACATTAAATCACTACCTTTGAAAGGGGGAGGACATTTCATTCTATGTTTTTTATGTTTCTTTTTATCTTATGATCTGTAATTATTTACTCTCCTGGTATGTGTTTTTGTTTTTCTATTTATCATATTGACAGTTTTATTGTTTTATCTTTTCCATCGTATCGACCGATGATGGTAATGAATTTCTTTTCCATCGTATCGACCGATGATGGTAATGAATTTCTTTTCTATCATATCGACCGATGATGGTAATGAATTTCGTTTCCATCGTATCGACTAATGATGGTAATTAATTTCTTTTCCATCGTATCAACCGATGATGGTAATGAATTTATTTTCCATCGTATCGACCGATGATGGTAATGAATTTCTTTTCCATCGTATCGACCAATGATGGTAATGAATTTCGTTTACATCATATCGACCGATGATGGTAAGGAATTTCTTTTCCATCGTATCGACCAATGATGGTAAAGATTTTCTTTTCCATCGTACTGTCAATTCATTGTAAGGAGATTGTTTTCCATCATATTTTCAGTTCATGGTAACGAGATTTTTTTCCATCGGCTTGTCAGTTCATGGTAACTAGATTGTTTTCCATCGTCTTGTCAGTTCATGGTAACGAGATTGTTTTCCATCGGCTTGTCAGTTAATGGTAACGACTTTGTTTTCCATCGGTATGAAGATTGTTAGTTTTCATTTATTTCATGGGGTTGTGTATTCTTTTTAGCTTTACTAAAACCAACAACTACCTTACGTTCTCCGGCAGGTACTTTCCATTTTTTTTATTTTTTTTCCTTTCGTTTTTAATCCTAACCATTGATCTTTTTTTCTCTAATCTTGACCGTAGAAGATCAACGGTCACCCCTTTATTTCCTATAAATATCCCCCCTCCCCAAACCCACATTTTTTTCAGGTTTTGAGGCGAAGCTCTGCTCCACTGGTTTTAAATCATCATACGATCTTTCATCGACAACACCTTTATGTCTCAGTCCTCTGATAACACTCCCACTGAAATGTCTTCAAAGACTTTTACAGAGAAATACTCTTTCAGAGAAAGGTTATTTTCTCGGGACATTTTTGATTCGTATGATTCCACAATCAGAAGAATCATTCTGTTTCAAGGATGGGAGAATTTATGTGTTGAAAGACCTGTTTCTCAAGATCTGGTTCTCTTTGATGAAGTTTGTCAGTTCTATAAAACCGTATCTTTCAACAAATACATGACTATCAATTTTGTTGTGTACGATAGAAAGTTGTCTATGTCTATAAAACAAGCGGCTCATTTTTTGAATGTCCCAATAGAAGGGGATTCTTTCTGTCCATATCATAAACTACCAGAGGAAGTTGGTATGTTTAATAGAGAAATTTCTGAAAAATCTTTGTTTGTAATAAATGAAGCGAAGAGAAACTAGTGGCTCATCTTTCTCCGGACAATCGGTTTGTGACTTTATGGATGCAAGGTTTTCTTATCCCAAGGAAAGGGGATAGAGAAACTCTGAAAGTTTATGATATTTTTATGCTTGACTATCTTGTAAATATGAGAAAAGTAAATATCATGGGGTATGTTTTTGAAACCATTAAGAATGTCAAGACAGGATGTATTAAGTCCCAAATGATTATGTATCCCGCCATCCTTACAAATTTTATTCTTGAGAGAATTAAGTTTTGCAACATTCCTTTGAAAGGAAACTTGATAGATCTGAAGCCATCTTGGATTAGTAAGAGTATGATGAAAAGGCTGAATGTTTGTTTTGATCCAAATTCAAAACTTTTTATAAGAGATGTATAAGCTGAATCGGCTCAAAATCAATCGGCACCTATGCCAGCCAAAAAAATTACTTCTCTTGCTATTCCACAGAAGTCTGATCCTAAAACCAGCTCAAAGCCAAAGAAGACTCCTATGTACAGTAAGGAAGTTGTAGCCAAGTGGAGAAAGGATAAGGAACAAAGAAAGGAAGGTGATCCAAAGTTTGGACTTGATCCAGCTAAAGCCTTTGCTGAGATATTAAGGGTTGAGGATACCCTTCAGGCTGAAAAGAAGAAGAAGGTTCTTCTGAAAAGAAAAGAACATGAATTTGATGTCTCTAAAGTCTTGAAATTAGTTGAGAAAGCTAGTGATCAACTTACCACAGAAGTGCATCGAGAGCCTATTGTACAGAGCCTTCCTAAGAAAGAAAAAGGAAAACAAATGATGGAAGAAATAGAAGTAGAAGAGGAAGGAGATTTTTTTTAGAATTCCTTCAGAATTCCAAGAAGAGTAGGTAGGAATCGGTTCAAAAGCTAAGTGAAGTTGTTCAACACACCCTCATGCCGATCAAGCACCTTTTGAAACTTCTGAAACTCCGGATAAAACACCCCCTCATGTAAATCAAGGAGCTTAATCTTCTCATACTGAAAAAGTTATTGTCAGTAGTGACAAAGTAGAAGAAGAAAGAAAATAGAAAGAAAAAGGAAAAGGAAAACATCCATTTGTTGAATAAGGCCGATCAAATGAATTTCCTTCATACGATGAGGATACTGATTCAGAACATACAATTTCTCTCAAGAAGAGTGATTATATTGTCCATGTTTTGAGAAGGTTTGAGAAGACCATTCCATACATTCCCAAGCTCGAAGGGAAAATTTATTTCATTACTGACAATCAGAAAAAGATGTTTGGTTTTGTAAGAGAGTTGAGAAAGAATGTCTTGTCAGTTGAAGCTAATTTGAATGTTCTTTCTCAACCCTCGGCTGCTCATAAGAAAGCTTTTAACAGGATGACCAAGTGGTCATATAAAACTGAAAGCTCGGTGAAGGACCATGAGATATCAATTGAAGATATAAGCAGGTTGTCAAAGGATCTTGCTATTGCCTTTAATAATCTTGACAAAGAAACTGTTGAAAGGCTGAATTAGATAACTCATGGAGTAGATATTCCATTAGTGAAAGAATTGCAAGAGAGAATAAATGCTTTTCAATCTGATTTCTCGAAGGTTTCATCTTTCAAAGATGAAATGGTTTTTTTGAAGAAACAAAATTCTGTGTTATCCAAAGATAACAAGAATATGAAAAACAGAATTGATACTCTTGAAGAAGTAATCAGACTCTAGGAGGAGACTATCAAGAATCAAGAGCAGATTTTTGCGGACCAACAAGAGAATCTCAGAACTCAGGGAGAATCAATTTCTGAAGACAAGAATGAAATCATGAAGATGAAATCTGTTCTTCATGAGCTCATAAAGAAGGAAAAGGAAAGAGAAAACAAATGACTGTTGTATTTGTTTTCCGTTGGAACCTATCTGCTTTGTAATGACGTTTATGATTCTTTTCTTTTTTCCTGCAATTTCTTTTCTCTAACCCTTTCTGGAAACTCAAAGTAACCCCATTCTTTTTGTAAACCACAAAGGGGGAGAATGTTTTACAAAGAGGGAGAATTTTTTACAAATAGGGAGAATGTTTTATAAAAACAGAGACTGTTTTATAAAGAGGGAGAATGTTTTACAAATGGAGATTGGTTTAATCAAATACTTCGAAACCAAAGAAAATCTATGAATGCAATCCTTAGGAAAGTGTACACCTAAGGGGGAGTTAGTTGTATTCAAATTCATATTCAGAAGAGTTTCCAATAACTCAGGGGGAGATAAGTATTTCTTGTTATATTTACTTGGTGTGTTGTGATTTCCAAAAAGGGGGAGATTGTTGAGTCAAAAGTTATCTTTTGACTTCTATATTTTGTTTTGGAAATCACAAATCTCTTCTAATCGTATCATACTGACTCTTTTAATCGTGTTGTACTAACTCTATTAATCGTATCGTACTGACTCTATTAATCGTATCGTACTGACTCTGTCAACCGTATGGTACTGACTCTGTCAATCGTATCGTACTGACTCTATCAAATGTATCGTACTGACTCTGCTATTCATACAGTAATTACTTGTTTTGGTACTTAGTCAAAAACACTTGTTTCATATGAATCGAACTATTTCTTATCATCGACATATATCTTGTTTTAACCAATACGATGTCGTTGAGATAGTTACGAACTAATCAAAATGATGTCGTGCTTTCTGTTTCAATATGACCGTTATGATGCCATGAGTCTAAGTCCCTCCAACTTTTTCGGAGAAATATGACCGTTGGAGGCAACATGACTGTTAGAACCTGAGGCCTATAAATAGGAGGTCATTTGAAGCTGAGAAAAAGAGACGAGCGACTTTGAGAAAAAATTGTGATACTCTACTTCTATCAAGTTATAGATAGAGAAACTGTGACTTCTCTCATCTGCTTTGTGCGTCCGATCATCGTATCGATGGCTTTCAAGTGATTGAAAGACAGAGGTGTCGATTACCTACAAAATCAAGGGTTGTCAGGGATAGGTAGACGGACGGACCGATCATCGTATCGAGGGCTGCCAGGGATAGGCAGACAGATGTTCCGATCATCGTATCAAGGGCTTCCAGGGATAGGCAGACAGACAGTCTGATCATCGTATCGAGGGCTCACCAATGTGTTGGTCAGACAGACCTTTTATCCTAGGTGAAAGGATAACCCTTCCCTTTGGGTTAAAAGAATTGTAATTCTTTTATATTTCCACTGCTAATTGTATTAGAAAGGAAATTGTTTTTTTTTCTTTTCTATCTCTTATAAATTTGTAATTGTTTCAATTACATACATTCTATTACATATTGTATTGATTGATTCTATACACTTTAAGGTAGAATCATTCATCTTTATATTACTCTGATTATTGTGTTCATCTTGAATACAATTTTATTACATTTCATTAGTATTACATTACATCATACCTTTTATATTCAATACAATTGTGGGTGTTTGTATTTGTATTAGTTTAAGATCATTTAAACTATTCTCTTAAGTGCTAAGCTCAAAGGTTTTTAAACCTACAATTCAGCCCCTCTCTTGTATTGTTCCATCTAATAGACATACATATCTACATATTCGATCCAACACATTGATGGTTAAATATATAATTGACAAGTGTTTCCCAACTTATATTTCCCTACGATTAAATTTAGGTTATCCAAGGGGATACAAATATGCATAGGGTTATTTATAATGTTTTATAGTCTTAACACCAAAAAATAACTAGACTAACCTATAATAAAATCTATATCTACCTAATTCAATTACACATATAATTAATTTAAATATAAACAATTTATTGAAAATATGAACGTCTTTTGAAGACTAGTTTATACATTGATTATAGTAAAATAGAATAAAATATTGATTATTACTCCCCATAAAAATCTCCAAATACTCCTTGACCTCCTATAATCTCAATGGACATCATGGATAATAAAGAGACAATATGGGTGGGTGAAAAATCCTTATAAGGGAATAAACATGGGATTAAAAATACACATGAGATTGAAGGAATAACATCATAGCATAAAAGGAATGTCTCATGAATGAAAACATGGAATCAAAAGATATATAACATGGAATAATATTATAATAACATCATATAAATGTTGAAGTAGAATATAACATAACATAAACATGAGTCATGGATAACTTCCAAGACACTTTCCCAATGTAGAGATATTACCATAAAGTATAATGTTTATTCATAAATCATATACATAACTCTTATTTAGAATAAAACATTAACCAATTAATTGGAGCACTATATTGGTTCACCCATTTTGTCAAATCCTCTTTTTTCATTTTCAATATATATCACTTTTTGGGTTAGTAAGAACCACACAAACACAGCACACAAAAAATTCAAACTAAGAAAATTCGTCCCAAATGAAATTCAATCTTCTATCACATATCCAATAAATTTTGAAACCATAAATTAGGAAAGGTAAAAAAAGAAGAATTCAATCAAACGATTCAAAACCAAAACCCATGGAGACCTGGATAACCATGTTAGAGAAAATCATGTCATCAGCCTGCTTAATTACCACTAGTTACCATTTGTTGAGTCAAAAGTTTTCTTTTGACTTCTATATTTTATTTTGGAAATCAAAAATCTCTTTTAATCGTATCATACTGACTCTGTCAATCGTATGGTAATGCCTTTGTCAGTTGCATCATACTGACTCTTTCAAATGTATCGTACTGACTCTACTATTCATACTTTCATTAATTGTTTTAGTACTTAGTCAAAAACACTTGCTTCATATGAATCATACTATTCCTTATCATCGATATATATCTTGTTTTAACCAATACGATGTCGTTGAGATAGTTACGAACTAATAAAAACGATGTTGTGCTTTCTGTTTCAAAATGACAGTTATGATGCCAGGTGTCCAAGTCCCTCCGAGTTTTTTGGAGAAATATGACCATTGGAGGCAACATGACCATTGGAACCCGAGGCATATAAATAGGAGGTCATTTGAAGTTGAGAAAAAGAGACGAACGACTTTGTGGAAAAACTATGATACTCTACTTATATCAAGTTCTAGAGAGAGAAACTGAGACTTATCTCATCTGCTTTGTGTTTACGATCATCGTATCGAGGGATTTCAAGTGATTGAAAGATAGATGTGTCGATTACCTACAAAATCGAGGGTTGCCAGGGATAGGCAGACGGACGGACCGATCATCGTATCGAGGGCTGCCAGGGATAGGCAGATAGACGTTCTGATCATCCTATCGAGGGCTGCCAGGGATAGGCAGACAGACAGTCTGATCATCTTATCGAGGGCTCACCAAGGTGTTGGTGAGACAGACCTTTTATCCTAGGTGAAATTATAACCCTTCTCTTTGGGTTAAAATAATTGTAATTATTTTACATTTCCGCTGCTAATTGTATTAGAAAGGAAATTGTTTTTGTTTCCTTTTCTATCTCTTATAAATTTGTAATTGTTTCAATTACATCCATTCTATTACATATTGTATTTATTGATTCTATACGCTTTAAGGTAGAATCATTCATCTTTATATTACTCTGATTATTGTTTTCATCTTGAATACAATCGTTTTACACTTCATTAGTATTACATTACATCATACCTTTTATATTCAATACAATTGTGGGTGATTGTATTTTTATTATTATAAGATCATTCAAACTAATCTCTTATGTTCTAAAACTAGAAGGTTTTTAAACCTACAATTCACCCACCTCTTGTATAGTTCCATATAATAGACATACATATCTACATATTCGATCCAGCAATTGGTATCAGAGGAGGTTTTCCACTAATTTGTTTTCTTGTTCTATTTTTACTGACTACACTAACGTGTGGAGTGGAAAAGTTTTTTTTATTAGATGGCAGGAATGAATATTGGGTCAATAGATAATCTAAATCCTTCTAGACCACCAATATTTGATGGAAATGATTATGAGTACTGGAGAGATCGTATGAAGACTTTTGTGATTAACACTGGCGTAGACAATTTTATTATGCTTACTGGAGGTTACAAAATTCCTGAAAAAGAAGTCAGTACTTTTACTAACCAAGAGAAGCAAGAATATCAACTGAATTACAATGTACACAATAAATTATTATGATCTATGACCAGGAATATATAGTCAGATATCTTCATGTGAAGCAACCAACTGTATTTGGAAGAAATTGGAAGTCACTCATTTCGGTACATCCAAGGTTATAGAAACAAGAAGAGCAATGCTTCGAGCAGAGTATCATGGATTTGTTTTTCCTTATGGAGAGCCAGTATGTAAAGTGCAACAAAGGTTTATGAAAATTTTCAACAGCTTACAATCTATGGGAGAAAATGGTCTTGATGATGAAGCTCTAGTTGATATGATTATAGATATAATGCCAAATTAATGGGAGTCAAAAAGGACAACTATTGATGAAAATAGAAAAGTTTCCCAGATTTCTCTGGATGAACTCTTTGGGACTCTTTTACAGCACGAGACAAGAATGAAGAGAGATACTAATTTCAACAAGAAGAAGAATGGGAATGGAAGTGTAGCCTTTACATCTAAAGCTAAAACACCTGAAAGGATTACAAGATCCAAAGCCAAGAAAGTTGTTATATCTGATTTAAGTGATTGTAATCATTCAGAAAATGAGTTATCCAATCATGCTCGATGGATGAACAAGATTGTGGGAAAGAAAGACTTCCAATATAGATTCAAAAAGAAATATAGGAAAGATAAGAAAGATACAGAGTTAAATTGTTATGAATATAAAAAAGCAGGAAATATAAGGCCTGATTGTCCATTATTAAAGAGGAAAGATGGAAAGGAGAAAAACTCTCAAAGAAACAAGAAAAGGTTTTATAAAACAAAGAATGTTTTGAAAGAAAATGATACCTAGAGTGTAAGCGATAGTGATTCTTCAGATTATTATTCAGAATATGAGTCCTCAAGACAGAGGAATATCAGACTTATAGCGAGATTACCAATTGAAGATAATTGTCTCATGGCTAAGGTACATAATGTTGAAGCTATTACAATTGTCTCTTTGAATGAAAATTATACTAATAATAAATATTATGAATCATCAAATGATGAATCTTCATCATCAGAAGATGATACATTACCTTCTTTTGAAGAAGTATCTATATTTGCTAAATTACTTGAAAATGAAAATTCTAAACTCAAGAAGAAGCTTGAGAAATCAAATTCTAGAATTTCAATCTTGACTAAAGAATTATCAGATCTTTCTAAAGATCTTGACGTGAAAACATCTGATTTTGAAGGTATTTTAAAAACCCTTGAGAAATTCAAATCTGATAAGGATAAACTTTCTAAGGATCTTGAAAAGATAATTTCAAAGAAAAATATTTTAGAGCCTAACTCTAGTGAAAAATCAAATATTTTGGAAAATAATAATTTGATTTTAAAACTAAAGTCAGAAATTTTTTCCTTGAAAATATGTTTGTCAAACTTTACTCATGGAAAGGAAAACATTGACAAGATGTATTCTCAAATTAGACCTTTGAGAATTCGTTCTGGTCTTGGTTATACTTATTCCAAATCTATTTTTAGTAATAACTATTTTGTTCCACAAAAAACATCTTTTTGTACGAAGTGCCAATTTGGTGGACACTGGAGAAGAGATTGTTATCTTAACAGAACTCAATCTTTAGGATTTCATAAAGCTCATTTTGTAAAACAAATGTGTATTCCTAAAATTCTTTTATCTAACCCTTCTGGATCCAAACAAGTTTGGATCCCGAAAAACTAATTGTTTCTTTTTTAGGAGAATGAGAAGTGTACCAATAAGAATATTTGGTACATGGATAGTGGTTTTTCTCGACACATGACTGGAAACAAAGATCTCATTGAAATGGTTATCAAAACAAAAGGTGGAAAAGTTACCTTCGGAGATAATGCTTAAGGAATGATTGTTGGTATAGGTAATATCATTTTTTTTGGAAAATTTCTTATTACAAATGTTTTGTTTGTTAAAGGTCTTAGGGACAACCTCGTCAGCATAAGTCAATTATGTGATGAAGGTTACCTTGTAAATTTTAGATATGATAAGTGTGTAGTCCACAATTACAAGGACGAGTTCATTCAGTCTGCTCATATGCAAGAGAATGTTTACACTATTAACTTAGAAGACCTTAGGAGACAAAACTTATACTGCTTAAGTGAAAGAGAAGACTAATCATGGCTATGGCATAGAAGACTAGGACACTGTAATCTGAGAAACCTTAGTAAACTCTCAAAGAAAATAATCGTGAAGGGGATACCGGACCTTAGATATGATTCTTTAAAAGTCTTGTGATCCTTGTTAATTTGGAAAGCAACATAAAACTAGCTTCAAATCAATTAATGAAGTTTCAAATTCTAATGCATTACAGCTAGTGCATATGGATCTTTTTGGTCCCACAAAAACTGGATGAATTGGAGGCAAATACTATGTATTTGTTTTAGTTGATGACTTTACTAGATTTACATGGGTATACTTTATCACAAAGAAATATGAAGCCTTTTACTATTTCAAAACTTTTAGAGCATGAGTTAAAGATAAGAAAAACCAACCATTGATAACTATTCATAGTGATCATGGTGGTTTATTTCAAAATTCATATTTTGAAACTTTTTGTAGTAAGAAAGGTATTACTCACAATTTCTCAGCTCCAAGAACTCCTCAGAAAAATGGTGTTACTGAAAGAATAAATCGTATTCTTCAAGAAATGACTATAACTAGATTGAGTGAATACTCAATTGCTATGCACTTATGGGTTGAAGCCGTTAGTATTGCCTGTTATATTATAAATAGTGTTTTAACTAGACCATTTCTTAATAAAACCCCTTATGAGTTATGGGCTGGCCGAAAACCTAAAGTTTCATACTTCAATGTTTTTGGATGCCAAGTATTCATTCTGAATACAAAAGATAATCTAAATAAATTTGCACCAAAATCTAATGAAGGAATCTTTCTAAGCTATTCTACAACCTCTAAGGTTTATAGAGTTTTCAGTAAAAACACTTGTACTGTTGAGGAAACAGTACATGTAAAATTCTATGAATCTGATCCTTTTGTTTTCAACCCACCCAATCTTACATCCTCGGATGTGTTTTCTAAAAATGTTTATCAACCATTATTAGAAGATCACTCTGATGAGAAAAATGTTCAAGAAATTATTCCTGAAACATTTACCAGGGATGAATTTCTACCATATGTTGATGAACAGGTTTTACAAAACCAAAATCAATTGTTTCTTAGGAATCATCCTAGTGATAACATCATTGGTGATGTAAATCAACCTGTAAGGACCAGAAATTCCTAAAGAAATGAAGTAGAACATCTTGCTTTTATTTCTCATTTTGAACCTAAAAGTCCAAGTGAGTCCTTAGGTGATGACGATTGGATCAAAGCAATGCAAGATGAACTAAATGAATTTGAGAGGAATCAAGTCTGGGCTTTAGTTGATAGACCTAAAGAAACAACTGTAATTGGTGTAAAATGGGTTTTCAGAAACAAATGTGATGAAAATGGAATCATTGTATGAAATAAAGCAAGACCTGTTGCTAAAGTCTATAATCAACAAGAGGGAATAGACTATGAAGAAACATATGCCCCTGTAGATAGACTTGAATCTATTCGTATTCTATTAGCCTTTGCAGCATACTTTAATTTCAAACTATTTCAAATGGATGTAAAATGTGATTTTCTAAATGGTTTTGTTCAGGAAAAAGTTTTTGTCGAACAACCTCCTGGTTTTCAAGACCAAAAACATTCTGATCATGTTTTCAAACTTACCAAGTCTCCATATGGTCTTAAACAGCCCCCTAGAGCATGGTATGATAGACTTACAAGATTTCTATTACAAAACAATTATACAAAAGGTACAATAGATCCAACCATTTTTATAATAATGGAAAACACAAATGTTTTGATTGTTCAAATCTATGTTGATGACATCATATTTGGATCAACTCAGAAATCTTTAACTGATTCTTTTGAAAATTTAATGAAATCCGATTTTGAAATGAGTATGATGGGTGAGTTAACATTATTTTTAGGTTTTCAAATTTCTCAAAAGCCGGAAGGAACATATATATCTCAACATAATTTTATAAAATATTTACTCAAAAAGTATGGATATGACAAAACTAAAAGTATTATCACTCCAATTGGTACCTTAAATACACTTCATCTTGATGAAACTGGGAAACTAGTAGATCAAACAATCTTTAGAGGTATGATAGGAAGTTTGTTATTCTTAACAGCTAGTTGACCCAACTTAATATTTTTTGTATGCTTATGTGCAAGATACCAATCTAATCCAAAAGAGTCTCACTTAAAATACGTAAAGAGAATCTTCTGGTATTTGAAAGACAGTGTGGATTTATGTCTTTTTTACTCTTCTAGGAATAATTTTGTTTTTAAAAGATTTTCAGATGCTGACATTGGTGGTTGTAGAATGGATAGAAAAAGTACATATAGAACATGTCATTTCATAGGAGATTCTCTGGTTTCTTGGTCCTTCACGAAACAACACTCAGTAGCACTACCCACTGCTGAAGCTGAATATGTAGCAGGTGGAATTTGTTGTGCTCAAGTATTGTGGATGCAACACACACTCACTGACTATGGATTGAGTTTCTCCAAAACTCAAATTCTTTGTGATAATACTAGTGCCATAGCTCTTAGTAAGAACCCATCACACCACACTCGTACAAAACAAATAGATGTTAGGCATCACTTTCTTAGGGATCACACACAAAAAGGAGATATTATTCTACAATTTATCAGAAATCAAGAACAACTTGCTGACATTTTTAAAAAACCTTTATCTTCTGATAGGTTTGAGTTTATAAAATAGAAGCTAGGAACGATTACATTAAAATAATCATTCATATCTACTTCATGTTTTACAATTCTCCTTACATTAAATAACTCCCTTTGAAAGGGGGATGACATTTCATTCTATGTTTTTTATGTTTCTTTTTATCTTATGATCTTTAATTATTTACTCTCCTGGTATGTGTTTTTGTTTTTTTTTGTTTATTGTATTGACATTTTTTTTGTTTTATCTTTTCCATCATATCGACCGATGATGGTAATGAATTTCTTTTCCATCGTATCGACTGATGATGGTAATGAATTTCTTTTCCATCGTATCGACAGATGATGGTAATGAATTTCTTTTCCATCGTATCAATCGATGATGGTAATGAATTTCTTTTCCATCGTATCGACCGATGATGGTAATGAATTTTTTTTCAATCGTATTGACCGATGATGGAAATTAATTTCTTTTCCATTATATCGACCGATGATGGTAATGAATTTCTTTTCCATCGTATCGACCGATGATGGTAATGAATTTCTTTTACATCGTATCGACCAATGATGGTAATGAATTTCTTTTCCATCGTATCGACCGATGATGGTAATGATTTTCTTTTCCATCGTACTATATGTTCATGGTAATGAGATTGTTTTCCATCGTAATGTCAGTTCATGGTAACGAGATTGTTTTCCATCGGCTTGTCAGTTCATGGTAACAAGATTGTTTTCCATCGGCTTGTCAGTTCATGGTAACGAGATTGTTTTCCATCGGCTTGTTAGTTAATGGTAACGACATTCTTTTCCATCTGTATGAAGATTGTGAGTTTTCTTTTATTTCACACGGTTGTGTTTTCTTTTTAGCTTTACTAAAACCAACTAATACCTTACATTCTCCAGCATGTACTTTCCATTTTTTTTACTTTATTCCTTTTGTTTTTAATCCTAACCATTGATCTGTTTTCCACTAATCTTGACCGTAGAAGATCAACGGTCACCCCTTTATTGCCTATAAATATCCCCCCTCCCCAAACCCACATTTTGTATTCTGGTTTTGAGGCAAATCACTCCTCCACTGGTTTTAAATCATCTTATGATCTTTCATCGGCATCACCTTTATGTCTCAGTCCTCTACAAACACTCTCACCGA
Organism: Viscum album; assembly: GCA_963277665.1. Taxonomy (NCBI): domain Eukaryota; kingdom Viridiplantae; phylum Streptophyta; class Magnoliopsida; order Santalales; family Viscaceae; genus Viscum; species Viscum album. Next base: position 1,184,783,516 of record OY728159.1, read on the forward strand.
AATGTCTTCAAAGACTTTTACAGAGAAATACTTTTTCAGAGAAAGGTTAGTTTCATGGGAATTTTTGGATTCGTATGATTCCACAATTAGTAAAATCATTATGCTTCAAGGATTGGAGCATTTATGTGTTGAATGACCTGTTTCTCAAGATCCAGTTCTATATGATGAAGTTAGTCATTTCTATAAAACCGTATCTTTCGACAAATACATGACTATCAATTTTGATGTGTATGATAGAAAGTTGTCTATGTCTGTGAAACAAGTGGCTCATTTTCTGAATGTCCCAATAGAAGGGGATTCTTTCTGTCCATCTCATAAACTACCAGAGGAAGTTGGTATGTTTAATAGAGAAAGTGATGAAAAATCATTGTTTGTTATAAATGAAGTGAAGAGAAAAGTGGATCATCTTTCTCCGGACAATCGGTTTGTGACTTTATGGATGCAAGTTTTTTATATCCCAAGGAAAGGGGATAGATAAAATCTAAGAGTTTATGATATTTTTATGCTTTACTATCTTGTAAATATGAGAAAAGTAAATCTCACGGGGTATGATTTTGAAACCATTAAGAATTTCAAGATAGGAGGGATTAAGTCCCTAATGATTATGTATCCAGCCATCCTTACAAAGATTATTCTTGAGAGCATGAAGTTTTGCAACATTCCTATGAAAGGAGACCGGATAGATCTGAATCCATCTTGTATTAGTAAGAGTACGATGAAAAAGATTAATGTTTCTTTTGATCCAAATTCAGAAGATTTTATAAGAGATGTAGAAACTGAATCGGCTCTAAATCAATCGGCACCTCTACTAGCCAAAGTCATTACTTCTCTTGTTGTTCCTCAAGAGTCTGATCCTCAAACCAGATAAAAGCCAAAGAAGAATTATAAGTATAGTTAGGAAGTTGTAGTCAAGTAGAGAAAGGATATGGAACAAAGAAAGGAATGTGATCCAATGTTTGGACTTGATCCAGCCGAAGCCTTTGCTGAGAGATTAAGGGTTGAGGATACCCTTCAGGCTGAAAAGAAGAAGATTGTTCTTTTGAAAAGAAAAGCACAGGAATTTTATATCTCTAATGTCTTGAAAGCGGTTGAGGAAGCTGGTGCCTAACATACCACAAAAGTGCATCAAGAGCCTATTGTACAGAGACTTCCTGAGAAAGAAAAAGGAAAACAAATGATGGAAGAGATATAAGTGGAAGAGGAAAGATATTTTCTTTTAGAATTCCTTCATAGTTCGAAGAAGAGTAGGGAGGAATCAGTTCAAAAGCTGAGCGAAGGTGTTCAACAAACCCCTCATACTGATCAAGCACCTTTTGAAACTTCTAAAACTCCGGATAAAACACACCCTCAAGTAAATCAAGGTGCTCAATCTTCTCATACTAAAAAGGTTATTGTCATCAGAGACAAAGTACAAGAAGAATGAAAAGATAAGGAAAAAGCAAAAGGAAAACAGCCAGTTGTTGACTCAAGCCGATCAAATGAATTGCCTTCATACGATGAGGATACTGATTCAGAACAAACAATTTATCTCAAGAAGAGTGATTATATTGTCCATGTTTTGAGAAGGGTTGAGAAGACCATTCCTTACTTTCCTAGGCTGGAAGGGAAAATTGATTTCATTACTGACAATCAGAAAAAGAAGTTTGGGTCTGTAAGAGAGTTGAGAAAGAAAGTCTTTTTAATTGAAGCCGATTTGAAAGTCCTTTCTGAAACCTCGTCTTCTCATAAGAAATCTTGCAAAAGGATGACCAAGTGGTCTTATAAAACAGAAAGCTCGGTGAATGACCACGAGATAGAAATTGAAGATATAAGGAGGTTGTCAAATGATCTTGTTATTGCCTTTAATAAGATTGAAAAAGAAACTGTTGAAAGGCTGAATCAGATAACTCATGGAGCCGATATTCCTTCAGTGAAATAATTGCAAGAGAGAATGGATGCTTTTCAATCTGATTTCACGAAGGTTTCATCTTTCAAGGATGAAATGTTTTTTTGAAGAAACAAAATTCTGTGTTATCCAATGATAACAAGAATATGCAAAACAGAATTGATACTCTTGAAGAAGTAATCAGAGTCCAGGAGGAGACTATCAAGAATCAAGATCAGTTTTTTGCGGACCAACAAGATCTTCTCAGAACTCTGGGAGAATAAATTTCTGAAGAAAAGAAAGAAATCCAGAAGGTGAAAACTGTTCTTCACGAGCTAATAAATAGGGAAAAGGAAATAGAAAACAAATGATTGTTGTATTTGTTTTCCTTTGGAACCTGTCTGCTTTGTAATAACTTTTATGATTCTTTTCTTTTGTCCTACAATTTCTTTTCTCTAACCCTTTCAGGAAACTCAAAGTAACCCCATTCTTTTTGTAAACCACAAAGGGGGAGAATGTTTTACAAAGAGGGATACTATTTTACAAAGAGGGAGAATGTTTTATAAAGAGGGAGAATGTTTTATAAAGGGGGATAATATTTTAAAAAGGTAGATTGGTTTAATCAAATACTTCGAAAACAAGGAAAATCTATGAATACAATCCTTAGGAAAGTGTACACCTAAGGGGGGGTTAGTTGTATTCAAATTCATATTCAGAAGAATTTCAAATAACTCAGGGGGAGATAAGTATTTCTTGTTATATTTACATGGTGTGTTGTGATTTCCAAAAAGGGGGAGATTGTTGAGTCAAAAGTTATCATTTGACTTCAATATTTTGGTTTGGAAATCAAAAATCTATTTTAATCATATCGTACTAAATCTTTTAATCGTATCGTACTGACATTGTTAATCGTATTGTACTGACTCTGTTAATCTTATCGTAATGACTCTATCAATCGTATGGTACTGACTTTGTCAATCATATCGTACTGAATCTGTCAAATGTATCGTACTGACTCTTCTATTCATACTCTCATTACATGTTTTGGTACATAGTCAAAAACACTTGTTTCATATGAATCGTAGTATTTCTTATCATCGACATATATCTTGTTTTAACCAATACGTTGTCGTTGAGATAGTAACGAACTAATCAAAACGATCTCATGCTTTTTGTTTCAATATGACCGTTATGATGCCAGGTGTCCAAGTCCGTCCGAGTTTTTTTGGAGAAATATGACTGTTGGAGGCAACATGACCGTTGGAACCCGAGGCCTATAAATAGGGGGTCATTTGATGCTGAGAAAAAGAGACGAGAGACTTTGTGGAACAACTGTGATACTCTACTTCTATCAAGTTCTAGAGAGATAAACTGTGACTTCTCTCATATGCTTTGTGCGTCCGATCATCGTATCGAGGTCCGTCAATTGATTGAAAGACAGAGGTGCCGCTTACCTACAAAATCAAGGGCTTCCAGGGATAGACAGACGAATGGACTAATCATCGTATCGAGGGCTGCCAGGGATAGGTAGACAGACGTTCCGATCATCGTATCGAGGGCTGCCAGGGATAGGCAGACAGACAGTCTGATCATCGTATCGAGGGCTCACCAAGGTGTTGGTGAGGCATACCTTTTATCCTAGGTGAAAGGATAACCCTTCTCTTTGGGTTAAAAGAATTGTAATTATTTTACATTTCCGCAGCTAATTGTATTATAAAGGAAATTGGTTTTGTTTCCTTTTCTATCTATTATACATTTGTAATTGTTTCAATTACATCCATTCTATTACATATTGTATTGATTGATTCTATACGCTTTAAGGTAGAATCATTCACCTTTATATTACTCTGATTATTGTGTTCATCTTGAATACAAGTGTTTTACATTTCATTAGTATTACATTACATCATAACATTTATATCATTTAAACTAATCTATTAAGTGCTAAAACTCAAAGGTTTTTAAACCTACAATTCATCCCCGCACTTGTATTGTTCCATCTAATAGACATACATATCTACATATTCGATCCAACAACCATCATCACTCTAACATCACCAAAGATGAATGTCGGAAAGGGTTTTTTGAGAAGCAGAACTACACCATCGAAATCTATATACAAGATCCCCACCATACAAGATGAACACATTCGCAAAAAACTGAAACAAACAAGAAACAATCCTTGGGCATTGATGAAGATCACATTTCGTAACATCACATCTTTTTCACAATAAATCCTCCACAGAGAGTCAAATACAGACCACAAATCGCAATAAGGGCCATCCGAACAAAACATCCAAAGAATGAACCAAACAGATGATGAGATCACCATACCAGAACCGGATAGATCGACTAGCAAAGCCCCACCTCACTGAAAAATGCAGAAATAACCCCACCAACCATCACTGAATGTCAGGCAGAAGAGAAACTCAAACTCACCCCTGTTGAAGGACGCATCTGGAACTCGGATGGCCTCCAAACCCAAATCCCAAAGAATATTTTGGATGAATAATATTACATTACTAAAAATTTGATGGTTTTTTGGAAATCATCAATAAAAAAATATATATAATTATATAGATACTATTATTCATACCCTCTAATTCAATGTCTATGTTATAACTTTCATCTTAACAAAAAATAATCTAATATAATATCACAATTCGATTAAGCTCATTGATCCGTACAACACATGAAAATGAGAAATCTATCCTATTTAAATAGAAATTTATAATATTTTTATGTATCACACTAGGTGGATGACACATAAAATTTTTTCTCCTTACACACAGTGTGGGAGTAAATGTCCAAATAGTTCTGCTCTGGAAAGGACACAAATCAAAAAAAGAGAGTGAACACATACCATGAGTGTCCCCTAAACATCTTATACCTCCATATGAAGAAAATATCTAAATCTCATATATCATTAGTTTAGATGAAATATTTTTTCATGTGTATCCTATGTAGAGTTTTCATCAATTTAAAAGATAATTATGGACAATTTAGTTGATTTTGATTTATGATGTGAGATTTTCATGCATGAATCTTCTTCATCTGATTTTCGATGATGATAGTGACATAGAAGGATCATCTGAGAGATTAGAGTGGGACCCTTCTACTGGGATAGGTCATCTGTCCATGTTGTATAAAAAAAGTGATTCACCCCTCTTAGGATTGTTCTTATGTCCTCAATTTACCATTAGAGTGCAACCATCATGTTGATTAAGTGCATGGGTCCTCTACCATCATAGTGGAACCCTCGTATGGTGTCAGGTATTGGGACCTCTACCAAAAGTGTGGTATTCACTTGTAGAGCTAGATCATGGTACCACTACAATCAAAGTGGAAAACTAATATTGATTTTGGGAATGGTTCCAATATATTTTTTCTAGAACCCTCCAGTTATATCAGATAATGGGTCCTCTGATAGGTGAGTGGAACAATCTTGTTTGATCAGGTGATCCATATTATATCTTTCGAGTGCAGCACTTTTATTCGATTAGGGAATGCGACCTCTATTTATTAAATACCACCCTCCAATTCTTCCTTTTCATGGATTCTATACCATGTGATTATGTCCCCTCTACTGTGTGACATAGTAGTGAGGTGTGGTTTGGCATTGATTATTTTTTTAAAAGACATGTGAAATGAGGGTCACCATTTATGGACCTCATTGAATAGATTTTAGAAAAATTTATTAGGATGAAATGTCATACGAATATATGTTTTCACTATTTTCAAGGATTATTATAATATCATAAATTCCAATTGAATTTTTTATTCTATACTTCTACGTGTTTTGTTTCTGCCTCTATTATGTCCCTTATCATTTCCCCTTTAGCTTTTGGGGTTCCCTCATAAATATATATATATATACTCACCCATGTATGTGATTTTTTGGAACATATCACGTCTTATGAGGATGATAGGTATGTCGAAGAAGATTTTAGTGGAGCAAATGGAAAACATAGACTATATTGATACTTATGGTGATTGGAAAATAGGAATATAGATTCAGGTTCAATGATCATTTTTAATCCTGTTTTTTCATGTTGGTATTTTTTTGCGTTGTGAATGTTTTTAAACATTTTCTCTTCATATTACACTATCATACCTTTGTATTCACCAGAGGTGGATACATTCAAGGTTTTTACTATTTATTTTATTGTATTTTCTAGTATTCCAATTTGAGTATACATGGTTATGGTTCTATGTTTGTATACAACGACATAGGAAAATTCCTCCTATATTAGTTATTTATTTTAGAACATGTAACCATCCCCAAGACTATAGTGGCAGTCTTGGTGTATTTGTGTCTTGTTCAATGTTGTCACATGTCGTGAAATATTAGTATCAAAAGTGGTCCATTTTTTGGAATGGTTTGTTGTTCTTTGAATTTTAGTTTAATTTTTGGGATATTTGGATTTTTTTTAATGTGAATTGATTATGAATTTATTTCCAATGAAATTAGATTTTGTGAAGAAGATGATATATCATTACACAAGGACTCTATCTTCCGGCTTATCAACTAAGTATTTCAATACATTGGTTTAGGTAACATTGTTACATGTATCATATATGATTGAATCTTTGGTTGGAATTATTTATTCAATTATCTCTATATATGTATACTCATATGACCATGGTGAATCATGATTAAATTTTTAGGATAAATCTATGATGACAACTAGCCATGTTACTGATTTAGGATCATGATGATGATCTGAGTAGTGTTGTGACTTTAGTGTAGGGGACATCTTGTTAGTTCCATCTTCTTAGGTGATAGGGAGAGAAAACCCCACCTATAAAGATGCACATAGTACCAATTGACATAAAAATGGTAGATCACTATATATAAACACTCCACGAGTTCCAACTATATAAGATAATGAGGTTCCACATCCAGATTCCCATGTGGTGGATGACAAAATACAGTAAGTTATATGAGTTTTCAAACATATCTAAATATTGGTTGATCAGGTGGTTCAATATGCCTCTATTATTTTCACCAGAGGAAACTATGAATTAGTGGATCTATGTTATGTAGATGAATGAGGAGACTACATATTCATGGATATCCTTACACAATCTATTTTGTTACGAGTAATACTCCTAATTATTGGAAATTGTTTAGATTTTGGATCTTATAGAGTTTCATCAGGGTTTTTTTTTAAATTTGTAAAGTATTCAATGAGTTTTATGGGCCTCATTTTTATACCCTAGACAATATTCTGTATGGATTTTTATGAGAACATATGTTTTCTTGGGTTCCCCGTTGGAACATCCGTGATAGTGTAGTGTCAATTTCTTACCACATTAAATTAACAATCATTTTTGAGTTTTAGAGAGGGATGCAGTGAAATATATCTTTTGATAAAAGGGACACCGTGCAGTTAGAGTTGGAAATGGATGATATAGTGATCAATAATCTACATTGTCTTCTATGATCTAGATTGTAGGTTACAGACACATGAGATCACATCATGATCAAACATTGGGACATTGTCATCTGGAAGTAAAAACATGAAGGGGATCAAGGTACCATATTGATGGTATGTTATATGTATGTGGTGGATGAACACATAGGGAATGTTATTTACTGACCTAACATAATGATAAAGGAGACTGGTAAAAGATAGTTCATCATGGTAGTGAAAGTGCTGCAATCATGGATCTACTAGGAAAGGGTAGTGTGGCCCCCAGGACGTAGCGATAGAAGTAGAGAAGGTGTGGACTATAGAGTATTAGATATGGTTAGTGGATGATGTTATGATATTATCCATCTACCACGACCAAGTGAACAATTCTTGGCTTAGGGAGCTAGCGGTCAAGGCTATGGGAAGTTGTAGGCTGTTGGGGAATATGAACTAATAGCTCAAGATATAATTATAGGTATGGTATTTATTTATTATACTATTATTTCAATACAATTAGACATATTTTTGAGTCATTACATCATCACATTACAGTTGATTCAAGAGATGGAGCTCCCAGTTGAGACTATAACCTAACATATTTTCTATGTGGTTCTTATGTGGAATACTTCTTTAATATATTTTCTCTACTAGATCTGATACCTATCCACTGGTCAAGAGAGTTTTTCATTGGTGTTTTTTTATAACGATTAAACATAATGAAATTATCATGGGAATGTTGTTTTCAACGTGGTCTGAGCATAGAATGTATATCACTATAGATGATTTGGATTCCTATGCATTGATGGGTTGATATTCTAATTTGTGGTTGTGTTGGATATCATGGAAGGACGAGTGGGTTTTTTGAGAATGAGGTTGTAACCCAACAGTCACCAATTGGAATGTTTATCCATTATCATAGTGGTATATTAAAAAAATATGCATTTATTTATTCACAAAGTGTTATTTATAAGTAATTCATGGGGATATTCCTTGACTACCCATAAAATAAGAGATTATTTGTTCTCATAATTTTGATCCCATGAATATCATTGACATATATTGTGGTATATTGGATGGACCCTATTGGGCCCTTGGATTTGTTGTTTTAGTTGGAGGAATTTTGAGAAAATGTCATTATTAGGACCATTTTGTCCCCAAAGTAGTCATGGTGTTTTTCATAAATATTGTGTATGGTAGCTTTCTACTTTGGGTAGATTATCATCTTAACCATGACATAATAATTAAAAAATACACCTTATAAATGAATGAAGATCTCTTTGATCTAGAGAGTGGAATTATATGGTATTCAAAGATCGATATCATGTCCAACTACAACCACCTGAGTGTTGGGAATATTAATGTTTAGATGTTGACGTTCACATGTCACTATGAACACTATGATTTCCTGATGATTTCATCTAGTGTGAAGAATCCCCCATTTTGTATAAAATATTATTAAACCAAATCCCATACCATACAGTGAATGATATGTTATTGTCTTTATTGATGAAATATTTATATACTCTATATTTTAGTAGGATCATATCGTGTTCTTGAGGAAGATACTATATATTATTCATGAGCACCATATGTACTGTAATCTCTAAAAGTGAAATTTGTAGATCCATGAGGTAATCCTCCTGGGAAATATAATTTATGATAGTGGATTAGCTATAGACCCAACAATGATCCATGATGTTCTTGAATGGGATCCACCCAACTGAGAATCAAAGGTGTGGAGTTTTTATGTCTTTAGGGAGTACTAAAATATGTTATTGGAAACATTCAATTGGATTTCATCTACATTAATATCCAAATATATATAAGTAATATTTATATATAAACATAGTAGTGTTTCAGATCATTATAGGATTTGAGGATGAGGTTGGGTAGTGATTCTATTATTAGAATCATAGAGGAGTTTGAGATATATATAGTATATTTTGATGATTGTAGACCTAGATTTAGAAATTTTTTAATGGAGATGAAGGAGTTGATTGCATATGGGTTGATTAAATAGATACACAATGGGAAGAACAATTTAACTAATGATGTGGTGTTGGAATAAATAGTCATCATTCCAATGATATGAAGACATAGTCCAATGAGAAACACTTGGTTTTTTACTCATACCATCAGTCTCTCGGGTTTTTCTTCACAAAGAGATACATGGATCTATGAAATAGAAAATAGTTGGTGATCATACAGAACTATGAAATTGATATACTCTATACTATACTGATGGTAAAAATGGTGGTATATTATCTAATATTGTAGTATCATGCTCATTTGGTGCTGGAGGGCATAGAAAAATATCCTTCCTTATTGGTGACCCTAGTAGTGGAAAAGGGTGATTCTTTTCTTCAGTTTATGGTGTTGAATCTGTTACACTTATAGGTTGTAAGAGGGTCCCAAATGGGATATATCATCTTTTAGTTATTACATAACCAAATATCTTTTGGTGATATTCTAGATGTATTTTATGAAGGAGGGAATCTTTTAATATTTTTCAATGGATTGATATGTGTCCCAAAAAAGTTACAATAGGAGGTGATGAGTGAGTTTTACACATATCCATTGTCTACACTTCCATATAAAATGTATATTTATAGAAACCTTCATCAACTGTTTTGGTGAGTAGGAATTTGGAAGACGTGGCTATGTTCTTCTCCAGAAGCCTCTCCTCTCTGTAGGTGAAGGCTGAGAACAAGCTTTTGATAGGATTTTTACAGCCTCTTGAGATTCCAATGGGGAAACGAAACAACATATCCATAGATTTTTTATATTCCTCATATTGAAAATGAAATCAATGACACCATCTATGTGATATTTGACTAATTTAGGATATCATAAAACATCATTTTAACCATGTATAAGAGTTATTTGGAGAGTTTCTAGTAGTTTTACATATGTGAGATCATCCATCTTCATGGGATGTCATCAAATATTGACTTTTCCTGTGATTTTTTTTCACATCACGGTTGTGGAGGGGTACGCATAAAGAATTCAAAACCTAGATGGGGATGTTTACACATTTTATCATACAAATAGATGGTTAGATAAATTAAACTCTCTTTGTGTGGGAGGATATTCCGTTGGTTTTATTGTTAGAACTTGGACATATTTGATTGGATCACTTGACATTTGCAGAGTGTCAATATAATATTGTTAATAATTATACTAAAAGTATGTCACCCTTTGAGTCCCTATATAAAATAACCTATTATTATACCATATGTTGGACTAATATCAATGGGGTGTCTCTTTTTTTCCATGGTTCTATAGAAGATGAATGAGAAGGTCAATGTGATCTGTGAGAAGATGAGGAAAAAATTATGTAAAAAAAATACTATGTATATAGATTTAGTTTCTCCTTTTAATTCGATTAGGTAGACCATGTTTATTTTGAGAGTCTCTCTATGATGAGGATTCAAGATATTCGAAGGAGGATTCAAGCCATCCCTAAGGTACATCTTATAATTCAAAATCATACAATGGTTTGGTGACATTTCCTACTACCTCTCCATTCCCTATCATTAGTAGTGGGTGTATGAAATCCTCATTGTGTTTGACAAGATGATATATCTTTATGATCCTACACACGTTGTTGAATGGTATCACTAGGAATCAAGGTTAGACCCACTATAATAGAGAACCCATTGGAAATCATGTAAAAATAAGATATGTTCCTTCATGTATCAACCATACTCTTGGTCCATGTCATGTGGAAGCATGAGAGAATGCTGGAGATCTTCTAAGAGAGGGTAAAAATGTTGTGGGATCAATCGATTAATAATTTTTTTTATTTTTCATTTAAGGAATGAAAATCATAATGGAGTAAATAATTTATAGAACCTTGTTTTTATAGTATTACTTTGAAATATATCGAGGAATATATTTGGAGTCATGCGCTGAGACAGTGCATGATTCAGATGTCTTATGCCCCTGAAATTAATTTCTTAAAAATACTAAATATATTTATATCATGCATGCACATATTTTTGGAAATAATGAAATCACTTTAATAATAATTATTAAATAAATTCCTTTGAAAACTATACAATCTCAAAGATAAAGTTTACCCTTGGAACATCCTAAAACTATTTGGCATAGGATATTCACAGAAATCAGGTGTTTGTGGCTATATTCAGTTAGTAAAATAAATAAATATGTTATTAATTTTTTCAATGAAATTAATATATTTATCTCTATAAATACTTCATTATGTTAAATATCTAATGTAATATACATATTCTTGGGACCATTTAGAGTATAATTCAACCAATCACTATAAAAACAATATTGGGAAATTGAATTGAAAATTGGATTGATGACGATCAAAGAACAATAATTGACTTTCGTTCTATAGAGTATAATTAGATTTATGTTGAAAACCTAACTACACATATTGTAGTCTGAAGAACACACAGTGTGAAAAATTATGGCTATAATGACTAGGTTTTCCAGGTGAGTTAAATATCACATGTCATGTGGGACCCCTAATTATAATGTGTCATGTTGACAGATAGCCTTATTTTACATTGGGACTACATAGACATGGGAATGGCCATACACATGGCCAGTCTATACAGACATCACCCAAAGGACACGGTCACGACCATGAGAACCAGACATAGTCTATGGTCATTGAAAAATTCCATATAAAATCCTTACCCTTTTTGTTGAAATATATGAATAGTGAGTCATGTACTATGGACGAAAAAACCATTCAAATAAAAGTCCACCTTCAATGTGGGTCCCATACATGTACACCACCTCATTTTGAGGAAACTTATTCATATTGTATCTCCATCATTTGGACTAAAATTTTTTCCATTATAATCAGATCCAAATTTCTTTTACATTTGAAAATTGGCAGAAGAATTCATATTGTATTTTGTGGCAAGATATGTAGTGTTAAAGGAATGTATCATATTTTTGAGACCCTCAATGATTATAGTGCTAAGACATTATACCTATAGTGATTATAGTGGAACTCATTTACTGGGATATGTAGTATATCCTTTAACTATTCAGGAAGTGGCACCCTCCTTATATAGGGTGTGAGTACTGCATCTACCATCAGAGTGGAATCCTCTAATAGATTTAATTCAAGGGTCCTCTACCATTGTAGTTGCACAATCATTCCACTTTAGTTCTTGACTTCACTACTATAAAATAGGTACACTCATAATAATTCTGGGAATGGGTCCTCTCTAATTATAGTGTAATATTTGTATTAGATAAGGGAATGGGTCATCTATCTATTATGTGGAAACCTCCTATAGGATCATGATCCATGTCATCTATCTATTGAGTAGTACCCTCCTGTTGGACTATGGCATCATTTCTCAATCTATTTAGTGGACCCCTATAATTTGATTAGAGTATGGTTCTTCTATCTATTTAGTTAAAAATACTACTATACCATGACATGGGTTATCTAAAAATATATAATTTCCCCTCACCTATGTGGTATAATGGAAACATTATTCTAATCAAGGATGTTTCTTTGGACTGACAATATAGATATTTTCCATCATTAATGGAACTCCTGAAACTGATGAGAAATTCTCTACTTGGCCGGTCACTAAGATGTAGATATAATTTATCTCCATTATGGATTTTAATTAATTTTATTTATCATTTTTTTTATTTCTATTTTTATCTCATTCAAAGGTTTGAACTATTTAATTATATTTGGTCTCTTTTTTCCTTCACCTTTTCATTCCAAGCATAATAAAAATTTATGTATATACAAACGAATCCATCGTTATTTATCCCATGTGTTGTTTCTTGTGAAGATGAAAAAAATTTCATAGTTAATTAGAGAGGTTAATCGAGATACCCTTCTGTATTTGACCATGTATGGTGGTCTGGGAAAAGAGATATTGACATGGGCTCTCAAATTATTTATTTTCATATTGTTTATCATGTTGAAATATATTCCTTGTCAGGCATGTTTTTCCCTTTTTCTATTAATATAACATTTTCATACTCTTTTAATACATATATGATGTCACATGACTCATTGTTACTCCATATGTGTAACACCCCGCCCCTACCTCATTGCCTTGAGGAAGCGGTGAGGGATACTTGGCCTTAAGCAACGTTCCCAAAGAGCCAAAGGCTGGAAATAAATGATAAGGGATTCAAGGAATAATGGGGAATGGTTTTCCATTAAGAAGACAACCCAGATCAACCAACCAAAAACTAAAGATGAATTCACTTTCAAACATTACCATGTGATATTAACAATTCCCTCACAAACCCCAAAACCATTCTACTAGACAAGTCCACAAAATATCAGAGTACAAAGTGGAAACTAAACAACAAATAATGATGACCCTTGACACCACCACATCTCCACACCATGTTACAATATCCATGATCCACCAAAACATCACAATGAACCACTAAAGGATGGTGATTCCTTACCCTTCCCACATCACGGTACACGAGATCTGAAAATACACCAATGTGTCATAGCAGGGGGAGAGTACAACTAATCAGTAGGATTTCCGAAACTGAATTCCCTACACACACCACTAGTATAAAACCATTAGAACATTTATATAAAAAAATTTATATAAAGAAAAACCAAGCTACCTATTTTTTATAAGAAAAACATTCCATAAGCCCAACACACTGGATAAGGATTCCAAATCAACTATGCCACACAAGGAAGACAATTAAACCATGCCACAAATCGATTACCATGTTCATATTTCACTCTAAAGCCCCATCTACAATCATCACCAACAAAGCACACAACATCCCATGGTGGCACTTCTCATCCAATCCATTCATTACTAATCCACTCAAGTAGTACTTCATGCCCACTTGCTATTGATGGTGGCCCTTACACCCACTATCCATCCCCTTTTTATTGTGACACATTCGCGTCCACTCCACCTTGTCCAAACACCATCCAACCAATGATATCACCCATTTCCACACAAGCCACAACAATAATAATTCATTATTATAAATACCAAGAAATACCATTTCCATGACAAATATATTTCAATATCTCTTGTTTATTTAAGTCAATAATCAAGCTCACAATCATTACCATGTTAAAATCACCCATTTAAAATTAACCAATTGATCCCATTTCAAAAAAACCCAATTTAATGCCAAAACCCCCAAATCATCACCCATTTGATTTTACAACTAAATTCACAAAACATGGGTATAATTAAGTTAATGCAACCAATTTAATTATAAATGACCTTCACATTTCAACTTAGTGGAGTAGAGAGTGAAGACACTTACCTCTTAGGGTTTGGCATAATCGACCCTTCGCCCAAACACACTCCAAATCGAGTGCATGCCTCCTCAAAACAACCTTAAAACCCCTTTCCTGACATCAAAAAGCTCATCCTTTAACACAAAAAAGCAACAAAACCCTAGATCTACATGCTACCCCTATTGATCTAGGAAGGTGAGAGAGGGAGAGGGATAACCCTAACCAAAACCTCAAAGAACCAAAAGAGGTACTTACCCAAGGAGAAACACCTTCTATCCACCAAGAAACCCCTTGGATTTTCCTGCAAAATAAGATAAGGAGCTCCCTCAACCTCTGAAAACTAGAACTCCCATGTGAGCCATGAGTGGGAGGAAGAATGAGGGATAAATGGGAAATATCGAGTGGCATGGGACTTAAAAACCCAAAAATTAAGTGGCCACAAGGTTACCATGCACAGTTTTTGGAAACCTTTCCCTAACCATGATGTTTCCACTGTCTCACCTAGGGACATCACACGGCTTTCCCGCACGGTCTGAAAAATTGTGCGCCGCCTGTGCGGAGCCCACCGTCAAGGTTGTACTGTTTCTTGGGATGGATGCATTGTTTCCTGGGTGGGCTGCACAATTTTTTTAGACCACGCGCCAACTGTGCGCCCCTGCATGACCTCCACAAATTTAAAAGTATTTCCTAGAATTCTCTAAACATAATCCAACCACTTCAAAAAGCACAAAAAAACTGAAATAGGGTCACATAACTCAAACTAGGGGTACTAAATTATCCCCACCATTGGATATTCTATCCTCAGAAGGTAGTGAACCGACCCTTTGCCGAAATAGCTCGATCCCATGCTCGACCATCTCCTTTTCCCGCTCCCAAGTCTCCTCTTGGATCTAGCCATGCGGCCACAAAACCCGAATCAGACCGATTCTTTTACCTCGCAAGACTTTCTCTTGCCTATCCACAACCCTCATTGGCACCTGCCACAATGAAGCATCTTGCTCTAGCTCAACATGATCCCATCGAATAACATGGCCCAGATCCATTTGATACTTTTTCAATTGTGGCACATCAAACACATCGTGCACCGTACATAACCTAGGTGTCCAAGACAAATGATAAGTCACCTCACCAACCAAATCTATAATCTCAAAATTTCTAATATACCTTGGAGATAACATTCCCTGTTCCCAAACCAATGATATCTCAACATAGGAGATATCCTCAAGAAAACATGATCACTCACCTCGAATGACAACGACCGTCGACGATGATCTGCATACGATTTCGGAAATCTCTGAGCAGTCACCATTCTCTTTTTGATTAACATGATCTTCTCCATAGTCTCCTGGACAAGGTTAGTCCAAACCATCAAGGACTCACTTGTTTCCGCCCAGCATAGTGGAAGAAGACACAATCATCCATACAATGCTTCAAATTGAGCCATATGTATGGATTCCTGATAACTATTATTGTACGAGAACTTTACCAATGACAAGTGATCCTCCCACAACCCACAAAAATCCATGACACAAGCTCAAAACATATCCTACAATGTTTGTATCATCCTATCATATTGAATATCCATCTGAAATTGAAACTCCATACTCATGGTCAACATAGTCCCAGGTGTTTTCTATTAGGATTTCCAAAAAATGAGATGTAAACCTCAGATCTCTATCAGATACAATCGAAACAGGAACATCGTGCCTCATTATCACCTCCCAGATATAAAATTTTGACACATCATCCACCGTATGTATTAACACACTGGAAAGAAATGGGCCACATTGTTAGCTGATCCACTATCACCCAAATGGAATCGTGTTTTCGGAACATTCTTGGGAGACATTTGGAAAAATTTATCGCTATTTTCTCCCACTACCTAATAGGGATTGGTAATGATTGTAACATTCCTGTTTGCATTTAATGCTCTTCCTTGACCTACTGGCAAGTCAAACATCTCAAAAAAAAACTCATCAACTATTATTTTCATACCAGTCCACCAGAAATGCACTTTCTACGCATTATACATTTTCAGAATTCATGGATGAACAACCCAACTAGTATGATGATATTCCCTGAGAAGAACCTCCAGACAAGCAACTAGTACAACCATCCGTTTTTTAAAATAGAAAACTGAATCTCTATTCAGTTTCCAACCCTCAATGGTTTCACCACCATTGAGTTTCTACCTTATGGTCACTCACTCAGAATCAGATATATGTGCTTCCTTAACCAGGCTGACAATGTCAGGAATATACACTACTAAAAATAAGACTTCTCAATCATCTTGGTCCTTACATTCCAACCACATGTCAGGTATAACCTATATCAACTTCTACTGGTACGATGATTATTTCTCCACTTGAGCATATTATTTTCAAATCAATGCATGTTCCACCGAATTTTAATTACCCGGTGGGTACATCAAGTCAATATCAAACATATGGAGATATTCCATCCATCTCCTTTGCCTCACGTTCAAATCCATATGTGATAAAATGTGCTTCAAGCTCTTATGATCCATATATTCTGTGAATTTATTTCTGAAGAGATAATAACGCCACACTTTCAATGCATGGACCACTACAACTAATTCCAAACCATGAAGTGGGTTATTATTCTCATGTACCCTCAACTGATGTAAACCATACACAATCACATTATTCCCTTTCATGAGAACACACCTTAACCCAGATCCCAATTTATCTTAATACACCACATACCTTTATTCTAGTTCTGGAAAAACCAAGAATGTTGTTTATGTATGGTGACCCTTCAGCTCTTCGAAACACTCCTGACACTGTTCATTCCACTTGAATGGAGTATTTTTTCTTGTCGAAGCTATCATTGGTGATGACAAACATGAAAATTCACGAAAAAAATGCTGATAATACCCAGCTAGACTAAGGAAAAATCGTACCAAAAACACATTCACTACAGGAAAACACAATATTTGCGACGGGGCTCCATCACAAATCACCCGTCGCTGAAAACGGCGTCGCAAATAGGTGTTTTTGTGGCTGTCCCGTCACAAAAATAGTATTTGCGATGGTATTTTTCCCCTGTCGCAATTTGGTTTCCGTTTATATATAAAAAAGGTATTTGCGATGGGCCGTCACAGATATATTTTTTGCGACGGGTTTCTGAACTGTCGAAAAGGGGAAATTTAAAAAATATTTGTGACCTAGGTATTTGTGACGGATCATCGCAGAAATAATTTTTATGATGGGTATTCTTCTCGTCGCAAATGGGATAGTAAAAAAATTATGATAGGACACCCCATCACAAATACTCCCTTCGGAAATACTAAAAAAATAAAATAAAATTAAATAATTAATACAAATCGTATAATATTATATAATAATAATAATAATATAAATTTATTATTAATATAATATAAAATAAAATAAAATATAATTATGAAATATTAATATAAAATATTATTAATATGAATATAAATAATGTAATATTATATAATAATAATACTAATATTAATAATATAAAAAATTAATATAATATTATAATTATTAAAATAAACATACTTATTTTTGAAAATTTTATATAAATAATATTAATATTAATAAAATTATAAAATTATAAACTTCTCAATATTAAAAATAAATATAAAATATTAAAAGTAATATTACTAATGTAAACATACATTAAAAATAATACTAATAAGTAATAAAATATTTTAAAAAATAAAAACAAATTAAATCATGAAATATTCGTACTAATATAAAAGAGGAATTGTAAATAGTTAATATGACAATAAACTACGAACTCAAATTTTTATTGCAGGTAAAAAAATCACTGGGGTTGGATAATCTGGAAGACCTGGTGGAGGTTGTGGAGGAAACTCCATCCCTAAACTATGAGTTAGACGACACATATACTCCATCTGCTCCTGATATTGCTTCTCACATTGACACCTCTCCTCATCCTGCTGCTGACGCATCTGCTCCTTCCATCGACGCATCTCATCATCGTGATGTGGACACATCTGATCCTTCCCCTTACATAAATCACTTATAAGCTGACTCTAAGCACACTGCTACTCCTGATACTGTGAGGCAGAAGATGATGTCTCTCTATGATCTCCTCTTGAGCCAGACTCTGAAATCACAGCAGTACCATAATATGCTTCAGGAGTCAAATGAGAGATGATACCAACTACTCGGCCCTTTTCGAAGCCATATTGGGTCACTTGCATCCATTTTGTCTCATCAAAATGGTGGACACTTGTCTGATCACCAGTCTCATCTTGACTCTCAGCATGTTTCTGAGAGGTCTCAACCTCATATGACTCCTTAAGTTTCAATTAGAAATTAAAATAATGAATAGATTATATGCATTTTATTTGAAAACTGAAATGAAAATACTACTGACCACAATTTGGCGCTGGCGGTCACCTCTGATCTCTCCAGTAGCCGGATCAGTGTACATCCTCTGATAAACATCATACGTCGTAATAACGGGCTGCTCGACTTTTTATATGAATATAAAATAAACTGCATATATTTAAAGTTGTATAAAATATTAAACAATTACTTACCAGATGCTCTCTATGTGCACTGAATGTACGACTACCAGCTCGATGCGTCACCTCTTGTCTCCCTCGATTCTGTCGACCCAATGCAGATCTCCTCAAAAACCCACCACCCAACCAGTGTGTTCATAATCCATCCCAAATGTGAGATGAAATGTTCTCTGGTTGGTGGGCTCTACAGGACTCATCAAATTCTATCACTTCGGCTTTCCTCACATTCGCCTTTCTGAAATTATGCAAAAACTGATGGAAACGGTCACGCATAGACACCACCCAGGCCTCGTGGATACTGGCATGCATATTCTATTCGATGGGATTCCATAAAACCTAATATAAATTTATTAATGAATTAAATTTCAAAATAAATAATATTTAATTATGTACCAGCCAATGATCGAACATGGCAGCCTGCACATCAGCGGGAATATGATCCCATGTGAGTCAGTTCTGAGAAAAATAATTGCACAATATATCACTCTTCGATTCAATAGCTATATGCGTAAAACTATGAAAAAAGAACAAATAATCAAACAATTAGAATATAAATAAATAATAATGAAAGATAACTAAAATACACATGGTATCATACCACCGCGTGAGCACATCGAATCCAAGAGGTGGACGTCGATCAAGGATAGGATCTGGAATCATCAGTCCGGCAAGACCACGCCCCCTCCGAGTGCTCCCTGTAGTGCCAATAGCCCGAGGGTCAGATAACTCAAGAACCTCATCATCCATAGGTAGCTCAGCCACCAGCAACTGACGATATGTTTCTGAGTCCATCTAAAACATGAAATGATTGTTATTAGAAAACAATTGAATATAACTATTATGTATAGATATATATTTTTTATTATTCTAGCCGGAATTTTACATTGTCAATGTTCATCTTCATCATCATATTAATTGTTTTCAATGTCAATGTATTCATCTTCCTCATCAACATCATCAATTTCCATATTTGTTTCACATTCATCATCTATTTTCATTTCGAATTCAGTTGTAACATCATTGACAACATCGTCACTACCGACCCTTAACGGTGGGGTGTCATCCTCGATATTCATGTCTCTTTGTGAAAAAAGATGTGTTTTGAGGAGTGTCCTAAAAATTTTCATTTCCTTACACTTCAATGGAACCACATTCAGTTTGAGTAAACTGATTTTGTCGAGATTTAACTTTTATTATACTCCACCAATCATCCAACTCTTTTGCATTAACACTATATTTTTCATAATAAATTTGATGTGCTTGATGATCCAATAAAAATGGTTCATTTACTGCAAGAAGACTTTTATGTTTAATATCAAATATTCCATGAGTCGGATGCATACACAAGCCTCTCTTAGTATCCATCCATTGACATTTAAACATTGTTACATAATTCTATCACAAATAACATAGTTCAATAATTTCTTCAAGCATGCTGTAAAAGTCAACATCAATATCTCTAAGAATTGATCCCTTCAAACAAACACCACTATTCATTGTTTTCTTTGATTCCCCATATGCACGTGTATGAAAGCGATAACCATTCACAACATATTCATTATAAGATTTAACCATTTTGGATGGTGGGCTACTCAATATACACAATCAACTATCATTATTATCAGTATGTACAGATACCTGAATATTTGTAAAACATTTATCACTATTACAAGTAATAAATTGATTTTATTTGTAAAACCAAAAGAGAATGTATGTTACTAGTTTTTGAAACCATAAGGAAAAACTTTTTTGTCGATTCTCTTCTAAGCCAGCTGCTGTAATTTGTAGAAATTGTGTCTTGATATGATCATCATATAACCTAAAAATACAATATGATTAATTTAATGTAACATAATCTATAGAATAAGGGATTGGAGCACTCATTATACAATTGGTTACATTTCTTTAGAGTTGAGTAGAACATATGTATGATCTCTATGATGTTCATCTTCTGAAATCCAACTGTCATGAAATCCACCAAAGCCATGATCGGGCTGATTGAAAACTGATAATTGATTGTTCATATCATCATCAAAATTCCCCTCGTTCGGACCCATGCGGTTAAATTTTGAGGAATATTCATAATCAAAATAATGAGAGCCGAATAAAGCAATTTCCTCTTGCAAATAAGATTAAAAAATTGAGCCTTCAACTGATGCTTTGTTACGTACTTTTTTCTTCAATTTCTGCATGAATCTCTAAAATGGGTACATCCATCGAAACTGATCCAGACCTCCACATTTGGCTTCATGTGGAAAATGTAATATCAAATGTTCCATTGAGTCAAAGAAAGCTAGCAGAATGATTTTTTCCAGTTTTCATATAATTACAACAAAAGCTTCTTCAATTTTTCTTAGTGCATCGTAGTTTGTTGTCTCCACATACATGTCTCAGAGAAAATATGATATATCTGCTATCGAATCCCAAATATTATAATTCAACAAACCCTTTAATCCAATAGGCATAAGTCTTTTTCATTATAACATGACAATCATGACTTTTTAATCCTGTAATATGAAAATTTTTAGCACATCTGCCCAAGTTGGAAGCATAGACATCTGTACGTCTGAAATCTGTAATCCACTGACAAAATAATAAGTGAATCTCTTTGGTCTGTGTATAAGGTGCTTTTGGCTTCATTAATCTCTGTGATCTGACATTTTCAAACAATTCATGTTCTGGTCGCCTCCAAATTTGGGCAAGATCCAATCGTGCCTTTACATTATCTTTGGTTTTACCTAGAGTATCCAAAAATTTATGAAATAAATTATCAAAATAGTTCTTCTCAATATTCAAGACATCCAACATGTGTCAGACCAAAAAATCAGCCCAATATGGACGATTCTGAAAAATGCTATATTTTATCCAATTGTGTTCTTTCCCAAAGCCATGAATTTTCTGTTGGTTTATTGTCGGTTCAAAAGTGATGGAAGGTAATGAAAATACAACTGATTGTAGCTCTGTACCTGAGATCATTTTTGGAGGTTCATCTCTTTCAATTCTGCCTTTTCTGAAATGAGATTTATTCATCCGAAAAGGATGATCACATGGAAGAAATCTGCGATGATAGTCAAAATATCATTGTTTTTTTTCATTCATGAGCATAAATGCTTTGTTGTCTCCCATACAGTAAGGACATGATTTTGGACCATCTGTACTCCAGCCAGAAAACATTCCATATATAGGGAAGTCACTAATTGTCCACATCAAAGCAGGTTTCATTACAAAATTATGTTTCGTAGAAGCATCATATGTACTGACACCATGAATCCAAAATATGTTTAACTCTTCAATAAATGGTTTCAAATAAACATAAATATTCTTTTTCGGATGTCCTGGTATTAATAATGTTAAAAAGATATAAGGATATTTTATCAACATCCATAGAGGCAAATTGTACGGAGTTATAAAGACATGCCAACAAGAATACTGACTACCAAAAGATCTAAATGGAGAAAAACCGTCAGTAGAAAGACCCAATTGCACATTTCGAGATTCTAAAGAAAAAGACGGATGAACTTGATCAAAATGTTTCAATGAATCACCATAAGATGGATGAATAATGCTTTTACCATTTGAAATATTGGTTTTGTTCTATGACATCATTTTCGCTATGTACTAAGACATAAATATATGCTGCAACCTGGGTGTAAGTGGGAAATATCTCAAATGTTTTATAGGAATCAATCCAGACTTCCCTGATTGAGCTACAATATACCTCGATTGTCCACATGTGGGAAAAATATCCAATGACTCATTTTCACCAGAATATAAGATGCAATCGTTTGAACATGAATGGATCTTCTGATAACTAAGGCACAGTTTATGAACCAGTCTCTTGCTCTCATAATAATTAGTAGGTAGCACATTTCCTTCAGGTAATAGTGCTTTAACCAAAGAAAATATCTGATCAAAATAGTTATTTGACATTCCATTATATTATTTAATAGCCATAAATTTTGCAACTACTTCAAATTTTCTTATCTTGAAACTAGGATATAACGCATATTCAACAGACCTAAACAACTCAGCAAAGTCATATAGTTCCAACTCAAGAGGTAAATCAACATCATCCTCAATTTTAGTTTGGTGAACGGATGACCCTGCATCATCATTTACTAAATTCTGAAACCGTGATGGATCCGGAATCAATTTATTAGTATCTTCTATGGAACTACGTTCATCGTGTTGACACCAAAAAATATAATCTGATTGAAAACCATATTGCAAGAGATGTATCCCAATGATGTAAAATGTATCAAACGTTCTCAGAGCACATTTTTTACAAGGACACTTAATTGTCCCTTCTTAAACAAATTCTAGGTTTGATGATGAAAATGATAATAAAGCTTCAACACCATCAACATATACAGGATTTAAACTATAACCGTTTGGATTTCTGCGCTGATTTTTCCAAGCATGATCATCTAATAATGATTGATGTCGATTTCCTTGTTCCATATTCATTTATATGTTTCTACAAAATTTAAAACCATTACTGTTGTTAAATAATTTGATATAAGAAAAACAATATCCTAAAAAGAGAAGATACATAATTACAGTTACTTCTTAGTAATTATCAATAATTATAGGCGACCCAATTATTTTGTAATAATCCCCACTAATTATTATTAATTTAGCAACACTTAGAAATACATAGAAAAATGAAATATGCTTGAATAATGAAATAAAATTTTGTAATCATCGTTGTGGAGATTATATTACTAATTATTCTTATTTTTTCCCAGCGGATTGGCGGCAGCTCTTCCGCCTGACGACTCATCTCCTTGCAAGGAGATGAGTCGTCAGGGAAAAGAGCCTCTTTTTTGAGATGGCTCATCTCTTTTTAACTTTCTCTTGACTAAAATCAGTATGAAAAACATCCTCTGACATACGTTAGAGAACATTTTTCATACTAATTTTAGTGGGAGAAAGTAGCAAATATATGAGACGTTGAACAAAAGGTAGCCGCCAATCCGTTGGAAATTTTTCCAATTTATAACCATGTACTCGAATTTATTTGATTTTTGATTAATTATTAATAATTATTACTAATTATTATAAATCCCAAAATATCCAACATATTTTTCTCTATTCATAACATGTTCAAATCTTAAAGGGTCGTCAATTTCCAGGTCATGCCCAATAAAAATTTTGCGTCAGCCATGACCAATGATTACTCAATAATTGTCCTTACATGGTTGATCGCCTCACAAGTAGTGTTGCAATAGGGCGACACAAGTAATGTCATTCTCATCTTTAAGAATCATTTCGTATAACCCTTTACATAGATCATTCTTCCGTTAAAAAAGTAAGAGAACTTCAATATCATTTCCTTAATTTTTCAAGAAAAAATGGTCTATGTAAAAAGTCATGTGATATGATTCTTATTGATGAGAAAGACATAAATTTGGTTGTCCTATATCAACGCTACATTCAAGGTGATCAACCACGCAAGAACAATTATAGAGTTTACATTGGATACGGTTGACGCAAACTTTTTATTGGGCATGACCTGAAAATTGGCGACCCTTTAAGATTTGAAGATGTTAAGAATAGATAAAAACATGTTTAATTGTAATATTTTATAAATTTTTTATAATTTTAATAATATTAATATTTTTTATAAATATTAAACATATAATAATAATATAATTATATTACTATTATTATTTAATTACTAATACTAGAGAAATATATTATTTTACATTATGTTACTATTTATGTTACTAATTATTTTACTAATTATGTTACTAATTAGTAATACGAAGATATGCATATAGGTCGGGTGGTTAATCCATCATTGAATAGAAAAACAAACGCGATTGACCGCTCATCGACCTCAATTTTCTTTTCATTTGTGTGCTGAGGTTGATAGGAATCTTCTACCTCCACATGTAATATATTCTTTTACTGTCAAAATTATAATCCTCTTCACCTCTATTCTAGCGAGGAGGTTGATAATTTTGACAGTAAAAGAAAATATTACATGTGGAGGCAAAAGTTTTCTGTCAAGGCTCAACACACAAATGAAAAGAAAATTGAGGTAGATGAGCGGTCAATCACGCTTGCTAAATTTCTTAATTATTTTTAATGGTTTCCTAATTATTTTATTTTTAATTGTTTCCTAGTTATTTTATTTTTAATTGTTTCCTAATTATTTTATTTTTAATTGTTTAATAAATATTTTATTAATAATTGTTTCCTGAATATTTTATTTTTAATTATTTCCTAATTATTTTTTTTCTTAATTATATTTAATTGTTTTATATTTATTTTTAATTATTTCCAAATTATTTTTTATTGTTTCCTAATTATTTTTAATTGTTTCCTAATTATTTTTAATTGTTTCCTAAACATAATTAATTATTTCCTAATTATTTTTAATTGTTTTCTAATTATTTTTAATTGTTTCATAATTATTTTTAATTGTTTCCTAATTATTTTTAATTGTTTCCTAATTATTTTTAATTGTTTCCTAATTCTTTTAATTTTTTCCTAATTATTTTTAATTGTTTCGTAATTATTTTCATTTTTTCTTATTTCTTTAAATTCATTCTTAATTCTTTTAATTTTTTTCAAATTATTTTAATTGTTTCCTAATTCTTTTAATTTTTTCCTAATTATTTTAATTGTTTCCAAATTTGTTTAATTTTTTTCTTAATTCTTTTAATTTTTTAATAATTATTTTGGAATTTTTCCAAATTCTTTTAATTGATTATTTTTAATTGTTTCCTAATTATTTTTAGTTGTTTCCTAATTATTTTTAATTGTTTCCTAATTATTTTTAATTGCTTCCTAATTATTTTTAATTATTTCCTAATAATTTTTAATTGTTTATTTTTTATTGTTTTCTAATTATTTTCAATTGTTTCCTAATTATTTTAATTGTTTCCTAATAAATTTAATTGTTTCATAATTTTGTTAATTGTTTTCTAATTATTTTAATTGTTCTAATTATTTCTAATCATTAAATCTAATTATTTCTTAATTATTTGATGATTATTTTAATTAAATGTAATTATTTATTAATTATTTGATAATTATATAATTATTCCTAATTAAATATAACTATTTCCAATTATTTCAAATTAAATATATTTATTTCTAATTATTACCAAAAATTCCAGCGGGAGTGTCGAAGAAAGAGTGCAGTAATGCTCATTGTCGTGTACCGGGTTACCCTGAGTCAAGCTCAAAACACCTTGTCAGAGTTTTCACTCCTAGGTACATCTGTCCAGAGCAGCCTCTACTTGTTTGTATACAGACAAGGATTATTTGGTACAAACACTTAATCAAATTATACTATATAGCTACTAAACATTCTATTAAAATAATTAAAATTAACAATTAAAAATAAAATTAATAGTTAAAAATAATTTAAAAAATAAAAAAATATAAATACCTTCCATATTTTGAAGCTGTTTGCACCTTTTAACTTCTTCTCTCCTCTTCTCATAAGAAAAAATTAAAACGAAAGAAATTTTCTACTTAGAACAGGGAGTTAAAGAGAGAGAGGAAGAGAGATCAAAATGATTTGAAAAAAATGAATGGGGGTATATATATATGTTAGAATATTTGTGACGGTCTTATTTGCGACGGTATCCCATCACAAATACCTTGGCCTGCATTAATTACGGGTGACTGTTAAAAGGGTTTTTACGACGGGCCCATCACAAATAGATTTCTGCTGACATTATATTAACGACGGGCGTATATCCCCAACGCAAATTTCTATTTACCGCCACTGGTATTTGTGACGGGGCCCGTCGCAAATACCTTGGCCCGCATTTATTACGGGCGGTGATTAAAAAGGTTTTTGCAATGGGCCTGTCGCAAATAACTTCCTTCCGACATACTATTAGCGACTGGAGGATATCCCCATCACAAATTCGTATTCACTACCGCCGGTATTGGCGATGGGCCCCATTGCAAATAAAACCTGCTGAATATATTTTTGCGACGGGATAATTACCCGTCAGATATAGTATTTACCATAGCCGGGTAGTTGCGACGGGTAGAAGGTGACCGTCGCAAGTAGGTTTACATCATTTTTGTGTGCAAATCGTGCAATATCTATTGCGATGGGTCATGTATCACCATCTCAAATACGGTTTTCGTCAGTGTTTTTGCAAAGGGAATAATGACCGTCGCAAATACCCCATCGTAATAATCGGTTTTTTCCCATAGTGATTTTTTGGAGGTTTCCACGAGATAACAACATCTATATTTTTCGGATCCACTAAAACACCCCATTCAGAATTCACATGGCCAAGAAAATGGACTTCATGTATCCAAAAGTCACACATTGAAATTTTTGCATACAACTGATAATCCCTCAGGATAGCCAGCACAGTCACCAAGTGCTACTCATGCTCCACCCTTGTATTTGAATACAGAAGAATATCATCTACAAACACCACCACAAATAAACCCGGATATCTATGAAATATCTGATTCATCAATTCTGAGAATAATTTTGGTGCATTCATTAGACCAAAGGGCATGACCACATATACATAATGGTCATATCTACTTTTGAAAGCTATTTAAGGAATATCGTCCTTACACACAGACAAATGATGAAATCCTGACCATTTTTCGATCGTGGAGAACCACTAGGCTCCCCCCAGCTGCTCGAAAAAATCATTAATTTGTGGAAGGGGATATCAGTTCTGTATCTTAACTTGTTTTTGTCTATGATAATCAACACAGTGCCTCAATGTTTCATCCACGTTTTTCACAAACAGCACCAGCGTTGCCCACGGAGACGTGATATCTTGGGTAAACCCCTTTTTTCTAACTCTTCCAACTGGGCATTCAATTCCCATGATTCAGTAGGTTCCATTCTGAAAGAAAAAAATGAGATATGACTCATCCCTAGAAAGAGATCAATTGCAAACTCCACTTTTCTTACAAAAGGCAACCCAGAGAATTCATCAGTAAAAATATCCATGAACTGATCCACCACTGCCATAAGAACACTCTACACAACACCATCTATTGTTTCCAATGAAAACACCGCAAACTGATACGAAAACGTGCCCACTGTTGGTTCCAACAAAGCCATTTCACTGTTCCTTTCATTCCTCTCTCCATTAAAAAGATTTCTAATGCCATCATGTGACGTAAATTCCACTGTTTGTGCATTACAGTCGATGTGGGCCTTAAACTCCATCATCCAATCTATTCCTGGGATTATATCATACCCATCCATCTAAATCACAAAGAAATTCCACATAATCTCATCCTTTCCCACAAAGTGACAAAATGCTCTACACAAGAAGGCTTGACAATGTCTTCGACCCAGAAGAGTTTGATGTTTCAAACCGAAGGCATCATTTCTACCCTTAATCCTAGAAACTCAACCACATGAGTATCAATAAAAAAATGTGAAGCACCGGTATAAAACATCAAATGCATCAAGGTAGAATTTAAAATAATAGTACCTCACACCGTATATGGTCCCTACTGATCATCCACCACCACCTGATCAGCTCCAAACAATGCCTTGTTTTCAACAATCTATTCTTTATTTCCCTCCCGAGGAGTTGTGGTGTTTCAAGAATCACCATGACTGACTTTGTCTACTAATGAGGGATATGCTATTGTCCCCGTCCTGTCAATGAATACAAAGTCTGTGATCCCCGAGGAGTGTCACGTGCACCTGACCTCAGATCATTCCAATAATAGTGTTGAAGATTCCCCATCAGCATGCCACTATGACATGCTCGACGTTCTGTTGTACAGTCCCTCTTGATGTGTGTTGTAGAGCCACACTGAAAACATCATTGTTTACTCTGAGGCTTCAGAGTAAGATTTATTGATCCCACCGTCGTATTATGTACTATACTCCTAGACTAGGAATAAGGGTCCCGTCCCTGCATGAACCCAGTGTTAGAGTTACCACTTTTTACCATGGGTACCACCATGCTTCCTTCACCTAGCCCTCCTAACAGATCCCGCTCAACCACCAATGCTCGATTCACCATCTCTATGTGATCCCAGATACACAACACTGCTATTTTTGAACTGATGTTCTTCCTTAACCATGCTTCAATGATCCTTTCCTTAAACGACATGTTACCCACCAAATCAGTTTAAAACCGCACTATGCTCATAAAAATAGCTGCATACTTGATCACATACATATTCTCTTTTTTTAGATTGAAGGAACCAGTTGTGCATGGAATTATGATCATATTTGGGTAGAATTGTTTATTAAAAAATTCCTCAAAGACTTCCAACATCATACCCTGGTTCGTTCCCACTTGGAATACCAACTACCACCCTTGAACAGAAATATTGTCTGGCTTATATATTCTTATATTTACTTTTAGCGCTACCACCATCCCCAAGAGTTCGAAAATTCTGTTCATTCTGGACAGCCAGGCCTCTTCCCATTCTAGTTCTGAATCACCCCTAAAGATGGGTGGATCCTGGTTTTGAAAATGAGCTATATAATCAACATGTTTTGTCTCTTCCGCTCTATTCCCAGTTCACACATCTTGGAAAGCATGCACTAATATCTAGAATAACATCTAGTTCACCTATATCTTAGGTTCAACCATGTTCTCGTCGGCCACATCTGGTTGGTCTCTACGACGCCTACCCGGTGCCATTTCTATAAACAAAAAACAAGAAGCCATGAGTCTCACTTCTATAGACATCTAGAATTCCCATTTCAAGTTGCATTACACAACACTATCACAACGAGGATTTCCACCTTTCTTCATTTTCCATGTTTCACAATTTTTGAAAGCCAAACCATTTTCAAAATACCAAATTTATTGGCATTACTGTTTGACACATTTGAAAACGCATTTCTCAATTTAGCCCATTAATCAAGATAACCAATGAAATATGAAACCTAGAGGGAATTCATTTATACCATATATTCCATGCAAATCTCATTGGCTACACCAACGATAACAATATTTCCAATGCCTTTAAGTGTCTCGAGTACCCTTATGTACCCAACTCCCTAGTAACTTTAAGTACAACATAAAAGGGATAACTAGATACTTTTATTCTATACATTCCATGTTCCTAAATTCCTACACCTTTCTACCATCCCGAATCAAGTAATATACCGCAACTAATGTCAAATCCAAATTCTAAAATCAACTCCAAAGGACCGAACAAGCTGATACCACTTGTAACAACACACCCCTATCGCATTTTGTTGATGATGTGGTGAGGGTTAATTGGCCTTAAGATACGTTCCCAAGGTGCCAAGGAATGGCGATAAGTGCTGAGGGATTCATGGAGAAGTGGGGAATGATATTCCATTAAGAAGATAACCCAACTCAACCAACCAACAACTAAAGAAGCATGCACTTTCTAACCCAACCATGAGACACTTATAATTCTACCACATACCCCAAAACCATTCAACTAGAAATGTCTACCAAATATCAGAGTACAAATCAAAAAACTAAAAAACAAAAACACCATCATCCATGACACCACCACGACTCCGCGCCAAGCACTAAGCTCCTAGATCCACCAAAACATCAAAATGGACCACTAAAATGGGGTAATTCCATTCCATTTCCCATGTCACGGTACATGACATCTACAATGACACCAAAGTTCCAAATCTGGGGGTGATTACATGTAGAGACCCAAGCTTGACATACACATAAATTACATTACTCTTGTAGAATACTTAATACATAACAAAAACAAACACCAAAGAACTGTAATAGTTTAGTGTCTTTGGAAACATGGAAAATAATCTTCTAATAACGGTGAAAAATATTCAACATCTATCATAAAGATCTTCCCCTATTGTTTTATTACCTAAAACATGTAATTATATCCTGGGGAAAAGAAAACATAAAAAGGGTGAGCTCAAATTCTCAGTAAGGGTAAAAATAGATAACACAAAACAATCCATAAACATTTGAATGCAAAAAAATGAACATAAAATTTAAACATCAAAATCTTGAGCAAAGACATAAATCTTGGAAGTACGTATGGAATATATCATAATAGAACATCAATCATAATAAAATATCATGTGAAGAAGACATGTAATTGTGGAAAACCATTAATCACATTATATGATATCAATAGTAGCCATGACATTGCTTCCAAGACCATCTTAGTGGACAAAGTCCCTTTCGGAATCGAGTTCACTCCTCATTCCAGTCTGGTATCACTAAACCTGATTAACTTACCAATCCAGCCATGTCTATCTCATGAGATATAAATCATTACCCAATGCATTGGAGGGAGATATAGGTCCCACCCATCTCATAATTAAATCATTCTTAATTGTTCCACAAAATAAACATAAATCATTTATCATAACCCAAAGAATAAAAATTAGTTTCATAAACATCATCACATCATCACATAATCCATATAAAAGAAATGGATATCATTTCATGACAAGAAAAATTAAACCATGTAAATAATAGAGACATAATACTTGAAACATAATCATACTAAATAATGTCATCTTAGATGGAAAATAATTTTGACAAAACACTTGAAATAAATTCTTGAGGAAAATATCCTTTCATCTTCAAAATAATATTCTTTTCTCAAAATGCCGTATGATTTTAAAAGAAAATAATGTTATGGAAAATAATCTCGAATTTTTTTAATTAATCTTCATGGAAATAAGGTATTATGAATCCCTAAAATTCCATTAATGATGTATAAGATAAAAAACATTATCCTCTTACTTTTTCCGGAAAAGTAAACAGGTTCCTCGTAGGGTAAACAAAATAAAGATTCCTCCCATAACACAATGTAAAAGTCAAAGAGGGGTAAAAATTACTTTAAAAATACATGGATTAATATTAAACTCTTTATGAAGAACATTTTTATGGAAATGGATGAAAAATATAACCCCATTAAATACTTACGTATTAGCAATCTCGGATAAAAATGAGATTTGAAAATTTATCCCTTACCTTATGTCTGATATCCTTCGTATGTATCTAAAACTCTTGTATAATTATTTAAATAATGTCATTGAATTATTACAGAATCATATTCATTGTTATTATATCATGTATGGTTCACTTATTGCTTTATAATACACATTCTTTTGTAAATTCCATTTTAACGCAACATTTTGGTTAAAATCGTTTCATTTATCGAACATGTTTCGATTTGTTGTTCTTGATATTATTAATGCTATCCTGATTTAATTAACTATATAATGTAAATAATTATTTATATGTAATATATAGTCAGTATATAAATATATATGATAGATCGATAAATGGAATGAAATACAACGTTTATGGAGATAGTAGGTCGTACGTACGCATGAATGCAATTTTCATTTCCTTATTAAATTTAATGGAATTAAGTAAATGAAACATATATGTACATAAATCTAGTATCATTATTATTTAATATCATTCATTGTTATATATTACATATATACTTTATAATCATACTTGAATGGTTAATCATCGATAATGAATCTCATCGCATTTGTGGAGACGGTAGTCCGTACGTATGGACGAGCGATGATATCATTCTCATAATTATTGAATAGAATTTTATAGGATGATATAATATCTCATAATCAGTATGATAACTATATATAGTTATTATTTACACCATTATACCCATCCAAGTAAGGTGGTGGTGGAAAAACTAATTACACCACGGCGTGGAGATGATATTTCGTACCTATGCAAGCACAGTGATTTCATTTTCCGTAGGACGGATAGAAGTTAAAATGAGGTTTTATCATATTTATAATCATGTATCAGTATATAAATAATAATTATGTTATTAAATTATAATTCAACAACTAACGAAGAGGTAGTAGAAGAAAAAATAAACTTGAAATAGTCGGTAGAAGAGACTACCTCTTCCTCGATGCACCACCTTTAAACTTCTTCTTCGGGCACGAGAGATGGTCTTTTGAGAATACCCGGTCCTCTATGATATAATTATATAGGTTGAAAAAATTAATTTTAAGGGGTTTTCTAAGCTTCAAGGCTCAAAAGGGTGCGATGAGAATAGGGAAGGGGTGCCCTTTTTCTAAGGGAGGAGAGGGGCACCTTTGTAAATATTTAAAATATTATTTTATAACAGAGTCATATTCGGTTTATAATAGCTAAAAATTGGTTTATTTCGATTCTAAAGTGGATATTGGTCCAAATTACCTCAACCAATAGGTTTTAGACAAGTTTAGGTTACTATTTTAACCATATCATTTAGATTTAACTCTAAGTTAAATAATTTTACTTTTACCGTGTCTTCTTGTTTTCATACACTATATGGTTAATAAACTTTCTATAAAGAAGACAAATGAACCACATGTGGTTCATTACTAATATATATAACCTCATATAATTCATTTGGCCTAACCATAGATTTTTAGGAATATAATAACAATTAATAATATAATATTTTTTTAAAAAACAATTTTATGTCATTTTTGACACTATTTGGTAATTGAAATTTGTGAAAATCATAAATAAATTATTAGTTTGAAAAAAAGATTATTGAATCAATACTAACATGTCATATTAACATATAAAATTAGTATATTTCATAAAAAGTCAAAAATTATATTTATTTGGGTATTTATAATATCAATTATTTTAATATTTCATTAATTAGGTAATTACTGCATCACCATTGTGTCACAAATAAATTAAATTTTTTAATGTCCAAAAATTATAAATAAACTTCCATTAGGTATTAAATCTTATTATCTTTCTAATTAATTTTTATAGTCGAATTTATATTATGTATAACCCTATAATAAAAATGTTTTAGTTTCAAATCTTTGATTTTAACTATTTTATCTCTTCTTTAAATAAAATAAAAATAAATGTCCTAATCTAATACTTGTGGACCTAAATGATAATATATTATTTATAAGGTTGTTTTTGGTCCAATTGAACTAATCCAACATAATTATGAAATGTGTTAGTGTAATAATAATACCATTTTTACCCTTAATTACCCTATTTACTTTTAACCGTGGTAAATAAAAGTAAAAAGTAACTAGTCACAAAAAATTATTTTTATCTTTTTGAAACACATTTTTCTCTTTGATATTAATCGTTTGACTTGGATTTTCGAAATTCCACTCACAGAAGAGGTAAAATTAAGTTTTATTTAAATTTTCAAATTCTCCTTGGAGGTGGGTAAAAGACGGTGAAAAGTTCAATAAAATTATTATATATCTAAAATTATTATAAAATGACTCCAATAAATTACATTGAACTTATATATGTATTATATATCAATTTTGACCTAAAATAAATTTAAATAAAATAGATAACTATTTAAATAAATAGTCGGTTTTTAAATAGTAACCTAGTGTTTTCACTATTCATCAAAAATTGAAAATTTTCATAAAAATACCAAAAAATCACCCTACACTAATTTTGATGTTCCGAATCCATAACTGAAGTCCATTTTGAAAGATAAAATTTATAAAATTTCAAAAATTGGGTATTACAATTCATAACCGTTAGTTTATATAATATTTTAAAAACATATCGCTATTTAGTGAAACTCTATATTGCATACAACACACGCTATCGTGGATGGTCGCAATTGCGTGTAATGCAAGCCAAGTCAGGGTTGCGTGTAGTGCAATACTACTTCGTTGTTGCGTATAACATAATACGATCATATTTCATTTATACATTGAATATATATATATACACACTCATTGTTGGGTAGAATAACTACTATCAAATGAATTTGAAATTGTGTGTAACAGGATCCAAGAATAGAGTTGTGTATACTGTAAGCTAATACGACATTGCATATAGTGCAAGATAATCTTGGTGTAGTGTACGATAGAATGAATCAAAGAAAATAAAAGAATATTTTTCATAAAATCTCGGGGTGTTACATTCTACCCCCCTTAAAATGAATTTCTCCCTTCAAGTTCATCGGGTTTATAAATTGTTTACTACTTGAAAGTATCTTTCATCGAAACCCACATCGTAAAAAGGAATACTAAAACTTCCTTTTAAAAAGGGAAGTTAGAATCATAATAGTCACACAATGTAACTCAGCACTGGGTTTCCACATAATACAACATTGCTGAAAATATGGATATGGAAGAGAAATATAATCATCATCTTTTGATGAAGAGTGGTAGAGGACATGAATATGAAAAAGCCAACAATCACAAAGCAATAAATTTTTGATGATCTAAGGTACCATATAATTGATCATATATAAGGAAACTAGGACATCATTTTTGGTTTTCAATATCATTTCCCTAACGTTGAAGAAATTGTAATTAGAAGAAATACTTTCTTGGGAAAACATCGTTCATGCGTATATACGGCCTACCATCTCTATGAACATTGTGTTTCATTCCATTTATCAATCCATAATATATATTTATATACTGAGTATATATTATATATTAATCATGTTTTACATTCTAGAATTAATCAAATCAGGATAAGAGTAATAGTATCAAGAACAACAAATAGAAACATGTACGATAAATGAAACGATTTTACACAAAACGCTGCGTTAACATGGAATTTATAATGAAACGGGTAATATAAAGTAATAAGTGAACCATATATGATATCATAACAATGAATATGATTCTATAATAATTCAATTACATTATTTATATCATTATACATGAGGTTCAGATAAATATGAAGCATATCAGACATAAGGTAAGGGATAATTTTTCAAATCTCATTTTTATCTGAGCTTACTTATACGTAAGTATTTACTGGTGTTATTTTTTTCATCCATGTCCATAAAAATGTTTTCCATAAGGAGTTTAATATTCTTCGGTGTTTTTTGAAGTAATGTTTATCCCTCTATGACTTTTACATTGTGTTATGGAAGGAATCATTCTTTTGTTTACCCTACGAGAAACTTTTTGACTTTTCCGAAACAAAAGTACAAGGATAAGGTTTTTTTAACTTATAGGGCATGGATGAATATTTATGGCTTTATAATTCCTTATTTCCATGAAGCTTCCTTTAAAAAATTTCATGACTATTTTCAACAAATTTTTTTTCTTTTAAAATCGAACGACATATTGAGAAAAAAAAGTGATTTTTATGAATAAATGATATTTTCGTCAATACTTCATTTCAAGTGTTTTCTCAAAATTATTTTCCATCTAAGATGACATTATTTAGTATTATAATGTTTCAAGAATAATGTCTCTATTATTAAAATGGTTTTATTTTTCATATAATGAAATGATATTTATTTCTTTTATATGGATTATGTGATGATGGGATGATGTTTATGAAACTCATTTTTAATCATTGGGTTATGATGAATTATTTATGTTTATTTTGTAGCATAAGTAAGAATAATTTCATTATGAGATTGGTGGGGCCTATATCTCCCTCCAATACATTGGGAAAAGATTTATATCTCATGAGATATACATGGCTAGAAATGTAAGTTAATTTGGTTCAGTGATACAGGACTGGAACGAGGAGTGAACTCGATTCAGAAAGGCACTTTTTCCACTAAGATGGTCTTGGAAACAATTCAATGGCTACTATAGAAATCATATCATGTGCTTAATGTTTTTCTAGAATTTCATATTTTCTTCACATGCGAATTTATCCTTATTGATGTTCCATTATGATATATTCCTTACGTACTTCCATTATTTATTTCTTTCCTCATGATTTTGATGTTTAGATTTTTTGTTCATGTTTTTGCATTCAAATGTTTATGGATTTTTTTATTTTATCTATGTTTACACTTACTGAGCATTTGAGCTCAACCTTTTTATGTTTTCT
Source organism: Viscum album (assembly GCA_963277665.1). Taxonomy (NCBI): domain Eukaryota; kingdom Viridiplantae; phylum Streptophyta; class Magnoliopsida; order Santalales; family Viscaceae; genus Viscum; species Viscum album. Next base: position 1,184,820,339 of record OY728159.1, read on the forward strand.
TTTCCCCGAGATAAAAATAAAGGTTTTAGGTAAGAATAAAAGGGGATGATCTTTATGAGAGATGTTGAAGATCTTTCACCATGATTAGAAGATTATGTTCAGTGTTTCGAAAGACACGAAACTATTATGGTCCTTTGGTGTCTATTTCTGTTATGTATTAAGTATTCTACAAAAGTAATGTAATTTCTATGTACTTCAAGCTTGGGATCTATAGTTGGTATCATAGGAATGGTTTAGTTAACATTTGGAAACATGGATGCAAAAACTTTAGTGAGATCCCTAGAGATATTTCTAATGTATGTCTAGGGATGTCCCTAAGTTTAAGTATAAGAATAGGTTATAGTTCTAGAATTACAGTAACGATATTAGATTTAAAACTAATATGTTGGATATTCAAGGTACTTGCCTTTTATTATGTTGTTTTCCTAGAATGTTTTTTGCCTCTCACAGTATTCTTTTTGGGTTTTAGAAAATGGCTGGAAATAGGAAGATTCATGATAATGGAGGATATGATGGACTATGGAATGATATTCTTCATGGGCAACAAAATGAAATGGGATTTGGAAGTTCAAACATCATTATTATTCCTAATCAGCAATCTCATAATATGATCAATAATATCAACTTTGGTATGTTTCCTGACTCGAATAATAAGAGAATGATGGAGTTTCATAATGATCATAGGGGAAATAATGTTCAACTTCCCTCATGTAAATCATGTGGGAAGAGGAATCAAGGAGATTGTTTCAAAGGAATTGGAAGATGCTTTGGGTGTGTAAAAGGACCCAAAGCTATTAAGTGTAAAGGAAAAGGTTTAGTTAACACCATAGACAAGGATAATGGCATTTCTATGACATCAAAAACGATTAAATGATTTAAATGTTGAATGTATGGGCATTATGAAAACCAATGACCTAAGGGAAAGTCTCATGAAGAGAATCAGTATGGTCATATGTGTACTATTTATGTTTTTTATGATGAAGAGACTACAAATGATATGTGAGATGAAAGAATTATTCAATCTCAGTCAATGGTTTAAGAAGGTAGTGTAATGATTTATATTTATCAAGAGTTATTTTGTTAGGTAATGGTACTATGGAATAAAGACAAATCTAAGGATTGTTACACTATTTTTTTCCTAAAGTATTTAAAAGTATATGTTGAATGGTACCAGTAAGCATGAATGGTTATTCAGATATTTTTGGAAAGTAAATGATATTCACATAATGAATAGATTAGGAGAAAATAAAATGTTTTAGAGTATTCATGAGATTATGATTGATGTAAGTAATATGTGATATCATGGTTTGAGTATATAGAATTTTTGGGATTTTGGTATTTGGATAGAGTTACCTTTTTGACAGTATTCATGTTTTCACTAAAGGTCAATGGGTATTCATTTTTCAAGAGAATACATGATTAAGGAATTAAAATGTTTGGAATGTGACCAACAAGATATATCTTATGATATATGGGGGATAAATGATGGTATTAACATGCTTAGTAGATGACCTTTCTAGTAGTCATTTTTTGTATACTATGATATTGGACATAAGTATTTATGATAAGCCTAAATATTGGAATGCAATAAGTTTTACATCAGATAGTATTGTTTAATGATAGAACTTTATGATATTATTGGAATGTTATAGTAGTATAGTTTTACAAAAAGGAAAACCTGTAGTACCAGAGACATCTCGTCACGTCGTACAAGGCTGTGGGAATCGAAACCACAACCGAAGTGTGACGGGCCTTTATCACCTACCACTGGCCTACAGGAAGTCCCTGGTTAGTAGAAACTAGTTTTATTATATTAAGTTGTCTTATATATGAATTATAAGTTCATTTTAGGAAACATATATTATTAATCTCACTATATATGGGATTATGTGTTTTTGATAACTTTTTATAACCTTTTGTTTGAGACATATGGAATGACCTATTATTCTATGACATGATCTGCTAACACTTCACGAATGACAAATTCAACTTCATTTATTTTAGATATGAAGTGGAAATTTTCCACGGAATGACCAACGGTGATATTTAAAACGAAACATATATTTAAATAAATCTAGTATCATTATAATGTTATATCATTAATTATTATTTATTACATATATATTTTATAATCATACTTGAATGGTTAATCATCAAAAATGAATCTCATCGCGTTCGTAGAGACGGTAGTCCGTACGTACGCACGAGCGATGATATCGTTCCCATAATTATTGAATAGAATTGGAGTGGATGATATAATATCTAATAATCAGTATGATAACCATATATAGTTATTCATTACACCATTATACCCATCCAAGTAAGGTGGTGGTGGAAAAACTAATTACACCACGACATGAAGATGGTATTCCGTACGTACGCACGCGCGGTGATTTCTTTTTCCATAGGATGGATAGAAGGTGAAATGGGGTTGTTTCATATTTATAATAACATATCAGTATATAAATAACACTGATGTTATTAATTTATAATGAAACAACTAAATAAGAGGATGTAGAAGAAGAAAGAAACTTGAAAGAGTCTGTAGAAGAGATTACCTCTTTCTCGACCCACCTCCTTTAAACTTCTTGTTAGCGCACTAGAGTTGGTATTTTGAGATGACCAAAACCTCTATGATATAATTAGAGAGGTTGATAAGAGGAATTGATAGGGGTTTTCCGAGTTTCAAGGCTCAAAAGGTTGTGAAGAGAAGAGGCAAGGGGTTCCCTTTTTATAAGGGAGGAGAGGGGGACCTTTGTAAAAACTTATAATATTATTTTATAATAGAGTCATATTTGGTTTATAATAGCTCCAAGTTAATTTATTTAGAATATAATGTGAGAAAGGGTCGAAATCCTCTCAAACAATAGGTTTTAGACAAGTTTAGGTTACTATTTTAACCTTATCATTTAGATTTAACTCTAAGTTATATAATTTAACTTTTAGCTTGTCTTCTTGTTTTCATACACTATATGGTTAATAAACATACTATAACAAGCCAAAAGAACACCAAGTGGTTCATTATTAATATATATAACTTTATCTAACTCATTTGGTTGATCCTCATATTTTTAAGAATATAATAACAATTAATAATATAAATTTTTTTAAAAAACTATTTTATGTCAATTTTGAAACTATTTGGTAATTGATTTTTGTGAAAATTATTTCAAAATTATTAGTTAGAAAAAGGTTAATTTAATCAATAGTAACATGTCATATTATTCGAGAAAATTAGTGTAATATATAAAAAGTCTCAAATTATATTTATTTGGGTATTTATAATATCAATTATTTTAATATTTCATTCATTAAGTAATTACTACATCACCATTATGTCATAAATAAATTAAATTATTTATTGTATAAAATTTATAAATAAAAAACCATTAGGTATTAAATATTCTTTTCTTTCTAATTAATATTTATATTCAAATTTATCATATGTATAACCCTATAGTAAAAATGTTTTAGTTATTAAACATTGATTTTAAATATTTTAACTCTTCTTTAAATAAAATAATAATAAATTTCCTAATCTAATCCAAGTGGATATAAATGATAATATTTTACTTCTAAGGATGTTTTTGGTCGAATTACACTTATACAAATGAATTAGGACATGTGTTAGGGTAATAATAATACCATTTTGACCTTTAATTACCCTATTTACTTTTAACTGTGGTAAATAAAAGTAAAATGTTACTATTCACCAAATATTATTTTTATCTTATTAAAGCAAATTTTACTTCTTGATATTAACCGTGTTTCTAAAAATTTTTAAATTCCACTCACAAAAGTGGTAAAATTATGTATTATGTAAATTTTCAAATTCTATTAGGAGGTGGATAAAGACGGTGATAAGTTCAATAAAAATTTTATATATCTAAAATTCATATAAAAAGACTGAAGTTAATTACACTGAACATATATAGGTATTATGTACAAATTTTGACATAAAATAAATCTAAATAAGATAAATAATTATTTAAATAAAATTTCTGTTTTTAAATAGTAACCCAGTGATTTCACTATTCATCAAAAATTGAAGCTTTTTAGAAAAATACCAATAATTCACCCTAGGCTAATTTCGATGTTCAGAATCCAAAAATGAAGTTCATTTTGAATGATAAAATTTATAAAATTTCAAAATGTGGGAATTAATATTCATAATGGTTAGTTTATTTAATATTTTAATAACATGTCGCTATTTAGTGAAACACGGTATTGCATACAACACACGCTATCGTGGAAGGTCGCGATTGCGTGTAATGCATTCCAATTCAGGGTTGCATGTAGTGAAAGACTACATTGTTGTTGCGTTTAATAGAATCCAACCATATTTAATTTATAAATTGAATATATATATATATACACTTAATGTTGCATAGAATAACTACTATCAAATGAAGTTGAAATTGTGTGTAACACGATCCAAGAATAGTGTTGTGTATACTGCAAGCGAATACGGTGTTGCATATAGCACAAGATAATCTTGGTGTAGTGTAAAATAGAATATATCAAAGAAAATAAAAGAATATTTTTCATAAAATATCGGGGGGTTACAATATAACTACTCAGTAGGATTTCCGCAACTAACATCATTACACACGCCACTGGGATAAAACCGTTTGCACATTTATATAAAACCTTTTATATAAATCAAAATGAATCTAAAATTTTTTTATAAGCTAAACATGCCATATGCCAAACGTGCCACACTAGGACGAAAAATAAACCATGCCACGCATGGAAGCCATGTCAACCATGCAAACAAGCTTATTACCATTTTCATATTTCACTCACAATCCCCATTTACAAACATCTCCAACAAAGAACACAACAAACCATGGTGGAATTTCCCATCCAACCCATTCATTACCAATCCACCCAAGTAGTACTTCCCACCCACTTTCTATTTACGATGGACCTTCCATCCACTATCCATCCCCTTTTTATAATTGCACATTCTCATCCACTCCACCACATCCCAACATAATCAACCCATTTATATCACCCATTTCATAGAATCCACAACAATTTTCATGCATTATTGTTGATACCAACAAATAAAATTTCAATTCCAAACACATTTCAGTGTCACTTGTTTATTGAAATCAATATTCATGATCACAATCATTACCATTTTAAAATCATCCATTTAAAATTTTCCAATTGAGACCATTTCAACAAATCCCGAATTTCATGCCAAAACCCCCAAATCATCACCCATATGATTATCCAACAAAATTAACATTACATGATTAAAATTAAATTAAATAAACCAATTTAATTGTTAATGAAATTCACATTTCAACGTAGTGGACTTGAGAGTGAATCCACCTACCTCATAGGGTTTGGAAAAATAAACAATTCGTCCAAACACACTCCAAATCGGGTGAACGCCTGCATGAAACCACCTCAAAAAACCCCCTAACATCAACAAGATCAACCTTTAACACACAAAGGAAACACAACCCCATATCTACATGAATCCCTTCAAAATCCCAGAAACTAAGAGAGGGAAAGTGCTAACCATAACCAAAACATCAAAGAACCAAAATAGGAACTTATCTGAGGAGAACCGCCTTCGATCCATCACAAAACCCAATCAATTTTCCTCCAAAACAATCTAAGGATCTCCCCCAACAATTAAAAACTGGAAATCCCACGTGATCCATGAGTGGGAGAATGAATGAGGGAAAATTGAGAAATCATGAGTATCCCGAGAGTTAAAAACCAAATCATTATGTGGATGCATGGTTACCCCGAATGTTTTGGAAAACCATGTTCCAATCATGCAGTTTCCACTGTCTCACCCAATGAATTCACATAGCTTTCCCACACGGTCTGAAAAACCATGTGCTACCCATTCGGTGCACACTGTCAAGGGTGCATGATTTCATCGGCTGTCCCCATAGTTTTCTTTGACATTGAACTAACCGTCCACCCCCGCACAATCTCCACAGCTATAAATGTTTTTCCAGGAATTGTACAATATTCAACCAACAACTTTAAAAAGCACAAATTACCGAAACAAGAGTCACATACCTATAACCGGGGTACTACAATATGTTACTATATTTTCTTTTATTCCACTGGGCTTCATTTTGGAGATAGTTTTATGTGATCATTAATGTCCATAGGTAAATACCTATCATATTTTGTATTCCCTTCATCTCTTGTATCAATCATATAACCTATGAATGGAGGATTGATATAGTTGATTCTAAATCATTGTTGGGTCTCTTTTTGACAACTGTTATACCACAAACCAAGACATCATCTATTCAACAATTTTTATATTACAAAAATTTACCATAACTATCCATGTCATATTATCCATAAATATCATTGAATACCTATAACTTAGGATCCTAGATAAAAATTTTATCCCCTCAATACATATAAAATACACATCTGTATACATTTTAACATAAAAGTTTCTCTAAAATATTTCCTTAATATCAATTATAATGATATGTACCTTTTAAAACCATCAATACATGATTTATAACAAGGTTTTAACTTTATTATATTTACATAATATTTTGTGGATTATATTTTTATATATTGACTTATTAAATTACCTAGATAAACTATAGGTTGCTATACATAGTTCATTTTTTTAAAAAAAACTTTTTCTTTATGAAGGCAATGATTCGTTGCTCTAGAGTTACTCCCAAACCCAGAACATTAACATTCATAATATTTATACTCGTACTTAATCCATGTAATAATTCTTCTATAAAGTTTATGATAAAAAATTGTAAAATATTTCATATAAATAAACCAAACATGTTTTACTATTTTTAAACCAGAAAATTCCATAAGAACATTTTCCTTTTTCAAAACATATATTTTACCCCAAATATTAATTAACATTTCAATGAAAATACTTATTTTAATTATAGATTTCTTGAAATAAATAAATATAAAATATTCAAAAAAAGTAATAGTCATAATATTTTCATAGAACCACTATAATATAAAGATAAAATTTACATGAAACAATTTTTATCTGTTATTTAAAATTATAGTCATTTAATTATCGTAAAAAATGATGTTCACTTTGTGACATTTAAAAATAAAAAATTTTACTTTAACATTTTCTGAAGAATATAATGTGGGTTTCATGATAAATTATCCTTTAATTAATCTTTATGATAACCCTTATAATTTAATCATATAACAAGATGAATTAAAAATGTTACACGATTGACATATCACTGGAAAATTCCATCTATTTACGTAATTACTTGGAGATCTATATAGGTCTCACCCATCATCAGAACTGTTTGAGGATCACACATAATTCATATTAAATTTCGTTAAACCATTGACTAGATGAGATAAATATATCATCTACAATAACCTAATAAACTCAAATGAATTTGAATTTAATCCCAAAAGAAACAATAATTTTAGATATTTGGGAAAAATGATAAATATTTTTTGTTACCAATGAAAATCATTTTTATTCATAAAATTCCTAGAATATTGGGGGACTTATTTTCATTTAAAACATACTTGGATAAAATATATTTGAATATTAATAATTAATAATGTCTATTATGGTAGGAATTTTTTTAAAATTCATATATGATAAAAAATTTACGAGCCCTTGTAAACAAATAAAAATTATACATACAATAAATATATAAAATATTCCATTATAATCCGTTATAAAGATTTCCAAATATAGTGGAAAATATATTTCAATAAAAATCATTAATTAAATTAGTGTGTTCTTGTGACATTTTTAAAAACATGAATATGATGAACAAATATTTAAAGGGACTACTTTAAAAACGTGTTAATGAAAAATATCTTACCTTAAGCCCCATCAAGATTCAACCATTCTATATCATCTTTTTAATTAAATAATATTACATTACACGTTTATAATGTCCATTTTCTTGTTAATTACATTATAATAATTCATTTTATTATATTTATTTTGAAAAATTATTTATTTACTAAAAAGATTAAATTTATTATGGTTTTTTTGGTCATATGTTATATAACCTAAAAATGATATATTGATAGTGGTCAAATTTAATATCGTTACATTAAAAATATAATATTATACATGTTATAATTATTATATTCATAAATTATCACTGTTATAATAAAATTTGGTGGTCATGAAAAATTAATTACACAATCCCTCTAAGAGGATAGTCCATAGTATGTAACAATGATGATTTAAAATTTCTAATGGGTGAAAAAGATAACGTGTATATTTATTTCAATTTTTTGATTCATAAATATTATATATCTATTATACATTTTCATTAATTGTATATTTATGGGAAACCATTTTTTGTGTAGATGAAAACATAACTACATCACTTAATGGACTTGGTATTCCATACTAACACACATTCGATGTTTTCAATTTACAAGGGACAAAATACTCCAATTGGTAAGTAATATTTTATATTATTAATATGGAAATAATTTCAATAAAATTTTATATATTTATTAATTTAATATTTATAACCATTCACATGATTCATTTATAGAAAATGAAATGGATTACTTTGTGTAGGTGGTAGTCAACATGTATACCTGAGTTATGAATTCATTTATTATATGTTATAAAACTAATAGAAAAGTGTTTTACATCAGAAATAAATATTTTATGTTTTTCATATATACTGATTTAATTATGTTATAGTGTATAAAAAATATCTAAATGTGGTTGAATGAGAAATAAACATGAAATTTTGTGATTATTAAATTGAATTATTCCACAAATATTTCGAATTGGATTTCCATTAATCATTCTAGGATTTGAGTTTTCAGATAAAATAACCACTATGAAATGGGGATGGATTTTGGTTTAAGAGTTATTATAACTAACCATTCCTTTCATATATAGATATTACATATAACTAAATAAATAATTATTAAATTTCATAACAAAACCACAATATAAACCAATGGGTGTAGTGTATTTGGAAATGTGCGAACATAAAAATTTGATTATGAAACAACAAAATTATCTCCTGCTTAATCCTTATTTACTAAGAAATATTTTAACATATCATTCTTAATAAAACACTATATATCCAAGTTAAAGGAAAAATAATTAAGGGTGAACATAGATTCCAAAAAAAATAGGAGATATCAATCCACAATAATATGAGATATTATAATAATATTGTGATCATTATCATTACAAATGAATTTCATACCCAACCAATCAATGATCATAAACAAGACTCATGTTCAAAACATTATCATTTCAGAAAACATGTACTGTAATAGTGATAAATCATTATAAACCAATCATGATCCATAAGCACCCTTCAAAAAAAGTGAGGCAACAAAATAAATATAGTAAACCATTTCATATGTCATATTTAACTATAAACTCCAACATCATAGTGGATATGGACACATCCAAATTCCCATAGGGGATCAAGATGCAACTATATCCCACAGTAGGTCAAACCCATCAACATGTATCACATTATTATCTAATAAGATATGAAGAATTATCTAATTAATAGGAGTAATATAAAGGTTTCCTAAATCATATAATTAAAATGAAACATATGTGATCCACATGAATATAAATTACACATAGGGTCAAAACCCATGAATACAAATGGGTTTCATAAAAATTTCATCATAGAATTAACAATAGAAAACAAACATTTGTAAATATTATCATGGTATAACACCCAATTTGTAGAAATAAAATGAATATGGATAATAATATTTAATATTTTCAGTAGAAAATAATATGTAACACAAACACTGTTAACATGTATGGACAATAATTTTTAAAAATCACATGAAATAATATCAAACAAAAAATATTCTCATTGTTCAATCTTTAATTTTTATGGAGCCATAAATTACAAAGGGAAAAATTTTATTTTCAAAGAACCTTGTATGTTTTTAAATGAAACATACTATCTTTAATGTTTCATAATAGTTAGTAATATTTTCATTCTATATAAGATAAAAAATATTCCGTTTAATTTTTTTAGAACTGTTGTAAAATATTATTTTTAAAATGATAAAGAGAATCCTATAAAAAAATTAAAAAGTTTAAATAATTGTAATAAAATTTAAACAGTATTAGCATAATATTATAAAATAAATATAAATAAATTTTAGAATACATGGACTGGAAGAAATATATATTTTTAAGGGAAACATAAAAAATAAAACAGAGTCCCTTTTTAATATCATATAAATGAAGTGACAATTGATCAAATGAATAATTTATGTATATCAGCTATAAGTCTACATAAAAAGTGTAAATATAACATAATATAATAAAATTTCTTCTCACTCCTAATATTAACATTTCATAATCAATTAATTATATGTATAACTCGGTAAATGGAAATTGAGTAAATAAATCCATTAAAACATCGTAATTAGTGGAATCATATTCCCTATAAAATTAATAATTTACAAATGAGACCACACATAAAATGAATATAATTATATTAATGATTCAATATATCAATTTTTTGTATATATTCCATATAAAATAAATAGGTGGTCAATGAGGAATATATCTAAACGAAGTAAAAGTGAAATGAGAAATTATAAAATCGTGTTTTTCTACAATAAAACATATTCCAAACTCTTATATAATTGTTCAAATAAGGATATAAATTCCTTAATTAACAGTATTAGTAGTTATAATATAATATATGAACATTTTTAACATATTACCATCCGTTCATTAAAAAATATCATTATTTACATTTTTTAGGTGCATTCATTTCATGGGTTCATGGTTTGTTTACTTTTGTATGCTTCATGATTTTCATTAAAAATTGAAAATAAAACTAAATAAGTGTAATTAAATGGTATTTGTACATTGTGAAACCATAAAATATTCCAATGTATCTTTTTTTATTCGTACATGATAATGATTTATTTTAAAAAACGTTAATAACTAATGTTAAGATTATCATGGTAGTTTTTTCAACCATTACGAACTAGTTTCATTTTATTTAAAAAAGAGATATATATATATATAATTATTATAGAACATTATATAGGTTATAATAAATAATTTACAATCATTTATAAAAATAATAATTCTTTTTTTCAACCCTTTAAGGTGGTAATTGAAAACCAAAAATCATTTTCAATATATTTGGTTAACCACCTTAATTTGGACAATGATTTCATTTCTTTGAATAAAAGGAGATGAGAACAGGGATGGAATGAAATAAAATTACAATAATACATAAAATTATTTTATATAAATTATACTAGATTTACTATAATCATATAGGAGATTCAAGTAATGATAATGTAGAAATATAATAGAAATTAAGAGATGTTGTTTGAGAAAGATACCTCTTGAATATCACATACTTGAAGAACCCCTTATGAAAATTTTAATTGGCATTAGGGTGATAAAATTATCACTTGGATATAGGGGGAGTGGTTTGGAGAGGTTATGTTATTTATTATTTATAGCTTCTTGTATTATGAAGAAATATTTGGTGTTGATGAGTGGTATTTATAATTGAGAATGAGTGGATTTAAGTGATTAAATAACAATTATTTTATATTTAAATCCAACAAAATTTAGTTGTATTCTATTCCGAATAATTTGGTTGGTAAATAATGTTTTATAGTCCAGATAAGATCTATTAACTGATCATACAACCATCTAAATTTGTAGTTTTTTTAACATATTTTAGGCTTTTACTTATTTTCATTAACCATATGCATTATTTTGCTTATTTTGTGGTAAATAGTTTTTTATTATGGTAACATTATTATGAATAAAATTTAAAATGAACTTTTACCTTAATTGGAACGCCTATATTTAAAATAAATATTGAATTTGTAAATATTCAATCATATAATATTCAATATTACATTTTAAATTAATGTAGCAAAAAAATGATTTTTTTAAATGTGTTTTTAACAATGAAAATGTACATAAACAAAAAATAAGATAAAAATATTGCTTAAATGTAATTATATTAGATTATTTACAAAATAAAATTAATTAATTTACAATGAATTAAATTAAATATCCTAACATTAATTTAAAATAGAATTAATATGTGGGTTTTATAACAATAATATTTTTTACGAGTCCCCCCAAAAAATAAACATTTCATAAAATTTTGAAAAATTATTCGTAATATTATTTGGAAATTAAGAATACCAAAATCATGTTAATTTTTTCAAATAAATCTTACAAATGTTTAATTTTAATATATATATATATATTCATTCATAAAAAAGAAATAAAAATTGACTTTTTGAAGAAAATATATACATAATGGATAAAATGTATTTACTAAAAAATATTTTCATACTCAAAAAGAATTAATACATTTACAATGAGTTGAAAAATAATATAATTTATTATATTGTTGATAGTACTAATTCACTCTAATGTAACATCGATTTTATAATAGCTATTTTAATATAATAATATGTACTACATTATTTAAGCTCAATATTCCCGGAAAAATAAGCTACCAATGAGATAGATTTAATTTAAAAAGATACATACCATTGATAATTTGTGGAGTAACATTATACCCCAATTAAAATAAATTTAGACCATGAAATTTCATACTCAATCTTGAATGTTTTTACATTAAATAACTCATTCTTTGAAAGTTTCATCGAACAAAGGAGTATTAAAAAATTACATAAAAAGGTAATGATTGAAAAAATAAATGTTACTTGAAGTAATTCATAAAATGGTTTTCAAATAAGAAAAAATTTTCTATAAAATTAAAATGTTGATTTTTAAGGGAAAAGGAATTCATATGAACTAATAGAGAGTTATATAGAACTTTTTCAATATAATTTTAATGACAAAAATAACATAGATCAAATTGGCCTGAAAAATACCATTGATATAAACATAAATGATGATACCATTTTATTTATAATACTTAAAGGTGTTTAACACACAAGATATTTTCTCATATATACAATCCCACTCTTTGGTATTTCCTCGATCAATTTCCACATCATTTCATACTCTTGGAAATGATGTTGAAACTGTAATGCTTAAAGAACAGCTAGATTATACGATCCAAAATGGGATGATATGCCATTCATATTTTCTCTAGTTATCATCATAAAAAAAATGTTATCATAGTTTATCAAAAATGAATAAATCATAATATAATTTTTTAAACACCAATATCTAAATCAGCTTTCAATTTTCAATGATAAAAATTTCATAAATTTTTACTCTTACAAACATTTAAAAATATTAAAATCCAAAACATTCAAAATAAGGTCACTAACTTTTTAAAATCATCATATAATTAATCCACAAAAAAATTAATGTATATCATAATTTTCACACAATAAACATGCGGTGATCATTATAAACTATTCTCCTGATATACGGTAATAAACTAAATTACTATATAAACTTAATGTAACGATGCATGATTTTCAAAATCAACACTTTCTTGATACCTTCAAACCAAATATTTTATAATAATAATCCATAAACTTCCATTTCCAAATCCAACTAATTAGTATCATGATCCTCAATACTAAGCCATTTAATTTATCACTAAAAAACCTCTCTTAATTTCATAATTATCTCATCATATTGCACATATTAATGGTTATCATTACTATAATCAACTATTCTATTAAAAAAAACCTTACCACCATAATTATTTTTCATGCTTATCCATACCTTTTATCATATAGTTTAAAAAAATTACTAAAATCTAATGGGAAAATATTTAGATGATTAATTATTCCATAATACCGTAAAAGTTCATATAAAATATTATTCATGATTATAAATATTCAATAATTCCACTTCCTTCTAAACCCATTAACCTATCCCCATAAATTTAATCTTTATCACTTTCCCCATATATTATTTTTTGTAGTGTCTTAATCACCAAAAAAGTAACCATTAATCATACAACCATTCTTACTATATTAAAAATCAATTCCCCAATGCAATCAATAAGAATAATTCCCATAAACTCAATATTTAAATCATTTAAATATAGATGATGACTTTTGATTACATTTATTCAACTCCACTGAATTAACTAAATATTTATTTTTTATTTTTTAATATTATTCATTATATATTTATTAAATACATCCAACTAATATTGTAATCCCATTGAAACATTATCCTTGATTCCACATTCCACATGATTTACATGAGGAAAGTTTATCTTTCTTTCTATGTATTCAACAAGAAAAGCCATCTTTATCTTACTATATGGGTCAAAAAAGGCACCAAACTGGAGAATATAAATCAAATTATGATATTTTTGATTAGTTATAATAACAAGTGTCTACCATCCGAATCCCATTTCATTTGATCACACACACGTAAGATCATTCCATTTTCTATAACATCAACAATTATAATGAATCATCTTGGATGCAACCATTTTCTAAAGACAAAAAATCATATTGTTGGAAATAATAATCATAGTGGGAACCCACAAAATCAAAATAAATATATTATAATATTTTAATAAATGATTCATTTCTTTATATCCTACTGTATTGTGTATTTTGTTTGAAATTCGTGGGATGTTATATATAATTATACACATCCATTGAGATCTTAATTTGGGTTTTCTATTCATGGTGTCTAATTTTTATCTAAAACCTGATCTAATATAAACAATAATAAACCATTATTTTCATATATATATATATATTACTTCTAGATAGAAGAATATTCATTAAATAGAATAATAAACCATACTGGGACCATATGTGTTTAGTGTATTTGGAAACCGGGAAACATAAAAAATTTGTTCAAAAAACCACTATATCATCTCATGTTTATTTCATCATATGTGGAACCCTTTTATATAATCACACTCTATACCGTTGTTCATATCTTGGGGAAAAGAATCATAAGATAGCGTGAGTTCATATTTCTAGTGTGGATGAACATATGCGATATCAATTCCTAATCTTATTAAAAAATAAAATAAGAATGTTATTATGAACAAAAGATATGACGTTCTTATGCAATTTATGATTGATTATAAATAAGATACATGGAATAATCATTATCATTATGAAAAAATGGATCATAATATTGAGAAAAAATTATAAATTAATTTTGATCCATATGAACATGTCATAAAAAGTACACTCCTTCATAAATATAGTAAACTTTTCATATATCATGGTTATCTTCCATGACTATCAATATAGAGGTCCATGATGAACATGTTTCCCATAATAGATCAAGTCAATATAATTTTTGTTCCATTTCTCTCTCATGTGGAATAATGATTGACTCAATACATATGAGGTAGATATAGGTTCCACCCATCCTAAAATTCAAACCACACATATTAGATCCAAAAGAACATAAATCATTCATCATATCAGAACCCATGATATAATGTTGGATTCGTAAACATTTCATCATATAATTACCAATGGACAAGAAATTGTATTCATAAATTCCATTTTACCAACAACATATGTCAACCATAAAAAGAATGAGGATATTATCATAAAAAAATATCACCATTATATCATAAGTAACATAAAATAATGTAATATTAGATTTAAAATAATAATGAACGATCACATGAATTAATAATTTAAGAAAATAACACTTCCATTTTTTAATAATTTATTTTTGAAGATTTGTGAAATTTTAATGGAAAAATGTTTCATTGAAAATAACATGGTTTTTATAAATTAAAAAAATTGTAAATGTTTTATGATTGTATAAAAATATTATAATTTCATGTATGTTAAAAAATATTCCTTATAATTTTTTTTTGAAAAATATATAGGGAACAAAATTTAGAAAACGAAAAAAAAATCCTTTTCATAATATTTTAAAAAATTCCTATCAAATGTAAAAATTCATGTAAAACATCAAAAATAAAATAGTAAAAATAGTTATGATTTTTTTTAGAAAACACATAAATGGATGAAAAAATTCATTTTAGGGAAATGATAAGAATATTAATATAACTTTCTTATATATAACTTATCATTGAGGGGAGAAATAATAAAAATTAATTGATTATATATATTAAATGTACATTAACATAAAATTTAGTGTAAAACCCACATAATATATTCTATATTAATTAGACACATAATAATCACATGAAAAAATCAATGATGTATATCTTTATACCAATGAATTTAAATTGTGTTACGAAATTCATGACCACTTTGTTATCATTAAGATCATTAGTGTAACATCCCCGGACCATGTTACACTAATTTAATGACTCGAGTCAGATCTAAATATAACCATAGGGGAACCAAACCATATTATTGAGTCTACCACCTAGAAGTAAGGTTCTAATAGTATATTTGAGGAAACTATAACAACTTTACCAGACTATGTAAAAACATATAAAATATGAAACAATGGAAACAAATAAATAATAACCATGTATATCGAATCTATTTCACAAAACATGGTACAATCGCACACCGAATCATTTAGTATTCCATATCATGTCATATACTTCCAAGTGAATAGAAACACCAAAATAAAGGATATTTAATGAATCCCAAATATAGTTCCTAAATGAATGTCTTGTTCCCTCATACATGTGAATCCTATTCCAAAATCAACCATCCATCATACATAAATTTCCCTTTTCCTGAACTTTAACCATTAGGTCTACTCTAGTACTCAATGTATGTCTAAGAAGTGTGTGAGTCAAAATATGTATTCCACCACCAATGGTGTTTACAAAATATCATTTCTAAATACATAGTGTTTTATGATACATAATGAATGTCAAGATAAACAAGATATATATTTGGTTCCATTAGTTAATAAGGTAAAATATAACTAATTTAATCATTAATTTTATTGGTTATCTATTTTTGACATGGAATATTCATACGATTCTTATCACAAAAACAATTCTATAGGGGTAGGAATATAGTTCCCTAAAACAAACGGAAAACATTACAAAATCATTAAATAACAGTTACCTTAGATCCTCATTCTAGGTATTCACATCCCATGAATTTGTTAGGGAAATAGAGTCTGAGTCTAAATACCTAACCCATCCATTTTAGGGGAGATTTTTGAGCCTTCATCTATCCTAACCAATGGTCAGATGGCCTCAATTCTAATACCCTACTCATACTACAAATCCATTTTCACATGCTTCGTCAGTCAATTCAATCATATACCATTCAAACACCAGAACACATTTAACACACTTATGAGTTAAAACCAATATTTCATTGAACACAAATACTATCATCATTTATTAACCCATTAATACATACACCACTTACAACTCATAACTCATTTAATTCATTTACATTACAAAAACTCTCCCTTATTAATTTTTTTCAACTAAACAAAACTAATATCTATTTCATTTCACAATACATTCAATCAAACTAAAATAAATTCTTATTAGTTTTCTTTTGTAAAAATGTATTAACATGATAGACCTTAATATAATATGTTTTATATCATAAATCATTAAATTTCATAATTAATAACAAATTATATTGTTCACAATTTTGGAACACCCCATGGGAGGCCTATTTTACTTATAATCAACCTCAACACATCCCACAATGATCATAAGGGGTAAATCCATTAATTTAGCCTTCTCATTTGTTAATACAATCCAAGGAAATAAAATTCACAACAAGAAGGTACCATATCACAACCACATACACATATACCAAAACATCAATAATGTGGTATATAACTTTTATAATACCCTCCTAAAATTTGTAGAAAAACGCTCAGTGAACCATGGACTTGGATCCATTCATAAATAGCCTTAAAATCCCAAACCTAAGGTTTTATGGAATAATAGGTTCTAAGGGGGTTTGAAGAAGAATAATTATTCGAAATACCCAAATACAAAATAAATTAGGAAATATGATTGTTATATTAACCTAGAAATATTATCTACACCCAATGGAATTACAAATAGAATAGAAATGAAGGAGACTGATCCTTGTTATGTTTGGGAGGAAGGGTTCATCATCCTCAAATGTTTTATGAAAATAAGGGTGGAAATTTGTTGAGGGTTCATAAATCATGGTATGGAAAATGGGATATTCTTCACTTTTTAATGAGGATAATGGTGAAGATACACAGTTTCCACGAGGGAAATTGGGTCACACAGGTTTCTGGGGATCTACAAAATTTGAAATATTTTTCTTCTCGGGATGGCTCTATCCAAACCATCATGGTTTGGTCCTCCAACAATATCTGTTTTATGAAATGTGAACCACCCCTCACATGGGAATGTGGTTCTAGCACACATTTTACACTAACTATGTATAAACCATGAAATCTACACTGGATGGCATCTTTCCCCCCTCTATCATATCAAAAACCACTAACTCACCACTAAGTCCCTCCATACTATTGTAAAAAACATTATTAACCAATATAAACAGATTTAAACCAAAATTTAAACATTAACATACCACATTAAGAATATAATATCTTAACACCTCCCCAACTTATAAAAACTTATCATTGAGACAGAAACCAATGATATCTATGTCTCTAGGTTAAAAATAACATGCCCCTATGCCGAGAAATTTGCTTCCAAATCCCAAATATTCCACTTGAATAATTCCTTGATTCCATAATGCATGAAAAAATGACATATCCCTTCCCCACAATACATTATCACCAGGATCCACAACACAAACATGATTCTCCTCAAAGGAAGAATCAACCAAAATCTCAATACCATCAACATCTATCCCATAGGAATTATCCATGTGATACATATGAAGCTGTTACTCCTGAAACAAATCATGAATTCCACTATACCACTATGGAATAAAGACTCAGTATACAATCCTATTGACAATTTCAAATAGACCCATGTATCTGGGCTCCAAATTAACCAATTTATGAATCTAATGGTGACCCAACCTTGGTGGAATCCCAAGAAACACATGATCACTAAAAATAAATTATTGAGTTTTACTCCTTTAATCAACAACAATATTATTCATACTCTGATCCATATCCTCACATATCTGAAATAATAGATCATATTCAAAAATATCATTCATGAGAATCCATACCAAACACTATAAAAAATTATAGGGATCTACATGGCATACCATTGAGGGAATCAAATTGATCAATATGATGAGTATTATTTTAACTATTATGGTATGATAACTCAACATGTTATATTCTATTCTCCCATAATCCACCAATGTATAGTTAACCTGAAACCAATGTTCAATATATCACGTTAATAGTACACTTTGACTACCCATCTATATGTGGGTGGAAATACATTCTAAAAACACATTGGTACCTTGTGCCTTGTGTATATTCTTTCGTATGTGTGGAGTAAAACACAGATAATGGTGTGAGACAAAAATCTACAAACCCCACGAAATCACAATATATTTGAATCATATATGTCACCCAATTGGTCATTAGATAATTTATCTCAAATTAGATAGAAATGATCCACCTTGGTCATCTAATCGATTACTACCCGTATTACATCATTTATTCGAGTCTTCCTTGGCAGAATATCTTACAAATCCATGATGATGTTGTACCATTTCAATTTTGTAATGATTATTGATTGCAAAAAACCACCAATTCATTGATTCTCAACCAACAACATCTGAAAGATTTTTCATTTCACTGCTAAACGCACAACCAATTACTACATCCTTGACTACCTGTTATATCTATGTTGGTCATGGTACATATTAGTCAATACAGGGTGCACCACCCAATTCAATTCATGAATCTAATGCATCGACACATCCCATATACATGTATGTATAAAAATATGAAAATGAACCTAAAAATATCATTATCGTCAATAGACCAATTAGTATGTGACTCCCCACTCACAAGACATTCCCTCAATGTGATACACTCTAGATCTTCATTCAATCTCTATTTGATCCATATAAAGTCATGGACTCAACTAATAAGGAGTAAATATTTATCTTCTATTTTCTATAATAATTATCTAAATAAATCTCTGTAAACAATTAAATCACTCTTCAATTAAAATAGGATTCCTAAACCACTTTAGTCTGATCCTTTTCACATAATGAATCGACGCCACTATTTCCATTTCTACGGCTATAGACTAGCACAAAATAAAAGTAATGCTTATAATGAATAATTTTTTGATTTTCTGGATTCAAATTATATTTTATATGATGTATATATTGATTTTATGATTGGTATACATAGTAAATCATTATTCCAAAAAATAATTTTTTCTATATTATAATGCAGAAACCACTAAATCTTATAAAAGATCATGTATAGAGTAATTTCATTCATGAGGCCTCAACTATTGTGTCCTATATTCCAAAACATGACCATCCCAAATCAAAAATAACCAAAACCCAAATTTTTTTGTTTTGAAAAACAATGTCTGATTCTTACCATGCTTGGGTGGATCAATTTTTCTATATTATTCATCCTCTTCATTAACTCTTATAACACATCCTCATATGCTGAAGAGAATTAATACAAGATTCCCTTATAGGTTATGAAAAAATATGGTGCTTCCAAATGGTGGAATTATTTGATAAACCATTTATAATTACCCACCAAACCTAACATGATTCGAATATAAATTTTATTCTATTGTTACTCCCATGAATAATATTATTTTTACCTATCTATGTCCACTGACAGAACATTCACATAGAATATGTGAACCAATTAATGTACCTTTTCAATATAGAAATGAATTTTAGATAGATTATAATACAAAATATTCTTTCTTTGTTTTACATGTATGATGTAATGATGTTTGGATTGTTATTCATTAATCAATGAGAAGACATAGTTGTTTTCCTCAAATGAAACAACAAAATAATCTATGTATCGGTGAAATATTTGATTACTCAGTTTTTAATTATTGTTTGCATGTTGGGTAATATGTAATGTATAAAAAATTCTTATAAATATTAGCTTATTTTAAAAGAAGTATGTGGTATATTGGAAACTATGACACACAAATTATAATACCATGATCTCTATTAATTATTTTAGAACATATAATCACATGTCATCAGTTAAAAACCTTATCTATTAGTGGATGAGGGTATAATTTCTAAATTGTCTTCTAGATTAGTCATTGATAATTAATATATCCTCAATTTCCAATCAGACTCTTTAGTAAAAAATCTAGGGATCCCCAGTGTGACATAATTGGAGGAGTAATCCATTTATTCTCCAATTCCTCCAACTGAGTTTTGTGATCCAAAAGACCCATTGATGTAGATATGTGTAACTTAATATAAATATTATATCTTCCAAGAATAAACTAAATTATGAACTCAACCTCCCACTCAAGAAGAATACCCTAGTGCACCTTATGAAACACATCCATAATGTAATCTACAACATGAATATGTACACCTGACACTCATTTTCGTTCAATAATTAAAAAAATTACATTTGGGATATGAAGTCACCCAATAGTTGTGGAATAGGCCCGGAAAAGCCTGGTTGTGTCTCCTGTTCCCCATTATGAACATGAGTACACGCTCAATGGATGCGAAAAATGCCCTATAGAGGTGTAAATTAATGTGGCCCTCATATAATAGTATCTGATCCATCCACAATATCAATTTAAAAAAAGGATTCTTGATAATAAATAGGTCCCATATGAAACAGTACCAACCAACATCAAGGGTACACTTATTACATTTCCAGCTATTTTTTTCTTATACCCCTAATGGTGTATCAATTAACATAACCCCAAAAATATATTATTCTAATTGAACAAATAAATTCAAAAACTAATATTATAGAAATTATTTTTAGGGAACTATATCAAATAACACATTACAAAGATTTAATGATGCATGAATTAGACCTCAGACCATCGATAGTCCATCATCACCACCCCACGGGTAGAATGAAATGCATTATTATGACATTCCACTCTAGCTAAGGAATTAGTCTGAGTTCAATGTAATGAACTACACATTTGATATGGAATCTGTCATCCCAGATAACCATGTCTACCAACGTGACAGATGCATCCCATAGAACTCCAACTATTTGTCATATTTAGATTAAACAACCCCTGAATACTATTTTTATCAGCCCTGATCCTATATTATTGACCATATATCATGGTTTTCTATGGAACCTCGGTATATTACATATCCTATGTCATTCTATGAATTCAACTAGAGGTAGTGAGAAATGGACATGAATATTTTCCATCTTACCATACTGATAAAAAATCATCTTTTCACCAACATGGGAGGTCAATCTTCAGACTAGGATATATATTTACCACTTAGATAGTGAAATAATAAAAATTTAACTTCCTAAAATTGTAATTCATACCACATGATCAACAAGATAGAATTTAGTTTCTACCACCAAACGCCTCCCTTATTTGCCACTCCAAAATAAGGTCCAAAACCACTACATCAAAAATAATATTTAAACATGTGATATTAACATGGGAATTGATGTCATGCCTAATATGATGCAAAAAACTTTTTATCACATGTACCTCATCCCTTTAAAATGATGGAACATGTTTTTGAAAGTTAGTGAAGTAGGCAACATAACCCATCACTATCACACCCCCATGGGTCAACCTTCAAAAACATTGAACTCCCTCTTTCCTCTTGGTCAGTAGATGGAAATATTCTAGAAACTATTCATCAAAATCCACTAATAGAATGTTGTCTTAATACTAAGCGTGAAATAGTATATCCTACCAGCAATTTTCTAGTATCCTCTTGATATAATCCGCCAACATTCTTGTAATGTCATAAGGATTCCATTTTTGATTTAGATTTTCATATATGGACTCTATCTAGAACTCTGTGGCATTAGGTACACCCTCTCTATATAATTTCATAGGGTGATAAATATAAAACTCTCATTTCATGAAAAACATTAATCATAATAACCCAACATGGTTCTCATTTCATTATATTCAAAAAACGAGTAATTTTATCATAAAACTCACCTCCCATCTGTGGACCTGAATCAATGGTGTTTCATACTTTTTTATAAGATTATTATTGATGGGGATATCGTCTATTCTCCCAACTAGAGAATTTTATTGGGGTGGAATCTTTATAACATTAAAAACACACATCTTAAAATAGAACACAAAAAGATTTCGTAGTTTTCAAAAAAATATTTCTCTATTATAGACATAAACAACCCTTTTGGCATAAAGTACCCAATGAGATATTGCCACATCACTGTCATTACCCACATACATCCTTTACATGGTTTATGGTCAATCTAGAGTAAACCAATGCACATAGTCAGAAGACATTCAATGTGAACACTTTTTATCAAATCTACCTTAACAATATATTTATTTCTCATTTAGACACCTTTATATCATTACAACTCATCACAAACATATTTTTTCCCAATTCATGACACATCAATGCACACTACTCTTTATTTATTCTATTATATTAATTATATTTATAATATTTCATTATGTATTGATCCAATAATATTTAAATTATTTTTTCAACTTAATTTAATCTTTTATATATGTTTCATTTGATGCAACACTTAGTGTCATTATTTATTTGAAATCACTACATTTGGATTGTGGTATAATAAACATCATGTTAATATTTCACTACACACAACACATATATTATCATGATTTACATTAATCACTATGTATTTCTTATATAACAAAAAAAACATATTCCCATTAATATCTTGGTTGACACGCTATGACAAGATTTTATAGAACTACAACATACCATTAATATGATTGGTAAAATATCGTTATATCTACCACCTAGATGTAGGAATAGGTATTATTTATAATAGTATCTAAATTATAAAATATTTTTTACAACTTAATAAAAATCTAATCCTTTGGATATAAATTACTATATGTGAACGACGTAACTGTTTGAAAATAGTGAATTTACTTTTCTTAAAAAATATTCATTGTAAAACCACAATTTTATATGAATAAATTAAAAAAACCACATATGGATAATGTTTTAAATAAAATAAAAACAAGTTACAATCAATAATTATTTTGTATACTCATACAATATATTTTATAGGTTTAATATTAAAATATATCCATTTTTATTAATATGAAAGGTATTGTTTTAAATGATAATTTTACAAACATTTAATGGATAACCCATTTTAAATATGATTTTTGATACATTTATAATTATTATTTAACATAATAAACATCAATTTTTAAACTAAAATATAAAAATTTACATTGGATAAATTTCGTTTATTTTTATGAGATGTTTCATTTTTTTAGTGAATAGTGAAAACACAAAATTTTAATTCAAAACTTTTATTTCATATTATTAACTTATATATTTATAATATTTTTAAAATTGGTTTCAATGTATAATTATGTCAATTATACATAAATTAATCCATTTATTCATTAGAACTATATTTACAATCAAGATGGATATAAAAACATCTCAATCGTTTGGACTTTTACGCCTTAAAAACCTGTAATGTCCTCTCATGTGCCAGATTAGTTTTAAGTTAACTTATTAATCTAATTTTACTGTATATTGGAAAAATTTATTCAATATTTATTATGATAATAATTAATAATATATAATATTTTAATCGTAGTTTTTGAAAAAAAAAATATTAGCCAATGTGATTAAATTTAATTACGATGGTTAAGAGAAAAAATAGCTACGCAAAATACTAATACATAAATTTAATGCAAAAAATTACATTGAAACTTTTCAAAAACACATTTTATGACTATATTTCAATCCTATAACCTCTTTTATGTAATTCATACAATTAATTGAACAAACTTACATTGGAAAAACTAGTGTGGAATTACCTTTTAAAAAATTAACAAGAATTCCATTCCACCTCAACTTCAAAAAAGTCACGCAACAATTACACTTATTCACAAATATGAATCCCATTGTCTCACACATCCACTATGAAAATAATATCCCTAAATTAACATATTAATCCTAAATCATATCATTTTTCATAAATCCAAAAAATGAATCCCAAAGGTGTCAATGAAGATGAGTTACCTAAAGATGGGGTAACATCTTTCCTCCACATCCTTTGTTTTATTTTTATGATCTTACCCATTAAAACATATTATAAAATTATTATATACTAATCAATTTGTCCTAAATATACTTATATTTTCTATACTAAGGGTTCAACCTACACTTTTACAAAATTACTTCTAATTGATAAAAAACATACCATTCTTTTGTGTAGCGAACTACCACATCATGAAACAATAGTATATGTTTTTACTTTAACAACTCTAATTAATATGAATTATTCTTTATATTATTATCTTATATTATATATATGATATTTAAGATTCATTTATTCACTTGTATTTATTATAAAACACATACCAACAAGCTTTCCATTTTGTGTAAATATGAAAAATTAATTTGTGGATGTATGGACTATCACCTCATCAATGTGATGTGATTAACTCAAAAATAAAATAAAATTTAATAATAATTGGTTTTTTGAAATTATATGAATATTTTGATATAATAATTCTAATTTTATTTCTTTATATATTTAAATATATTCCATTTTATTTTTTTCTTTATATTCGACAATAATATGTAAACCACATTCAAGCGTACCAACATCCTAACGTTTCAATGAAAGATTTATGCCATTTAATATTTGTATATTTATATATTATTATAAATAAATATATAATAAATATATATTATATTTATATAACATTTTAAATTATTTAAATAAGTTATTCATGATCTATGTAAGATTATCAAAATGAAAATCCAAAATATTTTCAAAAAATAAAGATCATATTACCTAAAATGTAACATTAAAAAAGAGTGGTTAATAAAAAGATAATATAATGTCATAAATTTCATATATGGTATTAGATATTATAATAGGTTCATTTTGATGTAAAAATAATAATATAATTAATATATATGATGTTTAGATATGTATGAAGTAAGTCAAGACTGAAGGTAACAGTTTTAACATCTCACTTTTTGTTATCTATGTGATAAATGCAATTCTCACCACTCATTTATATTTCGTGGGGTATATAATTAAAAATAATTATTCTATGATAAATAGAATTTTATTTATGAGTTTTTAAATATCCATGTTAATATCTCTCTTTCAGAGGGTTTTGGTTTCAAAAATTAGAAATTGGTAATGTAGTTTTCATCTCAATTTTCGTTTTTGGAGATACATGTCTTATTATGATACAATATTTTTATATGTTGTGTATATAATTAACATCATATTTAATTTCTATAATTTTATTGTTTTCAATTAATTTTATACTTATATGGGGATCCTTATTTAATTATAACTATTTTGTAAATTTTCATTTCTAAAATAACATAATTTACCATGTTTTTAGGATTATTAATCCATTATTGAATTATTATGAACCATATATCAAGAATTCAAAATAATATTATTCTCTTATTATTATTCATGATATATCTACGAATTTGGACCATTTATTCAGTCATTGGAACTTAGGAATACTAGTAATCCTTTTATTAGAGTTAAACGTTAACAATCATTTTGGTTTGAATAATATGTTGTCTAAAAACCATAATTTCTAAAGTGGTTATGAAAAAATTATTATGATTAAAATATGTTATAATAAAATTAATTATTTTTTATATGTTATCAATGAATTTTTAAATAAAATGGTCTTTAATTTTTGTTTTCTAATTTAAATATTATTTTAAAATATGAAAATGTATTTTATACAAAAAATGTTTTAAATACATTGTTATGCTTCCTTAATAATTTTATAATGTGGTTTCAAATAAATGGATTTAGAAAATGTTTTTTATTTTCAAATGAGATGATCCAAGTGATCATTAATAATTTTTATCCATCTTATATGAAATCATTTGTAATATTTTATGCATTTCAATGGATATAATCCTAGGATACAATTCATAAATTTTTTTAAATGATTTATATTTTAACGGATGATGATTATAAAACATGTTTCTATATATAGATTTATACCATGATAAATTCTATGGAAACTAGCATCATTTCACTAGTTATTCTAGGAAGAAATTATTAACGAGGATGTATATTTTCCATAGGTTATTATATGAAAAAAATTTCATTATAACTATTTAGTTTCATGGGAAATAAAATGATATTTATCAAACCAATATATTTTTATGGTTCAGGATAATTTTAATTTTTTATATAACATGCATGTGTGATTTAAAAATGATATGGCTGGGACCTATATATCCATAAAATAATTGGTTATATATTTATATCTCATTAAATAGAAATTCCTTCAATGGGAAGAAAACAAAATTATGTAATACATGGATACATGTGAAGTGGGAAAAATTTATTAATACATGGATGTAATGTGGAGAGAAACACATTCAGTAATAACTAGATGGAATGGGAAGTGAACCTAGTTTATTAGTAAAAATATATAATATGGAGTGAACTCAATTTAGTAATATGGTACTGGATCAGGAAGTGTCCAAGGTTCAATAACTCATGCATGGATGGAGGGGTGAACTCAGTTATTTAATAATAGGATGGGGCTATAACAAGACTACTATTTATAACACATTAATATATGATT
The DNA here is from genome assembly GCA_963277665.1 of Viscum album. Lineage (NCBI taxonomy): Eukaryota > Viridiplantae > Streptophyta > Magnoliopsida > Santalales > Viscaceae > Viscum > Viscum album. The sequence continues at coordinate 1,184,847,923 of OY728159.1, forward strand.
TATTAAATAATATTACAGATAATATAACCTGTAATATCAATATTTATAGTGTATTTAGTAATTGGGTAAAATGATAACTTCTATAACATGGGATACAATAACATTATTGAAAACATCATTAACAAGCTTCTAAAATTCCAATATCTTTTAAAACTATATGAAATCCGATTTGAAAATACCTAATAAAAGGATGATCTATAAATCCTAGTAATGGAATAATCATGGAAGAAGGTAATAAATTAATAATATTGAAAATTCAATGGGGGAATAAATGTAATGAGAATCACTAAATGGACAACGAGGCACGATATAACCTGATATCATAATGGAAACATGGGAAATGTGGAGAAATATAAATAAATAAGCATTATAAATATAGGTCAAGGATAACAACTAAGAAATCATTATTGAAAAAGTTCCATAATGGAATCAGGTTCACTCCCAATCCCAACATGATGTCTCATGAGTCTAAACATTACCCAATTAAATGGATCACTATATAATTCCTGGGTCACCCGTTGTTATAATTTTTTTCTCATACTTTAGTATGCCACATTGTTTATACAACATGGATTAATTTATCATCATATTTTATTTCATGATCAAGATGTGTAGAATATATAAATAAATATACCCATTAAAATAGGTATTAATGTAAAATAGATGAATAATCATCATATTAAATTGTTTTGGAATTCACTCCATAATTGTATTTTCAAGAAAAATCATTGTGGAAATTCTGCAGCCTAATGAAGGGAATAAAAAACTCATAAAATGGGTTTATTAGAGATAATGGTGTATATAAGACTTTTTAAATAAAATATGATGTATTATGAACATGAAAATTCTTAATCAAACATTAGTAATTATAAATTAAAGTCATAAAATAATAAATCATGTTTAATAATTAATCGAATGTGAGGATACCTTAGTCGAGGATGTGAATCCTAATACATGGGAAGAAAATATTGAGAGAATGTTTATACATTAGTTGGACTCTAGAGAGTGGAGGTAAGATTATGGACATGATTGAATTATTTTTTGTAAATAGTAATTGGCTCTTGGGTGGGTATATGTAAGGAATGTTGTTGATTTCATTACTATTTCTCAAACATAAGTTTTGGAATCTATATAATTAAATAACAAAAACCATGAACATTCACATGGTTTATTACCATGTTTTCATCCAATTTGGAGTAGTTTTTATTATTTTAAAAAAATAATGTCTTAATATATATATAAAATTTCCCATTCTTATTTTCATGCGAGTTACACTCTTAATGAATGTTTTTCAAAACCATAAAATATATTAATGGTTTAGGATAATTCTTAATGGAATTATATAATCAATAAAATAAATTTATAATGAAATAATTATAAATTAAAAATAAATATAATGTCTTGGATCTAATTTTTAGTTGGTATTACATCACATTCAGGTCATTATAATGTCACAATGAATAAAGTTTATTTATATGATATAAAATTTTTACCCAAAAAACTGACACTCAATAAATTATAAAGAAGTCACTATTGGATAATTTTTATGTTATAATTCGATATATAATATTCATTTTATATAAATTATTTTAAAATTAGTTTTGTTTTCACTTTTAATATATGGATTGAGATTTATTGGGAATGTTGATCTTTTAACAATTTTATTTTTCATACATTTAAAAATTTTCATTTGAATTAAATAAAATTATTATAATTTAAATTTACTATATTTATTATTAATTATAATTCTTTAAAAAATTATTATTTATTTCAAAAATATTTTAATTGATCAAAAAAATCCTCAAATGAATTTGAATATTACCCAAAAATATTATTTTTTATTTTGTTGTATAAAAAAAACATTTACAAAGTAAAAATTTATGTGTAAAAGAGTATTCATTATTCAAAAAAACAAAATGCAAATAATCATATATCTAGTGTATTGAGACATGTCACTTAAATACACTAGATAAATCCTTATGTGTAATATGCATAAAGGTTATAGTTTAATGGGGTGGTTTGAAAAAATGGTTTGGGTCGTGATCTCGATGACCATTTAATTATCTCTTAAATGATTTCTATCATTCTTCTGTTATTGGATATCAAGTTTTAATTTGTCAACAGAAAAGGATAGTAATGTTATATCCCTTATATTCTCTAATAAATGTGCTTCACAGGGTCTTATCCTACTGGTTAAGCCCCATAATTCCTCTGTCTATATGAATTTGATTGTTAAAAACCACATATATACACTAATAATGTTATTGAAGCTAAACAAGTATATTATTAATGGTAATGATTATTAATTTTCATTTATATCACATAAGAATAAATAAAATTGAAGGAATTAATTTTTTGGTATTTCCATATTATTTATTAAGGTATTTATGTCCCTACAACAAGTTCTATCTCTTATTCATATTTTATGATCTCATGGATAACTCATAAGACTCTGTTATGATTAATGTCTTATGAACATCCAATATTTATTCCATGATTCAAATTTGTGTTCTATGATTTGTAGGGTATGATTTTTTCATCTTTATACACATGTTCTCAAACACATATGCTTATGTTATGCATATCATTCTCCTTTGATTACCCAAATTGATTAATTGAGCTTCCCTATTTATTATTTTCCCTTTATAGAGTTTATGAACAAATAATCTATGTTGGAGTATGAAAGGGGAAGATATTTAAACATCAAATATGACTCCTACCAATCCCACCATGTATTTATTTTTTATGATACCAATGATTATATATAAAAAAGTAATTATGAATAAATTTCCTTGATTATCATGAAAATATGATTGCATTTTCCCAGTTTATTGTGAGTGAAACTTTTTGGACTAAACTATGGATTTTTTATTGATAATGGACACATTGAAATATATCAATAACTTCATGCGTTTTAATTAGGTTTAAAAGATTCATAATCAAAAAAATTAAATAAAGATATTTTCTTTAATGAATCAGAACAATGTGATTGAATTTTCATAGTTATGAGTATGTAAGTTGACCTTTTTAATAAAATAGATGTAATTTTTAAATAAACTATCTGTCATTTCCCTAATGTATCTAATCATTCAACTGATTCTTCTCCGTTTTGAGTTTGTCACATTTTTTTATGCTAAAATTTCATTTTAAAATGGAAGCATGCACATTGACCAATAATGAACAATTAATGTATTGACAATACTTGATACAAAATCTTACATGTTAAAAAGGAATTCTGAATCTATTTATTGATTTATTATGGCAATTTGAGTGGATTTTATTCTTTTTGTTTAGTGTAATTTTTTAAATTAAATTTTTTATTTAACAATTTTAACATACCCATTTATTTAAATCGGGAACACTATGCATTGGATTGATGTAAGAATGATTCATACACATAAAATATGACTTATAGATCATTACCTGAATGTATCTAAACAATAGTAACACATTTTAGTGTTTTTTAGTAAGTCAGTTGTCATTCTTATAAATATTTATGTCATTTTCAGGATAAAAGATACACATCAAGCTATACCAGCCTAACTGTGCATCCTAATGGGGTACAGATGATTCCTATACATCAAAAATGAATTTTGTATAATTTTAGTAAAATATAAAAACAATACAAATGTGTTTTATTAGTTTTGATTAACACTCTATTTATAAATAAAGTATCATTTTAAAATGGATACACACACAAATGTCTATACCGATCACATCATATATTAGATTGATTTGACATTGATTCCAAAATGTCATAATGTATGTATGAATAGATATCCAATATTAACAAGAAAATCCATGTGGATTGGATTTTTTGTAATTGAGTTACATTTATTTAAACAGAATATTCAATTTAAAAATGATAACGGACAAATTGTGTCATAGCGGACACATCATGCATAGAATTGTGGTGCGACTGATTCCAACATGTCTTAATTGGCATTTGGATCATTTCACAAAGTGTGAATTAATTAAATTAATCCATCGACCTCCATTTTGAAACATATTAACATGTTTGATTTTTAATAATATATATCCTATTAGAAATATTTTTTATCAAAAAAACATTATCAACATCATAATCCTATTATTTAATTAATGTTTTACTTATATCCTTATTGATAATTATGATGATTAAAATGAAATTAATACACCAGCAAATCTGAATCACTATCAAGTGAAATAAATTAATTTATGTAATATAATATCGTTAGTTAAAATTAACTGGTAGAGCCCCAACACACTCAGGCTACATAGAACTGCATCTGTGTATTATGAATCTTTAGTCTCTACCCTATATATTTCATTCCTACCCATCAAACTATCATTTATATGGTTCTCTGGTATTTTTATTTTGAAGTAGTTCATAGATATAGAGGAATCAAGTTAAAAACTAGTTTCAATGGTGTAATTATCACATATGGGAGAATATTCCCATTTTATACAATAAAATGAAGTACAATTATCTTCCCTATCATGTGATCTCCAAGATAGTGATCATTGTATTTGGTTGTTTAACACACATTCACCATCTCTTGTGGAAATAAAACATTTTTGCTTCAAATAAAAAAACTAGTAGTCACCCATGTGATGAATAATACTCATGGTAGTACATTTAACATAAAATAGATGGGCGATGAGACTCAAGTAAAAATGCACTAATAACTTTTTTGGAGGTAAAATGATGAGGATCAAAATTGCATATAAGTGTGATTTCTAAAATGGGAAGTGCCACCCATTTGTTTGAAATACACCATTTACACAAGTTATTATGTTAATGAATACATTTTAACCAACTCCGTCTATATATAGGGTCTACAGAACCATAGAAATTACAGAGTAAAGGGGGAGAATGAAATGGAGTGAGTGGAGATGCAATAATCAGAATACACAACTACAATGCTGCACATCCAGGGGGTCTGGGTTTTATATAGTATAATTTTAGCAGAAAATCATATATTACTGAAAATATTTTATTTGATTTTAAGTGGAGGGAGAGTTAGTGGTGAATTATAATCATTTTCGACTCAAAGTTATTCTGATGGATCCATAAGAAACAGTAAAAAAATTATTGGTTGAGGATTTTTATAGTATTTTTAGATAAAACATTGTTTTTAATAGTTTTTATTATTTTTTAAAATGATATGGATTAATATCATTAAAAACATTTCAATGAAGGTTTTTGCTTTGTTCACACATAACTCTATAGGAAATAAACCGGAATAGGGTTTAGAACTTCCACCATCAAAAAAATAAAAAATGGATGTCACTACTTATTCAATAAATAGATAAATAAAGTGTATCTACCTACATAATATATATATATATATATGATATGTATATTTATTATATTAATAACTTTATTTAAATATAATTATATATATATATATTATTTATCATATTAAAATTTATTTAAATATAAAATATATTATTCGATATATATAGTACTATATTTTATAATGAATCTAAAATAATACTACTAATACTAATTTTGGAATTTTTTTAATTATAGATAATTATTATTATTGTTAATCGTGTGTAAAATATTTTTATTTAAATTCATAAAATTTGAATTATTTCATAAAAAGTACATATAGTTACATAATTTTATTATTTTGAAACTAACATGAGTTTAAAATATATTATTAATATTTTAAAATAAATTATATTTATATTATGTAAATTTCTATATATAACTAAAATTATATATAGTCCTAAAATGATGATTACCTAAATTTTTTTTCGAATATATAGAATTTGATAACATCAATTCTATTTTTTGGAACTAATAATGTAGTAACCTATGGATTCTTGGAGACAATCTAATATGAATTGAACCATTATTGTGATTATTGGGGGGAACATAATGATGTTTTTATAAATTAACAATACACATAAAAAATATATATCAGAAACAAAGAATAAAATCACAGCAACACATGAAAAATATATCTCATGCACATATAAATCACTGTACTGGTTCAATATTTTTTTTTCTATAAGAAAACTAAATGATTTATATAGTGGAATAAATATTTATTTAATTTTTCCATTTGTGGAATAGAGGTGATTCACTATGATTTAAAAACCCCCAAAAAAGTTTTTTTTGAAACGCAAGATAGGGCATAGATGTACCCAACGAAGCAATTTGATTAAAAACAACAATTTAAAAACACCAAAAAATTATATCTAAAAAAATCCAACCAAAAAATGAATCATAAACAAAATAAAAATAGTATACAAAAATCAGAGCACAAATAGAGGGTAAATTTCAAAACCTTAAAAGGGAAAATCGAAAACCCTGTGATCGAGATCTGAAAATGAAAAATACAGATAGAAAATCAGATCCAACAATTGAAAACACGGGACTGCCTCACTTGGTTAACAAAATATGGTGACCCTCAGATCTAGATCTATATGATTTCTACAGAAAAACTAATTGTAGTAAGATGTAGGATGCCAGATAATGATCAAAAATCTAGAGGGATTTTATTTGTGTGATTCGAGTAGGATTTTGTAATTCAAGCTTCGATTCACCTAGTAGATATAACCCCCAAGATTTACATTGAACATGATTTTCATTTAATGGGTCTATAGAAACATTTTACTGAATATACACTATCATTCCTTCACTAACAAAAGGCTTGAATAACTTTCTGTTGTCATCAAAAACTACAACATGTTGTTGTTTTTTGTTCTTGGTCCCTCTCCCAACGGTAGGTTTAAAATGACCCAATTTTTGACATGAACCATAAAAATTGACCCAGGATTATATCCACATTACATTTTTGCATATATATATTTCTCATTTTAATCCAAATATAATCTATATAAATTCGTGAGAAACCAGCTTCCATGAAAATGTGAGGAGTACCAAGGTTTGAAACTGACTAGGATCTACTATAAGAAGATATATATCTACCAACGAGATTCCCTAACATGTGTATCATCATTGGATTCTGAAATGTTAATGGGAACTTGTGTAAACTAACCCAAATTGATTTTTTTTAAGGTCGTACTAAATATGGAAGTCATATCTCCACCCGATGAAATAGAAATGGTAGTTGTTGCAGCTACAAAGGGGAATGGGAAAATGCCCGACCAGATCATCAACCCAAGAAAATCGAATAATGATGTATCTTTTGTCATGAAGTCATACCGTTGCTTGATCATACTACCCAAAGACTCTATGATTAACCTATCGAAGGTGTCCACTGAAGGAAGACACTGCTTCATAAGCATAATCACGGTGAGATTATGATGATCTGATGTCATGTTCTACTCTAAGGTTGAAATCTAATCATTCAAATCACCATTGAATAGATCTGGGACCATTGCTTGAAGTGGTTGGGGGAATAGTGGGTGAAAATTAGTGTTGGAGAAATGGGGAATGAATTAAAAGCTCCATCGATGGGTTCACAATAGGTTTGGGTATTTAATTATATCAAGGCACTTTTATTAATTCTTTAAAAAATATTATGATATATCGTCCTTTTATTAGGGCTTATTAGTTATGTACTGATAAAATCTATATTTATCAGTGCTTAATAGTTATGCGCTGATAAAGGATTTATAATTATAGTTATAATTTTTTTAAATATATATATTTATAATCATAATCGATATATATAAATATAAATATAAAAAATATATTACTTGTTTAAATATATTTATTACAATTATATAATTATTTAAATAAATAAATAATTATTTATATTTATATAAATATTTTTATAAAATAGAATTTATATCATTATTTATATTTCTATATATAAAATACATATTTATAAATAGTAATACAGTTAATATGTCCACGGTTTGTATAAAGTTTTTGTTAATTTAAAATAAATTTAAAAAATATAATTATTTATTTATAATTATGTAAATATATATAATTATTTATTTATAATTATGTAAATATATATAATTACTTATTTATAATTATATAAATAATTTTAGAAAATATAAATTTTTTTACAATCGAAAATATATAATTTAAAAAATATAGAATGTACATTTTACAAATATTTGTTTATAAATAATTTTTTTATAAACAATTGTTTTTCTGTTATTTTTTATCATTTTTAATTAACATTTAATTTTACATTAATATATTTTAAAAATGAGTGAAATTTAATAAATTAATAATTACACATTAATAATAATGAAAAAATCTATAATTTTTTAAATGCACATTTGATATTAAATTTTTTTAATTACATATATGTTAAATCAATATAACACAAATTTCATCTATTTTAAATCAAAAAATCAAACAATATTTAATTATATGTCCACTACTCTACGAAATTAGTCAATATTTTTATTTCAATTTTTTTATAATTATAACCCATTATTCATTAAATACTACAAATAAATATTTTTTAAAATATAAATATTATTTATGTATATATATATATATATATATATATATTTAATATATACTATTTAATAATATTATGAACAATCCTCTATTTTACAAATTTTTAAATATTTTTATAAATTTAATTATTATTAACTTTATAATTCACAATATTAATTTTCCCTATATATATTGTCAATACATACTATATATAATATTTATAATTTATATATATTATAATAAATTTGTTCATTTTTATAAATATTTTTTTAATTAATAAAATTTGTTTGTTTTCAAAATAATCAAATCTTATAATTTTCTTTTTTATTTATTTCATTTTATTTATTCAGACCTCCATCAGGGCTAAAAGAAGCTCATAAATGAATCCATTATGAGAGTTAAAAATATAGCTTTAATAATGGGTAGCCTTTATCATTGCTAATAATAATCCCCTGATAGAGGATAACCTTTATGAGTGCAAATAAATAAAGAACTGATAAATGTGACATTTATCAACTCTAAAATTTCACTAATAAAGTGTTAAATTTTTTAGCACTGATTGAAATGTCATATATCATTTTTTTATCACTGGTAAATACAAGAAAAATTCAATGCCCATTTTTCTGTTGTGTTAGATACTCCCATGTACAAGCTCGCTTCCAAGGCATATTACATCCTGCTATTCCATCTACATATCCCATATAGTAAGAAAACTAAAAATAAAACCACAATATGATAAAACATCATAACACCCCCATGTCGAGTGCTACTAATCGTGTTCCCAAATATGGTTCCCCACATGACCTCATGTAAATCTCAATTTATACAAGAGGCTTTAAACTAGTATTTGATTTCTACTAGATCACCTGCGGAATATTTGATATTTAGGATTAATGTTTTTGTAACCTTTATTTATTTTTTTATCCTTTGTGTCCTACTCGATAAAAGAAGGAATTTTTTACCAATGTAATGAAATGGGACTCACAAACATTTCATCATTTCATATCCCATGGAAGTGAAATATGATTAATTAATATCATTCTCTCATAAATATAATCCAACCAAAAAATTAATAAGGATATTATCCACGAATAATATTTCATGCAAAGAATAATTATAATCAAATAATCATATATTATATGAAAAATAATTTTCATATATCAATTGAATTATATATTGGAATAAAATAAAAATTTTATTTTTAAATCATTATTTTTAAATATTCATCAAATTATAATGGTTTACATATTATTTTGAAATTTTCATTAGTTCTAGTAAATAAAAAATCGAAGCATTATGGAATCATGATGGGAGTAAATACTGCTCATTCCATAAAAATTAAAAACATTCCATCAATATATTTTTTTCAAAAATGACACAAATAATCTTCTATAGAAAACAAAAAATTGATTCCATTAAAAAAAAAATTTAAGACATTACAACTATTCTTATAATAAATTTAAATATTCTTAATTGTATCGTAAAAAAATTAGGAATCACTTATAAAAATAATATACATTGAAGCAATTAATATTTTTAATGGAAAACTTTCATAAAAAATTACAATACAGTCAGATATAAATATCATATAATTGATGTGTACACTATTCATATTCATTTACTACATGTTTCATTAATAAATACACCTAAAAATGGATTTAGACCATTAGAAAATAAAAATTCAACTCATACATAATATTTTTGAGGGACCAGTTCCAAGTGGTCCAATATTATATGAGTTTCTGAGGATCCTGGATCTTGGAGGAGGCTTTGAATTGGATCAGAACAGTTGGCTACTGAAATTTATGGATGGTGGGAGAATACATAACATATAAATATATCACGTTGTGTATTTTTATTTCATGACTTCTTTATGGATAGTGAATTATTTTTATTTATTTTAGTTATATAATAAAAAAGAGATTCATTTTTTACTAAAAACAAACCCACAAATTAGATTACGTTAAATTGAATTTCATGTTATTTAATCCGTGATTTTATATATCATTAAATATTTTATTTTACCATGTTTTCCCCAAAACCTATGGTTTCTCCTGATTCCATGAAACTAGTAGCTCCCATCTATAAGTTTTGTAGACTCATCTGACAAATATTGAACCTTATCTTCTTTTTTTCATCCTTTTTGATCCAAGGTGCTTCTCCTTTTATTTTCTAGTAGTTTCTGCTAGTTTGATATCTTTTTATCATATTTCTTTTCACTATGTTATGTATATTGAACTCTAAAATTTATAATGGCATTTAACTAAGTTATTTTTTGTGAGGTTTAATTGTGGTGATCTCAGATGGATGTAGTTCATAAGTGATGGGTGATCATAGGTCCAGAACATGGTCCATTTTCATGCGAAATACATTGAATGATTTTTGTGTTAGTGGATTCATTACAACATACTTATTTATGTCTAATCATTGTTTTATTATTATCTATCCCATTTTATAGAAATAAAATTAAGAAAATAATTAATGAATTAGATTAAAGTAATAGTATTGTGATCTCATATTGATGATGTTGTTTCATTATAATTTGATAGTTGTTTTCCACATGATTTTCTATATATTTTCATTTCTATGCATAATAATATTAGCATGTTCATGAGCTAGGATTACCATGTTGAAATTGGTAATTAATGTAAAACAATAAATACATTATAAATAATTTTCTTAAAAATACTAAATCAATATGAATGTTTATAAACATATTGTTAATATAATAATGATAATAAAACTGATTCAATGAGAATAATTAATTTATTTGGATCATCAAAGTTATTAAGTTAATTGATAGTTAATATGATTAATTATAATTCTTTTGGTTGATAATAAAAAATAATATCAATGTTAAATTACAATGGTAATTCTCTAGGATTTTGAAACAAGAAATAAATGTAAGGATTATGGTTTTCCTTGATAGCTTGTATGAAATTATGCCTTAGGTTTTTAATAGTTGGATCATGTTGATAATTTAATTGGTTATTTCAATATTGAATAAGAACTAGTTTTTTTAATGATATTTCTTGGGGAACATGTTTCACATAGGAATAAAATGGGTGAATGTTTGGTTTTGAGGGCCTAGATTCCCAACCACTTTCTTATTTGTTCATGCAATGTTTTTATTTTCTCTCGAATTGAACCTTGTGGTATGAGCCTTGCATAGATAATCCAAGAGGGTTATTTTGAAATTGTTGTTGGGGAAACAATGTGATTTGAGCCTTGTATGGATAAGCATGTGATGGATGACATGTTCTGTGGGTAGGTATGCCTAGCTGATGTTGTATAAGATGATACCTCTGATGGAGAGATGCATTAGTATATGCATGTTGGTGTTATGGATACCACAATAGGTTATCCGATGGGTATTAAATAGTCTTACCAATTCATCAAATTATTAGAGATTGTATGATCTATTAAATAGGTTCAATGGTCTATGGACATGTTTTTGGTTTTACCTACATATCCTTTTTTCATTAAATGATCTAGATAGAGGGTTTTGGTTGTGTGTTTCCTCTTCGAGAAAGATTATATTGGTTTTCCAAGTGTACCAAGATATGGTATTATAAAACCAATGAATTCAATAATTGTAAACCCAATGTTTCTGTTGTTGTTGGAATTAAAATTCGAACAATAAAATAATTTTGTCAAACCATAGTGTTGGAATTTACTCTGACGATTAATTCCATTAAATTTATTGTAATTTTGACTAATGTTAATATTTAATTAATGGATAATGATTTATTTATTGGGAATATGTGTTCTAAAATGTAACAATTAATTAATTTAGATATTTTATTTTTATTTTGTGCTTATAGGTAATATGATCTTAGCTTTGGCTGGAGGGATTTTGAGCGACAATAGGTACATTTGAGTCAATGATTAGTTTATTCCCAAATTATTGCTGTGATCAATATTGTTTCCTATATATTATGTGATCTCATAAGCCAAACCACATATTTTTTATAGGGAAACTAACACCCAATGGACTCTGGGCGGGTGGATTATAGAACATCTTGTTGGGAGTTAGATGGTTGACTACCCCCTCTGGAATCACTCTCATCTATTGGTAGTTACTTGAGATAGTATAAACAAATGTTATTTTTTACATATATGGTTCTAGATATATTTTATGGATTGGAATTATGTCATATAAATATATTACCAAATAAATTATTTAGAAGATTATTATATATATGATGTGTATAGTTTCTAATGGGTTGAGGTACTTTCATGGTGTATAAGATGCAATGTATTGAGGTATAATATATGGTTTTTGATATACATCACACTATCTATGGTGGAATCCATTTTAATCATGTTGAATATATTTGGATATGTGATGGTTTGGTTATTTGATCCATGAGGTGGATTTTTTGATAAATTTTCTAGGTTTCTTCAGTCTGGCATACTTTTTGAGAGAGATGGCTCAAGACATTCGATGTGGGGTTTCAGTTCCAAGACATATGGGAAGTAGAAGAAGTGAACCTAGATGTTTTATTATTAAAATATATGGTATATTTTATATTTTAATTGGTGATATATTTCCATGACAGGGTTGGGAATTTAGTATACCTATTTTGGTAGAAAACAATTTAACTATTTTATTGATTTTCTTTTGCATGCTTTCATTATATTTTGCATGAGAGGATATAGGAGGGCCCTATTAAGTATAATTTTATAAAAAAATAATATAAAATATTTTTTAGGTATTTGAGACTATTTTGGTGATAATTTTGGATATTACTAGATTTCGGTTTAGCGGGAGCTGTTTTGGAATCGTGGTCGCTGCCGTCATTACCATTTTGTTCCATTATATTTCCATTGAGTTTTTTCAGTACTGTATAACATTTCATGTTGTACCTTTTGTTTTATTTTTTATATATGCATATTTTTAGGTTTTTTATGTATACCTAATATATATATATTCTTAATGTATATTTTAGATGGTAATTTCTCCATTATGCATGATTATTATTACCTCGATGCTAGTGGCCAACCTGCAGCCTACTAGAGTATGGAAATAGGTGGACAACATCTATCATCTCTCACTGTGGTACCTTTGTGGTGAGGGGGTTATGAATGTACGGTATGGAATGTTCATTTTCAGGGATATGATGGATATTAGAGTTAGTAAAATGTGTGGTTTCAATGTGTGGTAGGGTTGTAGTGTCACCGAATTTTAGTAAGACATGCAGACACAAGAGATGAACACTGTCATGGGATTTTAGGGCCCTATGTTTTTATTAATGTTCATTTAGGTGTTCTAATCCATCTAAATGATGTGATATTGATTTTAGTGTCGATACATAGGATGTGATCATGCATCTTTCTTCTTTGAGCTTATGTTTGGAATGCTTAAAAATTCGGACAGGGTAAAACAATAAAAAATAAATTTAAATGATTATTTAATTAAATTAAAATATTAAATATTATAGGTTTTAGAGTTCTAATAAGTTTTTAATTCATCCATGAATGTATTCAGGTTGATTTCTTCATCATGACTACGATGAATACGTTTATTAGGATGTGCCCGAAGATCATCATAGAGTAGACGTGGACAACCAAAACACATGGGGGAAGGAATTACAAGAGTTTTAGTGCTGGAGTTTGCATAAGTAAGAGGGATCAAATTCATATTAATTTAAGGAATACTTTTTGTAGTATGTTGATATAAATTTCTATTTGATCAATTCATTACAATAGAACTGTATTTCATTTATTGTGATGATGATGCATCGAGCATCAAGGAAGTGGTAGGTCTTGTTCCTTGGGGATCATGTGGTGTATACAGTTTCATCAGACATGTTCTGAGACTACTTACAAGTATTTTATTTCCTTCAAATTTTAAGGATTCTAGTTACTAAGAGTTTTTCACCCATGGTCAAGGGATCATCTACGTGAGAGTGTTTAAGATCAATTTTAGGACCCATTTTCATTATGCTACCAAACTATTTCGATATGAGGATGTCCTGGTGGTAAATTTAGAGGAGGCTTTCCTACCTGAGATCAAGATATAAGTAACACCATTATACTGATAATATATATTGCGGTTCTAGTGAGAGTAATTTTTATAGATTGGATTTTTGACAGAGCATGTTCATCATGAGAGGTGAGTCATCCGGATTCCCGATGAAGATGATTTGGGTTCCGGGGTTTCATGTAGTTAGGACCAATGTGATTTTAGTAATATGGGGTCTATCCCAACCCACATCATCTCAGTTATATGGAAGTAGTGACATAAATTTTTATTCCAAAGGATAAAATTCATTTTCTCATTCATAGGATAAGGTCATCAGCTTCAAGAGTTCTCTAACATTCTAGGAAGAATATGCGTACTAGTTTATTTGGTTCTCATTCCTCCATTGAATATATTTTAGCCGAGGTAGTAGTAGAAAGGTTTTCTTATATGGATCATAAGAGATTATATGGGGTAGTTATGGTACATCTCCAAGATTCCACTACTAGAAATATATTTGAGAATGGTCATGGAGTATTTCTTTATAATTGGAAATGAGATTGTGGGGTAGTTTGTGGTATTCTTTTTGATTTAGAATTATAAGCGCGATGAAATCTAGTTGTCATCCAAGTTAAAATTTTATTGTTTTCTATTTGTTTTAATGAGATATTTTATTCTAGAGTGATGCACACCATTTTATCAAATACCCTCATCCATTCATTAGGTCTTTAAGTAGAGAGGCTTCCAGTTCCCTTAGAGTTTGTTACACTAGATGGTGTTCAAGATTACATGTATGAATTTTGTACATAATGTAAACCAGTTTGATGGAATAATCACCCTTGGGGAGATCTAATATGTTTTTAGATACATCTATATAAAATAATCATTGGAATGTATTGGATGCATATGTTGAATGATATCAAGGATTTCAATATGTGGTAGGTTGTGTTCTATGATGTTGATGGAGTTCCAGTGGTGGTTGTTGAATAATGAGACCCTTTGTTGGTTCATAGTTTTTTCCCATGTATTCCATGATTTTGGAGTAGATATATATCTATTATTTGGTTAATTAGTATTTTCTTAATATTGTTGTGGAAGTGAAACCTAATATCATTCCAAATGATGTTGGAGTGCCACACCCTTAGAGGGATATTGATTTTGGAATCGAGATAAAACAATTCATTTCACTTTTATCCATGTATCCTTATAATTTTTCTCCTTCTATGTTGAGGGAGTTTTTATTATATCTTAAATATGTGTTTGATTGTGGGTTTTAATTAAATGATCGTATCACCTTTGGTGATATGGTTTTTTGTGTGAATATGGTTGATGGAAATTTAAAGATTTAGGTGGATTATCATTAATTAAAATAAGGTATAATGAAGAACAGATATCATCTTCTATTGATTGATGATTATTTTGATCAACTGTATGGTTAAAATGAGTTCTTGAAGGTCGATTTGCAGTCAATATATCAATTTTTTATGATATTTATGAGTTTATTTAGAATATTTTTTCCCCATTTTCGTTATGGGAATTATGAGTGTGTTTTGAATTATTTATGTGTGATTAATTCTCTAGAATTTGTCATGGGGTTTATGAAAAAAATATTTAGAGTGTTCATGCATATGTTTGTGTGGTTTTCATTGATGTCATCACTGTGTTCTCTATCTCTCATGTTGATTATATAGAGCATTAGTATCCCATTTCTAGAGTTCTTCACCATGAGCAGCTATTTGGGATTTTTTTGAAATGAGATTTCTGGTATTTTTTCTATGTTTCTTATTGGATGTTGAATCTTATCTTAGAGTAGTAGTGGATCCTTCAATGATAGATGTTTTAGTTTCATGGGATTCCCTAAAGACAGTAGTAGAGGTTTCATGTTTGCTTGGAATTTTTGGATTTTGTAGGTGGCTCATAGCCTACTTCATTAAAGGAGCGACTCCCGGGTTAGCCTTGAAAAGAAAGTATCTAGTTTAATTGTGTACTAACAAGATTCATGTACATTTTGATTACCTAATGGATAACTAGTTTAGCCATCTAGTTCTTTATTATCTTATTGATGGTGTTCCATTTTGGGTTTTCAATAAATCATCACATCATGTCTTGGATTTTTTCATAATTTCATGGAGATCCTTTAATTATTTTTTATATTAGATTTGATATCCACATGCGCATATCTACTCACCCATGATCTTTAGTTTATAGTAGTGGGGTTTACATTGATGTTTTGGTCACATTACCTCAGAAACTAGTTATTTTTTGTTTTTACAGAGTATAATATACACGGGTATGTCCTCTCCCAATGTGACATTAAAATTTTTCAGTGTTTGTGGATATATTATTGACGTATTGTGAATTTTAACATTATTATACTCCAGGTAAGTGGAATTTATATTTCCTATATGTTTTGAATGATGCCATATATTGATGCCTTGTGAAAATCTAGGGATTCCAAGAGAGTGATAGAAGAACTCTCAGCAATTCATCATGATATGGGAGAGGTTTGGGATGTGGATTTCTTTTCCAAAAGGTTGTGTAGTTGTATCTGGTGTAGCAACTAGAGGATTCCTAGAAAGGTTATTCAAAGGTTTATGTCTAGAGAGATCATGTTGTTTTTAGTTATACCAATGAATGTTTGTCTGAGTATGGATATCTTTGACTATAGTTTTTGGAACGTTTTTTGGTACATTGTGGATGTTTGATATGGTACATAAGGAGTTATAGAGTGCACCTTTAGTGGTACGTCCCAGCATATACATGATTAAATGAACATTAAGAGGTCATTTTTGGTATCTAGGGTTGATTTTATCTATTTTAGAGTTTTTTTCTAGATGAATTCTCTTAAAAAGGTGACGGATTTGAAAGGTCATCTCAGTGGGATGATCCAGACTTTAGACCTTACTAAATGGAAGTGGGAGTAATTATTAAGGGATTTAATCTTCAGGTTTCCTTTATTTTAGGGAGGATAAGATTCTATGAGTGTTATAGTGGATAGTTTCATGAAATTATCCCACTTGATAGTGACCTGGGAGCTGGTCATAGTAGATTTGTAGTCAATTCAATATCAGGAAAAAGTGGGGTAACTATATAGAGCTGCGATGAAGATAATTTACTATCTAGATCCACATTTTTCCTCTAGGATGTAGAGAGGTCACCAACATTCCTTCGGTTCTCAGTTGTGCATTATAAATACTTTTCATTTGTAGTTGGATAGTTTGATAGAGTG
This sequence comes from Viscum album, assembly GCA_963277665.1. Taxonomy (NCBI): domain Eukaryota; kingdom Viridiplantae; phylum Streptophyta; class Magnoliopsida; order Santalales; family Viscaceae; genus Viscum; species Viscum album. The sequence continues at coordinate 1,184,865,482 of OY728159.1, forward strand.
GATTATATAGACTCCAAAGAAAAGATTGTCTCATTTTTTATTGGAATGAAGAGGTTTTTATATAAGGAAACGAAACATGGTATTATTTTCTTAAAATAATAGTTTCCCCTCTATCACTGGAATAATTCTCTTTTCATCTTTGCACTACTACCCTTTCATTTCTCCTTTGTGTTGCAATGTGGATGGAGAGGATACAACTAATATGGCATAATTAGTATAAAATATGATTAAAATGGTTTAGGTAATTCACTAGTGGATGAAACAATTCAAATATTACTATAAATCCAATACATATCATTAGAGGAGACCTATGATGTTTTAAATTAGTGATCACATGTTCTTTAAGGTGATTCCTCATCGTGGGTAGTGCTGTTATGATATTGGGTGTTATATTTCTTTATTCTCTAAATATCGTTTAGATGTATTTTATACTATTAAAATTATGGAATATTAGAAAAAACAACCAGCACCACCCCATATATGTGTTTGATACACAATATTTCTCACATGTCACAGTTCTATTGTTATCTTCATGGGGACTCTCATATCATCGATTTGGTCGATATCGATGATGGTGATGATATATCCTTCGTGGATCATCCAGTAATGACCCAATACCTATATGATTGGGTGTAGTGTGAGCTTACAATTCCACCTGTTCATGTCTTGCGAAGTCATAGAGTCATGGGGGAATGTACCTTGGGATACAAGTCATGGATGTGCACAGAGTAACCCAATCATTTTTATATTTATCTCTTATTTTATAACATTGTTCTACTGTGATTGTATAACCTTCTAGATATGGTATGGTTTTCACTTTTTTATTATCATTGATTTATTCTGGTTGTTGAGTTTTCTCCCCCAAGAGAGTACTTAGGAACCAAATATTGTTTTTTTGTAGTTTTTCACAAGTTTCCTCTCAGTGAGGTGGTTGATTTCCATATTTGGAGATTTCATTGATAGTAATATTTTTATGTGACTATTTGGATGACCCATTTTATCACTATGGGTTGTTCTGTATTACCAAGGATGAGATTATACATATATATATGGTATGCGATTATCTTGTCTGTTCTCGCCCTCTATAATTTTATGAGGCTCATGTTTCATATAGGATGTATAGAATATGTCAAAAGTGTTGGCTGCTAAAAATATTGGACATGAGGTGAATAAATGGAATGTATTTCCTTCATGTTGTGTATGTATTGTTAGTTAATTTTGCAAGCATGGTCCAAGAGGTATAATTTTTTGTTTTAATTATGAAAACGATGAAACTTTTTTAGTGAAATTTGAAGAGTATGGATTACAATATGTCAAAGGAGATCATTCTTCAAGTTAATCCTTTATGATTTTCATCATTATATGTTTCATACTCTTGGTTGTTCCCTATACCCTATGGATTCCCCTGATCTATAGAGACTAGTGGCTCCCATCAATGACTTTTTATATTACTTCATCTTAAATCAACGTGTGGCTTTTAATCATCAAATCATGGTGCTTAAATTGGTGTTTCCCTTCATTTAATAGATGTTTCTCCTATTTTTATTTTGTTTCCTCCCATTTCATATCATCATGATATGGATTTTGGTCTCCATTTTTTATTAGTAGGTTTTGTCTTAGTTATCAATGGTGTGGTTGTGTAATTCCATCCTTGGATTAATATTGCTAATAAAGAAGGTGTGATTGATGTTCTAGGATGTGATCAATTCATAGGAGATGATCATTAACAGATTTTTTGGTAGGGTATTCATTACATATATTTTATTTACACATAATCTAAAATTTTGAATTTATTGTCTATTTAAATTGAAATTTAATTAAATAAATAATTATTAGACTAGATTTATATAATATGATATCAATCAAATGTTGACAATGATTCTGTATACCATGATAGCATGAAGCATCATGATCTTCTAGATATCATTATATATATTCCTTGCATAATTATAATCTTCTAACTCTTGGATGAGAATTTTTAAATATGTAAATAATTTAATTTCATAACTAATTGATAATTAATTTTCTTTAGAATAATTAAGATGATGCATGTTTGTAATTAGTTGAATAGTATAATTTAATGATATTCAAAATAATGAAATGTTCATGTTAAATTTAAGTTGATCTTCCATGTGAGTTTTGGAATTGATCATTAATGTTCATCATGATTATTATTTTTTATAATAATGAAAAAATTCAGGATATTTGATAATTCTACTTCTCTTGGTTATTTAAATTAGATATAAATGTTAATTTAATGTTTTACTTGATCGATTTTTGTAGCATGATTCCATAGGATTCTTGCAGTTGGAACCTATTAACATATGAATCAGTTAATACAATATGGAATAATAGAGGGTTTTTTGATAAAGATATTTTATAGTTATTGAGTTTTATGATTTGATGGGAAGGCTAAATTCCTTGTTCTAAGGGCATAGGAACAATGTTACTTACTGTTTTTTTCATGATGCTTGTTGATATTCATTTTATATGAGCCTTGAGGTATGATCATGGTATGGATGATCCTATTGGAGTATTGTGAATGGGTGGGTAGGATCAGATGTGATGGGAGGCTGGTATGGCTAATACTAAGAGGGTTGATGTGTTATTTATGATGGGAATTCTGGGTGATTTCGTAAAAGATGATTCCTATTATGGAAAGATTCATTAGTAAAATAATGTGTGTCTTAGGGATAACACAAAATTTGATTGAATGGATTATATTTTGGATGACAAATTGAGGAGATGCTAAGATATTGTATTCTATCATTAATCTATTTATTAGAAGATGGTAGTGTTTCTTGTTTTATTTTTATTTCTTTTCCACGATAATTGATGTGGCTAGGGGTAATTTATTTCATACATATAACTGGTGGTAGCGTAGAATGATTTTCCTAGTGTACCTGGATATGGAATAATGATAACAATGAAATAAATAATTTTTAACCGATGATGTTGGTTGTGTTGGATCGAATAAGTAGATATATATGTCTATTAGATGGAAAAATACAAGAGGGGGTGAATTGTAGGTTTAAAAAACCTTTGAGTTTTAGCAACAAAGAGATTAGTTTAAAATATCTTAAACTAATACAAATAAAAACACCCACAATTGTAGTGAATATAAAAGGTATGATGTATTGTAATACTAATATAATGTAAAACAATTGTATTCAAGGTGAATACAATAATCAGAGTAATACAAATATGAATGATTCTACCTTAAAGCATATAGAATCAATCAATACAAAATGTAATAGAATGATTGTAATTGAAACAATTACAATTGAATATGTAAAGAAGAAAGGAAACAATACAAATCCCTTTCTAATATAACAGCGTAAATGTAAAAGTGTTACAATTCTTTTAACCCAAAGAGAAGGGTTATCCTTTCACCTAGGATAAAAGGTATGTCTCACCAACACCTTGGTGAGCCCTCGATATGATGATCGGCACGTCTGTCTGCCTATCCCTGGCAGCCCTCGATACGATGATCGGCACGTCTGTCTGCCTATCCTTGGCAGCCCTCGATACGATGATTGGCACGTCTATCTGCCTATCCCTGCCAGCCCTCGATACGATGATCGGAACGTCTGTCTGCCTATCCCTGGAAGCCCTTGAATTTGTAGGTAATCGGCACCTCTGTATTTCAATTACTTGAAAGCCCTCGATACGATGATCGGACGCACAAGGCAGATGAGAGAAGTCACAGTGTCTCTCACTAAAATCTTGGTAGTTCACAGAGTCTCTTCATTCGTTCTCTTTGTTAATCATTGTTCTCTCAGCTTCAAATGACCTCCTATTTATAGGCCTTGGATTCCAACGGTCATATTGCCTCCAATGGTCATATTGAAACAGAAAGCACGACATCGTTTTGATTAGTTTGTAACTAACTTAACGACATCATTTTTTAGGACAAGAGATATATATAAATGAAAAACATGAGTACAATTTATATGTAGTGAGTGTTTTTGACTAAGTACCAAAACAAATAATGAACATCTGAATAGCAGAGTCAGTGCGATACGATTGGCAGAGTCAGTACGATACGATTGACAGAGTCAGTATGGTATGATTGACAGAGTCAGTACGATACAATTGACAGAGTCAGTATGGTACGATTGACAGAGTCAGTACGATACGATATGGTCAGTACGATCAACATTGTACGATACGATAAACATGATAAAAGACAATTTGTAATTTACAAACATATGATAGAATACATTTTTGATTTCCAAAACATGATATTGAAGTCAAAAGAATAATTTTGACTTAACAATCTCCCCCTTTTTGGAAAGCACAACACACAAAGTAAATGTAACAAGAAATACTTATCTCCCCCTGAGTTATTGAAAACTCTTCTGAATAAGAAATTGAATACAACTAACTCCCCCTTAGGTATGGACTTTCCTAAGGATTGTATTCGTAGATTTTCCTTGTAAAGAATTCTTCCCCTTTTTAAAACATTCTCCCCTTTGTAAACATTCTCCCCCTTTGTGATTTACAAAAAGAAAGGAGTAATCTTGAATTGTACGAAAGAGTTAGTAAAGAAATACAAGACAATGGATAAAAGAAAAGGATCATAAGAGTCATTTTAAAACAAACACAAGTTCCAAAAGAAAACAAATACAACAATAATTTGTTTTCTCTTTCCTTATCCTTCTTTATAAGCTCATGAAGAATAGGTTTCATCTTCTTGATCTCCTTCTTGTCTTCAGAAATTGATTCTACCTGAGTTTTGAGAATCTCTTGTTGGTCCGCAAAAATCTGATCTTGATTTCTGATAGTCTCCTCCTGGACTCTGATTACTTCTTCAAGGGTATAAATTCTGTTTTGCAGATTCTTGTTATCCTTGGACAACACAGAATTTTGATTCTTCAGCAAGACCATTTCATCCTTGAAAGATGAAACCTTCGAGAATTAAGATTGAAAAACATTCATTCTCTCTTGCAAATCTTTCACTGAAGGAACATCGGCTCTTTGAGAAGACAAAAGGTTCAACCTTTCAACCGTTTCTTTGTCAAGCTTATTGAAAGCAATTGCAAGATCATTTGATAACATTATTATATCTTCAATAGAAATTTCATGATCATTGATTGAGCTCTATGTTTTGTACGCCCAGTTGGTCATCTTATTGCATGCCTTCTTATGAGCAACTGAACTTTCTGATAGAACTTTCAAATAAGCTTCTACTGACAATACTTTCTTCATCAATTCTTTCACAGATCCAAACTTCTTCTTTTGATTGTCAGTGATAAAATCAATCTTCCCTTCCAGCCTTGGGAAATAAGGAATAGTCTTCTCAACCCTTCTCAAAACATGAACAATGTAATCACTCTTCTTGAGAGAGATTGTATGTTCTGAATCAGAATCTTCATCGTACGATGCTAGTTCATATGATCTTCTTGAGTCAACAACTCGCTGTTTTCCTTTTGCTTTTTCTTTCTGCTTTCTTTCTTCTTCTACTTTTTCACTAATGATAACAACTTTATCAGAATGAGAGGATTGAGCACCTTGCTTTTCTTGAGATGACATTCTGTCCAGATATCGTGCCTGATCGGCATGAGGAGTTTGTTGAACACCTTCACTCAGCTTTTGAAACGATTCTTCTCTACTCTTCTTTGAACTTTGAAGAAATTCTAAAAGAAAGTCTCCTTCTTATTCTTCTTCAATCTCTTCCATCGCTTGTTTTTGTTTTCCTTCCTCAGGAAGACTCTGTACGATGGGCTCTTGATGCACTTCTTCTGTTAGTTGGGCACTGGCATCCTCAACCGCTTTCAAGATTTTAGAGACATCAATGTCCTAAGCCTTTCTTTTTAAAATAATCTTCTTCTTCTTTTCAGCCTGAAGGTTGTCTTCTACCCTTACTATTTCTGCAAAATCCTCAGCAGGATCAAGACCGAACTTCGGATCACCTTCCTTTCTCTGTTCCTTATCCTTTCTCCATTTTGCTACAACTTCCTTACTGTACCTTGTCTTCTTCTTAGGCTTTGAACTGGTTTGCGGATCAGACTTTTGAGTAACAACGGTAGATTGAATGTCTTTGGCTGGAATAGGTGCCGATTGATTCTGAGCCAATTCAGCTTCTACATCTCTGACAAGAAGTTTTGAATTCTGATCAAAACAAACATTCAGCTTTTTCATCGTACTCTTACTAATCCATGAGGGCCTCAAATCCATGGGCTTTCCTTTCAAAGGAATGTTACAAAACTTCATACTCTCAAGAATGAATTTCGTAAGGATAGCTGGACACATAATCATCTGGGACTTAATCCTTCCTGTCTTGACATTCTTAATGGTTTCAAAAACATATCCTATGAGATTTACTTTCCTCATATTTACACGATAGTCGAGCATAAAGATATCAAAAAAATTTAGTGTTTCTCTATCCCCTTTCCTTGGGATAAGAAAACCTTGTATCCATAAAGTGACAAAACGATTTTCCGGAGAAAGATGAGACACTTTTCTCTTTTCTTCATTAATAATAAGCAAAGTCTTTTCAGCACTTTCTCTATTAAACATACCAACTTCCTCTGGTAGATTGTGCGATGGATGGAAAGAATCCCCTTCTACAGAAACATTCATAAAATGTTCCGCTTGTTTCACAGACATAGACAATTTTCTATCGTACACAGCAAAGTTTATAGTCATGTCTTTGTCGAAAGAAACGGTTTTGTAAAACTGAAAAACTTCATCAAAATGAACCGGATCTTGAGAATCATGTTATTCAACACAAAGATGTTCCCATCCTTGAAACAAAATGATCCTCTTGATTGTAGAATCGTACGTATCAAAAAAAGTCCCAAGATACTAACCTTTCTCTGTTAAAGTCTATCTCTGTGAAAGTCTTTGAAGACATTTCGGCGGGAGTATTAGCAGAGGATTGAGACATAAAGGTTCTGCCGATGAGAAGATCGTACGATGATTTATAGCTGGTGGAGCAGAGCTTCGCCTTAATTCCTGAAAAACCAATGTGGGTTTGGGGAGGGGAGAGGGGTATTTATAAGCGATAAAGAGGTGACCGGTGATCTTCTACGGTCAAAAAAGAGTGACTGTTGATATTCTACGGTCATGATTAGAGAAAACCAGATCAATGGTTAGGATTAAAAACAAAGAAGAAAAATAAAAAATGAAAAAAAACCTGTCGGAGAATGTAAGGTAATTGTTGGTTTTAATAGAAATCAAAAGAAAATACAATCGTAAGGAAATAAGAAAAAGCATCATCAAGACGATGGAAAACAAAGTCATTACTATGAACTGACCGTACGATAGAAAACAATCTTGTTACAATGAAATGACAATACGATGGAAAACTATCTCGTTACCATGAACTGACAGTACGATGGAAAACAATCTCAATACCATCATCGGTTGATTCGATAGAAAATAAAATCATTACCATCATCGGTCGAATCAAAAACTATTGATACGATGGAAAAGAAATTCAATACCATCATCGGTCGATTCAATATTGGTATGATGGAAAAGAAATTCAACACCATCATCGGTTGATTCAATACTATTGATTGATTGGTACGATGGAAAAGAAATTCAATACCATCATCGGTCGATACAATACCAAGATTGATTGATACGATGGAAAAGAATTTGATTACCATCATCAGTAGATATGTTGGAAAAGAATTTGATTACCTTCATCAGTCGATACGATACCATGATTGATTGATACGATGGAAAAGAATTTGATTACCATCATCAGTCGATAGTAAATGATACTATAAAACTGTCAATACGATAAACAGAAAAAAAATTACACAATCTAAATAATAAATAGTTAAAGATCATAAGATAAAAAGAAACATAAAGACATAGAAAGAAATTTCCTCCCCCTTTCTACGAGGAGTTTCTTACTATTAGAAGAGATGTAAAACAGGAAGTAGATATGAATGATAATTTTAATGTAATCATTCCTAGCTTCTGTTTTATATATTCAAATCTATCGGAAGGTAAAGGTTTTGTAAAAATGTCAGCAAGTTGATCTTGCATTCCGATGAATTGTAAAATAATATCTCCTTTTTGTGTGTGATCCCTAAGAAAGTGATGCCTAAAATCTATGTGTCTTGAACGAGAGTGATGTGCTGGGTTTTTACTAAGAGTTATGGCACTTGTATTATCACAAAGAATTTGAGTTTTAGAGAAACTCAAACCATAGTCAGTGAGTGTGTGATGTATCCACAATACTTGAGCACAGCAACTTCCAGCTGTTACATATTCAGCTTCAGCAGTGGAGAGTGCTACTGAGTGTTGTTTCGTGCAGGACCAGGAAACCAAAGAATCTCCTAAGAAATGACATGTTCTAGATGTACTTTTCCTATCCATTATACAACCACAAAAATCAGCATCTGAAAAACTTTTTAAAACAAAATCATTTCCAGAAGAGTATAAAAGACCAAAATCCATAGTGTCTTTTAAATACCGAAAGATTCTCTTTACGGATTTTAAGTGAGACTCTTTTGGATTAGATTGATATCTTGCACATAAGCATACAGAAAACATCAAGTCGGGTCGACTAGCTGTCAAGTATAGCAAACTCCCTATCATACCTCTAAAATTTATTTGATATACTGGTTTCTCAGTTTCATCAAGATCAAGAGTATTTGAGGTACCAATTGGGGTACTAATACTTTTAGTTATGTCAAATCCATAATTTTTGAGTAAGTCTTTAATATACTTATGTTGAGATATATAAGTTCCTTCTGGTTTTTGAGAAATTTTAAAACCTAGAAAGAATGTTAACTCACCCATCATACTCATTTCAAACTCAGATTTCATTAAGTTTGCAAAAGAGTCAGTTAAAGATTTCTTAGTTGATCCAAATATGATGTCATCAACATAGATTTGAACAATCAAAACATTTTTGTTTTCCATTTTCATAAAAAGGGTTGGATCTGCTGTACCTTTTGTATAATTGTTTTGTAAAAGAAATCCTGTAAGTCTATCATACCATGCTCTAGGGGATTTTTTAAGACAATATAGAGCCTTGGTTAGTTTAAAAACATGATCAGGATGTTTTGGGTCTTGAAAACCAGGAGGTTGTTCTACAAAAACATCTTCTTGAACAGAACCATTTAGAAAAGCACATTTGACATCCATTTCAAATAGTTTGAAATTGAAATATGCTGCGAAGGCTAATAGAATATGAATAGATTCAAGTCTAGATACAGGAGCATATGTTTCTTCATAGTCTATTCCCTCTTGTTGAGTATATCCTTTAGCAACATGTCTTGCTTTATTTCTTACAATGATTCCATTTTCATCACACTTGTTTCTGAAAACCCATATTACACCAATCACAGTTGTTTCTTTAGGTCTTTCAACTAAAGTCCAGACTTGATTCCTTTCAAATTTATTTCGTTCATCTTGCATTGCTTTGATCCAATCATCATCACCTAAGGCCTCACTTGGACTTTTAGGTTCAAATTGGGAAAGAAAAGAAAGATGTTCTATTTCATTTCTTAAGGAATTTCTGGTCCTTACAGGTTGATTTATATCACCAATGATGTTATCACTGGGATGATTCCTAAGAAACAATAGAATTGGGTTTGGTAAAACCTGTTCATCAACATATGGTAGAAAATATTCTGTGGTAAATGTTTCAGAAATACTTTCTTGAACATTTTCCTTATCAGAATGCTCTTCTAATAAAGGTTGATAAACATTTTTAGAAAACACATCCGAGGATGTAGGATTGGGTTGGTTGAAAACAAATGGATCAGTGTCATAGAATTTTACGTGTACTGTTTCCTCAACAGTACAAGTGTTTTTATTGAAAACTCTATAAGCCTTAGAGGTTGTAGAATAGCCTAGAAAGATTCCTTCATCAGATTTTGGTGGAAATTTGTGTAGATTATCTTTTGTATTCAGAATGAATACTTTGCATCCAAAAACTTTGAAGTATGAAACTTTAGGTTTTCGGCCAGTCCATAACTCAGAAGGGGTTTTATTAAGAAATGGTATAGTTAAAACATGATTTATAGTATAACAGGAAGTACTAACAACTTCAACCCAGAAGTGTTTAGAAATTGAGTATTCACTCAACATGGTTCGAGTCATTTCCTGAAGAATACGATTTCTTCTATCAACAACACCATTTTGCTAAGGAGTTCTTGGAGCTGAGAAATTGTGAGTAATACCTTTCTTACTACAAAAAGTTTCAAAATCTGAATTTTGAAATTCACCACCATGATCACTATGAATAGTTATCAATGATAGGTTTTTCTCATTTTTAACTTGAGCTCTAAAAGTTTTGAAATAGGAAAAGGCTTCAGATTTCTTTGTGAGAAAGTAGACCCATGTAAATCTAGTAAAGTCATCAACTAAAACGAATATATAGTATTTGCCTCCAATGCTTCCAGATTGTGAAGGACCAAACAGATCCATATGCACAAGCTATAATGCATTAGAAGTTGAGACTTCATTAATTGATTTAAAGCTAGTTTTATGTTTCTTTCCAAATTGACAAGGATCACAGACTTTTGAAGAATCATATCTAAGATCCGGTAACCCTTTTACAAGTCCTTTCTTTGAGAGTTTACTTAGGTTTCTCAAATTACAGTGTCCTAGTCTCCTATGCCATAGCCACGATTGGTCTTCTATTACACTTAAACAAGGTAAGTTTTGGTTCCTAAGGTCTTCTATGTTAATAGTGTAAACATTCTCTTGCCTATGGGAAGATAGAATGAACTCATCCTTGGAATTGTGAACTAGACACTTATCATTTCTAAAATTCACAAGGTAACCGTCATCACACAGTTGACTTATGCTGATGAGATTGTGCCTAAGACCTTTAACAAACAAAACATTTGAAATAAGAACTTTTCCAAGAAAAACAATATTACCTATACCAACAATCTTTCCTTGGGAATTATCTCCGAAGGTATCTTTTCCACCTTTTGTTTTGATAACCTTTTAAAAGAGATTTTTTTCCAGTCATATGTCGAGAAGAACCACTATACATGTACCAAATGTTCTTGTTGGAACACTTCTCGTTTTCCTGAAAAAGAAACAATTATATTTTCAGAATCCAAACTTGTTTGGATCCAGAACGGTTAGATAAAAGAATTTTAGGAATCCACATTTGTTTTGCAAAATGAGCTTTATGAAATCCTAATGATTGAGTTTTGTTAAGAGAATAATCTCTTCTCCAATTTCCACCACATTGACACATAGAACAGAAAATGGTTTTTTGAGTAACAAAATAGTTATTGCAAAAAACAGGTTTGGAATAAGTATAACCAAGACCAGAACGATTTCTCAAAGGTCTAATTTGAGAATACATTATATCAAAGTTTTCTTTTCCATGAGTAAAGTTTGACAAACACTTTTTCCAAGATAAAATATATGACTTTAGTTTTAAAACCAAATTCTTATTTTCTAATACATTTGAATTTGAACTAGAGTTAGGATCTAAAATGTTTTTCTTTGAAATTACAGTTTCAAGATCCTTAGAAAGTTTATCCTTATCAGATTTAACTTTCTCAAGGGTTTTTAAAATACTTTCAAAATTAGAAGTTTTCACATCAAGATCTTTAGAAAGATCTGATACTTCTTTAGTCAAAATAGAAACTCTAGAATTTGCTTTTTCAAATCTCTTTTTGAGTTTAGAATTTTCATTTTCAAGTAACTTAGCAAATCTAGAGACCTCTTCGAAAGAAGGTAATTTATCATCCTCTGATGATGAGGATTCATCATTTGAAGATTCATAATACCTATTATCAATATAATTTGCATTTAAAGAGACATTTGTAATAGCTTCAGCATTATGTACCTTAGCCATGAGACAATGATCTTCAATTGGTAGTTTGGCTAGAAGTCCAATATTTATTTGTCCTGATGTCTCATATTCTGAAGAATCATCTGAGGAATCGCTACCACTTGCACTCCATGTTACATTTGATTTCAAGACTTTCTTTGTCTTATAAAACCTTTTCTTGTTTCTTTCAGAGTGTTTCTCTTTTCTATCTTTCCTCTTCAGTAAAGGACAATCATGCCTTATATGTCCTTCTTTCTTGGATTCGTAACAGGTTACTTCTGAATCTTTCTTATCTTTCTTTTTGAATCTATATTGAAAATATTTCTTTCCCACAATCTTGTTCATCCTTCGAGCAAGATTGGCTAACTCATTATCCGAAATATTACAGTCACTTGAATCAGATATAACAACTTTCTTAGATTTAGACCTTGTAAGCCTTTATGGTGTTTTGGCTTTAGATGCAAAATCTACACTTCCATTCCCATTCTTCTTCTTGTTGAAATAAGCATCTCTCTTCATTCATGTCTCATGCTGTAGAAGAGTTCAAAAGAGTTCATCAAGAGTATTCTGGGAAACTTTTCTATTTTCATCAATAGCTGTTTTTTTTACTCCCATTCATTTGGCATAATATCTATAATATTATCAACAACAGCTTCATCATCAAGACCTTTTTCTCCCATAGATTGTAAGCTATTTACAATTGTCAAAACCATTGTTTCACATTACATACTGGCTCTCCATAAGGAAAAACAAATCCATGATACTCTGCTCGAAGCATTTCTCTCCATGTTTCTATAACCTTGGATGTACCAAAATGAATAACTTCTAATTTCTTCCAAATACAGTTGGCTGCTTCACATGAAGATATCTGACTATATATATTCCTGGTCATAGAGCATAATAAAGTATTGCGTACCTTTTAATTCAGTTGATATTCTTGCTTCTCTTGGTTGGTGAAAGTACTAACTTCTTTGTCAGGAATTTGTATCCCCCAGTAAGCATAATAAAATTCTCTACACCAGTATTGATAACGAAAGTCTTCATACGATCTATCCAATACTCATAATCATTCCCATCAAAGATTGGTGGTCTAGAAGGATTCAGATTATCTATTGATCCAATATTCATTCCTGCCATCTAATACAACAAAAACAACTTTTCCACTCCACATGTTAGTGTAGTAAGTATTCAAGATAGTAATAAGAAATAAAGCTAGTAATACAAAATAGTGGAAAAACTCCTCTGATACCAATTTTTGGATCGAATAAGTAGATATATATGTCTATTAGATGGAACAATACAAGAGGGGAGGTGAATTATAGGTTTAAAAAACCTTTGAGTTTTAGCAACAAAGAGATTAGTTTAAAAGTTCTTAAACTAATACAAATAAAAACACCCACAATTGTAGTGAATATAAAAGGTATGATGTATTGTAATACTAATTTAATGTAAAACAATTGTATTCAAGGTGAACACAATAATCAGAGTAATACAAAGATGATTGATTCTACTTTAAAGCGTATAGAATCAATCAATACAAAATGTAATAGAATGATTGTAATTGCAACAATTACAATTGAATATGTAAAGAAGAAAGGAAACAATACAAATCCCTTTCTAATATAACAGCGGAAATGTAAAAGTGTTACAATTATTTTAACCCAAAGTGAAGGGTTATCCTTTCACCTAGGATAAAAGGTCTGTCTCACCAACACCTTGGTGAACCCTCAATACGATGATCGGCACGTCTGTCTGCCTATCCCTGGCAGCCCTCGATACGATGATCGGCATGTCTGTCTGCCTATCACTGGCAGCCCTCGATACGATGATCGGCACGTCTATCTGCCTATCCCTGGCAGCCCTCGATACGATGATCGGAACGTCTCTCTGCCTATCCCTGGAAGCCCTCGAATTTGTAGGTAATCGACACCTCTGTCTTTCAATTACTTGAAAGCCCTCGATACGATGATCGGACGCACAAGGCAGATGAGAGAAGTCACAGTGTCTCTCTCTAGAATCCTGGTAGTTCATAGAGTCTCTTCATTCGTTCCCTTCGTTCATCGTGGTTCTCTCAGCTTCAAATGACCTCCTATTTATAGGCCTTGGATTCCAATGGTAATATTGCCTCCAACGGTCATATTGAAACAGAAATCACGACATCGTTTTTACTAGTTTGTAACTACCTTAACGACATCGTTTTGTTAGGACAAGAGATATATAGAAATGAAAAACATGAGTATGATTCATATGTAGTGAGTGTTTTTGACTAAGTACCAAAACAAATAATGAACATCTGTATAGCAGAGTCAATGCGATACGATTGACAGAGTCAGTACGATATGATTGACAGAGTCAGTATGGTACGATTGACAGAGTCAGTACGATACAATTGACAGAGTCAGTATGGTACGATTGACAGAGTCAGTACGATACGATATGGTCAGTACGATCAACATTGTACGATACAATAAACATGATAAAAGACAATTTGTAATTTACAAACATATGATAGAATACATTTGTGATTTCCAAAACATGATATAGAAGTCAAAAGAAGACTTTTGACTTAACAGGTTGAGGTCTGATTGCAAATGCGGAAAATATATTAATCTTTTTAAACCTCATTAATGGTATAAACTATTCCTTGAGGGAATTTACATTACACTGATGATTAATGTAATATAATATAACTTAATTTCTACTGATGATAATATAAAATAAATGGGAATACATGGTTGAAATATAAAAGAACTGATTAATGCATCTCTATTATTTTTCTTATGTTCTTAGAATATATTTACCCTTTACAATGGAATCCAAGAGTCTAGTAAATATTAAATGTACCTGTGTATTTAATTAGGTTATTCCTATAGTGTGGTTGTGACCTATTTTAGAAAATTTTTATTCTATGATTCATTACGCAACACCACCCATATCATTTAGGGAAACTATATCCTTCTGGACCCTAGAATGGTGTTTTCTGCAACATTCCATTGGGAGGTTGAATTCCTGACAATCCCCTACACCATCCCTATTTTCTATATGTAATTACAGGTGTTTGTATACACACATGTTCGTTATCCCAAATAGTTATATAGATGATTGTGATTGATTATGTATTTTTAAAACACAAATGTTTTTGGATATATTATCCGAATGATTATTATTGTTATTACTATTATACGATATGATGGATTAAAGTACATATTCCAGGTATGGGATGTGACTACTAGAGGTATTCCACCTAAGGTTTGATATATTTTATGCTGGCTGTAGTGTATTCCAAAAAAATACTTGTTTTCTATATGTGTATTTATGAATGTTTGGTTATTTGATTCATGAGATTCGTGTTCTAATTCATTTCCTTGTATTCTTTGTGATGACATACTATTATAGGTAGATGGATAAGGATGTGTGATGTAGGGACATAGCAACAAACTGGTGGGGAAGCACGAGTTGGATACCCTTGATGTTTTATTATCATCATATATTCTATATTGTTGGTATTACTTGGTGAGATATATCCTTAGTGTTATTGGTTATTTTTAAACATGATTATGTGATGAGTTATTTCCACTATTGTTCATATTGATTTAGCATGATTTTTTACTCATTGAATTAGAAACATAGAGTTGTATCACATAGACTATAATTATATTCTCATCAGACATATGGAATCCATTTAGGTTAGCTAGAGATGTTTTTTGATTTGGATAGATAATACTTGGAGGGTGGTTAGAATTAGAAATTTGGGCTTCATGGTCCTTGATGTCTTTCGCTTTTTTCCCTTTCAGTGTCTTTTTGGTTATTTCAGTACTATATGACATTGAATTGTTTAAATTTGGTTTTCTTATATATATATATAGGATAACATTTTGGTTTCTTTTGGATTATATCCCTCTTCCACGTCTGTATCATATAAGGTAATTCCTCGCATATGTATGTTTACTATACCATTGGTTGTAGTCAACATCTGGGGGCCTACTATAGGCAGGAATCGAGTGGTCACCATTCACCCTCATTGAAATAAAATTTTTTGGAGGGGGTTTTGACAATATTTGTATAGAATAATCAATGAAGTATAATTTAAACACATTTAATGGAGAATTGATATAATAAATCTCATACCACATAGTGATCAATAGAATCATATTCCCCATAAAAATAATAATTATCAACTGAAATATCGAATAACCTGAGTGTAATGGTATTCAATATATGATATATTAATTTGATGTATATAATTAACCAGGCTGCACACATATTATAATTTTCATGGGTGGAAGTCAAAATAAAAATATATAGTCCTTGAATATAATTATACCTAGGGCGTAGTGAATAGGATGTGTGGGGTCAAACCCATAAAGATCACTTACAAGTTACCAACAAATTGAACAAAATCCTTTATAAATATTATTCACTTTCACTCATATAATTTGTTTCTTAATAATGATTATATTTTTCGTTTTAATTGAAATAAAAATGGAAGTGCTGAAGTTAAATTTCATCATTCGTGATAGAACATAATCCTAGATTTATCTTCAAATAGTCATATAGCTTAGTCTATGAAGCAGTTGAAGTTTCAAAAATTTATTTTTTTCAAACCAAATAAATATACTCAGATGGAAAACATCCCATTGCCAAGGTATATATGACAACTACTTTTATTACACTTAGCATCTATGCAGCAATATTCACAAGATAATGTTCATAGTATTTCCCATCACTAATTAGAAAATGTCCATTCAATATCACTTACAATTGTATATGTTGTGAAGAATATTCATATGAAATACTATTATCAACCTAATTACAATTCAAATGGATAACATGTTTAAACAAATACATTCATTAGGCTCATAAACACCCATAATCCCATCCCATAACCCTAGGTGTATTATTCATACATGGTGTCTTGATAAAAAGTACATAAATATAAAACCTGATATGAATAATAATGAAGAAGTCGAGAAAAAAAAATTTGATAAATTTTTTTTCATCATGATATAAGATATAAAAAAATTTAAATCCAATATAAACTCACTATTCATGAATACACATGAAATAAAATACAAGAGTAGATAAAGAAAAATTCTTAGTGTTAAAAACAAAAATCAAATAGGAGAAGAATACCAACATATGTAGAATGGAATTATAATATATGTATTTTAACAAAAAAATAAAAAAAGAGTCAATAATATAATTAATAGATTAAATTGGAATAGGTTTTGAATGAAAAAGAAGTTAAAATATGAGAAAACGATGGAAATAAATGAAATTAGAAGAAAATATGTTCAACCTATTTTAAACAAATGAGTACACTATTATTAAAAGTTCAGAAATGTAAATGATGTGTATGTATTCCATATCATGTATTGGATTTTGTGACTTCGGTTTCAACATCCACACATCATGTATGTTTGCTGCATGTTAGGTACATGAAGTTAAAATTAACCACCAGAAAATCAATTTTTATCATGACCAGTAGACCTTTGAACATTGCACATCATTCAATTTCTACCCTTCATGTATGTGATTCACATTAACTGAGGTTTTTAACATTAAAATATGAATTTCAACTAATAAATATACACATAGTGTATTATACTAACATAATTTAAAGGATTCATGTTATAGAATTTGGATTTTTAGTCTTTTTATGAATGGGGTATGCACGTCGTGTATGATTCACATAGCACGGGAAACATATTTTTCCATTATTCATAATTTCATTAATTGATTAAAAAATTACTATTTCCTGAAGAAAAAAAATATAACCCAATCTAATATCGAATAAATCATTAATAATCATTAAATAAATTTATACAATAGGTATATATAAATTCATCATATCAGATTCACCAGGACATGCACAATTAGTTGTCCTTAATTATTAATAATCTCAATATGTATTCCAATGAAAAAAATTTAAAATACAAAACATTCATTAAAAAAAGAATATAACAATATGTTTTATAAGAATAATTCAATTCCCAAAAATTAATATTTTAGAGATAATCATTCATGCCTCAGATTAATGTTTTTTATCTCGTTTTTATTCTTTTTAATTATAATTTCGTAACAACTCCTTAGAATCAATACAATATTTTCAATTTGCCTCACAATAAATTTCCTCTCACCACTCATGGTAATAATAAATATTCACTTATACTCATTCATCGAATACATGTTATAAACCTTAAGGTTAAATGGATCAAACATGTTTTCCTTATAAAGACAAATAAAAAATCATTATTGATGTATATAGAAAATATGGTTCAAATGACTCTTAGGATGAGGTAAGGTGGCATTGTAATAAAATTATAGAACAAAATGAGGGTAGTATCCAATTTAAATTTCATTAAATTCATCAATTTTGAAATGTATTAACACGTACTGAATAAATCTTTTCCATGATCCACAACTCAATGTGGTTCCATGAGTTCATCAATTAAATATCAATTAGTATGATGTTCATATTTTCCAATTTTGTTTTATGTTTCAAAAATTTATTGCAACCTCATATCACATATATCCCGAAATCACATTATATCCATCATTGGATTCGTTGATCTAATATTGCTGAATTTTGAACATCTTAATACACATCCTAATATCTTTTTTTAAATTCTATATACAATTAAATGGAACATAGTTGTCCTAAAATACAAAAAGTAATCAAGGCCCACATCATATCATTTTGGTTAATGTTCCATTGTACATCTCCTCCAAAAAAATATTTTATATCAATCATCATTGAAAATTACCCAACACATGGTAAATGAAATATCATCTATTACACAAATAGTAGGGTAGGAATGGATAATTGGGTTTAAACAAGTGAATCGTAACAAGGATATTTCCATATAATATGAGCTAAATATGTAATTTTTAACAGTGTGGACTTAGGTAAAAGTTTCTCAAAAATGATTTCATCAATCATATTCAAACTTTATTCATTTAGACATATACATACTATATTCTCAATGTATGTTATGATATGATTACATTCCCCAAGTGTTTGTCAAGAAAAATTCTAGAAAATAATATGATGTGGTGGGTCCAAAAACCTCTCTAAAATGGGATTATAGAAAATCAATTTTCTAATTACTCATCATAAGAAATATTGTAACCAATCAATAAAATTAAATTAAAATAATCAATAAATTCAAATAATGTACTAAACACCATAGTCATGCTAAATATTATAAACATGAGTAAAAAAAAATTATTTTAACAATTTCCATTGAACATTTTTATTTTATTCATATGTGTCCAATGATATTTCATGTTTAAATAATGATTCAATGAAATTTTATCCTAGATAAGTGAAAGTAGTAAATAATCAAATTTTATTGATAATAAATCTCAAGATATATTCCCCACACATAAATTGATACAGTGTCTATATTGTTCAACGAAATCATAGTTTGAGAGTTTTGAATTAAAGTATTTACAAAAATGAAATTGAATTTTGTTATTGAATTTAGGGAATCAGGAGATCCTTTTTTGAATGTTTTGACTTCGGTAAAAATATTCCATTTTGACCAGGATTTGTTCAACATGTAAACTTTTTTAGAAATAATTAAATTTCACAAGATAAAACATTACACAATAAATTCAAAAACTAGTTCAATGATGAAAAATGACTTTGGACTTCAGTTAAAAGTAAGAGAAATAAAGTCTTATAAATTTATTAATGTGAGTAGAATGATTTTATTGAATGAATTATGAATATGAATCATACTATAAGAAAAACAATATCTGAATAAATTTTTAGAAATTAATGAAAATAAAAAAAATTGGTAACCTCCCATAATGTTCTAAAAACTCATCATCATTTAGAATTATGGAAAGAGGGATCATGAATATTATTCTATTGGCATATATGTTTTCTGCGTCAGATGGGAATATGTTTTTATGTCGTTGAGCATGAAGGGATCCATGGTGGGATTAACCCTCTCATGAGTGTATTGAGAAATAATATTATGCGGAATGAAATGAATATGTGTTTATATTAGATGGAATCCCTATGTATATTTTATTGGGACAAGCACAACAATAGCCATGCAAGAGGAAAAAGAGCTCAAACAATTTATAAAGATTCATAAATAAATAAATGTATTATAAAAAATTCATGGGATTCAATAGATTTTATCTCATATGTAAATTTTTAAAATAGATAACAATAGATAATCATGGATAAAATTTAATGAAATATAGAATTATAAAGATTATAGTAGGGTAATGGTGAAACATAAAACTAAGACTCATTAGAAAACTCCCAGCCAATGCATCGACAGTACCCTCCCTAACAGTGGGGCTCTCTATGTGTCTTTTCATATCCATGTCCTCTATATAAAAAACATTTGTTCATCGAAAACATATGTGGTTTAGTTTTGATGGAAGTGATCTTGGTGAATGATGGAGGTGAGGTTCCCATCATGATAATTGATGTGTTTCAGGACACTAGTTCGATGAACATAACTTGGATAGAGGGTGGGATATCGGTGGAATTTTCGGATCAAGCAACATTTCATGGATATCATACTGGTTTTTAGAATTAGTGATCTCGGTGGGTTTGTCAGCCCATGTCATAGAGGATGTAGTGATGGACCCTGATGGAAGGTCTTTAGCCGAAAATGGATGTTATTTTTATGGAAAGTTATGGGTGTGTGAATGGGATAACTCCATAAAGGGTAATCATAGGTTTGGGAAATTTTATAAAGGATATCCAGAATAAATTTTCATATGGGTCAATAATCTAGATTAGATGATGTCATGTTTGATATCATAGAAAATTTAGTAGAGGATGAATAAGTGGTATGGCTGCTGGCAGGGGTAGTCATGTTCATTGGAATGAGAAAAGGTGGGGTCCTGGAGGTATGTTGAGATATGAAGGTGATAGGAGTTGGTTGTGAGTCTGTTTTAGGGGTTATTTTCACCGCAAGGGATTCATATGTTATTTTTGATTTGATTGGGTTAGCTACATGCTATGTAGGGGCCTCATAAGCATCCCTTATATACACTCGTAGCCATATATATATGTTACTTTCAATTTTGAGAATCCAAATATTATTACGATGAAGTAGGATGATTCCCTCCCATAGGCTACAAGAGATATAGGGATGGGGTTCTTATAGAGATTGGGAGTCCTAACCCAATGGGTAATTAAATTAAATCCCATTAACCTTCCTTGATTCCACTTCACTAGGGTCAGAAATAACTCCCAGAACTGACTAACCATGTTGACATATGGGACACCCATGTATGATGTGATAAGGAGACCTTGTTATGGGTCACCCCCAACCCCTGATAATGACAACTTTCCAATGAAGTGTGATCATGGTACTTTTGATGTATTTGAAGGGAATAACTATGTTGTTGTGTGCTCTTCAATCTATGAGAATCATGTACATAGTGACTGTTTGTAGTAACCCCAACCCATTTTTAGGCAGTATATTCCTTGTTAAGATTTATTTTTAATTTTCATATGATTTGAGAATTGATGAAGTCATCTAAATAAATACCAGGATGATGGTAAACATTCTGAGTGTTAGCTCACATGGCCTATATTCGATACCTAAGAAAAAACTCCATGAAAAACATGATGGTTTCCATGAACTATAGGATGACCTCCTTAAAATATTCCTCAAGCACCTAGGTGATCTAGGTTAGATGCAGATAACTGATGAGATTATCTAGATACTATTGAATTTGGATGAACTTGAGTAACACATGGTCCAAATCCTTGTTCGATTGCATCATCTTGTCCACAAGATGGACAAACCATAAATTATGCTGAGTGTCAAAAATGTGGAGGCAAGGATGAAGGTGAGGATGTTTTAAGCTCTGAGACCCACTGGAAGATGACTATAATTCATCATAGGTAGAAGAGGAGGTATTAGTAGATGCAGAATATGAGGTGAAGCACACAACATGTGGTGGAACAGGACTAACCTTCCATTTTTTCAGTTGTTGAGGTGTGTCATTCTGCTGAGAAATGAATTCGGCTAGTGGGATGTAGACTTAATTTTGGGATATCAATTTTTGAGGCAATGTAATGAGGTTTTTTTCACAGGTTGGTGTGGAGGAGTATGGTGAGAATATCATGTAAGGATGAGGAGAGGTGCGATGAGGTTGATGGGTAGTTCATGTGGGGGTTCAGTGTGAACCATTTGTTCATGAGATTTTATAAATGATGTAAATTTACACATTGTGTATTCATTTCATATTATGAATTTTTTTAATTGTTTATTATTCAGGTTCCGATCCTTTACATGCCGTTTAAGGTTTACATGGAATGAATTTTGTATTCTGTTCCCGTTTTAGGATAGGACATTTAAATAGACATCTATAATTTTCAAACCAGGCTAATTAAAAATCACCATATGTAGCCTATATTAATAACTCTATGTTTACTTCAAGATGTTAACTTATTTACTATTTAGGTATGGGCATATTTCAATGTAGAATACATTAATTTTTATGGGAATCCCATTGTATAACTTTTATCAAAAATTGAGGTGGTGAATGGTGGGATGGTCTCCCTTGACAAATGTGTATTGTAATTTTGAATATTATAAACCATATATCCTAAGATAAGTTATTTTTTATCATAAATTTTCATATAATATTCTCTCTAATTAGCTAGAGATATGGTTTCACAATTCAATGACTTGTTTATTTTATTAGTGACCTTCGACCAATTTAACACACCATGTTCTTCCCCAACCCTATATACAAATTCCCTCATGTTAACATCATTAAATTATATCCTAGTGGTGAAAATTGAATTCCTAGAATGAGGAGAATATTTTTTTTTCATACATGTCAATGACAATGATATTATTAGTTTAAATAAATTCATTAAATTTAACAAATACATCCTTGATAAATCCTTGTTGATTCTCGACTAAGTGGTTAGAAAGTTGTTGTTCAACCTTAGTTGGTTTTACATTTCTGAGACCCAAGTTATTGAAACTATCATGGGAATTAAATTGTAACATTAACCTAGATTGCACAATTTTTTTCACAATTTTAGGTCACTATAGAGAAAGGAATTAGAAATCTTCGGTGGAAACAAATTTTTAGGGGAATATTCTATAAAAATAGGGATCATCATTGATTTATTGAGATAAATACTATGTCATCGATTTTATTTTTAATGGAAAAAATTTCTTTAAATAATGTTTCATAATTGGCTAATTTAAAAATTCCCTTTACAAAGGTAATGTCAATGTGTAATTCCATAAAAAAATTTATATTATCCCTCCACTAAACCTTTTTACATCTTTCATACAATGGTGATAAGTAACATATAATACGGTGGTCCCTTATAAACATTTCTTTTTTAGTGTTTTCTTTTTCTGGAGCTTCTTCTAAATGATTCAATTAAGAAAAATTATCATATCCATTTGCTTAATACCATCTATAAATGGTTTCTAAAAATCAAACATCATTACTCTTTTTTAATAATATATCTCTCACACTCTCTCAAATGAATTTATGTATTAATGGATAAAATTCAAAGTAGTCGATCATATGTCTTCATATAGATCAAGTCCATTTAATTTTAAAATATTCATAGGAATTATTTTCAGTTTTTCATTTCTGTATCTATGTTTTTAACCCATTCATATGATTTTTTCATGAAGGCAGATGGAATGTTTTCATGAATTTTAGAGGGATGTGAGGCTTATAATAGTGATCCTTACTGGGATTGTTGATAATATTACTATTATGTAGGATGATAGTATTCATGTCTAGGAAATATTTTTTGGAATTTCATCTGAGGTCGAGGAGAAAGACCATTTGGTGGGAACCCATATGATCCCTTGTTAATTAGTGGTACAAAACATCTCCTATACTTCAAATAACCTAAGTTTTTCTATGAGATCTAATGAGCCAGACATTGATGATTGTTTTACTACAATTGAAATATTGAGGGGATCTGGTACTATTAATTTTATGAATTGTATCTAATGTAATTAATTTCCAAAAATTAGTATAAATAAATAACTACACTTTAGATATAGAGACCTGAAGCTTGACGTACATGGACATTACATTACATTTGCAGAATACTTAGTACATAACAAAAACACAGACACAAGGATCGTAATAGTTTAGTGTCTTTGGAAACTCGGAATATAATCTTTTTATCGTGGTGAAAGCTCTTCAACATCTCCCATAAAGATATTCCTTTTGTTTACCTAAAACATTTCTTTATATCCTGGGGAAAAGAAAACATAAAAGGGTGAGCTCAAATGCTCAGTAAGGGTAAACAAAAGAAATATCAATCACATCATTTTCATAAGAACATAACATTTTGGAAATCTTAACCTGCAAAAGAGAGAATAATTTCATAACATGGGATAAATCATAGTAGTGAAATGAAATCCCAATAATCATAACATAAAACATGAAAAATTGTGTCATACACACATAATAATAGAGAATCATTTCTTATTAGTCAGGACTCATTGGCAAGACTATCTTAGTGGACAAAGTCCCTTTCTGAACCGAGTCACCCTCGTTTCAGTCCTGTTTCACTGAACCGGTATAACCTACCATTCCAGCCATGTCTATCTCATGAGATATAAAATCTTTTCCCAATGCATCGGAGGGAGATATAGGTGCCACCCATCTCATAATGATACCATTCTTATGTGTGAAACAAAATCATAAATCATACATCATTTCATAACCCATGTAGTAAAAATGGGATTCGTAAACATTGTGACATCATAAAACAATTCATATAAGATAAAGGAATTCATAAAAATAATTCCATCACAACATAACCAAATCAATGTAATAATAGGGATAGAAACATAACCCTATGTTATCTTAGATGGAAAATAATTTTGATAAAACACTTGAAATGAATTCTTGAGAAAAATATCGTTTCTTCTTCAAAATCAATTTATTTTCATAAAATGTCATGCAATTTTAAAAGAAAGAGATTTTATTGAAAATAGTCAGGAAATCCTTTGGAGGAAGCTTCATGAAAATAAGGATTTATAAAACCGTAAAAATCTGTTCGTGCCGTATAAGTTAAATAAAACATTCTTCGTACTTTTGTCGAAAAAGTCAAAAATTACCTCGTATGAAAAGCGACAAAAGATTCCTTTCATATCATTTACTAAAAACTCACCGAAGGGTAAAATTGGATATAAACTATTGTAGATGGATATAAATATTACATATTGGGAAAACATGGATGTGGATGATAAAATACACCCCAGTAAATACCAGAGTATAAACAATCTCGGATAAAAATGAGATTGTGATATTTACCTTACCTTAGGTACGATTTGCTTCGTAAGTTTCTGAACCTCCTGTATAATGATTTAAATAATGTCATTGACTTATTACAGAGTCATATTCATTGTTATTATATCATATATGGTTCACTTATGACTTTACATTACCCGTTATTTTGTAAATTCAAGTTAAAGTAGTGTTTTGGGTAAAATCGTCTCATTTGTCGTTCGTGTTTTAACTCGTAATTATTCATATGATTACATAGATCATGATTACTTAATTCCAGAATATAAAACATGATTTATATATAATATATATTCAGAATATACATATATATAATGATTCGATAAATGGAAATAAATACACCGTTCATGGAGACAGTAGGTCGTACGTACGCATGAACGTTGTTTTCGTTTCCTTATTGAGTTGAATGGAATTAAGTAGTTGACATACATATATAGATAAATACAGTAGATTTATAATGGCATATATTTTATTATTATTTCTTATTTATACTTTATAATCTTTTTTAAATGGTTAACATGGAGAATGCATCTCATCGCGTCGTGGAGACTGTAGTCCGTACGTATGCACGGGCGATGATATCGTTTTCATAATTATTGAATTGAATTGGAGTGGATGATACAATATATAAGAATCAATATGATGTTCTAATAACTATGTATAGTTATTCTTTACACCACTATACCCATCCATGTAAGGTGGTGGTGGATAATAGATTACACCACGGCGTGGAGACGGTATTCCGTACGTACACACGCGCGGTGATTTCTTTTTCCGTAGGATGGATAAATATTGAAATAGGGTTGTTTCATACTTATAATAACATATCAGTATATGAGTGATACTGATGTTATTACTTCATAATGAAACAGCCTAAGAAGAAGAAGTGGAAGAAGAAATAAGATGAAAGAATCGGTAACGGACATTACCTCTTCTTTGAAGTGCTTCTTTGAGACCTCCTTTTAGGGCACTAAAATGGGTCTTTGAAGAAGACCAGAACCACTAGGATGTTTCTAGGGAAGTGGAGAAGATAATTTTTCAGGGGATGGCCGAGCTTGAAGGATCAAAGTTGTGTGAGTAAGAGAGGGAGGAGGTGCCCTTTTATAAGGGAGGAGAGGGGCACCTTTGGAATAACTAAAAATATTATTTTATTATAAAGTCAAGTTCAGTTTTAAATAGCTCAAAATTGATTTATTTCTAGGATAAGGTGGGGATGGGTCTAAATCCTCTCATACAATAGGATTTAGACAAGTTTAGGTTATTATTTTAACCTTATCAATTAGATTTAACTCTAAGTTAAATAATATAACTTTTACCGTGTCTTTTTGTTTTCTTACACTATATGGTTAATAAACTTACTATATCAAGCCAAAAGAACCCCAAGTTGTTTATTATTAATATATATAATCTTATCTAGGTCATTTGGCCGAACCTTGATTTTTAGGAATATAATAACAATAAATAATATAATATTTGTTTTAAAAACTAATTTATGTCAATTTTGACACTATTTGGTACATGATTTTTATGAAATTCATAAAAAATTATAAGTTCGAACCAAGTTACATAAATCAACAATAACATGTCATATTAACCTAGAAAATTAGTTTAAGTCATAAAAAGGCTCAAATTACATTTATTTGGGCATTTATAACATCAATTATGTCAATATTTCAATAATAAGACAATTACTGCATCATCTTTGTGTCATAATAAATGATAATTATATAATCCCTAAAAATTCTAAATAAATTCCTATGATGTATATAATTATATTATATTTCTTTAGACTATTAATGTTCGAAGTTTCATGAAGTTTATCACAAGATTAAAATTATTATACTTATAAGATATAAGAAAGTGATATGTTGTCACATTCTTTGGTTTTAATAATAATTAAATTATTTTCATTGACAAAATTTAATTAGATTAATATAATACGACCCTTAGGTGATATGGGTCGACTTTTAGTCATCCAATATCATTTTGACATGTTTTAGGGTAATTTAATAATATTATATTTACCCTAAATTACCCGATTTACCTTTAACTATGGTAAATAAAATTTACCGTAGTTACTATTCATAACTTCCAAAAATAAAAAGTAGCTTATTAACATAATTTAGATCCATTGATTACAAATATGAAATCCGTTTTTCCAAATTCAATAAACAAAAGTTGCAGAAATTAAATTAAAATTAATCCCGTTGTCCGAAGAAAACGGGTTTTTCTTTAAAACATTGCAAAAGATTGAATTGATTTAACCTACGAATTCAAGGTAAAATAAATGATAATGAAATAAATTATATTAAATGGTAAAAATATATTATATTTATACTTTAAAACCATTCAATATTATATTTTAACCACATAAGATATTACGATTAAAAAAGATGTTTTTAATTAAAATATAGCATGTTTTTACTATTTATTAAAATATGAAATTTATCAGAAAAATATCAAAACTTTATCTACTATAGATTTTTATATCTTGATTCAAAAGAAGAATTTTATTTTGTCAAATTGAACTTATAAACATGTCAAAAACTAGATTTAAAGTGGGTTCACCATAAAAATGTGGCAAAACTGCATTTTTTGAAAAATACTTATTTTACCCGAAAAATTTATTTTTTTCTTATACCATGTTCTAGAAATGTGTAAGATGAATAATAATGTTATAATATTCAAAATTTATTTAACACTATTCATAATGGCTAGTTAATGACAATATTATAATAATATATCGTTGTTTATTAAAACCCAGTATTGCGTACAACACACGCTATCGAGGAAGGTCGTGATTGCGTGTAATGCAAGCCAAGTCAGGGTTGCGTGTTGTGAAAAAAATCCTTCGTTGTTTCGTATATCATAATCCAACCATATTTCATTTATACATTGAATATATATGTATATATACTCAATGTTGCGTAGAATAACTATTATCAAAATTGTGTGTAACACGATCCAGGAATAATGTTGCGTATACTGCAAGCTAATACGGTATTGCGTATAACGCAAGGTAATCTTGGTGTAGCATACAACACAATACATTAATGAAATTAAAAAAATATTTTTCATAAAATCTAGGGGTGTTACATTATACCACCCTTAAAATGAATTTCACCCTCAAAATTCACCGGGGTTATAAATTGTTTACTATTCAAAAGTTTCTTTAATAGAAACCCACATCGTAAAAAGGAATACCAAAACCAATCTTTAGAAACAAAAGTATGAAACGTAACGGTAACCCAAATAAACTAATCACTGGGTTTCCACATAGGTAAAAATATGGATATGGAAGAGAAATCTAATCATCATGTTCTGATGGAGAGTGGTAGAGAACATGGCTATGGAAAAGCCAACAATAACAAAGCCATAAATTTGTGACGATCTAAGGTACCATCTGATTCATCAGATATAAGAGAACTAGGACAACATTTTTTGTTTTCAAGATAATTTCCCTAAAGTCTATGAATTAAAATAAATACTTGCATGATTTTGGTACAATCTTACTATTGTTCGTGAATTGAACAATTTCCACTTCATCCCTTATAAAATGAAGTTGAATTTGTTATTCGTGATGTGTTAGCAGATCATGTGATAGAATGATGGGTCATTCCACCTCTTTCAAACCAAAGGTTAGCAAAAGTTATAAGTCCATCTTATGGTTAGATTAATCATATATGGTTCCAAAAATGAACTTATACTTCATATATCATACCGCTTAATATAATAAAACTAGTTTATACTAAACAGAGACTTCCTGTAGGCCAGTGGTAGGTGATAAAGGCTAGTCGCACTTCAGTTCTGGGTTCGATTCCCACAGCCTTGGCCGATGCGATGGGATGTCGCCCGTCCTGCAGGTTGTCCTTTTTCTAAAACTACATTACTATAACCTCCCATCAATAATATCGAAAAAAAATTTTATCCTAACTTATGTCCAACATAATCCATTCCAATCTTTAGGCTTATCTAAAATACTTCGGTCCAAGCTCATAGTATAAAGAAAACGATTACTTGAAATGTCATTAACCAAGCATGCGAATACCATCATTTATCCCCCATATATCTTGTTCGTCACATTCCAATCATGTGAATACCTTAATCATGTATTCTCTTGAAATATGAATACCAATTAAACCTTAGTGAAAACATGAATGCTGTCAAAAGTTAACTCTTTCCACATACCAAAATACAAAAATTCTATATAATCAAACCATGATATAACATTCTCCTTATATCAGTCATGAGCTCATGAATACTATCAAACATTTAATTTTCTCATTATCCCTTCATTATGCGCATATCATCTACTTTCCAAAAATACTGGTACAATTCATCACATACTTTCAAAAATTAAGGAAAGACAATAGTGTAACAATCCTTAGATGTCTCTTAATTCTATAGTACCATGATATTACTTAACATTACACTTGATAAACATGTAATCATTCCACTACATTCTTAAACCATTGACCGAGCTTCAAAAATTCATTCATCTCACATATCATTTGTAGTTTCATCATCATCATCAAAATAAATACAACCCATACGACCATACTGATTCTCTTCATGAGACTTTCCCTTAGGGCATTGGTTTGCATAATGCCCGTACATTCCACATTTAAAACATTTAACCATTTTTGATGTCATAGCAATACCATTATCCTCATACATGTTGTTAATTGAACCTTTTCCTTTGCACTTACTGGCTTTGTGTCCTTCTTTTCCACACCCAAAGCATCTTCCAGTTCCTTTGAAACATTCTCCTTGATGCCTCTTCCCACATGATTTACATAGGGGAAATTGAACTTTCTTTCCTCTATGATCATCATGAAACTCCATATTTCTCTTATTAGCCGAGTCAGGAAACTTACCAAATTTTACTTTATTGATCATATTATGAGATTGCTGATTCGGCATAATAATGATGTTTGGACTTCCAAATCCCATTTCATTTTGTTGCTCATGAAGAATATCATTCCATTGTCCATCATATCCTACATTATCGTGAATCATCTTGTTTTCAACCATTTTCTAAAACCCAAAAAGAATAGTGTGAGAGGCAAAAATAATGCTAGGGAAAACAACATAGTAAATGGGGAGTACCCTTAATATCTATCATCTTAGGTTAAATTCTACGATCGTTACCATAGTTCTAGGACTATCCTATACGTATACATATCCTTACGGACATCCCTAGACATACCTTAGAAATATCTCTTGGGATCTCACTAACGTTCTCACATCCTAGTTTCCAAAGGTTGACTAAACCTTTCCTCTGATACCAACTGTAGAGACCCGATGTTTGACGTACATGGACATTACATTACATTTGCGGAATACTTAGTACTTAACAAAAACACACACACAAGGATCGTAATAGTTTGGTGTCTTTGGAAACTCGGAATATAATCTTCTAATCGTGGTGAAAGCTCTTCAACAACTCCCATAAAGATATTCCTTTTTTTACCTAAAACCTTTCTTTATATCCTAGGAAAAAGAAAACATAAAAGGTTGAGATCAAATGATCAGTAAGGGTAAACAAAAGAAATATCAATCACATCATTTTCATAAGAACATAACATTTTGGAAATCCTAACCTGCAAAAGAGAGCATAATTTCATAACATGGGATAAATCATAGTAGTTAAAGGAAATCCCAATAATCATAAGTTAAAACATGAAACTTTGTGTAATACACACATAATAATAGAGAATAATTTCTTATTAGTCAAGACTCATTGCCAAGACTATCTTAGTGGACAAAGTCCCTTTCTGAACCGAGTCACCCTCGTTTCAGTCCTGTTTCACTGAACCAGTATAACCTACCATTCCAGTCATGTCTATATCATGAGATATAAAATCTCTACCCAATGCATTGGAGGGAGATATAGGTCCCACCCATCTCATAATGATACCATTCTTATGTGTGCCACAAAATCATAAATCATACATCATTTCATAACCCATGTAGTAAAAATGGGATTCGTAAACATCGTGACATCATAAAACAATTCATATAAGATAAAGGAATTCATGAAAATAATTCCATCACAACATAACCAAATAAATGTAATAATAGGGATAGAAACAGAACCCTATGTTATCTTAGATGGAAAATAATTTTTATAAAACACTTGAAATGAATTCTTGAGAAAAATATCATTTCTTCTTCAAAATCAATTTCTTTTCATAAAACGTCATGCAATTTTAAAAGAAAGAGATTTTATTGAAAATAGTCATGAAATCTTTTGGAGGAAGCTTCATGAAAATAAGGCTTTATAAAACCGTAAAAATTGGTTCGTGCCGTATAAGTTAAAAAAACATTCTTCGTACTTTTGTCAAAAAATTCAAAAAGTACCTCGTATGAAAAACGACAAAAGATTTCTTTCATATCTTTTACTAAAAACTCACCGAAGGGTAAAATTGGATATAAACTATTGTAGAAGGATATAAATATTACATATTGGGGAAACATGTATGTGGATGACAAAATACACCCCAGTAAATACCAAAGTATAAACAATCTCGGATAAAAATGAGATTGTGATATTTCCCTCACTTTAGGTCCGATTTGCTTCGTAAGTGTCCGAACCTCCTGTATAATGATTTAAATAATGTCATTGACTTATTACAGAATCATATTCATTGTTATTATATCATATATGGTTCACATATTACTTTATATTACCCGTTCTTTTGTAAATTCATGTTAAAGTAGCGTTTTGGGTAAAATCGTCTCATTTGTCGTTCGTTTTTTAACTCGTAATTATTCATATGATTACTTAGATCATGATTACTTAATTCCACAATATAAAACATGATTTATATATAATATATATTCAGAATATACATATATATAATGATTCGATAAATGGACAGAAATACACCGTTCATGGAGACGGTAGGCCGTACGTACGCATGAACGCTGTTTTCGTTTCCTTATTTAGTTGAATGGAATTAAGTAGATGACATACATATATAGATAAATCCAGTAGCTTTATAATGTCATATATTTCATTATTATTTCTTATATATACTTTATAATCATTCTTAAATGGTTAACATGGAGAATGAATCTCATCGCGTCATGGAGACGGTAGTCCATACGTACGGACGGGCGATGATATCGTTTTCATAATTATTGAATTGAAATGGAGTGGATGATACAATATATCAGAATCAATATGATTTTATAATAACTATTTATAGTTATTCTTTACACCATTATACCCATCCATGTAAGGTGGTGGTGGAAAATAGATTACACCACGGCGTGGAGACTGTATTCCGTACGTACGCACGCGCGATGATTTCTTTTTCCGTAGGATGGATAGATATTGAAATAAGGTTGTTTCATAATTATAATAACATATCAGTATATGAGTGATACTGATGTTGTTACTTCATAATGAAAAAACCTAAGAAGAAGTAGTGGAAGAACAAATAAAGATGAAAGAATCGGTAACGGACATTACCTCTTCTTTGAAGTGCTTATTTGAGACCTCCTTTTAGGGAAATAAAATGGGTCTTTGAAGAAGAACAGAACCTCTAGGATGTTTCTAGGGAAGTGGAAAAGATAATTTTTCAGGGGTTGGCCGAGCTTGAAGGCTCAAAGTTGTGTGAGAAAGAGAGGGAGGAGGTGCCCTTTTATAA
This sequence comes from Viscum album, assembly GCA_963277665.1. NCBI lineage: Eukaryota > Viridiplantae > Streptophyta > Magnoliopsida > Santalales > Viscaceae > Viscum > Viscum album. The sequence goes on from OY728159.1 coordinate 1,184,898,206, forward strand.
GGGAGGAGAGGGGAACCGTTGGAATAACTAAAAATATTATTTTATTATAAAGTCAAGTTCGGATTCAAATAGCTCAAAATTGATTTATTTAGAGGATAAGGTGGGGATGGGTCGAAATCCTCTCATCCAATAGGATTTAGAATGTTTAGGTTATTATTTTAACCTTATCAATTAGATTTAACTCTAAGTTAAATAATTTATCTTTTACCGTGTCTTTTTTTTCTTACACTATATGGTTAATAAACATACTATATCAAGCAAAGAGAACCCCAAGTTGTTTATTATTAATATATATAATCTTATCTAGGTCATTTTGCCTAACCTTGATTTTTAGGAATAAAATAACAATATATAATATAATATTTGTTTTCAAAACTAATTTATGTCAATTTTGACACTATTTGGTACATGATTTTTATGAAATTTATAACAGAATGATAAGTTCGAACCAAGTTACTTAAATAAACAATAACATGTAATATTAACCTATAAAATTAGTGTAAGTCATAAAAATTACATTTATTTGGGCATTTATAACATCAATTATGTCAATATTTCATTAATAAGACAATTACTGCATCATCTTTGTGTCATAATAAATGTTAATTATTTAATCCCTAAAAATTTTAAATAAATTCCTATGATGTATATAATTGTATTATATTTTTGTAGAATATTCATGTTCGAAGTTTCATGATGTTTATCACTAGAGTAAAATTATTATACTTATAAGATTTAAGAAAGTGACATGTTGTCACATTCTTTGGTTTTAATAATAATTAAATTATTTTCATTGACAAAATTTAATTAGATGAATCTAATACGACCCTTAGGTGATATGGGTCGACTTTTAGTCATCCAGTAGGATTTTGACATGTGTTAGGGTAATTTTATAATATTATATTTACCCTTAATTACCTGATTTACCTTTAACTATGGTAAATAAAATTTACAGTAGTTACTATTCATAATTCCCAAAAATAAAAAGTAGCTTATTAACATAATTTGGATCCATTGATAACAAATATGAAATCCATTTTTCCAAATTCAATAAACAAAAGTTGCATGAATTTAATTAAAATTAATCCCGTTGTCGAAAGAAAACAGGTTTTTCTTTAAAACATTGCAAAAGATTGAATTGATTTGACCTACGAATTCAAGGTAAAATAAATGATAATGAAATACATTATATTAAATGGTAAAAATATATTCTATTTATACTTTAAAACCATTCAATATTATATTTTAACCACATAATATATTACTATGAAAAAAGTTGTTTTTAATTAAAATATAGCGTGTTTTTACTATTCATTAAAATATGAAAGTTATCGGAAAAATATCAAAACATTATCTAATATAAATTTTTATATCCTGACTCAAAATAAGAATTTTATTTTGTAAAATTGAACTTATAACCATTTCAAAAACTATATTTAAAGTGGTTGTGCCATCAAAAGGCGGCAAAACTGCATTTTTTGAAAAATACTTATTTTACCCAAAAAAATTATTTTGTTCTTATACCATGTTCTAGAAATGTGTAAGATGAATAATAATGTTATAAAATTCAAAATTTAGTTAACAATATTCATAATAGCTGGTTCAGGAAAATATTATAATAATATATCGTTGTTTATTAAAACCCAGTATTGCGTACAACACACGCTATCGAGGAAGGTCACGATTGCGTGTAATGCAAGCCAAGTCAGGGTTGCGTGTTGTGAAAAAAATCCTTCGTTGTTTCGTATATCATAATACAACCATATTTCATTTATTCATTGAATATATATATATATATATATACTCAATGTTGCATAGAATAACTATTATCAAAATTGTGTGTAACACGATCCACGAATAATGTTGCGTATACTGCAAGCTAATACGGTGTTGCGTATAACGCAAGGTAATCTTGTTGTAGCATACAAAACAAGACATTAATGAAATTAAAAGAATATTTTTCATAAAATCTCGGGGTGTTACATTAGAGATGGTAAGAATCAGTTCCTTAATAGAACTCATATGATTTAATTTCCATCAGAGGATAATGTGGATGTGGTTGCGATGTAGGTAGTTGAATATACTCTAACTTATTTTTTAGGGATTCTACATGATCATTGAGGCTAGTGAATTCAACTAACTGATGTATTACATGACATGGAAAATATAAATAACTTTAGTAATGATTTTTTATTTGGGAGAATTTATAATAATTGGATCATTTGACTTATATCATTTTAAGAATACTTATGCAATTATTAGATGATGCTACTAATGTATGTGCATTCATTTGAATTCCCAAGTAGAGGTTTGATGTTTTATCTACACATCTTCTCTGGGATATGGTAATTTTCGGGATAGATCTTTAAATATATCTCATGCCTCCCAAGATGACTATTTATCCACACATTTAAGTTATTGAATCTTATTATTGAGTTAAACTTTCCGTATCAGAGGGATGTTTCTTTACCTGGTATTTGTTTCTAGTTCATCCCATTTCATGGGGGACTCAAAATCAGGAATTTTACGCCAATAATTTTCATGATAATGGAAGGATAATGGAAATACATGAGGTCTTATTGAATCTATTAATTCTATATTGTTTTCAAAGGGATTCAATAACTTGAGAAAATTTTAAACATGTACTTGGTGGTCATCACATTGTAGTGTAGTGAACATAGCGATGTTCTAGATCATATGAATGTGTTCAAACATAATTTTTAATATGTATAACTAAATATGAAGAATGATGATGATGGTTTCTGCACCAGTAATGTAATGAAATCCATAATCCATTAATTATAAGACACAAATCACTTGATTCTATCCCTAATAGGAAGGTGGGGAATAATTCATATTTTAGGGGTATGATGGTGAAATATTTTTACTCTCATCCTTTATAATGGGGTGTTGTGTAGCTTTCGATAAATATATTTTAGGATCTAAAATTACTTGTTCTTTTGTGGATAGTCTTCAAGAGAGAATCAAGGGTACCTGGAGAATTCAACATCTATAAATAAGAGAGGCAGAGTGATACATAAGACCCATGGGTTACTAATATATAAATTTGTAAAATGATATGTGGAAAGACAATGAAGAAAAGGGTATGGGTGATGTAATATATAGTTTGATATGAAGGATAACAATCCAAGGAAATAGTAATCCCTAGAAATAGTTCCATAAATTTATCCACTCACACACATCATTGATTTTTCATAGGTGGCTATCATATTAAAATTTATTGTCCCAACCAAAATATATTAGTATGGATAGGTAAATAATCAGTTTGGGATCAATTTGAAGAGGATTACTAGCATGTTAGATCTGAATCATTCAAAACCCTTCAAAAAAATTTCACTCAGTCACTCTTATAGTTTTGTTTCAACTAAATATAGATATATTTTTATAAATTCAGAACATAAATGATGTGATCGTGGTCAATTTATAGTCTAAACATAGACGATAATCCTATAACTTTTTTCATATAGCCATACATATTAGGCTACAAGGCATTACAATATTCACTAATTTATTCAAACTAATTGGATCTAACAATGATACAAATATCACATGATTTGTGTATAGATAACAACCCAAGTCAATTATGATTAGTGTCTATGACGAAAGAATCTAATGTTACTGGTCATAGTCCAAATCAACTCCAATTAGGTTAGTTTTAGTCAATTTATCTACCCATGTCCATGGATGATGAAATTTAAAGGATGATCAATTATTAATATCCTAATAGATATAAATGTGTTTTGAAAAGTTTATTCAATAGATTTTTTATCCATATAAAAACACCTACTCGTGATCCTTAACCATATTTGGATTAAATATTCATCATGGTTTTTGATAAAATGTAGATAAATAATATTCGATCTATGCATAATCATAAAACAGTTAATAAAGATGAAGTCCAGTATTCTGAAAATTAAAAATCATGAAGATATAATTGAAATAAATGTAAAACCAATAAAAAATCATAGGACACACAATGTAACAAAGAACAAAGTTGTGATTGCTAATTTCAAACACCAATAGGTGTTTAAATTATATGTTCTAGGGAATAAGAATTGAAATAGATATATATAAAGTGTAAAAATGGTTTTAAATTAAAAAAGAAATCAAACATAATTAAAGAAAATAAAAGGAGTGAATTTCAATTTATTTATAATGAAAACAAGTGAAAATTAGAGAAAATGAATGATTGAAATGAGACAAAAAAAAGTATGTTTCTCCCCCCATATGTTATGAAGAACTCAAATATATATAGGATAGAAAAGCATGAGACGTGTAATTCATGCGTGTTGTGTACTAGATTATGTGAATTATGTCCCAATATTTTCACTTCGTGCAAGTTAGATTTTATTCATGTATTTGAGATATATAATTACATCTATAAAAACAATTAATATAAATAGTTTCGTGAGCATCCAAACTCTTCATTTCAAACAATCTTGGCACATCATGAATGTGATTCACTATTTGATGTATTATGATATTTGAAATGTACACATTTTATATTGAATGTAATAGTTTTGTAATAGATTCATGTCAGTTAAAGGATTCATGTCTACGTTTTTTGATTTTAATTATTATTTGAAAATGATCTAGGTTTCATGTGTGTTTTAAATAGATTTTAAATCCTTTTATCGCAATTTGTTTTGGCATTTCTTCATTTGTGTCCAAATTCAACATTACTAAAAAAACAAACAAGAACACTCAACATTGTCAAATAAATAATGAATACAACTTCAATAAATTTATCTGAAATGTATTAATACTTTTATCTTATCATACACCATAGAAAATAAATTATTGGTGATTAAAGAAAGTATACAAATTATTTAAATGTGGGAGGAGAAACCCTTAAATTGCATTCAAAATCCATAAAACATGTTCTAACCTCTTGTGTAATGATTTGAAGAATGTAATTATTTCAAAAACAAACTTTATTCATTTTTATAATATTTATTTATCAATTTTATAACATTTGACCACTCATTCATTAATAATATATAATACTTTTCACCATTCCTGTTGAATTCATCTCATGGTGTCAAGGTCGGTTAACTTGTGTATAATTATTTATTTTTTTATCAAATGGGAAAAAAATCCATAATGAAATATCGTATTCCATAAATTCCATAGGTTTAAATGGTCCAACATATTATTTTTCATTATAAGGTGAGGATGATTCATTTTATTAAATGTTATAAATAAATGTTTAGTTTATCGTTCTATTTTTTCCAATCATTAAAAAATAGTTCAAATTTATTTATTATTATAGATATATATTATTTCCAAAACATGAAATTGGTTATTTTACATGATTAATAATTTTATTAACATCCTCAATGATGGTAATGGATAATGAATTTTTTTCCACAATGATTGTTAACAACCAGAATTTGGAAAATTGTTTCTTGTCATTAAATAAGTAGAGATTAGAAAAGTGGTGAATAGAAGATACTCGATTTGATTAATTTATTTCATTTATATTCCTGATATTGATTTTTTATTCATTTTTTACTGACTGAGGTTAAGAGAATTTATAAATAGAAAAATTAATAAAAAGAGGATGGTTGAGCAAGTAACCTCTTGAATATCATATTTTTGAAGGACTCCTTATTGAACATGTAATTATTCATTAGGTGAGACCAGAATCACATTGCAATGTAGAGAGTTGTTATGAGAGATATTTATATATATTTAAATAGCTTCGAGGATTGTGAGGAGAAATAGGGTGGTGATGAGTTTTTGTTATACTTGAGGAGGGGTAGTTTTTATTGACTAAATAATGAATATATTATTTTTAAATTCAACCACATTCAGTAGGTATTAATTGAAAAGAATATATATGATAATTAGTTTTCAAAAAGATGGTTATGGTTAATAAAAACATCAACCAGCCGTTATTTATCGTAATTGTTTACCATTAATCATTAACTCATTACATTATTTTATATATAATGTATTAAATATTCTTTTACCACTAGTAAATTTTTAAACCTAAAAATGGAAATGACTTTATAAAATAATTATTAACACAATATAAAAATATCATTTCCATTTATTAAAATTCAAAACAAATAATTTTTATAATTAAATGTAAAAATAATTAGTCAAAACACAACCAAAAATAGTTTTTTTGTTGAAAAATGTGTTTTAATGTCCAAAAATGTACTCATAACAAAATATGTTATAAATATTGTTTTTATATAATTAATTTTATTATCTATAACTACAAAATAATTTTTTTTTACTTTGATATCATGTTAAAATAATATCATTAGTTTTAATTATAATTAAAATGATGGTATTATAAAATTCGTTATTTTTTTATGATTCACTGAAAATGTAAAATACTCAGAAAGTTTATAGAAATTAATTCAAAGACAATTATGAAAGTATGAATTCCAAAATTATTTTAATTTTATAAAATAATTTTTTTAAAATTTCTTATAATTCAATATTTATAATTTCTCACAGAAATTAAAAAAAATTCATTTTCAAGGAAACATATATTTTTAGAATAAACCGAATTTTAAAAAAATTATGCACATATTCACCATTACTTAATTCTTAAATTAAAAATTAATTGGATGATTATATATTTCATAATGTAGCTAATTCTATTTTTTTGGATAATTGAATGACTCTGTTATATTGGTCATGTAAAAATAATAATATTATGCAGTTCGTTTCTTCTCATTATTGCGTGAAATGTAAAATATCAAATATATTTAATTAATTTAAAATTATACAAATCATATCTTCTTGGGGTTTTAAATTTTTTATTTCATGGATGAAATATAGTGTGTCACGACCCCCTTCCATCAAAGATGCCCCTCCTGAGCTGGCGATGGTGAAAGGGAGATAATGACCCATGAGTCCCGCCTCCAGTAGGCCCCGGGGTGGTGACTAGCACCAAGGGTATGAGTTATTTTTTTCAATAATGGGAGGCATTACCCTTTTTATAGTTAGGATCGGAAATAGGACAAGTCAACCACCAAAAAGGAAAAAGAACAAAGGTGCTGAAAAGAAACCCAAACCAGTCCCATATGCATGTATAAATAAACTGAAACAGTTACAAGTACAAATAAGCTCAAAGTACAAGTGAGTACAGTACCAAAATAAAAACAAGAAAACAGCAACTGCACAGCTCCCACTGCCTGACTAGTAGGGTCCCGCACGGCCCTGGTAGTCCTCCTGAAAACCTGAAACAATGTAGGGTGAGCATACAAGTATACTAAGTAGAGAACCTAAAGCTCTCGTGCGCATATGGGGAGACACCCTAAGGTCCCATGAGAAAATAGAAGAACCAGAAACTAACAAGGAAAAACTATCCACCCAGCCTCACTGGTCACACTCACCAAGTAACACAAACAAGTTTAGTATATATATAGAACACAAGTATTGGGTACCCCGCACCATTTCCCACTTAATTAGATGATGCTCTTCCTAACGGCAAGTGTCCTGACGCTACCACACTCTTCCCGCCCGCACACACCTGGGCCAAACCACGCATCCCGCCCGCACACACCTGGGCCACAACCACTAACCCGCCCGCAGACACCTGGGCCTCATCCCAAAGGTTCATGGGAACGGTAAGCATGCCCGAAGAGTCTTGGGCTAAAGGTCGCCTCAAGCCATCACAGCCTCCGAGCCCTACCCGATGAGTCTTGGGTGTAAGGTCACCTCAAGCCATCATAGCCTATAGAAGAAGGAGAAGGAAGGAGCTTGTAACTAAGGGGGAACACCCTCTCCCAAAAAATGGGAGTGTTCGGCACTAGGTACTTGACATGGGTGTTGTGCGACAAAACACAAAGATACAATTATATATATACATATACCAAACACACAGCCCAACCTATGGCTTCTTAAAAAGAGAAACTGAGCATGTGCCTCGGCACTGCTACCACGAAGCATGCATCAACAACCAAACAATCATCCCCAAACCCCATTTAGGTTTTCATGTTTCATGCAATGGTTTAAAAAATTATTACTACTGGGAAACTAACATCCAGACAAAACCTTTCACAAACATATCCCTGCCATCCACAACCAAGGTTAGGTAAAACGCAAGCAACCACATGCCATTTCATTTACAAGAGATTATCACAACCATACAACATTCCATCATTCATTTATTTCAAAGTTCCACACATAAAACCCTTTCCACACACAAAACATTTCCGCATTTGAAAACACCTTTTACTTCAAAACACCTTTCATAATCAAAACACTTTTCATAAATAAAGGCATTTTCCACAAAACAACCAAACCACCAACATGTTCATTATTCCAACTTTGTTCAGTCGGGGTGATTACACAAGGTTCTCATTCTCATTTAATCATCCAGTCTTTACGTGCTTATCCATTTTCCATGTTTTATCAAAACCAACCACAAACAATTTAGATATCAATTGCGCACGCAAAAGCCACCAACGACCTTGATTTTCAGTAGGCAAAGACCTTTCAATCCAAAATCACAATCAGAAGATAAAGAAACTGGAAGGCAATAGAAACAGCACAAAACCCCAAACCCTTCTTTATCCGGTTATTATCTTTATTTAATGTTCAACTGCATCCCATGGAACAAAAGAAAAATATCCCACCCCGCATGTTGCAACAAAAAAAGAGACGAAGGTAAACACCTACTTCAAAAGGTCCCGATCACGTCGCTTCCGATGACATCCTTCGGTGTCTTCCGCCTTCACCAAACCCGACAAACGCCTCCTAGGATGGACGCTGGAGAAGGATGGTCGGAAGGAAAGGTGACAAGTCCGGGCTTAGAAGCTTCGTCTCGTCGCTACGATCCTGTGGCCGCTGACGGATCGTAATTTGGAGCTCGGACAAAGAAGTTAGAGGAGGAATACTTCTCGATCATCCAAGAGCGTCGTCGTGCGACAAAGAAGCGATCGATATGGAAGATAAAACATGACCTCGTTCTTATATAGGCAACGAATTGGTAAATCCGTATTCAGCGTGCATTAATGAATACATGATGTGACCGTACATACGTTACATGTTTTGATTGGTTAACACACAACACGTCACGCGGTTTCCACGCGTTTTAATAATAATGATAATTCTATCAATATGTGGTGTTTCGTTGACCTGAGGCATGAGTCATAAAAGTAGCTCATTAATGGTCTTAAAATGACCGTCATAATTTCAGGGTTACGCTGTGGCTGACGGATCGTCAATCCGATACCGTATGAGGGAGATACGTTGGATACAAGATCCCGTAATAATAACAATATTAAATCTATTAATTCATGAGCGTTTCGGGTACCCAATCCGAAAACCCGAAAAAGACATCCAATATTGGACTCATAATTTTCGTCTCGTAGTCAGGGTCGCAATGCCACTGACGGTTCGTGAAACCGAGGTCGCACGAAGAAGTTATTGTGAAAAATGTGTTTTATTATAAAAAAAATGATAACAATATTTTATTATTTATTTATTTATTTATTTCTCTAACTCCAATCAATCACCATTTGTCATTTTTCACGCTGGAAATTCATCACCAATTATCTCCTTTACTATTTATTTCACACTTAATTTTATTCCCATTAATATCTTATAACTCCTCCCTCTCTCCAATCTTTATTAATTCTTTCTTCAATGACTCTCTCCCACAAAAAGTGGCGCCTCTCTCTTATATTTATTTTTCAATAAATTTTATTTTCTCTCTCCAATATTTATTTTGTTGGTGCACCTCCCATTTTATTTCATATTATTATATTTTTCATCTTCTCTCTCCTTGTGGCACGCCCCAAATTTATTTTAAACCTTTATTTATTTATTTTTACACAATTATCATAACATCTTTAATTTATTCTCATATCTCAAATCTCATTGAATTTAATTCAAAACATAATTATCATTAAATAATTATTACCAGATCTATCAAAAAAACCAACATTATTATTATAATTATTTAGTATAACACTTATAAAAAAACCCCAAAAAAATTTATTAACACGTCACCATTTATTATTAATAATAATTATTATTTTTGATGTTCGCCGCATTGAACACATAAAAAAAACGTTTTTTACAAAGTAATCGACCGGAGAGGTCCGGGCCATTACATTAGATACCTCTCAAAACATTCTCGTCCTCGAGAATTAAAAACTGACCCAGAAGAAGGAAAGGATCTGAAGAACCACTCCACAAGATACCTCTCAGGGCTCTCGTCATGACAAAGAACCAACCAACATCTCTATGAGTTAGGAATTCCCTCTCCTATTTCAAGATACTATCCGCTTTAGGCGGCACTGACTCGCCTGCACGGGTTTAATCGCATCCTCATTAATGCGTCTTGATTAAGGATCAGGTTTTTCCTTTCCCATATATCCAGACAAGCCACTCACTTCCCAAGAACAAGGAACAAAGATCTCACATCCAACAAGACAACATTTTATATATCAAAGGTACAGGGTAACACCAACAAACAAAGGAAGGTTCAAGTCAAAACAACCCTGGGTACTGAGCGCACATCTGGGTCTCCTGCTCCCAAGTGCTCTCCTCAAGGCCGTCATGCCTCCACAACACACGAACCAAGCCGATGGTTCGTCCACGGAGCACTTTCTCCGTGCGATCCTCAATCCTGACTAGTCGTTCCTCGAAGGTCGCGTCTTCTCCCACATCTAGCTCTCCCCAGTTGATGACTAGAGAGTCATCATGTAAGTACTGACGAAGCTCGGAGACATGGAAGACGTCATGGACCCTCTCCAACTGAGGTGGTAGGGACAGCTGATATGCCACCTCGCCAACTCGCCTCAGCACCTCGAAAGGTCTGATGAACCTAGGGGAGAGATTACTCCCCTTTACGAACCTCCGCTGCCCCCGTCGAGGGGAAACCTTCAAGAACACATGATCTCCCACCTCGAACTCCAAGGGCCTCCTCCGATGATCAGCATAAGACTTCTGCCGATCCTGAGCTGCTTTCATCCTCTCCCGCACTAGCTGGACTTTCTCCGTGGTGCTCTACAATACTTCTGGTCCAAGAGTACCAGTCTCACCAACCTCTTCCCAGCAAAAGGGTGAATGACATGGTCTTCCATACAAATCCTCAAAAGGAGCCATGCCGATAGTAGAGTGGAAGCTGTTGTTGTAGGCAAACTCTAATAAAGGCAAGTGTCATACCCATGATCCTCTGAAATCCAGAACACGTGCTCGCAGCATGTCATCCAATGTCTGGATAGTCCGCTCTGTCTGTCCATTAGTCTGAGGGTGAAAAGCAGTGCTAAGGCGTAGCTGGGTGCCAAAAGCATGCTGTAACCCCTTCCAGACTCGTGAGGTGAACCGAGTGTCCCGATCTGAGACGATAGTCTTCGGAACCCCATGCAAATGCACCACCTCATCCACGTACCTTTGTGCTAAGGTACTCACAGGTCCTGACTCCTTGATGGCCAAGAAGTGAGCAGATTTTGTCAGTCGATCCACCACTACCCAGATAGCATCATTCCCGCCCTGAGCTCTGGGTAGTCCTGTGACGAATTCCATCGAGACGTCGTCCCACTTCCACTCAGGAACATCTAAATGATGAAACAAACCACCAGGAACGCGGTGTTAAGCCTTCACCTGCTGACACACCAGGCATTTAGCCACAAACTCTGCCACTGCCCGTTTCACCCCGGGCCACCAAAACTGTCCCCTCAGGCCTTGGTACATTTTCGAAACACCTGGATGTACTTCCAAGTATGAGCTATGGAACTCACGAAGGACTTCATCACGCATCACCTCTGGAACAAACAACCTTCCATGAAAGAGCATCTGATGTCGGCTGTCCTCCGACCATCCTTTCGGAGCGTTCCCCTGATCGACACGATCCCGAAACACTTCCACCTCAGGGTCTCCCCACTGAGACTCTTCCACTTGCTGCAACAAAGAGGACCGTACCGTCATCTAAAACAAGCAGCCTCTAGCACCTTCCACCCTCGCATCCAAGTGCAAGGCAGCCAACTCCCCCATCGCCTTCCAAGCATCAGTAGATTCCCGAACCACTTCCTGATGCGGCTTCCTGCTCATGGAATTAGCCACAACGTTTCCCTTACCTTCAGTGTACGAGATCTCAAAGTCGTAGTCTTGGAGGAACTCGACCCCTCTCCGCTGTCGCAAGTTCAAGTCACGCTGGGAGAAGATATAGCGCAAGCTCTTGTGATCGGTGTAGACCACAAAGCGCTCCCCAAAGAGATAATGTCTCCACAGCTTCAATGCGAACACTACTGCTGCAAGCTCCAAGTCATGGGTGGCATAGTTCCGCTCGTGAGGACGCAACTGCCTAGACCCATAGCAGATGACACCCTTCTTCTACATCAGCACACATCCCAAGCCAATGCCAGAGGCATCACAAAACACCTCATACAAGGATCCTTCCTCTGGAAACCTAAGGATGGGAGCACTAACCAACTTCTCCTTCAGGTAGTCGAAAGCTTCCTGGCACTGCTCATTCCACAGGAAGACCTGATTATTCCTAGTCAAAGCTGTCAACGGAGCAGAAACTTGAGAGAAGTCCGAGACAAACCTCTGATAGTATCCAGCCAACCCCAGGAAACTACGAACTTATGCAACGCTCTTGGGTGCTATCCAAGAAACAACTCCTTCTACCTTCGACGGGTCCACTGACACTCCATGATGAGACACCACGTTCCCAAGGAAGTGTACTTATTGCGTCAAGAACAAACATTTTGACAACTTTCCAAAAAGCTGATGGTGCCGAAGGGCTTCCAAGACAGCCCTGAGATGCTCAACGTGCTCCTCCTTTGATCTTGAGTAGATAAAGATGTCATCGATGAACACAACAATGAACTAGTCCAGGAACTCTCAGAAGACAAAGTTAATAAGACCCATGAACACAGCTGGTGCATTCGTAACCCCAAACGGCATCACTACAAACTCGAAGTGCCCATACCTGTACCTGAAAGCTGTCTTTGGGATGTCACTGTCTTTTACCCTCAGATGATGATATCCCGACCGCAGATCAATCTTAGAAAACCAACATGCTCCCCTCAGCTGGTCGAAGAGGTCATCTATTCTCGGAAGGGGGTAACGGTTCTTGATCGTTACCTGATTCAGCCTCCAGTAGTCTATGCATATCCTGATACCACCATCCGCCTTTTTCACGAACAGAACTGCAGCACCCCATGGCGACACACTGGGTCGAACGAAAACCTTCTCCATCAGATCATCAATCTGAATCCGCAACTCCCGCAACTCCGAAGGTGCCATCCGATAAGGAGCCATCGAGATTGGACGGGCACCTGGCTGTAAGTCTATCCCAAACTCAACATCACGTCGAGGGGGTAGAGTCACAACCTCCTTGGGAAAGACATCGAGGAATTCCCCAAAAACATCTGGAACATTCATCATCTCCGTATCAGCTGGAACCGCTGATATCCCACCCAACAAAGAAAAGAGAGGCTTCACATGCCGACTTCCCACCTGATAGCTCCTCTCGCCAACAAAAGTCACACGTTGTCCATCCATATCGGAGAACACGACACTTCTCCGGAAGCAGTCGATAACATCAATAACAGAGAACAGCCAGTCGATGCCTAAGATGACGTCGTATGGCTGCATCTGTAGCAAAAGAAGATCTCCAATGGACCGATGTGGTCCCAACGTCAGCTCGCATCCCCGAAAAACACAAGACAAACAGGTCTGACCTCTAACAGGCGTACTCAGTACCAGGGGTATAGAAAGTCTCTCTATGTCTAGACCAAAAGCATGGGCTAGACTGGGTGCAACAAAAGAGTGTGAAGCTCCTGAATCGAACAAGGTAGAAACAAGAGTGCTGAACAAATAGATCATACCTCGTACCACCTCTGGTCCTGCTGGAGCTGCCAACTCTGCTGCGTGCAACTGTCCACGCCCAGCTCCTCTACCTCGATGATGTCGACCGCCTCCCCGACCACGCCCTGGTCGAGGTCCCTGAGGAGCACCCTGAGATCGGCCTCCTCCTACAGGGTCTACCCTCGGAGGGCCCTGCTGCTGCTGAAAGGGCCTCGACGGCAACTGCTGCTGAGGCGGGTACTGATCCTGACCATCCCCACCGTGTTGAGCTCTGGTCGGGAACTGACTCCGGACGTGCCCGAAACCTCCAAAAGAAAAACACTTCATTCCAGGACTCGAGAAGGAAGGATGAGGGCCGGAAGACCTGAACTGGAACCGCTGGGGCCTGCTCCCCACCGGCCTGAACCTGGAAGGTCCGGTCGCAGGAGGTCTGCTACTGACTGCCTTCCCCTTCGACGGACCCGCCTGGATCCCTTCTCGGGGTGCACCTCCTTGCAAGTGCATCCTCTATACAACTTCCACCTTCTTCTGTACGGCTACGTATGTCGGAGGGGTGAAGGGGGTCACAACATACTAGAGCGAAGGACAAAGCGCCTCTTCCAAACGTCTCGCCCGAGACTCTTCATCCGGAAAGAGTTCCGGAGCAAAGCGTAGGAGATTCTTGAACTTAATTCCCAACTCTCGAATAGTCATACTCCCCTGATGATGGGAGAGTAACTCCTGACGCTTTTCCGCCTTGATCAAAGAAGAAAGGACTTCCTCTCGGAACTCCTTTTCGAAGTCAGCCCATGGAATCTCTACCTCCTTCCTCTCCCCGAGGTAGAGCATCCACCATTGGCGTGCCGCGCCTCTCAGCTGACTGACCGCTAGGGGGACCCAGTACTCTTTCGGAGCACGGATCAAGGTAAAAGCGATCCCTAGCTCTTCAAGCCACCCCTCCGTCTCCAGGTCCGAAGTACTTCCCTCAAACTTCTTGAGAGTCTGACGCTGGAATGAATGGAGGGTCTTCTGCCACTGGCTGTCTTCCTCCTCTTGATCGATCCTCAGTTGATCGATCGCCTGAACCTGCTGGGCCTCGGCCGCCTGAGCCACCTAGGAACGCCGTCCAGGTGCCATAAATGTATGGTAAACACGGAAAACCTAAGCCCGAGTAGTATGGAGATTTCTCAAGGGTTCATTTTATCATTTTACTTTATTCTCAGAACTCCCCAAATCAAGTAAAACACAAACATGATGATGCATGTACCTTTCCTAGGGTCTCTACCCTAAAACCAATGTAGCCTCACTTGGTTGTTCAGTAGGCTCAGAGTCCTTGCATCGGATCACGGGGGGCCCTAAAATCCCATGTCCTAGCCGGTCTTCCATGGCCTATGTCACACACCAAGATCAGCTAACACTGTTTCCCTACCATCCCATGAAATCCTCACTGTGCCTAACTCCAGACTCCATCCTATCTCTCAACCTCCCTTTGATACCATTCTGTCACGACCCCCTTCCATCAATGATGCCCCTCCTGAGCTGGCAATGGTGAAAGGGAGATAATGACCCCCGAGTCCCGCCTCCAGTAGGCCCCGGGGTGGCGACTAGCACCAAGGGTATGAGTTTATTTTTTTTCAATCATGGGAGGAATTACCCTTTTTATAGTTAGGATCGGAAATAGGACAAGTCAACCACTATAAAGGAAAAAAGAACAAAGGTGCTGAAAAGAAACCCAAACCAGTCCCATATGCATGTACAAATAAACTGAAATAGGTACAAGTACAAATAAGCTCAAAGTACAAGTGAGTACAGTACCAAAAGAAAAACAAGAAAACAGCAACTGCACAGCTCCCACTGCCTGACTAGTAGGGTCCCGCACGGCCCTGGTAGTCCTCCTGAAAAACATAAACAATGTAGGGTGAGCATACAAGTATACTCAGTAGAGAACCTAAATCTCTCGTGCACAAGTGGGGAGACACCCTAAGGTCCCGTGAGAAAACAGAAGAACCAGAAACTAACAAGGAAAAACTATCCACCCAGCCTCACTGGTCACACTCACCAAGTAACACAAACAAGTTTAGTATATATATAGAACAAAAGTATTGGGTACCCCACACCATTTGCCACTTAATTAGATGCTGCTCTTCCTAACGGAAAACGTCCCGACGCTACCACACTCTTCCCGCCCGCAAACACCTGGGCCAAACCACGCATCCCGCCCGCACACACATGGGCCACAACCACTAACCCGCCCGCAGACACCTGGGCCTCATCCCGAAGGTTCTTGGGAATGGTAAGCCTGCCCGAAGAGTCTTGGGCTAAAGGTCGCCTCAAGCCATCACAGCCTCCGAGACCTACCCGAAGAGTCTTGGGTGTAAGGTCACCTCAAGCCATCATAGCCTATCGAAGAAGGAGCAGGAACGAGCTAGTAACTAAGGGGGAACAACCTCTCCCATAAAATGGGAGTGTTCGTCACTAGGTGCTTGACATGGGTGTGGTGCGACAAAACACAAAGATACAATTATATATATACATATACCAAACACACAGCCCAACCTATGGCTTCTTAAAAAGAGAAACTGAGCATGTGCCTCGGCACTGCTACCACAAAGCATGCATTAACAACAAAACAATCATCCCCCAACCCCATTTAGGTTTTCATGTTTCATGCAATGGTTTAACAAATTATTACTACTGGGCAACTAACATCCAGAAAAAACCTTTCACAAACATATCCCTGCCATCCACAACCAAGGTTAGGTAATACGCAAGCAACCACATGCCATTTCATTTACAAGAGATTATCACAACCATACAACATTCTATCATTCATTTATTTCAAATTTCCACACATAAAACCCTTTCCACACACAAAACATTTCCATATTTGAAAACACCTTTTACTTCAAAACACTTTTCATAATCAAAACACTTTTCATAAATAAAGGCTTTTTCCACAAAACAACCAAACCACCAACATGTTCATTATTACAACTTTGTTCAATCGGGGTGATCAAACAGGGTTTTCATTCTCATTTAATCAGCCAGTCTTTACGTGCTTATCCATTTACCATGTTTTAACAAAACCAACCACAAACAATTCAGATATCAATTGCACACGCAAAGGCCACCAACAGCCTTGATTTTCAGTAGGCAAAGACCTTTCAATCCAAAATCACAATCAGAAGATAAAGAAACTGGAAGGCAATAGAAACAACAAAAAACCCCAAACCGTTCTATATCCGGTTATTATCTTTATTTAAAGTTCAAATGCATCCCATGGAACAAAAGAAAAATATCTCACCCCGCATGTTGCACCAAAAAAGAGACGAAGGTAAACCCCTACTTCAAAAGGTCCCGATCACGTCGCTTTCGACGACGTCCTTCGGTGTCCTCTGCCTTCGCCAAACCCAACAAACGCCTCCTAGGATGGAAGCTGGAGTAGGAAGGTCGGAAGGAAAGGTGACAAGTCCGGGCTTAGAATCTTTGTCTCGTCGCTACGATCCTGTGGCCGCTGACGGATCGTAATTCGGAGCTCAGACAAAGAAGTTAGAGGAGGAATACTTCTCGATCGTCCAAGAGCGTCGTCGTGCGACAAAGAAGCGATCGATACGGAAGATAAAACATGACCTCGTTCTTATATAGGCAACAAATAGGTAAATCCATATTCACTGTGAATTAATGAATACATGATGTGACCGTACATACGTTACATGTTTTGATTGGTTAACACACAACACGTCACGCGGTTTCCACGCGTTTTAATAATAATGATAATTCTATCAATATGTGGTGTTTCGTTGACCCAGGGCATGAGTCATAAAAGTATCTCATTAATGGTCTTAAAATGACTGTCATAATTTCAGGGTTACGATGTCGCTGACGGATCGTCAATCTGATACCGTATGAGGGAGATACGTTGGATACAAGATCCCGTAATAATAACAATAATAAATCTATTAATTCATGAGTGTTTCGGGTACCCAATCCAAAAACCCGAAAAAGACATCCAATATTGGACTCATAATTTTCGTCTCATAGTCAGGGTCACACTGCCACTGACGGTTCGTGAAACCGAGGTCGCACGAAGAAGTTATTGTGGAAAAAGTGTTTTATTATAAAAAAATGATAACAATATTTTATTAATTAATTATTTATTTATTTCTCTAACTCCAATCAATCACCATTTGTCATTTTTCACGCTGGAAATTCATCACCAATTATCTTATTTACTATTTATTTCACACTTAATTTTATTCCCATTAATATCTTATAACTCCACCCTCTCTCCAATCTTTATTAATTCTTTCTCCCATGATTCTCTCCCACAAAAAGTGGCGCCTCTCTCTTATATTTATTTTTCAATAAATTTTATTTTTTCTCTCCAATATTTATTTTGTTGGTGCGCCTCCCATTTTATTTCATATTATTATATTTTTCATCTCCTCTCTCCTTGTGGCACGCCCCAAATTTATTTTAAACCTTTATTTATTTATTTTTACACTATTCTCATAACATCTTTAATTTATTCTCATATCTCAAATCTCATTGCATTTAATTCAAAACATAATTCTCATTAAATCATTATTACCTGATCTATCAAAAAAAACCAACATTATTATTATAATTATTTAGTATAACACTTATAATAAAACCCCAAAAAAATTTATTAACACGTCACCATTAATTATTAATAATAATTATTATTTTTTATGTTCGCCGCATTGACCACATAAAAAAAACGTTTTTTACAAAGTAATCGACTGGAGAGGTCCGGGCCATTACACAGTGATAATACTATTTTTGGAATTGGGGAGATATGATTCTTTTTTTATTTGTGGGGAGTGGCACATACATGTTTGTATGATGTTTTATTTCATGGATGAACTATAGTGATAATTCTGTATCCTTTTCAAAAATGGTTTACCTTAATTATCATAATATATCCTTTTACCATGGTGACATATTCTTATGACTATTAATATTAATTGTTGACAAAAATTAAAATGTTATAATTTTTAAAATTGAAACTAATGAATCCAAAAAATCAATTATATTTTCAATATTAAAATTATATAATTGGGATAATTGACATTATAAATAAGTGTGTAAATGAAGCCACTATATTAGAAAGATGTCTTCTTAAGCATAAAAATTAACATATGCGAGAATAAAAAATATTTTTTAAAAAATATAATTATTTTTATTATATTTAGTCAAATATATCTTCTGTTAATTAAAAACATATCTAATATAGTATTTTATGTTTAAATTACTTGATATAAAGAAAAAAAATTACAATTTTTCCAATATTTTCATTTTTTCCTATTCCCACACAACCAAAATATTTTCATTTGAATCCCAAATATTTATTATAATAATATTTTGAAATTATAACAATAACAAACACTCAATTTTTTAAAAATATTTTATAAAAGAGAAATAATTTAATTATAAAATCCTCAAAAAAATTCAATAAAATCAATTTTTGAAGAAAATGTATTTTTAAATCATTAAATGACATATTTATCATTAACTACATAGTAATCATTATATAATAATTTGAAATACATTAAATTGTATAAATAATATTTATAATAAAATTAAATCACTCATTAATTTTGATTCATTTAGTTTTTCGTGAAAAATAAACCGTGCATATAAAAATATTCTTTTATAAATATCTCTTTTACATTAAATATATTTTCACCTCATATACAGACAAAAATCAATTCAATGCGGGAATTATTATAAAATATATTAAGGAAAATTTCATATATATATATATATATCATAATATATTTACTCTTATTCATACCCCCAAAAATATCACTATGTCTTAATTTTAAAATTTAAATTATAGTATGTCGCGGTTCCTTTATTTTTTTTGTTTCATATATAACAAATTTCAAAAATATTAATTTAATAAAATATTCTCTAACCACATGGAATATAAGAAGTCTATTTACCTATCAATGAAAAATTAGAAACATTTCTAACATGAACAATTAAATATTTAATTAGTATAATTATATATTAAATTGTTTAAATTTATATTTGAAACTTCTCAACCTGAACAAACAAGCCTAAGAAATAATACCACATGACCAGATACATAGCTCCATATATTAAAAAGTCTTCTTAATAGCAGTGATGGACAGAGTCTGATAGTTGAAATTATATACCATTAATATCATGTCATATGATTAATAATAATAATAACTACCATAATAATTCATCTGCGTAAACATGAAGATGAACTAAATAAATGGAATAATTGAAAAGATAATAAAATAAGTCCCATAGGTGAAAGACATGACATTGGTAAATAAATCAAATATATAATGTAAAATTGTAGGTCTCACAAGTGTCCATCCTATCCAACCACTAAATCAAAACCCCTAAGCATAACAGTCTTCCATAGGTCCCTTTAACTTCTTCTGAACCCTCGTGAAATCTATTAGTGCATCAAAATTATAGTGTTGGGTGTGTGTATGTGACTTATAATGACACCGCAGATGGACCCTAACCCGATGTTCTATAACATACATGTGTATTATCTAATAATAAAAATGTCTATAAAGCTTAGAAATACACATTCCAAACTAGATTGGTCATGATCTATCGAAGTTGACAAAAATCTCTAGTTATACTAATGTCAATTCCATACTAGGTATTTGTAATATGATGATAATTATCCATACCATCTACATGGTTATTTGCAAGTCACATGGAATCCACAAGGAATCAATTGAAAACAACCTATATGGAATCTAAAAGTCATTAGATTATACACCTAATACATAATTAATCAAGTGTATTTATCACTCTAAAAACGTACAATTCATTGGGTAACAATAAAAATCTACAAGGTATCAAGTGTCTGAAACCTACATGCAATCCTCAAGGCATCATGTTTATTCTTATTTACCAGGATATTATTCATTATCATTTCAATTTTCAAACATCATGCAAGAAACCCAAAAAGAGTAATCATACCTCAACAACCACTAGTAAACTATACACATACAATTATTCCAATAGTATACTTGATAATTCATAGAATGATAACAAATACAACACACATCATGAGAAATACATCAAGTTCATTATCATTTGTATGTGAATAAATCATCATCATGGAATCAAGCTATCACATAAATCCCTAATAATCAAATAAGTACATATCATGGGCTAGACACACCCCCGAATGCAACCAATAGTCAATAATATTCTCAAATAATAAAATACATTAATTATTTATTGAAACTTGTTTGAAAAATTTCTCAAAAGGTTAGTGAAATTCATTCATCAAAATCCATTGATGTCAAAAGAAATGATAACCACCTTGTGTTGTTTAATAGTTGGAGTGGAATCTTGAAGAGTGAAGACAACATATTTTTTTCATTATTATCATTAATATTGACTCATCAATTCTAATGGTTCATCAGAGTTTCTGATAACCATGAAGAATAGTTTTTTAAAAAAGATAACTAAAATATCGCTTGTCATGATACATTATCTAACCTATAGAATTACTTAATTATCATTACATGGAAACACATCCACTCATAGAAAAAAAATAAGAATAATAATCTTTTGAAAATATCTTATAAATTTTACTTGTATAATTATAAAATGGTAATTGTATCATATTATGAAATTGTAATTATGAATAATATCAAATGATAATTTCATTGAATTATCAAGAATAATTACACTTGATTATCAAATAATATTTTAAAATAAAAAAATCATAGAATGAATTATTAAATTTATCAAAATATAATAACAAGGAAATGTCATAGGATAAAATTGAATAACTTTCATGTTGTAATTTCAACGAAATATATAATGATACTTTCATGATATTTTCAAATATAATTTTATTCAAATAATTAATGTATAATTATATGGTAATAAGCACATGAAGTGTATTATCGAAATTATTATATTGTAATTATATAGATTATAAAATGATAATTATTTAAAATATAAACTAAAAAATGTGAGATCATAAAGATATAATAATAAAAATAATCAAATTACAATTAAGTGATTATATAGTGATTAAATAGGAACAGTAAAAAATTATAATTTTAATGTCATTATAAGATGACTATTATAATCATGAAACCATAATTCATATATTATCAAATGATAATTTATAGAATAAATTATAAAAATAGGAGTAATTTATAATAAATTTCAATTAGATAATTATAGAGGTAATTTAGAAGTTGCAATCATTTCATCATATCCAACATGTCCTAAAAGTCCATTATAACGAATATGCTCTTCCAACATGAATTTTTTCTTCTATAATCAAGGTGTATATTATTTATCCAATGTAATAATATAAATATGAATTAACTATAGAATTATATTTTACTATTGTTTCAAAATACAAATATAATTGTATCAGTATATAGTGGATGGAATAATATGCAATCAACAAAATGATTTCCCATAAAAGGAACCATTTTTTAAAACACAATGAAATGATTATAAAATTAATATATATTTTCCACAACTATCCATAGTGGATGACCAGGGTTGTCTTCCTTATTTTTTAATTTTGATTAAGAAAATAATTAATGTAATACCTTTATATATTTTTTATTTTTAATTCCATAATTAATGAAAATAAAAATGTGATTTTTTTTTGAAATTGAAAGTTAAAAAATAATTTAAGAAATTAAACCACACAACAAGTTTGAAATAATGGACTTAATTAAGGGGTTGCATACTCAATTAACATTTATATCCCTTAGTATTTTATACATATAATTTGATAACCTATAATAGAATACATGACCTATTATTATTACATGTTATAACTTAATAAAACAATAATTTTAAGGAATATAAAAATGTATTGATTATTTTATGTTTTTGGGAAAATTTCTATATAGAGATCTATAATATTTAAGAATACCATTTGATTAAAAATGAAAAATTCCACACAAAATACTTTTGTTCAATGAAAATATATTCTTATATTTATAATCATGTAATTTAAGATTTTTTGTTCAAATCCATTTTTAATTCCCGATTCCAATTTTTTTACAAATTCAAATACCTTTTAAAAAACTAAAATTGTGTGATGATAAAAAACTCATAATGGGATAGAAAAATAATGGAAACCTATGGGTCAATTTTAAAATACAGAACTCCCAGAAAATATAACCATTTATGAGATAATCATCAAGCTAAAATAATAATTTATTTATATAAAAAATAACATTTTAACTGAAAATTTTCATATTTCATATATTAAAAAAATATAATTGAAATAACCTAATCATGAGGTTTTCCAAATTATCTATTTTTTTTAATACACAAATATTAACTAAAAATTATTAAAAATTATTTATGTCTAATTATTTTACTAAATTGTTATGAAATCATAATATTAACATAAAACACACAATGAATCACAAAATAACTTATAGGTTATTTGGGAAATTATCTTTATAATTTTGTCACAATGAAATAACCATCATGAAAATTTTGATAATCAATCATCTAGAAAATAAATACCATCCTAATAAATCTAATGCATACATCAGAGCCATATTCCATTATAATAATTTTACGCTAACCATAACATGAATTTAATATAAAAAATATTGTATTTCCTTTATAAGATTCAAAATAAATAGCATTGGAACACATAAGAAAATGAACATTTAGTTACCTCATAAAAATTAGAAGAGATACACTTTTCTTTTGAATGATTTTTAAAAAATAAATTTCATGAATAATATTGAAATTATATTTAAAAATAAATTTATATCTTATAATAATATTTATAATGAATAATGTTTATGAGGGTAAGAAGATAATTCCATATGGTAAATGGGTGAAACATTTTTCACTTTTGTAAAGAAAGTCAATATAACCCCTATGGTAATAATTTAAATGAAATATTTTCAAATTTTATGAAATAATAAAAATGTTAATAAAATTGAAATTTAAGAACATTAATGGTTTAATAAATAAATTCTTGAAAAAGTTAATAGAATATGTACATGGAAATGAGTTGTTTGGAAACAAGAATGTTAAAAAAAATTAAATCAAAATCCATTACCTTTTGACTTCCATTATGTCAAACACATTAAATACAATAGTATAATAACCATATAATTATTGTACATCAATAGTCGAATAATTATTATAACTAATATACTAAAATTCATTCACTCACAGTGTATTTTTTCTACTTACATATTAATCATTATTAAATAAACTTGTAGTTAATTATGGTTTAATTTCACATAAAATTTTGGATTCAACAATTATATCATTGAAATGTTATTATGGATTGATATTGTCCAAAATCATAAATATTTTATAATTATCATTTATATATATTCAATACACTTTTAGAACAACCAATTATTTTTTTTCAATAAAAATATTATAAATTGATTCAAGGAGGTTCTTGTATGCTTGTAATCATGAAAGATATATTCATTTTTCATCTGTGTGGAAAATAAATAAATTATTGAATATTTTTAACTTATTTATTTTTGTAAAAATAAAAATATTATATTTATACATTACATATGTTCTCATGACAATTCAAATGATACATTACTGATATATGAGCCCCATAACTATATAAATACGGTAGTCCCCACATATACATAAGATAGCTTATCAATTTCCAATGTATATAAGGGTAAGAATTTAGAAAATATGTTGTGATTTCATCTGGGAAACTATTTTTATTTAATTTGAAAAATATTTATCAATTTGGTGGTTCTATAGGTTTTTCTAAGATGGGGTTTGAAAATATTGTGTTTGGAAAAAATATGCCCACTTCCCAGTTTAGGCACAAAATTAGTACTTACTATGAGGTATTCATGCAATGTGGCTTTATGATTTATGATGGATATTTTCATGGTGTGAGAACCATTTTTCTAATAATGTCAATAACTAAATTATATGAGGGTATGGGTTTCTGTCATTATTCTTTCACAAGGTTGGAGGATGGTTTATCAAACCGTACAGTTATTCCTCAAAATCTACATGACATAGTTTTCATAGGAAACTATCCACAATAGGTTTAGAATAAAACTCATATAACTATGAATATTAATTGTGTTCCCCAATATAAAATTAACAAATTTGAAATTTACATTCATTTCCTTACACGATTTTCCCTTTAATCATCATATAATAAAATATGATCCCAAAACATCCTCACCTAGTTGACTAATGATGTTCTACCATGGGATTGATAGTGAATACCCATTGATATGTATGGTTCTCCCATAGTAATGAACCATTTCCAGTTATCTTATTCTCCCCATTTTTTATCTACATCAGATCTCCCATCATCTCCATGTCATGTTAAACTATATGTGTATGATTAGATGATATATATCATATGTGGATAATTTACAGATTTTCTATTGGATGTTGGATTATGTTGACCTAACTCCTAAAATCAAATAATTATAACAGACGGATTTTTATTTTGTAATTTTAGCGAGGAATAATTCACTTGAAAATTTTATTATCATATTAATTACATAATTTTCATTTAAATTCCATCAATTTGATTTTTTAAATATATTTATTTGATATCATTGATTTACGATATTGTTAAATGAATATAGTGTTTCATGTAAAAGGTATTTTAAAGGGGATTCCGTTAAAGAAATATTTATTCACAATATGTGATCAATAAAATTCTCCAGTGCTGATGTTTACATGAAAATGGATTTTTAGGATCAGGTATGTTGATACTATGTGGTGAATATATTTTTTAAATATTTATTATATATTTTATAATAATTTTAAAAACATACCACATTTTGAGCCTTAGGTACATTTGAAAATGGAACTACCCAAACCATAGTGTGTGGGGTACCACTTTGGGTTATGCTTATGATATAAATAGATTAGGTAAGGTATTAATATTGGATGGATTCCTGGTATTGTTTCTTTACATATCCTTTGTATCTCTGAGCATGTATTCCCATAGGCTAGAACCTGACTTGTACTCACTTTTATAACTAATTTTGTTGTTACATTTTTTATCAATTAGGGGCTTCCCATGGGTTATTTCCTTGGGGGATTATAATTATTACCTCATTACTATATTCCATTTTATTTAAATTTTTTGATTTATATTAATATGAAGTAATTTTGTAAATTAATTATATTTTTCAAATATTTTTCATATAATTATAATATATTTTATGAACATGTTTTTGTACCATTGAAAACAATAGTGACATGAATATAAATTTTTTAAATATTCCTTACTGGAATCCTACTGATATTTTGTGTTGAAAACATATATTTGTAATTTAGCTAATTGTAGACATAATATTTTAGAATAATGGTAAATGGATTAAATAAATACTTTGGTAAATATTTTATTCGATGATATATCCTTTTTATATGGTTGAAATAATGGTGATAGATAGTCACATGAAGTCTTTTTTTGGTCCATGATTAATTCTTCTTTTGAGTTTAAACAATTTTGCATGGTTTTTTTGTGACTCATGGTTATGTACATGTTCATTTAACTTTAACTATTATTTATTCACATAATTTTATTTTACACGAGATTTTTTCTGTTTTTTTAATATAATAATAATCATTCTTAATTGTTTTTGATACATTTTATCTAAAGGCTATTTAAAAGACACATTTGGAATTCTAGAGAGATGACTTGGCTATTGTGTCATGAAAAAATTTGTTGGTTCATTACATATATTATCATTATATAATCTGAATAATTTTTTAAATATAATATATGTCCATTAATTTCATCATAAAAACAATCTAAGTGCAATGATGATGAAAAATGAATCACATGACTTCATGGATATGATAGTCCACACAAACCCACAATATGTGTTTTCATATCTATTTAAATTGAAATGAGGTAATAAAATAATGGCATGTGGTCATGATAACTTTTAGATATATATTTGATACTATACTCATTATGATATAATGTATATAATCAATTTATAATGATGTAGAAAAATAAATAAAAATGAAAGTGATTGGTTTGTGGTATTATCTATTCCTTGAATAACCTCTTTATATTAAACCATAAGACATCTAGGGTTTTCCAAATATGTGAAAAAACCTATAAACAATGGTGAAGAGATTTTTGGAATGATTTTAGAATATCATCAATGATCTTTATTTCCCATATTTTATGGATAATTGGGGATATGATGTGTCCTTTTATATGAGAGATGATTGGCACTCGTGTAAACATTTAATGTTTAAAAATAATAATGATTACTTTTTATGGGGAAGATCCATCAGAGAAAACAAAATTAGAATATAAGATATTTTAGTATTAAAATATAACCAAACAAATCAAATATAAAAATATTTCTAGGATATTTATTGATTTATCATCTTGTTAAACACCCCTGTTAACACATTTTCCCTTACCACGTTAACTTATCATTTTACCCTTGGAATATATTTTTTTGAATGAAAATGATACTGAAATCATAAAATAAAGAATATATTGTTAGAACGTTTTAATCCATTTTTATGAATCCATTTCCAAAATTAGATAAAATTACATTCAATATAGTTTTTAAAATAAAATAAAATCAACTTTTAAAAAAATTCTTTGTAAGAGTAAAAATGATTTAACACTAATATTATACATTAAATTTATTATCATGAAATAAATAATAATTTTAATTAAAAAATATTGTTTTTATTACATTGGTATCATTCAAAAACTAAATGGATACTTTTAATCATACTATTAAATAAAAATATAGAAAAAATAGTTTTTTATGAAATCGTATATATTAATTTTTAAAAAATAAAGCATGAGTGTTTGAATTAAAAATATTCTCTTGATTGATTTATTTTCACCATAAACAAATATTATAGTCATCCAATTTTTTGATAAAAAATTATTTAAATCTTACATCACGGTGTGGTCATAATTTCTTTTGTAATCGAAAAATGTATTTTAACTATTCACACAAAAACAGAAAACTTTAGTGGAATCCAACTAATTCCCCTAAGATAAATTTTATATGAATAATAAAAAATGAATTTTCTTCTTATAAATTTAAAATTCTAAAATTTATAAAACTATATTTAAAATAAATAAAGAAATACATTTAAAAAAATTGGTTAAATAAATAACTACACATTTTCATGATGGAGTTTTCATAAAATTATTATACTAAATATGACTCCATATAGTCCAATCATGAATTTTTTAAAAAATTGTTATTTGAATTTAATAATTAACATATTTTCTCCTCTTTATGAAATTTTCTCATTAAAATTTGATTAATTACTTATTCATGCGATGGTTTTTGTTGGGTCAACTAGGTTGAATACCCTAAGTGAGGGGGTGAATCAGGGTATGACAGATTAAAACTTTCACTTTTGGATCATGTTTCATTGTTAATCAAAACTCAATTCTCTCTTCCTCTCATATATATATATATATGAAATTATATGAATTTAGGCATAGGACACAATGGTTTTTACTTGGTCCACCCTTACTGGGCTACAACCAAGGAACATAAAATGGAAATGTGCCGATGTACAAAATTCACAAAGGCTCACTCCCAAAATTGATTAAAATTTTTCGGCTATATATTCTATACAAAGGATCACTTCCATTACATGGGATAGGGTATAATCAGTTCATTCCCAAGGGTCACTCACTATGCCTCTTTCCGTGGCTCACCTTCATTGTAAAGGGTCACCGTCAACCTCTTTCTTCTATATCTGTTCTTGGAATGGAATCCACTCAATCTTTTAAGACATCTACATCAAATAGAGTATATCGATGTGTAGGTCCCATCAATTTCATGTTTTCCTCCATCCTCAACAATAGGTGAATTCTCTGTTGACGTTCTATTTCCACTTTCAGTTGAAGTCCATATTCTTGGGTACTATTAGGTACTGGGAAATACATTCGCAAACTGATTTGATGCTTTTTCAAGATTCCTTATAAAAATTGTGATCCACCATGTCCACTATGTACTATATAGAGGATTTTCTTTTCAAGACACCTTCCATGTGTATTGCTACCAACACTATGAACCACCCTTCATCCTCGGACGACCATGACCTTCTTGGTCGCATAACACTAATCTATATCAAATGTACGATGCTTATCTACGAAACTCATCTTATCCACAAACTTTTCTTTGTTCGTGGACTTCCTTCGCTTCATAATATCGGTGCTCCCCCTTCGCATACTGCTTGCAGAATACTGCGACTCACGTACCAGAGATTCCTCCTCTGCCTATCGAGACAACACCTTCCATGTACCGGAATTCACTCTCTGTATACCAAACTTCTTTTGCTGGTTATGAATCCCTGCAAAAACATTCGGCAGAATCAGTTTTTCACAAACCACATGAGACTTATCAAACCACATTGGCCTTCTCTATCATTTTTCAGCCTTTTCTGAAATCACAAAGAAAAATATGTTTTCAAATGATGTTCAATCTAAACAGTAATCAGTTGGGTTAGTGATTCTTATATGGGGAAATATATCCTCTTAATTTGTTGAATCATGATTTTCCAAATATTGATTAGATATATCCCCCACCACGTACCAAATATTCAACCACTGTTAACCATAATCCTTTGACAAACCTTTTCCCTACATGCTCCATGATCATCCTTTTCTCCTACTCGGGCAACTACCTCCACCAAAATCAGCCCATCTGCGTAACTCACCACCGCTCAGCCATGAAATGTGTTCATTTTCACCAACCGCATCTGAAAACATCTCATGATGCTCCACCTACTGTTCCCAGAACATAGTACGCATCACAAGTCTTGCATTCCCAAAAATCACATCCATACTCAAAACATACAGAGAGGATGAATTGAGTTATTTTTGCCCAAAAATATCCACATTTGGGATTGTTGAAAACTCTTCTTAAAACAAATCTCTTCATTTTGATATCTCATTAATTCCCTTTCAAACATCAACCCTCATTCTCCTCACGTGATAAGGATAGTGATCAGGGATTTACTCAACACATAGTCTAGTCCCACAAGAGAAATGCTCACCATGAGAAATAAGATTAAATGAAAATATCATCAATTAATCAGTTCATATTAGAAGTGAAACTAATACTAGTTACTAAAACTAATACCAATTATTGATCGCTATAAACCTTCTAACACTATTCCAACACCACTCTTTTTATTTTATCATGATCCTTATCTGTCGTGATATCTATTATTTGATCGATCACTTCTGGCATCATCAGATATCAATTCTCCCCCCTAAGTAACATATCATTCAATATCACTAACTTAGCTTCAACTCCCCTTTTCTCATCGCTTTACATATCTTTAACTCCCCCTTTCTCACTGCTTCACTTATCAGATTCTCCACATGACTTTTCTCCCCCTAGAATTAACACATTCACCTGCTTTGTCAATGAACCTGAAGGTAACTTCAAGGATATCTTAAACATATTACAGAACACGTATCAGTACATTAGGGAATGAAACATCATACCTTGGGGAGAGGATGACTATCCACACTTTTTCAAAAGTGATAATTCAACTGGACACCCATAGCCAGTCAATTATTTTCAAACACTTCTTTTTGTAAAGCCTTAATAAGAATATCTTGAACTTGTCATTCTATAGGCACATACTCCAACATCACAATCTCTTTCTCCACCTACTCCGTGATAAAATGATATTTTATTTCGATTTGCATTGTCCTTGAGTGATGAATTTTTTTTGATATTATTTATTACACTTGAATAATCAAAATGGATTCTAATCAGAGATTTCACATCATTTCCTATATCCTCACGTTTCTGCTAAATCCACAATAGTTTCATTCAATCTTGAGTAGATACAATATATGAAACTTCTACGGTGCTTAATGAAATGCAATCTTGTTTCTTTCTCGATCATGAAATAAACAATCCACCAAGATAAAAGACACATCCTAATGCTGACTACCAATCATCTGTTAACAAGCCCAATCTACATCTGTATATCCCAATAACTCTGGGTGAGATTTGTCTTTATACATTAGGCTAAAATTCATTGTGTCTTTGATATAGCGAAAATT
Source organism: Viscum album (assembly GCA_963277665.1). NCBI lineage: Eukaryota > Viridiplantae > Streptophyta > Magnoliopsida > Santalales > Viscaceae > Viscum > Viscum album. The sequence continues at coordinate 1,184,929,080 of OY728159.1, forward strand.
ATTTTCACTGCAATCATGTGAATCAATTTGGGATTTTGTTGATACCTCACATCCTGGCATGTAGAAAATACAATATCATGCATTGTCTCTATCAATTACAACAGTCGTCCAATTATTTGCCTACATTCTATGATATTAATTGGCTTTCCTTCATCATCTCGTGACAGTTTCAACTGGGTAGCAACTGGAGTCTTAATCTACTTGGAATTATCCATTCGAAATATTATCAAAACCTCCTTAGCATATTTATATTGGTAAATAAAAAATTTATTCCTTCATTGAGTCACATTCAAGGAAAGGAAAAATGTCAGCTCACCAATCACCAACATCTCGAAGTTGTTTTCCAAGAACTCAGAAAAGTGTCTGCATTGTGCTTTATCTGACCCACAAAATTTTATGTCATTGACACAAACCAGCACCATCATCATTTGACTATATCCATTGGTTAAATACATATATTAATCAAATCCACCATGCTAAAATTGAGATTCTTTTGAAATTGATCAATCCTTGAATACAATGCTCTTGGTTCATGCTTTAAACCATATAGAACCTTCTTCAGTAGACAATCATTGTTCTTATCTTCGGAATGAGAAAACCATCTTGTAGATCAATGTATATTCATCTAGAACTCCAATTAAAATTTTTAACTTGACATACATTTGAAAATATTTAATTTTTCGTTGCACAACTATGTCCAAGAATAATATGATCATCATTATCCTTGCAACAGGTGATAATGTATCATCAACATCAATACACCCAATTTGAGAATACCCTTTGCACACAATGTGTGATTTTTTTTCGAATCATGACACCATATTTATTTATTTTGTTGCAATATAACCATTTTTTCCTATAAATTATTGTCTTTTGGCCTTGAAACAATTTCACATGTACAATTATTTTCAATTTGATCTAGATCGCTATTTAGGGCTCGAACCATGTTCTCATCATTAGCTACTTCATTGAAACATTTGGGTTCTACCTATGATAAGTATAATTCTTGCTACAATTTCTTAATGCCCCTTGTAGGTACTAGTGATGTCTGATCACTAAATAGGTTTTGCAAATCAATTTCATCTATTCTTTCTGGTCTCTGGGAAGGAACTAATATATTCTCCTAATCTTCTCATATCTTCATCACTATCCTCTTAAGTTTGGTCATGTATTTTCTGATGATTATGATCATTTTCTACTACTGTCATATCAAGACATTCAAATATACATCCATATATCAAAGCATTTATACACATTAATTTTCATTGAGTAGCCAATAAATATCCCTTCATCCACACAAGATTAAAATTTCATATGTTTGTCCATATTTAAATTGGAACATTTACTTTTGAATATTCTAAAGTACTTCAATGATGGTTTTTATATATTCCATAACAAATATGGATTCTTCTCCTCTTTTGGAAATAGTAATGATCTATTTGATGTGTATGCAGCTGTCATCACTGCTTCTTTTGAAAACTTCTCCTGAATATCAATCTCAAAAAGCATTATTATGGCTATGTTGTTGAAAATTTGGGTTCTTCTCTCAGCCACCACATCCTGCTATGGAGTTATTAATACGGAAACATGATGTCTTATCCCATTTATTTAGATAAACATCCACTTTACTATTTTTGATATATGTTTCATTATCTATTCGAATTTTTAGGATTTTATGACCCAGAATATTTTCACATTCTCTTCGATATATTGCAATACTACTGAATACTTCATATTTGTGGGTGTTCGTTTTATCCCATGCCATTCAGTTATAGTCATCAATGAAGAGAACCTAAAATCCCATCCTATCAAAACCCCTTCATGAAATTATCCCACACATATCAATATGCACTAAATCAAGAAATCATGTTAACCAATTATCCTTTTTCATATATTCCTTTTTAGTGATCCTTCCTTTTTGAAATGCATCGCACGTATGAGAATGATCCCATGATAATTTTGGGAGATTTTTAGTTGCATCATATTTCACCAGATCTTACATGGATCCTTGGATTTTGTGGCCAAGAATCTTATTCCATAACTTTATTTTTTCATCCTTGGACAGAAATCATTTTTCTTCTTCTTGAGTCTCAAGGTATAGATTCCCTTTCTTAAACATTTCCTTTAACAGAACATAACCATCATTTTCCTTGATAATAGATAATTTCTTATAAAAACATATGGAATATCTAGAGTCACACAATTGACTGACCCTAAGAATGTTGTGACTTATCCCTTCAACAACCAATATTATTGGTCATCTCATGTCTTTTCCACCAAACTAGGATTTTCCGGAACCAATAATTTTCTGGCCCTCATTATTACCAAATCAGATAATATATAATTTATCGTACCTAATTCCGGTCACATGATCCATATTTCCCATTATGTGGGATGTGTATCCACTGTCAATGATCCATAACACAGTGTGATCTGATTCCTTGAATGCAATTTATGTCGCCACTTCATACTCAACCCTTATCTTTTTGACCCAATTGTTTGACATCATACTCGTTGTCAAATTATAATATTGATCTTCCACAACATTTGATGGACAAGATTCATCCTATAGATCATGAAATTGATTTCGAATTTCACATCTCTTGAAGATACATTTGGCTGCTTCTTATGAAGAAATTATGTCTTCCTCAGTGCATTCTAGTACATTGTTGATGTGTAATAACTTTCCAAATGATTGAGTAAATTACAGATGAAACAATGAACACCAAATAATGACATGGAATATTGAGGTCTGTACAACCACATCTCTTGTTATTGTAGCCTTTGGTACATCTTTGATATGGAGCATACATATTTAGAGTGTCCATTATTACCCCAACAATATAATCTTATGTGAGGTACATTATAGTGTGGTAATGATGATACACTAGTTATGACTTTGGTTTTCTAAATCTTGTCATTCCAATTCCTACCCAAATCAATATTCAATCTTTGAGTGGGTTCTTGTGGTCTGAATTGAACCATATCATCTTTTTTGGATGAAGCCCCTTTTTTCTGATGGACCATTACACTAAAATCTCATATTATCTATTGCATGTATGATCTTCTTTACAAATGTCGAATTGAGAGTTATCAATTTATCTTGATCTTCAATTGTTCTTCACAGAATGAAATACACTTATTCTAGATGACTGATACGTTTAATTTTATCTTTTTCCAGTTTCAACAAAATTTCAATGTCAATTTTATGTTCTTCAATTATGAGTTTTTACTCAACCACCAATTACGAGAATTCTGGCATGGAAGACCTCAGCTATTCATTTTCTGAATTCATCTCAGAATTCATATATTTATTATGCTACATATATATTTTGGCATCACGAACTACTTTGTTAGCTTTCATTATTTTTTCTCTCATAATATCTATCTCTTCATGGCTGGATTCTAATTCCACTTGATGATTAAATATGCCGTTAATTTCTCATTTTTCATTTCTATTTTCCTCTCTTATTAATGAATTCATGACAACTACCACCAACGCATCTATATTATGAACTTTGTAGTCTCCCATATCTTTTACCATAGATTCTTCTTAACTATCATCCTCTTTTGAGAGTAGATTCTTCTATTGGAATGACTTTCTCCTATTCTCTTGATATACCAAATATTTATTTTTACTGAAATCATGTGAATATCATTGGGATTTATTTGATACCATGCTTCTGGGAATGTCAAAAATATAATATCAGGCCTTGTCGTTGCCAGGTACAACAGACTTCCAATGATTTTCCTATATTATGTGATATTAACTAGTTTTACTATATCATCTGATGACAGTTTGAACCGAGTAGCAACTGGTGTCTTCATCTCTTTTGAATTATCCTTTCCAAACCATCTCAAAACCTCCGTGGAATATTTATATTTGAAAATTAAAGTTCCATTCTTTCCTTGTGTCACATGAAAGCCAAAGAAAAATGTTAGTTAACCAATCATCAACATATAAAACATGTTTTTCATAAACATACCAAATAGGCTGCATTGTATTTCATCTGGCCCACAAAAGATTATCTTAGCGACATATACCAACACCATAATCCTTTTACTATTTCCATTTTTGAAATACAGATTGTAATCAACTACACTACACAAGAAAATATAGCTTCTTTTAAAATTGATCATGCCTTGAATACCATGCATTGGGTTCTTCTTTAAACCATATAGAGCCTTCTTCATCCAACAAACCATTTTCTCATCTTCATGAATGATAAATCCTTCTGTTTTCTCAATGTATACCACTTCTTTCTAGAACTCCATTCAAAAATGATAACGTTACATCCATCGGAAAAATATTATATTTTCGTTTCACAACTACGAACATGAATAATAAGATTGTCTCTTACCTTGCAATTAGTGAAAATTTCCCATCAACATCAATATCCTCTATTTGAGAATACCCTTTGAACACTAGGAATGCTTTGTTTCGAATAACCACACCATATTCAATCATTTTGTTATAAAAGTCCCATTTTTCCCATATGAAATTCTAAACTTTTGGCCCTAAAATAATTTCCAATGTTCGATTAATTTTAATTTGATCAATATCTTCATTCATGGCTTGAACCTAATTCTCATCTCCAGCTATATCATCAAAACATTTTGGTTCGACCAGTGATAAGTATGATTCTGTCCTTAATGTCTTCATCTTCCTTGACTCTATTGGTGCTGTATGATCACCAATTATGTTTTTCCTATCAATTTCAACTCTTCTTGATGCTATCTGGGATCGAATTGATTTATTCTCATCATATGAGTCTTATTCTGAATCAATCTCTAGAGCTGGAGTGTCTGGAGATCTAATCATCTCTTCATCATTATCCTCCTGATTCTGATGATTTATTTTCTGAATATTATGTTTATTTTGTACTACAGTCACATCATTACATTAAGCTATCTTTCCCAAGCACTTATTAAATCATTTATACAGTTTAATTTTCTTTTATTTCCAAGGAAATATCCCTTCATCCCCATGAGATAGAAATATCCTATATTCCTCATTATTGTGAGTGAAACATTTACTTCCCAATATTCAAAAGTACTTCAATGATGGTGAAATTCCATTCCATAACTCGTATGGAGTCTTCTGCTATTTGGGATAGAGAGAATCTCTATTTGATGTGTATACTATTGTCATCACTGCTTCATTCCAAAAATTCTGTGGATGGTCATTCTTAATGAGCATTGTTCTTGCCTTGTTGTTGAGAATGTGATTTCTTCTCTCAACTACTCCAATATACAATGTAGTTATTAGTACCAAAATTTGATGTCTTATCCCTTCTTTTTAGATATAATACTTCACATGAATATTTTTGAATTATTTTCCATTATCTATTCTAATTTTTCATATTTTCAAGCCATGCATCTTTTCACATTCTCGCCAATATCTTGTAATACAATTGAACAATTTTGATTTGTGAGTGAATATTTAAACCCATGTCATTATGTTATATTCATCAATGAAGAGAACATAATATATCATACCATCAATATCCCTTGGATAAATTCTCTCACACACATCAATATGAACTAAATAAAGAAATATTGTTGGCCATTTTTCCTTTTGATTACATGTCATTCGAATGATCTTCCCTTTTTGACAGGCCCCACACGTAGAAGTACGATCACATGATAGTTTATGTTAATATCATGTTGCATCATATTCCAATGGATCATCCATGGAACCTTGTCTTATGTGGCCATGATGCTTATGACATAAGTTGTTTTCATCATCCTTTGACAGAAATCACATATCTTCATCTCCAGTCATGAGGTAGATATTACATTTCATATGATTTCCTTGAACAAAACTCCACCAGAATTTTCCATGATAATACATAATTTTTCAAAAAAAAATAGTGCATGTCATGATTCCCCAAATTGACTAACACTAAGGAAGTTGGTACTAGTCCCTTCCACCACAAAGACATCTGGTCATCCCATTTCATTTACTCCATACTTGGATTTTCTGGATCCAATAATTTTCAGGTCTTCATCATTACCGAATCATATAAGTCATTCTATATCGAACCTAATTCTTGTCACAAGACCCTTATATCTCATCATGTGGGAAATGCATCCACTATCACTGATCCCTATCCCAGTGTGATCTGATTCTTTGAATGCATCTTCTTCCACCACTTCATACTCATTCCGTATTTTCACCCAAGTCATTGACTTCATACTCATCATGGAATTATAATTTTGATCTTCACCAATATATTATTGACCAGCTCCATCCTATAGTGAAAAAAAATTATTTTGAATTTTCAGCTTCCTTGAAGATACATTTGGCTACTTCTTTTGAGAAATTCAGTCTTCCTTAATGCATTCCATTTCATTGTTGATGTGCAATATCATTCCATATGTCAGAGTCCTTTACACTTGAAGCATTGACAAGAAAATAAAGACATGGAATTTTGATCTTTTTACAACCACCTTGATTGGTATTGTTGCCTTTCACACCACTTTTCTATGGAACATACATTTTAATATTTTTCCATCATACCGAAACAATAGCATCATATGTGAGGCATATCCCTATGTGGTAATGATGCACCTCTAGATGAGTAAAGGGTTCTTTGAATCTTCTAATTCTTCTTTGTACCCAAATCATTCTTCATTGTAGTAGTGGGTGCTTTTGGTTTTAATTGTACCATAATTTATTTCTATTTTAGATCAACGCACTTTAGTTCTTATGGACCATTCCACTCATACATCATATTGTCTACTTCCTGTTTGATCTTAATTATGTATGTCAAACTGAGAGTTAACAGTTTATACGGACCTTTAATTGTTTGTTGCATACATACGACCTCTTCTTCTAGATTCTCAATATGTTTGATTTGATCATTTAGCATTTTCATTCACTCATTAAATTTCTATTTTCCATTATTCATGTTTTATTTTTTACTCACCATCATTTTCCGAGCTTTCTGGAATTTAATATGACAAATTTTCAATTTCTATATTCAGCTCAGAATTCACTTATTCCTACTACTGCCTATAGAGTTTGGTATCCCCAAAAATGTTGTTACCTTTTTTTGTTTTGGTTTTCGGAATATATATTTCTCCATGTAAGCTTTTAATTAATCCTATATATAAATTATTCCTTCAATTTCTCATTCCTCATTATCATTTTCCTCTCTTATTAATGAATTTCTGACCACTACCACTAAAGAATATTTTTTATGATCCATGAAAATTTCCAGTTCTTTTTCATCAAATCCTTCTGAAGTCTCATCCCTTATTAATCTCAGGTTATTATTTTTTAAGAAGTTTCTCATAGTACTTCTCATCCCACTCTCATTTGATGAATAATTCTTTTGTGTAATTTTGTAAGAACCCGGTTCTTATTTTCGAGGTATGGGCTTCTTCTTTTTTCTTTTCTTTAAGTGTTTTTGAGAAAATATGGAAACTGGGGTAAAATGCTAAATTTCGAAACTACACGCCGTGTACTTTTGGTCGTGTTGGGATGAGTACGCGGGGCGTGTAGCCTTATCGGCGATGAGGGTTGTAGGAACTGACTACACACCGTGTAGTGGTACCTTACACGCCGTGTAGTCAGTCGGCAGTCTTGAATAGTAAGTTGGAGGAGTCACTGCCAGCTGGGCGAAAGTACACGTCGTGTACTCAGGAGTACATGCCGTGTACCCAGGTCAACAGGTGAACAGTGTGGCGATGCCGCTAAGTGAACAGTTAAATGAATGAAGTGCACACCGTGTACTCATAAGTATATGTCGTGTACTTTGTTTTTTGGCTTAAAACAAGAAGTAGCCTCCTCATTTGATAGAGGAGGCGTTTGGGAATTTTGGAGCCAAGGAGGACGGCCAGACCTTTGAAGATCTGTCGGGTGTTCGTCTAGAATCTGATTCGGCTTCGGACGATCTCGTTGGAACCGCACGGGTAAACCCTTTCTCCTCCTTAATTTTTTCATACCAATTCTCCACCTAACGTATGTTATTTATGTTTGAATTGGTTTTGATTTTTGTTAGATCTACGTCATTCATGGGCATTTCTGGAGTCGACGTTCGGGTATAACGTTTGTTGGCGTATAAGGTAGGTGGCTTTGTGTTTATTTTCCAACTATCATGCGTTTTTTGTGCATTTTTGTGCCACGAACCCATATTGGGGTGTCGTGTGGCTGAGTTTGTTGCTATATTTAATTCGTAGAATTTCATAGGTGATTAAATTGTGATAATAAAATGCTGGTTGTAATCGTTTCATTGATCTGGGACCACCCCAGGGGTGTGTTCCACTGTTTAGCCGTTTGGACAGGATACCCAAGGGTATGCCACTAATGTAGTAATTGTAGAATATTCTTGAGAGGAATTACGTGTTTACTACATTTTGATATGTTGGGCATGGCCCGGTAACCTGTTTAGCCTGAGGGTGTTGTTGTGATTAGCCTGTGGGCACTGCACTGTTTAGCCTGAGGGCAGTAGTTACTTCGGCTTGAGGGCAACTTCTTCCGTGCCTAAGGGAAATAGACTTTGTGCCTGAGGGAGACACTACCTACGCCTAAGGGAGAAATTATGTTACGCATGAGGGAAATTACCTTCGGGTTGGGTTCTGCTTACCCGAGGGTAAGGTTTTTCTTGTCTGAGGACGTGTACTGTTTACTTAGAAATGCACTGTGGTGATTTCTTATATTTAATGGATTAAATGAATAATAAAATGGAAATATAACTAGTAATTAGTACATTTTGAGTACTTCTTACATTATTTAATTTTACTACTGCACACTATTGTTGAATGCTTACACATAGTTGGGCATGGGCCTTTGGTGGGTGCGTATTGGGAATTTATTTCTCACACCCTATTTGGGTTAAGATTTTTGGCCCAAACAGATTATGTTTCTTCAGGTGTGGATAGGGGAAAGAGTCCCTATACTAGTACATGACTGTAGTAGAGGAGTAGGAGGGCAAGGGACCGTGCCGAGGCTCGCGATGCCGCTGCCAGCTGTTTTTCTTTTTTTGATGTACTCTGCATTTGGTTGTATCGTATTGATGTATAACATTTTATGGCTGTTTTCTTAGAACTTGAGACATGTAGCATCATCATTTATATATTTTTGGTTATATCCACTAGTGTTGTGTATTTGATTTTTGTATGGTTTACTCCTTCCTCTGTTGGTGTATGTTTTATTTTATATTCCGCTATGCTACACTTTGACAAATGAGGACATAGTTTCCCCACTATCAGACCTAGGCCCTCACTGCTAGTCGGCAACCTCTGGAGTTTGGGGAATTGCACATTAGGTAACGTGGCGAACCAGATTCGGGGCACCCATTGCGTGGCACCCGGGTTCGGGACGTTACAAAGTGGTATCAGAGGATGTTTCTTTTCTTTGACTTACTATTTAGAGCTGTAGTCAGGGATAGGACGGAACAATATTTGGTAATAAGTTGTTCCCTGGCGTAGCTAACCTGTGTATAGGGAAAATCCATTCTACCTCGTATTTTGCATTCTTTTGATTTTTCAATTTTACGGTTGATATGTTTTCACCGTTGGGTGACGCACTTGGATTGTGCTCTTTATATTTTATCCGTGGGTTCTCATTAGTTGCAACACGATGAGATAAGGGTATGCAGTCTCATGCATCATATAGGAACATGTTAGATATCACATTCCATTCATAGTTTCCATGCCATGTAGGTGCATTAGAATTTTCATGTTGTTGTGATAGTTGTTGTGCTAATAAAGCTTGCTATTGTGATAGTTGCGTGATAAATACCAGCCTTGTGATATGGTATTTTAGTTTGATCTTATTTATAGAATGGATGCCAAACATTTGTTTTTGGGTGGTATGGGCCCCCATTGTCCGGAATTTGGTGGATCATTGAATGTTTATTGGTTATAACACATATAAGATGTCAAACTTTGATTCGTGGGGAGTATGGGCCCCCACGGGGCGGAATTTGACACTTAGGTGTTGTTTTTTTAGTGTATTCTGGGTTCCAGGGAATTTTCGGAGGCATACTGTCCGGAAGCCCAGTATACTCGTCGTGTAGTACTTTATACACTCCGTGTATATCCTTCTGTTCAGGAAGAAAAATGATCCTTTTGAGTACACACTGTGTACCCGGAGAACACGCCGTGTAGTATATTCCTGTGTCACAAACCATGTGGGCGACGACACGACGTTGGGAAGGGATTGGGTAAAACACGCTGTGTAGTTTTGTGCACGCCGTGTAGTGTTGACCCTGATTCTGGTCGTGTAACTCACAACACGGGTCGGTGAACTCCTTGATAGAACACGTCGTGTTAATGATGAACACGTCGTGTAGTGTGACCTGGGGACTCGGCCATGTTACTAATAACACGGGCTGGTGTCACCTCTCCCTGAACATGTCGTGGACCTATGGGACATGCCGTGTAGTCTTGTCCGAGGACAGACCGTGTGGAGTTATCCATGTGGCTAGGAAACGGGGTGGTGTAGACGTCGTGTGTGGGTGTAACACGCCATGTAGTGTCAAACCGAGTACTCGGCCAAGTCACAGACTGCACGGGAAGTTTTAAAATAACACCGTACACGCCGTGTAAATATTATACACGCTATGCAGTTTTGTTCGACGGAAGCCGTGTGGCTTAGCCGTGTAGAAGGACCCGGGCAGGGGAAGGAAAGTCAAGTACACGTCGTGTAGTCATTGTATACGTCATGTAGTCTAGTTTTGAAAATTTTTAATGCCTTCTTCCTCTTGTTTCCTTTGTGGTTCCTTCACTTTTCGGTCATAATAATTTTGAATCTGAAGCGTGCTTTTGACTTTGTAGTGTCATACAGCCTAGACGACCACGAGTTGTTCGCCAGGAGAGCGGCGACAGTTATACTCTATAGATGGTGGGCCATGGGCTACTAGGGGATCCTCCAGAAGAGCCAGATGCGGCACCAACTGTTATACCGGACATAGGTGCGGAGGAATAGTTCCATGAAGGTTTTATGTGGTTTATGCAGACCTTTCAGGGAGCACTGCAGGCTGCTAAATCTATGGCTGAGCTGACGTGTATCTTTCAGCAGCAGCATCCGCCTACGTTTTCAGGGTATGGTGGACCATAGGCTGTGGAGTCTTGGCTGGGGTCGATGCATACTATTTTCGAGCATCTTGAGATGCCTCCAGGGTGGAGGGTCAAGCTCCCAACGTACATGCTGCGTGATTCCGCCAAGAGTTGGTGATATGTTACCACCCAGCCAGAGCATCACAGGGACATAGCGTGGGAAGACTTTCAGGCAGTCGTTTATGACTCTCTCTTTCCCAAGACGTTGAGGGCAGATAGAGCTCGAGATTTCATGAATCTGCAGCAGGGCGCTATGTCAATGATGGTCTATTCTTCTCATTTTATGGAGCTTCAGCGCTTTTCACCAGTGCTGGTGGGTGATGAGACACTGAGAGCTAGACGTTTTGAGGATGGTCTTCGGTATGAAATCTGAGCGCAGGTGAATGTTTTCAGGTTACCGACTGTACACGCAATTGTGAACCAGGTGTTTATTATAGAGAGGAACCTGCGGGAATCAAGTGGTGTGGGCCAGGGTGGTTCAGCACCAGTTACTGGCACTATTTCTGCTGGTAAGAGGATGAGACAGATAGACTTCTCTCAGGGCGGCAGTACCAGCCAGACAACGTCTTTAGGTGGTACGGTCAGGTGCTACCAGTGTGGCAGGGAGGGGCACAAGATACCGCAGTGTCCACCAGACCCATTGGAGTGCCGAACTTGCAGAAAGAGGGGTCATCTGTAGCCCTTTTTTAGGGTGTTTCCACCAGTGGCTAGTGAGAGGGGATCTGGGGAGACTCCTCATGCTGGAGCAGGACCAGTGGCTTCTTACCAGTCTGGGAATTGGAATACGTCGGGGTGTGTATGCAGAGATGGTGGTCATGGCCGTGGTAGCTAGACACTAGGATCACAGAGGCAGCAGGGCGGGACAACTCAGGGTAGCCAGGCTGTGTCGCCGGGCCGCAACACTGGGCAGGAATATGCAGTGCAACAGACCCAGCATGAGCAGGATCCCGGACCTTCGATAGTCAGAGGAACTATTCTACTAGCTTCTTGTCTTGTCTTCAGTACTATTTGACACGTGTGATACACATAGTTTCATATTTATACCTGTTGTGGAGAGCTTTGGGCTCAGTGTTTCCTCTTCTTCTGATATCATGACTCTATACACTCCGTTGGGGACTAGAACGACTGGTGTGCGTCAGTGAAAAGGGTGCCCCCATGAGGTGGGTGGGTGTCACTTATTTTGGGTCCTCTATGTCTTGGATATGACGAGCTATGACGTCATTCTCGGGATGGGTTGGTTGGTTCCCTTTCGAGCTTTTGTAGACTGCTATCCTCGAAGGGTGCATTTCACGTCACTAGAGGGCGAAGAGTTTCTATACGAGGGAAAATGGGATGTTTAGGCGTGTCGAGATGGACTAGAGCGTCATGGGCGAGGTGGAGTCACAGCCGAGATTTTAAGCTTATATCTGGATGACTAGGGAACTTGTTATACAGATTTCCCTCCAGTTGTCGATAGTTTCAGGGATGTCTTCCCAGACAACTTTTCAGGTCTACCTCCGGTGTGTGAGGTGGATTTCCTTATCGAGCTAGTGAAGGGAGTAGCACCGGTGTCCATTCCTCCTTATAGGATGTCCACGCCTGAGTTTCAGGAGCTCAAGAGGCAGTTAGATGAGCTACAGGTGAAGGGTTTTATCCGACCCAGTACTTCTCCTTGGGTTTCTCTGGTCTTTTTTGCGAAGAAGGTTGATGGTACCGTTAGGCTTTGCGTGGATTATCAGAAGCTGAACCAGTTGACGGTTAAGAACCGATATCCCTTTCCAAGGATAGATGATCTGTTTGATCAGCTTCGTGGAGAACGAGTGTTCTCAAAGATTGACTTGAGATCCGGATTACATTAGATGCGCGTTAGACCATCTGATATACCTCTCACAGCTTTCAGGAGTAGGTATGGTTTATATGAGTATACGGTTATGTCGTTCAGACTGAAGAACGCACCAGTAGTTTTCATGGCTTTGATGAATCGTGTGTTCCATCCGTATCTTGATTCTTTTATGGTAGAATTCATGGGAGACACCTTGGTGTACCCTCACACTCGACACGACCATTCCACCCATCTTGGGATCATATTGAGTACACTGAGAGAGCATCGACTATATGTTAAGCTCTCAAAGTTCCACTTTTGGATGGACCAGATTCACTTCCTGGGTCACATTATCTCAGAGGCAGGAGTTACAGTAGACCTAGAGAAGGTGAGAGCAGTAGTTTCCTGGGAGAAGCCTAAGAACATGTTTGAGATACGGAGTTTCATAGGGATGGATGGTTACTATAGACTCTTCATACAAGACTTATCTAGCTTAGAATCACCCCTGATAGGTCTGACTAAGAAGGGTGTGAAGTTCCATTGGTCAGAAGCTTACAAGGCAACTTTTCAGGACCTGAAAGGAATGTTGACATCAGCACCGATCCTGATACTCCCAGAGCAGGGGAAGAGTTATACAGTTTACTGTGATGCATCAGGGATTGGTCTGGGAGCCGTTTTGATGCAGGGTGACCGAGTTGTCGTGTATGGGTCTCGGCAGTTGAGGCCAAATGAGAGGAATTACCCGACGCATGATCTCGATTTGGCTGCAGTTGTGCATGCGTTGAGCTGTTGGAGACATTATCTTTTGGGAGAGCATTTTGTGGTTTTCACTTACCCCAAAATCCTCAAGTATATATTTACTCAGTGTGACCTGAATCTAAGGTAGAGAAGGTGGGTCGAGTACCTACAGTCCTTCAATTTTGAGCTTGCCTATACACCCGGTAAAGGTAATGCAGTAGCTGATGCACTGAGCTGGAAGACTCAGATACAGGTAGTGCAGGAGGCGAGTGGTGAGTGGCAGCTTATGGATTTTTTCTCTGAGATGCATCTAGAGGAGCATGACAGTCAGGGGTAGAGATATCTTTCCTCGTTAGCTGTGACTTCTACCCTCCTGGATAGAGTAAGGATGAGGCAGCTATCTGATTCAAAAGGCCTAGTTCTACGGGAGTCGGAGGCAAGTGAGGACCCTCCTCCCGGTTAGAGGATATGCGACGATGAGTTTTTGCATTTCCATGGACGAGTATGGGTTCCAGGGGATATACGCGAGGAGTTGACGCGGGACTTTCATGCTTCGGCTTGGGCATTTCATCCTAGGGTTACCAAGATGTACCGAGACTTGAGACGTCAGTACTGGTGTCCAGGTATGAAGAGAGATATAGTTGGGTTTATTACGAGATGTTCCACCTGTCAGCAGGTGAAGGCAGAGAATCAGAGACCAGCTGGACTGTTACAGTAGTTACCCATTCGAGAGTGGAAATGGTATGATGTCACGATAGATTTCGTGATGGGTTTTCCGAGGTCACCTCGTGGAAATGACGTCGTGTGGATTGTTTTGTACAGACTCACGAAGGTAGCTCACTTTTTTCCGATCAAGGAGACCTTCAGTGTGGACAAGATCAGAAGGCTTTATATCTGAGAGATCATACGTCTTCATGGGGTCCCTCGTTCAATCATTTCAGATAGGGACGCCCGCTTCACGTCTCGTTTCTTGCAGAGTTTTCAGAGGGCGTTGGGGACATAGGTTCTTCTGAGCACAACATACCACCCTCAGACAGATGGACAGTCAGAGTAGACGATACAAGTGCTAGAGGACATGTTGCGTGCATGCGTCCTAGACATTGGGGGCTCTTGGGAGAATCATATACCCTTAGTCGAGTTTTCCTATAACAATAGTTTTCAGGCAACCATTGAGATGGCACCATACGAGGATTTATATGGTAGGCCATGTTGATCACCTTGGTGCTGGTTAGAGGTAGGTGAGGCAGCTTTACTAGGGCCACAACTCCTGCAGGAGACATCTGAGCAGGTCCAGTTGATTCGAAAGCGGATGGCTACTGCGCAGTCTAATCAGAAGTCTTATGTTGATCGCCACAGATGACCTTTGGAGTTCGTGGTCAGAGATCATGTTTTTCTAGGTGTTTCACCGAGGCTGGGACACAAGCGGATTAGGAGACAAGGTAAGCTTTCACCGAGGTATGTGGGGGCATTCGAGATTCTGGATAGAGTCGGGCTGGTTGCCTATCGGTTTCAGTTACCGCTGCGGTACCGAGCCATGCACGATGTCTTCCACGAGTCTCAGTTATGTTGGTACCATTCAGACTCATCTCACACCTTTCATCCTGAGGAGGTTGAGCTTTAGCATGATGCGTCCTTTGAGGAGCATCTGATCTGTATCATTGACAGGAGCACGAAGGTTTTCTGAGGTCGTCCAGTTCCTCTCGTACGAGTGCTATGACAGCATGGCCGAGTGCAGTACGAGACCTGGGAGCGGAAGGCCGACGTACATACTTAGTGTCCAGATCTGTTCTGAGCTTTATCTTCGCAACCCTTGGAAGGGAAATTCGGGGATGAATTTCTATAAGGGGGGAAGTTTGTAAGAAACTGGTTCTTATTATTGTAGTACGAGCTTCTTCTTTTTTCCTTTTCCTTTTGTGTTTTGGAGAAAATATGGAAAATGGGGAAAATTCTAAATTTTTAAACTACACACCATGTACCTTGTCTACACGTCGTGTACTTTTGGTCGTGTTGGGATGAGTACACGAGGCGTGTAGCCTTGTTGGAAAAAAGGGGTATTGGAATCGACTATACACCATGTAGTGGTACTTTACACGCAGTGTGGTCAGTCGGCAGGATTTAATAGTAAGCCGGTGGAGTCACTGCCTGCTGGGCGACAGTACACGCCATGTACTCAAGATGTACATGCCGTGTACCCAGGTAGACGGGTGAACAGTGTGGCGGTGCTTCCAAGTGAACAGTATAATGAAAGAAGTACACGCCGTGTACTCAGAAGTACACGTAGTGTACTTTGTTTTTTCGGCTAAAAACAGGCAGTAGCCTCCTCATTTGGAAGAGGATGCGTTTGAGCCATTTTGGAGCCAAGAAGGATGGTCGGACATTTGATGATCTTCCAGGTGTTCGTCTAGAATCCGATTCGGCTTCGTAAGATCTCATTGGAACCACATGGGTAAGCCCTTTCTCCTCCTTAAGTCGTTCTTACCAATTCTTCCCCTAATGGAAGTTATTTAAATTTTAATGGGTTTTGTTCTTCTTCATATCTACGCCGTTCTTGGGCGTTTCGGGAGTCGACATTCGGGTATAACGTTCATTGGCGTATAAGGTAGGTGGCTTTGTGTTTATTTTCCAACTGTCGTGCGTTTTTTGCGTTTTTGTGCCACGAACCCATGTTGGGGTGTCGTGTGGATGAGGTCGCTGGTATATTTAATGCCTAGAAATGCATTGGTGATTAAATTGTGATAATAAAATTCTGGCTGGGATCGTTGTTTTGATCTGGAACCACCTCAGGGGTGTGTTCCACTGTTTAGTCATTTGGTCGGGATACCCAAAGGTATGCCTTTAATGTAGTAATTGTAGAATTTCCTTGAGAGGAGTTGCTTGTTTACTGAATTTTGATATGTTGGGCATGGCCCAGTAACCTATTTAGCCTAAGGTCGTTGTTATGATTAGCCTGTGGGCACTGCACTATTTAGTCTAAGGTAAGTAGTTACTTAGGCCTGAGGGAAACTTCTTCTGTGCCTGAGGGCAATAGACTCTGTGCCTGAGGGAGACACTACCTACGCCTAAGGGAAAAATTCTGTTACACCTGAGGGAAATTACCTTCAGTTTGGGTTCTGCTTACATGAGGGTAAGGTTTTTCTTGTCTGAGGACGTGGACTGTTTACTTAGAAATGGACTGTGGTGATTTATAATATTTACTGGATTAAAAGAATAATAAAATGGCAATATAACTGGTAATTAGTTACTTTTGAGTACTACTTACATTATTTCATTTTACTAATGCACATTATCATTGCATGCTTACATGCAGTTGGGCACAGGCCTTTGGTGGGTGCGTATTAGGAATTTATTTCTCACACCTTATTCGGGTCAAGCTTTTCGGCCCAAACAGATTACATTTATGTAGGTGTGGATAGAGGCAAGAGTCCCTATATAGGTACTTGACTATTTCAGAGGAGTAGGAGGGAAAGGGACCGATCCTAGGCTCGTGATGCCACTGCCAGCTGTTTTGTTTTTCTTTTCTGTACTCTGCTTTTGGTTGTATCGTATTGATTTATAACATGTTCTAGCTGTTTTATTAGAACTTCAGACATGTGGCATCATCATTTATATATTGTTAGTTATATCCACTTCTGTTGTGTAATTCAATTGTCTATGGTTTACTGCTTCCGCTGTTGGTGTATGTTTTATTTTGTATTCCGCTACGCTACACTTTGACAAATGAGGGCATAGTTTACCCACTATCAGACCTGGGCCCTCACTGCTAGTCGGTAGCCTCTGGAATTTAGGGAAATGCGCTTGAGGTCACGTGGAGAACCGGATTCGGGGCACTCATTTCATGTCACCCGGGTCTGGGACGTTACAAATTTCTTCATTTTCTTCATTTTCATCATCAAACATATTAGGACACTATGATTCAAAATTCCCTATCCTTCCACATCAGATGAAAGGAAATTGATTTTTATCTATGAAATTTCCTCTTCCAATTTGCAGATTGTAGGATATAAATGACATGAGAGTGTCCATATTGTCCTCATTAGGACTATATTCAATAGATAGGTTCTTCATGGACTTAAATTCTAGTTCCTTAGACTTACCCTTTTCCAATACATTTTTATCATCATTTCTCATTTCATATGGTAAACGTTTATTGTGTAGGTTATATAGTGTTATCTATTTCAGGTCTTCTTATTTCAACATAGAAACATTTAGATTGAACTGCGGTGGATGTTTCCTCAAGATACGTTTTACAATCTTAATATCTTCAATATCTTCTCTAAAACCGAACATGTCTTCCCCAATAATATTTATCCTGTAAAAGAATGTATCAAATGTCTCATTGGGATTCATTATAAGATCCTCATACTAGTACCACATAACCTGCATTTTTCATCACAAACATTTTTGTCACCATCATAAATCTTCAACAATTCTACCCATATTTTATGTGATGTTTTATAGGAAATCACCTTATTATATATTGAATTTGATAAGCCTCCCCCGGAAGCATTTACTCTTTTAGAATAGGCATCCAATTCCCTTCATTCTAGTTCAGATAAATCCCCAAAATTATTGTCTTTTGATATTCTATTCAAAGATTCTATGAAGAAATCCATCCTAATAGATCGGAAGTAGTTCTGAATTTGATACTTCAATAATTGAAAATTATTTCCCTAGAAGATTTTAATTCCTTTTTGATTGACTACATTTATTTCAACTAATGAGGGAGAACAAATGACATTTAACCTTTCCCAGTGATACCAATTATTGGGTCTACTAGGTCGAAGACCCTGAGGGGGGGGTGAATCCAGGTATGATAGATTAAAACTTTTTCATTTTGAATCATGTTTCATTGTTAAACAGAACTAAATTCTATCTTCCTCCCAGATAAATATATGAATATATATTAAACGATTTCTCATGACACAACGATTTTTACTTGGTTCACCCTCACTAGGATATGTCAACGGAGCATACAATAGAAATTTGTGGATGTACCAATTTCACTAAGACTCACTACAAATAATGATTAAAATCTTGGGATAGATCTTATAAATCCAGTATCACATACATTACAAGGATTAGGGTATTCTCACTGCATTCACAAGGGTCACTCCCAATGCCTCTTTCTCTAGCTCACTTATGGTGTAATGTTTCAATGTCTTCCTCTTCTTTAGCTCACTGCTCTAGGAATAAAATCCACTCATAGATTATAGAACTATACGTAAAACATAGTTTCTGGGCCTGTAGGTCCCATCATTTTCATGAATTCCTGCATCCTCAACTACAGGTGGATGCACTGTTTACATTCTGTTTTCACCCATAGATGATGTCCACCTTCCTAGGTACATTTTGGTAGCGGTAAATATTTTCATAAACTTATTTGAAGCATTTTCAACATTCTTTGTGCAAATCGTGAACCACCTTTTCCACCACGTATGGTATAGTTGATTTGGTTTGTGGGAAAACTTCTTCACGTATCACTACCAACCCCAAAAACAACCCTTCATCCACAGACATCCTCTTCAATTCTGATAACTTACCACTGCTGTGTACCGCCTCTGTGAACCTTCTCTACGAAACTCATCATGTTCACTAACTATTCATTATTCACAGATTACCTTTTCTTTTGTATACCATATCTCCACTTTCACGCACCACTTAGATAATTCTCCCTCTTGCTTACCGAAGATGTATCTTTTGTGTATCATGAAAACAAATTTTGTGTACCATAAATACCTCTTCGCATAATGGACTTCATTTTTGGTTTATGAATCGATGCAACACCTTTGGTAGAATAAATTCTGCATGAACCACTTCAGCCTTTGCAAACCACTTCGGCCTTCACAAACTTCCTTTGGCCTTTTTCCAAATCACGAAGTAAAATATGTTTTCTAATGATGTTCAATCTCCACATTAATCGTTGGGGTTAGGGAATCTTATATAGGAAAAGATAAACTCTTAATCCCGTGAAATAAATATTTACCAAATCATGATTCAATACAGTCGCCCCAACATACTGAATCTTCAGGCATTGTGAACCACAAGCCATCCCCAAACCATTTTCCTATACACTATGCATACCATCTTTACTCCAACGTGGTCAACTTCCTCGGCCAACTTCATCCAATCTGTGTACTGCACCATTGTTCAGTCTCAAACCACGTTAGGATTTGTGAACTGCATCCACAAACCACTCCTACCGCTCCATATATCACCTAAAAAACCTATCATCAGAAAACAACAACCATACTCACTTGTTGTTATTTGGCTCTGTCAACAAACACATCCACACTCAAAGAATACTGATAGAATTCATTAAGGGATTTTTTACCAACAATATTTTCCCCTCAATGTATTTTAATATTCCCATATTGTATCATCAATAATATGGTTTATCCATAGAAAATTAACCAAATTATTTACCGTATTTCAAAATACCTTCTCTTTTTGTTCTATAATATAATGTAGATGTTTCTTAAAATAATGATACTCTTCCAAAATAAAAAATTCATGTCTCAAAAAACGATATTTATCATGTAAATATTTTAGAATTAATGAAACAAAAAATTCGTCCTGTCAATAAAATTAACACAATTATAAATCCAGTCCTTAAAAAAATGATACCAATTATTTCATAATAACATATGGGTAAATATATCATGGTCTTAATTTTTAAATATTTATATAACATATATTAAATTTTCAAGGTTATTATTTAAGGAAATCATGATCTCATATATTAATCAATACATATATCAATTGGTTATTTGAATAACTCCCATGTCTGATATAAGATACCCTTATACAGTTACTAATCATCATGATCGTCATTAAGATCTATTCAATTAGTTATTTTCTACAATAAATATCATCTATGTCATCATTATATAATGGATTGTGGCAATATTTTCCATAAAATACCCCAAATGGTTCCATATATATACTAGAATGAAAAAATTCATTATTGTAAAATTAAAATAATTAAAAAATATTCATCGCAAAATACATTATAATCCATAAAGGAATCTATATTTTTGTCCTCAATGTTTGTAATCCTTACTATGGTTACACAACAGATTTTGGATGAAAATTTATACAAAACATTAACTCAGTAGTTGAGGACATAAGAAGTCATCTCCAAAAAATATTTTATATTATGGATAATGGTAATATATAATAATAAGAGAAAATCCTTGTATTATGAAATCAAACAAATATAAATTTTAGTAATCGAATAAAAATACCTAGAATCTCATATAGGAAAAAATTACAGACATTGTCCAATAATCAAAAAAATTTCAAACCCCATTGTTAGACTAATAATTATTTCAGAATATCACCATAAAATTCTTGGGACATATTCTCCATTTACTATTCTAATACTAAATTTTTTTTAAGCATCACCATTACAATTTTTTCTTCATCCATTCCGACTTGAAAATACAAGCATTTTATGGAATAATTTTCAAAACTTTTCATCATTCCAGCCCATCGATAATCTTTTCCTAGGTTTTAAATAATAATTATACTACTAGGATGAATAGAAAATTATGAGTTGTGAGATTTAATAAACCAATTCCTTTTCAATTTAATAATATCCATAATATATAACCACTTTTCATACCATATAGTACATTCTTAATCAATGTTAATTTACTAAAATTTACATTCCTTAACTATTTTTAACATTTCATACAAACCATGATCTTCCCTTTGTACATGATTAAAACTTAAAACCTGTATGACATTTCCAAAACCTAAAAAAATAGATGAAAATCCTTTTTAATAACAATTTGTACTACAGAATTCATTACATCATTCTCTATATATAGATTTCTAAATAATTTATTATATTTTTAAATCAAGTCAATATGTACATTGTTTTTATTACATAAACAATAATGAATGAAATAATTATAATCCATTTTCAATTATAAAAATATTTTCTTCCACATGTTCAAAACATTTTTACTGGATATATACTTTTGAATTTTGTTGATCAGTTTATATATCAAATTTTACCTCGTATATATAACATAATATTCTTAAATATTATACCTCCACATGCTACATAAGATATAGTATAGGTTAAATTTTTACAATGAATTTCAATTTATGTAATGATTATTAAATTACCCAATAAAAAATCATAATGACACAACCATATACCTTCAACAAAGTATCACTAAAAATAAAAAACTCACAAATTTTAAATATAAATTCTCAAACTAGATCATTATCCAATCTTATTTTAAATTAAAAAATAATTCATCACATTACTTGTTTCTAATGAATATTACTTTATTTTGAGTTATCTGTGTTAGTGGGATGGATAACTAATTATTAGTTTTAACAGACCATCAATTGTAGGCCTCTAATCCATGATGACATGAAATATTAGTGTATATTTTTAGGTATGGTCCACTCTACATACAAATAATTTTTATTTGGACAACATTTATTCATTATTTTAGTGATATATTTCAATGAATAAAAACTATTAAAACCAAAATATTATTCTATTATATTTTCCATAGACCATAATTTATAATAATATCAATAGTAAAATATGTATTAGTTTCCCATTATCTTTATAACACATTTTGATTTGGTTTTGAGGAGTGGAAATGGTTTATCTCAATAGGATACATTTGCCTATTTTCCATGAAATTCCCTATGGTTCCCCAATTTCTAGTTGGGTACATGACTTATTTATAATGTTTATAGGTCACCTAGTTTTTTATGCACAACTACTCTTAGGGACTCACTTTTGACGAGTGGATGGGAGGTTAGGATCATCACACCATTTGGGAGGGGGGAACTTTTGCATACTATGGTACCCTCTTATCAATTTATGATGTTTTTTAAAATTTATCCCATACCACAATACGGGACATGTTAACCATGTGACAATGACTGGACTACGAAATTGTATTCGTAGGAATAATGGTGTGAATATCTCGGGTTCTCTATAACTATCTTATTTTGTAATGATGATTTTTGTTATAGACATATTTGAGCACTCTAGATTTCATTTACATTTATGGAGGATGTTGGCCTATTTGACATCGGAATGAACCTATAAGATGTGTAATATGTATCATTTCAAATACGAATCAAAACCCACATTTGTTTATTGAGATGGTATAAGGTTGTATGTCTCAATGCATCCATGTAATTTAACATTATATGGTAAGGATGTGAATATTAGTCCAGGACCTCTGTGAGGTTTTTTATGTATCCTATTTAAGAATGTAAATATAGTATACATAGTTTTTGTAATGGTATCCTAATTCGTGATAGATAACACATTAGAGGACCCATGAATTACTTATGCATACGAGACTTCCCTGGACTAATATATCATGAATATGTCCCTATGAGAAGATAAGTTATGTAAATATAATTACATCTATGTCGTGATTCCTCACTAGAGTAATTCACATCATTGGATTTGTACAAATCTCACTAGTCTCTAAGCTCATGTGTGCCATTATCAGTGTGAGAAACTAGAAATAGTGCTATATCAGACACACTGAATGTTAGTACATTCATTTTGGTCTTACACATTATATTTTCCCTTTGAGTGCTATAATTTCCCATATCATAGAGGATACGTTATGATGATCGGGCATTAAGAATGTGTCCTTTGTATCATGGATACAGTGGGAAAAAAGTTTTTTGTAGTTTATTTCATCCCAAACATGTAGATGGGTTAATTTAGATGATAAAAAATGGAGACATTATGGTCATCCTCATGGTTTTATGAATTCAAGGGTCTCATATGAAGATATATTCTATATAGAAAATGAAATATTATTTTATGTCAGATGTTGGGGCCTACATAGGTTGTCCAACTAGAGGGGGATTACACTATGAATACAAAATTGTTTAGGGCTTACGTACTGAGGTTTCTAGTTTGGTTCGGGATAACACTCCAGGTCTTCATGTATGGTATATACAGATTTCATATCTTATGACATATTAAATAATGTAATTAATAAACATTATGGTGTCCCAGAGAGCCTGTTATTTCTATGGTCACCTAGGGTCAAGATCTTATCTCTTCAATGACACATCCCATTTTAATGAGAAACGTGAATGAGGATTCTTAGTTGGGACCCACATGGAACAAGTCCATGTAGATCCACTGTACAAAGTAGACATTTCGCAAGGGGTTTTATATCTTGACTATATATTGGGAGAGTCCTGATTGTCTGCAAAATATGTTTGGGCACAAATCATATATGGAATATACGTCCAAGGGTTTCTACATAATCAATTTCCATGCTCTGGACGCCTTTGTATGGGAAAGGAATTATGTACGAAATGATTATCAAGACTAAAGAAGAAATGTCATGGGTATCACTCATGATAAAAGGGTGTTTCCTTGGATGGAAGCATGTAAATATGCGAATGTCTATAGAAAATTGGATTGTCATGTTAATGTATCCTTCCCATTATCAAGCTATATTGTCTAATCTGTCTTCACATGATCCTAGAGGGAAACTCTGAGGTTCTTCACATGACTGACATCCATCCAATCGCAATTATTTTTATTCAAAATAAACATACCGGGAAAAAACCAGGCTCCCACCTATGGGCGTTGAAAATAATATAAACCGATGGAATCCTCCATAATCATGTTCACCCCCTCTGGTTTAAAAAGTGTATTATTATAAAACCGAACCACTAGTTCCCCAAGAACCTGAATAGAAGCCAAATAGTCCGCCACATTATTCCCTTCCCTCCAAGTTTGGGTTATCCTTATGTTGTTGTTCATGAGAGCCTTAAATTTTCTAATAATGTTGGTAATCATCCATGGAATGTTTCCATGCCCCTCCAAGGCATCATGCACAATCATTGAGTCGGTTTCTAGTTTCACAATGTCAAGGAAACATTGATTACAAAGGTATAGCCCAAAGATGGCTACCAAAGCCTCCACCCGAATAGACCTCCCCCCTCCCATAGAAAACTGAGAAGGCCAGCACCATTCTCCCCCTGTGGTCCCATACAACCCACCCCTCCCTCCACACATAATTTCCAATGCACAAGAAACTTCTATATTAAGATTATAACCATCCTTTGGGGGGATCAAGATAATCTTATTCCCCTGCCCCTTGGAGACCTTCTGTTTTTCCGCCAGCCTAGGGGACAGTAAAAACTGATGCAAGGACACCTCCATACCAAAATCCACAAGGTCCACCTGGTTAATCAACGTGCACCTTATCCTCGACACTACCGCACTCCCTATAGTATTTGTTTCCTCGAACAATGAACATTTCCATGCTGGCCAAAGTAGCTTGTAGAATGTATTGTAAATAATGGTACGGGCCTCGGCCTCCTTCGGGTTACCATTGAATCCCTGAAACCACTGCTCCATAAACCGCTCCAGTTTATCAGCATTAGACGAATAACCTATATGCATGCCAAAGAAAATACACACCATACATTCCCAAAACCCCTCAAATAAAATATGATTCGTAATATCATCCCTCCTTCTAGAACAACACTAGAAACAAGAGGCCATGTTGATGCCCAGCCTTTTGATACTCACGTCCGCAGGGATTGCATTATTCTGGATTTACCATGTCAGGAAGTTGTTTTTGGTGTGGATAGTCTTCCTCCACGCCCCTTGTTCCACTACTCATGATGTCTCTAACCCATAATGCTCCTACGGAAGTCTTTAAGGTTGAACTTACAAGTCATCGATGGTCTATACACACACCTGTCCTTGTCAGTGATAAGCACCACCGAGTCGAAAAACTTCAGTTGTGCATCATCCAGAATCGATCTGAAAAACATGGGATATGAGTTGGCCTCACTAAAAGAGATCAATGGGGCTGGGTACCCAGGGTAACCCAGCACTGGACCTGTAGAGACCCAAAGATTGACTTACATAGACATTACATTACTTTTGTGGAATACTTAATACATAACAAAAACAAACACACAAGGACCTTAATATTTAGTGTCTTTGGAATCATGGAACATAATATTCTAATCATGGCGAATGATCTTCAACATCTCCCATAAAGATCTTCCCATTTTGTTTTCTGACCTAAAACATTTCCTTATATCCTGGGGATAAGAAAACATATAAAGGGTGATCTCAAATTCTCAGTAAGGGTAAGCATGGAGAAAATAAAACAAACCATATACATTTGAACATAAAAAAATGAACATAATGTTTAAACATCAAAATCTTGAGCAATGACATAAAACATGGTAGTACGTAAGGAAAAGATCATAATAGAACACCAATAATCATAAAATAGCATGGGAATAAATCATGTAACTATTGAAAAAAATTAAGCACATCATATGATTTCCATAATAACCAAGGAATTGCTGCCATGACCATATTAGTGGACAATGTCCCTTACAGAATCGAGTTCACTCCTCGTTCCAATCGTGTACCAATGAACTGGATTAACATACCATTTCAGCCATGTCTATCTCATGAGATATAAATATTTACCCAATGAATTGGAGGGAGATATAGGTACCACCCATCTCATAATTAAATCATTCTTACTTGTGCCACAACCTGAACATAAATCATTCATCATAACCCAAAAAATAAAAATTGGTTTCATAAACATCATCCCATCATAATATAATCTATATAAAACCAATGGATAGCATTTCATCATAAGAAAAGTGAAACCATGTAAATCATAGAGATATTATACTTGAAACATACACATATGAGATAATATCATCATAGATGGAAAATGTTTTTGATAAAACAATTGGAATGAATTCTCGCGGAAAATATACTTTCTTATTCAAAATCTTTTTCTTTTCACAAAATTCCTTGAAAATATTAAAAGAAAAGATTTTTTTTTGAAAATAGTCATGAAATCTTGTAGACTAAGCTTCTTAAAAATAAGGCGTTATGAAACCGTAAATATCCTATCATGCCATATAAGTTAGAAAACATTCTCCTCATACTTTAGTTGAAAATGAAAAAAAGTTCCTTCTATGGTAAACAAAAGAACGATCCCCTCCATAACACAATGTAAAAGTCAAAGAGGGGTAAACATGACATTAAACATACATGGAAAAATATTAATCACTTTATGAAAAAAAATTTATGGGCATGGTTTAAAAATATAACCCCAGTAAATACATACGAATAATCAATCTCAGATAAAAATGATATTGGAAAATTTATCACTTACCTTATGTCTGATATGCTTTGTATGTATCTGAACGTCCTCTTCTTCGACGCATCTCATTTAAGCATCCTCTTAAGGCACTAGAGTCGGTCTTTGGAGGAGACCAAAACCTCTATAATGTTAATAGGGATGTTGAGAAGGGAAATGGGCAGGGGTTGGCTGAGCATGAGGGCTCAAAATTGTTTAAAGAGAAGAGGGAGGAGGTCCCCATTTATAAGGGAGGAGACGTGCACTTTAGGAAAAACTTAAAATATTATTTTATAATAAAGTCATATTCGGTTTATAATGGATCAAAATTGAATTATTTAGAAGATAAAGTGGGTATGGGTTGAAATCCTATTAACCAATAGGTTTTAGACAAGCTTTGGTTACAATTTTAACCTTATCATTTAGATTTAACTCTATGTTAAATAATTTTACCTTTACCATGTCTTCTTGTTTTCTTACACTATATGGTTTATAAACATACTATAACAATCTAAACAAACCCCAAGTGGTTAATTATTGATATATAATACCTTATCTATGTAATTTTGCAGAAAATAAGATCCTTAAGAATAGAATATCAATTAATAATATAATATTTGTTTTAAAAAACTATTTTATGACAATCTTGACACGATTTGATATTTGATTTTTGTGAAAATTATAACAGAATGATTAGTTCGAACAATGTAAATTAAATCAATACTAACATTTCATATTAACCTAAAAAATTATTTGAATTCATAAAAAGTCTCAAATTACATTTATTTGGGTATTTATAACATCAATTATGTTAATATTTCATTAATAAGGTAATTACTGCATCATCATTGTGTCATAGATAAATTAATTTATATAATGAAAAAAATATATAAATAAAATACTATTAGGTATTATATCTTTTTATATTTCTAATGAATATTTATAGCCTAATTTATCTTATGTATAACCCTATATTAAAAATGTTTTAGTTATTAAACATTGATTTTAACTATTTTAACTCTTCTTTAAATAAAATAATAATAAATGTACTAATCTAACTAAAGTGGACCTAAAGGGCAATATTTTATTGCTCGGGTTTTTTTGGTCAAATTACACTTATCCAATAGAATTAGGACATGTTTTTGGGTAATAATAATATCATTTTTACCCTTAATTACCATATTTAATTATAATCGTGGTAAATAAATGTAAAAAAGTTACAATTCACCAAAAATTATTTTTCTCTTATTGAACCACATTTTACTCCTTGATAATAACAGTGTGTCTCAGATTTTTGAAATTCCACTCACAAAATCGGTAATATTAAGTTTTATGTAAATTTTCACATTCTCCTAGGAGGTGGGTAAAAGGCGGTGAAAAGTTCAATAAAATTTTTATATATATAAAAATATTATAAAATGATTGCAATTAATTATATTAAACTTATATAGGTATTTTGTATCAATTTTGACATAAAATATATTTAAATAAAAAGTCTGTTTTTAAATAGTAACCCAGTGTATTCACTATTCATCAAAAATGGAAAGTTTTCAGAAAAATACCAAAAATTCACCCTAGGATAATTTCGATATTCTGAATACAAAAAATGAAGTCAATTTTGAATGATATAATTTATAAAATATCAAAAAAGTGTGTATTACTATTCATAACGGTTAGTTTATATAATATTTTAATAACATATTGTTGTTTAGTAAAACTCGGTATTGCGTATAACACACGCTATCGTGGAAGGTCGTGATTGTGTGTAAAGCAAGCCATGTCAGGGCTACGTGTAGTGAATGCTCCATTTGGTGGTTCATATAACATAATCAAAACTTATTTCATTTATACATTAAATAAAATCTATACTTAATTGTGTGTAGGATAATTTCCACAAATTGAACTTCAAATTGTGTATAACACAAGCCAAGAATAGTGTTGCATATACTGCAAGCTAATAAAGTGTTGCGTATAGTACAATCTAATCATGGTTTATTGTATAATAGAAGAAATCAAAGAAATTAAAAATAATATATCTCATAAAATCTCTTGGTGTTACATTCTACCCCCCTTAAAATTAATTTTTCCCACAAAATTCGTCGGGGTTATAAATCATTTACTACCTGATAGTTTCATTTATAGAATCCCACATCATAAAAAGGAATACTAAAACTTAATTTTTAAAAGTGAATTATGAAATGTAATGGTTACCCAAATTAACTCATCATTGGGTCTCCACATAGGAGAGCAAGGTGAAAATATCGATATGGAAGTGAAACCTAACCATCAAGTTCTGTTGGAGAGTGGTAGAGAACATGGCTATAAAATATCTAACAATCACAAAGCCATAAATTTGTGATGATATAAGGTACCATATGATTCATCGGATATGAGGGAAATATGACAACATTTTTGGTTTTCACGATCATTTACCTAAAGTTGAAAAAAATTGTAATTAGAAGGAATACTTTCTTGATTTTGGTACATTCACACTATTGGTCATTCCTTGGACAATTTCCACTTCATATCTTAAATAAAAGAAGTTAAATTTTTCATTCGTGAAGTGTTTGTAGATCATGTGATAGAATGATGGTTCATTCAATCTGTGTAAAACAAAATGTTAGAAAATGATATCAAAAATACATAAGTCCATATATAGTGAGATTAATCATATATAGTTCCTAAAATGGACATATACTTCATATACCATACTTCTTAATAGAATAAAACTAGTTTCTACTGACCAGGGACTTCCTGTAGGCCAGTGGGGGGAAATAAAGGTTTGTCGCACTTCTGTTGTGGGTTCAATTCCCACAAACTTTCCTGACGCGACGGGTTGTCTCCCGTCTTGTAGGTTGTCCATTTTTTAAAACTATACTATTATAACATTCCAATAATATCAAAAAGTTCTAGCCTTAAACAATACTATCTGATGTCCAAAATAAGGCATTACAACCTTTAGGCTTATCAGAAATACTTCTGTCCAATATCATAGTATACATAAAATGACTACTAGAGAGGTTATCTACCAAGCATGTGAATACCATCATTTATCCCCCATATATAATAAGATATATATTGTTGGTGACATTCCAAAAATTTTAATTCCTTAATCATGTATTCTCTTGAAAAATGAATACCCATTAGACTTTATTGATAACATGAAAGCTGTCAAAAAGTTAAATCCTTCCACATACCAATATCCGAAAAATTATATATACTCAAACCATGATATCACTTAGTTTGTACATCAATCATGAGATCATGAATACTATTAAACATATTATTTTCTCCTTATCTATTCATTATATGCATGTCATCTACTTTCCAAAAATTTCTGAATAACCATTCATTGTTAATGGTACCATTCAACATATATTTTCAAATACTTTAGGAAAAACAGTAGTGTAACAATCCTTAGATGTGTCTTTATTCCATAATACCATTACCTATACAACATAACTCTTGATAATCATAAATCATTCCACTAACTTCTTAAACCATTGACCAAGCTTGAACAATTCTTTCTTCTCACATATCATTTGTAGTCTCTTCATCATCATCAACATAAATACTACCCATATGACCATGATGATTCTCTTAATGAGATGTTCCCTTAGGGAATTTGTTTGCATAATGCTTATAGATTCCACATTTAAAACATTTAATATTTGTTGATGTCACATAAATACCATTATCCTTTTTCCTGGTGTTATCTGAACCTTTTCTTTCACACTTACTGGATTTGTGTCCTTCTTTTCCACACCCAAATCATCTTCTAGTTCCTTTGAAACATTCTCTTGATGCCTCTTCCCACATGATTTACATGGGGGAAATTGAAATTTCATTTTTCTATGATCATCATGAAACTCCATCTTTCACTTATTAGTTGAGTCAGGAAACTTACCAAAGTTGATATTATTGATCATATTATGAGATTACTGATTAGGCATAATAAAGATTATTGGACTTCCAAATCCTGTTTCATTTGGTTTCTCATGAAGAATTTCATTCCATTGTCCATCATATCCTCCATTATCGGGAATCTTCATATTTCCAGTCATTTTATAAAACCCAAAAAGAATAGTGTGAGAAACAAAAATAATTCTAGGAAAACAGCATAACAAAGCGGGAGTCCCTTCAATATCCAACATCTTAGGTTTAATTCTAATATCGTTACTGTAATTATAGAACTATAAAATATACTTATACTTAACCTTAGGGACATCCATAGGCATACTTTAGAAATATCTTTAGGGATCTCAATAAAGTTTTCGCATCCTATTTTCCAAAGGTTAACTAATCCTTTCCTCTGATACCAACTGTAGAGACCCAAATCTTGATGTACATGGACATTACATTACTTTTGCGGAATAATTAATACATAATAAAAAACACACAAGGACCGTAATAGTTTAGTGTCTTTGGAAAATCGGAACATAATCTTCTAATCATGGTGAATGATCTTCAGCATCTCCCATAAATATCTTCCCCTTTTGTTTTCTTACATAAAACCTTTCTTTATATCCTGGGGAAAAAAATATAAATGGTGATCTCAAATGCTCAGTAAGGGTAACCATGGATAAAATAAAACAAACCAAATAATTTTGAACATAAAAACATAAACATAATGTTTAAACATCAAAATCTCAAGCAATGGCATAAAACATGGTAGTACATAAGTCATAATCATAATGGAACATCAATCATCATAAAATAGCACGCGAATGAACAATGTAATTGTGGAAAACCATTAAATACATGATATGATTTCCATAGTAGCCAAGGCGTTGCTGCCAAGACCATCTTTGTGGACAAAGTCCCTTACGGAATCGAGTTCACTCCTCGTTCCAGTCCTGTACCACTGAACCGGATGAACTTATCATTTCATCCATGCATATCTCACGAGATATAAATCTTTACCCAATGCATTGGAGGGAGATAAAGGTCCCACCCATCTCATAATTAAATAATTTTTACTTGTGCCACAACATGATCATAAATCATTCATCATAACAAAAAGAATAAAAATGGGTTTCATAAACATCATCCCATCATAACATAATCCATATAAAACAAATGGATATCATTTCATCATAAGAAAAGATAAACAATGTAAATCATAGATATATTATACTTGAAACATACACATATGAGATAATGTAATCTTAGATGGAAATGTTTTTGATAAAACACTTGCAATGAATTCTTGAGGAAAATATCGTTTCTTCTTCAAAATCATTTTCTTTTCACAAAATGCAATGCAAATTTTAAAGGAAAATGATTTATTTAAAAATAATGATGAAATATTATTGAGAAAGCTTCTTGAAAATAAAGCATTATGAAACCGTAAAAATCCATTCATTCTGTATAAGTTTAAAAAAAACATTTTCCTTATACTTTAGTTGGAAAAGTCAAAATGTTCCTTATATGGTAAACAAAAGAAAGCTTCCCTCCATAACACAAATTAAAATTCAAAGAGGGGTAAACATGCCATTTAAACATACATGGAAGAATATTAAACACTTTATGAAAAAAAAATTATGGGAATGGTTTAAAAATATAACCCCATTATATACTTATGAATATTGAATCTTGGATAAAAACGATATTGGAAAATTTATCCCTTACCTTATGTCTGATATGCTTTGTATGTATCTGAACGTCCTCTTCTTCGACACACCTCTTCTAATCTTCCTCTTTAGGGACACGAGTTTGTATTTTGAGGAGACCATTACCACTATAATATTTATAGGGAAGATGAGAAGGGAAATGGGTAGGGTTTGGCTGAGATTGAAGGGTCAAAATTCTGTAATGAGAAGAGAGAGGAGGTGCCCTTTTATAATGGAGGAGAGGGAAACTTTATGAAAAACATCTAATATTATTTTATAGTAATGTTATATTCGGTTTATAATGGCTCCAAAGTGACTTATTTAGAAGATACTATGGGGATGGGTCGAAATCCTCTTAACCAATATGTTTTAGACAAGTTTAGGTTACTATTTTAACCTTGTTTTTTAGATTTAACTCTAAGTTAAATAATTTATCCTTTACCATGTCTTCGGGTTTTCTTACATTATATGGTTAATAAACATACTATAACAAGCCAAAAAAACCCCAAGTGGTTCATTAATAATATATATAACCTTATTTTAGTCATTGTTTCTAACCATAGATTTTTCGGAATAGAATATCAATTAAAAATATAATATTAGTTTTAAAAACTATATTATGTCAATTTTAACACTATTTTGTAATTGATTTGTGTGAAAATCATAAAAAAGTGATTAGTTAGAAAAATGTTAACAAAATCAATATTAACATGTCATATTACCCTATAAAATTTGTATAATTCATAAAAGTCTCAAATTTCATTTATTTGGGTATTTATAACATCAATTATGTTAATATTTCATTAATAAGGTAATTACTGCATCATAATTGTGTCATAAATAAATTAATTTATATAATGTCTAAAAAAATATTAAAAAATAAAATTTTTTAGTAAGCTGTTTTATCTTTAAAATGATTATTTATAGTCTATTTTATCTTATGTATAACCCAATATTAAAAAAAATTTCATTATTAAACATTGATTTTAACTATTTTAACTCTTCTTTTAATAAAATAATAATAAATGTCCCAATCTAATCTAAGTGGCCCTAATGTGTAATATTTTATTTCTAAGTTTTTTTTGGTCGAATAACACTTATCCAATAGAATTAGGAAATGTGTTAGGGTAATAATAATATCATTTTTACCATTAATTACCCAATTTATTTTTAACTTTGGTAACTAATAGTAAAAAGATACTATTCAACAAAAATTATTTTTATCTTATTGAACCACATTTTACTCCTTGATTTTAACTGTGTTTCTCTGATTTTCTAAATTACACTCAGAGAAGCGGTAAAATTATGTTTTATGTAAATTTTGAAATTCTCCTAAGAGGTGGGCAAAAGACGGTGAAAAGTTCAACAAAAATTTTATATATAAAAAATTATATTAAAATGACTCAAGGAATTACATTGAACTTATATAGGTATTATTTATCAATTTTGACCTAAAATAATTTTAAATAAATTTAATAATTATTTAAATAAACAGTTGGTTTTTAAATAGTAACCCAGTGTTTTCACTATTCATCAAAAATTGAATGTTTTCAGAAAAATACCAAAAATTCACCCTAGGATAATTTCGATATTCCGAATCCAAAAATAAAGTCCATGTTGAAAGATTAAATTTAAAAAATTTCAAAAAGTGTGTATTACTATTCATAACGGCTATTTTATATAATATTTTAATAACATATCATTGTTTAGTGAAACTCGTTATTTCATACAACACACACTATCATGGATGGTCGTGATTGCGTGTAAAGAAAGCCAAGTAAAGGATGCGTGTAGTGAAATCTCCGTTTGGTGTTGCCTATAACATAATCAAAACTTATTTCATTTATACATTAAACAAAATCTATAATTAATGTTGTGTAGAATAATTTACACAAAACGAACTTGAAATTGTGTGTAATAAAAGCCAAGAATAGTGTTGTGTATACTGCAAGCTAACACGGGGTTGTGTATAGTACAATATTTTCCTGGTGTAGTGTATAATATAAGACATCAAAGAAATTAATAATAATATATCTCATAAAATCTCGGGGTGTTACAAGACCTGCCATGTTATGTTCCCAGAAACAAATCTGCCCCTCCCCGATAATCCATTGAGAGTAAGGAAGATTCATCTGGACAATGTTGCACACCAAGGCCAACAAAAAAATACCCCTAGTAGTAAGGGAGTCAAAGGAAGCTTTATACTTCTGCACCATGCTCCTACCCCACATCATACCTCTCCCAATGTTCGCCCATGCATGTTTCGCAGGTGAACCTTGCAACGTGTCCGCCATGACCCTGACGCCAATACCTCCTCCAATAATCTGCCTAGCCATCTTCCCCCATGACACCCAATTCTTCTTCCCCTATAGTGTGGCATCCCAAATAAAACGGGTGATCACCCTATCAAAGGACCGAATTACCCCATTTGGGATGCTAGTAGATGTCATCGCATGCCCTGGTACAGCAGAAAGCACACTATTCACCAGCACGATACAATGCCCAAAAAGAAAGAAATGGTTTTTCCAGTCCAGAATATGGCCTATCAACTTGTTCACCACTATATCAAAGTCCATGTTCTGAAGCTTACCAGAAGAAACTGGGGTACCTAGGTACTCCATATGGAGCGAACTCTTCCCCATTCCCTACTTAGAGCTCACACATTCCACTCTTCCCTCTCTAAAAGAGTTTTGTAAATAAAAAACAACTCTTTTCCATACTCACAATACATCCACTCCATTTTCTATACTCTTTTAGAATTTTATTTAACGCACGAATTAATCCACCACCGACATTCATAAAAATGATGGTATCATCCACATACATTAATTGGGATATCGATTGGCTACCATGTCTCCTACAGAAAGCCATGATTCCCCCTAACTCACACCTCTGTTCAGCAACCAGATGAGAGTGTACTGCATCAGAATGATGATGTTCGGTGGTAATGGGTCTCCTTGCCTCAAGACATGAACCAACTTGAACAAACCGGGTGTTCTCCCCAGGAAGGACACCCCAAACCACAATGGTCTAACTCACCTGAAATTAATATCGGTAGCCAAGACAGAGAATCCCATATTTCCAAGAAACCGGTTAATTAAACCACATTCCATACAGTCATACACCTTCCTCATATCAATCATCACTACCAGATTAGATCATCTAGCCTTCAGGTTCAGGTCCCCAATCAACTCCTAGGCCCACGCCATGGCCCCCTAAATCAACCTCTCATGCACAAACCCGTTTTTCTCTTGGGACACCCACTCAGGCATAAAACTAGAAGCCCTTCTCTTAATCAAAGCTTCCAAATCATTGTAGGGAATGTTACACAAAATCACCAGCAGGTAGAGGTTTAGGGGAGAAGGATTATTGGACTTAGTCAGGAGAACCACCGATGTCACAACTGCAATCCGAGAGAGGACACACCCATGAAAAAATTCATGACTCGCAACAACCATGTCCCCTTTAACCGTCTCCCAGCAACCTCTATAAAATGACCCGGGGAAACCATCTGGCCCAGTAGCGCTGTCTGCATTCAGGTGACACACGGCCGCCTGCACCGCCTCCTCCTCCGAAAAGCCTTATATCAAAACATTTTCCTACACAGACACAAGATTTGGAATCACCTCCCATAACAGTGCCTCTCCAGAGGGTACCCCCTGAATACCCCAAGGTCAGGCCATCCAAGAGATCTTTAAAATATGCCAGGGATAATCCCCCAACCACGTCCCAATCGTCGGAGAAGGAACCATCCTTCAAGGCCATGTTAGGATTCATAACTCGCATCCTCTCTCTGATGAAAGAATTAATGTACTCTATGTTCGTAGCCCCTTCTCTAAGACACATCACTCTAATACGGTCCCTAGCTCTATGCTCTTGAGAAAGCACCAACATCGCCAAAAGCTCATTCTTAACTGAAAGTTCTTCAAACACATCAGCATCACAATGACCCTCTAAACTAGCATCCATGTACTTGATGTCATGTTTGAATGATTCCATATCCCGATATCATGCAGGAAGGGAGTTTTCACACCCCTCCAGATCCTGTTTCAGCCTCTTCAACTTGGATTGGAAAGCCACCCAAGAGTACCCCCTCGACGGTGCACAACAGACCTGCAGCACCACCTTGGGGATATCCAGGTTACTCACCCACTGGTTGACAAACCTGAAGTATTCATGGGGTTCCTTAGTTATACTAAAAGGGATCAAGAGAGGCTAGTGGTCTGAGATACTATGGGTAAGGTAAAAAAACTTCAACTCATTGAAACTCTCAATGGACCACATGTTTTCAAAACACCTGTCTAGCCTACTCCAGAATCGACTCCCCCCCTGTGATTATTGCACCATGAAACGGGGTCACCCGAGAAACCCACAACCAAGAGCCCCTTCCCGGACATGAACTGATCAAAATAGTGACTCACATGAAGCTGAAAGGCTCCTCTCCCCTTCTCCTCTTCAGGACTCATTACCGTGTTAAACTCTCCTCCCACCAGCCATGACATATCTCACGGATCGAACCCTGAGAGCTCCGACCACAACTCCTCCCTACGACAAGCAACACAGATTCCATGAAAAACCAAGAAGAAACACTCATATCCATCCCAGGTCACGATCAATGTAAAATGTAGTTCTCCAACATTAACTAGGTCCATCGTAACACCTCTCTCCCAAAAAATCCAAATGGGGTTGTTAACCATTTCCCCATGCATGGATGCATGCATCATTATCTTACGGGTGATCTCATGAATCTTGGTGACTTTCTTCTTGTGCTCAAAAACCACCACCACATTCACATTGTTTTTATGAGACTTGAAGGAAATGATGTCAGTTTTTACCCTATCTCCAATCCCTTAGGAGTTCCATAAAAAGAACAACGACATTAAACCTATTGCATACTTGTATTTCCCCTGACTTGTCTGGACTATCACTAGAATTTCACATGATAATTCCACAATGATAATGGGAAACCACATGATTTTTTCGATGTGTTACTGATGTCTCTTGAGGTCATCATAGCATGTCAAGAGCATATCTTGTGAAAATGTGGACATGTAATGGGGATCTCACCTAATCAATATTTTTTTTTCTTGGGTCATTGAATGACCATGGTGACATGTTGTCCTTGGGAAAACCTAACTTATATGAGAATTGTATTTTGAGTAAAAAGGAATTTCCATGTTTTACCATGTACATCATGAAACTACCAAAGGGTCTCACAATTCTCTTCCACTTGTAAAATTCATGTAGAGAGGCCTCATGGATCTGTCTAGGGTCATTTATGTCGCCCAATTATTGGAATTCATTTTTGAAGGGACCATTTATTAAATCAAATGGGTTTTTATTAGTCAATGAAGAGGGATATATGGCCATAGGAAGGTCTAATCTGGAACTCATCACAATGTTAAGGTCGTACACAAACTGAAGTGTGATCACGTGATTTATTAATATGGAACTCCATCCTTTATATAATTGACATTAAATTAATGTGGTATCTATGTTGATGTTGTTGTCATTCATGGGGGGGGGGTTTATATAAATTCCACTACATGCATGGGTGATGGAAGAATTTTCACTATGATGGGTGCATGGAATATGGGGTGCACATTATGATGTAGGTTGGTTCATTGGGAAACATGATGTGTATCCTCTTAACTCCTTATTGCAAGGAGTTAATTTTATAACCTTCACCTATAAACCACATGGATGCATAATCTTTCATACATGTGGATGACCTCCAATGGATCATGAGAGGGTCTATATAATCAAATATTAGGGCTTTTTATGATTCTACAAAGAAGGATGCAGGACCAAGGGTTTACTTCATGATTCACCTTCTAGGGGCCTCGTTTGACTTCTCCCCTAAATGTCTCATAGCTCACATGACATTGAAGGGGTCTTACAATGGAATTTTTGAAAATGGACATGAATGTTATTTGATCATTAATATAATATAAAAAGAGTACATTTCATGATGATTGTGTATGGCCAAAGGGTCACACGTCCTCTTTGTCTATTTTACATGGATATAGTGTCCATGGGGTTGTTACCTATCAAGGAAACCACTTATATGGAAACAATAATAGATTGTGATTCATGTTAAATAGAGTATCTCCTGATGGTTTCAAAAATCAAGATGAGGATCAAATGGTGATGTGTGAAGGCATAGATAATTATGTCTGAGGGTTTTATGTTATCGTCTCAAGATAATGACGCTCTCATTATTCACGAAGAAAGGGTTTACATGTTCACTATATCAAATTCGTGAGAAAAACTACAGGTGGTCTTTGAATTCCATAACATATGTCATCACATCTCATGAGGTTCCATATCCCCAAAAATCACATAATCTAAGGAGAGGCATTACATGATATTATGCGAGCCATCACAGGGGTATGGAATGAGATTATGTGATCATATGAATATCATGTGATGTGTTCTTTAGATTATATCCCTTGGAGGATTCTCATGGAAGGGAAAATATTTATCACCAGGAGGTGATCTATGATGGTGGTGGATGATGACTCTGTTTTAATAGTATTTCTCTCCACTGCCCCTTCATTTTTGAAGCTCTCTCCCCTCCCCATATCATTAATTTTTTTTATGGAGTAGTGTTTATATTGGACACATGAAGCTGAGTATGGAACCTCATTTCATGGTATGATGTCCCCATCCACTAGTAAGATAGTGAATTTATGTGATTTAACTTCATTAGGTGTGCAACATGATCATATATTCTAATTATGTGATGGATTTGATTCTCTCTATGGTTTCACGTTATCTGTAAAATAACTGAGTAATTTTATATGAAAAATGTGTTATGGGAGGAAGTAGTTCATGGTTATAAAACTACTTAAAACACCTAATCTGTGTTATTGTTTTGATTTCATGATCATATGATCATCATGTGATGTCCTCAATAACTATTATATGATATTTGTTAAGCAACTGGTGTTAATGGTCTGAAACACAAAGTGGCCTCTTTCGGTTTTCTCAGCATCACCTCTATCAGAAAAAGGTTGGTGATGGTGGCGATGAAGAACATCTAGTTACTATGTGAGTATCTTTGACTCATCGTGTCAAACCTTTATCATAGTATGGTGATGGAAAAGTGGGTGGTTGAGGAAAAATATACTCATAGCATGCGGGATCACCTATCTAGAACTTGTGTGGTGATACATTAAAGAGGATGACTGGGTTCATCAGATAGTGGGATTGGTTGATGCATATAAACTAAGATTCATGATCAGATGACCCATAATTGATCTATTTGAAAATACCACATCCCACATTGAATTTCATCACCACATCCTATCTGGTGAATAATCCATTCCACATGTGATGTTTGTTTGAGGGGGGAATTGGGTCATAACCAAAACCATCACTATTACTCCTACTGAGGGGTTCATCCCACTGAGTATATGTCTCAAACTATATGTGTTCACCTATGATCTTGTGCACCACATGCCCTATACATGAGCATGACTTCCTCTCATTGGATCTATTCTCTTCGACTGGTCCATTGGCTAGCCCACGCTGGCTCTCACTAGGCATGGTTTATCTCTGGTCCTAGAAGGTCTTGTGGTTGATTTGGCCTAGATGGATAGTATCTAGCCATATTTTTTTGTCATGGGTAGTCTTAAAAAACCCTAAAATACTAATTATAACATTAATATTAATATATAATTCCCCATGTGATATCTTCTACATCCAATCCCCTTCATTAAGGATTCCATGAAAACAATATTTTCATTAACACATAATCCTCAACCCTATGAAATCACTATTAATAATGTTTCATTTTCATAAATATTTGTTCCATAAATATACACCCCCTTATAATGAGATACATTATAATGGAAGGAATATTATTTTAAGGTAAACAGATATCACTTTTCCACATATCAGAATATCTGATAATTCCAAATTTTGATCATCATGAGATGATTTTTTTCAGGATTTAGTCTGATGAACACTCAAGTGTTGTGAAGATGATTAATCATGTCAAAATTCAAGGGTTTATTCCTATATAAGAAGTGTGTTTGAATAAATTAATGGATTAATTGAATTTAGATTTTATATGCTTAAAAATGGAAAATGGATTGGGAGGAATGGAACTTGTGGATGGTAACCCAGTAAAAAATTGATTTCAACATATCCTAGGAGGATGGAGATAAATATTCATGTTGTTCTAACATATACCACTATACAGTTGAAATTCATTTATATGATACATAGGTTCATAGATGAAGAACTATATGATGAAGGCCCTTATTTTGATCTAGCTCATACATCAAAGGGGAAATATTAGTATTTTTTTTGTTGAAATCCATTGTAATTAACTATATTTGGTAGATATGTTGATCAGATCATCCATGATGGCTATCAATTATGGGTAATACCTAAATGATTTGATTTTCTGTATTCCTGTACTTGACATTCAACACGATTTTTTTAGAAATTTTCATGATTTTCCACTATCTTTAAATTATTTATCACTACTCCTACTCAAGTTGTATTGAGATGGTCTTATTTATAAGGATGATTTGGACATGATATCCTACCTGAATTATCTATATTTTTACAACATTATGGGACTTAGTTACAATAGATGGATTTTTATATGTATATATAGTGGGCCCCATAAGATTATTTACACGTTTTTAATTGTTTTTAAAAAACATTCTCTCAATCATCATAAGAGGGAGATTTAGTGGGAATTGTAATGGATTTTTCACAACATGCCTTCTTATTTATTTTAATCCTACCAATATTTTATGCCTCGTCTCTTATATAGTTTATCATGATTTCTTAGATCACACAAAGTGAATGCGAAGTGAGAAAACACTCAACTTTTTCTAAGGATTCCTTATTGGGTTTTCATATTGGTCATCATCATGTCTCTTGTTGTTTAAATGAAAAATATACTATACCCTAGGTGTATTGAAATTTAATTTCCTTGATCATGAACATTTTTATCACTATATTTTATGTTCTTCTAGCATTGACATTATTGAATATGGTGTTGGAAACTGGAATCATGCTAGAAGTAGTTCATGATGTTCTATGCAATTTAACATCATGTGGTGTGGATGAGGATGAAATGGCATGAATAAATGAAATTTTTATATTTGGGTCTAAATATGGAATTATCTGTATCAGAATGTATATCATGATAATTAAAATCAATTCAAATGTACTTATCTTTAATCTGATGTAGTATAACACCATGCGGTGATGACAAATGTGAACTAATGTGAATTATAGGGAATATTTTGTTTGGGATCATGGATGGATGCTTGGACGTCACGATATATATCTATAGAATGATAATAAAACCACATATACTTATGGAGAAACAAATAGTATAAATTCATATGGCATGGGGATTGATCAGGCAGTTGGACATCATGTGGCGATGACTTGAACATTTTTGACTTTCTTATGATGGTATGTTCGTGATGTAATTCCTAATCTCACCTGAGTTATGCTATATGTTAGAAACCATGAATGGAAATGTTTTACCTAAAATGAATAAAATTTGAGGGTATAACAAGGGTATTTTATCTCATGTAGTGTTTTTTCCAAGATATTATATTGAGGAATCCCTTCATATCTCACATAATATGAGCATGAAGTTATACAATGTTCTAGAAGAACCTTGCAGTCTATCATCATTCGGAAAAGACCTAGGTGACTTGCCCTGAATATATATGGATATCAATGATTCATGAAATTTTATTTAATATGATATGGACATTAGAATTGTATTATAATTTCTTGGAGTATAGACTAAAGTGGTTATGATATTTAACATCTTGATTCTAGGATGAAAGGGGTAGTTTAGTATAACTTCATTCTCTCGGGATGAAGGATTATGTGAAGATTAATGTCAAACTATCAGAATGAAGGATGTCACATAGATAAATGTTATTCTTCTAAGAAGAAATATTTCATGCATTTTATCATCTATCTACTAGGATGAAAGATGTTATGTAGTTTAATGTCTTACTTCTTCGATGAAAGATACCATGCACTTAAACATCATTCTTTGGGGTTGAATGATTTCATGTAGTTTAATGTGTTGATTCTAGGTGTAATTTCATATAGTTTAACAACATGTCATAAGAAGAATTATGGGACTTACAGTAATGTGGTTTCCATCATCATTATTCTACATTTTATAAATAATATTTCCTTCTCTTAATTTCGATAGGAAAATATGATGGATTTGTTAGCAAATGTTTTTTCTTGATAATTCTTTGTTTGAGGATCACAATAAAATTTGGGAAGTAATGGTACTTTTCAAAATAAAATATATTATATATAGATAGATGGTCTATTAACTCTTTTTTAATGGAATATTTTTCATTTACCTACATTATCACTAATGAAATATCCCCTTTGATATTCAGGTAGGCTATTTATAGCTATAGGGATAGTTAAAGGCTATCGATGAGGGATTCCTATTTTGCCTCATTATTTATTAATCCCCTGGGTAGTGAGAAAGATTAGTGAAAACCCACTTTTTCTGGGCGGATAAATACATTCCTTATGCCTACCCAATTGATCGTTGATAATTTCATCCTTGTTAAGACATGACATTGTGAGGTACCATATAAATTAATCTCCCTTGATCGAGGAGTTTCATGGTCATATAATACCTCTACAACTGTAATCTAAATGTCCTCTGGTGTATTTTTCATGATCGGATGTGTTGCAAAGAAATCAACATGGTATTGTCCATTCATTGACTTTTGTGACACAAAGATAATGTGATATTACAGAAGAATGACCTCCCATCGGGCTAGTGGAGAGTTAACATTAGAGGACCAAGGATGTAATCGATTAGATAAATGTGAGAGATCAATTGGACATTATGGATTTGAAATTAATACCTCAAAATTTTCAATACAAAGATGATTGAAAGGAATTTCTTCTCAAAAATGGGTTATTAGGCCCCAATACCTCAAATAGTCCATCTGATGTAATAAAGACTATTTTTAATTCATGCATTATTATATTGATCAAGGAGGACTCCGAATGATTTTTTAATGGTGGTTCCATATAATATGAGTGGATTACCTTCCACTAAAAGAATATGGAATAGTGGGTACAAAAGGTACTGTATGAGGTTTTTTAAGTCTACTTGGCAGCCATCTTCTTATCTTAGCAAGGATGATGTTGAAAATTTATCCTTGTTATTCCTCATTATCTGATGATGTTGTCTTGGATCATTTTGAAAAATCATTCCAATTTATTGCTGAAATGTAATTTGTTAATAATTTTGGCTTCCATTATGATACATTAATGCTCATTGGGTTTCTTGAGATATTGTGGGGCCACAATTGGGTTTAGTCTTGTCATTTTTATGTAGTTCCATGGGATCACATATCGATGCATGGTTAGAAATGTGAGGTACATATCTTTTTAATCGAGGTGCATGGAGGAAATAATCATTATAGGTCATGGGTCTTCCTTTGTAACTAGATTTATCTAACTAAGTTCATCAACATCTGTGGATACAACTACCTCAAATGTTAGAGGGGAGTACTTTAGGTCAGCATCATCTTCATCCATATAAAAATATGCAGAGACATTTTCCAATGATGATAGAAATATGG
Source organism: Viscum album (assembly GCA_963277665.1). Classification (NCBI taxonomy): domain Eukaryota; kingdom Viridiplantae; phylum Streptophyta; class Magnoliopsida; order Santalales; family Viscaceae; genus Viscum; species Viscum album. The sequence continues at coordinate 1,184,973,073 of OY728159.1, forward strand.
GTGCCCCACTATCATTATGATGGTGAGATAGTCCATGATAAGGGAAATTATCATCCCCTATTGATTGGGACATTGTATAGAGGTGTTGGAGCTGATATTCAATGATTTTGTCAGTGGGGAAAGGAGTGGTGAAGAGATTAAGTATTAGATCAGTGGCTTCAACCAGCAATTTGGGAAAAACCTAGTGACTATTAAGAATACTATAGGGATTTACAAGGGCATTCCCATATGTCATTGGGACCTACAATATGTATATCATCATCCACTGTTTGTTTCATTCCTCCCTTCCTATTGAAAAATTCCTCAGCATAAGTAGAAATGCATGACTGAAAGGGGGATTTGTCGCCATTTGGTATTCCAACATTCCCTTATTATGATGATGATGTCTCCCAACGATTAATATGACACATAATTTATCACCCTATGACTTAGATGTGTACCATGTAGTTTTTCGACTAATGGAAATGGTGATGATATGGGTGGTTGGTCCAGGATATGAAATCTATGTATCCCTAAAAATCTCAATATGATGATATGCAATATGTACGTAGCTCTAGAAGAACCATACAGTTTAACATCCTGAGGAAACGATTTCTGTGGTGCAATGTAAATTCTTATGGTCATGAAATGATCCATGAATATGAATGTCTGACGATAAGGAAAAAATTCATATAGATTAATGTATTATGGTAAAAACATTTTCCATTTTGGATAATCTCCTGTGGTAAGGAAATGATTTCTTTAGTTTAACAATTTATGATAAAGATGAGATCCATGTACTTCAACATCTTGAATGAAAGAAAATATCAATACAATTAGATGTCTTTCAGTAAGGACATTATCCATGTAGTTTAATGTCATGTAGTAAGGACACGATCCTTGCAGTTTAACATCTTTTGGTAAGAATGAATATGAGTAACCTATTATAAATGTGGATATTCTAAATGATGGTGAAAAAATCTATTGTATATTGCAAGAGTTGTGAGATCATTAAATTCAATCATGACGGCTGATACTTATTCCTCAAAATGATATTTTAAGACATATAATCCTTCTATTCGGTTCCTGAAACATTGATGGTACGAAATTCTTTTTCATGGCCTATAAATACTCCCACATGCTTCATTTTCATTACTAATAATAGAATAAACCTTTCGTCTGGGTGTAGTCAAAATATTTAACGACCCTTTTCATTGAAAAATATTATCTTTTTTCAACATTGATTTGAATGATTGTCTTTTATAACTTGCTGGTAGGCTGACCAAGCTTTTCTACACAATAAATGTGTCATGTTCAGAGTAATAAGATTACAAGAGTGTAGATTTAGGTGTTTTCATTTCCAATATCCCCATTTCAATATGTAAATGAATCTATTCATTAAAATAAATGATGACCCATATTGCAAGTTCTTGTCAAGGATAGAAGGGAAAATCATTATAATAGCTAATCAACCTTGTCTCTCTTGTCGTTAACGCCATTGAGAGCTCCATCAAACCCTTCTTCATAGAATAATTGATATATAGTAGAATATGTTTGTCTTTTAAGGAATATTTTTTTCCCTATATTCATGAGATGGGAGACCATACCACTTCTCCCAAATTTTATTTGTGCCTCTATTCATATTAGTGTATGGATTAGTTTGAAGTATGTCGGATAGATTCCTAGTCATTAATTATCTAGGTGTAGGTGTTTGAGAATGGGGGTCACAGATGATAGATATTATTTCCATTAATTAAAATCTCTCGGTAGTTATTATGGTTATTTTGGTGATGCATGTGGTTAAATGGTTTCTAGAATATCCCATGTGAGGTGAGGGAAAATATGGAAATTCCCCCAGCCACGTGTGCTATTGTGAGGTAGAAAAATGTTTGGATTTCTCCCTATGAGAGGATGAACAATATTAAAATTCCTATATCCTTATAAGATGGGGAAAATTACTTCATGGAGGTATTATATACGAACTCATTATATCATCATCTGTAGGTGGGTATTTTAGGTGTATTCTAACAATTATCTACTAGATATCCTTATTCAGTTGATGGAGTTGAGCGATCTGTTTATCTACAGAAACATTCATGTCATACTCTAGGACTGGATAGTGGGTTCCATGAAAAAACCCTTCCTTTATCTGTGGATGGATGATTTGATGACGATGGGTGTTCTAATATAGATCCAAGAGACTGAATCCATATCTTCCACTATCTATTTTATCTATTTTACATATCTTATGAAATATCAACACGATCGATAACACCTCATGTAGATGCTTTGTGGATACCGATGAGGCTTTCTACAATTTTTTCATTGACTAGACGTAGGATAATCTATTGTGACCCAATAAACTATAGTATGGAATGATTGTACCATTCATGAATGTTCTTGTCCATATCTAATGAAAAATTATTCGATACCCCCAATATCATATTGTCTATGAAACAATATGGGTTGCGCTCTTCCTTAAAGGATTACTTCTTTCATTGTAAACGTGTTCGATGTACTACATGGGGTAGTAAATTCCGATGATGACAATGATCCTTGGGTATAATATTGTAAAAAGGACCCCAACCATATGGGTTTGGATGTTCGATATGATTCCATGGTCCCCAATACTAGTTCTGATGAACTCATAGGAACCTAGATAATTGTGATCTGAGATTGATATTGGTCCATTGTTATGATACACTGGTTGACCTCAGATAGGATGGAAGTAGGAGGGTAATGAGAAAACTCTATAACATAATTTTTCGGATATCCCAAGTGTCCTATTCATTTTTGATCCCAATCTTGGATGGTTGGTGTATGCATTACCTAATCTAAAACACCGTGTCGAATCATGGCTACATATTGGGGATGACTATCAAAATTTATGGGATCTTTTTTAGGACACTGCTGGGTGATTGAGTTGAAATTTGAAATATCCTCATTAACCTCTCTACCATAGTGCATGCTTATTTTTTGTATTCTGGTGAAAGGTTCTCAAAGTGATTGAATGTGGAAAAATGGGAAACTTCCTCTCCTACGTCCTGTTTTGAGAATGATAGCTAGCATGATCACATCCTCAAAGGGTTTCCATGTGTTTGTCCTAGAGTCATGATAGAGATTTTGATATGGTATTCTTAATTGATGATGTTCACCAACTGATATATTATGTGGCGTTTTTGTGATAACATACAATAAGGATGTGGGGCCAAATCAGCATGTCCTATGTTCTCGGAATCTATTGGAACATTCTATGAAATCGTTTCTATTTCAATGAATCTTGATAAGTATTTGGAATAATAAAACAAACATTATCAGTGAAGCATCATACTAAATAGTACATGTTCTATCAATAACATTCATAGTTAAGAGGTAAAGTGGTATCCATATTTAGTGATGTTATTAGAAAATGCAGGCTTAATTGTTTTCATTATGTAATCAGAAAAAACATAAACTGGCCTAATGGGAACATGGAAGTGTGTCCTTTTTGACCATTGAAATGGATTTCATAGTTATAGGAATTCATTTCTGGTTATAAATTTGTGTTTCATCTAGTTTTTGAGTCGTAAAATGGGATTCACTCATTGGTTTACCATTGACACTATTCCAAAAATAACCCAATGTCTCCCCCATTGGTAGTAGAGTACACACCTTTTTTTCAACGGCTAGTGGTCATCTAGGGTTTCAATACCATTCAATCTTGTTCACAAATAGTATTCTAATGGATGGGAGGTCAGGGTCGTCGCACCCATTTGGGGAAATGTTGCCTACTCCGAGAATCTCTTATATTTTTATGACATATTCATGAAATCATTCCCCGAATTTAATACATGAGTGGTTACCCATGATTTAATCACTTGATTATGAACATATATTGATTTCAACAATATTGTTCATATCACGGGTTCTCTATCGCTCTCTTATTCAGTTATGATGAATTGGTTTAGGGAGATGTTCTAGCACTCTTGAGTTTATAATTGTTCACAAAGGTGTTTAGTGTATTGTTGATGGGATTTAACATCTATGAGGAAACCTATGTATCATTTGATAGAATATTCAAAACAAATAATGTTAAATTTTCATGATTTAAGGATGTATGACTGGACCCATCCCTGTAGTTTTACTTCATATGATAAAGATGTGAATATCAGTCTCGAACCTAAGTGATGCATCCTATGTATTATGATTAGGATAATAATTAGGGAATACATTTATCTAATAAAGGGTGTCGATTTTGTGAGAGATAATAAATTAGAGGTTGTGGGTCAGACTAATGTATACGAGACTGCCATGGACTTCTATATTGTGAATATGTCCCTTTTAACAAAGATGTGTTTTAATAAGTCTTACATCCCAATAGTTATTACATGATATGGGAATTATCTTCATGATATTTTTATAATAGAAACCTATCCTTATGATCAAATGAACCATGATCCATGTGAGAAACAAAAGATAGTGGTTGATCGGAGAAATTGTATGTCAGTATATTCATATGGGGATCACACATTAATGATTCCCTTGGAGAGGTATAGTTTCCCATGTCATGGATGACATGTCTTATACATAAAACCTATGTAAATAATCCAACATATTTCAGATATGGTGGGAATAATGTTTCACATAACTCAGTTTACTCCAATCATACTGATGTGTCAAGTTGGATGATCACACATAGTGGCACAATGACCCTCCTTTTTGTTTCATAAATTCTTGGGGCTCATACAAAGATGGAAGTCTACTCACTGGGGATATATTATATAATTTAAGTAGTTGAGGATCACATATTGGGGCTGGTCAATAGGACATGGCTTACACTATGGATACCTGATTGGTCGAGGATTATACATTGTGGCTTCCCATTTGGTCATGGCTTACACTCTGGGGTTTCCCATTTGGTATACTTAATCATTATCATCTTAAAATATTAATGTAATGTAGCGATGACCATGATGGTCTTTCAAAGTGCATGATATTGGTGTAGTAACCAAGAATAATGAACATATCTAATCATGAAAACCCCCCTTATCAATAAGGAATTCTATTGAATATTGTTAGCCAACACCCACACGGACGTATTCCAGTTAGGGTTTCTATACAAACTGGGCATGTTGTAATGGGATTGTATTTATCGACCATCTACTGGGAAAGTCTTTATTTTCTACCCAATATGTTGGGGAACATATTTTACAAGGCATACACATCCAAGGGTGTATTATTAATCAATTAACATTCCTTGGACTCATTTTTGATGGGAATACAATCAAGCCCAAAATTTAATGGATGACCATGTAGGCATGTCTAGGGTCTCAAACATGATCAAATGGCTTTTCATCGAACAGTCGTATGTCAATATGGGAATCTATATGGAAAATTTCATGATCATGTTAATTACTCATTATCATGGTAATGATGGTTTACCATGGATGTCTTTAAATGACCATGGTGGGAAGCTATGCGTTTCTCTTGATGACTAAAATGACTTGACAAAGATGTGTCATGGGGGGTTCACCTGACCTATACAGCCTATCTTCAAACTATCACATGGTAATTATCCCATGTTAATGGAAATAAACATGATTATTCTGACATGTTAATGATCTATAATTTTGTTTTTTTATCTTTTATAGAGCTTATCTTATGACAATACCGACATTTCAAGGGTCCATCACCCGATCAATCTGGAATTGTCCTTGGGTTGCCACATGACCATAGTGACATATAAAAAGGTTTTCATGCGTTCATTATAATATTTCTAAGTATTTTATTGAAATTAAAATTGAATTTACAGGGTTACTCTAATGAAATGAATATCCCATCAAATGGTCTCATGATCCTGTGTCCTTTGAAACATTCATGTTGCGAGGTCACGTGGATATGTCTAGGGTTCTTACGACCACCCAAGTGTTGATAAGCATATTCTATGGGATTATTTCTTTTGTCTAATGGATGAATATTTGAACATGTATAAGGATACACCATTATAGGTTGGTATTCGTAATAATTATTTACCTAGTTGAGGTTGTACACATGATGGTGGGAGCTCTCATGATGGATTCATATAAAAATACCCCCCTTCATCAAATTTTCAAGGCATTAAAATATCTCTCGAGTGTTGTAGTGGTCAGGAATGGGGATTGTATATCAATGACTTTTAATTCATGGTTAATGGATATATTTTCACATATATGGGTGCATGGAATATGGGGTGCACATTACAAATAAATGAGGTTCATCAGAAGACCATGAGGGTAGCCTCATAAGTCCTCATGGGGAGGAGTTTCTTATATAATATTATCAATTGCACCCCATTCACGAATAATCAATCATGAAAACACAAGACCTCAAAAATATAACATTAGGGAATCTACAAACACAAATAAGGGTGGATTCTTGGTCCTTAATGAAGGAGAAATGGTCAAGGGTTTTTTTCATGTTACACCTTTTGGGGTTCTCATGTGATTGCACCCCATGAATGACCCATGATTAATATGAACTCAATGGGGGTCTTGTGAAGGATTAAATAACCATGGATGGGTATTTTTGATGAGGCCACATATACCATGAATGGAGTACTCTTGCATGAAGAGGGTTCCCGAATAATGGGTCAGACATCCACCATATCATTTGTTCATTAAAGAAGGTTTACATGGGGATGATACCATTTGAGGGACCCAATTCCAATGAAACATGAAATAATCACTAGAAAAAATCAACATAGCATCGCATGACGGTCTCTCCCATCATGATAAGGATATATGGTGAGTGTTCACATGCCAATATAATCATGTCTAGGGGATGCATGTGATTGATTCAACAGAATGACATTTGTAGTATTGATAAGATCGAGGGTTACATGTTCATTGTTGAATATTAATTGGCACTGGTAGGGGTGGGGCATGAATTCGAAGGCTTGTTTCATCATGTCACAAGATGTTCCATAGATCATGTGATTGCGTAAAACAGGGGTAGGCCATGAAGGATATTCTTTGAGCATTCATAGGGGTCTTGTATATGATCGTGTGCTCATATAAAGATCACCCAATGGGGGTTTCTGATGAAATACTATGTTGTATTTACATGGGGGGACCATCGTATACCTAGAGGTGATCTCCGATGGTAGTATCTGGTGAAATTATTTTTTCATTGTGTCTCTCCCATAGCTCTTCATTTTTGGAGCTCTTTTCCCTACCCATTTTCATTCATTTAATAGATGATAATGGTCTTTTATAGGCCATAAGAGGCCAAGTATGAAATCACATTTCATGGGATGAAGGAATCTTGTTCAAGAAAGGTGGAGGAGGTATTCTCTTGATCGTCATTCATTATGTCACATGATCATTTAATATTATTGAATGATGCCTCTATTTATCTCAATGGTGTCACGTGATCTGGAAAAAAAATCCGAGTTATTTATAATGGAAAATTCATCAGATTCAGAATGGTTTTTCAGTCATAGAACTATATGTGATGACTCATCCTTATCATTAGTCAGGTCACATGACACATGGAAGCTCATGTAATGTCCAAAATCAATGTTGAAGGCTCTTAGAAAAGCCATTGTCATTTTTGGTTCGAGGCTCATGGTGGCCTATCATACTTGCCTTAGTCTTGTGACTTTCAGAAAAATGATTTCCATGGAGTCAGTATAGATTTTCGAGTGATCTTGTGACCATATTCGAGTCACCAACCAAAATGAACATCACAAAATGTTTACAGAAAAGTGAGAGGTTGACGACGATTTTCGTATAGATAGTGGGATCATTTGACATGAAATCATGAGGAGAGGGATTGAATAAGATGGTTGGGATAATCGAAGAATGCGATTGGACAAGGTAGATTGCTGAGAGGCCCGATCAGAAAACACAAATTAAATCCTCTTAAAATTATAGCATCCCACAATGAATTCTCACCCCGCTTCATCTATTATATATAGTAAATTTCAAGTTACTGTTTGTTCGATTCAGTAATGGGGTCGGCACCCATACCATCTACAACACATCCACCTTGAGTTTGCACCCATCGAGTCTATGGCTTAGAAAATATGTGTGCTCTTATGGTCTTTCACACCACATTCCCTAGAAACAGTCCTCAAATTATTTTATGGGAGCTAATTCTACTAATTTATTCCAATATCTGGCCCAGGCATATTTCCACTGTGTGTCGTCGGTTTATTGTCCCACACGGCCATTGGTTGAATAGGATAGACTAGCTGGTGGGAGGCCATGTTTCATGGATATGGTTGGTAACAAAAAATATTTAACTAATGAGGGTAAAAATATTAGTGGAATATAAGTCCCAAAGTTAGCTCCTATACATCCAAGACCCATCAGTATGGATTCCATGAAAACAATATTTTCATTACCACTCAGTATTGAATCATCCGAAATCACAGATAACAATGTGTAAGTTGAATAAATAATTTTTCTAATAATAACATTGAAAATTTAAAATATTATCTAAATATATCAATATCATTACCTAAATAATCCCATAATACACTATTCATATAATTATTAAATTTATAGGGTTCATTCATCTACAGAAAAGGAATAACTGGAAAATCATAATAGTTATACATAGTAAGAATCCTCATCATCATTATTCTTCTTCCTTCACTTTTATGTGGTGATACCCAAGACAAATATCAATCAGTAAAAAAGAATAAGAATCCTAGGGATATAATCACCTCATTTAATAGGACATAATCTATTTTGGTACTAGAAAATAATTTTTTATAAACTTCTACTTATGGTTTTGATGATATAAATCCATAATGATCTTTTTTAGATAGACGTTATAATAATATCTCATCTAGTTAAAATTAAAATATATTCATAATGAAATCTTATAGTGGGTTTCGCCATTTTAATTATTCTTTTCATTATAGTCGTAGATAATTTTGGGATTTTGTTTTTTTAGTGTTATAATAACAAATATTATAAGCGGTCTTGGTGGAAATAAATGGTGAATCATTAATCATAGAAAAAATACAACCCACCACAAAATGGGTTTCTATCTTGAAGAAAATCCATCAATTTTAGTATCCTATACTATAATTAAATTGTGATAATATGTGTTCAATATGGAAAATTGTTGTTTATAGTACAAAAAATATTCCACCCTCTATTATATTAACTATAGAAACTATCATTACATCTGATGTTAAACAAGTTCAGTAAAATATTCTCAATTTAATGTTCTTTAATATTATCCATTTTGTAGAGACAATCACATAATTTTCCTTCATAATATTAATTAGAGAAAATTATTAATCATATTCACCATAAAATAAATACATAATAAGATTTTTATTTTGTTATTTTGAATATAAAAGTCCCTTAATTTCAAGAAATTTATCCATGTTTTATATATTTTTAAATTATAGAATGTTTATGATATTTTTTCATAGATTCATGAATGTTACTAATTTTTTTTAATCCATTCACCACGTTGAATAATTTATTCAACGTGTTATAGGGGTTGTAGAGAATGAACATAGCAGGTGCATAATTTTTCCAAGACTTGTGCTTGTAATGGGAAACCATGATCATAGCGATAAAGGTAGAAACATGATTTTTGTACAGTTTGGGAAACCATTCACCAACAATGGGGGAAAAACCTAGACAGAAGAAAACTATCCTTTCATTGTATAAAATATATAACGCTTGGGATAATTATTAATTCATTATTATGGTTTATTATTATAATTAAATGGTTTATGGAGGTGAATTATTTGATAAAATATATTATAAGTCATTCAAAAACTCTCGGAAATTGTGTAAAATGATATGGGGTAGCTGGGTAGGTGCATATCTTGAGAATAGTTTGGAAAAAACATGAAATTTCCAAGGTTAATTATGATATTAGGGGTAGATGTGACACACCATGATGTTTTATTTTTTAACTAACCATTGACCAAACCAAACACCATCTAATTCTTGAAAAAATATAACTCTCTAGTTCTCACATGAATTTCTATAATGTGTTTCCAAAACAAGTGGTTCTCTATATCAAGTATCGTATCATGGTCATGGATGGTGTGCATTTTTTTAAAACTATTTGAACAAACCTTCTAACATGTTATTAATTGCATGAAAAATGTTTTTTTATTACTAGTTAATTAATAGAAGGGTGCCTATTATTATTATCTTCTGGGGACTTGAACACATCTTCCACCCTTGTATTTTATGATATTTTCTTTTGATACATAAATAACTTTTGGGAAAATCAAATTAAATTTCATATATGTTGTTTTTTGAGTGTTTTATGTAGTTTAAGTTCAAAATAGATCTAATAATAACATAGAGTGGGGTGAATCAATTGTATACATTTTTTATGTCATAACACATTTATAAAAAAAATCAAAAAACCTTTTAATTTTCATTACGTAAATATCATTTTTTCAAATAATCATTAAATAAAATGTATGAAATGAACTAAATAAAAAAATAATTACAAGGTTCCAACTCAATGTGATAACATGATTCCTTCCCAAAGAACCTCTCAGGGGTCTATGGAAATTCACTATTTTGAATAAGTGAATAAATCATTTCCTAATTTATTTAGTCACAGTTTATCTCATGAAAGGAATGAATATACTAAATCCCATTACATTTGAATTTTTCTTCCAAATAATTATTAAAAATGAGAAAATACATTATTTAAATTTATCCCCTAACATTTTTCCTAGACCCTTAGTCCGGTATGGATGGGTCTGATTCTCTCAGTTTGGTGGTACAGGTTCTGATAGAATCAATTTAAAATATTTATTCTAATTAAATTAGTTTGATGAACCCCTTTTCCATCTTAAATACTCTATAAACTCTCAAATACACATTATATTTGTCTTGAGTCTAGTAAAAAAACATTTAAAAGATCGACCATTTAATGAGGTCTCAGTTCAAAATGATATGTTTGAAATGAATCCTAGAGTGCTCCACCATTTCTACTCACATGAAACATTGCATTGTATGAATGTACTATGTTTACATTTATAATAATTCGTAACAGAAAAATGTGGTAAACTAAAATGAATACTAATTACTCAAATTTAAAAACATCTAATATTTTCTCTTATTGTAATTTCACATTTGACCACTTCAACAATTCCAAATAACATATAAACTTATTAAATCCTCTAAATAATCAACCCTCTTGAATGTACAACATTTTATTTTGTCTTATAGATCTTCTTAATTTATGTACGATGAAACGACTTCATCTCATTACTATGGAACATCCATAGCTCATTATTACGGAACATCCTTGGCTTATTACTATGAAACTTCCTCAACTCATTACTATGGAACATTAATGCATCATTACAATAAAAATACCCCAATTAATTACTATGTTAGTTCCACATATTATCATTATGGAACATTTTGGAATACTCTTAAAACATCGTCATCTTTACTCATAAATTCTTCTTACAATTTCAATGTGTAACCCTTTTGAAAATAATATTCTGTATATAGATTTATAGAACCAAATAATATATATCAAAGACAATAAACTTTAACGATTAGTGAAAATATTTTACCATTACTCTTTATAATCATTTATGAGAACTCTATCTTCAAAAATGAATCATCTAACATACAATGGAATGAATTATGACGTCCCTTGTTTTAAAAACATCCTTTCATTCCAACAAAAACACAATAAATTTGGCATAATATATTCTTCTTATTTCCTTTATAACACATCCATCAAAATACATACAGACATATTATGATATTTTATAATTACAAACCAGTGAAGCATAATATGACATAAGGTTAGAAGGTAAAGAACATTATAATTCCAGATTCCATTGAATCTTACATTAAATGATTTATCACCACTATGAATATCAGTAAATGCTTATCCTAACTATCAAACAAACATAAATTAAAATTTATCTTTAACTTCATTTCAGTAGATTTGATACCAACAGTTTCCAGTCATCAAATTACGAAAATATTATACACATAACTTTATAAAAATGGTACCATCTAGTTTAGATCAGTATCATAATAAGAATATAAAATTTTGTGTTCATTAATTTCTTCCACCATTTAGGTTGTGTTCATAAAATCATAAGAATTTTAAATTATTATATAAACTCATACTGATGAACCAGGTCTAGTCCTGGAATAACTTACTTTCACAAATTGTTGGTTGTCATAAAATCCAAAAAAAATTACCAAAAAACAATCACAAAGGATATTCTATATCCCCAATTGGATTTATTGAAAATCGTTGTTAAAAACCTTATTAACACACCACATTTAAACCACTAAATATTTTTCTCATCAGATGTTTTTTTTAATTTTAAGAAAACATATTTTCATATAGTATAGTGTGGAAGAACCGCACTACTAGATAATGTTATTTTTAAAGGAAATAAATCCCTCAGTGACAAGAATATATTGCATACATGTTAATATAAACACTCATTATTTTATCTTTTCCACTCACTTATAAATTTTCTTCACTCGTTTTATGATAACTATAATATTATATTTATTTAGGAACAAAATTTATGTCCCTTTATATTGAAGGATAATATTATACATACTCTCCCTTTCTAAACATAATCCAATGCATGGTGGGGGTACAAAATTATATTTTTTATAGATTCATTGTAATATGATGAACATGATGTTTGAAAATCAACTCCACAAATCACCCTTTCAGAATATTTTTTTAATATAATACCAATATGATACATTGTTGTGAAATATTACGGCAAAACACCTCCAAAAAATAATATTCTCTTTTATAAATTGAAAAATAATTTCAATGTGTCTTGATCAAATGTTTTGAACAAGATTTCAAAAAAACATATTTCACTCTAATTTTCACTAAAAAGTATTAAATAGTTTAGACACATGCACATTCAAGTATTTAAGATAAACTCTCATAAATAAACATTTGAGAACATGCTTTAGTAGCTGAAATATATTCTAATTATTATTTTTATCAATGTTACAAAACAATTTTACTTAAAATACCTACTCATACAACATCAGTCGAAGATAAATGTTCCTCCAAAAGTTAATATTTATAATTGAAATATCTTCCCCAATCAACATATTTACAACCATCAATGTTTATTCCATAAATTATGTTTCATAAAATCCCATTTTAAGTTGTTCTTTTTACATATTTTAGAATTCGCATTTCCTCCAACATATGAGATTACTTTAGGTTACATTGATATATAGAACATAGAAATTCAACATAAAAAATATCAGCTCTTGTGGATGTGAGATACATAAATTTTGTTAATTTTATTCTGATATTCTTTATGAATCACATTTTTTATATACATCATTAATCAACATTGTTCTCTATTAATGAGTTGAAGAAAATTATTTTGACACATAAACCCAATATTCTTTAAATATTCCAAAACATAAATTTATTCAGATATGAAAATGTACTATAATTATTATTGTAGTTTTAATGAAAGGTAAAATGTAAATTCTAGAAACATTTACATTTCTAAATTCATCTAAATTTCTAGTGAATATTATTTAAAAGATTTTTTTAATCCCTAAAAAATTATATAATCCAAAATCACAATTAAAATTTGGGTATTGGTTTTAAATTCATTCACATATACGATACTATCTGTCATATCTTTAGGAAAATTCATCATTCTAAAACAACTATAATATTTTTTATACCAGTTACATGGGTCTAATTTCAACCCATATATAAACTTTTTTAGTCTAAAAACCATTATTCAATGCTTATCATGTAGAAAAACATAATATTTTTCACTGAAACAAATTCAAAAATGTTTCTATTAATGAAATTTGACTTTATAATCATCTAGTTATTTTTATCATTCGGATGTGAATAAACTGAAAGAAATATCATAATAGTTTCTATGATAAAAAATATAGAAAAAAATTCTTCAAAATCCAAACCTTCCAACTATTAGTATCATTTCAAAACATGAATTTCTTTATTTGATGAAAAATACACATGTTCATTAAATTCAATCCTATAAATCCATTTTCTTCCAAATTAAATTTCCATTATATCTCAATTAAAGTTCAAAATTTTCATTTTTCTCAATTTGATCAATCTATTCATTCATATAATCGACCCATTCATTCCAATGAATATCTTATGAAACTGTTTTAGTTCAGTTTTTAGATAACATAAGTATTATTTGGTAATCTCAGTTTTATTCTTATTTTATCTGATTCCCTCTAATTCAAAATGATGTTCTTGGACTCCACATTCTGTTTTAAATTGGTCAATTTTAAAAAAAAAATAGCTCTAACTTATATAGTCCATTATACTTGATGATATTTTTAATTATTTTTTATATCATTTCATTATTCATTAGAAACCATAAGTTTATCATTTCCAATTTTCTCAACAACATTTTATTATATTTTCGATGACAATAACATCATCATAATCGACCACATTTTGTAAATTTTTATGCCAATATTTGTAACTTCTTCCACTGGCAGAATAACCAATAAATATTTTTTCTTTAGAATTTTCAATATTTGGATTTTTAATTTTTATCAAACATGGAAATCCAAAAAACATGAAGTAATTCAGTGAATTTCTTATTATACAACATGTTATTGACATTCAAGTTAAATTATAGATTTTACAAACATATTTTATGATAATGACAATAGTTCTAATAGTTTTTCTCAATTATAAATTGTAATGTTTTTGTTCTACTATTATTATTTTTACAATTTCCACCAAAATTCTATTCTTCCCTTAGGGTACTCCACTTTTTATGGGGAACATGGAGCACTAAAATTTTTTCTGATTCCAAACAATTTCACATAATTTTATAAATCATTTCTTTTAAATTATGTATCATTATATGTTATCCATATCTTTAGGTAAACCCGCATTTCATTCTCAATATATTTTCAAAAGAATATGAACATTTCAATAGCCTTTGACATTTCCTTATAAACATGATATCATTCATTCTAGTGAAATGATCAATTAATGTGATAATTTATAAATCTATTTTTTATTCATGTCACCTTGGTCCAAATAAGTCAGAATGAATATGATAAAGTGGTTTGGTATACAGAATATCAACATTTTTATGATTTTTTGTCATATTTCATTTCTAAAAAGTTACAAAATATATAATTCTATAATTTTAAATTATAGAAAATGTCACACACTATCATCTTTTCAGAGTTTTTTCATATTTATTTCCAAATGTTGTAATGTATCATTTTCCACTTCTTATTCAATTATAATTAACAATAATAACAAGAATTGTTTCGTTCTCTAGTCATAATAAGATTCTTACTGGTTCTTTCAACATTTCACATAACTTTTAAATTTTTAATATTTTGGGTGGTATTATAAACCTTTCCATAAAAAACTTCTTTCCAATTGTCCTAAAGTTGAATTAAATGTAGTATATTACATTTGAGTACATCATCTAATGGAACTTATTTTGTTTCGAGTTTATTAAGTTATATCTTAGTAATTTTTATTACATCAATTCACAAGGCACTGTAATTTCCAAAAGAAACTACCTCACCATCTTGATTTTAAATATGTTTCTCGATTTTTATAACACCTATCATGTGTTAAGAACAATAATTATCATGAATCAATGGTTTATTCCATTTATATACATTCAAATCTATTTAAAAAACAATATATCATTCTTTATCCTTAATCTTTATATCATCCATTAATTTTCTGTCATAAGAAACTTGTTCCATATAGAATTTCATAAAACATTCAACATGATAACCAGCTGGATCACATAATTTGAAAACATTATTATGACATTCAAATTGATAAATTATTTGATGGTATATCACATCTTGAAATATTACTATTATGACATCACATGTGTTAAGAAGGTTACTAAATATTTAATTTTCATTTCCTTCTGTCAATTACAAATTTTTTCATGGAATTGATATATTATACCAAAAATTCTAAGAGATACACCCATACATTTACAAACATTAATAAAAATATCAAATCACGGTTTTTTATTCAAGTAATATATTTTTTGTATGAACATTATTGAGCGTGACAAAATTTTTCTTACTCCGTAATACTTGGGGAGGGATATATTATTACATATATGTAAGTTTTAAATTTTCTAGTTGAGATAGGATTTTCATATAATTTCTTCAAAAAAACATTCCCATCACATATCTTCTCACCCTAATACATGAAAACATAGACAAGACAATTTTTTTTGGTGTGTGTGGATTTCAACCGATTCATGAATTAGACTATATCAACCCATATAGATATATCATATTTTACATTTGATTTCATTTTTGGATATTTTCCTTCATCATAATTAATATATATTTGGGTTCAATTAGTTTTTATTGAAACATTTTATCTTCTTCTTCCTCAAGATCCAACTTTCTACTAATATCATAATAAATATTTTATTAATAAAAAAATCTACGTATTGAACTTAATATATTATAGATAAATTATTATATATGCTAGAAACTATACTTTCAACCTTAAAAAAATATCCACCATCATTCTTTATCATTTTTATTTCTTTTTTTAGAGACCTGTTTTTCTTAAGAGATGTTATAAATTCTATTTCGATTTGACACTCTCTTGATGATACCTCACTTAATTATTCTTCCCTATTTGAAGATTCTTTAAATTTTATAAAAATTTTATTGTATTTTGAACCTTTATTGAAATTGAAAATTACTATTCCAATGAAATGTTTTGAGTTTATTTTGATTTATTGTTCTTATTAAAAATATTTCTCTTGTTCCTAGTCAACATAATATTAGATTTTTTAATTACTTTTCTTATTTAGAATCAATGTTCAACTTATTACATAGTGTTTTTTCATCATAATCAGCTATATATTATTCAACATTATTCATAGGAAAAATAATATGAAATATCACATCTCCACCAGAGTCAAAACATTTTAGAGGATGTATACATCTATACATTCATCTTCCTATGTGATAGTTCTGAGAGATAAGGGATATTATTTTATTATTCAACTAATCATCATTTTTATCCTCAAAATGAAAACGATCATAATCTTCAACATATTTAATTTTCATTATTATTATAAATTTAACATCCATTTAATCTTTTTTATGATATTTGGAAGTCAGATATTTTCTCATTTCATAAGTGTTAAGAATTTTATACAATTCATCAAGAGATCAATCATTTTTATCATCTAAAGTAGAAATATTAGAATAAAAACTATCTCGAATGTTTCTCATATGTTTATTAACAATTGTTGGATCATTGAATATTTGTAAAAATTTTCTAATGTTGCAAAAAATTTCATATAAACATGTATGTATTGATAAAAAATTTCTTCATATCTCAATCTATTACCTCCAATAATACAACACTATATTTTTAGTTATTATTCCTTCACTTTTTATTCCCCTAAAAAATAATTTATATTTTCTCAAACATATATTTCAATTTTTTTGGCCATTACATTTATATAATCATTTTTTGAAAGAGTCTTGTGGATTTAATTTTTAGCATTTCCAACAAATTTATTACTTCTTTTTCTAGCTATAATAATATGGTTATATTTCTCAATAAGTGGAAATCCAAATTTAACAGCCTAAAACATTTTTCTATGATATTGAAGATAAAAACTCATCCTATCTTCCTAACCATAATAATATTTCCACAAAATGAATGAATTCACCTAATATTGAGAGAATTTATATTATCAATGATATAGATCTATACAGGTAGCCTTTAATCTGATACCAATCAATGATCCAAATGATTGAATAAAAACCGGTTAGGGGGGATTGAAATATTTGATTAATTTTTAAAAGATACATTAATTTAATAAGAAACCAAAAAAAACTATTAAGGTTCATTAGATTGAAAATGTTTAGTAAATATTCATCCATGAAAAAGTATGAATGTAACTAATGATGATATGATTTTAAAAGATCGACCTTAGTGTGAGAACCTACTTTATTTCCATGGTCCCTGTCATGGGTCTATGTATATTTATAATTATGGAAATGTGAAAAAACCCCTTTTAAAACTCATGTTAGACAACTTTTATCCCCTATACTAATTATTTTAATAACTCCACCAAGATAAAAAAAATTAATGAGAAATTATTTAGAAAAAATAAATTAATGATGTATCAAATAGATCCAAAAATCCTATGTATAGATCCTACATATGATGTGTTTGGGTCCAATACTCAGTGTCTGGTAGGGATGGGTTTGAAGGACTTAATCCAATGATATTTTTTGAAGGAATTAACATGATGAATCAATTTTCAATCGGTATTTCTCAAACTCTAATTGAATTCTCAACCGATTTTTAATCATTTAGGTAATTAAAACAGTAATATGTATGGAATAATAATGAGATATTAGACTAGGATGATAACAATTACATGAATCCTACATCAATTTTCCTTTCACTCTCATTTGAATGGTTGTAGTGAAAAACATTACTATTCTTATATTCAAAGGCATCCTAAAAAAATGTGGTATACTGAAAACATTTTCTCCATACTGATATTAAAAAACCATATATATTTACTCATATAATAATTTCATTTTTGACTAGTTCAACTCATAAAAAATATTCTAGAAACTTATTAAATATTCTTAGTACTCATCCTTCATGATCATACTATCTTCTCTTCAGTCAGATGGAACTTACATGGTTCAAAAGGATGAAACTTCCTTATCTCATTACTATGGAACATCATCACATCATTAATATAGAAGTATCTAAGATCGTTATAATAGATCTTCATCAAATTATTAGGATTGAACATCCTCAGCTTAATACTATGGAACATTCCCATCCACTTACTATGTAACATGTTGAGCTCGTTTCTAGAAAACATCCTTAGATATATCATATAGAACATTTCCAAATATATAATGAATGTATTTCTCAGATTCTCTTCAATATTAACTAAAATTACTATACAAGACATCCGAAAATATCATTATTTGATACATCATGATACATTTATCTTTATCCCGATATCAGGAATCGTTTCAATCTTATCCAAGACATTAAATAGTCTTCATTATTCAAAGCATTTATCATGGGAATTTATCATGATTTAAGAGAACCCCATTATTTTCAAAGAATCATCTAACATTCAAATAATATATTATGATATCTTTTTTTTACATAACCTCCATTATTTTCAACCAAAACAATATGTGATTAATAATACCTATTATCCCCCTTTTTTCTATGGCCTGCACCACAAGAGTTATATGCACCATATGATATAAGGGAATTATATACCATTAAAGCATAATCTGGCGTATTATTAGAATGTAATGAACAATATAATTGTTTATTCCCTTGAAACATACATTCTAGGCATAAAAATCCCTACAAATTTCATTCAAAAAATATCTTCAATTTAATAAAAACATCATTTTTCATTGATCCCAATCGTTATTACAATAGACCTGAGACTGATGGTTTTTCGGATGAGAAACACAAAAAAAACTATTACCACATATCATTTTGAAAAAATTATAATTAAGTTTATATCAGTATAATAACCATCATCGTAAAAAAACCATCAATAATTTTCGCTCAACTTGCGTTTGGGGTCATACTTTCACTATCTTCTGACTATGTTATCAAATCATTTTCTGATGAATAGGATATGATTTTGAATGAAAAATAATTTCAAAAAAAAATTGTTTTCAACAAAAAATATTTTCCTAGTAACACATCACAAAGGATCCTTAGTATTACTTGTTCTATAAGATATATACTCCTTTTCACTCTCATTGAAATAAATATAGGCTATTATAAATAAAATTTTGTTCCATGAAGTGAAGCTTGAGCAGATCTTGTTAGATGTTGTTATCAAAATATGTTATGATCCCAAATCATGAGGTTTTATGTGTTATTATATATTTCTACATCTATTAATATATAGGTGGATTATATCTCACCTCCTCAATTATATAAAATTAATAATTAGATTGCTTTAAATTATTTGAATTAATTTTCTTGGAAAAATTATTTCATTTTATGACGGACAATCTTTTTTTATGGGTTTTAAAAAATTATTTTATTTTATTTTATTTTGGAAAACAATGTTTTCTTAAAATATTAAAAATATAATTTATAAATTATGTAAAGATATTGAAACCTGAAAAATGATTTTATGAAATAATTTATAAATAACTTTTATAATATGGATTGAGTTTGAATGGGGTTGGGAAGGGATTATGTAAAATTGTTCAAGTCTCAAGACGATTGTTATGCCTGAAAGTGATTTTAACATCTTCTAATGGTATAATATATAATTAACACATATTGGTATATAAAATAAATAATAAAATGACTTTTTTTGTTAATGGTTTGAAATATCAATTTTTATTTTGAATCATTTAGCATGGAATATTAATATTTGAATAGAAATATAAATTTTCCAACAATCATTGACTAGTTTATAATGTTTTTTTAAAATATTTCTATGAATTTTTACCCAAAGAGATGTGGTGTTTATAATTATTATTATAATTGGGTACAATTTCTTCACTAACATAATATAGGATGTCACTGCTGGAATTTAGAGAAGGTAATGTCCATATTTAATTGGTTTAAATAAAATGGTTTATTTGAATGAGCACTTCCTTATAGACAAAGTTCATTTTTTGATACAATATTTGATATAATTTTTATGATTTGTTTGGATTATAACTTTCATATTCATGATATACTGAATAATATTTGACCTCTTCAATAATGTAATTAATTCTTCATCATTTTTTGGAGAGATGATTGGTTCCCTAAAATTGAATTATTGTCTGGATACAAAAAAACTACATGAGTAAAAAGGTGTCATTTAGAAGATTGTCATGAAGAGAATATATGGCCATTATAAAAATGTGATTATTCCAATTGGTTTATAATTAACCAATAATTATATAAAATTTTCTGATTTGTATATTTAATTTCTTATTGAATCTTTTTTGGGGGTATGTTTTGGTGATACTATTGTGTATTTCAGACCAATGTGAACCAATAAAAACACATTGATATAGTGTAGGGTATCTTGTTGTAACATCACCATTATTATAATCAATCAATGAATTATTTATATTTAATAGAATTAATAATCCTTGAAAATTTAATTTATAAAATCGAGTTTCATTAGTTACTGAAGATCTATATTATTTTATCTCTTGGTAGCCAAAAAATAATTATATCAAGTTGTGCAGTTTCCTTTGAATAATGGGATATTTTATGTATATATATAATGATTATTCACATCTGGCATCACCGCTGATTTTTTCTCATGGTATTGTTCTTCCATTCAAATATATTGATGTGTTACATAAATATTTATAAAATCCTATTTTTCATAAAAAGAGAACAAATATACATATATTTACAAGTTCGTGACAGGTATGTGGTCTAATGTGATTCATCAAGATCCAGGTTGGGCGGTGTTCTCATTTAGGTAAATTATGTTGTTTCTTATAGATCAAATAAGTTATATAGCGATGATAAAAACTACCCAACACATGATTTGTTATTTGCTGATGTAGTTTGTGACATAAATACATGGCATCATTATCTTTTCACTAAAATTTTATTATGTCTATATGGCACAATAGTTTGAAACATATTATTTAATAAATGGATTTGAGTTTATGGAAACATAAAGGGATAGAATGTATTTATATATTAATATTTTTCTGAATTTATACATCAATTAAATGAAATATCATATCTAGTTCATTGATTATGAAGTCATATAATAAGATGAAAATGAGCCATCAAATAAAAGGAAGATATTGCCATTCATAGTTGATATGCATCTTTATTGCATTGAGCAAAATAATATTTTATTTTTCTTTATAGATTAATATAATATTAATTTAACTGATAATTCTTGAGATTCATATACTTCTAATCGTAAATGTTTAACCATGAGGTCAACACTCAATTGTGGGGATATCATTAAGTGTTTTACTACTTATTAGAGTCATTTGATGTGTTTTAAGGATGAACTTTTTTTCTTAATACATATTAGGTCCAATCATTTAATACAACTACCATTTGTGATGGGTTTTCCATCCATTAATCGAGATGATTTATAACATCATGAGAATCCAATATTGTTAGTATAGAACATATAGGAAGTTGGAACATTTTTTCTCGAGATGCCTCCCTTATTAGATGTTCAATCTAGAGAACCAATTACCATTTTTTGTTAACTCCTAACTACATACTGTGAAAAAATTGGTGAAAAATTAATTTATTTTGTTATAGATATACCAGGAGTTCTTTGGAAAAATTATTCTTCATTGTTTATTTTAGATCATCTCGAAATGTCAGATCACTTTATCCATATTATTTTATCCAATATAGTGGGATATTTTTCTAAATTATAATTTCATTAAATTTTAATGATTCATCCATGTCTTATTTCAATTATTACTATCCATGATCCAATAATGTCATATAGGTTCACTAATTCCATGATGCAAGCCCATGTAAGTCAATTAACCATGATAAAAACATTTAACCTCGAAATATGTTCAAAATATGTGAAGATATAAATAGATTATGTGAAATGGATTTAAAAGGATCATGGGATTACAATATATCATTGTTGCAATTCTCATTCAATAAAAGTTATAATTATTTTAAAAATATGTATACATTACATGAATTGTATATTTTTCTATTTAGATGACCACATTATTTAGTAGAAAAATGCGAGACTGTACTTATTCGACCATTACATGTGCATAAATAAAATAGAGATGACTTAGATGATTAAAATGTTGATTTTGATAGCTCATAGTCATTATAAAAAAATTTATTACCTTCAATGACCTTTATATTTGGAGTTGGAAGATATATTTTTCTTTATATTCTCTCAAAGGGATAGGTCATCATCATTATTAAATACATAAAATTGTCTAGATGGTATGATAGAAATTCAAGGATACTTGAATTAGTTTTTGTTGTGTTTTTTGGTTGGATTTATAGCAGTACTTTTGTTCAATTAATAACATGTTTCATTTAACTAAATTAAATAAGTACTATC
The DNA here is from genome assembly GCA_963277665.1 of Viscum album. Lineage (NCBI taxonomy): Eukaryota > Viridiplantae > Streptophyta > Magnoliopsida > Santalales > Viscaceae > Viscum > Viscum album. The sequence continues at coordinate 1,184,996,120 of OY728159.1, forward strand.
CTAATCCATACTATGTGATCTAATTCTACATTTTTAATCTCAAGCCTGACACTATGATGATTCATGTACCAAAACTGATAGAGGTTAGGAAAGAGAAGATCATCCATTGGAAAATCATTTGTTTGATATGAGTTTGATGGAAACATGTTCAACCAAAAAAGAGATGTGGGTGAGTGGAAATAATATTTTATAGTCGTGTCCCATTCTCTTTGCTAATAAGACTAGATTTCGACTTTAAAATTAAAAAAGTCCAATTTTAGGGATGATCTACCATGGGATGATTTAAGAGTCTCCCCATTTTCCTTTATTTTCATGTTATACATCATATGGTCTTTGTTTCATTAATGTATAGAGGGTTTTCACGTGTACATGTAGTGTTTATAGAGGATCATAGTTTGAGTGAATTACGTAGAAATAGTGAACCACATCTATGATGTTTTTGAATCTGAATATATCGATCACTACGTAGATGCATAATTGACAAATAAATCTTCCAAACCATGAACATTTTGGTAGAAATGGTTCCCTTATAGATAGAGGGGGAAGCATGGTTGGTGAACGTCTTGAAACATTTCTCTGGCCAACCATGTGGGGTCTTGAAGTATATATAGTAGAAACCCATAATTGGGAAAATGTTTTCAAACAATGTGATGTAATTATGTGTCTCTCTATAACATTTTTAGTAGAACGTGATTGATTGGAATATAGATTAAAAATTTATCTATCCTTACAATACAATGTATAATTAATTCCCCATAAATTGTGGTATCAATTTTTATTAATTCCCAAAAGCCTCACAAGTGTTCTAATGTTCCATAGTCTCAAACATGAAGCCCATAATTGGCTAGGAATATATTTCACATCAATCTAGAAATTACATTTAGGTTAATGAATGTGTGTTTTCCGACTATTATTTGTTTTAATTTCTCGATCATCCTTATTATCATATATTTACATTTATATATTCTCATGAATATTGTGTTGTGGGATGTCTCTAACATATATATGTTCCAAAACAAGAATCGTGAATATATATTATTAGAGCTAGTGAAAATAATTTTTTGCAAGCCTAGATTGTAATTTTTTATGTTCCATTCTTAATATCACCATCCACTATGAATTATATGAAATTTTTACCCCCTAAACTATTATTAAACATGTAGGATTTATTTTTTTACAATGGTTGTTTATTTATTTTCCTTGGAAATATTATTTTATTTCCGAATTAAAAAATATTTTTTTATGTTTTGAATTTTTTTGAGTTTCTATTATTTTATAAAACATCCCTTGATTGTATTTTTGAAGTGGTGATTTTAAAATTATGGAGCACATATGATTCATGTAAAATTATTGATGAATTTTTTTCAAAGGTAGGTTTTTTATTTTTTATTTATTATCATAGAGTTTAGTATATTTTTATAACACCCCAGGTAAATAAAGAATATGACATTTTTATATTTATCCATATTTGTGAATAAAATGTTAATATCAATTTAAAGGGAATTCTATGCTTGATGGCTTACCCAATACGCAACAACGAGTTCCTTTGGAATCTTACTTTGCACTCTAATAATAAAATAATTTCATTTTAAATGGTAGTTAACACATAGCCGTTGTAATGACGGGAATGAACCGAACTAACTAAAAAATTATTATATATGTTTGTCAAATATTTTTACTTTTTACAATAAATGTTAGAGGATTAAAAATGTGAATGAATCCAATTTTAAGCATAAACAATCTAATATTCCTTAAAAGGTTGATTAACCACCTTTTGATGGTGAACCACTTTTAAATCCACCTTTTGACAATTTTATATGTTATATTTGACAAAATAAAATTCTTCTTTAGAATTGGGACATCAAAATTTACTTTGTGTAAATTTTTGGTATTTTTCAGATAATGTTCATTTTTAATGAATAGTGAAAAATGATGTATTTTAATTCAAAAACACTTTTTAATATAATTTATTTATATGATTAGATTATCTTCTGAATTGGTTTTAAAGTGAAATTAGAATATATTTTTACCATTTAATCCAATAGTGGTCAATTGAATTAATTTCCTTTTGAAATTGGACTTAAACTAGTGTCAATCTTTTAAATGAAATTTTACCTCCTCTGTGTTTTGAATTTCAAAAATCCAACATACATGGTTTTCATTAAGAAATAAAACGTGGTTCAATAGGATTAAAATATTTTTTTGGTGAATAGTAACTTTTAAGTTTTTAATCACGATTAGAGGTAATTAGTGAAATTTAAGGTAAAAATAATGTTTTAATAATATGAAATGAACTTGACACATGTCCTACCCTTATTGGGTGTATCATGGTCAATGAAGACAATCCATGGGTCATCTTTGGTACCCCATGGAGCCACTTTGGTAGGAAAATGACATTAATAACTTTTTATTTAATGTTAAAATAAAAATGTCACAAACATGTGTTGTTTTACTAAAACACTTTTTAAATGGGGTTATACAATTCATATTTTTTACTATAAATATTCATTAGAAATATAAAAATATTTTCTACATCATGATATTTTTTAATTTTTAGAAATTAAATAAATAAAATTATTTATGGCACAATGATTATGCAGCGATTACCTCTTTATTTAACGATTTAAATAAAATTAAATGATAATGTAAAATCTAAGAACTACACTTGTACAAAACCTATTGGATGGGTGGATTTAGAAATCTTATCACCTTATCCTCGAAATATATAATTTTGGGACCTTTAAAAACCGAAACTCATTTTATAAAAAAGTAACCTTTTATAACTTTCCAAGCGTCCCCCTCCTCTCCTCTTATAAAAGGCCCCCCAACTCTACCACCTTACCCACACCTCTCAAGCTTTTGGATAGGCCAAAAACTGACCATTTTGTCTCTCCACATCCCTCTCTTACTTTTGGAAGCCTCACAATGGGCATAAGTCTTTCCAAGGAAGCCTTTGAGCTCAAATCAAAAAGAGTTATGCAATTTAAAGGTAGTGTCTTCTCTTGTGTTGTTATGTTTTATTTTTCTTCTCCTACACCATAAAATCTTTTTATTACTTTCTTTTGTAACAAAAATAGTATCTTTAATATACTATTATGTTGTTATGAGAAGTATTAGAGCTACATCTACACACACCTTCGTCTAATGGATAAAGAACATACTGTTTCTGTGGTTGGTGATTTTCTGCCTCATGAAACGATGATTGTTCAATATTCTTTTAACACATTTAAAGGGGGCCATTATGATGTCACTGAATTTTATATATGATATATATGGTATTTATGTTTACTATATGCTTCTGTATTTTATATTTAAAACATACCTTTATTCTTTGCATGTTGTGGAAATGCGATAATTTTATATGAGGAAGTGTGGACTACCGCACCCTCAAATGATGTGACTCGTTCATGCAATACATGGAATATATAAATAATGAAATTAATGAACATATGTGACCTATATAACATATATATTATAATGTAATTATAATATGTATATATATATATCATTTATTTTTAATTCCATTAATATGACAAAAAAATGAAAGTAGCATTCATGCGTACGTACGGCCTACCATCTCCAGGAACGGTGCTTTCAATTTTTTATCTCCAGATGTTATGGAATAGTATAAAATGAATATTTACTGGATATATATGATATTTTAATCATTAATAATATTATGGAAATGATTTACTTATAACTATATGGGCAATAATTTTCAAACAAGTTCAATTTTTACTCATGTACCAAACATCAGCAAAAACATCTGATATGAACTAACATTATTAAAAAATTATTATAACATTATAATATGTGATATGAACTGCATAATAATCCTTAAATTAGGTACTTAAGAAATTATAAATTGACCTATGTTTATTATTCCGGAATATAATGAAATGAAAAAGATAAGTCAGACTTGAGGTAAGTGATCCTACCCCTCTCTTTCTTTTTAGATACACTCATTTATGTCATTCCTTTTAAGGTAAACTTTCATATGATTGGTATGTTATTTTATATCACTACTACTGTAATTTTTTATGTTCATATGATGAGATACCCTATTTTCTATCATCAATCCATTTTTGGAAGTTTTACGTGGCGCCGTTAGGCTGCTGAGTTTTCATAAGGGATTTTTCATCTCACTTTTATTGACGTGAGATTTATGCTAAATTTTCCACCATTTCATTTGAGTGGTATATGTACTGACCATTATTCTACTCTATGTGTAATATAATTTTTTTTATGAATATTTACATCAATTTTGTATTGTCTTTCTTTCATGGGGTGTATGTTTCGAAAGATACCCAAGTCGGTAAGGGAACCTTTCCCCCTCCTCTTTTTAAAAGAATTATTTTCATGGGTATTTTAATTTACATATTTTAATGTTGGGATATGTTCTTATATATACTTATTGGTGTAAATTTTATGTACAAGTGATGATATACCCTTTTTATCTCTCATCAACTCATTTTCTTAATTTTGAAGTGACGCCGTTAGGCTGTCAAAATTATTTGCAGGGGAACTTCTTAACCCAATTATGATTCCTTGGGATAAACTTGTACTCTTTGAATATATCATTCTATGAATATGTGTTAATTACCCTTGATTGTTTTACACTTAATATACACTTATATTTGGTGTATTCGTTTGTCACACATAATTATGAAATTTATTTATCTTTAATCCAAGGATATCGTCTTTGTAAGGGACTTCGTCTCAATCTCCTTTCATTGAGGAATATTTTATTCTAATACAAGGATTTCTTTTATACATTGTATAAACCCCGTTGACTTTTAATTTTATAAAAAATGAATCTTTTTCTACGAAGCATTTTACAAAACGACAAAAAGGAATGTTTCTTTTAACGTATGCAGCGACAATGACCTTTTCCGCCGCCACAAGTATTATTTGGTCTTTGGCTTCCTCAACAATCCGTAATGTTTTTAAAATGAATGAAATACCATATACTCTTTTATGTATTTTGGTATTGAAAATGGTTTTTATAATGTATTTTTTATGTCAATATATTTAATTGATATATTGTGATCAAAGTGTGGAAATGTTTTCTTTCCATTATATTTGTTTTATGTCTTATGATTTTGTAATGGTACTTGGACATTTGATGGGTGGTTACGTGATAAACCATCTGACGGGTGGTGCCGTGAATACCAGGACGGGTGGTTACGTTATAACCTCCAATGCATTTTGTATGGAAGTCAGCCGTATGGCTATTCCATTAAGTGATATGTGTGGTAGACAACCGTATGGTTATTCCATTTATGTATGTTTATGTCCCAAGTTACCTTTATATGTTATGTGTACTTTATATGGGTTTTATGGTAATATTTTGGTTATAGAAGGGTATTTAATGATCTTTTATTCAATGAAGAGTATTTTCTGCTTCATAAATGTGAAATGTATTACCTTGATAAAGTATTCATGATTTACTTGTTGTTTTGAAAAACTAACCGTTATCCTTCTTTGTGTATCCCTTACCCAGCTTTTATGCTCACCCCAAGTTTTTTTATTGAAAAGTTTTTAACAAGACATAATGTGGAATAGGTTCAAGGATAGGGAAAATTCATGCTTTCTTAAACATGGAACTAGAAATGTCTTTTTTTGGAGTTAATTTTTTTTTAAAGGAAACTTTGTAAAAGTGTCTACTGTGTAATCTTTTGAGATGTAATAGTTATGGTCTAATTCTCTAAAACTCTAAACATAAAAAGATCCTCGATTTGAATTATTCATTTAATTCAATAATATGTAATGTTTTAGGCAGGGTCTTTATAGTTGGTATCAAAGGCCGGTTTATACAACATTAGGGATTATGAGTTTTTGTTAGACACAAGGTTAGTCCCTATATCAATTATTTCAGTTAAATCCTTGTTTTGTAACTTTTTTCAGGTCACGTAACGTTAGTTACGAATGGAAGGAGGAGGATATCAAATGACATTCCTATCTCTTCCTGACGACATTCTCGCAATAATTATTGCAAAGTCATGTTCAGATGATTGTGAAACTTTTTCTCGCATACAACTCACTTGTAAGCAGTTGTTTGTGATATCAAACACCTCCACTATACCTCGTTATCATAATGGATCATGGTTTGTATTTAGGAAAATACTATTTTTAAAATATTCTCATATTTTCAAGAAAGGTAAATATTATCAAGGTATTTTTAAATATTTTACCTTATCACAAGAAGTTGAAGCATATTATGATTTTGAAAATGGTGCTGAGGAAGGATACCCTTGCGCAACCTATTTATATTTTCTTATAAAATATATTCTCTCAGCACATACTTATGGTATTTTAAAAGGACCAATAATAGAATTTTTCAACTCAAATTCTGTCTAACAATTTTATAGAAATCATGTTTTATCCGGTGTTATGGAATTATATGTCATACAGGATTATTTTCCAAAACTGTTTTTCTGTGAACACCCATAAGACCCATGTGGTATAAGGTGTATTTGGATGGAGGAAGAAAATTCATTTGAAGGATCTCAAAATTATTTTTTTAATTCATGGGACATCTAACTACGTGAACAAGATGACGATGAAACTGAGTGGACGCCATGATCAAGGTATGCTGTTATTCATTTTGGGAATCGTTTTATTTTATGGTGGTGAAATAAGACTTCATGAAATAAGATGTTGAGATCGTAATGAATTTTGATGAAAATGATAGGTTTACGGAAACTATTAAGGTTAAAACATGTTAGGGTTATTTTTGGAGTTTTATAAAAAGGAAAACACACAGAAAATGTGACAACCTGTCGCGTCAGACAAAGCTGTGGGAATCGAACCCACAACCAAAGTGCGACCGGTATTTATCGCCTACCACTGGACTACGTGAAGTCCCTAGTTAGTATGACTTATTCTTTTTAGTTAGATGGTTTTATGAATTAGGGGTAAGTTTATTTTGGGTTACCTATGGAAATTATTAACCTATCATGGAGGATATGTGATTAGGTTAATTACTTTTCAATATGAGACTTTTATAGAAACTGATGTTATTTGGAGATAAGTGTTAATTTGAACCTTGGAATACTATGTGACCAAATACATTAAATATTTGGGTTTCAATCTTAGTTTGGTTTACATTGAATAATTTTATGGAAAAATTGTTTATCGAATGGTTCTCATTGAAATTTGGGTTTTGTTGGACAAATTTTGGAGATTAAGAACAGATTTTTTTTATAAAGGGTTATCCTTTTCTAGATTATCTTATCTTGTTCTATCAATTTTGGTTTTGGTAAGGATCTAAAGAAATGGGAAATATATAGTTCTCTTTTGTGGAATAGGTGCTTCTCAAGAAGTTTATTATAGTACTCTTAATGCAAACAAGTCTTCATAAATACTCGTCTTTTGGAGAAAGTATGAGTTTGTGTAAGAAATATAGTAAAAGTTGAAAGTCAACATGACAAGTAAGTATATTTCCTAAAGATAAAAAATAAATTCGTCAATGAAAGGTAACTTAAAACAAAAATGTTGTGTATTAAATTTTCCTACTGGGGAATCGATTACCGTTTAACCCACCACAAGTTTGTGATTTTCTTGTGGTTAACATTCTTCTAAACATGTTTTCTATCACTCTCCCTCATGAACATGACCCTTTTCTTTTTCTTCCATATCCATGTTTTCCTACAAGGATTCCTAGTATGTATTATCTCAGGTGACCTCTATACTTATCTTTCTTTCTTTTAAATTGATTTTTTTTACCGACTCTTGTTCCGATGTGGGACTTTCAATAATGTTTCCGAGCCCAATTTTAAATTTGCGAGGACGCAATTCCCCAAAGGGGGGATGGATGTAACACCCCAGGTAAATAAAGAATATTACCTTTTTATATTTATCCTTATTTGTGAATAAAATTTTAATACTAATATGAAGGGAATGTTATTCTTGATGGCTTACCCAATACGCAACAACGAGTTTCTTTGAAATATTACGTTGCACTCTAATAATAAAATAATTTTATTTTAAATGGTAGTTAACACCTAGACGTTGTAATGACGGGAATGAACATAACTAACTACAAAATGATTATATATGTTTTTCAAAAAATTTACTTTTTACAAAAAAAATTAGAGGATTAAAAAATGCGAATGAATCCAATTTTAAGCGTAAACATTCTAATATTCTTTAAACGGACGATTAACCGCCTTTTGATGGAGAACCTCTTTTAAATCTGCTTTTTGAAAATATTACGTGTAATTTTTGAAAAAATAAAATTTTTCTTTAGAATCGGGACATCAAAATTTACTATGTGTAAATTTTTGGTATTTTTTCGATAAAGTTCATTTTTTAATAAATAGTGAAAAATGTTGTATTTTAATTCAAAACTACTTTTTAATCTAATTTATTGATATGATTAGATTATCTATTAAATTGGTTTAAAAGTGAAATTATAATATATTTTTACCATATAATCCAATAGTGGTCATTGGAAATAATTTCACTTTGAAATTGGACTTAAACAAGTGACAATATTTTGATATACATTGTTTAATAAAAACACGCTATTTGTTCTGACAACAAGAATTAATTCTTAAATTAATTAATGTAACTTATATGTTTTTAATTTTGTAAAATAGATATCATTTTTTAATTCGGAATATGAAATATATCATAGGGTGAATTTTTGGTATTTTTCTGAAAAACTACAATTTTGATGAATAGTGAAACCACTATGTGGTACTTAAAAAAATGATTTTTCGTTTAAATGAAATTTTACCACCTCTGTGTTTTGAATTTCAAAAATCCGACATACATGGTTTTCATTATGTTGTAATATGTGGTTCAATGGAATTGAAATATTTTTTTGGTGAATAGTAACTTTTAGGTTTTTAATCGCGATTAGAGGTAATTAGTGTAATTTAAGGTAAAAATAATGTTTTAATAATATGAAATGACCCTGACACATGTCCTACCCATATTGGATGTTTCATGGCCGACAAAGACAATCTATGGGTCAACTTGGGGACCCAATGGATCCACTTTGGTAGGAAAATTAAATTAATAACGTTTTATTTAATGTTAAAAAAAATGTCACAAACATGTGTTGTTTTACTAAAACAATTTTTAAATGGGGTTATAAAAGTCAAATTTTTGACTATAAATATTCATTAGAAATCTAAATAGATTTCCTACATCATGATATTTTTTTAATTTTTAGACATTGTATAAATTAAATTATTTATGACACCATGATGATGTAGCAATTACCTCATTATTTAACGATTTAAATAAAATGAAAAGATAATGTAAAATATAAGACCTAAACTTGTCAATAACCTATTGGATGTGTGGATTTCTAACTCTTATAACCTTATCCTCAAAATATATAATTGTGGGACCTTTAAAAATCGAAACTCATATTATAATAAAGTAACCTTTTATAACATTCCAAGAGTGCCCCTCCTCTCCTCTTATAAAAGGCCCCCACCTCTACCACCTTACCCACACCTCTCAAGTTTTTGGAACGGCCAATCCCAGCCAATTTTTCATCCCCACATCCCTCTCTTACTCTTAGAAGCCTCACATTGGTCAGAAGTCTTTCCAAATAATCCTTTGAGCTCATATCAAAAAGAGATACCTGATTTAATGGTAGTTTCTTCTCTTGTGTTCTTATGTTTTATTTTTCTTCTCCAACCCCCTAAACTCTTTTTATTCCTTTTGTTTGTAACAACATCAGTATCTTAAATATACTAGGATTTTTTTATGAGAAGAATTAGATCTACACCTACACACACCTCCGTCTAATGGTCAAAGAACATACTGTTTCTGTGGTTGGCGATTTTCTGCCTCACAAAACGATGATTGTTCAATATTCTTTTAACACCTTTAAAGGTGGCCATTATGATTTCACTATAATTTATATATGATATATATGGTATTTATGTTTAATATATGCTTCTTTATTTTATATTTAAAACATACCTTTATTCTTTGCATGTTGTGCAAATGCGATAATTTCATATGAGAAAGTGTGGACAACCGCCCCCTCAAGTGATGTGACTTGTTCATGCAATACATGGAACATATAAAGAATGAAATTAATGAACATATGTGACATATATAACATATATATTATACTGTAATTATAATATATGTATATATCTAATTTATTTTTAATTCCATTATTATGACAAAAAAATGAAAGTAGCGTTCATGCGTACGTACGGCCTACCGTCTCCATAAACGGTGCTTTTCATTTTTTATCTCCAGATGTTATGGAATAGTATAAAATGAATATGTACTGGATTTATATGATATTTTAATAATTTATACTATTCTATAAATGATTTAATTATAACTACATGGGGAATCATTTTCAAACAAGTTCATTTTTTACTCATGTACCAAACATCGGTAAAAACGTCCGATATGAACTAACATTATTAATCAATTATTATAACAGTATAATATGTGATATGAACTGAATAATAATATTTATAGGAGGTCCTTAATAAATTATAAATTGACCAAAGTTTAATATTCAATAATATAAAGAAATGAACAAGACAAGTCAGACTTGAGGCAAGGGATCCTACCCATCTCTTTCTTTTTAAGTACACTCTTTTATGTCATTCCTTTTATGCTCATATTTCTTATGATTGTGATGTTATTTTATACTACTGTTACTGTACTTTTTTATTTTCTTATGATGAGAGACCCTATTTTCTCTCATCAATCCATTTTGGATGTTTTGAGTGGCGCCGTTAGGCTGCCGAATTTTTGTAAAGGATCCAACCTCTCTCTTTCTTTTTAAGTACTCTCATTTATGTCACTTATTTTAGGCACCTATTTGTTATGTTGGGGGATTTCTTTTATATTAATCTTTCTATAAATATTATTTTAATATGATGAGGGACCCAATTTGATCTCATGAATCCATTTTTGGAAGTTTTACGTGGCGCTGTTAGGCTGCCAAGTTTTCGTAAGGGATTTTTCATCTCAATTTTATTCTCGTGAGATTTATGCTACATTTTCCACCATTTTCATTGTGTGGTATATGTACTGACCAGTATTATACTCTTTGTGTAATATAATTTTGTTTATGAGTATTTACATTATTGTTGTATTGTTATTCATTCATGGGGTGTATGTTTCGAAAGATACCCAAGTCGGTAAGGGAACCTTTCACCCTCCTTTTTTAAAAGACTTCTTTTCTTGGGTCATTTAATTTAAAATTTGTAATTTTGGGATATGTTCTTATATATCCTTATTGATGTATATTCTATGTTCATTTTCTAAATTTTTATGGGACGCCGTTAGGCTGTCAAATTTTCTTTCAAGGGAACTTCTTAACCCAATTTTGATTCTTTGGGATAAACTTGTACTCCTTGAATATGTCGTTCTGTGAATATGTTTGAATGACCTCTGATTGTTTTACACTTAATATCCACTTATTTTTTGTGTATATGTTTCTCGCACGTAATTATGTAATTGATATGTCCTTAATCCAAGGATATCGTCTTTGTAAGGGACTTCATCTAAATCTCCTTTCATGGAGGCATATTTTGTTCAAATACAAGGCATTCTTTGATACAGTGTATAAACCCCTTTTAATTTTAATTTTATATAAAAGGAATCTTTTTTCTATGAAGAATTTTAAAAAACTAAAAAAAGGAATGTTTCTTTTAACGTATGTGGTGACAATGACCTTTTCCGCCACCGCGAGTATTATTTGGTCTTTGGCTTCCTCAACAAGCCGTGATGTTTTTAAAATGAAATAAATACCATATAATCTTTTATGTATTTTGGTATTGAAAATGTTTTTTATAATGTATTTGTTATGTCAATATAGTTAAGTGATATATTGTGATCAAAGTGTGGAAATTTTTTCTTTCCATTATATTTGTTTTATGACTTATGATTTTATAATAGTACTTGGACATTTGATGGGTGGTTACGTGATAAACCATGTGACAGGTGGTGCCGTGAATACCAGAATGGGTGGTTACATTATAAACTCCAATGCATTGGGTATGGAAATTAGCCATATGGAAATTCTATTAAGTGATATGTGTGGAAGTTGACCGTATGGTTATTCCATTTAAGTATGTTTATGTCCCAAGTTACCTTTATATGTTTTGTGTACTTTATATGGGTTTTATGGTAATATTTTGGTTCAAAAGGGTAATTAATGACCTTTTATTCAATGAAGAGTATTTTCTACTTCATTAAGGTGAAAATTATTACTTTGATAAAGTATTCATTGTTTACTTGTTGTTTTGAAAAAATGGAAGTTATCCTTTTTTGTGTATCCCTTACTGAGCATTTTATGCTCTCCCCATGTTTTTTTTGAAATGTTTTTCACAAGACATAATGTGGAATAGGGTCAAGGATGGGATCAATTAAAAGTCATGCTTTCATAAACATGGAACTTGAAATGACTTTTTTTTGGAGTTCATGTTTTGAAAAAAAAGGAAACATTGTAGAAGTGTTTACTGTGTAATCTTTTGAGATGTAATAGTTATGATCTAATTCTCTAAAACTCTAAACCAGAAAAAATCCTCTATGTGAATTATTCATTTAATTCAATAATAAGTAATGTTTATGGCTGGGTCCTTATAATTTTTGTTGGATTGTATCCAAATTGTTTTGGTTTTGGTATGAAGTTCCACCATCCAAGGTTTTATGAGCCAATTTCATTGAGTGACACTTTCAATGATTACCAAATCTTCTTTGTAAGGTTTTCTGTTTATGGGTTGGTTTTTCTATGTGTTCATGGGGATATTTATTCCAAAAGTAAATGAATGAAAATATATATTTTGTGGTTTCCTCGATGAATTTATCTTATTTCATTGTATAAACCATTTATATTATTTTAAACTAGTTAATATGTAATGTGATAAACATTTATTATTTTATTGGATTGTTTTTTATGTATTTGAGGAATTAATATTTATTTTTCACACACCCCAACATAGGAACATTGGATAATATGAATATTTCATTTACAAGGATTTAGGCTATGGAAAGATATCACATTTCTTTATAGATTTATCTTTAAACCATAATCACAGTGGATGATGTTAGCATTGTGAGATTTTTCAGGAATAACATATGACCACATCAACAGTCCTCCTTGACTATTATTTTCTTTTTTATTTCCATGTTTAAAATCATATTCAGTTGTATCTTGGATATTATTATATTTCATGTTTTATTTTTCACATATTTGGTATGTATTCAGGTAACGTTTAAGAGGATTAGATGATTATATTGATTTAAGTTAGGTTGTTTTATATTATATGGGTTAATCAACCCCAACTGATTTTCCTAAGATCATTACATTTATTTTTATCCTATATTGTCTTAAATAATTAACCTATAAATAATGTACATTCAAATTATCTTAATCTAAAGTGGCATAGAATAATGTTATATAACACACCGTAATATTAAATATCTTCTCCAAGGAATTGATTCCTCCATCATCTACCACTGGAATTGGTGATACATCAAAATGCATGGTGTATTATTTCCATAAATCCCAAATAAAAATATATTCATTTATATATAATTTTATCACACTCTATATTGAAATAAAAATTAAAAAATTTATGTTTATTAATATAACATAGAAAAAAGTGCACTTCACTAATTCAAACCATTATATACTACTAATTCAGATGGGAATCATTCTCTTGTTCCCATCCTACACCATTAAACATATTTCCACATTAGAAGATAATCCCAAATATTCATTCATAAGATTATAAAATATTGAAATCAATATAATATATATAACAATAATAAGATAATAGATGTAAATTTCTACATTGTTTCTTATAACATCATCATAACGTCTATATTTTACTAGAACTTTTCTCCAATACAAACTTCCATGCATCATATGTTATCACACCCATAGTTTTGAATTATAATGATGGTTGATAATTATAAAATTTTTAGAATATTTTTATCTAGTAATTTATATAATTTGGAATACAATTAATTAACAAAGTGGATAGTTCAACATAGTATACACCTTTTCTAAAAAATCAATGGTATTATTATTATAATAATATTTAGGCCATGAAATTGATTAATTATTCAAGACATGTCACCATTTAAATTTAAACAATTCACACACACCTGAAGGAACTGTAAAAAATATTTCAAAACATGGGATGGGAAAAATCCATTGTTAGGGATATAAAATTAATGGAATTTTGGTCATTCATTTCAAAATCATTAACAACCATTATGAATTTTTCATTTTATAATAATAAAAATTTATCCCAAATATTCATTTATATATTTATAAAAGAAAATATATTTCAAAATTATATTAATAAACCATATCGGAAAAATATGTAAGGAATAAATATTAATAAAGATGTTTTTTAAAATTTACAAAATCTAATCAATCAAAATAAATATTAAAAAATCATAAAATTTTAATTTAATAATAGTAATTTCATTAGTTATGAAAAAAAATTATTTCTATAAAACAAAATTTTAATTATTTTAAAACCATGTAGGAATCATATGACATAATCTTTTTTATCATTATTAATTTCATAAAAAGAATCACACATATAAAGGAGGAACCTTTGTGGATTAATAAATTTATGAATCCTTTAGATAAAATGAAAATACATATTTATTGAAGGGGTATATATGCCCTAGTATTCATTATAAATAATTAAAAAGAATAATAATATGAATTTAATGAATTCTATCTTTACTCTATAGTATTATATTTATATGAATTTTCTTTTTACGCAATAATAAAAATATTTTTTTTATTTCATCAAAAAGATAATAGATGCACATTTATTTGAAAAAAAAATTAAAATAAATAATTTAAAAATGAAAATAATATATTTTTTATAAAAACATTGAATATTATAATCTAGTATTGATAAAAAATAAATGTTAATATAGTAGGAAAATGTTGTAATGTGTTAAATGTTAAAAATAATTCTGTTGCACTTTTATAACGACTGTAAAAAAAATAACCCATACATTAAAAATAAAATAATTATTCCTTTTTTAACATTTATAAGGAATAAATAATTAGATTAAAATTAATTTAATAAAATTATATATTATTTTATGTATATTCATTAAAAAATTAGAATAATATGGAAATAAATGTAATGTAACATGAATGGAGAAAATTAAAATATGGATTTATATCAAATCTCATAACTCATGGCTTCCAATTACATAAACATAGTCTTGCCAGATAATTAATAAATTAATATTTTTTAAAAATCCATATAAAAAATATATTTTCATATTATATAGTAGATAAAATATTATAATTTTATTTCACTTTCAAAAAGGGTTTTCAAAAATAATTTTTTGGTTTTTAACTTCACCATTTGACATGAATGTTTTGATTCAGTGAAATCACCCCTTAAATCACATTCATTATATAATAAACTATAGAATCATAAAAATGTTATTATTATAATATATACATTAAAATTCTTTTTATCATCATCAATTTAATGTTATTAAGATAAAGAAATAACGTAGTTTCATTGAGATAGTGGTTTATACATATGAATAAATAATGTTTTATATTTTCCAATGAGTAGCATAGAAAAACATATTATAATTAAACTTTATCAAACCACAACTATACCCAAAACTTTTATATTTATTATCTACTTATAATAGACACTAATTACAAATGAATCACATCACCACATAGAGATGGTAGTCCACATATTTTAATAAGTGACGTTTTCATTTTCTAATGAACATAAGAGTAAGATGAAGATTATATATTATAATTTATAGAATCATAATAATGTTATAAATATACTGTATATTCATTAGCATCTTATTTATTACCATAAATGTGAGTCATTAATGACAAATGCAACAATTTTGTTTAAGGAGGTGGTTGTCCACTAGTACGCATGAGTGATAATTTCAGATCACATTTTATGGAACGATGTTACAGAAATGTTGTACCATAATCATAATAAAATATATATATTGGAAATATTTACTTAATTATTTTATAATTTTTATAATATATATATATATATAGTCACAAGAATATTTAAATTTTAATGATTTCAGTTATAGATTATATCTTCTCCTGTGATTAGGTCTTGGGCTTACATGTTATTCCATTTACGATTGGGAATCAAGTAAATATAAAAAATGAGAAGATAATATAAATTAATTTCATTGTAACATGTCATAATGTAAACATGATTTCGAATATAATATAGTGTGTTGTCTGAATCATCTAAAATAAAAAAAAATTAACATGTTTTGATGATATTATTTCATTATCTTTTAGATTAAAAATAACATTTATCATTTTTACCTTTATCCTAAAAACATCATTTTTTACGATGGTAACTTGTTTTTTTGATAAAAATAATGTTGCATCATTAAAAAATTTATTCAAGATGAATATAAAAAACTTCCATGATTCATATTCCAAATGTGATTGAGATTGATTTTTTTTATAAAGTTTTAGGAAAAATCTTTTAAAAAGTTATTATTTTAAGCATAATTATAACTTTACCCTAGAAGTAAAAATATTATTTATTTTATTGAAAATAATTTCATTATAATTATATTAATATAATGTTTAATTTTATTTAGATAATTCCAAAATTGAATGGGACCATCCAAACACATTATTAATGAAAATATCAAAAAATTGTTTTTATTCGAATGACATTTATCTTACCTTCCAAATAGCAAACAATGGGGTTTTTTAAACAAAAATAATGATTTAAACGTTTTATTAATCCACTAAAACCATATTTAGTCGAGAATATTTTTTTATGAATTTGTAAGTCATGTTTACATCTTAATGATGTCATTGAAATTAAGGTATTATACAAAATTTTATTTCAAATGATCACGAAAAAACAAACAACTGTAGAAAAATTAAAAAACATCACTATAAGATAAATAATATATGATGAGTAAAAAATATAACCTTTTATATAAATAAATTTATAAAATTTAGAAATATATCATTTATACAAACCCGTCTAATATATGTAGTAATACTTTATTTATAAATAATAATTATTCCTTTTTAAATTATAAAATTTATTATACTTAATATAGTGAATGTGAAACTAGAAAATACATTCAACATTACTAATAAAAAATAAAAATTTCCAATTATTAACATTACATGGTTTTTAATATTTTTCACTTATTTTAATTTGAAATCATTAATTACAAGGAGATATCATTGGAAACCCAATCATATTTCCTCAAATATTAGTGGTTGATGAACACACCCCGATTAAGAGCATGAAATATTCTAAAATGTGGATCCATTTCATTTTATTTCATATCATTAAACATTTTAACAATATCATATGAAAATAATAATTGTGATAAAATAGGGGTTTAATATTTTATCGGGAATATAATTATATATACATTTCAACAATTATCTCATGATATTTCTATATTTAACAAATGAATTCATGTGATATATAATTTCAATACAATTCATTAAACAACCTCAATAAATTCATTTTATTTTTATATGATCACGTAACATTAATAAAATATCAAATCATGTGGAATCGAAATAGGTTTCATAAATATTACATTTTTTCATCATACAATACTAAGTGAAAATAAGTGGTTTGATGAAAATATCATAAATATATTCAAAATAAATCCATATAAATAATAATTTTGGTATAATTGGATCATATTCCACGTAAATAATAAATTAAATCCACGAATTCTATCATAAATGATAATTTAAAAAATATTAAATGTATATTTATTATGGAAAATACCCTTATATTTGGAAATAATTTATTAAAAACCCAAATATTTAACAAATATATGGGAAAATATTTTCTTTAAAATAAAACAAAAATTATTATAAATGATGATTCGAATCACATAGAGGACATGAATTTGAGAAATTATGTTCATTATGTGTATGTTAAAAAAATATTCCTACCATACTTGAGGGAAAAAAGTCAAAAGTACATCATTTAGAAATAAATTTACTACATTCCTATAGAAAAAATTCTTAAAAAAATTATAATTATTAAAATTGAAATTAAATAATTATAGGATAATAATACACCATTATTGAAACATTTAAATGAAATCATGGACGTGAAATTAAATAAATTTTGTCCTGAATAGATAAATTGAGTTGGATATTGCAATATCATTGTATTTTCTTATAATTTTTTCGTTATATGGAATTATATTGAGACCACAAAATCTAATGAGCCATAATTCCATGGCCCGGAGTGCCCTGAAAGATCTGATGAAAATCATTATGTTTAAAATGGTGTGCATGAGTGGTTTTCTGGAATAATTGGGTGAGGCGGTGTACCATCGAGATATTCCCTTCATAAAAGAAATGGGTGCATCATGTTTTCCATGTATCACAACTGAGGAGATGCATGAAGGATCCATAACATTTTATCGACTATGAAGTGTTGGACATTGATGATGGGGGGAAATTTTCAGAGATCCCAGTGGAGATAGAGGATCAAAAGGAGGGAGTCCTTCATGGACGGTGACTCCCTCTAGAGAGAGAGTGATGGCGGCACGAGAACCTCTATGAGAGCACATGGGAGGATGTGTCTCAGATTCATGCTCAGTACCCTCTTTTGTTTTATTTTCATTGTTTTGGAGTTTAGTGATGTAAAAACCAAAGGAGGAGAGAATGTAATAACCCTGAATTTCCATATAATGTTTTATGTTTATGCAATTATTTTTAGAGCGTGAAATCAGAAGGTGCATAATTATGAGGCCCAGAGTGCTCGGAATGATCCGTCAAAAAATGATAAGATTAAAATAGTTCACGTGGGGTGTTTTCCTAAAAAAATGGAAGTAATAATAATGGGTTCCCGGAATAGAAATATGAGGGCACTATTGTGTTTATGATGGCAGGTTTACCCTAGGTGCGACTTATTCTTAGTCGGCAAATGCCTCCAGTGAGAAACCTGAAAATTACATAAAAGTAAATAAAATTATTAAATAAAATTATTTTATTTATCAAATGCCTATAACACATGAACGGTGACTCAGATTAAAAATATGAGACCAAAACTGAACTGTGAAGGTATTCTTCCCTTAGGTTGACCCTAATATTGGTCGATGGAGGCCAATAATGGATGTTAGCTTTTGGCTCTAGATAAAATAATTAAGTCAGAATTATTTTATTGTTAAAATTGTCTAACACCTAAAAAATAACATGGATTGAAAATCCAAGAATTTCAATAGATTTTTGGGGATGTTTTTCTCTTAAGAGAAGCTTATCCTTGACTATCACAGGTCGATGGTGACTGTTGATAAATTTTTGAACTTTTTATTTTACATTTAGTAAACATACGAGTGGTGTTTTATGAATTTTCAATCAGTGCACGAAATTGAAATTTGAGATCACCATTGAATCCGAAGTACATTTAATCTCTTAAGGGAAGCATCACATTGAATACAGTAGGTTGGGAGGAAATGATAAACTCTAGACTATAAAGGAAAATATTAAAATAACATAACAAATTTATTTTATTTATTTTCTGTAACTACTAATCGGCGGTTGCAGGACCAATGATTTGTCAAGACATTAAATGGCTTGACCCACCAGACGTGAAACCCCAAAGATTCAACATTAATTTCTTTTCATAAATGAACCAATTTAATTTCATGCAACATGGGTGGTTTTCCCATCTATTTAATGGAAACTTGGGTAGGAGTTTCTAACATGGCTTCACCATGTGAGGAACTTCTGGTGATGTCCTACAGCAACATCCATTGAAGAAGAACATGAGTGATGGTATTAATATTTTCATGACTTATTTTATATTCTCATTACATATTTTATATTAAATGTTCATAGTTTTTGTGAAATATTAATTTTTAAACAATATGTATAATTTCTCAGCATTTTTAGAGGTAGTCCAATTGAGTCAGTTTACTATTTTATTTATAACTAGCTTCCTTCAAATAAAAATTGAATGATTATTTTTTAAGATTCATTATTCCATTCACAACATATCATTAGTTGTAATATGTGTCCAATTATACCATTTTAAGGGTCATATGGTCCTCACAATATGACGCAATGAATTTATGAGGAAACTTGACCAACAATGATGATTGAGTTACTGGTCTAAATCGTGAAGCCAAAAATATTTGGAAACTCCACGATAAGTTCGAGATTATCCAAATAAATCATGTATATAAATTTAAAGGTCCAAATACAAGAAAAAGGGCCCAACCAATTCTTTGAATTCTAGCCCACCATTCTGGCCGAGAATTTAATTCCGGACAAAATTCTTGACATAGATAATGTTGTAATAATAAAATCCATATGAGAATTTTCAATGTGAAATAGAATATATAGCTGGCCGACTTTGTTGAAAATTGAATTCCGATATGAAAAAATATTCCAATTTAAAAACCATTTCAAAATTAGAATTCAAAAAGATTGGATTCAAATCGACAGATTAAAATTGTTTAATCAAACCACCGTACCATTGTCTCCTTCAGTCTAAAAACCACTAAATTTTCTAAGTATATAAAAGAGATAAAATCTTATAACTTTTAAGAAGATAATATCTCATGGTTAGGCTATCTAATTTATCAAATTTGCGATGTAAGTTGAGGGGATGTTTGGAATTCAAACAACCCAATATACCTGGCTATAAATAGATCCCCCACATCACCTTGAAAGAGCTGGAATTTTAGAAGTGAGGATCATTAATTAGAATGACCAAATCCCTTCCAAAGGGTTTGTAGGACCTTTCATACTCATATTTTTTACTTGAGATTCCCTTCCTCCTCTCTTTGTTTCTTTTTTTCTTTTGTGTTCTTCATTATTGTAATATTGTAATTTTGTTTTGTAATTATATTTTAATGCATGTTTCTTCTTCAATGTCTATTATTCTCATCCACCTTCTGTAGTTTAATTTTAATATTCATAAAATCTTTTAAATAAAAATGAATCCCCTTCACATATTTTGAATTCTATATCAATATAATGTTCCTTTTTAATTATCATCGTCATTTGTGTGTGTGTTCAATTCACCACTCTTCTCATTTTTCCAGTAATTTTCTTATCTTCATAATTTAGCATCATAATAACTATAACTATATTAGTAATCATTTCAATGGATTTGTAAAAATATCATTGCGTTTAGTTATAATTTTTATATGTTAATTAAATGAGACCTTTTTCTCGATGGATATTCTGAAATTAAAATTATGGATGTTAGACTTAATATGTCATGGATTAATGAATTTTTTGGTTTAAAGTATAGATTCCATGGATTATTGGAACAATAAATAAACATCCAAAATCAAGTACTAATTGTGATTAGAAACTTATGTTATTTTAAGGCTTGGATTAAATCTTTAACACTTATGAACTCCAATCAACGTTATCTTGTAAAGTGTGCATTAAAATAAATACAATATAAAGCAATGATATAGAATATCACAAGCTTAAATACATATTGATGAACTCATCCCAAAATTTATCAATTTTTTAAATAAATCAGAAATCATTAATCACTTAATTTACACTTTGAAAACAATCCCCCAACAAAATTACAATCAACTAAAAACAAATGACTATTAAAAAGTATCATCACTGAGGATTCGACCCGAGTGCTGCTATACACATTAGCAAAGCATTAAAAAATTGAACGCTCGATAAGAGACAATAAGTCACACATTCAAATGGATGCATTGATAGGGATGGTTCAATTATGTAGTCATTAGTTTTTGGTTATTATAAAAATCGCAAACAAATACCAAATTTTAAAAAATTGAAAAAAAAAACAATGAAAAACATGCCATCCTCTTTCTTCTAAAATCTGTATCAATGTCCCGTTGCATCCTAAAAAGTACCTTGAATTTGTTTGACCCTGAAATTGAGCGATCACTTCTCCAAAATGGATGGAAAATTAGGGATAATAAAATAATTGAATAACCATTCATCATCCAATCTGTTGAATTAGAAATGGACAATCCTAGGGAACAAAAACTAAAAGAACTCATTCCCCTTGATATGAATAACCAACCCATTGGTATTAAATATCCAAATATAGAGGATCACTTCGAACTCAAATAGATTTTGATTCATCGTGTCCCACAGTTCAACATGCTAGCTTGTGAGGATACACATTTCCACCATAATGAGTTCCAAGTGGGGTGCACTATCAAGAAGCCACAAGGGGTTCCTGAGGAATAAGTAAAACTCTGAGAATACACCTTCTCCATAGATTACTCCTCCATATCATGGATTTAATACCTCCCTCCTGATTCCATAACCACAAGGAATGACATAAAGCAACTCCTCTTAGAGAAATTCTTTCCTTATTCTTGTACTGCTTCCATCTGAAAGGAAATTAAAGGTATCTGTCAATTCCCAAATGAATCACTCCATGAGTACTGGAAGAAGTTGAAAAAGTTTTTTGAATCCTATCCAAACCACCAATTCTCTGACCAACTATTGATCCAATACTTCTATGATGGGTTGCTGGAAATGGAGAGAACTCTCATTGATGCCGCAAGAGGTAGTTCTCTATTGATAAAACTCTTTCAGCTACCAGAGATCTCATAATAATCATGGATACAAACACACACAAATTCCATACATGAGCACATGATGAAGTCAAACAAGCCCATGATAATCAATCGATAAACACATGAAAGATTACATAGTGGATGAGTGAAGTTACAGGTCTTGTGTGGCAACTAGTATGGTGTCCAAATCCCTAGCCTCATCTTCTTGAAAATCATTATTACCAAGACCTATCAAGAACTTTGGAATCTGTAGCTCCCCATCAAATCCAATGGACACATGTCAATATCTTCAAGAGGATCCATATGATTCATTAAGGCCAAAGGAGCTTAATACAACATATGTTTAGTGGAAACCCAACCCTAAAAAATCAGGTTAGATTGTTATAAACATTAACCAACCCCACTATAATACCTTATCTTCTACCTATAACCCTAACTTGAGATATTAGAATCCCATTTCTCCCCCCTCAACATCCTCATAAAAACCCAATACAATTCCAATATGTTCAAGGTGTTGGTACCTTCCATCAACCCTATCCTCTTGTTCCTCAACCTTTAATAAACAATCCTCCACATGGATTCCACTATCATAGTGGTCCTTCCCAAATCGCAAACCAATTCAATCACTTTCCGAAGAACCCAAATCAAGGTTATCTCATTCCAAGAAAAGCCTTTTCTTCCATGAAACCATGGGAATGAGCAGCCGAAGATCATATATCCTTTACCCGTTCCAGCCTCAATAACATTGAAACCCAAATTGGCCAACTTGCATACCACCTGAGCTGGCAACAACAACAAAATTCAACCCAACTACCTTCTCAAACATTACCTAAACCCCATGGGAAATGTAAGTAAAATTGCACTTCGATTGGGGAGGCAAATTGATATGCCTCATGATAAGTCTTCTAACTACCCTTTAAATGTTGACCTAGAAAAAGAAACGAAAATTTAACTTGAAAAGGAATATGAAACCATTACATCACCTCCTTCTATTCCACTTACAAACCAAATTAATTTTCTTCAAGCCCTTTCTAAGCCAAATATATCCTTTGAGCCTGATCTTCAAATGATTGTCATGATTAGATGTGTAGAATTCAAAATAACCCTCTTAGATTCCTTAAAAAATCGCAAAGTATTCCATGTTTCTTAAGGAATTGTGCACCCACAATTGGAAGTATATAACCTTAAAAAATGTTTCCACCAAGGCGTATATTCCAGTGAAGTGAAAATATCTAGGGACCAGTACGGTTCCATGCTAAATAGTATGTTCCTACTTTGATGATGCACTCATAGACCTAGGAGACTCAATTAATATCATTATTAAATTCATCTTCCCTATCCTTGGTCTAGGTCCCTTAAATCCAACTTGAGCTGTCATTCAATTGGCCAATCAATGGACATCCAGTCCTGATGGAATAATTTAGGATTTCCTTATTCGATTTAATGATATTATCTTCCCAATCGATTTTTATGTCCTTGACATGGATGGTGAGATGAACTCTTCTCTGACCCACTAATTCATTGAAGACCATTCCTCATGACAATTAGAACCAAGATTTAAGTCCATTTAAGCATCTTATCCCTGGAATTTGGTGATGAACATTTCAGGTTCAACATTTTCCAAACCATGTGATACCCATCTGAGGATTACTCTGCATTCTCAATCCATGTTTTCATGGACACTTCTAAGAGTCAGTAGAACCCCAATCCGTAATGTTGCCCATGTTCTAACGAGAAAGGTTCATGTGAAATATACACCACGATTAACCAAGTCATAAATGGTGAAGTAGATGTGGACATTTCATTCATAGACTCCATCTATATATAGAATCCTAAGAACACTCTTGAATCCCACATCAACTATGATCTCTACTGCTCCACGTTGGAAAGTATCTAGGAAAATGAATCAAAACCAATTGAATTCCCTTCGTCCATTACTGAGATTTCTAACCAAAACATGATATATGATGTTGATCTAAAACTTATTCCTAACCACTTGAAATATGCATTCATTTTCCATTATCACTCATATCATTTCATTATCTCTTCTTCACATACCAAAACTAAAGAGTCCAAACTTGTTCAGGTGTTAAAAGAAACCAAAAAGTCCGTAGGTTGGACCCTAGATGACATAAGAGGAATAAAACTGGCTCATTACATGCATCACATCCATCTTGAAGAATCATCCATACCAATTAGACAACAACAAAGATGACTCAATCCACTCATACATGAGGTAGTTAGGGAATTGACCACCGAGATTCTTCAAGATGGTATTATCAACAAATTTTTTGATATATAATGGTTTAGTCCAATTCAAGTTGTACCTAATAAGGGTGGGATAACTGTTGTAACAAATGAAAATTGGTAGGTAGTCACAACTCGAGTGATATACAAAGGGAATCTGTGTATCGACTATAGGAAATTGAATTTTGAATCCCGAAAAGACCACTACCCTCTTCCATTTCTTGAATAGATGGTAGAACTATTAGATGGAAAGTCACACTATTGGTTTCTTGATGGATTCCCCGACTATTTCCAAATCCCAATTTAACCACAAGACCAAGAAAATACTATTTTCACATTCCACTTTTGAACATATGCATATAGGAGAATACATTTTGGACATTGTAATGATCCTACAACATTTTAGAGGTGCATGATGAGTATATTTTGTGAATTTATTTATCATTTCATGGAATTATTCATGGATGACATCACCATTTATGGTGAGTAATTTGAATATTTCTTGAATTCACTCTCTCTAGTCCTTCAAATGTGTGTCAAGTGTAAAACTGTGTAAAATTTTGTGAAATTTTACGTCATGGTTTCCAATGAGATTGTTCTAGAGAAAATAGTTTCACAAGATGGTATTGAAGTTGATCCTACCAAAATTGAAGTGATCCAATCACTTCTTAAACCCACTTCTATATGAAACATATCTTCATTCCTTGGTCATTCTGTTTTTTATCTGCTATTAATCAAAAAAAAGTAAGATTTAAACACCAGTCACTCGGTTTTTCCAAAATGACATAACTTTCCAATTCAATGAGGTTTTCAAGAGAGCCAACATTGAACTAATACATTCTCTTATATATTCATGATAATCCAACACCTAGATTGGTTCTTACCCATTGAGTTGATGTGTTATGCTTATGATAGAGTCATTTGGGCTGTTCTTGGTCAGAGAAGAGAAAATATTCCTCATGTCATATATTATTCCCCAAAAACATTGTATGAAACTCAATATCACTACACTGTGAGTGAAAAAGAACTTTTACTAGTGGTTTATTCAATAGAAAAATTCAGTCCCTATCTCTTAGGTTCCAAAATCTTCTTCTTCATAGACCATTCTACTATAAAATTCTGGATTAATAAAATTGATTCCAAACCAAGGCTAATAAGATTGATATTAATGCTCTATGATTTTGAACATTAAATATTTGATAAACCAGGAAAATAAAACTCGAAGGCTTATCACATGAGTATAATTTATAATTATTCTCATTCTAAAATAATTGATCCAGAATTTCAAATTGAGCACCTTTCATCTCTCACTCAAAAAATATAATTGTATGCCCAAATTGTAAATTACTTGGTTACTGGTGTTTATCATGGAAATTTTTCTAAACAACAAAAAATGAACTTCAAAAGTGATTCAAATTACTATTTTTGGGAAGAAAATAGACATTGTAAAAATGGGGAAGACATGGTAGTTAGGGGATGTGTTGATGAAAATGAACACTCTTCCATCGTAGAATTCTGTCACTCAATGCCTGGTGGTGTCCATTTTGGACCATCGAGGACCTCCCAAAAAAACATAAACAGTGGAATCTTCTATCCTTGAAACTTCAATGACTAAAATTTGTTCTGTAAATCATTTCCGACATGCCAAATGTTTGGCAAAATTTCAAAGAGAAATGAAATGCCCCAAAAGCATTTAATTTTTGGTGATATCGTCGATGTTTGGGAAATTGATTTCATGGGACCATTTCCCCTATACAATTTATTCTCATTTATTATTCTTCTGGAATATTTTGTTTCTCGGTTGGTCGAGGCCAATCCCACTTGAATGGATGATTCGCGTACTGTTAGTGAGATCCAAAAGACACTCATCTTCCAATGATTAGGCACACCAGGTGCCATGATTAGTGACTAAGGAACCAATTTTTGAAATATAACCATGGAATCTATTTTTAAAAATAATGGGGATATACATAAAACATCAATTGCATATCAATCCTATAAAAAATGGCATGGATGAACTTTAAAATAGAGAAGTGAAAATAGTGCATTAGAGAATTGTAAAATCCACCAGAAAATACTGGCCTAAAAGACTTGTTGATGCCATTTGGGCTTATCAAACTACCAATAAAACACCCATTGGGATGTCTCATTTTATGCCAGTTTATGGTAAATCATGTCATTTTATAATTGAAATCCAACAGAATACTTTTAGTGCTATGAAAACCTGTTATTTTTTTACAAAAAATCTAGTGATGAAATATTGTTTTAATTGGATGAACTGGAGGATATTCGACTTTATTCTTATGGGAATTATAATCTCTAAAAAGAAAAATTAATGTATATCCATGACCAACACATCCTAATAAAATTATTCCACAAAGGTGAAAAGGTATTTCTCATCAACTATATATATCTTCTTCACAAAGGTAAGAATAATTCTAATTGGGAAGGTCCTTTGGTTAAAAATGAATGTTTACCCATTTGGTGTAGTGCAATTCAATGCCCCCTCTTCTAAAAGGAACTTCACAGTTAATGGACATCTGTTAATGCTTCAACATGAGAGGACACACAATCCTGGAACAACATCAACTTTCATTGGATCCCTAACATCTGTAAGTTACCCACCACTAGATGGAGATGGAAACCTAATTAATCCAAACCAGGGGGCCCTCTATTCCCATTAACTCATTCTATATATATATCTCATTCATCTTCTTCCTCCCTCATTCTTATTGGGTTTTTTACCACTTTTCTCATCAAAATATTTATTTACATTTTTTGTGGCTGTGTATTTATAAAAAAATAAAAATAACCTCAAAAATCATAAATATTAATAAAATTAAAAAAATATATATGAAAGATAAGAATTCATACATACTCACCTTCCAATATTAAATTTTGTCAAACATGTTTTGGGAGTCAAAAGTCGTGGTTTCATCTCAAAAATCTTATGTTTTCATTATATATATGGGTAAATAATATTGTGTCACACCCCACAAATTTTGAAGGCCCAATTTTTTATTTGGAAAATGATTTTCACCACCCATGAGGAACACAATTTTATTTTCTTCCAAGTCCACCTATAGAAATCTTCTAAAAATGTATGTTTATAACCCCTTTTTGAGTATTGAGTTTGTGAACCTTCGAGCTGAATTAAAAAATTTAGTGTCTGTGAATATGTAGAGTAATTTTATGAACCACATGATAATTTTCATAGACAAATAACCTCCCATTAACCATACATTAATCCTCATTTTGGTTGAATCGTCGAGCCTATAAAAACCATTCCTTTGTTATCCACAATATAATACCAATTACTTATCCCCCCCAATATCAACATTGATTTTCATTGCATATTATTTGATAATTTTAAGTGATGGGGGAAATGACTTCATTTTGGGTACCCTTTTGTTGATTTTCACCGTGTTATTATATGCATGATTGAAATAATAAATTTATGTGTGGGAGAGGTTGTCATTTAGTTAGTTTTGGAGAATATAATGTAATTTCATTTATGTAGTTTTGTAAATGTTATTTACAAGTGTTAAAAAAATATAAAAAAATTTGAAAATAATAACTGATTGTTTCTTGGGTGGGTCAAAAATCGCATTTCCTCAACCTTTGATCTTATTATAACTAATACAATTATTTTCATGAGAATATCAATCATGGGTTGGGAGATGAGTGTGAGATCAATTTCAAGTTTTACAATTATAAAAATAAAAAAAAATAAGAAAATGAAAACATATGTCATTGGGAAAAGTTTTTTGTTTTTTTAATATTTTATATTCTCATCCCCATAAAATTTTCTTCTTTTATTCTATATTTATTCACACAATCATTCCCTTGTAAATATGAGTTTCTATTTCATGTCTCATTTCAAAAGAAAATGTGACTTGATTTTCTCGTGATGGTGTTTTACCCCCTTTTTCATATGTTTTGGATATCATTTTTCAACCATCCCATAGCCATAGAAAAGACCCTAAAATCCCTCTTGATCATTGATCACTTTAGTATTAGTAATGTAAGATGAGATTTGTTACAAATTCAATGATTTTTACTTTTTGGTTTTGGAATGAGTGAAGCTTCATAAATTAATTTTATCATCTTGAGAGGAGTATGTTTTGTGTGAAACATTTTTTCATTTCTAAATTTGAGAATGAAATATGAATTGTTTTTGGATCATTGTTTATGTAACAACATGTGGTGGAATTCAATATGGATGAGTGATATTGTATAAGCCTCCCCTGATTTGGGATAAAATTTAATATTTGTTGGTGAGTGAAAATGGTTTTGTCATGTTCTTATATTTGATTAACATGACAACATGAACAAGACTAAATGTGGGGGATTTGATGTTATTAAAATTTTCACTATTTATTATATACACTATTTAATGATTTTATATTAAAAGTGAATAATATTTTTTAAATATCCCTATTTTAATAATAAGTATAATTTTTATGTATTTCTAAAAGTAGTCTAATTGAGTCAGTTTACTATTTTATTTTTAACTATCGCACAACTAATAAAACATGGGTGATTACTATTATTTAGGATTCCTTATTCAATTTCCAACTTATCATTAGAATGAATAAGTGGCCAATTCTTCCATTTTAAGGGTCATATGGTCCTCACAAAATGGCCCATATAATTTGTGATGAAACTGGACATGCCATGATGATTGAGTGACTGGTCTTAATCCCGAAACACAAGTTTTTTTTGAAACTCCACCATATGTTCTAGATTTACCAATGTAATCTTGGATAATTTTATTAAGGACCAAACAAAAGAACAAGGGGCCCAACAGATTTTTTGAAATCCAGCCCACCATTCTGGTTGGGGATTATAATCCGAACACTATTTGTGACATAGCTCATTATGTAAACATAAAATCAAGATGATATTTTTGAGTATGAAATATGAGATAAAAGTGGCTGACATTGTTGAATAAAGAAGTCAGAGATGATGGAATATTTATATACAAAAACCCATTCCCATTTTGGACTTCAAGAAAATTGTATTGAAATTAACAGATTAAAATTGTTTAATAAAACCTCCATAATGTTGGATACATAAGCCCAATGGAATCTATATATTCAGTTTAGACATAAGTGATTTATATATATAGATTTTAATAATAGAATATCTCTAGATTCAGATGTCAAAATTTATCAAATTTGCGATGCAATTAGAGGAGATGTTTTGGAATGAAAAAAACCCCTAAATACTGAGCTATAAATACATCCCCATCCTCACCTTGAAAGAGTTTTCATTTTAGAGGAGATGATAATCAATTGGCATGACTAATGTCTTTACAATGGCTTGGGAGGACCTTCTATACTAAATTTCTCACTTGATATACGCATTTTCCACTCTCTCTTTTCTTTTACTTTTGTGTTCTTCATTATTGTAATCTTGTAAGTATTTTTTTGTAATTTTGTGTTAATGAAAGTTTATTCTTCAATATATCTTATACTCATCCACATTATATAGTTTAATATTAATTTTCATACAATAGTTTAAATACAGTTGAATTAACTTCCCTTCTTTAACATTCTCATTCAATCTATTGTTTGTTTTTAATTATCAGCATTGTTTGTGTGTGTGTTCAACGCACCACTATTTTCGTATCCCATTATTTTTATTATTTTCTTAATTTATCATCATAATAATTATAACCATATTAATAATCATTTCAATGGGTGAGTAAATCTTTCAATGGGGTGAGTTATAATTTAGTTTGGTTAAGTTATTGAGATATTTTTCTCAATGGATATTTTTAAATTAACATCGTTTATATTGGACTTAACATGTCATGGATTAATGACTTGTTTTTCTTAATGTTTGGATTACAAGGATTATTGGAACCATAAATATTATACAACAATCATGTTATAATTGAGATTATTACCCTACCTTATGTTAGGACTGGATTAATGACTTAACAATTAGAAATTATAATCAACGTTTTCTAATGAAGAGGGAATTAATTTAAATACAATATAAAGCAATGATCTAGGATATCAAATGATTAAATTCCTAGTGATGAACTCATACACATAGTTATAAAATTATTAAATCAAACACCAATCATTAATCTCAACATTTAAGCTCTTTAAACAACCACCCCCAATCAAACTACAATCAACTAAAAACAATCAACTATTAAAAGAAATAATTGTCGAGGATTCAACCTGAGTGCTACTATACACATTAGCAGAGCATCAGAATATTGAATGGTCGATAGGCGACAATTGACCGAGATTTTATAAAGCTTGTTTTGAGATAATCTGGGATCAACGAACGTTGACGACTTCATCTGACAAAGACTCTCCTCCCACCATAACCACGAAACCTACAACAGTCCCCGAGGTACGTGGTTTATTTTTGATGTTGTCTCTAATGAGTTTAAATTTCCCCAACCTATTATCATGTTAATGAAGAGGGAACATTCCAAAATAAAAAGGCCCATACCCACCACCACATCATTGGTTTTTTTGGTGAAAAATTATTCAAATCGTCATAATATTGAATCTGGGAGTCACGCAGCGACGACGACATCCTGAGGATCTCGTATTCTAGAGCAGAAGTGAAAATGGATCTCCAGAGCATTTTTGGCACATCGTAGAATGATAACCAAGGTGAAACTGGTGTAGCAGTGCGGACGATTTTCACTGCTAGATGAGGGCACAAACTGGAAACCATTGGCTGCGTTAGAATAGCGGCGTTGCAGTGGTTGAACATGCACCCGGTAGCAGCCTACCACACTAATGGATGCGGGGCACCATCCCACACCGTGGTGAAGGGAGATGCGGCTCGAACCTATGGTGATGCAGGTTAACCACTCCATGTGGGTCCCATGTGGGTCGGGCAATATGGAGGGCTGAGCTGTCATGGCCCATCACAGCTGGGGCGGGCCAGGCCGGGTTGGGCTAGGTCAGTCAGTCCGGGTTAGATATGAAGCAGACCCATCTCATGCCTGGATAAAATTACAATGTCATATCATGTGAATCTAACGTCTTTATGATAAACCATCTACAAATATTGTTATCTTAGAGTGATATAGTCCTTTCGAGATACTCCACATCACTTTCAGAGATGGGAAGTGTTTGGCCTGGTTGGATTGTACCCGAATCCAACTTGACCCTTAGGAATAAAATGCTTATAGCTTGTAGATCGGGTGTTCGGTTGACATGGTATCTATTGAATTGGAACCCTTATGATATGATGGATCATTGATTTACTTACTTATTTTACTTCATTGATTTTGATGTATAACAAATAACTAGAGGATCAGAACCACGATGTTTCTTGTAATGAGTGTTAGGATGGCTACTCCCTTGATGACTCAAGGAACGAGAATTCCTTAATCCTCTCTAATGGTAGAGATGGGAATCCCCATGCCATGAGTGTAGGATCATTTCCCTCTAATTGAGTTTTATACCTTTGGAGTCAATACTCCCCTATTGGACTAGGGTGTGGGTCCTCCATATATAACTCACATAGGGTATGGTACTCCCATACCGGGAAGGGTGCATATCCTTTATATTTGGAGTAGGTACTCCCCTATCATCCTAGGGTGTGGTTCCTCCTTATGTTATGCTACAGAAGAGTCTATAATCCCCTACCATGCCAGGGCGGGAATCCTCTAGCATATTATCGGTACTTGCCTGACGTAATAGTTTGTGAGTACCCCATAGTGAACAAACATAAACTGTTTTACTCCCCTACCGGGTAGGGTGAGGGTCCTCACATATAGATTAGGTTCTCCCCAGCTGTGCCATTGTGCAGGTCCTATAGCATGGGTTCGTAACTCCCAAAACATATTATGGCACTAGTAACCCACAGTAAACAAACTACCAGATATGTACTCGCCTACCGAGTATGGTGCAGGTTCTCACATATGGATTAGTAATCCCCCGTATCTGAGTAGCCACAGGGAGAGGGACATTTAGAAGAGTTGGAGATCCCTCGACTGCCAGACACATTGATGAGGAGTAGCCCACTACAATTTTTTCCCATGGGATTGCCTCTTTTCTAGACTGTGACTATGAGACCACTAGTGTGAGGCACTAGAGGCTGTTCTATCAAAATGTTCCCGATGGAGAACGTCCTTTCGGATGATCCATTATGAATGGTTGAGTTGAACCTGATGGAGTACAACTCTCATATGGGTGCCATCAGGGATTGCTAGTTCACAGAGTGTATACTCCTAATTCATGAGTTACTCTTTCATCCATATTTGGAAATCTGGGAAATGGATTGAGGTCAAGGCCTTATGTTTTGTTACGGATGGGACACATATATCTACTTTGAGCTCCGTCTTTTCCTTTTTTCTTTGTGATTGATATCATGCTTTGTTGTTTTATTTTATAGAATTCTTGAGAGAGCATCGGGGGACTCGGGGTCCCTACATGGTATTTTTATACTAACCCTAGCATGGGCCTCACCCACACTGTTTTGTGTCTAGTGGAGACGACGAGCAGCTTGGATGAGACTTGAGAAAACCTATACCATGCGGTACACAGAGGAGACTGACTGACGTGGAGAGCTGTGGAGATGGGTTTTAGCTACCTGTCATGTAGGATATTGGGTGGACGTTCACATGAGATGTTTCTATATTTCATATTTAGTTTATTTCAGTTGGGATTGTATTTTTTCCCATTAATTTAGTACACACTTTTTCTGATGTAGTTTTTCTTCGTGGTTTCATGTAGTTGCGTTCGTAGTTGTGTGTTTGTTCCGTTTTAATTGAAATGTGTTCCTGTTTTAGGTAAATGCATTTCTGGTTCTGGTTTCCAACACCTAGCCTATGGAAGGCGGGCTTGGGGTTGTCATAGCACGAGCCCTGGGGGATGGGTCATGATATATTTCCATAAAAACATTCATTTAGTATCTTCTGTTCCTTACTAGAATAAAATGAAAAATATATCTTTTAATAACTATAAATTTATATAGTAGATTAAAGTTTATTATATTGTTTAGATATATTTAATAAAATTTTATAATCAAAAACATAATCATAAACAATCAATGTTAAATAATGAGATTATAACATAATTCTCATAACTCAAGTTTCACTTGGTTCATAATTTGTCTTAAATCCAATATATTAAATTTTTATTGGGTTTAATTGTATAAAATATTAATTTAGATACTTATTTATTATTATATGACCCAATTAAAACATTTTAATGACAAAAAATAATAATTCCGTGTTAAAATCATGGTGTTCGGGTGTAAATTTTTTTTAATGTGATGTATGGATTGGTTTTTCGGATCCTGGTACATTGATCATTGATAAATTTTATAAAAAATATAAAATATGATATAAATATCATAAAATGTATTTATTTACATATTAATATTCATCTATAAAATTTATATTTATAAAAAATATTGACACATTTCATGAAGATGGTCGGTCATATGTGTGCATGAATGATGTTTCCATATTTTAACATCTTGAAAAAATGGTAAATAATAATTAACATTTTCGATCATTATATATCATATATATATGTGTTAATTATATTATTTAAATATATACTTATTAATATCCATATGAAGTGGAAAATAAAAACACATCACATAACTTCATAGAGGTGGTGGCACACAACTATGTATAACCGATGTTTTTTACGAAGGGATTTGAAGGTGAGAAGGTATATAAGACATTATAATAAAATTTGAATAATTATTTGTTTTATGTGATATATTATAAAATCACCTAAATAGAAACTACTTCTGAATGATCATGATGGATGAATGAATTGTATCAATGCATTTTGGGGGTAGCCCACATATACGAACAAGAAAAACATCCACATTATATATGGTTGGAAAGGGTGAGCTATATTGGTTATTATATAGTAATATAATTATGGTATATTTATGATATTTATATTTTATTAATATAATTGATATATTGGATATATAAAAAGAAATAATTTGAATGATGTTGTGTATGATACTTACATCTTCTTTTATGGGCCTCCTATAGATCCCTTCTTGAGGACAATTAGAAATTTATATTAAATACAATATAATATATAATTAATATATAAAAAACTTAATAATATTTATCGATATTTTTCAGTCTAGATATATGGATCAATGTGTTTCAAATAGGAAAATGAAACAATAACCTTTTTATGTTGGTGTGAGGACACACATGTAATTCCTTGAATTAATAAAATAAAATTATGTCATGAAAAATTTTTAATCATCAAAATGGGTAGAAATTTCAATAGTGAGATAATATATGTTGGATAAATTACCATATAATACAACATAGACATGATTAATTTGAAAAAACAAACATATTTATATATTTAACATCTAATAATATTGTTTAATGTTTAACCAAAATAATATTTTGTTACATTTTTTATTATAAATTTTGACCATTAATGAATGGGTTATCATTAAATAAAATTTACATGATGATTAGAATAATTGAATCCATTTAATAAAAAGTAATTCAAATAAATTTCAGGATTAAATTAAAAACTAATTCCACCAAACATAGAAATGAATTTTCATAAAAAAATTATAAATTTATAGGTCTAAAATATATTTTATAACAAAATATAATATAAAATTTATTCAAAATAAAATAACTAAATTATTCATAATAATAATTTATAATGTTTTAATTAAAACCATTAAAAAATTGATCTTTTATATTACATTATATGAAACTAAATGTTTCAATAAATATATGTATATTTCACTATTCATAAAAATGTATATGTCATTTGAAAATTTTAAAATATTCACTATACGATAATATAGAAAATATTATTTTAAAATTGAATACAATTTTAAATATATTTTCTAAAATTTGATATAATAAATTTTATTATTTACTGATAAATATAAATGAACCCCATTTTTTGAGAAGGAAGAAGAATTTTTAATCATGCAAACACTTTTTTAAATATTGACTACATGTTAATCAATATTTTTTATCTATAAACTTTTACATAAATTTTAAGATATGGTTATTCTAATTCAACCACAAAATTAAATGTCAGATTTATTAGGTTATTTTATTTTATTTTTAATTTAGATTCATATTTCATGCATCTTAAGCTATAGGAGAATAAATCCTATGTATTATGAAATATATCATAAAATTTTAGGGTGGTACATTTTATCACCCAAAAAACAAATTTCACCGTTGAAATTTCATCAAAAGGATACAAAAAATGAGGATACATCTGTTTCATGACATCATTATGTTTCGATGAAGATTCATCAAATTTATGGATCCTTTGGAGATCATTAACCAGAAAAATTATCTTGTTATGTAATAGTTCATGTTGTTGATCCATGATTTATACAATTTTTTCTTCATAGGAAAAAAATTTCTCCAATGGTATAACATCTGATTTGAAAAAATGTGACATATCTATTATATACATCTTCAGGAGAGATACACTGAACACATAATAAAATGGAATAAGATTCAATGGAATCACTTTGATAAAATCTATCATCGCTTATTGAACAATAATCACAAATGGGATAATGTACATAGTTATCATCATCCCTATATTTAAAAATATTGTAACAATCATCCATGGAAAAATTTATTGTAATTTCTTCTCAAAAACATTATATTAAAATTTTATCTAATGATTATAATCATAACCGTAATGTCTTTATTGATCTGCATTAATGTGCTCAAGATAGTTCTAATCTTCTCTTCCATTTACCCATTTATCTCATTTATAAATATATTTCACTCTTTAATAGAATACTATATCATTGGAGTTATATAATTCAATGCATAGATGGAATTAGAATTGCTATAAAAATTATTCTTGGAAACCAATTGATATAATATAATTCAATGAGAGGATGGAATTGAAACCAACAATATTTGAGAATGATAAAAGTTTATCATAGAATATCCTCCAAAAATTATGTTCTTCTCATAGATTGTCCATAAATTTGATGATGATATGTAGAACTAAAATGAAACACTTAAGCTAGATCATATTACATTATTCATCATCACATCACAGAGAACATCATATATCAATCATATACATATAATTTGAAAATCAATGAAAAAAAAACTTTTAAAAAATATAATTCTCTTTAATATGATCAAGAGATAAATAAACTTATTATCTCAATGAAGTATACTCAATTTAGAAGGGAATAAATTACAAACCAAATGTAAGTTTGTCTATTAAATGTTTAGTGGAGTTCGATGAGAAAATCATTGGTGATCATTTCCAATTTCTATTGTAGAATGGTTAATGGGTTTAGAATCCCCTTAGAAATCTATACATTATCCTTTACATTCTAATAAACCATACATTATG
Source organism: Viscum album (assembly GCA_963277665.1). Lineage (NCBI taxonomy): Eukaryota > Viridiplantae > Streptophyta > Magnoliopsida > Santalales > Viscaceae > Viscum > Viscum album. The sequence goes on from OY728159.1 coordinate 1,185,033,247, forward strand.
GAATATACATTCTTATATCACAATTCTTATTATCTCACTAGAAAAACTCTTTTAGATCTATATAAATCAAAATACATCCAATATGTATAGAAAACGAAGGACTATGAGACTCATCCCACAACACATTTATTTATGGTATTGATTAGAAAAATACAAATTTCTTGAACATTATCAATCTATAAAAATTTATGTTTAATTCCAAAAAGATTAATAAATTATTTGTCTACTCTACATATTCCTTCTAGAAACCCTTAATCATTACTTGAATAGGTGGTTCAACACTAACTTGGGAAATATAATATTTTTCACCTTAATTAAATATATTTAGAAAAATACTTTTCGAATCTAAAAATAATGTATCTTTTTTGATCCTAATCAAAAATAATATAGTATGATCCTTTCAACTCAATGTATGTTCCCCCATGTATGCAATTATATAGTTTTAATATATTGAAAAATATAAATCATTAATGACCTCTAAAAATATTCTCTATAGAATATTAAACAATTTTTTAGTGAATATATAAATTTGATTTTTATTATTAGTTTATATGTCAGACCATTTTCATAATGAACATTTTGTTCTATTGTAATAGAAAAAAGAACTGCAACTAACTCAGTACAACAATTTGTTTAATTTATCTAAAGAAGAATTAATTTTTATAATAAATAATACATAACAATATAAATATTCATAATGATACATATCATACCCTTATTTAATTCATCAATATAGATCAAACCCCCTTCTTTATTATTAGGTAGTTCAAGAATAGGTACACTGACTAAAATTTTCATTACTTTGTTTACATTTTTCATAAATCTATCCAAAGGAACATGGATCCCTTACATATTATATTGGTTACTGTATTATAATTAAATTATAAATAAACCATAATGAAATTAATGATATATAAGAAATATAAAAAAACAATGGAAAATAATTAATCATCTTGGTTATGGATAACATTTTTTTAATTCAATCATTGATTGATCTACTGATATACCCTCGATTATTATTATATGACACAAACATGAAATTATGTTATACCAAATAAACACATTATAAATTACTGACATATATATTACAATTCATTAGGATAGTTTTAATAATTATAAAGTGATATTTATTATCATACATTCTTTTGAAATATATAATATCGTTGTCGAAAAATGTATTACAAATAGGTCAATATAATCTATACAGTCTCTATTCATTAAATCAATGATGATTAAAGGGAAAATAATCAGAAAAAATAGAATCACTATAACTTCAATGTATACATACCTCATATGGAATGTTTACACAGGTAAGATATTACTTTTTACCATCAACATATTGCATCATGATCAATGATCAGTCTTTGAAAATTCATAATCTATTCAAAATTGATTGACAAAATAGTCAGTATAAAATATAAGAATCTTAGTCTTTATTTTGATATTGTTCGGTTCCCAATAATAAATGTATAGACCCATTGATCCATCCTTCTTCATATCAAAAAAAATATGTTCACCCAATAGTGATTCACTTGCACAAATGTAACCTACATAATATTATCATATATATTTTTGGATAAATTTTTAAAAATCGATCAGGTCCATTATATATGGATACATGGGAATATGTGTGTCACTAGTATGAGTTCTAAAGTAAACAAAACTTCATTATTCAATGGAAGGATATAAAATCCATCTGAAAATACCTCATAAATTTTTTGAAAAAATTTAATATCATTGAGGTTGATTTTCTCCTTAACCATCAATATTAAATAATCCTTTTGAATAATAATGAATGCCCATATAATTGTTATATTTTGAATCATAAAATCTTATTGATTTTCACACTATAATACGATAATAAGTTTCTTCAGACTATCAAATATGAAATCAATTATGATGCAATTTATGTCGGATTTTTTATGTAATGTCAACCAAAGCCTGAGATAAAAACAAATTATACTAGGTGGATATTTACTTGATTTCCTGAAATTACATTCCCACAAACATAAATCATATATGAATAATAATATTTACATGTGACCATAATGCCATTATGGGTTTTCACTGATAATTCAACATATTATCATTGATTATAGGAATTCTAATTCCTATATACTTTTCATGATATAATGTAATTAATATATCTATGCTCAAATATCATACATTACTATTTGATCATACATTTCACCACCTCAACATCATTTTTATACATCCAATCCATTTTTAAAATAAAATGTATTAACTTGGCCATCATGAATTGTTATTCCTGTTTATCAATCATATAATAATGAATATTATTTATAATATACCTAAATAATGACAAATTACATAAAATTTATGACACCTCAGTTTTGACCTGGCGATTAAAGTAAAATATATATTTAAATACTTCACAATGGTCTATAATGAAAATGTGATTCAACCAATAAATATATCCCATGACTGAAAAACAATGGGAACTTTAAGGGTACAATCACTTTTCATGAGAATGATAATTAATATATACTGTAAAAAGATTTTGGTCATTACCAATATATATATCCATCACAATAACATTTCCAATTGTATTATTTAGGAATTTATTTTTTTCTATGAAATCAACATTCATTTATTTACCACAATATTTTATTTTATCCAATACATACTATTATCCTATGGTTTATCAGTAACATTTTCTCATCCTTATTTTTATAGGAATCTTAAAAATCCATTGATAGCAACTATAATGATCCATACATTTGATATATACATAATACACATTATTAGATGAACATGTGACACATAACATTATGATCCATACATAAATAGTATAGTTTTAATATCATTGGAATCTTCAATACAAATATAACTTTTACAAAATATATCCACATTATATCACACAAAGTTATTCACAACTATGACCCCTCTTAGCCATATCACACATAAAAACATTATTCATAAACTATGGAATAGAAACATATGAAAGGATGATTTTAGATGCTCAATAAGGGTAATGATGGGATATAATTATGATACGTTAATAGGAACATGAAAATATGGGTAGCCTAATAAAAGATTAATATTTGAAACACATATCCAACATATCATACATTAGTATCTAATGTATTGTATTATGTCTTTTCCATTAATAAAAAATATAATAAATGAATTACAGAATGGGATCCATGGGAGAAGAATGCTTCCATAAGAAATAATATTGTGGGATATATATAAGAACAGAAAATATATTCCATAATAAATTCTCACTTCAAATAATATCATATTTTATTAAGATAACACATCATTATAATATATCCATAGTCATGTTTCACTCCCAATACTACCCCAGTGGAATTATTTCATTACTAAACTAAGATAACTCCCCATTCCAGTTATTATTTTCTCATGATATGTCCATCATTTCCAAATCAATTTGACGGGTTTATAATTATGGTCCTACCAATCACATAATCATAATACATTAACATTTTACACATAATAATATAAATAATTCGTCTTATATCATTATACTATTAAGGGTAAATGGTTTCACAAACATTTAAAAATTGTATCAAAACATAACACTTGGAAAATAATAGGGGTTCATAAAAATGTCATCATTATATTCAAAAAAAATCTACATAAATAATATAGATGTTATAAATTGTTAATATAACTTATAAGGAGTTATTATAATACAAGGATGGTATCATAAAAGAAAGTTTTCATTAAAATATTCGTGGAATATTTCATGAATAAATTACAAATTTTTATTTAAAATAATTTATTTAAAACCATAATAATTCAAAAATATTAATTGACACTTTTCAATTGATAATAACACTGAAAAAATATTAAAGAGCCATAAAATCATAGACTTCTACAGAAAGAGGTAAATTCATCTGATGATATGTACATTAAAACTAATATTTCATTCATATTTTTAGTGAAAATTCAAACGTACCTCATTTTGAAAATGATGGGAAGATGTATTTTAAATAATTTTATAAAATTTGAACATGGGTATAAATTAAATTTAAATTTCATAGTGTATTATTAAAAAAAATTCCATGAGTCATTTTAAAGACAACATGTATATGGAAAAAATAATTTTCAACCAAAGACAAAAATAATATTCATTTTCCATAAAATAATTCTTTTATTACATTGAGATATTAATGTAACAAAATGAATGAAGAATATTTAATAAAAATAAAAAAAAAATAAAAAAAATAACACCTGGTATATTTGTGAAATATTTTATAAAATGTTTTCATCAGACTTATATTCATAATTAAACATTATAAATTAAGAGATAGTACGATAATTCTATTATATCAAGTTCTATTTCCTTTGAAACTACTATAAAATACATTATAAATTTTATTAATAATTTTAAATCAGTTTCATTTAAATATTAATAATATCATATATGAAACACTTATAACATTTCAACATCCATTTATAATAATTCCATGCTAAAATCATATTTTCTTGGTGTTAGGCATTTCAAATTTTCATAGGTATTTTTTTCAACTGTTCCAATACAATTAATTATTCATAGTTAAATCACATATAATGTGTAAATAATTATATAAATATCATTGATTTTAATTATATAAATATTTCGAGTCATCCATAATATTTAGATATTAAAAAATTAATGACACTGTTTATGGTGATTCTTGGTCATACATACACTGGAACATTGATTCTATTTTCAAATAGATGGAATAAAAGAATGACGGATAATAACACACCAATATAGTTTCTTTTATATCATATATATATCATAATTAATTATTTACTTTTTCTTTATTACTTTAAATGTAATGTTTAAATGTAAAATTAATCACATCACTCTGTGGAGGTGGTAGTCCACATGTACGCATGAGCGACATAATATTTTTTCAATGTAATAAAACTATAGATGGTATATATATGATATTATAATTCCATAAGTGATTTTTTCATCATTATAAATTTTAAACAATAAGACCATGATAATTACCATCAGTTAATGTCTGTAATGAAAGAAGAAATTGTATCTCTAAATGGGTATAACAGTACACACATACCCACATTTAATAAATTCACATCCCAATAAATTTAAGAGAAGGCGAATAATGGTGGTCACATAATCATAATTAAATTTAATCATATTGAGGATACTAAAGTTATTATTTTATTATTAATAAAATATATTTATTTGATCAATAAGATAACATAATTTGATATACGTCTGGTATGATTATTACGTCTTCTTTGGTAGGCCTCCATTAGATGATTTCCTAAAGACAAATGGAATAGTATATTAATGTAAATGTAACCACAAATTCATATAAAAGGATGTTTATACATAAATTTTTAGGGACTATTCTTGATATATGGATCAATGTGGTTTATATAAGATAATTAAGGGGTGTCTATATATAAATGGTTGAGAGGACAAGCATAAAATTTCTTGTAAAGGTACAATATTATAATTTCATACTAAAGAAAAATGATTACAAATAGGATATAATTGGGATTTTTTATATAATTATTTTGAAATGTGGCCACAAAATATTATTCAGAAATGTTTAATTGGAAAACCTACCCTTATCTCTTGGTATAATACACATGTATACTCGTTTTAACCATAACTGTTTGGACAATCATTAAATGTTCTTTTAATATTTTTCACCAAAATTAAAATCAGACTCATTAAGAATCAGTGAAATGATTATTCAAAATATATAATCTATTTTGTTAAAAGAAATTAAAATAATTTTTTTATAAAAAAATTAAATTAATACTACAAAATAATAATGAAATGAAATATTCAATAATAATATTTCATTAGTAAAACATATTTTTATAAAAATATATATAATAATATTAAATAAAATAACATTAATTGTATAATTAAATAAATGAATGAATAATTTTATTTCGTTAAATATAGAATAAATAAAATTAATAATTTCTAGGAATGGAAATTATGTTTTTTATAAAAATACTTCGATAGTTCAGTACTCCTCGATAGATTGATTTTTTTGAAATATTCTTCATAATTTTCTTTAAGAAATATTTTAATTTATAACTAAAAAATTATGTATCTTTTAAAAAATAAATTGAAAAACAGTTTTAAATACCAATAATATTATTTTATGAAAATAAAATCTATTATGAGGAAAAATGTACTTTTAAAACATATAATGGTATTACTAAAAATTGAGTATTTATTTATCAATGTATTTGATTTACATATATACATTATTGATAATTTTAAAAATATGGTTATACCCATTAACTCTTCCAATTTATCAGATAGGATATGATGGTATAAAATTTTATTTTTCATTCAGACCCGGGTTTTTGTGTATTGTAGGATATTGATAAATTAAATTTATTGGATGTGAATTATTTAAAATATTTCTACATTTTATGGAAAAATAATGTTTTTCAAATATATCATACATATTATCCTTCCTTAATACACACCACAAAATAATAATGCGCTACTGATTTTATTTCTCATTCCAACATTTTATTTAAATATCATCAATAAAGGCCTTCAAAATGTGATCCCGGTAGTTTTGGAAGACTATATTCATAAAAAGCACGAAAATATTTGGGTGGAAATTTTTTCCAAATGGAATCACTGTGATATAGTGTGTCTATATCATGTTCATAAATATGTAATTCCAATATATTATATGTTTAGATTCAATATTCAATATAATGAACAATGATATAATTTATAACGTAATGAGATCATCATTATTGATAAAAATATTTATTAATCTTGGATAGTAGATACTTGTTATTTATGGGGGTTTTTGAGCTCTTGGTTGTTGATGTAAACCAATATTGTCTCATCATATTTCATGATATATATAACTAGTTCACCCCATTTTGATACAATATGTAATATTAACACATTATCTGTATGATCTTATAGTTTCTTCTCTGCCTCAACCAGTGATATGAAGTATATTATATAGTTGGTCATATATGTATTCCTCACAATAGGAATGATTTCTGTTAACCAATCTAAATTAATACTTGGGTATGGATGAGTAATTATGTATGAAATAAATCAACATAATCCTCCACAAATATAATTATTTTAATAATAATAATTCATATTTATCAACCACTTTAGTAATATTGTATTATTCATTAGGTTTTATAATGTATTTTATTGAATTTATTTATAATTGAATTTCATAATAATCATTTTATTTATATAGGGAAATGATTTAGTTAATAAAATATAAAAATATTCTCATTTCTATATAGTTATGTGATCCCAATATAAATATATCCAATCCCTTACTACAGTATAAAAAGTTATACTAAGGAATAAATTAATGTATCTCTATAAGATTCATCCCACAGAAGTTAACCAAGGAATAGTCCAGAAAAGTGGTTTTAAAAACAATATTATTAGTTCTATATAGAAATATATATTCTTCTTGGTTTAGGGGAGAATATTTAAATTTCTATCAATGTATCCTGATATAAATGATTTCATAGATTTATAATTCAATTAAAATTATATAATATTTGTGGTCAAATTATCTATTCCATTCTATATAAAATGTTTTCCTTATAGATTAAATTGTATATGGGATATTCAATCACAATTGATAGGGAATAAATATTTTGAAGAAAAGAAATAGTAACTCACATTTCCTATTTTCTCATTACTATATTGTGTGAATTAGATCTCCATGATTAAACTGTGTTGAAATGATATTGATAAATTAAGAACATGCATACGAAGTTAGTTTTTACATATTTTACTCAGCCTTATTGTATACTGTAGAATCTAATGCATATAGTGGAAAATTCCCATCACCTATATTATAATTTATTTTCAAATGAATGATTAATGTGCTTAGATTATTTTTCATGATCTCAAAATTATGAGATGAATAGTGATTATCAATATAGTGACTGATATTTACATCATATTCCTAAATATCTTAATAAATTAAAGATATGTGTGTCCACATGATTTACACCTTCATAACATGTTAAAAAATCCTATAAATCATAATGTATATCTCATAATCTTATATTTTCATCGCTTGTCCCATTCTCCGTGATAATCACAACATCATTATAGAATTATCCTACATTTTCAGCTTGAATAGATCTGTTGTGGTGTGATCCAAAAATCTATAATATTTGGAAGATTATATAAAAAATAAAGTAGTGATAATGAAATTCTTTTAATTGACTTAATGTGTCATAGGAATATTGTGATAGGGATAATTATATATTTTCCAAAGATAATAATCCATCATTCTCTTAAAATCATGTTTTCATAGGTGTAAATAATTCACTATATCATAGTGCAGCTCGACTATAAAAACCAAAAAAACATCGAAACCATTTCATTCACGTTTAATTGGAGATGTTTTTTTACTATGTTATGTATTCTATTCCTTCAAATCTATTTTTGGAGTAAAAATTTCCCTTAATTTATATAATAACATGACATAGAAACCATAATAGTTCACAATTATCATTGTTTAGTATTCAAGAAATAACAAAGTCTATAGAATATCCTACATTCCAGCTCATTGTTTGATACATCCCACTATGTTTTAATATAGTTCATATTAAATTAAATCTTCCCTCATGTCATATTAAATCCCCATCCCCAGATTCTTAAACTATATTAACACATATACCAATCCACTTTATCAGATAGTATTAAAAATGTTTCAATGTTATTCATGATCACATTATATTATTTTATTTCTAGGAATAATTGAATTAAAATTACATTAGAGATATTCCTATATGATATATACATATCCATGTCAGTATAACATAGGTTTTAGCAATGTGAACATTTTTCAACACAACATTTTCATTTCATCATTAGGTAAACATCACCCCAATAATTCATAAACAACTCCACTAAAAGTAAAAGTGATTCCTACTCATCTTGGAGCACGTTTCCTATGAATATATCCCCAAAATTATTCAAACCATATTATTGACTAGACTAAATAAACAATTCATAGAAAACCTCTAATAAAAGTGTCACTTAAACCCCTCACCAAATGTTATAATTGTTATACCACAATGTAAAATTAAAGATATTTTAACAATTAATCCATTAACATAAAATCATGTCTCTCATTTTCCATTCACATCATGAGGTTTCTGAACACTGTCAAGTGGATATTAAATATTCCTCTTATTATTTAGGATGAAGATAATAAATGAATTAATAATTATATGTTCTCTATCTACTATCATAATATTATCTGAGTTGTGATACTCCCATCTACATTCCCTATTATGATCACTAATGAATAAAACTAGATTTTCACTACCCCTTAAAATAAGAGATCCAATATTTTCATCGCCTTTTTTAGTAAACATATATGAATGAAAAATGAAAAAATGAAAAGAAATTGTATGGTGATTTTGTGATAAAAATCACTCCCAATAAGCAACTTCAACACAACAAAGAACCCTTCAAAAGAAGAAATATTATATTATTTGTGATCTTATTTTATTATTAAAACATTTTATTACAGCATAATAATTTGATCACCATTCTCCTTGATGATATGGTAGTTGTGGACATTTTTATTCAACTATGAATGATTCACTAGAGTTTTGGACAGGTTGCATGCACAATGATTATCACAAAAAATCCCAAATCGGTATGAATCATAAACACACATTGATTTTATTTATAAATTCATAGTTTTTATTATATATGATTCATTTGATAAGGAAATATAATAAGATTCCATTGTGAAAATAGTGATAGAGTTCTTCATCTTGGATTGTTTTGAAACACAAGTTCCTCCAATAAAGATAAAAAAATGGAATTATAATTTTTATGGCCTACATCTCATAAAAAATATATATCAGTATATTTATAAATATATAATGATATTATTCTCATACCAAAGAATATAATCTATAGATACCATTATGTTTTGAAAGAAATATTTTTCATTTCTATGATGCAACTAATGTGTGTTACTTTTGAATCATGACCAAAGTGTGTTCATAAACATAACATTTGTTATGAAAACTATAAAATCTTGTAGGATAACAATGATCCTATGTATCTAAATTTTATTCACACTACATATTTGTTCAACAAGAAAAAAACATAGTTCCCTAAATCGTAGGAGGGAAATCATCTCTATATTCCTCAATTCCAATATTTTCAAGTCATTCATTGGAATATTAATCATGTGATAAAAATATATAACTTAATATATTAGTGTTATATTGTAACATCATCAATTTTTTATGTGTAATCATTAAATATTATATGGAATTACTATGGGTATAGGTGATATGATGACATGGGATTATGATGCGAGGTGTGCCCAACAAAATTAATTGATGATTATTAAAAATATAATATAGAAATCATGCCCAATATTCATTAAAATATTGAATAAAATCTAAAAGAGTACATAGATTAGACATCTTAAGACACTGTTGTGTTCAAAACAGAAATATTATCTTATGTGGTTCCAAACATTGACCATCATGGGTGGAAATTGAATGTTTTTTTCTTTACGTATCATTAATAAAATATGTAATAAAAATATTTTATATCAACGTAATGACTCATTTTCTATTTATTAGTGTTTTTTATAATCCAGGGTCATAACCAAAACCCTGAAATTCACCTAAGACATGAAGAATGACTGTGTCTCGATGATGATGATGGATCAAAGATCAAAAAGTGGATCGAAATTCAGCGACGCACATCATATTCGAAGGATATCAACAACAACGATGACACAATGTTTTATCTTTATTAGTGAGGGGTCCAAATCCACTTAGGGTTCATGATTACATTGTGATTTCCTCCACATTCATAGACTCAATAAATAACATAGACCAACCATGACCAGTTTGAACTGTTTTTTGATCATTCTAGTGGGGTTGTTAGTATCAAGAATTATTGATGAGAGTTCTATTATCCTCTTCTATCAACTTTCTATTGAGAATTATTTGAGGATATCATGAAAAAATTCTGATGTTTATTCCATATATGATCTTGCTGACATTATCATCCCTTATTCATAGCATTATTCATTATTAGACCCCTAGGTTCACAGATCAACTTACTGGGAGGCTTAAAGTGCGATTAGACCCCTACATGAGCGGAAAATCAATATAATAGGCTGTTGAAGCATAGATCAGGGCCTAATAAGGCTAGATCTGGGACCACATAATATTCTAGGAATATGTATATCACCTGTGGTCTACAGAAGGGAAAAGTGTATCTCAAGCACCGTCATCTAGGACTGATGGATGATGTGGGTGGGTGGGGCAGAAGACGATGGGTGGATGGTGGCGACAGTGGGTCGTGTTGTGTATGGTGGCGAAGGCAGGTTGTGACCTGGCTCCCTTTGATGGTGGGACTGTGGGAGATTTGGGGTGATGTGAGGATAATGAGTGGAACGCGGTCGTGGTGGAACTTATGGAATGAGGAGGAATGTGGTTGGGAAGGACCGCGTGTACTAGGAGAGAAGCATGTTGGGCTGTCTGTGTCTGTGGAGGAAGCCAACCTGCATTGCATGCTAGATTAACTGAGTCGGGGAACTCCTTAAGGCCTAGGGGGATGGACCCAGGGGCCTAGTGGACCATGGTATCGTAGGTCTAGTTAGAAAGGAAATTTTGGGATAGACTAGCCCATGCCTGGTCGGATAGGCTAGACTATATTGGGTCTGCCAATGGGTCAGGTTAGTTCCTTCAGGTCAGAAAAAACACTTGTTGGACCCAGATCAATCATTTTTAATAAAATAGCCATAAAATTCAATCTGTGTGTCTATTTGATGAGTATTTTGTGGATTTCAGACCTTTTCAATGAGAATACACTTTCAGATAATCTATATGAGTTTTTTTGGATGTGTGCATATGACCAAATGTCATTAGTATTGAGTTCTCTTAGAATGAAGATATTGTGAACGGAATCGTGTGGCTAGATATGACAGTTATAATATGTGACATTCTAAGACTACATGACTTATTGATACTATTTGTCTTATCAATACTATGTGTTTCAAAAGAATTGTGTGTCTTACTAGGACTATGAGTCTTATCAATACTGTTTTTTTGTGGATAATGTTTGATAATACTATATTGTGTATTGTACACCTAAACCCATGTTAGCTGAATATGTAACACATTTTTTGTACACATGATATAGTTTTTGTTTATTACTTCATGTATAATTTTTATATTTCATTTATTTCCTGGATGAATAATTTGTTTCATGATTTGAGGTATACTTCATGTATTTCATGGGGGTATTACATTACGTTTTCATGCGTCCCTACTAAGGATTTTTTTTTCTCACCCATGAATTGAATTTTCATGCACGTGTCATATCGAGTGTAGATAATTGATTCTTTTATGTAGACCTATTTGAACTAGTACCATGTAGTTCATAAAGAGATTTCAAAACCAAGGTGTGATCATATGGATTCAAATAGTTGTCAAGTACCCTTCCATTCAGTTAGGGTTTAATATGGATGGATTTTTAGGAACCTATGCTTTCAAATTTCAAGATTACTTATTGGGTGTTCTTATATTATGGCCATGTTTACTCTCATGTTTTCAACTATCTTAATCTTTTGTTGGAATATTATTGGTATGAATTCATGTTTTCATAGTGTTTTACATTTTAATATTTTTGGGTCGGGATATGTATGCATGTGTACATGAATGAAGTAAAATGGCTCCCATTTGCAAGATATGCCTACTCGGTGATATTATCCATTCCCCATCCTATTAGAGTATATATTGGAGTATTCATGGAACATACCCCAATGAGATGGGTCTTGATATAGTGGTATCATCGGTGGTTGGTTCTACCAAATGAATGAAGAGTTTGTGAGGTTGGTTTGGGGAAATAGTGATAAGTATTACGATTTAAGATTTCATTGTAGGGAAACCGATGTTGGTGTGTGAACTGACGTATCCATACAGCCAGACTCCGTATTCATTTTTTGACATGGTACATGAATGAACTGGTGGAAGTGAAAAAAAATATTACCTACATCATAGAGGATTTGGATGTGTTCTCATGACCTTATTGAGTGAGTTCATTAAGTATACACTATATAACATGGTATATCCTATTCTATTTCAAGATTCCTTAATGAAAATAAACAAACATGATTATACTAAATGATTATAGGGATGGCCCACCTAGTAATGAGGTATTAGTACTAGTGGAATGTATCTATGATAGAACCTCATGGTGGTGTACAATGGATACAAAACCCCGTTGAGTAGCGGTTACTACAAGAACTACCAGTTTAGGATTCACAGAGGCTGAGTGTATTTCTTGACATCTAGAGGTAGTTTCCTCCCATATTTCTGGGTGGGAGATACCCCTAAGTAACTACAGATTGTCTAGAGGTTGATACATTTCTCATCCACCTTATGATGATGCCTTCCTACCAGATGTCAGTCTATGTGGAAAGTCTTCTTCATGAATTAGTGTGGAGATGGTGAAGCTTAGTGACCTAGACACATGATGAGTTGAAACTATCATAGGACGAAATTGTGTGACTCTGCATGGATGATTTATTTCTAGCTACAAATTTATCAGTGCACATACACAAGGTTCTGTGTCGAATGTAGGGTAGTAATACTGTGATGGAGTACTCGGTGGTATTTAATGGTCATTTATTCTACACTAATGATATAGTATGAGAATTTGTATTTAAAGATCAAACCACCAAGTGGTGATTAAACTAGGAGATCTAGGAATCCATCATATCCCATAGAATTCCTACATATGTTGGGGCACTAGATTCGGCTCTGATATTAAAGATCATTATAGCGGAACAAACACAGGTAGTGTGAGCCACCATCGGACACGACGTAGCTTATTCTATGGAAGTTGGTAGTGGTAAATATTAGAATGCTCACAAGAGGTTTAGGAACTCTAGGGGATGACATCTGGAAACATGGTCAGTGGTGTGGGGATTCTAGGGCAGAGTGAGTCAGTATAAGGATAGGATGTGTTACTCAAGTGGTGGTCTGGGAAATTTGGATCTTGATTTCCCAATCCATCGAAGGACCGATTAAGCGATGGTCAAGGGACCACTAAGGAAGAGGTAGAGGAAAGATTAGGGTGGACCATTGGTAGTCATATGTGGAAGATGAGGAATCTATGATGAAGTAATCTGGAGGAGGTTTGATGTATTACAACCACAAACCTCATGTTTTCCAAGACAGGCATAGGGGGAAGGTTTATAGGGATGATGCCAGCTTTAAAAAATGGAGGTTTATGACACCACAATTCTAGGTATTATTATAGGTACAATCTGTATTCTTTTCAACTTAGTTACAATTTTGAAATACATAGGTTCTAGTCATTCTTTTGTTGTAATGAACCTTGTTCGAGACATAGAGATTCTGATGGAACTGTTGACAATAACATTACATTTAGAAACTCATATGGGAGGGGATTCAATGATCACACATCGGGGAAGATAGAGCATCCATACTCTTGGAGTTATTCTTTTTGGTTGCGATATAATGGAAGCGACATCGAGTTCTCACGATGTCATTCTCAGTGTGGAATGTTTAGCAACAGTCCATGCTTAGATTAACTGTTTTAGGCATATAGTGTGGTGTGTCCATAGTGATGGGACTAGAATTTAATTTTTTTAGTGAAAAGTAAATGAATGCAGCACAAAATGGACTCCCATATAGGAGGGTTTACCAATCACACAACAATTTTCTTTCCTAACCCTTGGTTTAGGGGATGATACGAGTTCCCATTTCCCTATAGCGCTGGATGAATATGAGGAAATCCTTCCAATGGATTTTACAAGAATTATTTCTCATAGTGAGGTAGAGTTTTTCATCGATCTATACCCTAGTACAATACATATACATAAACATTCATATCTGATGGCACCCAATGTTCTTCATGAAATGAGGATACAGTTGGGGGACTTGCATATGGTGGTCATTCTGAGACCTAGTGTTTCACCATTCATATCCTCTGTTTTGTTTTTCCTGATGGTAGGTGTGAGCTTTAGGTTATGTGTCGACATTATATTCCTGAAACATGTAATTTTAAAGAACAAGTACACCCTTCCATGGATTGATGACCTCTTCAATCAGTTGAAAGGGGAGCAGTGGTTCACAAAGGTAGACCTAAGATCTAGTTATAACCGGCTTCAAGTACATGATGTTGATATACCGAATGTGAAATTATGGTATTTGTTCAGGAATTATTATTAATTGGTTAAGCATCTTTTTGTGAAAAATTCCATAGATGTGTTCATGGGAATCATTAACATGATCCAATATCCTTATTAGAACTGCTATAGTGGTCTTAATTAATGAAATCCTGTTGTTTTCAACATTCGAGGAGTAACATGATATTTAAATGAGGATGTTTTTGGACACTCTCTGAGATCCCCAACATTAAAATATTCTCTTGAGCTGTCAGTTCAGGATAAAAGAATCATATTTCTAGGACTTTTATATCTACGGCTAGAGTTGCAGTGGATCCAGCAATTAATGTGGTAATTGTTTCTTGGGATCCACCCAAGAGTTTTACCAAGGTATGGTGTTTCCCTTTTTTGGATCAGTATAATAGGAAGATTATACATGAATTTTATAGAGTAGATAAAACCTTAACAACATTTACATGAATGGGGATTCCTTTCCTATGGATGAAGATGTTCTAGGATAGTTTTAAACAGTTGAGTAAAAGTTTTAAGAGTACTCCCATATTTACATTTCTAGAGGAGGGTGTCAAGTAAATAGAATTTTATGATGCATCCAGAACCAGACATGGTTGTGTCTTGATGTCATGTAATGTGGTTATTGACTATGGGGTACTATAGTTTATACCACATGAATAGAACTACACAACCCTAATCATTAGTTAACATCATTATTCTTCACATTGATGATGTGGAAAACCAACCTGATGTGTGAGTGTTTTGTTGTTTACTCTATCAAAAATCGTCTGAATTAAATATTATCTTAAAGGGATCTTAATATGAGACAAAGGTGATGTATAGAGTCCCTCCAGGACATTTAATTTGATAGTTTCTATACATCTGGAAAGGGGAACGCGGTGGAAGATGATCTTAGTATGAGATTGAATTCACTGTTATTGAAAGAGGCATCAATGTAGTTATCCTCATTATAGATATCGTTTTTGGATGGAGATTCAAGTACATACCCCCATTCAATGATTTATACACCTTCACTCTTATAGAAATTCATGGAGACACATCTTTGAGATCTTTAATGCAAGACTTTACATGCTCATTTTTCCAAAGGGCATACCCCTAATGAATACTCAAATGGTAGGGAGCACATTGTTTTTTTAGAGGTCTCATAGTGTTACATGTGGAATTACTTGTGCAGGTATTTATGGAGATACATACATCCACATTGGTGTTACATCCATTTGTGGAGACAATTTACCTAAACCTCCAACATCATTTTTGGTGGCTGGGGATGATGAAGGAAGTTACAGAGTTCTTCTCGTGATGTCTCATTTATTAGCAGGTGTAGGTTGAGCACTTCTTTTATGTAGGAATGAATCATCCCCCATTAGGTGCTATAGTGGATTTGGGATTGGATATATATGGATATCTTGATAGGATTACCATGTAAATGTAGAGTAAACAACACCATATGGGTGATCATTCACTGAATCACAATGTAATCCCACTTCCTAGAGATTCAAGAGCACAATTTAATAGATATATTTTGATGCCTCTATGTGTAGGAGATAGTTTGAATACAAGATTTTCCATACATGATAGTATTGGATCATGATAATTTCATTATAAGACATTTTTGGAATGAATTACAGGAGGCATTTAATAATCATATGCTCTTGATCACATATTTTCATCCACAGACGAATGACCAGACTGAGCAGATCATATAGTTTTTGGATGAGAGGCTATGTGTTTTCATACAATATATTATCTAAAGTTGGGAGGATAAACTACCACTAGTGATTTTTTTTAAAAAAAATAGTTTCCACTACACTATTGTTATTAAAACATATTAGGCCTTGTAAGGGGGACCATGAAGGTCCCTACATTGCAAGACGTACCTAAGAGAGTCAGTGCACCTGGTCTCAGAGATGGTTTAGGAGATTACATAGAAGGATAATATCAACTAGGAGTATATGAAGACTATTTTGATCCATTTTAAGTCTTATGTTGACTGTTGATTAAGGCATCTAGATTTCGAGGATGAAGACTGTGTCTTCATTTGAGTGTCTCCTTGATGTGGGATATAGTGATTTATTGAGGAGATAATATATCTTAGAGGTTCATCGACCATTTCTAAACACTATAAAGATTTATTAAGGTGGAATGATACTTAGCAATACCTCCTCAATTAGATTAGGTTTATGACATCTTCTACATGCCACACTTGAAAAGATACATGCATGAGTTGTCAGGTGTCAATGACTTGGGATAACTGAATAATGACTATGGGGTGACTTTTATGGAGTACATGGTGGAGATCAAGGATCGATAGGTGATGATCCTTTAAAAATGAAATATCCATTTGGTTCACATCCGGTGGTAGTATAAGGATTTCCTGGAGTACACATGGGAGTGTGTGATTCATATTCTGGAGAAGTACCCCCACATTCATGATAAATATTTTGTTTTGGCCTTAGGGGACATTAATACCTAAGGTGGAAAGTTTGTATCATCTCGTAATTTCCATGTATAACAATTATATGTGATATTTAACTAATATGGGACTTAGCACTACTACGACATGTGATTGTGATGCCTGATGTGTATAGATAAGTTTCATGAAGAATATTAAAATTTTAAAATTGCACATGCACGCTGTTTTCCACAATATGTGGAATTACTTATAAATGAGTGCCTTGATCCAAAATCAAATTGAAATGTTTCATTCAGATTAATTAATTTACCTTATACGGGGCAGAACATCAATCTTCATGGTTCAGTAATGATATTTTGATTTTGTACCAATTAGTAATATATTATTTAATAAAAGTATTTCATTTAGATATAGTGTCTTTCTTTATTTTATTTATAGTTTTTCAGGAATATAGGGTCACCACCACTACCATATAATTCCCCATATAGAAGGAGAAATATGTTCTCACGATGGAAATGATGGATTATAGATCAAAATGTGAATCAATGATAAGTGAGGTTCCTTGAATTTTAAGGATCTCACCAATGAAGATAACACAAGGATGGTTCATCCTATCAAAGTGGTCCAAATCTAGGTATGGTGTTTGTTCTATTTGTGATTTAATCATTTTTCATAGCATCAACAATGAATGTTGAACACAAAATGACTAGGTTGATTCACGGTACAATTTTTCTTGATGGATGGTTAGTATTATCAATTTTATTGGGAGTTTCGTTACCCTGTCCGTTCCTCCCTCAAATGAGAATAAATCCATGTCGACCCGAACAATGGATAAGGATCATTACTCACATGTTATTTGTGAATTCTTCTTCCATAGTACTTGGTGTACTTAACTAATGGATTCTCATGGTCACGACTCAATATTCCAATAGAATTAAAATGATATATGACCCCCAGATCATAGGAAAATAGACCATATAGAACATTGTAGTGTAGATGAGGACCTGGAGATTTCATATCTGCAACTGCATAATTTTTTGGCTGTGAAAGGATCCTAGGTGGCCCAAGAAGGGACCACTATAGTGATATCTCTAATGAACAACATGGGTAGGGGAATATGGTGGAGGATGAATTCTGGTGTGGTGGAAGAAGGTTGGCAGTGACTTCGGGTAGAGGGGGAGCTGGTGGCAATTATTGGACCACGTGGGATTTATGGTGATGTGAGGACTAGGGGAGGCTTGTAGTCAGGGTGGAATGAGAAACTACAGAGACACACAATCAGGAAATCCAAAATGGATTAGGTGGGATGCATCTGTGGTAGTTAGCGTATAGCACACAAGTCGACCCATAGAATGGGAGAGACCGAGGGAGTCGGGTCGCTCCATGAGGCCTAGCTTGCTAGACCCAGTCAGACATAGGGTTAGCCAAGCTATTGTGATTGGATAATGTCGTACTGGACTAGATAGATCACATTATCAGAATTCAAGGGGATTTCACATTAGATAATCATTCATAGGTAAACATAATTTAAATGGTAAGGAATCCTGAATTTCAGCTATTTATTATATCCAATTGAGATAAGTGAATCACCTAAATGTTATGGAAACTCCTCCAACATTCTATGAACAATGAGATGAAATTCAATATAGCATATCACCCTCAAAATGATGGAAAATATGAGAGAACTGTTCAGACATTAGTGGAAATTTTGAGAGTCTGTTTTATGGATATAAAAGGATGATAGGAACAAAATATTCCATTATTCAAAATATATTACAATAATACATTCAAATCCTGTAACCAAATAGATCCATATGTATCCCCTTATGATAATATTTATAAAACACTGCAATGCAGGGATGAATTCAATTAATGTAAGCCTATAAAACCTGAAAAGGTATAATAAATGTTGGGGAAGGTGATAACCATTCAGCAAAAGATTGTGGAAGACCAAAGTATACAGAAGATCTATACAAATAATCATTAATGAAACTGTGATTTTATGGTAAGAGAAATGGTATTCCACTATATATCACTATAAAAGATGCTCAAGTGATTTTGGAAGAATGGAAAGCTACGACCTATGTAAATATTCACCTACTTGATTCGTGATATTGTAGGATATGTGTATCATCTACTATAACTTCAAACTAACATTTCTCATGTGCACGATGTATTCCATGTCACCCTTGTAATAAAGTGCATACCAGATCCCTCACTTCCACTAAATTGATAGGTAGTACAAATAGAGAATGATCTATCTTATGACGGGAAGCTATCAAAGATCACAGATCATATAGATATTGTTTTATACAAAAGAACCACTCACCTAGTAAATATACATTGGAAGAACCATATGTATGAATAAGCAACATGGAAACTAGAGGAATCGATGAATGGGTAGTATTCTCAACTTTTTTCCCAATAGTTTTTGAAAATGAATTTTGAGGGAAAATTTAATATGTTTAAAGAATATAAGGACCCAAAATTTCATCAATGAAAATTCATATTATATAATTATGTTATATATAATAAATCACATAATGTCATAGATATTATACAATAAAAAAATTATTAATGAATAAAAAATGAAAAAAGATGTATTTCTAAAAATTATTAATCTTATACTTAAGGAATAGTAACATTACCTTCTGAATCGTAATTTGACCCTTAGAGGAAGTAATTCGGCCACAAAAATAGTAAACATACCTAATAAAGAATATACTAACTTTAAGTAACTTATAAATGAATATATAATAGAATACAATCATATTATAATTAAATAATTTTTTCCGGAAAATAAATAATTAAGTTTTTGTGTTTTTATAAAACATAAACATGTTCTTTAAAATTTCATAATTAATAAAAATTTTGCTGAAAATGTATTTGAATATAACATATTAATATAAAAAATTTATTAATCTTGTGATTATATTATAATTTTATGAGAAAATAATTGATTATTCAAAATGTCATAAGTGCTGTTATGATTTTATAATCTGTATTTTTGATGTAAATAATGATTTTAATTAAAATTTATATTTATCATATATATAAAATTATAGCATAAAATTGAGTTTTATTCTAATTATATATGTCATAAAATGGTAATGGAGAATTTTTTGGGAATTTTTAAGAATTTATATTTTTTGGTGAATAATGAAATAGATTAATTTACGATATAAGCAAAATACATGTACTATTGAGTAATGGATGTTGTTCGGATTATTTATGAACCATTTTTTAACTCATATTCATTAGATAATTTATTTAATCATATGAGTCATCAAAATATTTTATCTTGAACAAATTTAATAAATTAATGATTAAAATATTGAGAAAACACCCCTCTCCTCAATTATAAATATTACCCCTCATCCCTTTTGCACCTCACAAATCTAAATCTTTTATCACTGTAAAAATAATACTAAAATCTCTTTCCAAGCCCATCCCCCATTTTTAGATTCCCATGGTATCATAAAAAGGCAATAACATTTTTCTGAAGGAGGTTCTCAAGGAGGAGAAATTCAAGAGATAAATCCATATTTCTTTTCTATTGATTTATTTTAAACTGTATTTCTTTTATCCTTATATCCTCAACTACCCTGATCAAAATGTAATGAAAATACAATAATTTAAATATACTATGATGATATAATTTCAAAGTAATATATTTCATTAATCTCATCACTCTCTCCCAATAACATTCTAAAAAATGAAATCATCGCTAAAGATGTGTAAATATACAAACATCATGGATGATATTATTTAACATTTCAATTAACTCCATCCTAGGTATTAGTTAAAAAATTATAATGGATGAAATATATTCTAAAATTTATTTTATATCCCTTTTTAAATACTGTAACTAACATTTTATCATAATAATCACTTATCAAACAAAACTAATTCATTATGGTTTAAAACGTCCAAAATTAACACAAACAATTTTCAATAAATATTTATCTAATGATTCATCCCCTTTTCAAATAAACAATTTTATATATTTAAAATTCAATATATTTACGATCATTAAAAATATATAATTTATATTCTATATAATTACCCCCAGATTACAAGAATTACTTAATGTGATCATGTAATCCGATCATGGAAACAAAGGAAAAAACACTCCGAAACTATAAAATCATATTTTATAACCTCTTAAAAATGAAATAGTAAAAATTAATTATATTGTGAAAAATAAATCAAATTAATAAAAGGTTTTTATTTAATTAATTAATGGAATGAAATTTACTATCCATGAAATTAATATCATACACATAACTATTTCAAACATTTTGTACGGGATCCTTTTGGAACCTCTATGTTCCTTCTGGTTACATATTCTCACAACTTACAAAATGTAACTATTATTTATTATTTGCAGTGATTCTAAATTTTGTTAATATTTCAAAAATCTTGAATCTAGATTATGTAATCCTTATCTAATGGGGAAATACATGTTTTAATACGGTTCACCTATCAAATATTCTCAATAGGAAAACATTATACAAGGGAACTTCCCTATTTTTTACCCATTTCCACTTACTCTCTATAATATGATTTAAGCCACCAATATTTTTCAAAACAAATCATGAAATACTATATTGTTTCAGTTTCAGTTTTACGTAGATAATTATTCATTTTCCAATTTCAATAATATTTAATATTTTCTTTAAACCTCACATAACTTTTGTATTTGGAAATACAATTAAACACTATTTTTGCATGTTTTCACTTCATCATTGCATCACATATCTTAATAAATGAAAATTTTACCAAATAAATGTCAATGTATTATTTAAATTCATTTTTTCATAGACTCCATTAAGATATTTGATTTTGTTGAGCCTTTCGACATGATAATGATACCTAATTCATTCAATGGGTATCCCTTATATTAATGTTTTGTTACTTACTAATGATTATTGATGTGGAAGAAATATTCATGAACATTTAATGATGGGTTGATGCAGATAACACTAAATTAAATTGGTTATCATTTAGTCTTAGGAGACAGCATGTGCTAGGATCTCAATGTTTAGCCTCAACTTGCTCTCTGTGTGCAACGATATTGGTAGTTAGACATGGCTTTTTCTCCTCTACGTGAAATGATCCTTTACTATATCAAAATTCATATTTTATGTGGATTCCACATTAATATGATTTTAGGATTCTATTATCCCATGTTCTATATGATATGATTCAATATGTTTATTCATGTACCATGCCTTTGAATATCATTATGTTGTGCCTTCTAGACAATGTAGGAAGCCTTATTTTTATTTTTATTTTCTTATTAGGATTTTTATGTCACATGTTTGTTCATGTGTTTCCCTAGGTTATCCTATACAGATTTATGGATTCAATGGATGTTATTAGATCATTATGTATATTAAATAAAAGATTTTTTTTTATTTTGGTTCCATTTTTTCAATTTTATTTACATAAACCTCCAATTATATTATAATTTATAATCCATGGTTTTTATTTAATGGTTTATTATTAATAAAATAATTTAATAATATTTGTAAAATTTTATTATCACAACAGTTAGAATAATAAATAAAATTAAACACATTATTTATAACCATACCCCATCTTCAATGGCCCTCTTTACATTTATTACGAAATCCTTCAATGGTCAGTTTCCAAATAAATATAACACCTCAATAACATGTCTGGGGATTTAAATAATTGATTTTTTATTACATGGATAAAAATGTATTTCATAATTTATTTATGAAGAGGAGAGGATATATAGTTTTATACATGGGTTAGAGTACTCGCATATAAAACCCTTGGAAATTTAATAAAATAATCCAAAAGGATAGATTCATACTAAAGAAAAATGATTCAAAATAGAAAAATATTATATATTGTATAATACATGGTTGAAATATGTCCATATAATATTATTTTACATTTATATTTCATATAAATTCTCTTACACATTAGATTAATTCTTGGTTAATATGTTTCAAACATAGCCACGTTAATTATTTTTTACTCGTTTTGTTATTCATCTTGAGATAATACAAATATTTCCTTATTTCATAATATTAATTATTTTAAATAAAATTATTGAATTAATTTTATGCAACTTATTTAACATAATTTTAATTATTTAATTTATTATTATACTAGAAAATATGATGAAGAAGTTGTTTTCCAATGAAAAATTATTAATAAGTATAAAACATTTTTATATCAAAATTGATCATAGAATAAAATGGAAAAATAGGATTTATAGTATCATAATTTATCTAATTCAATTTTAAACAAAAATCTTCAATTAATATTTTAATTTTAATTTCTTTTATTCAAAATGACTAGTCTTTAGGACGTGTCTTATTTGGGCCAGTGCAGTGACACCCCAATCCCTCCTCTAATAAGATAGGGGTTAGTGAGTAGCATTGAGTAGGCATATGAGTTACATGGGAGGCATTTCCTATGTAACTGTAAAAAAACACAAACCCATATCCAGGCACATAAAATTATAAAATATAAAATACAGTATGTAAAAAATGTATTCATACCACTATGATATGATAAAAGAGTACGAAAATAAAAGTATTATAAAGTACAGATTCTCAATTACAATCCCATCACAATGTGTATGTAACTCAAGTAAAAATAAGAATTAATTGAAATGGGACTACATCTAAAATTAATAGGAACACGTTGCCATGTCAGGTCTCACTAAGAACATTCTAGTCTTAGTCCACCAAAGACTCCATCAAAGGGTTGATCGTCTACACAGGACACAATACTCACAAAAAAATCCCATGTAGGGGTGAGTATAACAATACTAAGTAGTACATCCAAAAAACTCAAATAAAAATAAAAAGGAAAACCAAAAAATAATACCATAAATTAATACCACAAATGAATACTAGAAATTAATATAAAAGAGGAATACTACTAAATATTACTATATAGTATTACAACAGTGGAATACCACACATGATTACCAGATAAGAGTACCATGAAGAATTACCACATTGGAATACCAAGTAGGATTTATCACACATGATTACTACATGAGATTAAAAAATATGAATACCAAATCAGATTACAATGTAGGATTACCACAAAGGATTACAAAACCAGAATACCACACAGGATTACCACAAAGGAATACCATACATCATTACAACAAGGGTATACCACAAATTAATGTATAGTTAGATACACAGGTGTATATGACTATAAATCTTGTATAAAAAATATCCAAATATACTCAATCTATGAATCATAGAATAGAGGTAAGCCACAACTAATTAAAATCAACCAGATTATACTCAAATAGTGCTCATTATGAGATAACTCACTCCTTGAGCCATGATATAATCAAATACACTAATGAAGAGGTATAACTCATTTAGGACCTTCCAAACTTAGAACGTTTTTGTCAATGATAACTATGATACAAAGACAATGGATCCTTCACAGAATCACTGTAAAATAAAACATACCCAATGTGGATCAACACATAACATAGAGGATCCTGCACAGACATGTTGGGGAGTAGAACTAACCCCACTGATGTGGTCCGTTAGTTGTTGGACCACTACCATTATCTCAGTGGTTTTGTAGATTCCACAAACTTATCTAGGGGTGATAGGGGATATCACTCTAGTCCCATAGAGGGATTACAGACTCTCATAGGTACTCGACGTCAATAGGGGATTACAATCCAGTGATACAGATGTAATGTCATACTGAATTATCAAATAATGATAAAAGGGAACACTCTCAACCTATAATGGCCCAAGGTAAAGGATTAGTACATGGCTCAAAATGAACCTCTCAACATCATGGTATAAATTCCATAGATGGATAATATAACCAACATTCAGTTTGAATGTTATGGTTATTCAAAGTTTCAAAGTGGGTTACAGGGCCTATGGACTAACCACATAGTATCTCCAACAACCATGGAGGTCAACCACCTAGACCAGCTGCCCCATAGATTTAGTAGTAGAATTACCCCTAGATATTGTTTTCACACATAATTTGGAGGTATCATTTCTCATGGTACATCACTGTAGTCAACCGTTTCTCGGCTATAGCCTGGTCACCCCCATCCATCCCAGGTCTAACCCAGTTGACTCGACCTTCGGGGGCCTAACATAGCTCCCATTACCCATCACACATTTTCATGTCTCACATGGCCTCATCCATGGTACTCACATTTTATATACTAGGTGGCCTCCTGCAATACTCCACACCACTGATGTTTCTTCCACTAATCACTACCTCTCCATCTGTCGACGCCAACACCTCACCTCTCCATAAATCCATGCTAGACCTAGGATGATGGAACCATATGCATACCACTGAACCACCTATGATTCATGTAATGAAAAATGGCCACGAATATGAAATACCCTAGTCCAAGAATATATAATACTGTCCTCTTTTGTTGATTTTCCACAAATAAGGTGGTCCTATAGTGTTCAGAAACACCTGGAATGTTGATATGTGACCATACGGATACAACGATGAAGAACCCAATGAACGATGGAGAAAACCCCAATTAAAAACCTATGTAATGAAACTCAGTTATTTTTTGTATTGGACTCAATATATTTTTATTATTATTACAGCCGAAGATGAACTAAAATCAATTCTCGATAATCGTACATATAATATCCCATCCCATAACAATGATTGATGTGTAGGATAATCTGTTTTTTTGATTTTTCTTTGTTCATCAAAGAATCAAATAACAAGTAATAAAAACCCTAAAAAATATTACCTACATAAATTTCGATCTTTCACTGACTAATAACTATTTCCATGTTATTGTTGTAGGCTGGTTCCTTCAAATATGAGGTGTGTGATTCACCTATCCCCGATCAGTTTCCATCGATTGAGATATAATCCTTAAAAAACTATCCAATATTCCTCCATGGAATACAAGGTTATAATTCTAACCGATGAAATCCTATTTAATAATATTTTTAATGATTTTCAGTATGCATGTCAAAAAAATAATTTTCATTAAATTATTTTACACAAGATACTTCCCACGAAAGGTTTTCATGTACGACCCACACCAACTAATTTTATATCAGACCTAGGTAAACCACGACATTTTAAACTCTCTGGTGGTCTCTAATTTCCAATACAAGTAAACATTCATGAGTTATTATTATTTAAAAATAAAATAATTTTAATTAATAATTTTATTTATGGTTATATCCTTGGTGACATTTCCAGTAGATGACCCACGTTGACCCATGTTAGGTCATTTCATAGGCAAATCACCCATTCATAGATCTATATTTACCTTGGATTTCGGATTTGGGAACCCTTTTAATAGTTATTCCACTTTTTCATGAAAACCAATCACACATGTTATTAATTAGTTTATTATTTTTTGATCATTTTATCAAGGAACACTGTGCCTCATAATCGCAAGCAATCATAGTGAATATTCATCAAATCAATCGATATAATATCTAAAAATATTTGATTGAAAATAACTTATTTTAAATTCTCCCCACCTTGGGGATTTAAATCACTAAATCCCAAAACAAGGGAAACTCTAATAAATGAGGATACCGAGAAAAAATATGAGACTCCTCCTATGATATTTTCTTCTGGATATTCCTGTAATAAAACCGTACATTCCATATTGGCGACTCTCACCCATTAAGGAATATCTCTTTCCAATCCTTAATACCCATTGGGTACTCATCAATTGTTATTCAATCATCAATGTCCAACTCTCCCTAGAATATTATGTGTAGTTAGACACACAAATTTATACTTAACTGTGATACAAGGAAGATGTTGTGTACTCTATCAATCTATGGTGTTAGTGCCAAGTAATACACCACCTCACCAACACTACGCATAATCTTGAAAGGGCTAATAAATATTTGATATAGCTAGGATGTGGGATGAAAGGATGAGTCTTTTAACGATCACCTAGATGTCATCATTTCTCATATATTTACTTGGTAAACCCATGAAAAATTTGATGGATATACCATCCCACTCCCATTATGCAATATTAAGGGTTTGAGGTAAACCCACTAGAAACTTGTTATCATCCTTCACCTACTAAGAATTAAGGAATCGATAAACAATCTATACAACAACATTATTCAACCTTGTGAACCAAAATGGAAATTGGAGGAACCCGTACATCTTATCCACCCTAGGATGTAGTAACAAAGGGGGTTTATGAATGTCCCTCAAAAACTCTACCTACGATTCCACTGGAAGTATTGTGTGTTCTCAAAAAAGAACTAAGTTCTCCACATCATTAAAATATCCATAAAGAGTGTGTGCTATTTATATATATGCATATAGGGACTCACAGTCGACATCCCCAAGATGTGCATCCCTAAATCTTTTTATGATTAGAGGAGTCACAACAATCGACTAGAGGTAATCTGATCTAACTATATCCATAATGGATAACTATAATGAGGCCAACTAATCAGATAACTAATTCAGAAACTCAAAACTAGATCTCATTCTGACAAAATATTCCACCAAGTTCCTTTACGAAGACTATAATAATTCTTGAATTCATAGTCCATGAGGATCTCTAGAAAAAAACTCTGTCTCAACCTTCATTGGATCAAGTGAAACTCTGTCCCGACTACAAGAAATCGAGGACACATACCATCCACTTCACTGAGGGATAGGTTGGACAATTGTTGAGTAATCGACATTACCCTACTATGTGTGAGTCCATCATATGCTTCTTGGGATTCATTTTAACCAACAACAGAAATCATATTCCACCACTGTTGATAAACTGTACACTTCACATAAAATTTTCAAACTATGAATAAACTATGGATAACCAGTCTGTACCAAGATTGATGTCATAATTCATCGACACAGATATAATGTGATCCAAATCGAACATCTCTCCACATAGTGTGATGTCACACTATCATCAACAATGTGATATCATTGGGTCTTCTATAGTATGAGTCTCTAGGCATAAGGGGAGAGTCAATGGTTCCACTAGAATCTCTATGTCTCAAACATTATACTTGGAATGAATATATGACTAGAAACAACATCTATCAATACAGACACAAATTTATAAAATAAAAAGATCATATATCAAATAATTTATAGAGACTGTGGATCATATGCCTCGACATCATGAAGATGTTCCCTCCCATATTATATAACTATATGATCATGGTGTATACCTCCTTGGGGTGGTGGTGGTACCATGTCGAAACACTACTCACCTCTAAATACTATCCCTGCCCATATTCCATGTATTCCACCATTCATATATATTTTCTCCTATCAGTGTCTCTACATTGGTGGCCGAGCTATAGTCTAATTGTTAGTAGCAAAATGGGTTGGAGAATCTAAGTTGAGATGTCACAAGTGATCTTATGATAAACATCACTCTTCTTGGGTGACTTGACCCACCCTGTGAGCACTGAACTTTATATCCTCTTTCATAGGACCACATCTTGACACATATCGCACGTCCTAGTCCATGAAACTGATTTCAGCTTCCTGCTGTTGTGGTATCATATTCAACATGATAACTACTACCAATCAATAGTTGTATACATTATCCAATAAACCTTGGACATCCAACTATTTTTCAATAACCCTAGCATAAGTATGATTTATCAGAGGAAAAGCACATACATAGATGTCTCTACACAGACCTAACTCTATGCATTGATCCCTATATTATGGATCATGTATCATATCCATCGAGTACCTAGAGAGGTTGGTATACATTAATGAATTCACAGAAACAGAAATTTCATTATATCAAAGTATTATAGGCTTCTAGATATGAATATCCCTTATCATTGAAGGTGATAACTCATCTCTGAAAAGATTCTGAAACTCATTCGATGAAAGAGTCACCTCATCATAAGATCAGCTAACAAAATTCCACCACCTACTTGATTTCTATGTAGATGGATCACTTACAATACAACAATATGATCAATGTGTTACATGAATATATGGATTATACATGTTACCACCTAATGAAATTTCTCCCCCTCTTATGTGTCGGTATCACCTCAAAATATGAGGGGTATCTTCTACTGAAACTCATGATGTGATCTCAAATTGCACACCTCATCCTCTGGTACAGTGGGTACCATGTGATTCTCTACAGGTGATTTTATGGCTAGAGAACCATCTAGATGTTCTATCTCCTATAAAAATCCATGTTCTAATGCCTCTTCTCCTGATGGATAATCCTTCAGATCATGAGGTGGAATCCTAGATGACTGTCTATGGGTAGACAACCTAAAATAAAACGAGATATACCACAATCATCTATGTATAGTTGGATAGATTAGTGAATAACTACATGGAAGACATGACCATTACTATATTATCCATATACCTTTTTCCCATTAAGTAGTGTTGTCACGTATTGAGTCAAAAACATGAAATTAGTTCCAGGGTGTGTGGATTCATCATACAACACAAAAACACAAGAGTCTCTAGCTTAAAATATGAACTAGAAAAACTAAGCATTGTTTCCCCAAACAAACCCTAGATACTCCCAGTTTTATTGTATAACCAACTGCCTATAATACTAAAATTCCACAACTCGTACTAGTGGGGCTCCGGACATGAGTATGTTAGCCTACCTCCAATAGTTCAGGGGATGGTGACTATCATCGAGTAGTCATATCACTATAAGGGGATTCATTGTCTATATTAATGTATGCTCCAATATATATCCAAGCCCAAAAATTCGGGAAATATTAAAACCCCTATGTAAAGCATGGGTTAATTCTACTAAGATCTCATAAAAATTTATGAATGTAAATGTATTAAAATAAAAACATGATAAAATAAAATCCCACTAAAAAGATTAGGAAACACAATTCCAACCTATATGTAATGGTTTTATGACTGAAGTCTTGATGCCATAGGAACTCCATAAACTTCCCAGTCTCACTAAGAACTTTATATTCCTTGTCCACATTGGAGTGTATAAAAGGCCTGATGGTATGCAGAAGACATGAAAAGTTCAGTAAAATCATGTACACGGGTGAGTATAACAATACTCAGCAGGACACCACTAAACCACAATGAAAAACAACAAAGAAAAACCAAAAAATAATAACACAATGGAACACTGAAAAGGAATACCACAAATTATTTCCACAACAGAATACCCAAATGGAATTCCTCATAGGATTACCACCCATGAATACCACACAAGATAACCACAAAGAAATAGCACACATGATTTACCACATAGGAATACCACATAGGATTACAATACAAGATTAGAGCATAAAAATACCACCCAATATTGTCACACAGTAATACCTCATGGCCTTAACACATTATAATAACACATAATACTACAAAAATGTAATTCCATGCAAGAATTTATAGTCATATCTACACAATTATATGTCTACAACACATGTATCATGAATATCCATAAATACCCAATCCAACACACAATGTCTAGAGGTATTCTTCAACTAATTACCAACTATAGGATTATTCTATAAGAACGGTTATTCTTATATAATATACCCCACATCCCATTTTATCATCAGAGTAACTCATGAATAGGTATAACTCATTTGGGCCCTAACAAATTGAGAACGTATTGTCCAAGGATGACCATGATATATAGATATGGGATCCATCTCAGATAGAGTAGGGAATACAACATACCCATTCTCGATCAAACAATACTGTAGAGGATCCTTCCTAGAGACCCTAGGGAAAACAACTAACCCTACTGATGTGGCCCATTAGATGGATGACAAATGAACTGCCTTTGGTTGATTTGTCAATTAATAAAAACTCTAGTAGGGTTAATGGGGGTCAAACTCTAGGCCCATGGATGTACACCATACTCTACGGGGGACATGTCCACTAGAGGGTATAAAAGTCTAGTGATTTTGATGTAAAGATGTTCTGAACACTCTAGGTAATGACCAAGGGAACACTCTCAACCAATACTGGTCTAAGATAAATACTCATCACTTGTCTCAAAAGGATGGACACAATGTTATGTTATCAACTCCAAATACACATCTTCAAATAGATGTACCACTTGAATTTTTGCATAGGTCAATGTTTAAAATGTGGGTTATTGGGCATGTGGACCAACTGAATGGACCGACCTCTAACAGATAAAACAGATGAACACCATGGTCGACTAACCCATTCCTTTTGGGACCACATGATAGATGGATCAACTGTGGTTCATGGTCCACCACCACAGTCGATCATGGCCCAACTCTGGCTCAGTTTCCCCAGTCTGCTCCTGGTCCAACACGCTCGATCTGGTCTTCCTAGGCCTGGTCCACCGAGGCCGGGCCAGTTGGCCTGGACCTCTCTTCCTAGCCCATACCATCTCCCCTGGCCCAGCTGACACTATTGCGGGACTTCATGGCCACTACATGTGGCCCGCCTTTATTACTATGTGGCATCCAATCTATAATGCTGACAATGGCACCTCTGATTTCTTCCACCTCTGATAATAGCTACCTCTTATGGCTGTCACCGCAATACCTCACCAGAACATCACATAGGACCCATGTCAGTGTCTCGTTAAAGGACCACTGATCTACCACATATTCCTAGAATTTGAAATGGTCACACATCCTCACTCATCAGGTCTGGATCTACACAGATCTGACCTCCTTTATCGTTTTTCCTCCAATACAAGGGGTCAATCATGTTCAGAGACACCTGTTATGTCGATCCATGACCATGGATATCAATTAGTGAATAACACAATGAATGCGGTTGTGAAAATCACAAATAACACCATGTATAATGAATCTTGACTTATTTTCACATTGGCCTCAATATTCTTATGATAAAATGACTAAAAAATAAGAATTAAAATCAATATCCTAATAATACTGTAGATAATATCACATACCACAACAACAATCGATCCACTAGCCAATATGTTTGTATATTGGTCCTCATTAATTGAAGAATTAAAGAACGAAGAAGAAAAACTCAAAACAACATTCCCTACCTCGATTTGGATGGCACGCTGGTGAATAAAGACCACCATGTCATTGTTGTTGCCATGATCCTTAACATCCAAGATGCATCGGTCATCAATTTATGATCATTCATTTTATCCAATGAGTGAATCGCCATGGGTAAACTATCGTTTCCAATGTTATGATACTAACCCTTGAAATATTCCTTAACAATATTTTCAAATATTTTCAACCATTGTGTCAACAAAATATATTTTATTATTTTTTTTCATGTTAAATCCCACTACAACGTTTCACAAATGACCCACGCCGACTAAATTTACGTCGTTCCTTGTAAAAACGTCACATTAAAAACTCAATGATGGTCTTAGAATTCATGCTTGAGTCATCATTCAATTATTTTTATGATTTAAAAAATAAACATATTTCATATAATTATTTTATTTGTGGTTACTTCCTTGGTGACTTTTTCTAGAGATGACTCGCGTAGACATCAATTAGGATATTCCTAGGTTAAAGATGCAATTATGATCTCTACAGTGCCCTCATATTTCTGATCTAGGGACCCATTTAAGAGTTATTTTAATTTTTTGGTAAAATTATCTGTGGATTATATTAAAAAGTTAAATAGTTTTCAACAACTTATTCCCAGCACGCCGGAACTCAGAATCACCATTCATCTTTGCACATAGTAGCCTAGGGTAAAGATGCCATTATGAGCTCAATGGATCCCTCATATTTTTTATCTGAGTACCCATTTAAGTGTTATTTTAATTTTTTGGAATATTATCCTTGGCTGCTGTTAAAAAGTAAAATATTTTTCAAACATTTATTCTGAGCTAGTTGGGCCTCAGAATCACGTTCCAAATTAGCACCTGTTTTGGAAATCAGTCCATATAAAATATAAAAATAGTGCATGGAAAATATGAGATGTTACACAGGTTTTAATAAAACTAATTACATTACACTATAAATAAAATATTAATATTTTCATAAAATTTTAAAAAACACCATATAAAAACATTTGGGGATATTTATATAAAATTATTAGTAAATTTTATAAATGAATTTTTATAATGAAATTAATTTATTAAATTAATATTTGTTTACAAAAACCTATAAAAAATATTTTTGTGGAAAAATTTATTTTTGGATCGTATAATGTGTTTAATAAAAAATACGTACATTTTTATCAATAAATTTAAATTATCTAAAAATGTTATACATAATTTTTTATTTTTTTTATTCTTATTCATAACAAAATGTTAAATGATCAGGTTATAAAGGTAATGTTAAAATATTAATATTTATAATATATGGTATTTTCTTAAAACTCAGTTTTACATATACTAATGTATATTAATGAAATATATTATTTAAGAAACTATATTTTCATTGAAAAAAGGGTTTTAACACTATAAAATCCTTAAAATGGATTTATTACTCGAAATTAAATCAATAAGATACATTAAACTATGAATAAAAAGACCTCATTGTGTTCCCCATAACATGTTTAACATGGTGGTTTCCCAACAAAACTTTTACAAGGTGAATGGTATTGTCCCAAAAAACATTTCCTCTATAATTGAAAATCTCTACCAATTATCCCTCATAATAATAACCATACTCCTACAGTAAGACCTATAGGTTCAGTAGATGTTAAGGGTCAGTTATGTACTTCTTATGAGAGATAAATGGAAGAAATACTATACTTGACAGGGGTTCATTGGATGTTCCAAATAATATTATAGCATCCCTACTCAATTAAGAATCTATCATGTGGAAATAATCCTACCAATTTTTTTCTCAATTTAAATAACCTTATTCAATGGATAAATTCACATACTCACAATCTCACCAACATCAAACTCCAAATTATTCCACTTATTTTTTACATTACTTTTTTTTTCAACTATGTTTGTTATCATATCTGTTGCTATATATTTATTACAAGATCTTTCATTTTCTTATCATGGTTAGGTAACAAATTTTTTCATTATCCAACATCCTCCTAGAATGTTGGACTTCATTGAATTATTACATATAAGGATACGTAATTTTTTAACTGATTTCCTGTGTAAAATGTAATGCTGTAAGAAAAACCTACTAGTGGACGGTCTTGATCCAAAATAACCTTCAAATACATATTAATAGATCTCAATATATATTTAGGGATTTTATTTTTTATCTCAATATATCCAAATATATGAGGAATTTACATTTTTTTGATTCACATATCTGATTATATAGATTGTAGATGTCTTTAGCTAAATATCGAGATAAACCATTGGACTTCGATATGACATTACAGATTATTGTACTCCCTAAACCATTCCACTTACATATATCATAATAATCAAATCCTAAGAGAATTATTTTCTAAAAAGGATTTAGTGTGGTTACATTAAATGGATATTGACGAAATCTTTTATAGAATTATGATGGTAAGATATTTTTGGTTTCAGATCCAAAAATCAATGGTGATTTTTTATATTTTCTATTCATGTATGGATATTTTTTGTTAAATCTAAATCCATTTTACCCTTTTATTTTTAAATTTTTTATACCATGAACATAGATACAAAAATTGTATTATCTCTCCCTATTCTACTCATCCAATAAAAATCTTTCAGCTCTTTATACATCATCGTACTCCCAATATTTATAGATAATGAACAAACCAAGAACCTCTTCTAATAGTTCATCGATAAAAAAAATTTCAATATAACACCATCATGAATTTTTGTACCTAATATACCTTCTTAATGAATATTAAAATCAGGAAAATTTCTATCCATAATCAGAAGCACTACTAAAATGGAATGAAAATTACTTTTATTATTTTCCAAAAAAAAATTTAAATGAAAAGTGATAAACCATCAAAACATCAATACAACCATAAAACAAACAAATTTTAAAGAATACCTGATCCAAATAAGTCTTATCACACCTTAGAAAGTGTTCCATGTAACCAAGCCTTCCCCAAATCACAGCCCTTCGGCAAGAAGTCATGTGTCGGAAGTGAATGGGCATTGAACAGATTGAGAATCCATACCCTCTCAAGAATCCAGATCAAAAAGGATAGTACCAATGAATACTTCATGCTCTGATACCATTATAGATCACGTCCAAGTAGTGTGATGGAAACCAAAAATCACTAAATATAGAACAACATGAAGGTCGATAGTCTTTCACAACTCACCCAAACAATCCTTTCTAACCAACCAACCTAATAAAAATCATAAACATAGTCATTAAAATAAAATTTAATATTACATGAATCAGAATCCTGTGATAATTTCCATGATAAGGATGACACATGTATGTAAGCTGTCTCAAACAACAGCCTCTCAAATCTAGAAGCCAGCTGGTCCCATACATGAATGTCCTCTTTAAAGATGATCAAACCATTGTTGAACCCTCTACCATAATTAGTTCTTTTTTCAATCCATAATCATTAATCCTCATTGTGAGACACCTCTAGTGGGATTCCCTTTATTTTAGATACCACCTCCTCAGTTTCATTTACCAACAAGAAATGTTCGACCCCATCTTATTTGGAACATAAATGCATAACCAGTGGTAGATCTCCATGTTCCCCTGGCCTCTGATGGATTAGGATCCAAATAACAATCATCTATAAACACCTCTTTAATATACACTTGTATATATAGTATAATACTCATTTGAGAATGATAATATTTCTCCCCATCCATCATGAATATAAAATACAACCATTAAAATCCATAAATATTGTATCATTTTGTATACTCATAAATTATATGTTATATTTATCCATTCATCTCAAAGCATCAACCAACTTATTCTCTTCTTCAGGGTGGTGATGTACTGATAAATCATAATGATTAGTTAACTGAAACCATATTCTTTATAACATGTTCAACTCTTTTTATGTATATAAATACATTAAACTATTATGATAAATATATATTACACATATTTCCCACTATCATAATTCATCCACAAATTTAATTCAAGAACAACCATAACTAAAGAAAAACATGATTTGGGTATTTTTCATCATTGAACCTCAATTTTCATGATGCATAACTATCACCATACCATTATTTATGAGAATGGACATGATTCTCATACAGAACATATCAATGTAGATTAAAAATCATTCTACATTGTAGCATAATGTAAGAATAGTTACACCGAAAAACATTATCTTCTGTTCCTTAAAATTTATTTAACATTCATTGGACTGTAGGAACTTGAATACCATTCAAGTTAACTATTTATTGGATTTGGATTACATAAATAATACAAAGAAAATAATAAATAATATATTGAAAAAATTTAGTAATTTAGATCTTATTCCCTATTGTCATTCTGGTTGAATATTTAATAGCATCTAATAGCATCTATCAATGATGGACCCACTAATATTGCCTCAATTACCCCATTTTAAAAATAACATTGATAATTAGTTTTTCATATTTTTAATATTATTTTTGAACAAAATTTACGTTTACCTTATTATATAATATTATTAACACAGATCATAAATATAGAATCCATTTTTCCTAATTCAATTCACAAAAGTGGTATGAATAATTTTGAAATTTATCTCCATAAATGATGAAATGTTGGATTTATGAAGAAAATGATTTCATATGTATAGAATTTTTTAATATAAACATTCAATATTCAAATTATTTCTATTAACTAAATTATATAAATAAATAATTAATTGAAAAAATTTTACTTTTAAAACAATCATAAATAATGTTGATTCTAAATGCTTTAAACTAGAAAGATGTTTTTTAATAAAAATAAATAATTTTTTATTATTCGTCAAAATGTCAATAATTATATAATATTATGATAACATTATTCAATAAATTTTTTAAAATTTTATATCTACAATTAACCAAATTCTATCATATATATTTTATAATAGTATAAAAAAATAATTTTTATCATTTATTTAAATAATGAACTATTTTTTTAGAAAATAATATTTCCGATACATATATATAAACATTAGTTAAATTTAGGTACTCTAATTTTGGTAATTTTTTTATAAATAATTTATAAATATTAATTGCAAAATGGTAAATTTTTATTGATTTTACCGTATATATTTCATCTTTCAATCATTAGTAAGAATATTAATAGCATATCAAGTTTCGTTAATAGTCAGTGGTTTGTGTAATTAAATATATATGATATTTATAATTTTTTTAAAAATATCTTGTATGAACATATTTTGTTACATTATACCTCCTTAAAATTATTTTTTGTCTTGAAATTATACACATTTAAAAAATCACATGAAGATACTTCATTCTCATTCTGCCATGAGTTTCCAATATAGATTATTTAACGTGGTGGCTTCACTACAGAACGTTGAAAAGGTGAATTTTTTTATTCCTAGAACATTCTCC
The DNA here is from genome assembly GCA_963277665.1 of Viscum album. Lineage (NCBI taxonomy): Eukaryota > Viridiplantae > Streptophyta > Magnoliopsida > Santalales > Viscaceae > Viscum > Viscum album. The sequence continues at coordinate 1,185,071,258 of OY728159.1, forward strand.
CTTTTATTGAGAATCCACACATTTTTTACCCATATAAATGTTCAAGATCTAATGGTATAACTTATACGTTTATTACATGTTAAAAATTAGGTATATAAATCAACTAGAGAAACGTAAGGAACACTAATTTGATTTGAGAGAGGGTTGGTGGGAGCACAATTCAACTATCTACCATTCTGATATGTTAATGAATTTAAAATTTACTAATATAACAATCGAATATTTCTCACATGATTCTAAATCTCAGTACAAGCTTCCATTGTAAAATTATTAAAAACAACTCTTCGCCCAAGAAAAATTCTAGATTATTCAATATATTTTTAGCATATCATTCATGTAAATATTCATTTACATTATGTATTCATGATGGTTATAAACTTCTATGACTTTTTAATTAAATAATATGGCCCACTATAATTTATTATACATCTTAATCATAGTATTTTTTAGTTCTACATTTCTTTCCCCAAAGGGATATATAATGATCTATATGAATACATATGTAAAATATATGTCTATTTTAAAACACAAATAAAGGAAGGTGTTGAACCCAAAAATATGAAATTGATAAATTTAGATATCGACATATTATGTAGGTTTTGACTAGTTATCATATAATGGACTTATTTCAAGGAATAAAACTTAGTGATGACACAATTCTCTTTGTTAAGAAATTTTTGACTACTTCTCCATAACATCGAGGAAGACATAATATCCGGATTGTATATATAAAAATGTGGAACACCAAGAAACATTACTATTTCCTTAATTTAAAACATTGAATACTGATCTATGTAAAAATTTTCTTTGATATCAATGAATTGTGTGGATTTTATAAGTTGATTGGCTACAACCCATATTAAAATATGATCATTAGATGCTCTAGGGAGTCTTATAAAAAAAATTTTACGTTTCCTTATTCCGATTCATTTATGGTTAATGGTTATACCATCATCTTATAGTGTAGTCTCACAACATAAAATAGATGAAACAATTATAAATGAGTTACAAGCATAGTGATATATCTCTTCATGTCATCCTAATATAAATAATCTAACAAATATTTATAAATCTATACACTTCTAGGTCAAATTGATATTTATTTTCTATGTGACTCTTATAATAACCCATTATTTAAATATAGTATAGATCTACCACATGAATGTTTCATTCACCTTATCTTTAAATCAAAAAATAGGATGAACTTAGGATCAATTTCAAATCTCTCTTAAATAGCCATGTCACAAATTTTTTCCTCTTTTATCCTCACCTGGATATATTGTTGATCATATATTTGATAAATATAATATTTATCCACTACATTATTACAATATACATCTATTGGAAATCCATAAATATAAGATCTTGTTTCTTTAACCTTATCATTTCATCAAAAACTAGGATGAACATAGGATCAATTTCATATTTCTCTTAAATCCCCATGTCACAAATTTGTGCCTCTTTTATCTTCACATGGATATATTTGTTGATCATATATTTGATAAATATAATATTTATCCACTACATGATTACAATATCCAACTATTTAGAATCCATAAATATCAAATCTAACCATCTTCACTAGGGTATATTCAACTCTATTTGTGACAATATATACATAATTTTTTGTTATTGGATTATATATAACACATTTAATTGTAAATAAAATTCATACATATAAAAAATAAAAAAACACCCACAGTAACCATCATATCTGGAGTTGGGTAATATTTCTCATCGACATTCAGTTATCTTGAGATGTAAGATATAACCATATCATTTATCATGTGAAATAATTTGAATCCCTTCCTAGTGGATAAAATATAGACTAAAAAAATGTCTATACTACTCTGTAATTTGACCATATGTGCATTGACTGATATTAAAATTTATTTCTTTAAATTTCCCTCGCATTTATCCATCCAGAGGACATGGATACATTTTGAGTTTATATTAATAGTGTATTTGACAGTAATGAAAAATTATAAAAACCATCAATAATATCAAACAAAAACAACAATACCTTAGATATAATTCAACGTGGTAGTCCTAGTATAACATTTAAGTGTCCCTCTCTTTGATGGATCGACCTAGATCTCATTTCCTTAGATTATTTTCCCCGTTATTTAAATATTTTATAGAAACAAATTCACACGTTGTAATTTTTACAAATATTGTATCATTCCTTAAGGGATTGAATATAATTATTAAGTGATTAAAATTTTATTCCATTATTTTTGAATATATATTAATAATTTCTAAAAATACAACCAAAAACTGATCAAGATAATCACTAAAGAAAGAAATCATTAATTCATGATGATTTTAGTAATATTAGTAAGGGTAAATTTAGTCATTATATATTCATAGTGGCTATAGATTATAGGTATGGTGTACATGGATAAATCATACTTAACCCTAACTTAATGATATCAGGAATGATGATTAATCGTTGAAATGTATTATGATAGATGGAACAGGTAAAATAATTCATCAATATGTTTTAGATAATACTTTTTCTTAATTTTGATATTTTTCATCTCATTATAATCAGTGATAAATCACATAGATCTATATTAATTCTTAAAAAAGTTTCAATCCATATTTTCACAATTAACCCAAAAATACCCTTTCAAAATTTTCTTGGATTTTCTTCTTCATTAATTACACCTCAATTACGGCCATTCCATGTGGAGTTTCTGATATAATCATAGAACTAGGTATGATTTAAATTGAGTAATAAACCTCATTATTTATTGGATTACTAGACATCTATTATATAAATACATCAAAAAACTCCAATGAAATAGTAATATCATGGATATTTAATTCCACTCCAACCATTTGAGGTAAACACCCCTTTGGATTGGGAATCAAGACCCATGTCATGGATTTTATTTCCATATTAATTTCAAAATTAACATCACACTAATATATGATCATAATATGTTTTGGAATATCAAACATGTAAACTGTTAATCATAAATTAATGGTGGATTTATATGGAGAAATCTAATCAATTTCAAGGAAGTCATAAAATTCAACTTGAATGGGAAAACAAGATTTGTTAGAATCACATTTCGAAAAACTTCAAGGATATAATAATCATATAATTATGATGTGATCATCATACATTTATTTACTTTTGAAACTAATTTAACATCTATTATAAAATTTCTTTTAGTGATATAGTTATCTTATTCAAAATATTTAAATGAGGTGGTTGAGAGGTAGTAAATTATAGAATATAGGATACCTTGAGTAGATGGAAAGTGTTTCATCCACATGTCGTGAACATAATGAAAATTACAAATAGCATCTAAATGATATTTCCGTATGTACGTCAACTTAAAAGTGTTATTTGTGTCGATCATCATCATTTAGATTTTGATTTAAGTCATCTTTATCAAAAGTCCCCTAAACCATGCATTTTTATCATTGGATTGTGGATTATGCATTAATGAGAATCTTATTTTGTTCTATTATATTAATCTCCCCACTCATTTCCTTTTAACATTCATGGGATTTATGACCCTCCCCTTCACATTTAAAGGACCGCGTAGTAACATTCAAGAAGTACCCTTGATTTTTCATCAAATATTTATAGTATATAGATGGTTGGAATTTTTTTCATACATTTTATTTATCTAATTATTGATGAGATTGAATGTTCCTTTACATATCAAAAACCATTGTAGTGGTGGAAAAATTTAATTTCTATTTTAAACATCAGCTCACATTGAAATATTTCTTCCTAGATTCTCAATTATATTAAATAAAAACCCATTTATGGAATTGGTTTTTGCCCATGAAATAATGAATTAAACTTATATTTATCTTTTGATGATAAAACTAGAATCATACAACTCATTCCTGGTAATATTTTACTTATACGTAAAAACTCATTCGCCAACATTCTTCTTCATCTCAAGGAATTCCTTCTCAATTTTTTGATGAAGAAAATGAGGAATTTCATAATTCAAAAATGAGATACTAAACACACCCCACAACGTGGTGTAAAATTCATTATATTCCATCATATTAATTAAAAGACCCCTTTATTTATTTTATATACCTTCAAAATGATTATCATCAAATTTGATATTTTTATAATCTAAAACTAGATAATGGAAAATATCATTTCACTAGTAATTGAACCTTACATTTAAAATAGTGGATAAGTATAATCTCATACGGAATGTTTCTTCTCTCATCAGGGACACTACAAAACGTTTTCCCCTGCTTTTCTTATTTGTATGATCAATGTAATTCACAACACGAGAATGTTGAGTGGGCATTGAAAGAGTATTTTTAATTCCATATCCGATAACATTTTTCTCTCCAATTGAGAATAATTTAATCTTCCCTTAAATTTTTAGTACCCATGTTCATTCAAGTTATAATATTTCAATCCTTCCCAAAAATATATTTTAACAAAAAATTATCACTATGGAAAACAAAAAATAAAGAAAAATAAAATATAGGATTTCTAAATTGTGGAACCTCAATTTTAATCTAAGAGACCTTGGGATTTACCAAGGTTATCCATCGACATAATCAATTAAAATTATTTGTGATGAATCATAAATATATTTTAAATTTCTAATGAATATCAACAAGGAGTGCCCAACCTAGTGTAAAAAACATTGATTTTCATACATAATATGATGATGACAGAGCCTATATCAATGTACCCTTTTTAGATTTATCACCCTTCTATAATACTGTTCTGTTTCCTAACCCACATATTCTATAATTATCGTGATATAATTTTGTGGAATACTCAGACCTTATCTATAATTCCCTAACATTTTCTTATACATTATCTCGTCCACATAAATATATTTAGACATATCGCTATGGATATTACTAAATAATTTCACATAAGAGTTTCTTGACATTACATAAACCATTAATTTGATACTAATTTTAGTTATCCAAAATTATCATAAATAGATAATACATATTTTTATATTAATATTCAATATATTTTAGAAATACATAGATGGGGATCATAATGGCGTCATTTCATTGGAGACTAGTTTGAAAATCTCCCAATTTCATTAATGATCATATAAGTCTCCCAAAATGATCATCCCATTTAGTAATCATTGTATACAAACCAATCATAATCCATTCTTCACAACATAGGGAAAAGAACCATATGAAATGGATAGATCAGATGATGAGAAAGGGTATGGATAGAAAATATCAAAAAATGATCTTATAAAAGCATAAAATAAAATTAAGGCTATGAAATTATGAATATATCATTCATAATTCATAGCCTATATATAATAGATAATAAAAAAGATTCATGGAATAAAAATTTATCATTTTAATGTACATGAACCATCATAGTGGTAAATGATCATAAAACATGTTTCTAATTTCATAATTGATTAAAAATCATCACATGTTTTCTATATTCGACAAGGAACATCACCATGTCTATAATATCAGATCAAGAAAACCATCTTGTAACTCATCACTATCTCTTGATATATAAGACATTATCCATTTTGTTGGAGGAAGATATAAGTCCCACCCATATTATAATGAAAATCATACAAATGTGAGAAATGTGTTCATAAAACATTCATCATATCGTAATTCATAAATATAAATGGGTTTTATAGAAATGTCTTCAATTTATAACCGAAGTAAGGGAAATTATTTTCATAATCATTTATTTATAGCATTACTCAAAAAATTAAATTGGTTTCATAAAAATCACATAAATTCAACATAATATAACATGTGGGAAATAAATTTTGTCATATAATCCTCATCATCATAATAATAAACTATTTAATGAAAGAATAAATTCTGAAAAAATTCATATACCCTATACAAAATAACTAAACTTGAGGGTCATGTTGTTTATGAGTAGAAATTCCATAAAAATGTATGAAATAATTGATGAGGGAAATAACGGTTCCATTATGAGAAATTGTTTTAATATCCAAATGTATCCAAAATTATAAATAAATGAAATATTTCTAAAAAATGTAAAAAACATATATTTTATGCTTTAAATAATTTACAGGACATGAGTAACAGAAATATTATCCATTTCATACACATTATAACCAACATTCCATTTACATTTTTGTAAAAAATAAAAAGTAAATCATTTAAAAAATGAAAAGATAATTTATTTTAAACCATTTTTTAAAAGAAAACATGGGTATAATTGAATTTATATATTCTCAATATAATAGTAAGAACAATCATTAAAATAATTCTATAAAACATTTACATGGAGGAAAAAACATTTTTATTCAAAGAGTGAAATAATGTCAGTTTTCATTAAATAAATATTTTAGACTCTTTAGTACATAAAGGTGGGTAGAATAAAAGGGAAAAAATTCATGATAACATTAATTAACAGGAATGGTCATTTATTTATTGATATGAATATCATAATATTTCATCATTTGAAGAATAGTCATAAATAATCTGGGTAATTATTGAGATTGTTACATCGAAGCCTTACTATTGTGGTATCTTTTGGATCATAATCCTTATCAAAGTAATACACATATATAGATATTTATATCCTATTATTTTCATGATAATAATCATAAAATACATTTCTAGGATATATATATATATATAAGCCACAAAAAGTGGTGTATATGCCTTGAGTACTAAATAAATAAAACTTAGATGCTAATCCATTAACATTAGTCTAAACATCCATCACACACATTTTCTCCTTGTATATAATAAATTTAACATAATTATAATTAATTTAGTGAGAGAAATGATTATTTATCATACCATGTAAGATTTATTTATTTCTTTTTATTTCATTTTTATATAATTCCCAATTTAAATAATGTTTCATGTTATAATTTCCCCTGTATCCATTATATTTTGGTAAGGTATTTTTGAACCATTAACACTGATCATGGTTACGACATCTATATAATTTTATAAATGATATAAATATAATATTTCTTTAATTATATATGTTTTTAGTGCGATCAATTTTATTTAGTGAATAATTTTAATTACTCATTCATAGAGATGGTTGTGTGTACCCATAAATGATTTGTCAAATTTTTGAAGGGATGTTATTAAGTTAAGGTTAATACTTATTCACTTTTCTTGTATAATTTTTTTTATTATATATCACATTTATTTCTAAATTTTTCATTATTCCATTTCATGTAAATTTTATTTTTAAAATTAGGAACATCTCATCCTGATGCAGTAATCTACTGTACAAATGAACAACATTATCATACAACCATATAATAGAATATGATAAGGTATATTTGATACCATTGTAAAGAAACCATAACAATGTCAAAAATATAATTTATAAACATTGAAAAATTTATTATCTCTATTATTTAAAGGTGGTGATGGAAAATGAATTTCTACAATTCATGATGGGATAGTCTGTCGTACACATGATCAATAAATTTGTTTCCCTTATTATGGAAGTGGATAATGATGTTGGTCGTTCCAATAAAATGTTAATATACATGTATATTGGATCAACAGATGTTATGGTTCATAATATTTGAATAATAATATATCTAAATAGAATAAAAAATAATATCAAATCACATGGTAGAGGTCCATACCACTTTTTATGATAACCATTTAGGATTACAATTTAAGGTTTTATAGGATGGTTTCATTAAAAAATATAATGACTCTATGATGTGGGGAGAGAATGAAGGAATGGATTTGGACATGGATCATTTGAACCAATGGTATTTCGAAATGTGAAGTAGAGGGGATAGGGAATGGAGTTTTATTTTTCAGGGAGAGGCAATGGACTTTTAATTTTCGTGGAGAAGGCATAAATTGATTTCTTCAAACGAAAAAGGAAAACCCAGGTATTAAAAATTCCAAAATTAAAGAAATATAGAAGATTATATATCATAAATGGAGATAAGGTCAATATATTAATATTAAATTTTATTTGTGAAATTATCTTGTGTATTTAATGCCCCAAATATTTAATATATATGCTTTATTAACCAATTTTAATCACAGAAACAGTATTTATTTTGTGTGTATTTATTATTCATTTTGAACAGAAGTTGTGTTTGATATATTTTATAACATTAAATTATAAAATTTGTAAATTTGAATCCAATTTAAAATACTCCTATCACATATGTATAAAATATTAATATAAAAATAAACTCTTTAACATGATTAAATTGTTATTTTAGAAAGTGAAAATTTTAATAAGTAAATTAATCCATAATATTAAATATCCATTTGAAAATGATTAAAATTACACTAAATGAGTAATGAATATATAATTAAACTCATTTTGATTTTATTACTTTGTTAAAAAATGCGCTTTTAAATGCATTAAACAAAAATTAGTGTTTTAATAAAAAACCATTATTTTTACTGTCAGTAGAAAAATTAATATTTGAAAAAAAATTACTCTAAGGAATATTTGACATATATGTTTTTTAAATTATGTTCAATTATTAAAATATATTTTCTAAGACAGGGAAAAACAATGTTATCAATTGTCTAAAAAAATTAATAAAAAAATATTTTTTTAGCAAATTTGATTTTCAAATCAAATATATAGATTACTAAAAAATAAACAATCTTTTAACAATAGTATTTTATTGGTGATTGAAATTATTATTAAATTTTTAATGTTTATATTCACACACATACCCATATACATAACAACTATGTTGTAATGGTAATTTTTAACAAAAAATATTAATATTATATCATTTTTTGTAAAACTCTGTTTTCAATATAACACATGTAATCTATTAAATTAAATTTATCAAAAAAACTATTCCATAAACACTCATGGTGATACAAGCTACAATAATAGTAGATCCAATTTAAATATTAGTATCAAAAAATATATATAATTTCATGGAAACCAATCAATCACAAATTCTCCACAATTATAGAATAATTTGATATTTATATACTTATCCATAAACTCATTCATAGGGTTCTCATAAATGTTTACCCATCCTAGTTCCAAATGATAACTAAATCTACCCACTAATAACACCCATATCATGCTAGAAATATTAACATATATAGATTACATAATAAAAGATCAATATTCATTTATATTTACCAATAAACAGTGGGGATCTATAATGGTATAGTGTATTCATATTTTTAGAGACATAAAACATTGGTTCATAAGTAAGGATCAAATATACCACTGTGTTCTTCAAAACATACACATTGTATAGTAAAATCATATATAATTCTTTGCTCGTATCCTATTAAAGAAAAAAATATCACTGGTGGAGCTCATATGCTAAGTAAGAGTAAAAAAATAATTTATGCATGATTTAATATATATATAACATGAGAATAAGTGTTTTAGAACAAGTTTTTAATATTGGAAAACTCTAACATTAATTTCATAGTTCATATCCATGATATGTGGCCTAAATATTAGCAGTTCGTAATATATGAAACGTAATGTAATCAAGGAATATGATATATTAAAATATAATAATTTCATATTATATATATTTTTGGATTATATATAAACATATAAAATCTAATGTTAAGGATTCCCTATATGAAATTAATAACATATTAGTATTCAACTAACCCCCTCGTACCTAAATTATCCATAGAATTACCATCCATTGGGGATTCCAATATCATCCATTATACCCTATTTTTTTAATCTTGACAATAATTCTTGTGTAGCCTTTTATCTAAGTGAACATTATTCTTCCAAAATAAAATGAAGGGATATTTAATTCAGGGTGGACTATAATATAATGAATATAAAATTTATTTTTTACAAAAGATCATAAATAGGTTCCCATATCATAACCAATGTAAATAAATTTCATTTCACTACTCTTTTATCAAATCATAATACTTGCAAAAGAAATAGGATTCATCAATCCATTATAACGTCGATTGTGTAAAATAATGGTTTTCATAAAAGTCCATTAATCGTAATAAAAAAACATATATTTAAATAATAATAAAGGTATTATTGGATTATATTTCTAATAAATCATAACTATGACAATATTATTTCATCATAGATTTAAAATGATTATAAAAGATACCATTGAATATTTTTTGAAGAAAATTTACTTTATCTTTTAAAAATAATTATTTAATTTTCAAAAATTTACAAAATATTGAAGAGAAATATTTAATTGAAAACATAATTGGATAATATTATTTTAATATTTTAATAATTTATAATTCATTATGTATAGAAATACCTTTTTTAACTTACATGTTAAAACAAATATTCCTTTCACATTTTTGATAAAAATGATAGTTAAATCATTTTTAATTTGACTAGAAGATTACGTGAAAATTTTTATGAAATAAATTTAAACATTGAAAAAAATTAATTTTAAAAAATAATGTATAATTTAAAAACATATTATATTTTTTTAATAAAACATGAACATTTTATTGATTGTATTTTTGACTAAATAGAGATATAAGATTGATTTTCCTTAAAATTATTCATTTTTTCTCATTATAATATAAAGATATAAAATTAACTTCCTAAATTTTATTATATTTAACTAATTCGTTTAAAAGAAAATAAATGACTTTTTCAAGATATAGAAAACAAAATTGAATCAACACATTCACAATAATAAACAATCCCAATAACCAATGAGATTATAGCATAAAACCATTACCTCTATGTTATCATTTGAATTATAAGCCCTATGAAACAATGGAACATGTATTGATAGGAAAATAGATTTATATTAAATAATAAATATAATAAATTATATTCATCGTTAGTATATAAACCATATTAAATATACATCTTACGAATATGTCATGTGTTTGATTGAAATAAAAGAGAGATAATACCAAATACCTCAAGTATCGTCTTTATTCATACACATTAAATCATGTAATAGAAAAATATTTTGATTCGTATATATATATATATATATTATATCCTTAATAATATATATAATATCATATATGATACACTTGAAACTATATATCACTTGATTATTAGAAATAATTTGATAATATAACTATTTCACGTAATAAGTGCAACTTTTCAGGTATGTTTTTTATGGTAGTTTTGGTCCAATTACAATTCTAATGGTTCAATAATATAACGTATGTTAGTCAAGATTTAAATATATTGTATCTTATATATATATATATATATCCTCCAATAAATACTACAAAAAATTGAATGAATTATACAGTGTGTGGAGATGGTAGGTCATACGTATGCATTGACCGTTTTAAAATTATATATATTTATAGACCAAATGAAATGTAAATAATAATTAAAATCACCATAATATATTTTATAGCATATATATAATATTTATTTATTAAATAAATAATTTTTAATCTTCAAGACAAAATAAAATGAATGATGCATAACCTCATTTCAAGTATGTGGCAGTCTAAATGTACGCATGTGTGATGATATTATTTTCCAATAGATTCAAAGGTAAGAATATAGAATTGATATTATAATTAAAAAATTTTAATTATATAATAAATATCATATAAATATTCTTAATATTACATATGTATATATATATATATATATCGATTTTATTTGATGAATGAAAATGTATTAGACTGGTTCATGTGGTCGAAATCCCCAACACACAAGGTTAGCGGTATCATTTGCAATAAAATTGAAGAGGACATTGATAGAGGTTATTATAAAACAATAATATAAAATTAGTTTATCGTAGAAATTTAATATTTTAATTCATCAACGTTTCAAAATAATTTTTTTGGGTATGGATATAAAATTAAAATGATGATTAATAAGTACTCCTCTTTTTTAGAGAATAACATTTGGATTTGACATAAATTCTTATTAGGAATATTTTCAAGTAATTTTTTGTCTCTAAGTCATTATTAGGGAATAATTTATTGTATTTTTGTTGGTATTGGATGAAAAAAAATGTATTTATAAATGTGAAAACTATTAAAAATGTGATCTCGTTTTATATGTGAGGGAGATGACACACATGGGAACTCCTAAGACATTTCCATAACATATCAGAAATGATAAAGTAATTCCCATTAAGAATGCTTATAAATGATAATATGTTGTAATATGGGATAATATAAGGATTATAAATGGACAAATATTATGTTTTTGAGTTTTTTTATTTTAAAAACATCACTTCTAATTTTTTTAACCACCAGGACAACTCATTTTAACGTTAATCTTGGTAATTAATTTATAACATTTTTAATATACATTAGGAATAAAATTTAGGTTTTACATATTATGAAATATTAATTATTATTATAAAAAATATTTAATACATATTTAGAAATTAAACTCATAGTGTTTGATTATTTTATTTGAAAATTAATCCAATAAATGTGATGAAAAATTAGCTTCATAAAGGGAATATTTTCAGAAGTAAAAAAATTTTCATATTAAAATTGATCATAAAATAGATTGTAATATACTAAATATGAATAATAATAAAATAATTGAAAAAATATTACATTTGAAACCATTTCATAAAAAATTATTATTGTAAATGATCGAAATAAAAAGTTAGTCTTCAATAAAAAACATTATTTGATCACAATTCATCAAAAAATTAATTATTATATGAAATTCAATAAAAATAAACTATAATATTTTTTGGAAATTTTTTTTTCAAAAAATAATTTCGTTTTTCCAAACACAATATCTAATTTGGAAATTAATTACAATTTTAATTTCTAAAAAAATTCTTATAAAAATAATTTTTTGGAAAAATTTATTTCTTAATCATATATAAATAGTACAAAAATAATGTACTTATCTATAAAAATATTTTATTTATCTAAAAAAATTATATATATTAATAATTTTTTTCATATTCATAGCACATAGATTGACAGTTAGGTTATAATGGTAATTTTTAAATAATAATGTAAATGGGATACAATGGATTTTTTTAGAAATCAGTATTACATGTAACTAAAGATATCAATGAAATTAAATTATATGGAAATCATATTTCCTAAAAACATGATGTATTGCAACATTTTTTCTTTGGGTTGTGACATTAATTAGAAAAATGTATTTTTAATATTTTGACTCAACTCATCCTTCTTCACTGAAACCCAACATTCATGTTTAATGTACTCATAAATACTCATTGGTCTAATATTAGAAAAATTTATCATATTCATAAACATTCTTATGTTTTATCAGGCCTGTAATCTAGTGATTTATCTTCATGAAGATTATAAGGATCAAAATTTTTTCTCTGTTTTTGAAACATGGAACATCATTTCTTAGAGGCTTCCCCTTTTATGGAATTTTCATAAAAAATAATAAAATTTGTAAAATAACCTAATTTATCAAGAGTACATATATATTATCTATTTTATTCAACAAATAAAAAATAATTATTAGGTGTTGATACTCTTTTTGTTTTTTATTATTTTTTAACCAAATTACATCAAATCTATTGAAAATATTTACAATATTATTTTTATAGAACCAATTTACTTAACTATGATTTGTATATCCATGAAAAATGATATATTCATCTACCTCATCAAACATTGCTGAATGTTCTTCATTATTCTTGAAAAATAAGTTATTGTAAAACAACATTAAACTATAAACGTACAATGTCAATCCAAATAATAACCCATTTTTTATATTGATCATATTTGTTTATAGTATGAAATGATTTAGAATACACAATGTCATAGATAAGGATTTTATTAATGAATATTAGGAGGGGTCATTATCTTGTAGAATTATTCATCACTTGTATATCATGACTTCATTATTCATTTCAAAAATTATTTTGTATACAATGAATAAAGAGTTATATATTCTTTTTTATTTAATTATTCTAATGATATACCAAAAACATTTCATTCCAATATTCTCATCCATTAATAGATTTGAATCCATAGATCATAATCCCAATTTTATCCTCAATTATCTCAAAAAAAATTATAGAAATATCAAGAGATTTTGATTTACTCAAAATGAAACTAAAAAAATAATTATGAATAAAATAATAAAAAATCATGAACTTCTTATCTCCAACGTTAATCAAAAACCCCAATGTGCATGTCTTCGTAATATTTTTTTACAACATCATTCTCTTTGATTTCATTACCTTGACCATGAATTTATCCTACCACATTAGTAATTCAATTGAAAAAGGAATATTCATTCTCTTCAGGATGAATCTTCAAATCCTGAAATGTAATGTTCATTACTTTTAGTTTCACATCCTTAAATTTTGTTTCTCCATTGTAAATATTTTTAAATTTTCCTCATATTGATATTTCTAAGGTGAACTCATCACCTTTACATTGATCTAATATAACATGACCAAATTGAGATCATTTTTCCCTTTAGCAATTGAATCAAGAATTTTTCATTCTGTATCAGTCATCGACAGCCCTATTGGTTCACTAAAATTTATTCCATACACAATAGTAAAGGGGAACCCCATACTAATATATCTTAAATGAGAACTAATTCTATTTTTTCAAATCTGAAATTTACCTTTATATAAGAGTGGGGACTCCCCAAACATGGACTAAATTCACCATAATGGAATCAAATAAATTTAACACAAGAAACCTCTCTTCATTACCACTATTAGGAACATGTGACATCCTAAGAGGGGAGGGTTGAATCCGGATGTCAAATTTTTAATAAAAATGATAGATCTTGTTCCCATGTTTTTTTATTGTGTTTAAATTGTATGATTGATACAAACAACAATTAAAAAATCACATTCAATGTGACCACACGACACTTTTAATTAGATCACTACAATGGGCTCTGTCCAAGGATAATATGTTGACAGTGTGTAAGTCATACCAAAATACACTAATCTTCAATAGTTGTCAAGTATAAGAGTTTGGACAAAGTATCTTGATGCTGAGAACACTTCCATTACAATAATTTTGGGATATCCCATTGCTTCCCTAAAAACACAATTGTGGACTCCCCTTTCTCACTACCGTGGAGAAAAATATTACACACTTAATTGAATTTAGTTTATCTTCAGACAATTTTCGTTGATGTCATAATATCTATCCAGAACTATTCAATAATTGCATAGAAGTTGAGTCTTAATGCATTTGAATGCCATGATCACATAATCTGGATAATCAAAAGCCTCTCAGAATTTTAACACTACTGTTGGGCACAATAACATACCTTACATGCATGATTTAGAATATTTCTTAAAAGATTAATTTCCGGAAAACCGTACATTCCATGAAAACATTATTATTCAAAAAACTACACCAAGGGGTTCAAATGGTAATTTTAGACTAAAGATGCACCATGCATGCGTGATTAACTCTCTACAATTATTTCGTACACAAATCATTTGTGCGGTAGAAAAACCATTTTTTTAGAAACTTCTTATGTTTTTAATGGGTAGCCACATATTTATATGCCTCAATAAACTTGAACACTTGTTTCTAACTCGTCTATTTTAGTTTGGGAAATATTATTTTTGAGCACACAAAACCCCTTTAGGTGTCGCTTATGGTACATAAGATTCATCCTCTCAATCTCATCATTCACACACATTTAAGTATTCTATGCACTTTTTCCATTAACATACATTGATACACTAATCCCAAATTTGGCCTTGGGAGAGATTTTATAAACATCCTTCAATCTTGCATGCAACTCCGTTGGACAAAATCATTATTCTTCATATAATGAATTTTGGACCAAAATTTTTTGCCAACACAGGGAAATGACGCCACCTTCAATACTATTGGACCCTTGAATTGTATGATCACTTTACAGGAAAATTTCATAAACATATAATGAGTATTAACAACAAACACAACCCATACTCAACTTCCAACATAGAGTGGTCGTGGTTACAATAATATTCATATATATTAAATTAGAATATAAGAACATGATGATAACTTGAGAATTATAAGACACAACCTGTTGAAGGAGAATCGATATTTAAAATTTAAAATTTTTAAATTTTGGAAACCAAATGATTCATTTTTAGGACAAATAATTCCATGATAGGGTATTTTGGGAGATAAATTAATTTTAGAGGCTGTTTAGCATTGGACTAGACCAATCATATTGACTGAGAGCCATAAAATTATATGTTTATCATAATATTATAGACGATTTGTGGATATTTTCTTATGACTATCTAATCCAATCACCATGTTAACCCATAAGGGAGCCATGTTATAATAAATAGTTGATTGTGAGGAAAAACTAAAGGATCTAAATAGAAGATTAGTTAGCACAACTAATATTACATTACCAATTAGAGGATAACAGTTCTTAATATATATATACACATCTATGAAGGGATTGGGATGTTTTCTTATGTTGAATTACATGTTTAAAACTTATAACCCATCAAAATTGACGGCTAAATATAAAAATTATAAAACAAGTTATTTGGATTTAACTATGTTAATTTCTTCATCAATGACATTGATTCATTTTTTTATGTAGAAAAGTGTGATAAATATATCAATCACAAAGGATTAATTTATATATTCACATTTATTGAGTTGAATTTTATCTATAGAAGATGGTTAGAGCTTATATAATACTATGAATGATTTAGAAATTACATCTATGGGAAAGAATAAAAGGTGTATTATGAATTCAGATGAAATGATTATCCAGTCTTATCCTTGATTAGGATAAAAATATATATAATATATTTAGATTTACAACTGTTGGATCTAGAAATTCTCATAGAGGTTGAGATATCATATCTTTATCTATTTAATGTTCATCCATCTATCAATGTAAAAAACAAAAGAGACATAGAAGGAATATGTAGAGATGAATTAGTATTTAAAAAATGTTATTTAGTTTATCCATGATATTTAAGGAATGATATGGTTCAGGATTGTGTTTATGTACTTTGAATACCATGTTGAGGATTGATTTGTTATAATAATCTCGTTGTTCTTTATTCTCTATTTATCTTGGATGTACACTGACGAATAAGGATTTGAAAGATTATTTCTAGTGGGAAGGAAGTAATTGTGATTTCACATAGTTTTTATCATGTTTCATGATATGATAGCCTAATAAGGATGAAAGACAAATGACTAAGTCTGTGTTACAACAACTACTATAAACATAATAGAAATGGGAAAACAACACCATGAGCTTGTTTATCGGACTCACCAAAAAATCTAAAGGATATAGTTCTATATTGATTTTAGTTGATCACCCTAAAAATTAATAAAACATAATAAATATCTTATATTAATTATATCTTTTTCATATTGTGTGATCATACAATAATGTATTGGATTTCTTCTATTGTGTACCACGTTCAATTATGTTCGATATAGATTTGATATTTAACTAAATGTTCTAACGATTCATTTAGTAGGCTCGAGATAAAGAGTTATGTTTCATCATCTTATATCTTCCACATACAAATATTCAGTCTATAAGAAATATTCAATCCCAATATGTAATGTTATGATCTTTTTTACAAATAACAATGTTGTTCAAGATCAATAACTTTCTCTTGTCTAGTTTATATACAATAATAGATTTCAAATGATTCTTCATATGGGACCTTATGAATCCCTCGTAAAAAATATTTCTATAATGAAAATGTTTGGGAATAAATTACAAGATCGAAATTAATTGGGTCACGAAATAGATAAATAAATGGAAGGAATTTTTATATGAACTCAAAAACTAATCATGGAATCATAGATTTCGAAAAAAAATTATATGGACAATCACTAGTGTGATCAATAGTTTGATTTTGGTGAAATGTTTTTTCATAGAATATATCTATCAAATATTTTATAGAAATTAGAAAATTGGTGAAAAAAATCCATTAGAATTTGGGATCATTGAAAATGCATGATCATATTATGATGGAAGCCAATATATTTCTACTACACCAATACCTCTATAGGATTCACGATGTGTTCCATGTATATATCCAAATAATGTGCATACCTAATACATAATGTGTTCTTAAATAAGGGTTCATACGACTATAGCATGAAATATATAATTAGTAAAAAAATTTGGGATTCATTATCATTGAGATAAATTCCTATGAAACTAGAGAACTCACATAATTAATGATTTGTGGAGAAATCACTAGATAGAAGACATTATATTGGATCCTGAGGAAATGATGAGGAGAAGTACACTCATATTTTTGTATCAGGGTGAAAATATTGAAGGGGAAAATTAATATTACTAGTGGGTAGAATGTAACACCATGATTTTTATAAATTATTATTTATTTTAAATAAATTTAATTCATTGATAGCTTGTGTAACAAGCAACACTACGTTTTAAAAAATTGAGAAATATTATTAATATTATAAGTTAAACATGATAGTTATAACCATCCCATTAATCCTAGTCATATTAATGGCAATAAAATTTTTATAAATATTATGTATAGTTTTTTAATATAATTATAACAAAATGATAAAATAAATAAATATTTTTTACAAAAATATATTTCTTTTTTGAATATATTATTTTCAAAAAATATGTATTTTTTAATTTTTGGGAAATACAAAATTGAAATTTTATAAAATTTTAGAAAACTATTTTGATAAATTCGACATAATTTTTAAAATTATTTTTTTTTTATTTTTTATATGGTTATTTTTTATGATTTTTCAGAAATAAATAATTTTTAGGAAATTGTGAAAATTAGAGGTTTTTATTGAAAAAGAAATTTTAATATAAAGATTCTTACAGTTCCCTAATGGATTTAAAATGGGTTTAAAAGAAATAGAACCTTAATAATATAACAAAATTAATAAAATTTAATTCATTTAATTCATTTAATTATTTTCATGTTTATGTTTTATATATAATCATTTTATACTTTTAATCATTTTCTCTTTGGAAAAGAATAATCTCATCGAATTTGTATGTTAAATTTTAAATTGAATGTTTCATTTACTATGAATGAAATTTATAAAAATAGATTCCATATTTCTGATAAAAATAATAAAAAAATATAATGATTTTATCTTAATTTTCTCCATAAAAATAGAAATAATAATATAATTTATTTACTATAATTAGAGTAAAATTGGATTTATCGATGGATAAACTAAAATGATAGGGGTTAAGAATGGACCAAAACTTTTCCAACACCTCTTGGATAGAATTTTTCTTACATTATCTATTTTATTCTATATAATTGCCTATTTAACAAGCTTCTGTTTTGAGAAAAACATAAGTACTCCTTTTTTAACTAATTAAATGCCTCCTACTCACCTCACATATAAAAGGCCACATATTATCCAATCCAATTCACATTGAAAAAACTCTTTAGATTAGTTAATCCAAACCTAAATCCCATTATTATTCACAAAAATTTATTGAAAGAAAATATTATGGTTTTAGTTTTTTTATCTCAACTTTTTTCTCGAGTTATGTGTGTGATAGGTTTTAATCATTGTGGAGTATTTGTGTTTAGTTTTAACCTCGTGGGTATTCCTCTAATGGTTTGATAGTTCTTTAATATATTTTCTATTTTTAAGATTTTAATATTCCAATTAATGGTTGAAACATGGTTAGGGAATCTTTTTAGCATTCTCTAGATGACCATGGGATATAAGTGTTGGTTAGAGTGGCATGACACACAGCTTTTCCCCCATATTTCAATCCATGCAAGATGAAGGCAGTGAGGTACTGATTCTAGAAATTGGTGTTGGGAGTTATTGGTGAAATGTTTTGAAACATTGAATACAACCATATAGGTTTTTATATGTGTCTACTAAGTGGATCATGGTTAGCGTACAATTTAGTAAAAATGTAGCCAAACCATGTGAGTTGTTGAGTTTGATACATTTCTGAAATTCTAGTTATGGATTTACCATATTTTATCTGAAAATCAGTCCATTTACCCCCATCCAATGGGTATGACCCTATGGGATCACATCCATGTCACTTTAAGCCTTCTTCTTCCACTTAGGCTATGGATCTATGATTTATTCATGATTTTGTGGAAATACCTCAAGGTAATCTCGTATCCACTCCTCCATCTTCTTCATTACTCCATTTTCTCTTGAGATATCATTAATATAATGTCATTACAATCCAAAGATCATAATTACCTTCATTTATAGTAGAGTTTTTTAATTTATATGGATTCCCTTGGTATATCTTTTCCCTTGGAATCATCATGGTGGGTTTTCAGGTGTACATTGTTGAATCCATGTGAGATAGAGGTACGTTTCCCTTTGCACTTATCACTAAAGATTATATTCATCAATTTCATGATTTTTTTACATTCCTAACAAGCTAAATATTATTGTTTGATTTTTGGATAACATATTTGGAATATAAGGTGGTGGTTTATACCTTATTTATAAATGGTGTTGTTTTATTATAAATGTTCACTACAAGTGTGTGATAAAATTCAAGATTCACATTAGCTCATATTTTTTGATATTTTAATCATGTTTTATAGATGTAAATGAATATGTGAAATATGAAATAATGATTTTTTTTCTTTAAATAGGTTTTATTGGGTTTGATAATATAATAGAATCATGTATTTGGATTTTGTATATGGTTTGAAAATTGACAATGGATTGTGGCCAATTTTTAATTTTAATAAAAATTGATTTGGATTTAATGTGTGATCTTAATGATTGAAAGATAGTTATAAAATGAATTTGAAATTAAAAATGATTTATTTTCACCTTTCTGGAAAGGTTATTTGGATTTCGATAAATTATGTTTTTATGAATAGATCATGAGGATTGTCTGTGTCTTTTTTATAAGTTATTAAATTATTTATTTTGATTAAATATCCTTGCAATATTATCTTGTTGAGTATATAGAAATGTGTGGTATTTATTCAATTTGAAATCATCTTGAACAATTTTCTTTATATATAATAGTATTATTCTTGTTGTGGACTACTTTTGGATATATTTTTGGTATGTCAATAGATTTTTTCTTTTAATGGTTCACTGGGTTTCATATTTTTGATATGTTATTATATATGTGAAAGTGATTTGATTATCAGTTGGCATTAGTTTCCTAAACAGTCTTCATTACATCATAACATGTGATCCTTGAATAGTGAGATTCTTTTCTCAGAATGATTTATGTACTAGTTTGGAAAACACTTTGACAATTTTCTTAGAACAATGAATTATATATTGTGTGCAGTTTTTATGGATATGCAATATTACCCCTCGATATGTGCCAGTTAGGGTGTGTAGAAGAAATTTTGGATGTATTTTATTTTATCTAGTGATGAATTATTCATGGTTTGAGTCAATTTTTATTGTAGTTCATGATTATTCATGAGCTTCTAGGTTTCAGCCTAGTCCATTTTCACATTGATTCCTACAGTGACTATTGAAATGCTTGTGTGTTTGATACCCTTTTATGATATTTTCCATTTCCTTTTTATTGATCATTTTATTAACAAAATGTGTGGTATATTTCGTTAAAAAATGTGTTTTATTTCAAGGGTTTTAAAAAAATTAATTCAAAGTAGAAATGTTTTACACTCTCATGTGTCTATTTTGAATGGAAATCATCACATTATCATTAAATAGGTTACTAATGTTTTGATAGAAAGAATTATGGATTTTTAATAAAAATGGGAATTGGATCATGTTGTGTTTTAAAAAAATTTATAAAATAAAAAATTTTAAAAAATTATTTCATACTTGATGTTGATGTTTCATTTTTTCAATGAATGTACTTTGGGAAAGGATTTTCTTGGTCTTACCTACTGAACTTTAATACTCATGTCTATATTTATTTTTTTGGTGTGGGAGAAACCTTGGATTCGATCAACACAGGTGATGTTTATTCATTTTATTAGTGATTGACAGTTGTGGTCATGTCGAGGTGTTGTGTTGTCATGATTTAGTTTGGGTTTTATTTTAAATCGTGATGTACCTTATAGCATTGTTCAAAAAATATCAATATTTTGTCATTTATATATATTGGTTATACATTTCCTATTTTTTCTATTAAATTCATTTATTTTTACTAGGGGAAACAATTCCATTTGGTCACTCTATTTATGCATGAAATGGTTTTCCATCATATGTGGATAGGTAATGCCCTTCGACCCAAGCCGCGGATCTAATGGGGTGACTAATTTAGGATCAACCCATGTCAGTTAATGAAAAAATGGTACCATAACATGACCTATATATTTAGGAACATGCATTAAAAATCTTGTTTTGTTCATTTTGGATATAAATGTAGATAGAGTAGTAAATTCAACAGTTAGGGTGAATGTTCGGGGATGTTTATAGGTAACCATTTCTAGAATGTATCTTTAGATTCCATTATAAATTGTTTTTGGTTTTCATGTTTATTGTACACCTAGCATTATTGTTCTTGTGAAACAAAATTGGAGTTGGGATATTGGACCCTATGAGCTCGTATGGCCTTAAAATACATGTGGTTCCTCGAACATCGTCCTAGAAAACTCTTTATGATGGTGGTGTGTTTGGAGTATAGACAACAACAGTATGGTTAGTCACCCATCGATAAAACTTCAATATTGTGATTATTAATAGATATTCTTTGATTAGATTATTTTTTAAAATCCTTGATTTCAAATATTCAAAATTAGATTTGGAAAAAGAAATATTGTTGTTTTGAGAATGATGAAAATGATTTTCATAATCATTTTTGAGGGATCTTTAGAGGAATTAGTATTTATAAGATGAACCTTTGGGGTGAAATGAAAATAAATTAACAGGATTGGATTTCTATAATATGAATATGGGGTTATTAAATTTATTTGTTTAGAAAATATAGATAATTGTTTTTAGGAGAGTTTTAGAATAAATTTTTAAAAAGATGAAAATGGTTTCTAAGAAAATGTATTCGCTGGACTGTGATTTTTGAGCAACTGAAAATGTATTGAGTA
Source organism: Viscum album (assembly GCA_963277665.1). NCBI lineage: Eukaryota > Viridiplantae > Streptophyta > Magnoliopsida > Santalales > Viscaceae > Viscum > Viscum album. The sequence goes on from OY728159.1 coordinate 1,185,094,135, forward strand.
GATTAAAATGGTTTTATATTTTAGCATTGAATTATCTCTTGAAATTATTTGTGAAACTAGAAATGGATTGTGGATTGAATGTTTTTATAACACTAGTGTTATTTTTTTTTATAAATAAGAATGCCTTGTTATAACAATTGATATTTACATGGATACTCACACTCATGGATATCTGTGTAATTTATATGGATTTTGATGTGGTGAGATGAGTTTTCAATATGAAAGAGTTGATGAATTCTTGGATTGTTTGTTGGATGCTCAGGTGAGTGAGACTTTAAGGAATGTCATTATAGAGTGTGACCCCCTAAGTTTTTTCACTGAAAATTATTCTTGTAAGACAATTGTGGAGTTTTTTATAGCCAATGCTTGTGTCTATTGTCATTATATATATTTTAAGTGATGTTTATTTTCGGTTTTTATTTCAATATATTTTTGATGGTTTGGTTTTTATGTGGTGTTTATTGGGATTCTACAAATTATTTTGGAATATTTCAGCTGGATTCCCCTTAATGTTTGTATATTTTGGAGGGTGTCTTTATTGTTGAGATGGTTTTGGTAGAGATATTATATTTCTTGTTGCACGGTTTTCACCCCCATAATTAATCGATGGATCCAGGATGCAACAACAGGTGGTTCATCATTATTAGTCTTTCTAGTTGTTCAACCTTATTATTTCATTCATTAGTTTTGAATATTAAATCCACCTCTCCTTCATGGTCAAGAAGATACTCTCAAAGAGGAAGTGTGGCCACAAGAAATTGGGGAAATAATCAACAATATTGAGTTCATAGAATCATTTTAGTTGACTTATTCCTTTAAAAATGATGGACCGATATGGTTGTCATGGATGTTTTTGTGTTGGAACAATCCTTGAGAAGACCATACAATGGAGTTCATCAGGGTTTTATTCATCCATATATATTATTCTGATATTTTAATGATATATAAGGGTATAGGTATGTGTATTCTAAATAATAAAATTGGATAATTTTTTGAGTTCATTCATCATTTAGGAGATCTATTTTCACATTATCAGGGGTATGTTGTGGAATATCCCTTGATGGTACTCCATTTTTAGTGTCTGATTTGTGCAAATTTATATTTTATGGTACCAAAGTTCAATATTATTTCAATTTTTAAAATGGTGAGAAAATCTTTCTATGTTGATCGCATGTTATTATGAGTGATTAAGGTAATCCTTTCAATTTAAGATGAAGAATTCATTGAGGTGAAATCTAGTCAGGAAGTGGGGAAGCGGCACAAAGTAGTTGGTGTTGTTCATGGAATCAAAAGGACTCTATATAATTCATTATCTTCTTCAAAGTATAGGATGATGGTGTGTTATTAGTTCATTAAGTCAAATAATAATAATGTAATCTGTATGAGTTCACTAAGGACCATTTATGTTTCTGGTCATCTAAAACATTTTCAAATATTCTGTGAGTGTGTTTCTTGGATTCTTGGTGGATAAATAACCACCTATTCCAAGGAACCCATGTACTACATATAGGGTTAGGGTGTTGTTGGGATTGGTTTAAATCCACATTCAATTGTAATTTATCATTTTTTTATGTTTGTTGTTCCTTGTGGTGTTCTGTTTTGTTCGATATGTGAGGGGATGATGTTGATCACATGGGAAATTTTTCCTCAATGGAAGTGTGTTCCTCTTTATGAAAATCATAATTCATTTTATTCAATTTTATTTCAGTAACATGGTTCATCGTTTTCTGTTAATTTTTCTAGGGGTTCTATGTGGTTACTTATAGATCCAAGAGAGGGAGTACTGATTATGGAATTAAAGCAACAGATTGTGTGGTAGAAGATTCTTCAGACATTTGGAATCTAGCCAAATGCCACTCTGTGATGTTGGTCAATAACCAATAATCTAGAGGTCATGGGGAGTTTGGATACAAAATTTTATTTAAGATTATGGTGAAAATTTTTTTATGATATGATGAATCATGGTTTGATTTTCGTTTGGTTTTGTGTTAAATTTTATTGGTCCCTCCCCTGTGTTTATCATGTGGTGGGGGTTTTAGTTCATTGTTGTAATTTTCATGTTGGATTAGGTTTGAGGATTTTTTAGGGTTATGAGACAATTTTCTAGTATAATTTCACATATCCTTGACAAAATATGTGATAGTTGTTTTCAATGTGGTCGATTCAATTTAATCCCCTATGTTTTGATGATTTTGTTTAGTTTTTACTGATTTCTAGGTGGTGGTCTGTTTGGTTGGGATTTCTTAACTATGTGAACTTCCATTGGTAAAAATTGGGCTTGTGACTTATTCCAAATAGTCTTTATTTTTTGAATGGTGTACTGAGATCATTGATTAATTTTAATAATGACGTTTAATTTTTTTGGCGGTGTTTGAAATATTAATTCTTTAAGATTTTGGATCTTACGATTGCAATAAATTATTATTCCTCATTAATAAATTATTAATATTGTGCCATTATAGGGGTAAATATTTTTAATGGTGGGGAGAATTTTCACACACAAATTTCCAGAAACATTAACAGTTCTAGTTCATTGATAAATCTCACCTTTCCTTTATAAATTTTGTGAGACATTTTTAAAAGTATGAGGAGTATATTTGTATAGATTTTACAACATTGTTATTTCATCATTTATTTTAGAGTTTTTAGAAAAAAATTTCCTTTTATGGGTCTAATTTTCCAATTCATGGTTAATACACAGTTAGGGAGACTATGAGGAATTCTACAAGAAACGGTGAGTCTTAAGTGATGGTGGAAGACTCACGATGTACGAATTGTGAAATGTTTTTCAAACCGTGCATCAAGAAGGAGGTGTGATTCTATTTTTTGATAGTGGCATTTTGCAATGGATAGAGTTTAGTTTTTGAACTAGCTGCTGAGGTATTTTATGGTGACTATGTTTTTCTTGTATGTGGATCATGTTTATTACACATTTTGGGAAACCGTGTAGCCAAACATTTTTATCCTCCTCGATCATATAATATTTGAAATTATAATTAATTCCTTATAATATTTTAATTATAAATATATCCATTTATCCTCCCACTTCGGGAATATGTCTTTATGGGTGCTCCTCCTTGGATCCTAAAGCCATATATTTCCTCCCTTGGTGTGGATCTTTGATTTCTAAATGATTTAAGAAAACCTCTAGAGTTAATCTCTTCTCCTATCCTACCTTTTCAACATTCTCCCATTTTCAAAGGATATCTATTTCATTCATACTAATGTAGATCAGGGTTTTATGTTATCCTTCAATAATGAATGTTTTTTTATTTAGGGAATAAGATGGTAGATCTTGGCCCATGGAGCCTTTATAGTGTGTTTTTGAGTGTTCATTTTTAAGGACTATGATATTGATGTTGGTTTCCATTTGCATTTTAATACAATATTTTGATTCACTATTTTCATTAAGTTCTAAACTTTCTTACATGAAAAATATTTTTGTGTGATCATTGGATAAATTAGTTTTTTGGAATTGATTTGGACTATACATTATTTTATGATAAATTTTAGTGTTTACTTAAAAATTTCCACACCCTGTATTTGATTAAATGTAATATTGACATTAATATTTAGTTTTTGAACTTTTAATAATGGTTTGGATTAATAAATGTTCTCTTGGAATATTAAATGTTGATTTCGTTTTCTTGAAAAATAATCTAAGTGGTTTTATAATTTAAAAAGAGTTATGTATTTATCATTTAAAAATGGGTGGGCATGTTATGATGGATTTTTGCTAATTTGGAATTTTAAAAAAAATCGTCATCCTAAAAGTGTTATATGAATGTTTAATAAAATTTTGTAAAATTAATGGGAAATAAAAATTGATATAGTTTTACCTTTTTGGAAAGGTGATTTAGATCATTGGTAAATATTGGTTTTGGGAATATATATTTAGGCTCATTTTGAGATTTTGTAAAAGTGGTGAAATTGGTTATCTGGAAACAAAAAAGTTCATAATTGAAATTCCCTAAATATAGTAATGGTTGGGATTTAATCATTTTGGGATCCACATTACCCATTTTATTTGTGTGGAATATGACTTCCTCAGTGTGGAATCCTTTGTGATCTATTACTGTAAGGGAAAGAGATTTATGCTTCGAATGGTATGGGGTGATTCCTGCAATTTAGTTGTTATAATATATGTTAATTTCAATGGATTATATGTTAGAATTAGTTATATCATCCCTTTCATATACATCATGACATGGGAACATGTAATTGTGAGAAAAGTTTCATGGAATGATTATTTTACTAGTTAGGATCACCCATGAAATATTGGCCCATTATATGGAATTATATATTCATTGTGGTTTTTATGATTATGGGATAGTGTTCCTCAGTTTATACCAGCAAGATTATGGTCGATCGTGTATGGGTGTAGCTTAAATCATCGAGTGAGAAATTTTTCTTGGTATTAGTCATATTGTATAACCTGTTATGGATTATTCCGGAGATCCTAGGTTTCATCGACATCTATTGGCACATAGTAGCTTACATAGATGATTTAGATACTTGTGGGTTTGATACAAAAGTATAATATTATAAATTTTCTTTTATTATGTGATTATTACAGTATCATCTCATGTGGTAAATTTATTTGGAAGGTGATGGGTAGTATTTCAAAGGATTGTGAAAAAAATTCAATGTACAATTGGTTTATAATAACATGTACCTATTCTGAAATGAAAGCATCATGTTACCCGTAAAAAATAATAATTTTGTTTTGATAGAAAGAATTTTTTATTTTGAATAAAAAGTTTAAATGGACGATAATTGGTTTTAATTTAAAAATGTGTAGAAAATATTTTCGTTATATATTGTATTGCATACTTTAATTTGTATTTTCATTTATTTTTAATGGCATGCACATGTATTAGAGTTATTGTGGTATACCTAATGAGTTTTAATACACCTAGATATAGTTATTATTATATTTTTTGTGGTGTATGAATTTTCTTGGTCATGATATCTGCGGTGATGTTTAATCTAGGTTTTGAAGAGTGATCCTCAGGTTTACATGGAGGTGTTACGTTGTCAGGATTTTTTTTGGGATTTGTTGTACTCTTATTAATGCATTCATAATTATGTAAAATATTTTCCTTTTGGTAATTTATATATATTTGGTAAGATTATATATTTCTACTAATTAATATATTAATTTTTTTGGACAAAATCATTCCCTTTGGTTACTGTATTGATGTCTGGTACTGGTTTCCATCCTGAGGGGATTGGGAACACCCTTCGGGACTTTCTACAGATAAGCTCAAGTGACCATTTTAGGTTCATACCATGTTGGTTTTTGACATAATTAAATCCTCTCTAACATTATATATTTCTTATTTTGTTCAAAATTAAATCTTGTGATTTCTTACGGAGAAAACCTAATGAATTTTTCAAATGAAGAGGTAACACCCCTAACTGAGAATTTTAATTTTATTATTCCTCTACCTACAAAAATTCTGATAAACCCATTATGTTAAATATATATTTTTATATTCCATATATTCATCTTTCATTCATTTATTTTAATTACCAATAACCATCAAACCATACACAAAATGGGATATTAATCATTATTCACTTGTATGGTGGACTATCGCCTCAGAAACCATCGTTATTTATCTACCTACACCAACTATCTTGGATGGATATAATGAAACATTTATTTTTCATATATGATATTTATGATATTAATATATATTTTATATTATTACATAATATATTTCATCATACATTAATTATTTTCGCAACACTAGATCATCGCTCATGTATACGGTGAGCTATTGCCTCACAGTGTGATATCATTCACGATTTTCTTCAAAATGAAGGTAATAAGGGTTTTTTTATTGAAAATTTGTGTTATATATGACATATAATGTTTCATTAAATGTAATATATTTTTTATATTTCATTAGTTAAATATATTAGGACAACATATACAATATTCTTTCATATATACATTATGCCATCTCCATGAACAGAGTATTTAATTTCATATATCTAAATCATGTAGATTTATGTAAAAAATTTATAATGAATATATATTATATTTATGTAATATAAATATTATTTATATGATTGATACTTGATAAAATTATGTGTATCTAAAAAAATAAAGGAATGCATAAATGAATAATATATCTATTATAGCCTGAAACGTGACTTTAGCGTTGAATTATTTATAAATGTGTAAGAAAAGACCACAAGAAAATAATATGTGTTTTCGTATATAAAATTATGGTAATTTAATAGGATTAAAATAAAAATAAATTTATTATGATTTATTTTTTAACATATATTAAAGAATTATAGACTTAATGTATAGGATTTTTTACTCAACTTTCCTTCCTTCAGACATATGTAATTTTCTGATCCCTTCTTCTTTGTTGAAGTGTATATCCAATAGCATTAAAATTTAATTTCATGTTTTTTTATTCTCATGCAATTTAATGTTTTATTTAATGTTATTATTATATTTCTATTAAAATTCAATGTTACTAAAATTTTAAATATTTTATTCTACAATCACATCCTATATCAGGATTGTTTAGGATTTTGTTTTTAATAATTAAATTTTATGAAATATGTATCAATAAATTTATGAATTTAAATAAGTTATTTATATATAAATATAATAAATTTTTCTATTATTTTTCCTCTATTAATTAACTCAATTGAGAAAAATAATTTTTTCAATAAAATACATATTTATATATATCTTCTACTAAAAAATATTTTTTCTTCAAAATTCATATTTTTTTAAAATTTATCTTAAATTCATTTTTTAACGTTATCAAAACAATTTATTAAAGAAATTTAAACCAATTTTTATCCTTAATAATCATTTTTAAATGAATATTCATGTCATTTTCCAAACAATTCATATATTTAATTACGAAAAATGTGAATGAAATATTCTACTAAAAATTTACGACATGAATGTAATTCTTCAACATCACGAGAATTCATTCAGTTGTAGATTAATTTATACCCATCGATTGTTAAATTGAAATAAAAGTTTTTTCAAATTGTTTTATGATTTTAATTTATATTTTTTATGTGTAAAGGTTATTTTCATCCAGTAATTTTTAAAATGTCCTTACAGAATCATTTTCCAACTTTGATGACATCTATTGAGGATACATATTCCTTACTATATATATAATCCATAGATATGTTTCGTATTGCTTCTATGAATTTTTTCAATATATGATAGAATGATATTTATGAATTAAATTTCCTTCTAGGGGTTATAATATATATGGAAAGGTGTATGAATCTCATTTCTATTAATAGAGAATACTATAATGATATTATGAAATGATTATGGAAACTATAACTTTTATAAAGGTGTTTATAGGTTGAAATGTTTATGTAACCCATTTCCCTTCATATGTTATGATATAGTAATTTTTCATATTCATTTTAATATATAATTCTTATTTTAATTATGTGATGGGTGATACTAATATCCCCCTCCAATGAATTGGGTAAAGAAATATATCTCATGAGAATGATAAGATTATAATATGGATTTAACATAGATATGTAGGGTAATTTTCCACTAATTTTGTCTTGGGAGTAAACCATGAATAATAAAATTGTTTAGGGATTCATTCAAATCAATTTTGATAACCCTGAATGTGATCCTTGACTACTATGCATATTTTTTCTCTTCTTATGTGTGTTCCTTAGTACTATGTCTTATACCAATGTTATGATCTAATATTTCATTTTATTTTATCACGTTATGATTTTTTATTATGAACACTAAATATTAATTCAGTGAATCAATACTTTTAACATTGATATGATGGGTATGGTTGTTATAGAATACATCAATGTTTTCATATCCTCACAGTCATGTAATGATTATGTATCTCCCTTGTATACCATTATTGATCATTTCAACTCACCCTTTTTTATATTTCCATTACATGGGTTATGTCGGAAATAATTTTCATGAAATGTCCACGAATGGATTTAGTTAGGATTAACATAGTGGGAGATGATGTAGATCACATATAAACCATTTTTATGTGTTTATATGTCTCCAAAGTTATAATACATAATCCTCAAGTATAATTTTGAATAATATAATGAGTGTTAAAATAGAAAGATATTATATCAATGTATGAAAATATACAGTCTCTATTAATATAGAACTCAAAAAAGGTAATTTCTTGGAAAAACTAAAGAAGAAGAAGTTATAAAATTAAAATCATATATAAATATTTTAATAAATTGGTAAATAATATTTAAAATATATAGTTGTATAAGGTTTTCCCAAAACTAGATATATCCCTAAAAAATTATGATAATACAAACATTCTTTTTAAATCATATTTTTATATTAATAAATTTAATAGTGATCCATAAAATTGGATAATAAAAATAAATATTCCATTTCTGGTGAAAAATATAATGAAAACAATAGAAAGGAAATTGAATAAATAAACGTATATCTAGAAATGAAATGGAAAATAAAATAGTTTGAATAAAGGTGAAATGTAAGATAAATACTATTGACTAGTATATAGAGTATATTAGGGATAAATATAGATTATTATAGTATATAAATGTTGAAAACTTTTGTTGTAGAGAAACCATACATTGAGTCGAAAATCACATCAGGTTCTCTACTATCCTCATGAATAGACAATTTATATATTTTTTAAAACATGAATTGGAACCCTGTTTTATATTTATTTAATATATTATAATATATTTATTAGCATCTATTATTTTTCTATTAAATTACTATTTTCCACCCATCATTTTTAGGTTCTGCGATTCATGATTTCAAATATTCATTAATGTCATTGTAGTGTCCATTGTTCACAATGAAATGATTTTAGAAGCCCTAAATGTTTCATTTTAATGATTTCATGGCATTTAATAATAATTATATTGCCAATAGTTTGGTAGGTACTTAAAAAATATATATTCTTCCATGTCGTTCTTTTTTAAGAGTTTAAATACTTTATGATGAATTTTATTTAACATTGTCAATATAATTATTATTCTACCATTTTATAATCAATAAATTGAACTAAATTTTTATAAAGATTATATATATACATTAAAAATAATTTTCGAATCATCCATGATGTGTATAGGTAAAAAAAATCATTTTTAATTCATGTGGTATAATGCATCCAAAAGTGATCTTTTTCTAGGAGGCCATAAATTTTGATTAATAGTAATAAATAATTATTTTTAAAAAAAATACATTATAGTATAGATATACTAATATTTTAATGTTACATACACTGTTTTTATATTTTATAGTGGGTAATTTAGGGATTGAAATTAATATATAGGTTTTAAATGCATATTTCCCTTTTTGACTTGAATGTTTTAGATTGAGACAAAATCCTATAGAGGTGGCCATTTGGATTAGTTCATGGCCTTATAATTTTTTGAAGGATTTCATATATAGGTATTTCGGTAGATAATTTTCAACGGATTTATTTTTTAGTATTGAGAGAACATGTAAAAGGTTAAGAGTATATATATCCATGAGAAATTAGTATCCTCGAATAAAATATTTATTTTTAAATTATTTATTTCAAGAACATGAATAGTTTTTATTATTATGACTTCTTTGTTCATTTTTAAAAAGGACTATTTTATTATAAAATTTTTAAAAACATAAAATAGAATGGAATTCTTGTAATATTCTATTAAAATTAAATAATAAAAAAATAGTTTTTTATTAGAGTAAAATATAACATATGATTCTAAAATATATTTACAATAATGAAAATGATTATTTTAATTTTTAAATTTATTAATTTAATTAATAAATAACTTTTTTAATGATAAGTTTTTATAAAATATTGACGAATTTATATATCCTAATAACATCAGTAAATTACACTATTTTTAGATAAATGTATTACTTATATTATACTCAAAATCTATGCTTTAAAAAAATACACACAATTTACTGTAAAATAATTTCTATTTTATTGTTTGAAACATTCTATTTATTTTTCAAATTATAAAATTCTAATATTTTGAAATCATAGTATTTTTCTATATAAAAAATATAATTTTACAAAATGAATTAAAATATATATTTTTTAAATTCAAGCCTTTTTATTAATCAAGATAAATATTTTTTGAAATAATTTTATACAATTCTAAAATTTATCTTTTATTATATTTATCATAACTGTAAATCCAAATTAATATGAATTAAATTAATCTAAAGAATCTCTGTACTATATTGTTATAAATTATCCCAAAATTTAGTCACTATTTCAATGTTAATATAATTCGTATGCATCCTATAAATACCTATAATTTCACTCAATATTAATTCATGATATGTTTTATCAATTTTGGAACGATTTCATCTAAAAAATAAAATAAATTTTTTATATTTTATTAGTTTTTAATTTTTTTTGTCACTACATTGATAATTTTGGGTGACATAGAAATTATTAATTTTTTAATTCAACATATGTTGTTTATTTTTTATCCTAATATAATTTTTAAACATTGTTGAAATTTATTTATAATTAATAAGTAATGATATTTTTTGATTAAATAAATTAGTTCTTGTTTTATTATATTTGATTTATAGTTATTTATGAAAATAATATATATATATATATGTTAAATATTATTATTTATTTCCGGATTCTTCCACACATAGCTCAATAATATCATTTTAATTACAAATATGTGGATTATGGTTACCTATTGGTATGTATCTGTGGATGATATTTCATTTTTAGATGAAACTCTATCATATTGATTACAAAGAGTAGTGTTATGTACAAAAATAAGGACTTCATCTGGATTTATTTTAATTTTTATGATCTACCATTTTGTAAAGGTATAACCACCCCAACACATCGATAAATATAGAGATGTACAGGTGGTTTTTTAGATAATTTCTTCATCATAGATTATGATTATGGTTATTAATACAATGATTCTGGTCTATAATTGATATCATATCTTAATTATTAGTGATATTCCACATGATATAATTGTCATATATTAATTAATTCATTACATTATTCTTGTAATTTTTTAATTTTTTGTGATAATATTTTAATTTATGTTGTATTATTTTATGAGATGTGGTTATGGATTTTCATGATAGTGGAAACTAATTTTTTTTATACTTACTTTAATATATTTTATAGACAAAACAAAATTCTTGGAGTATTAATGCGAATAAATTGTTTCTTTCGGCATTGTACCCCACATTATATGATGGTTATACGAGCAGTTATAGGGGCCTCCAAAATATATTAAATGTCCCATGGGTACATGTTGTGTCTTATTATATTGAAGCCTCCTATTGATTTCCTATTTTTAAATCTAATTTTTATATTTTATATTGGTTAAAAAGATTTCATAAGGTATATGGATAATCACATATTAACATATAAGGGTAGACTAGAGAGTATATTTCACTTACATTCTTCCAAATAAAAACATTTATTATGTACTAAATTGATTAAAATGTTTTCTATTTTACTATTCAATACTACTTTATGAAACCAGAAATTTGTGGTTTAAATTAGTTTACAAGGTTACCTAATAAAAAAATTACATTCTTTTCATGGCACAAAAGCTCTGATATCATATGATCCAAAATGGGTCAAATTTATAAATAAGTAAGGTTAAACCACAAACATATGTTTCATTATTATATGTTCTTACTAATGTAATCTACAATGAAAAAATTAAACAAATGATATTAAAATATATCACTTGTTTAATTTATAATAACCACAAATATTCATAATATTTGAAAATATGAGATCATGATAATATTTCATTATGTCTTCAATTATATAGTTATTAAGTAGCGATTGAGCATAATATTTGAAAACCAAATTTCCTTAATCTCTTCATTAATGAGTTGTCTTGATGAAAGACTAGTATCTAACCATATTTATTAATATAATTCATAGAATATCATTTTGTACATAATAAAATTACTTTTTTTCATGTTCATTCTATATAATCACATCTATTTAATAATGTATCAAGATATTATATTTAGGAGGATCTTATAGTATTACACTTTAACTCATGGGTTTCTTATTTTTCCACTTCCTCAGTTGAAAACATTCAAAATCATTAATAACTTTTGTCTCGAATAATTATGGAAATATATTTTTATTAATATCACATTTAAATAATAAATTATTAGAGTCATAATTATATATTAAAAAAATTATAACACCAATTCAACAAAACCTATCAATTCTAAATATAGTATATTAAATCAAAAAGGAAAATATTAATAACATAATTTAAAATTATAATAAACATATAAACATCCACATAATATATTTATATCAATTATAAATCAATTAATAAGTGTCTTGATATGTTGGAACATGTAAAAAAATTAGGTTGTGGTTTTCAATTTAATTGTATTGTCATACTAAGAAGAGAGTGAATCATTCATGACAGTTTTTAAAGAAATGTTATCACATTAATTATACAATACTCTAAAATTATAATGATAAATAGATATTCATTATGAAACAAATCACAATATATAACATCAAATGTAATAAATAAATGAAAAAACAGGAAATTCTATTTTAATGGTTCAACCCCGATGTGGATGACTACGTCTTTATTAAGTTTGCATAAATTTTTTCAACAAAAATTAATATATAATAACAAAATAAATACATAAGTGAAGGAATCATAATGACCTCATAAATTGTTTCCCAATAGTGATGGCCTCTGTACAAGTCATTTATTATGGATTGAACTAAATTAAATTTGGTGTTCGATCCACCTTGAAAACTATATACTTTGCACATTAGGATTCCATGACATAAAATGACATATTTGAAAAAATAACCAAAAACAATAATTATAATAGTATTTATAATGAATATAATAAAATTTATTATTACCCATCATTTAAATTACCAATTATATAAATAAAAAACCTCAATGATTCATTCTTCTTCAAAAATATAGATCCATCTGATATATAGTTGAAACGCCTTCCTCCCATTGTTGGATTAACTCAATGACTCTTTTCACTAGGAACCCTCCAGATATTCTTTTCTATTTTATACTTTTTTATACACTTGATATGTCAATAAAAGAAAAAAATTTATTCTATTAATGCATTTATTCTTCTACTTTATTCAAATACCAAAACATTTTTAATAGATAATATTCATATACGTATCTCTCAAAAAATAATTATTTTTAAACACATAAAATCTTTATAAATTTAATATTGTGGATGATTATTTATTCCCTTAATAAAATATATATATTCCATAAAAATGTTGTCAATGTGTTTTTTATATTTAAAACATGGAAAATCTCACTAATGAGAAACATTATCTTTGAAATTTATAAATGGATTCCAAAACATAATTTTAAGAATCTATATAATTATTTCTAAATGATAAAAATAAATATTCACTTGATAGTAATAACTTTTTCCTCGATAAATCATACCCTATTTTCTATTTTTAGATTTCAAAAATTTGGTAGCATCTATTCTTTTTTACAAGGTCGTATGAAAAACTAAATGTTGTTTCAATTCTCTATCTCATTTGGAAATATTCTCTTTCTATTAAAAAATATCATCAATAATAACTCACCACATATAATAAATTTTTTTGTTTCATAAATAATACCATTAATTTTTCCTTTTAAATCTCAATTGACCTAAGAAAACAAAATTGTACTCATAAATAACCACTTGGTTGATCTTATGTATCTTATGAAACCAGATGTTTATCATATTTTCTGGTATAGTAAATTTAATATATAATTATAGTTATGAAAATACAATTAGTTCATATAAGTAAACCAAATTAAATCAAGCATACAAGGTTCAAATTAAAATAAATTATTTTTTATTGAAGACTTAATATTTTGTATGAACATTGCTAATTTATGGTTATCATGATTTTACTTTTGTGATGAATGAGAAGTGTTATATATATTAATATATATCAATGAAATATTCCAAATGTATACTATCATCTCTAGCCACATCCTATAATCTCAAAAAATACACAAAATGCCAAAGAAATCATTATACTACCATGGATATAATCATCAAAATTCCAAAATATTAGCAAAAATAGAAAATATTACATGATTAAATAATTTTATCATTGATTGCATCAACGATTTAATAGATCAATACCCATCAAATACTTCAATCAATATTACATTTATCAGAAACAAATAATTGAATAAACTACTAGAATTATTCTTCTACATCATTATCCTACACTTATAGAAATATATTCTTCTTCTTCACAGAATTATAATATTATGTAGTCAATTAATCCACTATGATTCACACCTAAAATAATTATCTTTTAAACCGTATTAAAATTATAAAAATAATATAAAAATTTGTAATATTTTTTTAGAATATCACTTTTATCATAGGTGATGAATACTCACTAAAACACACTATCTTCTAACTCGTCTTGTTTATTTATAATAATAATTGTTTTTCACAATTATTATACATCAAATCATCCTCATTTTACAAAGATAAATAATTAAATAAATATCATTCATTATGAGTATCATTAATAACTCAATATTAATATATATAATAATATCTCTATGATTTAACATAATTAATGGGTTTCTTCCATCAGTTTCACCAAATATCAGGGTTCTTACTTCTACAATTGAAAATTCATAATTTACTCTACATGTGTTGGGATTAACATATATAGAAGATGATTTAAAAAATAATAATAACAATCCATTTGTACTTAGATACCACCCTTTGGATTTTTTTCAATACCCCAATGAATGTCACTTTTAAACTAAATTCAATAATATACCATTCTTTTTAAAATATTAACCAAATATATAATGGATGAAAACAAATTTTTAGAATCAATTAAGAAACTTTTTGTATACATGAGTAAATATAAATATATAAAAAAGGGAGACCAATTATATCCCCTTAAATTTTCATTATAGAAATATATTCCTCAACACCATCACACATTTCATTCCATTGATTCTATCTACCTTCTCCTAAATTATTTCAGAATTAATCTTCTATTTATATTATTTTGAAAATATATCAATCATGCCTCAAAAAATTTCATCACTTTTATAAATATTATAGATTTATTTAAAATAAGAATATCACATTGAAATATCATATAAAATCCCTTTAAAAGGTAATATACATCAACGCCACTTTTATGATTCTTTATATTTATGTAAAACATTATTCATTCTTTTAATAATTATTATGATAGAGATAATGATGAAAATAATAGATCACTCTAATATGGATCTTATCTTATAATATAATATTGTAACAGAATGCATCTAACATTACTTATATATAATACTTCTCCAATTCCCTTAATAGAAATACAAACACCATAGAAATGTGAATCATGTAGTTCTTCCTTGTCTCTATAATGGGAAAAATCTAGTTGAGTTCTACTTCTCAGATTATAAAAATAAATCTTTTAGCATTAGTTCTATGGGAACTATTCATTATTTCTTCATAAATTTCAAATATACCAGTCTCCTTGGGGTTTTTATTATTATTTATAACCTCAGTTATCTACATATATAGAATATTCTTTTCCAAGGTTTTGAACCTGAATTTTTAATTTCCTTATGTATACTTTATCACCGTATATACTTCATCATGTTTCTATACGAGGGGTCATTCCTTATTCAGAAATATATCCATCAATATTTTCATATTCCATAAGATTCTCATCAATAGTTATCTCCCAATAATTTAGTAACATCTCTTGAAATAAAAATATATATTTAAATTCATATATTGCTTTCTCCAAACAAAACCACTTGTAACTATCATTGATTAATTATAATCTATTCTTCTTTACATAATGAATATTTATAATATAATTCATATATTTTTTGAATTCAACAATGGTATGTCAAGTTATTTAAAAATAAATACCCCTCTATCTAATTTTTAGTGAAAAATTATCCTCTATATTCATGTGTGAACATTTTAAAACACCTTACATTTCAATGAATCCCATAGTAATTGTAACACCATAAGATTTTTTTATATAGATTCCTTTTAAATTATTTTATGCCTTGTTCTTTATGACACAACATGATTAACATTCACTATATGCAACACCATATTATATTTTAGTATATGCAACACTATTCAGGATTTTGTTATACATAATTTCTTGTTCTTTTGATCAAATTCATTTCACACAATACTGAGTATAGATTTTGTTCAATTTATAAATGAACTATGTTTGGATTAAGTTATAACAAATACCAAAAGAATATTTCACTAAACATAACAAATACATTTCTTGCATTACACGAAAGAGGGACCAACCTCGATAGCTTTCAATGCTCGTAATACTGAGTTTCACTAAAAAATAATATATTTTTAATATATTATTATTTAATGGGATATAAAATAGTTTTTTAAATAGTATTGACCACATTTAAAATTTTATATAAAATTAACATTCATATTTTGTATTTTTTGAACATGATATAAGAACTAATTCTATTTTATGAAAAAAATTAGTATTTATCAAAAAATGATGTTTTTCTTCCTTTTGATAGTAAAACCATTTAAAATATAGTTTTTAACTAATTTATATATAATATTTGACAAAATAAATTAATTATTTGGAATAGTGACATTAAAATTTAATTTTTTTAATTTTTTGTATTTTTTTGATTATATTCATATTGATATGAATAGTAAAAAATACTACATTTTAATTCAAAACATCCTTTTAATCAAATTTATTTATATAGACATATTATCTTCTTAATTGCGATTAATGTTTAATTGGATTTTATTTTTATCATTTAATCAAATTTTGGACATTGGATGTAATTTAATATCTAAATTGAACATGAACATATGTCATTAGTTGGGTAGTTTTTTAATTTTAAAAACCCATTTTCTGGATTTAACAATTTGATTTAATTTAAAATTAAATAGGGAAAATTTTGTTGTTTTTAATTTCGAAAAATATATTTCGTATTATGAATTAGGGGGTCTAAATAATTTTAACAGGTAACTTTAATTTTTTTTCTGATATTATTAATAATATGTGTGGTAAATTTTATTTACCACATGTAAAGGTAAATTGGGTAAATTATGGTAACAAAAAATATGATAATGGTAATACAATTACACTAAAATCATTGAAAATACTATATAATAAATTAATGAATACCCATATCAACTTGGGGATTGAATTGATTCTTTAAATAGTCTTTTGTCAACGAAAAGGATTTAATTATTATTAAAACAAAACAAAGTGAAAACATGTCACTCTCATATATCTTATGAGTTTAAAAATTATAATATAGTGATAAAAATGATAAAACAAAATAAGGTAAATATTTTATATAAATATAATGATATTATCTATATCATGTAAATTTATATATAATTTTTATAGATAAAATATTAGCCATTGATGATTACCCAATAGTGATATATAAATTATATTATTAATAGATATATCAAATAAATGCTTTTAAAAATATTTAAATAAATATCATATGAACTAATTATTGTTCTCCACTACATTTATATTTTAAAATGACATTTTTGAAGTGTATTAAATATTTTTGTTCGAATTTATCTTATTTGGGATTTATTTTAAATTCTTTTAAATGAATATAGTAAAAATTTACACTATTGATATTTTAATAAAATAATATTTTATTAAATTATTTAAAAATCACCAAAATAATTAAAAATTAAAAAGTGAAAATCATATGGTCTCAAATGTCATAATGTATCCAATTATGGACAATTGACAACATAAAAGTAAATATTTATAACCATTTAAAATTTTGAATATTATTACCACAAATAAAATTAAATAGATTAAAAAAAGATAAATTTAAATGATAATGTTTAAAATGTTGTCAATACATGTATAAATTTAATTCTATGAGAGGAATTCAACCCATAACCATATTATCAATGAAATAAATTAGTTTTTTAGCAGTATAATTAGAATATGATTTTATAAAAAATTAATATTTCAAGGTTTTTCTAAGGTACCCCTCCAATTTTGTATAAAGGGAAAACCCTCCTATTTTAATCACACCTCCATTTCCCATTGGCTCAGCCAAACCCTACCCTAAAGTCCTCCCAACATCCCTCAATTAATTTTTGAGGACTCAAATTGGGCAAAAATATATCTTAAGGAGTCCTTTTCTCAATACCAAAATAGGATACCGAAAAAGAGATATTTGTTTTATCACCTCTTAGAATTATTTTATTCTTCTACATCTTTTTCTTATGTTGTTTCTATAATAAAATAAAAAATATTTAATCTTATACATGATTATATGTTAATATAATTATGGTACAACATTATAACTTATTTTTATACATCATATGGATAAAAACCTCACCATGTGTGTGTACGTACAACTTACCATCTCCACTCCATTGTGTAATTTTTTGTTCAACAATATTTAATTTTAATGGGTATACTGATACATTTAATGGATTTATATAATTCATATAACATAATAATTATTCATTATAATATATATACCATCAAATTCTATACTATTTAACCATTATGGAAATCATATTGTCACTCATGCGTATGTACAGATTCCAGTCTCCAAAACTTGATAATATTCGTTATTCATGTTAACTCTTAAATAGTGATTATAAGGTATATAGATAATAAATAAAATTAAATATATAACATAATAATGATACTGGATTTATGCTTAAATATATATATTTATTGTAATGCCCCGACCCTAGTTACCCAGAGTCGGTGCATTATTATATAACATTGGTATGATCACAAGAATGATCAAATCTCGAAAGACCGATTGGTTTAGTAGCCTTGGAAACACTAGATATATTCATAAGTTTTACATTACATCATAAAATGAAAAACTACTACAACAACATAATGTCTCCATAATCCACACTCATATCCCCACATAATATCCCTGCAGGTCATTCATAACTTAACTCTTCACTTCCTGGGAAAAATAAAACATAGAAAAGGGGTGAGCTCAAATGCCTAGTAAGGATAACAATATAGCGGAAACTTTCATAAATAAGAATAAACATTTAAGGCAATGTATAACTAAAATAAAAGCCTTTCAAACATGAACTTTCAACATGGTATGGAATAAATAAAATGAAATAATGCCATTTACTTATTCACATGGATATTCTACTAATCGAATAATCACATGCAAAAAATCAATAACCACTTTCATAATGTTGGAATGCATAACGGTGAACTTTAATTTCTTTGTCAAGGCCTCGTCCCAAGACCTTGGGGCTAACTGTAACCGGAACCCAACCCGGAGTGCCTCTAATAACCGGACAACAACCCAGAGTGCCTCTAATAACCGGACACCAACCCGGAGTTCCTCTAATAACCGGAGACCAAACCGTAATTCCTCTAATAACCAGAGACCAAACCGGAGGGCTTACTTTTACCGGTCCCCAACCCAGAACATACTTGTCTAACACATTCATCTGAATGAAAGGTTGAAATATAACATAAACATTTGGATTAAAAATAACTTATGAAATGTCAATACTTTAAAAAAACATGAGTTACATAAGAATAGCTTTTCCATAGTCAAAAATATCAAAAAACCATTAATAAAATATGGATGTTTTGTATCATAATAAACCAACTTCAAATATGCTTAAAATCCATCAAAGGATGTTGACATAGATGAAATCAAAATTATTTTTAAAGAAATATCTCTTTTTATTTTGAAATAATTTAAGATCCATATAAAATAAAACATTTTCTTTGAAAATATTCTTATAAGATTGTAAGGGAAGCTTTGAATATTTTATAACGGTGGAAAATAGCCGCACCCGCCGTATAAGTTAAAAAAAACATTCTTACCATAATTCTGTCGAAAAGGTTAAAAAGGACCTTGTTTTGAAAACGACGGAAAGATTCCTTTATAAACCTCTTATAAAAAAGTCAAACAAGGGTATAATTGACTTTAACCCATATTCTTGAAAATAATAAATATGTTTTGAAATACATTTCGAAGAAACATGGATGTGGATGATAAAGAAATCCCAGTAGATGATTACGTATAAACAACCTCGGATAATGAAGAGATTGTGAAATTACCCTTACCTTGTACTTTTCCTTGGTTGGGGTAGGTTAACCTCCTGTATAATGGTGAAATAATTGTTATTAAATTATACAATAATCATATACATTAATATGATATCATATATGATCATTTAATATTGATTTGATAATAATATCTTAGTATTATCATTGTTTCGGGTGTTAACTTACTTGTTTTATTTTATATGTTTTATTACATAAGACATGTTTGTAAAGGATAGGTTTTATATTATTCATATCCAGAATGATATCAAGTCCTTAAACATCATTTTTTAAATCATCAAATGATAATTATACTTGAATAGATACGACAGAGAATGAATCTCATCGCGTTCGTGGAGACGGTAGTCCGTACGTACGCACGAGCGACAATATAATACTTTTGATATTAAAATAATATATAAATGGATGGTATATCATATATACAGAATCATAAACATGTTATATTTATTATTTACATGAGTTACACATCATTATTATACCCATCCAAATAATATTATATTGAATAACAATTACACCACGACGTGGAGACGGTATGCCGTACGTACGCACGTATGGTGACATGTTATTCAAATGGTGGATAGAATACTGAATATGGTTGTACCATATTTATAATAACATCACTGTATATATATATGATACTGGAATTATTATTTTAGAATGGTAACAACAAAGGAAGAAGAAGTGGAAGAAGAAATGAACTTAGAAAGGGGTGGTGAAATCATTACCTCTTCTTCGGGTTCTTCATTTTGATTTGATCAAAAGGGCTCCTTAGGTTGGCTTTCTGATCAAACTAAGGCCCCTAAGTTGTAGTGAGAAATGTTGGGAGAGTATTTGGGAAGCGTTTGGCCGAACCAAAAGGCTTTGAAGGTGTGATGAAATGAGAAGGAGGAGTTCCCTTTTAAAAGAGGGGTGAGGGGCACCTTTGGAAAAGCTAGAAATATTAATTTATAATAAATTCATATTCGGTTTCTAATGGATCCAAAGTTGATTATTCAAAGGTTAAGGTGGGTATGGGTCGAAAACAACTAAACCAATAGAATTTAGACAGGTTTGGGTACTTATAGTAACCTTATCTTTATGTTTTAACTCTAAGTTAATTAGTTTCACTTTTACAATGTCTCTTTATATTTTTATATAATATGGTTAATAAACTTACTACATACATCCAGGAGACCCCCAAGTGGTCCATTAATGATGAAACTATCATGATATAAGTCTCTTGGCCGAACCTTTGATTTTTAGGAATTTAATATCAATTAATAATATAATATTTGTTTTAAGAACTCTTTTATGTCAATTTTGACACTATTCAATAGTTGATTTTTGTGAAACTCATAACAGATTGATTACTTAGAAAAAAGTCAATTAAATAAATCCTAATATATCATATTATCCTATAAAATTAGTTTAATTCATTAAAAGTTTCATATTATATTTATTTGGGTATTTATAATATCAATTATTTTAACTTTTCACTATTATAGTAATTACTGCATCATCATTGTGTCATAAATAAAATAAATTATTTAATGTCTAGAAATTATAAATAAACTATAATTATGTAGGAAATCGTTTTATCTTTCTAATGAATATTTATAATCTAAAATCCAACATATATAACCCTATGTAACAATTGTTTTTCTAAAATATATATGCTTGTATCATTTTTGTATTCAATCTAACTTAATTAAAATAAAGTGTCATTATCACTTACAAGTGGATCCATGGGGTCCCAAAATCGACCCAAAGATGCCTATGGTAGAACATGTATCAACCAATAAGGCTAGGACATGTTTTAGGGTAATTTAGTATTATTATAATATTATTTTTTAACCCTTATTTACCGGATTTACCTTTAACCATGGTTAATAAAATATTTACCGCAGTAATTATTCAAAATGTCTAAAAATAAAAGTTACCTATTTACAAAATTTGAACATCCTGATTCCAAATATGGAATCCATTTTCCTAAATTCAAAACACAGAAGTAGCAGAAATTAATTTAAAATTAATTTCCACTGTCAAAACAAAAAGCGTGTTTTTAATAGATAATAACTATCAAAAGATTGACACTTGTTTATGTTCGGTTTAATTGTAAAATTATGTCCAATGACCAACATTATATTAAATGGTAAAAATATATTCTAAATATACTTTAAAACTACTAAAATTCATAATTTATCACTATTAATTATTTTGATTAAAAAAGTTGTTTTTAATTAAAATTTAGTAATTTTCACTATTCATCAAAATATGAAAGTTATCCGAAAAGTACCAAAATTTCACCTTAGGATAAATTAGATATTCCGAATCCAAAAATGAAGTCCATTTTGAAATATAAAATATATATAATTTTAAAAAGTAGGTATTACTATTCATAACGGCTAGTTTGATTGGTTGTTAGAACTCGGTGTTGCGTGTAGTGCAAGTTATTGAATTATTTTGAAGAAATAACACACTATGAAATCTTGGGGTGTTACATTCTCCCCTCCTTCAATAAATTTCATCCTCGCAATTTGAAATTGTTTTTTGAAAATAAAAGGTTGAAAATAGAAAATATATTTGTGGGAAAACCCACATCGGAAATTGGGTTACTAAAATTTAGTCTTAATATGAGGAAAAGAGAAATGAAAGGGTCACCACCAAATTATGATCTCGATTAGGAGAACATTGGTGGCAATTAGAGACATATAATTGGAGGAAAAACGTAAATATCTATAGGTAGCGATTGAGGTCATCAATCACAAACAAGTATAAAATTGAGGTCCTTAAATTCATCAATCTATGATGATTTGAAATACCATCGGTTCAACAAAACATAGGGTATTAGGATAACACATTTTTGACGTTTCAAAATATCTTAGTTGAAATCCCACATCGAAAAATGAATTAATGAGGCCTCTATTTAAAATAAAGAGTCGAAAGTATGAAGATTACCGAAAATAACACATACTAGGGTTCCATGTAGGAAAATATGGATATGGAAGAAAAATCTAACCATCAATTATCTGATGGAGAGTGGTAGAGAACATGGCTATGAAAAGGCCAATAATCCCAAAGCCATAAATTAGTGATGATTTAAGGTACCATCTAGGAAAACATTTTTTTTCTAAGTTTATTTTCTTAATATTGATGAATTTATTTATGAGATTGACTAAGATCATAAGGAGATATACTTACTTTATAATTAGAGTTTTATCCATTAATAAATTTCTACCACAAACTCATCTTTCACTCTAAAAGATAATAGAATGTAAAAAGAATTCTATTTACACTATTCGTATAGGGTTCCAAAATAAACGAATTTATAATTCATCTACAAGATCTTTTAATAAAAACTACATTATTTAATCCAGGACATCTCGTGGGCCAGTGGTAGGTGATACACCCTTATCGCCCTTCGGTTGCGGGTTCAAGTCTCGCAGCCTTGCCGGACGCGACGGGTTGCCGCCCGACCTCTGGGTTGTCCTTTTATGGCAATCCAAAATAATCCAAACTAGAACTATACAAAATACTTATTTCCAAACTCACAGTCCAACATTTATAAGGAAGGTAAACATAATATAGATCCTTTTTACCCTGTAATAGCATATGAATAAATTCATCATGTATTACCATATTCCTTATTGATTACATTCATGCTCCCTTATTCCATATAGAACGCTGGATATACTTCATTAATCCAAAAATGTTTTAAACCCCAACAATGATGAAATATAAAAATCATTAATCAGTTCCAAGGTAGTCAGGAATATCCAATATAATTTATCCAAAACAATCACATATTATTCCAAAATCACTACCTCAGTATCAGAACTATATTATCATTTATCATTCTCTCAACCATATATTTTCCAACAATTTATCCTGCTATTGAGTCACTTTTCTTTGTTCCACACAATCTCAAGTCCTTAATGAAATAGTACTGCAGTACAATCCTTATATACTCCATAATTATTATAACAAGTACATTGCTGATACAACACTCAATTGACATAATCAACATAAGAACTCTAATCATTCCTCTTCATCTGTGGTAGTATCATAACTTGATTATTATCCAATAACATCATTTGCGGCATAGTCCGATGACTGGGACATAGGTTCACGAAGTGTCCAAACTCCTTGTAAATGAAGCATTGTACATTTCAAACCATTTTCTTACCCTTGCAGTCACATACTTTGTGCCCTTTTCCTCCACACTTATAACAAACTCTCATTCCTTTCAGGCAAGTTCCAGGGTGTTTCTTTCCCCAGTTACCACATATGGGAAAATTATTCTTTTCCCTCTCCCCTTTATCCATCATTCTCTCTTCCATCCTTTTCTTCTCTTGCTTCCCTTGAAAGACAAAGGACTCAGTAAACTCTTTACTTATCTTATCAACACATGATATTATTTCTTCATATGTTGATAATACATGGGAGACTATTTCTCTTATAAATTCTAGCTTAAGACCATGAAAGATATGATCCTTCCTTCTCTTTGGATCATGTGCATTTCTAGAGTTCTCATTCCTTCTACTGGGCGCCATTTCTAAACAATGGCATACACTAGATCAGTTTATGAATCAAAATACATAATCCCATACTTATAAAACACTTAACATAAATTGAACTATTTATTGATATAATCCATAATCATAAAAATGTCTCCTTTGAGGATGTATATACTCATAAACCCTTCATAATGGTTTGTAAATAAAATGAGAATTATCCTAAGCATATCCCCCGGGAGTGTCGTAACCAAGAGTGCAGCAAAGCCCGTTGTCGTGCACCAGTTCCCGTTCGAGTCTAGCTCAAAGCGGTGTTTTCGGGTTTTACCCCTAGGTACATCTATGCCAGAGCCGCCTCTACCTGCTCGTATCCAGACAAGGATGTATTACTCGTAAAACACACAAAATCTCTACAATACCAAAATTCTAGGAAGTTATTCTATACTAATCCTCAAGGTTCATCTTAGGTCTACGTGCTCTAATCAGAGTTTATCTAAATCTAGCTTCCAAGGTTGGTACTAAACTTCCTCTGCTACCAACTGTAACGCCCCGACCCAAGTTACCCAGAGTCAGTGCATTATTACATAACATTGGTATGATCACAAGAAAGATCAAATCTTGAAAGACCGATTGGTTTAGTAGCCTTGGAAACACTAGATATATTCATAAGCTTTACATTACATCATAAAATGAAAAACTACTACAACAACATAATGTCTCCATAATCCACACTCATATCCCCACATAATATCCCTGCAGGTCATTCATAACTTACTTCTTCACTTCCTGGGAAAAATAAAACATAGAAAAGGGGAGAGCTCAAATTCCTAGTAAGGATAACAATATAGCGGAAACATTCATAAATAAGAATAAACATTTAAGGCAATGTATAACTAAAACAAAAGCCTTTCAAACATGAACTTTCAACATGGTATGGAATAAATAAAATGAAATAATGCCATTTACTTATTCACATGGATATTCTACTAATCGAATAATCACATGCAAAAATCAATAACCACTTTCATAATGTTGGAATGCATAATGCTGAACTTTAATTTCTTTGTCAAGGCCTCGTCCCAAGACCTTGGGGCTAACTGTAACTGGAACCCAACCCGGAGTGCCTCTAATAACCGGACACCAACCCGGAGTGCCTCTAATAACCGGACACCAACCCGGAGTTCCTCTAATAACCGAAGACCAAACCGGAGTTCCTCTAATAACCGGAGACCAAACCGGAGGGCTTACTTTTACAGGTCCCCAACCTGGAACATACTTGTCTAACACATTCATCTGAATGAAATGTTGAAATATAACATAAACATTTGGATTAAAAATAACTTATGAAATGTCAATACTTTAAAAAAAACATGAGTGAAAAATGAATAGCTTATCCACAGTCAAAAATATCACAAAACCTTTAATAAAATATGGATGTTTTGTATCATAATATACAAACTTCAAATAAGCTTAAAAGCCATCAAAGGATGTTGACATAGATGAAATCAAAATTATTTTTAAAGAAATAACTCTTTTTATTTTGAAATCATTTAAGATCCATATAAAATAAAACATTTTCTTTGAAAATATTCATATAAGCTTGTATGGGACGCTTTGAAGATTTTATAACAGCGGAAAATAGCCGCACCCGCCGTATAAGTTAAAAAAAACATTCTTACCATCATTCTGTCGAAAAGGTTAATAAGGACCTTGTTTTGAAAACAACGGAAAGATTCCTTTATAAACCTCTTATAAAAAAGTCAAAAAAGGGTATAAATGACTTTAACCCATATTATTGTAAATAATAAATATGTTTTGAAATACATTTCGAAGAAACATGGATGTGGATGATAATGAAATCCCAGTAGATGATTACGTATAAACAACCTCGGATAATGAAGAGATTGTGAAATAACCCTTAACTTGTACTTTTCCTTGGTTGGGGTAGGTTAACCTCCTGTATAATGGTGAAATAATTGTTATTAAATTATACAATTATCATATACATTAATATGATATCATATATGATCTTTTAATATTGATTTGATAATAATATCTTAGTATTATCGTTGTTTCGGGTGTTAACTTACTTGTTTTCTTTTATATGTTTTGTTACGTAAGACATGTTTGTAAAGGATAGGTTTTATATTATTCATATCCAGAAGGATATCAAGTCCTTAAACATCATTTTTTAAATCATCAAATGATAATTATACTTGAATAGATACGATGGATAATGAATCTCATCGCGTTCGTGGAGACGGTAGTCCGTACGTATGCACGAGCGACAATATCATTCTTTTGATATTAAAATAATATATAAATGGATGGTATATCATATATACAGAATCATTAACATGTTATATTTATTATTTACATGAGTTACACATCATTATTATACCCATCCAAATAATATTATATTGAATAACAATTACACCACGACGTGGAGACGGTAAGTCGTACGTACGCACGTATGGTGACATGTTATTCAAAGGGTGGATAGAATACTGAATATCGTTGTACCATATTTATAATAACATCACAGTATATATATATGATACTGGATTTATTATTTTAGAATGGTAACAATAAAGGAAGAAGAAGTGGAAGAATAAATGAACTTAGAAAAGGGTGGTCAAATCATTACCTCTTCTTCGGGTTCTTCCTTTTGATTTGATCAAAAGGGCTCCTTAGGTTAGCTTTCTGATCAAAATAAGGCCCCTAGGTTGTAGTGAGGGAAGTTGGGAGAGTATTTGGGAAGAGTTTGGCCGAAACAAAAGGCTTTGAAGGTGTGAAGAAATGAGAAGGAGGAGTGCCCTTTTATAAGAGGGGTGAGGGGCACCTTTGGAAAAGCTAGAAATATTAATTTATAATAAATTCATATTCGGTTTCTAATGGATCCAAAGTTGATTATTCAAAGGTTTAGGTGGGTCTGGGTCGAAAAAAACTCAACCAATATAATTTAGACAGGTTTGGGTACTTATATTAACCTTATCGTTATGTTTTAACTCGAAGTTAATTAGTTTCACTTTTACACTGTCTCTTTGTATTTTTATATAATATGGTTAATAAACATACTAAATACATCCAAGAGACCCCCAAGTGGTCCATTAATGATGAACCTATCATGATATAAGTCTCTTGGCCGATCCTTAGATTTTTAGGAATTTAATATCAATTAATAATATAATATTTGTTTTAAGAACTCTTTTATGTCAATTTTGACACTATTCAATAGTTGATTTTTGTGAAACTCATAACAGATTGATTACTTCGAAAAAAGTAAATTAAATCAATCCTAATATATCATATTATCCTATAAAATTAGTTTAATTCATTAAAAGTTTCATATTATATTTATTTGGGTATTTATAATATCAATTATTTTAATTTTTCACTATTATAGTAATTACTTCATCATCATTGTGTCATAAATAAAATAAATTATTTAATGTCTAGAAATTATAAATAAAATATCATTATGTAGGAAATCTTTTTATCTTTGTAATGAATATTTATAATCTAAAATCAAACATATATAACCCTATGTAACAATTGTTTTTCTAAAAAATATATGTTTGTGTCAGTTTTGTATTCCTTTTAAGTAAATTAAAATAAAGTGTCATTATCACTTACAAGTGGATCCATGGGGTCGCAAAATCGACGCAAATATTCATATAGTCGAACATGTATCACCCAATAAGGCTAGGACACGTTTTAGGGTAATTTAGTATTATTATAATATTATTTTGTAACCCTTATTTACCGGATTTACCCTTAACCATGGTAAATAAAATATTTACCGCAGTAATTATTCAAAATGTCTAAAAATAAAAGTTACCTATTTACACAATTTGAAAATCCTGATTCCAAATATGGAATCCATTTTACTAAATTCAAAACACAGAAGTGGAAGAACTTAATTTAAAATTAATTCCCGCTGTCAAAACAAAAAGCGTGTTTTTAAGAGATAATAACTATCAAAAGATTGACACTTGTTTATGTTCGGTTTAATTGTAAAATTATGTCCAATGACCAACATTATATTAAATGGTAAAACCTTATTCTAAATATTCTTTAAAACTACTAAAATTCATAATTTATCACTATTAATTATTTTGATTAAAAAAGTTGTTTTTAATTAAAATTTAGTAATTTTCACTATTCATCAAAAAATGAAAGTTATCCGAAAAGTACCAAAATTTCACCTTAGGATAAATTAGATATTCCGAATCCAAAAATGAAGTCCATTTTGAAATATAAAATATATATAATTTTAAAAAGTAGGTATTACTATTCATAACGGCTAGTTTGATTGGTTGTTAGAACTCGTTGTTGCGTGTAGTGCATGTTATTGAATTATTTTGAAGAAATAACACACTATGAAATCTTGGGGTGTTAAATTTATATATTTATATTTCATTTACCTCCTCACATTAAATTCAATAAGGAAATATAAACAACCTTTATATGTACATACGACCTACTGTCTCCTTGAATAGTGTATTCCATTACATTAATCCATATATTATATATATTTATATACTAATTATATATGATATATGAATCCTAGTTTAAATATATTAAATTAATAAATCATGATCTATGTAATAATATCAATAATAAATATTCATAACTCGTACGATAAATAAAACAATCATTACTTAAAACGTTGCTTTAACATGGAATTGTAAAATAAAAGGGTAATATAACAGTATAAGATTATAATATATGATATAGAAAATATTATGATGTTTTTTTCTATGTTAATAACATGTACAAACCCAAAATACAAGAGTTTTGAACAAATACTGAATAAATTATAACTATGGTAAGGGATGAAATTACAAATCACATTTTAATCCGAGATTGTTTATTCGTAAGTATTTACTAAGGATATACTTATTGTACATTTCCATGTTTTCAAAAGAAAATTATAAAATGTTCTCTATTAATATGTGAATTTCTAATTTTATATTTACCAAATTTTTTTACATTAACTACATGGTATAGAAGGAATATTTCTTTTGATTACAATACAAGGTACTTTTTGACATTTCGAAAAAAACAATGAGGAGACTATTTTTTCAAACATACACAAAATTAATGGGGTTTTGTGGTTTCATAAAAACATAGTTAAATGAAAATTCATCCCCAAGAAATAATATTTTTTTCAAATGAATTATTTTATATTAATATTTTTTTTCTTTTTTAGAAATGTTTTTATAACAAATAAGGAAGGGGATTTTCCTCAAGAATTAAGTTAATGTTATTTATCAAAATTAATTTCCATATAAGATGAATCCCATTAAATATGGTTAACATTATTCCAAATTAATAGTATTATTTCATTGTGTTAATTTGGGAATAATATTTTATATGTACTAATTTGGGATTGAATTAGGCTTAAGTAACACATTTAATTTTATGAGTTATGCTATGATAATGATTTATATTTTTGAGGAAATTGTTTGAATGATTTTATAATTAAATGAGTGGGACCTATATCTCCCTCCAATTAATTGGGTATTAATTTATATATCAAGAGATAGAGTTTAATATAATTTAATGAAAATCCCGTTTAGTAATATAGGGCTGGAACATAATGTAAAACTTGTTCAGTAGTACATGGCTAGAATGAAAAGTAAACCCGAATCATTAATGTAATTTGTCCACTATGATGGTCTTGACAGCAATTCCTTGGGTAGTATGGAAATAAAATTATGTGATTATTTTTTCCGATAATTCCATGTTTTATGCCAATCAATTTTATCATGGTTAATTTTCCATTATGGTATATTCCTTAAAAACTAAAAATATTTATTTCATGACTCTGGATTTTGATATTTAAATGTGATGATCAATTTTTTACATTCTAAAGCTTATGGATTGTTTTATGTTTTTAATATTTACCCTTAATAAAAATTTTATCTCACCCATTAATATTATTCTTTTACTCAGGTTATAAATAATGGTTTATGTATGAGAACAAATGAAGATGATCATAATGTGAGATATAAATGATTATGTTCCACATTTCCAACGAAATCAAACTAATATAATATTTGGGAATTTATTTTTGTCATGAATTATGTAATCCCAAAAAGAAATGAAATTTCTAGGTATGTCAATCATCGGTCATTTCATTAATCCAACCATATATCTTACTCTTTTTCAACCATATAAGTTATTGACTTTTGTACTAAAAAATATATAAATCCTTATATGTATATATATATTAACATTCATCATCATAATGATCACTATAATAAACATTTTTATTGGATTTTATTAATCTTCAAAATTTAAAATTGATACCCTGATTCAAACAGGTATTTATATTTAATTTTACTCTACCCACCAGTATTATTCTATAATTTATATAAACTCTCCCATGAAATAGGATTTCAAAATCTACTATGAAAAAAATATTTTCAACTAAATAAATAATTGAGTTCCCAAAGATTTTATTTCACAAATATATGATAAAAAATAATAAATTATCTTCATCGAACTATAATATGGAAAACATTCACTCCCTTTTATTTTTGATTAAAAAATTATAATTTTTTGTTAAATATAGAAAAACAATAAAAAATTTCTCAATTTCGAAAAACATCATTGTATATTATTTTCATCAGAACATTTTATACCCATTTTCCCAAAAAAATTGTTTTAACCTAATCCTTTCATTAAACCATATTAATTTCCTGATAAAGATTCTAGAAAAAATGATACCATTTATATTATTCTTGTTATATAAATTTAAATATATTAATTCAAAGTATCCAATTTAATTATATAATTTATTTTAGTAAATAGAAAATCTTCATAAACTCTTGTGGTAGTAACCCTTATCTCATCTACATTGGAAGACACACCTTATGCCTCTCTTAGATTTCTCTATTCGACATAAATCTCACGACAAATCATATTATGTTTTTTTATCATCATTTACTTGTCTCACATTTAAAATAATATTTTATTCATATAATAAATTTGATCTTAATTAATATTTTCATTATCATGTAAATATTTATAATGATTCTTTATATTAATATTCATCTTTCATCAATTAAACATTTTATATATTAATGGTGGATTATTCATCTTCATCCAATTCTATGTGCCTCACCACATATAGTTTTTTTCGAAACTTTATCCCCAATTATCTAATTCAATTCTACTTATTTCATATACAGTTTTTTATATAATAATAATAAAATTATACTTGGTTTCACTAATATTGGGGGGTCTATTGAGCTTTACAAACATCTCAGATAATTCCTTATCCAAAGTATCTATCCTTATATCTTGTTGTTTATTTTGTAATTTAACCCCTATATAATCTCAAATTTGAAATTGAATACATTAACAACTATATTTCTTAAATAATACTTTATATGAATGTAAAACAACACCATGTAAATCAATTTAAAATCACTTTTCACGTCTCAATATTTATTTACCACAGGGATAATTATAAAAATATATAACATAAATTTCCTCACGATTATTATTATTAACATATGAAGAATACACATTATCATTTTTCATATTTGTGATCTTTGACTGACTCTTGGATTCTATATTAATCTCATTCTTTTAATAAACTTCTTTATTTTCTTTTACTTGGTTCTCACAAAATTCATTAAAATTTAACTCTTATAATGGAAAATAAAAACAACTAAAAAAATTGGTACAATCATATGTAAAACCTTATCTATAATAACTATGTAGGTAGCCCATAAACTTATGTAACAATATTGATAATGAGTGTATCCGTATTTTTATTTTTTAATGAATTATCTTATAACCAATTGTTTGAAAATTAACACATTTTAGGTTGGATAGATAAACATTTTGATAGAAAACACAACAAACCATAAGAAAAGATGTAAATAATAGAAAACCACCATATGTGATAATTAAAAGGATTTATCTCAATTTTTGTAAATATATGATATTTTATTCAATCTGATTCAGAGTAAATAATTTTTAATATAATGAAGTGTAAATACATGTTGGATGATATTAATTTTATTCTTTAAACTATTTCCCAATAATGATTATCTCTAGTTAAGTTTTCTATAATGGCTACTTTTTTTAAAAAATGTGTGATCCAGTATCATCATTAAATAATATATTCTTACCCACATTCATATTTGAATGAATTAGTATAAAGAAATTCATCCCCATAAATGTAATTTGGTTATAATACTGTTAAAAATATGATCATGTTTGATGGTAATTATTACATTAAAAATAAAAAATAGATAAAATAGAAACCTCCATGTTGTATTCATCCAAAAAATATAGATACATAAAATACAAAAAAACACTACATCTAATCCCTATAATATGAATGATGAAAACACACATCAGAAACCAGTCACACAAGTTTTTATATATTCTTCTTATATATAATCACTTACGAATGTTAGTATTAGTATATATTTTTATATTCAAATTTATGTATTATTATACATTCAATTATTTTATGATTATTCATTAATATATAGTATAGACAATAGTATCTCTCCTATAATAAAACATCATTGAGTCATTTTACATTTATAATCACAAAATTTATGAGGTTGATATTTTTAGTATTAAAAAATTAAAACTCTATCTATTTTGTTGAACGTGATAATATTTTTAAAAATTGGTAAAATGATATTCAAGAAAACATCAATAATTAACCGTTATATAAGGATTCAAAACATTATTTTTTAATCAATAGATTTTATCCCATAGGGATCCTTAAAAGGTAAAAAATTTATTTAATTATGTTTATATAAATTATATCTTCATCCATTGATCATGATTCAAAAGAATTAATTGATTATTTTCCATGTATTCTTTTTCATATGATAAAATGTTGTGGAATGATCCAAAAAATTATTTAATTTTATCTTTAAAAATATAACACCTTCGTCATATTGGATCATAACTCACCACAAAAATTCATGAGTTATTTTAAATGAAGAACAATACAACATCATTACAGTTAAATCTCAGTTCTCTGGATAAAACATACTATTAAACATTTCTAACACTTCAAGGATATTGGTTATTATATGAATATGTATTATCATCTTACATACATTCTAATTTACTTATATGTATCGTTATATTAAATTTTGTATGACTTTATATAATCTTACACATCAAATGTATAGTGAAAGATTATGTTTATTTATACATAAGTTTAATATTTATTCATATACACAGAGTTTAAAATCACAATAATTATTATATATTCATGATTTGGAAATAGATTCAGGAAAAATTCATTATTATATGGATCTTATCATCATTGTTCCCAAGGATTATAAATGAAATGAAAACTCAGAATAGGGTTTCATGGTATCCTCCCCTACATTTGTTATTCCCTAGCTCAATGGTCAATAAATTAATAGTGTTTCATATTAATTAATCAATAATTTGAATATAAAATTTCCATTAAAATTCTTATCCAACTATATTTTTCTAAATTTATATCTATATATTCATCTTGTAAATTGAGACATAATATTTGATAATCACTTAAACCACTAAAAGACTCACTAGTAATCATCAACTTCAACAACTTATTAAATGAAGAAATATAATATTATAGTTCAATATAAAAATTCTATTCAATATTTCCATGATCCGAGAAAAAATATCTTCTCCAACACTCACTATATTATTTCTCATTATTTTTTGTTATGGATAATAGTTTTAGTCTATAATATGAAGAAGAAAGTTGGAATATTTTTTTAATCTCTTATAGGTGAATAAAAATTTATTTATGAATTTTACTATAATCTCAATATCTACAGAGATAAAAATTTCTCCATGTTGTAACCTAATAAATGGATTTAGTCCAACATTAATCTTTATGTTCCTACATTCATCTAAATAATATTATTAGTTGAATATTAACTTAGAATATATTTACATTCTTCAAAATCAAATATTGAACACTTTATCAAAATCCATTATTCCCTTCATGGCTCACAATTTAGGATTTCATTCATTACATGAACTATTTTTTTAATTATTATCTATTGATTAAATATGATATTTCATGAAATTAATATATTGTACAACTACAGTAAATAGTTTCCCAAAATCCCCAATATTATATTTCTAAAAATTTTAATTAACATTATTATTTTCATTCCAATTGATATATTCATAATAATATTTTTCCAATATATAGATCTCACAGATTCAGAGTATATACAGTAGGTGAACCAATTGTTTAGGTATTTAATGATATATTTATAATATAATTACTTATATATATCCTGAATTAAAAATAATAGTTATTTATAAACATTATTCTTGTTACCAAACTAATATCTATGATATATTATAAAAATTATATAAGAAATTTGGTAAAAATAATAAATAAAGAACATGAATGTTTTGATAATTGATTCAAAAATCCATATATTTCATCCTTGGAGTTCCATTATTTTACATTAAAAAATGATGGCTCGATTTGGATTTGAATTTTTAACTCCCTGAAAAAAAAATTCCAAGAGCTAGTGGATAATTTAATACATGGAAAATATAGTACACGATATTACATTCCATCAACCATGGATTAGAAATCATCAATGAAATATATATAGATAAGGATTACATGACAACAACAAAATTTTACAATATTAATTTACAAATAATTTCTAAAAAATCTATGCATAGTGATATTAAATCATATAATTAGACATCATCACACTGGGATGTAGAAAACTAGATTAATGGTGGATAGATTAAATTCTATGGAAAAAATGTACAGTGAATTCAATTAAATTATAAATATGGAATAAAAATCATTATTATAATTGTATTCATAATAATAAATAAATAAGTACAATACATGGAATAAAATGATATATATAGTCACATCAATAACATAACAATATAATGTATGTATTTTCATATTATCAGAAAACATTTACAAATACATAAGGACTTGTTCCAAATATTACACAAATAATATATTGACTCTCCCATTACCATATCATAATTTTTCCTTGAGACCAACAAAAAAACTTAGGGAATATATAAATATGGGCCCCAACCATCACATAAATGTCTCATATATTACATAACATAAAAATGATTAATAATTATACATTGAACATTGTTCAATTAAGAACAACTTTGATATGCATGTCGACTTTCAATAATTGAACATAGCATATATTATATTCAGGAATGGAAGAATAGATTATATGGTTACATAAAATATTTACCCAGTTAAGGAATTTATAATAATTTCTATGAGAATCCCCTAAACACATAAAATATTTACCCATGGATTGTCAATGTGATTATGAAATTATGTTACAAATTATTATCGATAGTAGATAAAATTATATCATACATCACATAAAATAATATTTTTTATTTAATAAATAGTATTTTAATTATCCATAGCATATCACAAAAGAGTGTCAACCCAGTTGTGTTGTTAGGAGCCACTGTCTATGCTGCAAGATGGTGGACTGCCACTGCAAAAAGAGATGTATTTTGATTGTCATTATATTTTATAATGGATAATAATAATGATTGTTATAATTTATATATATGATATCTATGATATAATAATTATTATCTAATGGTGAATTGTTATTTTTTATTTTCATCTATCAATCAAAAAATGAAAGAAACACATTCAAGCATATGTGTGGTCTACCGTCTCCATTCATGTTGATATTCTTTTTTTTAATATGAAAAATTTAGAGATAACTAAAAATTGTTTATAATTATTTTATATGATATTTACATCATGATTACAAATTTTTATGTTATGGATCCATTGTGGTAGAAAAGAGACCAAATCTATCAAAACAAATCAAAAATGAAACATAAAGTAGATATCCCCAAGGACATTGATTTGATGAAAGAATTTTTAAAAACGTGTCATAAAATATTATATGAAAATAATATATGGTATTATATATTTGAAATTTTTTCATAAATATATGTATAACAAAATTATATTTATCATACAGTGGGTTGAAATATATATAATGAAATTCAGGTCTATGGTGATGTTCTATTTCAAATATCATTGTGAAACCGGGTTGATTAAGTTTATGAATCTAATAGTACAATTATTTCATTCCATCAGGTCTATGGTGATGTTCGATATTTACGTATTCTATTCTGTGTATTTAGATACATTGTAATAAAATAAACATTTTAAATATTCTACAATGTTTTGGGACAATAGAATTTGTATAAAAGTAAATTTATTATAATCCATTGGAACTAGATCTAAGAAAACATACCTTTTAGAATATATCCCTATGTGTTACATTAAGGATAAGTATATATATATGATAACCTCCTAAAATATAATTCATATACATATAAAGAGGGTTTCTAAGAAAAAATATCACTTTCTACATACTATAATGGGATGTGGTTTTTTGGAATACATGCATATGCGGGTAATAAAACCAAAAATAGTTATTTTATGCATTTCTCAGCCATCATTCTGGTGAATTATGTGTTTTCCCTAGTTCTACACATGTTTTGAAACACATAGGATAAATATTATTATTAATTAAAATTTCAAATTCAATCTATTACGAAGGAAATGAAAATATTTTTCTGATTATAGAACATTCTCAGGAAACCATTTTTATGGCTTTGTGATTGGCTATTCATGTATTTTTCAATTTTTTTGAATTGTATTAGTATATTTGAAATTATAAATTAATATACAAAAATGTGTTAATATAGTGTATTTTTCAAAATTGTTAATAAATGGAACTGAGTGTATGGAATGGAAACCATATAAATACATGTAACCCATGTTTCAATATTTCAACTAAGAATGATAATAAATCAATATCTACAATAATAGTTCGATATTATCACATTATAACAACATTTGTTAGATGATATAGGATATAAACAAGAGTTTCCATATAGAGTAATATGCTAATTCGAAATGTGAGGTGCCAATTTTATAATGAATTGTGTTTTTTGATATCTATCGTTATATAGAACTACAAAACATTTTTTAGATAAGAAATGGATCATTACCTTAGATAAAATATTTCTCACATTAGGATATAGTAAAAGGGATAAGGTTTTCGTGTAATATTATAATTTCTCTATGGATGTAGATAAATGGTGGCAATTTTTGAAAAACACTAATGATATTGAGAAAATAGTGAGAATATTAAGGAAGGATTTCATGGAAATTTCTTATAAATTATTTCATTTGTAATCAATGAGATGACATAGAGATACAATTGTTGAGTCTATGAAAAAATGCGGAGGAAAATGTTTTTATGTAAGAAGATATATTTACATGTTTATAAATTCATGTGGTAGACTATTTTCCTAATCGAAATAGAATTATTGATCATTTATTTTAAGGGATTACGATAATCCTTTAAAGGGAACTAATGAACAAAAAATTCTCACTATATAAGGATTTGAATTAATTATCTATCAAGATAATGAACAATTTCCCAATAAATGATAGATTCAAAGGAAAATTAAAAATGATTGTGATGGAAGATAAAAAAAGTTTATGGGTAGAATGGGAAAAGAAATTTTACACCATATGATACAAAAAACAATCATTTTAAAATAATAAAAATTGAATTTAAAACATTTTTAGATAAACGACCATCATGATCATGGATGGATGATTAAGGGAGAATCCAAAAACTATAGTTCATTAACTATAATGATATGGTTCACTATCCCAACCACTTTACCAAACATGAAGGGAAATTATCATAAAAGAATAAAAATGATGATTTATATCAGAGGAATATTATTGTTGTGTCACACCACAACCTCAACAATTAGATATTTGGTCGGTGGTGAAAACTAGTAGCTATATGATACAGATGTCAAATATCTATAAACCATCATTGTTATATTTTTTAATAATTTTCTTCTTGAAAATATCACTATTCTTCATTCATTTTATTTTTATTTAATATGGGGTATTGATTATCTCCTTCTTTATAGAGTCTATGCCAATTTTTGAGGTAGGAATTTTATTTCTGATGTTATGAATAAATAATCTATTAGAAATTAATGTGTTTATGGAAGTGAAAAACATTGAAATTAAATATATGATAAGGGGTTTTCTACCTATTAATGATTGATAATTGTCTCAAATGGTTGGGGATAAACCCAACAGGAAAATGAACCTACTATTAATGAACATTCTATTGTATTTCTTGATGCGTTACTAGTATTCCAAGAAATTTTATGGTTTAGTTTAAATTAAAAATGTGATCCAATAATACAACTATTTCGATTAATCTAAATATATTTTTTATAATTGAGTGGTAGAAATTGATGAAAAACACCTAGTGAATCAAGATAAAGGATTCATTCTGTCAATTTCTCCTCCATTTTGTGAACCTCTTCTTATTTTTATAAAAAAGATGCCTCTATTCATCTCTTTATTTATTATCATGAAGATAACATGATCACTATTAAGTATATGTATCATATACCACATATCGATGTTTAATTTGATCAACTATGAGGAACTATAAATTTTTTCAGGAATGATTTTTTATATTTCTACCAAAAACTACAGATCAAGAAGGTTTATATACCCAAGGCTACCTTCCATATAGTTTATTTCATTATAAATTTTTATTAATTAAATTTGGACTTGAAAAATATCAATTTCTCTTCACGAATTTATAGAATTGAGACATTAGAGAATCAGTTGATCATTTTTAGGATGTATTTATAAATTATATTCTTGTATAATCAATGATTAAGTAACATGATGATGGTCATTTGAGAATTGTGATAAATATGCAGCGGAAAAAAATTATGACAATTTAAATAGTGTTAATTATGGATTTGTAATGTTTCATTCATGGATCATCTATTCATAAATGATGATATATTGGTGGATCCTTCAAATAAATAAGTTATTTAGAAAAGTACAATATGAAAAAAAGTAATACAAATCAATAATTTTATTTGGATGGATAGATTATTTCAAAAAATTATGATATATTTCTCATTACTCATTAATCCACTCAACACATCGAAAATGAACAGTGTTATATTCATATTGACTGATGTAATTGAATAGAGTTTCAAATATCGTAAGGTAAATATTGTTACTCATGATTTTATTAGACTACTCTATAGTGGATATGGGTTTTTAATCATTAGTGATGTATTAAGGAAGGGATTAGGATATTTCCTCATGAATAATTACATAGTAATAGGATATGCCTCTCTCGAATTAAAAATTGAAGAGAAAAATTATATTATACCAGATTTGGATTTGAAAGTGATAATTTTATCATTGAATATATGGAGATGTTATTTTAATGATAAATGATTATATATATACACACATTTATCAGTAAATCTGTAATAATATATTTACACAAGAGTCAAATAGGTGCCAAAAAATGATGGTTAAATTATATTAATGATAATGATTCGACAATATAATACAACATTATGATTGATTACATGGTTTTTGATGCTATATGAAGAAAATTTCTAACCATTTTAACTTTGATGAGGATAAAAAAGATCTAATATTTCCATATTCTCAAAGGTTTCTAATTGAACTATTAATGGAAGGGGAAATCATATCATTCACTAATGAGCCTTCAACCATCTATCAAAAAGAATATTAAAGAGTTATTGAATTATCATTTAGATCTAAAAATGAGATAAGGAAAATTTCATTAGTTAATCCTTTATTCAATGTAATGATAATGATTAGAATCTTTATATTTTTTATATACATATAATATTTGATAATGTGGGTGTTGGATGAGGCATATAGTTAACCATTATCAATTCAAATTTTGATTTTGAATATATTTGTTTATATGAAATAGTATTTATTGTGGGAATAAATAAATATTGTTTTTATAGATTGTTTATATCATTATTTTTATTTAAATATTTTAATAAAAATAGACAAAAATCTACGTGCGTATTGCAACCATTACCCATACTAGAATATAAATTCAATAACATCATCATCAGACACCCAAAAATGTGTAAAGGATATACTTTTGTTTTTATTATATTCAATATCTATGAAAATTCATCATAATTCATTGATATCAATAAATATTTACATCTTGTTCATATTTCCTAAATATATATTGGGAAATTTCTATGTCTTCATGGGGTACAACATTTTTTGTACCTAATTGGGATTTAATGTTTACCTCGATGTTATGGATTTCTATACTGGATGCTTTTGACATAGAGTAATTTTGGAGTACATATTATCATCCGTCAATAGAAGTTATGTCTAGGATTTGAATTTGAACAGTAGAGGATGTTCTAAGATGCTATTCTATTGATTTCAATGGTTTTTATTATCAACATATTCCACTACTCATGTTTTCCTACCACCATAGCTTTAAATAATGTATTTAAATGGATCCTTGTGATTTATTAAGATGAAATAATAATATAACTACAATGTACATGGATATTTGTTTTCAAATAATGTAATATGTACCTATGATATATGAGTAAATCCAGAATAAATTCAAAATCATTCAAAAAAAAATCATGGAAAGTCAATGTTGA
The DNA here is from genome assembly GCA_963277665.1 of Viscum album. Classification (NCBI taxonomy): domain Eukaryota; kingdom Viridiplantae; phylum Streptophyta; class Magnoliopsida; order Santalales; family Viscaceae; genus Viscum; species Viscum album. The sequence goes on from OY728159.1 coordinate 1,185,135,347, forward strand.
CAAAAATTTTAGGTTGATAAATATCGATGAGATATAGAGTATGAATTTTCTATCAAGAAATATATATAGAATTATGCTTGGATGAATATTATCTGATTTTTTAAGTATTTAATCATGATTCCTTTTTATATCAAATCCTTTGACATTCATAATCAAGTTGGAATTATAGCTAATTGATAGAAACTTCCACTAAACCAATATCAGGATCTTGATGTGCTCCATGTAACTGTCCTGATAACCTAAATATATGACACTTAACATGTACTAATATCATATATCACATCACTGCAGAATGATCATTCATTTGACGAAAATAACATATAAATACTCATTCATACAGATAATGTTCTATAGAATAAGACTACTCACATAATAAATGTTTTTGGGTGGAATCAGAAATTTAATGAAGCAATTTGTGAAACTGATTATGTGATTATGTAGTACTAACCTTGGAAGATAGATTTAGATAAACTCTGATTAGAGCACATAGACCAAAGATAGAATTTGAGGATTAGTATAGAAGAACCTCCTAGAATTTTGGTATTATAGAGATTTTTTGAGTTTTCCGAGCAATACATCCATGTCTGGATACGAGCAGGTAGAGGTGACTCTGGCACAGATGTATCTAGGGGTAAAATTCGAAAACACCACTTTGAGCTAGACTCGAACGGGAACTGATGCACGACAACGGGCCTTGCTGCACTCTTGGTTACGACACTCCCAGGGGATATGCTTAGGATAATTCTCATTTCATTACAAACCACTATGAAGGGTTATGAGTATATTCTTCCTCAAAGAAAACTTTTTTTTTATGATTATGGATTATATCCATAAAATAGTTCAATTATTGTTAACTGTTTTACAAGTACGGAATTATGTATTTTGATTCATAAACTAATCTAGTTTATGCCATTGTTTAGAAATGGTGCCTAGTGGAAGGAATGGAAACCGTATCAAAGCACGCACTCTATGTAGGGATTTCCCTCCTGCTCAAGATAATTATTGTGGATCTGGAGATACAACTGGTGCTGATCAACTTATTACCATACTGGGACAACTCACTGAGGTTATGAATAATAACCTTACTCGTATGGAGCACCCTGATCCGCAACATGGAGGATCAATGTTAGACCGCTTCATGAGGCAACAACCTCCAACATTTAATGGGGGTAAAAATCCGTTAGTAGCTGAGCAATGGATAAACATCTTAGAGAAAATATTCCACGCCTTGGGGAGTAGCGAAAGGGAGAAGGTTATCATGGATGTTTACTGCCTCACTGGAGATGCCGATCAATGGTGGTCATTGATTCAAAATACAAAGGAAGATGATGACATATCGAATATGGAATGGAGGGAGTTCAAAGAGATTTTCTTAGAAAAATACTTTCCTAATCACCATCGAGCAGATATGGAAAGGCAATTTCTGAGACTGAGACAAAAAGAGGATGAGAATGTCGCAAAGTATGAGGTTAACTTTACAAGGTAGGCGAGGTATGCTGCTGATTATATACGCAACCCAAGAGGTAAGATTGATCGTTTCTTTGATGGGTTAAAACCATTTCTCCGTAGAGATTTAGTATCATAATCTTTCTCAACATACGAAGATATTGTCTCATGTGCTATCAAGATAGAAAAGGAATTATCTAAGTCTTATGACAACAAATTAAAGCAAGAGAAGAAGAGAACAGTGGAACAAGAGACAGATAAAGGGAAAAAGGGAAAGAAGGATTTTCCATTATGTGATAATTGTGGGAAGAATCACCCTGGTACTTGCCTAAAAAGAATGGGAGTTTGTTATAAATGTGGAGAAAAAGGTCAACAGGCACGTGATTTCAAGGGAAAGAAAGAGGTTAACAATGTTGAATGCTACAATTGTAGGGAAATGGGGCATTATACAAATGAATGTCCTAAGCGTCAGGGAAACGTACCTCAGAAAAGTCCAAGGGATCAAGGACAATCTTATGTTGTTACTACAGTTGAAGCGGAATAATTAATGTATTGGTGCTTTTGGACTCATGGATTATATTCTGGTTATTAGAATAATGTGATATATATATAAGGATTGTACTGCAGTACTTGTTTTTTCAGTAACGTTTTAATATGATGAAGGTAATCATATTTTTAGAATGTGACAATAAGAGAAATGTTACTTTGTTTGGGGAATCTGATAAATTGATTTTGGAATTAAGATACCTTTTAGAGAAAGTCTGGACAGAGGTATTTTGGATAACTATAAAGGTTGGAGTGGATTAAGTTGATCTTTGGATAGTATTGTTTAAGGTTAAAAAATTTATGAAGATTATTTTTGGAATATTATAATACTATAGTTTTAGGAAAAGGGCAACCTGCAGGGTGGGGCATAACTCGTCGCGTCGGACAAAGCTGCAGGAATTGAACCCACAATCATAGTGCGACAGGCCTTTATTTCCTACCTCTAGCCTACAGGAAGTCCCTGGTTATTACAAAATAATTTTACTAATCTAAATGTTATGTGTTAACATTTGGAACCTCATACAATTAGGATATGTATAATATTTTTGAGATCTATTATCTTTTGGAGTGAAAGATGAGTTGAAGCTTGAAACTCTAATTGTCACGCCTAAATATATATATAACTATCTCTTATTCAATGAATTAATTAATTCTTAAACATTATTAAAGGGATATTAAAACAAAAAAATGTGTTATCCTAATACCTTATGTCTTGTTGCACTGATGATATTTTAAATCAACATAGATTGAAGGCTTTGAGGCCCTCAATTTGACAGTTGATTGTGATTGATGACCTCAATCACTCCCTACAAATATTTACGTTTTTCCTCCAATTATATGACTCTAATTGCCACCAATGTTCTCCTAATCGAGATCATAATTGGGTGGAGACTTTTTCATTTCCCTATCCCTCTTATTAAGGCTAAATTTTATTAATCTTATTTCCGATGTGGGTTTTACTCAAAGGTATTTTCTCTTTTCAACCTTTTATTTTCAAAGAAAAATTTCAAATTGCGAGGATTCAATTTATTGAAGGAGGGTAGAATGTAACACCCTGAGCTTCCATGATACGCTTCTCATTCAATAATGCAATAGCTTGTATTGTACGCAACTTCGAGTTCTACAACACCGCGACTAATCAAAGTAGCCGTTATGAATAGTAATAACCACTTTTTAAAATTATAGAAATTTTAAATTTTAAAATGGACTTCATTTTTGTATTCGTAATATCGAAATTATCCAAAGTTGAATTTTTTGTAATTTTTTGAGAACTTCCAATTTTTTATGAATAGTGAAAATTACTTAAAAACAACTTTTTTAATCAAAATAATTTATAGTGATAAATTATACTATTTAGTGGTTTTAAAGTATAATTAGAATATATTATTACCATTTTATCCAATGGTGGTCATTATAATTAATTTATCATTGAAATTGGACAGAAACAATTGCCAATATTTTGATATAAATTGTTTCTTAAAAACACGCTATTTGTTGTGACAGCGGGAATTAATTATAAAATTAATTAATGCAACTTATATGTTTGGAATTTTGTAAAATAGACATCATTTTTGAATTCGGAATATCAATTATAGCTTATGGTGAAATTTTGGCATTGTTCTGAAAAACTTCAATTTTTGATGAATAGTGAAACCACTAAGTGGTAGTTAAATAACTGATTTTTCGTTTAAATGAAATATTACTACTTCTGAGATTTTATTTTCAAAAATCCGACATACATGGTTTTCATTAAGAAGTAAAATGTGGTTCAATGAGATTAAAATAATTTTTTGGTGAATAGTAACTTTTAAGTTCTTAATCGCGATTAGAGGTAATTAGTGTAGTTTAAGGTAAAAATAATGTTTTAATAATATGAGATGAGCTTGAAACTTGTCCTACTCCTATTGGATGAGTCATGGCCGACCATTACAACCCATGGGTCAACTTGGGGACCCCATGGAGCCACTTTGGTTGGAAAATGATATTAATATATATTTATTTAATGTTAAAATTAAATTGACACAAACATGAGTTGTTTTACTAAAACAGTTTTTAAGTGGGGTTACACAAGTCCACATTTTGACTATAAATATTCATTTGAAAGATAAAAATATTTCCTACATCATAGTATTTTTTTTTATAATTTTTAGACATTAAATAAATTAAATTATTTATGACATCATGATGATGCAGCGATGACATCATTATTTAACGATTTAAATAAAATGGAAAGATAATGTAATGTCTAAGTCCTACACATTTCCAAAACCTATTGTATGAGGATATTTAGAACCCTTATCACCTTATCCACGAATTATATATGTTTGGGACCTTTAGAATCCTAAAAGCATTGTATAATAATGTAAATTTTTTTTACTTTCCAAGAGTGTCCCTCCTCTCCTCTTATAAAAGGCCCCCACCTCTACCACCTCATTCACACTTTCAAGCCATTTTGTTCGGCCAACCACTGCCCAAATACTCTCCCAACATCCCCCTCTTACTTCTAGAAGCCTCTTATTGGGCATAAATCTTTCCAAGGAAGCCTTTGGCTCAAATCAAAAAGATTTACCCGATTTTGAGGTAATGTCTTCTCTATTGTTGGTTTGTATTATTTAGCTTCTCCAACCCCTTAAACTCTTTTTATTCGTTTCTTTTGTAACAACACCAGTATCCTAAATATACTAGGATGTTTGTATAAGAAGGATTCGAGCTACACTTACACACACCTACATCTAATGGTTAATGAACATACTGTTTCTGTGGATGGAGAATTTCTGCCTCACGAAATGATGATTGTTCAACACTCATATAACACCATCAAAGGTGGCCATTATGATGTCACTATATTTATATATGATATATAATATTTTTATGTTTTACTTATGCTTCGGTATTTCTCATTTATGGCATACCTTTATGGTTTCCATTATGGGTAAACGTGATATTTTCATTTTAGGAAGTGCGGACTACCGCCCACTCAAAGTGATTTGAATCGTTAATTCCATATGTGGGATGTATAAAGGATGGAGTAAATGGTATTATATGCTATATTATACTGGAATTATATTTTACATTTATATAATTATTATTTCATTCCATTAAATACGAAATAGAAATGAAAGTAGCGTTCATGCGTACGTACGGCTAACCGTCTCCATGAACGGTGCATTTCATTTCTTACCTCCAAATGTTACGTAATATTATGAATGAATGTATATACTGGATATATATGATATATATGATATCTACATCATGAATATAATTTTGGATATAATGGATATTTCATCACATTAACAACTCGTAATTATAAGAATTTTATTGTTGACTCAAGTACCAAAGATCGACATAACGACCGTTATTAACTTAAATAATTACATAATGTTCATAACATTGTAATAAGTTATATAAAAAGGATAATGAAATTGAAAATGGTTCTTAAAAAGGTAGATATTAACTCTAGTTTATTATTCAGGAGGTTAAAGAACGGTTGAGTCAGGTCGGACACGAGGTAAGGGAACTTCTTAACCCAATTTCCATTCTTTGGGTTAATCTCCTACTTTCAAATTATGTCATGATATTATTATGTCATATTTTGTATTTTTACATTTTTTATGTATACCTATAGTGAATACACATAATAGATCTATTTTATTTTAAAAATGATCTTTTTACGGACTTCGTCTCAATCTCCTTTCATTGAGGCATATTTGGTTTTATACTCATCTTTCTTTTATACGGTGTATAAACCCCTTTGACTTGTATGCTTATTCAAAAGGAACCTTTTTTATACGAAGCATTTTACTAAATGACAAAAAGGGAATGTTTTTCTTTCCGTACATATGCGGCGACAACGACTTCTCCGCCGGCGTGACCATTATTTGAGTTTCGGCTTCCTCTACAAGCCATACTTTTTTTAAAAGAAAAATAAATACCATGTTTTACTTTTCTTTTATTTTGCTATTGAAAATGGTTTTGAAAGAATTTTTATTATATCAATGTGTTGTATTGTTATCTTGTGATTGAAATGTGGAAATGTTATGTTTCTTTTATGCATGTTTTATGTGATACGATTATGTTATGGTTTATGAAATGTTTAAACATATTCATATGAGGAATGCATTGGACTTAATAAGTGATGGGTGGAGCCCGCTATAGCTCTTCGATGCATCGGTAGGTCTCATGAGACAAACTAGTGTCTAGGCACGAGGCCTTGACAAAATCTTATTTGTGGTCTTGGCACGAGGCCTTGGCTACGTGGTTATGATAGTCTGGCATTATGCATTCCATCATTATGAAAGTGGTTAATGATATTTCATGTGATTATTCGACCAGTAGAATATCCATGTGAAGAAGTAAATGGCATTATCTCATTTTACTTTTGCCATATTATGTTGATGTTCAAGTTTAAAAGGATTTTGTTTTAGTTATACATTGCCTTAAATGTTTATATTTATTTAAGAAATCTTTTGCAATATTGTTATCCTTACTGAGCATCTGAGCTCACCCCTTTCAATGTTTTAATATTTTCTTAGATGTGAAGAAGTATTTTAGGAATGACCTGCTGGGATAGTCAGAAGAGGATATGAGTGCAGAATATGAAGACTTTGTTATTAGTTTTTCACTTTATGATGTAATGTAACATTTAGGAATGTATCTAGTGTTTCCAAGGTTACTAAACTAATCAGTCTTTCTAGAATTGATATTTTGTGATCATTCCAATGTTATGAAGTAATGCACCGACTCTGAGAAGCTGGGGTTAGGGCGTTACAGAATCTCAATACATTGAGGCGTAATTCTATAACATGAAGGGAAAGGAAAATCCACAACAAGGGAGGTTTCCAATGTTAATGCTCTATATGGTTTGAAAAAGATTCCAGTAAACCCATTCACACATGTGAGTACAGAATATGTGCTTCCTATCAGTCAATATGATAGGATAGACCCAAATCCAAATACTCTAATGGAAACTTCCATAATGTCAATTATGAAAATCAAGCCGGACAGCATGGTAGAAATTAGTGATTCACCAAGAAATAATGAAATCTCAAATAGAGATGTCTTCATTTCATCTGCTGAAATCCAGCAATTCAATACATCACCAACCAAGCTAGAAGAAGTTATATCAATGTCATAGGTGACTGATGATGTTGATTCTCAATCCATCATGTCCCCATTATTACCCAAGGAAGACCCATCATCATCAATAGGGTCAGAAACGGAAGCTTCTTCTTCAAGATGATCAAATATTAACATCTCTTCTAATCATGGATAATCTGCTTCATCATCTAATATGCAAGTATCAATAGAATAAATAACACATGTTGAAGAAGAGGAAGATCTCAGGGATAATCCTCCATCATTTGAAGAGGGTATCTCTAGCACCGTGGATGAAATCGGAGAAATAAATCTGGGTGCGAAAGAAGATCCACGCCCCACTTTAATTAGTGCGGCAGTGACTCTTGAAGAGATATAGATGTATATTTCATTTTTAAAGAAAAATCGAGACATATTTTCTTGAAACTATACAGAGATTCCAGGGCTTCATCCTGATGTTGCTACTCATCGTTTGGTTTTTCCATAAGAACATCGAGGATTTAATCAAGGTGCAAGAAGAACACACCCAACATATTCTTACAAAATTTGAAGCAGAAGTGGATAAGAATATCAATGGTAACTTCATTAGAGAATTTCAATATCCCATATGGTTGGATAATAATATCCCTTTGAAAAATCAGAACATAAAAATAAGAGTTTGCATTGATTTCAGAGATCTTAATCAGCATTGTACTAAGGATGATTTTCTAGTTCCGATTATAGAATTTTTAATTTATGAAACAGCTGGTATGAAGAGCTTTCCTTCATGGATGGATATTCTGGGTATAATCAAATCCAAATGGCTCAAGAATATGAACAATCTAAAGCTTTCAAGGACCCTCATGGTGTGTTTTTCTATCAAATAATACTCTTTGGCATAAAGAATGCAGGCACAACATATCAGTGTGCCATGCATCGTATCTTCAAACACTATTTAGGGAAGTTTGTTGAATGTTATGTGGACGATTTGGTGGTTAAATAAAAACAATGTTCTAATCACATGGCTGATTTCGAAATCATATTCCACAGACACTAACAACATAATTTGATGATGAACCCCTTCAAACGTGATTTTGGGGTAACCTCAGAAAAATTTATCGGCTTTGTTGTACGCCATCGTGGTATCGAGGTCGATCCTAAGAAGACAAAGTCAATCCTTGGTATATCACCTCATAGAAATTTAAACGAATTGAGAGGAAATCAAGGATATTTGACCTATATTTGGCGTTTCATACCCAATTTGGAATGCAAAAGTTTACCCTTCACCAAATTGATGAAGAAGGGAGTCACTTACCAGTGGACTGAAGAATGTCAAGAAGTATTCAATAATCTCAAGAAGTATTTCTTGAGTCCACTAGTATTAATTCCACCTATCGAAGGAAGGCCACTTATTCTTTATGTGACATATTTAGAGCGATCATTGGGTGCCTTTATTTACCAAAAGAATGATGTTGGGAATGAAAACATCCTTTACTATCTCAGTCAGACTATGCATGAAGCAGAAACACGATATTCAAGTATTGAAAAGTGCTACCTAGCGTTAATCTATGTAGTTCAAAAGTTGAGACATTACCTACAACATCATGAGGTCCTTTTGGTATCTCGCAATAACCTGCTCAAATTCATACTTATTCGTCCAATTATTATAGGATGTCTAGCAAGGTGGGTAGTTATTTTGCAGCAATTTGATATCCAGTATGTGTCTCAAAAGGTGATAAAGGGCCATGACCTGGATGATTTCCTTATTGAACATCCATCAGTAGAAGATACATTTTCAGAAATTGAACTTCCTAATGAAGAAGTCTTTTCTATTAAAGATAATATTCAAACAAGGAAAATGTACATTGATGGTGCTTCTAGAAGTCAAACAGGGAAGAAATTGGAAGATCCTAAATTCAAAAAAGTTGGGTTTGGAATTGTGCTCATTTCCCCAGAAAAGGTAGTTCTACTGTATTCAATCTTATTGTGGGAAGGTTGTACAAACAATGAAGTAGAATACCAAGATCTCATTATAGGTTTGGAGTTGGCGCATCAGGAACAAGTGAATCACTTAAAGGTGAAAGGTGATTTATACCTAGTAATCAAACCAGTCAATGGAGATTATCCCATTAGAAAAGTTGAGTTAATCACTTTTTATGATTACTTCAATGATTTAATGGCAGAATTTCCTTCGGAACTAAAATTTTCTTAAGTCCCGTTATCATAGAATGCCCAAGCTGATGCACTGACTAATATAGACACAGCTCTGGCAGATTCAAATCAGGACAAGACAATCATCAATATTGCCCACTTCTGTACAGTTTCACCTTATATTAAAACCAAAACAGTGGAAATCAATGAAATTAGTCCCATATATGAACCATATGGTCATACTATAGGCTTAATGACACCAATCATGGAATACCTTCAAAATGGAATGCTCCCACCTGATATAGCTAGGAAATAACATGTCTGGTGATGTGTGGTCAATTTTACTTTTTATGATAGCCCTGATCAACTAGAAAAAATTCTCTATAAAATAGGTTTTGATGGATTTCCCATCAGATACATTGATGGTGAAGAGACAACGGCTTTTATGAAAGAAGAACATGTAAGAGTCTGTGGTGCCCACCAGATTGGACATAGACTATCTTATCAAATTAAAAGGCTTGGATACTTTTGGCCTTCAATGATACAATATTGTGTTGATTTCACAATGTAGTTTCATTCTTTCCAAGTACATGCCAACTTCATTCACTAGCCCACATAGATGCTTCATACAGATCAATACACATGGCTATTTTCCACATGGGGAATGGATGTGGTGGGACCTTACCCTTCAGCTACAACCAAGTAGTTTAAGTATATTCTTACAGCAACTGACTTCTTTTCCAAATGGGTAGTTGTAATTACTCTCAAAGAAGTCCTTTCAAAAACATTGTAAGCTTGATCAATTCTAACATCATTACCAGATTTGGTTCCTTCATACCATACTGACAGACAATGGCACCAACTTCTGTTCATCCGAGGTAGGAATGTTGTATCAATAAAACAACATCAAATCCAACCATTCCTCTTAGTATCATGATATTTCCAATGGCTAAATAGAAGCCTTCAACTACACTCTTTCAAAGATACTGCAAAATATGGTGGATAAGGATAAGAAATCATGGCCTGGTAAACTCTTTCATGCTTTATGGGCTTATCGGACAACCACCCACACTGCAACGCGGTCAACTCCATATTCATTGGTATATGGAACAAAATTAGTCTTGCCCATTGAAGTTCAATTACCCTCACTCAGAGTAGCGATTTGTGATCATTCATCTACAAATGAACAATGTCAAAAGCGATTGGATGAACTTGAATGATAAGATGAAAAAATATTGTGCACCCTGCACCACTTGGAAGTATATCATGAATCAAATAGCGCGAGCTTTAAACATAAAAGTTCATATTCATTCATTCATTCTGGGATAATTGGTATTGGTTCTCAGAACACCAATGATACCCGGAAAGAAACCTCCCATGCTTGAGCCAAAATGGGAAGGAACTTATTCAATTCATAAGGTCTACTCCAATGGAGCTTATTCTCTAATCTCAATGGATGGAGAACTCATCACTACTCCAACCAATGCTAGATTTCAGAAGAAGTATTTCATGAAACACAAATACTAATACATCCCACAAGATGTTAAACTGCATAATCGTTGGTCAATGCATATGACCTTAAATAGTTTGCATCATCGTCCAACATGACGTTAAATTGTACCATCGTCCAACATGATGTTAAACTGTGAAAAAAATTCCCCAATACGTCCAACATGACATTAAACGGTGTCCTCTTTTGTCCATACTACATGATATTAAATTTCCCAGTCCCCCATTTGTCCATAATGACGTTAAACAATATTCTCCCTATTGTCTTAGCTATAAGACGTTAAATTGTACATCACCCTTATTGTCCAACATGACATTAAAAAGTGTTCCTACATTCATCCTAAATGATGTAAAACTGAAAAAAGTCACTTAATACGTCTTACATACTGTTAAACTGTATTTTTTCCCTGCTGTATGACACTAAACTGTGCAGCACCAATAGTCCTCACTACATGACATTAAACTGCATAGTCCCTTAATATGTCTTACATGACATTAAACTGTGCATCATTAAGGTTGTTTCTACCTCTTGTTTCTCAATACGTGTATGACTCAAATGAGCTTAGAGTAAACATCAAACATAACACCCTCTCTGGGATTCTAACCAGGCATATGTCCCAGCACAATTTTTTAGGTCGTTGTCCTCAAAAAACAACTTGATCACCAATTCATTCTTTAATTGAACTACGCAGACTGTGATCCTTTCCTACTAGGATGGGTACGTAGGAAACCTCCTGAGGTTCAGACTCAAAATAAATCTCTTCACATCGGTTCACCTCCATCTCAAACAATGTTGATTCATAAAACCACCCCCAGTACCAATATCCTCACATTGTTTCACCTTTTTCCTTGCTATATGAATTTAAACTGTACAATACTTTTTTCATGTATGAAAATAAACTAAAACATTCTTTGATACCCTCACCTAAGAGAAAATCATTATTTACATTGATCTCCAACCATGGTATATTCTAAAGACTATGTGCATACATGAAATGCCCAAACCTTTTTCCTTGGGACAAACCATCATTGTACTAAAGTCCCCTTTCACCCTTCACTTTTACAAACCAAATATATATAGAAGGTATTTCAAGAACTACGTGTGGCATGATTCCCATCCTTATGGGATACATAGGAACATTCGAGCGTCCCTCGAATCCAGCACCATGTCTTTGGGCCTTACCCCAAATTCCACTTCTAGTCCCCTGGCTAAAAAGTCCCCTGTGAAAACATGAATGTGACATAAAAACCCTGATCTTCATTCACATCAGGTTCATAACAAACACATGTTGTGTATTTCTTATAATGGTCCAAGCTATATGACACTATACTATGATCTCCCATACATTCATCCCACAAGATTTTAAACTGTATTTCAAGTACTACGTATGACTTGATTCCCATCTTTATATGATATGTAGTGAAGTCCAACATTTCAATTTATGACCCACCCACAACATGATTATTGTTAGCATTGTTCTATGTAGATATTTCATTAATTGAAAAATACCCATTTTCATGTGCCATACTCCTTACCTTAAGTACTTCCAGATCTCCATAACCTTTTTCTTGACTTCTTGTCACAAAATGTCCAATTTATGAGAGTTTCTTTCCTGACTATGTAACACATGCCCTTAGGAGGCCTTGCATAAGTTGTCTACAGAACAGACCTGTCAGCCAAAAGATACTATTATTTGTTTATGCATCCAACACCCTTAGGTGGCCCAACATATTTCAACCCCCTAACAGGTTTGTTAAACAATGTTAACTTCATTCGTGGAAAGAGAACCTCTTTTTTCCATAGTTGTCTTAATGATAATATGTAGGGATCTGAAAAAAGAGAAATCCTTAGCATATTTGTCCCTTGTTCTTTTTCATGATCTAAATGTCTTCAAGTCTACGGTTTATATTTCCCTTACCTACATTGGGGTCAGACCTTCGTATGAGTGACATTCATCCAATTCTTAGAAAATCATGATTGGAAATATCCTCTCCATATTCAAGTACATCTATCTATATAGAAAACTCTATTCTTTGGAAAATTCAAATATCCATAAGCATTAAATAACTTTTTAGCAGTAGAAAAGTATATTTCTGAGAGATCTCTTTCCTGAATATGCAGCACGTTCCCTTAGGAGGCCTTGCATAAGTAGTCTACATAACAGACCTGTCAGCCAAAAGATTTTATTATTTGACTATGCAGCCAATGCCCTTAAGCGGCCCTGCATAATTCAACCCCCTAACGTGTTTTTAAAAAAATGGTAACTTCACTCTAATCAAATACTTCTTCTAATGCCTCTTAGTACTTTTTCATATCATTCCTCATAATTAAAATTTCGTAAGTCATAGTTTACATATTTTCCATCATACTTGAGTGTGGTAATGTGTCTTCAGATAAATTGTCCAGGACATGATTAAATTTTAATCCATTCGGTCAAAGCTATTTTGACCATAAATGTTATCCTTTTTATGATCGACGTGCATGACGATAAACTACCCACAAAAGACAAGGTAACTATGAAAAAAAGTCAATTCCCAGTTCACTAGACATTCATTTGTATGATTTAGGAAATATTGAGCAATTAAAAGATTCAATGTTTGTAGGGTTATTTTTATAATCCTAGAAAAAATAAAACTATGCTTACTATGCCCATGGGCATAGGTAAAATTTAAAGCAGGTAGCAAAAAAAATACATGCACAAATGATTGAAGATGAAATTGTTTTTCATTTGATGCACAAGTGTTATAAGGATTTCTATAGATTAGAGTCACTTCACTTTTCCAAGAACTACAAAAGGATATCAACATAAATCTTCATTTGATTTACAGCATCTCGAGCATCATCAGTAGCCACTTGAATCTCATGCACATGACCAATTTCACTCTTTTAACCTTTATAGAGTACTTTATTGGAATTTTCAATGGCTTTCATACCATTCGATTGAGCTCCTCCCAGTGAATTAATAAGTTGGTCATTTTCCCCAGTAACAACGTCTAACTTTTACCGAAGATGCATCTGCTGGAGGACATTCTCTTTGATCTTATGCTTCAGCTCCTTTAACTTGGAAGCATAATCAGCCTCATCTCGGGATACCGCAGCCTCAAATTCACTGATATTGGCTGACAGCCTCACTCTGGTCAAATCTTTATGTTACTTTTTCTCATGCTCCCTCCTTAATATGACCTATTTCACCGCAGCATGGATCTTTTGATATCCAAAACTTCCATTTACCAACATGAAGAACGTGGATTACAGTCGGGGGATCTTCGATGATAGCTCTTCGAGAGTCACTTTAGATATGATCTTCCATATATTCTTCCATGCCTTGCGTCGTGAAAATTGGAGTGCCTTTTGTATCTCTAGGTATAACTCAGTATCACTGTCAAAGGGGGGAATATAATCCAGGATTAATGCACATGTGGAAGTTCCCTATTCTGCTCCTTCCCTCCTGACCCGTTTTTCTTCGATTTCTATTCCTGTTGGTGCAGAGGCCGAGACTACACCTCCAGATCTAGTCACTGAAATTGATGGCCCTGCAGAATCAATTGAAAGCTTTGGTTAGTTTCAAAGGATAACAAAAGTGGATTGGCTATCTGTAAAATTAAGTACAGTCACAAATATTGTTATCCCTTACCCAACGGTAGATCAGCAACATGATAAGGCTCCTCCCTATCTTTCTTAGGTTCAACAGTATTTTTAGGATGAGTTTGAGGAAGCTCTACTAGGTTCTTCTCCACTTGAGCTAAGTTCTCTGTAATTGTAGGGTTTTATATACCCCCTTCAGGAATTCTTATTTCATCAACTTGCTCAGATGGAACTTCCCATTTTAACAAATCATGGTCTGAGATGTAATAAGATGTTATTTTAACAGGACTAAGGATTACACTCACGTCCAAAATCCTCTAAATTCCATGGTAATTTAACTTGATCTAAAATATCTTAAAAAAATGCTCCATGTTTCATAATTTCATCTAATGATGTCTCAAATTCATGTTTATTCTCACCACTGAGAGAATTAGATGTATCTACTTGGAGAACAACGTACTGCAGCCTCTGACCCTAGACAACTTCTTCATATAAATTTGCGGCATCAGTTGAAATGGATACCAAAATCTCTAGTGCAGGGGTTGAACCTAAAGTATCATAGAATTGAAGTCATTTGATGTTTCATTCAACATTTTATGAATAATTTTTAATTTACTAGAAGCAGGTTCTTCTCTTCTTGTAGTAGCAGTAGGAGTGGTACTAGGAGCAGACATTGGTTCCTCTTCATGAGCAGCCAAGCCAGAAAAAACATTTTATTGTTCACCAGCACCCACTGTTCTCCTTAGATGAGGGTCAATCCTCTCCCTCAAAGGGGAAATTGAAGAAGCACCTGCAATCCCGTGAAGTATGAGAAATCTTTTCATGGGTTAAGACTCATGACTATCTGATGGAATTACCACTACTGATGAAGCCTTTAGTTGTGGACATCTTCCATTGATGCCTTTGTTTCTTTGGATTTTTGGGAGTGTTGACAGTCACCTCTCTGAATATGGGTATTGGAGAGTGAAAAGACCTTTCTAACTCCTCGTCCATGGCTTTCTGTCCTGGAGATATCTCACCCAGATCACGAGGAGATTCATTAGCCCCGATTGCAGTACCACCATGTCTACACTATATTGAAGAGACCTCAGCAGTTCCTTTATTTACAAGCATAAGGATGAAGATGACTTAAATCAAGTTGCAAAGAAAATAAAAAAGAAAATTACATCTTCAAGAGTCATGTTATCGTGCCACTCCTCATCTCCGGAACCACCAGTCCCTTCAGTGGTGCCACGATCTATTATTTCCTTCACCCGCTTGGTGACAGGAATGGAATCATCGATGGAATATATGAGCATCTCTAGCTCTCTGACGTAACCCTGCACTTCATAGAGATTATCATTGAAATATATATCAGTAGAAGCCCGATGATTCCCTATTTCAGGGATGTTTAGCCCTTCACATAAATCCAGCCAGGCGGTTTCAGTATTGCAATATAAATTCCTCCATGTCTGGACAGACTCTCGTTGGAGATATTAAACATGTGTATCAGAAGGCTGTGAGGAGGGTCCGCCAATCTTAGACTTCAGCTTCATCCCAGCTCCTGCAAATACAGATAATGGATAAGAAAATAAGACTTTTTACTCTATAATGTAATGGTGATTAAATTTCCTCAATGAGGTAACTCACAAGGAGTCGATAGAGTGGGTCTCTTGATTTTGACAGGAGGATTATATCTGGCACGTGGCCTCTTTTCTGCATGTTGTGCCTCATTATCCCCATATTGGGAATTCGGTGAGTCATCCCTAGTTGAGGAACCTAGTGAATCAGCTCCAGGTAGGGATGTGTCACCTTTTTAATGAAAATATTCTTTATATAAAGTTATTTTCTTTTTCCCCACCTGATAAACTAGATGATTTAGTACCCCTTCATTGTATGATTCTATCAAGTTCTCGGCATACCATGTAGTCAAGTTACTCACCGCTTTGTCAACCGGTAGATCAAACACTACCATGGTCTTCTCCATAGATGTCAGCAACCGTAGTTTTCGGGAAACAATCGGATGTTGCTCTAACATGACATACAAAGGAGGGGTTACAAAAGTCTACTTCATACAAGTGAATTTTCGTGCAAATCTGTATGGAGCATAGGCCTCGCATAAAATCTCTCAGTCAATCCTGGTGGCCAGTACACCATCTCTGCAAGCCAGCATGTACGCCCTCAATTCCAGACTGGCGGTTCCATCATCAAAAAACCTCCCGGTTCACGGGTTTCCATAAGGAAAGAAATTTAATTCCTTTGTACATGATCGGCCTCACCTTCATATCAAAGGGGTTAAGGGATAATAGAGGAATTCAAGAAAATTCCTGCACTGATGGCCTGAAGGAACTTTTAGGAACATGTACTCTATTCTGTACAATATATGTCTTGAAATGAGTGGTGATCCATCCCCACAATACATGGAATGGTACCATTATTCTCAAGGGATACATACCCATAAATACATGGAGTAAGATCCTGTGAATCTTCATCAAAATGGGGGGGGGGCAACCCAACCATTTTTTTCTCAGCCAACTTGGCTGCCACAACGAAGGTCCCTGGCCTGACACCTCCCTTAGAATCCCTAACTGGAAAAAGATAAACCCTGAGCCACAAGGCTAAGAAGCCCACCAGACAGGTCTTTTTTTGGATTCTCTAATTTACTTCATATCCCCACTTCCCAAATTCTCCTACTTCCATGGTCGACAAGAATGTTCCAAGAGCACCCCTCTTCTCTGTTCTAGGGTAGGTAGTAGGACAAGTAAAAGTGGGCCGCTTCTCCTTGGAATCATTCTCCTCTTTCTTTGTAAGAAACATATTCATCCACTCCTCTAGATGAGTAAATTTTATAGAATGAGTTATGGAGGCCTTTGAAATCTTGATCTTGTGGAAAATTTTCAATAATTCTCGAGCCAAAACAGGAGACTTCTTAGAATCATTGCAAGTTGCCTTGGAAGGGTTGAATTCATCGTACATGTCACCCAGAATTGTAGCCCCCGAGATCTTGTGGACGTCCCATAGACTAATGCCTACTTCTCTATGATTTAGATAGAAAGAATTTGTTTATGGGCTCCAACGGCATATTACCTCCAGCACAAACTCATCATTCCTATAGACATATGTCTGCCCAGCCCTGATAACTTCAAATATTGTAGCTCCATTAAAATCCTCAACAAACTCTACATAGGTTTGTCGCACCCAGTATGCCCACATCCATGTTTTCTTAACACCACCTCCATGAAGGAAGTCCCAACTCTTTTCCATCCTTTGAATTGATCCATCTGAGAATTTCATAAGATTGGAGGATAACAATGTGGTTGCAACTCGGGCTTGTGATGATTCAGATCTGGTGCAGAAGGGCTATGACGCATCATATATTCCTTCTCCACTGTTCCAATATTTATAAATTCTCCTCCAGATGATATATTTTTTAAATAAAAATTGGTATAATTATGAAACCATGAATGTGGGAGATAGTTCTTTTCCTTTGGAATGTTGACAACTTGCTGATGACTATGCCCATACAGAGGAAAGTAGATTCTCTGTGGAAAGTTAAGATGATACTTCTTCATGTACATGGCCACATGTTGTAGAGTGTTGTCACAGATATCATAGTAATCATGGCCAACAATGTTCATCGTATTGTCAATTCTCATGCTCTCCAGTTCATCAGTCGTTCCAATTCGTTTAGGATCCATTAAATCTGCACAACAGTTGAAAAATTAACTCTTATGTAAGTTAATTTTTTCATAAAATTTGTGATGAAATTAGAAAAAATGGCTAAGGAATTAGGATGAGCATGTCCTATGTTGGTGTGCAAGTATAGTTGTGTCGTGCAATTTTTGGGCATGCAGGTATCACCGTGCAGGTCAAAATACCTCCAAGAAGCTCGACACAAAGAAATAGCAGAAAACAAGATACTTGCACGGTGAGAGAAACCTGTGCGGCGAGTGCCAGAATCCTTGAGAACTGATTTTTTTGTGGGAGGAATGGCTGCATATATATTGTCTAGGATGCATCCCTATGTGCCAAAGCCTGCACGACTCGCACTTGTGCGCCTCCTTCTACGTGCTCAACACTTGCGCACCACAGTTCCTTGGTTTTCTTCTTCACCTCAGAGTCACATCCTCTGTCTTTCAGATCCAACTCTGAGGGGGGGGACTTTTGTTGACGCTTTATTCTGTCATAGATTCTAATGACTAAAAATGGGAAATACCTTAGTCCAAAGTGATTTATACTATGAAGAAACAACAAAAATTGACAAAGACATGAACAAGGATTTCATCACACTTGGGTCACACATGTTTCATCATGGTCACGAAAGTATACATGTGCACCACATATTTTTAGCATAGGTGAATTGCGTACCCTATTTGATTTTATCCTAATGTCTTCCCTGGACTATAAATACCCCTTGTGGGCCCCCCATTTTTGGACAGAAAAATTCCAAAAGTTAGATTTAATCTTTGGTCGCCCTCATGGATTGAAGTCTTCCGGTCACTTCTAAGGTAATTTCTTACCAAGAATGGAAGATCAAAACTGTGGAAACAAGGACTAAGTGTTGAAACTCATCTACACTTGCGTGCCTAAGTGGCCATCACTTAAGGGAAATGGCCACACATGGGTGTCGCCATATCCCTTCAACAAAACTTGTACACCACTCTTTTGGAATCCTTTAGGGATAAATCTAAGGGCATGAGCCATGTCTCCCACAAGTATTACCCTAAGGGTTGGCCATCACGCAAGTACCCATGTGTCGTGAAAGTATACTTGTGCGACCAGGACTTGCGTGCCCATGCTGGACTTGCATGCCTCTCTCTTTTTGGGTTCCCCTCTTGCCTATTCTACTTTCTTCTTCAAATCCACCTCTACTATTCAAGATTTAGCCTCCAAAACCCTCTTCAAAACCATTTATGGCATGGTTCCTTGGTTGATACCTTATTTGAGAGGAATTCTATGGAACATATCTTAAAAACCTAGTGATTTTATTATCTTCATGTCACTAAGGTGAGATATTTAATTCATTCAACCTCATCCTTTAAAATGAGAGGATCTTTAACATGGGCCTTCTTTTCAGAAGAAAGTCTCAGTCATATGTTCTCTTAATTTTGGGCCTCCTTCTCAGGAGTATGTCTCAATCTCAAATTCCCAAATATCGGCATCCTTCTTAGGAGTAAGCCCCAAGTCCCCTAACATGGGCCTCCTTTTCAGGAGTAAGCCCCAGTCATCAAGTTCCCTTAATTTTGGGCCTCCTTCTCAAGACTAAGCCCTGAGTTCCTAAATAGGGGTATCCTCCTTAAGAGTAAGCCCCATGTTCCTCAATTCTGGGCCACCATATCAGGAGTAATCCCCATGTTCCTTAATTTTGGGCCTCCTTTTCTAGAGTATGCCCCATGTTCCTTAATTTTGGGCCTCCTTCTCCGGAGTAATCCAAATGTTCATAAATATGGGAATCCTCCGTAGGAGGAAGCTCGAAGTTCCAAATTACCTTAACCTTGGCATCATCCTTAGGAGTAAGCCCCAATCATAATTACCCTTAACCTGCGACTCCTTCTCAGGAGTAATCCTCAGTTCTAAAATCCATTTAATCTGGTCCTCTTTCTCAGGAGTAAGCCCTAGTCATAATTTCTCTTAACCAGTCTTAATTTCCTCTAATTTGGGCATCTTTCTCAGGATTAAGTCTTAAGATAAGTATCCAAATCTCCATAAAGCATATATATCTTTATAGACCTTGTTCTCAGGTTTCTTCCTTGAAGTAGATCCCAATCCTCATCTTTCTTGGGAATTCATACCTACATAATCCCCACATCATTTCTTATTATTGCATCTTTCATGGAACAATCGTCAGGTTTTACCAATACCTCTTGTTTCTCTCACCGACCATGTCTCATGTGAGCTTAGAGCGTAAAAGTAATTATGACATCTTTTTTTGAGCCATCAATCATACAGAAACCTCATACTTCTTTACTCTAACTATTGGGGTTATTTTTTTTTTCTAAACAAGGATATGTAGGTAGCCCATCTACGAATATGATCCCAACTCTTAAATAATCCATGTCCTTCTGAATGACAATAAAATTCAAGTGCCCCGCTGAGTGGATTTAAAACCAGTATGGTTATCATAATGACCAAGAGATTTATATATAAAGTGTTGAAGGATACCATTGACTAAGAATCTCTAACAAATACAGATGATTCTCTATCGATGATGAACCTCTAATAAATATAAAATATTCTCTAAATATTCTACATTCTAATCATTGATTGTCAGATCTAAAGGAAAGATCATTTTCATACTCTGTATTTTAATAAGGATCCAGGAACATAAAATAAATCTATAAAGAGAGTCTCAGAGTAGACAATAATTACCCTAAAAATGGTGTGATGAGTCTGACATCCCATCCTCTCGACCAATGCAAATTCTTAGGCCTCATCAGTTCACAACTAATGAGCACCTACTTTTGAAAAGTAGGTCCAAATGGATATAGAACCATTGGATGTTTCCGGTTCTACGAACAAACCCATTAGAAACCGATTTGAATGTTTGAACCTTAAAAAATGAGGTTATCAACAATTCCAGAGTGAAACAATAGTCCAACAGGGTGTGTTTCATCCACAAAGTCTGTACACAACAACTAATAGTAGAAATGTAAACTTCTTCAACAGTAGACAATGCAACAGAGTTCTGTTTCTTACTACACCATGATACCAGGGACTTTCCTAAAAGATGATGTGTTCTAGATGTTCTCTTCTTATCTAAATTGCAACCGACAAAGTAAACATTTGAATAAATCATTAAGTCAAAGGATTGTACTTTTGGATAAAACAAACCTAAACTAGTAGTATGTTTAAGATATTTCAAAATCCATTTTACAGCAAGTAAATGAGATTCTTTAGGATTAGCTTGAAATCTTACACACATGCATACACTGAAAATGATATATGGTCGACTAGCAGTAAGGTAATGTAGACACCCAATCCTACCTCTATAATTGGTTTGATCAAATAATTTCACTATTTCATCATCATCCAACTTACAGGTGGTACTCATAGGTGTATCACTTCCCTTATTACTATCTAAACCAAAACATTTCAAAAGATCCATTGTATATTTACTTTGATTTAAAATAATACCATCTTTATGTTGAAAAATCTGAAAGCCAAGGAAATACTTGAGTTCTCCCATTAAACTCATTTCAAATTAATTTTGCATAAATTTTTAAAAGCCAGTACATAAAGAATTTTTAGATGATCCAAAGATAATATCATCAACATAGATTTGTATAATCAAAATATGTTAAGAAATTATTTTAATAAAAAGGGTTGGATCAACAATCCCTTTAGTAAAAACTTTTAAAATAAAAAATTTACTAAGTCTATCATACCATGCTCTTGGAGCTTGTTTCAAACAATATAAATCATTAGATAGCATAAAAACTCGATTTGGAAAATGAGGATTAGTAAATCAAGGTGGTTGTTCATCAAAAACATCTTCAATTATAAAACCATTTAGAAAATCACTTTTAACATCCATTTGATATAACTTGAAATTCAGAAGAGCATCATTGGAAAGTAAGATCCAAATGGCTTCTAATATAGCTACTGGTGCAATGGTTTCTTCATTGTCAATACCTTCATCATGACCTTACCCTTGTACATGTAGCCTTACTTTGTTTCTAACTATATTTCCTGATTCTTCAACCTTGTTTCTAAAAACCCATTTAATGCCTATGGACAAGTTGTCCTTAGGTTTTTCTACCAATTCACAGACATTGTTTCTTTCAAATTGATTTAATCATTCCTTGCATATCCATTACCCAAAATTCATCATTGATTGCATCATTGACATTTTTTTGTTCTAGTTGTGAAAGAAAGGCTTGATGATCAACATAGTTTCTTAGAGAAGCTCTAGTCTGTGTCCCTCTATCATTATTTCCAACAAAAACATCCATATGATGATTATTTAGAATCCTAGTTGATCAAGTAAAGGTGGGACTCGAAATTTCAGGATCTTCTCAAGATTCAGATTCATCAGAAGCATGTTATGCAACATTTCTAGAGATGGTTGACTTAACAATAGGGTCTCTATTTTTTTCATTAAGGTTTAGAATAGACAAATCTTCATCAAGATTATCATGAGAAGGTTTAGGTTCATGTGGATCAGTTTCATCAAAATTGATGTAAATATATTCTTCCACACACTTGGTTCTTTTATTAAATACATTATAGGATTTTATAGTAATTGAATATCCTAAAAATATTCCATCATCACTTTTATAAGAAAACTTGTCATGATTATCCATAGTATTGAGAATAAAGACTTTGCAATCAAATACTCTGAAGTTACTAACTTTAGGTTTACTAATATTCCACAATTCATAAGGGGTCTTCTTAAGAAAATTCCAGATCAAAAATATATTGATAATATAACAAGTTGTATTTACAACTTCAGCCAAAAAATAAATAGGCAGATCATAGTGATTTAGCATAGTTCATGAAATTTCATGACGGGTTCTATTTATTCTTTCTAATACACCATTCTACTTAGTTGTCATAGGAGAAAGAAAATTTTTATTATAGCCATTGTGTGAGCAGTAAGATTCAAACTCATTATTTTCATACTCACTACAATGATCACTTCTCAGGGTATTAATCTTAAGTCCACTATGGTTTTCTACAGACATGGAGTATTTTACAAAATAGGAACACGCTTCACTTTTGTATTCAAATAAGTATAACCAAGTATATCTAGAAAAGTCATATACTAAGACATTGACATAGTGCATCCCATTTAAACTAGAAACTCTATAAGCTCAAAAAAAAATCCATGTAAACCAACTCGAGAGGTTGAGAAGTTGAAACATCATTCTTTGATTTAAAATAAACTTTATGTTGTTTTCTCTTTTGACAGGGATTACAAACATTATCAGTTGGGAATTCAATCTTAGCTAGGTCTCTAACTATGTTCTTCCTAGTCAATATTCTGAGTGAATGAATGTTTCAGTGTCCAAATATTTTGTGCCAATGCCAAGATTATTTATGAAAATCATTTAAGCAAGTAATGTTTTGTTTTGCTAAATAATTCAAATCAAAAGCATAATCATTTTCATTTCCCAAATCAGAAAATACTGAAACAATTTTATAATTAATAACATTACATGAATTATTTTCAAATTTTAAATTGAAACCATCATCACACAATTGTGAAATACTTAACTGGTTATATTAATGTCCATCATAAAATAAAACCTTGGAAATTATAACTGAATTTGTGTTACCAATCTGGCCTAGGCCAACGATATTTCCTTTAGAGTTATCACCAAAGGTGACATGGCCTCCATCAACCTTTATTATGTTCTTAAAGCATGAGTAATCTCCAGTTATATGCCTAGAACATCAATTGTCCAAGTACCATAACTTCTTATGATAACTCTTCAAGCTAGTCTCATAGAAAATATGTTTAGATAGAAAATGATTTTAGTTCCCAGATCTTCATGGGTCCAGAAAGGTTATCAAGCAAAGCATTAGGTACCCCTATTTATCTTATGGGTTTCAAATAATTTACAGAATCGATAGATTTAGAAAGATAAACATTATTTGATATATAACCAAATTAATAACTTGTTGAAGCATATGAGTTTCTAGAACAAGAACTAGCAACATTCTGTCCCGATTTAGGAATAAATATTGTTTTATCCATCTATCTCATTCGAGGTGGATAGACAATTACAGTGGTATATTTTGGTGCCACATGTTTTCCTAATATTTTTGTAAATGTATCATTTCCAATTGTTAATTTCGCTATGTCCTTCCTTAACTGGTCATTTGAAAATATCAGTTCAGTATTTTCCTTAATTAATTGAGCATTATTTTCCTTCTCTATATCAAGGGTAGATTTAGCAGAACTATTTAGGGCATGTTGTTTCTTTAAAGATTTATACTTGTCCTTAAATTCATTACAGGTTTCTTCTAGCATATTACAATATTCAAATAACTCTTCACTAGAAATATTTTTAGATTCAGAATCAGAATAAACTCTATAATAATATGAATTTGAAGCAGGAGTGTCCAGTGTTACCTAAGATGTGTTTGTCATAAAACACATGTTATCCATGCGAGAGTCTTCATCCTTAGTAGAATCAGAATCACTTGAAGTGCCTTCTGAAGCACTCTAAGTTTTTTTCATTGCATTCTTGTACTTATTGTCCTCATAGTCATATTTCATTTTGAACTATAACTTTGGATAGTCAGCCTTAATGAGTCCCTTCCTTTTTCACTCATTACAGACAATCCCAACACTCTTATCAGACTTCTTCCAATATTTAATCCAGTGACCGTTGTTTTCATATTTACTTTTGTAATTTGATTTTCTGAATAATTTCTTCTTCCTATAGAACTTCATAAATCTCCTGGCTATCTGAGCTATCTATATATCACTATCAGAATATGAACATTCACTTGAAGGGCTTTCAGAAGGTATTTGAACATTCTCCTTTCCCCTTCCTGTTGAGGTAGTAGACTTAAATTCCATTGACTTCCTTTTTAGTTCACCATTTTATTCTATGATTACATTCAGTTCTTCATCATACAACATATGCTTACCAATTAATTCCTTAACAGGTAAAGCACCAATATTACATGATTCTCTAATTGAAACTGATGTGCCTCTCTATCTGTCATGAAGACATCTTAATATTCTTGCGATCTGTTCTTTTTCAGGAACATCTTTTCCAAGTGAGCTCATAGTGTTGACAATCTCATTGAACCTGAGATACATAATAGAGATAGGTTCAACAAAGTTCATTTTATAACTATCATACTTAATAGTATAGGTATTCAATCTCATTTCCTTAACATTGGATGTTCCTTCATGAGAAACACCCAAGGTATCCAAAATTTCATAAGCCGTTTTATGAGCCAATATGCGATTAAATTCTTCATCTCCTAAAGCACAATACAGGGCATTCTTTGCTTTACAATTATTATTATCAGCTGTTTTAGAATGTTCATCCCATGTATTTCTCTTAGTGTCTGGAATTGTATATTGAGTTTCTATAGCATTCCAGATTTCAAATCACATTCTCTCTAAATGAATTTTCATTTTAAGATTCCACTTATCATAATTAACACCATTAAAGAAGGTTGGCATGTTGGTAGAAGAACCATCAAGTGTATTATCCATAATATGATTTTAGTCAATATATTTAAAGAGATAAAAGTTAGAACTAACATTAATTTAAGATCATTGTGATAAAACTAAAATCCCAGTTGAAAAACAGAGTGTTTAGAAACCCTTAATAATAATTTAAACCCTTGATACCAAATTTCTGTCGGAGTGGATACTCAAGAGGGGGTGATTTGAGTTCCAATTAAAATTTTCTGTTAAAATATTTCAATTAAAATCCCACAAATTCAAAACTAAGTTAAACTGTAGTGAATTTTTAAATTTGTAAAGGTCCAATTAGATTCTCAAAAGATTTATTAGGACTTAGTTAATTTAATCAGAGGATTAAATTAGCTTTTTAAGATTTTTTAATGATTAACAAAAGATACAAACACTTGCTAATTTAACTATCAGAGTGGCTTTAAAATATATTTGTATTTCAATGTAAATAGCAGCGGAATACAATATATATATATATATTACTTCAAACATAATCTAAAATGCATAGAAGATAAAACCAAGAGATTTAGTCTCGAGACGTGACATAGTCCTATAAACCAATTTATCTAAACTTGATCCACACCGTGGATCGGGGAAAACAATAGTACAGAGACTGTTCAGGTCCTAAGACCTATACCATAGTTCGATGTCAGAAAAACAATAGTAACCCCTCTCAGGTTGTTCAGGTCACACTAATCCTCTTCAACAACTCACAGTGGGATACAATAAGGTGTATAATGTTTAGTGTAAGGATTTAATATCCTCCATTTAATCTTAGGAGACAATGTGTATCTAGAGTAGACAGATGTACACACACACTACTCAGAATATTATGCAAAGGGATACAACAGAGGAAATAATAGAGTTTAGAAAGCTCTTTGTAATTGCATATATGCTCTGGACTCGTTTTGATGATGCAGATGGAAGTCAAGTCCATTCGGGTGGGGATGACTCAAAATAGTGTATCGTTGTTCTTCTCAACTGCAGATATATATACTTGTGCATATGATTTTTAGTGAGGCACAAATACAAGTCTTTGTGTTTTTTTCACCTGAATGATCTACTTTAGGATCTCTAGTTTTTTCAGATGTTCTTCATGTTTTCCTTGTGTTCGTTGGGACTTTTCACACATGCACCTTCTTTCGTGTATATATTTTTCTTTTCATTCCGCTCTCCCTTTTCACTGCAGATCTTTATTTTTATTTCTTTTGATCTAGAAAAAAGAATAAATGCATTTTTACAGGTATGAGGTAAGTTTTCCTGAAATCCAACAACCAACATTAATTAATAGCAGGTGGATTTTACTAAGCAGATATTTTTGTTGGAATTAATAGGGTTAGTAGAAAGTTCAACCTGTTTTCATGACTATCTGTGAGTCAAGAGATCGGTAAGTCATTTTTAATTTGTATCGGTTTCGATAGGCCATTTTATCAGCATTGGTTTCGGTAGGTCATTTGATCAGCATTGGTTTTGGTAGGGCATTTGATCAGCATCATTTTTTGTAGGTCATTGGATCAGCATCGGTTTCAGTAGGTCATTTGATCAGCATCGGTTTCAGTAGGTCATTTGATCAGCATCTGTTTTGGTAGGAAATTTGATTACCATCGATTTCAGTAGGTCATTTCATCAGCATCGGTTTCAGTAGAACATTATTGGTGTGACTGTTCTTCATTGGTGCGACCGTTCTTCATCGGTGCGACCGTTCATCGTCGGTGACTCGTGAAAATAACCAACGGTTTGTCAAAAACATGAAATACTCACCAAGTTTCGTTTTAATCTAGAACACTTCACGGTTTACAGTCAACCATAAATAATCATAGATAAACATATATGATGAATCATATATTGACACATTTAGATCATAATGAATAGTTGAATAAATTTACATATAAACAGAAATAAAAATGATTTGTGATTACTAAGATAACCATTTCACAGACGGTTTAACAGACACTGTATTTGAGTCCTGTAGGAATCAAACGTTCTCTAGTTACCCTAGAGATAGGGGTCTAAAAACAGTTTGTACCACTCAAATAAAATCCCATTCGTATCAAAACATTCAATAGCTTTTTCCACCTTCTAAATTGTGGTGATTATGGTATTATTATTAATAGTTATTCACCACATATATTTGTGATTATTTTTTTAGTTTGATAAATTTTCATACAATATTACGATGCTTCCAAACAATGTTAAATTCATTATTCTGATTTATAGAATTTATTATAAGATTAATATATTATTTTTATTATTATATCAATATGTGTATTACATTAATTATTAAAAAAACTATGAATTGTGAGACAACATTATATTGAAATGTTTATTTATAATTATTGAATCACATGTATTACATTATAATCACATAAAATTTTTCATCCATTAGAGTGTAAACAGATATATATGAATATGCATACCAGAATTCCCCATATTATATCCTAAATTATATGATTCTCTTTCCAGTTGTTGATTATTCTAAAAAACTATCACATCAAATGTTATTCAACTTAAGAGAACATGTCCTACTGTATAAAATAATTTAAATTACCTCTTCATTATTTGATAATTATTGTTCAAATTGAATTTAATAATATTTAAGAAGATTAATAGTATCATTAACATAATTCCCTAGTAGATACATATGGAAGATATCATGAACATGGTATATGTTTTATCACATTGAAAATTAGAATTTCACTACTCTTGTTCGATCAAAAATATCACAAGGTCCAATACAATATGAACATAAATTCCAATTATTTTAAATTATCATAACCACATTCCAGGGAGATATATTTTAGAATTCATTATCACCCTTGTATAATTAAATATCCATCCATATATTATCATCCATTATTTATTCATCACTAGGATAACCGGATATGCTCTTTAATGGATTTTACCATATTAGTCTCCTCTTCCAAAAGTTCTTGGTAAAGTAGATTTCTTTTTCATATATCATACCAGTATGTAATTGGTTGATAACACTTTCCTTAATATCTATCATGTGGTGTCGTATTATTTATGGAGTGGTAATTATTATTTTAATAAAACTATAGAAGAAGAATATATTATTCCAATATTCCATGGAATTCAAGAAATCATAACCCCATCATGTCTTCTATTTTATAGATAGTCCATTAATATTTCCCATATAATTGAGGGTAAAAAGTCATTCTATGTTTAGGAAATATATTTATAGTCTTATGGAGACTACTTTAAAATACTTTTTGAACCTAGTGTCATGTTAATAAAATATGGATAAGTGTGTTACAACAAGTCCCACAACATCATTTATATACAACAAGGAAATATAGTCGAAATATTTTTTTTTCAAATAATACTAAAATGATATAATTTCATGAGATGACTGATAATGTATTATAGCATTATTATCCTTATATATCATCAGATTTTAATTGTTGAAATACATCGGAATATTATCCTGTATCTATTCAGGTATAGGTATTGACTCGTTACCCATTTGATTAATTAACTTTTACCGGTCAACTGCTAGAATATTATAATATTGAATTATAATATTCAATTTCACATCAAATTTTCATCCCATATATTATCTCATATATATCTATAAATATTATTTATTCTATGTTGTATATAGATACTTTATTTATAATCCCCAATCAAAGGATCCTTCATCATCTCTGGTATCAATTCTACAAATAAACTATTTCCAAATTATAAAACTCTATCATCAGAAAGGTTAATTTTTTGTAAAATTTAATTATTCGCATCATCAATATTTTTTTAAATGGATTTATCACAATTTTTATATTTATTAATCCCATCTGATAATTAATTTTTTTAATTAAATTAAATAAAAAGGATTCTTTCCCTTCCATTATAATACCCATGTACATCATCAGGATTTCATTGAGAATTATATCATTATTTACCCTCACAATGATATTATACAATGGTATTTTTGACTCAAATAATCTTCCACCTTGTTCACTTTCCTTAGATGCTAATGGATTCATTGTTATAATCCTTGATTACTTATAATCAACTTCTTTTACCCTAATAAAATCATTCATATTGATGTTATATTTATATTTCATGTTTTCTATTTATATACACCATTTTACACCATCGATATAAGGGCTCAATATATTACTGAAAAATATTACAGCCACCAATTCTAAATATTGTGTGAGATAATTAATCTCATGGTGGGTCAACCATATTTATGTGTAGGCCATATAAATATAGTTTTTTAACAAAAAAATATCAAAATATGTTATTTAATTAATCACTAAAAAGAAAAAATCCTTTTTTACCAGATATAAGAGATAAAATAGGTTTTTTCAAAAATCACTTATATAGTTATTTAAATCAATCTCAACATTATTTTTTAGTGAACATTACCACTATCATGATATCATTGTTAATTGATTATCCAACTGAAAACATTTTCAACAAATCACCAACTGTATCTCTTAAACCAGTGAAATATTCTTATTTCTTTGATGTTTGTTAGAGTTTTCCATTCTATGACCACATTTTTGTAAATGGTAAATAGATATACCATCCTCATACATAATATTACTAAGGAAAGAAACTTATTGAATAAAAAATCACAATTAATGAATTTTCCATATGATGATTTTTCATAAACAACATGAGAACAATTATTAATTGGTAATCATGATTCTCCTAACTCTGAATATATTATATTGTCCTCAATATTTACCTAAAAACATATAAATATATTAATTGAATACTCCATTAACCACGTCCTTAAAAATAGAAGGATCATTTCTAAATATAAATAGAATTATTGTGAACTAATAATGTATATTATTTATATGACTAGTTTATAGGGAAATTTAATTTTTCCTATAATTTCAATGATGGTATACATAATGAAGATTATACTTTAAAATCTACTAATCTCCATGACTTAGATAAAATAGTTCAACAATCCAATGTAATGAATTCAATTTCATTGTAGTTGTTCCATTAATTTAAATATAATTATTGAATAATAACATTATCCATTCCTTATACATCAAAAAATACCGAGGTGATTCCTATGGAGAAGCAATTTTCTTAGAAACCCCATTATAACATTATTTTTATATTTTTATCTTCAACTGAACAGACTTCACTAATCTCTCATAGATGGTGGTTTAGATTTTATATTTGTAATAGGGATGAGGTCAATGGATAATTCTACTTCTCGATTATATTAAAATAAATTAAATGTATTTAGAAACGCATAAATATAATCTAGCTAAACTGGACAATCCCTTACTCTCTAAAGTCTCATACACATCATATATTGAATTATTTCCATATCCTACCCATAAATACCATTATGTTGGGATACTATGGGATATTCAATACAATATTTTTGTAACAAAAACTCTTATAAGAGATATGTAATTTCATAATATCCCCACAAATCCTACCTTCTATGATTATTTAATATATTTTTCCGTTAATTAGAGAGAAAATATATCCCAATGATTATTTAAAAATTTTACATTTGTATGATGAAAATTTATAAAAAATGGTAGCACCAATGTATCATAATCTAAGAATTGGGGGGGGGGGATTTTTATAATCAATGTACCACTCGGTGTACTAATAGATAAATCATAACTTATGGTATAATTGGGGACTAAATATTAATTATAAGTGTGACTGATGTAAATAAAGGAATAGATCTGTAATCAAAAAAGATGTTACTAATCTTATAATGTATTGTCTAA
Source organism: Viscum album (assembly GCA_963277665.1). Lineage (NCBI taxonomy): Eukaryota > Viridiplantae > Streptophyta > Magnoliopsida > Santalales > Viscaceae > Viscum > Viscum album. The sequence continues at coordinate 1,185,166,539 of OY728159.1, forward strand.
GTACAAAGTATAGCATAATTTATTATTCACCTATAGTCATTGTTTTGGATAATTCAAAACCATTATATGTAATCCTCCTTTGTGGAATATTTTCTTGGTGAAAATGGAATCGATTAGTGTAATTCACCATATGCATGGAGTTTTATAATTGAACATTTTTCCCTCCTACCTTTTCACTCATGATCTGAATGTCCATCCTCCACATAGATTTATAATACATCCAATCTAATTAAACATGTTCCTAGGTGTCTCCAAAATTTATTACCTATTGCAAACTATAACCTTTATTTATTTTCCATCCCATGGAATATTTACACCTGGGGATTATGTATATCCGTATTATTTAGTTTCCAATTATAATTAAATGACTCAAAAAACTGTTTTTTGACCTTGGTAGCATAGGTTACTATTTAATCATATATTGAGAAATTATGAGATACAAATGGACATTGAAGACTTATAATTAGACCATCATAGACGCGATCTAGAACACATTTTATTTTTTCATATACAATCCAAAAAATACCTTGATAAACATTTAAAATTAGACCCATGCTCAGTCGTGGTCCCTTCATCCTTTTTTGAATGGCTTATTAACTTCTATTCCACCTCTACACGTTTATATTAAAGGTTATTTTTTACTAGAAAAATTGAATTTAATGGATTCAACTTCTTTTTATTAACATCATATGATTACTTGTTATTTTTAATTAAGGTATCCCATAGAAAGTATCACATATTGAGTTATACACCATCATAACTACTATTTCCCCCCAGAGCCTCTGAAATACTTTTATTATTTTTCAGTATTAATCTAATATTTTTCATTCATGGGATTAGTGGTTCCACAAAAAGATGGAAGTTGTTACATACAAAACTAATCCAACATGGTAGATCCCTATGAAATAGAAACATTTTATTACTTGGTGTAAAGGATTATTTTCTTAATATAAACTAATTTTATATAAAAATATATAATTTTCTATGTTTCGATATTAACTCTGTTATACATAATATTCATATAGTAATCAAATTATGCTTGGTTGTTGTATTAGTTTCCAATTATCCAAGTGTATTTGATTAGATTAAAATAATTTTATCTATTAATTAATAAACATATAACATTATATATATTGTATATTACGAAAATATTTCATGGATAATTTTTAAATAAATCAAGCGGTATCTTTTAATTTCGCTACATATATTTTCCTAAATATTCTTTCTATGGTTTCTATTGTTCCTTAATATGATACAAACTAAAAACCCCCCAAACATGGATTCCTAGACATTTTGGATTATTTATTACATAGAATATGGATTATAGGATTTTAGTTTTCAAGGATAATGGTCTAATAGTCCCCAATAGACTAGATAAAAAATTATTACATTACAAATGTATACATTAAAATATATATGTTGTAATATTTTTGAAAATATGTTATCCATAGAGTTTTTAAAACATATAATTCATCTATATTTCCTATGAAAATTGTAAATTTTTTTAATAAGGTTGATTCTAAATGATTATTAACGGGAAATTGTATTATGGAAGCTAATTATGGATTATTATATTATATAAACAATGCGAGTGAAATTTTTTCCATAAAAAAGAAGTCATATTAATAATACATGGAAGAAACAGAAATAAATAATAACTTAGATAAATGAATACTCACATAGATGGGATTTCTGAATTTCAAACATCATAGTAATATCATCCCAACATTTTATCTAGATATTATAGAAAAAGGGTATTGACCGTACAATTTAAAAATCTATATTGTCCCATGAGAGATAAAAGTATATCGAGGGGCTATATAAATCTAGTAACCACTAATAACATAATATAATATTTTTGTCCATCACATATAAAATAATTATTGTATATTCATGTAATAATGTACAGTGAATAATTACATGTTAATACATTAAACATTTTATAAATAGAACATATGATACATGATCTTCTCCAACCAAAATTAGATTATATAGTTCAAAATGATATTACCTAAAACTAATTTTTTATTACTAATGTATAAATAAATTCAATCAACTTATATTAGGAGTATTTATGGATTTAAAATATTCAATAATTAGCCACAAAAAATGATTTATTGGAAGATATTAAAAATTGGAAGTTTTCATGTATATGGATTTAAAATGCGTTTTTAAATTTTATTGAAAAAATAGGTTCCGAGAGATCGATAAAAATTTTTACACCACCATTTAAATTATATTTTTGGTCCAATATACTTTATGATAATAATCCATTTCATATCATTAAATATGTTGAAATCAGAGTCATTAAAAGTTACCATTGACCATTAACTTCTTTGTTGGACATGATATACATGAAAAAATATTTTGGGGGTTATTAATCCTAGAGTAATATATTCCACAATAACATAAAATTACAGTATTCAGTCATGGTATTATTTTCATTAAAAAATTACTTTTCTATGCATGCGAGGAGGGTTATGCATAATAACATTTTTTTAAATGAATATTACATGAGTGAACAGAAAGCTCCCATGGGTGATATATCATAAGGATAAAATATATATATATATATAATAACAATAATATGATGATAATATGATGATGAAAATATATAGAATATTTAATGTTAATTAGGAATTGGGATTGGAGATAATGATCCCTTATTTCAGCATTGTAATAAATTAAAATAGGTTAAAATATATGTAGATTGGGTAATGCATGCATGATAATATTTACATTTGAATATAATAATATTAATAAATATTAATAAATCAGATAAAATTAGAATTTAGAAGATGTTACAAATATGATAATTTAAATAGAAAATATTACAATGAAATTGGAAGCATTACATATCATGAGCATCACATATTAGAACCAGACATTAGATCCAACCAAAATTTCCAGGAATAAAGAGAGTTCTATAGGATAGACTCAGTTATAAGGAAATGAATATGTTACTTCAAATTTTATATTTTTTAATTAGATGAGTGGGTGGGTAATTATATTTGTGTTTTTGTGGAATTTAATTGAATAATTTATTAATTACTTCTTTCCACATTCCTTTAGTGAACCCCTATAACAATGGTACTCCACAACCATCTTTAACACCCCACTAAATATTTAGTTATAAAATATTTAAATAGAACTTCTATATCCATAATTAGTCATTATTACATAAATATAATGTCACTTGTAATGTATTTACCTTATTTAAACATATTCTTCTGTTTTTAACAGATTTTACAATTTTATCCAAAAAATATCAAATTTCAAACCTTCACGATTTGAAAAAATATAATAAAAAATAATAACCATTTTTATTTAATTCAATCTCCATTAACCAATATTTTACTCTTTTTAGGTTGATACATTCAACAAAAATGACATATAATAGTAATCAACATTCAATTAATGAAATAATTTTTATTATAACACAACTCATCCAAATGATGCTGAATATTAAATCAAAAAAACCATTTCACAAGGGGTAACATGTGTTTTGGTGGTATTTTTATTGGGTGTTATAGACAATATCAATTTGGTGGTGGTATTTTGTACCTAAAACTTCTCTCACAAGTAGTTCCAGTCTAAACACACATGTTTTTTTCCTAGTATAATTCAAGGGTACACCCTTTAGATGTCACCTCATTCCCAATATATAATTAGTGAAACTCATAAACGATGTTCCTAACATTTGAATCCATATTTTCTCCATTATGTGATAATAAAATTTTATTTCTACAATTAACATAATATAATCATTATGGTATATTTATAATCATTATACTAACACAGGTTATAGTTACCAATAGTCTAGTTGACCAAAATTTGTAATTCCAAATGGTCATATTTATAATTGGTTATAATTTATATTAGTCACATCTTCCAATTCTAAAAATTTATCCTTATAATTAAAAAACATCAAATTCATTTCTTTAAATTATCTTGGATCATACACTATATCAATTCAAATAATTATTCTTTTCATAATGATAGAATTGTACCTCATATTGATGTTATTATTTAGTAGGTATGATCCATTGGAGTATAATATTTTTGTGTTTGGAAACATTTTATCATAATTTATCATAATTAATTTACCAACTTCAAATAATTTAATTACATAATGTATTTATTGTATCAATATTAGTTGTACAATTATGATGAAATAGTAAAGTGTTCATTATTCCCAAATACTATAAAGAATTTTTGAATTTTAAAATAAACAATTTAAGTTATAATCTATTTAACTATAAAACAATACATTACATAAAATGTGTCTTATTTTTATAAATTTATGACTTAATTGAAAAGAATATCACGGTTTAATTTTTTTGAAGGGTCTTCTTTAATTAGGTAACCACTGTTAATATTAAATGACATTTTTAAACCAAAGATATAATTATTTATGTGGTGAGTTTATTTTAAATTCACAATTATTTCTTTTGGGTGGAAAATAAAATTTAAATATTTAGGGACTTTTTGGATTATGTTTTTGGGGATCATCATGGAAAAAATGTTGTTTCATTTAATATATCTATTATTATAAAAAGTCAGTGTTATGTGATGCATAATATGTTATCTGAGATATAAATAGAAAATTAAAGAATGGTAAATTGTTAAATTTATAATAACTAAAGTAATTAAAATAGAAAAACCAAAAATTTATTTATTTAAAATGTTTAGAAATTAAATAGTAAAAATTATATAAATTGAGAAACTGACGTGAGAGTATAGAGTATGTAACAAATATAAAATATGGAATTTTCTAGCAGTTAAAATCTAAATGATCCTACATCTACTATTCAGAATAATAGAACTATTTGAGACATATAATATTCATTATTTATTTACTTTTTATGGTTACTACAAAAAAATAAAAAATATTTTTTCAGTAGACTAAGGAACAACCAACAATCCTTCTATTTCACACCATGGTTAACCACCCCAAAAACCTACCTCTTAAAACATAGATTGAAAACGTAAAACTCAAACAAACATAAAATAGAAAATGTATAACCTTTTGTATCCTACTTTTTATCAGGTTATAATTACTGATACCCATCATATTATTTGAGTCACATCCAATTATGTGTTGTGGTATAACATGTTGACATGTATTAAAACATAGATGATAACTTTATAAATTTATATTGAATATATAGATGAGGTAAATATGAAAATTAAATGCTAGTGTAGAGATAATATTTAACATCCTAGAAACTACACTCATAGATATAGAGATAAAATAACCATATTTTATGTTTAAAATCAATACCAAAGAGTGTGACCCATATTAAACTATCACAAAAATACTATATTAAATATAAATATTGGACAAATTATATACCAAATTTTATTTTAGTTATTGATATTTATTGAATTATGATAAATTAATACAATAAAAATTAGATATATATAAAAAATTTCATAAAATTATAAATTATCTCACACAAATTTATTTATATCATATAACATTTTAAGACATAACATACATGAAACCTTTCGTCAAAAAACTGGAGAAGGAAAAAATAAAGGTGAACTCAAGATCATTGCAATGATAATTTTTTTAAATATTAATTCAATGATAGAAATGAAAATGTATTGTTAGAATCATAATTAATAGATACATTTTGTAGAAAATTAATAATTATGTATGTTGATTGATGATATTAATCACATGGAATTTTATAACACAATGCTCAGTAGAGGAAATGTATAATGATCGATGTTCGTGTTCTTACCATTAAAGGAACATTCATATACATCATGAATTCAATAATCAATGCATCCTTTTAACTTAATTTCAATAATGGTTAGGCATAAAAATAATACACACTAGTTGTTCCAGTATATTAAAACATTGTCTTATAAATCAGGTCATTATGTTTCATCTCATGATATTATCATTGCATGAATGGGTTATCAATAACCAATCCACACCTACCACTTACATGTGTCTAGTTTATTCCTCATATATCTAATGTTCAAAACATTTGATAATCAATATTCCTTATTAGATGAAACATATTTGTATTAAATATAGAAATTATTTTAAGAATAATTTCTATATCAATTCAATCACATGAAAAGTATGTTTCTTGAACTTATTCCATATATATACATTATATGTTTTTTATAAAATAATCATATTCATGATATAAAAATATGGATATGGAGGAAAATAATAATATTTATGGAATAAAGGATAATGCTATAAAACTTGATCACTTAAATATTAATCATCCTGAAAAATTTAGTGCACAAAACCGCTTAAATACATAATATATTAAAAAGTAAAATATATTTATCAATAACATTAGATTTTTAGTAAATTAATTTCTTATAAATATAGAATATAATATAAGTAATAAATTTAAAATAACCTCCCATAAATATATTTAATTATTTTTTATATAAAATGATATAAATTATATCTAAAATAGTATTAAATATTTTTAAAGCAATATTTTTTTATAATTAATCACAAAAAAGTGGAAAAATTATTTTCCATGAAACTAACAATGTAGAAATACAAATTATTCATAAAATAATAGTATTGTAAAAATATATGGAGAATTTATACATTTGATAAAAATTAATATAAAAATTTAATTTACAATTTTTGTTAAAAGAGAAAAACACATTTTTTATAATTATAGTATATTCCTTTTATCCCTTCTTAAAGGATTCGAAATATAGTAAAAAATGAATAAAAAAATTTATTGTAAAATTTTAATAATTAGTAAAATAATTTAGATTCCAGGGATATGGAAAGAAAATGTTGTCAACCATAAATGAAATACCAATGATATTTCTTAACAATGATTTCCTCAAATGGTTAATGTTTAAATGATGGTATAAATGAAATAAATACATTTAAAATACTAACATAACCAAACCATAATAAAACATAATGGATTTTATACGTCATATCATATAATAACCTCGTCTGAAATTTTTTCCTAAACATTACCGAGTAAGAAGTTATATTCTAACATAAACATTTACTACATGGGTAAATCATTAATCTAATCCTCGTAAGGGATCTAACAAGAAATTATATACGATGAAAAAAATATAAATCATGATCTTAATGTAAAATGGTTTGTTACATACACAATACTAATGAATTATGTTCTTATTATAATTTTTTCCCAACAGAGTTAAATAGTGATGAAATTACCTTATAATTATTGTACGACATCAGTGAGAATTAATAAATGAAGTAATGATGTCCGAAAATTGAAAATTTCTAAGAATAAAAGTTGAAATATAACTTATAACAATACTAGGTATCTTCTCTCATAATATTGACATAATTTAATTAATGAAGATGTTATATGACCCACAGACATAAAATTGAATTTTGAAATCCCTCACAAAAATCATATTACTTTGTTGAAAATTATTCAAGAAAGATATTATCAGTGAAAAATTTCAATCCAAACATAAATTGGAAATGAAATATAAAAAAATCATTTCACACAAAATAGTTTCACAATATAATCAATGAATAATTGATTTAACTTACTATATGATGATTGAATTTTCAAACCTATCCTTTTCCCATTGTCTCACCTCCAATTAATTTATTTTATGAAATTTTTAATACAGATTCTTAATAACTCCATTGGATGGGGGAAATGTTAATGGACATTTATAGATGTATATGGGATGTTATTTTTGAGAAAATATGAATTTGAGTTATGTGCAATATGTGGACAAGAGTCGCTTATTTTAGGAAAATATTAATAGTGATTGCATAATTTTTCAGTAATTATGTTTCTAAATTTTAATTTTAAAATTTTAATTTTTATGATTTTCTATGGATTGAAAAAAATTGAAAAATTAAATATTATTTAATGTCTTTTCATCAGTATTCACAATACTAGACATTGAAAACATCCCATAAACTACCAATTTCCTTTTTAATAAATGATATAGTCACTTATATTTCCAAAATATTTATAAATAACATGTGATGCCCAAATTATTTTAAATATTAATATTTTTTTTATATTAAAATTTATTTAATTAATTTTTTTCCTATTTTCATATATTTCCCTCCATCACGATCAATGTTTTTTAAAAAATATTAATAATATAAAACAGTACTAATAATTAATTTGTATAAAATAATTATTCATTATTTTCTAGGTTAAAATAATTTATAAGGAATTTATTTTCACATTTATATAAGGACAACAAATTTCATTTTATATTATAACTTTTCACAACATTCCCATGTATTGAGAAATAAAATTGATAAGATTCTCCTAATATAACTAATAATTTAGTAAAAATCAATTATTATCATCAATTATACATACTATTTACTAACGTTATTCTGAAATGCAATTTTCCTAATAATTAGGGCACAAAATATATATTACCAGTTTTTGTGCAAGCACTACATTGATAATGAAAATGGTTTTCATTTTTATATGAAATAATGTATAAATTATATTTTTTGAATACATTTCATGGTATGTGTATTATAAAAAAATACATCAGTCTTTTAATAATTTTTTTAATTTTATATATAGTATTTTTGTTATCATAATATCATAAAATAAAATATTTCTCCTAAAAATTGTATTTTATACTATTAAACAGAATTTATCATTAAATAGTCCTTGAATATAATGAAATTCAAATTTAAAATTTTCAAACTATAATTATAATATAATTATATATATATATATTATTGAAAACCCTAAAATATTTAAATCATATCAAATTTAATACTTTTTATTCTATCTACATTACGTTTTAATGAGTTGTACAAGCACCATATCAATGATGCGTAAGCATTCTAATTAATATTAACAATTATACAAATGAAAATTAAATTAGCAATATGAAGATAATATGTTCATACTCAACATAATAATTTTTGACAGTCCATAACTTATCATACTCCATAGGGTTAATTAATATGATTTAATAAAACAAAGAGAGTGAAATAATATTTTTATACTTTACATAAAAATAGTCAATTCATTATCAATGAAAAATGGAATCATGTTCCAATATTTTCAATACATATATTATGATTTATTAACTCCACACATCCAATAGTATTATGGAATTACTTTTATATTTTTATTTCATGCACCATATTTTTTTCATACAATATCCTATTATATTATAACTAAGGAGATAAATTTTACCATCAATACTATTCATTATGAAAATTATTAAAAATGACCTAATTTACTGTAGGGTCCCATGTTATTGAATCGGGAAAAAATATGATTGTTTTTTAACTTTTTTTTAATCGATTGGTTAACTCTAAAACAAAACATTGGAATAAATTTCATATTTTTGGGATCATTTAAAATGTTGACATTGAGATTTTGTAGTGGCTTGATGGGTTTCTCGGGTGGCTGAAGGTGTTTCAGGTGCATCAGGCTCAAAAATTTAGTATCTAAAGGGGTTATTGAGGGTTTACGGTTTAACAGAAGCCATTGATGCCCATAGGAGTGACTGTACAATTAGCTACTATTGGGGATTTTTCATTCGAACAGGCTACGTGTGCTTGGACATACCATACAAGTCTTACTGTGCTACTTTCTACATGTAAGGAATATGTGTTTTCACAGGCTGTGTAACACCCCGGTTCCGGATTCCAGCTAGAGGGGTCCCCATACCCGGTTGGTCAGATGTCCTCAAGAGCCTTTCCCCAAACGTTGGAGGATTTCAACTAGTAGTGAGGGCCTTCGGTATCATAGTGGAGAAACTATAACTTCAATGGAAGAGTACACAATTAAAGTGAAACAGTTATACAATGGCAGAAACAGTAATATCACAATACAAACGTAAATAGTGGAATACTAATTAGGAAACAACTAGATCACATATATCTCTGATGCATGATACACTTGTCTACCAAATCAACCAAAAAAATCACAATTCGAAATACAGTACCAATCCAAAGTACAAAATAAAAACAAGTAAATAACTCATCAGCATCGCAATCCATAGCTTGGTCCAATGCTCTCATGCTCCTCATAAATCAATTACATAAAGTAGAAGGGTTCTTTTCCTTATAGATACCTACAATAATATAATCTTCATGGGTCAAAAAGCATGACCCAAATATGGTGTGAGACGAAATCCTAGTGGGAAACCCCCAAAAGATATATGTCTCTTAGTCAGTTAGTTTATAGCATGTAATAAGTAAGAGGATACAATAAACAATAAAGTACTTATCAGTAACAATCCACTGTTTCAAAGCATTTGATTAATAATCTTGTAAGCAGCTAATCAATGAGGTAACCTTATGCGAAGTACTCACATCTTAACCCCTCTGGGTTCAACCATTCAACAGAAGAAACATTTTGAGAAGAACACACTATCTCACCCCTCTGGTTCAGTTAATGTATAGAATCTCTGAGGAAGAACTCACGATCAATTCCCCATAGAGTCTCGTTTTGGTACTAAAGGAACTCTGGCGAAGTACTCAACATCTCATTCCCCATGTGGCCAAAGTCGAGGAACTAAAGACACTTTTAGGAAGAACTTATATCAATTCCCCCTATAGTCTCACATCGTAATACTATAATGATACTCTAGATATGCCCTTACATCCATTATCCCTATGGTCTACTACACTATGTTCTCACAGCACCGTGTAAGTCAACAAATATGGAAAAATGTATCAACCAAAGAAAACCTAAAAAACTACTTGGTTAACAGTCTATAGTATATCAGCATATCAGATGAAAAAAATCACACCATCCGACAATACTAGGCTTGGGAAACTAACAAGGTATCCTAACAGGCTAAGCAAGTCCAAACGGTTATAAATAGAACATGCATGGGAAAACACATGCAAAGCATAGATATTGAGCCTATTCACAAATAAATTGACCTCAAATCATGAATACAATCATAGAATTCAATTCAAAAGGGTAAAATGGAAAACACACAATACCCCGTTCATGGGAATTGGCAATTTTTCACATATAACTCAAGGACATCCAACAGAAAGGCACAAACCACATACCTCAGTGTTGGAACATCACTATACATGATCCTCAATCCTCGAATCACCCAAGAACATAGTAGATATAAAAAATACCTAAAAGGTTTAACGAAGGATAATATGTGAATGGTAATTAATCAGGAAACGAAGATCAATACGAAGGAGAAGCTTACTGAGGTGATTCCAATGCAATCGATGATGGCCGTATCAAAAATCGGATGCTCGTTCGGTCTTCTTAGAGATAATTCATAGCCATACGTGTTCTCTTAGACGAACTTGGTCAAGAATTTGATGGGACTATTTATCATACGTTACCCTGGTGTGTATAATGAAAAGAAAGATCGCAGCATGTACTTTTAATTTACAGGGAATGTACATACCCTTACTGATCCCCGCATTAAGCGGTCTCCTAGTCACTAGACACAACTGTGTGCTCAGTCATTACATGGCCAACACACGGCTATGAGCAGTAACAGAGTACCCGACCTGTACTACAAAAATTTCAATAATCCCCTATTTCCCTCAAAAAACAAGAAATAGGAAAACATAAATGAAAAGAAGATTTGGGTTCATACACACTTCCCCCTTAAATAAATTTGTCCCCGAATATCCATAGCATTGTGGTGTAAAAGAAAAAACCAAAAACTCTGGCCACTACGATCATACATCTACCACCCTCTCCTAAGTCTCATCTTGAACTTTATTGTGCTGTCATATCACCCGTACCATAGGAATAGACCGTCGATAGAGAACTTCATATTTCAATCAACAATCTGGATAGGACGCTCTTCGAATGATGCATCCACCACTAGCTCAATTTCATCAAGTTAAAAAACATGATACGGGTCTGAGATTAATGTCGAAGCTGAGAAATGTGGAAATCTTCATTCATATCCAGGTACCTATGAGTTCACTAAAACAAATAGGCAACCGACACAACTCTCTCCAAAACCTCAAACAGCCCGACGTACCTCAGCAAAAGCTTACCTGGTCTCATAATCCTCATGTGTCTCAACCTCAGTGTTACACATATGAAAACATGCTCTATGACCTCGAACTCCTTAGGTCGTCTCCGTCGATTAGCTTAAGACTTCTATCGAGACCGCATAGTAGCCATCTGCATTCAAATCAACTCTATCAACTCTGTGGTCTCCTGGACAAGATGAGGTCCCAACATAAATGTCTCTCCTGCCTCTAGCCAATATAAGGGTGATCGGCATGGCCTACCATATAAACATCATAATGTTCCACATAAATAGTCTCATGGAATCTATTTTAGTAGGAAAACTCCATAAGTGGTATGTGAATCTCCCAAGAACCACCAAAATCCATGATGCCTCCTCGGAGCATGTCCTCAAGAACCTTAACCGTACGCTCAGACTCGCGATCTGTATGGGGATGGCAAGCTGTTCTCAAAATTACATGTATACCCAAAGCCTTCTGTTTCCAATTTCATACATGAGAAGTAAAATGAGCATCCCTATCTGAAATAATGGAGTTTGGAACTCCATGTAATTGTACAATATCTCGGATGTACAATAGTTACTTCTCATCGACACTAAAGGTCTCCTTCAATGGCCAGAAGTGAGAAAACTTTGTGAGTCTATCAATGACAACCCATATTGTGTCATTCCCTTGAGGCGACCTTGGAAAACCTGTCATGAAATCCATCACGATGTCATTCCACATCTACTTCTGAATGGGTAACTGCTGCCAAATCCCAATGAGTTGTTGATGCTCTACGTTCACTTACAGGTAGGTAGAACACCACCAGATGAAACTAGCAACATCCCTTTTCATACAAGGCAACCAATACTGGTGGTGTAGATAAAAATGCATCTTGTTGTCACTAGGATGGACAGCACAAACTGAGGAATGAATATCCCACAATAGCACTTCACATATATCTGCTATCACCCATACACATCTCTGGAAACAAAAGATCTCATACTCTCATATGTTCCATCAAGGAATTGGGTCCTCACCTGACACACACTCCCATAAGACTAGTCCTTATGAATCTGATGGATTCATCATCCACACTCGATCATGAAGAGTGGAGTTAATTGCTACAGAAGGTAGAAACGTCTATCCCTGTCTGTTGTGCACCACCAAATGTATCTTAGAGAACATATCCATAAGCTGCCACTCACTGCTGGCCTCCTGAACAACATGTATCCGAGTCCCCCTATACAATGCATCAGCCATGACGTTGCCTTTACTAGGAGTATAGGCATGCTCAATGTCAAATGACGAAAGGTACTCAACAAACTTTCACTGACTCAAATTCAGGTCACACCGAGTGAAGATGTACATATGACTATTTTGGTCCTTGAAAACCACAAAATTATCACCCATAAGATAATGTCTCCAACATCGTAAATCATGAACAACAACAGCCAAATTGAGATCGTGCAATGGGTAATTTATATCAGGTGGCCTCAACTGTCGAGACCTGTACGCAATGAATCCTTCTCCTTGCATAAGCACAACTCCCAGCCTGATTCCTGATGCATCATAGTAAACAGTATAGCTCTTGCCCAGATATGGAAATACTAGTATTGGTTCTAACCTCAAACTCCCTTTCAACTCCTGAAAGGCTGACTCACAACAATCTGAACATAAACAGTTCACATCCTTCTTAGTCAGACGCATCAGTGGTGCTACTAAATGTGAGAAGTCCTATTTGAAATGCATGTAGTATCAAGCTATCCATAGAAAACACTACACCTCAAAGAAGTTCATCTTCTTCTCCCAAAAAATTAATGCTCTCACTTTCTCGGAGTCTACAGATATTTTTGTCTATGAGATAACATGTCATAAGTAGTGAATCAGGTCCAACCAAAAGTGGCATTTTGAGAGAATAACATATAACTGATGCTCTCTTAGTGTACTCAAAAAATATCAAGACGTGTGGCATGGTCATGTCGAGTTTGAGAGTACAACAAGATATCATCTATGAAGAAAACCACGAAAGAATCCAGGTATGTATGGAAAATTTGGTTCATTAGTGCAATAAATCCTGTAGGCACATTCGTGTGACCGAACGACATAACTAAGTACTTGTATAGACCATACCTGCTTCGAAATGCCATAAAAGGTATATCTGTTGGTATAACATGCAACTTATGTTAACCAAAACATAATTAAATCTTCGAGAACACTCAGGCTCCACGAAGGTGACCAAATAGATAATCAATCCTCAGTAAGGGATATCGGTTGTTGACCTTCAACTGGTTTAATTTCTGATAATCCACACACAGTCTGTGGGTACCATCTTCCTTCTTCACAAACAAGATGGGAAAACCCCAACATGAAGTACTGGGTCAGATGAAACCCTTTCCTTGCAACTCCTCCAACTTCTTCTTGAGATCTTATAACTCGAGTGTAGCCATCCTATAAGTAGAAATGGACACCGGTGCCGCTTCTGGAACAAGTTCAATTGAAAATTCCACCTCACCCTCTGGAGGAAAACCTTAAAAGTCCTCTAGAAATACATCTCTGAAATGTTCCACTAATTGAGGAATTTCCGTCTGTAAAGTCCCCTGGTCATCCAGATATTGACAAGAAATATGGGATGTAACTCCTTCCAACCTATGTTTCTCGGGTCCCTCTCTGCTCGCCAAGACATCCCATTCACCATTATGATGAAATGAATCACCCCCTGGTTATATTAAACTCACCCTACGCTGATACCAATTGTTGACTATCAGAAATTGAACTAACCAGTCCATTCTGAGAATGATGTCATAGCCTATCATCTCTTGTACATAGAGGTCCCATACGATGTGAGACCCACTAACTATTAGAGGTATCTCCTTGATCTGACATACATAAGCTATTCTAGTACCCAAAAGACTATCCAGTGTCAATACATTATTAAAAGAAAAGATACATAGCCCAATTCTGTCCAAAATAGCAACAGATATAAAGTAATGGGAAGCCCCTATATCAAAAAGAGTATAAGATTAAAATGAGACAACGATGATCATACCTAGAACTGTAGAGGGTTTGGGATCCTGCCCTTGCTGGGTCTACTCCACTGTAAATGTCTGACCTGTACCGCGGCCCTATGACCCTTCTTGACCACTCTGAGTTGATATTCCGTGTTTTTGTTGAAATCCTAGAGAATGGATACCACATAAATGACCGCCACCTCTACCCAAACGGTCGAAAGGACATTGGTTCCTTGACTAAGGAGTAACTGGAGGTGCTTCTCTTGAATGAGGAGTCATAGAAGAACCCCTATAACCAGCAGCTAGTGAGAAGATCTGATAGAAGATCTAAAGATGACCCCTCTTTCCACAAGATCGTCACTCCACTAGGTCTCTCTCGCACTGAGGCCTCATATTCCCACTCTTCCAGCACTGGTATCATACCACATGGCTACAAGAAGATGTCTCTCTCCTCCTAGGATCTCCACACGAAGACTCCATGTGGCACATCCTACTATTAGTAGGAGGATTACTAACTCCAGATGTCTATCCACCCTATCTAACAACTCCATAATCCCATAGACTACCCCATCATGACTAGAACCTGGTTGATAATAGATGTTTATGGATGTCATCCGGAAGATGTTCACCTTTGAGAAGATGTCCTATCCAAGAAAATCATCAAACATCCTTGTTAGTAAAAACCCATCTCCCCCTAGGAAGGGTGTAAAGCACTGATGATCGGTGAAGTGGGTGGAATAATCTATAACAGAAAGAGTACCCTACTCCATACTCATGAACTATTAGTCTTGATCATCTCTCATGGTATCCAGATAAAAGTAGTCATATAAGATATGCTAGAACTCCTCCCAATCCATAAACTATGGATTTCCCTCCTATGAGATCACATCCCACCATCTCTTAGAAGAATCACAAAGCATATATATTGAGAGCATTACTGACCTCTCTGGAGGAGTCTCAGGATACTCAATTATGGTCAGCATGGATTCTAGCCATGACTCTATAGCCTAAGGTCCTCCTTCCCCAGAGAGGGTCAGAGGATGATGCTACTGGAAAACCCATGTCAACTCTGCCATAGACGAGGCAGGAGGGTGTGCTCCCTGGAAGGTATGCATCATCCTTAGAAAACCCTCCCTGAACTGTGCATCAACACCTGCATCAGGTATAACTACGAGTTCCCAGACATGCACAATTAGAGGATCTACAAGAAGTACCTGATCAGCCATATTTGGGGTCTGATCACTACCTTGTAATTGGAGAACAACCGAAGGGCATCTCTGAGGCATGACTCTGCAAGGTCAAAAACACACCATTGATCAAGATTACCAAGGACAAAAACTAAAAGCGTAATGAGGTAACAAGAGAATTAAAGAAATTAAATTTGAAAAAACATGATCACAAGGCATGTATAAATCCTACACAGCGTGTTCCCTTAAGCCTTTCACACAATCATGTACTCCTTCCATAAATGGTCGTGTAATGCCCCAAACACACGACATGTTGTACAAACACATGATATGTACATGAATTATCATACCCTACTAGAGTTTCCTTGCACAGATAATCTACATAGTACTCATAGAAGATGACTATATGGTGTGTGTGTTCTAGACACGACGTGTACTAGACGACCTTCTCTGGCTAGTGTTTTTAGTGACACGGCCGGATATATGGCTCAAATGACACTGTGTGTTCTATTTGGACACACCTTGTACTAGGAATATTTCTACAAACATGTAGTTTGCTACGAGGCCCGATACTCGGTTTACACTACATGATAAGTTCAAGACAGACACAATGTGTATTAAAGAAGACTCCACCAACCTGTGTTGGTTGTGACACGGCCAGTTACACAGTTCTCACAACATGGCATGTACATCTGGTACATGGCATGTCCTAAAAATATTTCCATGCCCAGTGTCTCATTCCACATGACCTATGAAACAGTTAGAGACAATATGGAATCTACATAGCACACACATCATATAATCATGAAAAAATATTCCTTCCCAAATATAAGGACACACAGTGTGTGTTCAACATTACACACTGTGTAATATGGGTTTTTATTGACTGTAAGCCTCAGAAACTGTTCTAGAAGCCCAAAAAACACAACAGTGAGAATCTATGTGCAAAATTTCGATATGTGAGGGCCCATATTCCGTGAAAATCAAAACATGTAATTTTATACATGTCACATACAAGGAAAACAAGGCAATGAGCCCCCAAATTCTAGTCCCTATGGGCCCATAACACCTGAAAAAATGTTTGGAATTCAATAAAAAACCCTACACAAACAATACCTTATCAAACAACATGTATTCTATCAAAGCAATTGTCACAAACACATGCATATCTTTCACAACATCTCTCACAATAACATTCAATCACTAATGCAGCCTACATGGCAAGGCAATAATGCATGAAATGTTATTTCAAAAAATTGTCTATTTGATGCATGAGATGGAATAACCTCGTCTCATTTGGATTCAATAAAAATAGAACCTTAATAACATCAATGATAACAAAAAAACGTGTAAATCAATGAAGGTGAAATCAGTCAACTGTAAAATTTTCAAAACCAGAAAAATACAATAACGAGGTAGATTGGATTTTCCCCGTACATGGGTTTGCTACTCCAATTCACAACATTTTACCAAGTACCAATTCTGACCTATCACTATCTATAGTCTCCAAATAATAAGTCAACAAGAAAGAAACCCCCTGATACAACATTGTATCATCATGTATCTGGAAGCCACCCAGTGGCGCCCCATACCCAGTTGGTCACATGGCCTCAAGAGCCTTTCCTTGGATGCCAGAGGCTGCCAAATAACAATGAGGCCCATGAGTTTGATAATGGGGAAACAATGCCCCCAATAGCAGAGTACACACCTGAAGTGAAATAGATATACAATGGTGGAAATAATAATATCACCATAAAAAAATAAACAGTGGAATACTGGTAAGGAAAAAACTGGAGCACATATATATATATGATACATGATACATATTTCTAGGAAATATGCCAAACAAATCATAATGCTAAATATAGTACCAATCCAATGTTGAAAAGAAGAACAAGTAAATAACTCCTCTACATCCCAATAAATAGTTTAGTCTCATGATCTCTAGCTCCTCGCAAATCAGGTACCTGAAGTAGGATGGTTCTTTCCCTTATCTATACCTACAGAAATATAAGATGTTTGGGAAAAATCATGACCCAAACAGGGTGTTTGACTAAATACCAATAGGCAACCACCAAAAGATTTGTGCCTAATAGTCAGTGACTATATAGCTGGTAATAAGTAAAAAAAACTGGAAAAAATGATGAAATCAGTATTGATAATCCTCAATCTCAAAGCATTTGATTCATAATCATGTTAGAATCAAATCAAAGCAGGTAACCCTCTGGGCAGTACTCACGGCCATACCCCTCAGGCTCAACCAAGAAACTCATGAAACCCTCTAAGAAGCACACACATTCTCACCCCTCTAGTTCAGCTAAAGTATAGAAAATCTAAGGAAGAACCCACTATGAATTCCCCCTATAGTCTTGTATCGGTACTAAAGGCACTTTGGGGAAGCACTCAACATCTCATTCCCCCTTTGGCCCGCGTTGAGGAACTACAGACACTATAAGGAATCACTCACGTCAATTCCCCCTATGGTCTCCTATCATAATATTATAAAGACGATCGGGGGAAACCCTTATGTTCATTCTCTCTATGGTCTACTACAACTGTTTCTCACAGACATTTGTAAGTCAAAATGTATGGAAAAACGTATCGTCCAAAGAAAACCACAAGAACTACTTGGATAATAGTCTATGTAATATCAGTATGTGAGATAAAAAAATCTCACCTTCCTACAATACTAGGAATTGGAAACTAACAAGGCATCCTAACATGCTATGTAGGACCAAACAGTGATAAATAGGACATTCATGGTCAAAAACGTCAAATGTATTGCAATTAACCTTATTCACAAATCAATTAACCACTACTTCAACATACAAGCATAAGAGGAAATTATAAATGGGAAAACAGTAAACATACAATACCCCATTCATGGATATTGGCTATTTTGCACACATAACTCAAATAATTTTGACAAAAAGGCACAAAACACAAACATCATTGTTGGTAGATCGATATACATGAACCTCAATCATTGAATCAACAAATCACACTGTAGATAATCAAATAAACATAAAATGTTCAACAGAGGATAACTTGAGAATGAGGAGGAATCTAAAAATGAAGCTCAAGAATAAAGAGAAGCTTACCAAGGTTATCCAAATGCAATTAATGGTGGTCAAATTAGAGATCATATGCACACTTTGGGGCTCAGAGAAGATTCAAAGTCATATGAGTTCTCTCGGACGAACTATGTCGAGAAGTAAATGGTTTTGTCTACCGAACGTGAGCCTAGTGCATTTAATGAAAAAAATAAAGTAGACGGCATGTACATGCCCTTACCAAGCCCCGCATTAGGCATTCTTCAGCTCACCACACATGGATGTGTGGTCGGCCATTAGATTTCCAGCACACAGATATGAGCGGCAAAATAGTACATGGCGTGTACTTGAAAAGTTCAAGGCATGTTTTTCGAAGATTTCCAAATACTTTTATTTCTCTCAAAACAACAGAAAATGGAAAGCATACCTGAAAAGAAGATCAAGGTTTTTACAAGCTATGAATGATTAGTCATATAGTGTAGGCCAGTGGTGTGAGGTAATTTAGTTATCTAGAAGTGGGCTCAAAACCTGCACACGGTCTGTCAGACCATGTAGTTGACACCAAATTAAATTATGGTTTATATTTTATTAAATTAAGTTAATCCAATTTTAATTAAATTATGTGTTTAAATGGGGAGTTTGGGGTATATCAATGTTGAATTTTGTTAAATGATGATAATAATAATAATTGTTATTATTATTATTTTGTTATTATATGATTATTAACATTTTATTTTTTAAAGACACTATTTAGGTGAGGCACACCCCCTCAATATAAATTCCAAGTAAAGTATGATGCACACCCCTCTTCTCCAATGGAGAAGGGTACACCACCCCTCCTTCAACTCACTCTTTGTGCACCTGTCTCATCTCAGATTCTTTAGGGATATTGTCTGTCTATTCGAGGAAAGGACTTCTCCATGCATTTCCTTCTTCGAATAGGACGTTTCATCTCTCCATATCCAGGTTTCTATTTGGCACAAACCCTAGGTTCATGTTTTTTTGTTATTTTCTATTATTCTTGTTATAGGTGGTAAGGGAGATGTCTCGAGACCCATTGGTGTGTATTCTAATGAATACCACTAAAGGTGATGTAGTTCGTCTTGGTTCGGTTCACCATCGTCAAATTCAGGTAAGGGTATATACCTATTATTTGATTCCACAACATTTAAATATTTTGTTTATGGTTTATATGAGTTTCGGCAAATTAATTGGTTGTGTGTTTGTCCTCACTACACTAATTTAGGGTGCTGGATATTGTTATACAGTGTTGTGATCATTTCCATGTTCTCACTTTCATTTTTGATGATGTATGTGTAAACGAAGATATTTTGTTTGGTTTAGAAGGAATCGGCTTCACCAATTCATTACGGTAGGGTCATAAAACATGATTTAATTGAAAAAATGATGTTTTGTTGATTTACTACTTCGGATAAAATTGAATAAAATGTTGGGATGAATTGTTTATTTGTTTTAAATGATTTTTTAGATCAAAAAATCATGTTTTTTCTATAAAACCCTCCCAACAGAGGTGTTCTTATTCAAGATAAAAACATACTAATTTGATTGATGTGTTTTTTAGATTGATAATATGTTTTTCCTATTCTTTATAACTAAATAAATGTTGTTAAATTTATATTCATATGGTTTTCATAGCTAGTAGATGTATGTCATACTCTACATGCTCACTCACTTGGTATATTATGTTCTTATGAATTATAGTGGGATTAAATTTGTGGTTAAACCTTTGTGAAAATAAAAAAATTAAATGATATTAAATGATTTGGTTTTATATTTTATAGGAATATATTGAAACATATAGCACCAAGTGGGTTTACATCATGGTTTCATGGGTTGTGAATGGGGCGACTGACTATGAGATGAAGGGTTTGTATTTTGAGACCTTTAATGTGAAATTGTAATAATTAATCAACAGATTAACTATGAGTCATTGAGTGGGCTATGTTAGGATAACTAATTTTTCATTAATTATGTGCTCTTATATTGTTTTATAGATAACAAATTAGGGGATTATTAATGAGATATTTAATATACTAATATGAGATAATTATTTGTGAATTAATTAAGCTCCATTAATAATATTATTTAAATAACTAATTATGGGATTAATTATGAAAGGTGAGATTTAGATTGAGATAATAAATTCTGGATAATTAATTATGGAAAATGATTTATGATATTGATTAATATGTTGATGAATTAATTAATTTTTTAATATAATTATTTAATTGTTGAGTTATATAATGGAAGGGATTTTATTAGCTAATTGTTGAATTCGTAATGGGGTTGGTGTGGATAATTAATTATTAAAGTAATTATTTTATTATGACCAAGAACAAGGTTATTATAATTGGAGAATACCAAATGTTAACTTGGTCATCATACATACGAGTAAAATGGATTGGAACATGGTCACTCTAAATTGAGAAGTACGAATGGTAACATGGTCATCATACTTATGAGTAAAGAGAATCAGAACATGTTCATTCTAAATAGAAAAGTATACATGGTAACATGTTTATTATTCTTATGAGTAATGATAATAGGAACATGGTCATTCTATTGAAGAGTAAGCATGGTATCATGTTCAACATACTTATATTTGCGATAATGATAACATTGTATTTAATGTGTGAATTTATATAATGAAAATGAAGGCAATATATAATATGGAATTAGTTGAGAATATCTCAATATCCATAATGAGTGGAAACATGTATTGGGATATGATATCATCTATGAATAATTCGAACTATATCATTATCCAAATATGTAATTAAGATATAATATCATCTTTACATACATTAGACTAAGGCATGAGACAAAGAAGGAATTGATATATGATATCACCTTCAGCATTTTAGAAGATGTCAAGTGATGAAGCAGTTATTAAGATATCATATTAACTAGAAAATGATTTAGTATATTGTATAAGAAGAAGTTAGTATTGTGGTATGGGTATCAAAAAGAACCCTGGAGTTAAGAAATGATTAAATAAAGAATATTAAATAATATGATATTCATTTTATTTTACATTATTCTTATATATAGTCCTTGATTATACTCTTATTCTGACTATGAGATGAATTAGATATCATTTTCAAGTGTCCCTTTAGAACACATAAGGGTCTTTTTTATTTATTAAATTTTTATATTTTTTGATATACCTCCACATTGTTTAATTTCATTGAATTATATAGATTATCCTTGATACTGGTAGTCTCGTACTACATAGATTTATTTCTCACTCCCTATTTAGGGTTACATTGTTCTGGAGTACAAGAGTATACTTTTGTGTTCGGATGACTCTGGACTTTGTTCTTGCTATTTATTGTACCCGGGAGTTAGGAGAACATCACTAGGCGGAAGCATAAGATAGTCATGGAGATCTCCCTTGGAAATTTGGGAATTTTCATTCTTTAAATAATGAGGTTTAAGGAATTATTTTGTTTGTCAATTTCATAGATGTATCCTAATGATATGAATGCATTACATAAATTGACATTGTCCATTTTTTAATTCAAAATATATTGAAATTTTATTCTGTTCATGTCATCTATTTATATATTTTTGTACTACTAAGAAATATCAAATATGAGGGTATAGTCATCCCAATGACTATCCATGAACCCTCACTTAAATTCGATAACTTGTGGTATATGGGGATGCACGATTCTGGTCATGGGGAAATTTATTGATCTTTAGGATTGATGGTTTGCTGGGTCGGGTCATTACAAAAGTGGTATCAGAGATTCCATTTTCTTTCTTTTTTCAATTCACTTTCTATTTTGGTTTGGTAGATAGGGTACTAGAAATGTTTGAGCACTAGGATAGTAGTCATACCTTGGACTGATCAACCCATATGTGGGAAATAACAATGTGTACAGGGTTGGTAATTTATGCTCATTATGGTAGTCATTACAATTTATGTTATTTCACTGTGGGTGACTACTTTATTTTCCATTGCTTATTGATTATGAAAATTATGGTATTTTTCAATTGAAATTCACTATAAGGAAGTTGGAATACATTGATCATATAAGACCATATAAATTCA
Organism: Viscum album; assembly: GCA_963277665.1. Lineage (NCBI taxonomy): Eukaryota > Viridiplantae > Streptophyta > Magnoliopsida > Santalales > Viscaceae > Viscum > Viscum album. Next base: position 1,185,189,812 of record OY728159.1, read on the forward strand.
CATTCCACACATATCACATGAGAGTTAGTTGAATGAGTATGATATCTACTAATCTAGATTGTGACCCTTGGGTGGAATTCCATGTTTTGATCTGCATTTTCATACATTCTTGTGTAACATGTTTAAATGATTATATGCCCTGCTACCTCAATTATTAGCATGTTTTGATGTTATTCCATGATTATTTGTTATAACATGTTTCTGTGTATACTTATTATGATAACATTATAGAGAAAATTGGATGTGTAAAAAATTCATAGGTGAAAAATTATTGGTTTTATTTATGAGGAGGGACAGTTTAACATATAAGGTGTATGTGATCCTTATAACTAGGAAAAGGGTAACCCGAGTATTCAAATAATTGAAAATGTGGATGCTATTGTTAAAATTTTAAATTGAATTTGAATATGTTAAATGAAAGACAAATTCAACGAGTAAAGTGTATGGGCGCTTTAGGGATGGGTAGATGGACACTCAACCCACATTTGGAGTTATTCTTATTTTGAATATATGTTTTAATAAATGGGACCCTTGGAGGACTCCATGTAATTAAAATGTAATTTAGATTCTAAATTTTCTATTTATGATGAAATGACAATCAATGTTAACTGTTATATATATTTTTTTATATATCTTCTTTGTGTTTTTCAAAGGGGTTTTTTTAAACCATGTTCCTTGTTCTGAAATAGATCTTGTGGGTTTTTAAAAATTATTTGAAATGCATAAATGTTTAAATGAATTAATTAAATTGCTAAAATAAATATGGGATTTTCTAACTAGTGATTTTTTTCGCATGACCAATAGATAATGTTTATTCTTATGATTTATAAGGGACTAGCATGTTTTATGTAGCACCCTCAGAGATTTAGATGCCTGGTTTACACTGTAATATTTTGGAATTGGTACTGTTTGGGTGTCTTTACCTCTTGTAGGATATTTGGGATTTAAAATAAAACATTTTTCGGAAGGGTGGTCACTACACACTGACGCTTGTTATGGGAATAAGCATTGATGAATTCATAGATTATCACTTTAGATAGCAAGGTATGTCGGCATTCGAGTTATGGTTTTTTTATGATGTGTTATGGGTTTTTTTGAACATGGTATATTATCCGTTGACATATGAAATATTATCTAGTGTCTAGTAATGTAATGAATTGGTTGAGTTTAGTGTGATCATGGATTTGTTTGATGTTAGGGATATTATTGGGTTTGCTTCAGAGTAATGTGATTGGGGTGTTGGGGGTAATATCATCCCACTAGTCAAGATGACTTTCTGGGACATGGGTGTTTTGACATACAGATTCGTTTATATTTTTGTCTTCCATGCTAGATGTTTTGACTTAGTGATCATGGTTTGTGGATCATCAGACATGTAATTAAGGTGTTTTTGATCTAGTTATCTTCTGAGTTACACATATTTTCTTTCCCCAACATGGACACTCCTATGGTGGGTATTTTCACATTAGTTCTGCTGTAAGTGTCTGTATTTTCTTGGATGCATGCAATTCGTAAATTTTGTTCATTGTGAAACCATTTGGAAACTCTATTAGTTTTTGGAAGAGTTTTAATTGTTTTATTTGAAAGAACATAAAAGAATTGAGGGATAGATTAATAGAGGTTTGGTTGATGGTGCGTCGGCATGTGAATCCCAGAGTTCTAAAAGGATTCAATAGTTAATAGTGTGACTGATATTTTTAGTGACATGGTTTTACTCTTAGTGTTATATCCTAAATGATACAAACATTTATCCTATATTCACCTCATCCTAGAAACACTATGACAGTATTGGTATTACACCACACTAAGGGATTAATAATAGATTGGTTGGATTAGTGGTTATTATATAGGTAGAACATTGGATGTGTGGTTTTGTGGGTTACACGTTTATTCCTACTATGTCAAGATATTTTAAAGTATTATTTCAATGTATTATATTATTAATGTAAAAAAAGTTCATTATGGACTTCAGCACACATGTGGTTGGTGATGGAATCATTTTAAAGGCACATTTCCAGTTTATGGGTGAGTGCGGGTTTATGGGTTATTAATGTCATTAAAGGACATAAGTGTTCTTTTAGAGTTTGATTTTAATTAATGTGACCATTTGTGGAAACCAACAGTGAGTGGGTGGTTGAGAATATTATGGGAACATCATGTCTCTAGTTATGTGGGCTTAGTTATTCAATCTTTAGATGTATTAGGATGGATTTTGTGCATTGGCTTGTGTTTTAAAGGTGTAACTTTTGGGTCTTGTGAAATGATTAATGGTGTGTTTGGAGTTTTGGAATTCAAAGAGACTGTTCAAAAGAGGATTCATTACCTTAGTGGGGTAGTTAATGTTCTCGTAGTTCCTGATGGCTTCTCATGGACAAGTTGTTTTAAGGTGGTTAGATTTTATATTGCTTTTTTAACCATGATAAATTTCAAAATTTTGTTAACATTTTCATTAATTGTATTGGTTGTTCATAAAACCAAACATCATAATAATGTTTTTCATGTTGGGAATATTTAATTTGTTGGCATTGTTCTTCAGTAAATAATCGAATAGATTCTCAGGTGTGTCAATGGATTTTGAAATCACCAAACCCAAAAACTCTGTTGTTAAAGAAGTTGTAGAGGGTGAACAGTTTTTCTGAAAATAATGGAGCCCATAGTAGTAACAATTCATATTTCTACTGTTGAGGTAGTAGCATTCATGCAGGCATCACACGATTGGACAAACCAAGAATGTCAAACCATGATACCTTATATAAGTGATGTAAGGGTGTTCACATGTGGTGGGCATCGTTATTAAAACCATATGGGTTAGTCATACGAGGTACTCCAGGTATCCATATGCAGGCACACAGGCTGTGCACAATCTATCAGACCATAAGAGTCCTGCCATGCGGTTTACCCAGATTTCAATTTTCATTTTTATTTTTATAAATTGAGTTTAATGTAATTTAATGAAATGATGTTTAAGTGGAAAATTTATTTAAATTAATTCATTTTAATGAATTTAAATAAATGTTGTTTTTAAATGTGGAGTTTGGGTTTTATCAATGAACTATTTTATTAAATGATGATAATAATAATAACAATGGTTACTAATATTATTATTATATTATAATACTATTATTATGGTTTTATTTTTTTATGAAAACCAAAGATGGAGGCACACACACCTATTTCTCTCAACCTGGAAAAACCCAATGCACACACTCCTTCTACCATGGAGTAGCGCGCTCCCCCCCCTCTATCAGCTCCGTCTTCCGTGGCACAACTACTCTCAGTTTTTTCATAGATCATGTTTTTCTCTTTGAGTTAAGGCTATTTCCATGCATTTCCTTCATCGCATCATCCATTTATGCTCTCAATCACCCATTTTCTATTAACTAGAAACCATATGTTTAGGTTTTATTCAGTTTATTTTATTTCTCTTGCTCAAGGTGGTGAAGTAAATATAGTATTAACCATTTTTTTATATTCTTACTACCTCTACTAAAGAAGCTGTTATACATGATTTGGTTCACAACCATCAAATTAGGGTGAGGAAATACACCCGTTATTATTTTATAACATTTAAATTATGTGTTATGGTTTATATGAGTTCAAGGTAATTAGCTTGATTTTTTAGTACTCTACGCACTAATTTTTGGTTTCTGATAATGTTCTATGGTGTTGTTATCAATTCTTAGTGAAAATGTGAATTTTCGTTAATATTTGTCTTCACGAGTAGATTGTGTTTGAGTTTAAAAGCATTGTCTTGACCAATTCATTTGGGTATGGTCTTAAACATTGCATTAATTGGGAAAATGTGGTTTTTGTTGATTTACATCTCCTGATAAATTTCATTGAAATGTTGGAACAAATATTTTGTTGGTGTTAAATGATTAGTGATATCACAAAATCGTGTTTTTGTAATAAAACCCCTCTAATAGTGGTGTTCCTCCTTCATACTAAAAACATAATAAATAGGGTTATATGTTTTCTTAGCTTTAGGATATATTTTTTCTGATTCTTTCTGAATTATATAAATACTTTAAAATTATTATAATATGGTTGGATTAACTACGACATTTATTGCATCTATTACATGCTGACACACATGGAACTATTAGTTCTTTTGAAAGAGAGTGGGATTAAATGTTTGGGTCAACCCATGTGAAATAAAATAATGACGAATGGTGATAAATGGGAGATTAGGCCATGTGATAGGAGTAAAGGTGAACATCAACACATGTGGGTATACTTCTTGGTTGCATCGGTTGTGAATAGGGAGATTGATTATGATACAAATTTTTTTATATTTAGAACATGAATGGGGAATTTGGATTACTAATAAGGGTATTAATTATGAGTAATTTAGTGGGTTAAGTAGAGATAATTAAATTTGAATTAATAATATTCATTGAAATTATAATTCAAAAAAATTAATTTTTCAATTAATTATTAGGTATTTAATTGTCTATATTGAGATGATTATTTGTTAATTAATTATGATTATTTGATAATATGATTAATATAATTAAATTTGGGATTAACTATGGAAAGTTGAGATATAAAATGAGATAATTAATTTTGGAAAATTAGTTATGGAATATGAAGTGTGATATATTTTAATTAATTGTTGATATAATTAATGGTTTGAACAACATAGTTATTTATTGATCTTACTAATGGAATGGATGTGTTTAACTAATTGTTTAATTTGAAATGGGATTGGGGTGGATAATTGATTGGAAAGATAATTATGTGATAAATAATAGGAACACTGTATATTTAAAATTTACATGTACAAATGGTAAAACGGAAATCATATTTAAGATTAAAGAGAATGATAACATGGTTATTCTAAATTGAGAAGTAAAAATGGTAACATGGTCATAAATCATATGAGTAAAGTGAATGGTAAAATGGTCGTTATAAATTGAGATTTATACATGGTAACTTTTTTATTATACTTATGATTAATGAGAATGGGTATATGGTCATTCTATTGAGGGTTTTAAATGGTAACATGGTAATCTTACTTACGTTTGTGATAATGGTAAAATTATAATTAATATTTGAATTTAAAGAATAAAAATATATGTACTCTGTGATATGACCTCTCATGAGAATATTTCTATCTTCAACATCAGTCAAAATCAGTATTGATATATGATATCACCTTCTATTACATAAGACTAAAACATGAGATGAAGAAGATAATAATATATATTATTATTTGTAAATACTTCAGACTTCGCCATGAGCCAAAGCTATCTTGGAGATATGATATCACCATCAATGTTTTTGACACTTTCATGGCTCCAAGAAGGTGTTAAGATATCCAAATAAATATAGAATGATTCAAGAAACTATACAAGAAGAAGTTGGTATTAAGGTATGGGTATCGATTGGAACCCTCCAGTTAAGAAATCACTAAATAAATAATATTAAATAATGTGATAAAATTTTCGTTGTAAATTTGTTATATATATATATAATGTGTTCAGAAACTTATTCTTGCTATGAGCCAAAGCATATGCAATGGTTAGGTGTCCCTTTGGAACCTGGACTGGTTGTTGGTTTTTTATTCAACTTCATTAATTCGTCAATATACCTGCAAACTATTTAATTATTCTGAATTATCTATAATTATCTAAAAATCGGTGGTCACTGCCTATTGAGATTTAAATCTCACACCCTATTTTCACCACCATTTTATTGGGATACTGGAGTATCCTATATTGATCTCAGGACCCTTTACCTTGCTCCAGTTGTTTGTTGTACATAACAGTTAAGTGAAAAGGACTGAAAGGAATCTTGGGATGCTCGTGGAGATCGACCATAGGGCTTTGAGACTTTTAATTATTTCTATACTTCTATATAAATAATTTTGATTCATTTATTTTTTTATATGTGTATCACCATTGCATGCATGCATTGTATAAATAGGTGTGGGACATTTTCCTTATTCATTTGATAATTCAATTATCATCCACCATCTTAATGTATTTGTATATTGTTATACTACTATACAAAAAATGATATGAGGGTATAGTCTTCCCACTAAATGTCCTTAAACCCTCACTGCTTGTCGATATCCTCTAGCATACGAGGAGACATTCTTAAGGTCATGTGGTGACCGATCCACCTACTAGTTCGATGGTAATCTGGTTCTGGAAGCTACATCTACAAAATTAAACCTTATCGTTAAAAATATTAAATATAGTTCTCAATATTAAATTACTATGGCTAAAAGAAATGAATTTTAATTTAAATATGTTTAAAAGCATGATTTTTCTTTAAAAAATGCATTTTTGGCCAAAAATGCACAAATATGAAAATAAATTATAATGATGAATTAAATTTAATTAGTTAAATTATATCAAATTAAATTTAATTATGATAATTATGTATATCTGAATATTTGGATATTAATATTATTAACCATGAATTCTATGGATATTTTATATTGGCAACATTAATATAATAGAAAAAATTATTATGATTAATATTTTGTATTGTATATACTATGAAACAATTTATTTATTTAAAATTTAATGGCATTAAATTATCCCCCACATTAAATAGAACATTCTAAAAATTTTAACTTGATCTTGTTAATAATGTGTTTATCTTTTTAAAACAACTTTTTAAAACTCCACTTCTTAAAATGGATTATTAAAACATCATCTTGAAATGAGGAAATCGTAAATATGATGGTCACCTAGAATAACATCCCAATATGTTTCCACTTAATAATAACCTCATTTGAATGTGAATTAATGTATTTGGAATGATTATCCATTTAGGATATTACTATATACATTTTTTATAATTGCAATCTTCATCAATTCACCAAAAATAAGTTTAAAAGGATGTCATGATTATTTAAATATCATTTTACTAAAGATGGGGGGACTATTTTTATAACATATACAATGAAGGTAAGTAAATATACATACATGAAATGTAGAATATCATAATTTAATATATTTCCTCTACAATATTATATTTTCCCCAAAAAATGACTATTCATGAAGCATATTTCAGTCCTGAAGGACTATAACAATCTTATAAAGGATCATATGATCAACAAAAAAATAATAAAATATTTCCCCTTTAATTTGAAATTAACCAAAAACAAAAATGTAATAACCAGGTAATATAATAATATTTTCCTCTAGATTATTAATCAACCTATATTGATTAAATAAAAAACCATTATGAAGAAAATTATTACTATTTTTATTATTTTAACAAATTCCACAATGTAATGAACATCATAAAAAATAACATTTGTCATGTACTAAGTAAATTAATTTTAAAACACATTCTTAGTTATACAACTAATCATCAATTCCAATCATTATAAAGACCCAAACTTTTTGAATAGTATATTAATTTTCTCATAACTATTTAATAGAGATGTTAATGGTTATTTCATAATGACGAGTCGATGGCTTCATCCAGTAGACTCTAATTATATGAAGCCCACTTATTAGAGCTTGGGAAGGAGGTGGAATCATTGGTCTTCGCTTTGTCCCAAGCCCAAGACAAACTCCAGTGTGTCAAGCATGAATGGAATCGCCTACGGGTGAAGTTCACGTTAGTGGAGATTACTTCTAGGGAAATGTTATCTGAGCCTCCCTCATATTCTATCACCTCAGCACACCTTACAGTTAGGTCATATTCTGGTGTTATAAGGGGTTATGTAATGAGACCATAACAACTTTCTGTAATCCTTTGAGGTAAATTAAATTTTAATTTCTTCCTATGGTAATGTTTGTGAATTTTCAGATGTCTGGATAAAAATACAATGTATCTTGTGGATGAAATTTGAAATAAAAGGATTTTTTAAAATATTTATGTAAACCTTAAATAATTATGATGTGTGTGTAATTTCAAAAAAATGTCCTTCTACAAATGTGTTCATTAATAAATTTACAGTCTAATAATATCAACATAATTTTTGACGAATAGTAAATTATGAATACTGATTTTATGCTTATGATTAGTAATGTGAAAAATAGATTTAGTAACTTCACTTAAGAAAGTACTAATATAATTTAGGCACCATGATTAAGTAATGTGATTTAATAAAATATAGATATGGAAATTTTAGAAATAAATTTGTTAGTATTAGTTTTTTTGAGTGAATAGTTCTTTTATTTAACAATTAAATTATAATTATTTAGAAAATTATTTTCATAAAATGGAGTTCATTTAGGGAATCAGAGCATCGATATTTGGTTAAAGTAATTTTTTGGGATTTTTCTGAAATGGTTGATTTTTCAGTGACTAGTTTTTTTATTTAAAATATAAATTAAAAATATATTGAAAATTATTTTCATAAAATGGAGTTGATTTTTGAAATCAGAGCATTTATATTTGTTTACGGGGATTTTTTGGGATTTTTCTGAGAATGTTGAATTTTCGGTGAATAGTGAAAATACAGTTTTTGAGTTTCGAGTGTTTAATGACATCATTAAAGGTGGAATGATTATAAAATAATTCTGGTAGATTTATGAATTGTAAGATAAGGTTTGCGGTGTCCCCAGTGGCCAATACCATGGGAAAATACCGTGGGAATGCCCATGGTTTTGGAAAAACCACCGATGAGGTGTCCCGTGGCAATTAATGCTTTCTCCCCTCACATCTCATATAAATACCAAGACATTTTCTCATTCATTTCATTTGAAAATCCTCCCCAACTAAGTTCATGTCTCTTTACATCAAAAGGAGTCCTCTCAAGGTTCCCTAAATCCTCACAAGGTCCCAAACTTCAAGCATTCAAAGTTACTCTTCCAGGAAAAGGATTCTTTCACCCTCCTCTATTAAGTCATGACTTCCTATATGATGTGTCTTGTATTTTCCATATCTTTAGGTTGATTTTATGTTCTTATATGTTCTTATTATTGTCCATTTCATGTCCAAATGATGAGATACCCTTTCTTCTCTCATCAATTTGTTTTCTGATTTTTCATGTGACACTGTTAGGCTGCCGAATTTCTCATAAAAGAAATCAAATATTCTCTTTTCTTTCATGTTTCCTTTTCATGTGGTGTGTCATTGAAATATCCAAACCATGAACTCATTCAGAACCCATACATTATAATGATTTTATTTGAGTGGGTGACCCTTTTACCCTATCTTTTTAATGTTTTCTAAAACCTTGGTATATAAGAGTTATGCTGTATAAATTTAGTCTCAAAATTTCTATCAAATTCTCTCAAGAAATTCCCAATTTTATATTTGGGAATACACAGTCCTATTTGGTTTCTATGGTTTTTAAAAAATATATAAATATGATATATTTTATTCTGGAATGGACATAAATATAAACCTCACTCCCTTTCCGTGGGAGGTAAATGATATAATGATCTTATTTTTAAGAGCATTTAAAACGACACGATTTTGAAAAGTAAACCATTTATTTTCTTCTATATAGGTTTTTTAATGAAATTATTGAATATGATCTATGTGTCTCAGATGTAAGTAAAGACATATTAATGTTTCACCCTGATAGTTCTCTAATGCATTGGGTAAAGAATTAATCACTAAGAGTGATAAGTTTTACGATACCTTGGTGAATAACCTTGGTAATTTTTATGACACCTTGGGGATGGACCATGGTGATATGTTCATGAATGTCTGAATGAAATGTTGTATCCAGATATTCTTTTTATTCTTCAAGTTATTTTAATTATTATATTCCTATACATCATTTTCTTATATCTTTATGTTGTTATTCAAGGTCTTATCGATATCACAAGTACATTGATTCCCTTGTTTACCTTACTGGGTCTTCTTCTCACCCTTTCCATTGTTGTTTATCTCCAGGACACGAGATGTAGTAAATGTACATAGGATGAACCTTGGATGAATCCTTACAAGTGGTTTAGAAGAATTTTGATGTTGTTTTCATATATTATGATACTAGTTTCCAAGATACTAGACTTTAAAGATCCTCTAATTCTAAATTGTAATGAGAAGTTATGTTTCAAAAAGGAAGGATGGAATAGTTTGTATCAAAGGATTGTTTAGTTATTTATTGAAATTAGGATTTAAAAACATTAGGAAGAACCCTATAGAAAAGTTTAAATATATAAAATCTTCCTGGTATTTTGGTGAGTATTTAGTAAGTGGTTTATAAAGAAAATACATCCCTACGTGGATATGAGCAGGTAGAGGTGGCTCTGGAAAAGATGTACATAGGGGTAAAAACCAAAAATACCGCATTGAGCTAGACTCAAATGGGAACTGGTACACAACAAAAGGCCTTTCTACACTCTTTTTTATGATACTCCCAGGGAATATGTGTGGTTAATCACATGCTTTTTATGAATCGTTAAGAAGTAATTATATAAAAGTATAATTGTCTAACCATGAAGTTTTAAGACATAAAATACTTTTTAGTTAGATGATTCATAAATGAAATACGTTTCTGTGGAAGAATTTATTATTTTAGTAAATGTCCCCATCATCTAGGAATACATTGACGTATTTCATGAGGAGTTACCCAGAACTCCTCCAGAAAGAGAGGTAATGTTCTCTATTTAACTCAAACCTAGATCTCATCCATTGTCAAAGACCCCCAGTAGGATGGAAAATGTGTAGGTAGAGGAATTAAAGAAATATCTCCAAGCTCTATTGGAGAATGGGTTTATCTAACCAAGTGTGTCTCCTTGGGGAGCACAAATTCTATTTGTAATGAACAAGGATGGATTGATGCAGCTGTGAATTGATTATATAGAACTGAATGGGATCACAGTGAAGAACAAATACTCTCTTCCAAGAATTTATGACTTATTTGACCAACTTTGTGGGGATAAATTCTTCACAAAGATTGATCTTCGATCTGGTTATCATCAACTGAGGGTGAATAAGGAATATATTTCAGAGACTAGTTTCTGATCAAGATATGAACATTATGAGTATACTGTTATGCCCTTAGGCTTGACTAATTATCCTACTATTTTCTTAGATTTGATTAATAGAGTCTTTAAGGAATACCTTGATAACATTGTGGTAGTTTTTATTGATGATATTTGGATATATTCAAAAAAAATTGAGGAGCATGATGATCATATGAGGTATATTTTGCAAAATCTGCTGAAGGAGAGTCTCTTTGGAATGTTCAGCAAGTGTGAGTTTTGGATACAACTAGTTGCTATATATGGGCACACTGTAACCAATGAAGGAATCTTGGTTGACCTTGCAAAGAAAATGTTTGTGGAGGATTGGCCTCAACCCACAACAGTAACTGAGGTTCGTAGTTTCCTTGGTTTATCAAGATATTATAGGAGGTTTGTGGAAAACTTTTTAAGACATTATAATCCACTAACATAGTTGACTCAAAAAGGGATTAAGTTCATCTGGACAAAGGAATGCGAGGAATGTTTCCAAGAGATGAAGAATAGATTGGTTACTACAACTGTATTAACACTACCCTCTATTGGAGAATGATTTATTATTTTTAGTGATTCATATCTGAAATGGATTGGGTGGATCCTCATGAAAAATGACAAGGAAATATCTTATGCATCTCGTCAGCTAATGAAACGTGAGAAGAATTATACAACACATGATCTAGAGCTGGCGGTAGTTGTTTTTCACTCTAAAGAAATGTAGGAAGTATATTTTTGTGGAGAAAAGTGATATATAAACTAACCACCAAAGTTTATATTATCTTTTTATGCAGAAATAATTGAACATGAGACCATAGATATGGTTGGATCTTATTAAAGACTATAATTGTAAAATTGATTATCACCCTGGAAGAGAAAACAAAGTTGCGGATGCTTTAAGCCGGAAAGACCCTGTTGTTCTGGAAATAATGAGGATCCTAGAAGTTCCCTTGATTATTGATCTAGTAAATCTGTAAATGGGAATTGTAAGGGAAGGGACATCATCAACTCTAACCCAAATTATTTCTCAACCTTCATTATTAGAGAAGATCAAGAAGGCTCAAAGAAAAGATCTTTTGTTGCAGGAGAAGTTTGAGGCTGTGAAGGATGGGAAGTTTCCTGATTTCAATATAGATCAAGAAGGTGTATTGAATTTTTGTACAAGACTATGTGTTCCATCTATTATGGAGATGAAGAATGAACTAATGGATTAAGCTCATAGCTCTAATTTCACTATACATCCAGGAAGCACTAAAATGTATAGAGACCATAGTGATCATTTTGGTGGGATAACATGAAGAGGGGGATTGCTGATTACACTAAAAGGTTCCTAGTGTGTCAACTAATTAAGGAAGAATGAAAACTTCCTAAGGGGGTATTACAACCGCTACCCATACCAGCATGGAAGTGGGATAATATCGTTATGTACATTGTAACTGGTCTTCTGAAATCTTTCAAAGGGAACAATTCGATATGGGATATAGTGGACCATCTCACCAAGACCACCCATTTTATCTCTTTTCTAGAATATTTCTCTCTGCATCAACATTCCAAGATATACATAAAGTAAGTAGTAAGGCGGCATGGGGTTCTACTATCCATCGTATCTAATCGTGATCCCAGATTCACATCAAAATTCTAGAGATGTCTTCAACATGATATGAATTATGAATTGAATTTTAGTACATCCTATCATCCTCAAACTGATTTCCAGTCTAAAAGGAATATTCAGACACTTGAGGACATGTTGAGATTATTCTCAATGGAATATAAAGGTTGATGGGATCAACACCTCCCACTTGTTCAGTTCTCATACAACAACAGCTTCCATTCGAGTATTCAGATGGCACCGTATGAAGCTCTGTATGGAAATCGATGTAGAACTCATACTTTTTTGGATGAAGTTAGAGAGAGAAAGCTTCATGGGCCAAATCTTGTGCAAGAGATGACAGAAAAGGTTCATTCCATCCAATAACACATAAATTCTGCTTAGAGTCGGCAAAAGAACTATGCTGACAACCATCGAAGGGACTTGGAGTTTGGTGTTGGTGACAAAGTCTTCCTTAGAATTTCTCCATGGAAGAGATTCATGCGGTTTGGGAAGAAATGGAAGCTTGTACCTATATACATGGTCCCCTATGAAATCCTTGACTGCATAGGAGTAGTGGCCTATCGTCTAGCACTTCCACCAAACCTAGCTCAAGTTCACGTTGTCTTCCATGTATCTCTCTTGAAAAAGTACATACCCGACCCTTTGCATGTACTTAACCTAGAGGTGGTACAACTGGAACATGACCTCTCTTATGAGGAGCAGCCATTGGTGATCTTAGACTGTAGAAAAAAGGTTCTACACAACAAGAATACCCCCTTGTGAATGTGTTTTGGAGGAATCATAATTATGAAGAAGCGACATGGGAGCCTGAGGACACAATGAACCAAAGTACCCCCAACCTTTTCTACGAGGCCTTTTGTTTAAAAATTTTGGAAAGAAATTTCTTAAGGGGGGAGGAATCTAACGACCCAATCTTTTTGGACAGTACATAATTTTACTCATAACGATTTAATAGAGATGTTAATGGTTAATGCAGAAAGAAGAGTCAACGGATTCATCCAGAAGACTCGAACCAAATGAAGCCCACATATCAGATCTTGGGAAAGAGGTGGAATATTTGGGCTTCGCTTTGGACCTAGCCCAAGACGAACTCCATCGTGTCAAGATTGGATGGAATCTCCTATGGAAGAAGATCATGTTAATGGTGATTACTACTAGGGCTACGTTATCTGATCCTCACTCAGATTCTCTCAACATAGCACACCTTACTCTTAGGTCTTATCCGGGTTATATAAGGGGCTATGTTAGGAGACCATAACAACATTGTGTAATTATTTGAGATAAATAAGACTGTGATTTCTTCTTATGGTGAATTTTATGAATTTTTAGATGCCCGAATTAATATTGGATGTATCTTATGAATGTATTTTGAAAAAATGGATATTTTAAAATATTTATGTAAACCTTAAATAATTAATGATGTGTAATGATTTTCAAAAATTGGTTTTCGGTAAATGTGTTCAGTAAGAAATCTAGAGTCAAATAAGATCAAATTAATTTTTTATGAGTTGTAAATTATGAATAGTGATTTTATGCTTTTGATTAGTAATGTGAACAAATGGAATTTGTAACATCACTTAAGAAAGAATTAATATAATATAGGCACCTTGATTATGTAATGTTATTCAATTAAATTGGTAAATAACTCTCTCAGTGGTTAAGTAATAGTTTTTTAGGGTGAATAGTGTTTTTATTTAAAAATTATATTAAATATATTTAGAAAATTATTTTCATAAAATGGAGTTCATTTTTGGAATCATAGCATTGATATTTGGTTAAGGTAACTTTTTGGTATTTTTCTGAAATTGTTGAATTTTCTGTGAATAGTGGCTTCATTTAAAAATTAAATTAAAAATATTTAGATAATAATTTTCATAAAATGGATTTCATTTTTGAAATCAGAGCATCGATATTTGGTTAAGGTGAATTTTTGGGAATTTTCAGAGAAAGTTGAATTTTCGTTAAAAGTGAAAATACAGTTTTTTAGTTTCTGGTGTTTAATGGCATCATTATGGATGTAATAATTATTCAATAATTCGAGTAGACTTATGAATAGTATGGTATGGTATGAGGTGCCCAAAGTGGCCAATACCATGGTCAAGCCCATGGTTTTGGTAAAACCACTGATGAGGTTCCCCTTGGCAATTAATGCTTTGCCTCCTCACATCTCCTATAAATACAAAGCCTTTAACTCATTAATTTCATTTCCAAATCCTCCCCAATGAATTTAATGTCACTTTACATCCCATGGAGATCTCCCAAGGTTCCCTCAATCCTACCAAGGTCCCGACCTTCAAGCATTCAAATTTACTATTCAAGGAAAAGGATTTTTTCACCTTCTCATTTAAGTCATGAAATCCTTTATGTTGTGTATTATATTTTCCATCTATTTATGTTGAGGTCATGTTATAATATGTTCTTATTACTGTAAATTTCATATAAAAATGATGAGATACCCTTTCTTCTATCATCAATTTTTTTCGGAATTTTCATGTGACGTCGTTAGGATGCCGAATTTCTTATAAAAGAAATCGAATCATCTATTTTCATTCATGTTTCCTTTTCAAGTGGTATGTAATTCAAATATCCATACCATGAACTTATTCAGTACCTATACTGTATAATGATTTTTTTGAGTGGGTGACCCTTGTCCCCTCTCTTATCAATGTTTTCTAGAACCATGTTATATAGAAGTTATGCTGTATAAATTTTGTCTCAAAATTTCTATCACATTATGTCAATAAATTCCCTTGTTTATTTATGTAAATACCCAGACCTATTTAGTTTATATGGGTGTTCATAAAAATATAAATATGATATATTTTATTTTGGAACAGACATACATATAACCCTCACTCCCTTTCCATGGGTTATAAATGATATGATTATCTTATTTTTAAGAGCTTTTAAAATGTCAAAATTTTTAAATGAAACCCATTTTTTTTATTCTCTATGGTTTTTTATTAAGTGATTTAAAATGATCTATGTGGCTCACATGTAAGAAAATACATATTAAGGGTGCACCATGATAGCACTCTAATGCATTAGGTAATGAATTAATCTCTAGAGATGACATGTTTTACGATACCTTGCTGAATAACCTTGGAAATATTTATTACACCTTGGGGAGGGACCTTGGTGATATGTTCATGAATGTCTAAATGAAATTTTGTATCCACATATTCATTTTATGTTTCATGTTCTTTTCATTATTATATTCATATAATTCCATTGCTCATATCATTATGTCGTTATTCAAGGTCTTATCGATATAACATGTTAATTGATTCCCTTGTTTACCCTTATGGGGCCTTTTCCTCACCCTTTCCTTTGATGTCTATCTCTAGGATATGAGATGCAGTAAATTTACATAGGATGAAACTTGGGTTAATCTTTAGAAGTGGTTTAGAAGAATTCTTATGATGTTTTCATATATTATGATCCTGATTTCCTAGACACTAGACTTTAAATATCCTCTGTTTGTAAATTGTAATGAGAAGTTTTGTTTCAAAAAGGCAGGATGCAATAGTTGGTATCAAAGAATTGTTTAGTAATTTATGGAAATTAGGATATGAAAACATTAGGAATAACCCTATATAAAATTTTAAATATAATAAATCATCAGGGTATGTTGGTGAGTATTGATTAAGTGGTTTATCAAGAAAATACATCCCTATATTGATACGAGCAGGTAGAGGTGGCTCTGCCACCGATGTACATAGGGGTCAAACCCGAAAACACCACTCTGGGCTAGACTCGAACTGGAACTAGTACACAACAACATGCCTTTCTAAAATATTGGTTATGACAATCATGGGGAATATGTGTGGTTAATCGCAAGATTTTTATAAATCATTATAAATGAATTATAGAAAAATATAATTGTCTAAGCATGATGTTTTAAGACTCAAAATAATTTTTAGTTAAAATATTCATAATTTAAATAAGCTTCTCACTAAGGATCTATCTTTTGTTAGATGTCCCTATAATCTAGGAATATGTTGACGTATTTCCTGATAATTTACCTGAACCTCCCCCGGAATGAGAGGTAATGTTATCCATTGAAATAATACCTGGATCTCATTCAATGTCAAAGACCCCAAACAGGTTGGAAAATGTGGAGGTAGAGGAATTAAAGAAAAATCTCCATGATCTATTTGAGAAAGGGTTTATACGAACAAGTGTGTCCCCTTGGGGAACACCATTTCTGTTTGTTTACAAGAATGATGGATTGATGCAACTCTGAATTAAATAAAGAACTGAATGGGATCACCGTGAAGAACAAATACTCTCTTCCATGAATTGATAACTTATTTGACCAACTTTGTGGGGATAAATTCTTCTCCAAATATTTAGAAAATTATTTTCATAAAGTGGAGTTCATTTTTGGAATTAGAGCATTGATATCTGGTTAAGGTAAATTTGTGGGATTTTTCTGAAACGGTTGAATTTTCACTGAATAGTGTTTTTATTTAAAAATTAAATTAAAAATATTTAGAAAATGATTTTCATAAAATGGATTTCATTTTTAAAATTAGAGCATCAATATTTGGTTGAGGTGAATTTTTGGGATTTTACTGAGAAAGATGAATTTTCGGTGAATAGTTACAATGCAGTTTTTGAGTTTCTTGTCTTTAATGACATCATTAAGTATGTAATAATTATGAAATAATTATGGTCTAATTTTGAATAGTATTATAAGGTATTAGGTGTACCATGTGGCCAATACCATGGGAAATTATCCTGGGCAAGCCCATGGTTTTTTCAAAACCACCGATGAGGTGTCCCTTGACAATTAATGCTTTGTCCCCTAACTTCTCCTGTAATTACCAAGACTTTCCCTCATTGATTTCATTTCAAAATCCTCCCCAACGAAGTTATGGTATATTTACTTCACGAGGAGTCCACCCAAGGTTACCTGAAGCCTCCCAAGGTCCCAAACTCAAGCATTCTAAGTTACTCATCAAGGTAAGGGATTCTTTCACCCTCCTCCTTTAAGTCATGTCTTCCTTTATGTTGTGTCTTATATCTTCCATCTCATTATGTTGAGGGTTTGTTCTTATATGTTTCTATTACTGTCCATTTCATGTCCAAATTATGAGAGACCATTTCATCTCTCATCAATTTGTTTTCTTAATTTTTATGTGACGTCGTTAAGATGTTGAATTACTCATAAAAGAAATTGCATCTTCTCTTTTCTTTCATGTTTCCTTTTCATGTGGTATGTCACTCAAAAATCCATACAATGAACTTATTCAGTACCCATACTATATACTGATTTTTTTATTGGTTGACCCTTTTCCCCTCTCTTTTCAATGTTTTCTAAAACCATGTTATATAGTCATTATGCTGTAGAAATTTTGTCTCCAAATTTCTATCACAGTCTCTTAAGAAATTCCTTTGTTTATTTATGTGAATACCCATACATATTTCATTACTATGGGTATTCATAAATATATAAATATTATTCATTTTTTTTGGAATGGGCATACATATATCAGTCACTGCATTCCCATGGGTTATAAATGATATAATGATCTTTTTTTAAGAGCTTTTAAAACGTCACGATTTTGAAATGAAACCCATTTATTTTATTCCCTATGGGTTATTTACAAAATGTTTGAATCTGTTCTATGAGGCTCACATGTAAGTAAAGACATATTAATTGTGTTCTATGATAGCACCCCAATGCATTGGGTAAATAATTCATCTCTATAGATGACAAGATTTACGATACCTTGGTGAAAATTTTGGTAATTTTTATGACACCTTGGGGATAGACCATGGTGATATGTTCATGAATGTCTAAATGAAATGTTGTAGCCACATATTCAAGTTATGTTTCTAGTTATTTTCATTATTATATGCCTATACTTCCATTTCTCATATATTTATGTTGTTATTAATGTTCTTATCGATATCACAAGTACATTTATTCCCTTGTTTACCATTATTCGGCCTTCTGCTCACCCATTCCTTTGATGTATATCTCTAGCATATGAGATGATGTAAATGTACATAGGATGAAACTCTGATGAAGCCTTACAAGTGGTTTAGAATAATGTTTTTGTTGTTTTCATGTAGTATGATCCGGATTTCAAAGACACTAGACGTTAAAGATCCTATGTTTGTAAATTGTAATGAAAAGTTATGTTTCAAAAGGTGTGATGTAATAAACATGAAATTACATTTTTTTCCAATTAACCATTATCACTTAAACCTTAATGATCATAATAACATAAGGCTTACAAACACATTAAATTTTATTTTAATAAATTATTATTCCTTAAATATCTTTTTCCAAGCATTGTATTATCATAATTGTCTCTGGAAAATAATCATTATCATTTTAAACTACCATCGCATAATATCATTAAAATGGGTATCTATTTCATAAAAAACAATCATCCTTATACTTATTATTTCATTGTGGTTTCCATAACCCTTAAGTTATCCTCTCATAAAAACATCCTAGTATATGATATATATTATATCATTATCTTATATGATAATCATTTTAACAACCCCAAACATGTATTCCTATATATACTAATAAAACATGACCATTATATTGTTTTTCTTTATTTCCTATAAATGTGACCCAAGATCATCCGTAAAAAAATAAAACATAACATGAGAATATTTGATCACTTACATTCTCAAGGGAATTTTATTATTTTAGTTTTAGATAATTATTACAAAATCCAACATAACCACATTATACATAAACAGGTAGTTCATTAAACTCTAAATAATCTCCCCAATGTTCTTTTCATCTATTAACCTTTGTCAGAATAACAAATAATAAAATTAATCAAATGCCATGGAATCAGAAATAATATAAGGGTGAGATCGAACACTCAGTATGGATGTTATCTATTGGAATATATCATCAGTAAATAAAGCAATAAAGAAGGGTATACTGAATCATAAATAAAGTTCTACCAATCTAGTAACCTAAGAATGAAGTATTACCATGGATGGAAGTAATCACATGGAACAAAATAACTAAATTATTAGTAATAAAAATTCATAATGTAATACATTCATGATTCTACCATTACGGAGTCATGCTAAAACATATAGAAATTAATTATCAATGTGATGTGCCAATTTACATTCATTAATTTGTATGTGCACATAAGATACCATATATTAATTGAATGATCATACAAACTATAACCTATGTATCATGTCATTCTTTTCTGACTCATCAGAATATTTATTCGTCATGGGACTATTTATAAATGTACCCCACCCATTAAATAAATATTTCCATTGAATTAAAAATATACTAAATTATAAATATATTATATAATCATCAAGATATATTAAATTAAACATGTCTATATTGAATCAATAATATTGAATAATAATAATTCCTAGTCAATCAATTAACATTATTAGTATGTTTATCCAATATAAAAACTATGTATAAATGATATTAAATTTAATTAATACACATATAAATGTTCAATAGAATATATAAATAGAGTAAAAATAAAATATTCATGGAATGATTGATAATGATAGAGAAGAAGATCGCAAGAAATTGAATGTTCTTGGCAATGTCAATAAACAAAAAAATTGATTCAATAAGACATTAAATAATAAAATAAAATCATAAAAAATAAAATTTCTTTAATATAAGTTTTTCTATAAAACACCCAATAAATGGTTGGTAAATCATTTTTCAAAACTTTTATTGAAAAAATTAGTATAGATGAATTACAAGAATGTTATAATTTAATTCTTAATAATGTGTTCAAAAATGAAAAATGCAATATATTTTTTCATAAATTTACAATATTAGTGGAGAAATTATTTTCATTGAAAATAAAATGGTTGTCTTAAAATGTAAACACAAAAAAATTATTTTCATGTTGGTGGAAAAAACTTCATTTTGATAATTTTTTAAAAAACAATTTCTTAAAAAATTTTGAACAAATTTTAAAAGAACTCTTTTTGAAGAAATCCATGAGATTGTATCATAATATATATTAAGGATTTCATTTATAGTATAAACATAACTATTGAAAATCAATTTTTAATTGTTAAAAAATTATTAAAATATTTTTAGAAAATATTTTTAAGGATGAACATTTTCATTGACCATAATGGAAATGAGGTTTCCAATTCTAAAAAAAACCTTGTTGATCATATCTACTACCAATGATGGTTAAAATTTATATAATAGATTAAAACATAGGTAAACCCATATGATAATGAATCAATTTATATTTGGGTGATATATAATTAAATTTTCTCATCAATACATAATCATAAAAATTAACGATTGAAATGTGAAATTCATTCGGAATATTTTGTAGCATTGTTATCTCTTAAATATAATCCACTTAATTGTATTTTTAAGAAATTATATTTCATATATTTATATAAATTCATTATATTTAAATTAAATGTGAATTGTATACCCTATATGAATGAAATTAGATTTATAATATAAAATTTGTCAAAAAGGAGTGAAATTGAGGGGAAATTACTTTACAAAGATCATATTGTAGAAGTGATAATTTATCAGTGTTGTAATTATCTGTGAAAAAGTAAAATCCATGAAAAAAATTATATATAAAAAATAGGATAATAATTCACTATATAGATAATTTTCCTTCAATGAAATATTTAATTAATACGTGATAAGACCCGATGAATGGAAATTGAGATAATAAATACCTTATAGAGATTTTATTATAGAATAATGAATTAATTTTTAGAGATTATTTGTACGAAATGAAAATACACAATGAAAAATTTGAATTACAACCAAATTGTTAAAAAAACCCATTTCACACATATCATTGGCATAATATAATCAATGAATAAGTGACATAACCTAATGAATGATGATTGGGTAATGAAATCGATAATTTTCCCACTGTTTTACCTCCCTTTGACCGATCAAAAGTATTTTTCAAGTGGGGATTGTGATCACTATAGTGTATTGGAGATGTAGGAATGGATGTTTAGAGTTGGATAACAATAAAAGATTGAGATAAAACATGATTTCAGTAATCTGAAATTGATTAAATGAGTCATGTTTTATATGAAAAGATTAAGGCCATTTTGATTTGTTTTTTAATTTTTATGTGTTATAATGTAAATTATAAAATATAGAAATATAAGAAAATAGTTCCAAGAATTTTATGCTAAAAATTTATTATATGTACGTGTGATGAAAGATTTTTAAAATTTATATTTTTTTAATAATAATTTTTTTCCAAAAAAAATTATTTAATATTTTTTACATCAATATTTAAAATAAATAATATTAAAAGCCTCAAATCCACCACCATTAATGAATAAATTTTTTTCAAATCTTAAATTTTACATCAAATATATTTATAAAATTCATGATGCTTCAAAAACATCAAAATATTTTTGTTTTTAGTATTTTTGTAGTTATTGATTTATTTATTTAACTATTATCATATACATTAGGGAATCAAAAAGTATTGATTTTAAAACTTTTATATAATTTAAATAAAATATTATATTAAAATTTTTTAATATAAATAAAATTACACATACATATTTTAAATATATTTATTACATTCTGATTCACATCATGAAAATTTATTTAGTAATTTATTAAGACTGTATTACAATTCATTAAGAATTAAAAAATATTTTCGAATGGATTCATTTAATATAACCATAATTTTCATTAAAAATAAACTAAAATCTTTTCAAAATGATATTCAATAAAAAATTGTGAAAATACATCTTCCTCCTAAATTAGTTTCATGAGGAAATGAAATTACTCTTTTCCAGTGTTACACAAGCACTGTGCAATGACCGCAAACATAGTAGTCTATAGTCGATGTAATAATTTGTTAGATTGGCATATATGTAATGAATAAAATTCTAAAATAAGAGAATTTTTGTATGTTATTGAAAAAATAGATAAATACCCAAATTTTAAATTAAAAAACATATAAATTAAATAACTCATCATCCTTGAAAATAATTCAAAGAAGTCATCATCATATATTGGGGAATGGAATAAAACTAAGGGTATTCTTTAATGATCAATAAGGGCTAAGTACATTAGAATATTTCTGGAATCACTATGAATCATCAATATGGAATGATATATAACATAGCATAAAATCCATTTAAATAACATTATAAGTCATAATCGACTTGGCTTGGTAGAAAATTTAAAACACATTCTATATAATCAATACACTAAAAATGAACAGTATCCATTCATAATATCAAATTGAAAATATCATCGATAATAAAAACTAAACTCTTCTTGAATGAAATTACTAATTATTGGATACCATGTTCTTAGGCATCCTTATACCTATACTATTAAGACCATTCATAATAGAGTTTAAATACTACTTATAGAAACCCTTTAATTTGGACAACATAATTTGCATCATGAGACTTATCGATGAATATATATAAAATATTATACAATTACCCATATTACACATCATTCCTAAAGTATTATTTATATATAAAATAATCTATTAAATTCATAAATCAATACTCCTTATCATCAAATACCAATATTGACTAAATTATATATATTGGTCAATATTTATTCTGTTAATCATTCAAAGTAAAAAATTGTATGTATTATTCATATTTAGGAACTAAAAATATACATCAAACAAAAATATTAATATTAAATATAAATTTAATTGAAAATTACAAATGTTAAAAGAATGTGATTTCTTCCATAGAATGTTAATAATCCTAAGAGAATGTGAGATTGAACAACAAATTTTACCACATTTAATTTTCAAGTCACATCCCCTTGAATAAGAACATTTGATCTGAATCATAAAATACCATGATTTAGTTATTAATAATGGTATTACATTTAAAACTGGATGTATACCCACCATTAAAAAATTTAATTTTTGCTTAGTAACTGATCAGCCTCAATGGAATGTTAATTGAGGAAAACTCTATTACCTTACCTTCCCCAAGATTGCATGTTCATTAACCTCAGGAATAGTGTTTTAACATGTTATTAAACTAAACTATAATGATATTTATATTAATATAATCATATATTTTTATGTTTTAATATCTATATTAGTCATCCATTTATAGTTATTCATTATTTTCATTGTTTTAGTTTCTAATTTCATTCTTTTATCATTTATGTTTCATCAAGAAAGATTCTTTTACTGGGAATATTATATATTTATATGATATCAACAATGGTAATGGTGAAATATTTATCATATTTATACATAATTGTTACTTTTTAACCCAATCATGAATGATGGTTAAGAAAAATAATGTTTGTTATGATCATGGAGATGGTGTGTCGTTCATCTGTGTGAGTAACACTTCCATTATTGAATGATTATTGTGGATTTAGGGAATGTATAATTATACATATAAAAAATTATAATAATATTATAAATACAGTATTATATATTTATATTTCACTTCCACATGGTGTTATAAACAAATTTGAGTCAGACCGCTTCGTTGCGACACTAGTCCACACATACAAGAATAATGTTTTCATCTTTTCATTAGTGAAAAGGAATGAAAGAAAAATGTTATATATTGACATTATTGAATGATAAATATTTTCACTAATATAATAATTATTTAATTAATATAACATATTATATTTGACGTTATTCTTTTTACATTCCATGTCTATCGTTGGTGAAAAATTAATGGCATCGCTTCATGAGGAGATAGTCCACCGTGCACATGACCGACGTTATCATAACCCCAATGATAGGAAATTAAAAAATATTTTTTTTATATAATGAATCCAAAGTTATATATTTTTTATAAACATAATATATTTATTCTATTTGCATCATCAAACAAAACTTCGAATGTTGGAATAGAAAGAATGAATGACATTAGTTCGCAAGGTGGTAGTCTTTTATTCTAACAAATGATGATTTTGTAAACAATATGAAGGAGTTGGAATTTTTTGTAGGTGATTACCTTATTATGAAAATATCAAATTATATGGTTTATACCAAGGATATAATTTCATCATTTCCTAACAATATTATAAGGTGGTGGAGAATGAAATTAAACAAATATGTTTGTTAAATAACATTAATTATTTTTCATTAATAATCATTAAGATTGTACTAAAGCCTTAATAGGAATGATTTATCCAAAAAATATGATTCTTGCATGAAGGTAGAGATGTTGGGATTTAATTTGGTTAGTTATTTTAAATAATTAAGAATTTTGAAGGTGTGAATATGAGTTGATATGGTGTGTCTTTTTATATGTGGTAGAGACAACACACATGGTATTTTGGAAACAAATTGAGTGTTTCCACATTTTTCATATGTAAAAAAGCATATAAAATGTAACATTATCTATCATTTGAGGATAATTGGGTGAAATAGGTTAATAAAATATTTTTTATTCAATTTTATATGTCATTTTTACCATTATTATATTATTTTAACCCTAGGTAAACCAAATTTTACATTAATTGTGGTGATTAATTTTTATTACATTAATAATTTATTTCAGTGAATAATGAAATTGAAATCACCAGATATTATATATCATGAATGTTCCAAATATTTAACCCATTTTTCCAAATTATGGTCAATTATGTGGAAAATTTTATTCTAAAAATAATCTCTTAGAAGCGATGATAAAGTCTTTTTTTATAGGAAAAATTTCTAAATGTTTATAAATATTTGACTCTAAAATAAATATTAAAAAATAAAAATGAAATAAATTTGAATAATAGATTAAAGTTTATATAATTTTAATTAAAAATGAAATAAATAATAATTTAACTTTACAAATAATTCAAATAAAATGAAACATTTAATAAAAATTCGCTATTTTTAGTATTCCTCAAAAAAATATGTCGATAAATTCATAAAATTTCACTCAAAGATATTTTTGGTATCCAAATATAATGTTTTATAAATTTTTAGATAAATTTTCTAAAATTGGTAAAAAATGATTTAAATTAATAGTTTATTTCATGACTAAACTGTTCTTTGCAAAAGCCCAAAATTTTGTATATCATAAGAAATTAAATTTTTATAGGATATGTAAATCTTAATGTCATGGGGTGTTCCACACCATTATATTCATGAATTTTTTATCCTAAATTAAATCACATATGATTCTCATATTCTTTAATTTTTTGTTGTTTCATTCCTCCCATCTTAAATAAATTGTGTCCTTTAAATTTAAACATTGTCATAGTAATATAGTGTTTGATATTCAAAAATTCATTTGTTGAAATTCCCACAACATTGAAAAGATAATAAAAATCCTCATAATAATATTCAAATTATGAGTAAATGAGCCATGTGGAATAACACATCACTAGTATTCAAAGTAGGTGAATACTAGTGGAAAGTGAAGATATGGAAAAAAAAGAAATGAGTAAATAATTATAGATAGTTACTGAGCTCATTTTTCATAACACAATGGAGGATATATGTAATGCTAAGGGCCAAAGAATCCTAAATAATTGATTATTTAAAATACTATAGTATTCCTCAAACAAAAAATTAATAAAAATTATTTTTGCTTCATGATCATTTTCATATTGTTGTAGAATTATTTTATTGTCCACAAATAAAAGGAAATATAAATACCCAAACCATTTCTCTATCATACGAACATTTTAATCATTTAGTTATTATATAAAAGCATTAAATTCATAACTTAATCAAAAAAATGAATATCTATAAATTAAATAATAATTCTTGAAGAACTGAAATATTCTTTTAATAGATCATATGATCCATAAATGTGGAAAATGTATTTACTAATATCTCAATCTATTTTCCAATACCAATATGTTTTGTAGAAGACATCCCATATGCATCACTATCCACATGATAAAATAATAAAAAAACATCTAAAACAACATCCAATTTTCACCATAAATAATGCCATGAGGGGACAATTTATTAATAATTATAATGACCAAGAATCATAAATTTTTAAATACATTCACTATATTTAAAAAATAAACCAACCTCTATTCCCTTAATAATATTAAGTATATATTAATCTTCACATAACAAATATTAAAATATCAGCATCAATTATTTTTATTAATCATGGTAATAACCTCAATTACTATAAAAAATATTGAAAACATGAAAGATTCATTATTCCTTAAATAAAAAAAATATTTTTTAGATATCTTCCTTAAATAGAAAAATAGTGTCTAATCCATTAGTGATAGCACAAATCACATAGTAGAAAACCAGTATGCATTTCAAATGTATAGTTATTATAAAATTTAAACTATCTATACAAATAATCTCTTCATCTCAATATATTTACCTCATCTTCAAAAAAATATTAAAGGTTATCTATCCTTAAATAATTTTTTTCAAGGATTTATATTTTACACTGAATCATTTTTCTTGTCCCCAAGTTATATTCAAAATTTACACTAATATATTTAATAGAATATTATTTCATTACAATACTTATATATTTCATATTATATATGATGATAATATCATTAATAAAATACTTATTCAACATTTTTTAGGGAATGAAATAGCACATCAATCATTCAAATTAATTTTTATTAATAACATTATCATAACCATGACCAATTATCTTCTTTTTAGGTATATTCCCTTGACGTGTAGGGAATTAATCTATATAGTTCACCATTTCATTAAGATAAAAGAAGTATACATTGGTAAAGTTGTTCTACACATTGAAATTTCATGCACATTTTCTTTTATAGCTACAAGTATTTAATACTCTCTTTCCCTTTAAACATGTAATAAGGCGTTTCTTTCCACAATTTTAACATTTGGGAAAATCCTTCTCAATATTCTTTCTATTATTAATCTTTTTCCAAACAAACATTTTATTCTTTTTCTTCCCTCCAAAAAAATAATACATAAATATTTCTTTCTATATCAGGTTTGAATATGATATTATGACCTAATATGATGAGAACTTGTGATATGATACTTTGCTTCTAAATTTTTTATTAAACCCATTAGAGAGATAGTTATTGATACTCATTAGATTACTAATATTGATGTGGTTCCCCTTTATTCTTATATGTGCTATTTTTAAATGATGTTATACATTATATTATAAAATGTAATTATGAAAAAATAATATATAATCTCAAAACATTTGAAAAAAATAACATTAATTGAAAAATTTATAAAAATATTATATAATAATCAAAAACATGGATTTTTTGATGTTATATCTTATTTAGAATCCATTATAGTGGTCTGTAATGAAATTTTAATTATCCTAGGAATATCGCTCGATATTTTGAAACTACATGTGTAATGTCCCTGACCTCTCTGGTCCATTCCTTTGTGAAAATGTGGTGTTGGAGGTGTTTCGGGAAGTCAAGGTGACTTGGGGGTGTGTTTGGGTGGACTTTTGAGTAATGTTAAAGGGTAATATCATTCACACGGTTGGCCCATGATTTGCCTAAACTGTGCTGCCAAACTATGCAAGGGTGGTCTTGAGGGCAGTGGCAAATACATGGTTAGCACACAGTTTGCCTCACCGTGCGGACTAACTGTGCGAGTAGGGGTTGTCGAGGCAGAAGCTAATGCACAGTTAGTGCATGGTTTGTTAAACTGTGTGGACTAATCGTGCATGCACTTAAAGATAGATCCTAAAATTCTGGATCTAACTATTTTTTTCATTTAATCTCTTCATATAAGCCCCTTATCGGCCATAACATGGGATTACCCTTCCTTGGAGGTGGACGAACCTCTCCCAAGCATTTTGGAGGCAATCTGGAGGCTTCTCTTCGCGAATCAAAGCTGGTTTCTCGAGGTAAGTGATCTTTTATGTTTGGTTTCTTAGATCTACCTAGATCTACTCCTCCTTTTCTCTCAGGATCATAGATCTACACCTGTTATGGGTAGATCTAAGTGTGTGGATGACGTTTGTGATGAGATTTGGTCTTGGTTGTGTCAGGAGATGAGATCTATGGAGGATTTGTGGAGAATTGACCCGGTTTCATGGGCGTTCGTCGACCGCTGTGGTTTTCCTTGAAAACCTTTGAGGTAGGGGATTCATGGATTCTATAATTGTTTATGTGAAATCGTAGAGTTAGCATGATTTAGTCCTTTGGATCACAATAGAATTTACCTAATTAAAAACTTGAACCGGATTAAAAGAATTGGGTTAGTCGCATGTTGTTTCTTTGTATCGTGATAATGGTTTGCCTCTTGATTTGCTAGATAAGTGTGATATATATTCCTTTCTTTTTAGCATGTTGTTCTCAAAGGAAATTGAAATAGAATGTAAAACTGGAATTAATTGATAATTAATTGGATAAAGATATTGAGGAATGTAGATGAATCTGGTTGTTGACGTTATTGTAGTTTTTCTAATTTAATGTTGATCAAATTTGGCATAGTAAGCATGTTTAATCTTTAGTGATAGCTTACTAAATTGGTTCATGATGTTGGAACCAACAAATTGAAATTGTTAATTCAAGATGGATTAAATAACTTAATTGAGTTCCATGAAGGGTTCCGAGTTACCCTCTTATTGTGAATTAGGTATAAAATTCCATTTGATGTGATTGTTGGTGTTTGTTATTTGAAGGCCGAATGCATTGTTAAAGGGTCAAGAGCCCATTTGTTGTAATGATTTTTATCCTACTACATGTGATGTGTTGTGACCCTGGAAGGGGTGCTGTGATATCTTGTGTTGTGATGTGACCCTGGAGAGGTATTGTGATGTGTGGAGGCATGGAGGTCTTGTGGTTGTGGGAGAGGATGATGCCTAGAGTGGCGAGATGCATCCGTTTATGCATGTGGGTGTTTGGGAGGACACCAGGGATGATGGAATTGGATAGTTGTGATTGTTGGATGTTGTCGATCCTTGGTTGTTTATCTACCTTACTTTTCCCCACTGCTCAAGGCAGCTAGTCTTGCTTACCCTTCTTCTGAAGGAGGCAAAGACATGCGGGGTATGCCACATGCTTTCCGGGTTTTCCCTCTCAAGGGAGATTGGGTCTACGCTCTTGCTATAGGTGGAAAAGACTCAACGGGTAGTACGTCTACTCACCGTGTTGATTCCCCTTCTTTTTAGTATCATAGATTGATTTTCTATAATGCATGGGAATATTGGAAAGTAATACTGTAATGAATGTTTAAATAAATGATGTTAACCCATGGGGTTGGAATTTTTTGGAACTTAATGATGAGATTGAGAACTTTTTAAGGGACGGTGGTTTTTGAATGTGATGCCAATAAAGTTAATATAGGTTTTTCTTGGTTAATTAATGATGAAAGAATATATTAACGTACATTGTAATAGATAAAAAGGGAAGGAAGTAATCTAATAAATCCCTTTAATTGGTTGTGTGGTTACAGGATACCTAGTCTTAGAGGTGGCAACCCAGAGTCCGAGAAACGTTATCTACAGTTGTGTCTAAGACTAGGTTATTTCCATAGTGTGGTTGTGAGTTATAATATATTATGTAATTTTTGTGTTTCTATACACTACTCCACCCTATCAGTATGGGAAACTGACACCCCGGGGATTTTGAGCCCTGGGGGGTGTTTTCCCTAACATTCTGATGGGAGGTTGAATGGCTGACTACCCCCTTTGACCCCGCTCTCTTCTCTTGTTAGATACTAGTTCGTTGGAACAATGGATAGTTTTCCCCATATATAAGTGTAGAGGGCTGTAATGGCTTATGTTTATTTCCACACATATATTCTATATGTAGTATCATATGGAAAACTATAGGTGTAACGTGTATAGGCTGTGATGGCTTGAGGATCCTTACGCGGTGTATGGGTTGTAATGGCTTGAGGTACAATACCCGACGTATGATACGCATTATCCAGGTTGTGGTGGCTCCCGGAACCTACTTGGTTAGATTTGGTTTTTAGTATGGTGTGGAGCTTAGCCCAGGTGTCTACGGGAAAGCCTTTGTGGTGCACAAGGTGCAGATTGTGGAACATAGCCCAATTTTATACAGGCATGCCTTTGGAGAGAGATGCACAGGACGTATGTCATTGGGGAAAAGTGGAAAACCAGTGGTGTAGTAGTAGCGGGGTACCCTTGATATCCTTTTAAATATGATATATTCTTGTATGTGTTATATGGTGAGAGTAGCCATGGTGGGGTTGGGAACATAGTATACATGTTAGGTGACGAGTTAGTTTCACTATTATTCACTGTGCTTTAGCATTATTTCTTTAATTTTTCACGAGGGCTTCGAGGAGGATCCTACTGAGTATACTGTTATACTCACCCTACGTATATATAAACTTTTTTCAAGTCACATGGAGCAGGTTGGAGATCAAGCTGGTTACTACTAGCTTGTGGTTATAGGAGCTGTTCGGGCTTGTGATCGCTGCTGTTTTAATTTCTTTTGGGTACTTGTAGTTTCCCCTTTCAGTTGTTGTACTTTTGCATGGAATTTCATATATGTACATTGGATTCATCTATATTTTATTTATGAGTTGTATTTTGTTGGTTTCTATCTTATTTCTCTCTTCTGCATGTGTGTTCTTAGTGGGTAATGCCTCCCATTTGTGTGTTTACTATACACACAGTGTTATTCGCCAACCCGGGGCCTACTAGAGGCAGGAATCAGGGGTCATTATCTCCTTTCTCATATTGTCGGCCCAGGAGTGGTACACTATGTGGGGATGGTTCATGACAGAGTGGTATCAGAGGTATGGTTCAGGGATAGGATGGAGTTTGGAGTTAGGCATGTAAAGACCCATAAAATTCCAGGTAAATTTTTTCTTAATTTTCTTTATATTTTTACAAGAGCGCGGTTTCTGACGGCACTTTATTCCGAGGCCCAGAGTGCCCGAAATCAATTTCCGAAGTTTGGCTCGGGTACGTTCAGTGAACGAACGAGCGGGAATTCCTAACTTTTGATCCGGTGCTCGGAATTGAAATCCGAGTGCACCGATGAACTCGCAACGCCGATATTCGCTTAAAGAGACCTTTTCGGAAGTTGCGTTTGTTGCGGGTTGAAAGTTAGTTTTTGGGTTTTTAGTTTAAGTTAAATAAAATTCGTGAAGAACAAATTTTATTTTAACTTGATAAATCCTACCAAAGGGGGTTGAAAGTGGGACCCACATCCACTTAACCTCCCTTAGGAGGATTAAGTGTGGTGGGGCCCACACGAATCTCCCAACCTTTCATCTTCTCCCAACTCCCTTAACCCCTCTTTAATGACTTGAGTCATTTATTTTTGGAGTTAATTTTTTTTGAAATTCAAACCTTTGAAATTCTTTTGTTAGGTTTGTAAATAAAATAAGCTCTTATTTTATTTGGTTGGGTTAGAACACTTTGGCCACCTTGAGAGCTTTTGGGAGCTTTTCTTCTTCTTCTTCAACTCTTACGAAGAACACGAAGAACCTTCGAACTTGACGAAGAACGCTCAAGTTCCGACGAAGAACGCCGCTCCGCTCTTCTTCGTCTTCCGTGTCAATGAGAGGGAACACCGCTTCCTCCTCGGATTCCCTTCGTCGGCATATGAAGTATCGCCAACGACGTATCACATCGGACGCACCTCTTCGTCATCGGATTTGACGAACGACGACCGCGACGCCTGACCTCCGCGACGTTGTCTTCCGCGGAACGTTGTCAAATCTACGAACCTATACCTGAGGTAGGGGTTGTTGATTATTATTTAATTATTTATCCTTGCTCGTGGTTCATGCATGATTAACGAAGGATTTTAAATTTTGTTTTAACGTGAGGGGGCCGGACCGCATGAACACGGCTGAACCCCTCCTTCGTACTTGGTGTTTAAATTTGTGGATGAATCAAGGTGGCGTGGTGCCGTCGCACCATGCGGATTTTTTCGCCCAATCATGATACGCGATGTCGTCACATGCGCACCATGGAAGAAACATCAAGAACGCGACGCCGTCACGCCGCGTTGAAAGAAATCAAGGTGCGGCGGAGGGGCGCGGTGCCGTCGCACCGCGCCGGACGACGAACACCGCGGCCGGTTCCGGGCCGCGGCGGAAAGAGAAGACCGGCGGCCGGGCCGCCGACGTCGGAAGCCGATGAGGGGACCGGATTTTCCGGTCCCGTTGGAGAAAACCGGCAGGCCAGCTGGCCGGCCGGATGCCATTAAACCGGGGGAATTAATCCCCCGGCCAGCACACAAAACCCCCCTCATTATGAGGGGGGCGGTTTCCATGAAAGGGGGGGGGGGGCAGCAGCCCCCCGGTTTTTCTCCAAGACGGCCCCCACGTGGGGGCCGTTTTCTTGCAAAGGGTGCGGCACAAGGCCGTGCCGCCATCCCAATCAGCGGGGGGTTTCGCCCCCCCCCCCCCCCCCCCCCCCCCCCCCCGCGTGCAGCCTCCGTGCGGCGCCAGGCCGCCGCGGCCCCCGCGCCGCCGGCCAGCCAGGCCGGGTCGGACCCTGGTCGGGTCGCCCAGGTTCGGGTCGACCCGGTTCGGGCCGACCCAGGGGGGTCGGTCCAGGTCGGCCCAGACCCGGACCCCCTCGTTTCGGATCAGATTCGGTCTTTTGGCCATAACATGAGCCACGGACCTCCGATCGACGAACCGTCTGCGGAAACGCGATCCTTGGATCGAGACGGTCGTTTCGGTATATCGCACTCAAGGTTTCAGATTACTTTGAGTTCGGCCGGGTTGGTTCGTTCACGAAACCAACCGGGCCTTCGGAGCGGAAACGCTCATATCTTGAGCTACGGACGTCCGATTGACGTGTCGTCAGCCGTGTTGTGTTCCTCTTAGTGAGACGGATCTTTTGGCATACTCCGCCCGAGGTTTGGACGCAGGTGGAGTAAGGTCGGGTTGGTTTTTCCTTAAAAACCAACAGGGCCCCGGGGACGAAAATGCCAATAACTCTCAGACCGGGCGCCCGATCGACGCGCCGTCTATTGCGTTGAGTTCCTGTTGAAGATACGGAACTTTTGGATACATCAACTCTGGACTTTCTGACAGTTGATGTATCAGCCTCTCGGCTCGTGGAGCGGACCCTCCGAACGAGCTTGTTGTGTGCGGGAACCCTAGTGCTGGCTGCGACTGCTACGACTGCTACTACTGTGACTGCGACGACGACAGTACAGAGATCCTGTGTGGATTCGACGACGAAGACTACAGCACTCAGTGATCCTACGTGGGTCAGTGCTACATGTCCTGTGTGGGCCCGATCCTGTGTGGGTCCGATCCTGTGTGGGTCCTTGCGCTCAGCGGTCCTGTGTGAACCAGCGCCTACATGTCCTGTGTGGGCCCGATCCTGTGTGGGTCTTTGCGGGGGTTAGTTACCTATCGATCCTTCGTGGGTCCGACGACTTAGATGGATCAGAGATCATCTTTATCGTCCTTGAAGAAGTATTCCTGTGTGAGCTGAATCCTGTTGCTTTCCTGTGTGGATTGTGTTGTGCAATCCTGTGTGGATTACGTTTTGCTTTCCTATGTGGAATACGTTTACTCTCCTGTGTGGACTGAGTTGTACTTGGGCTCGGTGGTTGGAGCGTATTTGAAATTGATGACATAGGTATATGTATGGGCATATACCTAAGCAGCGTCGGTTGTTACTTCGTGATTGTACCTTTCTTCGTGGTTTATCCTTGTGGATTTGAGAGACCTTCAGGGGTCTCGGGGTCCCTACTGAGTAGCTTATACTCACCCCTGCTCGGGCTTTGCCCGCACTACGTTGTGTTGGTTGCAGACGACGGACAGCGTTGACCTTAGCTGAGGCATGCAGAGCGGGACGGTACCCGGAGGTGGACCACTGGGCGGGACGTGCTCGGAGCGGACAGCGGGACCCGTGGAGCAGAGGAGCTATCTGTACCCACCCTTCAGGTGGGATTTCTAGTAGACAGCTCGGTGTAGCGGCTTTTACTTTTCAGTTGTTGTTTTCCCTTTCGAGTTGTACTTTACTTTCAGTTTGGGTTTGTATACTGGCCCACTTACTTTTCCGCACTTTCAGTTGTACTCTGCTTTTGTTTAGTGTTTACTTTCCCCTTGCTTACTCTGTGGTGTTTGTTTACTTTTCAAAGGCAATGCCTTCCCTTTTTACCTGGATTTACGCCTTGGTGCTAGTCGCCAGCCCCTGGCCTATGGAAGGCGGGCTTGGGGTAGTCACGGCACGGACCCCGAGGGCGGGTCATCACAAATTGGTATCAGAGGAGTTCTGTTCTACGGCGGACTCTGATCTTTTCTATGTGAAGCAATAATGTTTAGCGTATTGAGTGTGGTTATCAGTCCAGGGAGTCCAGTGTTGGTGCGGCGGCCGACGTATCCGTACACCAGGACCCTGACTTCTGATTTCCGACTTAATGCACGAAAACATTGATTGCGTGTATGTTTCAAAGTTTTCTTTGTGATTACTTTATATCAGCTCACCAGGTATAATGTTCTGACCGTGGCGCACCTGTTTCCTTTTCAGGATGGCCCCACGACGACAGCCAGCTAGGGTTCCGAGAGTCGAGCGTGACGACAGCCCACCGAGCGATGAGGCCTCGGTGCAGGGCCCTTTGTCAGCAGTGGCACCGGTGGTAGCTCTACCCGCCGAGCCCCTGATGTTTCCAGCAGCAGCCGCTGACGATGCACGTCGCCTCAGCGCACTGCATGAGTTTCAGCGCCAGCGACCGCCCAGGTTTCGCGGGGAGACGGATCCCCAGGCAGCAGAGGACTGGCTGGAGGCTGTGGTTCGAGTGTTTAGGCTAGTGAGGACACTAGCATACCTCATGGTGATCCTCGCTGCGAGCCTACTACACGCAGCAGCAGGACGATGGTGGAGCCTGATGCTCCAGGTGCACGATGAGGCATCTCTACTTTGGACGGACTTTCAGAGCCTCTTTCGCTCGGAGTTCGTCCCAGCCACCCTTCGTGCGGTGCGTATCCAGGAGCTTCTTCAGCTGCGGCAGGGCAGCATGACGGTCGCTCAGTACTCGGCGAGATTTACTGATCTCTCGCGCTACTCGACCGACATGGTACGGGACCCATTCTTCTGGGCCCGGACCTTCGAGCAGGGTTTGAGACACGAGATCAGGGCATCGCTGATCTCCCTCAGCATACCGACTCAGACAGGAGTACTGGAGCGGGCCCTTCTGATCGAGAGCTTCCTTGCTGAGTCTACACCAGCACAGAGACCCACCACAGGGCGGCACGTGGCAGAGTCATCTGCAGCAGGCTGTCGACGGATGACTCAGGGGTCCAAACTGACCAGACCTTCGGGCAGACGACCTCAGGACACTGGCTCAGCAGTGCGGGGCACACAGCGCGGAGCCAGTCTTTCGAGAGGCAGACAGTGCTACTCGTGCGGCGGGCAGGGCCACATGGCTCGTGACTGCCCGACCCGCCGTGCTGAGGAGCAGCAGACGGTTGAGGGACCACCGAGGCAGAGGCAGAGGGTCGACCGTGGCGGTCCGCAGAGAGGAGTCGGACGAGGCAGAGGAGCTGGATGAGCAGCCGGTGGTGGGAGACGCTTTGAGGCTCTGCCACCACCACCACCAGGAGGTCCACCCCGACCACAGGGAGCTAGCGGGCAGAGACAGGCACAGCTCCAGGCAGCAGAGGCCTACGACCACGGCGCACCCGAGATGATTCGAGGTACTATCTGTGTCTATTCCACCCTTGCTGCAGTTCTTATAGACACAAGAGCGAGTCACTCTTTCATAGCCACTGCCCTTGTT
Organism: Viscum album; assembly: GCA_963277665.1. NCBI lineage: Eukaryota > Viridiplantae > Streptophyta > Magnoliopsida > Santalales > Viscaceae > Viscum > Viscum album. The sequence continues at coordinate 1,185,225,933 of OY728159.1, forward strand.
CGGAGCTCGGAGATTCCGACAGAGATGTTGGCTCGATCCTTACGGCTAGAGACTCCTACAGGAGCAGACTCGACGATTACGCACTGGTGCCGGCAGTGTGAGCTTACTCTAGGAGGCGAGAGCTTCGGCTGGGATCTTCTTGTAGCAGCGTCGAGGCCTTACGACGCCATCATGGGCATGGATTGGCTATCTACGGTCCATGCACAGATTGACTGTTTTAGGCACAAGGTGCGATGTGTACGCACCGACGGGAGCAGGTTCACCTTCACCGGCGAGAAGGGAGCCTTAGCAGCACATGAGGGACTTCCGTGGAGGATAGGACAGCCCATCACTCATCAGTTGGCTAGCCTTATCCTTGGAGAAGTTGACGTGCGGAGTCCTGGTTTTCCTGCAGTGGTGGATCAGTTTGCGGACATTTTTCCCGACGACGTTCCAGGGCTACCTCCTCGAAGAGAGGTAGACTTTTATATTGACATGTACCCCGGGACAGCCCCGATATCCACTCCAGCATATCGGATGTCCCCCGCCGAGCTTCGAGAGCTACGGGTACAGTTGGAGGACTTGCAGGGCAAGGGGTTCATCCGACCCAGTGTTTCACCCTGGGCTTCCCCGATTTTGTTCGCCAAGAAGGCAGGCGGGAGCTTGCGACTTTGTGTTGACTATCGTCTCCTGAACCAGGTGACAGTGAGGAACAAGTATCCACTTCCGAGGATTGATGACCTCTTTGATCAGCTTAAGGGAGCACGGTGGTTCTCGAAGATAGACCTCAGGTCAGGCTATCATCAGCTCAGAGTCAGAGACGAGGATGTGCAGAAGACAGCCTTCAGATGTCGGTATGGCCACTATGAGTTCTTGGTTATGCCTTTCTGTGTAACCAATGCTCCAGCAGTGTTCATGGCTCTCATGAACAGGATCTTTCAGCCATACCTCGATCGGTTTGTCGTGGTATTCATCGACGACATTCTGATTTACTCTACGACAGAGGAGGAGCATGCCTATCACTTGTGAGTTGTACTAGACGCACTCCGAGAGCACCATCTTTATGGTAAGCTCTCGAAGTGCCAGTTCTGGATACGTGAGGTCCACTTCTTGGGACACGTTATCTCTGATTCGGGATTTGCAGTGGATCCCGCGAAGATTGAGGCTGTGTTAGCTTGGGAGCCACCCAGGAGAGTGACTGAGGTTCAGAGTTTCTTGGGACTAGTAGGATACTATCGGAGATTCGTGCCAGACTTCTCTAGAGTTGCGGCATCACTCGCAGCTTTGACGAAGAAGGGGATACCCTTCGTATGGTCAGACAGATGTCAGCAGAGCTTCCAGGAGCTGAGACAGAGATTGACCTGCGCACCTATCTTGAGGTTGCCTGAGGAGGGAGTAGGGTACGTAGTTTACTGCGATGCATCAGGGAACGGACTCAGATGTGTTCTGATGCAGGAGCGGGAAGTGATCGCCTATGGATCACGTCAGTTGAGGCCGCATGAGCAGAACTACACTACCCATGACCTGGAGCTAGCAGCAGCGGTCTTCGCTCTGAAGACATGGTGACACTATCTGATGGGCGAGCGCTTTACAGTCTTTTCCGATCATCAGAGTCCCAGGTATATCTTCTCTCAGAAGGACCTGGACCTGAGACAGCGACGATGGCTCGAGTTCCTCCAGGACTATGACTTTGAGATATTCTATACTCCTGGGAAGGGGAACATAGTAGCCGATGCCCTCAGCAGGAGGACGGGCATTCAGTTACTTGAGGAGGCGACGGAGTAGCTAGCCTCTTTGCAGATATCCTTCGTGGATAGAGATGGAGTAGACTTCCTTCAGTCTCTCACAGTCACTCCTCCACTACTGCAGCGGGTCAGGGAGGCACAGCGTGAGGACGCTGACTGTGAGACACGGCGTGCACAGATATCCTCGGAACAGGCACCTGATGGTTTCTCCCTTGGAGCAGAGCACGACATCCTTTTCCGAGGACGTACCATGGTACAAATCGCTTTGCGAGAGGAAGTGCTGAGAGAGTTTAACACTTCTCCTTTAGCGGTACATCCTGGAGTGGCGAAGATGTACCAGGACCTCAGACGACAGCACTGGTGGCCGGGCATGAAGAAGGCAGTAGCAGAGTTCGTTTCTCGATGCCTCACCTGCCAGCAGGTGAAGGCAGAGCATCAGGTACCAGCAGTCTTGGTACAACCCTTGGAGGTTCCGGAGTGGAAGTGGGAGGCATATCTATGGACTTCGTGACTGGACTTCCACGCACTTCCAGAGGTCACGACTCCATCTGGGTGATTGTTGACCGACTCACCAAGTCGGCACACTTCTTACCCATCAGAGAGCAGGGCTCAGTGGAGAGCTTGGGACGTCTCTACGTTCAGGATATTGTGCGGCTCCACAGCGTGCCATCATCTATCGTATCCGATCGAGATGCCCGCTTTTCTTCCCGGCTTTGGAAGGGGTTACAGGAGGCGTTCGGGACGCAGCTACGTCTGAGCACAGCCTTTCACCCTCAGACGGATGGTCAGACGGAGAGGACCATTCAGACTCTCGAGGACATGCTCCGCGCATGTGTCCTCGACTTTGGTCGTAGCTGGGAGGACCACCTACCCTTGGTGGAGTTTGCGTACAACAACAGCTACCACTCCACCATCGGGATGGCACCGTACGAGGCGTTGTACGACCGACCTTGTAGATCTCCTTTGTGATGGACAGACCCCGGAGAGTCAGCACTGGTGGGACCGGAGATGGTCCAGGCCACGACAGAGAAGGTCCAGGTAATCCAGGAGCGGATGAGGACAGCTCAGAGCCGGCAGAAGTCATATGCTGACAGGAGGCGGAGGCCACTAGAGTTCGAGGATGGCGACCATGTCTTCTTACGGGTCTCACCTCGAGGTGGTATTCGGATATTTGGCCGAGGCGGCAAGTTATCTCCGCTCTTCATCGGACCCTTCCCGGTCCTCAGCAGGGTTGGCGAGGTGGCTTATCGTCTGGCTCTACAACCTCAGTTGCACCGGGTGCACGACGTCTTCCACGTATCTCAGCTGAGGAGATACTTGCACGACCCGACGCACATCTTTGACCATGGGGAGCTTGACGTTGACGATGGGGAGACTTTTACGGAGGTCCCGGTGGAGATAGAGGATCGACAGGAGCGGGTCCTGCGTGGGCGATTGATTCCTCTTGTGCGCATCAGATGGAAGCACGGGAACCTCCAGGAGATCACATGTGAGAGGGAGGCCCAGATGCGTGCTCAGTACCCTCATTTGTTTCCCTAGTTTTTGGATGTATCATTACGGGGACGTAAATCCCTGAGGTGGGAGTAATGTAAAGACCCGTAAAATTCCAGGGAAATTTTTTCTTAATTTTCTTTAGATTTTTACAGGAGCGCGGTTTCTGACGGCACCTAATTCCGAGGCCCGGAGTGCCCGGAATCAATTTCCGAATTTTGGCTCGGGTACGTTCAGTGAACGAACGAGCGGGAATTCCTAACTTTTGATCTGGTGCTCGGAATTGAAATCTGAGGGCACCGATGAACTCGCAGTGCCGATATTCGCTTAAATAGACCTTTTCGTAAGTTGCGTTTGTTGCGGGTTGAAAGTTAGTTTTTGGGTTTTTAGTTTAAGTTAAATAAAATTCGTGAAGAACAAATTTTATTTTAACTTGATAAATCCTACCAAAGGGGGTTGAAAGTGGGACCCACATCCACTTAACCTCCCTTGGGAGGATTAAGTGTGGTGGGGCCCACACGAAGCTCCCAACCTTTCATCTTCTCCCAACTCCCTTAACCCCTATTTAATGACTTGAGTCATTTATTTTTGGAGTTAATTTTTTTTGAAATTCAAACCTTTGGAATTCTTTTGTTAGGTTTGTAAATAAAATAAGCTCTTATTTTATTTGGTTGGGTTAGAACACTTTGGCCACCTTGAGAGCTTTTGGGAGCTTTTCTTCTTCTTCATCAACTCTGACGAAGAACACGAAGAACCTTAGAACATGACGAAGAACGCTCAAGTTCCGACGAAGAACGCCGCTCCGCTCTTCTTCGTCTTCCGTGTCAACGAGTGGGAACGCCGCTTCCTCCTCGGATTCCCTTCGTCGGCATACGAAGTTTCGCCAACGACGTATCACATCAGACGCACCTCTTCGTCATCGGATTTGACGAACGACGACCGCGACGCCCGACCTCCGCGACGTTGTCTTCCGCGGAACGTTGTCAAATCTACGAACCTATACCTGAGGTAGGGGTTGTTGATTATTATTTAATTATTTATCCTTGCTCGTGGTTCAAGCATGATTAACGAAGGATTTTAAGTTGTGTTTTAACGTGAGGGGGCCAGACCGCATGAACACGGCCGAACCCCTCCTTCGTACTTGGTGTTTAAATTTGTGGATGAATAAAGGTGGCGTGGTGTCGTTGAACCACACGGATTTTTTCGCCCAATCTTGATACGCGATGTCGTCGCACGCGCACCATGGAAGAAACATCAAGAACGCGACGCCGTCGCGCCGCATTGAAAGAAATCAAGGTGCAGCTGAGGGGCGCGGTGTCGTCGCACCACGCCGGACGACGAACACCGTGGCCGGTTCCGGGCCGCGGCGGAACGAGAAGACCGGCGGCCGGGCCGCCGGCTTCGGAAGCCGATGAGGGGACCGGATTTTCCGGTCCCGTTGGAGAAAACCGGCCGGCCAGCTGGCCGGACGGATGGAATTAAACCGGGGGAATTAATCCCCCGACCAGCACACAAAACCCCCCTCATTACGAGGGGGGCGGTTTCCATGAAAGGGGGGGTGGGGGGCAGCAGCCCCCCGGTTTTTCTCCAAGCCGGCCCCCATGTGGGGGCCGTTTTCTTGCAAAGGGCGCGACACAAGGCCGCGCCGCCATCCCAATCAGCGGGGGGCTTCGCCCCCCCGCGTGCAGCCTTCGTGCAGCGCCAGGCCGCCGCGGCCCCCGCGCCGCCGCGCCGCCGGCCGGCCAGGCCGGGTCGGACCCTGGTCGGGTCGACCCAGGGGGGGTCGGGCCGGGTCGGCCCGGACCCGGACCCCCCCGTTTCGGATCAGATTCGGTCTTTTGGCCATAACTTGAGGCACGGACCTCCGATCGACGAACCGTCTGCGGAAACGCGATCCTTGGATCGAGACGGTCGTTTAGGCATATTGCACTCAAGGTTTCAGATTACTTTGAGTTCGTCCGGGTTGGTTTGTTCACGAAACCAACCGGGCCTTCGGAGCGGAAACGCTCATATCTTGAGCTACGGACGTCCGATTGACGTGCCGTCAGCCGTGTTGTGTTCCTCTTAGTGAGACGGATCTTTTGGAATACTCCGCCCGAGGTTTGGACGCAGGTGGAGTACGGTCGGGTTGGTTTTGCCTTAAAAACCAACCGGGCCCCGGGGACGAAAATGCCAAAAACTCTCAGACCGGGCGTCTGATCGACGCGCCGTCTGTTGCGTTGAGTTCCTGTTGACGATACGGAACTTTTGGATACATCAACTCTGGACTTTGTGACAGTTGATGTATCAGCCTCTCGGCTCGTGGAGCGGACCCTCCGAACGAGCTTGCTGTGTGCGGGAACCCTAGTGCTGGCTGCGACTGCTACGACTGCTACTATTGTGACTGCGACGACGACAGTACAGAGATCCTGTGTGGATTCGACAACGACGACTACAACACTCAGCGATCCTACGTGGGTCAGTGCTACATGTCCTGTGTGGGCCTGATCCTGTGTGGGTCATATCCTGTGTGGGTCCTTGCGCTCAGCGGTCCTGTGGGAACCAGCGCCTACAGGTCCTGTGTGGGCCCGATCCTGTGTGGGTCTTTGCGGGGGTTAGTTACCTATCGATCCTTCGTGGGTCCGACGAATTAGATGGATCAGAGATCCTCTTTATCTTCCTTGAAGAAGTATTCCTGTGTGAGCTGAATCCTGTTGCTTTCCTGTGTGGATTGTGTTGTGCAATCCTGTGTGGATTACGTTTTGCTTTCCTGTGTGGAATACGTTTACTCTCCTGTGTGGACTGAGTTGTACTTGGGATCGGTGGTTGGAGCGTATTTGAAATTGATGACTTAGGTATATGTATGGGCATATACCTAAGCAGCGTCGGTTGTTACTTCGTGATTGTACCTATCTTCGTGGTTTATCCTTTGTGGATTTGAGAGACCTTCAGGGGTCTCGGGGTCCCTACTGAGTAGCTTATACTCACCCCTGCTCGGGCTTTTCCCGCACTACGTTGTGTTGCTTGCAGACGACGGACAGCGTTGACCTTAGCTGAGGCTTGCAGAGCGGGACGGTACCCGGAGGTGGACCACTGGGCGGGACGTGCTCGGAGCGGACTTCGGGACCCGTGGAGCAGAGGAGCTATCTGTACCCACCCTTCAGGTGGGATTTCCAGTGGACAGCTCGGTGTAGCGGCTTTTACTTTTCAGTTGTTGTTTTCCCTTTCGAGTTGTACTTTACTTTCAGTTTGGGTTTGTATACTGGCCCACTTACTTTTCCGCACTTTCAGTTGTACTCTGCTTTTGTTTAGTGTTTACTTTCCGCTTGCTTACTCTGTGGTGTTTGTTTACTTTTCGAAGGCAATGCCTTCCCTTTTTACCGGGATTTACGCCTTGGTGCTAGTCGCCAGCCCCTGGCCTATGGAAGGCGGGCTTGGGGTAGTCACGGCACGGACCCCGAGGGCGGGTCGTGACAAGGCACGGGTGAGGTTGCATGGGTTGGTAGGGCAACGGTGTCATTCATGTTTAACTTGTGAGGTAAAAACTGGAGACCATCTAAGACATAGGCGTTTAGGGCCCCCTATGATCTATTGCACGGACCATTACGTTTACAATGGCTACTAAGCAAGGTGATACTGGTTGTAGGGTAGAGACCTAGGAATTGATCATGCATCATTCTTCTTTGTGTATGTGTTTGAATGAGTAAACCTTCAGATAGGTTAACCTATAATGAATTAATGAAAGAAATAAATTAATTAATGTTGAGTCTTCCATATTCCCGGCTTAGGATCATTAATGGATTGTTATTTTACAGGTATGGATCCATGTCGACGTCCTCGTCAGGTTTTCATAGAATATGTCCAGCAGGCTGTCCCAACAGATCGTCGCAGGGTGGAGGTCGACGATGAAGACACTTGGAGGAAGACACTCTGAGAGTTTCAGTGCCATAGTCTGCAGAAGTATGAGGGCTCCATTTCAGATGCAGTCATGGAATACTGGTTTGAGGAGGTGAAAATAGGCTTTAGTTCGATCCATGCTCAGAAGGAGCACAATGTGTCCTTGGTTGTGACGATGCTGCATGGAATGGAAAGGCGGTGGTGGTTGTTGTTCCTCGAGGATCGTGAGGAGTCAGCGATCTCATGGGAGGAGTTCTGAGACAAGTTTAAGAGTCAGGTTCCATTCTTAGACAATGAAGTCATCTAGTCACAAGGAGCTTCTTACCCTTCGACATGGGAGCTCAACTGTTCGAGAGTCTGGAATCCTTTTGAGGAACCTTTTACAACATGCTTCGGACCTGTTACGAGATGAGGAGGCCAGGGAGAGGAATTTCAAAGAGGCTTTGCATCCAGAGATCCAATGCTAGGTCACCCAATTTATGTTAAAGACATATCTTGATGTGTTGGTGAGGGATGATCTTGTTGAGAGGTCTTTTTCCAGGACTGGATCATCATGAGAGGGGAATCAGCATGATCACTCATGAAGCAAGGTTGCGGTCTGGGTTTCCCATTTTGCAACGAAGAAGAGTTTCCATTCATCTGGGGGTAGGTCCCTGCCCTTCACATCATGTTTCTACGGAGGCTGCAACTCTCAGGTCTATTCCAAGGTATCAGGCGCTTGTTTATCTTGTGGTGGTCATAGTCAATAGCAGCGGGAGTGCCCGACCTTTCAGAGCAGTCATCGTGCACCAGGCGCTCAGCTCCAGGTTTCTTCATTGAGACCGTTCCAACCGAGGCAGCAGCAGCCAGTTACACCAGCTTTTGATCAGTAGAGGTTAGATGGGGCAAGCAGAGGACAACCCCATGATGCTCATCTTCCTCAGAGAGATGATCACTGTCGGGGTGGTGGTCATCTCGGGGCCAGAGAGGCCGTGGAGGAGGTCTTTTTCAGCTGCATGCTCTGGTGTTTCTAGAACTAGACGAGCTAGAAGTCATTCTAGGTACCCTTTTCTTTTTTTCTACATTGGTGTATGCCTTTTTTGATTCAAATGTGACACACTCCTTCATATCACCTACCCTTGTCCATGCGTTGGGACTTGAGCTAGAGAGGCTTCCCGTGCCCTTGGCGTTGAATACACCAGTTGGAGGTCGAGAAAGATTGTTTGAAGTATGTAGAGACTGTGAGCTAGTGTTTGGGGAAACACCGCTCATGGGGAGATTTCCTATGATTATAGATACAACCATATGATTTCATCTTCTGCAAGAATTGGTTGTATTCGGTGTAGGCTATCATGGATTGCTTCTAAAAGAAGGTCATCTTCATCAGTGTAGATGGAGAGCAGGTGGTGTTTGTTGCTGAGAGAGATCCTCAGATGGGTCACAGGTGCATTCCATCCTTATCAACCATGGTGTCTGAGATGATGCCGAGTTCTTCAGAGGTTTGGCAGTTGGAATTTCCTAGGGTCGTAGAAGTGTACACTAATGTTTTTCCAGAAGAGGTTGTACCCTTACCCCCATAAAGAGAGATAGAGTTTGGGATCAAGCTACAGCCAGGAGTGTCTCCTATATCTATTAATCCATATAGGATGGCCCCTTATGAGTTACGAGAGCTATGTATAGAGCTGTATGGTCTTTTGGAGTGTGGTTTTGTTCGGCCAAGTGTGTCACCATGGGGTGTACCAGTTCTGTTCCTGAAGAAGGCCGATGGGAGTTTGCGATTTTCTATCGCTTATCGTCGCTTAAACAAAGTGACAATAAAGAATCAGTATCATCTTCTGTGGATCAATGACTTGTTCGATCAACTGAAGGGTGAAATTTGGTTCTCAAAGATCATCTTGCGGTCAGGATATCATCAGATGTGTGTGAAGGATGAGGATATCCCGAAGACTGCTTTCTGTTGTCGTCATGGGCATTATGAGTTCGTTGTAATGCCTTTTGGTGTGACTAATAATCCAGCTGTGTTCATGGGTTTGATTAATGATGTGTTATGTGAGTTCCTAGACAAGTTAGTTTTAGTTTTCATCGATGACATCCTTGTGTACTCCACATCTGAAGAGGAGCATGAAAAGCATCTGCGAGCCATCTTGGGAGTTCTTCGTTGACATATATTGTTCGGGAAGTTGTCGAAATGTGAGTTTTGGTATTGAGAAGTCTGTTTATTGGGGCATGTTGTGTCCAAAAATGAAGTAGCTATGGATCGATCGAAGATAGAAGCAGTGGTGTCTTGGGCAGCCCCCAAGACAGTGTCAGAGGTGCGAAGTTTCCTTGGTCTCACAGGCTATTACAGGAGGTCCGTAGCCAATTTCTGACGGGTTGCGACTCCTCTAACAGCTCCGACCAGGAAGGATAAGGCCTTCGAATGGACTGATCAGTTCCAGGAAGTCTTTCAGTATCTAATGGGGAGGTTAGTAAGTGCTGCTGTTATTTGTCTTCCAGCTGAGGGAGTCCAGTTTGAGGTTTTTTGTGATTCTTCACATCTGGGGTTAGGCTATGTTCTCATGCAGTGAAGGCCAGTTGTTTCTTATGGGTCTCAGAAGTTTCATCCCCATTAACGCAACTATTACACCCATGATCGTGAGTTGGTAGCCGTGGTGTTTGGTCTAAAGTTGTGGAGACATTACCTCATTGGTGAGCTCTTTTTGGTCTTCACCAGCCATACGAGTTTGAGGTATGTTTTCTCCCAGCATGATATGAACTTGCGGCAGCATCGGTGGATGGAGTTCTTACAGGAATACGACTTTGAAATATCGTATACACCTAGAAAGGGGAATGTTGTAGCAGATGCACTGAGCCGAAAGTCACGTAGTGATGATGTGCACGAATCTGGTGATTCCTGGAGAGTAATGGAGGAACTGTAAGCTTTGCATCATGACATGGGAGAAGTTGGGGGAAGAGGATTTCTTTTCCATATCATGGTACAATCATCCCTAATACAGAGGGTGTAAGAGTCCCAGTTGGGGGATCTTGAGGTGGAGGTTTGGAGAGATCAATTTGTTTATGGTGAGTACCCTGATGGTTGGTCTGATGATGAACAACATAGATTGTTGTATCAAGGAAGGATTTTTGTTCCCTTGATGATGCACGAGACAATTCTTATAGAGCTCCATAGTTCGCCTCTAGTAGTACATCCTGGCATGAAAAAGATGTACCAAGCATTGAGGAGTCAGTTTTGGTGGTCTGGGTTGAAGTGTGCGGTTTTGGATTTTGTGTCTCGATGTTGAGTCTTACAGAAGGTGAAGGCTGAACACCATGTTCCGGGTGGTCTTCTCCAGCCATTAGATATTCCTCAGTGCAAGTGGGAGGATATCTCAATGGGCTTTGTTACTTGTTTACCTCAAGCACTGGGAGTACACGATGTTAATTGGGTGGTATTGGATTGTTTAACAAAATTGACCCACTTCATAGTGATCAATGAGTCGAGCTCAGTGGATGTTTTGTCGAGGAAGTATCTGGAGGAAGTAGTGTGACTTCATGGACTCTCTATGACAATCATATCTGATTTATATCCTTGTTTTACCTCCAGGTTGTGGAGGGGTCTCCAACATTCTTTCGGTTCTCAACTATGCCTTAGAACTACTTTTCATCCTCAAACAGATGGTCAGATAGAGCGATCCATTGAGACGCTTGAAGACATGTTGCTCTCTTGTGTTCTTGATTTTGGAGGTTCATGGATGAGGCACTTAACCTTTTTGGAATTCTCTTAAAATAATAGTTTTCACTCCACCATCGGTATGTTGTTGTTTGAAGCCATGTATGGCCAGCCTTTACGTTCTCGGTTGTGCTGGACTGGAGTCGGAGAGTCACCAATTCTCGCACTGAAACTAGTGCAGAATACAACAGAGATGGTTCAGGTGATTTGTGAGAGGATGAAGGCATTGCAAGATCATCGGAAATCATATTCCAATCAAAGAAGGATACCCTTAGAGTTTAATGTTGGGGATCATGTGTTTCTAAAGGTGAATCCCTGTTGTGGGAATCGAATGTTTGGTCGTGGGAGTAAGATTTCTCTCTATTTTGTTGGGCCTTTTGAGGTGTTAGCTCATGTTGGACCTGTAGCGTACCGAGTGGCACTTCCGCCTCAGATGGGTCAGATAGATGATGTTTTCCATGTATCACAGCTACGTCGTTATCTTGATGAAGACTCCCACATCATCGATTGGGGGGAGATCGTTGTTGATGATGATGCCACTTTTTAGGAGCAACCTGTGTAGATCCAAGACCGTAAGGAGAAAGTGTTGTGTGGATGTTCCATCCCCTTAGTTCATGTCTTGTGGAAACACGGTGGCATGGAGGAGAGTACTTGGGAACATCAGTCACAGATACGTGCTGAGTACCCAGAGATGTTTGATGTTTAACTCTTTTCATGTATCGTTTTAAATTTTATGGTTATGAAACATTCATGTTTATGAGATGGCTCCCTTTGTTGCTTTGGTGGCTCTCTCTCTTTTGAGGGGTATCTTGAGGGTTGGTTGTTCAGACCCTGTTTCATTTTTTCTCTTTAGGTGGGTTTTGGATTCTCTAGGACGAAAATGTTTTGAAAGGTATCTGATGTAATGGCCCAGAACTCTCCAGTCCATTCTTTTTTGAAAATGTGGTGTTGGTGGTGTTTCGAGAAGTCAAGGTGACTTGGGGGTGCGTTTGGGTAGTCTTTTGAGGAAAGTTAATCAGTAATAGCTTTAGCACGGTTGGTGCACGGTTTTCCTAAACTGTGCAGCCAAACCGTGCTAGGTTGGTCTTAAGGATAGTGGCTAAACCACAGTTAGTGCTTAGTTTTCCTAACTGTCCAGACAAACCGTGCGAGGAGTGGTTGTCGAGGTCGATGTTAACAGACAGTTAGCGCACGGTTTGTTAAACCATGCAGACTAACCTTGCGGCACTTAAAGTTAGAACCTAAAATTGTGGATCTAAATCGTTTTGCCTTTAACCACCTCATATAATCCCCTAATCATCCATAACTCGTGATTACCCTTCCTTGGAGGTGGAAAAACCTCTCCCAAGAATTTTGGAAGCGATCTGGAGGCTTCCCTTCGCAAATAGAAGCCGCTTTCTTGAGTTAAGTGATCCTTTTTTGTTTGGTTTCTTAGATATACCAAGATCTACTCCTTCTTTTCTCTAGGGATCTATGATCTACGCCCGTTATGGGCATATCTAAGTGTGTGGATGACGTTTGGGATGATATTTGGTCTTGGTTGTGATTGGAGAGGATATCTAAGGAGGATTCGTAGAGAATCGACCCAGTTTCATGGGCGTTCGTCGACCGTTGTGGTTTTCCTCAAAAAACATTGAGGTAGGGGATTTGTGGCTTCTCTAATTGTTTATGTGAAATCGTAGAGTTAGCATGATTTAGTCCTTTGGATCACAATGGAATTGACCTAATTGAATACTTGAACCAGATTAAAAGAATTGGTTTGGTCACATGTTGTTGCATTGTACCGTGATAACGGTTTGCCTCTTGATTTGCTAGATAAGTGTGATATATATTCCATTCTTGTTAGCATGTTTTTCATGATGGAAATTAATAAAGAACTTAAAGAATGAATTAATTGATAACTAATTGGCTAATGTTAAATAGGCATGTAAATGAATCTGGTTTCTTCCGTTGTTGTAATTGCTCTAATTTGATGTTGATAAAATTTGGTATAATAAGTATGTTTAATAATCGTTGAAAGCTTACTGAATCGGTTCATGATGATGGAACCAATGAATTGAAATTTTTAATTCAATATGGATTAAATAACTTAATTGAGTTCCATTATGGGTTCGATGTTACCCTCTTGTTGTGAATTAGGGCTAAAATCCCATATTATGTGATTATTTGTGTTTGTTTTTTGAAGGCCAGATTCCTTGTTAAATGGCCAAGAGCCCATTTGTTCTAATGATTGTTTTCCAGCTACTTGTGCTGAGTTGTGACCCTGGAAGGGGTGTTTTGATATCTTATGTTGTGATGTGACCCTGGATGGGTTTTGTGATATGTGGAGGCAGGGAGGCCTTGTGGTTGTGGCAGCGAATGACTCCTAGAGTGGAGAGATGCATCGGTTTATGCATGTGGGTGTTAGAGACGACACCAGATACGTTGTAATGGGATGGTTGTGATTGTTGGATGTTGTTGATACTTGGTTGTTTATCTGCTTTACTTTTCCCCACTACTCAAGGAAACTGGTCTTGCTTACCCTTCTTCTAAAGGAGGCAAAGACACGCGGGGTGTGCCACATGCTTTCCATGTTTAGCCTCTCAAGGGAGAATGGGTCTACGCTTTTTCTATAGGCGGTAAATACTTGATGGGTAGTACATCTACTCACTGTGTTGATACCCACTGTGTTTAGTAGCATATGTTGATTTTCTATAATGTCTTGGAATATGGGAATGTAATTATGTAATGAATGTTTGAATAAATGATGTTAACCCATGGGGTTGGAGTTTGTTGGAACTTAATGATGAGAATGAGAAGTATTGAAGGGACAGTGGTTTTTGAATGAGATTCCAAGAAAGTAAATGTGGGTTGTTCAAGGTTAATTATTGATGGAAGAATTAATTAAAGTACAATGGAATTGATAAAAAGGGAAGGATGTAATCTAATAAATCCCTTTAATTGGTTCTGTGCTTATAGGATACCTAGCCTTAGAAGTGGCATCCTAGAGTCTGAGAGACGTTAGCGGGAATTGTGTCTAAGACTAGATTATGTCCATAGTGTTGTTGTGAGTTATAATATATTATGTACAATTTGGGTTCCTATACGCTACTCCACCCTTTCATTAAGGGTAACTGACACCCCTGGGATTCTGTGCCCTGGGGGGGGGGGGGTTTCACCAACATTATGGTGGAAGGATGAACGGTTGACTACCCGCTTTGACCCCGCTCTCTTCTCTTGGTAGATACTAGTGCCATTGGCACAACAGTTAATTTTCCCTATATATGTGTGTAGAGGTATGTAATGTCTTCTGGTTATTTCCACACATATATTCCGGATGTGGTATCATATGGACTACTGTAGGTGTATCGTGTATAAGTTGTGATGGCTTGAGGATCCATACGTGGTGTATGGGCTGTAATGGCTTAAGGTACAACACCCGACGTATGATAGACATTATGAGGGCTGTGGTGGCTCCTAGAACTTACCTGGTTAATTTTTTTTGAGGATGGTGTGGAGCTTAGCCCAGGTGTCTGCGAGAAAGCCTTTATGGTGTAGGAGGTGCAGATTGTGAAACTTAGCCCAAGTTTATACGGGTAATACTTTGGAGAGAGATGCACAAGACGTATGTCGTTGGGGAAATGTGGCAGACTAGAGGGGAAGTAGTAGTGGGGTACCCTTGATATCCTTTTCTATATGATATATTCTTGTATGCGTTACTTGGTGAGAGTATCCATGGTGAGGTTGGGAACATAGTATACTTGTTAGGTGATGAGTTAGTTTCACTGTTGTTCACTGTGCTTTAGCATACTTTCGTTACTTTTACACGAGTGGCTTCGTGGAGGATCCAACTGAGTATACTGTTATACTCACCCTACGTATATATAAACTTTTTTTCTGGTCACTTGGAGCAGGTTGGAGATTAATATGGTTACTACTAGCTTGTGGTTGCAGGAGCTGTTCGGGCTTGTGATAGCTGTTATTTTACTTTCTTTTGGGTACTTGTAGATTCCCCTTTCAGTTGTTGTACTTTTTCATGGAATTTCATATATGTACATGGCTTTATTTTATATTTCAGTTCTGAGTTGGTTTTGGCTGGTGTCTATCTTGTCTCTCCCTTCCTCATGTGTTCTCTTAGAGGGTAATGCCTCCCATTTGTGTGTTTATTATACCCTCGGTGCTAGTCGCCATCCCGGGGCCTACTGGAGGCGGGAATCATGGGTCATTATCTCCCTTCTCACATTGTCGACCCCGGAGGGGTACACATTGTGGGGAGGGGGTCGTTACAACGTGAACATTTAAACTGATTTTAATTCTCTATGTGATTATTAGGTAAATGCCAATGCACCCTTTTTGTTGTTATTTCAACTAGTAACATCTCTTCCAGAACCAAATCAACATGTAGAATCTAGGAAGGGAAATATTTGAAATAAAAACATATAATATATACCTTACCATATCATTATGTTTTAAATCTATACATATAATAATTTTCAGTAAAATTTTTATCATACCTAATCGTTGTTTTTTATAAATCTAGATCCCACATTTCATCTCAACATCCTTTAAGAGATACTGTAGTGACCCTAATCCTAAAATCTCAAAGAGCGTTTATTAGATTATTACATTATAATGGATAAATGGAATAATATACTAGATGAAAAAAATAAAGTTTAGTAGTTTTGTGAAAAATGATACATACATAATATTCGTTTTACATTGATAAAAAATTAAACATAAAAAAAGTAAAAAACTCATCAACCAGAAAACTCAATCAATGAATATTTATTTATAGATCGAGAAAAGGAAACAAGATATGAGTGAGATAAAATCCCCATTAGGATTAAGGAATCCCAAATCAATAATGAATCATTATTAAAAATCCATATTAAATTTTAAATAACAATTCAAAAATTCTATTTATATAAATGGATAATGGAAATCAATTTGGTAAGGTAATTAACTGAAACCATCATCCATATAATCAATAAACAAAAAATAAAATGCATCCAATGATTATATCATTGTAAAAATATCACGTATAATAATAGATTAACTCTCGATGAAGGAAATGAGAAATTATTGGATGATATTCTCTTAAAAATTATGTTACATCTACTATAAAGGAATTTCAAAAGACAATTTAAATATTATATGTATAAATCCATTTAATTTCACATGATTTATTTTTCTCATGAGACCCACCAAAACATTGAGGGGATAAATTATAAAATGTATCACCCAACACATCTGGTCCAAATCAATCCCCAAATATTTAAATATAAATTGAATTAATAAATAAATCTTCTTTATCTAAAAATATCTATATTCAATAAAGGATACATATTTATTAGTATTTCATCAGTTAATCTAAAAATGTAACAAAAACATATGAAAAAAGGTATACGTTTTATAATATATTAATATATATAAAAAAATAATATATATATTAATGTAAAATTATATGAATAATGAAAAATGATGAAATGCATGTTATTTCATTCTGTGAAGGATAATAACAATATGAGAAGTTGATGTTGCACAATTAATTTTACCAACTGATAATTCTTAAATTAAATACCCATTATGAAATGATTAAAAGTGAATGATAAAATTATACCAATTATGATAGAATCATAAAAATAAATTTCAATTGGGAATTATATACACCGTCCAAATTTGAATTGGATCATAATTTAAAAAATATCAATGGGATGTAAAATAAAACATCACATCCTCTTTACTACATGTTTTTAAAGCTATAATATAGAGATTTTAAAAATTATATTAAATCAATAACTAATGATATTAATATTTATAATATCATATATGATCCTTTTACAACATAAAATTCCCATTTCAGTAATAATGAAGTATTATTTTCATAGGATTGAGTGTTAATTGTCTTGTTTTGTAATGCATGTTTCATCATGAAATATATAGTTTTTGGGAATATTATGTAGTTATGAATTATATAGAAAAGAAAAAATGAAATAATTATCATACATTCACATCAATTGTACATTTAAAACCCATATGTAATGATTTTTATGAATATTGAAGTGTGTTATGACCATGGATAGTTTATGTCACACATACACATTAGTAAAACTCCCATTCTTCGAAGATTGACAAAAAAATATGGTATTTAATATTTTAACATTAAAAAATAATCATAATATCATTACTACCATATAATATACTCATATATTCCTTACATGTTATGTGTTGATGAAAAAATACTCACATCACTTCATGAAGTTGGTAGTCCAGATATACACGAATGATGATATAATCATTACATGACTGAAAAGGATGGAAGGAAAATGTAACATCCCGGTTCCAGAAGCCACCCAGAGGCGCCCCGTACCTGGTTGGTCACATGGCCTAAAGCGCATTTCCCTAAATGCCAGAGGCTACCGACTAGAAGCGAGGGCCTTGGGTGTGATAGTGGGGAAACTATTCCCTCATTGGAAGTGTACAGAGCCGAAGAATAAAAATAGATAACAGCTAAAACTATAACCATCCGTACAAGAGTAAATGATAAACTGTGGAAGACTAATAGTAAACAACTGGTGTATGCACACATGTATATAAAATGATGAATTATACATATATCTAGGAAATCAGCCAAACATGTCACAATTCTGAATATAATTATAAACTAAAGTGCAAAAGAAAACAGGTAAACATCTCAGCATCGCAAGCCATAGCTTAGTCCAATTCTTTCTATCTCCACAACAAATCAAGTACCTGAAGATGAAGGGCGCTTGCCCTTATCTATGCATGCAACAAAATAATCTGATTGGGCCCAAAAGGATGGACCAAATAGGGTGTGAGACAAGGTCCCAGTAGGAAACCACCCAAAGATATGTGCCTAATAGTCAATGAATACATGGCAAGTAAAAGTATAGGAAAAAGTAAACAGGAAAGAACACAGTAGCTATAATCCATAGTGTCTAGCATACAAAGTACACAAGTAATAGCCAACCAACAAACAGAAGATCAGGTTACCCTTGGGTAGTTCTCACATCCTAACCCTTATAGCTCATCCTACAAGTTTTAGAAACCCTCTGGAAGCACACACATTCTCACCCCTCAGGTTCATCTAAAGAATAGACTCTCTGAGGAAGAACTCACTGTCAATTCCACCTATAGTATTGTATCGTACTAAAGGCTCTCTTGGGAAGCACTCAACGTCGCATTCCCTCTGTAGCCCACGTCGAGGAACTACAAACTCTCTGAGGAAGCACTCATCGTCAATTCCACCTTTGGTCTCGCATCGAATTAATAAGAAACTCTGGAGAATCCATTACCTCAATCTTCCTTATGGTCTACTACATTAAGTTCTCACAGCCCTGTGTAAAACAAACATGCATAGTGCGCATATCATTCCAAGTAAACCTCTAGAACTACATTGCTATCACTCTAAGGCACAACAGCATAACAGTACAACAGTTCCACTATCCTACAATAAGGCATGACAATTGGAAAAATTCCTAACAGGAAAAACATGAATGGAAAAATATCCATAGCAAAGTGAAAATTACACTATTCACAAGCATTGACCTCTACTCAAGAAATCAAGCAAATCAGGAAAACAACATGGAAAAAAAGGAAACACATAATACCCCATTCAAAGGAATTGGTGGAATCTCACAAAATATTAAAATACTTCCTATAGAAAGGCAGAAACCACATACCTAAATGATAGGAGATCGATATACTTGAACCACAATGATTGATTCTCCTTAAAATGATGATGATCTGAGAAAACATCCAAAACTCTCAACCCACGATATATTAAGAAAGATGAGGAATTGGAAAACAAATATCTATGAGAGGGAAGGGCCTACCGCTGTGGTTCCAATGAAACCAAAGATGGTCGATTCAGAGAACAGAAGGAGGCTCTAGGGCTTAGTGACGTTCAGCGTCTGTACGGGTTCTCCCGAATGAAGAACCTGAAGAAGAAGAAGCGAGTTATGTCCATCAGGCACAACCCAATTTCGTGTAATAAAAAAAAGAATTTAAACAACGTGTAGTTATGAGGTACATGGTGTTTACTTGTCCTTTCCATACTCCACATTAAGTCGCCTCCACATCGCCCTTACACACTGAGTGTGTGGCTCGGACATGGCCAGCACACGGCTTGGCGTTGCGTCAAAGTACATGACGTGTACTTAAAAAATTTCCAGATTTTCCCCTTTTTTCAAAAACTACAAGAAATGAAAAAAAAAACCTTAAACGAAGATTCAGTTTCTTACAAACTTCCCCCCTTAAAGAAAAACGTCCCCGAATTTCCCTAGCGAGCTGCAGAAGAAAAATCCCCAAACATCTCCGGCCACTGCGATCGTACATCGACCTCCCTCTCCAAGGTCTTGTCCTATACTCGTATGTGCTTCCATAGCACTCGTACTAGAGGAACATACTGCCCATGGAGAACATTCATACTGTGTTCGAAAATCCGGATAGGATGCTCCTCAAACGATGCATCCTCTTTGCGATCAACCTAATCGGGCTGAATGACACGAGACGGGTCTGAAAAGTAACGTCGTACTTGAGAGACGTGGAAGACGTCGTTCATGGCTCGATACCTCCGAGGTAACTGCAACTGGTAGGCAACCGGCCCAACTCTCTCCAATACCTCAAACAGCCTGACATACCATGGTGAATGCTTACCCTGTCTCTAAATCCTCATTGTCCCTACCTCGGTGTGACACATAGGAAAACCTGATCCCCGACCTTGAACACCAGAGGTCGTCTCTGCTGATCAGTATAAGACTTCTGTCGAGACTGTGTTGTAGCCATCCTCTTCTGAATCAACTCTATCTGCTCTAAGGTCTCCTGAACAAGACGAGGTCCCAGTAAAGTTGCCTCTCCTGCCTCTAGTCATCATAAAGATGATCAGCATGACCTACCGTACAAAGCCTTGTAAGGTGACATATGAATAGTCTCTTGAAAACTGTTATTGTAAGCGAAATCCAAAATAGGGATATGCTTCTCCCAAGAACCTCTAATGTCTAGAATGCAAGCTCAGATCATATCCTCAAGCACCTGGATCCTATGCTCAGACTGGCCACCTGTCTGGGGTTGGTATGCTGTACTCCGATGAACCTATATAACCAAAGCCCTCTGAATCCCCTTCCAGAACCAAGATGTACAACGCACATCCCTTTCGGAAATAATGGAGTGTGGAACTCCATGTAGTCGTAAAATCTCTTGGATGTATAGTCGTCTCAGATAATTAAAACTAAAGGTCTATTTTATCGGTAATAAGTGAGCAAACTTCGTAAGCCTGTTGACGACAACCCAAACAATATCATTCCCTAGAGGCGGCCTCGGCAATTCGATCACGAATTCCATTGCTATATCATTCCAAATCTACTCTTGAATGGGTAAGTGCTATAAAAGACATGATGGTCACTAATGCTCTGCCTTCAACTGGTGACAAGTAGAACACCTCAAGACGAAACCAGCAGCAACTCTCTTCATACATGTCCACCAGTACTTGTGATGAAGATCTCGATACATCTTGGTGACGCTAGGATGAACTGGAGAAACTGAGGAATGAAAATCCTGCACCCTCTCCCCACGTATGTCTACTAGAACCCATACGCATCTCTGGAAACACATGATCTCATCCTCTCCCACTATCTATCCAGGAAGAGGTTCCTCTCCTGACACACTCTCCTGCATGACTATGCCATCTTAGTCTGATAGCTGCCTCATCTGTACCCGATGAAGAAGTGTAGAGGTAACAACTAAAAAAGATAGTTAAGTCTATCCCAGTATATCGTGCACCTCCATATGAATCTCAGAGAATAGATCCATAGACTGCCAGTCACTGCTGGCCTCCTGAACTGCCTGTATCTGATTTCTCCTACACAACGCATCTACCACTGCATTTCCCTTTCCCAGCTTAGAGGAATGTTTGAAATCAAAAGACTAAAGTTACTCGACCCATCTGTGATGTCTCAGATTCAGATCACACTGAGTGAAGATGTACTTGAGACTCTTATGGTCTGTGAAATCCACAAAGTCCTCTCCCACAAGGTAATGTCTCCAACAGTGCAAGGCATGAACAACAACTGGCACCTCCCGATCATGCGTTGGGTAGTTCCTCTCATGTGGCCTCAACTTCTGAGACACGTATCCAATGAATCCATCTCCCTGAATAAGCACAGCTCCCAGCCAGATACCTAAAGAATCACAATAAACAATATAGCTCTTTCCTGGATCTGGAAAGACTAGTATCGGTGCTGACTTCAACCTTACATTCAGCTCAGGAAAGGCCAACTCACAAGAATCTGACCATAAGAACATCTCCCCCTTCATGTTAAGACCTGTCAATGGTGCTTCTAGGCATGAAAAGTTCTGAATGAGGCATCTTTAGTATCTAGCCATCCCTAGGAAACTCCATACCTCAAAAATGATCTTCAGATGCCCCCAGGATGCTACAGCTCTTACATCCTTTGGGTCCACAGATAATCCTGCCTTTATGATTACGTGACCCAAGAAGTGAATCTGATCAATCCAAAAGTTGCACTTTGAGAGTTTAGAATAATGTCGATTCTCTATCAGTGTACTAAGAACAATATCATGATGGGTACCATGGTCATGTCTAGTGTGAGAGTATACCAAGATATCTTCCTTGAAGACCACGATGATGGAATCCATGTAAGGATGGAACACTCAGTTCATCAGTTCCATGAAAACTGGTGGCGCATTTGTGAGATCGAACGACATAACCGTATACTCGTAGAGACCATACCTTCTTTTAAAGGCTGTAAAAGGTATATATGATGGTCTAACATTCCACTAATGATATGCAGACCTCAAATAGATCTTCGATAACACTCGATATCATCAAAGCTAATAAAAAAGATCATCAATCCTGAGTAAGGGATATCAGTTCTTGACCGTCAACTGGTTTAGTTTCTGATAATCCACACAGAGCCTAAGGGTACCGTCTAACTTCTTCAAAAACAGGACAAAAGAACCCCTAGGAGACATACTGGGTCAGATGAAACCCTTTTCCCTCATGTCGCCCAACTGCTTCTTGAGTTCCTGTAACTCAGGTGTAGCCATCCTATAGGGAGGAATGGACACCGGTGCCTCTCCTGGAACGAGCTCAATAGAGAAGTCTACCTCACATTCCGGAGGAAAACCTTAAAAGTCTTCTGGAAATACATCTCTGAAACAATCTACCACTTGAGGAAATCCCGACTGTGAAGTCCCCTGATCATCCAGATAAAGACTAGCAATATGGGTCGTAACCCTTCCAAGCCCATGATGCTCGAGTCCTTCTCGACTCGCCCGAACATCCCATTCGCCACTATGATGAAAAGATTCACCCTCTGTTGAAATTAAACACACCATGTAGTAATAACAGTCGTTGACTGCCTTGAAGGGAACCAACCAGTCCATCCCAAGAATGAAATCACAGCCTGTTATCTCTAGGACATAGAGAGCCCATATGAAACGATACCCTACAACCTCGGGAGGACACTCTCTACACTGACGAACACTATATGTCCTCGTCCCCAAAGGTGTGTCTAGTGTCAATATGTCAGTAAAAGAAAATATACAGAGCCCATGGATCTCCACAACAGCAACAGAGATAATTCTATGCATAGCACCAGTATAAAAAAGAGCTGAAGAGAAAACTGAGGCTACTAAGATCATACCTCAAACTGTAGAAGGTCTGAGATCCTGCTCTTGATAGGTCTTCTCCACCGCAAAAGTATGGCCTGGTCCACGACCCTGTGACCCCACCTGACCACTCTGAGTTGATCCTCCCTACTGACACTGAAAGACTGGTGACAGACCACCATGTCCTCGACCTCCTCCTCAGCCCGAACGACCGGAAGAACTCCAGTTCCCCGACTGGTGAGAAACTGGGGGTGCTTCTCCTGAATGAGGAGTCATGGAAGAACCCTCGTCCCCACCTACTGGTGAGAAAACATGGCAGAAACACTGAAGGTGACCCATCATGCCGCAAGACCGACACTCCACTGAGTCTATCAGGCACTTCAGCCTGATGTGCCCTTCCCTTCCACACTATTATCATACTATTTGGCTACTTGAGGATGTATCTCGCCTCCTAGTATCACCGCACGTAGACTCCCTACGACGCTTCCTGCTTTCAACTGTAGGAAAACTAGATCTGGAAGCACAACCACCCAGACTTGCAGCTTCAGAGTCTCTCATATTGCGCTCCACAATTAGAGCCATGTTGACGATGGATGTGATGGAATTCAACTGGATGATATTCACCTACGAGCAGATATCCTTCCTGAGACCATCCTCAAACATCCTTACTAAGAACATCCCATAATCACCTCAGAGGGGTGTGAAACGCTGCAGCTCGGTTAAACGAGAGGAATACTCCATAAAAAAAAGAGTACCCTGCTCTAGGCTCATGAACTCACAGGCTCGATTGGCCCTCATGGTCTATGGGTAGAAGTAGTCATAAAACAAGTGTTGGAACTCCTCCCAAGCCATAACCTGCTGATGAGCCGCCTGTGACATCACATCCCACTACCTATTGGGGGAGTGTCATAGCATAATGTTGGAGATCTTGAACCGCCTCTCTAGAGGTGTTTGCAGATTCTCAAGGATAGTCAGCTTGTATTCGAACCATGACTCTGCAGCCTGTTGTCCTCTTTCCCTCGAGAAGGTAAGAGGATGCTACTGTTGGAAAACCATCGTCAAGTCATCCTTAGTCATGGAAGGAGGTGGTGCTCCTTGAAAGGTCTGCATCATTCTCATAAAGCATTCCCTAAATTGTGCATCAATGCCTGCAACTAGTACGACAGCCTGTTCTATGGCTGGAATGACTGGAGGATCAGTATGAAGTACCTCATCAGCCATATCTGGCATCTGATCACTAGCCTGCAACTTACGTACAACCGTAGGATGTCTCGGAGGCATAGCTCTGAAAGATAAAAAGCATACCTTAGATCAAGAAAACAAGGAAAGAGAACAAATGAGTACAGAATGAAAATAAGATAAAGAAACACTCATTTTTTACAAAACATTACTACACGGTGTGTATAAACTCTACATGGTGTGTACTTAGCTCTATTCCACTTCTCGAGTCTCGTTGTATGGCTAACCCACACGGTCTTCTTAAACTGAGACTACACGGCGTGTTCCCTATGGACACGACGTGTAGTAGACAAGGTTTCAATGACTTGTGTTGTTAGTTACATGACTGGTTACATGGATGAGGCTACCAAGCATGTTTCGAACAAACACGAGATGTACTTGAATATTTTTCCCGACCCGTGTTGTTGGCAACATGGCCGGGTACACGGATGACCCTTACACAGCGTGTTCCGAACATACACAGAGTGTATAGGAAGAGATTACACCGTCCCGTATTGTTCGTGACATGACCGGGTACCTAGAACAAGGCTACATGGCATGTTCATACAAAACATAGTGTGTATTACAAGAGCTTCCCCAGTCTGTTTTGATAGTGACACGGCTAGGTACATGGATCACTACTACACTACGTGTTCATACAAAACAAGGCGTGTATTACATGAGCTTCCCCGACCTATGCTGTTAGTGACACATCCGGGTACACGGCTCACTACTACATAGTGTGTACCTACCGTACACGACATGTTCTTGGATATTATTCGCAACCCGTGTTTCTGCTCACACAGTCAGTGACACAGTTTAAAAACTACACCGAATGTATATATAAAGTACATGCCATGTATTCTGGTTTTTTCCAGGTAGTAGCTCTGAAACTGCACTGATGCCCAAAAAACACTGAAAAACAAGCATGAATGTTCCAAATTCAGATCAGGGAGGGCCCATACTCCCCATGAATCCAATCTTGGAATCTCTTACATATCATATATAAGGTAAACAGGTCAATGATCCCCAAAGTACCGATAAATGAGGGCCCATAACACCTCAAGAACCAAAATTTGGCGTTTATTTAAGGAAGGTACAATACAAACAACCTCTCTATCAGACTACAAGGATTCTATCATGCTTCTTTCACCATAGCATGCATAATCTACACAACGTCTATCACATCAACATGAAATTGCTAATGCATCCTAGATGGCATGGAGAGAATGCATGGAATGTGGTTTATAACAAGTGCCTATATGATGCATGAGATGGCATACCCTCATCTCATCGGGTTGCGACAGAAAGAAAACCACAATATCCACAATAGTAACAACACAAAGCATGTGAATCACTCTAGGTGAAATCAGATCAACTATAACTTATCGAAACCAGAAATCTATATTAAGCAAGGTAGATTGGATTTTCCCAGTACATGAGTTAGCTACTCCCGAGCACAACTTAATACCAAGTACTGAATCCGTCCTATCCCTGGATAATGGCTCCAAATAGTAAATAAAGAGAAAATAAATCCTCTGATACGACATTGTAATGTCATGGTTCTGGAAGCCACCTAGAGGCACCCTATACCCGGTTAGTCACATGGCCTCAAGCGCATTTCCCCAAACTCCAGAGGCTACCAACTAGCAGCGAGGGCCTTAGGTGTTATAGTGGGGAAACTATGCCATCATTGGTAGAGTAAACAGTGGATAAAAAAATTGATAACAGCCAAAAATGTAACCATCCATACAAGAGTAAACGATAAATAGCAGAAGTCTAACAGTAAACAAATGGAGAACGCACACATGTATATAAAATGATGCATGATACATATGTCAAGGAAAGCAGCAAAACAAGTCACAATTCCGAATACAATAATAAACCAAAGTGGAAAATAAAATAGGTAAACTCCTCAGCATCGCAAGCCATAGCTTGGTCCCATGATCTCCATCTCCACATCAAGTCATGTACCTGATGTCGAAGGGTGCTTTCCCATTTATATACCTAAAACAATATAATATCTTTGGGCCCAAAATCATGGCCCAACCAGGGTGTGAGACAAGGTCCCAGTAGTTAACCACCCTAATATCTGTGCCTAACAGTCAATGAATACATGGAAATTAAATGTACAGGATGTAGTAAATAGGAAATCACACAACATCTACAATCCATTGTGTCTAGCATACAAAGTACACAAGTAACAGCCAACCATCAAAAATAACAATAGGTATGCCCCTGGGTATATCTCACAGCCTATCCCTTATGGTTCAACCTACAACTACTAACAACCCTATGGAGGCACACACAACCTCACCCATATAGTTCAGCTGAAAAATAGACTCTCTAAGGAAGCACTCACCGTCAATTCCCCCTATTGCCTCGTATTGTAATAAAGGCTCTCAAGGAAAGCACTCAACATCTCTGTCCTCCTGTGGCCCACATCGAGGAACTACAGACTCTCTAAGGAATCACTCATCTTCAATTCTCCCTTTAGTCTCTCATTGAAATAATATGACACTCTGGAGAAGACCTTACGTCCATTCTTTATATGGTCCACTACACTAGGTTCTCACTCTCCTATGTAAAAAACATGAATAGCACACATATCTTTCCATGTAATCCTCAAGAACTACTTTTCTAGCATTATAAGGCACAAAAACATAACAGTACAATAGTTCCACTATCCTACAACTAGGCACAGCAACTAGAAAAACGCCTAACAGGAAAAAGATGCATGGAGAAACATCCATAGCATAGTGAAAATTACCATATTCACATGCATTTACCTCTACTCAATAAATCAATCAGAGTAGGAAATCAATAGGAAAAAAAGGAAACACACAATACCCTATTCAAGGGAATTTGTGGAATCACACAAAATATTCAAAGACATCCTACAGAAAGGCACAAACCACCTACCTCGATGCTAGGAGAATGATATATTTGAACAATGATAATAGATTCTCCTTAGAACTTCCAAGATCTGAGAAAACGCCCAAAATGCTCAAACCATAATATCTTGATAAAGAGGAGGAATTGGAAAACAAAGATCTAGGAGAATGAAGGGCTTACCACTGCGGTTCAAACGTAATCGACAGAGATCGATTCATAGAACAGATGAAGGCTTGGGGGCTCGGAGAAGTTCCGTGGCAATACGGGTTCTCTCGGATGAAGAACCTGAAGAAGAACCATGTTCTGTCCATCTGGCATGACCCCTGTCTATTTAATGAAAAAAAGAAATTACATCTCGTGTACTTCTGGGGTACACGGCGTGTACATGGCCTTTCTGTACTCCGCTTTATGCGGCCTCCACATCACCCCTACACACCGTGTGTGTAGCCCAGACACGGCCAGCACAGGGCTTGGTGCTGCATCAAAGTATACGACATGTACTTAGAAAATTTCCAGATTTTCCTATTTTTCTAAAAAACGACCAGAAATTGAAAAACATACCTGAAATGAAGATCTGAGTTCTTGTAGAAAATGATATATATTATCTTCAATGAATGATATATAAATCATTATTTTCATAAATATATGATTTATATACCATATAATAAATAAATTTAACCTTGTTACATTATATGTAAATATTTAGTGAAAGACGAATCACACTACTTTATGAAAGGGTAGTCCACCTTACACACGACAGATATTATAGTATCCCCTATAGAATATGAATTGAAAAATATTCATGTGATATAATATATATAGTTGTGTAAATTTTTTATAAATAATATACTTATATATTAAATCCATCATCATACCCAACCTTAAAAGTTTTTAATGCGAGAACGAATGACATCAGTTTGTGAGGTAGTAGTCCAACATATAAACAAACTATGATTTTGTATACCTTTTTATGGAGGTATATATGGTTGAAATGTATTATAATATTATTAAAATATCTATATATATATAGAATATATTTACCGTATTATATCAACTATGTTTAATTAAAATTTAAGGATTTGGATAAAGAAATAATATAATGATGCTAGTTGAAAAACATTACCTATTCTTCATTTACACTATTTATGTTATCACAGAAGCCTTATATAATAGATTTATAAAAAAAATTATGGTTTATAATATTATGGTAGACAAGTTGGTAAGTGATTTGTTTAGGTAATTTCTGAAAAAATGGTTTAATGGTGTGAATAATAGAGGATATGGGATTATCTTTTATAAGTGGGGGAGAGGACGCAGTTGGTATTTTTTGAAAATAATCGAGTGCTCCCATTTTCGTCATTTGTAACTATGTTCCAAAATGTAACATTATTAGAAATCAATGTTTTAGAAGTCAAATTTTTTTAGGAAATATTTTTTAGTGAAATTTATAGGTCATTTTGTTCCTTATAATTTCAGTTCTGGTAAACCGATTTTTACCTTAACTATGGTAATTAGTTATTTTTCTTCCACTATTAGATTTGGTAAAAACTAATTTGACAATATTATATGTTTTCAATAATTCTTTTGAAATTTTGAAATATTTTTTACCAGAGTAAATTGAAAATACAAAATAATTTTAATTTAAAATTAATCTTGCAAATGCGATGATATATTGGATTTTAATGTGAAAATGTAAAAAAGTTTAAAAATATTCTATATCTAAATTATATATATAAATTATTAAAATTAAGTAAATTTGATTAATATTAAAAGTATAAATAAAATTTACATTAAATTAAATTAATAATATAATTTATCAGTATATATTATTACAAAGAAAATGTAATATTCAATTAGAATTTGGTATTTTTGGCAAGTCATCATTAAGTGAAACGTCTCAAAAAATACCTGAAACACTGGATATGATAATTTTATGATCCAAATTTTAAAATTGAATTTTTATTTTGTCATATAATTTTATAAAATAGTTATCAAATAACATCTATATTATTTTCACAATTCATGCCTAAACTATATTTTGGTTAAACAATTGGTTTGGTTTATTTTAAACTATGATATTTATTCAAAGAGAAATAAATTGTAATGTTACGTGTTGTTAAATTCCCATATATCATTTTTATGTATATTAACACAAGCTATGAAATATGATGTTCATATTCTATATTTTTGTGGTGTTACACATTATATTGATAGTGGAAATGATTTTCATATTTATCATAAAATAAATTCTAATTTATATATTTTTATGTTTTTGTATTATAATTTTTTATATAATAATTATTTATTGATTATAAAATTTTGATAAATTTACTTATCATGGTTCTTTTATGATAAAATCATAAAATATACTTTATCTTATTAAAAATTGTACTTTTCACTCTTCAACACAATTTGAATTTAGACACACCAAGAAAATAGTATAATTAATATATATATATATATATTTTTTAATATTAATTAAATTATATTTTCATACATTAAAAAAATTTAATACCTTAACATATCCAAAACACATAAAATATAATACTTTAAAATACAAATTTATTGAATTTTTCACATTTTAACAAGTGTTTATTATGCGATGAGTATGTTTTCAGTGTAATTATATTATATATAAATATTAAAAAAAATTAAAATCATAAAAGTACTTTTTCCATACTCAATTTAAATAAATTTATCATTAATTACTTATATTAATACATTTTATTAAATTATAATGTCTATTAAACCAATTATACTAATATTTAATTTTAATAATTTAGGTTGATAATATTTATTTCATTAAACAAATACTAGGCATAATTTTTCGAAATATTATAGAAATAAAATATTATAGAATAAATCCACACATCTAATTGGATTAGGAAATAATTTTTATTTTAATGTTTTAACCTGCTGTTTTGGGCTGGTTTTACACGTTTTACCCATACCAATGTTATAACTTTTTCCATATTTAAAATCCAAATAAAATTTAATAAATATAAATATTTAACATATTATAACATCACGATAAAAAAAGTGGAATCTGTTTTCCAATGTTCAATTCATAAAAGTGATAGAAACTAATTTTAATATGAATTTCTAAAATGAAATGAAAAAATGATTTTATAAAAAATGTGTTTCTAGTACCAAAAAATTGAACATATACCAAAATTTAATATAATGTTGATTAAAATGTAATAAAATATACTATATATACTTAAATATTTCTTATTTTACTGTGAGATAAAATTAAAATTTTTATATGAAATTTTAATGAAAAAATAAATTGTAATGTTACAAAATTTGAAACTATAGATTATTCACTGAAAAATAAAACAATTAAGAAAATTCTCAGAATTTATACATAGAAAAATTTTCATGTTTTCATTTAAAATATGATATAATTAAATTTTTTTAATTGGATATAATATTAAATTACAAAAAATAAATAAAAATCGTTTTTGTGGAATATGTATTTTGAATCATGGAATAAAATTACTGAAAATTATGTTATTATTTTATAAGATTGGATAAATAAATTTTTACATAGTATAGCCTCTATATATATTATAATTTTTTCATCCATACCCTTCAATTAATGGGGAATATTTAAACAGCATCATTTAAATAGCTTTATTTCTTTCATTTTTTATTCTCGATGTTAAGAGATAAATATTCTATAGAAAAACAATTATTCATTTTAAAATCTCATAGAGGACACAATCATATATGTCAATTCATATTATTTTAAAAATATTAACACATAATGTGAACCCAAAAACCCCATCAATATATTACTTGATTTTTTAAATAATATTCCACATGAACTATTATGATCATTTGTGAAAATGGAATTATATATATATGTTTTTTTATTTGGAATTTGTTACAGTTGAATTTCCTTTGTTAGACCATAGTTTTTCATAATTTTTATCAATAGTTCATTATATCAATTGTTTTCAAAAAAAATATTTTCCTATTTTAAATTTTAAATAGTTTTTATAAAATTTTCTATGACTCATCAATTAAAAATTAATAAAATTAAAATGTATATCAGGGGAAAAATATGAAATAAAATACTATTTAGACTAAAAAATTATCATTCAATAAAATCCAGTCATATTTTCTGACAACCATATATCATTTCATTTGATAATTGCTTCAGTAAATAAAACCTTATAAGAGTAAATATATAGGCTATAAAAATAAAATATTAATAATTAGTTTTTAATTAAAAATATTATTTTAATGTTTAATAGAAATTTCTAAAATCATAGACATCATAAGGTAATGTACCCAGTTTATTAGGATCATTATCATTACTGACATATATCTATATCATATTTTAGAAGGATTTTTTATTACAACATATGTTTTACGTATCAAAATTTAAGATTTATTTCATAATTCATATTTTTCAACTAACACTTCACAAGGTTCTTTTCATAAGGATGAATGATCATATGTAATATTTTCCTGATGACTATTTATAGACAGAAGGTTTATATTTCCTTTATCCAAAAAAATAAGGGAATTGTAATTTGTAAATTATAAACATAACATAGAATAGTCAGTCAACAAAAATAATAATGTTAAAATATGATATCAAAATCACTAAAACCATAAAATTAAATAATCATTCAATAAATAATTTTATCTTCAAATATATAAGTAAAATAATATAATTAAATAATAAATTAGGGGAGAAAGTAATGAAATGTAATTATATAAATATAAATAAAAATCATATAATGGATGAACTAAAATATCTCCCATATTAGATAATTAAAAAATAAAACATCCACAAAAAATTTAACCGAAACTTGTTTGTTGAGAAAAATGTCCCAAAATTAAGATATTAAAATCTCTAAAAATAATTGCAATAGTAAAATTAATTTTCAATAATTTCTCTTCATTTTAACAAATGATATCAAAAAATATAATTCAATAACAAAAATATTGTAAATATTTAAGCAAATAATAATTATGTATTTATAAATAAAATGAGGATAATAGAAAATTATTATACGGATAAATTACATTACAGAAATTGTAAATAAAGCTTAAAAGATGAATACATCCCCCTCAATTAAACAAATATATAAAAAAGAAAAATTGTATATTTATATGAATATATAAAAAAACACTATTTGAATAAAATATCCCCCCATAAAAAAATGCTATATACTAATTAATTGAATAGTGTCAAAAATATTTATTATATTTGGTGATTCTCTTCAGTGTTTAAAAAATATAACAATGATTTTTATTAAACATTTCAACCCCTATAAAATCATTACTATTACATGTATAGAAAAAATATATTTAAATTAAATTTAAATAAATCATTAATTCTTAAAAATGAACTAAATTGAATACTATTAAATTACATGTCAAAGAACTAATAATAAAAATATTAAACAAGGTCAATGTCAATAAAAAAACAATATAATTATCATATGACAATATAAAAATTATAAAATCAATGTTGTATGATTGTTATCGCATATAAATATAATAAATTTCAATAAAAACAAGAGAGGGTCTGATGGGTTTTGAGTAACATCATTTAGAAACTCAAACAGAAGATTTATTAGAAATTATAACATTAAAAATAGAAAAATATTTAAAATACATCTCATGAACCTGAGAATTAAAATATTATATATAATAATATAAATATAAAAGGCCAAATGTATCATAATTAAATAATTAATACAAGAGATTAAAATAGTTTTACATTTATAAATTTATTCTTATACCTTTGAGTAATTACCTCATCAAAAATAATTTATATCTCTTTTTATTAGTTATAGATATCATTTTAAATCTAATAAATTCATCCAAAAATAGAATTTAAATAGTGAACGATGAAAAGTCTTCCTTAAAACATTTCAATTTTTTATTCAACTTATCATTTTATATTTATTCTACCTCAATGTTTTCAATAACAATTCCCCGAGTGCTAGCGGTAGTTCTTGAATTTTATATTCTATAACATTAAATTAAAACATATTTCTCTTTGACTTCAACTTAAAGAGTTTCTATTCTTATTATTTTTAAAAGTATTTTTAAACCTTATTTGACTTATTCCTTTAAGATATATTAGTTATAATATTTCCCTATAAGCAATTAATTTAATTTAAATTGATCTCTAATATGTATTATGAAATATATTTTCAAAATTATATTGAAATCCAAATTATAATTATAAAAATAAACCATTAATGTCATTAAATAAAAATTTAAATCACTATTTATCGATTATCCAAAATCACATGAAGAATATAATTTACAATCTAAATATGTTATATTAGATATTTTATCAAGAAAATCAATGTTGCAAGTTTTCTTTAATATTCGAGATTCGTTACATTAAAGTGAATATTAAAAATTTTATAATGGATTTATAGAATTGTTAACATTTAATTTGAATTTCATGTTCATCCTTTTATTTTTTTTATTGATATTTCTACCTTAAAATTCCATTAAAAAGCATTATAGATTAGTTTATAATTATTAAAATATTAAATAGAATTAAATTTCTTATAGTCATTTAAGTACTTTATTTATTATTTATACTGATTATTCTTATTATTCTTCTAAACACCATTCACAACCATAGTTATCCTCTCATTAAGATTAGTTGAGGATAATGTTTCATCATCAGAATAAATTGATAAGGTAATGGTTTTTTAAAATGAAATATTTTTCATTATTTAATTATATTCATTATTATTATTTTTCAACATGAGTTCATAATATAAGAGTGATCTTATAAATTCATTATATTTTCACCCATTTTGGTTTTCTATATCATCAATGGAAACCATATTAACATGATTTATTTTGTAAAATATCTAATAACGCTGTCAACATGAACTATTTCTTCCAAGGATACACTAAGAGAATACATTCAAATTATAATAATATTCAATAATTTGAACATATTATTCATATATTTGCATTCCCCTATGCTTAAATATTAATATTTTTCTTATAGAATACAATATTTGGTTATATTGAGATTATTTATTCTATAATGTGTTGCATACTCATTTCTCAATATGTCTTGATAATTTTTTCAAGGATATACATGACTAAACACACTAATACTTATTTAAATATTTTAAATATCCAAAGCATTATACTTCAAAAAATACATTACATCGTCAGTAATAATAATAAAATATAAGTCTAGTTTAAATTTCTTGTAGGGTTTTATCATAATACTATAGTGATAAATAATATGATTCTTAAGGTGACCATCTATTCAAAAATTCTTTTACCCATAGTTTATTACATAAATGTGAGGTTGTATCTGAGGTATCCTACCAAAATTTTGATTAAGATCTATAATCTAAAATTTTCATATTCCCCATCGAAATTTATTTCTATGATAAATGGTTATTAATATAATATATCCAATATAATCCAATTCTCTAAAGTGATTTTTGGGATTAAAAATTTAATTTTAATTAATATAGGGGTGAATTGTAAAACCTAATATAATAAATTTAAATAAAATATAATAGTGTGATAGGATGTGGTAAAAAAATTAACAATTAAATGATAACAATTATGTATTTTGTGTGTGTGAATAACTGATATAGAATCAGTAAAAAGGTAAAATCAATGAATTTTATAGTAATATTGATCAATGTGATCATATACGTAATCTTAAATATTCTATAGATCTTCAAGAGATATGATGTCTAGTATAACCTCACGTTTGGAGGGACTGATTACCCTAGTATAAATGTTCCATTCACCAACAGAATGAGCAAGAAAAAAATCCTTATTTTTAAACCAAAAATAATAAACAAACAAACCTTCATTTTTACACCTTATGTAATTTCCCTAGTTATTATCATTTCTAATATGATATAGAAAATAACTTTATTCAATTTGTTTGGTTATCAATACTACAACACTACCTTTTAATAAGGGCACAACCATGTTTAATTTATTATAACTCGATAACAACTTATAAAAAATTGAAAACATAAAGAACTATGAATACCATAAACCAGTGATATATGTAAAATGATTATTTTTATAGAAATATTTTTGCTTGTCACATTACAGACTAGAGGAACATTGAATCATTAGATAAACTAGAAGAACCATTGAAATATATAGAACCAATGTGTAAATTTTGAAACCCATGAACCTTCCAGAACATCAGTGGTAGTGGAATAATTAACAACAATCAATTTGATTTTATATTTAATTATATATGAATTATAATTGTTATTACATGATTATTATAATCTATTTTAAATTTTTATTTCAGTCTAGTGATTCCAAACATGGATTTTTCAATTTGAACTTTAAAATGTTTGAAATCATTAATAGAATGAGTCTTCCATTACACATATGTAAAATAAAATGAAATAATTACGTAAATAGAATATGAAATATTTCTTTTATTAAAACCCATATCTACTAATAACATCAAGTCATATATTTTTAAGACTAGTAATTATAACATCCAATAGTTATATACTAAAAACATTATCAAGGAAATTAATAAGGATTATATAAAGAAAATTGATATCACATAAAAAAATTTAAATCTCCCAGTTTATTTTATTAGTCGGAATTTGGAACACCAAAACCTCATTGATATAAAAGTAGAGTATGTGAGATTTCAAATATTTTATTTAATTTTTACATATTATATTTTTATGTTTTATTTCATGCATTTAAATATTTATTTATCCCATTATGAAGTTTTTTGAATTATTTATAATGAACCATTTCAAATTAATTAGGTTCTTATACGGATCGATGGATCAAAGGTAAAATTTCTTGAAATTTATTTGTGTTTATAAGAATTATTTCTTTTTAAAAATAAATAAATATAAAATTCATAATGTTAATCCTACACTTATAAAGTTAAATTATACACCTTCATATGGTTAAAAGAGTTTATCAAAAAATCAAAAAAATAATCTTAAATAAATATTAATTTAACAATAGAAAAAAGACACACTTAAATAAGAAAAATTGAATTCCATATTAATGAATAATGTGTGGGATAAAGTGTGTAAATTCAATCCCAAAAACATTTATTATTAGTATGTAATAGATCTACATAACAGGAGGAATTCAATTATATACTATACCTGAAACCTTGTGAGAGAATATATATATGGGAAATTCAATGTTATAGAATTAATGGTACTATAATTTTATTAATGTCCATTTTTATCTAATTGTTATGTTTATATATATAAATATAATTAACCATTAAAGATAAAAATGGTCAAATAATTATCAATACCAACATATATATTAGAAATAAATAGAATGGGTGTATAATAACACTATAATTAGTTATTTTTTGAGAAAATATTTTATTCAGTCAATATATTAATTATATTAATATGTATGGTGGTCTAAATTATAATGTAAAATGAATATGATTATTTTTTGGATGAGACAATGTTGGAGTTGAATTATTTTCTTTTGTTGTATTTTTAATTATTAATTAAAATAATCCTTGGTTATATTAATTCATTATTGAAATTATTACATTATTCTCTATTATAGAAAGGTGGGTCGAATAATAATTCCAATGATAAAATTTTTAAATAAATGAATATGATTTCGAAATTATAATGTTTTCATTAAATTAATGATAACACTAATAAGATATTTAAAAATGTGGTACTTAAATTTACAATGAAAATTTAATGTATACAAAATCACAGAACGTTTTTAAATTAAGTCAAATTAAATGATAAGAGCTACTGAAAAAATCATTATATGATACATACACATCTATAGAAACATTTTTTACACAATGACTAATAAATATCATAGTATAATATATTTTACAAATATTTATAATGAAATGATAATTAACATTATTTTAATTCTAAACCTATAAGTTATTATTTTTGGTATGTACCATGCAATTAATGTAGAATTTACTAACCATATTTTCTCGATACGATCAACCACATATAAAAAGTTGATATTAAACTTGGGATGATGGTTATATCTACATATAGTTTGATTAATACCATGAATAAAATTGATATGAATTAAATCCTAAGGTTTGAAATACACTACTTTCCAATTTGTACTAGACCAGATAAATTTTTTTCATATGAATCTAAAATATTTAATATCACATTATATCATTGAATAATTGAAAATATAAAAATATCTATGAATATTTTTTATAATTGAACATATAATGTGATTTGTTTATTAAATAACATGGTTCATATTTAACAAAAAAAATTATGATATGATAAGAAACTACAAAAAATGTGCTATCAAACCCCAACTTATAGAAATGTGGATGTATGAAAACAAATTGATTATAATTATTACTAAATATCAAAATATTCTCATGAGAGATTATAAAAAATATGTTCACACATATGGACTTTTAAATGCAAGAAAAATTTAAAAATATTATGGGATTTATCCATTAAGTATCAATATATTCCTTTTATTTATATAGAATATAAACACCATGGAAAACCATTATAAATATAATATAATTCTTATCAATGTAAAATGTCTACATTTTAGAAAATTATTATTTTTTTTAAAAAAATATAATGATATGTATAACCTCTTTCTATAATCCTTAACAATATTGCAAATTTTAATGGATTATAAAAATTTATAAGGACTTGTTGAGAAACATTTCCATTTATTTACAATGTTGTTGTTATAAATGTATCCATTTTGTGTAATTCTCATATAATAATGTTTATCAATAAGTCACTATATAAGAATGGAAATATATTTAAATATTTATTTTTTATAAAACACTTATTTTATTTCATATATCGATCTTGAAACAAGAACATTCAAATTAATATATTTCAATAAATATCTTATATTATTCTTAGCGAGATTCATTTTTTATTCCACCTTCTAATAAAAATTTAATCATAATTTCCCCTATATATATATTTTAACAAGTTTCAAATTCATTATAACATATTTATCATAAATTTTTAAATTCTTATTTTATTAGTAAAAATTGTATATATTCCATAATAATAATAACTATACAATTTTTCTATCAATAGTAAATTGATAATCAGAAACTACACCTAATGGTTGAGTATGATCTTAAAAATTCTTTTTAGATTAGAGTTTAAATTTCATTGATATTGATAATGATTCTC
Source organism: Viscum album (assembly GCA_963277665.1). Lineage (NCBI taxonomy): Eukaryota > Viridiplantae > Streptophyta > Magnoliopsida > Santalales > Viscaceae > Viscum > Viscum album. The sequence goes on from OY728159.1 coordinate 1,185,263,621, forward strand.
CTAAATAATATGTACATAACAATAATCCTTATAGTTTAATTAACTATTCATATAAAAATTTCTATAGAATTATGATTCCAATAATATTACATATTTTTTTAAAATTCACGTAGAGAACACTTCATGTTACCCATAGTAATTAACCATTAGCCCAATTTGGATATAAGTACACTACATGATACATGTGTCCTGATTTTAAATAATCATTTGTGTAGAAGAAGAATGATCAATAACTCTTAGTTAGGCATTGATGGGATATTTTCTAGACCACGGGTATATGGGGGAAAAATTTTTATTCGAATATTAAAGTGAAATTAAAATATGGTGATGAATTTTATTAACAACCTCTTCCTAATAAGTTTTTTGTAACTATATATATGAAAACATAATAATAATTGTTATTTATAAGATTTTTGTTTCCTTTATAGTACTTTATTCAATTTTATAGCATCCATAATAGTCATATTTTTAAAGAACACATCCCTACTACTATATTCAATGAATACTATTTGTTAAAGACATTATCCCATTATCATTTCTATCTTTTTTCATCCACATAGTAGTTCATTTTTCTAATAAATATATCTTTCTCATAATGATAGTAATGTTATTATTTTTATACATATGTATGTACACTGATTATTTAAATGATTTATATTCAATTAATAATATTTGATAATTTAACATATCTTAAATGAGAATCAACCTCATATCTTGAAATATAAATTAAAATAGATTGAGGGCTAATTAAAAGCATTCATGATCTCTTAATGATGAACTATTTATATTTACCTTAAATTCATTTCAATAAAATGTAATTTATATTTTTGATAAACCTGTCAATATTAAATATTCCTAAAATAAAAATGGCCCTATATTAATATCACGGACTTACATTGTATGTAATAATTGGGTACTATTTCTCATAATATATATTCTCTACATGGTTATTGAAAATTTTAATGCAATATAATAATATATGACTACCTATAATATGGTATTATTTTTATTCACAAAATGGATCTCATGAGGCGTATAATATATATACAAATATATCTCTTGATTTCACATTAAATTTCTTCTATATGTAGTACCGGTTTATTAGTGTTTTAAACCAAGTGATTATGTATTTTTTAAGGTATATCATATATCTAATAAATGAAGAGTTTAATCTACATATGGGTTAAATGAATCTAAAATGTAATAATGTTTATTATATATGGTTGACTCGAAACAAATAATTTTTTAAACACATGAACTCAATAAGACTTTTTAAATAATTAATTTATAATATAAAATTGATTTAATGATTAATTGTGACATGTAATTGTAATATATAAATTTTGAAAATATTTATTTCTCATTTTTTTCATTAACTGAGATGGTATCTGTCATACAATTTAAAATTACGAAGACTTGTCCCAAATAATTTGGATATACTATTTTGATAGACTACCTTTGGAAGAAATAATTTTATTTGTTTCCATATATCTAATGTAAGCAATAAAATATGATTATAACAACCCAAAATGTATTGTACTTATTTATAAACTTGAATATTTTTTGATTTGTATTACTAAATGATCATTGGGGTGATTTTTTTGTTTATATTATATTTTGAAAATTTTGATAACATAAAATCAAATATATAATACAACATCCATATTAGGTCAAGGATTGAATAATACGTAATATTTTTATAGGTTTTTTATTTAAACAAGTACACCTGATATTAATATTAGTGCTATATTTATATAATTTCCTATGATATGAAAATAATTTAAATTATAATTGGATTAAAATAATAAAGGTTGTTATAAAATATATTTCAAACCACGAGAGGTATCATAGAACGTGATAGGTAATGTTGTTTTTTTGTAGAAACATTAAATATATCGACATGTGATATCATAGAGTGTATTAATGTTTTTCCTTTTGTTTTTCTAATATCAAAAAAATTATCTCGGATGTATTTTCCTACAGTAAGAATAATTAAATGATGAAATATATACAGAGGAATTATATCACACCTTTGATATATTGATATAATTTAAAATGATATCATTATTTTATTTTTTTAGTTTTATGGAATACTATGATTTCAGGGATTAAAAAATATTAATTATTGTTTCCGACGCTTTCGCCGGGGTGCGCGCCCGTCCGTCCTTGGGGGAGGACGCGCGACGCTTCTGTTTCCCCGCATTCCCTCTTTCCAAAGGCGGGCGGCATTCGCTCCTTATTCAGGGACGTCTGCTCCTTGATCGAAACAGGATGATGGGATGTCGGTTCTTCCTCCTGTGGATTCCTCCTCAGGACTCGTCACCTAGTCCGGGTATCCCTTATAGATTTAATACGTAGTTCGTGAAACCCTTCCCAGTGCCATGTTTCCATGGACGCCGGTTAATTACACTGCTTCTGTCGGGACATTCCAAAGGATCCAGTCAGGGCAGCAACCTTCAGTCAGGGGAGTAGTCACGTTGAGGCATCAGTAGCGTGTCTGGATGCTGGGGTACCTGGCATATCTGTCTGTTATCCTTGACCACAAGGCTTTTCGAGGGCATGGAAGCCCGAGGCATCCCACATCGAGCGCGGGGAATTATATGTCGTAGACACATATGTGAGGTTTTCCTCAGCTTCCCGTGCTCAACACAGGGTATGTCGCAAGTTTAACGTCCAACGGAGACGGATCAACCCAACCAGAGCATTAGCTATGATAGATCGGATTGAAGGATCCTCCTTGAAGGGATATCGATACCGGGGCCAGCCCGTGGGCGACAGTGAAGAAGAGCTTACCGACATGGTCTCACCAGGATAAGACGGTCCGGGCGAGAATCGGAACGGTCAGTAGGTTGATGAATGGAGTGGAAGGAGAGTGAAGTGGGACCATCACAGGGGCGACAGTGAAGTTGGGCTTGAGCCTCGACGAGGCTTCCTACGTATCCCCGTGGTAGGGAATCAATGTCTGCATAGTTCGGGATGACGTCGATAAGCTGACGTGAAGGTGGACCTTGGCCCAATGGGGATCGTCAGCATACCGACGTGAGAGTAGACCCGTGGGTCCACTAATGGTGGCCTTGAACCTTGTGAAGGTTTCCTACGTACCATGCCTTGACATGGATCAAAGTCCTCGTAGTTCAGATTAGGGAATACAGTTTTGCGTTGTGTGGGACGATAGTGAACCCTGACGTGAATAAACGACGGGTATTGGGTGTCGGTGAACCGACGTAAATGAGGGACCTTGGTCCAATGGGAGATGGGGGCTTGGTACACCGACAAGGAGACGGTCTGGGCCAATGCTCGTTGGTCTTGAACCTCAGGGAGGCTTCCTACGTACCATGCCTTGACATGGATCAAAGTCCTCGTAGTTCGGATTGGGGAACACAGTTTAACGTCATGCGGGACGGGGGTAAACCGACGTGAATGAGGTCGGGACGACCGGATGGTGGATTTGAACCTCGTAGAGGCTTCCTACGTACCATGCCTTGACATGGATCAAAGACCTCGTAGTTCAAGTGGGATGGGTCGCAATGGCTTACCACTGGACCGGGGTGCAGTTTAACGTCGTGCTAGACGGGGTGAAACCCGATGTGAAAGACGGGTGGGCTTAAACCTCGTGGAGGCTTCCTACGTACCATGCCTTGACATGGATCAAAGACCTCGTAGTTCCGGGGATGAGTCCGTCGGTGAACCGACGTGAAAGTAGACCCGAGGGTCCACTATTGGTGGGCTTGAACCTCATAGAGGCTTCCTACGTACCATGCCTTGACATGGATCAAAGTCCTCGTAGTTCGCAAGGGAATGCGCAGTTTAACGTCATGCTGGACGGGAATGAGACCCGACGTGGAAGAACGACGGGTGGTCTTGAACCTCGTGGAGGCTTCCTACGTACCATGCCTTGACATGGATCAAAGACCTCGTAGTTCCGGGAATATTCGGGGTCAAGGTCGGTGCTCACTCTAAGCCCACGTGAGTCATGCTCGGTGTGCGAAACAAGAGGTTGCAAGGACCTGACGATCACGTCGCGACGGGTGCGTCCGTGAGAAGCAAAGAGGGGCTTACGCGTTGAGCGGCCCATGGTGTTCAGACTTACTCCAGGATAGAGGCCCATGGCGCGACAAAGCGCGGGAAAGGTGGACCTTGGTCCGACGATGGGAGGTGCCTCGTTCCCTATCACGCCCTCCACTGACCTTGGTAGTGGGGAAGTACGGAGATGCATGGGTGCAATCGTCCGTACGAAAGGTTAGGGGCTTACGCTCTGAGGCAGCCCTTCCCCTGTGAACATACGCCACTCGGACAAGGAGGATCTCATTCCATGTGCGGAAGAGTTCCATTCCCGTGGAGACGAGTGGTGTAACGAATGTTCGAGCTGGGGGGGACCCTTCATGAGGGAGACGAGGTTGGGTCACAGTTTAACGTCATGTGTTCAGGACGTGGTGCTTGGCAGTTTAACGTCCTGTAGCTCAGACGAGGTGGGTTCACTCCACACCCCTAGGACTTACATAATCGGTACCCTCTCGTCCTTGGGGAAGGGAAGGTACCGGTAAGGCCATGGTAAAGGGGGGTCGTGGGACGAACCATCGAGGGGTCCACGTTAGCATGGCTATGCGAAGAAGCAATAGCCGTTAGCGTGCCTATGCGAAGAAGCATTAGGCGAAGCAACGCTACTGGTGGTATTGTCCATGGGACTTTGAAATCACATCATGCAAACCTGGAGGGCCGCACTGGAAGAGGAATCGCTAAGCAGAGGAGTGTGCTTCACGAAGTGGAGTGCCTTGGCCTTAGCATGGGGCATAGGTGTGAGTGGAAGGTGTTTCGCGAAGTAGAACAGTGTTCGCGGAGCACTACCTCACGAGGAAGGGGTGCCTCGCGAAGCAGGGTCCTGCGAAGCGATGTGCTTCGCGATGCATAGTTATCCTGCCTTGGCATAGGGATTACTAGCATGGGTTGGGTGTTTCGCGAGGCATAAACTCTCCGCGGCTACCCGGGTTCCCTTGGGAATCCCCTTCCTTCGCGAACTCCCTTGAGCTTTGCGAAGGGCATCCCTCTCAGAAGAGGAGCTCAAAACGAGACAAAGCAGAGTCGTCTCGCGAAGTAGAAATACCTCGCAGAGCACATGATTCCCGGGCAAAGAGTGCTTTGCGATTCGGGAGAGGAGAAGCCGAAAGGTCGGATCGTCCATCCTCGGGACTCAGGGTGAGTCCAGTATTTATAGGGAAGGGGCGCTGTGAAGCAGGGCTCGCGCGCCGCCTCCGGTGCTTCGCGGCGCGCTCGCGAACGTCAAATGGGTTCGCAGAGCATTACCGCCTCTGGTGCTTCGCGGCGGCTCGCAAACATCAAATGCGTTCGCGGAGCATTGCCAGCTCTGGTGCTTCACGACGTCTCGCGAACGTCAAATGCGTTCACGGAGCATTACTGCCTCTGGTGATTCGCGAGGCCGTGAGGGTCGGGGCGCTTCGCGTGGGTGCTTCGCGGCTGTGATTCGCGGCTGTGCCTCGCGAGGCAGCGCGCCGGCTGTCTTTTTCCTTCCTTTCTTTCGGGCCGTATTTTTGGCGCCAACAAATGCCCCCCCTCAGACTTGGAGCCGCGGAGGGAGAAGGGTCGATGTCTGAGGGAAAATCGCCAAAATTGTCGGTGGTTCGCGATGCAGCATCGCGAAGGGGCCCCGCGATGCTCGTCGGGGCCGCGGATCCGGACGCGCCGCGATGCTTCGCGCGGGTGAGGCGCGCCGCGATGCTCCGGGGTCGCCGCCTATAAATAGGGGGGTCCGCCCTCTTTTGTATTCACATTCCTTCCTTGTCTTTTTGTGCTCTCGATTTTGCGAAGCTCCGCGTACTCCGCGACAGCACTCCGCGAATCGAGCTTCGCGGCGAACCGCGGGTCTCCGACCCTGCATCCGCGTCAAGCGAACCACTGTTTGTCAGCCTTGGCCGGACATCGCGGCTTGGTCTCGCGACCGATCTTTGCGATCTGGCTTCGCGATCGAGCTTCGCGGTCGAGCTTCGCGATCCATACGGAAGAATCCTTTTCTGAGGGACAAAGTTAAAATGGCCCATCAAGAAGCTGTCTTGGGGGTCCTTGCAGATGCTGCTCGTCGAGATGAGATGGACAACCGTCCGGGCTTAGGGGAGATGATCTGGAGCCACTCGTACCACACTTCCTTGACGGATCTGCTCTCGGAGGGTCAGAAAAATTATCCGTACTGCAAGAAACTGCCATTGTACGGCTTCGGGCTGAGGGATGACGTCTTCATCCCTGAGGGGAGTAGGGATGAACCAGCTTGCTGGTTCAGGAGCACACCGTGCCAGCACCAATGGTTCAGGGCGGCTGATGGTCACGCGCGGGAGGACTTCACACCTGTTATCACTAACTGTCTCTACAACCATGTGAACGACATCGACGAGAAGCCATTGCTGCCGGAGACTTCCCCTCCCCTCTACCGTACCATGCTGAAGGCGGCCTTGCAAGATTCGAAGAAGGGATGGTCCGATGAGTGGGACCTGTTCCAGGGCGGCAACTTTACTGATGACTGGGCCTGGGCCTACTGGGTAGGCCCCTCATGCGAGGTGTTTGGGGCCGAGTTGAGGAGAGTGGGGTTGTATGAGGCAGCATGGGCCTCCCAATTCCACATTTACCAACCGGAGCAGCTAATGCCAGAGTTGCTGAGTAGATGGTCATCTAGGACCAAAACCTTTCACCTGCATCACGGGGAGGTGGGCATCAGCCTGTGGGATGTCCACCAGATTTCTGAGGTCCCATTCTTGGGGGCCATGTATGACGAGTTCCTCCCCGTTGCCAGCGTGTGGGGGGATGCGGAGCAAATGCCGCGACTGGCATCGGCGTTGATGGCGCTTGTCCCTGGAGAGGACAAGGAGGCAGTGAGGGACGTCCACTTCAGGAGGTGGTTCAAATGCTTCTTGAACTTCCCAGATAATCGAGAGTTCCCTCCGAGGCCTCGTACTTGTCCAAGGGCGGCCCAATGGGGCAAAGGGAACTCGTATTGGCGGGTCTTGGAGGACGGCCAATGGAAAACTTGGGGTTTCAGTGTCAGCACCGAGCAACAGCCGATAGTCAGGCTGGCGGCGTTCATCGCAACTCTCATCTATGGTTGGATCCTACCGGTGAGAGATACAAGCATGGGGGTACAACCCAGCTCGTTTATCATGGCGTCGATGTTGGCCATGGGGCAGCGGATCAACCTGGGGATCCCGATGCTCACCAAACTGTACAGAATGCTGCGGCATATTAGCGAGGGCAAGAAGCCGCCAAGGATATGCGGGCCCTTCCACCTCCTGTATGGGTGGATCACAGCGCATATCAGGGGGATTTACGAATATCCAAACCCCATTTTGTCGTCGGGATCAAACTTTCGCCCCTCCATCCTGAACGCAGTCGGGAGCTTCCCGTTCAAACTGGCCGTTCCGATGGTGCTGAATAGGGTGTGGAGGGCGGACGAGTTCAACTTTCATCCCTTCCCACTACCGACGGGGAGGCTTACTGATGATGGACGGGGAACATAAGAACATCGGTCTTACCTCCTGGCCTTCCGAGGTGGAGTTTTGGTGGCACGAATAGATCGTGATCCGCTCTGTGAACCGTACACTCCGTATCGGTTTGCGAGGCAGTTTCGGTGCCTCCAGCGGCTGACCCCGTAGGTATACTGGGAGGTGCGTCACGAGGAGCACCCGTGTGTGATGAGGTATTTGTGGCTCATGTTCACACGTGAGGATGGAATGATGCAGATTGCATTGCCTCCATCCACCGCCGCCTTCGGATTAGTGAAGGAGTATGCCATTAGTTGGAAGGCCGCTTATCCGGGGGAGATGCTGAAGCAACCAACGATCCGGGTTGGTGACGGTGGGCCTCCTCTGTCTCGAGGTCGGGGTCGGAGGGCAGCTAGGGCCGCTCGCGGTAGTGGGGCTGCCATGGCGGCGAGACCCACACCGGCCGAGGGTATGGTAGCATTGGTGGATCCGGTGATTCCGGGAGAGCAGGGTCATCCGGAGGGGCGTCCACCAAGGGGATTCCGTAGGATACCCACTCAGGCTCCGGGGAAGCGTCTGCGTCACATTGACATGGCAGAGGACGCCGTCTTCCCGGAAGATTGGGACATTTGGGATGTCAACCGGCAATTCCTCATCCCATCCGAGATATGGGCCCACCTGAATCGCCTCAGGATGGAATTACCGGGTATAGGCTCAGTTCGGGCTGGATTCATGGCGTCTCCGGCGGAGGCAGAACAGTACCTGGAAGAGCTGGAGGATTACGTCCACTCCAGTGGTGTCCCTCGCCCAATGACAGACCGGTTGAGGGTACTGTTGAATCAGACGGTCCCCCCACAGTTATCGGCTGCCGATCTGAGGGAGCACTTCCCCTTGCCGGAGGAATCAGAGGACTCCTCTCGGGGGGATGAGGCTGGAGGAGGGAGCCCGATGGAGGAGGGTGAGGTCGGAGACCGAGGCTCGGAATCTGAAGATTTTGCGGAGGCTCTGGAGGTAACATTCCGAACTTCTCTCCTTACGATCTGTTCTTGAATCCCTATGGACTTCTCACCAATGTTTGAGCCATGCAGGAGGAACTTGTTCATAGGCCTCGTTCTCTCTCCTTGGCGGGTGATGATGCGGGACCTTCAGAACCCGCGACTATGGCTGCGTCCAGTTCTGCGTCTGGTGGGACCAGGGGGCCCGAGGTGGCTCCTCTGGAATCCCCAGACCTTCCAACAGTATACGGGGGGCCTCGTCTCGGGGTCCCGTCAGTACCGGCTCAGGAGCAGCGGTCAGAGGTCGACCATCGTAAGTCTCCTCCACCGGTATCCTCGTTATCACATGTAGGCCATGCCAACTAACGTTTATGTCCCTCTTTGTCATGCAGTTCTTCGACTGGCGTGGGCTGCTGCGGCAAGGCTGGTCGAGATTTCTGGTGGCATCCCTCCTAGGGGCATGCCAGTGATGGTGGCAATAATTCCTCCATCTCCTCAAGCTGCGACGCACATCATCACTGGCGGGTCCGCCAGTAGGGCCGTACCCGAAATCATTGAGGTGGACTCCGAGGAAGAGGATCAAACGGCCGGTCCCAGCTCTGTCGCGCCTGCTTCGGCGCCAGGTGTCGCACTGAATTTGACACCGGATGTTGATCCTGCCGAGGATTTCCTGTGGGTGTATCCCGCGTATGAGCCTACCAATCGCGCATACTGGGACGAAACGGCCTCCGACGAGAAAGACAGCAGCATAGTCCGACGCCGGTCGTGGAAGCTGATCGCACGCTTTATCAAGGACACTCCCCAAGCACAATGGCTGGCCGAAATGGATAGGCTTCGCTCGCGATTGCGCGAACTGTGCGTTGGGGGAGTGGATGCCCAACGTCCTCATGCATTCATCCGAGATCTTATGGCTGAGAAGATCCGGGATCATGATCGTGGGCTCAGTGTGGGCTGGCAGCGGAGGAAGGCGACCAACATCAAGAAGTTCCAGGAGGCTGAAGGTGATGTTCAACGGATGCAGACCCGGGCAGACGAGCTTTCAGCCTCTCTTGATGCAAAAACTGAGCTGGTCTCACGGTTGAAGGCCCAGCTGGCGGAGGCAAAAGAGCATATGAGGCAGACCTCTGAAAAGATGGCTACCGTTCAAGCTGATGTGGAGAGGGCCAAAGCCAGGACTGACGAACTGCGCCCCGCCGCTGCGGAGGAGGAGCGAGAGCTAGTTCAGCAGCAGCAAGCCTTGGATTCCGCGAGTCAACGGGTGGCGGAGCTGCAACGCTCTTTTGACGGGGTCAACCAGTCCATGGGGGAAGTCAACCCCCGAGTATTGTAACAAACCCAAAACCCTTTTATTGGTACTTTCGTGCTTCCAAATTTTACCTTTGTTTTGAATGCCGTAGCACGCACGATTTCCACTGTGGAATTGTCTTGTCACATCCCTACAATGTTTGCGGGACGTTTGACGACAATTCCCCAAGCCAGTCCAGGTTCCCGAAAGATGGGGAAGGCTTGATCAGAGGAGGAACTTCTAGGCTAGCCGAATTACCGTTTCTTCGGCGTGCTCTTATGCACGAACGGGGCAACGCCAGGGGCGTTGAAATCGGTCCAAACAGATGAAAATAGGAAGTGTGAATCACGATACCCAAGATTCGGAACACGGTGGGGATGGCGTGACAATAAGGGAAAACCGTTAACCTTGGAGGAGAAACGGTACCCTTACTGCGTTAGCCCGAAATGGGGACAACAAATGAGCATCGACCACTGACCATATTCGCAACGCGGGATTTTATCAATTTGTTGTCGATCAATTCTTCGGGACGTTGGCCCGTAACGGTAGGAGAGCCCTTGGGCGTAGTATCTAGGCCGTTATTGGGGGTCCCTCCAAACATGACCAGTCTTCCGGATCGTTGGCCCAGGACGGTAGGTGAGCCGATGCGGCATGAGACCAGGCCGTTAGGGGGTTCCTTTAGACACGAAAGAGGGTGAGGGTCCGAATAAGGGGCACGCAAAGCGTGGAATATGGGGTGATGGCCTGTCCGAACAGAATCCAACACTTAGGTAGTTACACCGCCGTGGTGGGAGTACGTGTGCTAGGTGCATCGGTTTGACCATGGATCATTCCTTCTTTTAGACAGGGCCTCTCTGGCAAGGGGATCCGTCACTTCCCAGTGGGATCTTGGGGCATCCTGAACTTGTTCAGGGCAGAACCGCAGTTTATTGTCATGCGTTGAGGACATAGAGACTCCTGTAGTTTAACGTCATACGATAGGACGTGGAATAAGAGGGAAGGAAGTGTGTGGCGCGGTAGATATGAAACCGACGCGAATGAGGAATTGGAGTCCAAATCACACCACATACCCCCGGAGGATACTCTTCAGGTCGAGGGACCAAGAGTGAGGATTGGGCTGGGCCTGAAGCAAAGTGTTCGTGCATTCCTACGTACCCCATGAGGATGGGGATCAAGCCATACGTAGTTCTGAAAGCACATTTTAACGTCATGCAGGATGATGAGCAGCCCGACCGTGTTGGTACACATCCTGCCAAAACTACTAAGCCCACGTGAGTCGTGCTCGGTGTGGGAAACAAGCAGTAGTTGTGGGAATTTCTCGACACAGAGAGGGGATAGTTAGGGAAAAGGGACGCTCGGTGAATCCCGGCCCAGTGACACTAACACGATCTTGAGGCGCACCTAGATGCGCGAAGAGAAAGAGCCGAGTATGATGGAATTCCACTTGAACATGAGGAAGTGGAAATGTGTGAATCATGGAGCTCGAGATTCAGATCACGATGATGGAGGCGTGACGACGGAGGATTACTGCTGACCATGTTCGCAACACAGCATCCTGTCGCGTTAGCCTAGAATGGAGACAGACAAATGAGGGTTGACCGTTGACCATGTTCGAATCACGGGACCGTGTCACAGATGATGTCGAATATCCGTAGGGACGTTGGCCCGAAACGATTGAAGGGCCCTTAGGTCCAGCATTCATGGAGATCTCTTAATCTTAGCATCCACATCATCTGAGGGTCCTTCTGGGTGTGGAAGAGGATGAGGATCCAAATAGCGGGTTCACGAAGCTCGGTCATGGGACGAGGGGGATGTCCCTGTGAAAATCCCACACTTCGGGTTCTTTGTCGAAACTCATCTGAATACGACAACGAAACGTATTAGAGAGAGGGAGCAGATTTCATTCCCTTGGGGAGATCTTAGTTTAGGGTCGTAGAATTCGGACAATGAAAAGTTAAACTGGTCCCGCGGGGAAGGGCTCGGGCGCTCCTACGTATCTCATAGGGATGAGAATCAAGCCTTACGTAGTTCTTGATGGACCATAGACCATAAATAGGTAGAAGGGAGCAGGGGACGCACGACATCAAAACCCAACGTGAAGGAGGACCTAAGCCCTAGTTACCATGCATTCTCTGGGGAAATGCTCGAGTCGAGGGACCGAATCACAAAGGTTAGGCTGGGCCCGCGGGGAAGTGCCCTGGTGCTCCTACGTATCTCATAAGGATGAGAATCAAGCCATATGTAGTTCTGGAGATGGTGACATGGTAAGATACCAGTGCCAGGGGAAAAGGGGAGTGCGGGCATGGCCCTTTCACTAAAAGAAGCGGAATTTGATGTATCTTGTTTGTTCTTTAGGATGAATGTTTTTTTTGTGAAGCGACAGGCCTAGAATAATAGGCCGTGATGTCGCCACAAGGATCAAGACACGATGGGCGTTGACAAATGGCATGGCGCGTGGCTAGTACCCAACGTGATGTCCTCTACAACGAGGTTACCACAATGTAGTGCCGTTTTTCGTCGTGCGGCCAGGACGATAGTGTCACAGTTTAGGGTCGTATGATAGGACCAAGCATGCATTTTATCGTCATGCAGCGCAGACGTAGCAGAGACGATGCTAGGCGGGAAATGTTCACAGTGTTATAAAACACAATTGACAGAGACATGATCCCACATCAAATTGTACGCCATCCAGAGAGGGAAACCTTAGGCCGAGGGGCCTACCCAGAGGTGAAATGGGGAGAGAGACTGGCTTCCTGAATGGGTTGTACCCAGAGACAGGGCGTCTAGGCAGTCCTACGTATCCCACAAGGATGGGAATCAAGTTGAACGTATTCCCGAATGGGTCTTAGTTTATGGTCTTAGAGATCGGACCATGGGAGCCCCAAAGGACGCCAGATTGCAGCTTTGTTTCCCTAGCATGCAAAGGTGCACTGTGGGATAGCGCCAGAAGTCTCGAGATTCCACCTGGACATGATGGGGTGGAAAATGATGTGAATCATGCAACCAACATTCAAGGACTGAAGGGGATGGCGTGACGACAGAGGATTACTGATGACCATGTTCGCAACACAGCATCCTGTTGCGTTAGCCTGAAATGAGGACTAATAAACGAGCATCGACCGCTGACCATATTCGCAATGCGGGATTTTATCGATTTGTTGTCCAAAACCCTCAGGGTCGTTGGCCCGTATCGGTAGGAGAGCCCTTGGGCGTAGTATCCATACCGTTCTTGGTGGTCCCTCTGGGTGTGAAAGGTGATGGAAGTCCGAATGGAGGGGAACACGAAGCATGACAAGTGGAAGGAACTTGATCAAGTTGAATCTGACACTCTTGGTCCTAAACTTGAGTGCTCTTAATACATGGGTCAACCACTGCAAGGAGTCAATGGACTCAACTTTGAGGGTGATCGAGATATGGAAGGTTCCCTGGGGGAAGGGGGCACGGTGCCCGAAACCTTGTATCATACCTACACCTCCCCCTCCTGGAGAGGGATAGGCCAAGTGGCCTAGGTGACCGGGAGATCAAGAGATCACTAGGAGGTGGGGCTGGACCCGAATCTTAAACATCCAGGTGGTCCTACGTATCCCATGAGGATGGGAATCAAGCTACACGTAGTTCTAAAGGGTGCCTTTTAATGTCATGCAGGACAAAGAATAGGAAGGCCAATTCTCAGAACGGGGTGCGCGTGGTGCAGCTATTGCAAACCTGACGTGAATGAGGACGTAATCCTACACTACGCCACGCGGTCCTGTGGCCGGGGTCCCAATAATAGGACCCGCGAGAGGTGAACTTGCTGAAATCAAGCTGGACCCAAAGACCAGGGGTCTTGAACGTAGTTCCAGATGAGAGTCTTAGTTTATGGTCTTAGAGCTCGGACCATGGATGGTGACAACCCCCGAGTAAGCACAGATGTCAACCCAATCCCTCAGTCCACGTGAGATAAACTCGTTGTGGGAAACAAGGGGGGTATCCTCATCGCAATACTTGGGGCGTCCATAAAAGGGGAGTTGACTGAGAGTTTCAAAGGACACCTTTGATGCAGCTTGTTTTCCCAACGTGCAGACGTGCATGGAGGAAAAGTACCAAGAATTCTGAGACTCTGCTTGGACATGGTGAAGTGATGAAGGGTGTGAATCGTGTACCCGGCATTTGGGCTTAATGGGTTGACGTGGAGATAGAGGGAAACAGTTAACCATGATGGAAACACAGCGTCCGTATCGCGTTAGCCTGAGGTGGGAACAACAAACGAGCATCGACAGCTGACCATATTCGCAACGCGGGATTTTATCGATTTGTTGTCCAAAACCCTTGGGGGCGTTGGCTCGTATCGGTAGGAGAGCCCTTGGGCGTTGTATCTAGGCTGTTCTTGGGGGTCCCTCCAGGTGTGAAAGATGATGAAAGCCCTGATGCGGGGATATGCAAAGCCTGGAAAGCGAGTGCGGACGTGTCCGAGTAAAGCTCGGCATTCCAGGTAATAAACCAGAGTACTCTTAAGCACATTGGTGAACCGCCGAAAAAAAGGATCGACGAAACAGCTCAGTAGGGGGGGAAACATGGAGTGGTCATTACGAGACTGTCTTGAATGAGGACATAATCCCACACCACACCATATAATCCTCTCATGGAGGAAGGATAAGCCAAGGGGCCAGGATGGGATGAGGATTCCCGAGAGATTGGGCCGGACCCGAATCTTGGACATTCAGGCGGTCCTACGTATCCCATGAGGATGGGAATCAAGCCACACGTAGTTCTCTATATGTAGTTTAATGTCATACTGGATGAGAAGGGGAAGCAATATACCCCGAAACAAGGGAGGTGTGCGGTATGGTAACGAAGCCGACGTGAATGAGGACATAGTCCCACATCACACCATACACCCTAGGTAAGAGGGGACCTGGGCTGTGGCCTGGAAAGGCCAAGGGGCCTAAGGTCAGGCATCAGTCAGGAAGGCCTGACTGGTTTGCAGGTTTAATGTCTTACATGAGGACGAGGGTCGGGGACCCGAGAAGGCCAAGGGGCCTGAGACTGGGCCTCGTAAAGGGAGGGCGTACGGCATGGTACATGATCCTGATGTGAATGAGGACAAGGTCCCACATCACACCGTACACCCTTATGAGGAATCATGGGTCGTGGGCCCAATCGCTAGCACCACCTGGGGGAAGTTTGGCACCTTGGGATGGGGCAGAATGAATCACTGTTCTTGATGCCTGGGACATCTCGGGGTTGACTCGAAAATCCAGGACACTGTTGACCATGTTCAAAACACAGCGTTCCTATGGTGACCCGTATGGGGGCAACAAATGAGCGTCGACCGCTGACCAAATTCGTGGCGCGAGACTTGTATCAGCTTGTTGCTCGAAAACCCTCAGGGGCGTTGGCCCGTACCAGTAGGAGAGCCCTTGGGCGTTGTATCCAGGCCGTTCTTGGGGGACCCTCTGGGTGCGAAAAATGACGGGATCCTAGTCAAGGAGTGGGTGAAGCATAGTTGTATCCATCCATGAAAGGGGCAAAAACCTCCAGGGGGAATGTGTAGCCGGGTCGAGGCTTGCTCGACGTGGGTCGGGGAAAAAGTGTGCGCCCTGCAATGTCTTGACCTGAGAGGAAGATTTTGGCTTTTGGGCTGGGCCAACGGACGAAGTGTCCGGGCGTTCCTACGTATCTCATAAGGATGAGAATCAAGCCATACGTAGTTCTTGATGGCCATGCAGTTTAGCGTCATGCGGTGAGGACGTGGGAGGATAGAAGAACGGGAGTGGGCGCATGGTGCGACCCTTACAATCTTTGTGCGAGCGGGGTTACATAAGCGGGGCCAAGAAATCCTACTCCCTGCTACACAAAGATCCTCCAGGAAAACTATTCCTAGGGGGGATAGTGGAAGGGAAAATTTTGGGGCTGGGCTCAAGACGAGGTGTCCAAGCGTTCCTACATATCTCATAAGGATGAGAATCAAGCCACACGTAGTTTTAGAAGTGCAGTTTAACGTCATGTGGGACGATGAGAAGCACCTCATATGGGGATATGTACGGTACGACAAGTAATCCAACATGAATGAGTACGTAGTCCTACACCATACCGTACAATCCCGCAAGAGGGTAAGTCGGGGAAAAAAAACAGGGGGCGTGAGGCCGAGCCGCGGTCAAGGAGACCTGACTGGCTTGCAGTTTAACGTCTTGCAGTAAGGACGGGGCCGGGGGCCCGAGGAGGCCAAGGGGCCTGAGGCCGAGCCTCGTAAAGGGGGGGCGTACGACATGGTACATGATCCCGACGTGAATGAGGACGTAGTCCTACACCACACCGTACACCCTGGGTAAGAGATTGGGCGGAGAGGTCCGAGAAGGCCAGGGGGCCTAAAGTCAGGTATCAGTCAAGAAGGCCTGAATAGCTTGCATTTTAACATCTTGTGGTAAGGACAGAGATGCAGTTTAGGGTCATGCGGGACCATCTCACAGTTTAGGGTCGTGCTGGACCTTTTTTCCCTAGGCAAAGTATCGTTTGAGGAATTTGGCATTGGTGGGGGGGGGTTATACGCTCTCCATCCGTGGTCACCAAGGAGTATGCTCCATTGCGGTAAACCTTATGGATGATATAAGGCCCTTCCCTTTGGGTTCTAACTTGGGCGGTTTCCTACCGGGAATCATTGGCGCTCGAAGGGCCAATACCAGGTCACCCTGTAGAAAAGAGCGGAGACGAACTTTTTTGTCAAAGGCTCTCGTTATCTTGTCCCGATGCCTTTCCAGATTGTGCAGGGCACGAAGCCGGTTCTCATCCAGTGCCTCTAATTCAACTAGACGGATCTCGGCTACCTCATCTGATGTCTGGTGATCATAAGCTGCAGTGCGTAGCGACGGCAGCTGGATCTCAATGGGTAAGATGGCCTCATCTCCATACACCAGGGAATATGGGGTCACCTGGGTAGAGTTGCGAGTCGTCGTTCGGTAAACCCAGAGGGCGTTGGGGAGCTTGTCCGGCCAACTCTTCTTGTTCTGACCAGCCATCTTCTGCAGAATGTTAGAGAGGGTCTTGTTGAACGCCTCGATCTGTCCATTCACCTGCGCGTGGTAGCGGGAGGTATGGTTCGACCGGATGTCGTACTTACCGTACAATTTCTTCAATTCAGATGCTCAGAAGTTGGTGTCGTTATCGGTGAGGACGGCGTGAGGGACTCCAAACCGGTGGATAATGTTGGATCTCACAAAGTCAACGATGGAACGGGCCTTGACCTCTTTGAGCGGAACTGCTTCTGCCCACTTGGAGAAGAAATCTGTAGCAGTCAGGATGAACCTACACTGGCGGGCTATTGCCGGTGGATACGGTCCCACTACATCAAGTCCCCATACCGCAAATGGCCAAGAGTACTTGGTGGGGTGGAGGGGCACCGGCGGCCGATGCAAGAAGTTGGCGTGTACTTGGCACGGGTGGCATCTCTTGGCGTATCCAATACAATCGTGGATCATAGAGGGCCAAAAGTACCCCAACCTCCGGATTTGATGGGACAGTTTTGGCCCAGCATGATGGGCGCCACAGGAACCGGCGTGAACCTATTGCATAACTTGAGGTATCTCCTCTCCTTGGAGGCAACGGAGGAGGAAACCATCGAAACTCCGCTTATATAGGATCGGTTCCAGACTGGGGCCGCTCCGGAGGGTAAATTGCAGTGAGCGGCGTCAGATTCGCTCGCGTTTAGCCCAGTCGTCCGGGAGCTGACCATTTTGGAGATACTCGAAAAAAGGTGCTCTCCAGTCGGGGTGGTTTCAACCACTGCGTCTGACGAACCCGGGACTCCCAATATGGAGGTTCCGGCGGTGAGATGACTTACCCGCAGGCTATCATGGTCCTCTTGGGTGACGGGGGCAATAACTCTCCGGTGGGCCACGTGTATGACCAAATCATCTTGCTCGGGTTCTGCGAGCGACGCGGCTAAGCCAGCCAGGGCGTCCGCTTGGTCGTTCTGCGACCGTGGGACATGGGTAACCTCCGGTCGGGAAGAGAACTGGGCCATTAGGAGGAGGGTGTACTCAAGCAATGGTGCAAGCTCTGGCTTCCTGACGACGTAGTTGCCATTAACCTGCTTTATTACCAGCTCGGAATCTCCCTTCATATGTAGATGGGGAACATGGATCTCAAGGGACAACTCGAGGCCGGTGATGAGAGCCTGGTACTCTTCCTCGTTGTTCGTACAACCTTCTGACAATAGGAACGAGTATGGCAGGACAGCTTGCGCCGGTGTAATGAAGACAACACCCAGGCCCACTCTGTTGAGCTTGGGATCGTTGAGCTTCCTACCGGCGGGGCTCCGGGAGGCGCCGTCAAAATGCATTTTCCAACACGGGGTAGCATGATCGACTGAGAGGATCGTATCATCAGGGAAATCCAGGTCCAGGTATTGATCCGCGAAGGTTGGATGGGCAGCTAAAAAGTCTTCCAACGTCTGTCCCTTAATGGCCTTCTGAGGTATAAACCTGATATCAAACTGCTGGAGAATCACCGCCCACCGTGCTAGTCAGCCAGTCAGCATGGGACGGCTCAGGATGTACTTCAGTGGGTCTACCCGGGAGACCAATTGCACCTCGTGGTGCTGCAGGTAATTTCGTAGCTTCTACACGGCGAAGACGAGCGCAAGGCAGCTCTTTTCGATAGGGGAGTATCTGACCTCCGTATCGAGAAGCATGCAGCTGAGATAGTAGAGACTATTCTCAGTACCCTGATTATTCTTCTGGGCGAGCAGCGCACCGAGGGATCTCTCCAGGGCGGTCACGTAAAGGACCAGCGGCTTTCCGGAGACGGGTGGCATCAAAACCGGAGGTTGGAGCAGATACTGCTTGATTTCCTCGAAGGCGGTCCGACACTCCTCATCCCTTTCATAGTTGGTGCCCTTCTTCATGAGCCGGGAAAAGGGCTTACACTTTCCGGCCAGATTCACAATCAATCGGCGTATATAGGCTAAGTGGCCTTGAAGGCCTCGGAGCTCCCGAATGTTGCTCGGGGGAGGCATTTGGATGATGGCCTTGATCTTCTCCAGGTCGATCTCGATGCCTCGTTATCTGACAACAAAGCCCAGAAACTTCCCGGAGGTGACCCTAAAAGCACACTTCAGCGGGTTCATCTTCAGGTGAAGAGAACGGAGGAAGCCGAACACTTTCTCATGGTCTCTGAGATGGTCCTGGTGCTGGCATGATTTGACTACAAGGTCATCCACGTAGCATTCCACCAATGTCCCGAGGATCGGTTTGAATATGAGATGCATGACCCTCTGATAAGTGGCACCTGCATTTTTCAAACCGAATGGCATTACCTGGTAGCAAAAGGTACCCTGGGGAGCCCTGAAGGTAGTGGACTCCTCGTCTTCGTGGGCCATCCGGATCTGGTTATACCTGGAATACCCATCCATGATGGAGTGGGCTTGGATCCCGGTCGTGGCGTCAATCAACAGCTCTGTCACTAGGAGTGGGAAGTCATCCTTTGGGCAGTGGCGATTAAGATCGCAGAAGTCGATACAAACTCTGATCTGCCCATTCTTCTTCCTAACTGGCACAATGTTGGCAAGCCACTTGGGGTACTGGACCTCCTTAACGAAGTTGGCATTGATTAGCTTATCAACTTCGGCCTCAACCATGGCACCATGAGACGGGTGCATCTTCCTGGGAGGCTGCTTAAACCCACGATGTTTTGCCGGGAGGCCCAGACGGTGGACAGCCACTTGGGGATCCAACCCCGGCATCTCATCGTAACTCCAGGCAAACACATCACGGTGCTGTTTGAGGAAGTCCACGTACTGTTGCCGCTCCTCAAGGGACATGGCTGCACTGATCAATGTGGGTCTCGGATCTGCCTCGCTACCAAGGATCACCTGTACTAGTTCATCAACCATGGTAGAGACGCCTTCTTCAAAGGCTGGGGGAGCATCCTCCAAGTCTTCCTTCCCACCCGTGGGGGGACTTCCCGCGATGGGGGGGGGGGGATTCTGGGCTATCAAAATCCGAGGGGCAGCTCGTGCCGGCCTGGGTAGCAGCGGTCATCACATCGGGAGACTCGCTTTCCAGTGAGACCATAGCAATGAAGGCAGTCAACCCTATCCCATCCGGCCTTCGGCCTAAAGGGCCACGTTTGATGATATCAAAGCAGTGGTTATGTTTCAGCCTGAGTCGGTTAACTCCAGCCCGGCGGAAGAGACACGTATGGCGCACCGCCATTGTCATGAGCTTGACGTCCCGGTACCATACAGGGGTAGGGGTTTCCGGGATGACTTGAGCCTGGTTGATGTAGGAGTACGAGGTGATTTTCCATTTTCGCTTGGACACGGGAACATGCCTTCCTTGCGTACCCGAAACAACGAAACATTGTCCCATGTCGGGGGTCGTGGCCTCTAACCGGTGGATCGGGAGGATGTAGGCATCGTCCATGCTTGCCCAGGGATCACTTGTGACCAGGGCGGGCTCATCCTCGCTTACCAGGATTTTCTTGTACTTACTTTTGTAATAAACCGCATCCAGATAGCGGGCCTCACAAGAAGCGAAAGGGGACGCGTCTCCTTGGAGCACGCCCACTCGACCGTTGAGCGAGTACATGAGGCACTGGTGAAACGATGAGGGGACCGCTGCAAGCAGATGGAGCCATGGCCTACCCATCAATGCGTTGTAAGCGGTGTCCTGAGAAACAACCATGAACTCGGTGCTGGCAATTAAGCCACCGAACTGAGTCTTCAGGCGGATCTTGCCGACCGGGGTTTTCTCTGTCCTGTCATACCCCTGGATCCTGAGGTCAGAGGGAGTTAAATCACCTTCGGACAGACCCAGCTTTCGCAGCGTCCGGGTCGGAATTAGATTGATTCCAGACCCTGTGTCAACGAGGCAGCGGCGGACTTCCACACCGTTGAAGTGGCCAGTGATATACAGTGGGCGAATGTGCCCCTGTATAGGAGGGTCCTCATCTTCACCGGAGAACGAGATAACCGCTTGACATTCGGCGTTTTCAATCGTCTCGGTATGGAAGGCTTCCGCAGCTGCTACTTCCGTCTCGAACTGGAGGGGGCTCCTTAGGGCCTCGGCGAGTGCCTCGCGCATTTCAGATGACAGGTCAAGGGCCTCAAGGATGGAGAGCCTCACCGGGATGCCGGCCAGCTGCTTCAGAACATCATACTTTCGTTCCAAACGCGAACCTCTGCTTACAGGAGCTCGTTCGGCATTTGGATGCACAGCGGGTCCGGCTGGCTGAACCGGCGAGTAACTAGTACTGGGTACATCTTGCTGCCTACCAGTAGAAGCCTGAAGAGTATTCGTCGGGCTATGATCGGACAGCAGAGGCTGGCCTACAGCCGGGCAAGACTGGCTGTGATACGAAAGAGGCGGCTCCTCCCGATATAGCAGCACGAACGGCGGTGGAGGTAGATCCGAGGGTGTTGGATGGGTTTGCGCGTGCTGAGATCTGTGCTGAGCCTGTTGCCTCATCTCGGTAGCGTGCACGGCTTGGCCATAGGTGCCTGCTGATGTGCCTCGATGACTGGCGCGATTGCGGTTCCTTTGACGTTGACGTCGGCTGGAAACGTTGGGGAGGTCTGCCTGGGGTTCCACCTCGTCGGGAGTCATATAGGGATTTACCAGCTCCGCTGTGTTAACCGAAGCGTACCCTTGGCTATCGCTCGAGGAGTCATCCACCACTAGGCAGATTCTGGGTGGGATCCCCATTTTGGGGGGCATAATGTCGCCAATAGTGCGGGATGTCGACAACACTGGCGGTGCACGTTGCTTCTTCTTGCGTCGCCGCTGCTTGCACTTTTGGGCAGAGGTCGACTGTGAAGACGATGAGGAGGCACCAACTACTTCTTCTGAAGGTTCCGACTACTTCAGGCGCGTCCGGATGATACCCTGGACATAGAAGACGGTTTTTCGAGCCATCCAGTCGTCATATTTCTGGGATCCGCAGCTAGGGACCTGCTGCCACTCACCTTCAATGTCGCTGCCGATCTCTGATCCTACAAAGACACCTGCCACTTGCACTGGTGCTGGGCCCAACTTGACTATGTTGTTGTTGACTTGGTCCTGAAGCCAGTCTTTAAACACATAGAATCGCTTGAGGGTGTGCCCCAGGATCCGATGATAAGGGCAGTAGTTGGGGTGATCGGTGAGATTCGCTTCTGCCGGCCTTTTGTACTCAGGCAGACGCACAATCCCTTGCTCTAGAGCACTTCGGAAGTAGCCAAGGACCTGATCTTCGTTGAACGAATATGTCTGGTACCTTCTTTTTGGATAGGGGGCCCTGGGGGCCTGGTCCTGACGAGGGGCCGGAGGGGCCTGCCGAGGAGGCGGCGCCTGATTGTCTCGCCTAGGTGGCGGTGGCGCGTTGCGCGGGGGAACCTGTCGGTTCTGAAGCGGTCGCTGCTGGGCGGGAGCCTATGCTTGAGGTGGAGGACCTCTACGGGGTTGCGGGGGTGGTGCCTCCGGCAGCAATTCCAGCTGCCTCAGGGCTTCTATTTGAGCCACCGCGGTGGGTTCAGCCCTGGTGGTCCTCCTGGATGGGATCATAGGGGGCAACAAACGTGCCTGACTGGCCTGTTGCAGGGCTTCTTCGAGGCGTTGAGCCTTGTCCGAGAAATCTCTGAACCCTCCATGGTATTTCTGGGTAATCAAGGAGGGTACCGGCTCTGTCTTGACGTTCCCCACACACATCGTCAGTAATTGCTCCTGAGTTAGTGGCATATCGAGGGAATACGTAAGTCCCTTCCACCGGGCGATGAAGTCTGTGACTCGCTCATCAGGCCTTTGCTTGCACTTGAAGAGGTCTGCAATGCTGGTATTTCGTGTGGTGGAGATGAACTGGTACAAGAACTGCCGGCGAAGATCCTCCCAACTGGTCACCAATCCGATAGGGAGCTGGTTGTACCAGACGAATGCCGGACCTTCCAATGTCTGTACGAAACATCGGAACTTGGCGGCTTCTTGCTGAGCCGGGGTCCCCAGCATGAGGCCACACCAGGAAGAAAAATGAGCCAAGTGTTGGGGCGGATCCCCTGTCCCGTTAAAGGGCGAGAAAGTGGGGTTCTCAAAACCCGAAGGCGCGGGCATATCATCCACCCATGCGGGATAAGGCTTGCCATCCGGTGGGACCGCCACCTGCCGCTTTTCCAATGCCTCGAGGCGGGATGTGAGCACCGCAATAAGGTCTTCCGGATGGGGGTCCCTGTCTTGACGGGGATCCCTAACCACAAGTGCATTTCCAGGTTCTTCAACACGGTAGATGGCTTCGGCCGCTCGTGGGTCAACTGGCGGGATGACCTGTGGGGCGACTGGGGGAACCCGGGTTGGGTTCTTCAGATTGTCCCGTCGCTCGTGGGGGGGGGGGTTTGGAGAGACATATCACGCCCTCTTGCCGTATGTTCCGGCTTACGCCCTGTCTGCAGCAGTAGCATGATCAGGGTGGCCCGGAGGCATCTCGCCCGGGGGAAATTGTTCCTGCCCCTACTGCCCCGGCCTGGGATTACCATAGTCGGGTCGTCGCTCTACGGCGCATTCAGCCAAGAGTTCTTCAACCAGCCTTTTCTGCTCAGCAAGCTGCTGGCGTAACGTGGCCTTCTCGGGATCTTCGTCCGTTTTCTGCACAGAGGCGGACGGGTCGGAGTTCTTGACTGTTCCGACGTGCTCCTTACCCTTGCCAGTGCTTCGACCGAGTACCGGCGACTCGGTGGGTACGGGGAGACCTAGCAGGTTCCTCTGATGACAGGTAACTCTCCATGACGGGTCGAGCAGCGGCGGTACGCCCTCAGATGGTAAGTTTCCATCAAGGAACTCAAGCTCGTCTTCCTTATCCACAACGTCGGCCATGTGGACTGCAACCCCTCTTGAGGGCATATCCTCGATATCGCATAGCGAATCGGGCTGCCGTCAGATAGGGTCGAAGAGGAGAGTGACATAGTGTCCCCAACCACGGACTTGCACATGGGGGGTGGCTTCCCTGATGATTTTGCGGAGTGCTTTAAGATTCTGAATGCATTTTCGTTGAAGGGCGCTCTGGTGGCCTGGCGACTCAGGGTGTTGGGCCACAAGAAGTGCGGCTGCTTCGATTAGGCGGCACTGCTCGCCGATTTCTTCAAAGTGCTCACAACTTCTGGAGTACACCACCCATTCATAACGGAGGCGTAAGTGCGTCACCCACAGGGTTCGACAAAAGCACCCCACGCCTTCAGGGGTAAGAGACTCTGGTGTGTGGAAATTTAGTGCCGCTGTCGGCCAGAACTTCTCCGGGAAGTAATCCGCTGCAAGGATACTCCAGAAGCTCCTAGGCTCGGACTCAGGGTCTGGCCCTGTGTTGCCCCACTCGTCAACTGAGGGCGGCTGAGGGACCGGTAGCGGTACCAAGGCGGACCTTTGGGATAGTAAGCTCGGCGGTGGAGAATACGGAAAACCAGCTGACTGGCCGCCGAATTCCGGGCCATCCTCCGAAGAATGAGGTGACCTGGCCACGATGTCACGATACGACGGGCTGATAACCACAGCTTCCGGAACAGGATCCACGGCTAC
This sequence comes from Viscum album, assembly GCA_963277665.1. Classification (NCBI taxonomy): domain Eukaryota; kingdom Viridiplantae; phylum Streptophyta; class Magnoliopsida; order Santalales; family Viscaceae; genus Viscum; species Viscum album. Next base: position 1,185,287,892 of record OY728159.1, read on the forward strand.
CAGCGACAAGTCGTGTTGTCTCTCTACCGTCGTTGGCCCCCAAAATAACTCTACGTGATCTCTGGTAGAGTTAGAGGGCTCTTCTGGTGATAGAGGCGGTGATTGCGTGATCGAGACCTGCGGAATTCCCAGGATTTCTTCCTCCTGGATGTACCTGCGGAGAGAGATGGGAATCCGGTGGACCTCAAATTCTGGGAGAACGAGGCTAACGTGTCTGGTTCCTACCCCAGTCCTTGATACAGAGGAACGGGGAGAATGTTACATCACTGAATCGCATTCCTCTTCCGAGTCGGAGAAGCGGGCAGGTTTGATCTCCACCTGGGCTTTCCCAGGATTTTTCTTGTGGCGGCGACGACCCGCTCTTCTGCCCCGGGGTGGCTCTTCGGGACAGGGTTGACCCCTATCAGGCAACCTCGGGGCTGCGCTGGTGCCATGGCGGAGAGGGCCTCCACTCGAGACAGCCGGGGTGCAAGGGGAACTGGGGAAAATGTCGAAGGGTACATGGGGAGGACCTCCATGAACAGTACCCATGTGGGCGGGACCTCTGTTGGAACTGGCAGGAGCATGGGGAGGACCTCCATGGTCGATGCAGGTGGAGCGAGGCTGGCCTTCACTCCTCGAGTTGCTGGGGCGAGGAGGACCTTCGCCAGTTGCAGAGAGGATGTAGGGAGGGCCCCCACGTTGAAAAGGGACCGGATGGACGGTGCCTTCAGGTTGGCGGCCGGGGGAAGGAGGATGGACTCCATACCCTGTATAGTGGGCGCGGGAAATGTTTCCGCGCTGAGCGTCATTGCTATGGGGCAGGTCTTCCAGAAGGATGGGGGTAGCATGAGGCATGCCTCCATGATGAACCTTGGAGCGGGGAAGGCCCACACTCTATGGAGTAGTGGTACGGGGAGGGCCTCCGTACGGGGTGTCATTACCGCGGGTTAGCTCGCGGCGATCGCCACTTGGGCCTGCAACCCGGAGAGTCAACCCAGCCTGCCCGTGGGGCGGTTGGGGTCTCAATCCTGGTTGGGTGAAGGAGTGCCCCTGCTCAGTGTACGCAGGGGCTTCACGATGAACGTCAGCAGTGGCTCGGGCCACTGTAGCCGTCGACGTTGACGCGCCTAGGAGAGCGTCCTCAGCCCGTGCCCGGCGCTGACGTCGGGTCAGGCGAGCTGGTGCAGGTGGTGCAGGGACGTAATCTGCCTGCTCTTCCTGCGGGTCCGGACGGTGGCGCTGACGCAGCCGGGCGGGAGCTCTCGCTTGGGGCCCTTGGGTCGGGACCCTGAGCGAGCTAAGCCGGACGACGCCCACCTCTTCAGCGTAAGGCGAGGAGGCGTCAAGGCATTCCAGACACAAGCTCCCGAAGCGGTTGAATGTCAGGGTGGGGAGCAGAGGCTCCCTGCGCGGCCTGTTAGGGCGGCGTTGACGGCGGGGCCTGGAGGCCTCCAGGTCCAGGCGGGCCATATCCCGGGTTGGGATGACCCCTTCTTCCTCATACCTGCACATAAGGTTGTTGATCACCCTTCGCTGGATGACCTCTGTTGGGGAAAGGGGGCGTGGGCGCCCCGTATTCGGGGATGTGGTGGCCGTCGTGGCGGTAGTGGCGCTACGTGGGGTGGCCGTCGTGGTGTTGCCCCTGCCCCTGCGTGGGCGAGGAGCGGATGGTGACCACATCTCTGAAACAGCAACCTGGTTCCTGAGAAATGAAGGGATCAACTCATCAATACTGTGAGGAAAAGTATTGATGGACGGTGCCCCAACATTCTTCCATTCTCCATGTCTGTGAGAAGGATCCACGTCGATACGCTGCGGAACGGAGTGCCCCAAGTTCTACTGCCCCGACTTCCGGTGAGTTTCACGATAGGCCCGCTATTTGCTTGGCGGGACCAGGCACCAGATATCTAGATCTGGTGACACGTAAATCTACTGGTGTCTCGGACGCTACTAATCTCCATATTGAGGAGGAGAATTTCACGTCGGGTTCACCATTTCTGTTTCTGACGCTTTCGCCGGGGCGCGCGCCCGTCCGTCCGTGGGGGAGGACGCGCGGAGCTTCTGTTGCCCCGCATTCCCGCTTTCCAAAGGTGGGAGGCATTCACTCCTTATTCAGGGACGTCTGCTCCTTGATCGAAACGGGATAATGGGATGTCGGTTCTTTATCCTGTGGATTCCTCATCAGGACACGTCACATAGTCCGGGTCTCCCTTATAGATTTAATACGTAGTTCGTGAAACCCTTCCCAGTGCCATGTTTCCATGGATGCCGGTTAATTACACTGCTTCTGTCGGGACATTCCAAAGGGTCCAGTCAGGGCAGCAACCTTCAGTCAGGGGAGTAGTCACGTTGAGGTATCAGTAGTGTGTCTGGATGCTGGGGTACCTGTCATGTCTGTCTGTTATCCTTGACCACAAGGCTTCTCGAGGGCATGGAAGCCCGAGGCATCCCACATCGAGTGCGGGGAATTATATGTCGTAGACACATATCTAATGTTTTCCTCAGCTTCCCGTGCTCAACACAGGGTATGTCACAAGTCTAACGTCCAGTGGAGACGGATCAACCCAACCAGAGCATTAGCTAGGATAGATCGGATTGAAGGATCCTCCTTGAAGGGATATCGATACCGGGGCCAGCCCGTGGGCGACAGTGAAGAAGAGCGTACCGACATGGTATCACCAGGATAAGACGGTCCGGGCGAGAATCGGAATGGTCGGTAGGTTGATGAATGGAGTGGAAGGAGAGTGAAGTGGGACCATCGCAGGGGCGACAGTGAAGTTGGGATTGAGCCGCGACGAGGCTTCCTACGTATCCCCGTGGCAGGGAATCAAAGTCCGCGTAGTTCGGGATGACGTCGATAAGATGACGTGAAGGTGGACCTTGGCCCAATGGGGATCGTCAGCGTACCAACGTGAGAGTAGACCCGTGGGTCCACTAATGGTGGGCTTGAACCTTGTGAAGGTTTCCTACGTACCATGCCTTGACATGGATCAAAGTCCTCGTAGTTCAGATTATGGAATACAGTTTAGCGTCGTGCGGGACGATAGTGAACCCTGACGTGAATAAATGACGGGCATTGGGTGTCGGTGAACCGACGTAAATGAGGGACCTTGGTCCAATGGGAGATGGGGGCATGGAACACCAACAAAGAGACGGTCTGGGCCAATGCTCGTTGGTCTTGAACCTCAGGGAGGCTTCCTACATACCATGCCTTGACATGGATCAAAGTCCTCGTAGTTCGGATTGGGGAATACAGTTTAACGTCATGCGGGACGGGGGTGAACCGACGTGAATGAGGTCGGGATGACCGGATGGTGGATTTGAACCTCGTAGAGGCTTCCTACGTACCATGCCTTGACATGGATCAAATACCTCGTAGTTCAAGTGGGATGGGTCGCAATGCCTTACCACTGGACCGGGGTGCAGTTTAACGTCGTGATGGACGGGGTGAAACCCGACGTGAAAGAAGGGTGGGCTTGAACCTCGTGGGGCTTCCTACGTACCATGCCTTGACATGGATCAAAGACCTCGTAGTTCCGGTAATGAGTCCGTCGGTGAACCGACGTGAAATTAGACCCGGGGGTCTACTATTGGTGGGCTTGAACCTCATAGAGGCTTCCTACGTTCCATGACTTGACATGGATCAAAGTCCGCGTAGTTCGCAAGGGAATGTGCAGTTTAACGTCATACAGGATGGGAATGAGACCCGACGTGGAAGAACGACGAGTGGGCTTGAACCTCGTGGAGGCTTCCTACGTACCATGCCTTGACATGGATCAAAGACCTCGTAGTTCTGGGAATATTCGGGGTCAGGGTCGGTGCTCACTCTAAGCCCACGTGAGTCATGCTCGGTGTGAGAAACAAGAGGTTGCAAGGACCTGACAATCACGTCGCGACGGGTGCGTCCGTGAGAAGCGAATAGGGGCTTACGCGTTGAGCGGCCCATGGTTTTGGGACTTACTCTAGGATGGAGGCCCAGGGTGCGACAAAGCGCGGGAAAGGTGGACCTTGGTCCAACGATGGGAGGTGCCTCGTTCCCTATCACGCCCTCCACTGAACATGGTAGTGGGGAAGTACGGAGATGCACGGGTGCAATCATCCGTACGAAAGGTTAAGGGCTTACGCTCTGAGGCAGCCCTTCCCCTGCGAACATACGCCACTCCGACAAGGAGGATCTCATTCCATGTGTGGAAGAGTTCCATTCCCGTGGAGACGAGTGGTGTAACGAATGTTCGAGCTGGGGGGGGACCCTTGGTGAGGGAGATAAGGTTGGGTCACAGTTTAACATCATGTGTTGAGGACGTGGTGCTTGGAAGTTTAACGTCCTGCAGCTCAGACGAGGTGGGTTCACTCCACACCCCTAGGACTTACATAACCGGTACCCTCTGGTCCTTGGGGAAGGGAAGGTACCGGTAAGGCCATGGTAAAGGGGGGTCGTGGGACGAACCATCGAGCGGTCCACGTTAGCGTGGCTATGCGAAGAAGCAATAGCTATTAGCGTGCCTATGCGAAGAAGCATTAGGCGAAGCAACGCTACGGGTGGTATTGTCCATGGGACTTTGAAATCACATCGCGCAAACCTGGAGGGCTGCACGGGAAGAGGAATCGCTAAGCAGAGGAGTGTGCTTCGCGAAGTGGAGTGCCTTGGCCTTAGCATGGATCATAGGTGTTAGTGGAAGGTGCTTCGCGAAGTAGAACAGTGTTCGCGGAGTACTATCTCGCGAGGAAGGGGTGCCTCACGAAGCAGGGTCCTGCGAAGTGATGTGCTTCGCGATGAATTGTTATCCTGCCTTGGCATAGGGATTACTAGAATGGGTTGGGTGTTTCGCGAAGCATAAACGCTCCGCGGCTGCCCGGGTTCCCTTGGGAATCCCCTTCCTTCGCGAACGCCCTTGAGCTTTGCGAAGGGCACCCCTCTCGGAAGAGGGGCTCAAAACGAGACAAAGCAGAGTCGTCTCGCGAAGTAGAAATACCTCGCGGAGCTCATGATTCCCGGGCAAAGAGTGCTTAGCGATTCGGGATAGGAGAATCCGAAAGGTCGGATCATCCGTCCTCGGGACTCAGGGGGAGTCCAGTATTTATAGGGAAGGGGCGCCGCGAAGCAGGGATCGCGCGCCGCCTCCGGTGCTTCGAGGTGCGCTCGCGAACGTCAAATGGGTTCGCGGAGCATTACCGCCTCTGGTGCTTCGCGGCGGCTCGCGAACATCAAATGTGTTCGCGGATCATTACCGCCTCTGGTGCTTCGTGGCGGCTCGCGAACGTCAAATGCGTTCGCGGAGCATTACCGCCTCTGGTGCTTCGCGAGGCCGCGAGGGTCGGGGCGCTTCGCGTGGGTGCTTCGCGGCTGTGCTTCGCAGCTGTGCCTCGCGAGGCAGCGCGCCGGCTGTCTTTTTCCTTCCTTTCTTTCGGGCCGTATTTTTGGCGCCAACAATTATATAATATTTTTATAAAGTAAATACATTTCATTATTTATATAATATTTGTATATTATGAACATATAATCACAAATTTTTAATTTTTTGTATTTACATACCTCAATATTTAAAATTTTATTTATAATAATTAATTATATAATAAATATTTTTAATCTTATATTTATTATTATGAATTTAATTTCATCAATTTAATTAATTACCTGCTAATAGTAATATATTATTTAATTTAAATTCAACTATAATTATATATTCTATTATTATAATTAAAAAATAGTGATTGACTATTCCAATTTTTACAGTATTTTATTTAAAATATTTATGAAATTAAAATTACTCTTGAATAATGATATCTGGATAGTTATACATTTGGATATGAATCCACGAGAATAAGGGATAAATATTAATTTTATAAAATTGGGGCTTTTTAAAAAATTTATAATATTTTCCCCCAAAGATAAATTTTATGATCTGAATTATATATATGAAATTGTTCAATGTGCATTCTTCATAGGATGAAAATATATTATGTTGATTATTTATATTTAATGTTTTATTATATAAAGATAACATGATTATTGAATTATATATATTTTCAACATTTTCCTTCTATAAACATGTTATTTTATATAAATAAATATGATATATATGTTTTATTTTACGAACATTTTATTCAAATAAGAAATTCCTGGACTGAAAATATTAAATGGGGAAATAATTATCCCCTACCAAATATGATGGTTTTTAATTCCCTTCAATGAAAATATATATCAATAAATTGATCATCAAAAATTATATGACCTACTAAATTTTTTCATCTAATTGATGATATTCTAAAATTAATTTTGGGTATAGAGGGTCATAATAGAATAAGGTAAAAATATAAAATTATTAGAATTCAATTACACCAAGATGAGTGACCCTAAGAAGATTTTGTAATTATACAAATATACTTTGGAAAAATTCATGAATGAATTTGGGAAACTTGTTTATCTACATAAGGCATATATATATAGTATAATTGATATTATTTAATTGAAAAAAATTAAGAAATTATAGAAATAAAAAAGACAAAAAGTGTAGTGAAATATATATATTATCCCACTAATAAATATAATTTTTTATTCCATCTTTGTAATGATCTGGAAATTTGAAGGGAAATTTGTTTCTAAATATTCTTTGGGATTTTACAAGAACACTGTTTCTGACGGCGCCTGATTCCGAGGTCCGGTGTTCCAGGAATCATTTTCCGAAGTTTAGCTCGGGTAGGTTCAGTGAACGAACGAGCGAGTTTTTCTAACTTCTAAACCGGTGCTCGGAATCGAATTCTGAGGGCACCGATGGAATCACAGTGCCAGTATTTGCTTAGAAACGCCTTTTCCAGAGTTCTGTTTGCTCAGGTATGGTTTTTTTGGGGGGTTAAGTGAAGAAAAGAAAATAAAGTGGTGCGACAACTTTATTTTATTTCACTTAAAGCCACTTAAAGCTACTTAAAGCTACTTAAGCTGAGTTGAAGCGGATAGGGTGCAATCAAAAATATCCTACCCTCTTGGTAGGATATTTGTGAGGTGGGGCCCGCACGAGCCCCACCGTTCTTTTCCTCTTAGTAACGCACCCGCGAAAACCCCTCTTTAATGAAAGTCAACCGTGTGTTTTTCTGGATAAGAAATGCCTCATTAATTGGACAGTTAAATAGTTACAATTAATTCATTGAATTAATTGTTTGTTTCGTTTCTTTGAAATTCAAACGTGTCATGTGCATTAATAAAATAAGATAACTCTTATTTTATTTCTGTTGGAACTTGTGGCGTGGAGAGGATTTGGAGGAAAGCGTTCTTCTTCGACAAAGAACGCGAAGTACGTGAAGAACGCTCCGAACTCCGAAGAAGAACGCCAAACCCTCGGAGATCGATGATGCGACGCCATGTACAGCGATGTCAATGAGGCTTCTTCCGCGACATTCCTTCCACGACGTTTCTTCCGCGACGATCCTTCTCTTTCGCGACGATCCTCTTCTTCCGCGACGGATAATTCCGCGACGAACTCACGTTCGACGACAACGCTTGAGGTAGGGAATTATTTGAGAATGATTTGATTCCCTCGTTTCATTCATTCTAAGGAAAACAAGGAAACATAGATCAACTTATTATCTAGTTGATCCGCGGATGTTTTCCTTGCGGGTTGGGATTTTTTGTTGCGGGAAATTGTGGGGGACTTTTTTGTATTGATCATGATCTCATATGTCGCCTTTCTTGGTTTCATTTTGGGCCGCCTGTTATCATACTAACGGGGGTAGGTCGGACCGCACGAGCACGACCGACCCTCTTTCCCCCCTTGTTGTTGAGTTTGTTGCGGCACGTGAAAGGCAGCGCAGTGTCGTTTCCCCGCGTGGAAACGATAAGAAAGAACACAGCGAAGAAGCACGACGCTGTCGCGCCGTGCCATTGGGGCCAAACGAAACCGCGAGCGAAGTCGGGGCCGCGAAGGCGATTTAAAGACCCCTCGTTTTTTTGTCTATGTGCGGATCGACGGATGATGGTGAGGCGGGCCGCGAAGGCGTTTTGAAAGCTTTGTAGCGAAGGTCGTGTCCCGAGATGATCTCTGGCGAAGACCGCAGGCGAATCGGACAACCGGAGCGCGTGTGGTGGTCCGCAGAAGCCCCTGTCGGCGCGTCACGCCGGCGCGACGGCGCCAGCGGTCGGGGGCGGCGGCGCCCGGAGCGCCGCCTGAAAAATCTGCCACGGCTGAAGCCACGGCGGCGGAGTGCGGTCCCGCAACCGCGGGGGACCAGAAGGGGGCGGCGGGACGCGGCCGGCTGCCGCGTCCGCTGGCACGGGCAGCCCCCACGAGGGGCCGCGGTTCTTCACGAGGGGGCATTGCCCCGCTCTACTCCGCTCGGCCGTAACCGGCCGAGCTGACCCACCGGCCGGGCCGGGACGCGCCAACCGGGTCGGGTCGCCCCGGTTCGGGCCGACCCAGGGGGGTTGGGTCGGGTCGGTTCGGGCCCAGACCCCCCGTTTTCGGACCCTTTTTGGTCTTTCGCCCATATCGTGATCTGTAGACCTCCGATCGACACACCGTCAGCGGTGATGCGATCCTTGGATCGATATGGTCGTTTCGGTATATTACACTCAAGGTTTCGAAATACTTTGGGTTCGGCCGAGTTAGTTCAGATACGAACCCAACCGTGCCCTCAGAGCGGAAACACTTATATCTTGAGCTCCGGACGTCTGATTGATGTGATGTTGACTTTGATGGATTCCTATAAGTTAGACGGATCTTTTGGCTTAATCCGCTTGAGGTTTGGATGTCGTCGGAGTGTGGTCGGGTTGGGTCGCTCACGAAACCAACCGGGCCCCTAGAACGAAAAAACCAATAACTTACAGACCAGGCGTCTGATTGACGCACCGTCTATCTCGTTGAATTCCTCTTGCTGAGACGGAACTTTTGGAATACTTCGCCCGAGGTTTGGATTCTGTCGAAGTATGGTCAGGTTGGATTGTACCTGAAATCCAACCGGGCCCCTAGAATGGCAAAGCTGATATCTTTCAGACTGGACGTCTGTTTGACGAACCGTCTGCGACGTTGGTGATCACGTTGTGAAACGGTCCCTATGAGTATACCCTATGGGAGTTCGGGGTACAGTTGAGATACGGCTGGGTTGGTTCGCGCATGAAACCAACCGGACCCCTGAGACGAAAAGGATAATAACTAACAGACCGGGCATCCGATTGACGCGCCGTCTGTTGTGTTGAGACCATTATGACGAGGCGGTCCTTTGAGATACATATTTGTGGGACTTTTTGATACTTGCAGTATTGACCAGTAGCTTGTGGAGCGGTCCCTCCCGGAGACGAGCATATGGAGTACGAAGACCGTGTAGACGACTGAGACCTGACGACTGCTTGACCGACATGACTTGGAGTGAGTCGACTAGCCCAGTGGACGGAGCGCCAGGAATTTGGCGGCAAACCCATGGAGGATGGAGTGCCTGGTAGTTGGCAGCAGACCCGTGGTACTGGACTGGAGGAGTATCTCTGTAGGCTATTAGGGGGAGCGACCGGTATTTGGCGGCATACCCACAGCAGATGAAGCACCCAGTATTTGGCAGCAGAGCCGCGATACTCGACAGGAGGAGTACCTCAGAGACTTGGATTAGTGAGTAGTACCTCAGAGTCGTGACAGGACCACTGTACACTCCAGAGACGGGGCTCTTCAGCAGTTACGGTTTTGATAATGGAAATCCTAGTTTGAGCTGAGTCTATGATCCATGTGTTTCCTCATGTTTGAGATGGGTTACTTGATAACTTTGGTATATGCATGGGAATATACCTAAGTAGAGGTTATCTATTGAGATATTCTTTGTGGTTATCCTTGTTGGTTTTAGTGATACCTTGAGGGCCTCAGGGTCCCTACTGAGTATCGTTATACTCACCCCTACACGGGCTATGCCCGCACCTCAATGTGTTGGTTGCAGATGACGTTCAGTGCTGACGGAGGCCGAGTGTTCGAGGACTGGACGGTACCCGGAGGTGGACTACACGATGATTAAGTATATGGAGGTGGACTTCATGGCAAGACGACACTCATAGAAGGATGTCGAGCGAGGGCATTGTGGAGGCTATCTGTACCTACCCTTCAGGTAGGATCCGTGGTGGACGACCCAGGAGCCGCCTCTGTTCTTCCAGCTGTTGTCTTTTTCTGTTGTACTTTGTTCGGTCATAGTTGTAATTTCATTTGGGTTTGTTTTCTGGCCTATTTACCTTTCATCACTTCTCTTTGTACTTAGTTTTTTTACTTCCGATTGTACTCTGTGGTGTTTTGTTTACTTTTATAAGGCAATGCCTTCCCAGTTATCGGGAATTATGCCTTTGGTGCTAGTCGCCAGCCCCTGGCCTATGGAAGGCGGGCTTGGGGTAGTCACGGCACGGGCCCTGAGGATGGGTTGTGACAAATTGGTATCATAGTTATAAAGAAGTGGAAGCTTTTAAGGAGAGATGGGTCTGCAAAGCAGCATACGTGGAGGCAGAGCTATGATAACAACATGAGGTGGTGTACATCTTAACATGCTACAACCACCCTCCGTAGTTTTCCTCGCCAGGCTCAGGGAGCTGGAGGGCGGAGGAAGAGTGTAGCTGTATGTGGTCAGGGAGAGTGACCCAATGGCTCTAAGAATTATTCAAGGGATTTTCTGTATCCACTACTAGCTGCCGTAGTAACAGACGTCGATATAAATCATTCCTTTCTTTCACGAATCTTATCCCAGACCTAGAGTTTCTGGTAAGCAGTGGACTTGACCCTCACATCTGGAGATACCTTGGGAGAAGACTCGATAATCACACTTACGCCACCAGTGTGGTCAGACCCTCGAGGTGAGAGTTTCGGTTGGAATCTCTTGGTGGCAGCGTCGAGGCCTTATGACGTTGTTTTGAGTATGGACTGGTCAATCACAGTTCATACACAAATTGACGGTATTAGGAAAAATGGTTGTGGTTTAACTACGATGTCGGGATGGGTTCTCCCTGGTCGGCGAAAAGGAAACCCCAGGCAGCACGGGATAATTCATACACGGGAGGGTGTAACCGATCACTCTTGAGTCGGTCGAGCTTACCCTCATGGAAGTAGTCGTTTTAAGTTCTAGTTCAAAACAGGAATTGGAGACCTCTAGAGTTCGAGGATGATGATCACGTCCTTATACGGGTCTCACCTCGACGAGGTTTACGGAGATGTGGCCAGGGTGGCAAGTTATCTCCGAGGTTCAACAGACCTTTCTAGGTCCTCAGCTGGGTAGGCGAGGTGGTTTACAACTTGACCCATCCACCTCAGTTGCACCAGGTGCACAGCGACATCCACGTATCTCAGCTGAGGAGATACGTGCTCGACCCTTCGCATATCATCGACTATGGGGAGCTGGACGATGGAGATGGGGTGACTTTCACGGAGTTTCCAATGGGGATCAAGGATCGACAGGGGTGGATCCTACGAGAACGATCTATTCCTTGGGTGCGCTTTCACTTGCAGTACGGGAACCTCCACGTGATCACATGAGAGCAGGAGGCTCAGATGCGTTCTCAGTACTGATTTTGTGACCCTAGTTTGTGTTAATGCTTTACGAGGACGTAAAGCCCTGAGGTGGGAGTAATGTAAGGATCTGGAAATTTCAAGGGAATTTTTTTTTTCTAAATTTTCTTTGGGATTTTACAAGAACGCAGTTTCTGACGGCACCTGATTCTGAGGTCCGGTGTGCCTGGAATCATTTTCCGAAGTTTAGCTCAGGTACGTTCAGTGAACGAACGAGCGGGTTTTTCTAACATCTGAACCGGTGCTCGGAATCAAATTCCGAGGGCACCGATGGAATCGATGCGTCGATATTTTTGTAGAAACGCCTTTTCCGAAGTTGCGTTTTCTCGGGCATGGTTTTTTTTTGGGGTTAAGTGAAGAAAATAAAATAAAGTGGTGCGACAACTTTTTTTTATTTCACTTAAAGCCACTTAAATCTACATAAGCTGAGTTGAAGCGGATAGGGTGCAATCCAAAATATCCTACCCTCTTGGTAGGATATTTGTGAGGTGGGGCCCGCACGAGCCCCACCGTTCTTTTCCTCTAAGTAGCGCACCCGCGAAAACCCCTCTTTAATGAAAGTCAACCATGCATTTTTCTGGATAAGAAACGCCTCATTAATTGGGTAGTTAAATTGTTACAATTAATTCATTGAATTAATTGTTCGTTTCTTTTCTTTGAAATTCAAAAATGTCATGTGCGTTAATAAAATAAGATAACCCTTATTTTATTTCTGTTGGAACTTGTGGCGTGGATAGGATTTGGAGGAAAGCGTTCATCATCGACAAAGAAAGTGATGAATGTGAAGAACGCTTCGACCTCTGACGAAGAACGCCGAACCCTCGGAGATCGACGACGCGACGCTGTGTACCGCGACGTCAACGATGCTTCTTCTGCGACGCTCCTTCCGTGACGTTTCTTCCACGACGATCCTTCTCTTTAGCGATGATCCTCTTCTTCCGCGACGGGTAATTCCGCGACGAACTCGCGTTCGACAACAACGCTTGAGGTAGGGAATTATTTGAGAATGATTTTATTCCCTCGTTTCATTCATTCTAATGAAAACAAGGAAACACTGATCAACTTATTATCTAGTTTATCTGTACACGTTTTCCTTGCGGGTTGGGAATTTTTGTTGTGGGAAATTGTGGGGGTCTTTTTTTTATTGATCTTGATCTCATAGGTCGCCTTTCTTGGTTTCATTTTGAGCCTCCTGTTATCATACTAACGGGGGGAGGTTGGACCGCACGAACACGACCGACCCTCTTTCCCCCCATGTTGTTGAGTTTGTTGTGGCACTAGAAAGGCAGCGCAGTTCCGTTGCACCGTGCAGAAACGAGAAGAAAGAACGCAACGAAGAAGCGCGGCGCCGTTGTGCCACACCATTGGGGCCAAATAAAACTGCGGGCGAAGTCGGGGCTGCGAAGGCGATTTAAAGACCCCGTGTTTTGTTGTCGAAGTGAGGATCGACGGATGATGGTGAGGCTGGCTGCGAAGGCGTTTTGAAAGCATTGTAGTGAAGGTCGGGTCCCGAGATGAACTCTGGCGAAGACTGCAGGCGAATCGGACCACCGGAGTGCGTCCGGTGGTCCGCGGAAGCCCCCGTTGGGGCGCCGCACCGGCGGTCGGGGGCGGCGGCGCCGAGAGCGCCGCCGGAAAAATCCACCGCGACGGAGGAGCGCATTCCCGCGACCGCGCGGGACCATAAGGGGGCGGCAGAATGTGGCCGGCTGCTGCGTCCGCTGGCACTGGCGGCCCCACGTGGGGCCACGGTTCTTCACGTGGGGGCAGCGCCCCGCTCTGCTCCGCTCGGCCGTAACCGGCCGAGCCGACCCACCGGCCGGGTCAGGTCGCACCCAGGCCGGTCCGTGCCACCCCGGCCGGGCCGGGTCGCGCCATCCGGGTCGGACCCGGACACGGGTCGGGTCGACCCGGGGGGGGGGGGTTGGACCGGGTCGGTCCGGGCCCAGACCCCGCGTTTTCGGACCCTTTTTGGTCTTTCGCCCATATCATGAGTTGTATACCTCCGATTGATGCACCGTCAGCGGCGATGCGATCCTTGGATCAATACGGTCGTTTTGGTATATTACACTCAATGTTTCGGAATACTTTGGGATTTTCCGGGTCGATTCGGATACGAAACCAACCACGCCCTCGGAGTGGAAACACTTATTTCTTGAGCTCCGGACGTCCGATTGATGTGCCGTTGACATTGATGGATTCCTCTAAGTGAGACGGATCTTTTTTATTACTCCGCTCAAGGTTTGGATGCCGTCGGAGTGCGGTCGGGTTGGTTCGCTCACGAAACCAACTGGGCCCCTAGAACGAAAAAGCAAATAACTCACAGACCAGGCGTCTGATTGACGCACCGTCTGTCTCGTTGAATTCCTCTTGTTGAGATGGATCTTTTGGCATAATTCGCCCGAGGATTTGACGCTGTCAAAGTATGGCCAGGTTGGACTGTACCCAAAATCCAACTGGGCCCCTAGAACGGAAAAGCTGATATCTTTCGGACTGGACGTCCGTTTGACGAACCGTCAGCGGCGTTGGTGATCACGTTGTGAAACGGTCCCTATGAGTATACCCTATGAGAGTTTGGGGTACAGTTGAGATACGGCCAGGTTGGTTTGCGCATGAAACCAACTGGGACCCTGGGACGAAATGGCTAATAACTCACAGACTGTGCGTCCGATTGAGGCGCCCTATGTTGTGTTGAGACCCTTATGACGAGGCGGCCCTTTGAGATACATCTTCATGGGACTTTTGATACTTGGAGTGTTTACTAGTAGCTCATGGAGCGGTCCCTCCCAGAGAAGAGCATACGGAGTACGGAGACCGTGTAGACGACTGAGACCTGACGACTACTTGACCGACTCGACGTGGAGTGAGTCGACTAGCCTAGTGGACGGAGCGCCCAATATTTGGCAGCAGACCCACGGCGGACGGAGCGCCTGGTAGTTGGCAGCAGACCCTCGGTACTCGACCGGAGGAGTACCTTTGTAGGCTATTAGGGGGAGCGCCTGGTATTTGGCGGCATACCCACAGTGGACGGAGCACCCAGTATTTGGTAGCAGACCCGCGGTACTCGACAGGAGGAGTACCTCAGAGACTTGGATTAGTGAGCAGTACCGCAGAGTCGTGACAGGACCACTGTACACTCCAGAGATGGGGCTCTTCAGCATTTACGGTTTCGATAATGTAAATCATGGTTTGAGCTGAGTCGATGATCCTTGTGTTTCTTCATGTTTGAGATGGGTTACTTGATAACTCTGGTATATTTATGGGCATATATCTAAGTAGAGGTTATCTGTTGAGATCTTCTTTGTGTTTATCCTTGTTGGTTTTTGTGATACCCTGAGGGTCTCAGGGTCCCTACTGAGTATCGTTATACTCACCCCTGCACGGGCTATGCCCGCACCTCGTTGTGTTGGTTGCAGACGACGGGCAGTGCCGATGGAGGCCGAGTGTTCGAGGACTGGATGGTACCCGGAGGTAGACTACAGGACGAGTCAGTATCCGGAGGTGGACTTCACAGCGAGACGACACTCGGAGGAGGATGGCGGGCGAGAGCATTGTAGAGGCTATCTGTACCTACCCTTCAGGTAGGATCCGTGGTGGATGACCTAGGAGCATCACCATCTGTACCGACCCTTCAGGTAGGATCCGAGGAGGACGACCCAAGAGCCGCCTCCTTTCTTCCAGCTGTTATCTTTATCTGTTGTACTTTGTTCGGTCGTAGTTGTACTCTTATTTGGGTTTGTATTATGGCCCATTTACCTTTCAACACTTCTCTTTTTTACTTAGTGTTTTAATTCCTCTTGTACTCTGTGGTGTTTTGTTTACTTTTATAAGGCAATGCCTTCCCAGTTATAAGGATTTACGCCTTCGGTGCTAGTCTCCAGCCCGTGGCCTATGGAAGGCGGGCTTGGGGTAGTCACGGCACGGGCCCCGAGGACGGGTCGTGACAATCTTCTTAGTAGTATTATATTTATTAAAAAATTAATTTTAATTAAAATAAAATTCTCAATCATTAAATAACTTTTATTAAAGGAAAATTTATATTGAATTTTTTTTCGATTTACTATAAATTATTATTATAGCTGTATAAGAATTATTAAATATATAGTAAAGTATATTGTATGTAAAATTTTGAGTATAACATAAATAATTATTTTAAATTATTATCCATAGTTGTTATATAATCATTGTACCTCTCAAAAGTTTGATATTACACAAATACTCACAAATAAAATCAATTTTTATAAGGTTGAAGTAGATCAAAAAAATATAATATGGATATTTGATTATTAAATTATAGTTTTTCATGTATGATTTATCTCAAACAAATAATCAAATTATAGAATATGAAATATTCAACTATATTTTTTTCATGAATCAAAATTCTATATATATTTAATATTTAGATACTAAATTAAATTCTTTAATTATTAAAAAAAGTATTTATATATTATTAATATAATATTTTATTGAACTATGAATATGATATTGGTTTATATATTATGTAAGTTGGTAATATTATATATAATATTAAAATATAATGTGGTTAACATAAAATATTCAAATGAAAACCACATTTTCGAAGTATTACCTTGGATTTTGAAATGTGACAAGAATTTTACAAGACTGTAGATGTATAAAATCAAAATAATTTCATTATAAATCATTTTTTCATGTGAATCTGGTTTATTATAGGAAATGACCGAAACATTTTAGTGGAAAAGGGAGAATGACTATTTTGATATTATACATAATAAATATAACACTATGGTGGTTATAAATACATCATATTATTAATAAAAAACCAGTCATTATTGTGTGTCTTCATTATGCGGAATAATTCTGAAACATTTTAGATGTTCAAGGTGTTCTCAAATTGATTGAATCACTATTGAATTGTCATTTTCATGCATAAAATAGATTGATGTGGGGAATACAAATGTAAATAATTTATTGATAATAATTCTTATTATAGAATATTTTTAATACATAATCTTATAGATAAAATCTAGTGTAATTTTTCGTATAAGATTTGGAATGTTTCAATTTATACATGGTTTGATCAATAATAAGTCAATAAGATTATTCATTATCATTATTGGGTTACGATCTCTAAATTACAACTTTTATAATTAGACACTTCTATATAATTTAGAAAGTGGCATAAAATATGATAGTTTGAATTTAAAATTTCATATATTATTTTCTCAAAATTTCATGTTGAGAATATATGATAAATATTAATTTATCAAATAATATTCCACTAAATGAATTAAACATTTATTTGTTAAGTATTATTGAAAATTATTGGTTATTCTTTCACCCATAATACCAATAATTTTTTTAATGGAATATAATGTAATATTTATTAATGAGAAATATATTAATCAATGAATTATTTAGATTAAAATTTTAATATTTGAATTTTAATACAAAAAATGACAATAGTTTATGAATGGTATTAGGAGATGGTACCATAATAGGTGCAATATATGGAATCTATAGAGATTTAAAAAAATATTTTTGTTTCAGATATGATTCAATATAATACTATGAGATTAATAATTTTAATAAAACTATTGATGATGTTGTGTTTATATAATTCCATCCTACTATATATCAAATATTTACTTGTAGTTTTGATGTAGAGAAATTTTTAGTGGCCATGGAAACTAAAATAGACTATATCCATATAAATATCGTTTGTACCCTTATTAATCATCCCATTATGGTAATACCTATAGTGTGTAATTGGGTTTTATAAAATAAATTTTTAATTAATTTTAATTTTACTACAAATAATGGTAATATGTAGATAAATGTTACAAAAAAAATTATTTTCTGTGAATAAATATTCTCAATGATAAATATAATAAATTATTTTTATATATTTCTCTATAAAAAAATATTATTATTATTTGACCAACATGATTGATTTTAAAATATATTTATTGAATGAAAATTACATTTTGGGTATGTATATAAAAACCAAAGGGTTTTATCGATCATCATGTTACTGTACTTTATTAAATATAATTTATCACTTATCTATTCTAATTAATTATTTGAAGTCCTGAATTGACATCGGAGTACACCTTAGATATTCATAGTCCTAGGTATAACATTAACACTTTAAAAAGTTTGATAGAATATCACCACTATGGTTAATAGTGTTGGATCCTTGATTTTATTAAGATGATGGGATATTAGACCATCCAACTATTGAAAAATTTGTAGAGTTTGTTTCCTAATTCCGGTCTACCTTGAATATTTAAAACATGTCCTTGAATTTTGATCCTAAAAACAAAATCGTATATAGATAAATTACTTATCACATTTTCATTCATATCATGATGGACACATTTAGTTAGAGGGAATATGATCATTATGAAATTTTGTGTATATTGGGGATTTCCAAATGTGTTTTGTGGGATATCCTAGGAGTGAATTTGCAATTTATAGAATATTGTAATATTTTGTTTAACAAACATGGTGTCATCTGATCATCACAACAACTAATATATTCTCATCCCATGGGTAATGTTTTACTCATTTTATAAGGTATACTAGTCTGATTAAAGAATCTCATGATCATCACATAAGATATCATTCTCAAATTACATAATGAAACATAAGAAATCAACCAAATGAATCAATGTATCATCACTAGAGGAATCATGTAATCACTATGCATGGAATAATTTTTTATTCACATAGGGAATGATGAATCATATGCTCTATAGAAAATAGGAGAATGTTGAGGTCATATTCTTGAAACATGTGATTATTATTATCATCACATAAGCAGTCTAGTTCACATTATAATTGGGAAAAATATTAGTGTCATTTCCAAAGATAAGGGATAAATATAATAAACTTAACTTATAGGATTTATACACTCACTAAATAGGGAATTGGTTATCATCACATAGGGAATTAATCTTAGCTACTTCACCTAAGTGAAGGATAGATATATCCTATACTAGTCATATTATCTTATTATAATCATCATATATGTTATATTAATATTTTCACTATTGTTTCCATATGTTCATAACCTACGGATGGTTTATAATTCATTTTTTCGGGGGGGGGGGGGGGAGGGGTTCTTTAGTAATTTCATTCAACACCACTTTATTACCATATGTTTAAGGAATTCACTTTAGAATATCATTGAAGGTTATGTATGGTTTAACATCAAGTTGGGAGGTATGCACATATGTTCATCTTATAAGTGTAGAAAATAGATAGAATCCAATGAGAAAAACCAATAGTATAATTTAATTTTGAAAAATTTTGATCGTTTCAGATTGTATTGGCATTCTCTATAAATATTGTAATGCATTAATGATATTACCCCATAGGCTGGAATAAATTATTTGTAATTTTTTTTGAACTATGTTGATTAATCCTAACTATACTATAAAAAAAAGTGAAATAAATCCCATTTATTTTATGTTTCTTAGTTTATGGTTTTGTGAAATAACTATTTCTAGTAGATTAACATCAACTGGTACATATGGTTGTGTTATTTAAGTGATGACATTAACGGATGGAGTGTAACTTACGACTTATGAAAAATATACTCAGGTGACAGATTTGATGACTTAACTGAAGTTATGAAGTGAAAATAACTAATCATATCACATTTATATAATAAAAATTACCCAAAAACATTAATTATATAACACAAAAATTCAGACCAAAATTATTTAGATCTAGTTCATTAGGAAACATGGAAATATAAAAAAATTCTATAAGTGAGCTATGCCATATCCCACTATGTTATTTATAATATAAATGTTTTTTAGACATATCATATATAATAAGATTCATCATATCATAGGGACATGGAAGTCTTAGTGAGGATAAACCAAGGATATACTAATATATCATGAGAATAATGGTTTTAAAACATGATAATAACATTTAAAAATCAACCTTATATATCCTAGTTTATAAAATTGAATCATGAAAAAAATGATTTCATTTTGTATGAAATGAATCCATGTTGAATAAAAGATCATGGACTATTACAAAATAATGTTGGAATAATTAATATATTTGTGGCATAAAAATAAGAATAAATATAATTTTATTAGTAGTTCAATGTTTATTGTAAATACAATCATTGTGGAATGGGATTATTTCTAAAACCATTATGTAGTAATGGTTCCCTCCCTTTACTATAATAGTGATGATAGTACCCTACTGGACATAGATCATTCCTCATTCGAGTTCAATTAATCTCAAAAACATTTCAATATTTACAAAATTCATTATAGGGAGTTTTTTTTCTCAGCCATCACATAATTAAAATCATTCGTATGTGTTCAAAAAATAAAAACAAACCAAATGGATGAACCCATGAAAAAGAATGTGTTTCATAAAAATTTTATCTTATTATAACATATGGAAAATAATTTTGTTTTATAATCATTTCATAATTTGATCAAATCATTCCCCATGGAAAAATAATTGGGATCTACAAAAAAAATTTCATTGTCACACCCATGGAAGAGAAACCGAATTAAAAATATTATTATCATCCCTAATATAAACCATTCAAATAATGAATAAGATTATTAAAGTAGGATAATATTCTAATAGAATCATAATATACTTGAATATATATTATATGATATAGAAACTAATTCATAAATATAAATCACTCAGGAAGTTTCATGATGAAAGTAACCATAATTTAAAAATATCAATTTATTTGAATTTATAATTCATAAAATATTATGGAAATACATTTATTTGAATATAACATTGAAAAGATATAATGTATGATTCATTAAAAATAATTGTCATGACTATTTGAAATTATATTAATTTTATGAACATTAAAACAATGATTCATTTCACATTCTCAAAATATAAAATCATGCATTTTTTTTGAAAACAACATTAATAATAAATTTTAAAAAATTCTATAAAAAGAAAACAATGGGAAAATATATTTTTAATAAATAAATTTTATAATATTAATATAATTTTTTAAAATATTATACTATTACATGTTTTTGGAATAAAATGTGTTTTCAACTGAAGAATGAAATATAGGTGATTTTTTATCCACATATTCATTTGAACTATTATGTATATTAAGAGAAGAAAATGAAGAGAATCCATTAATTATCATGACATAACTAGAGGATAATAAAATTCATGACTTTCAATAAGGATGTAACATAGTATTTAATAATAAAAAACATAGTAATAAGAAATCTAGGTAAATGATATGATTTTAACATAAAATATTTGGCATAGAATGATTTTTTAATCATAATTACTATTAATAATTAATATAAAATGAAACATTAAATATCATAAAATGATGTATATTCATGATATATCATGTTATATTTTTATTATATATACCTCCTAATGGAATAGAGGTGAATATCATAACATAGGTCCCAAAGAAGGAAATTTCAGACCAAAATAACTTACCATATGTCTCTACATCCTTTGTATGCATTAAAAACACCTTCATAATAATGATAAAATTAATATAAATATTTTACATAACCATACATATATGCATACATACATACGTATATATATATATATATAATATCATATATATTTTACTTATGACCTTTTATTACATATTTATTTACAATTTATTGTTAAAGTCACATTTGAAGCTACAACTACTTTGATTGTAATTTATGTTGTTAATTGATATTCTTGGTCCTCTATCTATGTTTATTGTCCCATAACATTAATAATGTTAAAAAAATTAATTATCACTTATATTCATTATATAATTATTTATAATAATCCATAAAAGTTATAAATAGAAACTTAAGATCACCGTTCATGGAAAGAGCAGGTGATACATTCTCTAGAACGATGATTTATTCTTCAATATGTATTTAATAAATAGATATAAAATAATCTATTTGAATTACATAATAATATTTAATTCAAATAAATATCATGATTTCATTAAAATAAACCTTATTACCAATAACATAATGGGTTCATCAATCACTTTACTTCATGAGGATATAGTATGTAATACACAATAGAGACATCATTGCTTTCCCACATAACGTGATGTAAGAATTTATATGTGTTAAAATAATTATATTAGTACAATAATATAGTATTATATATATATATATATTTATATTTAATCAGTCATTATGACCATATGTTAATTGTGGTAATGAAAAATAAAAAAATATGTGTTCATGAGGTACTAGTCGGTTGTACACATTAATGATGATTTAGTGTCCCAGTTGATGGATGTTGATATGGAAGTAAGATATCATATTAAAAAAATTTAAAAAACTATATTATATTTTAAGGTATTTATATATCATCTAAATTTTATAATATTTAATCCCTTAGAAGAAGAAGTAAAAAACACATAGTCAAAAACACCACCTCTTCATTAGAAGCCCTATTTATGTTTCACCTAAAGCCTACTTATATTGTTTTCGTTATCTAACAAAGGATTTTAGATTTATTTAGGTGTATAAAGAAGATATTTGGGAGTGTATTGGGTGAATTTTATTTTCTAGGTGTGATGAGTAGAGGACAGTGGGTGGCCTTTCATATGTTTTGTGAGTGGAACACATGTTATTTTTTGAGATAAAAATGTGTGCTGAAAATTTTCAGTTTCCAAATGGATTTAAAATGTCTCAATCTAAAAAATATAGCTCATAATGTAAAAATAAATTCATAATTTTATTTTTTTATAATTTTTTTTGGTGATTTTAAACCTTAACTTTTTAGTTTATCCTAGGTAAACTTATTTATCTCTTATCACGATAATTAGTTCATACTATTTTTACTAATAATTATAAAAAAAATTAGGTTTTCATCATTATATAATATTTAATAATATAATTTTAAATATGGAGTAAAATTATCCTAATTCCTATCATAATAGTTTTAAAATCATGTTTAAAATTCTAACACTAGAGGTGACGAGAAATCCGTTTTATAAAGAGATAATGTTCAAAAGATTATTTTAATATAGATCAAACAGAAATATGAAAATGATTTAAATGAAATAAAATGGATTCATATATTTATATAGTTTATGTACTTATTATTTTAAATCCATTTTTGGAAATTGAAACTATTAAATTCTCAAAAAAAATATTTTTCAATAAAAACTAGTTTCTTTTACTTTTCATATAAATATTAATCTTTTTCAAAAATTGTAAAATTTATATATAACAGATTTATGTAAATATGATTTAAAAAATAAAAATATATATATATAATTCATTCTTTGAAATTATGAAAATTTCGGTTTTTAATATTTTCAACAATAAATAAAATCAGTTTAAAGAAATACTATTTGTAAAAAATATATTTTATCTTCCAAAAATTAATTAACTTGATGTATTTTTTTCATTTATATGAAAATAGTATAAATAATATATTTAATCTTTTTTCTTACTATTTTTTCAAAAACTATTATCTTCTTGTTAACAACTATCATGTTTATATAATAATAATTCTAGTTTTTTCTCTTTTGTTAAGACACTTTGTTGCCTCTAACGGAAGTTATCAATAAATTTAAATAAATTCAAAAAAAATATTAAAATCATTAGACGGTATATTGGAAACCCAGTAAAATTGGATCATCACTCAAAATTCCATCACTCTGAAAAATTATAATATGATACGTCTACCAAATTATAATCACATGTTTATATATAACATCCCTAGATTGGTCTTTTGACCACTAGACATTGACAGAGTGAGTTCTCTAATTTCATAGAGTTATATAGTCACTATAGAATCACAATCAGTTATCCTACATATAAATGATCTTTCTCTTCTGGAACAATCGTTGAGTTTCATTAATGTGAATGGTCATGTAAGTACTTCCTTGGGAGGGATACATGGAAATTTTTTTTGAATAGATAGAGGTTTGGTTGATGCACCAACAAATAGTCTACCATCCACAAATGGTAAATATTTGTAGTGGAATGATATATACATATATAGATTGGTTTTACCTTTTTTCCCAGACTCAATACCATCTTCCAGATAGAAATTAATGGAAACATATTTTTGACAACATCAAATTCCAAATCAAGCTACTTATTTCCAGTAAAAATATTCTGCCTTCATTGTCTCGCCCTTATATTTTCCTAAATGGATCATACATTATTTTTCATTGAATTGGTTATATAAGTTCCCAATAGATTATTTCTATATCTTCAGTCTATAAAATTTGTGTTGTATTTTATTATTATAGTGGGATTCAAAAGGTTCTATATGAATTCTCGAGTGAAAGCCAATGTTATATTAAAACTCAACTAGAGTTAGGTGTTGATCCCAAAAACCTATAAAATCCATAGAAGAATATCTCAATATATAATTACATTTTTAAATTTTTTACATGGATAGACCATCAATATGAGGATAATAGGCTATGTAATAACTCAACATCAAATAAATATCATGTTGAGAGCATCAACAGAAAATTGAGGTAATCCTTATATATCTGTCTGATACATTTGAATTTTTTATTCCACAATACCTACCACTTAAATAATGAATATCTAGTAATTTTGACCCACATATTAATATAATATGATAGTGGTGAAGGGTTATAACATTGTATATAGATTGACTACCACCCATATAGCATTACTTCTTTTACACATTTTGGGGCATTCGATGACCGAACCCATTATGATTTTTTCCCATTTCTATTCTATTTCTGGTAATTGATTTAAGAAACACTAAACAAATTTCTATCAACATTGAATATCTAAATAACATGAAATGATATATAAAATCTATTATATTTCACATAATTCCTTCTAACAAGAAAAACTCCTCTTAATCAATATATGTTTTCATAATTTTAGAATGAATAGAAAATGAAGAGAAGTGGTCATCCTACAATTTAAACATCCTCAAATATGGAATGGGAAGAAGACACGCATGGTTAATAAACCTTATCATTACCTCAAGATCAATGTTATATGCCAGAATATTTCTAACATTCTTTTTCAGCTCTGCATCTTCCTTCTGCCCCTATTTAATCATAAAATGGATAGACAGCTGAACATTCAATTGGAAAACATAATATTATCCGCACTGCACCGGTATTTCATGATTCATCCATTGAACATTTTGAAATATTTGTCATTTTTATCTTAATAATTTACAAGCATGCATTACCTTTTCTACTCAATTCATCAGACACCATGTTTACTTTCCCGTGGTGGTATTGTATTGACGATTTATAATGATTAATTAGCTATAACTATTTTTCTTTAGAGATGAATCTACACATTAAATGTGAATATATAGTGTTATTATTATTATATATATATATATCACTTTTTTCCATAAATATAATTCCCCCAGAACATTATTTCATAAATGACCATAAAAAATCTAAATCATTAGTTGTATAATTTTTCTAATTAACCGTCAATTTTAATGAATAATAATATATAACCATTTAATTATATATAATAAATATTCCCAATCATTTATTGGATGCTTCAATATAGATCAAAAACCTATATCTGTTAAAGGGTAATATTGTAAAGAAACCAAAATTTCGTGGAAATTTTTTTCTTAAATACATGGGAATTTTACGATTCTGCGAAAAATTGACGGTGCTTGATTATGGGGCTCGGTGAACCCGTAATCAATTTCTGATGTTTTCGTTATGTACGTTCAGTAAACGTACGAGCGGGTTTTTAAAACCTTGGAATTGGTGCTCAGTGTTGAATTCCGAGGACACTATTGATCTCGCAGTGCCAGTTTTCACTTAAGGAGACATTCACTTCGATGGAAGTGGGTCGAGAATAAAAGTTAGTATTTGGGTTTTCATGGAGAATAAAATAATAAAGTGATCTTCACTTTATTATTATTTGCGCATCTATGTGGTTGTTTGGAGGTGGGTCCAACTGGATCTATAACCTCCTTATGGAGGTTGGAAATGAGGACCACTAGGCCATAACATCCCATGAGTGGTTATGGTGGTGGGGACCACCACGCCTCAACCTCCCATGTGGGGTTAATGTGGTTGGGAACACCCAACACCACATAACATCCTAATTTGAATAACAGGGGTGGGGACCTCCCGACCCCTATTAATGGGAGGAGTGGAAAATATCTCAACTCCCCTCATTAATGAGGTAGAGTCCCTTGACCTCATCTACCATTTATAGTGCCACCACCTCCCCGTTATTTATTTTAGCCAACACATAATTTATTATTCCATATCCTACCAATTAATTAGTTGAGATATATATTTTATTTAAATTCTACAATTATAATTTTTATTCCAACAATCTAAAATAAAAAAAATTATTATTTGGAGGGGAAACTTATTTGGGATGGCATATTCATCATGGTGGAAACATGGGAGATGATGGAAGAACTCTCACCAATGAAGAATGAAGAACAAAGAATGAAGAACCCCAACCTTCTTCGACTTCTTCCTTGGAGCTTCTACTGACGTGGGACGTCTTCAACCGAACATCCCTTTACATCGCTATCAACGAGCCGACACGAGATATAGAGATTCGAAAGGGTACGATGGACGTGGCAAACACTGATATTCTCCATCTATTTCCCCGTGACTCCTCCATCGACCAATGATCAAGGTAAGAGATTTTTTGTGATTGATTTTATTCCCTTGTTTCCTTACTTCCAAAACAAAGAACGTGGACCATCATATTTTCAAGTTGACCTACAGATGTTTTTCCATGCTGGTTAGGAATATTTTGTTAATGATAGATTATGGGAATTTCTGTTTTTATGAGATCTTTCATGCCCATTCATTGTTTAGATTTTTGATGAACTGATTGCTACCATGCTAAACCAGGAGGGAGTTGGCCAAACTTACATTGCCTGACCCCCCTCGACCATTATTTTTTATGATGATCTTCGGCATGGAGATGAGGTGAAGAAACGAAGAAGGCAACAGTTGTGCTACCCATGAACATCGTGAAAAGTGCCGCCCCCGCGGTGCTCTGACCGAACAGGCTCTGCAACCTCAGGCCGAACCGTGATGCCTGCCATTTTTCGAGTCGCGCCAGCCACGCCGCCCATCGGTCTCACCGCCCGCTGGCTCGAGCCTCACCTTCCACCCGGCCGCCTGCCGGCCTACCCACACCGGCACGGCCTCCCAACCTCCCGGCCTCCCGGCCGCCTCCTAGCCGCCCGTAGGCCCGCCTGCTGGCCTCCTCGGCCGACTCCCGGCTCTCGGCCACCCAACCTCTAAAGATGACACCTGACTGAACCGGCACCCTGGCCACGCCAGCCTCTCGACCTAGCCCAAATCCCCCATCATAGCACCCTGGCCGAACCGGCCTAGTCGCACCCTCCGGGCCGAGCTGCACCAGGCGGCACCCTCACAGTGCTTGGGTCCCAGCCTGGGCTAAACTGCCCACGCGGCCTACGGGGAAGGGCCTAGAGGGATGGGCCGAGCCTGACAGGCTATCCCACAGAATGGGATGGGCCTGACCCAATAGGTCTTACCGGGTCGACCCAGACTGGGTCGGCCTAGACTGGGTCGGTTTGGGTCGGTGCGACTGGGTCAGACCATACCCGAGCCAACTGCTGACCATTTACTTTCATTGGCCATATCTTTGGCATCAGACAACCATTTGACGAACCGTCAATGGCTCTAGTTTTCTTCGGGTGCGAAGTTCCATTTGAGTATACCCCACTAGAGTTCGGGGTAAAGTTGGATATGGTCAGGTTTGATCGTGTATGAATCCAACTGGGCCCCTGGGACTAAAAGTCTAATAACTCCTAGACCTGGCGTCTGATTGACACGCCGTCTGATGTGTTTAGACCACTTTGACGTGGAAGACCATTGTGATTCTTCTACGTGAGACTCTGTGACTGTTTGAGAATCGACCTATATCTCGTGGAACGGATCCTCTCGGAGATGACCGAGCATAGTGTGGAGACCTAGTAGCTGGCTGAGACCTGACGACTGGCGACCGATTAGACTCGGAGTGATTCAACTAGACCAATGGGGAGAACCTTGGAGTTGTGGAAAACCCACAGGGGGGAGCACCTTGGTGTCCCTTCAGACCCAGGATACTCGACATGAGGATTACATTAGCAGCCTGTGAGGGGGAGTGCCTTGGTGACTCGGCAGATCCACAGTGGGGAGTTCCATGGTAATGCAGCAGACCCACGATACTCGATAGTAGGAGTACCTCATCAGTCCAAGGTTAGTGGGAAGTTCCTTTGTGATGCGGAAGTCCCGCTGTACTCGATAAAGGAGGGGTTATCTACCAGCTAATGTTTCAAAATTGGGACTAGGGATGTTACTTGATACTACCATTAAAATAAAATCCTGGTTTTTGCTGAGTCAGTAAATTTTTTAGTGATATCATGATTGAGATGGATTACATGATAACTTAGGTACATGTATGGGTGTATACCTCTGTTGGATTATATGTTGATTTCATAATTTTGGTTAATTCGTGGACAATTTTGTGAGACCATGAGGGACTCGGGGTCCCTACTGAGTATTGTTATACTCACCCCTGCATGGGTTATGCACGCACCTCATTGTGTTGTAGGCAGACGACTGACAGCACTAACTGAGGCTGAGTGTACCAGGACTGGACGATACCTAGAGGTGGACCACACGACGTGATGGTACACGAAGGATCCAGATGGATGTGGAGCGCCATGCAGGCTATTTGTACCTACCATTTAGGTATGATTTCCTGGTGGATGATCCGGGAGCTGTTTTTCTATTTTACAGTACTAGTTCTTTCAATTTTCATTTACATTACAGTTGGGCATGTATTTTCGGCCCATTTACTTTTCATAAATCATTTTTTATACACTTTACTTAGTGTTTATTTTCCAGTTTCATGCTCGGTTGAGTGAATTTGTAGGTTATAAAGGAAATGCCTTCTCAGTTTTATGGAATTACGCCTTTGGTGCTAGTCAAAAGGCCTTGACCTATAGAAGGCAGGCTTGGGGTAGTCACGACATGGGCCCTAGGGGATGGGTAGTGACAAATTGGTATCAGAGGAGACGGTTCTACCACAAATAATAGGATCCTGATCCTTTCTGTAAAAAAAATTAATGTTAAGGGTACTGAGTACGGTTTTCAATTCCAAAAGTCCAGTGTTGGTGTGGTGGCTTAAGTATCCATACACGAGGACCCTGACTAATGATTTCTGACTCAGTGCATGAAAACACTCATTACGTGTCTGTTTTCAATAATTTTCTTTAATTCAGCTCAACCAGATCAGCTCACAAGGTATAATAAATGACCGTGTTGCATTTATTTCTTTCTGGATGACTCCCTAGGGACAACCGGAATGATCCCCGAGAGTTGTACGTGCAGATATCCTACTAAGAAATGAGGCATTGGTGCAGGGCCCTTTTCCAGTGGAGGTACCAATGGTTCAACTTACCATTGGGACACCGATGCCACCAGTCCTAGTAGAAGACGATGCATGCCACTTGAGCGCGCTGCACAAGTTCTTGCACCCAAGTCCACCCAGATTTAGGGGAGAGATGGACCCACAGGTAACTAAGGATTAGCTCGAGGATATGGTGAGAGTCTTCATACTGGTAGGGAAACCATCTGACCATATGGTTATCCTTGCTGTGAGTCTCCTTTCGGTAGCGACATTAAGATTGTGGAGCCTATTTCTCTAGGTACATGTCGAGACGACAATAATTTTGTCAGACTTCGAGAGCCTATTTCAGGAGGATTTTTTCTTTGACACCCTTCGTGTAGTGCAGATATAGGTGATCCATCACCTGCAGCATGGAAGCATTATAGTGGTACAATACTCAGTGAGGGTCACAAACCTCTCGTGATACACCACTGATATGGTACAATACCCATTCACCAGGGCTCAGACCTTCGATCTGGGACTCAAGAAAGAGATCAGGGCTACGATGATCTCCCTCAGCATCACAATGTAGTCAGGGGTGTTGGAGCGAGCCCTCTTAGTGGAGATTTTCCATGCTGAGCAGTCACCAGAAGTGAGCCCACCACTAGTCGACATGAAGCAGAGTCATTTATAGGTGGGATTAGATAGATTTCGTAGAGGTCCAAGTCGGAAAGACCCATGGGTGGATGACCGCATGAATCAGGATGAGTTGTGCGGAGAACCCAGGGAAGAGACATATATGCCAAGGGCGGGCATTTTTTCTCATCCGGCGGGCATGGTCACATGGCTCGCAGCTGTCCGACTCACCATTCAAATGATCAGCAGACGGTTGAAGGACTGCACATGCAGAGATATATATTTGATTGAGGTGGTTCGCTGGGCACATGCAGATGTGGCAGAGGATTTGGTCGAGCAACTGGCACTGGGTGAGGGTTCGAGTTGTTACTACTGCCACCAGCAGAAGGTCCACCCCGCTTGCAGGGATTAGGTGGACAGGGGAGTGCTCAGTACTAGGAAGCTGGGGCTTATGATCATGGTTCTCCAGATATGACTCGAGGAACAGTCTTTTCTACTCCACCTTAGCTAGAGTTCTTATAAACACATGTCCCAGTCACTCTTTCATATCCACTGCCCTCGTTCAGAGCTCGAAGATTCTGACGGATCCCTTACCCCGTTCCTTACAGCTAGAGACACCTACGAGAGTGGACTCGATGATTACACACTGGTTCCGATAGTGTGAGCTTACTCTACGAGTAGAGAGTTTTAGTTGGGTTCTCCTAGTAGTGGAATCACGGACTTGTGATGTCATCTTGGGTACGGACTGGTTATCTACAGTCCATGCTCAGATCGGTTGTATTAGGCGCAATGTGTGATGTGTCCGCACCGATGGGACCAGGTTCACATTCATGGGTGAAAAGGGAGACTTTGCCGCATTGGATGGAATTTCCCAGAAGAGAGTACATCAAATCACTCATCAGATGGTATGCCTTACCATCAGAGAATTTTATGTGTAGAGTTCATCTTATCCTATAGTGGTGGACCTGTATGCAGATGTTTTTCCTAATGATGTCCCAGGTCTACCTCCTCATAGAAATGCGGACTTCTACATTGACCTATACCCTAGGAAATCACCGATATCTACACCAGCATATCGGATGGATCCAGTGGGGCTTCACGAGCAATGGGTATAGCTAGAAGACTTATAGGGGAAGGGAATCATCTGGCCCGGTTTTCCTCCCTGGGAAGCCCCATTTTTGTTCGCCAAGAAGGCATATGAGATCTTGAGTCTTTGTGTCGACTATCGTCACCTAAACTAGGTGACCATGAAGAACAAGTATCCACTCATGTGGGTTGACGACATCTTTGATCAGTTGAAATGAGCACGGTGGTTCTCAAAGATAGACCATAGATCAGGCAATCACAAGCTTAGAGTTCAAGATGAGGATGTGTAGAAGACAACTTACAGATGTCGGAACAACCACTATGAGTACTTGGTTATGGATTTTGGTGTAACCAATGCTCCAACAATGTTCATCGGACTCGTGAGTGGTATTTTCTATCCATAGGTCGATTTCTTTGTCGTAGTATTCAATGATGACATTCTGATCTACTAGACTACCGAGGAGGAGAATGCCTACCATTTGTAGGTAGTACTAGACACACTCTAAGAACACCAAATTTATGGTAAGCTCTCAAAGGGCCAGTTTTGGATCCATGAGTTTCACTTTTTGGACACATCATCTCAGAGGATGGAGTTGCAGTGGATCTAGTAAAGATTGATGTGGTACTTCATTGGGATCCACCAAGGAGTGTGACAGAGGTACAGAGTTTCTGGGGTTTGGCTGGTTACTATCTGAGGTTCATTCCAGAATTCTCTAGAGTTACAACACAACTATTATCCTTGAGAAAGAAGAGGAAACCCTTCATGTGGTCGGAGAGATGACAAAAGAGCTTTCAGGAGTTGAGGTAGAGGAAGACTAGTGACCCCATCTTGATACTTCTAGAGGAAGGCGTCTAGTACGTAGTCTATTACGACACATCAGGGACCAGATTCGGGTGTGTCCTGATGCAGGAGCAAGCAATGATCTCATATGGTTCTCGACAACTAAGATTGGACCAGCAGATCTACACTACCCATGACTTGGAGTTAGTAGCAATGGTATTTTCCTTGATGAAGTGGCGACACTATCTGACGGGAGAATGTTTTTCCATGTACTATGGTCACTAGAGTCTGAGGTATATATTCTCTCAAGAGGACCTGAACCTGAGACAATGATGATTGATTGAGTACATCCAAGACTATGACTTATAGATAGATTATACTCCTAGAAAGGGGAACTCTGTAGCCGATGAAATCAGCAGAAGATCTGTTATACAGCTGCTAGGTGTGGTAACGGAGCAGCTGGCCACTTTGAATATATCCATTGTGGATAGAGATGAAGCATCTTTCCTCCAGTCCCTTACAGTCACTCCCCCAATTTTTCAGTGAGTCAGGGAGGCACAAAATTGGGACGCTGACGGCGAGACTCAACGTGCTCAGATATCCACAGGGCAGGCACCTGATGAATTTTCTTATGGTGGGGAGCACGCCATCCTCTTTAGAGGATGTACTCTGGAACTAGTTTCACTTCAGTAGAAAGTGTTGAGGGAGGTTCACATATCCCCTTTAGCGTTACATCCAGGAGTGGTGTAGATGTACCTGGACGTTGGACGAAAACACTGGTATCCAAGTATGATGAAGGAAATAACATAGTTTGTCTCTCAATGACTCATTTTTCAGCAAGTCAAGGTAGATCTCCAGGTACTAGAAATCTTGGTTCATTATTTAGAGATCCCAAAGTGGGAGTGGGACGAGATATCCATGGACTTCGTGATAGGAATTCCATGTACATCCCAGGGTCATTAGTCTATTTGGCTGACCATTGATTGCTTCACCATGTTGGCCCACTTCATACCGATCAGAGAGTAGTGTACGGTTGAGATCATGGGAATCATCTAGGTGCAGAAAATTGTGCAGCTACATGGTGTACATTATTTTATTTTATATGATCGTGACGCATAGATTACTTCCCTACTATGTAAGGGGTTGCAGGGGGACTTCGGGACACATCTTCATCTGGGCACCGCCTTCCATCCTCATAAGGATGACCATACTGAGAGAACCATTCAGACTCTTGAGGACCTGCTCTATAAATGTGTCCTCGACTTCAGTCACAGTTGGATGGATCACTTTCCTTTGGTGGAGTTTTCATACAACAATAGTTATCACTCCACCATAGGGGTGGTACCTTTTAAGGAATTATACAAGCGGAATTGGAGATCAACCTTGTGCTGGACTGACCCTAGGGAGTCAGCACTAGTGGGACCTGAGATGTTACAAGCAACCTTGAAGAAGGTGCAGATCATCTAGGAGTAGATGAAGACTACACAGAGTAGACAGAAATCATATGCTGGAAGAAGACGAAGACCTCTAAAGTTCGATTATGGCGACCACATCTTTCTACGGGTCTCACCTCGATGATGTCTAAGATGTTTTGGCTGAGGCAGAAGATATCTCCGAGGATAAATAGACCTTTCTAGGTCCTCAACACAGTGGTCGAGGTGGATGACCACTTATCTCTTCCACCTCAGTTGCACCGGATGCACGATGACTTCCACGTATCTCATTTGAGGAGATACATGCACGACCCATCTCACATCATCGACCATAGAAAGATGGACGTCGACGATGGTGCGACTTTTACAGAGGTACCGGTGGAGTGTGAGGATTGATAGGAGGAGGTCCTACATGGGCTGTCGACACCTATGGTGCATGTTTTCTGGAAGAATGGGAACCTCCAGGATAGCACATGGGGGCGGGAGGATCAGATGGGTGCTCAGTACCCCCACATGTTTCCTTAGTTCGAGTTGTAGCTCATGGGGACGTAAATCCCGGAGATGGGGAGAATGTAAATACCCATAAATTCCATGGAAATTTTTTCTTAAATATACATAAGAATTTTACGAGTCCGTGAAAATTGACAGAGCACGATTTCAAGGCCCGGTGTGCCCATAAATAATTATTGAATTCATGTTCGTGTATGTTCAGTAAACATACTAGTGGGTTTTTATATCTTTGGAACCGATGCTCGGAATAGAAATCGTAGCATACCTTTGAACTCGCAGTGCTAGTATTCCCTTAATGATACTTTCAAATAGATGACAATGTGTCGAGAATAAAAGTTAGTTTTTGGGTTTTCGTGGAAAATAATAAAATAAAGTGAGCATCACATTATTTTTATTTGAGCTGCCATGTGGGTGTTAGGAGGAGTGTCCCACTGTATCTATAAACTTCTTGTGGAGTATGGAAGTGGGGAACAACATTCTATAACCTTGAATGAGAGGTTATGGTGATGTGGAAAACCATGCGTCAAACTCCCATGTGAGGTTAATGTGGTGGGGACCACACGAGACAACATAACCTTCCAATTTGAATTATAGGGGAGGGGACCACCCAACCCCTATTAATGAGAGGAGAGGAAAATCTCTCAACTCCATTTATTAATGAGGTGGATCCCCTTGACCTCCTCTACCATTTATGGTGCCACCACCTCCCCTTTAATTATTTGAGCCAACACTGTAACACCCCAAGATTTTATGATAAGTATTCTTTTTAATTTATTTGATGTCATGTGTTTTATGCTACACCAAGATTATCTTGTGCTATACGCGACACCGTATTAGCTTGCAGTATACGCAACACTATTCTTGGATCTTGTTATACACAATGTGAAGTTCATTTGATAGATGT
This sequence comes from Viscum album, assembly GCA_963277665.1. Classification (NCBI taxonomy): domain Eukaryota; kingdom Viridiplantae; phylum Streptophyta; class Magnoliopsida; order Santalales; family Viscaceae; genus Viscum; species Viscum album. The sequence continues at coordinate 1,185,322,067 of OY728159.1, forward strand.
TATTCTACACAACATTGAGTGTGTATATATATATATTCAATGTATAAATGAAATATGGTTGGATTTTGTTATACGCAACAAAAAAGGAGTCTTTTACTACACGCAACCCTGACTTGGCTTTCATTACACGCAATTGTGACCTTCCTCGATAGCGTGCGTTGTATACAATACCAGGTTTCACTAAACAACGACATATAGTTATAATATTATCACTAACTAGCCTTTATGAATATAATTGAACACATTTTGAATTTTATAACATTATTATTCATCTTATAATTTTTCTAAAACATTTTATGTGAACAAAATAAATTTTTCGTGTAAAATAAGTATTTTTTAAAAAATGCAGTTTTGCCGCCTTTTGATTGCACACCCACATTAAATCTAGTTTTTGACATATTTATAAGTTCTATTTTTCAAAATAAAATCATTCTTTGGAATAAGGATATAAAATTTTACCTTGGATAAAATTTTCATATTATTATGATAACTTTCATATTTTAATGAATAGTAAAAACACGCTATATTTTAATTAAAAATAATTTTTTTCATCGTAATAATTTATGTGGTTAAATTATAATATTGAATGGTTTTAAAGAAAAATAGAATATATTTTCACCATTTGATTCAATGTATGTCATTAGCATTGATTTTACCTTGAATTCGTAGGTTAAATAAATTCAATCTTTTGGAATGTTTTAAACAAAAACACATTTTCTTTCGACAACGAGGTTAATTTTAATTTAATTTCTGAAACTTCTGTATATTGAATTTGGAAAAATTGATTCCATATTTGGAATTAGTGGGTCCAAATTATATTAGTAGTATAAATTTTATTTTTTTGCTTTATGAATAGTAACAACGGTAAATTTTATTTACCATAGTTAAATGTAAATCGGGTAATTAAGGCTAAATATAATATTATAAAATTAACCTAACACATGCCAAAATTCTATTGGATGACGAAAATTCGACCCATATCACTTAAGGGTCGTATTAGAATCATTTAATGGACTTTTGTCCATGAAAATAACTTAATTATTATTAAAACCAAAGAAAGTGACAATATGTCACTCTCTTAAATATAATATGTATATTAATTTTAATTTAGTGATAAACATCATGAAACCTCGAACATGAATAGTATCCTGAAATATAATAAAATTATGTACATCATATGAATTTATTTATAATTTTTAATGATTAAATAATTATCATTAATTTTGACAAAATAGTGATGCAGAAATTTTTTATCTAGTAAAAAATCAAGAATATAGTTTTTATTAAACTAATAGTTATCATAAAAGGCACAAAACCCTGACCAAAACTTGTTGGTCATGTAAATTCTACCCATAATAACCCAATTGTCGAATATTTGACCACTTTGTGCCTTATAAAAGCGATTATGACACTTATATTATTTTATTTTAAATAATGCCAAAGTTGTCACCTTCATAATTTAATAAATATAACAATTTAAATGTTGTGATTTTAAGATGATAAATTAGAGTAAAAGTATTATTATAAAACTTAATATATGTATCTTCATCATAAGAGTTTATTTTTAATTTTTATGCAACAAATAAGTATATTAAATAATTATACAAAAAATGATGTACTAATTATTTTATTAAGAGATAAACCAAATAAATGGTCTTAAAATAATAAAATAAATATAATATGAACAATTTAATGTGCTCCAATAATTTTCTAGATACATATGGCATTTTATGATTATATTAAAGCTTTTATTTTGAACATATCTTCTGTATATAGTTTATTTAAATTCATGTAAATAAATAGTGTCAAAATAGACACTATTGTTATTTTATAAAAATAACATATTACAAAATTGTTTAAAAATCACAAAAATATTTACAAATTATATATTTAAATTTATATGGTATAAAAAGTTATAAAGTATCCAATTATTGACAATTCACAATAAATAAGTAATTCTTTATTATAATTTAAAATTTAGAATTTTATTTCCACAAAAATAATAAAATTGTTTAAGTGAGGATAAATCAAGTTGATAATGTTTAAAATAATTTTCTAAAATTTCTAACTTTGATTGGTTGATTATATTACAGCCCTATCGCATCTAATATTCGAATATGAGTCATTTTTGGAGTTTTTTATGTGGGGTTAAATTTATTATAAATTAATATTTTTAAGATTTTCGAAGGTGCCATCTCCTCCCTTATAAAAGGGAACCTCCTCTCTCTCTTACTCACCCCAATTTGAGCTATTAATCTAGTCCAAACCCTTCCCATTTCCCTTATCAACTTCCCTAGAAACATCCTAGAGGTCCTGGGCTTCTTCAAAGACCAATTTTATTACCCTAATAGGAGGATTCAAAGAGGCGTGTCAAAGAAAAGGTAATATCCATTACCGATTCTTTCAATTTTCTTTCTTCTTCAACTTATTCTTCTTTAGTTGTTTAATTATTAAGTAATAACATCAGTATCCATAATATACTGATATGTTATTATAAATATGTAACAACCCTATTTCACCTTCTATCCATCCTATGGAAAACAAAATCACCGCGCGTGCGTACGTACGGAATACCGTCTCCACGTCGTGGTGTAATCTGTTTTTCCACCAACACCTTACATGGATGAGTATTATGGTGTAATTAATAACGATATATGGTTACTATAAAATCATACTGATTATGATATATTATACCTTCCACTCCAATTCTATAATTATGGGAACGATATCATCGCTCGTGCGTACGTACGGACTACCGTCACCACGACGTGATGAGATTCATTCTCCATGATTAACCATACTTGAATGATCATAAAGTTTATATAATGAATAATAATGAAATATATGAAATAATAATGCTACTGGATTTATGTATATATATATGTATGTCATCTATTTAGTTTAATTCAATTCAATAAGGAAATGAAAACAATGTTCATGCGTACGTACGGCCTACCGTCTCCATGAATGGTGTATTTAATTCCATTTATCGATCTATAATATATATGTATATGATAAATATATATTATATATAAATCATGTTTTACATTATGGGATTATGTAAATCTGGATATAAGTAATAATATCATGAAACGGGAAGTCGAAACACATACGATAAATGAAATGATTTTACCCAAAACGCTACTTTAACATGGAATTTACAAAAGAACAGGTAATATAAAGTCATAATTGAAACATATATTATATCATAACAATGAATATGATTATGTAATAAGTCAATGACATTATTTAAATCATTATAAAGGATGTTCGTATCCACACGAATCATATCGGACCTAAGGTAAGGGATAACTTTTCCAATCTCGTTTTTATCCGAGATTGTTTGTTCTTAAGTATTTACTGGGGTTATTTCTATCATCCATGTCCATGTTTTATAAAAGTGTTTTCATGAATGTTTAAAGTCATTTTTACCCATTTCTTAGTTTTATTACATGGTATGTAAGGAATCTTTCTTTTTTTTACGTTACGAGTTACTTTTTTTACTTTTCCGACAAAAGTACGGGGAGAATGTTATTTTTTACTTATACGGTATGAAGGGATTTTTATGGTTTTATAAAGCCTTATTTTCATGAAGCTTCCTTGAAAATATTTCATTAATATTATCAAAAAAACGTTTTCTTCTAAAATAGCATGACATTTTGTGAAAAGAAAATGATTTTGAAGAAAAAATGATATTTTCCTCAAGAATTCATTTCAAGTGTTTTATCAATACCATTTTCGTCTAAGATGACATTATTTCACATGTGTATGTTTCAAGTATCATTCATCTATGATTTACATGGTTTCACTTTTCTTATTATGAAATTTTATCCATTTATTTTATATGTATTATGTGATGATGGGATTATGTTTATAAAACCCATTTTATTTATTGGGTTATTATGAATGAAGTATGTTTATTTTGTGGAACAAGTAAGAATGATTTCATTATGAGATTGGTAGGACCTATATCTCCCACCAATTTATTGGGTAAAGATTTATATCTCATGAGATAGACATGGCTGGAATGGCAAGTTAAACCGGTTCAGTAATACGGGACTGGAATGAGGAGTGAACTCGATTCAGAAAGGGACTTTGTCCACTAAGATGGTCTTGGCAGCAATGCTTTGGCTACTATGGAAATCATATCATGTGATTAATGGTTTCCACAATTACATGTTTTATTTATATTCTTTTTTATCATTATTGATGTTCCCTTATGATATATGCCTTACGTACTTCCAGGATTCGTGTCTTTGCTCAAGATTTTGATGTTTAGATTTTATGTTCATGTTTTTGCATTCAAATGTTTATGGATTGTTTTATGTTCTCTACGATTACCCTTACTGGACATTTGAGCTCACCCCTTTTATGTTTTCTTTTCCCCAGGATATAAATAAAGGTTTTTGGTAAGAAAAAAAGAGGAAGATCTTTATTGGGAGATGTTGAAGATCTTTCACCACGATTAGGAGATTTTATTCCGTGTTTCCAAAGACACTAAACTATTACCGTCCTTGTGTGTCTATTTTTGTTATGTATTAAGTATTACGAAAAAGTAATGTAATGTCCATGTACATCATTCTTTGGGTCTCTACAGTTGGTATCAGAGGAATGGTTTCGTTTACCTTTGGAAACTAGGATGTGAAAACTTTAGTGAGATCCCTAAAGATATTTCTATGGTATGTCTAGGGATGTCCCTAAGGATAAGTATACGTATATGTTATAGTCCCAGAATTGCGCTAACGATTTTAGAATTAAACCTATGTTGTTAGATGTCAAAGGTACTCCCCCTGATTATGTTATTTTCCTTGTATGATTTTTTCCTCACTCAGAATTCTTTTTGTGTTTTAGTCAATGGAGGGAACCAGAAAGAATTCGGTTAACATTGAATCCAATGGAAAAATTGGTGACTATGAGCAATAAAATTGCGTAATGCCTAGAGAGAAAGACATTGTGATTATGCCGAATCAGTCATCGTGATATATGATTAACAAGGTGAAATTTAGTGGTATGCCTAATTCATCAAATAAGAGGAAGATATACTTTTATGCATGTTCGCATGTTGAGGAGGATAATGAAAGGATGATTGAGATTTCTAAAGAAGGGAAGAAGAACCTTGAGGAATACCTCAAATGGAGGGACAGATGTTATCTGTGTGGAGAAAAGGGTCATAGAGTGACAGACTATTATGGAGTTCAATGTCTTATTTGTGGAGAACATGGGCATTACCCAACTCAATGCCCTGACCTAAAAAGTTACTTCTAAACAGGGAAGGACTTATTACAGGACAATCATTTAAGAGGATGGATTGAAGTGTGTATGTATTGGTATTCAAGAATAATGTTATTGAGGTACTTTTATGGTGTATTAGAATATTTTTGTATTAGTCTATTGGGGTTTTCAATAATTTTATGGTACCAATAACCATGAAAAATGATTCAAATATTTTGGAAAGGAGATGATATGCGCATAATGAAGGGATAAAGAGAAAATGAAATGTTTGACTGTATTCATGAGCTCATGATTGATATAAGGACTAAGTGATATCATGGTTTGAGTATATAGAATTTTGAGGATTTTGGTATGTGGAAAGAGTTAACTTTTGACAGCACTCATGTTTTTCACTAAGATTCAATGGTTTTTAATTTTTCAATAGAATACATGATTAAGGTATTCACATGACTGGAATGTGACCAAAAAGATATATGAGGGATAAATGATGGTATTCATGCGCTTGTTATATGACATTTTGTGTAATCGTTCTCTTTATACAATGAGTATGGAAAGAGGTATTTTTGATAAGCCAAAAGACTGGAATGGATAGTATTGTTTAAGGATATAACTTATTGTTATAATAGTATAACCTGCAGGACGAGTGACAACCCATCACGTCGGACGAGGTTGTTGGAATCGAACCCACAACCGAAGTGTGACTGACCTTTATCGCCTACCACTAGCCTACAAGAAGTCCCGGGTTATTAGAAACTAGTTTTATTTTGTTAAGCGGTATGATATATGAAGTATAAGTTCATTTTTCTAACCATATACGATTAATCTAACCATAAGATGGACTTATAATTTTTGCAAACTTTTTGTTTGATACAGATGGAATGAACTGTCATTCTACCATATGACCTGCTAACACTTTGTGAATGAAAAATTCAACTTCATTTCATTAAGAGATGAAGTGGAAATTGTTTAATTCACGAACAACAGTGAGATTGTACCAAAATCAAGTAAGTATTTCTTCTAATTCTAAATTTTCAAATTTAGGGAAATGATATTGAAAACCAAAAATGTTGTCCTAGTTCTCTTATATCAGATGAATCAGATGGTACCTTATATCGTCACAAATCTATGGCTTTGTGATTGTCGGCATTTTCATAGCCATGTTCTCTACAACTCTCCATCAGAACATGATGGTTAGATTTCTCCTCCATATCCATATTTTCACCTATGATCACCTATGTGGAAACCAAGTGATCAGTTAATTTGGGTAACTGTTATGTTTCATACTTCACTTTTTAAAATTACATTTTAGCATTCCTTTTTTGACTATGTGGGTTTCTATGAAAGAAATTCTCAAGTAACAAACTATTTATAACCCCGATGAATTTCGAGGCGAAATTCATTTTAAGGGGGGTAGAATGTAACACCCCGAGATTTTATGATAAGTATTCTTTTTAATTTATTTGATGTCATGTGTTCTATTCTACATCATGATTATCTTGTGCTATATGCAACACCATATTAGCTTGCAGTATACACAACACAATTCTTGGATCGTGTTACACACAATTTAAAGTTCATTTGATAGAAATTATTCTACGTAACATTGAGTGTATATATATATATTCAATGTATAAATGAAATATGGTTGGATTTTGTTATACGCAACAAAAAAGTATTCTTTTACTACATGCAACCCTGACTTGGATTTCATTACACGCAATCACGACCTTCCTCGATAGCGTGTGTTGTACGCAATACTGGGTTTCACTAAACAACGATATATGGTTATAATATTTTCACGAACTAGCCTTTATGATTAGAATTAACCACATTTTTAATTTTATAACATTATAATTCATCTTATAATTTTAATAAAACATTTTATGTGAACAAAATAAATTTTTCGGGGAAAATAAGTATTTTTAAAAAAATGCAGTTTTGCCGCCTTTTATTGGTGCACCCACATTAAATATAGTTTTTGACATATTTATAAGTTCAATTTTTCAAAATAAAATATTTATTTGGAATAAGGATATAAAATTTTACCGTGGATAAGATTTTCATATTATTCTGATAACTTTCATATTTTAATGAATAGTAAAAACACGTTATATTTTAATTAAAAACAACTTTTTTCATCGTAATAATTTATGTGGTTAATTTATAATATTGAATGGTTTTAAAGTATTAATAGAATATATTTTTAACATTTAATACAATGTATGTAATTAGAATTGACTTTACCTTGAATTCGTAGGTTAAATAAATTCAATCTTTTCCAATGTTTTAATCAAAAACTCGTTTTCTTTCGACAACGGGATTTATTTTAATTTAATTTCTGCAACTTCTGTTTATTGAATTTTGAAAAATTGATTCCATATTTGGAATCAGTGGGTCCAAATTATATTAATAGACTACTTTTTATTTTTGGGCTTTATTAATAGTAACAATGATAAATTTTATTTCCCATGGTTAAAGGTAAATCGGGTAATTAAGGGTAAATATAATATTATAAAATTACCCTAACACATGCCAAAATTCTATTGGATGACTAAAAGTCGACCCATATCACCAAAGGGTCGGATTAGAATCATTTAAAGGACTTTTCTCCATGAAAATAACTTAATTATTATTAAAACCAATGAAAGTGACAACATGTTAGTCTTTGAAATCTTATAAGTATATTAATTTGAATTTAGTGATAAACTTCATGAAACTTCGAAAATGAATAGTCTCAAGAAATATAATGAAATTATCTACATCATATAAATTTATTTATAATTTTTATGGATTAAATAATTATCATTAATTGTGACACAATAGTGATGCAGAAATTGTTTATCTAGTGAAAAATCAAGAATACAGTTTTTATTAAACTAATAGTGACCATAAAAGGCACAAAACCCTGACCAAAACTTATTGCTCATGTAAATATTAACCATAATAATCCAATGGTCGAATATTTGACCATTTAGAGCCTTATAAAAGCGATTCTGACACTTATATTATTTTATTTTAAATAATACCAAAGATGTCACCTTCATAATTTAATACATATAACAATTTAAATATTGTTTTTTTAAGATGATAAATTATATTAAAAGTATTATTATTAAATTTAATAGATTTATCTTAATCATAGGATTTTATTTTTAATTTTAATGCAACAAACAAGTATATTAAATAATTATACAAAAATGTTGTAGTAATTATTTTATTAAGAGATAAACCAAATAACTGGTTTTAAAATAATAAAATAAATATTATATTAACAATTTAATATGCTCCACTAATTTTCTAGATACATATGTCCATTTATGAATCTATTAAAGCTTTTATTTTGAAAATATCTTCTGTATATATTTTATTTAAATTCATATAAATGAATAGTGTCAAAATTGACACTATTGTTATTTTATAAAAATAACATATTATAAAATTGTATAAAAATAAAAAAAAATTAAAAATTATAAATTTAAATTTATATGGTCTAAAAGTTATAAAGTATCCAATTAAAAACAATTCACAACAAATAAGTAATTTTTTGTTATAATTTAAAATTTAGAATTTTATTTCCACAAATAAAATTAAATTGATTAAGTAAGGATAAATCAAGTTGATAATGTTTAAAATAACATCCTAACATGTCTAAACTTGATTTTTTGATGATATTACAACCCTATCGCATCTAATATTCGAATATGAGTCATTTTTTGAGTTTTTTATGTGGGTTTTGATTTATTATAAATTAATATTTTTAAGATTTCCAAAGGTTCCCCTCTCCTCCCTTATAAAAGGGAACCTCCTCCCTCTCTTGCTCACACCAATTTGAGCCATTAAGCTTGGAATAACCCTGCCCATTTCCCTTCTCAACATCCCTAGAAACATCCTAGAGGTCCTGGTCTTCTTTAAAGACCAATTTTAGTACCCTAATAGGGGGATTCAAAGAGGCGTGTCAATGAAGAGGTAATATCTATTACCGATTCTTTCAATTTTCTTTCTTCTTAAACTTCTTCTTCTTTTTTAGTTGTTTCATTATTAAGTAATAACATCAGTATCCCTCATATACTGATATGTTATTATAAATATGAAACAAACCGATTTCACCTTCTATCCATCCTACGGAAAACAAAATCACCGTGCATGCGTACGTACGGAATACCGTGTCCACGCCGTGGTGTAATCTGTTTTTCCACCATCACCTTACATGGATGGGTATAATGGTGTAATGAATAACTATATATGGTTATTATAACATCATACTGATTCTGATATATTATACCATCCACTCCAATTTTATAATTATGGGAACAATATCATCGCTCGTGCGTAAGTACGGACTACCGTCACCACAATGCGATGAGATTCATTCTCCATGATTAACCATACATGAATGATCATAAAGTTTATATAATGAATAATAATTAAATATATGAAATAATAATTCTACTGTATTTATGTATATATATATATGTATGTCATCTATTTAGTTTCATTCAATTCAATAAGGAAACGAAAACATCATTCATGCGTACGTACGACCTACCGTCTCCATGAACGGTGTATTCAATTCTTTTTATTGATCTATAATATATATGTATATAATGAATATATATTATATATAAATCATTTTTTGTATTCTGGAATTAAGTTAATCATGATATAAGTAATAATATCATGAAACGGAAAGTCGAAACACATACGATAAATGAAATGATTTTACCCAAAACGCTACATTAACATGGAATTTACAAAATAACGGGTAATATAATGTCATAATTGAAACATATATGATATCATGACAATTATTATGATTATTTAATAAGTCAATGACATTATTTAAAACATTATATAGGAGGTTCGGACCCATACGAAGCATATCGTACCTAAGGTATGGGATAAATTTTCCAATCTCGTTTTTATCCGAGATTGTTTATTCGTAAGTATTTACTGGGGTTATTTCTATCATCCATTTCCATTTTTTATAAAAGTTTTTTCATGTATGTTTAAAGTCACTTTTACCCATTTTTTACTTTTACTACAAGGTATGTATTGAATCTTTATTTTGTTTACGTTACGAGGTACTTTTTTGACTTTTCCGACAAAAGTACGAGGAGAATGTTATTTTTAACTTATACGGTGTGAACGGATTTATATGGTTTTATAAAGCCTTATATTCAGGAAGCTTCCTTAAAAAGATTTCATGACTATTTTTGACAAAATACTTTTCTTCTAAAATTGCATGACATTTTGTGAAAAGAAAATGATTTTGATGAAAAAAGGATATTTTCCTCAAGAATTCATTTCAAGTGTTTTATCAAAACTATTTTCATCTATGATGACATTATTTCACATGTGTATGTTTCAAGTATCATGTCTCTATGATTTACATGGTTTCACTTTTATTATTATAAAATAATATCCATTTCTTTTATATGGATTATGTGATGATGGGATGATGTTTATGAAACCCATTTTATTTATTGGGTTATTATGAATGATGTATGTTTATTTTGTGGCACAAGTAAGAATGATTTTCTTATGAGATGGGTGGGACCTATATCTCCCTCCAATGCATTGGGTAAAGATTTATATCTCATGAGATAGACCTGGCTGGAATGGATAGTTAAACTGGTTCAGTAATACATGACTGGAACGAGGAGTGAACTCGATTCAGAAATGGTCTTTGTCCACTAAGATGGTCTTGGCAGCAATGCCGTGGATACTATGGAAATCATATCATGTTCTTAATGGTTTCCACAATTACATGTTTTATTCAAATGCTATTTTATCATTATTGATGTTCCCTTATGATATATTCCTTACGTACTTCCAAGATTCATGTCCTTGCTCAAGATTTTGATGTTTAGATTTTATGTTCCTGTTTTTTGCATTCAAATGTTTATGGATTGTTTTATGTTCTCTATGTTTACCCTTATTGGGAATTTGAGCTCACCCCTTTTATGTTTTCTTTTCCCCAGGATATAAATAAATATTTTAGGTAATAAAAAATGGGATGATATTTATTTGGGAGATGTTGAAGATCATTCACCACGATTAGGTGATTTTATTCTGAGTTTCTAAAGACACTAAACTATTACGGTCTTTGTGTGTCTATTTTTGTTATCTATTAAGTATTCTGCAAAAGTAATGTAATGTCCATGTACGTCAAGATTTGGGACTCTACAAATGCAAAATTTATTATGCCAAATCCTATACATTAATTATTTGATCCATCTCTTTTAATAAAATTCTACAAATTGAATTTTAATCCCAACAATCTAAAATATAAGAAAATCTATTATTTGGAGGGGATATATATTTGTATTGGAATATTCATCTTTGTGTAAACATGTGAGAAGAGGGATTAACTCTCACCAATGAAGAACGAAGAATGAAGAACAAAGAACAATGACCTTCATCAACTTCTTCCTCAGAGATTCTACTGATGTGGGAAATATTTAATTGACCTGCCTTCCACATCGTCGTCAACGAGCAGTCGTATGAGCTCGATATTGAAAGTGTACGGTAGACGCGATGAATGACTATTTCCCCCATCTTCTTCCTCACAAATCCTTCATTGACCAATGTTCAAGATAGGGGATTTTTATGATTGATATTATTCCCTTGTTTATTTTCTTCCAAAACAATGAACGCAGACCTACTTATTATCATGTTGCTTCGTGGTTGTTTTTCCATGTGGGTTGAGAATATTTTGTTAATGAGGGATTATGGGAATTGATGTTTTTAAGATATCTTTCAAGCTCGTTCATTGTTTGTGTTCATGATGAACTCATTGCTACCACCCTAAACGTGGAGGTTGCGGGCCAAACTAACATGTCCCAACCCCCTCTATAATTCTTGTTTGTGATGATCTTCAGTATAGAGATATGGTGACGAAATGATGAAGGAAACGGCCATGCTACCCATGGCCTCTGCGAACCACGACACCCATGAAGTGCTCCAAACGAATCGGCTCTGCCACCTCAGGCCGAACCGCGCCGCCCTCCAGTTTCCGAGCCATACTGGCCGCGTCGCCCATTGGCCGAGCCAACTCCCAGCCCAAGCCGCGTCGGCCTCCCAGCCGCTCACCGGCCTGCTGGCCCGCCCGCCCGACCACCTCCCAGCCACCCGCTAGCCGCCGATAGGCCCAACGGCTGCCTGTCGTCCCACATGATTCCCTACCCGGCCACCTCTTGGTCACCCGCTATCCCGCATGCTAGCCTTCCCGACTTCTTCCACGCTCTCAGCCGCCCGGCCTCCCGAGCTACCACCCGACCACACCGGTGCCCTGGCCGTGCCGGCCTCCCAAGCCAGCCCGCAACCACCCTCACAGAGCCCTGGATGGACTGTCCTGACCACACCCACCGGGCCGAGCCACACACTAGCGGCGCTCTAGGCCAAGCCCTGGCCGCACCACCCAAGCGGCTAGCTATGCAGGGCCCACCGGGCTGGGCCGAACCTATCCGGCTTGCCCGCCCAATGGGTTGGTTAAGACCCAACTGGTCTGATTGGGTCTGCCTAGACCGGGTTGGCCCAAACTGGGTAAGACAGGGTCAGTCTGACTGGGTCGGACTGAACATGGGCCCACTACGGACCGTTTACATTCTTTGGCCATATCGTTGCCACCAGACGACTATTTGACGAACTGTCAGTGGCGCTAATTTTCTTCGAGTGCGATAGTGTCTTTGATTATGCCCCACTGAAGTTCGGGGTAAATTTGAGATACGGTCAGGTTGGATCATGCAAGAAACCGACATGGAACTCATGACTAAATGGCTAATAACTCACAAACCGTGATTCTGATTGACGCGTCGTCTATTGAATTGATACACCTATGACGTGGCGGAACATTGAGATACATCTACGCGGGACATCGTGCCAGTTGGAGTATCGACATGTAGCTCGTGGAGTGGATATTCTAGAAGACGAGCGAGCAAAGTGTAGAGTATTTGTAGTTGGATGAGTCCTGACATCAACTGACCGATTCGTCTAGGTTTGCTTCTACTATCCTAGTGGGGAGTGAGTGGGAGTCGAGGGAGACCCACAGTGGGGAGGTCCTTGGGGTTGCGACAATCCCACAGTACTTGACAGGAGGAGTACCTCAGTAGGAAATGAGTGGGAGAGCCATGGTGATGTGGTAGACCCATGGTGGGGAGCGACATGGTGACGCATCAGACCCACGTTACTCGATAGGAGATGTACCTTAATAGTCCATGGATAGTTGGAAATGCCTTGGTGACATGGCAGACCCACATCACTTCATAGAGGAGGAGTTCTCCAACAACCGAGTATTCGACAGTGTGATTGGGGATGTTACATGATACTACCCCTAGAATAAAATTCTGGTTTGAGCTGAGTCAGTAACTTTTGTGTTTATCTCATGATTGAGATGGATTCCTTGATAACTTATTTATATGTAAGGGAATATACCTATGTGGGTCTTTTTGTTGATTTCATACTTGTGGTTTATTCTTGTTGGATTTTATGAGAAATTGAGGGTCTTGGGGTCCTTATTGTGTATCATCATACGCACTCCTTCATGGGATAATCCAAAACCATGTTGTGTTGGATGCAGACGACGGACAACAATGACCGAGGCTGAGTATACTAGGACTGGACGATACATGGTGGTGGACCACACAACATGATTGAACATAAAGTATCTGGATAGATTTGGAGCACCGTGGAGGCTATTTGTACCTACCCTTCTGGTAGGATTTCCCGATGGATGATCCAAGAGTTTTTTTCATTTGTCCAGTACTATTACTTTCAGTTATCTTGTACTTTACAGTTGGGATTATATTTCCATCCCCTTTACATTTCATCACTCCTTTGTTTTACAGTTTACTTAGTGTTTTGTATCCAGGTGTGTGATTTTTGTGTACATATACAGGTTATAAAGGCATGGACTACCAAATATTAGGGAATTAGGCCTTTGGTGCTAGTCTCCAACCCCGGGCATATGAAAGGCTGGTTTGGGGTAGTCACAGAATGGGCCCTGAGGGACGGGTCATAACAAATATAATAATAGGTGCACTCACTAATATTCTCTTCCATTCATTGATTTTTCCTCACATTCATTTATTTTCAAAAGAACATGGTTCCCTTCTGAGTTAAATTTATTAGTTAATTATATAGATAGGATAATTTTTATATAAACCATTCATTAATATTCGACATAAAAATGAATACTTTTTTGCTAAAAATCACACATGAAAAATTTTCCCAATATATTCTCATTATATTGAATTTTTTAAATCAACTATGTGATATTCACAGTCAACATTTATATTAAAATATTTAATTTTATTATATATAAATACTTAAAAAATTTATATTGGTTTTCTCTAAATATAATGCTGCTAAAATTAATGAGGATAGTTTGGGAATTATTAAGACAAAATGGAATCACAATATATTTATAATATCTATAAATTGTATAGAATGTTTTCATTGGTATATCCTCCTTCTTGAATGAAAATTAGTGATATTGCAATTGATTTTTAGTAATAATAGTGTATTGATCTCTTCACAGATGATCGATTAGTTCAACAATATTGGGTAGAGGCTTTTTGTTCTTTCTCATGATTTATATATCTCCGAATAATTAATTCAGGGTATTATTATATTTAACAAAAATATTTGGTGCACCCCAAGGTGAAAAACATGTAACATTTATTCCATATTCGTGGTTATCCTATATTTTATTCATCAATTACATCAACACAATTGGGGAAATTCAATTTGTAGTCCATGAAATTTGAGTTTCACCAGGTATGGGTTCAATTTAGGACACCACATCAATTTAATTTGGGAGGGTAGTCAACTATTATATAAATACATCAAAAAACTCCCACACAATAGGCACATCATTGATTTTTAGTTTCTCACTAAACATTTGAGATAATCACCCTACTGAATAAGAATGAAAACCCATTAAATCACCTGTATATCTATTTAAAATTCATATATATCCCCAAACTAATAAATGATTATAGGTTTCTTTGGAATATAAGAATTGTAATGTCCCCTGATCTGTAACTCAGTCATGTGGCCAGAAAGGGTTGGTTACATAACCTCATGCACACCTCCTCATGTGCTAGAGAATACCGACTAAAAGCGGGAGTTTGGATACTAGAGTTCGGAGACTATACCCCTAGTTATAGAGTTACGACACAATTAAAATAATAAATGTAACCATAAATAATTATTAAAATTGTGAAGATAATATATAAAATAAAATACAATGAAAAACTATTCAATAAAAGATGATTGAATATTATTTTAAATAAATAAATAATAATAATAATATAATTATATGATGGAATATTACTACAATCATGAAATATTTAATAAAAATAATATACTAGATGAATAAAATAAAGAATAACAATTTCTTTTCCTGATCCCCATGTTAGTCCCATGTTCAAAATCCATCACATCTTGTGTGGAAACAATCAATAGAAAGGTCCCTTTCCCTTATCTGATCACCAATCCATGTATCTATATAGGGGAACAAATGAAAATCCTCACTGGGTGTTAGTAAAACACCGTATATCAACACCATCATGTCAAAATATAACAAGTATATTAATATGTGAATGAAATAGTGTCCTAAATGGGTGTATTGATTAATCAATTAATACATTAAATAAACCAACCTTCTTCAAAACCATGACATGATGTCTCAATTCATGTCTAACAATAATTTTAACCAAAAACAATATAAATGTGGTTAAAATCCTTAAATTTAGTTAAATCCATATATATTAAAATTTCATCATGTGATGTGTCCTGGATCGCTCAATATAATCATAAAATCATGTTACTAGTCCTTACCAACTCAATATTAGCATTACACCATTAGACAAGACCTAAAACGCTCAATAAGAGCTTTATATCAATAAAATAGGCCACATTCCCTCAATATATGTATTAAAACATGATAATACAACCTTTCAAAATATCGTGGATATCACAATATCTCATCATACTCCTTAGTGGTTATTTAAGAAAATTTCCATTTAAAGTTCAATTTAAAATCATTATTTCTAAATGATCATCAATCATATCAAATGTAGTAATCCATCACTAATGGATTCTTTGTAAATGAATTACCCATGCTTTCCTGTCATGATAATCAAACTTTAATTCATTATCCAATTCATATTAACCAATTTTTTACACAACCAACAAGTATCCAAAATCTAGGTTATAACCGTTGGATTTAAAGCTATTATAGGGAAATAATTAAATTTTTTATACAATAAATTTAAGCATATTTCATGGGGGTTCGATCAAAATAGTACACTTACTTCTCAATTTAACCGACAATAAAAGTTTTATTTAGACCCCTACCTTTATATGATTATCAATAATTGATTCTCGTTTGATTATCCAATGAAAACTAAGGTGTAGATGATTCCAAGAAATATTAAAGTTCATAAATGATCATGGTTGAAATGAGCAATGTCCAACATCAATTGATTACACTACAATGATTGTAGAACAATGTGAGAGAAGTTAAAACCGATGAAGAAACACCCACATAGGAAAATATGCATGATCATGACAACTATAATTGAGAATGGAACTCCAGAATAAAATGGGGGACTCCATAGGCTTTCAAGGCGAAGGATTCATGAGGGAATGAAAAAAAAAATCATCATCACTTACAACATTATACCACTGCCCAGAAAATTTAATGTTGTGTAATTCAGTTAAATTTCATGTATTTATTTTTATAGGGATATGACTAAAAAATGGTCATATATAGATAATTTTTATCTAGGTCGATATTACACAACCTAAAATATTACATGACATGTACCATAACACTTTTTATTTTGTTTTCACAAAATGATTATGTAAAAAAGTTATATGTTGTGTAACACCTTTACATTGTGTGTAAATCCTCTACAACAATTATTCAGAATAATTTTCAGCATAACGATCTAGAATAACTCTAAAACCTACACATGAATGGTAATCCCATAGAAATCCATTTAACTCTTTTAATCCCGAACTCAATTAATTCAAATTACATATATCAATGAAAAGAGGTCCTTTTTTCCAACAAAATAAATTTGTATCCGAACAATACTTTGCCATCACGACTCAAACAAAAAATCCAAAAATTATATATGTGAAAAAAATACATGATCTTATAACCTACCCTGCATATAATACCTCATCTCTATGCTAATCCATGTATCACATTAGTGTCTCAGCAAATAATTCTATCCATTGTACTTTTATATCATACTCCCTCTCAATTTTCACCTCCTAAACATGGACATCCTATCACGGCACTCAAACTATTGGTATAGTTGAAACATAGTGATACTTCTCTCTACCATCTACAATTCTTATTGGATACTCCTTATGGGAAACATCATCATTATTCTTTTTTCTTGAACTCCACCAAATTATAATTTTCAATATTTCATCTATGAATCTAGGACATGTGAAACATATTGTTCATGGAAATACAATTCTATGGAAGACATAATAGACTTTCCACTAGACCAATAATATCTACTATTCAAATGGGCCTGAAATCCCAAAGTGAAAACATTCCCTTTTCGGGGTTACATCACATCCACAACCTAGGTGAAACCCAAAGGAAAACACGATCATCATCCTCAAACTATAGAGGACGACTCTAATGGTTATCATAATATTTCTTCCTCCTCATCCATGTTACCAAAATTTCCATGATTAAATGAAAATACTCAGATTTATCCAACATGATAATAGACATGAAAAGAACTGACTCACCTTCATCCAAAAAATAAGTTGGTAAACCTCCTGTATTTCCATAGAAATACTTGAAATTTATGAACTTGTTTGATGTTTGTAATATGATATTATATAAAAACATCACATGTTCCCCAAACATCTCCCTTGACCAAAAACATTTCCATGAAACAGTATCGTAAAATATCATTGAGAACCTGTATAGTTTACCAGATTGATCATCAGTTTTAGGACGGTTGGTCATTCTAAAATAAACATGTTATCCCATATCATTTTGAATACTCATCTAGAATTGTGATTTTAAATGTGATTCCGAATATGAAATGATATTCCTCAGAACACAATGAATCAAAACTACCCTTTTTCACATAAATACAACACATATCATCAACATTGAAGGTCGCACTATAAGTAAATAAGTGGGACACATTCATCAGTCGATCCATAATCAACAATAAAAATCATTCGTAAAGGATTTCATGAGTAATCCTATCACAAAATCCATTATGGCATCATCTGATTTCCACACATGAATGGAAATTTTCATTTAATGCCAGGATGGCCTCTAATTCTTAGAATTC
Source organism: Viscum album (assembly GCA_963277665.1). Taxonomy (NCBI): domain Eukaryota; kingdom Viridiplantae; phylum Streptophyta; class Magnoliopsida; order Santalales; family Viscaceae; genus Viscum; species Viscum album. The sequence goes on from OY728159.1 coordinate 1,185,340,642, forward strand.
ACCTTATAACTAGTGAAATAACTCTCCACAATGCTTGATACCCCCTTCATCGTTCAAAACACATGATACTCTCTATAGAGATCAAAATACATCATTTTCAAACAAATATATGCAGCTAATATCCAATATTGAAACTATCTCATCATAACCTTATGAAATCCCAAAGAAACCTATAATTAATCATGTAAATGATGATAATTTCAAATTTTAAATGAACATCCATATTGTGATGCTTCAATATATAAATTTTCAATAAAATTTAAATCCCATGAATCCAATAGCAAGCCTATCTTAATACTTTTCAAAATCAGAGGTATAATACATTTCTATGTTAGAGCTTCTCATCCAATTTAATCATGGACATATAGATACAAATATACAAAGAGTCACATAAATTATCACTCACGTGATGACTCCCACACTACATTTGTCTATGTTTTTTGACTTAATTCATCATCAATGACATTTCCACTACCTAGTGTATAATCAATGTCAATGTCAATGGACTGTTCAAACTCGACCAACCTCCTCTTCTGAATTCTTATGTACTAATTAAAAAAGATGTACATATGGATATTGTGGCCTGTGTATACCACAAAACACTCACCCATAATATAATATCTCTTGCATATTTGGGTATCATACAAAAATAATGACCCACGATCCAAGATAGGTTAATTCCTCTCTTATATTCTCAACTTTCATGATCCATAAGAAACCACCCGATCAACCTACATTACAACTAATATGAGTCCAACTCCGTAAGTTTCATAGTACATAGAATATTCAATACCTAGAAAAGATAAAGTGATGATAGGTTTAAATTTTAGACATCATTTCATCTCCTAAAAATTTCATTCAAAATCATCAAAAGAAAACAACTTCAGTTGATTATTTATCATCCCTGACAGTGATGCATCTAGATGAGAGATGTCCAAGGTAATTAGATGGTTGTAACCTACTAATCCTAGAATTATCATAATTTTTAATACATTATTAGGATACTCCCACGATTCCATGTATTTTACATTCTTTGTTTCCACATAAACTATTAACTCTGAGATTAAATGACCCAAGGAGTGAACATTTTCAATAGATAAATAGTAGTTGGTTATCATGGAGTAAATCTGATACTCTCTCAATATACTGAGGATGATGGTAAGATTTTTTCAATGATAATTTGATTACTAAGAGTACACTAATATTTTATTGACAAAAAAACCTCAAAATGATCTAGAAATGGATGAAATATCGTATCCATGATGGTCATGAATTCATATAATGTGTATGTTAACCCAAACAATATCACTATGAACTCATACAAGCCATACATGAACCTAAAATATTCATCATGTATTATTGATATTATAAACCAAACATGGTGTTTTCAGGATCACATGTAGATCATATATAATATCCTATAAAATTTTAACTGATTGTAAAAAATAAACAATTTATTTTATGGGGATAAATATTATTTACCTTCACCTTATTCTATATTCTATTATCCAAACAGAAGGGAAATATAACTTCTGAATTAATGGAAAAGTTAAATAGAGAACCCCTAAGAGATCTACTATTATATATGAAATCATTATCTATAAAATATTTCAACTAATCTTCAAATCCCAAAGTTCAAATATATCTATTATATATTGTTCAGTAGAAAATGATTATACACCAAAAAGCATATTGATTGTAAAATTGTTCTCTATTACATGTTTTAAGTCAATGAAATCATCTTGAAAATATTAATAAAATGTTCTACCACTACCAGAAAAGATTTCTGCTACATTCCACCACAAGATGAAATAGTACCATCTATCTGATCCATGTGAACAACCAATCTTCATTGAATTCGTCCTTCATGACCATCCTAATGTTCCCACTCCACCTAGTAGGAATAGATACTTCCTTCTAGTGATATAAACACATCACTCCATCAAAAATAGTTTATATGATATTTGTATAGAATCATAAAATATATACTAAGAATCAAATTGGTGACTATAATTTAAATAAAAATGGATTCATAAGGAAATGGTAAACACCAATTTATAGATAACATAATTTTCAGTGTTTGATATTCTCTAATAGCACATCCAATGATCTATCAATTGTTAAAGAACCATTTTTTATTTCAACATCCAAACCAAAGATTCTTTAAAAAGTAATATTTAAAAAATTAATGTGATTCATCTATATACAAAACACATTCATGGGTAGATGATATGTGATTTAAACCTCTGACATTAGGTGGTCATGCATCAACACAATATGTAGTATTCAATATAACTCGCAGATGACTAGACCCACTTCCCTACGTTCTAGTATGAATCTCTTGATCAACTCCCTCTTCCCTGTTCTACCACATTTGTACTAGGAAACCACATACTTTACTACACTATAATGACTTTGATAACTCTAATTACCTACCTAATGTGGAATTGATGATTCATTCCAATACTCTAAAACATGTAATGATCCCCTTACACTTCTTTCAACATTATTCTAGTAAAAATATTTTAGAATTCAAAACCTACCACATTCTTGACACTCCAATATGGGGTATATAAATTGAATAAAAAAGGTTTCCATCATGGAACACTTTAAAGAATCCCATGAATCATAGTCCTAATATATATTCCCACTCACTAACTAATCTGACCATTGTTTCCTTGGCAATGACTATCCCAACAACACTTTTTTACACATGAAGATAGTATACCAATTCACCCTTCTCAAGCATCATGCCCAATTCTTAGGGTATCTCACGTATTCATTTCCATGATATGTTCATGATTTATTAAATCTGAAAAACTACTCATTTGGAACATATTCATCTAAAACATGATCTCACAGTGGAGAACATCCTAAAAACATATAACCTTTGGTATATCATCAACATCAATGATAGAAAACCTCAACAAGTTGGGGAAACGTTCTGCGTAGTCTAGTAATGGAATGCACTCTTATATTAGCTGAATAATCTCATGATCCTTGTCGTCCGTGAATTTCTATGGGTAGAAATAGATCAGGAACAAATTCTAAAGTTACTTCTAAGATAAAAATTCTTACTGTATTTATTTCTCTTGAATGTCCCACCAATTCACGAAATGTCAATGAATCATATATGAAGTAAATTTCCCCTCCCAACTATGAGATCCTCATGATTCTTAAAGATCATATGGATAGACTAAATCAATAAATTTGAAGACTGGTGGACTCCCACACTAGGGTTTAAAAAAAATGTTGTAGGTAAAACTCTCTCATCTTCTTAGACATTGAATGAATAATATAAATCGCCTCCCTTTTGATGGATCACATATCCCTCAGTATGCTATCACAATGATAAATATTAATCTAATACTCTAGAGATATATGAATTCTTATCTAATATGTGTTTGGAGTGTGTCAATTTTCACACTATTGGCACTCAAAAAGAAGATGAAGAGTTTGAAATTTCAAGAAAAAATACACTCTTTATCACAGTAGTTATCACAAAAATATTAACCTCAGTTAGTGATGAAAAGATAGATCCACTAATCCGGGTGCATCTAAACAAATATTACTAGTGTTTTATCATGAAATATTTTTTTCATTCATTTTATTTCTCAGATATTAATTGTATCTTATATGACAGTTCAATGAATAATGTATATATCACACGTAATAAATTTTTCCCCATCATGAACAATGCATAACAACATATATCACAATGTTCCTTTCATGATATAAGCATACTCAACTCATGTCTTTCTCAGCCAAGTGTATAAATCTATATAAATAATAATATCATTAAATAATAACCTCACATAACATTTGAATCACCCAAATTGAAAAAAATCAACTCTAACAATTCAAAATCAAAAACAACAATCCATTCTCCAGAAACATGGATTTTCTGCCTTACATGGGATAACTACTATAATTCACAAGATCACTGCCAATTCCTGGTATATCCTTGTCTTCTTTATAACTATCCAAATTAGTAATGAAATGCAATATGAAGAAACACTATATTATGATTCCACTATGTTATATACCCGGATCCATAACTCTATAATGTGGCCAGTAAGGGTTAGTTACATGATCTGAAATGTTCCACATATATTCGAATGGTTGTCAAATAGCAGGGGTTGTGATATGTAACATGGGGAGATAATTAAATTAAAATAAAAAACAGACAGAATTCTTGGAGTAAAGATCAAGTAAATAAAAAATAATAAAATAATAAGATGATGAAATATAACTAGATTTATTAATCAATTTAATTCAAATAAAAGAATATAAGGCTCAAATAAAGACCCAAAATCCCCTGATCTTGGTCACCATATTGGTCCCATCTACAAAAAATACCCCATTCTTAAAGAAAATAATAAACAACAAGGTGTAAATCCCTTACCAGATCCTAAATCCCTTTAATCTTCTCGAGGGCCCAAGGACAACCTACATAGGGAGTTATTATAACTCAAAAGTCTGACACCACCTTGTAGAAAAGAATCAAGTATGATAATATCTGTATAAAATATTGAGGTAAATGTTTTATTAACTAATAAATTATTAAAATATATAAAACGACCTTCTTCATCACTAGGCCAACATGAATTTTAGAATGTCCCAAAAACATGATAATAGGAAACCATTGAACGATGGTATAAACAAAAAACTATATGTCAAGCCTGCTATATAGGAATTTCAACATGCGACTAGGAATAAACCATTAAATATAAAATTTACAACAGGATACTGGGCCTCACCCATTCAACACATAAACTATATCATGATATTGGTCCTAGACTGGTCAATATAAGCATTACAATAAGGGAATGGACCTCGCCTAATCAATATAACAATAATAACATGTTAATACACTAGTTTAAAAAGCATGGATACCCAATATCTGAACATATATCCCAATGATTAGTTATGAAAAGAAACATTTGTTTTTTAATTTATCTTCAGTATATCCAAATGAGAAAAAAATATATTAAATGTAGAAAGACATCACCCCGGGATTATATAGGAATAATTCAACTATATTTTCGTGTCTTGTTAAACACACTTCAGGTTATTATCCAATTCACATTAATATATTATTTTCTCGACCAATGGATACCTAAAATACATTCCGCAACTATTTCATCCAGAATGATGAATGTAAAATATTAAAATTAGTAATTTTATATGTTAAATATCACCTGATATTGATGTAATAGAAATATTAAAAATTAATATTTTTAGATATTCCTTATAGTTGTGATTTATACCCCAACCGTTAACTGGAGGTCAAAAAATGATTCTAGTAGGATTTACTAATGTGAATGAAGGCTTTGATGATCACTAGAATGAAAAAAGATAATAAATGTTCATGATTAAAACCAAAAAAAATCATGGTCATGAAATTACACCACAATGAAAAAAGGAAAAAGGGATATAAGGGAAGACTATAGTAAAACCACTCACTAGGGGTTATATGCAAGATCATGACCTATGGAATAGATGATGCTGCTCCAAAATCATTTAGGGGATGACCTATGTTCATGAAGAAGATGCTTCACTAAATAATGAAAAAATAATTCATTCATAAATCCTAATTTATTCTAATTTTTAGGAAATTACATGGTGTGTAATTCAGTTACAGATATAGAATTTATATTTAGTGGGATAGTCTTAAAACCCAATAACCCAGGGTTAATACGAATTCTGAAAAATAATTACATTATTTGTTTTGATTAAATTATGTATACCACTGAATGAAATGTAATTTTTTCATGACATGTTTCTGGAATCATTTGCACATCATGTAACACCTTTATACAAAATGTAAATAACTTATATATATCTTTCATTTAAGGTCCCTGAATAAGGATACCAAACACCTCTGTAACCTTAAAAAGCATAGGAAACCATCATTACTGAATTTATATCTATTTAAAATGAACACCATTAATTCAAAAAAAACCTAAATCTTTTAACTTTATGTCATTTTTCTCAATGAAGGATCTTTGTCGACGAACTAGACTTGGCCACCATGGTATAAATGGAAAACATAACGCGGTCTGTACATATAAAAATAAAGGATATTTAGGAAATGTGACTTCCCTTACATGAAAATTAGTATCATATTTATTTATTTAAATAAAATACCTTCCTAATATAACATCAAATTCATCTAGATGAAAAATGACATGATTACCATGATGTACATTCTCATAAAAATAAATTTGTGAGGAATTGTATGGTAGGGATTAAATCATTATACTATTAGGGATATTCAATTCTAATTCAACAAATAATACTTTGGTTAGAATTATAATATCCATAAAAAACTATTTAGAGATGAATGAGTGGTTTTATCAATAGTCAAATAAGCGATTAGTTGTTTTACATTTGAATGATATGAGTACATTCACCACATAATAATTTGACCCATTATAATAGTTATAGATAGAATGTTATTTACATTTATCTATCATATGAATAGGATTCTAATTTAGATATTCATAACTAACCATCAAATTCGAAACTAGTTAGCTTAATGCCTATAAGTATTTCATTTTAAATGTTGAAGTGTGGATGGTGAATTCTATGGGGATTTCAATCTATTCTCATTTTTATTTGACTTATTCACAAAATATTGGTAATTTATTTCTTAATAACCTTCAATTAAAATCTTCAAACATTTACCAATACCCACATGATTATTTCCTCCATGTTTCCTTCCATATACAATGAATAAAGGAATGATCATCTTCCTTATTGAATTGTCAAGGTAGTCTCCATTTCATGTGAAAATAATGAGATTTATGTGTAATTCAGAAATCCATTTCCAACTTGTGACAAAATAAAATGTATTTTTCATAGTGACTAATGTAAATTATGGAAAATTCCCTTTTTAACATTGGTTTTAATACAATGAATAATTTATCAACTGTACCTTCAAGTTGGATGAAAACTACAGATTTGTACCTTGAATACCCTATAAAATATGGATCATCGGTTCCAATATATTAATCATCCATCATTTATTAATTATTAGTAAATTCTTATTTTTTAATATAAATAATATGTTGTATTCTATTTTTGAAAATGAAACTCTTAAGCACATCCTAGTACATAGATTGAATTTAATATTGTTCTGTTGTATTGTTGTTTAATTTAGATCATTGATTCACTTCCGCATATAAATGATAGAAAACCTAAAGAAATTTTCATGTTCCAAACACTAATCATGAGAAAATATATTTTTATTATTACTCATCCAGTTCTCAAGAACATGATGATCAGAAAAACCACTAAATGAAATAGGAAATTACCTTCTAAATGAATCAATAGAATTTATTCCCCCATTTTTTCTTTTGGATATTCTGTGTGATTTATAGATTGAGAATGTTGAGTTATAATGGAAATGATAATTTCCATTCCACCTCCCATATGGTTTTCTTATTTAGTAGGATAATCATTACAAGATTCATTTCACCCATCATTAACATGGATTATTCTGGATCTATCCATTTACTAAAACTAGAGAGAATATTTTATAAAGAAATATTCAATGTGGGGAAGCATATAATCATTAAAAATACTCTATATTATTTTTAAATTCTAATAGAATCATTTAAATTTGTGAAACCATATGTTTATCCATTGTCATTCATTGTCATTATATATTTAAAATCATATTGATTGGTTATGAGGAGATTTTGATTTTCTAAATAATATCCCCTAAGTGACTCAAACCATCTATGAAGACAGTGTTGTTTTCAAGTAGCAAGTGTTGATAGATTCCCGATCAACGTACCAAATTCATAATTATTACCCATGGGAACCTTTGTTATAGAGAAACAACCACTCGTAATATCCTTATAGGTATCTAATTTCCCAAAACCACTCACTATATCCTTTACCAGGATCCTATGAAGTTTTCATATATTGTGAATTTTTCTTATCTATATCCTTGTATATATCATTAATATTTTCTTATCCTATATTGCAATGGATAACTAATAATTTCTTTGATTCCGACTATAATGACCAAATCTTCCCCCCAAAATATATTTAATATTAGAAAAAAAATATTTTTTATATAACATAATGATCCATGAAATAATAAATTTTTCATAGTTCATTTACAAACACATAAAAACAACTTGTATTCCTTCAGTTATCTATATCATCTCCCACCTTGTTATTTGTAACTAACACCCTTAGTAGATACATAAAAAATAAAATAATTTTTCTTAACCGTGTGAAATGAATAATATGAATAGGTGATCTTAGATTCTTAGTAATAATAAACATGGTAGATAAAAATATATCATGATAAAAAATATAATTTTTACATTATAATTACATTTGACAACTACATTTTCCATATCATATATCATTAACAAGAGTCTTGGATTAAATAATGGTAATTAATTTGAAAGTCATCATCATAAATATGATGAACATTACACTTGATAATAAAACATTAGAATAAGGAATATATGTTTGGATTAAACATAATCATTTCATATAATTTTCTTATTTTTTAAGGCTCATTTCCAAGACAATGATAGTGGAATGGGTTTAGTCACCTATCTATAGAAATTTCTAGGTTAACACCTATGATTATCAAAGTGAACATAATCAAATACTAATCAAAGATCACTCCCAATTATACTCCCTTTTTATCGATAAGATATCAATATTTACCAAGTAATTTATATGGATATATAGGTCACATCCCTAAAATAACGAAAATAATTCAAATGTGATCAATAAGATCATTAAGACAGTCCTAATAACAAAACCAATAAAAACAAATGGGTTTTATTAAAATTATAGCATAACCAGTGTAAAATAAATAGGTTTATTAATAATTTAATCATTTCATTGCAACATATACTTTAAAAAATGAATCATGATTCATAATAATTTTGATATGGTATAACTAACCAATGATAATGTTGAATAATAAACATCATCTCATCATAATAATAAACCATTAACAAAATGACAATGGATGATATCCTTAGAAAATATCCTAATTAAATCATATGATACATAAATGATTTCATGTTTTATGGTAAAATATATTGAATGATAAATACTTCGTAAAGATTCATGATGAATGTATCCATTCCTTTAAAATCACATATAAAAAATCATAAAATATTTTTGAAAAAATATTTATTGAATATATCACTGATAACATAAAAATAAATCATCCAGAATACAATGGTTATTAATGTGGGAAATTCTATTATTGTTGTACTTGCTAAAATGAATATTGCATTCACATTTTCATTAAAATCCAAGGAATCATTATTTTAAAAACAAGATGATGCTTCATTTCAAAAAATAATAAAAAAATAGGAATAAAAATAATTTAATTATAATGTTTTTCGATGATAAAAGATTATTTTAATGATTTTTTTAGAAGTCATGGTTTTGTGAGAAATTGGATTATAAGAAGAGGAAGAAATAAATATTCTTATTCTAAGAAACATTATTTTGAACTGTATATTACATAAATAAAATAAAATGATAGTAAAAACTATTATATTGATATAACCAATGGATAATAAAATTCATGAGCTTCATTCGGTATAGATATTAATATTACATCATAAGAAACGTAAATATTAACAATCTTGATAATATATGAGATTCAAACATAAAATCATGACCACTTTTGTATATTTTGAATCATAAGAACCATTAATGATTAACATAATATTATAATTAATAGCATCTATTTGCGATGTGGGAGTTCAAAGTATAGACAAGAACTATTATCATATTCCCATGAAATGGAATGTCAGAAAAAATAAATGATATATTAAATAATAATAATAATAACATATATATCATATATTATAATTTAATACAATATTATAACTAGTTGTGATTGATGGTTATGGAAAACTAATTACATAGGTTCATGAGGAGGTAGTTCGCCACACACATGAATGCTTATTTAATATTACCATTGATCAAAGTGGAGGTTAATATAGTTTATTCCATTGAAATAATGAAATCTATTTATATTTTATATTATTTTATTTTTATCAATGTATAAATTAAAATAAAACAGATAGCTAAAAACATTACCACATCCAAAAACATCCTTCTTAGATTTAACTGGAATCCATCATTGATTGGATTTCTAATCTCAGAAATGACTATAGGATTTGAGTATGGACATGAGGAATGTATTACACATGAGCCCTAACCCGGTTGGTGAGGACTCCTTAAGTGATACCAGGCAATTCACGATCAAATCCAGGTGGAGGCACCTTTCTGGGGGTACTGTAGTTTTACTGTTGCAGTACTATAACATGGATTGTGTTGGAACTATAGTAGTATTGTATAAGGTACTGTTTGGAACTGTAGGAGATGGGAATATTCCCCCATTTGGGCCGTCGGGCCACCAATTTGGTCCTCGAGTTCTTTAAGTCCTTCAGGCCACCCAGGCCTTCGGGTCAGCAAGGCCTTCAGGCCACCTCATGGCCTTCAAGCCACCTTACGTGTAGATACACACCAGACAACCTATAATGAAAAGGCTCCCAAATGAGGATAGATAAGGAGCGTTCTCCATAGAAGAGGCTAAACATATTGCAAGAATGGGACGGTATGGAACCTGCCATCGGGACAATCCAATGCATGCCTGGGAAAGCCTAGTCGAACATCCATGTGAAGGTAGAGAGTTGATTTAAAAATGAATATGATGGGGATGAGAAGTCTCAAGTAGTTATTTTGGGTTCTATATAACATTTGAAGCTTACATGAAATGAATTCCTCTAAGTCCTAGTGGCCATGTAATACGTACGCCTATAGGACTTGTAAGGGTTCCACCTCACCCCTTTAAAATGGTTTTTATCAAAATCAATAAAAAATGAAGGCCTTTGGGGTATTGGAGGATTGGGGCATGTAGTTGGGTAGGTCTTCACTGAAAAAATGGGTTTTTATGTATGATGTGTAGAATAGTGTGGTTATCCATTTATAAGTTGTTTGAGTGGCACACATGTAATTTTTGTAAAGGAAAGGATGTAGCCATGTTATCTGCATGCCTTAATGACAAAAATGTATCAAGATATAACATTAGACATTATAGAATCTAAATATATTCATAAAATGATTTTTGTACACATTTTCAGGTGATTTTATCAGTTATATTTTTATTATAACCCATGATAAAATAGTTTTAACCCTTACCATATTAATAATTTTTTCCATTTTTAATAAAATACATGACAAAAATAAAAAGTTTAACTTATTATATAACATAATTAATTATATTTAAAATTATTGAATCCATTATTCCAAAATAAATTCATGGAATGGGTAATTTTCAATTAAAAATTAATGCCTCTAAAACGATGAGAGTATTTCTTTTCAAAGTGAAAATGATCAAAATATTAAGTTTTTTTAAAAAAAATATTAAAACAGTTTTATTGAACTAAATTGGACTAATATATATATATTTGATAAAAGTATTATTTTAAAAACGTTTTAACACAAAAAATTATTTATATGTTATTTAGTCAAAAATACCATATTCCATAAAAACCATTATTTTTTACTATTAATAGAATAATTAATCATTTTAGAAAAATTCCAAAAATCCATCCAATATATTTATGACATTAGGATTTAAAATATTATGATTATATTACCAAATTATTTTAATACAAGTTTCCAAAATTTATTTTTTATTATTAAAAATAAATTATTATTTTTTGAAGAATATTATTTTCGAATTATATAAATTTATTACCGTAAATTTATTATATTTATATCAATATGTTATATATATATATATTATAATTAATATATAGAATTGGGTTATTATTATTCATTATTTCATTTTTAATGTCCTGTTATTACTTATCATGGTCCAATAATAATATTAATTGATTGTTATGGTTAATTAGAACTCACTGTTTTGTATAACATAACTTATGGAAAAATTAAATGTTATTATATAAAAATAAATTTCATAAAATATATTTGTGGTTCCTAATGAGTTTGGGGTTTCCCCAATAAATTGTCCCAAAATTCATTTTTTCTTGTAGATAAATCCTGACATAAGATTATGAATGAATATGTGATTCCCAACATGGGCTACATATACATAAGAATATATATTTCTCATTGTATTCAGAATTCATGAGGACTAGGTGTTATCAGACCAATTAAGGGAAGAAAAATTCTAGGAGACTAAAATGAACTTTCAAGGTGCATAATTTAAATGGTTTAATGTCAACTATATAGTCCCAATATATTTAATTTCACTATAGGAAGCGATTTCATATATTTGTGGGTCCCAAAAGACATCAACCATCCTAAATTTGAGATACATTATTTATGAACATTGAATGGATCACTAGGATTCGTATTTCACAAATTTTATGTTTTCCATAGAACATTAGATGCATAATTATATTGGTCATTGTATGAAGTAGACTCCCCAACAGAGGTAGATTAATTCAAATATATCTATCACATGTCAATTCATTAAAGTATTTATTTGAAATAATTCTTATTTATTTTCATGAATTGTTGTACATGGATATTTTTATGTTTTATTGAGTCATATAAGTTTGATTTGTGTGATTTTAGATCATCAACATCAAAAACCTAATGGTTCAATACTAAAAATTTTCTGTTGAGGGGTATTTTGTGTCCCCTTAAAAAACTATGTGGGAGATCATGGAATTATTTCACTTTTGTAAAACTATAAAATTACTTTAATATTATGGATATGAACTCAAAAAACTTCATGTAATGTGTAATTTTAATCCATAATATATAATTTCTTCAATCATCTTTATTTATAGAACACTGTTATGAACACATTTTTTTTACTTTCATGGTGTCATAAATATTTGAAAGAATCAAATCTATGTTGTGGAAAAATATTTTGATTTTTTAAATACTTATTATATTTAATGGCCATATATAATGATTCAACTACATTTTTAGGCTCTCTATGAAATCAAATCAATGACTAAGAAATGAAATAATCCATTAAAAATTAGATTCGACCATAAAATAATTTTTATTGAAAATACGTTCCGATAAAAATATAAAAACTTATTATATTTTATTTCATAACTTATACAAAAGAAATTTTAAATATCAAGAAATAATTATGATGGGATGATCTAATATCCACATCACCAAATTCTGAAATTTATTTTATGGGTATTAATCCTTTAATGGCGAGAATTAATGAATTAAATTTAGATCCCATTTTTAGCATCTTGAGTTTTTAAAACTACATCATGTTTTTAGCATATATGAGACAAAAAACCATATCTTATAATATATGATAACACAAAAATATTTTATTATGTATTTTTTTTAAATAAATTCAATCTCATTGATAGATTGAGGGAAACCCAACCCTGAAACTAAAAGAACCATAAAATATTATATCTTTATAACCAATAAATTATATCTGAGGGTACCAATATGACTAAATATATTATTAAAACTATATTATTTTCAAATGTGTACAAAAATTAAACTATAATCCATTGATCATAAATAATAATGAAAATTGAATGAAAAATAATATTTTTCCGAAAAATTCTATTATTCTAATAGGAGGGTTCTTCACAGATTGTGTGGATATTTAAAAAATATTTTTTTAAAATTTTATACAATTTAAACTAAATAGTTAATTCATTTTTTTAAGTACTACTTTCAATGTTAGGTTACAGTAAATTTTTATATTTTTCATAATATATTAATTTTTAATGAATATTGAAAAGTGAGAATTTTTCTTGCTAAATTCATTTTTCTACTATATTATTTGAAATGTTAATGTATAGTTTAAATTTTTCCTTCAATATTAGTATTAAAATTATATATTTGTTAATAAATATTATTTCAGAAGAACCAACTCCATATTTAATACTTATATAAAAATAATTTAATCTTTTAATGGTTTTTAATTGGTTAATCCATTTTTTCGATATGACATTGTGTTTATTTTTAAATTATATTATGACCCTAATGTGATTTTATTTCATTTAAATTTATTACATTTATTTAATGTGTATAATTTATATTATCTAATCAGTTGAAATTAATGTTTTACCATAATGAATATTGAATACATCAATAATTAATCACTACAGTTATGGTGGAAATATGGTTATCAGGAATTAAACTCTAAAAAAAATTTAAAATTTCTTACCAACATGTCAAACACAAAAATTATAGAAATATATCAACCTTATAACCCCAAAATATTAATATTAACCAATTTTATTCATTTGTTCATCTAAAAATAGGGGAATTATTTACACTTTTCAAAAAATCCATGTGTATCCTCTCCCGCTCTAATAGTATTTCACCACATATCATTACATATTCACACATCTAAAACACTTTAGTTCATAAAATAACTACACATATTTATTCATTATTCCCATCCCTATATCGTGGTGGAAATAATTTCATTGGGAGACATTCTATGAAGGATTTATATATAATTATAAACATGATCCCTTAAGAAGAGGTAAGATTATTAAGCATACCTGTTTCTTTTATTTATTCATCAACCTACAAGAAATTTTATTCATAGATGATAATATAATAACAACAATATAATTTACATACCGAAATTTTATAATATTAGGGGAATGTATTATATCCATCTCCACTTCTATAAAATGGGAATTGAAATCAACGATCTTCTGTATGGCTATCCACCACCTCGTGAAATGATGTAATTGATTTTCCATTACTACATTCAAAGGATGGATATTACAATGTATTTAAAATATTTATTTGATAAATATGAAATTATTATATTTATTTAATTTCCATATCATATATACATTCTTAATTTTCATTCCATATGTGTTGTGATATTGTATCTCATGTGTACGACAAACTACCGGTTCGCGATGCGATGTGATTCATTTTCTAGTTAGGATTTAGATGGAATTTAGTAAAAATATTTTTAGTAAATATATATGATATTTATAGACAATAACTACTTACTGTGTATAATTCAATATCTTACTTATTACCTTAAAATTGATTTGAAATCAATAATGTCTCTTATGCATATGTGTTGACTACAGCCTCCACGTATTGATGTGAAATTTTGTCATTTTATTTTTGCATAGACTATAATAAGGATAGATTTTATTAATATACCTGATATATATAACATTAAAATTACATTAAATATATAAATAATATTAATTTAATATTTATTCCACTAATCATTAAAATGGAAACATTTATAGGAAGTACGTACGACCAACCATCTTTATTAATGGTGTAATGAATATTCAATCATTATCTTACATTTTGATAATATAAAAAAATATACAAAATATATATTTGATATATATAATATTTTTATAAATCTATATATTATGGAACCATGATCAATATAAAAGGACTATAATTACTGAGCAAAAATATATATGAAATTGAAATAGCCATCATGAAAAATTTTGATTTTCATAATGAATTGTTAACAAATGAGTAATGAGACACTATAAGTAAATCATTAATGGTATTAAATATATAAGTATGGTTATTTAATATATTTATTATAAATATATATTTACTATGCCGGTAGTTCGGACCCATATGATGGAATCCAAAAAAGAGGTAATGATTTCGCGTTTCACTTTTACATGCACAAGTCATAGACCATAATTCATGTGCATTATGACTTAGATTTTACCAAACATGTGATATTTTATTTCACAATATAATTTTTTATCAGGATTGTTCCTGATTTAGTTTTCTTTGATTAAATATTTGGTTATATATTTGATTAATATTAGAAATTTTATTCTCCTATAGTAATTTTTGGAGATTATTTTTCATCCTATCATTTAAAATTATTTTTAAATTAAAATTATTTATAAAATAATTTAATGAAAAGGAAACGTTGTATTTCTTATTGGTCAAATTTTATCATTCTTCATAAACCATTTTTTTAAAAACAATTTCCAAAAAAATATCTAAATATCTAAATATCATTTATAAAATAAATTTGTACCCAATATTTTATTTTTTAAATAGTTTTAAATGGTAAATATATATAATCATTCAAAAAAATATTGTTTGGGTTATAAAAAATATGTCAATGAAATAGTTTCCTTAATGTAAATGACATGAAAAAAATTTACTCCCATCATTTTCACTAAATTTTTTACAGCATCCATTATATATACAAATGATAATATCCAATGAAAAAAAATATTTTTTTTGGAAAAATTATTTTTAAAAATGTAAATTTTATCTTGTACTACGGACATTCATCAAGATTGTCGAAATGAAATTTTCATGGAATTTATATTAATCAACATCAACAACCCTTATTATTGCTAATAACTACTAATGATATGTTATAGTTTTATCATCCTTGTTATTTCTTTGGATTTTATAGGATCATGTTATTTAGGGTTTTACTATTATTTCATATTCATATTACTCCATATTATTTAAGATTATGTATACTGATTGGGGTAAGTATAAAAATTTTATTTTAGTTTTTCAATACAAATGTGTATATTGATTATGTTTCACATCATTTTTATATGGAACACGATAGAATTATTATGTGATAAGTGGGTATTATATATATAGTCCCTCAATATATCAACAAGTCCTATTAGATAAATTAGTTGGCCAAATTTGATGGGTTTTCCAAATTGTTATAAACTATTCAATGCAATGGCATGCTAGTCTTTTTTATCATCTGGAAATTTGTATTCATTCAGTGTGAATATCATAGCTGCAAATTGAAATTGAGAATGTGATATTGAAATTATAAATATAGTAATGAAATAATAAATATATTCCTTCATAAGATTTATTTCCCTTTTCTAATGTACAACTCTATTTTGGACTGGAGGGAATCTGGGTTATATATTAAGGAACAACGTATGGAATCACCATTCTCATTTGGTAAAAAAGCGAAGTTTCAGGGGTGATTCCTTAGTATTCAAAGCATAGGGTTATGTTGGTATTTCTTATACGACTGAGTGTTTCTAGTGACATTTAAGAGAAACCATGGGTTGAATCATTGGAAATTTTTTTATAACATTCGATGGGGGATACAGGTTACCATTTGTTAGATACCTGGGAACGAATCAGATGTCACCATTCCTTGAGTGAAACTAGGGACGTTTTATCGGTCACATAAGTCAGAATAAGTGGCATTTTATTATATTTTATGTTTATATAATGATACATGGGAGCCATTAGTGATATCCATGTATGGTCTTGAGACACCACCTCTAGATTTGATATATTGTCTGATTGTATATTTTATTCATATGAGATACTTTTCCTTTATTATTTTCATGATTTTATTGTAAATTTATAATGTATCTCATTCAATTCATAAAATTTTATGTTATTTCATGTGAATTATAACCCAATTTAGAGAAAAAGATCAGGGGTATCCCTTCTTGGCCTGTCTTATTTACTTCAACCCTTGGTTACAAGCTATTCTTAACAAAGGTAACTTTTTTCATACATTCGGTATATGGAGAAGCATGTAGAATGGAATGGTTGTCTGTTTTAGAGCCCATAACATGTTATTACATGTTAATTTATTTACTACTTAGAAATTATTATATATGGAACACTATATCATATTTATTACACGAAATGAAATGAAATAGAATTGTGGGTACTGTACTACTGAGATTTAAATCTCAGATCATGCACATCTGTTGTTTAGTACATGAGTAGAATCTATTATCACAAGAGTTTTTTAATGGAATCATGACTCTTCTGATGCATAAATTCCATCCAATTTAGGTTGGATATTTTGTGGTAGATTAATGATCCCATGCTCAAAAAGTTTAGTAGTTTTTTTTGGCTTTTTTTAGTTTTTTTGTAGCATTAATTATATACGTGAAACCAATTCCATTGTACTTCTCATTTTTCTAAGATTGATGACATTACATCTTTATTTTTGTATTTATTACTTATATATATTCTTCCCTTTATTGTTTTCTATTTCATTGTTTATTTATGTTATTCTTTTTTTTACATTTTACTTCAATATTTTATTATTGATTAATTACTTTTCTAAATCCATCGATCTTGATGGAATAATCTCTCCACGAACACATCATTGGACCTTACTACTATTCGGAAGCCTCTGACATTTGGGGAGATGCACATGAGGCCCTTTAACCATCAACTTGGGGAACTATTGAGTTCCACCCATGGAGGGATGCAATAACCATAATGTGAAATCTGAATAATTTTTTCGGTTATTATAAAAGAGAAAATGATGCACATGACAAAAATTCTATGACGTATTTTATGTTTTCAATTTTAAAGTTAATGTCAAGTATGTATCTAGTTTAACATGAATATTAAAATATTCAATCCTTAATTATGAAATTAATAACACCATATGAAAAAGTAATAAAGTATCTTCTGACTCTGTGCTAAAAGGGCCTGGAATGTAATAGTTGGTATTACAGAAATGTTAGTAGTATATAGAGAACTAGGCTTTTGGAAATATATATTTGGAAATATAAAAATATAATTATATTAAATTATAGTTGTAGAAGAATAGAATAATGTGTTGGTAAAGTAGATATTACACATATTACCTTAAAATACATTCATGTATATATAAAATATATGTACATGGATCTTGAACAAATTTACCAAGGGTTAATAACTTTAGAAAAGGCATGTCGAGATCCACTGTTGTATAAACCTATACACAATAATTGACCTATCCATGAATCTAGTTTGGAACCCCATTAGGATATTAATTGGTTAATTCAATTTTTAATTACATACCATTTTGAAGGATTTGAAAATATTTTTTATTTTAAAACATTCCAAAAAAACCATGATTTTGAATTTGAAATTATACATTCATAAACATTACTATTTATTTTAAGTGTCTCACTTGTTATGAGAATATAGATTATACTACAAAATCCTATGATCCAATATAGTTTTTCCATATTTTAGAAATGGGGCCTATATGACAGAATGTAAACATTATTAATTCATGTAATATAACCATTAGTATTGATCTTTCCTTTTAAATTCTTACTCCAATCCTTAAAATTGATCTTCTCTCCCAATAATTATTATTATAAGATGACATAATATCATGATACATAAATATATATAAATAATTAAATAATTAATTTGAATTTTATGGGATGAAATAAGAGAATAGGATGGTTTTGTAAGTATAGATAAGGGGCATATGAGTAAGAATGATTTTCCCACATGATATAATTATAGAAAGAAGTAGTGTGGCACTTTCTTGAAGGGAAATTTATTTTCATTCATTAATAATTCGATGGTCCATGAGACACATTAATGAAATGTTAATAAATAAATATTTTTATATTTATTGATTCAATTTCAAGTAGATAACGAAATATGAAAACAAATACCCCATGATGCAAGGGAATATATCAAAAAATAAGCTATGGGATAAAAGCAATTCTTCTAATATTATTACATGTGTATTGTAATTATTAATTTTTATTTGTTTAGATTCAAAAATTAAGTTATAAGTGTATTTTATCAATGAATTTTTTGAGTAGTTATTCAATACATAAGGATAATATCGTAACAATATTTCTATATGTATTTTATATCATAGGTCGAATTCTACCGATGAACAAAAAATTGTTTTATTGGAAAGATGAACATCTTGGAAAACACATTTGTAGGTACATGGGAGTATTGTAAACATAGTAGGGATTCATGTATTATATTTGATTATTTTGTTAAAGAAATTTGTTTATGGAAAATATATATGTACAACATAAATGACTATCATTATTTTAACAATCTGATGTTACGATAAATGTTATTTTTAGTGATTCTTTCATTAAAAAAAATCATGTTTGATATTAATTTCACTGAGTAATGGATGATGTAGGAATTGATCATAGAACAGAAAAATAATTAATTTTTTCCTTTGAAATAGTAATATATCAACTAATTATATTTCCTTATGTTCATAGCATTGATAGAAAATGAATCCCTAAAATCCAGAAAAAAAGGATATTGAAAAATAAATGTTATACTATTAATAATCATATCTGATGAAGAAAAGAGTATTTTAAGTAATAAAAGGAATATTGTTTTGTTTACCTTAACATTATATTTATCAATAACTATCTTATCATCAATTATATCTAAAACTCTATATAATTAATAGAACATTTCTTCTTTGTTTATATCCTCACATCCCACTAATGTTCTCATACATGGAAACCTATAAATTTTTTAAACAATATTACCATCATATGAACATTCCTATTATAATGTTTAAATTATAAATACCCTCCCAACTATGTCATATTTCATGAAATTTGTTTTTAAATGAAAACACCTTGATCCATATGTGAAGGATTAAATTTTGAAGACAAAATATTTTAAAGATGGGGAAAATGTGACAGCCCAAGTCATTAAATGATAAACATAATTATAAATAGAATAAATGAGAAAGCATAATACTTGAAAATAATTTAATTTCTCGATAAATAATTAATAATACAAATTTTTATTGAAAAAATATAATATTTTTAATTTAATAACAATGTAATTTTATAGGTAACTATATTTAATAAATGTTATTTGAAATACATACATTTTTTAATCAACAGTAATTTATTTGAATCAATTTCATAATAAATTATTAAATTAAAAGATTTTAATCTTTGGAATATTTTTCATTGGATATACAAATTTTTTGATGTGTTTGTGTGTATAATTTTTAATTATATTAATCCACATCTGTGTGTTGATTTTTGAAAAATGGAATACATATATTTAATAATTATAATTAATATTATATAATATGGTTGAACTAATTTTACTTCATAATTTATAGTTTTAAGAGAATCAATTAATTGTTGTTTTTATTGTGAAAACATGATTATTAATGGTTAAACGAAAACATTAAGTGTTAAAATGACCATAAAACATATAAAAACAAATTATATGTAATTATTTAGACCATATAACAAATAAGGTTCTACAATGAACCATTTTTATCCAGTTTTCATCTAAAAAAATGGGTACCCATTATTCATTTAAAAAATTCAATGTGTGACCTCTCCCCAACCTATAAAAGGCCACCCACTATCCACTACTAATCGAAATAATGAATCCTAATTTCTTTAAATTTCCTAAATAAATATATTTGTTAATTACCAATAAATATCATGGAGGATTTATTTTGATTTTAAATCCCTCATAATATTTTTATAGTTATTAACAAAAAAACTCTCTCAAAAAATATGTAAAATTATTAAACATGTGTATTTTAAATCATCTTTAATTTAAAATAAATATTATTCATCTATGATAATACAAAATAACAATGATTTATGATATATTGTTATGTAATTATGTTATTTTAATGACCTTTATCCATATACTCTTCCATCAAATTGTATATCAAATTATTTATCTTGTGTGTAACGAACTACCACCTCTCAAACCGATGTAATTAATATTCAATATCCACCTATCAAGGATTCATATAATTATGGATATTACCAATTTATATCATCTTAACAATATTATTGTACATCTATAATTATGGTATCATATATACCTTGTTACATTACATTCCCTAATAGATAAAATAACGTCACACGTGTGTACGACAGACTACCACCACGTGAAGCAATGTAATTCATTTTTCAGATATAATTTTCTTAGAATGTAGTAATGATAAATTTAGTGATTTTATATTTTATAATTTTCAAAATAATTCTTTTAAAAATACAATATTACATATAATTTCATAGTTTCTAATCTTTTAAAAAAATAACATGACTTGTATGTATGTGTTGATTACCTCCTCAATGATGTTAGGATAAATGTCTTCATTTTTATTAATATGGATTGAATTTTTTTAATCTAATTAATTAAATTTCAATATATAAAAGAATAATCATTTTTTAGGCTTAATTAATATTTCTTTTTTTCCCTCTAATGATTAATTGGAAATGTTATTCCTACATATGTACTACATACCATCTCCTGAAAAAGTGTAATGCATATTCTATCTATAACATACCTGGAATAATACAAATAAATATATATGTAATATACATGTTATTAATAATTTGTTTAAAATTATGGATATGATGGAACAATGATGATATTAAAATGACCAAAACATATGAACCAAAACATATATTTAAAGTGAAACAGTTATCACCCATAAATATTGGTTTTAATGAAGAATTGTTAATAAATAATCCATAAGGGGATATAAGTAAATCATATATCACCTTAAATTCATGTGTAGGATTCAATAGTAGAGTTATAATATATATATATATGTATATATATATTATTCATGATGTTTGGACACAAATAAAGGAATTTGAATGTAATTTTTCATTTGAATTTATTTATTTCATGGGGATTATGATTAATAAGTCTCCATTGACTTAAAGGTTTATTTCACTTTTCATTGATTATCAATATTAATCACGAATAGGTCTATGGAGACGAAGTATTTTGAAATATAATTCATGAAACTAATAAATTTTATAATAATATAATTAATTTTTTTAATAAATGTTTTCTTATAAATTCCCACCCACTTGTACATAAAATTATTTATAATTAGACTTTATGAAAAGGAAGCATTATTTTTCTTTTCTTTCGAATATGATTTTTCTTCCAAATGTCTAATTTTTTAAAATGAATTATATTTTTTTAAAATTATGAAAAATATATTTTGATTACATTTTTATCAATTTTTTAAATATTCAAAAGAGAATTCAATTAAATTTTTAGGAAATTTTACAAACAAGACCAATAGGATTATACTAAATGTTATAATAAAATAATGTTAGACATTTGTTGAATGAATGTAATTTCATTCCATAATGACCACCAAATGATAAAATGATTCCAAAATATGGTTCACTGTTTATTTCTGATGAGATTTAGTTTAAAAATTATTTTTCAACTATTACGTATGAAATTTTGAATTTCAATGTGAAAATGTCATATTTCTCAAGAATATTATAATGTTATTTTTAAGGAATTTATAATCATTAATGTAAAAAACAATTATTTTAATTATGGTCCACTAGGGATATGTTGTACTGAAATCATCCTTATTGTATCTCTAGATAGATGATAATTATTTTGGTTGTGGTATTACTCTTTTGACACCATTAATGTTATATTTGTTGGTTTTTGATTAAAAGTTGTGATAGAGGTGATTATTAACATATTGTATGAATTTTTTTTCATATGAATGTTTTTATTTATTAGGTTTCATCCATTTAATTTAAGAAATGAAATAAAATTATTATATGATACGTGGGACTAAAATTATATAGCCCAATGAGCCATTAGCAAGTCTCATATGTAAATTTGTTGGCCAAATTAGATTGGTTATTACCAAATGTTTTAAACAGTCTTTTGAAAGGCCATTATAGTATAAATATGATGTCAAGAATTCTGAATTTAATCATAATGAATTCCTTTTAAAATTATTTTGTGATTATTCAATTTGTTAAAATATAAATGTATTATTATCATTATGATGCGATTACTTGTATGGAAATATTTGATCATAATTTATTCATTCCATGTTATGCATATGTTATAGATTTAAAGTCATGTAATGTAGTTATTTACATACTATATTGATTATTATTTATTTATTAATTATAGATTCCTCTCTAAGCATACCTTTACTGAGCATTTGAGAACCACCAATTATATTTTTTATTTTCTCAGGATTCCATGATGTGTAATATAAAGGATATGTAGGGTTATGTAATAGGAAATAATGATGAAGTCAAAGAATATTCTAGGTTGCATATAATTTTTCCAGTTATAATTTGAATTTAAAGTATGTATATAGTTTAATAATATTACAAATCTAGTTGGTCTATTGAGATGAAATTCATTATATTTTATTTAAATATAACAATCTTTCAACAACCTCTAGGCTACAAGGTTTGGGTTCATTATAGTTGTTATCAATTTTAGTTTAGTATAATACTTCAGATTTAGATTAGGAAAACATAGAATGGACTGCCCCCCTCCTTGGTGGTGGGAGGGGGGAGGATGGGTTGGCTTCACCGCGCCGGGGAGCACGGAGGCCATTTGTTCCATTTTCAAACCCTAATTTCCTCCCTGATTTTCCGTCGATTTCTATAAGCCCGAAAGTCCCAGATCTTCACCTTGGGGAACCACAACTCTTGATCACTTTATCAGAATTCTCTAAGGCTTCATGATTCTTGGATCTGACCCTGGTTTCGCGGTTTGCGCATCGACGGCCTTCGGTTGATGATTTTGATCGTTTTGTTTTCAGCGACTGGGATCTACATGATCGCGCAGTAATAGGGTTAATTGATAATCGTCATGTGATGATATGATTCTCTTCAGAGGAATATTTAATCCATGCTTGGTCCAGTGCTCCTCGCAGATGAAGAGGATGCAACTTCTTCCTTCTTCGATGGTCTTTCGACCTTTGCATGAACCAAGACCCCCCTGCGGTTGCAACATGGGTAAGTTTGCCGAATCTCCCTCTTCCCTTTCAAAATCCCTCTATAATTCGTATGATAAGGAACTTAGTTGGTCTTTTTTTATGCTCTGACGCCCGCACATCCTCTGTGAGTCACCCGGTAAATCCACGCATTTGTGTTGAAGTGGATGCATCGAGGCCACCAGTTGATTGGGTATGGATTACAGTAGGGGAGGAGTTCCGTTGGAGGCAGGCTGTTGTATTTGAGGATTGGGTTGATTTCTGCTCAAGTTGTAGTCGCCTTGGTCACTCGGCCAGTAATTGTATGGGTGGAGCTAGGAGCCGAAGGTCAGTTGCTGTGTTGAAGAGACCTGGTAGGTTGCCTGATCAGGGGATGAGAGGAACAAATGCTGGAAAGTCTGGTAGCGCGCCTGGCCTGCGTGGATCAAAGTAGGGAAAGCAAGTGGGGGCGTGCTTTAATCCATCTGTAGCTGTGGTTTTTGACAGATTGAAGCAAGATCTTCAACTGGAAAATGGTGTGAATGGTCCTGCTATTGGTGCTAGAGGCAACGCGGGAGTTATTGACTCTACTGGGAAGGATCTGCATCACGTGCATTGGCCGGGTCAGGATGCTGCTGGCGAGGGCAGTGGGCCTATTGGTTCTGGAGATGATCAGCAGAAGGAGGGAGAGTTGCTGCCAGGCCCAGACTGTGATGGGCCAGCACAAGAAGAAGGAATCCTCTGTCTGGCTATTCAGAAGGAAGTGCAGCCGACATATGATGGTGTGTTGCAGGTCTCAGTTGACACTTTCAATCAATTCCAGGGGCTGACCCATGTGGAAGGGGAAGGGGGCTCCTCAATGAGGAATAAATGTATGCAGGTTGCCTTGGAGGGTGGAATAGAGAAGGAAGTCGATGCTGGTGATGAATTTGTGGATCCTCCACAATGTGTGGCTTTGATTGACCGTAATGGACGATATGAGCAGGGGAAGGATAGTTTCCAAATTGATCCTATCATCAGAAAATGGGGGGATGTGTCAGTGAGTGACAAAGAAAATCCGAATGGCTCTGTGGGGCCCTCTTATTGTGCTGCTGTCAAGGATGGAAAGAAGAATTCTGGAGTGGAGAAACCTCCTCCAATTAAGAGAAGGCCGAGGAAGGATTACTCTACCTTGCCAAAGCCGGTGGAGGCAAGGTCCTCCATCAATCAGTCCCATAAGGAATTGATATCTATAGAGAAACTGAACCTCAGAAGGAAGTACACGAAGATCCTTAAGCATTATGAGAGCTCGGAATGGGAATCAGTCATCGCAGAGGATCTCCATGGGTGCGGAGACGGGTATGACTTTTATGACATGTAACTAGTTTCCCCTGTCTGTTTTCCTGTTCACTGGACTTTTCTTTTCTTAATAAATGTTCCGAGGCTTTTCCTCGTACTGCACTTTCCTGGTATTATTGATGAGAATAATAATGTTTAATTAAATTTTATATTATGTGTTTTACCTAGGAATACATCCATATCTAGATACATTATCTTTACATAATTATCGCTTAGATGTATATGTGGGTAACAATTCTGAAAATTCCACATCGTGCTTCATGAATGCGTAACCTTGTACAAAAAAGTGATACATAATATATAAACAGTTTAGAATATCATGGGGGATATTATTGGAATTATTAAAATATTCATTGATAATGTTTATGAATGAATTTAAATATATTAATTATTTATATACTTTTCCAAATAAAACATTATTATAATTATGAAATTATCCATGGGTAAATTTTATATTTTATATTGGAAGTTTAACCATATTTTGGATTATACATTATGATACATACTGATATGATCTAATCCATGGTATTCCATTATTTTGAAATGGAAGATAGAGTATGGAAGTGGAATTTTATCAACTAACATAATCCAAATAGTATGAATTATAATTACTTTGATTTTCTAAATCAAATCCATCAATGGAAACTACCCTCCCATGAATTATCATCATACGTGGATATAATATGATGCACTATTACGAATGATAGAGAGTTATATATGTATTATTTAATTCATTGTATGAAATTAAAGAAAATGGTGGTAGATCAAAAGGCATATAAGGGGAAAAGGGAAGGAAATAATTTTCCACATGTGATAATTATTTAATGAAATACCAGAGCACTTATTAAAAGGAGTTATAGATTACTTATAGTGTGGATAGAAGGGACATAAAATTTGTGAATGATAGGATAAAAATAATACTTTTATTTTTATTTTTTTCAACTATATGTAGATGTGGAACTACACAAACAAATTCACTAGGCATCAAGGTAATATACATCAAAATGACACATGGGATCAATGTTAATCGGATATTATTATTATAACCCTCTTATAATGATTAATGTTAATGTGAATTTTTTTTAAAAAATATTTTCAATGTTTATTTTGGTAATGTTCTTATGGTTGTATGAATTATGATATTTATAACGATTTTACTATATTAATATATCTATAATGATCTGTGAGAATATGTTGAATGTTATTGATGGGAAAGAAATGTTCTTTAGTTTCATGTAGTATATAACACCCCAGGATTATAAAAGTTAGACATCATGTTTGATTTCAAGTATAAAATAAACACATAACCATAGAAGATAATTAAAACACAAAATTATTTATAATTTATTTTTTGAAATTCAATATCATTGATATTTTTAAATTTACACAATATTGGGATTAAATGAACTCTGATACACTTTTAAAATATATTTTTCTCATGAACATTATAACCATTACATTAAAATTAATGGTATAAATAGTAATAAATTAATTATTAAAATTATATGGTTACACATCAGTAATATGAAGTAAATAATAATCTATTAATAAGAAATAAATTATGAACCATTCTAAAGAGAATTAAATTTCAATTAAAAAAATTTCTAAAAGGCATATTGGTCAAGATTTATCCACAGAATTTGAAAATAATTTAATAAAAAATTAGAAAAATTATTTTATTGAATAAAAATATTTTATAAAATCTACATAGAAATATAATATTTTGGTATTTGTTTTTGAATTTTGTAAAAAACATAATGTTTGGATGAATTGTGAAAATAAATATTTTCATTGAAAACTACATTTTTATTTATATTAATTACAATGAAAAATTATATTATTAATTTATTTTAAAATAATATTATTTCAGTTATAATACAATTTAGAAAATTTCGGTCATTATAATTAATTATATAATGAATTCTAATATTAATTAAATCTATAATTATGTGAAATCTCTCTTCAAAAAACAACCCTTTCATCCTGACACCGGTTTAATTAAAAATTGAATTAGTTTTCTTCTGTGAATTAAAATTCATAAAAATTGATTCTATATTTGGAATAATAAAAATATATATTATATAATATGGTCAACATAATTTTTTATCAATATTAATATTGAAAAGAATAAAAATATAATTAATATGGTTATGGTTAAATTATGGTTACAAGGGCTAAAGTAACAAAATATGGTCTAAATACAACCTAAAAATCAAAATCTTCATTATATGGAAATTTATATACATTATCACATGTATGTATCGTAAATTACTCATTTTGGAGGCTTTCATCATGAAACAAGTTTGGAATAATTTTATCTTTTTTTTAAATTCCCTATGTGTACTCTCCCCCATATATAAACAACCACCGCATATCCTATATTATTAAAAGTTCAAGACAAATTTGATGAACAATAACTGAACTAAAACCATAAATAATTTCCTCAAAATATCCTAGAGGAATTAGTTTTTTATAAATCTCTCCTAGTAATTATTCACGTATAAACCTAAAGACACCCTCTAAAAAAGTTGCAAGATTCTATAATGTTAATACTTGTTTTAGTTATAATTACACCTCCTTCGAAACTTATTAAATTATTATAATATAATAAAAAAATTATATCATATATATTATTTTGTTATTATTTTAATGTTATAAATTATATCCTTCCCCACTTCCATCAAATGGTAATAAAAATAAATGATCATATGTACGATAGACTACCTCCTCGCGAACCATTATAATTCATTTTCCATCACCACTATTATAATATAGATATAATAATAGACATAAAATATTAATATCATATATATGGATATTTTATTCTTATTTAACTATTATATAAAATATATCTTCTTACTTTCCATTCTATAGGGGATACGATAAAGGTTTTCATGTGTACAACCGACAACTGTCTCATGAATCTATGTGATTGATTTTTCACTTATGACTTATATAAAAGGTATTATGGTTAAATTTAATGAACTTATTTTATTTTAATTAATTATATATAATACATGAAATTTAATATCACATTTCACTTTTTACTTTTCAATCCATTGTAAAACAATATCGTCACTCATGCGTATATATTGACTACCACCTACATGCAACAATCAGAATTTTTTTTCATATTATTTTATCATGGATTGCAATAAGGATGTATTTTCATATAATATAGTCTATAAACGACTTAATAATAATTCTCAAGAAATTACATTGTAATATTTTTCTTTCATTGAATCCATTGTGAAAAATGGAGAAAAAATTAATGCTACGTATGGCCTACCATATCCATGAATGGTGTAATCTATTTTCTATTTCATAGAATAATAGATTTATTTAAAAAATATATAATTAAAATATATTATTTTTTTATCATGGTTATAATATTGGTGATTTTTTTAGATTTTTCAAATTAAAAGAACCGAAAAAATCTGACTAACACTTACATGAATAACGAATAAATTATCTTCCAATATAATGATTTTACGAAATAATTGATAATAAAAATATGAAAAAATAATATAACAATATCATCTATGGAATGAGGAATATTATTACACTATTTTATTATATTTATAATAAACCTTTATTTATCATATAATATTTTGTGACAAATATGATTAATGTCGAACCTATATTATGGGCTTCTTATCTCACTTTTAGTTATGTGATTCATTTTCATATTCACCACTAATTTCTGTATGAGGTGTATTTACTCCAAAATATGATATTTTAAAACATTAATAAATTACTATTTATTATCTGTAATGTTTTATTATAATGTTATTTATTTCATAGGGATTTTGATGAAAAATTAACTAATATAAGAAGGTTATATTTCAAAATATCATCGTTGATCAAGAATGTTTTTATTTATGACTCCCATGGGGTTAATCTTTTGATATTTAATTCTCAAAATCAATTTATTTCATATTTTATATTTATTAATATACATTTTCATATAATAGAACCATTATTCATAAACATTATTATGAAAAATGGTTGAAAATTTGTTTTAATGATAGTACAACATTATTTATCTCTACTAAAAAAACATTTTCATAATCATTCATTTTATCAATAAATGATGTTCCAAAATATTTCAAAAATATTATAAATTAATTATTAGCAAATATTTTCCCATTATTACATTATATAAATTACTTTAGGATAGAATATTCATTTAAATTTCCCAAAAAATCTCATTTTTATTTGACTAAAATTGTAAAAGGAATCATTGGTGTAGAGTGTGTACCATGATTGGAATTTTGAACCATCACGATGAAGAAATGTTTTAAATATTTTTGTAAATGTTTTAATTTCTATTTCCAATGAAAGATATTTTCAAAAAACTGATCTTTTTTTCAAATTCATTAATGATAAAATGTTATTTTCCATAAAACAAATAAATGAAATTTTGAGGCCATTTTTTCCCCGATGTAATCAACCCTTTATGGTATATATAATCCACTGGGGATATGATGTATTGGTGTCGTCCTTATTCTATTTAATGGTATTTTTATCAGTTTCAATGAGGATGAAAAATTTTAATACTTAAATCAATATTACTATATATGTTTTATGATTATGTTTATTTCATTGGTGTATGTATTATAATTCAATATATTGGTTTCTCATTATGAATGTATAGGTTGATTATGTTTCATCCCTTTTAATTGGTGGAATTCATCTAATATAGTATTTGGTTGGTGGTTCCTAGAAATTGATATCCCCATGATGAAACAATTTATCTAAAAAGAAAAATCATTTTTCCAAAGTAGATGCGGTTCTACACATAGATTTAAAATACATTGTAAGAGAACCTAAAAATAAGATTTCGAGGTCCACCATTATGAATTCCCCCTTTAAAGATCAATTAATTACGATCATTTGACTATTCTATTAGTTATACAATACATGGATAATATTTTATCTTATGATTATATTTATATGGATTTACTTCATCATCATTTAGGATTTCTATATTATCTTTATTTTATTAATTAAATGTCATGTGATTGAGTTATATACATTTCCTTATTGAATATGATTATTTATTCAAGATTATTTCTGCTATATAATTACAATTATTCAGAATATGAGCTGATAAATTTCTTCAATTTTATATTCCTTAGGATATATGAATGTTTTTTGGGATTTATATGCAGTGATATGATAATTAGAATAATAGAGTTATCCAAGAAAATACTTAGTGCATTTACATTTTTTAATGTAACATTATTTCGGGAATGTATCTAGCATTCTAATATTTGTAAACTATTTTTTCCTTCAAAATGAGATACCTTAAATCTGGTCCCACCATAATAATAGAACCCACATATCCATAATATTATGATTATTACATCCCAATGTTTTACTTCATAGTTATTAAATATAATAGGATAATAACTCATTATATAATGTTTCAATCTATTACATAATCATATAGGTGTATTTCCTTTTAAAAATTTTACGAAAATAAAACTAGTTGATAAATTATTTAAATCATCTCCTAACATTTTTTTTATAACTAGAATCGATTGTAGACAGTTCATTTATAAATCATTTTTTCTTCTTGTTATGGTTGGTAACAAACAAAAAAGTGATCTTAGATTCTGATTAGGGTAAAAATGGGAGATATCAATAATCGCATAAGAAGTAAATCGACATAAGGGTGTGAGAATGCGAACACAATAGTTGAAATCAACAACCTACATATAATTGATCATAATATTGAGTCATATAAAAATATTGGATGTTCATAAAGAATTAATCATAAAAGTATCAAATAACAAAACCTTAAGATAATATCATTGACATAAATCATATTATTAAGGCACATACACACTCTTATAACTTTGTAAACAAGGAAATTTAGATATAAATCTACACATTATATTATGGACATGAAATATAGCACTTACATAAAATTGTTGACATGAAACCAGGTATACGCAAAATCTTATATACATGAAATATAGGTTTATACATAAACATATAGAAATAAAATATAGGTCCATGCATAAACTTATGGATGTGAAAACCATGTCCACAAAAAACATTTTGAATGCAATATAATGTTCATAAATATCATATTTAACTCATAAATTATCCATATTTTACTAATTTATTTGAGGGTGATATAGTTCATACCCATCACATAAATAAAATCATCAATACATGTACCATAATATCAAAAAACCATAATCATCATAGAAGTCATGAAAAGAAAATAATTTCATTAATGAATAAATTTTGGAAAAACGAATGGGTTTCAAAAACATCATATCTTTATATACATAAACCTTCAAGAAAAAACATCGATACTTTCCTTTGATTATATCCCTAGTGAAAAATAAGTAACATAAAATTATGTCATATTTGATGGAAAAATGATTTCAAATTATCATTCAGAATAATTATTGAGTTATTTAACTTTTTGATTCTTATTTAAGTTACATTTTTTTAAATATTTTCACATATAAATGAAAAATATTCCATGAAAATAAAATGGTAAACATTTTTTGATATCCTAAATTATTTCATTAATCATTATGGAGGTAAAATACACTCAATCTATATAAGTTTAAAAATTATTTCATTTTTTTTAAATTCATAATGTATCACAATGGGAAAAGTATAAGAAGTTTCCGTAGAACCATTTTGATAAAATTAAAACATGGTAAAAATGACATTACTAAATTAGAGGATAATTTTAAAAATCATTTTGAAATCATTTTTACAATACAATGACACCTTCGAAATCAATTTTGTAATGAGTCCAGAATAATGACGACATTGTGAAATAAACCATTTCCTCAAGCATCACCATTCTTCCATTATGATCTAAACTAATATATAATAACTATGGTTATATAATCATTATATTTCATAATAATATATCTATAATTAAATTTAAAATTTATTTTCAACAACTTATCATGAGATTATTAATAATTTGTTTTTAAAATCACTATTTTGGGTGTTAAAAAATTCATTTTCAAACCATGTTTGGGTTGATTACATTGTGTAATTATACATGGATCTTACTCCACGAAATTCAATAATTTTAATCATTTTATAAAAAAATATTTCATAATTTATAAATATTTATTTTCATTAATTAAAAATATTGATTGAAAAATGAATGACACCTTTTAGGAATATGATTGAATTTTTTTATGCACAAGAGACATTTCCACATATTATATAATAGGAAATATGGAATATAATGGTTTTTCCATAATCCTAAAAAAAATTAAGAATATTTATGATACTGATGTAATCCTTTTATGATGAATTTTAATGAGTTACAGGTAGAAAATAAGAGTAGAAAAAGAATGAGTTCAGTTAATGAGATTACATCTTCTTTGAAATGACTCATTTAGATCACTTGTGAAGGACTCTCGGGTTTTAATTTTGGGATTTATATCAACAAATTATTGTTTATAGGGAAATAGAGAAGATAATTTTATATGTTATGGTCAATTTATTATGATCAATGTGGTGTAAGGATGTGACGGTGGAGGTGTCCTTTTAAAATTGAGAGGATGGATACTTTTAGAATTTATTGGATAAAGAATATAATTATACAATTCTAGATCCAAATACCTCCAACTGGTCATATATTAAATAATAGGTAGTATATGTTCTAAGTGTCATAAAAAATTATATAGGTTTATTTATTATTTTAATCCTTATATTTGGATTTAATCCATTAATTAACCTATTTTATCATTAACTGTGCTGTAATAATTTTCATTCCTAAATGGTTATGATTTTAAATAATAGATAAATATTGACCCATATATTGTTATGGGGTCAAAATTTCTACCATAAACTATCCCATTTTACCTTATCATAATTTTTTTTAATTTTTAAATAATTTTATAATGTATTATTTTTAGAAAATATCATTATTGTCGATTTTAACTTTATTCAGTACATTGAATTTAATAACATCAAGAAATATTTTACAATTCGATAAATATTATTTTAACACATCACCATAAGGACATTATCATATATAAAATTCATCGATCATAAAAATTATCTAATATTATAATACTTCTATTATTTTTTATATCAATTGTTTCCATAAATTGATTAATTCAAACATCAGTGTTGTGAATGTATTTCATGTAATTATTTAATTATTAAAATTTAACCCCATGGATATCATTTTACTAGGAAAAAAAATAATTTTATTATTCTTTGAAATCTAATTTAGAAACATGTGAAAACATAAATAATATTTAAAAATGAGTGACATTTTGTCACTACCATTGGTTTAAATAATTTATAAGTAATTTTATGGAACATGTACCCATTTAATACATATAATTATACCCTATAGTGATAATGTTATAATTTAATGTATCTGGTAATAATTAATAAAAATATTTATGTCCTTATTACTTAGTGATAACCTATATTTACCAGATATACCATTTACCAAGATGATAAATTTTACAACAGTAACTATTCAATTTGACCAATAATAAAATGGAACTATCCAAAAAAATTTAATCATCTGTTTGTAAATATGGAATCAATTTTTCAATATTCAATTACTAGAATAGTAAAAAATTACTTCCAACATTAATTCATAAAATGCAACCAATATTATTTTTAGAAAAATATATTTTTATGAAAAAAAATACTTATAAAAAAATCATTTATAATAAGGATTGAAATAAACATAATTATATGATATATTAAAAAATAACACAAATATTACTTTGAGATAAAATTAAAAAAAAATTCTAATTTATATGAAATGGACTGTAAGAATTTGTGAACATTTTTTATTTTAAAACTTCACTAAAAAATCATCATTTTCAGAAAAATATTAAAAAAATTCTCAAATATAATTTTTGGACGCTTATTTTAATAAAAATGAAAATTTAACAAAATATATTTTTAATGGTGATTAAAATTAATTTTAATATTTTTTCATTAAAAGCTATAAAAATTACTTTATGGTGAATTAATATTTTTCAAAAATGAATTGGAAATACTAAAAACAAGTGACTAATTACTCATTATTTATATTGTGTAAGAAAATTGTATATACTTTACAGAGTAGTTAATATAATTTGTACACTACAATTTAAAATCTATGTGATAACAATAAATAATAATATTTTTAACAGAATGTTGCAGTTCTCGTAGAATATCCAGTTTCAATAATCACAAGAAAACAAATTAGTAGAATATATTTGAAAGAAAAAATTCATAAAATCTCATGGGGATATATACTTAACTAATTTAACAATTTTCTAGTAATTTACCAAACTGTGATTCATTGTGCACTTTTCTATAATCTCGATTCCATTAAACGATTCCCCTGAAATGGTGGCACCAGTCAAGACTGCACAGTGATAGTGGCACAATAGCCATCACACAATCACAGTCGCACATCAAAATGGTGGCACCTCTTACGGTGTTCCACTGAACAGTGTAACTGTGACAGTGGCATTGTATCGGTCGCACACCGAAATGGTGGCACCACTTACAGTGTTCCACCAAACCAGTGGCACCGTAGTAGTCTCACTGTCACTATCGCCCACTGAAAAGTGGCATGGGTTATGGTGTTCCACCGAACTAGTAAAACTATGACAATGTCTCACCAAACGGTGTCTGACTTTTCAGTGTGCGATAGTGACAGTGTGACTACTACGATGGACCATTCCTGTCCCAATTATCTCGTATGTCGGGACCATTGACATTGCTATTTTTATTTAATTTCAATACTTCCCTTTGGCGTTTTCTTGTACTTTTTAGCACATATTATTGGAGTATACACATGTGAATGAAATTTTTTTTCTTTTCTTTTACATCATGTTTTGGAGTTGTTTGTGATTTACTATCTTATCTACTGATCCTACTGAATAAAAAGGGTAATGTCTTCCATATTATGTTTGATTCTATACCCTTGGTGCTAGTTTCCACTCTGGAGGCTATTGAAGGTGGGAATCATGGGTCATTATCTCTCCTTTAACTTGAGGAAGGAAAGGTATGGAAATCCGTTGTCCCTACCCTCATGTCGGTGATGGAGGGTCTTTATAGAATGGTCTAAGAATAAATGGTTGTGAGATAGGATTGAGTTCATGGTTAGGCACCGTCAGGATTTCATGGGATTGTGGGAAACAAAGTTAGGTAATCTTGGTGCATGAAATAGTCCAGGGAAGACAGGATATGACATGTGATTTTAGGGCCCCCCGTGATCCAATGCAAGGACACTGGACCAATCGAACGACCAAGTGAGGCTACACTGATTGCAGGGTAGATACCCTAGGTAAGGTACATGCATCATAATTAATTGTGTTATTGTGTGTCTTGGATATTTTTTGGAATTTAAAATGGTTAAAAAATCTAAGAAAATTTTAAACAAAATCTTCTACACTACTCAGGAATAATCATTCCTTTTTTACATTGAAACTAAGTTAAACAGACTATGAACAAAGGCATCATAGGAGATCAAGTCCAAAGAGGTGGATTTTAAGGATGATTATAATATTGATAAGAAGTAGGAGGACGACCAGTGGTAGAATATGCTTCATGCCTTTCAGAGGCAGGCCCTCCAGAATTATGAGGGCAGCATCTCAGACATGGAGACAGAGAGGTGGCTCGAGGAGCTAGTGATAAACATCATCTTGATCTAGGCTCCAACATAGTACTAGGTTCCTCTGGCTGTAACTTAGATATGGGGAGCAGTGTGTCAGTGTTGGATGCACTATCTTGTGGAGAAGTGGGACGTTGTGGTTTCATGGACCGACATTGAGAGGGAGATCCTAGAAAAATTTCTCTCTACCATGATGTATGCTGAGAATAGGAAGGATCTACTCTCCCATCAGTGGGAGACAATGTTATTGAGTGAGTTAGAGATCATGTTCAAGGATCTACATCTTTTTTCTCGAGACCACTTTCCAGATGAGGAGTGATAGGAAATATGTTTAGAGGAGGCACTCTGACCATCTCTTTAGTATGCTAATAAACCCATCACTCTACCGATATACTTGGAGGACCAGAAGAAGGATTAAGTAGTGTATATGATGCAAACGTTGGGAGGTTACCTCTAAAAGGGGATCCAATTGGGATCAATAAAGGGGATTTCCATCAATAGAAACCCTATATCATCTAGACAATCTAGGTTTTTCCAGTGGGGAGGTGGACCTAGCGGTTCCAGTTTCGATCTACTGGTCATCACCCGATCTTTTTGGTCCCCGGAAAGAGATTCTTCATCTATGTTATTCATGGAAATATTCGGAATCAGTTCCCAGACAGAGTGTCATACAGTGGGGGTGGGTAGGTTCATCACCCCCCAAAGCAGCATCATTTTCCAGCCATTCTTTTTCAATAGCAGCAGCAGGGACGGTGATCTCCCACTCCTCGATAGAAGATGTTGTAGGAGGAGTTTGGCCTCAGTGTGCTTCTCAGGGGCCTCGACTAAGGCATGGCTGGGGAGTCGACCAACAGCTGAGGGGAAGAGGAGCTAGGTATGGGTAGTTGAACGCTGCAGAGGCAGCTGTTTTAGAAGGGCTAGAAGTCATTCAAGTTATGATCTGATTGTTTTTCCCTCTTGCAAGCAACTGGTTTGATTTAAGATCTTCACACTTATTTGTTTCACCTAGTATATTTGATGCACTAGGATTAGATACAACGATACTTCTCGTGCCCCTGGTTTTGAGTATGCTAGTCAGAGGTCAGACCAGCTTGTCTCATGTTATCCAAGGATGTAGACTAATGTTGATACCACAACAGTCCAGTGGGGACCTTCTTTTTCTGTAGATGTAGAGATATGATTCCGTTCAAGGAATCTATGGTTGTTCTATGTATGTTACGTTATCGACTTCTTCCTAGGAAGGGTCATTTTTTCAGATATGGGTGTCTAGCATATAGCTTTTTGACGGCTAGTGTCACGACCCGTCCTCGGGGCCCGTGCCGTGACTACCCCAAACCCGCCTTCCATAGGCCAGGGGTTGGCGACTAGCACCAAGGCGTAAATCCCGGTAAAAAGGGAAGGCATTGACTTTGTAATGTAAACAAGCACCACAGAGTAAGCAAGCTGAAGAAGTAAACACTAAGTAAAAAACCGGTACAACAGTAAGTGCGGAAAAGTAAGTGGGACAGTATAAAAACCCAAACGGAAAGTAAAGTACAACTCGAAAGGGAAAACAGCAACTGAAAAGTAATGAAGCAACGTCGATCCGTCCACTGAAAGTCCCACCTAAAGGGTGGGTACAAATAGCCTCCACTGCTCCTCGGGTCCAGCCGACCGCTCCAAGTACGTCCCACCTAGTGGTCCACCTCCAGGTATCATCCTGCACCGCAAGCCTCCACCATGATCAGCGTTGTCCATCGTCTGCAACCAACACAATATAGCGCGGGCATAGCACGTGCAGGGGTGAGTATAAGCTACTCAGTAGGGACCCTGAGACCCCCGAAGGTCTCCCAGAATCCAAAAAGGAAATATACAATCACGATGTAACATCTGACACTGCTTAGGTATATACCCATACATATACCTAAGTCATCAATTCTCGTTCGGCTCCAACATCCGAAACAAAGTACAACCCAGTCCACACAGGAAAGCAAACGTAAATCCACACATGATAGCACAACACAATCCACAAAGGAAAGATAGACAGGATTTCAGCTCACACTGGATACTTCTTGAATGACGATAGAGATGATCAGATATATCCACTGATTCATCTATGCCGTCGGACCCACAAAGGATCGATAGGTACTAACCCCTGTAATGACCCACAAAGGATCTGACCCACATAGGATCGAAAGGTAACTAACCCCCGCAATGACCCACAAAGGATCTGACCCACACATGATCGATAGGTAACTAACCCCCGCGACGACCCACAAAGGATCTGACCCACACAGGATTGATAGGTAACTAACCCCCACAAAGACCCATAGAGGATCGGACCCACACAGGATCTGTAGGCACAGGCCCACACAGGACCGCTGAGCGCTGACCCACACAGGATCGGACCCACACAAGATCTGTAGCACTGACCCACAAAGGATCGCTGAGTGCTATAGTCGTTGCCGTCGAATCCACTGAGGATCTCTGCACAGTCGTCGCCGTCACAGTAGCAGTCGTAGCCAGCTCTAGGGTTCCCGGACACAACAAGCTCGTTCGGGAGGGTCCGATCCACGAGCGGAGTGGCTGATACATCAACTGACACAAAGTATATAGTTGATGTATCCAAAAGTTCCGTATCGACAACAGAAACTCAACGTCGCAGACGGCGCGTCAAACGGACGCACAGTCTGAGAGTTATTGGCTTTTCCGTCCTAGGGGCCCAGTTGGTTTTTAAGGAAAAACCAACCGGACCGTACTCCACATGCGTCCAAATATTAGGTGGAGTATACCAAAAGATCCGTCTCATTTAGAGGAATCCATCAAAGTCGATGGTACATCAATCGGACGTCCGTAGCTCAAGATATGAGTGTTTCCGCTCCGAGGTCCCGGTTGGTTTCGTGTACGAACCAACCCAGCCGAAGCCAAAGTACACCAAAACCTTGAGTGCAATATACCGAAACGACTGTCTCGATCCAAGGATCGCATTGCTGCTAAGGGTGCATCGTTTGGAGGCCCGTAACTCAAGTTATGAGCAAAAGACCGAAAAGGGTCCGAATGGGGGTATGGGCCCGGACCGACCCGGCCCAACACCCCCCCCTGGGTCGGCGCAGCCCGGCCTGGCCAGGGTGCAACCCGACCCAGCCGCCGGGGTCGGCTCGGCCAGTTACGGCCGAGTGGCGCGGGGGGTGCGCTGCCCCTGCGTGAAAGAGATATGTGGCCCCCACGTGTGGCTGCTCTGAGTCACCGGACGCGGCGCAAGGCCGCGTCCCTTCCTCCGCAGTCCCGCGCGGCCGTGTGACCGGCCAATGCTGCCGCGGCTTCAGCCAAGGCGGGTCTTCCCGGCGGCGCGCCGTGCGCCTCCGCGTCCTGGCGGCCGACCGCTGCCGGCCGCCCGCATGGGGTTCCGCGGACCACCAGACACGCTCCGGTGGTCCGATTTGCGCGCGGTCTTCGCTAGTGCTCGTCCTGGGACTCGAACTTCACTTCAGAGCCTTCAAAATTATCTTGCGGCCCCATTTGTCGTCGCCCGCCAATCCTTGCATCAATGGAAAACTGTGGAGGGCTGTCGGGTCATGTTTGTTTGGCCCCCACCCTCCACGTTAGGTGATAAAAAATGGAAAATAACAATCAACACATGAAAAAAAACGGGGCACAATTTGAAGAAATTAAAATGGAACTTGATTTGGGCTCTTTGTTTTGGAAGAAACAACCATGGGAATAAATATTATTCTCAAATAAAACCGCTACCTCGTAGCTGTCACCGGATGAGAGTTTTCGTGGAATTGACCATCGCAGAAGAAGAGGATCGTCACGTCGCGGAAGGGCGTCGCGTCGTCCCGGAAGGGCGTCGCGTCGACGATCTCAAGCAGTTTATTGAAGATTTGTTGCGGGGAATGAACATCACAGAAGAAGCATCATGGAAGGAGAATCGTCGGCGTCGGGGAACACGGCGTCACGTCGTCAATCTCCGAGAGTTCGGCATTCTTAGCGTTCTTCGCGTTCTTCGCATTCTTCGCGAGGATGATGAAGGTACAGATTCTCTAAATCCTTTCAACAATCAACCCGTCAACAAAAAGAAAAAGTGTTTGTCTTATTTTATTATTATGCCAACAGTTTGAAAACATGTTAAGAAACGAACCATTAATTCAGTGAATTAATGGTAATGAATTAATCGTCCATTTAATAGGTGTGTTTAAGAGTTTTATAAAACTCCCCAGTTGACATTCATTAATGAGGAGTTTTCGCAGGTGCATTACTTAGAGGAAAAGAAACGGTGGGGCTTGTGCGGGACCCACATCACAAATATCCTACCAAGAGGGTAGGATATTTTGGATTGCACCCAATCTGCTTCAACTTAGCTCAAGTGGCTTTAAGTGGCTTTTAAGTGGCTTTTAGTGAAATAAAAATAAAGTTGTCGCATCGCTTTATTTTATTTCTTAACATAACCCCAAAAATTTAAAAACCACACCCGAGCAAATGAAACTCCAGAAGAGGCGTTTCTAAGCAAATACCGGCACTGCGATTCCATCAGTGCCCTCAAAATTCGATTCCGAGCACCGATTCAAAAGATAGAAAAACACGCTCGTTCGTTCACTGAACATACCCGAGCTAACTTCGATAAATGATTCCAGGCACACCGGGCCTCGGAGAAACTGCATTGTTGTAAAATTCCAAAGAAACTTAAGAAAAAAGTTTCTTGAAATTTACGGGTCTTTACATCACTCCCACCTGAGGGCTTTACGTCCCTGTAAAGATACATCACAAACTAGGGAATCAAATGTGGGTACTGAGCACGCATCTGAGCCTCCCGCTCCGAAGTGCTCTCCTGGAGGTTCTTGTGCTGCCATCTGATGCGCACTAGAGGAATCAACCATCCATGTAGGACCCACTCTTGTCGAGCCTCGATCTCCACCGGGACCTCCGCAAAAGTCGCCCCATCATCAACGTCCAGCTCCTCATAGTCAATGATATGTGTTGGGTCGTGCACGTATTTCCTCAGCTTTGATACGTGGAAGATGTCGTGCACCCGGTGCAACTGAGGTGGTAGAGCCAGGCGATAAGCCACCTCGCCAATCCTATTGAGGACCTTGAAGGGTCCGATGAAACGTGGAGACAACATGCCGCCTCGTCCAAATCTTCGTAATCCACGTCGAGTTGAGACACGCAAGAAGACATGGTCGCAATCCACGAACTCTAGTTGCATCCGCCTCCTGTAAACATAAGACTTCTGCCAGCTCTGAGCTATCCTCATCCGCTCCTGGATTACCTGGACCTTCTCTATCGTGGCCTGGACCATCTCTGGTCCCACAAGTGCGGACTCCCCATGGTCTGTCTAGTAAAAAAGAGATCAACAAGGTCTGCCGTACAATGCCTCGTATAGTGTCATATCGATGGTGGAGTGGTAGCAGTTGTTGTACGCAAACTCCACCAAGGGTAGGTGGTCCTCCCAGCTGCGACCAAAGTCGAGGACACATGCGCGGAGCATTTTCTCGAGAGTCTGAATGGTCCTCTCTGTCTGACCATCCATCTGAGGGTGAAATGCAGTGCTCAGACGTAGCTGCATCCCGAACGCCTCCTGCAACTCCTTCCAAAGCTGTGAAGTAAAGCGAGCATCTCGATCGGAGACGATAGATGATGGCACACCATGAAGTCGTAAAATCTCCTAAACGTAGAGACACCCCATGCTCTCCACTGATCCCTGCTCTCTGATGGGTAAGAAGTGAGCCGACTTAGTGAGTCGGTCGACAATCACCCAAATGGAGTCATGACCTCTGGAAGTGCATGGATGTCCAGTCACGAAGTACATAGATATCATGTCCCACTTCCACTCTATGACCTCCAAGGGCTGTACCAAGCCTGCTGGTACCTGATGCTCTGCCTTCACCTGCTGGCAGGTGAGGCATCGTGAAAAGAACTCTGCCACAACCTTCTTCATGCCCGGCCACCAGTGCTGTCGTCTAAGATCCTGGTACATCTTCACTACTCCAGGATGTACTGCCAAAGGAGAAGTGTGAAACTCTCTCAGAACCTCCTTCCGTAAAGCAACTGGTACCAAGTTACATCCTCTGAAAAGGACATTGTTCTCTACTCCAAAGGAGAAACCATCAGGTGCATGTCCTGAGGATATCTGTGCACGCCGCATCTCACAGTCAGTGTCTCCACGCTGTGCCTCTCTGACCCGCTGCAGTAGTGGATGGTGACTTTGAGATACTGAAGGAAGGATGCTCTATCTCTATCCACAAAGGATAACCACAAATTGGTTAGCTTCTCGGTCGCCTCCTCAAGCAGTTGAATGCTTGTCCTCCTGCTGAGAGCATCAGCTACTACGTTACCCTTCCCAAGAGTATAGACTATCTCAAAGTCATATTCCTAGAGAACTCGAGCCATCGCCATTGTCACAGGTTCAGTTTCTTCTGAGAAAATATGTACCTGAGACTCTGATGGTTAGAAAACACTGTAAAGCGTTCGCCGATCAGGTAGTGTCTCCATGCCTTCAGAGCGAAGACCACTGCTGCTAACTTCAGGTCATGGGTAGCATAGTTCTGCTCATGCGTCCTCAACTGATGTAATCCATAGGCGATCACTACCCTCTCCTGCATCAGGACACATCGGAGTCTGGTCCCGGATGCATCGCAGTAGACTACGTACCCTACTCCCTCCTCAGGCAACCTCAAGATAGGTGGGATGGTCAACCTCTGCCTCAGCTCCTGGAAGCTCTGCTGGCATCTGTCTGACCACACAAAGGGTTCTCCCTTCTTCGTAAGAGCTGAGAGTGGTGCCACAACTCTGGAGAAGTTAGGCACAAATCTTTGATAGTATCCGGCTAGTCCCAAGAAACTATGAACCTCTGTCACGCTCCTGGGTGGCTCCCAAGCTAGCCCTTCCTCGATCTTCACAGGATCCACTGCAACTCCCACCTCAGAGATGATGTGCCCCAAGAAGTGGACCTCACGTATCCATAACTGACACTTCGAGAGATTTCCATAAAGCTGGTGCTCTCAGAGTGTGTCTAGAACAACCCACAAGTGGCATGGGTGCTCCTCCTCAGTTGTCGAGTATATCAAAATGTCGTCGATGAAGGCCACGACAAATCGATCGAGGTATGGCGGAAAGATCCTATTCATGAGGCCCATGAACACTACTGGAGCATTGGTTATTCCAAATGGCATAACCAAAAACTCATAGTGTCCATACCGACATCTGAAGGTCGTCTTCTGCACATCCTCGTCCCGAACTCTGAGATGATGATAGCCTGACCTGAGGTCTATCTTCAAGAACTACCATGCTCCCTTGAGCTGATCGAAGAGGTCATCAATCCTCGGTAGCGGATACTTGTTCCTCAATGTCACATGGTTCAGGCGACGATAGTCGACAAAAGGTTGGAAGCTCCTGTCCGCCTTCTTGGCGAACAATATCGGGGAAGCCCAGGGTGAAACACTGGGTCGGATGAATCCCTTTCCCTACAAGTCCTCTAGCTGTACCCATAGATCTCGAAGCTCGGCGGGAGCCATCCGATACGCTGTAGTCGATATCGGGGCTATCCAGGGGCACAGGTCAAGATAAAAGTCTACCTCCTTGCGAGGAGTTTGTCCTGGAACGTCGTTAGGAAAGACGTCCGCATACTGATCCACTATTGCAGGAAAACTAGGACTTCGCACGTCAACAACTCCTACGATGAGGCTAGACAACTGATGAGTGATGGGCTGTCCTCTCCTCTGAGGAAGTCCATCCTACGCTTTGAAGGCTCCATTATCTCCGGTGAAGGTGAACCTACTCCCGTCGGTGCGTACACATCGCACATTGCGCCTAATACAGTCAATCTGTGCATGGACTGTAGATAACCAATCCATGACCAAGATGACGTCGTAAAGCCTCGACGCCGCTACATGAAGATCCCAGCTGAAGCTCTCGCCTCCTAGAGTAAGCTCACACTGCCGGCACCAGTGCGTAATCGTTGAGTCTGCTCCCGTAGGAGTCTCTAGTCGTAAGGATCGAGCCAACGGCTCCGTCG
This sequence comes from Viscum album, assembly GCA_963277665.1. NCBI lineage: Eukaryota > Viridiplantae > Streptophyta > Magnoliopsida > Santalales > Viscaceae > Viscum > Viscum album. Next base: position 1,185,385,096 of record OY728159.1, read on the forward strand.
GAATCTCCGAGCTCCGAACAAGGGTAGCGTCTATGAAAGAGTGACTCGCTCCTGTGTCTATAAGAACTGCAGCAAGGGTGGAATAGACACATATAGTACCTCGAATCATCTAGGGCGCGCCGTGGTCATAGGACTCCGCTGCCTGGAGCTATGCCTACCTCTTCCCGCCAGCTCCCTATGGTCGGGGTGGACCTCCTGGTGGTGGTGGTGGTAGAGCCTCAAAGCACCGCCCACCACCTTCTACTCGACCAGCTCCTATGCCTCGTCCGCCTCCTCCCTGTGGACCGCCATGGTTGACCCTCTACCTCTGCCTGGGTGGCCCCTCAACCGTCTGCTGCTCCTCGGCACGGTGGGTTGGGCAGTCACGAGCCGTGTGACCATGTCCGCCGCATATGTAGCACTTCCTGCCTCTCGAAATACTAGCTCCACGCTGTGTTCCCCACACTGCTGAGCCAGTGTCCTGAGGTCGTCTGCGTGAGGGTCTGGTCTTCCTGGACCCATGAGTCATCCGTCGACTGCCTGCTGCAGATGACTCTGCTACGTGCCGCCCTTCAGTTGGTCTCGCTGCTGATGAAGGCTCAGCAAGGAAGCTCTCGATCAGAAGGGCTTGCTCCAGTACTCCTGCCTAAGTCGGAATGTTGAGGGAGATCAGCAATGCCCTGACCTCATGTCTCAATACCTGCTCAAAGGTCCGGGCCCGAAAGAATGGGTCCCGTACCATGTCGGTCGAGTAGAGAGAGAGATCAGTAAATCTCGCCGAGTACCGGGAGACCGTCAAGCTGCCCTGCCGCAGCTGAAGAAGCTCCTGAATGCACACCGCATGGAGGGTGGCTGGGATGATCTCTGAGCGGAAGAGGCTCTCAAATTCCGTCCAGAGGAGAGATGCCTCATCGTGCACCTGGAGCATCAAGCTCCACCATCGGCCTGCTGCTGCGTGCAGTAGGCTCTCTGCGAGGATCACCATGAGGTCTGTTGGTGTCCTCACTAATCGGAAAACTCGTACCACTGCCTCCAGCCAGCCCTCGGCTGCCTGGGGGTCCGTCTCCCCACGGAACCTGGGCGGTCACTGGCGCTGGAACTCATGCAGTGCACTAAGGTGACGTGCATCATCAGCGGCTGGCACTAGAAGCATCGGTGGCTCGGAGGGTAGAGGAACCACCAGTGCCTCAGCTTTCATAGGGCCCTGTACCGATGCCTCGTCGCTCGGTGGGTTGTCGTCACGCTCAACTCTCGGAACCCTAGCTGGATGCCGTCGTGGGGCCATCCTGAAAAGAAACAGGTGTGCCACGGTCAGAACAGTATACCTGGTGAGATTACATAAAGTAATCACAAAGAAAACTTGTAACACACATGCAATCAATGTTTTCGTTCATTATGTCGGAAATCTGAAGTCAGGGTCCTGGTGTACGGATACATCGGAAGCCGCACCAACAGTGGAATCCCTGGACTGATAACCACACCCAATTCAGTTAACGCTATTGCTTCACATAGAAGAAAGATCAGAGTCTCCAGTAGAACTGAACTCCTTTGATACCAATTTGTCACGACCCGTCCTCGGGGCCCGGGCCGTGACTACCCCAAGCCCGCCTTCCATAGGGCAGGGGCTGGCGACTAGCACCAAGGCGTAAATCCCAGTAAAATGGGAAGGCATTTCCTTTGTAAAGTAAACAAGAACCACAGAGTAAGCAAGAGGAAGAAGTAAACACTAAGTAAAAACTGGTACAATAGTAAGTGCTGAAAAGTAAGTGGGCCAGTATACAAACCCAAACTAAAAGTAAAGTACAACTCAAAAGGGAAAATAGCAACTGAAAAGTAAATCCACAAGGTCGAGCCGTCCACTGAAAGTCCCACCTGAAGGGAGGGTACAGATAGCCTCCACTTCTCCTTGGGTCCAGCCAACCGCTCCGAGTACGTCCCATCCAGTGGTCCACATCTAGGTACCGTCCTCCTCTGCAAGCCTCCACCACGATCAGCGTTGTCCATCGTCTGTAACCAACACAACGTAGTGCGGGCATAGCCCGTGCAGGGGTGAGTATAAGCTACTCAGAAGGGACCCCGAGACCCCCGAAGGTCTCCCAGAATCCACAAAGGATAATCCAAAAAGAAAAGATACAATCACGAAGTAACATCCGACACTGCTTAGGTATATACCCATACATAAACCTAAGTCTTCAATTCTTGTTCGGATCCAACATCCGAACCCAAGTACAACGCACTCCACACAGGAAAGAAAATGTAAATCCACACAGGATAGCACAACACAATCCACAAAGGAATGAAAAATAGGATTTCAGATCACACAGGATACTTGTTGAATGACGGTAGAGATGATCGGATATATCCACTGATTCATCTAAGCCGTCGGTCCCACAAAGGATTGATAGGTACTAACCCCCGCAATGACCCAAAAATGATCTGACACGCACATGATCGATAGGTAACTAACCCCCGCAAAGACCCACAAAGGATATGACCCACACAGGATCGATAGGTAACTAACCCCCGCAATGACCCACAAAGGATCTGACCCACACAGGATTGATAGGTAACTAACCCCCGCAAAGACCCACACAGGATCGGACCCACACATGATCTGTAGGCGCTGGCCCACACAGGACCGCTGAACGCTGACCCACACAGGATCGGACCCACACAGGATCTGTAGAACTGACCCACAAAGGATCGCTGAGTACTGTAGTCGTCGCCGTCACAGTAGCAGTCGCAGCCAGCTCTAGGTTTCCCGCACACAACAAGCTCATTCGGGAGGGTCCGCTCCACGAGTCGAGAGGCTAATACATCAACTGACACAAAGTCCAGATTTATGTATCCAATAGTTCCGTATCAACAATAAGAACTCAACGTCGCAGACGGCGCGTCAATCAGACGCCCAGTCTGAGAGTTATTGGTTTTTCCGTCCCAGGGGCCCGATTGGTTTTTAAGGAAAAACCAACCCGACCGTACTCCACCTGCATCCAAACCTTGGGTGGAGTATTCCAAAAGATCCGTCTCACTTAGAGGAATATTTCAAAGTCGATTGTACATCAATTGGACGTCCGTAGCTCAAGATATGAGCGTTTCCGCTCCGAGGGCCCAGTTGGTTTCGTGTACGAACCACCCCGGCTGAACCCAAAGTACTCCAAAACCTTGAGTGAGATACACTAAAATGACCGTCTATATCCAAGGATCGCGTTGCCACTAACTTCACGTCGTTAGGAGGCATGTAACTCATGTTATGAGCAAAATACTGAAAACGGTCCGAAACGGGGGTATGGGCCCGGACCGACCCGGCCCAACCCCCCCTGGGTCGGCCCGAACCGGGTCCAGGTCCGACCCGGCCGGCGCAGCTTGTCCCGGAAAAGGTGGCATGGTCTGGCCTCGGCACGACCTGGCCAGGCCGGTGCGGACGTGGCCCGGCCGCTGGGGTCGGCTCGGCCAGTTACGGTCGAGCGACGCGGGGGGTGCGCTGCCCCCGCGTGAAGGAGATCTGCAGCCCCCGCGTGGGGCCTCTATGAATCACTGGACACGGCGCAAGGCCGCTTCCCTTCCTCCACGGTCCCGCGCGGCCGTGGGATTGGCCCGCGCAGTCGCGGCTGAAGCCGCGGCGGGTCTTCCCGGCGGCGGGCCGGAAGGGGGTTCCGCGGACCACCGGACGCGCTCCGGTGGTCCGATTTGCGCGCTGTCTTTTCCAGTGCTCATATCGGGACTCAAACTTCACTGAAAAACCTTCAAAATTATCTTGCGGCCCCGTTTTTCATCCCCCGCCAATCCACGCATCAACGGAAAACTACAGAGGGTTGTCGGGCCGTGTCTGTTTGGCCCGCACCCTCCGCGTTAGGTGATAACAAATGGAAAATGACAATCGACACATGAAAAACAAAACAGGGAAAAATTTTATGAAATTAAATTTGAACTTGATCCGGGCTCTTTGTTTTGGAAGAAACAACCATGGGAATAAATATTTTTTTCAAATAAAACCCCTACCTCGTAGCTGTCGTCAGACGAGAGTTCTTCACGGAATTGACCGTCGCGGAAGAAGAGGATCGTCGCGTCGTGGAAGGGCATCACATCGTCGCGGAAGGGCGTCGCGTAGACGATCTCAAGCAGTTGATAGAAGATTTGTCACGGGGAAAGAATGTCATGGAAGAAGCGTCATGGAAGAAGAATCTTCGGCATCGGGGAACACGGCGTCGCGTCGTCGATGCCCAAGTGTTCGGTGTTCTTTGCGTTCTTCGCATTCTTCGCATTCTTCGTGTTCTTCACGAGAAGGATGAAGGTACAGATTCTCCCAATCCTCTCAACAATAAACCCATCAACAAAAAGAAAAAATGTTGGTCTTATTATATTATTATGCCAGCAGTTTGAAAACATGTTAAGAAACGAACCATTAATTCGGTGAATTAATGGTAACAACATAACCGTCCATTTAATAGGAGCGTTTAATAGTTTTAGAAAATTATTCAGTTGACATTCATTAATGAGGAGTTTTCGCGGGTGTGTTACTTAGAGAAAAAGAAACAGCGGGGCTCGTGCGGTCCCCAACTCACAAATATCCTACCAAGAGGGTAGGATATTTTGGATTTCACCAAATCCGCTTTAACTTAGCTCAAGTGGATTTAAGTTGATTTTAAGTGGATTTAAGTGAAATAAAAATAAAGTTGTCGCACCACTTTATTTTATTTCTTAACTTAACCCCAAAAATTTAAAAACCACACCCGAGCAAACACAACTCCACAAGAGGCGTTTCTATGCAAATAACAGCGCTGTGATTCCATCGGTGCCCTCAGAATTCGATTCCGGGCATTTGTTCAAAAGTTAGAAAAACGCGCTCGTTCGTTCACTGAACGTACCATAGCTAAACTTCGGAAAATTATTCCGGGCACACCGGGCTCAGAATCAGGTGCCGTCAAAAACTTCATTCTTGTAAAATTCAACGAAAATTAAGAAAAAAAATTCCTTGAAATTTACGGGTCTTTATAGCTAGCCGGGATTCCAAAAGGGTTGCTGGTGAGTGGATCCCCTCCTTTCCTTGTTAGCTTAACTATCAGGGGAGTTAGAGGATACAGATTTGGTGGAAGTCCCGGGGGACCATCGGTGAGTTCTTGGATTTCTTCCCGATATGGGTGGTGACTCTAACCCCTCGACGTGATGTTGAGTTCGGGATATACATACAACACGGTGCACATACAATTTCAATGGATACTTATCATATGGCACCTTCTAAGTTGTGCGAGTTAGGGATTCTAGCTGAAAATCTTATGAAGAATGGTTTGGATCGACCAAGCGCATCACCATGGGGTGCTCCCGTTCTATTAGCAATGAATGAATATGGTGGTATTAGGTTGTATATAGACTACCAGAGGATGAAAAAAGTAACAATCAAGAACCATTACAACCTCCTTAGGTTTTTCGACCTTGTTGATTAGTTGAACTGGGCGGGATAGATCTCCATGAATGTCATGTTGTAATGATATCACCAGTTATGGGAGATTGAAGGGGTTATCTTGAAGACTGCCTTTAGGTGAAGATATGGGAATATTGAGATCATGGTCATATCGTTTGATATTATGAATACACTAGTCATGCTCATGGGACTCATGAACTCTGTCTTCTGTGAATATATAGACCAGTTCGTATTAATATTTATGGATGATATCTTGATCTTCTCAAGATATAAGGAGGATCAAAACAAGCATTTGAGGACAACTTTAGAGGTCCTATGAAAGCACCAGCTCTACGGGATGTTTTCCAAGTGAATGTTCTCGACATGAGTGGTGCACATCACTGGACACATGGGGTCCGAGATGGGAATAGAAGTGGACTTGTTGACGGTCGAATAATTTTTTTCTTTGGAAGCACCCATGAATATGGTAGTGGTTCATAGTTTCATAGGTCTATAAGATTACTACAAGAGATTCATGCCTAACTTCTCCCAAGATGCAGCACCATTGACATCATTGATCAAGAAAGACCTTGCTCCTGAATGTTGTGAGCAGGGCCAAGAAGTATACATTTATCTAAAGGGGATGATGTTTAGTGCCCCAGTGCTAAAGTTTCTAGAAGTAGGGGTGATTTTTGAGGTTTTTTGTGATGCTTCAGGCCAATGCTTGGGGTGTGTGTTAATGAAACAGTAGCGGTGATCTCTTATGTGTCTAGGAAGTTACGTCTCCATGAGCGCAACTTTTCCACCCATGATCTAGAGCTTACAGAGGTTAAGTTTTCACTAAATTTATAGTAGTATTACCTCATTGTGGAATGTTTTATGGTCTTCATAGATCACAAAGTGATGAGGTATATCTTCCCCCACTAGGACCTAAACATGCAGTAGTGGAGATGGATGGAGTCTATTCAGGATTATGAAATTTTTATTTCCAACAATTTAGAAAATGGGAAGGTGGTTGACGATTCCTTGAGTAGGAAGTCACATAATGATATTTTTCAAGAATCAGAAAATGCTTTAAAGGTGACAGAGGAGTTGGCTTCCCTACACCTAGATGCTACGGTGGAGGATCGTAGATGCATTCTTTTACAAATGACAATGCAGTTCCCTCTGTTTTAATAGGTGGAGGAGTCTTAATGGGGGGGACTTAGGGGTTGAGGTGATGCGTGATCGTGTTAGAAAGGGAGATTCTCTGAGAGTATGATCAGAATATGGGTAGAATCAGATGTTATTTCTTTGAATGAAGTTTTTCCTAGTGGTAATGAGAAAGAGAGTTATTTTTGAGTTCCAGAACTCACCCCTGGCAGTGCACCCATGAGTTTTCAAGATGTATTGGGGCTTGATGAGTCATTTTTTGGTGGCCGAGGGTGAAGCACGTAGTAGAGGAGTTTGTGGAAATGGGTATTATGTTCCATTAAGGGAAGGGTGAACACCACATCCCAGGATGCTTGTTACAACCTTTAGATGTCCCCAAGTTGATAAGGGAAAATATATTGATGGATTTCATCATTGGAGTACCATGAATTCAATTGGGTTGCGATTATATTTTTATAGTGGTGGAACATCTGATGAAATCACCTCACTTCCTTGAAATCAAGAAGTCTAGTGTTGCATAAGCCATAACAAAGAGTTACATGGATGATGTGGTGTAGTTTCATTGATTTTTGAGATCCAAATCCTCAGATAGGGATACCGAGTTTACCTCACGGGTCGGGAAAAGGAGGAAAACATGATTTTGGAAACCAATTATTCTTTAACACTACTTTACACCCCCACATTGATGGGAAGACAGATCGCACCATCTAGAAGTTTTATTATATGATGAGGGCATGTGTTTTGGACTTTGGGGGATCATTTACAACGCTTTCCTTTAGTAGAGTTTTCCCACATCAATAGATATCATTCTACCGTTAACATTTCTCCACTCGAAGCCTTGTATGGGAGGACGAGTCTTTCGCCCGTGTGCTAGGAAGAGGTCAGGGAAGCATGTGTTCATTCCCTTGATGTGGTGCAGAGCATGAAAGAGAAGGTTCATCTTGTACATGAGAGGATAAATGTAGCTCAATATTGGTAGAAGTCATATTCCAATCAAAGGAGGAGACCCTTGGAAATCCAAGTCAGTGACCAGGTGTCCATGAAGGTATCCCCTAGGTGTGGGAAACAGAGGATTGGAAGGGGAATTAAGCTTTCTACCAGGATCATTGGACACTTCTAGGTGTTGCAACAGGTCGATGAAGTGGATTATCAGTTGGCGCTACTGCTGCTACTGAGTGTTCATGACGTCTTTTGAGTGTCTTAGATCCATCGATATCTACACGATGTTCTGCACGTCCTCAACTGGGGGACGCTATATATCAAGGACAAGATGACATTCATAGAATGAAAAATTAGGATCAAGGATCCTTAGAAGAAGGTTCTTCATGGACCAACCATTCCCTTGTTTCATGTGTTATGGAGACAAAGTGGCCTTGATGAGAGTACCCGGGAACGGGATGCAAAAAATGCACACCCAGTTCCGAGAGATATTTCGATTTTTATAATGTTTTGTTTTGTAAATATTTTTAATGAAGTTCTTTACCATGTTAACTATGAAATGGACTATCACCATTGATCCCTGAATGTGTATGAAGATTCCGGACTATGTGGAGGGGATGACCTGATCCCTAATCAAGAAGCATTATGGTGGATGCGATTAAACCTGTGTAGGTGAGTCAGTGTCTCCCAAAGTGGATAGCATCTTGACATCTGTTTCGGTGCGGATGTGCGTCGGGTTACGCTGTTCCGCCAGGACGCGTTCGCGCGTGCACCCGTCAACCCGAGGGGATGGGCGCGCGGCTTGTGGTCCCGCAGTCCCGATTTCCAAGGGCGGGCGGCATTCGTCCCTTATTCAGGGGCGTCTGCTCCTTGATCGAAACCGGGATGATGGGATGTCGGCTCCTCCTTCCTTGGACGTCTCCTCGGAACTTGTCGCCTAATCCGGGTCTCCCTCATAGACTTAAGAATGTTTGTGAATCTCGTTCCCGACGCCATATCTTCATGGACACCGGTTAATTACGCTGCTTCCGCCCGGACGCTCCAAGGAGTCTGGTCGGGGCAGCAACCTGCGGTGAGAAGGCCGGGTGGCTCTGGGTGCTGGGGGCGTGTCGTAGCACTGCGGCTCTGCACGTCTGTCTTCCGTCCCTAATAGGGATTCTCGAAGGCATGATGGCCTGAGGCATCCCGTACTAGGTGCGGGGAACTGTGTCACCTGAGGTTTTCCTCAGCTTCCCATGTTTAACACGGGGTATGCCGCGAGTTTAACGTCCAGCGGGGACGGCATCGGACCGATCAACACGAAAAGTGGATCAGATGACAGAACCCCTTGCGGGGAACCTCCGACGCTGGGGCCAGCACATGGGTGGCTTCCCAAGTAACGTGGAGTGGAGTGAAGTGGCATGACCCCACCGGGATGTGGCGGCCCGGGTAAGGATCAGGATGGATGATGGAGTGAAGAGCTTGGACCCCGTAGGGGCTTCCTACGTACCGCGCGTTAGCACGGATCAAAGTCAACGTAGTTCGGGTATACAGTTTAACGTCATGCTGGACGTCGGCAAGCCGACTCACGAAGAGGTCTAGGCTGCCGGGCGGAGGATTGAACCGGACCACCTCGCACAGAGGGGGGTGGAACGGCCGGGTGGATCACAGTTTCACGTCATGCTGGACGATAAAAGGAGAAATGGGAAAAGGGGCTGTGGGGAGGCACAGTGGAGATACACACGGGCAGTCTCCCACAGGGGCGGATTCATAGGTGAATCGACGCAAGCGTGAACCCTAGAGGGGTCCACTGATGGAAGAACCGACGTAAATACGACCGGGACGACCAGGTGGTGGGCTTGGACCTCAGGGAGGCTTCCTACGTACCCTGTATAGAAGACATGGATCAAAGTCCACATAGTTCATTCTGTCAGGACTTACGCACTTGAGGCAGCCCGGATGCGACAAAACTCAGTTGGAAGGGACTTGGACCGAAAGTAGGAGACACCTCGATCCCAGTCACACCCTCTACTGGCTTCGGCAGTGGGGAGGCGCAATGGAGATACACATGTGCAGCCTCCCACGAGAAACTAGTGGTTTGTAATACCCTGCCCCCGTAGGGAAAAGCCACTCCCATTAAATCGTCCCAAAAGCAGGACAATCCCGACATCCCTGCAGAGACGAGCGGGTGGGGGCCACGTCCAAACCGGGGGGAGACCCTGCGTGCAGAGCACGGGATCGGACGAAGCGGACGGTTTAGCATCTTGCCAGACGAAGTATAGTTTAACGTCATGTGTTGAGGACGAAGCGGACGGTTTAACGTCTTGCCGGACGAAGTACAGTTTAACGTCGTGTGTTGAGGACGAAGCGGACGGTTTAACGTCTTGCCGGACGAAGTACAGTTTAACGTCATGTGTTGAGGACGAAACACTTGGCAGTTTAACGTCTTGCAGCGTGGACGATGGGGGCTAGGCAGTTTAACGTCGTGCAGCCTGGACGTATACAGTTTAACGTCGTGCAGGACGTGGTGCAGTTTAGCGTCATGCATGACGAATGCTGAACAGTTTAACGTCTTGTAGCTCGGACGTAGTGCAGTTTAGCGTCATGCGGGACGAATTCTGAACAGTTTAACGTCTTGTAGCTCGGACGTAGTGCAGTTTAGCGTCATGCTGGACGAAAAGGCCGCCGGTAGGTCCGTGTCACTTCGCGCGAGCCTAGGGGGGGCCGCACGGAAAGACGACGCACAACGCGGGCACCTGCGATGAAGACCATCGGGCGCCACGCAGGCGGGTACCCAAAGGGGGTCAAGGGAGGTGACCCTGGCGGATTGCGCGCAAAAGAGGAGCTTTACACGCAAAACCGCGGGTCGGCGCGCAAAATGGCGGGCTGACGCGCAATTGGGCTAGCGCTTTGCGCGCGGATGATTGGGATTGCGCGCACCGGGCTTCGGGTAGCGCGCGGGGGCAACGGCTCATTCTCTAACGAATGGCCACTTTGAAGATGGGGGGGTGCGCGCAATCGGGTTGGATTGCGCGCACCCGGGGGCAATTGCGCGCAAGAGGCTTCTGTGGCGCGCAAAGGCCTTCGGGTTGAAATTGATTCAAAGGAAATGAGCCAAGGGGATTGCGCGCGAAGGCGGACCCCAAGGCTCTATTGCGCGAAAGAAAGGAGGTTACCTGAAGAACGGCATTGCGCGCGGAAGGGGTTGAATTGCGCACGCGGGAGACCGTTCGACTTCCAGCAACCTTTGAAACGTTGGGGGTCGCCTAGTATTTATAGGCAACCCCGGGCGCGGAATCCAAGGCGCGAGCGCGGAATTCTCCTCGCGGGCGCGGAATCGGGCACGGCGCGCAAGGGAGTTGCGCGCATCCCGGGGGTTTTGCGCGCGGATCATCATCTTTGCGCGCAGACCTCTGAAATTCCGCGCAAGGCCTCCGGGCCCTCTGAAACATTCTTCCGACTCCAAATATGACCTCACTTTCCGCATCCGGAGCTTCGTTTGGGAACAACGGACTTTTCCGGCGTCTACAAAAGCCCCCCCTCGGAATCTGGTCGGCGTAGGTCGCAACGATCGGGTTCCGAGGGAGACGCCGGAATGCCGAAGTCCTGGGCGGCGCGGGACTTAGGCGCGCAAAAAGGGGCGCCGGTCGCGAAAGTCGCCGCTGCGGTCGCGCAAAGCGCTTTTCGCGCAGCGCGGACCCCGGCCTCGCCTATAAATAGGGGCACTGGGTCCCTCCGTGCCGTACATTGGCCTTCCGCGCGATAAGCATCTCTGCTCTCGTGCGCGAAATTGCCTTTTCCGGCGCGGAATTCGCCCGCTCGTCGCGCAAAACCGTCCGGATTTCGCCTGTCTTTGCGCGAAAACCCGGAACTTTGCGCGACAGTCTTCCCAATTGCGCGCCGCCCACTTGGATTGCGCGCCAACCTTCAAACTTCTCTACCAGCCTCGTCCGATCCCGCACGCTTCATCCCTTAACCCGCACGACTCCCAAAACTTCTGAGATGGCCGCGCACAGAGGAAATGAGGGGGATGCCGCCACTCGCAGGGCTGAGATGGCGACGAACGAGGAGGTTTACGGAGCCAAGGAGATTGTTTCCAACAATCAATCCTTGTTCGACTTACTGACGCTGGCCCAGAAGACATATCCACTGTCGGACAACCTGCCGCTCTGGAACTTCGGCATCCTAGATGAGGTCCGGGTGCCAGGGTTCGAGATTGATGCGCCGCGGACCTGGGTGACTCGGGAGGACGAGCTTCTCCGCTATAACATCACCAACAATGGGCATCCTGCCAGGGAGACCAGACACTTGGATGTCTATGTCCGGAACCCGAGGACGCGAACCATTGATGGGGGTGAGCCTACTGCGGAGAATTCTCCAGCCCTCTACTCGAGCATATATCGCCAGAGCGTCACGGACGACACCAAGGGCTGGCTGAAGGACTGGGACTTGCGGTCTGGGGGTAACTTCACTAGTGAGTGGGCCTGGGCGTTCTGGGTACGCCACACTTGCGATCACTTCACAGAGGAGCTGCGGTACATCGGCCTGTTCGAGGCGGTGTGGACGTCGCAGTTCCACTTCTACCAGCAGTCCGAGCTCGGGCCTGAGCTGTTCACCCGATGGTCTCCGGATACCAACACCTTCCATCTTCACCATGGGGAGGTCGGCATCGGTCTCTGGGACATCCACTGCATCGGAGGTATCCCGCTGGAGGGCTACTAATACGATGAGTTCCTGCCACCGAAGAACATCTGGGAGGACAGGTCACGGACTCCCATCCTGACCTGGCATCTGCTTGACCTGGCTACGCAGCGGCTCGGGATCAAAGACTTCCAGAAGGACATAGCCTACAAGGAATGGTTCGGCCAGTTCTTGGAGCATGACCCGGCGGTCAAGATGCCAGGCAGGGGGAAGCGGTGCCCGACCGCAGCTCAGAGGAGCCGGAACGGGTCGTACTGGCGGGTCCTGGAGACGGGCGATTACCGCTCATGGGGGTACCGCGTCATCGAGGCCCGGGACCCAAATTTCCGGTACGCGGCGTTCCTGGCCGCCTTTCTGAGTGGGTGGCTCCTGCCAGTGCGGGACGCGAGAATGGGCGTTCGCCCGGCGACACTGGCGATGGCGGGCACTATGGCCGCCAACAAGAGATACAACCTCGGGGTCCCAGTGCTGGCGAGGCTGTATGCCATCCTGGGACGCATCTCACGAGGGGGGTCATCACGAAGGATCTGTGGGCCCTTTCAGTTCTTCCACGGCTGGGTGGCTGCTCACCTCGGTGGGTACACGTTTCCGAACGCCATCATTCCTCCGGGCAACAGCCTGCGACCCTCCCTGCTGAACATCGCGGGGGTCGCTCCGATGACCCTAAGTGAGGAGGGCGTGCGGATCCGGATTGGCAATCATGCCAACTTCAACTTCAGTCCGTTCCCCACTCCCGTCGGCCAGATGATCGACAACGGGCAGGGTCCGCTGGAGCAGCATGAATACTTCCTGAACATGCGGGGCGGGGTGCTCGTGGCTCGGATCGACGGGAAGGTGATCTGCGAGCCTTACGTGCCGACCCGTTTCGCCAGGCAGTTCGGGTGCCTTCAACGGATGCCGAAGAGGGTATTCACTGCTGTCCGGGAGGAGACGAACCCTGGCGTCCTTCGCCAGATGTGGCTGATGTTTGCCGCTTTCGGCTCTGGCGACGTCATCACTCTCCCTCCTACCGGAGTTGACGCAGGCTTGGCAACCGAGTACGCCGAACACTGGGCCATCGCGTACCCCGAGGGGCTTTTGCGGAAGCTAGTTCGGCGGCTCGAGGTTACCCGTGCGGAGACCGGGAGTCAAGGGAGGAGGCGAGGCGCCGCCACACGGGGGAGAACGGAGGCGCGCCAAGCAGCGGGGCCGGCGCGAGCAGGGACTTCGGCGGCGGGCACATCGCAGGCTGCTGCTACGACCTCGGCTCCCAGAGAGGGGGCACATGCGGCGGTCGAAGAGCGGCCCGGGAAGCAGGAGAGACGTCTGCTCGAACCCTCCCACGATGCAGTCTTCCCAGCGCTGTGGTCGGCCTGGATGACCCTGCGGCAGTCACTGGGGACCGACGCCATCTGGCGAAAGATTCTCAGAGAAGGAATCCATCTGCCAGAGGTCGGGCGCCTCCACATTGCCGACAGGGTGGACTTCAACCGGCAGTATGCGTATCTGACGGCCATGGACGAGTACGCGCGCCAAAGTGGTCAGCGCGCGGAGCCATCCCTTCTGGTGAAGGTGATGCTCGGTCTCGAGCCCGCTCCGGAACAGATGCCGCCGGAAGAAGACGACAGTAGCAACGACTCCGAAGAAGAGGAGGAAATGGGGGAGGATGAAGGCTCCGAGGGAAGATCCCATCAGGGGAGTCCGCGGGAGAGCAGCGAGGTGTCCGGCTCTGACGACGTTGATGTCACTGAGCTCCTCGAGGTCCGCCTCTATCCCTACTCAATCTGCTTCATCCATTCTCTTATGCAGCTTCTAACCCATTTCTCCATCTTTCTCAGGAGCGCACGGATGTTGGTCGGGCATCCTCAGCGGGAGTAGGAGAGCCGCCAGCAGGACAAGGCGGGGGCCAGGCACCCATTACCGAACTGACAAGCGCGGAAGGGCCCCCTGCTGCAACTGTCCCTGCGGCGGCCGGGATAGCGGAAGATGACACTCTGACCTCCCGTAAGTCTCCTTACTTTACTGCTGGTGCCTGCCGTTGACAATCCGTGACTAACCATGGCATGCCCTGCGCAGTGATCTCAACACTGGAGGATCATCGGGTTGCCGAACCCGGGCCATCTACGAGTGGACCAGTGGTGGACATGCCGCCTGCTCCGGAACAGACTTCCCAAACCGAGCCGGCCCCACCAACTGCTGATCAAGGGGCCCCGGACGTCGGCGGTGCTGACATCGGAGAGAGGTTGGGGGCTGACGAGGTTGTCAGCGCCACTGGGGAGAGAGAAGAAAGTCTCCCGGATGTTGGGGAACCTATCCCTCGTGAGGACCTCCCAGGGGCGGACCCTGCAGCAGACCTGCTGGCTGCCTTCCCTGCCTACCGGCCTGCCGATCCCGAGGAGATGGACGACTCGGACGCGGAGACGGTCGAGGAGAGCCGGATAACGCGCCACAGGGGGTGGAAGTGCATCCAGCGCTTCCTCAAGCGAGACCCATCGGAGTGGCTGGGGCGCATGGGATCACTTCAAACCTGGCTGCGCTTCCTGTGTGCCGGGGGAGCTGATGCTCAACGCCTCCATCTAACGGTCCGTGATTTCATGGCCGAAAAGATGCGCGAGAGCTGTCGGCGTGCCGACGTCACACAAAGTCGGGACATGTCGGAGAGCACGCGGGCGCTCCTCGCGGCGGAGCAGGAAGTCCGGCGCCTCGAAGGGCAGGCGGCAGAGAAGGAGGCCTCCGTCGCGACATGTACCGAGCTTGTGGAGCAACTAGCAGCTCAGCTGGTTGACGCCCAAGTACAGCTGACGGAGGCGGGCCAACAGATGGTCACAATTCAGGTCGAGCGGGAGCGTGCACAGGCCAGAATCGACGAACTGCATGCTGCGACCGCCGACGAAGAGAGGGCACGCAGAGAGCGAGAAGCAGCTCTGGAGGCCACCATCCAAAGGGTAGCGGCATTAGAAAGACTCATTCAGCACGCTAATCCCTAAGGGCTTTGTTTTTCCATTCCCAAAACATTTGCTTCCGCTACTTTGATCCATCTGTATGAATCAATATATTTATCTACATCTTTTGGCTTAACATGCTCAACCACAATTCGTTGTCTTGCGGGAGTGTTAACCAAGCATCAGGCATCCATAATTGGGCCTGGATTTCTGGAGAAAAGAGGGAGGTCATTCCTAGGAAAGGAGACCTCAGACCTAATCAATGTATCATCCCCCAACTTGTTCCAACACACGAGCGGGACAACGCTAGGGGCGTTGAGATTTTATCCGAACATAGGGAAATGAGAAAGGGTGAATCGCGTGTCCCGAATCCGGACATCCACAACGGTCGGCCTTCCAGGAAATGCCCAAGACGGTAGGCGGACAGTGGATCGACCATAACAACTGCAATAGACGGACCAAAAAAGGCCATCATTCATATTGCAGGAGGCGGACCACATGTCATCATGAATACCGCTTTGGGGTTCCTTCAGACACAAGGGTGGAAAATCCAGATCAACAGGGCATGCGAAGCGTGGGGCGAAGTGACGATTTGTTCGGACAGAATCCAACGCTCTCAAAATTGCGCCACCGTGGGGAAAACTTATTAGGCGGATGCACTAATCTGGCCGTGAGTCACCTCAATTATCAGACAGCACCTCTCTGACGAGGAAACCGTCGCTTCCCATCCTTGCGATGGGGCATCCCGAGCTGAATCGGGGAGAATATCACAACTGCACCACTCTACCCGAAGTCAGGCCAGACGGCCGGCGACGAGGAGGGGCGGGACTTAACGATCCCTGAGGTTGGACCCGAGTCGGAATGCCCGGGCGTTCCTACGTACTCCATCAGGCTGGAGATCAAGCCACACGTAGTTCTGAGAGTGTAGTTTAACGTTATGCAGGACGTAGGACCCCATTTGGGGAGATCTTAGTTTAGGGTCGTAGAGCTCGGACCATAAGGGCTAGATCTTAGTTTAAGGTCTTAGAGCTCGGACCATAAGGGCTAGGTCTTAGTTTAAGGTCTTAGAGCTCGGACCATAAGGAGAGATCTTAGTTTAAGCTCTTAGAGCTCGGACCATAAGGAGAGATCTTAGTTTAAGGTCTTAGAGCTCGGACCATAAAGAGAGATCATAGTTTAAGGTCTTAGAGCTCGGACCATAAAGAGAGATCTTAGTTTAAGGTCTTAGAGCTCGGACCATAAAGAGAGATCTTAGTTTAAGGTCTTAGAGCTCGGACCATAAAGAGAGATCTTAGTTTAAGGTCTTAGAGATCGGACCATAAAGATAGATCTTAGTTTAAGGTCTTAGAGCTCGGACCATAAAGAGAGATCTTAGTTTAAGGTCTTAGAGCTCGGACCATAAGGACCTCAAAGTACGCCGCATCTGGTCATATCCCCTGGATATGCGAAGATGCACTGAGGGATAGTGTCAAGAGTGTCGAGGTTTCGCCTGGTCAGAATGGGAGGTGGGAAATGTGAATCATGCGGCCATTCACTCGAGGACCGGGAGCACCGGCGTGACGATATGAGAGTACTGCCGACCGTGGCGGAAAAGCAGCATCAACATCGCACTAACCGTTGGTGGAATGAGGCAGCAAACGAGCATCGACCGCTCAATCGCAGGATTCATATCGATTTGCTGCCCGAGGCCATTGGGGGTACCGGCCCGAGTCGGTGGGAGAGCACTGAGGCATTGTGTCCGAACCGTTCACGGGGGCTCCACCCAGGGCGTAGACGATGGGTCCGAATGAAAGGGAGCACGAAGCCTGAAAAGCGGAGGAAACCTGACCAAGCGGATCCTGACCCTCCTGGCAATAAACCAGAGTACTCTTGACACCGGTGGACCACTGCAAGGGGTCGGGGAACACGCCTTGAGGGTGACCTGAAGGCGGCGGATTCCCCAGAGAAGGGGGAATCTCTAAGTGGTGGGGGGGCTGGACCCGAAGTTTCAAACATCCGGGCGTTCCTACATATCCCATAAGGATGGGAATCAATCCGCACGTAGTTCTTGAAGCGTGGTGCAACACAATCGGGCACCAGCGCGGGGAAGAGTGCGGGTCTGACCCTCGCACACAGAAGGAGCGGCATTTGATATTTCTTGTTTGTACTTAAAGATGAATGGTTTTTCTTTGTGCGGCGACATGCCTGTGATTGAGAGATCTCTGGCGTCGCCACAATAATCAAGCCACGGAAGGCATTGATGAATGGCGTGGTTATTAACCAGCGCCCAACATGAGTGCCCCCTGAGGGGAACATCACGATGCAGTGCCGTTTCTCGTCGGGCGGCCAAGACGATCACAGTTTACGGTCGTGTGGTAGGACCAGACAACACAGTTTAAGGTCGTGTGGTTCGGACCAGACAACACAGTTTAAGGTCGTGTGGTTCGGACCATGGAGGAATCCTCTTACCGCGGTACGGCGGACACGGCGGAGGTGGGAGCATACCCAGCCTTGCGGTCACGCACGATTCCAGGAGAAGAGTCTTGGGATAGGGGCCTGTGTATGTCCATCACCCGAGGGGCAGAGATGCTAGCCTCCAGATATACTGGGCCCAGAACGCAATTGTTCGGGCGACTCCTTCCTCCTTATGGGGACGAGGGTCCAGCTACGCATGGCCCTTAGGGAGGATATCCACATATATCCTTGGTGCTCAGATCATGGGAGCCTCGAACGACATCATTACCTTGGTTGGTCTGCCTAACGTGTAGAGGTGTACTGAAGGTCAGTATGAAAAGAGTGTCAAGATTCCACTACAACGCATAAAGGCGGAGTGTGATGAGGACTGCGCAATCCAATGTTCAGAGCCTGAAAGAGCTGACATGGCGATCGAGGATGTTGCTGACGCATTCGCAACACAACATCCGATCGCGTCAGCCTAAGACGGGGCAAGAAAACGAGCATCGACCGCTCAATCGCAGGATTCATATCGATTTGCGGCCCAAGACCCGACGGTAAATCGACCCGAAGCGGTAGGAGAGCACTGAGGCATCGTACCCAAACCGCTAACGAGGATCCCTTTGAGTGAAGGCTCGAACAAGAGGAAGCGCGAGGCCTGACAAGCAACACAGGACTTGTCGGGGTTGAATCTGACACTACGAGTCATAGACCGAAGTACCCAAAACATGTTAACAGATCTCCGGAAAGGGTCGGAGGACTCACCCTAAGAGCAACCAAAAGAGGGCAGATCCCCATGATCAACCGAGAGACGGGGCTGGACCTGAAACACAAGCGTCCAGGCGGTCCTACGTATCCCATAAGGATGGGAATCAAGCCGCACGTAGTTCTTGAGAGGCAGTTTAACGTCATGCAGGACGATGAAAGGTGTGAGGTGGTCCCACACACGGGGGGAGGCGTACGGCGTGGCCAGTAGACCAACGCGAATGAGGACATAATCCCCCGCTCACGCGATACGCCTCACACAAAAAGGAGGGGAACTGGGGCCAGAGGCCCAACGCGGGATAGAGATTCCCGGGAAATGGGGCCGGGCCTGAAACATGAATGTCCAGGCGGTCCTACGTATCCCATAAGGATGGGAATCAATCCATAAGTAGTTCTTTGAGAGGCAGTTTAACGTCATGCAGGACGATGAGGGAAAAAGAAGGGGGGAGAAGAAGGCATCCCCAAACGTGGGGGGGCGTACAGCGTGACGAGCAAACCGACGTGAATGAGGGCATAGCCCCGTGCTCACACCATACACCGCACACCCGGGGGCAACTGGGCCAAGGTCCCGAGATGGGATGGAAATTCCCGAAGGATGGGGCTGGGCCTGAAACATGAAGGTTCAGGCGGTCCTACGTATCCCATAAGGATGGGAATCAAGCCGCACGTAGTTCTTGAGGGGCAGTTTTACGTCATGCAGGACGAATGCTGAACAGTTTAACGTCTTGTAGCTCGGACGTAGTGCAGTTTAGCGTCATGCAGGATGAAGCACTTGGCAGTTTAACGTCTTGCAGCGCGGACGAATGCTGAACAGTTTAACGTCTTGTAGCCTGGACGAATGCAGTTTAACGTCGTGCAGGACGTATGCAGTTTAGCGTCATGCGGGACGAATGTGCAGTTTAACGTCATGCTGGACAAATGTGCAGTTTAACGTCATGCTGGACGTGGTGCAGTTTAACGTCATGCAGGACGAAGTGCAGTTTAGCGTCATGCGGGACGAATGTGCAGTTTAACGTCATGCTGGACAAATGTGCAGTTTAACGTCATGCTGGACGTGGTGCAGTTTAACGTCATGCAGGACGAAGTGCAGTTTAGCGTCATGCGGGACGAATGAACACTCAGGCAAAGTATTGCTTGAGGAACCTAGCGTTGGTGGGAGGAGTGACACGCTCACCATCCATAGTCGCTAGGGAGTACGCGCCATTGGGATAGACCTTGTGGACAACAAACGGTCCCTCCCACTTGGGCTCCAACTTGGGCGGCTTCCTGCCGGGGATCATCGGCGCTCTTAGGGCTAGCACTAGATCACCCTGCAGGAAGGAGCGGAGGCGAACCTTCTTATTGAAAGCTCGAGCCATTCTGCTTTGATGCCTCTCCAAGTTGTGCAAAGCGCGAAGTCTATTCTCATCCAGTGCTTCCAACTCGACTAGACGGGCTTCAGCAACTCTGTCCAGCGCTTGCTGGTCGTAGACCGCAGTGCGCAAGGACGGTAACTGGATCTCGATGGGCAGGACGGCCTCAGCTCCATACACGAGGGAATAAGGGGTCATCTGGGTGGAATTGCGAGTCGTCGTCCGATAAGCCCAGAGGGCGTTGGGGAGCTTGTCCGGCCAACTCTTCTTGTTCTGACCAACCATCTTTTGCAGAATGTTAGAGAGGGTTTTGTTAAACGCCTCGATCTGTCCATTCGCCTGCGCATGATAGCGAGATGTATGGTTCGAGCGAATGTTATACTTGGCGTACAACTTCTTCAACTCGGCTGCTCGGAAATTGGTTCCGTTATCCGTGAGGATAGCGTGAGGCACTCCAAATCGATGGACGATGTTGGAGGTCACGAAGTCAGCGATCGAACAGGATTTGACCTCTCTGAGCGGAATCGCTTCTGCCCATTTGGAGAAGAAGTCCGTGGCGGTCAGAATGAACCGGCACTGGCGAGCTGTCGCCGGCGGGTAAGGTCCCACAACGTCCAGTCCCCAGACTGCAAAGGGCCAGGAATACATTGTGGTATGGAGAGGCTCCGGCGGCCGATGCACAAAGTTCGCATGAACCTGGCACGCATGGCACCTCCTGGCATACTCGATGCAGTCATGGATCTGCCCGTTCTTCTTCCTGACCGGCACAATGTTGGCCAGCCATTTGGGGTACTGAACTTCCCTCACGAAGTTGGCTTTGATAAGCTTGTCAACTTCGGCCTCAACCATGGCACCGTGGGATGGGTGCATCTTCCTGGGAGGCTGCTTGAACCCGCGATGGTTCGCCGGGAGACTAAGGCGGTGGACGGCTACCTGAGGATCTAGCCCCGGCATCTCGTCATAGCCCCAAGCGAACACATCACGGTGCTGCCTGAGAAAGTCCACGTACTGCTGCCGCTCCTCAGAGGGCATGGCGGCACTAACCAATGTGGGTCTTGGATCGGCCTCGGTTCCAAGGTTCACCTGTATTAACTCATCGACCGTGGCGGGGACGCCCTCCTCAAAGGCTGGGGGTGCATCTTCCACGTCCTCTCCACTCGGGGAGGGATCGTCCACGGGAGAGACTGCGTTGGAAACTGCATTGGGGCTACCAGATCCTGCTGGGCCACTGGTGCTGGCACGGGCGGTCGCGTTCATCTCATTAGGAGACTCGCGGGCCGTTGAGACCATGGCCACGTCCAACCGTTGAGTCGGGAGGACGTAAGCGTCATCCAGACTTGCCCAGGGATCACTTGCAACAGCGACAGGCTCAACCTCACCTGCCAGGATCTGCTTATCCTTGCTCTTGTAATAGTCCGCATCCAGATAGCGGGCTTCACATGAGGCAAAAGGAGAGGCATCTCCTTGAAGCACGCCTACTCGACCATTAAGGGAGTATTTGAGGCATTGGTGGTATGACGAGGGAACCGCCGCGTGAAGGTGAAGCCATGGCCTGCCCATCAATGCGTTATACGCAGTGTCCTGAGAGACTACCATGAATTCGGTGTTGGCAACCAAGTCACCGAACTGGGTCTTCAAACGTATCTTGCCGACCGGGGTTTGCTCGGTGCGATCGTACCCCTGGATCCTGAGGTCGGAGGGAATCAAGTCATCCTCAGACAACCCCAATCTCCGGAGCGTCCGAGTTGGAATCAGGTTAATCCCGGACCCCGTGTCGACAAGACAGTGCCGGACTTCAAGGCCATTGAACTGGCCAATGACATACAGCGGACGAATGTGTCCCTGTATAGGAGGGTCTTCATCCTTACCAGAGAACGAGATAACTGCCTGACATTCGGCGTCCTCGATCGTTTTGGCGTGAAAGGCCTCTGCAGCCGCAACCTCTGTCTCAAACTGGAGGGGGCTTTTCAGGGCTTCAGCGAGTGCCTCGCGCATCTCATATGACATGCGCAGAGCCTCTAGGATGGAGAGCCTTGCTGGGATGTCGGCCAAGTGCTTCAGGACATCATACTTTTTGGCCAAGCGCGAGCCCCTGGTTGCAGGAGGTTGCTCTGCGGTTGGTGGCATGACGGGCCTTGCCAGTTGGATCGGCGGCCGACTGGTACTTGGCGCATCTCGCTGTTCACTGGTCACAGTCCGGGAAATGGTCACCGTACTGGAGTCAGGAGGCCGGGATGGACTTGTGGCAGGGCGGAGCTGGTCGCGACGCGGCTGAGGCGGTTCTGCCTGGTCCCACACCACAAACAGTGGCGGAGGCGAATCCGTCATCCCCGGATGGGGGGGCTGCGCGCGCTGAGCTCGATTTTGAGCCTGCTGCCTAGTCTCAGTGGCGTGCACGGCCTGGCTGGAGGTACCAACGGCTGTGCCCCGGCGACTCCTGTTGCTGCGGTTCTTCCGACGGTAGCGATGACCGGGGACACTAGGGAGGTCCACCTGGTGTTCTTCAACGTCGGGAACCGAAAAGGGATTTACCAGCTCGACGGTATTAACCGAAGCGTACCCAATACCGTCATCGGACGACTCATCCATCACCGGGCGGATCCGAGGAGGGACCCCCATCTCCGGGGGCATGAAATCGCCGAGAGTGCGGGATAGTGGCGGAACCGGCGGGGCGCACTCTTCCTTCTTGCGCTGCCGCCGTTTGCTCCTCTTGGAAGAGGCAGGCTGGGACGACGATGCCGAAGCAGCACCCGCAGGTTCTGGGGGCTCAGGATGATTCAAGCGCGCACGGATGATTCCATGGGCGCGAATGGTCGTCTTGCGGGCCATCCAGTTATTATACTTCTGGGATCCGCGGTCGGAGACCAGCTACCATTCGTCCTCGTTGCCACTATCGTTATCTGATCCCACGAACACGCCCGCCACTTGTGCTGGAGCTGGGCCCAACCTGATTACATTGTTGTTAATCTGGTCTTGGAGCCAATCCTTAAACACATAGCACCGCTGGATGGTGTGCCCCAGGGCCCGATGGTAGGGGCAGTAGCGGGGGTTATTCGTAAGATGTGCCTCCTCTGGCTTCCAACACTCAGGCAGTCGCACAATCCTCTGCTCCAGGGCGCTCCGGAAATAACCGGGGACCTGATCCTCATGGAATTAGTAAGTCAGGTGTCGCGGGCCCCTGGGAGCGTGGTCTTGACGAGGGGCTGGAGGGGCCTGCTGAGGAGGTGGACCCTGATTATCTCGCCTGGGTTGCGGCGGTACATTACGCGGAGGGGCCGGCCGGTTCTGAGGCTGCCGCTGCTGGGCCGGGAACTGAGCCCGTGGAGGCGGATTCCTGTGAGGCTGTGGAGCTGGCCTCGCCGGCAGCAGCTCCAATGGCCTGGGGGCCTCTATCTGGGCAACAGCAGCGGGCTCAGCCCTACTGACTTTCCTTGCAGGAATCAGAGGAGGCAGCGGGTGTGCCTGGCTGGCCTGTTGTAGGGCTTCCTCAAGACGTTGAGCTTTGTCTGAGAAGTCCCTGAACCCTCCGGGGTAATTTTGAGTGATCAGGGAAGGGACCAGCTCGGTCTTGACGTTCCCGACGCACATTGTCAGCAACTGCTCCTGAGTCAATGGCATGTCAAGGGAATACGTGAGACCCTTCCATCGGGCGACGAAGTCCGCGACTCGCTCATCAGGCCTCTGCTTGCACTTGAAGAGGTCTGCGATACTTGTCTTCCGGGTCGTGGAACTGAACTGGTAGAGGAACTGTCTACGGAGGTCCTCCCAGCTGGTTACCGACCCGACAGGGAGCTGGCTGTACCAGACAAATGCTGGCCCTTCCAGTGTCTGAACAAAGCAGCGAAGCTTAGCGGCCTCTTGCTGCGCCGGAGTCCCCAACATAGGCCCGCACCTCGAGTTGAAGTGGGCTAAATGCTGTGGCGGATCTCCAGTCCCGTTGAAGGGGGCAAAAGTGGGATTCCCGAATCCCGGAGGCGCCGGCATGTCATCCACCCATGCTGGGTAGGGCTTGCCGTCCGGTGGGATCGCCACCTGCCGAGTCTCCAAGGCTTCCAAGCGGGCAATGAGTGCCGCCATCGGATCGTCCGGACATGGGTTCCAGTCCTGGCGAGGATCTCTAACCACGAGCGCATTGCATGGCCCTTCAATCGGGTCGTCGACCGGGTCGTCGAACTCGGAAGCTCGTGGGATGGCGGGCGGAGCGGCCCTTGGGGCAGCGGGAGGAATCCGAGCGGGATCTCTCAGGTAGTCACGCCGCTCGGGAGGGTGTGGCGAAACATACCTCGCCCTCTTGCCATAGGCAATGGCCTCTCTCCTGTCGGCGAACACGGCGTAATCACGGTTGCCCGGGAGAGTCTCATCGAGGAGCGGTTGTTCTGGTCCCTGCGGTCCTGGCCTAGGATCACCGTAGTCAGGCCGCCGTTCTGCAGCGCGCTCGGCGAGGAGCTGGTCAACCAGCTTCTTCTGTTCAGCGAGCTGCTGACGTAGCGTAGCCTTCTCGGGATCCTCCTCTGCCCTCTTCATGGAGGCAGATGGGTCGGCGGGCCTTATAGCCTCGCTGTGCTCTTTTCCTTTGCTGACGTTTCGGCTCAACGTCAGTGCTTCAGTGGGTGCGGGGAGCCCCAGGAGGTTTCTCTAATGACGAGTAACTCTCACTGATGGATCTGACGACGGCTTGTCTTCGGGGGGGGAAGCCCCCATCGAGAAGTTCCAAGTCGTTCCCCTCTCTCGACAGGTCAGCCATATTGACCGTTCCTGTCCCTGGGGATATACCCTCAGGGCCACCCAGCGAATCGGGCTGTCGGCGGATCACACTGAAGCGTAGGGCAGCGTACTGCCCCCATCCACGGATATACACGTGGGGAGTGGCTTCCTCGATAACTTTGCGGAGTACTTGAAAGCACTCAACGCATCGTTGTTGGAGGGCCTCGTGGTGCTCAAATGACCAGGGGTGCCGAACCGCGGGGAGCATGGCCAGGTCAATTTGACGGCACTGCTCACCAATATCCTCCAGGTGCGCTTGACTCCCGGGGTATGGCATTTGTAGGCGGTGAAGACAGGAGCGAGTCTCCCGGAGAGTTCGGCGGAAGCATTCGAACTCATCCGGGGTGAGCGATTCGGGTGCATCAAAGCCCGGTCCTGCGACTGGCCAAAACTTCTCAGGGAAGTGGCCCTCTACTAGGACGGTCCAGAAGCTCCACGATTCAAACTCGGGACCCAGATCTCCTTGGTCCTCTTCCATGGCTGGGAACGGACGGGGAACTGGTAGTGGTGCCGAGGCGGGCCGCCGGGCCGACGGGCTGGCCGACGGTGAATACGGCGAACAGGCTGATTGGCCTCCATATCCCGGGCCGCCCTCTGAGGGTGGCGGTGCCCTGGCTACCACATCACGATAGGACGGTCCGGCGAGCGAACATCCTGCCGTAGCATCGGTGCTCACCGAGGGTGCACTAGATCGTGGTTCGACCGTCGGTCCCCAGAAAAAGTCTCCGGCTTCTCCGATCGAGGCGGAAGGCACTTCCGGAGGGGCCGGTACCAACCGCAAGCTTGATCCCTGGGGGTCTACCAGGCCCTCGTTACTCCGGATATACCTTCGGAGAGACGCGGGGATCACATCGATCTCGCTCTCGGGGAGCACGAGGCTGACGTGCCGCATTCCTACCCCTGCCCTTGACTGGCGGGATTGGGGAAGGGGCTCTGTCGCCGAATCGTACTCCGCCTCTGAGTCAGAGAAGCAAACCGGTCGGATCTCCGTCCGGAATTCCGTAACATTCTTCCCTCGGCGTCGACGCCTTGCCTTCCTGCCCCTGGGTGGTTCTTCGGGGCAGGGCTGATCTCTGTCCTGGCGTCCTCCGGCCGCACTGGTGCTGGGGCCAAGAGGACTGGGAACCAAGGTGCGAGGGGCACCGGGACAGATATCAAAGGGGACGAGGGGAGAGATGATTCCGGGCAGGACTCCGGGCCGGGATCGGAAGGTGGGATGACCCATGCCTCCTGGATCAGCCACACAGAGTAGATCCTGCCGGTGAATAGCGCTACCGCGAGGTGGTCCGCGGTGGCTACTGCCAGTGCCAGCAACCAGGAGAGTTGACCCAACCTGCCTTTGGGGCGGTCGGGGCCTCGATCCAGGTCGGGCATAGGAGTTCCCTTGCTCAGGATGCGCAGAGGCCTGGCGACTGGAGCCAACAGTGGCTTGGGCCAATGCGGCCGCTGTTGCTAGAGCCCCAAGGTGGGAATCCTCTTCCGCTCGTGCCCGACGTTGGCGTCGAGACAGACGAGTCGGGATGAGCGGCGCGGGCAGGTGGAGAGCCCGCTCTTCGACTGGAGAGGCCTGGCGGCGGTGTCGTCGTGGCCTGGCGGGAGTCCTTACCGTAGATCCCTGGAGCGAATCCCGGATAGGATGATCCCGGGCCTCTTCCACCTCATCCGCGTAGGGAAGGGAACTGTCAGAGCGCTCCGGGGATAAGCTCCCGAAGCGGTTGGACGTTGAGGTAGGCAGCGGTGCCTCCCTGCGCGGCCCTCGGGGGCGGCGGTGGTGGCGAGGCGCAGCCTCCTCAAGGTCTAGGCGAGCCATTTCCCTAGTGGGGATGACTCCCTCTTCCTCGTATCTCCGCACTAGGGTGTTGATCACCCTTCTCTGGATGACCTCCGAGGGGGAGAGAGGGCGTGGTCGTCCCGCAATTGCGGCTGCTGGGACGGCTGTGGAACGGGCGGGACCGCGCGGAGTAGCCGCGTCGGTGTTTCCCCTGTCCCTGCGCCAGTGGGCGGGTGGCGATCGGGCACTGGATCGGGCGACCTGATTTCTGAAAGCAGGGAGAATGAACCATTAACACTGACAGGAAAAAGGAATCGACAACCAACCATTAGTGCCACGATGCCTTCCGTGGGGGGAACCCAGGCCCTCGACGTTGCGAGACGGAGTGCCCGATTTCACTTCCCCAGCCCCTGGCGGGTAAGACTGAATGCTTGGCCGGGCAACACGCCGGTCTTCCAACACCTCTGAAAGCCATCGGTCTTCGTATCGAGGAGAAGAGATTCACGTCGGGTTCACCATTTTTCTGTTTCGGTGCGGATGTGCGTCAGGTTACGCTGTTCCGCCAGGACGCGTTCGCGCGTGCACCCGTCAACCCGAGGGGATGGGCGCGCGGATTGTGGTCCCGCAGTCCCGCTTTCCAAGGGCGGGCGGCATTCGTCCCTTATTCAGGGGCGTCTGCTCCTTGATCGAAACCGGGATGATGGGATGTCGGCTCCTCCTTCCTTGGACATCTCCTCGGAACTTGTCGCCTAATCCGGGTCTCCCTCATAGACTTAAGAATGTTCGTGAATCTCGTTCCCGGCGCCATATCTTCATGGACACCGGTTAATTACGCTGCTTCCGCCCGGACGCTCCAAGGAGTCTGGTCGGGGCAGCAACCTGCGGTGAGAAGGCCGGGTGGCTCTGGGTGCTGGGGGCGTGTCGTAGCACTGCGGCTCTGCACGTCTGTCTTCCGTCCCTAATAGGGCTTCTCGAAGGCATGATGGCCTGAGGCATCCCGTACTAGGTGCGGGGAACTGTGTCACCTGAGGTTTTCCTCAGCTTCCCATGTTTAACACGGGGTATGCCGCGAGTTTAACGTCCAGCGGGGACGGCATCAGACCGATCAACACGAAAAGTGGATCAGATGACAGAACCCCTTGCGGGGAACCTCCGACGCTGGGGCCAGCACATGGGCGGCTTCCCAAGTAACGTGGAGTGGAGTGAAGTGGCATGACCCCACCGGGATGTGGCGGCCCGGGTAAGGATCAGGATGGATGATGGAGTGAAGAGCTTGGACCCCGTAGGGGCTTCCTACGTACCGCGCGTTAGCACGGATCAAAGTCAACGTAGTTCGGGTATACAGTTTAACGTCATGCTGGAGGTCGGCAAGCCGACTCACGAAGAGGTCTAGGCCGCCGGGCGGAGGATTGAACCAGACCACCTCGCACAGAGGGGGGTGGAACGGCCGGGTGGATCACAGTTTCACGTCATGCTGGACGATAAAAGGAGAAATGGGAAAAGGGGCTGTGGGGAGGCACAGTGGAGATACACACGGGCAGTCTCCCACAGGGGCGGATTCATAGGTGAATCGACGCAAGCGTGAACCCTGGAGGGGTCCACTGATGGACGAACCGACGTAAATACGACCGGGGCGACCAGGTGGTGGGCTTGGACCTCAGGGAGGCTTCCTATGTACCCTGTATAGAAGACAGGGATCAAAGTCCACGTAGTTCATTCTGTCAGGACTTACGCACTTGAGGCAGCCCGGATGCGACAAAACTCAGTTGGAAGGGACTTGGACCGAAAGTAGGAGACACCTCGATCCCAGTCACACCCTCTACTGGCTTCGGCAGTGGGGAGGCGCAATGGAGATACACATGTGCAGCCTCCCACGAGAAACTAGGGGTTTGTAATACCCTGCCCCCGTAGGGAAAAGCCACTCCCATTAAATCGTCCCAAAAGCAGGACAATCCCGACATCCCTGCAGAGACGAGCGGGTGGGGGCCACGTCCAAACCGGGGGGAGACCCTGCGTGCAGAGCACGGGATCGGACGAAGCGGACGGTTTAGCGTCTTGCCAGACGAAGTACAGTTTAACGTCATGTGTTGAGGACGAAGCGGACGGTTTAACGTCTTGCCGGACGAAGTACAGTTTAACGTCGTGTGTTGAGGACGAAGCAGACGGTTTAACGTCTTGCCGGACGAAGTACAGTTTAACGTCATGTGTTGAGGACGAAACACTTGGCAGTTTAACGTCTTGCAGCGCGGACGATGGGGGCTAGGCCGTTTAACGTCGTGCAGCCTGGACGTATACAGTTTAACGTCGTGCAGGACGTGGTGCAGTTTAGCGTCATGCAGGACGAATGCTGAACAGTTTAACGTCTTGTAGCTCGGACGTAGTGCAGTTTAGCGTCATGCTGGACGAATTCTGAACAGTTTAACGTCTTGTAGCTCGGACGTAGTGCAGTTTAGCGTCATGCTGGACGAAAAAGCCGCCGGTAGGTCCGTGTCACTTCGCGCGAGCCTAGGGGGGGCCGCACGGAAAGACGACGCACAACGCGGGCACCTGCGATGAAGACCATCGGGCACCACGCAGGCGGGTACCCAAAGGGGGTCAAGGGAGGCGACCCTGGCGGATTGCGCGCAAAAGAGGAGCTTTGCGCGCAAAACCGCGGGTCGGCGCGCAAAATGGCGGGCTGGCGCGCAATTGGGCCAGCGCTTCGCGCGCGGATGATTGGGATTGCGCGCACCGGGCTTCGGGTAGCGCGCGGGGGCAACGACTCATTCTCTAACGAATGGCCACTTTGAAGATGGGGGGGTGCGCGCAATCGGGTTGGATTGCGCGCACCCGGGGGCAATTGCGCGCAAGAGGCTTCTGTTGCGCGCAAAGGCCTTCGGGTTGAAATTGATTCAAAGGAAATGAGCCAAGGGGATTGCGCGCGAAGGCGGACCCCAAGACTCTATTGCGCGAAAGAAAGGAGGTTACCTGAAGAGCGGCATTGCGCGCGGAAGGGGTTGAATTGCGCGCGCGGGAGACCGTTCGACTTCCAGCAACCTTTGAAACGTTGGGGGTCGCCTAGTATTTATAGGCAACCCCGGGCGCAGAATCCAAGGCGCGAGCGCGGAATTCTCCTCGCGGGCGCGGAATCGGGCATGGCGCGCAAGGGAGTTGCGCGCATCCCGGGGGTTTTGCGCGCGGATCATCATCTTTGCGCGCAGACCTCTGAAATTCCGCGCAAGGCCTCCGGGCCCTCCGAAACATTCTTCCGACTCCAAATATGACCTCGCTTTCCGCATCCAGAGCTTCGTTTGGGAACAACGGACTTTTCCGGCGTCTACAACATCATATTAGGGACTCCATAATCCATCTGAATGGATGGCATGTCCTTTAAATGTTTTTTTGGTGACTTGGGGGAGAAGAGCGACAGTGTATTGTCGGTTGTCCAAAAGATAGATGAGGGCGAGGTGTTCCTATATGTAAAGGAGTTTTACTCCTGGGAGGAACCTTTTGAGGTGGTTGTTCAGACCCATCCCTTTTCTTCGAGTCTGGTATAGATTCTAGAGGCTATGAAATGTTTGGGAGGAATCTGATGTAATATAAAAGTCTGTGAATCATTAATTTGTTTTCCTAAAACATGGTTCCATCAAACGTTTCAATCGAAATGGTGGCACCGGTCACTGGTTCACCATAATGGATGCACCAGTAATGGATGCATCATGACAGTGGAACAATTTCGGTCACACCGTCATGGTTTCACACTAAAATGATGGAACCACATAGGGTGTTCTACCGAATTGGTGACACCATGATGGTGGCAACGTATTAGTCTCACTGTAATGGTCGCACACCGAAATACTGGCTCAACATTTGGTGCTCCACTATAATGGTGGCACCACGATGGTGGCAAAATGATTGTGGCACTGCAGTAGTCACGACATCATGATGTCCCACCAATACATGGGGCCACATAAGACGTTCCACCGAATTGGTGTTACCTTGATGGTGGCTCTGTGATGGTGGCACTATGACAGTGTCTCCCTAAACGTTGTCCCAACCTTTGTTTCTTTCCCATTTTCTGACTTATTCCAGTTCCTACACCACAACATATCTTTCGACATAAATGTTTTTTTATACCCCATTAAAATCCTTTTTAAATCCCATAAATGATATCTAAATCCTCCATGATCTCGATGACCCTTTACTTACCAAAACATGTGGCATTTTCCTTGGTGTCACACCCTTTTTCTAATACATCCCACTTCTACCAATGTTACGTGTATTCCTCCCATTAATGGAAATCCATTAACTCACAACCATTATAGTCTCATCTTCGATTAGAATTATTAAATGAAAATTAATTCCATTATGTGTCATCACCCAACCACATGGAGAATCTTTGATCATGCTTTAAATCTAATAAAGATTTCATATCCAATAAATCGAGGATCTCTGCTTTTATCACAGAGGGTTTTTTTTCTTATTCATGGATTGTATCATTTCAATTACTTGTTTTTTTGGAGTATCCCATCCCAAGGATTTTGTGCACATGGGATAGAGCCTTTCATGCTCATTCTTGGTGTCCCATGAGTTCATCCCCTACAATTCATGCATCCCTTATTCTTTTCACGAGGAGAAAAACATTGATCGTTGATCATCTAGGTAAGGGTTTTCCTTCGTATCTCTTTAATGTGTATCACACAGGGTGGTTACAACAATGTTCCTTTAGGGGTGGATGAAACCAAACCTTATAAAAGTTAATAAATGGTTTCCAAATAAAGAATGGGTTTGTTTGATGATGCATATGTACTCTTTTATAATTTCTTACATGTTTTGAATTCTATGGGATTATGTCCACTAAAAATTGTGGTCGTTGGTGGTCCTTTCATGCACACAAATGAACTTTTTTTTATGGACAATATTGTTACAAAATAGCATAAATGAGGAAAATGGTTCATCATGTAAACTCAGTTTATTAAATGGATTCCCAATGAATATAAATCGTTGTGATGAAAACCCAGTTTACCAAATGGATGGAAAAAAATAAATTGTGTATTTAAATTATAAAACTCACTTTGTATATTAGGTTGATGTTTTTGGTTGTTCTGCATGATTCTTTGAGATGACATGGATGGGGATGGGATCCTTAGTTGTGTTGTAGTTGGTTTTTGGATTTGGGTCTATGTGGGGCTTTATGTTGGGGCTTGGTTTGGTTCCAGTACATTGAGTGTTCTCTTAGATCCATTTTTTGTGAAATTACAAGAGAAACGAGTGTAAATTATTAAACTACTTCTTGACAATTTTTCCCTCCATGGATTCTATCTAGGTCTGATAGTTTCTTAGTAGTGAAAATTTATTTAACTATAAGCACTTGGATATTTCAGCAATAATGGGTTCAATGGGAAATTGTTTTTTGGGAATGAGTAGGGACTTGGTTGTGGCTGTTTTGCTTTTTATAATTGAATATTAGTGAGGGTTCTTGTGTATGGGAAGCTTTTAGAACCCCTAGGTTGGTATGATTTGTTGTTTATGTATATGTATAATTTATTTCTTATGATTCATATTTTCACCCAAACCAGGTTGATCACTTCATTCCAAACACCCCTATTTTCTTGGGGGAGGGTGTTTTTTCCAATACTCATATGTGTGGATTGTTATTGGCTCATTTTATGCTTCGTTTCCCGAGTATCCCAAGACTATTCGAGCAGAATGTGACGGGCTAAGGTCCAATATATAACATCGTTCTTCAGGAAGGGTTTATTTTGGTGCTTGGCCCAATTGTGTGTGGGCATGTTTTTTCCAAAGTGTCTTCGAGATGAGGTCCTAGTATCCTCAGGCATGGCAGTGGTTGTTCCAGCCCAAGGTCCTTATGCATGGAACTATTTTCTCTTTCCTAGGTGTCTGCGAGCATGGTTACATGTGGTTGTGGTGGCATAGGTGTTTTTGGGTGTTGTTGTCATTGTCGTGGCCCAAAAGTATGTATTTGGAGTAGTAGTGGGACTACAGTGAGAATGGAAGGGGGTTTCTGACACCTAGGATGTCTTCAACAAGTAGGGGGAATGTGGTGCGAGGTACCCAATCATATATGTGTTATTAATATCACTTTACTTGACTTGTGTTATTTGGGGAGTGTGACTTGGGGAGGTTTGGTGGATAGATTCCTTGATATGTTCTTTGATTATCTCTTTTTCTCATGGGGAATTAAGACGACCCCCACTTGTGCATGAGAGATTTTTGTTTTCCCTACTTTGTATACATGTATACTCACCCTATGAATATAAAACTGCTTTTAGGGTTCTAAGAGGACATCAAAGACTGTGCCAGACCGTATTAGCTCGGATGTCGAGACCGTTGACATTGCCATTTTTTTTCTTTTGGAAATTCCATTTGGATTTTTCTTGTACATTGTAGCACATATTTTAAAAAAATACATATGGTAATAAATTGTTCTTCCTTTAATTGTACTTCCAGTTTTACTGTAGTTTGGGATTTACTATCTTATCTACCAATCTTTCAAAATAAAAAGGGTAATTCCTTCAATATAATGTGTGATTCTATAACCTCATTGTTGTTCTCTAATCTGGGGCCTATTAAAGGAAGGTCTCTAGGGCCATTATCTCTCCTTCAACATAAGGAAAGAAGGATCTAGAAATCTATTGTCTCTTACATCATCATGGTGAAGGAAGGTCATAACATTTCATCCTATGAATTTTTCTGTCTTTTAAAAGGATTTTATTTGAAAATACAATTTTGCACAGAAACATTATAACAAAGATTTATAAAAATTACTCATTACAAGTGATAAAGTAAAGTATGTGAGTCATTTAGAATAAAATATAATTTGGAATCCGAATATGATATTATAGGATGGATGTGAATAATAAATATAGCAGGAAATCCCTAATTCCAAGGATCGATAGAGGGTGAATGAGATCATGGACATGAGTTATCTTTTAAAAAACTACAAATCTATAAGGGGTTAAAATAAAATTGATTTATCTAAATAAAATGTATAGGGAAAATATTTTTTGATTGTACTATTCAATAAATCTTGGGCTTTACTTATTATATAGATTAAATGGTCAAGATAAATAAGATAAATGATTTCATTTTATTTATTAAGAATAATTTATTCCTTTATTTGTGCTTTATTCTACCTACACCTATTCTCTTACATAAGGAAATGGATATTTGAGATGAATTATTTATGCCGAAAGACCATTTAATCAAATAATAAGTCACATAAGTCATTATTTTCTATATAATATTTAACAAAACCAAAATGATTTGTATGTTCTATGATAAATCATAAATTAAAATCAAACAAATGTTTTCAATATTTTAACAAAATTCATTCGACAAGCAATTATACTTATGAATCATCCATATTATTAAGAAACTTATTCAAAACTCAAAAATAATTGCATCTCATATCATTCCAGATATACATAACAATATTTTTTGTTACTAATAATGTCACATACCAAAATATAAATACCTCTATCATATATTCACTACGGTGTAGTAGTAAGTTTTCAAAAAGCCACAATCATGTTTTCCTTTAAAATATAATTTAATCTTTATAATGAAATTAATCTCTTATCATAGAAATAAATATTCACATATGAGGTTTAGGTTCATCCATGTATTAATAGTTAAAAATGATCTATTTATTCCAAATATATATATGAAATCTATTTAGGGAGAGATAATTAATGCTCAAAATCATATCTAACTTCAATAAATGACATTAATTTCATTGCTCTTATTCATACTATCAACAACATATAATCATATATTATTTAGTGTAGAATAAATTTGTCAAAACAATTCTAATTATCCCCATTTATTTTTATTGAATAATTGTTCCTTGGGTCCACTAACTTATAATGTTGTTATGTATTACTATATTCATCATATCTTGGATTATGTAATTGATTTTAAAAGTGTAAAAGACATCATTTATTGGTACTTTTAATGAAATATGACTCCATTCATTTAATTAAGAAGCCTATTTTCATCAATCAAGCATTATTTTAATCAAATTCTTGTCTTCCCACCCATGAATAAATTTATTATTCCATTTATAAAATCATGAGGGTTACCCATTCTAAATTTCTGGAAAATATGAGGCCACTATTTTTTATCCTCAATGTGGAAACCCAATGGATTTTCTATGAATCTTTATATTACATTAAATATCACTAGAACATTATTTATTTCCAGCTTCAACTCCCACCTTTAGTTATCAAGGAAACTTTTATTCCTAGAATCCATGGTCCCATTTGGATAATGCCTTTTGAAGACAATTTTTCATCCCACTAAATTATCCATCAATTTTTTTTCAAGATTAGTTATTAGATATGAATCATACCTTTAAATTATTATAATATTTCCCACATGCCAATAGATTCGTCTCCTTTATCCTAATCTCTTGAAATTAATTCCCTATATTTTACATTATTATGATAGGATTTTTTAGTAAAAACATTCATTTAAAATCATCCCATCGCATGGGGACAATTCCATCCTACTTCTACATATTTTGAATATAATTCAAACATTTATCTACTTTTCCTTTAAAGAGATATCTAGTTTGGTAATCTTCTATATGGGGTGGGAACTAAAGAATGGAAAATATATTTTCCATCACATTGATCAATTGGTCATCAACTAGTAGATTAGAACACAAATAGAAGGGTTGTGTTTATTGTCATATAAAAGATTCGATAACATGTCTCTCCCTCCTTAGTGAATGTTTATATTAAAAAGATATTTTTTTCACTAATATCATGAGAGTGTTTAGTGAGTATATTCACAATATAAAAAATCCTTTACCTTTGGATATTGGAATGATCATGAGGATGATTATATCATTTTATATCACTTATATTATTAACATCATTTATTCTGGCTAATGCCGTTGAAAAAACCAATAAAATCATATTTTGAGAAATGATCATCATTTTAAAAAGCCACAAAATCATGAATCATCATTCTTTATATGTTTAAAGAAAGATAAATATATTCAATATTTTAAACATCATGTTCAATGTCAGTTATCTATGATAAAAAATTTGTGATGTTTTTTGTATCCTTAGACCTATAATATGATAATAAAAAATTATTCATAAAAACAAAACAGATGCCGCAAGATCATAATGTTGAAATAAGTCATGGAATTTTGTTGTACACATAAACTTATATATATGAAAACTTTTATAAATATAACCAATTTAACAAAAATGTTAAGGACATGAAATTAGGACCTAGCATAAAATTATGGACCTCAAAATGGATCTACACATAATATTAGGGAAATAAAAGATAGTTCCAAAAATAAACTTATAGTGATGAATAATCTCATCCTTTGGTTGTGTGTTGATCGATTTCCACCTAAATTATCACTCCAAGAAATGGATATTCAAGTTGAGTTTTTTATTATTAAAAACTTTTTAATATAATATTAAAATTCATAAGTCATTCACGATGATACTAAATATTTACCAAATCAAAAATGGTTAGTATAGGATATGATAAATCATACTTTAACCTCAATAAAAAATATCAAAATTTTCAATCTAATCCAGTCCAAATTTAGTTGAACATAATAATCCGAAAAAATAATACCAACTATATTCAAAACCCAAAATTATGTTAATCTAATATCATTACCAGATCAAAAAAAAATTAATTACAATTACACATAATGTCTCATACACGAATTTATAAACTGGTATCTTATATTCACTACAATGTACTAATATTTTCCCAAATTATCACAATTCCGTATAATTTTAGTGGAAAATTATTACATTATTATTCAAATAATATCATATCCTAGTGAAAATTATTTCCATTGGAGGTTTTTGTTTCATCCATATTGATAGATAAATTGGGATCTCATTATTATAGAAATATATATTATCTATATAGGGATAGCTAATGAATTATTTGAATCACATACATCTTCAATAAAAGTTGATGTTTTGCATAGGACGTATTCCTAAAAACATCTACATGGAATACCTTATTCTATTATTAAGGATACTTGTGTCATAAATATCATGATTATATTATATAATTTTCACTAAAAAATATTTACATTTATCCTTTAACATCATAGGTTGTGGATTACTATCTCCAAATCCCTTAGATTGGGGAATTCCTTTGCATTGTCCCCAAACTCTTTAATTTACTGAAAAGATGTGTATGGTGTACATTTTTTTATATTTTTTATATTATTTTCATTGACTACCCTCATTATGTCACTATAAAATCTATTTTATCACTGTTTAGGCTTCCCACACATGAAATATTACATTATTCCTTTTATATAATCACTTGTGTTCTCTTACCAACAATTATTTAAAATTTGTGGTTGAATATTTTTATACCCTCAACGTGGAAAACAATGTTAGTTTCTATTAAGCTCCACATTCCATTTCTTATCATTGAAAATGTCAAGTTTTCATTATTCTATTTCCACATTTAGTTAACATAAAATGGTATCTTTATAATATCCATATTCCTAAATTGATATTTTATTTTGATGACATGAATGAGTAGATCATATTTACTTTTAGCGATGATGATTAAACATGAAGAATGCCATCCATGTATTGTAAATCATTCCTTACAACTACTTATGTATTCACCATCCTACCACTTAATATCTTTATATTCATTCTCTATTTTAATCATTAATTATGAATAATGTAATTATTGAAAAATATTCCCTTAAACTCATCAATGACTAGAGTGATAATTTCACCCTTGTTCGGTGTATTAAAAAATAAGATTCCTCTATTGATCATCTTCAACTTCATAATGAAAAATTAATTGGAATTTTTTTAGTCATAGACCTGATGAACAGAATATATATTTTCCAATGAAATGATAATTTTATCAACATATAGTAGATGTGAATTCACATTGATTCATGGTGGTTGTTCTAGACTAAAATAAAAATTAACTTGATGGTTCCTCCAAGATGAACTCATAACCATAACAAGATCTGTGCTTGCACAAATTTATTGAGGGAGACGAGTGGAAACATTCACAACAATGTTTTTCCCATTTCTTGTGCCAAATTATTTTCCTTGGTAATTTATGTTTTATTTTCAATCATATTCATTGTAAACCTGATTCCTTCTATTTCTATCAACAGACTTAACCCAAATTTTTTTTGAGCAATGATATTTTCCACATCTGCGATATTATTTTCCAGAATAATTCAATTAGTTATTCATCCTAGGTTAATCTATGAGTTTTTCCATGTGTCTTGGTGAAAACATGGGATCTTTCATGTTACAAATAGGCAAGACACATTCGACACGTGTTTTGGAAAACCGTACACCCATCATAGAAAACAATGAGGCCATTTGTAATTTTTGGAAAGAGGTGAAACACACCGTTAGTGCACAATTTAAAGCCAACGAGGGATATCAATGTTGTTTATCCCTCTTGGATAGTGAGGTGTCAATGTTTTCCACCTGGTTCTGAAAATTGTGTGTAAAAAACATGTGAATTCTCTAGGTAATTAAAAATTATAATATTCCATTTGTTTCCTCTTGTGATTTAATCTTAATTATCATATCATCTACCACATACATAATTTCCGTCCATTGGATCTCCCTCTATGCATCCATGGACCTCTCTAGCGCCATTATTTAAGATATTTTGTTGTCATAACCTCAAATAATCTTTCGATAAGTACATTTACTCTTGATTTATCCTTCCATATCGGGTTCTACTTCACTATTTATTTTTATCATAATTTCAAGAATGTTTTATGAACTAGGTAGTATATTGTCTACTTTTTTTATTAAAATCATAATTTTTTTGATAAAGCTTGCCTTGTTTGTGGAATTTGGTGTTGTAGTTGTCCTTTCTCACAAATATCTATAATTTTCTGAGTGTGATGTAGGTGGTACCATAATCTTTCATTTTTAGATGATTTTTATATACTTTATTGTAATTATAAATTTTACCTATTATTTTATTATGTTGTGAAAAATATGTTTATTATATATTTTGACTCGTATAAGTGGAAAAAATTGGATTTTCAATGGAAAATATTTATTATTTGAAAATGATTAATTATGGTGCTTCATGGAAGTGTTTTTATGATTATGTGAAATGTGATAAATTTGTTTTCAATGGAAAATAATGTGAACATGTGTTTTAATGTGAGTTTTCAATTGAGAATGGATTATTTTGGCATGATTGTCATTTTGTGTACAACCTTAAATGTGATTTATACATTATGTGAATGATGGGATGTTCATTTTGAAATGAGATTTAATTATTTGAGAGTTTGAAAGGAGTTTAACGTATATAAATGTCTTGATTAATTTTATTATATCTTGTGATGTTTCAAAAAGGGTTCCACCAAATTTTCAGGTGGTTAAAATGTGTCTTAAAATGGTAATGGAGTGTGTAAATATAGAAATCGTCTTGTTTATGGAAAATTGTATTTTCCATATGATGATTCGTGAAATTGGTGATTTCACAGTGTGTTTATAATGTATATCATGTATATGTGAATTGAAATTATATCACAAATAGAATCTTGGGTTTTTATATGAGTGAACTATAACTAATAAAATAGTTGATATGGGGGAGGCTAAATCCCAGTATCATTTATCTAGATTTATATTTATAATAGTAACTAAACATGTGAAATATTCGGTAACCACTAGGTTTTTGTATAAATTTTTTTCTAATGGATCATTTATATGTACTTTACTAACTATATATACCATTATAACTTTTTTGGGATCCTCTATAGTGACTTATGCACGAGGACATTGTGGGTTGTGTGACTTATACCTTGTTTCACCGAGGAATGAGGTTTTTAGGGTCTCAATAGTTTTAGTTAACTATAAGGACAATATTGTGGTTCTCTATTGTTACATGATTCTTATGATATATGATTCTTATGATAATTATTTGGTAGACCTTTTGTATACAATTATTTCAATCAAGATTATTTGTAAAAAGTTTTATCTAAAAATGTTTTTTTGTTTAAAATTGTTTCCTTAAAAATTTCAGAAACATTATAAATGGTATAGTGGGAATGATGAAGATTATTTATATTTTAATGATATAGTATTTAATCTTTTTTGGAATCCTAAAAGCCATTCGACCACTCCCTTCAAACACCATTATGTGTATGTTGACATTATTAAGTATAACCCAACTAAATAAAGATGTATTATTAGGATGGTGGCAGATCTGGTTTCTTGTGTTCTTCATTCTGAATGTGTTGGTGGGGGTGTGTTTATGGTGATTCCCATAATTATCAATGAATATTTTTGAGTTGTTTTGTGTTTTACTATCTTTGGACTGGTTTTCTGATAAAATTTTAAATCATTTTATATAAAAATTATCATTCCTTTTTTGGATTTTGTTATTTATTATAATTATATTTATTGATTCATGTTATATATGATTATGAAAATTGATTAAATCATTTGAAAATAATATTTTTGATACCAAGGAATTGTTTTCTAGACCATGCATATCGAAAATAGCCTTTGGTCCATAACATGCACACCTTCATCATTTTTGAAATAATAATATCAAAGGTTGTCACGCTCATATTGGTCATGTAATTTGTTGAACAATCGGAATATATTGGACCAAGTAATGTCGGGGCTTGATGTTATAGTTTTGAGTAGGGTGTTTTTCCAAAACAACTCTTTATGGAAACTAAGATTCCATGGTAATTCATGTTTTATTAGGGTTATTTAATTCCTCTGTTTCTATTGAGGTCTCAGAAATTAAGTGGGAGTTGTTATGGTGGCTATTGTGAGCTCGTAGGTCTTATAAATCCATGTGGATCTAGTAAATGGTCTTATAAGACTTTTTGTGGTGGTGGTAATATTGGCCTTTGGCCACCAACCATATATCAATGTCATCCATAAACACTAGTTTCTCCAAGAGAATATTATTGGGTCTTAAACTTTTCTAAAAAGTATTTTTAGAAACATTATTTAGAAATTATGAAAAATATATTTTAAAGTTTAAATAGTGTTTTTTGGAGAGAATAAAAATGAATTCCTGTAGTCATTTTGAAGGAATATCTAGAGACATTTATTTCAAAACAACAAATTCTTAATGTGAGAATGACTTTTTTTGTGAATTTGTTTTTGTGACAAATACTTGTGAATATCGGGAATTTTTGTTTTGAAAATAAAATTACTTTTCAATTTTTCTTTGAAAATATGTTTTTTGTAATAATATATTTGTTTGTAAATAAATATTTATTGATGAATTGATATTAGTTGAGCTATTGATTTTTTTTTGAATTATATGCTATGAATTTTAGAATGGAATCCACAATATTTTTTAGAAGAGATGAATTGAATTGATGTGTAGGATATGAATGTGATTTTTGAATCGGTGGTTCATGTGTTTTTGAAATGTTTTATGAATTTTGAAATGGGTTGTAAAATGAGAATCTTAATATATGGGTTGAATTTTATTTTATGTAATGGATATGTTTTTTTGAACATCGGTATTTCAATGAATGGCCACATGCATAGATATGTATGGAAATTTGGATTTTTAATGAGATGAGGTTATGGGTGCCAAATTTTTCATGGCAGCATTCATGTGTGAGGTTCTATTGAATACCATTCATGGTTGTGAAATCCACAAATTTTTTTCTTTTCATAATTGTTTTGAAGAAAAGGTGTTATGATTTGATAACCAATAGGTATGTGGTGATTATTGACTAACATATTATTTTTATTGGGTTCTCAATATTAATTATTTGGTAATGTACAACACCATAATTTTTTAATGGATATTCAAAGTGAGAACATTAGTATTCCACCATTTGTAGACCCTATAAGTCATTAACCCATACAATTTCATCTTGAGTTTCAGATGTAAAAGCCTCCTCGCTTTTATGGTCATGTTGATCCTCTCAAAGTGGTAGAGTGGATACAGATAATTAGTGGAAAATTTGGATTCCTTTAGTTTCTTGAGTCCTTAAAAATGATTCTCTCTACCATTATGCTTAAAGGTTTCATATATTGATTTTACCTATTCATCCAATGTGATGAGGCATGCAGTTCATGTTCAATATATAATCATAAATAGGGAATGAGTTAGAAAAGTTTACATTAGTCTCTAGAAGATTTTAAATGAGTTTTGTTAAATAGATATGTAATTGGCCATAATTTGTAATTTCTGTTTTTGGATTTAGAGGCCCCTCGATCTTTAATTACCTAATTTTTTGAATAAGATCATGTTGTTCCATTAGAGTGGAATGTGTGGTACTAAGAAGTCATCATTTTAGAATATTAAAAATAATTCTATGCAAGTGGATTCGTAGGTCACATGAAATAGTTACACTGAGATGTTTCCATGATGTTTTGTAGAGCATGGTCTTCCTATTAAAAAAACCCCATATTTGTTAATGGTATTAGTGTGTTATTCAGTGATACATTTATAGTCCATTTCCTTGTTATTCTTCATTGGTTGTAGTATTTCAATGTAGTGGTCATGTTTTGGTAGAATTGTCCGGAATTTTATTTTCAATAAAATAAAAAATTGGATGTTGTGGAATATTTTGAAAACATATAATTTAATTGAATCATGTTTCTCTTATGAATGTTTTAAAAATTTTCCTTTTAAAATGAAGGTCTATTTTGTGGGTGTCATGTTTTTGTTGTTTCTTTTTTGAGGTAAAATTGGATGATGTATATGCATTTATTAATTCCATGTCTTGGAAAAAAATACATGATGGAGAAATATGAGTTTCCTGGGGGTTTTGTGTTCTTTTGGTTCAGCCTATTGTGTTGTGTGTTCACTCATGAAACAAAAGAAATATGATCTGATTAGTGATACTCAGCCACTAAATATGAGGTAGGAGAGGTTTCAAACATATGGGATATGGCCATTGGACTTGAAGATAAGCTAATTCATAGTTAGAAATCCACAGGATTATTGGATATATTAGTCCGGATTTTTATCCTTAGTGTCATAATAGAGATTTTCAATGTTCCATGGGTTAGTTGCATCACTGTGGAATGTTCCCCTACGCAGAAATTAAATTGAGGAATCATTTCATTGTAGTTACCCTTGATGTTTTACAAAATTTATTTGATATTAATGGGGAAAGGAAATTTCATTTTCTTGAGATTCATGTGGATGAGACATTTGTATATTGATCCCTAATTGGTTTTCCATTTGCATTTTTCGAACATGAGTTTGTTTCAGTTTTATCCTGTCACATGGGAGTCCCACCTTGGAAATCGTAGAGAAGTATTCCTGATTACATCTATAAAATATCATTTCTAATGGTGGGGAGATCATTTATGCCTGCCAATTTGAAAATCTAGTTATATATCTGGTGTATCCTGGATTTGAATATCTTCATTTGGAGATGTTGGATCTGATTTTCCCTTCCATATAAGTGTAGAGCTTTGGTAGTGCACCCAACGATATTTTTTTTATTCATTAATTGAAAATTTTGTGGTTTAATCATTCTAACACTCTTTTACATGTGGTTTGTGACTCTTTCATAATGTCATATTAGAGTTATGAGTTTCTTTTGGTAATTTCAAAAGTGTTCTTGGATTTAGATGTTGGATTATGCAGTTGTGAGAATTTCATTTTTTGGGGCTGTCAATAGGAGGTGTTATGGATTAGTGGTGAAATAATTTGTACGATGGATATTCCATTGTATCCTCCTAATTTAAATATTTTTAATATATGTTTCTGTTTGTTATGTATGTGATTTCTCCCTGTTTTGATATTTGTTAGTAATTTACTTGAGTTATATTAGAGTATCATTTTTTTTTCAGATCAGGCCATATAATAAATGTCTAGGGGTGGAAATGTTTCATAATTGCGATAATTGTCACATTCTTGATATTATTTAGAGGTATTATTCTATTTATTATTCATAATACTTTTCTCATTGATTTTTATTTAGATTTTTAGAAGAAAAATGTGTGTTTTGATTTAATAGTATTTGTCACACGGTGCACACACAATTTTGAAAGCTATGTTCCCTTGCCTAAGAAATTGTGCCTCTATTAATCATCTAATTGTGCAGAGGATAACTACATAGTTGGTTCATGATTTTTAGGCTTTGGAGGCTAACTGTTTATCTTATCCCTCACCGATAGTGAGGGGATCACAATTACTGCATGATTTAGTAAATCGTGTGGGAAAACCATTTGAAAAGTCAAGGTTATTAAATATTAAATAATCCCATTTATTTCCCCATTATATTTTACCATAATTCTCCTATCATCCACTCCATATTAAATTTTTATCCATTTCATCTCCCTCGAAGTATCATTGGTCCTCTTG
Organism: Viscum album; assembly: GCA_963277665.1. Taxonomy (NCBI): domain Eukaryota; kingdom Viridiplantae; phylum Streptophyta; class Magnoliopsida; order Santalales; family Viscaceae; genus Viscum; species Viscum album. Next base: position 1,185,428,569 of record OY728159.1, read on the forward strand.
GGCACCATTCCAATGGAGATTATGGTGTGGTAAGATCATAGGATCTTGTTGTACATTCATTTCTGATTGATTTATCCCTTCTTATTAGATAATTCTTCCAAATTAATGGATTTCATAATTTCTATCTAGTTGCATGACCTAGGGAGGGTTTTATGTTGTGTTCTTGTGTAAAATCATGATGGTTGTGATTAACTATTTTCATTCTAAGGTCTTCTGGTGTGGTACTTGTGATTTTTCACTAATTTCTAGAACATTCTACGTGTGAGGTAGGTTGATCCATGATCTATCATTTTTAGATGCGTTGGATATGCTTGATTGGCTTTATAAAGGTGTTCTATAAATTTCTTGAGTAGTGAATTTTTTTTGGAAAGAGTTCAAAATGAATATGTTGTGAAAATGGGATTTCAAAGTAAAATTGTTTTTATTAATATATGTTTCATTGAGGTTATTCATAGAAGTTTCTGTGATTATGTCTAAGGGGTGTAATGGTTTTTAAAAGGAACTTAATGTGAGGATGTGTTGAATAGTTGTTTTTCAACATGAATGAATTATTTTTGACCGTTATCTTTCATTTTAACCCTTAAATGTGATTTATGAATTATGCAAATGATAGGAGTCATATTTTGAAACGAAATTCTTTTATGTGTGAGTTCTAATGGGGCTTCACCCATATAATTGGTTGGAATAATTGAATGTTTTCTTGTTTTATTTCTAAATGGTTTATATGGATTATGCAAGTGGGGTGAAATGTGTTTTCAAATGGATTCTGTATGTGTAAAAATGGAAAAGGAATGTTTTTGTAAAACACTGGTTTCCATGTGATGATTTTCGAATGTGGTGATTTTATGTATTATTTATAGTGCATATTATTTTATATGAAATTAAATTAGAGAAAATTTTAATCTTAGGAATCTAGGTTATAAAACTAGAACATGTAAACTAATTAATACTGAAGTAGTTTACTCTGGATTTCTTAAATTAGAATTTACGATAAACAGAATATCTAAAAAGGTATTATATTCAAAAACAACAATAATGTAGGATGAAATCCCCTCTAGTGGATCATCCCTGACTACCCTGCATAATATATAGATCACCTGAACATTTGATTGGTTCATCTCTAGTGTCTCATGCATGAGTACACTATTGGTTGTGGTTTCTATAAATTAATTCACCACAGTATAATGATATTTGGGTCTCACTTGAGATAGTTACCTCTATTGATTATCTGGTGGTTCACTTTTGTGACAAGGTGAATATGTGATATTATGATAGCCATTTATATATAGTAGACCTTATGTATGATTTTTTTCATGAATGCTTATTTGAAAAAAGGGTTTTCATAAAATGTTTTTTCCTTTAATATCGTTTATTTAAAATGTTTTCATATGAATTATCCAAACATTATAGTTGAAATGAGCATGTTAATATTGACAATAAATGATATAGAATGAAAAAATTTAATCATCCTCATTATCAATGTTTTTCTAATCCCATATAAGATACCAATGATAATAACTGATATTTTCATACATGTTTATTTCATCTATAAATATGATCATTCATTACATAACATTTTGATAAACACCAGAATCATATAGGTCTAGTGCATTTGGAATCATGGAAACACATCCAATATGTTCATGGATAATCAATTTCTTCTACAACAATGTTTATTAATACTAGAAACCATCATCGACACTTCAATAATATACTATTTATTTATATACTAGGGAAGTGAGTCATAATAAAGGGTGTGTTCATATTCTATGTAAGGGTTGAAATGGAAATTATCAATTATCACATATTCTCATACTGAGAAAAAGGTTGTGAGAACAAGAACATGAAAAATGAAATCTACAACATGAATCTCATAGATAGTAATCATGAGTCTGGTCATCGATATTTGATGTTAATAATAAAATAATCACAAATGAAAAAAATTATATAATACATGATATAATAACATGACGATAGTCATGGAATTGTAGCGTAAACATAAACATATAACATTTTGAACATGTATATATAGAAATTGGTTCAACTAATTTTTTATGTATATGAAATCATTCTATGATATAAAATTATCGACCCGAGACAATGTCCATGAATAATATAATGGACATGAAATATTGGTCTACAGAAAAACTTATGGACATGAAATCCATGTCCACAAATAAACCTATAGAAATGAATACCATATCCATATATAATATTCTGAACATTAAATAATGGTCCAAAATAAAATTTTTAAAACATGAGTTATCCATATTTAGTCGATGATATAGAGCAATCTATAGGCCCCCCACATCACATTAATAAATGGACATATATGTGTTCAATAATATCACTACAAATTTATCATCTCAAAACTCATGAAATGAAATTTATTTTTCGACCAATAAAGCAGGAAAAGGGGCATGGGCTTCATCAATATATTTTCACCATAAACATGAAATATTCAAAAATATAAGAATGGAATCATTATATTATTTCCCCATTATAAATTATGTATTCAAAATTTATGTCCTCATAGATGGAAAATTTATTTTTAAATATCACATTAAAAAATTATTTAGATAAATAACTTCTCTATTCTAAAAGCACATATGTTTTTAAAAAGTTTTGCAAAAATATACAAAAAATTTAAAATTTATAATAAACATGTTATCTTTTTATTGAGTACTGAAATCAGTATGGTGTCCTTAGTTTCATTATATCATCTAATTCGATATAAGTTAAAAAAATTCCATTTGTACTTTTTCTAGAAAATTCACAATGTATGACATTTAAAAAATAAAAAAACTACTCCAATAATAATATTTTGTAAATAAGAAAATATGCATCAAACATAATTTAAAATTTTCTAGGAGAGTATTAAAAAAATTGTAAATAATTTTATATGAAATTTTCATCGAAGAGAAATATTTTATAGTATGGTTTTAAATATAAACAATCCTGAATAATGATGAGATTTTGAAATAAACCGTTACCAAATGTATATCCTTACTTCATTAAAATTCAAACATCCAGTATAATAAATATGGATATATTATTCATTTATTTTATAACCATATATAAAATATACCATGCCTGATTTATTTATGATAACATAACTTGAAATTATTAATAATTTGTTTTAAAGTCTATATTTAGATGATAATTGTTTTTTTCAAACATGTTTTGGTTCAGTAGTATAAATTATTATTATTTGTTAATAATTACACAATATCCCAAATGATTTTCCTGGTATAGAAATTATATACATATTAATTATATACATGATTAAAATCATATATAAAAATTATTAGTAGAAAAATGAACAAAATAGTACAGTGATAAGTAAGGTGTATGTACACACGTGAAAATATTTCTCATATTTTATGATGGTAATGAGGGGGTATAATGGTATTTTAATAACCATAATAACATTTCATAAAATTTAGGATTTTTAATTGATTATTTTATGACAAATATCATTGATTTGGTGTAGTTTAAGAATAATATAAAAAATATATGATGGTTAGTGTGATTACCTTATCTTTGAAATGACACTATTAGACCTCCTATTAATATATATAGTGTTGGAAATTTTTGGATGTAAAAAACTATATAATTTATCTATGGAATAGTATAAGATAATTTTAGAGTTCAGGGTTGATCTATCAAGAAAAATTTGGAGTAATGAAGTGAGGGAGGAGGTTTCCTTTTATAATTGATGTGAGGGGTACCTTTTAAATTTCTACAAAGAATAAAACAAAAATAAAGGATTATAGAGCAATAAAATCAATATTCAAATAAATTAAAACCTTGTTTTGGATATTAATTAAGTACCGTCAATCAGTAAAATAATAATTTTTGATACTTTATTTTATATCTTAATATATGGTTTAACCACATAATTTTCTCATTTTTACATTAATCGTGGAATCAAATTTTTGTCTCGAAAAAGGTTATAATTTTACATATAATGTAAATATTTACTCCTAAATTGATAAGGGGTGAAATTTTTTACGATATATTATACTATTTTAACATATTATCTATTATTATTATTTTTAAATATTTTTATAATTTAATATTTTCAAAAAAAATCATTATTGTAAATTTTGAAACTATTCATTTCATTGACATTATTAAAATCATGAAAACAATTATAACTAAATCAAATTATATCATCTCTTCCACAAAATTCAATGCACATCTATAATATTCTTTTATTTGTTAATTTATCTAATATTATAAGACTTTATGTATTTATAATATCATTTATTTTATTTTTCTTATATTAAATAAATACTAAATCTTTGTAGTGTATGATTTTGAAGAAATTATTTTTTACTTTAAAAATATAATTAAATTAAAATCATGTATATAATTTAATTATAAATATTATTTATGTTAATGTTCATTCATAAATAATTTTTCCTCTTATGAGGACATAAATTATTTTTAATACTAAGAGAGGATCATTTTTTGGCTTCCTTTGGTTTCAATAACATATATGTTATTTTTATAAGTAATTTTACTTTAAAAAATAAAAATCAAGACTAAGAGTATAAGGGTGTAATTTCTGTAAACCAAAAATAACTAAGATGATTAATTATGGCCATATAAATTCATTTCATCTTAGATTTACCTAATTTACACTTTACTATGGTAATAAATTTTAATCGAATTAATATTAATTTTGACCAAAAAATGGGGACAATTAAATATATTTGAACAACCTAGTTGTAAATATGGAAACCATTTTCCAATATTAAATTTATATAAGTGTACGAATTTACATTTAATATAAATTAATATAATGCAATGAAAATTAATTTTAGTATAAATTCATTTTTATTAAAATTCATTTTTATTCAGAGAATTATACTTATAGAAAGATCATATATAATAATGATTTAAATAAATATAATTACCATATATTTAATTAATTTATAATTATGTTATTTTGAAATCAATTTCAAATCATAAATATACATTATATAGAATAAAAAATTAAATTTCTCAAAAAATTGGTATTTTTCATTATTCCCTGGAAAATCATCCTTTTCAGAAAAATAAAAAAAATATCCCTTAATGAAAATTTTAATATGCTGATTTCAAAAATTATTTTCATTAAATAAAATATATTTCATAAAATAAACCTAAAAGTATTATAATATTTTTATTCATGAAATATCTTAAATATTCTTTTTTAATAGAACACTTTTGTAATGGATAAATTTCCATTACTAATAATTGTATGGTTTATTATTAAATAATTAAGTTGAGTTAGGACATTTATATAAATCATAGTGTATTTAATCTTATTTATAACCTCAAATTTAATAGCTAGGTAATAATAATAAATAATAATATTTAAAATATTATTCCACAGTTCTCTTAAAGTCTTAGTTGGATGTAACACAATGTATCAAATAAGGAAAATATATTTGAAAGAAATGTTCAAAAAATATAAGTGTGTTATAGGGGGTTTAGTTTTTAAAGTTTGAATCAGAGTGATTTTATAATAAATCATGGCATCTAGATTTAAGAAAAAAACATAGATTAAGTAATATAACCATATTAATTACAATACTGGTTATTAGAGGTATTTCACAACATCATGACATATTGGTAAACTATTTATTTTTTGTTTTTCAGTGAAATACATCCCTATAATGATACTAGAAGTATAAATGGTTCTAAAATTCTTATACCAAGTCGTAATAATGAAGAAAATTCCTTGTTGGGATAGAGTCTAAATTTACATGGTATAAGAATATAGGCCTTAGTATACATTTGGTTCAAAACTCCAAAGGAATATGAATTGGTTAATTTACATCTTCATTAAAAAAAATTATAACGTATTTGAAAAAATTCATTATTTGAAAGCATTCTCAATGAAAAAATGTTTATGATTGTGAGATTTTCCAAGAATATATTTTTAATTTATGTCATGAATTTCACATGTAATGGGATTATACCATATATTTCATAATTTTATGATATAATATAGTTTATTATATTTTTTTAAGTGTTTACTAGTTGAATAAATGGGAAATTTACTAATTCAGATTACCCATGTTGGGATTTCCCTCTTGTGAATGATAATGATGGTTGGGTAGGGATAGATGCTGTAACTAGATAAATTTTAGATGTATTGGAAAAACGATCTCTGGTTGTGAGCATTAAAAATTCATGTAGGGATAATGAAACTAATCCAACATGTTTTGTTTTAATATTAAAAATCATTATGTATAATAACCCTCCTTCATTAAATTGGAAGAACATTCATTTGTAATTGAGGATTGAATAATTTCATTAGAGAAGATATTTATTTATTTATTGGGATTTAAAAAAAAGGGATAATGTTTTCAGGAAATTTTATTATCTCTTGGGATATGATGATCAATTATGTTCATTAATTCAATACACTACAGATGAATAAAGTATGGTAGACATGGAACATATGGATTTTAAGGTACACTTCACTGAAAATTGGTTTCCTTGTGAGAAGAGAGAGGATATATAGAAAAAATTATTAAGTATCAGAAAAAATTAATGAGATTATGTTTCAATGTATTTATCCTCTATTATAAATCTAGAAATCCTTGATATGGAAGACATTTGTAATTCATAGAGTAGTATTGATGATTTATTTTATGGGTTAATGCCAATCCTTCATAAGGTATTTGTCTACCAAATGCTTCCATCATACAAGGACATAAGATGAAGTCCTAACAATATATATCAATGATTATCCAAGTATTATGGATTCAATTGGAATAAATATAAGATTATGATGATATATAAAATTATATATATGTGTTTTAAGGGAAAAAATTATTTCCAAAATGTGATAATTATGGAAAAAAACGGGTACATTATTGTAGGGAATGAGTGATTACAACAACTGTGGAGACATAATCCACTAATCCTATGATTTAAATGGTAAGGAATATTTCTCTAATGTTCATTGATTCTATTGAAACATGTCCCTAGAAAAATGAAATCTCTCTGATTCAGGGCGATATTCAACAAATGAAGAAAAGGGGTCAATGTAATTTTAATTCTATTAATACAGATGAATTGGTATAATTATTGTGATTTTTTATTCATGAATTATGTTATATGACTGTAATTATAAAATATTTAATGAATGTAAGAATTATGAAATTTATACTAATTATCATACAAAAAAATTTATGTAAGGATTAGAGATAATATGTTGAATGGAACTAACGATCAAGAAAAATTATACGATGAAATGTCTATCTTCATGTAAAACACGTTATTGAGGGAAGATAACCATTAATATTTTCTCTATATAGAGATAATAATAATAATGATTGGTTAACTTAATATTTTTGGTGACACATAATTTAGTTAATGATATTACGTATTTTATTATCTTTGATGTAGTTTACTGTATGTTGTGATTTAGCTATACTATTCGACGAAATAAGATTTAATTTTTCGAAAAATTCATGTTTTAAATATTTATGTATTGTGATCAAGGTATTGATATATTTGGAATTTGATATGATGTTGTAATTGATATTATTCAAGGAATACAATTTTGATTTTGTAAACACCCTTCTAATGTTTTTGACAATGTATTTGGTGCTTTTTTTGGATAAGTCGTAATGTTAACATTTAGGGATTGGATAATGTTTAATTTATAGAGTTTATACTTATTTATTATATATTAATTTATTATATTGGATAACTCTTATAAAATTTTTAGGTTTTGGGAAATATCGTGATATATGAGGAATGAATTTTTATATATTTGTAATTCTATGGATCTGTTAAATATTAATTTTTAGTCATCAGGCATCAAGATACTTATTAGACATTCATTACTAAAACAATGAGATGTATTTGGAATTGAAAAAATAACAAAAAATAATGATTTTGTTTCAATGAAAATGAATTATATAATGTAACCATATTTCTAAATGTTCTGAATCAATATTGTAATGAAAATCCTCAACTACAGTAAAATGATATTGAATCAAAAAGGTTATCTTAATAGCTTCATCGTTAAGGATTCAAATTATTACATAACACATCAATGATTTGTTTTTTATGTTCTATTATTTATTAAATTTCTTATGATCAATGACCACTTTCACCATCCAAATTTATTTTGGGGTTACAATTTTCATCGATGTTCATATTTTCGCTTCCTACCAATGTTCCCCTACATAGAAAACTAGTTATGTGACTATTGCAGATGACCATCATAAAAAACTATATATAATATTGAGAAATTTATTTATTAAACCATATCATTATGTGGGATTTTTGGGAGTTTATTTTCAAGTTTCAACCCCATGAATACTAGGATAAGGATTAAATAATGAGCACAAAATTTATTTATGTTTTTAAAATGAAATCTTAGAGATTTTCAATTGGGATCATCATATTATATAGCATGTATGAAAGAAAACACCATGAATAAAAGATAATATAACACCATAATAAATTTAAATATATTTCTTTAAAATCAATTTCATCAATCTCTTTTGATGCACACAACAGTGACTTTATACAAAATACCAAAAAGTATTAAAATATTATTATTTAAACATAAAAATTATAATATATCCATTATGATTGATAGTATGAATATAAATAACTAAATTATAAAAATTATTTGTTTTATCCATTTTAAAAATAAATTTAATGGTTCTCTCTTTTTTTAAAGTAAAATAATATCTATTAAAAAGAAAATGAAATGATTTCTGAATTTTTTTATGGTGAATTTTTCAAGCGTTGCTCACTAAATTTAAAATTAATTTTTTCAACATATTAAAATATTATTTGAAGAAATAAACATACTTTTTTAAATATACATATAAAAATAATATGTGGGTAAATATTTGTGAATTTGTTTAAAGTGATATTTTTTATTCATTTTGAAAATACTAATTTTTCATGAAAAATACCTTCTCATTTAAATTATTTTCAAAGTTAAAATATATTTTAAATTGTATTTAAATAATGATATATATATATATATATTATATAAGAAATTTATCCAATTTAGAAAATTTAGATAATTTTCATATTGAATGTATTAGTTAAAGCATTCAATATATAGGATAATGTTCTCGTTAGAAAACAACTCTTTAATCACGTCTATTGTTTAGTATTAAAATGAACATTGAACCATATTTAAATTGAACAATGAATTTATTTTTCCATATTTTGATGAATTATAGGTTATAATATCTCCTAAGGATGCAATAATTTTATCCCGTAATGATTATTTAAAATAATGAAAATTTATTTCCACAGTTAATATAGAATTGGGTTTACCAATGGGGTAAAAATAAGTAGAAAGGTATTATAAATGAACAAAAACATATCCAAAACCCATTTTCAAGAAATATCAGGACCATATAACCTATACAGTTTGATAATGATCCAATATTTTTCTTTGAGAGATGATATATATTGATGTATCACCAAATGTTTTAAAAAAATTCCTTATTTTTCCTCTCGCCAATTTATAAAGGGCCTCCCCTTATACTCTCATTTTTACACATAAAACCAATTTTCATTGGGAAATAATTTCCCAAATACCACCATTAATTCCTTCCAAACATCATAGAAGAATTATTTTTATTATTAATCCCTCTAAATAATTCATTACATATAATACTATATTCTCTAACTGAAGAAGAGTTAGAAAACATTGAAATGATTATTTGTTTTATTAATTATTTCATAAACATAAATAATTATATAAAATACTCTGAGATTTTAATATGTTAATGTAGTAACTCAGAACCATATCCACATCCATTGGACGAAAAATAAAACTATCAATCATGTGTATCAAATATTACTACCTCATATAAAATTTATTTTATTTTCTATGACCACATTACAAGGATGTGTCTAATTATTTAATAACAACAAGTATAATATATTGTGGAAAATATTCTTATTATTTATTTATTATATCAGATATTCTATCTTTCATTCTATTACTTGAGGGATATGATATCATCGCCGATGTGAATGACAGACTATCTACTCACAAAATATGTGATTCATTATTTATATATTCTTAAAATCAAAGGTACTAAGGTTAAATATGATGAATATATATGATATTTACAATCTATTTATACTTATGAAATATAATATCACTTCTAACTTCTTAACTTTCAATCCATTTGAACGAAATATCATTTTTTGGGAGGACGTGTGGACTATGACCTCCACGTAGGGATGAGAAATATTTTTCATTTTATTATTACATAGATTTTAATAATGATTCGTCAGATTAAAATAAATAATATATGTGAAAAAATAATTATTCTATAGAGATTAATTAATATTTAATTCCTTTCATTTTAAATACTATAACAATTAATGTGTGCATATGACTAACTGTCTCAATGAATTTGTAGTCCATTATATATGTATAACTTTAATATAGTCCTCAAATACAAATTTATTTCAAATATATGATATTTATATAGTGTTTTTTATTATTTATTTGATGTATCCATGGTCAATTAAAAGGGAGAAAATTATTTCACTAAAACATACATGAGAAATGATGAAATTATCTCCTGAAAGGGAGATTTTAAAAAACTTGTTAATAAAGGAATGATAACAGTCAACAGGTAAATCATATATGGTATTAGATATATTAGTATGGATTTAATTATATTTATAATAAAACAATATTTATTATATAGTATGTTTATTCACACATGAATGAAGTCAAACATAAGGCAAGAGTTTATCGTCTATCTTTTACATATATTTAAAATACATTTTATTAAGCATATTTATATTATATATATGAAATATTACATCTTAATATCATTTCATTTGGGGATATGATAATTTCTATCATCTGTACGATGTACGAACACCACATGAAGCGATCTAATTCGTTTTTCAATTGAAAATTACATGGATGGTGTTAAGGAATATATTAAATAATATTTGTGAAATTGATGAAATAAAAATTAACATTGAAGTAAAATATCATGTATATTGTCTTAACATCTAGTCTTTTGGAATATAATGGAATCTCTCAATTTTACGTGTGGACTAATTCCTTCACCTAGTGATGTGAAATAATTTTTCATTTTTACATGAATATTAATAAGAAAGGATTTGAAAAATATAAATTATATGTATTTCATAATAATGAATCTATAACAGATAATTAATATTTATTATACATTAATTCTATCCGTTGATAAAATTGAAATAGTTTTATTGTGTATCTATGACCTACCATCTACAAGAAAGTGTAATGCATTTTCTATCATTAATACATATAGAATAATATAAATACATATATATTGAATATAGATTATATTGATATCATTTTTAATATTATGGATATTATTGAACCATTATTTATCTAAAATGATCAAAATTACTGAACCGAAACACAAATGGAAAATGAATGAATTATCACCAGAAATAATGATTTTAACAAAGAATTGTTAATAATGTAGTCATAAAAAACTATAACTAAATACTATATTAAATAAAATATAGGATTATTGTTGTATTATATATATATAATAAATATTTATTTATTATACTTGATTTGTGTACACATATGAAGGAATTTTATCCTCAGGTAATGGTTTCTAATCTAACATTTATTTCCATGAGATATAGTCCATATAAACTACTTATTTATATTGTGGGGGTTATATACTACCAATTAAATATTTTATATAAGGAATAATTTTTTCTTCATTTCATTTAATGTTTAATTTGACGTAATGTATTTTATGGGGCATATAATTACAAAATTACTAATAGGTAAAGGTTTACTTCACAGTTTTGATGTTTATCAGGATTCTTCATGACAATGTTTCTAATAATGAAATCATATGATATATTATTTAATAATTATACAATAATTATTATCATTTTTTCATGATAATAAAGGATTTCATCTCATTATCCTCACATATTTACTTAAAATTATTGGGAAACATTTTTATGAAAAAGAAATTTTTGTTCTCTTTACAGATAAAAATTACTTTTCATCCAAATACATGTTTTCTAAATTTATTTCAAAATGTAATTAATATTTTAAATATTATTTATATAATATATTTTCAACCATTATTTAAATTAAAAAAAAACACATGAAATGGATCATCATGTTTTTTATACACAAGGAACATTTTTCTTTTACAAAAACTGTTGAAGGAATCTATGATTTAACATGTATTGAATGAACATTATTATTATCTTTCAATACAACACAATGTGTGAAAGATTCAATTATAAATTCAATAAGATAATTTAAAATTAAATTAGTTTCATTTTTTGGTTTTTTCCTTTTAAATATGTGATTTTCAATGTTTGAATATTATTTTACTTAGAGAATGTTTTAAGGATATTCTTTTGAATTTTCTTTTCATCTACATCAACAACCATTATTTGACTTTTTATCCACAGAATATATGCTATAAATATACCCAAATTTTTTTTCTTATGATTTATTTTTGGGGATATAATTTATTTAAAATTAATTTTAGTATGTATTGATTATGGTAATGTATATTGGTTATGTACGTATTAATATTTCAAATGTTTTTTTTCAATAATAATATTTATATTGATTATGATTCAACAATTTCATATGAATATGAATTGGAATTAATATTTTATTAGGGGGACTATAATTATATATCCCTTCAATTCATTGACATGTCTCATGAGATAATCCAATTGGCCTAATTAAATTGGTTTTTACCGACAATTTTAGTCATTCATATGAATGGCCTTGAGAATATGTTTAAATTTTTGGAAATTATGAATTTATTCATTATTAATTAATATATTAATATTTATATGACTATTTAATTGGTTATATTATCCATGGATAAGGTTCAATATCATGTTATTACTCATATGGAATTATTTGGTCATAATTTATTCCATCCATTTATAATCATTTTATTGATTAAATGGAATGGATTTTAGTTGTTTTACAGTACATATTTATTATTTCTTATATATTAAGAATATGTTATGCTATTATCATACCATTAAATATCATTTAGGATCATCTAATTAATATATTTCCTTCCCCAATATGAAAGGATGTTTAATATCAATTATTTTTAGAGTTATGGTAGTGGAAATAATGATGCACTCAAAGAAAATGCAATGTTGTATTTAATGTTTTATATCATAGTTTGAATTTCACGTATGTATCTAGTTTAAGAAGAATACTAAACTATTTGGTCCTTTTGAATGTGATGTCATATATCTTTTGAAAATGTAAAAACAAAACCACCAACAATGGAAAACATGGGTCAAGATCTTTACACATTTTCTTCTCATCCATGAAACATTCCTATTTAATATTTTTAAGACTCATTGAGAATTGTCAAAAAAAAATTACCTACCCTCAATATTTTTTATAATGATAATTATTATATAAAAGTAAAAAAATTATAATGTAATAACTAAAAAAATTGTCTTTTATAGGTCAATATATCGCACATGATAATAAAACAACATATTTAATCTCTAATCCCATGTGACTGATTCTTGATGTCATAAACTAGGGAGAATAGAAGATATTATATTACATGTTAGTGCATGATATGGGAGGACTAATTTAGGTTATAATTTCACATTATCCACTATAAGTGAAACATGTGATGATGCATAATTAGGTATGTGTGAATCTATAATGTTGTTTTACCTAATAAACAAGATATATTCGTATGTAAAAACACCAATGGTGTTATAATTACAATTGAGTACAGTGAATGTGGGTTTTGTAAAATTGTGAGAATGAGAGACTTGATTAGTGAATAAATTCATAAGATGGGGTTTGAATGACCTTTTTAGGGAATTTATCACATGGGTTCCAATATAGCACTACTTAGTATATTTCCTCATAGACTTTTACACATGATTGGATGTGGGTAATTGGAGTGTTGTGATGTCACCATATGTTATTACATTCATATATTATGAAAATCAATCCTACGGGAATGTTAATGTGTGGTGGGATGTTAGATATGTTCCACATAATCATATAATATATTTTTTATACATCAAAATTAATAGTAATTCAAATTATGGGATGAATATTGTTTAGGATATAGATAAATGTTCTTTAAAAAAACTCATGACCCCTTTGATTTATTCAACCATAAATTAAAAACATCAACATGGAATACCATAATGAATAGAAATTGATTTATCCATGGTATAAATTCATATTACAACCAATGAGAGTGACAATAATAGGTTTTGATCATACTATATGGAGGGTGGGCATGGTAGCCTTTGGTGTTCTTAATTTGTGGTCTCATTTATTTGAACCGAAATCGGGATAATGGTTAAAGCTGACATATCATATTCTGATGTAATTCCATTTAACATCCTACAATAATGCCTATTGGATTGTTGAAATCTACGGTCCGATAGTTTTAAAAAAGGATACTTGTAGTATAAGGTCAAAAACATTGGATCATAATGGTGATTTTTTCTATATACCTATGGGAAAAATTAAACCTAATGTAAATTTTTAGAGGTTAATTTCAACATTAAAATCCATGTGCAATATGTAACCAAATTTTAGGTAATGGAGCATAGATCAGTGGACATACAATCTATTAATCTATGTATATGGATAAACCCCAAAGTTAATTGGAAAACTCAGTGGAAATATAGATAGACTCAGTGGAGTAAACTTATAATTTAATGGCATTATTAATAGGATATCATTTATTTTATAATATTAGATAACACATATCATATATTCCACAGTTTATGGTCAAACAACCAGAACTGGAGGTGAGGTACCCTATGTAGAACTAGAGGTAAGGATGAACATAAAGTACATTGGTAATCTGATGTTATACAAGGGTCATCCAGTGGTTAAATATACCCATTTCAAGGACATGAATTTTGTAATGTGGAATTATACTAATTTGTGGTTGTAGATCCTTGACTAATGTTGAAGAGGACTACATAGAAATGGTTGATGAAAAATTGAAAAGGGTTCTTTAGATATGTTCTCCAATAGAAAAAATCTATAGGGTAACATCTCTTAGTTTATGTTCATAGAGGTAAAACATATTATTTCTAACTATTTAGGGTTATCCATATGATTACATGTTGTTTGAGATAGTCTATGAAACATTGGGTAAAGAAAAACCATAACATGAATAGGAATTGGAAACCCCAATGTACATCATTTGGATAAAATTCGTAGTTTTTAATGTTAGGACGTAGGGATTGATGATCTTTTTTATGATCATGTAACATGGATGATATAATATCAATTTTAGGTATGTGAAATTCAAGATTAAGGGTTTGTATCATTTATGATTCTCCAGATTAGACTAGTGAAATTTTATTTATATTAATCAAATTCACATATAATATTATAACATTTATGGTCTTCTAAACAGGACTCACAATGAGATGTACTACATGTAATATTGGGATAGGGTGAACACAATGTACTTTGGAAATCGATTGATAAACATGAATGACATTAGGGAAAAGAGATGGTGGTATAATTTCATAATGATCTGACAAATGGTATGTTTTTTATATAGAATGTAGGATAGGATAAACTAAGGGAAAATTGATGATCCCGCATTCTATTTTTATCATGCCATATTAGATAAGTCATAACATATTAAATTTCTGATGTGTGTTATAAGATATTTTACATGTTAGAACACTTGTAGCATGAACCATGGGGATGAGAATTTGGAAATGGAAATTCTAATGTGAATGGAAAATATGAATATTAAAAAAAATGAATTATGAAAGGTTGATAAATAATGAAATTTTATAATTTATCAACCATGGGCATGTATATTACAATGGTTATATAAATTCCACCACATCCATCAATGTGTGGAATCTACACGATGCATATGGTTGAAAATGAGGGAAAAAATGTATTTCTAGAAACAATCAAAGGAAAACTAGTCTAATATAAATTGAATATAGTCAAGGTTTTTAAAATCAATTTTAAAAACTACAATGAAAAAATATGCATTTTTTAAGGGATAGTTTTTTAAAAAATATTCAATATCTATTAAAAAACACACATTATCTAAATGAACACCCACCCCCTCATTCTCTCCCTCTATCTCTAACCTTTCCCCCTTTTTCCAATTTCCTCAATTTTACCCAACATATTTGGAGATCTCCTAAAAGGTGAAAAAATATGACTACTCATAAATGCATATCATCCCATTTCAAAATTACATAAATCCATCCATAGAAATAATCCCACAAACCCACACATTACCTTGTTGATAATTTAGCTCTCTAGGGAGAAGCAGGTTATCCCAGGAAATGAAGGTCTTCTAACAACTATGGATCAACCTAGTCAAGAGAGGTATTATTAGAGATGCTCCATCCTCATTTATATTGAATGTATGATATGTTTTCAGACATATATACATATGTTTTTTATTATTTCACTACGAATTATAATGTTATAAGATGATTAAGTAGACATTACTTTATAAATGTTATTCATACATGAAATATGAATTAAAACTATTCAATACTTATCGATATTTTTTAAGGTTACATGTTTTCATCCCATAGTTACAGGATCCTATATAGAAATTTATTAATAGGTAAACATCAATAATTTTTTATCATGGATAACTATAACACTACAATAACTATTTTATTGATGATTTCTAATCTCCTTGTAAAAAATTGTAATTTTTATTGAAACTGTGAATTTGAAATTTTAATTATAAATATTTATTTATATAATATGTTGAAACCTATATTTTTATTGTCTTTAAGGCCATTTCAATTTTTATGTTTTACCAAACATGTGTTTTAAATTTTGAGAATTTTTATATCTCATCTCCCATATTCCCCAATATTGATTAATTATGAAGATAATATGAAGAATATTCACGATTCAATAATTGTTTTGAGTGTCCCATCAATAATGTTCTAGGATTGTTTTCATTGTTTTATTTTAGGAATATTATATATGAATTTTTTATCTAATCTTTTTTATTGCAAATCAACATAAAATAATCAAATTTCAATATATTTTTATAAATTATTTTATTATTATTTTTAAACTAAATGAATTCATATTTCAGATTCTATGTTTTGAAACAATTTATTCTTTTTAAATGACTTGAATGCTGAGGAATATTTAATTGGTGAAAAAAGTCAATTGAATCGAAATTAATTTCCTACCATTAATATATCATCAAAATTCCCTAATCATTCTAATGATTTTGAATTTTAAAAACCCTCTATCTCCCTCCTTGAAGAATCTTGAATTCCCTTTCACTGCCTCTCAATAACATTTGAAATTCCCTCTACCTCCCTTATGATGAAATAAAAATGTTCCCTTATATCCCTCTCTAAAACATTGTTCATACTTTTTATAGATTTTTTCTATTTTAACGTAAATGTTGATGAATCAATGGAGTTTTTGGTAACTTCATCTTACTCTAGATTATATTATATGGAAATGATTATTGGATTAAAATATTATTGAATTTATGCATAACTATTTTTTATAATCGACATAAGAAATTATTTTACATAGAAAAACGTTAATAGTTAAAAATGTTAGAATATAAATGGTAAAAATATAGACGTATTATATGATAGTTATGTAGACTCGATAAAGGATTTTGCAAAATGATTCAGTTAGATCATAGATCAATTAGATTTCGAGATAGTGACCCATTACATTATGCTTTCATATTAAAGAAATATTCATCTTCCTCAGAATAATGAGTTATTTTAGTTTATGATAACAGTAATTTTAATATATTGTGCATCTACTATTAAATTAACTGTAATTAATTAATTAAAATAAAATAATTTGAAGGATTTTTTTAAATATTATTCCACTTACCTAGTATTATAATATCCCATGTCAATTGACGATATAAAATTATTCCATGAAATGGAAGGGTTTTAAATGGAGATTGTCGAATGAATCCAATGTTAATACTTTTACTATTAAATATCATTAGAATTAGGTACATTATGGTGTAACACGTCTAATTTATAAATTTTATGTCAATAGTAAACTTCATGAGAATATAGTATTTAATAATATTATATAACATTAATATTATTTTAAATATGTGAATAAAACTAGCATTAAATTTAATTTAATTTTTTCTAGTGATTTTCCATGAAAATTGAATTCTGTGGAGTGAAACAGCTCATCCCTTAATAAGCTGGCTTGAATATTATTTAATGAAAATGATATACTAAGGTAATATCATCATAAATTCAAATATTATATGATAATATTATGAATTTCATATACTAAATTATCAATTTAAATATTTTCATGTAGACAATTCAGTTAATGTAATGAGTAACTATGATGGATGTTTTTTATATTTAATTCACAACAAAATATAATTCATGTGAATGATACTTTTAAATAAAATTGGGTAAAAATTTATATTACTCTTTAAGGATTTATTCAATATAAAATTAGATTAGTGTTTTACACAGTATTCTCTATGATCATTTCTACCTAAATATATTTATCATCATTACAACATTTTCAACATAACTCCATTGAGAAAGATTATCCTCCATAATTTATCGATCTATGGCTTACAAAACTTTTTATTATCATTTTTAACAATATTTAACCTTGAAAAGAAAAAAATATATGTAGTTCCACTTCATATATTTATGAATGACTAAAAAGGAACAACATTTAGATTCATGTTGAATTCTGGAAATTTTGTTAATTAGACAAAATGATTTCATGGCATGGGTTTAATTAAGTTATATGCTTTGACTATAGTTTCATTGTTTTGGGGTTTTGAATAGTATATGGGTATTTTGTGTAGTTTTATCTTTTGTTTTTTAATGATCATTAATTATTTGATTATAAATATTTGAAACACATTAGGATGATAAATATATATTATCTCAAATTTTTAATGAGATGTACAAATATGTTTTAATATATTTTGTGTTAAATTTTTTTAACTTGCTATGATATATTTTTTATAGTTAAATATAAATAATATTGTGTTTTTAATCCCCAAGAATCCTTCTCGGTATCCAATGATGATCATGTTTTTCATTCCATTGGTAATGAGCATCGTCATTCTATGTGTGGGTAGGGTTGTAACAAATTAGATTGTTTGATCTGCAAAGAAAACACCCATACTGGCCTGCCACTTGGCGAAAAGGAGTTCATGATCCAAATGTTATATTAAATAGTGTATGGGAATCACAAGAACACACATTTGAATATTTTTACCAAATAATGTGATTAAAAGTTATAGTAGTAATCTAATAAATATCTGGAATTTCATGACAATAAGTCTAATGTCTATTATCAATGAAATGTAATAAAATAGTCACATAAAAAAAACACACCATCTAAAACCTCCAATATCCCAGTATGCCTCCCTAAAAATATTATTGTCACCACTGCCAATGCCTATATATCCCCATTAAAAAAATATAAATATTGTATAACTGTAAAAATTAATAAAATCCTAATATAAAAAATTCACCATAATAAATAACCAAACGTGATTCCCAAGGACTTTTTTGAAGACATGAAAATATAAATTAAAAATTAACATGTAACTATATTAAGAAAGTGGTAACAATGATGAAGGAATATAGTAGGACACCACAACCCATAGAAACTATAATTCTCGGACCTTAAACATTACAAAATCATGATAAAAGTCAATTATTTCACATTAATTCACATTTAGAATCATTTCAGGTTTACTATTATTGAGAATTATAACATATCCCATGCCTATAAAAATCATATATATACATTATAGACAGTTAAAATAGTATCCATTTCCTCAATAAAACAAGAACCATTATAATGAACCATTGTTTATTTTCATGTTGAATCATTCCTTTTCAATGATCCCGACATTGACCCAATTATTCATTAAATCATAAGAAAAACGTTTCAAAACATGGTAAGAGAATAAAATGCATAGTCAGGGATACATAACTAAGGAAAACTGTTATTCTAGAAATAAAATTTAAACCATGATTACTTTATCATAATGTAAAACTATTCAACATTATGAAGTAGTAAATATACTTCACTAAATATAATATCATTTCATACAATTTTTTATCCAAATGTTACCATAAAAACCAAATAAATAACATATATCATATATATGTATCTTGGGATATAATTACAAATAAATGGAATTACCATAAGGATTGCTTTCACACATATCAGTAAGGGGTAGAGTCATACGGTCGACATTCAATCCCAATGCTTTGGATGTTATAATGTAATCAAACATCCTTGGTTTTTCACGAAACCCATATTTTTTGTCTTATCACGGAATTAGACATCTGTGGTTTATCACATAGCTCCCGTTAAATGTACACATTCCATTATATAACAATCAAACCTAAAAATATTTGAATTAACAACATTTTAGTCATAAAATTTAATTTCAATCAGATGAAAACATTTCAATATATTGGTGTACTGAATCCATTTTCAATCCCCAATTAATAAAAAAGAAATATGTTATATATGTTTCCTTTTAAAAACTATTAATGCTTGTAGAGGAATCTAAATATAAAATAATGGTTATGGTGGCAGAGAAGACATTGTCACTGAATATGTTAAGAACATTGCATTTCTCATTACTGAAAAATTTCATATAAAAATGATTCCCATTTTGAAAACTACTGAATGACAATAAAAGTCAAAGGGATGTTTAGACACCGTATAAATGTAGGTGTATATTATCAAAATATGCTTCAATGAAAATAGATTGAGGCATAGTCCTTTACCTGGATTCAGACTTCCCCCGTACATTCTTTATCTTACTAAATATAAAACATAGGTTAATTTCATTTTTTATTAGATACCTTTTACATTTTATAACTCATTTAATATCACTTATTACCATGATATTACAATTACATCATTATTTATGTTCAAATCAATCATTTTATCGATATTCGGTACATGAGTCGACAATTATATTGATAAGATGTAAATAGTCTATGTAGTTATTTGTCAATCATATCCAAGAAAAATATTCATGAGATTATTTTCATCATTATACATAAATTATTCCATTAAATGAAAAAATAAACACAATATAATCAAAGAGCTTGTGATCCATTTGTACACATGTGTAAAATTTTAATTTTACTTTGATCCAAAAAGAATAAAGTTATGTATTATTTTATTTTTCCAGGATGATCATAACATCATTAATATAACATCAATTAGCTAACTATACTTATAAATATCATAACATTTTGTAATGAGTAAAAATGATCTACATCTCTTCATGGAGGTGATAGTCCCCACGTATGCACGAACGACATTATAATTGTTATACCCATAAAATTTAAGAAAGTACTTAATATATTATTATCATATAAGGACTAATATTTCACGAATATAATATATGAACATTAATTCAGTTATTATAATTAGTCATTATAGATGGATATGGAAAACAAATTAGATGTGTTCGTGGATGTGATAATTCACATGTACTCAAAAACAATTAATTACATTCTCATTTAATGGAAGTGTATATTGATATAGGTGATGATATAAACATAATAATATCTTAGTATATTTAGGATGTTTAATTTATTATTTCATCACGGTTGAAGGAGAGTTTATGAATGTTGAATAAGTAATAAAATAGAACTACTTAATGAAAATGATACATCATCCCCAGTTCATCACTTTTGAAGAACACATTTACATAAATGATATGATGAATTTTGGTTGAATACCTATCATACACTAAAAATAAGACATGTTGTAATATTTTTTTAATCCTTATATTTTTGAACCGTTTTTAACTTTTACGATTTTATCAAGTAATTTACAATTAGAGGGTTAATATAAATTACTAAATCATGCCAAAAGATCAATGAATGATTCATATATTTTATTTACAGAAATATAATAATCATTTTAATGAATATTATATTTTTATAATTTTATATCATTTAATCAAATATTTTATATTTTAAAATACGAATTATGTAAACATTAACACTATTCATTAGATAACGTTTTAAAAATATTATAACAACATTATTTTTTCTAAAAATACATTACATCAAAAATAACATGTAATATTCATCCATAAAATTCGTGGATGGCATCAAATATTTCAAATTATATTTCTTTTAAAATTAGTAATATCATTTATTTGATTCTTTCGTTAATATATATATATATATTATTTCATTATCATTGTGTCATAATTAAATTATTTTATTTTATTCTTAAAAATAATAAATAAATAATCATGATTTATTTTTATATTTCTAATGAAAATTTATATTCAATGTGATAAATTATATACCTTCTTATTAAAATTGTTTTAGTAAGAAGGTACATATTTATGACATATTTGTGTTTACTTTAAATAAAATGTAATAAATTTCATAATCCTAGACTAGTGGCTTCCAATGGAGAAATTATTATCCCATGGTTTTTCTTAGTAAACCATAAGCCATCCAATTATATTAGTACAATTTGTAGGATTGTTTTATATTATTATAATAATATTTTTACCCTTATTTTCCTCATTTTCACTTTATTCATGGTTAATAAAATAATGTAGTTACAATTTAAAAAAAATTGACCATACTAACCCACATGTTTTTTCTAATTACAACTATATCTGTAGGTTTTTTAAATTTCAATTCACAAAAGATGAAAAACTAAATATAAAAGTTAATCTCATTGCCAGAATGGAAAATGATTTTCTAAAAAATAAAAACCATCAAAAGATTAACATGTGTTTATATCAATTTTTGATGTAAAATTATTAAAAATGGCTAAAATATTATTAAATGATAACAACCTAATATAAACATCATTTAAAATCGATTGAAATAATAATAAAATAATAAAAATAATTTATACATAATGGTTTTTTTGAATTAAAAATGATTATTTTTCCTTTTTCACTCAAATATAAATTTTATCATAATAACACAAAAATTTGATACAAAGTAAATTTTGATGTCCCAAAACCAAAAAGGAAGTCCATTTTCAAATAGAACATATAAAGGAGAGAAAATATATATTTAAAAAAATCTATCAGAAGGTAGTAAAACAACATTTTCAAAATATTGGAGTATTTTATTTATAAAATTGTATTTAATCTCATTATCTGCCTTTAAATCATATTTTATGAATGTAAAAAAAATTAACAAAACATGTGTAAATATAATATAGTCAGTTTTGTAAATTTATTAAAATATAACAAAAATATATTAACTACCGTTTAGGATAATGATATTAATAATGTATTATTTTTCGATACTACTTAATTTGGTGTGCAATGGAAAATTTCTGTTAAACCCGTTGTTGTGTGATTGCTAACCTATTGTACAATGTGTACCCTTTACAATGAAATTAATATATTATTACTAAATATTAATAGATATAGAAATGTGTTATACTGTAACAAAATGTTATGTTACATCCTTCACCCCATTTGGAAATTGTGTCCTCACAATTTTGAAATGGGGTTTGGTAACTTCATTGAAATCCAACATTGGAAATATTGTCTATAAGAAATCCAATTTAATATAATTAATATGAAGTACAATGGTTAATTATATTATACTAACTATGATTCCATGAAGGGTAACATGGATGTGGATGAAACAACTAACTTCCTTGTTTTGATAGAGAGTTATAAAAAAAGATCAAGATAAGGTTAACAATTTGAAAACCATAAATTTTATATTTGATAATACGTAATTGATATAATAGTAGGAAAAGAAAACAGAAAATGTTTTCTGGTTTAACATCAATTTCATAGAGTTGAAGAATTCTATTACTTCCATGTATAAGAACATAATAAAGTATACATACTAGATAAGTAGTGTTCCAACCATTAATAAATTTCCACTAAAAACCCATCATTTCTCAAAACATTGAGTATTCATGATAATATTGACACACCTTAAGCAATATAATCAACTTATAGAAGAATCACATTATCTAACAAATACAAGCTATATATTTCCTCTATCATAATAAATTAACCAAAATCAATATAGTCAGTATAAGAGAAGTTAATTCCCAAAAATAATAAACAATTTCATCAAAAAACTACTTTTAATCTCAAAAATTCAAAAGTAATAACCAAATCCCACCATAGACCATTAAAAATATAACTATCCATAAAATTACACAAATAAATCCAAACTAACATTGAAACCCAAAAATTATATGTTTTTTTATCACATATTCTTCTAGGATTAATTTTTTCATTTATCTCCAATCAACATCAACCCCACATAATGTATCATAAGAAAAAGTAATTAACCTAATCACATATTCTCTAATACATGTTAATTATTTACTTAAAAAATCCAAATCTCCAAAATACAATAGTAAAATAAAAATTATTTCAAAATAAATTCAACCATTAATACTCAAATAAAATACCTTAGAAATCTATATATCTTAATAATATGATGTTCCCAAAAATGATTAACATCTCCAAAAAACCATTTATATATTAATCCCCCAAAAAAATTATATACCAAGGATATCTGTTTGATAAAAATTAGTTCAAAAAATAAACTTATTATTATTCCCAGAAATCCTTTAGTTAAAAATAAAATGTCTTACTAAATAGGGTTGTCATGTTGACTAGTGGTAGGCGACAATGAATTGTAGAACTTTGGTTTGGTGTTCAATTCCCACAACCATGTCCGATGTGATGAGGTCTCACCCTTAATGTGGGTTTCTTTTTTTTCTAAGACAATATAAATCTTATTACATCCCCAAAATGAGATAAAATCCTCATAAATAACCATAACATATTTTAATCTCATATTTTATCTCATTCCCTATATTTTGAATACCAAAATAAAATATCCCATAATTATCTCAAAATAATGTATCAAATAAACCCTAAAGGTTCTTTATAATTATTTGAATAAAGTAAATTGTAATTATTCCTCGAGTAATGTTTTGGTGTTACAATCACTAGGGATACACATACTAGAAAATGTCTTCCAAAGTAATCCCATCATCTAAATATCATTAATACTTTTAAATATTTTACTATTCTATTGTCTATAGTAACTCTTGAATCCTTTATATGTAGAATTTTTAATCATTTAGCTTTCTTCATTAACAGTTAAACATTAATTTCCATCATATTATTTAATACTCATATCCTAAAAAAATAAATCTTATCCACAGAATATAAAATTTCGAAACATGAGGCAAGAAATGATACAAACCTTTCATTGGCCATTTTTAGTATCTTCATCTTTAATTAGAATGTAATTAGGTATTGATAAAAATATATTTGTATGGTCATCTTGATCCCATTAATGAACATACTCTGTAATAAATATATTTTCACATTGACCATACTCCCACATTCAAATCATTCAATTTATAAATCGAAAATTATTTATTTTCGACTCTTATTGTCAATTGAACACATCCTTTTTCCCATGAAGGTTATTAAATTATAACCTTTTTCACCACATCTATAACTCCTTCTTGTCCATTTGATTCATATTCTATAGGTGTTTCATAGCACATCCTTGACACATATGTTTATGAATATGCTTACCTTTATGATAATCACCTAAACTCTTATGTGGATTCATTTATATAATAATAAATGAATTAGAAAATAACTAAAATTCTAGTGGTTAATCATCAATCCTTATAGTTAAATTAGAATAACCAGAAGAGTTCTCATCACAACTCCCATTTCATTTTTTTTAAAATTTAGTGAAGAACAATATTTTCCTTCACATTAATACCTACCTTGGTTCCTGTTGGATCCATCCAATAACGAAAACCAAAAATTTTTGTGTGTGTATATCAATAAAATCATCATTATCCATCTTTTTAGGAAGATATACAATACGATATAATTATTCATGTTATCTCAAACTAATTTTATTTATCTAAAATAACTACAAATATTTCTATAATTCTAAACATTTTATTTATCTAAAACATGTATCTTATGATTAAGAAAAAAATATCCTCTAATAATATATAAACAAACTTATGATACCAACTATAAGGCCTAGACATTTAACTTTTCATAATCATCAAATATGTAGATAATTTTAAATTAATTCACCATGAGTATATTTTCATCTTTAGAGATCCATTGAATTATGAAATAATTAAAACATAACAAAATAATTGAAATATAAAGTGGATACTTCCAATAATTTCAATTTCTTCTATAAAACTATTACACTTAAAATGAGAGGTGTTTTGATTTAATGATTGATCATAAAATTTCTATGATAACACCCTTTACATTATTCTTCTTCAAATCCATTGAATTTTTTTCTAAACATGGGATATGCATAAAACTATTTGTAAGTGATACATAATGAAGCTAAAACACTCACTCTTGTGAAAACATGTAAACTGTGAAAACATTATCATAACATAAAAAATTTCTCCTTCATTAAGTAGAAATACAGATCAACATATATAAGTTCGTTTATTATCTTTTTGAAATGAAAATATAACCATAAAACCCATATAAATCACATATAACATATAAAGGTAACAAGAGACATAATCATAATTAAATGGAAAAATCTTATAGTTGACTCCAACATATACCACAAAATGGAATAACCAGACACCCAAAATCTTTACCCAATTCATTATAGGTTAAAATGTAACCATAAATATTTGGTCTATTATGGAACCACCCATCATTGGTTAACCATTTAACCACCCACCTTTGATTTATCACGTAACCACCTGTAAAATGTACATGTACCATTAATTAATCACCATGAATAAAAGATTTCACTTATAAACATTTTAGTCATAAAATTGCATTTTTAATAAAAATAAATCAATTAATGATATCTAATTTCTAAATCCATTTTCAAAACCATTTTCAATAACAAAATTATGAAAAATGGAATAAGGGATTTATTTTATCTTTTCAAAAATATTATGTATTATAGAGGAAGCCAAATATCAAATATCTATTATGGTGGCAGAGATTTTGATGTCTCCGTATATATTAAAAACATTTCTTTTCTAGTTTATTGAATGGCTTCATATGAAAAATATTTCATTTTGAAATTCGTCATATTAACATGAAATTAAAAGGGTTCATTATACACTGTATAAACGAAGGAGGTGTATACTATCAAAATACGACTTAATAAAATAATATTGAGACGAAGTCCCATATATTGAGTCTGATTGCTCTCATACATTATTTATCTAACTAAATAATAATACTAGGATAATTTAAAATTAAATCATATACTTTTTAATGTTTATTATAAATTTTATATCACTTATCACAATTTTATAACAATTATAATGTTATTTATGATTACATCGGCAATTTATTCGATATTAAGAACTTGAGTGAAAAATGATCTTCATACGATGTCAATATTCCATGCGGTCATAAGTCCATAATATCCATGAATATATTCATGATATTATTATCATATTTTTACATAAATTATGAATTTAAATGAAAAATTAATGATGTTATAATCATGGAGAAGGTATGTCATATAAGGGCATGAGTAATGTTTTTCATTTTTAATTAATATATATAGAAAGATGATAAGTATTATTTTAACATTCTATAATGATCATAACATCATTAATATAATATTAATAATTTAAATATAGATATATATATATATATATAATAAAATTTATGTACTTAATAACAAGATGTCAAATCTCTTTGTGGTTGTGATAGTTCACACGTAGGCACGAATGACATTATCATTTTTATGTGCATCAAATGTAAGAACGTAATTTATATATAAATATTAAAAATGAATAATATTTTATGAATATAAAATATTTTAATTAAATGTAATATTATAACCATAAATTATAGATGTCTATGGAAAAAAATAAGATCTGTTCATGGAGGTCATGGTTTACATGTATGCACGAACGATTAATTCCATTCCCATTTAGAGGAAGTGGAGAGTGATTTAGGTAGTGATAAAAATATAATAACATATATGTTCATTTAGGGTACAATATTAATTATTTCATCATGTTTGTAGGATAATTTAAGGAAGTGGAATAATAAATAAAATAGAAATATGTAATCAAAATGATACCACTTTCTCATTTGATCACGCATGAAGAACACCTTAAAACCAATATAGATAATGATCTGGCTAAACTAAAGTCTCAATAATGTAGTTCTAGATTATAAGAAGTTGTTTTTTCATATCCTAGAAAAACAAAATGGTTTTTAAAATTTGAGTATTATAGAATTGTGGATACCTTTTTACAGGAGAGGGGAGGGGACCCTTGGAATCCCTTTAAATATAAAATTAATATAAATTTTATTATGCTTCCAAATGGTCCCAAGACTATTTATGTATAAAATAAGTTTATTTTGGTTCTAATCCACATAATAAATTAAAAAATTTACATGTTTTATTTTTTTTCATAATATTTTTGTTTTATCCCCTTTTATCTATGACAATTATATAAAATAATTTACTCATATATGTTTAAAATAATTACCAAATAATTCCAAAAGTCAAATTAATGATTGATTAATGATTGTTTTAGTAATATCAAAACCATTTCACTAAATCTTATATTTTAAGGAATAATATGAAATTTAATTAAATACTAAATATTTTAAAAAACATTATGTCAATTTTGGCAATGTTCATTAGATTCCTTTTTAAAGTATCATAATAACTTAATTCCTTAGAACAAAGTACACAAACACAATAATAACATTTCATATCCATTCTTAAAATTCATATATGGAATTGAATAATTCATCTAATATTTTATAAATCGTATTAATATCATTTATTTTATTATCACTTTAATTAATCTATTATTTCATTCTTATTTTGTCAGAATTAAATTAAATTATTTGATTCCTAAAAATTATAAGTAAAAACCATGATGTAGATAATATTATTATATTTATAATGAATATTTGTAGTCAACTATAACAATTATATATCCCATATTAATAAAATTTAGTAATAACATCCTTGTATATGTCATATTTGCTTTTACTACAACATAAATGTTATACATGTCATAATCGTACCCAAGTGGCTTCCAAAGACCAATATTTCATCCCAATGTTCTTTTTTGATTGAAATAACTCATCCAATAATATTAAGAAAATTTCAGGGTAGATTTATATTATTATAATGTTAATTTTAACCTTATTTATCTTATTTACCTTTTAGTAATGGTAAATAAAATACTAATGTTGTTATTCACTAAAAATTATTTTGATCATATTAAAAAAAAATTCTTTTTTATTTCGATCATATATTTTTTTTTATGATAACTAAATTCATATAAGGGGAAAATTAAATTTAAAAATTTATCCCACTGACAGAATGAGAAAATGGTTATTTAAAAAGTAAAAACCATGGAAATATGGACATGTGTTTATATCAAATTTCAATTAGAAATTACATCCAATGACCAAAATTATATTAAATTATAAATATGTAATCTAAATATACTTCAAAATCTATTAAATTTAAAATCTAACAAATAAAATAAATAAGATAAAAATGTGGATTTGAATTAAAATCCAATATATTTAAATATTCACTAAAATATGAATTTTATCAGCAAAATTCAAAATTTCACATAATGTAAAATTTTATGACCAAATTCCAAATAGAAAATTTATTTTTTCAAATATAACTTATAAAAATGAAAAAATATATACTTGAAAAGGGTTCTCCGTCAAAAGGCTATAATGCTACCTTTTAAAAATATTAGAGTATTTTTTGCTTAAATTGGATTTATTTAGATTTTAGTCCACTAAAATTTATTTTAAGAATGTAATAACATATTAAAAATAATATTTAAACATAATAAAGGTATTTATATTAATTATAACCAATAAACCCACTAGATAATAACTATAATTTAAATTAATAATATTAATAATGTATTATTTTTTTGGTAAAACTCGTTATTATGTGCAATGTAAGATTTCAGAGAAACCAATTGTTTTATTTCAGGTACACTATCAAAAAAATATTTTTATTTAATATAAAATTAATATATTGTTAATAAATATTAACGGATATGAAAAAAACATATTCGATAATTTCCTCTAATGTTACAGAAACAATAGAATATGATTCATAAAGTTATTAATAATTTTCTTTTGAAAATTTTAAAATGATGTAGTATTTTAACATATATCTCATAATGAACAAAAAAATCCCCAATCACTATTAAAAAAATTGTCTTCATTTTTTATCAATGAATTAACATGTTTTTTTTAAAAAAATCATATTTATAAGACATTCCAAAAATACACATACATTTACCATTCTATAAAAACATATTTTTTATCCAAATGAAAATTGGAACATTAAAAAATTTGGCCTACTGAAGCCTTCTTTAGATCGAAACACCAATTTTGGATATCACATTAATAAACCAACATAAGGGTATTTGATTTCAAAAAATGTTTTCCAATGTATTTGCGAAATCATTCTTAATGGAAAGAGATCCAACACACACTGATAAATCATAATATAGTATGAACCCCATTTATCACATGGAATATAGCATAAAATATAGAAATAGAGGAATAAAGAATTAAATTGATTGAAGTGATACCTAAAAAATACCAGATCAATCACCATAAAAACTCACCCATAAAACTTATGTGTTATGGGATTTACCCAAGGTCAATAATGGCTATAAAAATTAATTATATAAGGGTATAACCACTTAAAACATCTTATGGTATACGAACAAATATAATAATTGGTCATAAAATTATCCCACACAAGAATAATTATGATGTCCAAACCCACCTATACCTAGTAGAAATACTGACAGTTATGAAACATGTGTCATATGGACTAACAAGATGAATAAGCTAGATCTTAAAATTAGTACCTCGTTTCCCATAACCAAAAATTGAGATGAGAAATGGGGAAAATTATCCAGGTCTATCACACAAGATATAAACATATCTTCCCTAACATCGAACACCCAATGATGAAAATACAAAAACACCAGTTCCACAAGGAAATAAAAAAGCACTTTCCCATACAATTGGATTATAAAAGCATCACATATTGATAAAGACCCCAAATAATTTAAAAATATTTTGCGAAAATCAATGTGAATATTTCACTATACCAATTTTAAAAAGGGTATGAACCAAATAATTAACACAAAAACATGAATTCGAATGAAATGATCTTTCAAAGATGATAAACCACATTTCCAAACACTATATGGAAAATAATGTAAATTATCCACATAAGAAAAATATCTTAATTACACAATTAAAAAAAATTTCATTGTCTTAAAAGAGAATGAAATTTATTGGAAAAAATTTCAAACAAACCATTTTAAAAATAAGACATCATTAAATAATCACAAGGGGAAAGCACAAACACATTTTAAATCATCAAATGAAATTCATTAATAAACCCATTTTGAGGTTCTTTTTTGTCATCCCCGATCAACATAAATAAATTCTATTTTAATCAAAAATTTTTCCTTGAATATAAAACCAGTGTTAAAACCCAATTCACAATACGTAAACCATTTCAATAAACCATGTTGTTATTTAAAAATAATTACCATATTTAAACATTATATTTCCAACATGAAAACATGGAATTCCAATGAAAACCCATTTATTCCAATATCAAAATACAATCATCTATATTTGAATCAACTATAATTTATTATAAAAATTAATACATTCATAAAATTGGAAGATAGACTATAGAATAAAACTACGAATTCAAAAATTTAAAAAAATCATGGGAACACCTACCTCAAAACATGTCTCATTTGACAAGATCTACACGAATATATCCATTTATTCTTACATTAATATTATTATTCATATATATATATATATGAACACCAACACCCAATTTTCAAATACATGATTCCTTAAGTGAATATGTATAAGGGGGTTCATATATTTGAAATGTTATTTTAAAATACATGTTATTTTCCATCAAAGAGGTAAAAGACACTCTAAATAAAAAAGAGGGAACAAAAAAATTAATAGAACCCCTTATTAAAATAGGGGTAAAATAAAAGGGTCTACTAAAACCTACCTTAAACTAATGTGGGTAAGAAGAGTTGTTTGGAATCACCTCACCTTGGGTGCAGAATTTCAGAACACACAAGAGGGTAGCATAGAAAACCTATCAAACACCCTATCAAAGAAATGAATCTAAATATTCATGTCAAACATATGAACTAGTGTTCTACAATTCGAATAGGGAAATTATGAGGAGATAAAAATGCTTTAAAAAGAAGGATGAGGGATGTGGGGGCCCCAAATTAGATGATAAATAATAAAATTAATTTCATATTGGTGAAAACATTTGATTAGAGGGAACATTCTAGAGGGGGAGTGTACGACGAAGATCTGAGGGGATGGGTCATCATGAAATACACAGTAGAGGAGGGGGAGAAATTAAATAAAAATTGAGGAAAACGGAATAAAATAAGTAATTAAAAATTAATATTTTTAAAATATATTGTATATAACACTTAGTATAGTTTCACGGTCTACCAAACCAAATGCAAACTGTGTTGTCACTACTGAAAAAGCATGGGGAACCCATATGGTTACCCCTATTGATTCACATTGTTTATATAACTGTGATATAGTCATGTGAATTGACAATGTAAAAATGATATATCCTAACATACATTTAGTGTATACTTTCTTATAAATATATGGAAACTATGTTATATAATAAATCCCATAAAAAATTTATGATTCTAAAATGAAATAATATAGAACCCACAAATTCATAAAATTAATTTAATTATTTAAATAATTAAAACCATCATGATAAAATTATTGTTAATAAATCGAACAAAATTCAACTATCTTCCCCTATAAAGTCAAAAGTTCAACATATAGGTAAAAATAGTAAGGAAATATATGTAAATTATCTATGAAAAAATATATTCCATAATCTAAATATAAACAGAAAAATATCATCATGAATAAACTATAAGGAAAATGATATTAAACAATATTTATGAATTGGTATAATATTTTTAAAAGACATTATAATACTATAAGGAAACAACATTCAAAAAAATCACAAATCAGAATATAAAAATTCTCATTTTTAGAGATAACCCATCCTAATCAACAATAGGAAAAGACCAATGAAATATGTTACAGGATGAAAACAATATGATCATTAAAAAAAATTAATAAATGCCTGATGCTCAAAAAAAAGTTTTGTAATGATAAATGATAAGGTTCTAAACTAAGAGTCACTTATGAAATACAAGGGTCTCAAGATCTAACTCCTTGGAATATAATCCCATTGTAATTCATAATAAAACACTACCAAGTGGCTTTAACAACCCGAATATGAATAATAATACATCCCACATATCAATGCATGGAATCTTTTTTCATTCCATGTTCTAGAAAACAAGGTCAACAAAATACCAAATGTAATTATCCCACAACCACAAACAATATGTGATGAGGAACAAAAAACTCATAAAGGGAACATTGCATATAAATGAAACCATGAGAAGACACATAAAAACATTTGTCCAAGGCTTCCTCAACCATAAACTAATCTAAAACCAAATAGAGTAAATCAAAAAAGTTTATGAAACCAATATGAGGAATACCAATACTAAAAATATTAAGAAAATACTAGTCACTCACTAATCGATTCTAAAATTAGAGATCAGACGGGAGACTCCATAAAGAAATTTTCTACACTAAGCCATTCATTATCTAAAATTTAGTGGTTTGAGAAACTGGAACCTCAAATTTCCAAATGATTAACTGCAGAAAAAGTTCCAATGAAAAATATAATGCACCTTACTTCAAGAAAGAAACAAAACATGTTTTTCCATTAAGGGCCTTCAATGTTTAAAAAAGTAGATCAAATACTAATTAAAAAAATACTTATATAGGATACCATTCTAGTGGAAGGAGGTGTTACAAATAAAACTACATAATATATAAACCCTTATGTAGGTATCTCCTTGAAATCACCCCAAGTCATCCCAAAACACACAAGGTAGAAAACAAGATAACCGCATTACCACAACAATCATGATTTTTTCAAATTTCAATTAAAACAGAATTAAAAAATTGTTTATAAATTAATTATACACTAAACTAAAACCATTTTAAAAAAATGAACCCTATGCCTGATTTTTTCCTAGTTAATATTTTAATTTTTACATTATGATATTTGAAAAAAACATATATATTAAAAATCCAAAAATAAATTCTATGATAAAAAATTAGTCAAACACTTTTCATTTGAATTTTTTTAAACACCAACCCTTATAAGAAACACTTATAGAGGGTAAAAACCAGAACATTCCTGAAAAATAAATATGGGGTCATCACATTCCCTTAAAATATGAAAGTCATCTTCAAAATACCATGTACACTTGTTAAAAAGACCAATCAATCATAAAATAATATATTATCCCTTATTATTCATAAATAGATATTATATATTTTTATATAAATATTATTTTCATTATATAATCACATGCCTAAGGATCATAAATGTATAGTAGCTTTAAAATCATTGAAACATATAATATGGGTTCTTTTGTAAACATCATCACCTCCTTCTTTTTTTCATAACAATCACCCTTCTTATAAATATAATACATTATCAATTTCTTAATTACATAGAGAAATAAAACATTATAAATTTTGTCATATGATTCTAAATATTTATAAAAAAGGGAGATTTGTATCATATCCTGAGATTAAGGGAAAGAGGGGAAGAGAAAAACAAAATAAATCCATACCCTTCATATAAAATATCAAACTAATGAGGCATGGAATAGTGATTTGATGTTCATAATAAAATAGTCATAAAGAAATAAAATAATACAATCCATCGGAAAATAACATTGACCTATGATATATAATTATGAAATACACATAAGCATACAAAATCAAATTCTTATTAGTTCAACTATCATCTGCAATACTATTATTGTGAAATGGGTTAACTCACCAAATCATCATAGTAGTCAAGGTTAACTCCCAAAACTATCATATTGAACATATCCCCTTATTGAACTGGGTTTACTCCCATTTTCATCCCTATTTATATAATGAGATATCAATCATTTCCAAATATGTCAAAGGAGATATAAATCCAACCTTTCATTTCTATAACCTAACCACTATCCTTGGATATAACGTAACCACAAAACATTATTCCAAATAACCAATTTCACATATTGAAAATAATATAAATCGGTTTATCATTATAAAATACAATACATCATATTAGAACACATGATAGTAGATGGGTTTTCAAATCATTTATCATAACATAACAAATTAAAAAGGAAAAATTAGAATAATAATTTCATCATTTAATTAATTAATAACCCATGAAGAAAATTAGGTTGCACAATTAGTTTTTATGGAATAACCCAAGGTATAGAAATGGGTTCTATAAATATGTTTTTATCATAAATATAAACCATCAACATAAAAAATTAGACTGATATCCTTATATTAGATCCCTAATAAAGAATTAGTAACGTAAAATGAAGTCATCATAAAAAAAATGAGATTAAAAGCTAATTTTTATCTTTTATATAAGAAATGGCCTTTAGAAATTGAATTTATTTTTTGAAACATACAACATTTTTAAAATAAATTTAATTGAAAATAATATATGAATGTTTAAAATCATATAAATCATTTCATGGGGAAAAATCCATTCTACTTTAAAAAAACATACTAAACATGCCAGATTATGAAAATGCATATCTTTTAAAATAAACACGTAAAATTTTGATTATAATATTCATTGAAATGTTTTTTCAAGACTTTTTAGAATTAAAATGATTTCATTCACATTAATTTAGGGATTCTTCTAAATCTTTCAATAAAATACAAATGGGGGTTGCTTGGAGAATGACAGTAAAATTCCATTAAAGAATATTCTTCTTAAATTGGTCTTTAAATGCATCTCATAAAACAAGATAGTTGCATAATATAACAAATATCTCATGAAAGGCAATTTGACACATAAATAAATTACCACATATAGTACCCCAAAAAGTTTATGGTGCGTTTTTCTTAAATACATAGTATTCCTTAGATAGTCTATATATCATGGATCACTGAGATTCTATAGAATAGAACATGGTTATTTATAAGAGATAGTAATAAACTGAACATTATTCTTAAATTTTCAAGCTCTGTGATTTGAATTTTGAAAATCTGACATACACAGGTGTGTTCAAGATGATATTTAGAGACTGATAGAATAAATTTAATTTTCAAAGAACTGTAACCTAACCATATGAATTACAACCTGCACATATTAAAAGTAAAATATCATTATGAATAGTAATATAACTCTTATTAATGGTATCCATACCCTTGAGTGTAGAAATGAATTTAGGCACCTTAAAAAAAGACAAATATTTTAAATGATTATATATTTTTATTAAATAATGATTTTATTAAATATTGAGTTAATCATAATTAGGAAATTATTTTTGAAAAATGGAATTCATTTTAGGATACTACAAGTTGAAAAATGGATAGGGTGAATTTTTTGGATCTTTTTGAAATACATGAATTTTTTATGAATAATGAAATACCATAACTTACAAAATAAGAGAAATAAGTTATTATAGAGTCATGCATGACGTTCTGCTGATGGATGAACAATTAATTTGGGATTTCATTATAAAATTACTATTCATGGTCAACGAAGACTCACAATTCCATATATTGTGGGGAAATAATAAATTAATGAATTTTATATTGATAGATCCCCTATATCCTCTACTTTAAAAACCCCCCTTCACTCCCTCTTTTCATCACTCCTCTCAAGAATTGTGCCAAGCCAATATTCTGCCCAAATATCTAACCAAGATCCTCCCCACATCCAAAAGCTCTTTGACTTATAAAAATACCAAAACCTCTCCCCTTTTGTTTTTCCCAATTGAGGATGTCTCAAGAGGTAAATTCCTCTTTTCAATTCATTCATTTCTTTTAAGTTCTTTTCTTTTTGTATCTTTCCTCACCCCCTTCACACAAATTGTATGATAACACTCATAAGATTCTTGTACTGGTATGTTTTTATTATAATGGAATATATCAATATCATCTCTCCTCTCCCCACCCATTATTTGAATGAAATGAAAGCAACATTTTAGATGTTCTTATTTAGCACATTCAAGGACAACAATTTATCAATTTATATTTAAATAATTAATTATAGTCATGAAACAATTTATTGAATGGTTTAAATAGATTATTAAATATGTAATATTTCCTATATTTAGTTATGTAATCTATTTTTACAAATGGTATTATGTTATAATGAACAACAAGTTCATTGTAATCAAATCCACCGACTAACCAAAACGGTTGTCATAGAGGATATATATATAATAATTCAACATCCCTATAAGTAAGAAAATTAAACTAATAACAATGAAATCTCTTGTATGTTCACTAATAGAATATGAATTGATTTTTTTACAACCACTTCTATCTTTAATATTATGTGAACTTGAATATAAGTGAACTAATCTTTTAAAACCATGTAAACAAACAACCTCGATCAATGAAATAGAAACATATAATTAATCAACAAGGAATGGAATAACTTAAAAAGGTTATAATAAATAATTTAAATATAGAATAGGTTACATAATTATGAATTAAGAATCTTAATTTGTTTATTTATATATTTATTAATAGGTCTAGAAAACCTTCAAGCATAAGTTAAGGGCCCCCTCTCTAACTTTTGTACAAGAATCTCCCCTATGTTGTGGTCTTTTATTTTTAATACCTTTTGATGGGGTATGTTTTTGAACCACCAACATACATCCCTTATTACATATAAATAATGGGATATACCTTTACCTCTCATTGATACTTCCCAAAAAAACTCGTTATCATGCTGAAATGTTTGTAATGGGTTTTTCTCAGCTAAAATTCAATTTTGTGGGATTTCCATCGTCCTCCACTTATTTCTTATTTGTTATAATGTTGTAATGACATTTGATTTATATTATCATGGTTATATTTATATTCATGGTATTATGTGATAAATTTGTTTATCATTATCTTTTTTTTTCATGTGACTTAATTGGTTACAACATGGTAACGAGCATTGTATCAGTTTTCACTTCATTGTGACTAGCATGGTATTGTGAACCTTCTAATTCTTATGTGGTGTACCTAATGCCCATTTTAGGGTACATTTATATTGAAATTATATTCCATTTAAATTTACAAATTATCATATCATTGATATTTTTATAGTCTAGGTCATATACCATTTTACATGCGGTATTTATTTTGAATGTTGTATTGATTATGGAAATGATAATGATTCGGTATCCTCTATTATATATGGATTGTGTAAATTAATATTGATCTTGTGCTGAATATTTGTATAAAAAATGTTTTGGAAATCTAGTGTCGGTTGGGGCCTGCTATAGCCCCTCTGTGAATCGATATGTCTCATTAGACAGATCATATGGCAACAAACCCAACCACTTTGTTTCCAAAAATAAAACATGTTTCTACCCACAAAACTAAACTGTTTTTATAGTATTATGGTATAATGTTCTAGATACATGACATAAAATTAATAATCATTATATTTATTCATTATAGGTTATTAATATCCATTAGTTTTTCACTATTACAAAATCTATTGATACATTTTCATTCATAGATTATTAATGGAAAGAGTTTTTCATTTGTTCACCATGCCATATTGATTTAGACAAATTTTTTACAATTTAGTTATTATTGAATCATGATTCTATTATTTATAACCCATACTAAGTATTTTATCACACCCATTTAATTTATTACATACAATAGGTTATGAAGAAGAGATCATTTATTTAGTTACACTGGATGATCTTTTTTGTTTTTATTATGTATTGTATCTTGTATACTTTTCTAATGTATTTTTGAGTTACATATATGTATCCAGTTTCTTCAAACTACTAAACTAGTCATTACTTAGGTATTTTCATTCTTTTTAACCATGACAATATAAAATTTAATTCACTAGATTTTGCCTATAGGGGTCGGGGCATTACAATTTATTACAGAGAAATTTTAGTAGAAAACATGGAAACTAGATTTAGAAAAGTTATATTAGGGGAGAGTCACTAAGATAAGTATTTGAGGATAAAAAACATGAACATATTGGTATTTTGATAAGGAATACATTATTTTTATCTTTTAAACAATACATACCTATCTGGATACGAGTTGGTAGAGGCGACTATGGATCATATATATCTAGGGGTAAAACTCGAAACACCGCTTTGTGATAGACTTGTACAAGAAATGGTACATTATA
This sequence comes from Viscum album, assembly GCA_963277665.1. Taxonomy (NCBI): domain Eukaryota; kingdom Viridiplantae; phylum Streptophyta; class Magnoliopsida; order Santalales; family Viscaceae; genus Viscum; species Viscum album. The sequence continues at coordinate 1,185,467,962 of OY728159.1, forward strand.
ATGGGCCTTGTTGCACTCTTGGTTATGACACTACAAGGGGATATTCTTAGGATAATTCATATTTTTTCTTTAAAATACTTTATAAAGGATTTAAATGCAAATTTTTCCTCCATGAATCCATTTTTTTTATTATGGTAATATTCATGCATATGATCATAATTTATTTTATGTATTTTTTATGTTATGATTATACATTATGAATCATACACTAATCTATTAGGTGCCATTTTTTAGGAATGATTTCTAATGAAGAAGGTGAATCAATACTCATGGGAAATGTAGAGATCTCCCAATTGAGCAAGTCAGCACGGTCAATGATGGAGCAGATCAGATCATGAACATATTGGGGAAACTTACTTAGGTTGTAATGAATAACCATTCCACACCTGTGTTGGAACTTTTTGATGCAGTAGAAACCCCAATCATTAATTAGGACAACTAATCCAGGGGTTTTTTATCAATGGATCAAGTCACTTGAAAAGATATTCATGGCCTTAAGTTGCAATGAAAATGGAATGGTTCCATTGGTAGTATATTGTCTCAAGGGTGAAGATGATAAATGGTGGTCCCTGACTCCAAATACCATGGAGGAAGAATAAATAGAGGATATGAAATTGAGTACTTTTAAGGAAATATTCTTCAAAAAATATTTCCCTCATGAGGAACGAACCAAAATGAGGAATAAATTATTTGGCTTATTGCAAAGGGAAGAAGTCATTGTTGCAGAGTATGAGGCTACTGTCACAAGGCTAGCCAGGTATATTATAGATTATATACGTGACTCAGCAGACATGATTGATCATTTCATTGAAGGTCATAATCCATGTCTTTGAAGGAAAATGGATTCTCAAACATTTTTATCATATGATAAAATATTATAAAGTTCCATCAAAACAGAGAAGGAATTTTTGAGATCAAATTTGTTCAAGGGAAACCAAGATAAAGAGGGTAACTCTAATAACCTAGGAAAAGGTGAAGTGCCAAATAATAACTAGTGAATGAATAAATTTCCATTATGTGAGAACTGTGGAATAAATCATCTCATGAAATTCTAGAATGGTGTGGGAGTCTTCTATACGTGTAGAGAAAATGGTCATATATCTAATAAATGCAAGGGGAAGAAACAATTTAATGATGTTAAATACTAGAATTGTAGAGTGATGGGACACTATGAAAATGAGTGTCCTGAACACTAAGGAAACATAGCTTGGAGAAATCCAAGAGAGAAATTGAGTGCTTATGCGATTACAACAACAGAAGTTCATGTTCATAATGATGTGGTGGTAGGTACATTAATTGTTTCCTCAAACATAGACAACACATTATTTGATTCTGGATCATTGCATTCATTTATATCTTCCCAGTTTTCCAAAAAAATTATACATGTCCTATTTAATTTATGAAAGGACTTATCAGTCAAAACTCCAAGGGGATGCATCACTGTAATAGAGGCATGTCAACTTGTCCCCATCATGAAACATAAACTTTCTTTAGGTTATAACTTTATTGTCATTTCAATGACTGGATTTTATATAATATTGGTATGAATTTGATGTCAAACTATGATGCGAAGATTTATTACAACAGAAAAGAAGTTACATTTTTTGAAAATGGTGTAGAATCTATTATTTTTATAGTAGAGACCTCGCCGCCTGATTCTTATCTAGATTGTCCCCTAGCAAAATTATTGAATTCAGTTCTTGTAGTGGAAGAGAACCCAATATCTATGGGCGAGGAATGAAATATTCCTATTGAATATGTGAATATAGATCATGAATACATTGATTTATTTCTAGAGGATTTACCTAAACATCCTCTAGAGAGAAAAATTGGGTTTTCCATTGACATAATTCCTGGTGAAAGACCTATATCAAATACCCCTTATATAATGTCCATTGTGGTGTTAGTGTAGATAAAGAAACAAGTATAGGAGTTTAGTGACAAAGGGTTTATTCAGCCTAGTGCTTCTCAATGGGGATCCCTGGTCCTGTTTTTCAAGAAGAAATATGGATCCATGAGGCTATGCATTGATTACAGGGAAATAAATGCTAGTAGAATAATGAATAAGTATCATCTACCTCATATTGATGATTTATTTGATCAACTTCATGGAGCATAATACGTTTATAAGATTGACCTTCGATCCAAATATCATTAGTTGTGTCTGAAGAAGGAAGATATTCCTAAGACAACATTTTGAACCATGTATGGGCATTATGTGTTTGTTGTGATTCCTTTTGGATTAACTAATTCACCCTCCATTTTCATGGATTAATGAGTAGTGTTTTCAAGGAATATGTTGATAATTTTTTTGTGGTAATCATTAATGATATCCTGGTATACTCAAAAATATATGAGGACCAGGACGAACAGATGTGGATTATTCTGAAAAAATCATTGATGGAATGAAATATATGTGATGTTTATCAAGTGTGAATTATAACTTCAATCAGTTTTTTACCTAGAAAATATTGTCTCTATGGATGCAATTCTAGTTGATTCTTCAAATAAAAATGAAATCCAAGATTGGACCATTACAACGAATATAACTAAGGTATGCAGTTTTATTGGCATAGTAGGTTACTTTCGGAGTTTCATTCAGAATTTTTCCCAACTGGAGAACCCTCTATCAAAGATTACACATAAAGGAGTTAATTTTGTTTGAACAAAAGAGTTTATAGAATTCTTAAAATAATTGAAAACAAGATTGGTTAATTCTTCACTTTTGACTCTTCCATCTGGAAGTGATGGATTTATGATATACAACGATGCATCAAAGAATGGGTGGTTTGCAGCCAAATTCTAAATAATAATGTAGTTGCTTATGCATCAAGTTAGTTTAAGACCCATGTGAAAAATTATCCTACTCATGTTCATGAGTTAGCAGCTGTAATCTTTTCTATGAAAATATGGAGACATTATCTCTATAGAGAAATATGTGAGATTTATTTGGACTACAAGAGTTTGAAATAAATTTTCACCCAAAATGAACTCAACATGGGGAAAAGAAGATGGTTGAAGTTACTCATAGATTATGATTGTTCAATACACTACCACCCAGTAAAAGAGTATAAGGTGGCAGATGCATTAAGAAGAAATGATCATGGATTTCTGACTAAAATGAGGAAAGAGAGAGATCCTATATTTTTCGACATACTAAAGATGGATATAGAAATTTTTATGGAAGGGGAATCATCACTACTCTTTCAAATGATTTCTAAACCATATTTATAAGAGAAGATAACAATCTCTCAATCTGATGATGAGAATCTGCATAAGAAAATTAATGCTGTCAAGGATGGGAGACTGGTTGACATCATGTGTGAAGAAGGGGTTTTGAAATTTGGGAGGAGGTTATGTGTTCCATCAATGTCTGAGCTAATGAGGGAACTATTAGATGATGCTAATTGCTCAAATTTCTCTATACAACTTGGTAGCAGTAAGATGTATGGAGATATCAAAGAATATTAATGGTGGGATAATATGAAGCAGGAAATTTCTGACTACGTGTCAAGGTGTCTAGTTTGTCAACAAGTGAAGGCCAAGAGACAACATCAAAATGGAGTGATGCAACCTCTACCTATTCTTATGTCTATGTTGGATAAAATTATAATGAATTTTCCAATAGACTATCGAGGACACCTAGAAGTATTTATGCAATATGGGTAACTATTGATCATCTCACAAAATCAGAACATTTCCTTCCAATAACAGACAATTTATCACATGAACACCTGGAAAGAAATTATATTAATAAAGTTTTAAGACTTCATGGTGCACCTCTATAGAATGTGTTTGATTGAGATCCCATGTTTACATCAATATTCTAGAAAATTCCCCTGGAGGCTTTGAATACTGAGCTTTATATGAGTAATGCTTATCACCCCAAAACTGATGGACATTCTGAAAGGATTATTCAAACTCTAGAAGACATGATGAGATCATTCTTCCTTGACTTCCAAGGTATGTGGGATCAATAATTTACATTGGTGTAATTTTCCTTTAATAATAGTTTAATTATAGTTTTAAAATGGCTCCATATGAAGCATTATATATAATGAGATGTCGAACTCCAACTTTTTGGGAGGAAGTTGGTGAGAGGAATCTTATAGGCCCGAAACATATTGAAGATACCACAGAAAAGGTGAAGACATTCCAAGTCCATATTAAAGCTGCACAAAGTAGGCAGAAGAGTAATGCTGAAAACTATGGAAAGGGTTTTGAATTCAAAGTGGGAGATCTGAATGAATCTCTATGGAAGGGTGTTTTAAGGTTCCTTAAGAAAGGGAAATTGAGCCCAGGTACATCGGACCAATTGAAATTCTGGAAAGAATCAGAGCTGTACCTTATCGTTTAATAATTCATCCAAGTCTCTCCATAGTTCATGATGTCTTCCACATGTTATTGTTAATGAAATATATTCTATACCCAACACATGTACTCACATATGAATAAATAGAACAAAAACATGATTTTACATACTGTGAATAGCCTATCAAGATTCTTGACATAAGGGAGTAGGTATTGAGAAATCGGGGAACTCATATAATAAAAGTTCATTGGAGAAACCATAATATGGAGGAAGCAAAATGGGAACCTGAGGATGTTAGGAAAAATGATCACCCTTATCTTTTTGGTGGGCGTTATATATTAAATTTCGAGGACAAAATTTTTGAAGGATGGAATAATGTAGCACCTGAACATTTTATGGTATGTTTCTCTTAAATACATTGTATTTATTAGATAACCAATATTTAATTAATAAATGATACTATATGTAACAAAACATGTTTATTTATAAAATATTGTCATATCCTAAGGATGAAACAAACATTTTTCAGCTTTGTGATTTGAATTTTGAAAATCTGACACAAACGGTTGTGTTAAAGTTGATATTTAGAGTCTTATAGAATTAATTTATTTTTTAGTGAATAGTATCCAACCCTTATGAATAGTAATTTGCTATTATGAATAGTAACATACCGTTATGAATATTAAAATTCATCTTTTGAATGGTATCCATACCCTTTACTGTATAAATTAATTTAGGCACTTTAAAAAAATAAATATTTAACGTGTTTATATAATTCAATTAAATAATAATTTAATTTAATATTTAATTAATAATATTTATATAATTATTTTTGAAAAATGGACTTCATTTTTGGATTCTACGTGTCAAAAAATTGTCAGGGTGAATTTTTGGTATTATTCTGAAATAATTGAATTTTTAGGAATAGTGAAATACTATAATTTACAAAATAAGATAAATAAGCTAACTATAGATTCATGCATAATTTTCTGCTGATGTATGACCATTTGATTCATATTAAAATGATAATATTAATATTCTTGGTCACGGAAGACTCACTATTCCTTTTCATGTGGGGAAATAATAAATTAATGAATTTTATATTGAGAAATCCCCTCTCTTCTCCACTATAAACCCCCCTTCAATCCCTCTTCTCTCCACCCATCTCATGCCTTATTCCTTGATGGTTTTCTGCCAAAATATTTCCCCAAGAACCTCCCCAAAGTCAAAATGCTCCTAGACTCTTAAAAATTCCAAATCCTATCTCCTTAAGAGGTTCTCAAAGAAGATGTCTCAAGAGGTAAATTTTTCTTGTCAATTCCTTCATTTCTTTTAACTTTGTTCCTTTGGGATTCATTCCTCACCCCCCCCGCCACCCAAATAGCATGATAAATCCTGTAAAATACATGTAATAGAATTATTTTATTCTATTGTGATATTTCATTGTCTTATCCCCTTTCCACACTCTTTATTTTAATGAAATGAAAGAAATGTTTTAGATGTGTTAATTTAGCACATTCATGGACAACATTTTATCAGTTTTTATTATAATCATTAATTCTGGTAATGAAAAAATTTGTTTTATGGTTGAACTAGATTATTACATATGTAATAAATCGTATTTTTAGTTCTATAATACTTTTGTACAAATGGTATTATGTTATAAATAAAAACATGGTCTCTTAACTCAATCCTACCCATTAACCAAAACGGTTGTCACTACTGTTATATATAAAATAACTCGCCCTCACTATATGTTACCAAATTAAATTTAAAACCTTGTAATCTCATGTATGTTCACAAATAGAATATAAATTCATTTATAGACTACCACTTCCATCTTTCATATTTATCAGAACCAGAATACATGTGAACCGATCTTTTAAAACAAAGTAAAAAATCGAGCCTGAACAATGAAATTGAACCTTATAAATAATCAATAAGGCCTTTAATAAACTAAAAAGTGTTATAATAAATCATTTGCATGTAGAATAGATTATGGAATTAGGAATTTATAAGACTAATTTATTTATTCAGGTCTTTAATAAAAAGTCCAAAAATACCTCCACGCATAGGGTAAGGGATCCTCTCACTCACTTTTGTTCAAGAATCTCCCCTATGTTGTTCTCTTTTATTATTAATATCTAATTATGGGGTATGTTTTTGAACCTCCCCTATACTGACCATATGAAACATAGGAAATGGGATACCCCATTACCTCTCATTAAGCCCTCATAAGAAAACTCGTTACCATTCTGAAATGTTTGTACGAGGTTTTTCTCATCTCACTTACAATTCTGTGTGATTCCCATCGTTCGCATCTTATTTCTTATATGTAGAATAAGTATACATACATCTGATATAAATTATCATTATTATATTTATATTAATTGTATTCTGTTATTCATTTGGTGGTTATTAACTTTTGGTCATACGACTCAAATTGTTAAAACTTGGTAACGAGCTTCGTCTCAATTTTCACATCACTGTGACTTGCTTAGTATTGTGCACCTACTCTTTCATATGTGGTGTAACTACTACCCATTTGAGGTCACTTTTCAGTTGATATTATATTCCATTTAAAATTCCATATTCTCATATCATGGATATGTTTATTGTCTAAGCTGTATACCATTTTACATACGGTATTAAATTTTAATGTTGTTTTGACTATGGAAATGTTAATGATTCTGTATCCTTAATAATAAACATATAACATAAAGGCATATTGATATTGTATAGAATCTATGTATAATGAATGGTTTGGACATCCAATGGTGGGTGGGGCCCACTATATCACCTCCATGCATCGGTAGGTCTCATGAGGCAATTCAGCTGGGGACAAACCATTCATGTTTGTTTCCAAAAATCAGACGGGTTACTACCCCCTGAACTAAAATGTTTTTACGGTGATTTGTTATCATGTTCTAGATACATTATGTACATTTAATAATAAATCTATTTATTCATTATTAGTTATTACTATCAATGTGTTTTTCACTATGACAAAATCTATGGATTTAATTTCATTCTCAGTTTATTAATGGCGTGGGATTTTCATTTTTTTCAAAATTCCATTTTGATTGCATCAAATTGATAACATTTAGGTTATTACTGATTCATTATTCAACTATTTGTAACACTTCCTCAACACATGATCTCACCCCTTTCATTGTTTACTTTCAATAGGTGATGAAGAAGAGATTATTTATTGAGTCCATGTGGATGTAGTTTTTATTTTTAATTATGTACTGAACTTTGTATCAGTTTCTAATGTATTTGTGAGTTATATCTATGTATCTAGTTTCTTCAGAACTACTGAACTAATTGTTCCATCAGGATTTTCATTCCTTCTAACCATGGAAATATAACAAGTAATTCATTAGTTCCAGTCTCGAGGGGTCGGGGAATTACACCCAAAGGTTAACTTTTCAACTGTATAACACATGAAATGGAGATACAATAATATATATTTAATGTCCAATAATTTTAAGAATAAAAATAATGAACTATATTCATTTTTATTATATAAAAACTATAAAAAAATCATTTGATAAATATTGTTTGTGTGACTCAGAAAAAAACTAGGATGGAAATATCATACCTCAAGTCATGAATTACTGCATATATGTTAAAAAATCTTATATAATAACTGTTATTATATAATGAAACTATTAGAGAATAAACAAAATATATAATAACATTAATGATTTTATTATGACATTTCATTTCCCACTTGTCAATAATTCCATGTTAAAGTCATGTTTTGGGAGATAACTACAATGGTCTTCATGTATGTTTTTATTTTAATTTTTTTACAATAAAATATAACAAAGTTATATCATATATATATAATGTTTTTTAGGATATTGATATTGATTATATTCAGTAAATTTATATTTCAGAGTAACCCTGATATTTTAAAAAATAAAATTATGTACACTTTTCATAGAGATGGGTGGTCGTACAGACGCATGAACATTTTTTCTATTTTCCTTATGGATTAAATTAAATAAATTAATAAATTATAATTAAATAAACATTTTTATACAATAAACATCTCATATTTGCAATCAACCAATCCTTATTTCATTCCATTTATTTCATAAATAAATAAAATTGTTACGAGGTGGTAGTCTGGTATATACCATAGCGATGTTATCGTATTAACACAAAATGGATGGTCTAAGGTTATATGAAATATCAAATTTAAAAAAAATATAAATATAGCATAAATATCATATACCTACATTTAATTCATCATTATATTTAGTTGTGAGTGGTGGTGATGGAAAAAAACTGATATTTGTTTTTGAGATGGTAGTTCGCCTTACACATGAGTGATGTTATTATATTTCAATGTAATTGAAAGTATAAAGGTATATATGATATAATAATTTCATAAGTATAATAATATCAAAAATATAATATATAATCATTTAATATGTATTTATTTCTATCAGTGAGATGTAGTCCTAGAAAATGAATACCATCGGTTAATGAGGAGGTAGTCTATTGTAAACATGATCGATAATTTCATTTAACCTTTAATGGAAGAGGATATAGTTGTAGGTAATTACATTAACATAACAAAATATAAATAAATGTATGATACTTTATTTATTATATCATCAATTTTTAATAATATTTTATGGAGGTGGTGGAAGAAATAAAGAAAACACTTAGTTAGGGGTGTTTCATCATCTTCTAACAACTTCTTATGTTTTAAACCAAATGGTTTCATAGGTTTGATTTCTAAAAAAATATGAAATATAGGGTGGAATAATTTAATTATGTTATTTGTTGAGTTATTTTCTGACCCAATGGCTTTTTATGTGTGAATTGGATAGAATAATGAGTGGAATTTTATATGATATTAGCATGGTACACATATAGTTATTTTAAATGAATAACATGTAACCATGTTTTTCTATGTAAAAAAGGAAAAAACGGGCCATTATTAAAAATCAAAGATAAATTGTCAATATATGTCTGAAAATTTATGTTGGAATTTTTTTGGTTCATTTTTAACCACTATCAATTTAGTTCAATCCCCCAGTAAACCTATTTTTATCCAAACCAAGGTGAATAATTTAAATATTTTTTACTATTAATTAAGATAAATATTCAAGTTTAAAGTATTATATTGTATAAATTACACTAAATTAAAATATCATATCATTATTTAAAAATTTAATTCATATATTTGGAAAAATTTATTTCAAAACTAATCCTACCGACGTAATAAAAATGTAGTTTTCCAAGGATAAAATGTTCGAATTTTTAAAAATGTATTATTTAAAAATTCAACATTAAAAAATTTAAAATGAAATAAATTTGATAAATTGATATATAATCATTGTAAATGTAAATTTAATACCATATAAAAACAAAAATAAACCATAATATTTCTATAACCAAATCATATGTTTTTAATAAAAATAAGATTTCTCACTATTCGTTAAATAAATAATAATTTTAGAATACTCAGACATATTCAGCCTAATGTAGATTTGATATGATGATTTAAAAAATTATATTTCCTTTCAAAAAATTTATTTTATAAATGTTTTTAAAATTTATTTTATTAAATTTTACAAATAATAAATAAATAGATTTTTTTGGAAAATAGTTTTTCAAAACATATAATAGATTTTCTAAAAATTGCATATTTTTTATAAACCTCAACACATCATCTAAAAATATTAAAAATTATAATTTAAAATTAATTATTACAATTCATATCTATAATATTAATTTTTAGGTTATAATGGTCGTGTTTAAATAATAGTTTTAACATTATAATGTGGTTTGTTAAAAATCATTCTTGCATGTAATGCAAGCTATCAATGAATTTTTTTTTTCAAATAAGGATTTATTATTTAAAATGTAATTTTTTACATTATACCCCCATTAAAATGATTTTTTCCAATTGAAATTCATTACATCAATTCAATAATCTATGGATACTTATGACTCATCATTTTCTCATGTTCCCATATATCTTCTTCAAATAGGTGATTTCAACACAAAACATTGACCAGTGGTGTGGTTTGGTTATGATCAACAATCGCTCTATGAACTATTATCTCTATTAGCTGTTCCTCATAAAAAACATATAACTCCATTTGAGTGAGTTCAGTGTTTTTTATGTGAAGGATCAGGTATGTACTTTCTCACCAAAGATACATGGAACAGATTAAAAAATTAGAATGGTTAAATGGATGTGAAAAATTATAGGCACCATATATAAAATATATAGTATATAAATGGAAAAAATATACCTAGGTAATAATATTATTTAATTTCGAAGTCATATTACCTTATTCCATGTATTTATTCATAGAAACACCTTTTCACCGACATTAAATTCTTGGACATGCCATTTATTTTTAGCCTAATAAGCCTATCAAATTTTAGTTCCATTGATGTCTTATTGAGTTTCCCTTACCTACTATATAATTTATTTTCAAATCATTCACATGTCCCAGTAGCATTATTTATTCAAATTAATCCTGACATATTGGATCTCAACACTTCCTTCTATATATGGATTCATATGGATTATTCTGAATTCTTTTGTGAAAGCTATTTTTGAACTAAAACTCAACTGGAATAATATAATCATACCAAACACCTTTGAAACCCCATGAAAACTACTCAACATATCCATTAGGGATTTAATTTTTCATTAAGACTGACCCTCTGTTTAAGAAGGATATGTAGTGATAAAAAATAACTTACTACCCAGATCATGTTGAATACCTCAATGAAACATTATGGTAAATCTTCTATCTTGATAAAACATGATAAAATATGGTACTCTATAGAAACTTACAAATTTATTTAAATATATTCTAGAAATATGTCAAATATAGAATTATTATATGATATAAACTAACTATGATTAATTTTTAATGAGATCAACTATAACCCATATAGAATTATTCCCTTTAAAACACTGTATAGTTTGATGACAATATCCATTGTGATATTTTCCAATTTATATTCTCGAATATGTAATTCATGTAACATCCCAATATAATTTCTTTTTTCATCCTATATTTTTGTACATATAAATAAACAATAATAAAAATGTGTGATATCACTCTTCATGTCATCCAATAATTAATATACATTCAAATATCATAAAAAATTCATACAACCATGATGAATAGGGAATTAATAACTATGATATTCTTATAACAACTCCTTCTCTAAATATGGCATAGAAAGAACACATTCATTATTTTTTAACATTATCAGTCTATCATGTTCAAGGTTAAATTGAATGAAATTTCCTATATTCTTTTACAGCTCTGCAACTCCTTTCATTACCTTTTTAATATTAACATGTAACTATGTTTGAAGATTCATTTAAGAGTGATAATATTTCTCCCTTCCTATCATATTCCTATATCCATTTTTTTAAATTTATAAATATTGGATCATTCCTTATCCACAACTAAGATAATCTACCATTACCATTTCATATGAAGGTATCATCCACCTTGTTCACATTCCTACGTTGGTAATGTATTTAGTAGTCCTAGTATTTTGGCATCATTAACCAACTTCTCTTGTTCATGTTCACCTACTTCTGTGTGAATACAAAATTTAATAATATTATTAATTTATATATATATATTATACATAATTCAAATTACTTCATACCTTTATAGAAAGTAACACCCTAGGAAACTCTAAATAATGAGTTCGATATTTTTTCTTATGAATCATCAATTTTTGAGAATAATATTATATAACAGTGGATTTTTCAAAATAAAACATCATTATAACTTCATAGATTATACATTATAGATTAAAAAATCATCTCCGCAATATGATAATGTAAGAACAGATGTGTTAAATAATCTTCTCTTAAGTTCCTTGAAATTAACCTCATTTTTATTTGTCCATAAATGCTTGGATTCCTTTCGAGTTGACCTATTGAGTTTATAATATATTCATGAGATATTATTCCAAAAAATAATAATATAATCAAGCAAACAATAAAAACAATGGATATCAGTCTCCACGGTTGTTCTGAGCCAATACTCAATAGCATTCTTCTTTGATACATCAATTGATGTATGCTATCTTGATATTATAAGACTAAAAATGAAACTTTTTTCTAAGAAAATCGACTTAATTTTTTTTAATATTTTCAGTATCATTAGGGTCATATGTTTAATTATCAGCTACTCTTTTTTCTCTTCATTTCCCATTTAATAGATAAAAATAATATTTAATAAAGAATACAAAAAAACTAAATAATGTAATTTAAAAAGAATATATTCATTAAATCTATTAATATATTTGGGGGATTAGTAAGACTGAATTACATAACTATATATTCATTGTTTCCATACCTTTTACAGAATTATTTATTGGTTATATACTCTTTATTGGCCCTAAATTGAAGATATCTATAATGAAGTTTAATCTTAGAAAAGTTTTTAAAATCATGAAGTTGATAAATAGGTTATCAATACAAGGTAGTGGATAATTATTATTGATATAGATCTTGGTCATCTCTTGATAATCAATGCAAAGTCACATTTACCCATCATTCTATTAAACTAAAAAACTATTTTAATCATAGGGTGACATAGAGGGATGAATTCATCCTTTATCGAGATTCTCCAAGAGTTTCATCTTCAATTATAACCACTCAATCGGGGCCACTATAGTGGGATTCTATGATATATTTTTGGAACTAGGTTTGTGTTCTATTATGAACTAAACATTACATTTCAATGGATGGCTAGGAAACCCTATTGGGAATATATCATTAAACACCCACACAGTAGGAATATCATCTCTTATCCAGAATGTGAATAAAAACTAATTCAATAGAGTATTCCCATCACATGTTCATATTTATCATCACACTAATAGATAATCATATGTTGGATTAGAATATAAAATTAAAATACCTTCCCCAATAATTTAGGTTAGATTTATGTAGATAATACCAATCATTGTATAATATAATATCAATTTCTACCCCAAAAATAATGACTGTATTTTTAGAAACCACATTGAATAAAGCTTCAACATTAAAGGAATCGCAGAATATAGATGTGATCATCATACCATGATAGGTTATCCATATTAATTATTCATTTAATAATTTTGGTGGAATCGTTATAACCGTATGAAATTGTACATATTTGAGTGAATAGGTATGTCTAGATTCAAATGTGATATTAGTATTCATAGAGTAGATGATATATATAACATTCACTACATTATTATTTCACCCAAAATAAAATATAATGATCACATGGGATTTTACTATTTATTTATACTTATGAGGTTACTGAAGTTGATCACTAGAATTAAACATAATATTTTGGAACTGGTTATCATAATTCATTTTCTCATTTATTTGAAACACTATATTCTGTATATTTCATTATGTAGAGCTTTCACTCTATTCTAATTATTATAGAACAAATTCCCATAACATCTATATTCCATTTCATTATAAAATTTCCTTCCACACATAAATCATTCACTTTTCCCCTTAAGAAAATGTATTCTATGTTTCTTCCAAAACAGTGATCATAATGTAAATCTTATCTTCTTCTCTACATGTTCATATATTTTCATTTTAATTCCATTATTCTATTATTATCAAATCCATTAGATTAATATATAACTACAAAATCAATTTACAACAGCATAGAACATAGAATGATCTCGTAATATATACAAATTTCTCTTATGGATAATGTGCTTGGGAATCATGGATTTAATGCACTGATGAATCAAATGTACATACATTCAGGTAATATGATAATATCTTAAGTGTACCTCAAATATCCAATAAAATTTTCCTGGTTGGTTCCAAAAAATTTATAACCCTTTTTCAATTTATCTAGGAACTCTTTCCCCTTAATCATATGAATAATTAGTGGAAAATACATATCAAAAAAGTTTTATTTATACTTATCCCAATATATGAAGTAAATTTCTTTATATTTCCATGTATTCATAGTAAAATTAAAAAATTTATCTAATTAACCTTCCAAATGATAGGGATAAAAAATATTGTTTTCCCATTATTAAAACTAGAGAGTGGAGAATATCGTTTTACTGATACTTATATTTTTTAAATCAATTTTTATATCAGTGAATGCCTTGATGTAAGGTTGATTTTTTCTCATATTGGACACAATAGAATGTTGTTCACCAATTTTATCATTATGATGATAAGTATAATTCATAGCTGGAGAATGTTTCATGAGTAAGGAAATGATATTTTTCATTATATCTCTCATATCATTTGGTATCCCAAGATGAAATTAATTTCATTTTACATCACATCCATCATTAGCATGGATCTTTCCGGATCTACCCTTTGACCATAATCAAAATATTTTTTCCCAGAAATAATAATCCATGTGGCAGACAACATAATAAGGGAAAATTACTTATTGGATGTCATATCATAACATATTATTTTGAATCTATAGAAACATTTACTTATCATCTCTCTAAATCTTTCATTATGATTTTCAAAAATTTCTCTGTATTTACAATGCATGTACTTTGGGAGTGTCATAAAAAAGAGTGTAGTGTGGCCCATTTTTGGGCATTAGGTGATGATATAGTCTATATCAATGTACCCTTTTCATCATTATAACACCTATGAATCTATGGTATTGATCCACAACAACACATAATATTTATACTAGGATTTAATTTCTATTAATCCTATCTCAATATCCTTTATAAAAATAATAATAAATTATCTAATACATTGAATTATCCTTAGACCTTCCCTAAGAAGTTTACATAGGTATATGAGTAAAATTTTATCATCCAAGATTCCAATGGTTATGTAGTCATATCCTCTTATATCTACTATATTATAAAAGTATTTTCATTTATAGATATTACAACATTTCTTTTAAACATTCATTATATTTTAGAATCAAATTCTAGAGGATCGTAAAAGGTATATCACAATTAGAAACATGAAAACAGATAAATTTTGGTCATATGTTAACTAAATCATATCACACAATGTTCTACATTACTAGAACAATTATTATAAATATCATATATAAAATATTTCATTATGACCTGGGAAAAATAATCATAAGAAATGGTGAGCTCAGCTACTCAGTAATGGTACAGAAGAGAGATACCTAAGCATAACATGATCATATAATCAGAAGACCATACCCTGCATATCGAAGAATGAAATATTCATTCATGGTATAATGATTGACAGATATAAATACATGAATCATAAGGAAATAAATGAATACATTCTATGATATCATAACATAAAAAACACATAATATATTTATATTCACATAACAATGGAAAATCATTTCCATCATAGTTCATGGATCATTTCAATGACTATCAAAGAAGAATGGGATCACTCCCCAAACCATAATTTTAGTCCAGGCTCACACTAAAGACTTTCATATTGGATAAACTCCATTACTTATTTGGGTTCAATCCCTATTTTATCCTTGTTTATCTAATGAGATATCAATATTTACTTAACACATTGGATGGAGATATAGGTCCCACCCATCTTAGTTATAATGTAACCTCTATCACTACATATAACATAATATCTACTCGAGTTAATAATGTAATTCCCACTATATAATGAAAATAACACAAATGTGTGCCAAAAAATCATTAAATATTCAATATATCATAACCCCAGAAAATAAATGGGTTACAAAAATATTCCATCATAACATAACCAATTGAAAAGAAATAGGTATGATAATCATTTAATTATTTCATTAACGTATATGACAAGAAAAAATGATTAAGTTTCATTAGTATATTATAATGGTATAAACCATGGAATAGAAATAGGTTATATAAATATCTTTTAATTATAATCATAAACCACGTAGAGAAAGAATAATAATGTAATCTCGGATGATATTCCCAGGAATGAATAAGTAATAAAAAACGGATGTCATAATATATCGATAAAGTTATTTAATGCTCACATGATTCATTATATGATTAAAATATATTTTTAATGTTTATAGAAAAATTAAAACATAATTTTTTTCATTAATAATAACATATGAAACATTAAATAAACATTTAATACAATTGAAAATGAAAATATAATTTTCACATTGATAAAAATATTTTGAAATTTTTTTATTAGAAATATCTTTGAAATATTACAATATAAGATTCAATGAAATGATATTTCATTACGTTAGAAAATTCCCCTCATATTATATATGTGAAAACTAAGATTCCTTTCATATTTTTGGTAAAAAAAAATGAAAATTAATTGGATAATTACATTAAGATAAATTTTTAAAAAAATTATAATTGGTTATAAATATCATTAATAAAATAATTTTATAATGTAAAAAAGTAATTACTATTTTATAAATACCTGGTTTTCAGAGAAAAATGATTTTTTGACTGATGAGATAAATATTTTCTTTTTATTAAAAAATAAATTTTATATATTTTTTAAATAAATATAGATAAATATACAGAAAACATGTATTCTGATCAAATAACAATAGTGTAATAAAATTACATATTAATATAAGTTAAAGGTAATAATATATCATCTTCAAAAATATAATTAAAAAAAATCTAGATAAAAAATATATCATAACATATAACATTTAACAATTTGATAAATTCGATTTATATGGCCCATAAAGGGAAAAAATAAATTAAACCTTGAATATCATCAAATTATATAAATTCATGATATTGAAAGTCAAATGGTATGTATTGACACCCCAAAAAAATAATATTTGGCCTAACATAACAAATGTATCAATATGTAAATCCACATTTTTAATTGATATTAATCATAATAAAAATTCATGTTTAGTATATATACCACATAAAATATATATGGGGTGAATATGTCTGGAGTTTCACCGAAAATAATTGTCATTCCCAAATCCATTAGCATGAGTATTGAATCTATTAATACACATTAAAACCTCAAGTATAATATATATAATTTTATTAAACATATATTAAATAACCATATTTGTATATATTATACCATATATTATTTTTTATGACCTCTAATTAAATGTTTATTAACAATTTAATGTTAAAGAAACGTTTTGGTAAATAACTACATTATTTTTGAACATGTTTTCATTTCTTATCCAGGGTCCCCTAACATAGATAATGGTTCCATATTCTTCATAATTTTTTAGAATCATATAAATATCATATATAAATATCATATATGGTTTTATTGCAATCAATGTGATTTATAAATAGAAAATGAAATACATTATTCATTAATATGGTATGTCATACGTACACATGAACGTTTTTTCAATTTAATATATGAATTAAAATATATAAAGGTAAATAATATATTAACATTAAAAATAATTTTTATTTATATATAAAACATATTTTTATTAATACCATCCTTAATACCTTCATATAAATCCTGAACAAATCACATAACGTCATGAGGTATCATTCCAACATACAGTCGAGAAATGTTTTCGTATTCCCATATAATCAAAAGTATTATGATATATGTTATATAATAATTTAATTAGTATAAAAATATAAAAAACAACATATAACACATTTTATTAACAATTATATCCTGTCATGATAGGTGGTGATGGAACACGAATAATGTAATTTCATGAGGTGGTATCCCACCGTACAGACGAGAAATATTATGATATTCCGAAAAAATATATTGTATGAAATTTTTTATGATATAAAAAATTAATAAGAATAATAATATTAAATATATAATATAAATAAATTTAATAAATCATTATAAATATCCCAAATTGGTGGTTATGGAAAATTAATAACATCGGATTGTGAGGTGGTAGTCCACTGTAGACAAAAGTAAAAATTTCATATCCCATTTGATGCAAGAGGGCATGGTTTTAGTTCATTAACATAATATAACAAAATATAAGTATACATATGATAATACAGTTATTATATCATCAGGTATTATTAATAATTGAATGTTGTGGAGGAAGAAGTAAAGGAAAAAAGCATGGTTTCGAGTGTTACCTCTAATTTAGAATACTTCTTTTCATTTTAACTAAAAGGATCTAATGGTTTGATTTAGGAACAAAATAAGGAATTTAGGATGGGATTAGATAAGTAATGATCTATTATGGGTAGTTAATGGCTGAACTAGTTGGTTTTGGAAGTCTAAATAGTGGGTGAAGTGATGGACATTATGATTGAGGCGAGTGGCTAGCATATAATTTTTTAAAATAAAATGAATTACACATTTTATTTCTAATCTCAAAAGCATCCAAAATTGAAATTTCGTTACACTAAATTTTATATAGGGGGAATTTTTATTGTCATTTATATCCATTATCTTTTTATTTGAACACCTCGATAAACCAATTTTCTTAAATTAACCATGGAAAATAATTTTTATTATTTTTACTCTTCAATATTGTAAAAAATTAATTATAAATTATTATATAATTGTACATATCTTGATTCCAAATAGGTAATTAATTTTTCCCAAATTCCATTCAAATAATTTCAAAAAACTCATAGAATATTAAACTCCTCTATGTGATAAGAAATTTAATTTCCAAAGAAAAATCTTCGATGTTTTATAACGTTTTTGTGGAAAAATTAAATCTAAAAATGATTCCTATGACCTCAATTGTATAATATGATTTATAAATATGAAATTTTTACTTTTGAAAGAGTTTTAAATCAAAAGATTTAACCATATAAATTATTTAAAAGAAGATGTATTTCAACCAAAACTATTGTTTTATTATTCATATAAAAATTAACATTTTCAGATAATCATCAAAATTCCCCATATGATGATTTCCTCATGTTGTTTTCAAAATTTAGTTTTATGTTATAAAATGTAATTTTATTATATTTTACAAAATGAAATAATTTCTTTAAAAAAATTATATTATAACTATATAATGACATTTCCAAAAATTATTTACTTATTTAATGAAAATATTTTCATTATATAAATCCATTATTCTAAATATTTTAAAATTACATTTTATTATTCATATCATTAATTTTAATGGATATTTTATAACGTACATGTATATATAATAATAATAATAATATATATTGGGTTTTTGAACACTAGTGTTGCGTTTAACACAAGATAGTAGTTGAATTTAATTTATGAAGAATTAATAATAATTTATAAAAAATAAGGGTGTTGAACAATTATCTTCCTAATTTCATAATGGAATCAAATATTTCAAAACATTTTATATAGAAAATATTATTTTACATGAAAGTCATATGCTCTTATATGAAAAAAAATACATTTTCTTCATGAAATTCAATTTTCAAAAAAAGTGAATTTCGTATTACATGAACAATGCTTAACTAAAGGAATGACACATGACTTCAAAAAATTTAATCCAATGTTGTAAACATATCATGAAACCAACGAAGACCCATGTAATGATACCCTAATACCTAAGGAAATCCATGAGTCAAGAGATGAATGTTAGAAAAGAAGTGGGATACATAATAGTAACCAACTTGGCCACAATATTAGAGGCCACCTAAAAACAATGAGTTGGCCCCTATAACATTTCTCGAATCAATAATTTGGTTGATTCATGGTTTTTATGGCACTATGAGCCAACCTCATGTAACTACATCCTTCTTTTACACCATACCAAAGTACAATTCACCACATGAGGAAACTCAAGTGGGTCAATATGGATCAAAACACCACTTCCATATGAATCATATCAAATTGAAAAAAAAGAGCTAACAATCCAAACCCACTTCCCATGATAAATCAATTCTCAAGGAAGGAAAGAGATAGATAAAATCACAATGTACCTACCACCGGAGTTCCAGTTACCAATTCTAAATTAATATATCCATAACACCCGAAATATAAAATCTTTACTCTAATGTCATAAGATCCCATTAAAAAAAAGAACCATGACCTTTTCTATTACCATTTATTAAAGAATGTTTCTTAGATTTCTATCCAATGGATTCTCACAACTACCTTCCACATTCAAAAATAAATTCCCATTCCCCATGGGATAGAAAACAGTGTTTCTGAATAATGTGAAAACACATGGGAATGGTTTGAACAAAAAATCAGTATAAAATGTATAGTTGAAAAAATAAAAAAAATCTAGAATGAACTATCTATACGTCAAACATGTGTAATGAAAAAACTAATTATAATTAAAACTTTAGGAAATAAAATCCCACTATATAGACCCTCCTCTTCTGTTATGTCCCTCCATTAAAAAAATTATAGCTGCCAAAAGATCCCTTATAGCCCCCTTTTCAAAACATATCTAAACAACATCCATAGAAATTAACAAATAATAAAAAAACGTTTTCAAAATTGACTAGACATGAATTCTTGGTAAAAAATGAAATTATTAGACAAAAGACAAAACCAGGAATCAGAAAACAAGCTAATAATATGAAAATTATAGATAATTACTAAGTAACCCACCACAAACCATTAAAACTACGAAATATGTTTTAGAAGGGATTTCACAATGATAGTTTTAACACATAAATATGAAGTATGATTTAAAAATATATCCTATAAGAACCCAATTCATTAATATTTTATATAGAAAAAATTAAAATATATATAGTAAAATCTCCAGAGCTTGGCCTGTGTGGACGTGAGATTTCAAGCCCGAGGAGCCCAAAATTGATATTTAAAATAAATAAATTTATTAATATACAGCATGATAAGTTATACTAAATACATTAAATAACATGTAAGTGTAATCCTGAAAATGAAATAAAATACTCTCTTGAGTACAAACTAATGTATTTACACTTGGCATGAATGAATTTTTAACAGCATTGGGTGTTAGTGAAATAATTTTAACCGGCATAGATAACAAACTAATAAATTAAATAATTTTAATATCTATGTTGAATAAACATAATAAATTTAAATTCCAACCTATTGTTTTAAAAAATTCCTAGTTTCCATCATAACTTTTTGTTTTGGGAGAGTACCAGATTTGGAAGCTTAATAGATGAATAATGACTGTTTGAGGCTTAGTGATAAGTGTGACAATATAAAATGTTTATTTTTCTAATGAAAAAATATAATTGATTCTTTATTAGGGATAAATCACTATTTAGGATGGGATTATGTATTTGTGGATTTATCCCCATTTAATTTCCAACAAAAATACAAAACAGTCATCCAATGGATTAATTCACGTATTGATCATATTGAGGATATGTGATTGTTTATTGGGAATTTTAAGACTCCTTTTATTGATTCATTTGAATATATTCATTGACATTATAATAGATATGAATCATAGATAACATAAACATCAACCATGTTTGTTTAATCATGATTTTTTTCATTCATTTATTTTACCTATTATTTTTTCACTCATCGCAAACATTTGTTTTTTACAGTGGTTCAACAATAACCATGTAATCAATTGTTTCCCACCAATATCATTGTACATAAAATTAATACCATGAATATATGTTTTTAATTTATGGTTATTTCTATCAATAATTATGGATACGGACTAGATCGGAGTTCCTCATGTGTTTTTTAATATGTTGAAACGTGAGATGTGACTGATGGTTTCCAATGAAAATAAGACTTTTAGATTCTAGAATATAATGACATAATGACAAGTCTAGACAATATCCTTGGTAACTAGTGCTATTCAGGGCCAAAAAAAGGTTGGGCAAGATTATGATGTTGGACTAAGTAGATATGTGGTTTCTAAAATATAATGATATAAATGACATGTAATCATGGAGTACACACCATGTGGGGACCATGTTGTGGTGTTTTGATTTGAAAGGAGAATAAATGAATCACATGAATTGTGAAATTTACCTGGCGATTTAATAGGTATTATCTGGGATACATAGAAATGGAAAAATTCAGGTTCATGAAACTATCATAGTAAATGGGATTAGTTATGTTCTCGAACAAGGTCAGGTACATAGACACAATGAGGTACACATAAATTGATATCTCTACATGGATATAGAAATTTTAATGGTGTAAGATATATTTGCATACCTTGTACCGAATGTACATGGAATTTAATCCTTGTATAATTTATATACACAATCAATGATTAATATGATATCTTTTTCTTCAAATCATGAACATTTTTACTTTATGGTTTATAAAAATTATCCATCATTGAGATAATATTTTATAGAATTACTTCATGAAAAATGAATAATTATCCTATATAAGGGATTATTTTTTAAATAGGCTTGTAGAAATCTCTCCCATATGAAAGGATGAGATCCTCTATTGATATTTTCCCTTGGTGGGGCACTCTAAATTAGAATGATAAACTGTATAAAGGATTAGATCCATTATATAGAGGGTTTATCCAGATTGGTTTGGTTAGTTTTACCTCCATGTACATTTGTTTGATCCCCATATATGTATCGTTATCTTTATACATATAGAATAAACATAAATATGGTGAGACCTGATGAGGATGCTATCTTGGATGTACTCCATATGTACTTTCAGAATCTCAGGGTTTTTTCTCTTAGGCGAGTGTGGTTACAGAATCTTGAAAAAAATCATAGGTTGTTAATTAGGTTCATTCACTACCATGTTACATAGTGTAAACTATTAGTATTAATAGATTATTTATTTTAGGCCTCATTTAATGATTGGAATATCCTATGATAACATTATTACTCTTGATGATTTATGAAAGGATATTTTAGGATTTCGTTATTGGCATTGTTATAGTCACCCCTATATGGGCTCTACCTACACACGTATTGTCTTATGAAGATGATCGAGTTGATAGGGTTTATGGTGGACTAGGGGAATATGAATATTAGATTAGGGACAAAATGAAAATAATTTATTTAGGATTCACATTTGGAATTTCTACCATATTACAATTATGTTGGACTTCTTTGTAGTTTTTGGGGGGCTAGTATTTTGACCTTATTGCTTCCCAGTATTTTTTATACTTGAATTTTATGATTTTTATGTATACATAGATTTGGTATCAGCTGTATTGTACATTTCATCTAATTTATTGGAGTTGATATGTGTGTTTGTTTGTTTGTTGGTACCATAGGATAAGGCCTCAACATTGAGTGTAATTAATGCTAGAAATTGGTCAATAAAACCATGCCTATTTAATGATGGATTGAGGTAGTTTCACTCATCATATCACTATCTAGGTAGGTCCTAGTTGAGGGTTTTTATTAAATAGTTTTTATTAGCGGAAGTGTTCAATATTTGTACCTGAATTTGTTGTTTCATCTAGTTGTGATATTGATTTGGGATTTATGGAAACCATGTTAATTGTTTGGAGTTTGACTTTTAAGATAATAACTTCATTATTTGTGTGAAAACCAACACTCCCAACCCATATGATTAAAGTCACCATCCATTTGACTCGGTACATGTAGTCATTTTTGCAGGGATAACATTTTTAAATGTATCAAATAGGTTTTTTTTAAATGTATTTCTTGATTCTTCTCCCCAGATAAGCCTATTCGACTATGGTACATCTTTTTTATTTCTTCATGCCCCAATGATGACTTCCATCTTTTATTATATAGATGGATGATAAGAAAATCCACTTAAGGAAAAGGATTTGATAAAAGGAACTAATTAGTATGTAGTTTCCATGAGTGGATTACAAGTCATGCCTCTACCATTTGAACAGTAGGTAATACTCATACTACCATAAGAAGAGGTTCACAGGTTTAGAATAATTCATGAGTTTTAGTGTCAACAAAAACTAATGTTCAGGGATGATAAAATTCCATAAATAGCTTAATATTGGATCCACATGCTTATGTGATTATTTCAACAAATTATGAAACCAATAAAGAAAATGGTGCACCTATCTGTGAGCCTTCCCTATGGATCCATAGAGTGTTGGTGTAGATTTTTGGTATGGAATATGATGAGTTGACTCTTTCATGTATATAGTCTGATAATATATTCACTGGGCAGTACTCTAGAACTGTGATGTGTAGATTTCACATCTTGGAGATTTTATTGAAAAAAATGTGGCATTACCCTAGATAAGTATTTTTCATGGTATATTATCCTCTCTCAAAAATCGATCATTGTGGTTGAGATCCAATATTATAGGAATATAACATTGAGTTAGGTGTATGAATATACATCCATACCATTGTGATACCTCAATGAATTCATACAAATATAAGATACCGGGAGTGTTCATTGGTGAAAGATATCATTTAGGCCAAGTATAAATTGATTATTACTTCTAGATATTGGAAAATAGGCGATATTACATCGACAATATGTATTTTACTGTAGAAATAGGGATCCATTTGTGTGATACGTTTTTTGTAGTGTTATCAAGACTAAACGTCTATAAGTCAGGGATCTCAATATGGGTCTAGTCATCATAGGAATACATGGTTATACTATTGTAGAAGAAGAAGACAAATCTTGTGGGCTTCCCTAACTCAACATATGAATGATAGAGAGATAGCGAATAGACCACTTGGGTATAGTTATATTTATTATAATTGAGGTCCACTTCAAGAAATTCATGGAAGAGGATAAAGGTAATCATCATGAGATGTGATGCATTTTTTAATATTACTACAACCTCCCCATGGTCGTCCCCTTCAGGATCAAAGAGTTGGATGCAGGGGTTTTAGAAAACTGAAGTCTACAGATTCTTATGACCCTATGGCTCCTAGGATGATTAAAGGTACACTATTTTCTTTCTACATTGTCTTCAGTTTGGATTAACAGATGGATGGTACACTTTTTTCTTTCCAAATCCTTAGTTTATGAAATTTATGTTCATTTGATCCATTTGATCACCCCTTATTATTTGATAATCCTACCAGATATAAATCAGTGATAATTCAATTTTTCCGACATTTTTATTTGATTAATGGAGGATACATTTCCTCGTGTTTTTTATGTATGGATACATTGATGACTTATGACGTAATCTTAGAAATAGATTAGTAATACACAATTAATTAACAAATTCACTATTTTATGAAAAAATTATGTTGAGTCCAAATTGAATGATATTTTTTCCACTTTATATAGGAATTATGGAAAGGAATTTGTAGATCGATTCATGCATAAGAGGTTTTAGATGATTCCAAAAATATTTTCTATCATGAATCTTTGAGAAGTTTGGGCCCTAGACTTTTATTTTTCTAATGTCATGGCTATGTACAATAATTGATTTTGTATGGATGTTCCAATATATCCTCTCAAGTGATAGATGGAATTATTTATTGACATAAAACCTAATATGGGACTAATATCTTCTCTAGAATATAAAATTAATATCGTAGATATTCATGAGATTAGGATGAGTTTGTAGGACTTTAGAGGAATGTAATATTGACATATAGTGATTACACCAAGGCATTCCAAGTTTTGTTTGTCGAGATGGTAGAAAATAAATATAGGTTATATAAGGTTTATAGATACCAAAACCAGGAGAATTTGAGGATTAAGTATCAAATATTGAGGAATGATAACCTAATTGATCAGTTGAGTTGGGTGTGATGGTTCTCGAAGATTCACCTCAGATCATGGAATCAACATCTCCGAGTATGTATTAAGGATATACCAAATATGAAATTTATATCTCATAATGGTCACTGATATTAGTTGGTGATTTTCATTGGCTTGAAGAACATGAAATTAGTTTTCATGGGAATCATGAACTAGATCAGTCACCATTTCATATAAATATTTGTGGATTTCGTCTTCAATTATGTCATAGTGTAATTAGTGTATGAGGATGAGAACATGAGATACTTGTGTGTTGTTCTATAAACACTCCATAAAAACTATAATTAAAGAAAATATATCGATGTTTCAGTTCTAGATTCATGAGGTCCACCTTTTGGGGCCTATTATCCCAACTAATGGTGTAGCCATGGACCAAGGAATGGTTGATGTACTATTATCATCTGATCCATCCTGTAGTGTGATAGAGGTGTGGAGTTTCATTTGGGTTTCATGTTACTATATGTTATTTTTTACTGATTTCTCCATGATATCATCACCATAAACATCTTTGAAATAGAATGGGTAGATATTTAGGTGGGTGAAATAGTTCCAATCGTCCTTTCAAGAGTTGAAATAGCCGATGATGAGAATCAATATCCTGATATTGAAATATATTTCTATTATTAATATACTATTCTATGATTCTTCAAGTAGTGGACATGGTTTTGTGAAAATGTATACATGGGTTGTGATTTGATATGGGTGTCATAAATTGGGAAATCATGAATTGAACTACACATCTCAGGATCATGAGTTTGAAATTGTAGTATTTTCCATAAATAATTAGAAACAATACCATATGATTGAATGGTTTATCATGTACTCAAAAAAGGGGATTTTCTAGTTTATAATCTCCCAAAAGTATCATAAATTAAAATAGATGAGATGGATATAGTGAGTCTATGACAATAACCTGGAGAGATTCAATATATCTAGGAATGGGAATTGGGTGGTAGATATTCCTAGCAAGATGTATTGTTCTTTATTTTTTATGAGGCATCAATGTAGTTATACTCATAGATGTTTTCATTAGTGAAAATGGATGGTGCTCTATATCTTTGGTATATTTTGGTTGAACCACAATATTTTCAGTGTGTTAGTGATGATCACCATGGGGATACTGAATTTGGAGACATATATACT
Organism: Viscum album; assembly: GCA_963277665.1. Classification (NCBI taxonomy): domain Eukaryota; kingdom Viridiplantae; phylum Streptophyta; class Magnoliopsida; order Santalales; family Viscaceae; genus Viscum; species Viscum album. The sequence goes on from OY728159.1 coordinate 1,185,494,961, forward strand.
CAGATATCCATTATTTGTGCTCCTGATGTAATTTTTAATGGTGGGGAGGATGTTATACACTTCAGAGGAAGGATAATGTTACTAGTGATATTGTGAGTGGAGTATATGGTGTAGCTTAAAAAAATCCTTTTTTATGTGTATATCCCTTCATGTTAAATTTTTAATAGGAGTATTAGAATCAATTTTGGTGGCCATTCAAGAAGAAGGGTGTAGAAGAGTTTGACTCATGATGCCTCACGTGTCAATAGGTGAAGGGTAAGCACAATTTTCTTGGGGATTCTCTCGACACCATGAGGTAATAGAGTGGACCTAGTGTGGAACATATATGGACTTCATGAATAAGATTCCTTGTATGTACAGAAGAAAAAATTTGATCTAGGTTATCATTGAATGACTCAGCATGTTGGGCCACTTCCGAGATATTCAATAGTGTAATACTGTAGATAGATTTAGACTCCATTATGTATATAAGATATATTATATCCAAATACATCCATCTATGAACATTTTAGACTATGAGTCTCACTTCTCATTAAAGTTATGGGAAGGATTATAAAAGTCCATAAGAAATCAAATTCAATGGATCCCAACCTTTCACGCCTAGATTGAATGGAAGAATGAGTAGACAATATAGGTTCTGGAATACATAAAACATGATTCATAAAAGAATCATTCCTTTTTTTGTGAGGATCACATTACCTTAGATGTTTTTTTATATAATATATACCATTCCACTATCGATATGGCACAAGTCGATGAATTATATGAGTTACCATCTAGGAAACCATTAGTTGCACCAATACAGTTGAGTCGACCCTCGTAGCCCCTGAGTTTCGATAGGCAATGAAAAAGAATAAAAACATCATGTAAGAGCAGATGAGGAATGTAATTATCCTTGAAAATTATAGTATTTATAGAAAATGGGGGATATTTATGTTTGAGGAGGGAAACCATGTTTTAATAAAAGTATAATCTTGATGTGGATTACATATATTTTTTGCAAAAGCATATTGTCTCATGGAAACATTTTAACTTTCTAGATATTGTGCAATATTGGAATGTTGGAATACCAGTTGCCTATATTACAATAGTTAGACTGTGTAAATTGCAACTTCCATGTTTCACAACTGAGTATATGTGCTTGACTCATTGCATGTTATTGGCTTCGGAGATTGACACCATGAATGGATCTACTCTCCAAGGGTACCCTATAGAGATCATTGATTAGAAAAACATGATGCACCATGGGAGGGTGATTACATTACATTATGTCGGATGACAATATTGGAATATCATGGAGAGAATCTAGGAGCGGGATATTGGGATGCAGGATGGGTACCAACATCTTCTTTTAGTAGTAATTTTATCTTTTTTGGGATTAAAATATATATGGTGGAGATAATTTAACTTCTTATTTTACATAAAAATATATGAAATATATGTTATCATATTTTCACAACTAGGTGTTGAGAATAAATCAAATTTTGTGGCTGGGTGATCTAAAAATTCATATTTGAAAAATATTAAATATATTAATATGGAACACAATTAGTTTTCCTCAAAATGATAAATAATTATTACTTGGAGTATGAGATCATATCTTTGAGACCACTATTTATTGTAGAATGTGGAATTTATCATAAGAGATATATAATTATTATCAAAGTAGGTTGTTTGTGAAAACATTGTCACATTAATAAATAAGAAATAAATAAGTAAATTTTATTTGAGATGACACAACGACATAACAAAATTCTATATAATGCCCATTATAAAAAAAATTATGGACAACCACATAAACTGTTATTATGATGGAGGATACTATTTAGAATAATCTATGGATTAATTTCAATAGATTGATCCTTGGAAATTTATGTTCCATAAAAAATAAAGGATCTCACCAACTAAAAAGATACAGATTCATTATTCATCATTAGTTGATTTATATTGAGGTATGTAATTACTTTTATGTTCATTTATTCATATTTTATTATCATATGATGAATTAAAAAAATAAACAAACATTTTTATTTTTTGATTGATCATATTGTGTGTTTGGGATTATTTTATGTGAGTTTGGGGTCTTATAATGTTTAGTTATTTGAATCACCTCATTCATCGTTATAACGAAAATGAATTAATGATGAATTGAATATCAACTACAGTTTATTCTTCTCGTTTTTTCAATGCATTATATCTCTTGTTCATCATTTTTTCCTCAATGGTGTCAATTTTTTCAATTTTATATCAATACCCAGTAATCAATTATTATTAAATTATTTTATGGCATAATTGAATGATACTATAGATCGAGGTTTGCATTGATGATTTAACTGAGATATACAAAAGGAACTGGATCATCTGAGGGTTCTCTTGAGGGATTTGAAATGAGGATATAGTAGATTTGAAGGTTGGATTCCCATGTAAATTATATGGATAGATTATTGAAAGCGGTGATAGAGAGCCTCATTCTGATAGGATCCATATTTTTTAGATGCTTTGTGTATATCATAGGTGATGATCCTAGTGGATGTTAAGGATGGTTTCCCATACAGGGTGGATCCGTGTATATCATAGGGGATGCAAGGATATTAACATGGTCCTGTAAGTTAAAAATAATAATACATTGGTTCAGAAATGTACTCAGACATGGACCGGTACACCGACACAAAAATGTATACAAAAACGGATTGGTTTATATATACATGGAAAGGTGAATGGGATGGGGTGTCAAGTAGACCTTCTGCTTAATGTACATGTTGTGTTTGTCTATTACCCATCCTATAGTATTTAAATGATTAAAATGATAATATTTTACCCTCTTCATGGACATGTTTGTGTAATGATATGTTCCCTCAATCCCTCCATGTGAGTGTATAGTATAAAATTACATCCTGAATAAAATAGTTTTAACCACTCTGAGCGATAAGTTTCCAATTTTTTTCATTCATTCCCCTCAAAAGGCTGATATGATATCCTCTATAATGAACAAGGTTTTTTAGAAGTATTTTATTCTTGAATAACTATGTTTTATTATATTATATAAAATTACACACATAAAACATAAAGAGAAACTAAAAAAAATACATCTCATTTATAATTATCATTAAATTAGTCTATTATGAAACCAATTAAAATTCCAAAAATTACTCTTATACATAAAATTTAAAATTTAAATCTAAATTGGGAAAATATAGAACTCCACAACCTGCTAGGATCATCACCCCTTGTGACCAACACTACAAAAATGAAGAAACTTATTAGAAAACCAATAAAAACATAAATAATAATAATATAAAACTTATGGAGGAATTTTAATGATTATTTAGTTAAATACTATACTACTATATATATGAGGTAATGTGAATGTTGTAATAGTGACCTAACTATTTAGAATCATAACACAACCCAATGAATAATAAATTTTCATCAAAATACTAAATTGTGTTGTCAATAATATTTATGATGATTAGTTTAGGTGAATATTAATATTATAATTCCATAAAGATAAATATCATGATTAAAAACTAGATGAATATTTATTAAATATTTTAACACATGGTATTTTAATGTATTTGGTATAATCAATTATATTAAAAACTAAATTTACCAATATTTGAATTTTTTTTTGAAAACAAAATAATTTATTTTGACATCATCATGTCAAAAATATAGCATCGGTTATTTTTTGTGTTATTTTGAGAAATAATTATATTTTTTTCTGAAGAATATTGATATGGATTTTCACATAATCCGTGTTTCATAAATTACATCATCATTTATGTAATAATGACTTAATATTTTATAGAACATGCGGTTCGATCACTTAATTTTTAATTTCATTAATTGGTTTTTAATATTATATGAACAAAAATTCTAAATATAAAAATCATTTTCAAAACCCTAAATTTGATTTCGATCCCATAAAATTAAGTATTGTATTTCTATCCACATTCATTTTTAATAAATGAATTAATTCAAAATATAAATATGAATCAAGTACTAAAAATAATTAAATTTATTTTATATTAGATTTATGTTTTTAGAAATAAAATATTACATTCTTACCTTTGATATATAATTTTTATTTAATATTTTATTCTAAAAATACCCCTCTCCTCAAGAATAAATAACCCCATTACATTCCTTTGGAAACCCACTCATCCCATAATTTCAATAGCCAAACCTCTAAAAAATAATTTCTCTAATACCCCTTATAATCATTTGGGATTTTCTATAGAGATCCACTCCAATGATTAGTTTTTTTTTGTTTGGTACAAAAAATTTATGTTAAGGATTAAGTGACTTTTGATTTACTCTTCTCTTTTTTTCTATTTTTTATTATATATGTCACACCATTCAGAACAAAATAATACAATATTATTTAGGATGTATTTAATTATACTTTCAATTATTTTAATCAAGTTTATTTATCATATTTAATATATATATATATATATATATATCAAAATTCTTGTTCTATGTCTTTTGACAATGTCCTAACAATGATCAATTAACCACTTACAAATAATTTTCCAATATAATACTTATAACCACCTACACATATAGAAAATATGATATATATATATATATATAATATAGATGTAAAATTACATTTATTATTTTCATATTGATTTTATTATACTCATGTATAAATGACATTGAATGAAAATACTGAAATCCAAACGAAACGAGAATATTTAATTAAATCATGATATCAAAATAATTCTCATAAACAAATTGTGTTATAAAAAGAATTAGAAAATTTATAATTGATAAATTGTGGAATATATGAACACAATTTCATTTGATTACTATGATTTAATAGTAAAAATTTTATTATTCAAGATACATAAGTTAGAATAAATATAGATGGATATAAGGTTTGGGGACTCTCGAACCCAATTAACATTCTTAGGGTAATCAATACATCACATAAATTTTATTATGTATATTCATTTATTGTACATATAATATAATTTCATTATTCTTTTCATTTAATTTAGGGATACATAGGTTTTTAACCATGATTTTTAAGACTAATACAATGATTTTTCAAAATTATTTTTCTTTAAAAAAGAAATATTTGACTCCCCGTTAGTTGTTTCAATGGAAATGAAAAAAAAATCATTAAATGAATGATCTCCATTTTTTTATTTGGGAAAACCAAATATTATTCTTTAATTCATGAATTTTTAAATCCTTATGAATCCCTTTCCGTTTTGTGGGTTATTTCCAGACTATAATTGTTATATGTTCTATGTCGAATGCATGATTATGTAAATATTATGATGTGATGGGTGGGACTAGAATTATATATCCCTATAGTTAATTGGTAAATGTGATATATCTCATTAAATTATGTGAAATATGTGATAAAGTGAAAATATATTTAATCACAATGATGATGTTATGATTTATTCACATATGTTATGTGTAAACAAGGTGTAATCAATGTTCAAATCTATGTGTGTTATTTAACCACCATGCCATTCTGTTTATTTTTATATATATTCCCATTAAAATTATTTGTAAAATAATTAAATTATGATTATGATTATGGTTTTATGCCTATGTTATTATTATTATTTGTATATTACTTTGGGTTAATGTCATGTATTCAGTACAGGTTATTCCTCCTATAACTAGGATTTTTTCTCACCAATTTTTTCCGATGAATATCCCAAGGTGATTACATGTACTGAGGAGAATGTTAGGGAAGCCAAGATGATAGAAAAAAAAGAATTAAATATTGTTCTAGTTTTAATAGGTAAATTTTATTTTTGATCCCAATGTAATCAATATTTTAAACCTTTTGATCTTGTATTGTGCCTATATTATGTTTTTTATCAATGAAATTATAGTATGGTTGTGTAATAAAAATTTTATTCAGATATATGGTACAAATATGTGGTTTAGTAAATTTGGTAATTAGTATTAAAAATATTTAGTTGAATACCCTAATTATATGTCAATTTATTGATAGATATACTATGTTTTGTAAAAGAATAAGAGTGTGTGGTTTCCAGGAATTGAAATCCCTATATGTAGGTAGATATGGCTTTGGGAAATAGGTATGTAGGTGTTACAACCACAAAAACCACATATTGAACTAGATTAATTTGGTAAATAGTACATTATAATTGGATTTATTCAAACCTAGATTGACACTCCTAGTGAAATCACATCATTTAATTTCAAACTCTAATACAAACAATAATCAAGGATATATATCTAATGTAATTACTCATTTTCTAAATGCTAAAAAATTATCAATTTAAATGATATTATAGGTATCTTTTATATAAAAGAATAATCCTATAGATCCCATAAACTATTCCATCATAAATAATTTCACAAAAGAATAAATTATTTATTCATAATTTATTGACTTTTGTTAAATGCTTTATTTAGAAAATGGTGGAATCCGATAAAAAATAGTCCAACACAACTTGTGATGGGAAGTGAAATGATTTCATGAAAATTACACTCAATGCAATTTATTGTGGGGTTCAAAACGTTATGTAATTGATTACCATTTTGTTTTAGAGTGTGAAAATTGACTTAAAAAATTTGGAATATCTGAATTCACCTATAATGGATAAACTGGATATCAAATTATTTATGCAAAAACAACTACTGCATTTATATTATCTTAAACTATACTTTAATGGAATAATTGGTTAACTCAATATAGAATATCTATTATGAAATATATATTTCTAAAAAGGAGAACATAATATTTTCCATCATCATTTAAAATTATTGGATAATTATTGGTGGGAAAAATGATTACTAAACTGATTGATGAAATTGAATAAATGGAGTTAAGTTCAATAATAAGTTACTTCCAAAGAATTATTTCTCCTAAAATCATAGAAAAATGAAAATATAAGAGTTTATATATATTATGAGAGGGGATAGAGTATCACTCACTTCTTATGAGAAAATATTTACAAGGCTTTCAAAGATACACCATTGTTTTTTTATCATTAAATATAGAAAATCAGATTCTTCAGTGGCATAAACTACAGCCTTAGAACACACTAGTTTTCCAACACATTAGGAATTAAAAATGTGGTATTATAATTATCTAAAATTACTAGAGGAGTTTGAAGTATTATCCCATGGGTTTGAAGATAAGTAATTAAATATAGAGGTTTTATCTATATGAACTAATGAAAATAGTGAAAAGAAAGCCTAAATACCCACATGTCAAATATGATAGAAGAAGAATAATTGGATCATCCTAAAATGGATTGGAAAATTCTATAAGTATGGGAGATGAGGAAAAAATTTCATGAATATTGAAGATTCCTGAAGATGTTGGACATTATGATGGAGGATAGAAAATCATTGCCCATAGTTCATTGCATAAATAGTAGTGATCAAGGGAAGTATTCAAGCCAGTGCACTAAATGACATTTCCTTAAGGGTAATCATCATATTCAACAAGAAAAGCCTAAATAGTATGGGAATTTATATTCCATAAACACTACTGAGTTGGAGTATGAAAATTAATTCAGACATGGTACACATCATATCCCCTCTAAAGTGGAAGAATTCCTACATGATTATTATTCAATGCACTCTTTTACATCCAAAATATTTAATATACATGTGGGATCACAACCCCAAAACCTTGATTATATATATCTATATCTATAAAAACACTAGCTGGTGCATTCAATGTAACCGAAATTTTGAAATTTTCATCTATCAGCATTTGTGGAAGCATTTATGCCAAAAATATTTTAACCTTTACCTTAGTGAAATTTGATGCTATATTGGGAGTGGATTGGATCTCATTTTATATAGTGAACATCAACTATTGGAATAAATAAATATATTCATTTAATCTCAACCATCCCATGATTTTTGAAAATATTAATTAAAATCATGAATTTCCATTTAAGAATTCATTAATGGTGTTGGTGAAGATACCTAGTGAATGTACATTACATTCTCGAAGAGATGAATTAGAGAAAATATCAACCCTCTAGAAATGTGAATTACGAGGGAATACAATGATATATTTTGTATAGAGTTACCAACACTTCCCCCAAATCATGAGTTAGAGTTATCTATATAATTTATAATTGGTGCCACTCTAATCTAAAAATACCCCCAATAGGATTTCCCTGATTGAATTTAGGGAGTTAAAGTATGAGATACTAGATAATTTTCCCAAATGGTTCATACATCCTAGTTCATCAGCTTATTGTCTTCTAGTGATCATTGTTAAGAAGAATGATAGATAAATTCAGCTGTGTATCAATGTTCAATATATAAAAAATGTCACTATAATTAAATATTATCATCTACTAGTGATAAATGACTTGTTCGATCATCTTTGTGGGGATCACTTTTTTCTAAAATGTTGATCTTCATTTAGTAAATAATAATTTCAATGGAATAACGGATGATATATAGAATACTTTCATCCATAGAAGTTATATACCTTATGAAGTCACAATTATTCTCTTGAGACTTACTAATTCTGAATAAATCTTCATGTATGTGATTAATATATATTTTAGTGTCTCTCTCATCAAATTTGTGGTCATTTTTATCGAATATATTCTAATTTACTATAAGAAAATGTAGTAAATGAAGGGAATATAACGATTGTGTTTGAAACATTATGGAAGGATAAATTTATAAACAATTTAGAATGTGTTATTTTGGATGCGGTAGGTCACATTCATGGGTAATATGATCATAAATGATGGAATTTTTTTCGAACCATAAAAAAATGCAATTGTGTAATGCCATACTCCCACTAGTGTAATGAAAATCCTTACTTTTTTCAGATTATCTAGGTACAATTGAATCTTTTTGTGGATTATCTCATGATTTTCTATTGTACTACATAAAATAACGAGGATAGGGAAAAATTATGTCTTTATGGAAGAATGTGGGGAAATATTTAAGAAGTTTAATAAGAGTCTAATCACTATTCATGTACTCGTACTACCGACAAGTGGATAAGTTTTTGTGAAATAAATTGATTCTTAAATAAAATTCACCATCTCTATACTAAGGAAAACATATAATGTGATTTCCTTTTTTTCATTATAGTTGAATGTAAAAGAAAATAACTACCTGACACATGGAATGGATTTAGCAGCTTTGATCTTCACTATGATGATTTCATGCCACTAACTCTATGGATAAATGTGTGATATATATATAATGAGCACAAGTGTCTAAAGTATCTATTCACATAGAATTATTTAAATATTACTCAATGAAGATGGTAAAAGAAGATCATAATCTATGATTAATCTATTCAATAACATCATGGAATGGAGAATAATATAGTTATTCCTATTAGATGAAACTAACCTACTACTCTATCAGTGACATGGATTGAGAAATACCCTATATTCATGGATATAAAATGTGTAAGAACATGGATTTTATTTCAGGTTAAAATCCATTATATTTTTCCATTACTCTTTTTATTTGACTTAATATAGATTCTTAAAATTGTATGATGATTATGGTGGAGTCATGACTTTTTGGCGACTGAAACTCTAGTCGATGGAGAAAAACAGTAGTTTTCGTGGTTAGTAGAAACCATGTTAGAATGTATTCAAAGGTTCATTTAACTATATAAATAATTTTAAGAGGTAAAATTTGGGTAGACATTTTTCTCGTACTTTTATCCCAGGGATGAATTCCCATGTCGAACATATGATGTTTTTAACCGAGCCATAGAGATTGTTTTGTATAGGGTTTAGAAAACTTTGTGCATGAACTATTTAGGCACTATCCTATGGCTGTGATGGGGGCACAACTGGCACATGGTTTGATGACCATGTGGCCAAATAATTCAACCCTTTAATTTTTTATAAATTTTAATATTTACCTTAATAGATTATAAACATAAATCATATTCAACATTCATATTTCCAATAGAGAGAAGGCCAATATATCACCCTTTTGTGTTCAAGCCACCATCAAACTAGGTTAAGGATAATTTTCTGATCCGAACTCTCATTCATCTTCCATTCATCTCATTTGATATACATGTGAATGATCTATATCCAACATGTGTGTTTCTTATTTTTTTTATTTATCTCAATAGAGTTAATTTTGTGTAGTATCTTGTTCCATATTTCCATGGGGTTGCTCTATTTTGTTGTTTTATTATGATCTCAACCATACCAAAGGTTGACATTGGATGAGTTCACCTCCAAAATAATAGGTTATTTGGGTTAAAATTTATCCATTAAACTCATAATTTTTAATGAGATAAATTATGTTTTCCACATTAGTTTCATTATGTGTTGACCCTAAATTGAATCTATAAAAAAATGGGTTTTATGATCAATAACATTATTACCATATTGGATCCCAAGACACATGTGAGGCCATTAACCTCAATGTATGAAACCACTATGGGTATTCCCTTTATAAGAAAAGTTGGATTTCATTTTCATATAGAACAAAATCCAAATGGTTAGTTTTGCTAAATTTCTAAATGGTAACATCAATATTGATAATGGATGAATGCAGTTGCGTTGAACGTTTAACAGAAATACCAATTGAATATTCATTTAATAGAGACAAATTGTAATAACTCATCACTGAATTAAATTAAATTATGGTTGTTCAATTTTTTTTATTAAATTTAATTGAGTTATAAATTAATTGAAGGATCTTTTAAAAAATGATTTTTTTAATTTTTTAAAATGTTATGATGAGCCTTCTTTTATAAATAAGTCATGGAGAACCATATTAATTTTTTTGAATAGTAATGATGAACCTTCTATATCAAATATATATGGGCATGGTGTCCCTTTTACAATGGTTAGACATTGGTTTCTCAACTTTATGATTATGATGAAGTCATAGAGACCATTTATAAATGTCATACAGGCATGGGGGAATTTATATATGTGATAAAGGCATGAAGATAATTATTATGATATACAGGCATGATGAACCATGTTGCTACATTTTATAATTATGACCTATATTATGTTAATGGGAATGTCATAGATAATAGTATTATAGTGGGCATGAAATCCCTTATTCTGGGGATATAAGGAATAACATCCGTTAATACTTGTGACACTCATGCATTAGCATATGGATGACTTAGTTATGTCTATGTCCATACTTTTAGTACTATCCATATATATATATATATATTTCATTATCACTATGTATATAGTCCATATATGTATATGCACATGGTTACTTGTCCATTTATATTCTTTCATGAGCATAAGAAAGTAGTGTCATGTTGGTTTCATTCAGCAACCAGAGCCGCCCCATTCATAGTTATTTCAACAATTTTCATTATTATATATTCACACTACCATGTTATATTATTTTACTATATATTTATAGATATTTGTGGTGTGTCCTAATATATTTATATCACACCCTATCTAGAAAATATATGGTATGCAAGAAGACTATATGATTGTATATACAGATAAGGGGAAGTCTCCACAAATGGATTTGTGACTTCTTGAATGAATTAATCTTGGATCTTGGTATTATATGACTGTGATGAAGCTTGGTTTGGTTAGATAAACACAGTCATTTTCTTATCATTTGGTATATAATGTACCATATTAACTATCTTCTAACGTGTATATATGTTTTCCCTATTTTATATATACATGAAAACATCATCTTTGGTATATGATTAGGTTTGATGCTATTTATTCTGATATAGTTCTTGTATTTTTATAAGTTCTTTTTTTCCTTTTATTTTTTTCAATATGACTCCACTATTTTATCTATTGATTTCACTCTTTGGATACTCTATCCAGAGGTAATAGTCTCACCATGAAAACACAATAGTACCTCACTACAAGTCTATATCATCTAGCTTATGGGGAGGCATGCTGGAGGAATTGTAGCCAATCGGTTTTGGGAATCTTTTAGAGGAACCCAGGATAGGACGTCTTAAATTATATTTAGATGATCATATTTTCTATTTTTATTATTTTTTAGTCTTATTTGGAAATATTAGATAGCTTATTTGGATACGTATCAAGATTTTTTAGGGAGATGTGCATTATAGTATCTAGACCACATTTAGGGAAATCCAAAATTAATTGGACATGACAAGTTATTTTTTATTCTACCGATTACATTTGATTTCATTCCATAGTACATTGAATTACAATAATCACGAGGTTATTATTTAAATTATTTATGAATTTATTTAGCATTTCCAAATAAGATGAGGGAATTTAATCTAAATAATTATTTTAGTCACTTATTATAATTCACATACCATGGATTTTTTCCATGACATATAGGTTGATTTTCTTGAATGAAATACAATTATGTTGTGTTCCTTGAGATATATACATATTTTATGAGAAATGTTTATTGATGGGTTTTCTAAACATTGTCAGTACATAGAGTTCATGTAGTATCCTAAAATGTGTTTTCCACCCTATGATTTAACAAACACCCTAATTAGTCTACAATGGCACATTGATTCCGGGACCACGAGTCACATTGAAAAGAATGGGTTACAATATTTACTCTGTGGACACAAAAATTCCATTCATGTGGTGTATGGCCCCTTATAGATTAAAAGTGGTGACCAATTTTGTTTATCCATTCAAAAAATAAATGTAATAAATATAATAATTTAACTGAAATTGAATATATTAAATCATAGAGCATGACCAAGACCTAACCTTATTAGTGGGTAGTAAGGAGAATTTTTTGTGTTGAATAAAAATATTTTTGTAACCCAACATTGGAACATTAAGAAGCCATAGTGTGTTACTATTACATTGGAATGATTTAGCCTATCCAATTTGTTTATCTATAATGTTTCACTATTATATGTTTTTTGAGTCTTTTCATTGAATTTTTTGTAGCTATACTACCATGATAACCTCTAGCCATATTCTAGTAGTGAAGTGATGAAAATGATATTGATATGGAAGCCCCTATGGGACTACTGATACCTATAGTAGTTCCACCTAGGGAAACTCTTCATATTATCAATGTGGGTGATGATTCCTTATTCTAAGGATAATTTCTATCTCTTATAAAGTTGTTATAAGAATCTTGTTACTCTACCTCTTATATGGGAGAGTTTACACAAGAAATTTGGGGGTAGTATCGACCAATGTTTTCATGGGATGGAAAAAAATAAGATGTATAACAATGGATCGAGATGATTATTCCTATATTCAATCATCTAGATAAACATCATGAGATGTGACAGGAACACACTAATTTTATGATTTATGGATACACCAAATGATGGGGGGATATTCTGGACTAGTAAGAATAGTATTGGGAATTGTCTTAGATGGATTTCTAGTCATATTTCTATGACTAATTCTTCCCTAATACCTTGAGGGATGAAAATTATAAAAACATAGTGAAATTTCATGAATATTTTGTTATAGTTACAGACTATGAGTCTATTTTTATATGGAATTAGTCTATTCACTTGCCTATATGTCTAATGAGCCAATGAAATCAAGACTAATTTATTAAAAAATTAGGAATCTTATCCATTCTCATGAGAATTTATTATCATTGAATATCATGTCTGATATTAGGAACCAAACCATCACCACTAAGAAAAGAATAAGAGAGGACATATGTGGGAGCATGGGTGGTTCTGAACCAATAATGTATATTGGTTAAAAAAATGTCAGAACTGATACATTACGATTGTGCCCATGAGCAACAACATCAATATGATACCCTCTGATAGGTTTTTTGTTTCTCACTAATGAGGGAATGTAAGTCATAAATAGATGCGGGGTACCATAGACCCCATCGAGTGACATGTATGTGGTGGAATGTGGAATCTATAGTACATATATAGGATTTTCAAATCTATTCTGAGTGGGATATGATCCATACTAGCTCCACTATCTGATGGAGGATCAGAAATACCTTACCAGGAAGGTTTCTAGAGTACTACCGGCAACATAAGTGGAGGGGGAGGTCATAGACATCATTGTTAGGATTATTATATATAGTTCCAGCATTACAGGCCCTCCCCGGTTAGTCTAAGTGTAACTGAAGGCCTAAAATAAATCATATTAATTCATTACAGCTGAAACTGTTTGTCCATGGTGTTGGCCAACTACTATTAGAGAAACTTTTCTAGCATCCACTGTCATATTTTCTACAATATTTGATAGATGTGCATCACAATATTTTACACCCAAATCTATTTGTGGCGATCCCATTACATGATATTGAGTACTACTACAAAGTTATCATACATGAGACACATTTGGGTATACAATCATAAATTATACACCAATTTAGGCACTATCCACTTTAAATAGGAAAACATTTTTTCTAATAGGATATATTATTCATTGATATGATGATATTTGATGGCATTTTGAGGATAGATTAGTTGGTTCCATATCACACCGATATGTATTTTCATTGTTGGGTTGTTTCATTTAATTTACATGACAACCATAAATAAATTCAAAAGTGCAAGTTGAAATTACAAGATGGTAGTGTAGTACCAGAGCATCTTGGGTTAGTTGGAATAACAACTTAGATATCCATTATTTTTATGAATGATCTTGGATTATGTCAGAGTGAATTACATCCTTTAGTTGATATATATTATTATTATTTTCCACATGAATTTTCTTGATTACCCCAGGAAATAGATGTATATTGTAATATCAAGCTACAACATGGAGCTTCACTTGTATCAATTCTTCCTTAAAGTATGGATATTGTTGATTTTCAAGAGTTCAAGAGGCAGCTAGAGGGTTTGGAAGCCAATGGTTTTAAACATTCCATTATATCTCTCCAGGGTTCACCGGTCCTTTTCATGAGTAAGATGGAAGAAACCCTCCGTAATTGTGTGGATTACCTAAAATTGAATCACCTTACTCTGAAAAAATAGTATCCCTTAACTCATATAGATGATCATTTAGACTATCTCATAGGAGGGAGGGTATTCTCAAAGAATGACATATGATCAGGATATAATTTTTTTGATTAATTTCATCATATATTACACATATTCCATTTCATTTTAACTAAATTTTATACAGGTACCTCGTTATTTTCTTCAATCATACAAATGATTAAGTTCTCTTCAAGGATTTGATGTACTGGAATTTTTATCCCTACCAAGATTCCTTTGGGTTGTTCTTCTTAGATTACCTGATAGTGTAATTCGAAACTCCAACCGATCATTCCACCCATAATTAGATCATTTTTAATAAACTAAGAGTGCTCCAGTTATATGAAAATCTTGGTAAATGTCACTTTTGGATCAATATAGTTCGCTTGTTTTGTCATATAAGATCAGTGATAGTATTTTTAGTTAACCTAAAGAAGGTGAGTGTCTTAGTCAAATAAGAGCATCCTAATAATGTGTTTGATATTCAAAACATTTTATGTCTAGCAGGATATAAACGTATTTTTAAACATGACCTATGAAGAAAATAAGTACCTATTATATGGTAGACTAAGAAGGGTATAATGTTTATATTGTATGGAGCATCTGTGAAAGTCATTTAATTGATTAATTGTATATCTATTTTAATTCCATTCCTTATTCCACTAGACGTAGGGAGAATATATACATTATACTGTTCTTCTTCAGGTATAGAGTTGGAGGAGTTATAATGATGTAAGATTATGTCATTACGTAGGAGTTTCAACAAATGCTACATCATGGTAAAAATTTCCCAATGCATGATCTTGAGTTGGATGATTTTTTTCATGCCATGAATTTTTTAAACATTAAATTTTATGAGAGTATTTTATGGTGTTAATGGACCAAAAAAACCTCAGGTATATTTTAAAAAATTGTGACATCAATCCACGGTAGTGAATATGTGGTGAGTATCTATACTATTTTCACATAGAGTTAACCCATACATCTAGGAAAGGATATGTTATTGTGGATTCTCTGAGAAGGAGGACTCAAAAACTGGCCTCTCATGAGGCTATTTGCGAGTTATAACTTATTTATCTATTTTATGAGATGGACATAAAGGTGTAGTACCTTCATGGAGACTATGTAAATACATCCTTATCAGTTCTCACTTCACTTATGGAGAGTGTAATGATGATAATGTTTTTTGTTCCCAAATTCATGGTCCTATGAGGTAGTATTTTTTGGGTGTGGAATTTCCACTGGATTGATATATCGATGATGAAGATTACTATGTATACATGTGAATATCTGGATTCCCATAGATATGAGAGAGAAGCTGATGAAATAGTCACATTCTTTGGTATCTCCAGGATGTAACATTATATGTGAATTCGTATTGGTGGAAGGGGATAAAATCTCAGGTAGTTTTTTTTATGCAGAGGTATTCAACATATATGTTGATGAATGTGGAGCTTCTATATCCTATTATAATTTTATAGTTGTGAATTGTACAAGAATTGAAATGGGATCACGTTGTGATATTTTTTTACATCATATTACTGAGGTCAAATCAATGTACACACATGGTTTGTGTAATAATTTATCCACTAATGAATGTGTCCCACTTCATTCTTATATGGATGACTTTCTCAGTCATTTATAAGGGACTTTATGTGTTAGTGAGATGATTTGGATAAATGTGGTCCCTTATAGTTTCATTTTATATATGTAAAATCATTATACATTGGGGTTATTAAATGGATTATAGAGATTTATGGGTACCCATGTGCTTCTAAGAACATATTTTCACCCTCATACTGATGGCTAGTTAGAATTAATTATAATTTTGTTAGACAAAGAGGTTCGAGCATCCACTAATGAATTTTTTGGTTCTTGGGAGAAGAATAACCATCACATTTATTATTCCTATAAAAAAAATCTTCCATATGATGATATATATTAATTCTTATGTGACCATATATGGTGTGCTTTTATATTTACCCCTATGCTGTTTATAAGATAGATAAGTGGTGCTACCGGACCATCATCTCATTCAGGATACATCAATGTAGGATCATCTTATCAGAAATAGTATATATTCAAAATATTATAAATATAAATTTGATTATGTCGTCAATAAATGACCTCTCTATTTTGAGTTCTAGGATCATGTTTTCATTTTGGTATTACCAAAACATGGGAAAAACTGGATACAAATGAAAGGTAAGAGGTTATCTCAATTTTTTTAGTAATTTTTAGATCTTAGAGATTTTTGGGATAGTGGAAAATCAGTTGTACTTACTATAGAGGTAGAATTCCAAGAATAAATTATTACATGATTCAAAGTATTTTCATTATCACGTTAATCGACCTCATTTAATTGTTACTGAGGTGGTAGATCTAGAAGATGATTCTTTTTTGTGGAGTGTATTATACTCATCATTGATCATACAAATAATGATCTACATGAATTATATATCCCATTAGCTTGGGATTTATGGAAGCATGGCTAGGAACAATAGGAGACTTGGGAAAGGGAGTCCAACATAGATTATCTATGTATAGAGTAGTTCTCAAACACAATTTCACTAAAATTGTAATGGAGATCTATTTATTAATTTCATTATGGGGGGATTGTTGTAAAAATATATTTTTTTTATATGGTATAAATCCCTTAAATTTTAGTCTAATTTTTTTTATGAACTATTATTGATTCCTACTAGTGTTAAGAAGGTTACAAGGATGTCTAGGGCCTCTTCAGAGCCGTAAAACCCAGCTTATGGAAGAATAAACTAAGACACATGGATATTAGAAATGTTGTGGGAAAATCCACAGTATTTGACTTAACATTTTGGTTTCTCATAGGGTGAAAAATATGGTGCACATTTTTCCCTCACCTTGTACCCATGTCTGCATGTCTGTGCTATGCATCTGCAGATTTTAACAGATCCTTAGAGCATGATTTGCATATGGTTTAAAAAATCATGCACCTAAACCATGTGGGTAAAATCCTTAGGATATTAATGTCACACTAATGGTGCATGATTTGACCAACCATATGGCCAAACCATATGACTACTTAATTTTGAAAAAGTAAACCTTTTTTCAAAAAGGGATTATAAAAAACCATATTCTAATAACCTATTTCATGAAAAAAACACCCATTTTTTATTTTTAGTTATTTTATACATAAACCTAGTATCATGGATAAATTTATGATCCAGATTCTAATTTGAATTCTTTTATTCATTTTTTATTCACGTTGGTATGATCTTTATTCATTCTTATCCTTACATTGTTTGTATTTATCTCAATAGAGTAATTATTGTGGTGTCTCAGATACAATATTTTTAGTTGTTCGTCTATTTTTCAATTATCATTTGTTCAATAGAAAATCAAATGTCAATACTAGATGATTTCTCTTATATTAAAATTAAGAATATTGTATACTATTTATCCCATAAATCCACATTGTTTTATGATTTCTGTTATACTTCACATTCCTATTTTAGTATTTATTTCCATTAAATTAAATATATATTAAATTGGGTTCCCTGTTTAGGAATCTAATGAAATTATTAGACTAAAACAAACATGTGTCATTGTCATCCTCAAATTCTTCCACCCATATCTATGTTACCATCATATGAATATTTGGATTTCATTGTTTGGTTACCAAAAAATCAAAGGTTTTGTTTGTCTTTATTACTAAATGGTGATATCGTTTTTGATATTTGATGAATGTATAGGTGTAGAATGATTATAACACATAATAATTGAATATGAATTTAATAGAGGATGGTGGTGTGATCAGATCACTTATCTAATTATTATTATGGTCAGGCCCTCGTTATTATTAAATGTGAACAATTTATAAATTTTCTATTCGATATGAGAAAATCCTTAACTGTTTATAATTGATAAAATAGTCATAATGGCCCTTCTATTATAAATTTTGATTTGGGACCCATGTCAATTTTGGTGATTGAGAATGATGACCCTTATACATGTAATATGTGTGTGTGTGTGTGTTTGTTTGTGAATGCTCATGGATTATGTTATAATAATGTAACACACAGACATAGGGAACTTATGATTATGATACAGGCATGGAAACCCTTTACATATGTTATATGGGCATGGATACACTATATAAATGTTATATGATCATGGATACACACTATACATGTGATGATCACATAAATACCCTTACAGTGATATATGGGCATGATAACCCCAGTTGTTATATACGGGCAAAACAACCCTTACTATGATACTGTGTGTCGCATTCTTTCTACTATGATATGGGGCATGGAATACCATATTCCTATGATACATGGAATGGTGTGCCTTGATACTTGTGAGACATTTTATGTAGCATATAGATGCTTGAGATACACCATTAGTCTAGGATAGTGGTAGAATCCTTATATATTGTTGTAGATGTCACTACATATTTGGAAAATATATAAACACTTGGTTATTTTTTCATAGATATTTCAGTATGGGCCGATGTGTGTAGTGTATACTTTGGTTACTTATGGATCTACTACTGACCCATTTATAGTTATTTCCACAATCTTTCCTTATTATATATGTACAATGAAATGTTATATTAACATACATTATATTTATAGATTTCCTTGGTTGTGGCCCACTAGGTATATCTCAAACCCCATCCAGGCCAGCCATGGTACCGAGGAATACTATATGCTTTAAGGTTTTTATATAGTGAAGTTTCCACTTATAGAGGTGTTACTTCATTCATGAATTAGCGTGGTGTCTTTGTAGCGGAAGACTAGGATCGATCTCAGGATGCTTGGATATATTTTGGCCTTAATGCATTGTATATCATGTACTATATTTATTATTTTATGCCATGTGTACATGTTTTCCCTATTTTGTGGAGACATGAAATCATCCTAATTGTTATATGTTTTTGTTCACTACTTTTGAAAATTATTTAGTAGTATAATTTTTATACATTCTTGTGTTGTATAATAATTTGTTTAAATGATTCTACTATATATCTATTAATTAGACATTTTTTCTACTCTCACATGTGGTCATCATCACCACAAGGACACACGATTGGACCTCACTATTAATTCAAAGACATGAGCATATAGGGATGAATTCTTGAGGCCATGTGGCACACTGGTTGAGGGAAAATATGAGTAACACCCATGTCATGACTCCACAAAAAGGATGTACATTAAAATCCTAATGGTAGGAAATACATTCTACCTTAAACAAATGATTACACAACCATCTATCAAAGATAATAACAAGGAGTCACAAAGGGAAGAATTGGAGTTTCAAATGAAGGATAAAGCAATAAAGCATAGAAGGATTCATGTGTTCCACACCGAGGTGAATGGTGAAATTTGAGTTGGAACTAGAATTTGGATGCCTAAATCACCATTGAGAAATAAATATCTATTAGGAAATTGACATACCTCATATTTCTATATATTTCCTGAAAGCACCATGATGTACCATGATCATCAAATGAACTTTTTTTGGGACTACATGAAGAAGAAGATCACTAATTATACATAAATGTTCTTAGTTTGAAATAATATTAATGTAGAGTGAATGGTGTCTGAGTTAATGATGCAACCATTTCACAAAACTGAAGGACCCCGGGACACCCTGAGAGGGGAGGGGTGAATCAGGGTGACCACATTTTCTTTTAATGTGTTGGATCTTGTTCCCACGTTGGTAGGAACTTGTTGAACCTGTATGATGATTATGATCAGAATGAAAACATTCACATGCACAGAGAAGACACAGCCATTTTTACTTGGTTCACCACTAAGGGCTACGTCCAAGGAGCATACGCCGACGGGTTGCCGGTAGTAGCTAAATCCACTATGATTCACTAGCTGCGGATACAAAAGTTCGGGTACAGACACTCTGTCCCAGGCACACTGCCTTTACAATTGTTCAGGGATAGCTCACTGCGTCCCTCGGGTCACTCCCATTGACTCCCCCTGGCTCACTGCCGTTGGTGAAGTCCCACTCAGTTTATAGACGTGAAGGTCTCTTCATCATTTGCATAAGTGTGCATCCTTTGTTGTATGTAGATGCTCTATTGAAGTTCGATTCTCACCAGAAGAAGAATATCACTTTTCCTCGAATGTACTGAGTAGTCTCTCGGCTTTCGTGCAGCTCCAAACACGCTGGTGGGCTTCAGCAAAACCAGGCGCGCTTCTCCAAGACAGTTGCGCAAGTCGCACTACGGCGCGCAAGTCCAAACTGGCACGCAAGTGTCATCAACACACATGCGCAAATATTCCTTCCCCAACTACAAACTTGCGCGGTCCACTTCCTTTCTCTTCTAAACCACCTTGGGCACACAGCCAAAAACCGGCGCGCAAGCTCTACTTGCGCGACAACACAACCACATGCGCGACTCAACCACCTGCACGACGAGAGCTCGAACAATCTCTCGGCCTTAAACTTCGTTAGAAATGAGGAGGGGCGGTCCAGTATTTATAGGCAAACTCGACCCCCTGCGCGGCGGCGCGCAAGTCCCTCGACGGCGCGCAAGTCTTGTCTTCAATAAACTCTGTCGCGCAACTGACTTGCGTGACCCAACCAACACTTGCGCGACCTTCTTTCCTTAGCCAAATTTTGATGTTCTGATCCTCAAAAACATATGCCGCGCAAGTCTTTTTTCCTCCAAGAGCACGGCGCGCAAACACAAACCATACACCAAATCATGCTTGAACGGTATGATCGCTTTGTTGGTACACACCCTGAACTTCCACTGAGGATTGACAACAAACACAAACCATACACCAAATCATGCATTGAAGAACCTGGTTCCAACAATCTCCCCCTTTGGGTTTGTTGGCAATCAGAATAAATTCAATAGATCTTCAACCATGAGCAAATCCAAAACGCAAGAATCAAATCAGCCAACACTCTAAGTCTACGTGAGCAATGCTCAGTGTAGAAAACAAGAGAGAAAGCTTGAATTGGGTCTTAGTGTTTTGAAATTCTCCATGATGCCTGATGTTATCCTTATGACGCCCGCTGTTATCCTTATTAAACTTCTCATCACAATCTGACACTTCTCATCACAGAAGAATTTCTTGCCTTGAATTTATTCCTTTCTCCCCCATTGACAATAAAACCAAAGACCGAAAAGTTTGTTCAACGTTCAGCTCAAGCCATACTCCCCCTGGATAGTATCTCCCCCATAAACCTGCATCACAGCCATATGTAGTTAAAAACAGTTAAATCAAACGGGGAGAGGGGACTTCCGGAGCCTCCTTATGCAGTAGGAGGTGGTTGAACACCGAGGTTCAACCGATGCTTCTCGAACACAGCCGCGGACAATGGCTTGGTTAGGATATCAGCCACTTGCTCATTAGTTCCGACCTGATCCATTTTAATCACTCCTTGTTCAACCTTTTCTTTGATAAAATGAAACTTTATTTCAATATGTTTTGTACGAGAATGCTGAACCGGATTCTTCGTAAGATCAATTGCACTTTTGTTATCACAATAAATCACCATTGGTTGCATCACCTTATCACCAATATCTGTTAGCTACTGCTTCATCCAATGAAGTTGAGTGCATGCTTTTGTGGCGGAGATATATTCAGCTTCAGCAGTACTAAGAGAAGTACTTTCCTATTTCTTGCTCAACCAGCCAACACATTTCTGCCCAATATAGAAAGCCCCACCACTAGTGGACTTTCTATCTACGACATCACAAGCCCAGTCAGCATCAGAAAATGCGGATAATTCACTGTCTCTGCCTGCAGTAAAAAATAACTCGATGTTATGTGTACCTTGAATGTACCTCATGATTCTTTTTACTGCTGCCATATGTTCTTCCTTTGGATTACTCTGAAAGCGGGCCGCAAGGCATGTTGCAAAGACAATATCTGGCCTTGTCGCTGTCAGGTACAGTAGGCTTCCAATGATCCTCTTGTACATGGTGGGATCAACAGAGTTCCCATCTTCATGCTTTCCAAGTTCAGTTCCAACAGCAATCGGAGTTGACATTGGTTTGGAGTCTTGCATATTGAACTTCTTCAGCAATTCTCTTGCATATTTTTCCTGAGAAATGAAAGTGTATTCCTTCTTTTGAATCACTTGAAACCCCAAGAAATATGTGAGCTCCCCAATCATAGACATTTCAAATTCTGATTTCATGTGGTTGGCAAATTCATCCACTGATTTCTGTCTGCTGCCACCAAAAATGATATCATCAACGTAGACAAGAACCATGAACTGATCTTTTGGAGAATTCTTCACATAGAGATTGTGATAAACTCCTCCTCTTTTGAATTCCAACTTCTTGAGATATGAATCTAGCCGAGAGTACCACGACCGTGGTGCCTGTTTCAAACCATATAGAGCTTTCTTTAGTTTGCAGACCTTTGTTTCATCGGTACCCATGACAAAGCCCACTGGTTGTTCAATGTAGACTTCTTCTTCGAGTACACCATTCAAGAATGTTGTCTTGACATCCATTTGATATACTTTATATCCTCTTTGGAGTGCCATGGCAAGGAAAAGCCTGATTGACTCCAGTCTAGCCACTGGAGCAAAGGTTTCTTCAACATCAATGCCTTCAATCTGAGAGTATCCTTTACATACCAGTCGTGCCTTGTTTCTGATGACACTTCCATGCTCATCAAACTTATTTTTGAAGATCCATTTGGTACCAATCACATTGTGACCTTCGGGTCTCTGGACAAGATCCCATGTCTGATTCTTGTCAATTTGGTCTAATTCATCATTCATGGCTTTCACCCAAGATATATCTTGTGCAGCTTCTTCAAATGAGGATGGCTCTACAAATGATAGAAATGCAGATTGCGTGGTATTCATCATCCTTATGGTTTGAGTGGGTGCACTCCTATCCCCAATTATGTTGGATGGATCAATCTCAACTCTTCGATTTCTCCTGCGAGGTTCAGTAGTATTCTCTTCAGCCATAGTTTCTTCTTCAGATTTTTCTTCTGAGTCAACATCATTATTTGATTGATGAGTGTTTTGAACAGCTTCCTCTATTTCTGCATTTGTAGTTTCTTCATGATCACATTCTTCATGACTTTCTATCACATCAGCATATGACGTCCGTGAAGCATTTGTGGTTTTCTCTTCAATTATCTTAACATCATTGCTTTCCACAATCCTTCCCAAACGATTGTTGAAACATTTGTAGGCTTTGCTGTTCATTGAGTAACCGAGGAAGATTCCTTCATCTGCGTTGTCACCATATTTCCCCTGATTTCCTTATTTGTTTCTGATGAAGCACTTACTTCCAAAGACACGAAAGTATTTTAGAGAAGGCTTCCGTCCATGCCACAATTCATATGGTGTCTTCGTCTCACCCATATAAAGTCCTGTTCGATTCTGAATGTACACTGCAGCTTGAACAGCCTCTTTCCAGTAATGTCGTGGAATACGACTCTCAATCAGCATAGTTCGTGCCATGTTGTTCACCTGTCGATTCCTTCGTTCAACAACCCCATTTTGTTGTGGAGTTCTCACAGCAGCTACCTCATGTTATATCCCATGCTTCTCCAGATAATATTCAAATTCAATGGACGTGTATTCTCTTCCATTGTCAGATCTCAACACTTTGATTGTTCGTCCAGTATCATTCTCGGCGATTCGCCGATATGTTTTCATGCAGTCAAGGACTTGTCTTTTCCTGTGAATGACCATCACACATGCCATTCTACTATAATCATCAATGAAAAGGACAAAGTACCTTTCTCCATGTGTTCTTGCAACATTTATTGGACCAAAAACATCTGTATGAATCAGATCAAGAAGGTGAGATGCCCTTTTCTTCTTTGGCCGATATGAACCGCAGACCAGCTTCCCACGAATACAAGCATCACATGATTTTTCACGCTCACGCTTCAGGTTGGGAATGTCCTTGACAATTCTCAAATTTGATATTTTCTCCATGTCTTGTTGATTGATGTGTCCAAATCTCCGATGCCACAGATTGTTTTCTTCTTCAACAGTCATGTAACATACATTTTCTTCACTATCAACCTGATACAAGTTTCCTTCTGTTCTGCATCCCTTCATGAGAGAATTGCCAGTTTTTCCCTTGATAGTGCAGCCTTTCTGATTAAAAGTAACAACAAGTCCTGAGTCACAGAGTTGACTCACGCTGAGGAGATTATGACGTAGGCCATCTACGTAAAGGACTTCAGTCTTCTTTAGTTCTCCATTAGCTAATTTGGTACTTCCACTCCCTTTGATTTTCAGAACCCCATCATTACCAAATCTTACTGTACCATCAACATTCTTTATGATATTTGTTAGTAGGCCGGCATTACCTGTCATATGAGATGAACAACCGCTATCTAGAATCCAAGTACTATTGTTCTTTGTATCTTTGAGGGATACCTCTTCAAGGTTTGATTTCTCAATCTTCCTCCTTTCCATCCATGAGACATTAGATTGAGTAAATAGAACTGATGTCCTTTCAACAATCTCTTCCGCAAACCCAGGTTCTTCATAGTCAAAGTCTTCTTTAAGAGGTGAGAATCTGTTTGAAAGAGCAACATTGTCTTGCTGACGAGACTTGAAATGTCTGGAACTTCTGTATGAGGTGTCAATGTCCCTTCTATGCCTGCAATTAATGGCCTTATGACCAAAGTTAGAACAATGAAAACAATATCCATAGAAATTATTTCTTCTATAAGAATTAGGATATGAAATTTTTCTCCTTTGTTGAGCATCTATATCTTCTCCATTCAGATAGCTTCTTGCCTCTTCACAATAAGACATGGTATGGCCCAGATAGCCACAGAACTGACACTTCATGAGAAGAAATGTCTTCTCACTTGAATTTCTACTTATAGCTTCTTCCTTGGGAGAATAGTAAGACTGTCTGCCATATTTGAAAGTTTGAGGATAATTTTCAGGTTTCCTTTTAGTTTGTATTGAGGGTTCCCTTTTCAGCACTCTAGGTAACATTTCAACATGTTCAACTTTCATCTTATCTTTCTTTTGGATCTTTTCACTTCCAGCAGTTGATGACTCAGCCTCACAGCCAATTCCACTCTTTCCCATGCAAGCGGGTCTTTGATCACTCAAGATTTTTCCAACCCCATTTGAACCACACTTGGCTCTTGCTAGTAATTCTGCATCTGAGAATCGTCCAAACTGTATTTTCTTCCTTGATTCTTTTGGAACTGATTCAGTCTCCAGTTTACTCCTTAGAGTAACTACTTCCTCCTCAAGACCCTCAGTAGTCTTGGATTTTTCATCCAGTCTGGATGTGAGGTCATTGATGTCCTTTGCCTGCTCTTCAATTCTCAGCTTCAGATCTACTACATCATCAATGCTTTCAATTATTTTAGATTTTACATTCACAAATTTTTCCAGTCGTTCAATTTCAGCTTCTAGTTGATCAACATATTCAGTTGATTCTTCCACAATTGATTTCCACTTATTGCAGCTCTTACATTTTATCTTAAGCTTACTAACCGCATCCTTAAGTTGCATCTCAGGATCTACACAAGTTCTCAGTTGTTTTTCTCCTTCAGTATCTTCTGGCTTTTCAACAGTGGCCATCATAGAAGCATGGTTCCCAGTTTTGAATTCTGGTTCTTCTTCATCACAAAATTCATTATCATCTTCTTCCTCTTCACAGACAAAACTCTTCCTTTGCATTTTCTTACCAGATTTGAAGTCTCCCTTTTTGAAGAACCTTCTCTGAGGCTTGTTGAAGTTTTCATCCTTGCTATCTTCATCATTGATCATTTTTAAACACTGAGAAGCAATGTGCCCAACTTTTCCACAACGGAAACACGCGAGAGGTAACTTCCCTTTGAATTTCCCTTTCCCCTTCTGGAACTTCTTTGCAATGAGAGAAAGAATTTCTTTTTCTTCGTCATCTTCACCGCTACTATCCTTTGATATTTTCAGTTTATCCATGGCCTTGAATTCCATTTCCTTGCTAACCCGAGTCGTATCATCTTCAGGTTTGACTCTCATTTCATATGCTACCAAACTGCTCAGTAGATCATCTAAAGAAAGTTTGGAAAGATCTCTTTCCTCAAGGGCTAACACCTTCACATTATAAAGAGGTGGAAGTCTTCTCAATATTTTCTTTACAATATCAATGTCTTTGATTTCTTCGCCTAGACCCCGAATAGCTCCAACAACTTCGGTAATTCGATTGAAGAAAGAATCTGCATTCTCGTCTGGATGCATCTTCAGATCATCAAACCGATTGTGCAGCACTTGTAGTTTCACCTCCTTCACTTTGCTATCACCTTCATAAATATTCTAAAGTTTATCCCACATGGATTTTGCTGAGGTGCAATTCATCACCTTTAGGTAGATCTGATCAGAAAGGGCTGCAGTGAGAGCATTCTGTGCTTTAGCATCTGCATCAAGAAGTTTCCTGTCTGTTTCAGTCATAGCCAGACCTGTTGGATCAGTGACATGTATTCCTTGCACAGTAGAAAAAAGAACTTCCATTCCAAGAGATATTAGATGAGATCTCATTCTGTTCTTCCAGATCTGGAAATTGCTTCCATCGAAGTGAGGGACTCCTCTGACATTGACCGCGTTTTCCATGACGAAGAGGGTCAGATTCAACACCAGCAACCTTTACCCTCTGATACCACTTGAAGGACCCCGGGACACCCTGAGAGGGGAGGGGTGAATCAGGGTGACCACTTTTTCTTTTAATGTGTTGGATATTGTTCCCACGTTGGTAGGAACTTGTTGAACCTGCATGATGATTATGATCAGAATGAAAACATTCACATGCACAGAGAAGACACAACCATTTTTACTTGGTTCACCACTAAGGGCTACGTCCAAGGAGCATACGCCGACAGGTTGCCGGTAGTACCTAAATCCACTATGATTCACTAGCTGCGGATACAAAAGTTCGGGTACAAACACTTTGTCCCAGACACACTGCCTTTACAATTGTTCAGGGATAGCTCACTGCGTCCCTCGGGTCACTCACGTTGACTCCCCCTGGCTCACTGCCGTTGGTGAAGTCCCACTCAGTTTATAGACATGAAGGTCTCTTCATTATTTTCATAAGTGTGCATCCTTTGTTGTATGTAGATGCTCTATTGAAGTTCGATTCTCACCAGAAGAAGAATATCACTTTTCCTCGAATGTACTGAGTAGTCTCTCGGCTTTCGTGCAGCTCCAAACACGCTGGTGGGCTTCAGCAAAACCAGGCGCGCTTCTCCAAGACAGTCGCGCAAGTCCCACTACGGCGCACAAGTCCAAACTGGCGCGCAAGTGTCATCAACACACTGCGTGAATCTTCCTTCCCCAACTACAAACTTGCGCGGTCCACTTCCTTTCTCTTCTAAACCACCTTGGGAACACAGCCAAAAACCGGCGCGCAAGCTCTACTTGGGCGACAACACAACCACCTGCGCGACTCAACCACCTGCGCGACGAGAGCTCGAACAATCTCTCGGCCTTAAACATTTTTAGAATGAGGAGGGGTGTTCCAGTATTTATAGGCAAACTGGACCCCCTGCACGGCGGCGCGCAAGTCCCTCGACGGCGCGCAAGTCTTGTCTTCAATAAACTCTGTCGCGCAACTCACTTGCGCGACCCAACCAACACTTGCGCGACCTTCTTTCCTTAGCCAAATTTTGATGTTCTGATCCTCAAAAACATATGGAGCGCAAGTATTTTATCCTCCAAGAGCACGGCGCGCAAGTACCTTTTCCAAAAACACTTAACTTTATTGGCCGATTTTTAGGCCCAAAAATTTGGCAAACACTGGGAAAGAGCTCCACCTTCACTACTGTTTTCTGCTCGAACGGTATGATCGCTTTGTTGGTACACACCCTGAACTTCCACTGAGGATTGACAACAAACACAAACCATACACCAAATTATGCTTTGAAGAACCTGGTTCAAAAAAAACAAAATAGAAAATGGAGAATACCATCTTGTGTTTTATCAGTGGTCTCCCAAATACATTAGAATGAAACAATGTGATACAGTTTGTAGAGTATTAACTAAATAATAGTCCCCACATTGTCGTAATTTAGGGATATTGGTTTCAAAATAAAAATTCTATGATATATTTAATTGATTTCACAACAATTCATGGTGTTCCACTTATGATAATCTATTATCGTAGGCCAGGGATCACTTAAAAATCATGGAGAATTGTTCAAAATTCATTTAATACATAATTGATTTTTAGTATGTCCTATCACCGCTGAAATGATGTTTAATATTAGAGGACTTTTCAAAAAATAAAGCACCTGATAAGTGCATAAATAATGAAATTTAATGGATCATGGGATCATTGTCTTCCATTATATGAGTTATTATACAAAAAACACATTCGAATCAAGAATTAAAATGGCTCTATATGAAACCTTTTTTATGAAGTGATGTTGATCTCATACATACTAGGATGTTGTTCGTGAATGAAATCCATTTTGACCATCTCTTGTATAACATATGATATATACGTTTTAGGGCATCCGATCATTGAAGTGACATAGAGTTTGATGTTAGAGAAAAAAATTCATTTTGAAAATAAATATAGAATAGAGTCGTATAGATTAGAAATAAGGGAATGACCATCCTATATTACATTTTCCACTTTTAGATCATTGATAGCTTTGAAGTGGTGGAACATCATCAAAACACATACACTAAATATATCTCCTTTTCAATAAATGTTCAATGTATCTCTCATGAGTATGTACATACTACATCCCTCAACTATACTAAATTATATGTTGAAACAACAAGAGAATGTACTATCTTTTGAGGAGTAGTTGGTGTTCTTCTTTGACCATAGAGAAAAAATTATACCCAGAATGAAAACTCAACATGTCAATGTGTTGTGGGAAAACAAAATATATAAAGATGTGACATACGTAAAAGTGGAAAAAATGACTAAAATGTAACTAAATCTATTCTCGTCTAATATATAATTTAATATTTTAGGGATGATATTTCTAAAATGGGATAAATGTTTTGATACATTGATTATTTTTAATATTTTGTTGTGGAAAAATAAGTTTTCTATTATATAATATAATATTAATATCATGAAAAATATAAATAAACCAAAAAATATTATCTTGTTACTAAATATATTTACATAATTCATCTATGAAACCATTGAAAATTCCCAACAGTAAAATTGAAAAATAGTATATATATATATATATACTTGATTAAATAAAACTGGAAAATATGAACCTCCCCATTCCATTAGGACCATCTCCCACATGGAAAACATTATAGAAATGATGAAAAATATTATTAAAAAATAAAAATATTATAAAATGAAAATATATATACTTGAGAGTGAAAAATGAATTGTTTTATATATATGAGGTAATGTGACCATTAGAATAGTAACCCCACAATTGGAAATAATAACCTATCAACTGTAAAATTAATTTTACCTCAAAATAATGAAATTTTATATAAATAATATCTATCATTATTAATTTAGTAAAATATAAATATATATGTCCAAATAAAATAAATATAACAATTAAAAAATCAAATAAATTATAAGCACATTTTTAATAAAATGTGTTTAAAATAATTTCATAAATACATAATTTTTATATAAAATATTAAAATTTGATATGATTGAATATATTTTGAAAATATTAATATATTTATTGATATCCTAACATTTAATTTTTTCCAATGGTTATTTTTTGGTATTTTTCTCAAAAACTACAATTTTTATGTAAATAATCAAAATATTATTTTTAACATAACTATTCTGTCTTAAATTACATCAATTATTATTAAATAATGACCTAATCCATTATAGAACAATATATATAAGAATTATATATGTAATTTAATTAATGATAAATTCATAAAAAAGAATTTTAAATTTAGAACCAAAAAATCATTTTCCAAAATCTAAAGTCAATTTTGATCTATTAATATAACAATGTTTATTTATCTCCACATTCCTTTTTATTAAACTAATGAATTAAAATTATAATGAGGATTAACTTATTAAAAAGATATACATTATATATAAAGGTGATCTATATTTTATAAAAATATCTATTACAAGATTTAAATTTAATATATTATTTTATATAATATTTTATTCTAAAAAACCCCACTCCTCATGTATATTTTACTGACTCCCTACATGTGGAAATCCTCTTATCCCCCTCTTCATTAAGCCTATCCTATTAAAAATTCCTTCTCTAAATCCACATATAATCCATAGATATGTTCTGGAGTAGTTGAACTCCAATCATTAATGTATTTATAGTGTTGTATAAGAGACGCTACATTGAGGATTAAAAAAGATTCTATTACATCTTCAATGTTTTTTCATATCTTATTTAGTTTTTAGCCACACAATTCAAAAACAAACCAAATAAAAGAAAATAGGTAACAATTAGCACTATATTTTTTAATTTAACCTAATTTATGTATTGTATTTACAATATATATAAATTTCAAAATTATCTTTCGCACTCATTTGACAATCATCCATCAATGGTCTATTAAGCACATATAAAGACAGTGACAAAAAAAATTATTACTAACTTCATTGATGGATAATATGGATGTTATATAACTTATTTATATGAAATTAAAAATATTATATGATTTTGGAGTCAACAATACTTATATATAAATTCAATTCAATTAATTTTGTGAAATCGAAATAAAACGTGAATTTTTAAGGAAAACATGTTATCAAAAAGATTAATTTTTAATAATGAGTGTTAAAAAATAAAATCCAAAAATTAGAATGGATTAATAGTGTAAAACATTATCATAATTCACTTTAGGAAATATTTATAAATAATATAGTGATATTATTTTGGAGGTGTAAAAGGGATAAAATAATGTTGGATTTATGTTATGGGAATTCTTGATCCCAAATCCCCTTGATTTAGTTCTCCTTCTTTCACATCCATTTTTGTATGATATTCCATTAATGATACATAAATATAATTTAAATATTCTTCCCATTTCTCTTGTTGATATACATTTATTCTATCATTATTTTAATTAAAATAAAATGATATTCCATGTGATTTTTTAATGAAATTTTTGACTTGTCATGTTAATATTTTTATCAAAATCATAATTTCTATTTATTCAAATGTAAGATCTCCATTTTTAATTTGGGAACCCCAGTTATTATTCTTGAATCTATTATTTATTAAATTTTTATGAAACCCATTCTTTTCCACTTTTATTTTCATGATGAAGATTTTCATATGTTTAATTTGTCATGCACGATTATGTAAATATTTTGATTTGAGGTTGAACTTGAATTATATAGACCCAGAATTCATTGGTTAATGTAATGAAACTCAATAAATTTTCTTAAATATGCATGGAATATATTCTATATTTTATTTCAATGATGATATTATTATTTATTGGCATATTCTATGTGTGATCATGATTTTATATTTTTCCATAACTACGTGTTGGTTTTTACCCTCAAAAATTGTGTTTCATTTTAGGAATATGCCACATTCCATGGATTTTTCAAAATTTTCCCTTATGATTATGATTATGATAATATTATTATGTTATTAATTTTTTAACCATGCACCTATTCTTCATGTCCTTTATTCACCCCATGTTATACCTCCCATTACTAAGAATTCTAACACACCCCATTAATTAATGTATATCCTTTGGTGGATACAAGTTTATAAGATAATGTGAGGGAATGTAAGAAGATAAAGAATAATGAATTAAACAATTTAGTAGTTTTATAATTGAATTTTTATTTTTGAGCCATATATTTACCAACGATACTTAACATTTAGATGCAAGATTCTATCGATGTTATATTTTTTTCTTTAAAAAAGATGTAATTGTTATGTAATTTAAATTTTAGGTCACTATATGAACCATTTACTTTATTCATTGGTGGTGTTACTTAAATTTCCATCACCACCTATATATGGGAATTGATCACCTTCTTAGTCGGTCAATTAATATTTGGTTAGACAATATTACCTATTGGCCCTAGGCAAGATCTCCATATATGTATCGTTCACTTTAGACTGCCAAAGTGTACTTATATAATTTTATAATGAGCATGATATCTCAGTTAGAAGCCATCTGTGCTATTTGACTCATGTTGTGAGTTCTCATAGGTCATAATTTTATAGGATCATGAG
This sequence comes from Viscum album, assembly GCA_963277665.1. Taxonomy (NCBI): domain Eukaryota; kingdom Viridiplantae; phylum Streptophyta; class Magnoliopsida; order Santalales; family Viscaceae; genus Viscum; species Viscum album. The sequence continues at coordinate 1,185,527,988 of OY728159.1, forward strand.
TAAACTCCTAGTTTAGAAATGTGGTTGTGACTATACATTAAGACGTGGTGTCGATAATGAATATATCTGGTTGTTTCAATGAATGCATTATTTTATGATTGAAATATTATGTGAAAAAAAGGTTAATATTGATATATTATTCTTATTTATTCTGTGTTTTCTTACTAGGTTTTGATTACCGATTAATGGGCTCTTCCTGCACATGTCATATCTTATGCAGATGATCAGCATTTTGATAGGGTTCTCATTTGACTATGATCATAAAAATATAACATTTATTCTCTATAAATCATGTTTCATACGAGGAGTCACATACGACTGCAAAACCATCTCGCATTTAGGATTTATTTATTTATGGTTTTCAGTGGGACTACATTTTCTCCTTTTTGCATCCCACTATTTTTTTCATTGATAGTGAGATTTAAATGTATTCATAATTTTTTTATTATTTTTATTTTACATTATAGAATTATAGGGGAATGGTTATGTGTGTGTGAATACATTTACCATAGTATAAGGTTTCCATTGTTAGTTTTATTCCTACTCAACACTAGTATTTGGCCTCTAACTTAATAGATGTGGCCTAGATTAAGTCAGACTCAGATGATCGAGGACCAGGTCGGCCACGATGGGTCATATCTGGGAAAAACATATCCAAACTCATTTTTAATAACATTTTTCAGGTTATACTGACAATGAAATCATGTTTTTTGAAAATAATCCATCATAATAATAAATTATAAAACTACACAACCATTTAGGTTTATCAGAAAAAAAACCATTTGTTTGACCAAATCTAAAATTCTCACTTTTAAACATATAAGTAAATGAAAAATAATTAATCTAGAACACCCATTCTGAAATTAATTTATCTCACACACATAAGTGTATTTAGTTCCAATATATGTTTTTTTATCATTACAAAAATCTAATTTTTCATATAATGCTATCCAGCACACATGGATCAAGTATAATAGGGATGTAAAATCATATATCAAAAGGAATTTATCTAAATAAGTATAAAAGGTGCTTTAAAACTGAAATAATTTGAAATTATAATACCAAACACTAGATATAACTCCCCTAAACAGTCACCATGAAATTTAATGGGACATTGTTTCAACCTAATCTCCTTAACATGACAATAATATGACTTTATAAGTGTATTACCACAATGATCAATCTACCATCATTCCCAAATGTAAACAAAAATATATCCAATTATACCACCCATTCATCATTGTGATGACTAGCCCCCACAACCCAACTATCTCTTCTTCCTCGAACAACTAGTGGGAAGCCTATGAAATGTGAACCAAAAAGAGGATGATGATGTATCTTCAACATAGTAACGATTTTTCCACTAAAAAATAACTTGTGTGTAGTGATACCATTACAAGTCATACATGCATGAATGAAGAATAGTTTCACACTCCCCTAACACCAAATGATGATAATAAAAACATAAAAGTTACATTATTACATAAAAATAAAATTCAAAAACAAGGGGAGAGATCTAGAGTCAAATTGATATAAGGAACACATATAGAGTGATAATAATGTAAGGGAAATTCAGGATGTTTCTTTCATTATCAAAATTATAAATCAATGTTCCAACCATTCCTTCAATTCAAAAATAAGGCTTAAAATTATTATCACTTTAATGATTTGTAAAGAATAGTTCAAAACCTATTTGAACAACTATGGAGATTATTAACACATTAAAAAAATTCTTGTCCACATATAAAACAAATTTCTTTATATTTGAAAAATATATTAGAATATAGGTTATCCATTTCCATCAAACTGTTTTAACAAAAAATTAATATATCATTTTTACAAGTAGAAACCAAAAATACAATTCAAATTAGTATTTTAAATTCATTAATGAACCCACTTTTTATATTAATTGAGTTAAACTCCGTATATCAATACCCAATTACCATTTAATAATTATTTTTATTCCCCAGAAACAAAAACTAGGTGAAAACCAAATATAATACATGAAAACCGTTTCAAAAAGTTCTGCAAGAATTCCATAATAGCATATCATAATTAAATATTTCATTTTAAACATTGAAACCGGATATTGACATGAAAAAATAATTATTAAAATCTCAAAATTTCGTTATATGGTTTTAAATCCCCACAAATGTATTTTATATATTAATAATATCATAATAATGTAATTTACAATGCACATGAAGACCATAAATTCCAAAATTAATCAATAGCATAGAAACACCATCCTTATAACATGTCACCTTTGACAACAACCAAAAGAATTTACCATTTTTATCATTCATGAAAATTCACCATCACATGTATATAATCACACCATGCCTCAATGTGCATAATTAAATTTAAATTGTTTAATATTCAAAAGGGGTCCTTATATATCTTCTCATATTAACATATATATGAATTTTAGATTCAAATATTTTCAAGAAACCAAAAATAGAAAATATGGAACTAAAAAAACTCACAACACCTAATGAAAATTATTACAAAATAAATGGGTGGTTTAAAAACCGCCTTAAATAGTTGTGACTGAGCTGAATTATTTTGATTCAACTTGCCTTTATTGGAATGTTCCGAAAAAATAAAATAAGGTGGCATGGATGACCCATGACACACATAAATAGAGAAGTAAATATTAAATTAAATGTATATCCAATGATATCAGGATCATCTGATCAAACGGGTTGATTGGGAGAAGATAAAAAACCTCCAAAATGTATAGAGAATGCATGCGGTGGCCTTCTATTTTAGGATTTACCATGAAATTCTATGAATATAGCTCAAATTTATATAGGAGTGTGTTCTCTCTAGAAGAGGCTACATAGGTACATAGTGGGGGAGGGATATGGGGTCACAATACATACGTTATATGTCGGGGAATAGTAAATAATGTGTGAAGAAATATAATATAATGAAATAAGATATATAAAAATGATACTTTTTTAAAATATCCATAAACACAGGGTGGGACACATTTTACCAAACCATGTTCCTACTGTAGTGTCCCTACTATAAAATCATGGGTGTACCCACAAAATTACCCCATAGTAGTAAAAATGATTATCTAACATTACTTATTCCATGAAAATTTGAAATAACTCGATCACAGTCCACCGTGACCAATTAGTGCACAATCACTCCTAACTATGATCATGTCATCATCTGCACCAAACCCCTTAAATTTTATAAATTTCAAGATGAAACACTCAATAACCAAAAACATCATAAAATTCAAAAAAAAATTTAATTAACTAATTAAATTGAAAGTGATCTAGATGTAGTCACATTGGAATTATACTATTAAAATATCATGTATTTACCTAGAAATTGGGGCCTTTTATGAAGTACTATCTATTTCAGATTGTTGTTTTTCTCACCAAATAAAATCTCAAAATAAATTTTGAGTCACTAAAATCAGTATTAAATATAAAAATTATGAAAATACATGAAAAGGTAATTAATATAAAAATTTAGGATGTGGACGTTTTCAATTGAAAAAATTATTTATTGGAGTTATATTAAATGATTACTAGATATGTCCCAATTTAGATTTAAATGTTGGATGAATAGATTCAATAGGTAAATATAAAAATAAAATATTCATTTAAACCAATTAAAATTTATATTATGTGTAAATGTAAATATAAAATATTATTTAATTTTCAAATAAATTTTTATATAGGCGGGAGTAAAGATGTGGATATGGATATGGATATTGTGATTGATATTGAGATCAATATGATTATTACACATAAGAAGGTAGTCATGAGTATGATATTGAACTCCATATTAGTGACATAGGGTAAAAAACTCTATAGTTGTAACTTATTATATTTAATTAAACATATAGTTATTTTATTATTATATTTCTTATTAAGGGATCTAATTGTTACTGCTAATATATTTATCGGTGTATAAACATATTTTAAACCATCATATTGATCACTTTTTTGATTGAATATTTATCTTCCATTTTAATTTTAATAAATATAGTTTATGAATTTGAAATATATTTTTGTCATGTGATTTAGACAGAGTATACATATTTTCTACTTTCATTCCATTTCAAATTTTTTATTTTTTTATTTATATTTTTTATATATAATGAAATTATTCAAAATAGGTCATCCTCTAAATTTCCATATAATTTTTATTATTCATCTAAAATATTTATTTTATTATTTTTTTATATTATATAACCTACACAATAATCATATATAATTTATATCATACAAAACCTAACTTATATTTTTTTCAATTGATGAATATGAAATCTAAAATAATTTTCCCCTCATTAATGAATATTTTAATGTTGTAAAAAACCAATGTAGTTTCATTAAAAATATTATTTATTTTTATAAAAACTATTAATTATTTTAAAAAAATATATAAAAAATTTTAATATTAATCCCATTGATGATATATTATGTTATACTTTCCACATTTCCCTAGAGTTATAAAATCATTTTAAAATCCACATTCATTAATTGAATAATTTGATACATTTATAAAATCATTATATAATAAATTTTATTTTTGTGGGGTTATAATAATATTATATGTGATGGATATATGTTTGTTGACATCATTATCTTTTACACACACACACTTATCTATATGAAGTATTATTTTATAGTTTGGATTGAAATAATATAAAATAACAATAAATTGTTTAATGAATTTAAAATATGATATTTTTAGCTATGAGAGATGATAAATTATCATTTTACAATATATTATGACTTTATTAGATGTAATATGTTAATTAGGAATATGATATTAGTTTTTTATATTTTTTTCATCACTATTAAATGTTATTATGGTTTATATTTATTTTATTTCTATAGTTTTATGCACTGTTTCATGTTCTTAATTTTAGATCTACATGGATTTAATATATTAATTGTATTATGTATTACCAAATTATCATTCACCAACACTATAATGTTATTGAAAATGTTCTCCCCTAAAATAATTGTTTATATCACTTATTCAATTTTTCATGTATCTACTAACAAAATCTAATCCACTATTGTATATAAGTGGAAATAATTTGAGATTAAATTTTTTGATGAAATATAATATATTTTTGGGATAATATAAACATTTTTTTATTATTCATGAATGTGTATATATAAATATGTGACATATTTTTGTTTTTTTAATATTGTAAATGACTTGAATTTAATTCTTTTTGTATTTAATTAAATTGAATCTTTTTAAACATCATCTAAATAATAGTTATTATTTAGTAGATGTTTAAGCTACCAGTAGATGGTTTTTTCCATTATGATGTTTTTAAACTCATAGAAAAATATAACATCCAATATAGCGGTGGTTTAAAATTCCATTATTCAATACATGAAAAATAAAATCCTAAAACAATAGTTAATAATATAAAAACATTTGTATAGAGACCATGTCATCATATTTTTATTAAAATCCATTGAATTAAAAAAATACATGAAACAATTAATGAAATGACATCTTGAGGTTGTTTATCAAAAACATCCATATAAAATAGTTATATTGTTTAAAATGCAAAAACAAAACGTCCAAAACATGACCAATTATATTATAGTGATTCTGTTAGGACCAATAGGGGACTATATACCCTGAGAGGGGGGTGAATCAGGGTATGGATACTCCTTTTCAAAGTTCTTCCTACCCCACTAGATCTTGACCTCATTATTACAAGGGTTACTTTGTTTGAACTTGGGTATTTATTATGATCACTTATTTTATTCTTTATCTGATGATGAATCTTTAAATGCAATTCAAGGAAGTAAGAAGGCAGACATAGAGATTTTTAATTGGTTCACCCTCACTGGGCTACGTCCAAGGAGCATATGCCGACAAGTTACCGGTGGTACCAAATTCCACTATTCTTCACTAGATATGGATAACGTGGTTCAGGAATAGTCACTCTGTCCCAGGCTCACTTACATTACAAGGTTTAGAGACAACTCACTTTTTTTCCAATGGTCACTCCCTGTTTCTCTCTCTCTGGCTCACTGCCGGTGGAGAGGATCACCTTCTTCCTCTTCCTTTGCTCACTGCACTAGAAGGGATCCACTCACAGTTTATAGACTTGTAGGTATCTTCATTATCACTAATGAATATAGCCTCTATTGTGTGTGGATTCTCTATTGAAGATCAACTTTCACCCATAGATGAATTTATCTTTGAACCGAAGGAATCAAGCAATAATCCAGCTTCCACGTAGCCCTAAAACACTGCTGGAAATCAACCTTAATTGGCTTTCAAGTCGAACCTGGCGCGCAGGTATTGGCGTATCAGTTACAATTGTCGTGCAGGTCTTCCTCAACCACGTGCGCGACTCACATCCCTTTACGCCCAAACCAATATTGGCGCGCAACAAACAATAATCGTGCTTCTTCAAATATGGCGCGCAAGTACCACTTGTGCGACACACCACCACTTGCGCGACCACCACACCTACGCGACGAGAGCTATGAATCTTCAAACTGTTGAACTCCGTTCCGAAATGAGGAGGGGTGGTCCAGTATTTATAGGCATTTTGGACACCCTGAGCGATGTCGCGCAAGTCACCCCTCGACGCGCATGTTTCGACACGCAAGTCTGTTGTCCTCCTAGACACTTGCGTGCCCAAACCACATACCTATGCGACCCTCTTTCCTTTTCCATATATTGATCTTCTGATCATGGAAAATACAAGGTGTGCATGTTTTCAAATCTCCTAGGCACCGGCTCACATGTTCTTTCTCGGCACGCAAGTCACCTACGCGACCAACCAAATACTTGCATGATCCTTATCCCTTTTCCATATTTTGATTATCTGATCTTTAAAAACATATGGCGTGCAAGTTTCCTATCCTCCAAGAACATGGTGTGCATGTCCCTTTGCCAAAAACACTTTTCTTGAATCAAACCTTGATCGTTGACCACATCGCTTGAACTCGACATTCCACCGTAACATCCCCTTTGTCAAAAAATTTGAATGTCATGGTTTGATTTTTCAACTATCACAGCACAATATTATACTTTTTCAACAAAAAAATCACCACAAAAATGCTTCAATGAAACCTTGATGGATTTTTCCCAAAAATCTCCCCCTTTGGGATTGTTGAAAACTCTTCCATAAAAAGATACATCATTAATTATTAGGCCACCATTCGCCTCTGCGATTCTGATAGAGATCAAGGATTTACTCAACACATACTCTAAGCCCACATGATCAATGCTCGGCATGAGAAACAAGAGTAAATGAAAAGTTCATCAATGAATCACTTCATCTTTGATACCCACTGTTGACATCAAACTGATAACAATTCTTACCAAACTGATACCAATTTTTGGGACTATTCTTATCATATTACAACATCCCTCTTTTGCTTTTATCACGATCCTCATCTATCATGATATCTATTCTATGATAAGTCACTTATAGCGTCGTCAACTTTAATACGCTCCCACTTTCTCATTTCTCTCCCCCTATATGGCTGCTCCACCTGTCAGTTTCTCCCTATATCATTCATGTTTCTTAAAATTGTCACACTGTCTCCCCCTTGAAAAATCACTATTTTCTCCCCCTTTGTCAACAAACCCAAAGGTCACGCCTTTGCAATCTATAATAGAGTAGAGAACACATATCATTACATTAGGAAAAAACACATCATACCTCGGGCGGAGGGGGTTCCATATCCACATTATTTCAAGTGTGGGAAATAGACTAAACTCTCAGAACCAGTCGATGACTTTCAAATGCTTCCTTGGGTAAGGTCTTTGTCCAAATGTCTAAAACCTATTGCTCTGTAGGCACATACTCCAACATCACAAATCCCTTCTCAACATTCTCCTTGATAAAATTATACTTTATCTCAATGTGCTTTGTCCTTGAGTTATGGACAATATTTTTTCTGAGATTTATAGCACTTGAGTTATCACAGTGGATTCCGATCGGAGACTTCACTTCAACTCGCATATCATTAATATTCTGCTTCATCCACAATAACTGTGTGCATGCTTGAGTGGTCGAAATATACTCAGCCTCCGCGGTGCTCAATGAAATTCAATCTTTCTTCTTGATTAGCCAATAAATACACAATCCACCATGATGGAATGCACCTCATGACGTTGATTTTCTGTCATTTGCTGATCCTTCCCAATCTCCATCTGTGTAAAGCAATAACACTGACTGATATTTGTCATTATACATCAGAACGAAATCCATGGTGCCTTGGATATACCAATGTATTATTTTCAATGAAATAATTTGGATTTCCTTATGATTAAGTTGATATCTCGCTACTTGGCATGTGGAAAAAACTATATCAGGCCTTGTCATTGTCAAGTACAACACACATCCAATAATTTTCCTATATTCTCTGATATTAAATTCCATAACATCTTCATCTTTTGATAATTTCATCCAGGTAGCAACTGGAGTCTTCATTTCCTTGGAATTATCCATACCAAACCTTATTAAAACCTCCTTAGCATATTTTTATTGAGAAATGAATGTTCCATTCCCTCCTTGTATCACTTGTAGACCAAGTAAAAATGCTATCTCTCCAATCATTGACATTTAGAACTCATTTTTAATGAATTTAGAAAATTTCTTGCACTGAGCTTTATCTAATCTGCCAAATATTATTTCATCGATATAAAAAAACACCATAATCATTTGATTAGTATTATTGGTGAAATGGAGATTGTAATCAACTCTTCCATGATGGAAACCACGATTATTAAAGTACTGATCAAGCCTTGAGTACCATTCCCTTGGTGATTGTTTCAGAACATACAACGCCTTCTTCAGCCTAAAAACATTGTTCTCATCCTCATCAATCAGAAAACCATATGGCTGCTCAATATACACCTCTTATTCTAGAACCCCATTTAGAAATTATGATTTGACGTGCATATGGAACAATTTGAACTTTCTTTGCACTACTATGGCTAAAAATAATCTGATCGTCTCTAGCATTGAAACTTGTGAAAATGTCTAATCAACATCTATTCCCTCTATCTGGGAGTATCACTTTCACACTAGTCATGATTTGTTCTGAATCACTATTCCATATTCATTCAACTTTTTGTGATATACCCATTTAGTCCCGATGACTTTCTTATCTGCTGGCCTCAAAACAATATCCCATGTCTGGTTCTTATCAATCTGATCAAGCTCTTCATTCATAGATCGAACCCAGTGTTCATCTTCTGCTGCCTCAGCAAGGCATTTTGGCTCAACCTGTGATAGTAATGATGTCTGCTGCAGTGATTTCATTCTTCTTGTCTGAAATGGAGCTCACTGATCTCTGTTGATATTCTGCCTATCAATTTCAGCTCGACTCTTTGGATTTTGTGTAGATTAGGATTTTACATCCTTGTACTAACCATCAGTATCCTCTTCTGAATCAAATTCAGTCACTTCTGCTCTCCAAGAGTCTCTTTCCTCCTCGTCACATTTATGAGGAAATTGATCACTGTCTCATTGTTCAGTGGCATTAATTCTTTCAACTACATTTCTGATATTCTTGTTGAAACTGGGATGATATTCACTCGCATCTTCTTGGAATCCTGAAAACATTCAGCTAATACAATATTGTTAGAACAGTTTTGATGATTATGAAATACATTAATTTTGCTACATCTCCCACAATATGTCTTCTTGATCAGAAACACTCATCCTTTATATGCCATTAATATATTTAAAATGATTAGGATATAGAGATCTCCCCCTATGTTATGCAACACATCCTGTGGTTAGATCCACCATTAAGACCCATTAAAATTCTTCTTATACAACATCATTAGTTAAAATCTTCTACTCGGAATTGATCCATTAACAAAATCTCTAAGCCTACCGAGTTGGAATTTGGTGTAGGAAACAAGAGGTAGAGTTAATAAAACAATCACTTCATATTGTTCTCTGTTGCTCCATTTCTTATTCACTTTATGTACCTGATTCGAGGCAATTGAACCTCTAGAGAATATCAATTTTCCACTTTTCATCTTTAGATTTTACTTCCCCATGGATCATATCTCCCTAAAACCTGAAACACATGAATCGTTTTTTTATAACAATTTTATACATAGGAATAGGGGATCTTCTGGAATCCTCAAAATGAGTATTGTGGTTGATCTTGATGGGTCAACCCTTTGATTCATTCTTGTAGAGCATCACACTCTTTTCTTGCTTCTTCTAGCTACCTATCCAAGTTTAACTGCTATGGCTATATGACTAGGCATTCATTACCTACATGCCGAGTCTTTTTCTAATAGGTAGATTCTATAGGCCTAGCCTTTCTCACCATTTTGGGTTTAAACCCACTAGTACACATTTTTGTCTTTGATGTTCTACCAAAATTCCATTTCCCTTGATTCCTTCTCTAAGTAGGAATATCTTTTCTTGTCATCTTTCCTTGCACCTTCCTCCATTATAGGGATCTTCCCCTTTCCTCCACTTCTTGTGGTAGCACATGACATGCATATTTTTCAATGGATCCTTTGTTTGTTTTTCTTTTATCATATTTCTGAGTTACCACCCTATTTTGAATTGGTGGTGGGTCCTCCACTGAACATACATTCTTCTTACTCACAATTGTAGCATTTCTTCCCTTTTTCTTCCAGATTTGTTCATGTTATTTCTTGGGGGTGGTTGTGAGTGTGACAGAGGAGGTGACATATACACTTTTTTTTCATCTCTATGTGATTCCCCTGAGGGTCTAAGCCTAATATCCAATTTTCCACTTTGTCTCCCAATATAAGACTTCTCTTTATATGTCACTAGAGTCAAGAATCTCTTTCTTGACTCCTTTTCCTTTCTCGCATTCTTCATGCTACAATTTCATTCCAAATTCCTGTGATTAGAACATATGAAACATCTTCCATTAAATTCATACCTCATTTCATCCACTATTAGTTAAGATGTTGATGCAGCTTGAGTTATTCTTCTAACATTGAGCTCCGGTGCATCTTGGCACATATTCATGGTGTGTCCCATTCTTCCATAGTAATACAATCTAATGAATGCATTCCTCTGAGATACTCTTCTCTTTGACTTCTCATGATGCATCTTATTATTCTCATATTTATCAAAGTTTCTATTTTCATAGCCTGAGATGTAATCAATATCCTCTGAAGAGAAGCTTGATGTGTGGCCATGAATCCCGCAAAAATAACACATTTCGTCACTACTTCTTATAACTTCCCTCTTAGGCCTATCTCCAGTACCTACAAGATTTTCTCCACATCTGGAACTATTCACAGCTCTTTCTCTATTATGCATGGGAGGTGATTCATCAAATCCAATACCATTTTTTCCTAGACTGTATGGTCTTTGAGTTGAGAAAATGATTTCTTGCCTCTTTTCAGAAATTGCATATTTCTTTTCATTTTATCATCACCTATTGAAGGATAATCAAATAGTAAGTGCAAGGCAACCTTCATTTTAGGCTTTCCCCTAGCATTCAATTTCACCACTTCCTTCTTTACTGATTGTAGCTCTTCTTCAAAATTTTTAATCTTCATATCACTTTATTCAATTTGGGAATTGAATTCTCTTATGATATTATTTCCATGACTCATCTCATATGCCAATTATTTTGTGAGCTTTTCTACCATACCACTTTTCTCTTTTACTTTGAATTTTTCTTGAGAAACAGATTCAGAGAAAGATTCATTTTCTTATTAGAGACATTGATTCTTATGAACATATTTAGAAAACTGTGTGACAAGATCATCATTTCTAGCTTTCAGATTCTAAACATCATCTGGAATTTGTTTCTCTTCATAATCATCAGCCTTTTTTTTCCTTTCATTTTAGTCATCTTTTCCAGTTCTTCACCTTGAGAATCATTCTTATGATTTAGGTCAGTAGCCACATCAATAAGACTTTGATTTAAACCTCTTATTCTGTTGAACTATATTTCTAATACATCGATACATATATCTTTATATTTAACTTCTTCATCCAATTTCTGATCCAATTCCGTTGTCATATTGACAATTTATACTAATGGCCTTTTTCTTAAGACATCTTCATCATCAGTTGTTTCAGTATCACTTTGATGTTCATATACTTCACTCATGCCTACATCACGATTGAGTGAGTCAGTCTTTTCCCTATCAGATTCATCCAGGACTTCATTCAGTATGTTGTTTGATTGTTTTAATTGAATCACACTTTTTCCATACACACTTCCACACCGAGGAATACCACCTGACTTCTGATTCTTCTTTGATGTTTTTCCATTTTCCATAGCACATCGAGATAAGAGATGACTGATTCGTTGACCACACAGATCAACTACACTAAGTCGGATCAAACAGATCTGATAACAACAACCTTCGCTCCGATACTAATTGTTAGGACCAATAGGGGCCTATATACCCAGAGAGGGGGGGGGGGGGGGGGGTGAATCTGGGTATTGATATTCTTTTTCATGGTTCTTACTACCCCACTGGATCTTGACCTATTTATTACAAGGGTCACTTTATTTTCACTTGTGTGTTTATTACGATCGCTTATTTTCTTCATTATCTGATGATGAAGCTTTAAATACAATGCAGGGAAGTAATAAGGCAGACAAAAAGATTTTTACTTGGTTCACCCTCACTGGGCTACATCGAAGGAGCATACGCCAATAAGTAACCGGTCATACCAAATTACACTATTACACACTAGATGTGGTTACAATGGTTCGGGAATAGTCAATATGCCCCAGGCTCACTGCCTTTAAAAGGTTTAGGGTCAGTTCACTACTTTTCCAAGGGTCACTCCCTGTTTCTCTCTCTTTGGGTCACTTCCAGTGGAGAGGATCACCATCTTCCTCTTCTTTTTCTCACTACTCTAGAAGGGATCCTCTCACAATTTATAGATGTGTAGGTATCTTCATTATCTCTAATGATTACATCCTATGTTGTATGTGAATCCTCTGCTGAAGTTCAACTTTCACCCGTAGATGAAATTCTCTTTCCACTGAAGGTATCGGGAAAACTTCCAGCTTCAACGCAGCCCTGAAACAGTGCTAGAAATCAACCATACATGGCGCGCAAGTCAAACCCATCACGCAAGTATCGGCGAGCAAGTTACCACTGTCGTGCATGTCTTCCTTAACCACTTGCACGACACAAGCTTCTGTAACTCCACACTTGCGCGACTAACTTCCCTTTACGCCCAAACCAATATTGTCGTGCAGCAAACAATAACCGCTCTTCTTCAAATCTTGAGTGCAAGTCCCTATTGCGCGACACACCACCACTTGCGCGACCACCACACTTGCGCGAAGGGAGCTCTAAATCTTCAATGTGTTGAACTTCGTTCAGAAATGAGGAGGGGTGGTCAAGTATTTATAGGAATTTTGGACACCCTGTGCAACACTGTGCAAGTCAACCCTCGGTGTGCATGTTTTGGCGCGCAAGTCAGCTCTCTTCCTAGACACTTGAATGACCAAACCAAATACCTATGCGACCCTCTTTCCTTTCCCATATTTTGATCTTCTAATCTTGATAAATATGAGGTGCGCATGTTTCCAAATATCCTATGCACCGACACACAAGTCCTTCCTCGACGTGCAAGTCACCTGTGCGACCAACACAATACTTGTGTGATCCTTATCCCTTTGCCATATTTTGATGATATGATCTTAAAAAACATATGGTGCACAAGTTTCCTATCCCCCAAGACCTTGGCATGCAAGTCCCTTTTCCAAAAACACTTTTCTTCATTTGTCGATTTTCAGGCCCAAAAATTTGGCAAACACTGGAAAACTGTGCCACTTTGTATTTGTGATTTTTATGCCACATCCAGATCATCCATTCCTTTTTCGAAGTTCTTGAATCAAACATGGATCGTTGACCACAGCTCTTGAACTCGACATTCCACCATGAAATCTCCATTGTCAACAAATTTGTATGTCATGGATTGCTTTGCCAACAATCATAGCACAATTTTCTACTTTATCAACAAACACAACCATCTAAAAAATGCTTCAATGGTACCTTAATGGATTTTTTCCCAACAGATACTTACATCTCTTTCTGATATTGATGATTGGTGTGTCACTACATATATAATTCTATAAAATCATAGCCTAAATTAAAGTAACTAGTCATTATATTTTAATAACACCGTATTAATAAAATCATTTTAATATTTTGTGGAAAAAAATCTAATTTTATGTAATGAATATCGATTTTGAAATTAGTTTTTTAGAATAATCCTAGAATGAATGTTTGAAATTATTCCAAAAAAAATAATCCTTCATAGAAAATTGAAAATTCAGTATATCACTATTCCAATAATATTTTATATTTAAGTATTAAAACATTTGGAAATAAAAATTTATTTACTATCAATTTTATAGAAGAACATATAATATTATTTTTAGGTAAAATGGGTTATTTTTCAAAAATAATAATATTTTGTTTTTAAAAGAATTTGTCACAACATTTTAAATATTTAATATATTATATAATTATAAATTAATAAAATAACTATTATGTTTTATATTTCTATATATTTAAATTTTAATCCACTTAATGATGATTTTTAATTGGTTATAGTAACACCTTATTATGCAATAAAAACGTATTTCTTGAATACCAATTTTTCGACATGATTTTCTGGTGTATCATGAAATAAAATTAGTCCACTAATAAGATTTTAATTTTTAAAATCAACATTAAAAACATGGAATCATCATTTTTAATGTTAATCATTATGGTCAACATTACTTTTGGTGATAATAAATAGTAAATATAGAAAAAATTACTTACCAGAGTTAATGATATAATGGTTTTTTGTGTGTTACATGAGCTCTTGTTAAATTTTATTTTCCACATGATAGTTATTGTTAATTGATAAAATAAATTTATTAATTATAATTATTGATTACAAATTATCTAATATAGATTATTTTATTAAGGATTAATGGATAATCTAACAAATATTTAAAAAACTTGTTACTGTAGTGAAAACAATAACAGTAAATTGAGTTACCATGGTGATAATAGAAATAAAATGTCTAAAAAATGATTTAATTTAACTGGTGGAGGTTTTGATGGGCCATATAATTCATACACTTTATTATTTATCAATTTTCGTGCCCCATGGGTTGATAGTGATGTCCCAATTTTGAATTGTTTTAGGTATTTACAAAAATGTCACTACTCCACATTTATAAAATGACACACCCTCCCATTAAATCATCACACCTCTCATTTCATTTATAATGACCATGAGATAAAAAAATATCTCTACAACATTATTATCCGCAATATAGAATTTATTTCCTACCCAAAAGACCAACATTGTAGTTCTTATTATGAAATTCAATGGAGGCTCTTCAATGATAATATAATTGATATTACTGTGATCATTTTTTTAGTTCTTTTTTTACAACCATTATTTATGTATTAACACTTTAAATATAATAACATTATTATATACCATACAATGAGTTATTATTTTTTTGTAAAAATATTTATCCACGTTTTCCCCCATAAAATCAGAAACAAATCAATCCCTCATGTTTACAAAATGTAACCACCTCCCAAAACGATGAAACCTTTTCCCATCACTAAACCACCTAAATTTTCATATTAATTAAATTAATGAATATATATTTTACATACTGAATTATGTTAATTCTGTGAAATTAATTTATCAACTAGTTCATTACTTAGTAATCTATTAAAGGAACCACATCACCTTTCAAGTGTATATACGACTTACCATATCTCTAAAGTGATGTGATTAATTATAAATGTAAAATAATAAATAATATTTATACAAATTTATATTTTAATTATTGTGATATTTATTACATTAATATAATTATAGAGATCTTTGTCTATATAATATGTACACGAATCTGATATTATTGTTAAAAATACTACCTAAGAAAAAAAACTAGTTAAAAACAAAAACAATCTTAATAAAGAGATATTATTAATAAAAAGGTGGAAATAGGTTATAAGGGTATATTATATGATATTATATATATGAATATGGTTCTGGTATAAATTTAAAAAACTCATAAAACCATTATATATATGGTTAAAGAATCTTCAAGTAAATAGAAATTTATGGTAAGTGATTTCATCTATATTTACATTCTTTCGGGACATATATTTTATTATGTAATTATTCAAATTTATGTGTTATCAATTATTATGATTTAATATATTTAAAATGAAAACAATATATTGTTGATTATTGGGGTTTTAATTTTTTTTATTCTTTCCTAGGTTTATAATTCTATAATTTCATAAGATTTAATAATTTATTTTACTCCCCCAATTTTTTGGGATATATTTTATTTAAATTAATGTAATATTATCATTTATACCTCCTAAAATTAAATCATTATATTACCCTCTATATATTTAATAATTTTCCATATACTATTTCATTTTATCATATACATGGTAGTTTAATATAGAAAATATATTTTTAATATAAATTGTAATTATGCTTCTCTTTTAGTCAGGTATACATTTCATCCATGCACATGTTTTTCAAAATTGTTCTATAAATGTCTATTTATTTACTCAAATGATTTTAAAATGAAATTTCATGGTATACATTAAATTTTAAATGTGTATGAAATTTATATTTTTATGATTTCATTAATGTAATGTTTTAGGATTTCATTACAAAATTTTAAACAGAATGTTGTTAACATATATGGAGGAAAAAAACTTATCATCCAATATAACTATTTTATAAAATTTATCCTTTTATACATGGTTTAAATGGTTTTACAATGAAATATCATTTATGAAATATTAGTTTAACATTTATTTTTTTATTTATTCATCAAAAGGACGTGGATTAATTATAAAACTATATTCTTAGTAAACCGATGGTCATCAATTATCTATTGTTAATTTTGCAGTAATTATCTTCCATTGGAACATTTATTTTCTTGTGATCATTAGAAATTATATTTGCCATAAATGTACATATTGTTTTTCATGGATATTATTATTTTATAAATTATATATCGTTTATATATATATATGATGTTTTATGTTTTAGATTTCATGTATATCAAAGGAAATGTTGATATTCTATATTATATATTTAATATAATGATGTACAAATAAGTGATATTTTAGATGAATTAAATTGAACATTCTATATATATAGAATGAATTGGAATTATAGTGATGGATGTGTCCCATAAATATATATTTCCTTGATGAATCGACATATCTCATAAGATAAATAATTAAACAAATTAAATGGGTTTTTTACTAATAGTTATTAACTTTATTAGTGAATGGTCATCAAATTATAGATATCATGATGTCTAAGAACATATAATCCAATATTAAAAATTTCATTAAATGGTATTTATGTTATTATTATCCATGAGACTATTTGATTAATATTATACGCGTTTTATTTTTTAATTTAATTGATTAAAGAAATTTTTTTTCAATTATTTACATCTCTATATTGATTATGCCTTATTTAATCATTCTAACTTCCATTGAAATTAAAATTTACCAAGAATTTCATTTCTCCCTTGTTTTGTATCCTTTCCTCAGCATATGAATAAGAATTCATTGAATGAATTTCATGGATATTCAGTATTTTATTTTATTATGTTCCATATTCTATTATCAATAAAAAATGGGTATCATTAATGTATCTAGATCTCCAAGACTGCTATACTAATCTATCATTGGAGATTATAACCATAATTTTTAAGACAGTGTAATTAATTAACAACATTCTTGAGGTTAATTATGTTTTGGTTTTTATAGTTTGTATCTACAATTAATTGTAGTTTTACATATATTAGTTTATAATATTATATATATTATTTATTATCAATAATGAGAAAACATGAGATCCCAAGGCCCGATGAACTTGTAGTTAATATTGAAATAATACTTATGATATAATATTGCATATGGAGTTTTACTAAAAAAATGTGAAATTTCTCTCAAATAGAGGCATGAATTAGTTTTTTAAGGCCATTGAAGAGTTTTTTGCAAGGAATCTACTCAATTAATGACATAACAATTATTTTAATCACGATTTTGGTTAAAATTCAAGACTGGCTTATATAATACATTAATATAAATTGATTAATTTATTTATTAATGTTGATTTGGTAGCCTATTTTTCCTTTATAAAAATATGATTATTATGAGATAATTGGGTGTGAAACGAAACCATATATATATAGAGAACAATTGTAGAAAATCATTCTATAGGATGGAATCAAATTGAACCAATAACTTGGATTACAAAAATATTAGAGTTCATAGATGTTTCCAATGATGGAAGTAATAGACCATTCTTCATCAGTGATATCGAGAATTTCTTGATGTATTTTTGATTTATAAGATCATTTTCGGTAGAGATGACCATGCTGAAGATAAATAGACAACAGAGGTTACTTGTGTGATTCAAAAACATGATAATGGAAAACACATCTATTGTTATGAAATGTAAATTTGTTTCCTTCTTAAAAATTATTGAGTATCCAAAATGAAAAAAGAATAAGAAAACACTGATGAATAGTTTTCTGGTAATAATGATCCCCTAGTTCACAACATATATGCTCAACTCCATGGTCATGGTAATTTTTACTGCAGATTTCTCTTATCTAGAAACTTATAAATATAAAAATAACTATGTTCATGTATTTTAAACCATATAAGGAATCTGTATGGCTATCACGTTCTTTTTCATGGAACCAAAAATACATAACTTAGTACAAGAAGATGACCCTTATCCACAAATAATTACGAGAAATATATACTCTGATAAATCAATAAGTATTGATTTTATGGATAAAACTGGTTAAACATCATATTTATAGATTAAACTGAAAGATGAATTTTATATTTTCAATAAAACACAATTATGAATAAATATTCAATGCTTCACATGATTTATAGAAATGATAGAAAAGGTAAAAAAAGATAGATGTATAAAAAATATATGTCTCCCAAGTGTGTCATTTCCCATTACTTCTTCATTCTTAATGAGAATATGTAGTTATAAAATGCAGTTTTAGCAATAGTTTTCTGACATATCGAAATATGTATGCCTCCAATGTGTAGGTCTAAACATAATGGAAAACATGTTGTATTTCAAACATGATATTTTATTTTTTATATATACTATATTTGAAATTCAAATATAGTTAATCTTTTTATTTATAAATTATTTCAACCAAATCCAGGACAATCTATCTCTTTAGATATCACACAATATTCAGGAATATTTGAAATTAAACCCATTGAAGAGATTCCTGAAAACCCATAAGAATAGAAATAATATACTCAATTGAGTATAAGATTTTATTAAAATCATAAAAATCCATTGATTCAACCAGAATATAACATTGAATAATTATTTATTCATATCAATACCATTTCATGAATCATAGATAATATCATAGATTTAAAACTACCTCGTTGAATAGTCAAATGTAGGGTTCGTTCACATAATGGAAAAAATCTCAAAATAGTAATGGAAAAATAGGATTCATCACAAATGTTGGGTTGATGAATAATACAATTGTTTCCCCCAAATATATTGATACTTTTGAATACATGTTTTTTCATCCATAATTATTCCAACAATATGGGAACATAGTCCCAAAATGCTGTTTGAAATGTAAATTTGGGAAACCTACAATTACACTAAAAATCATAGGGTGTGACCACTACATCAAGAATATTTTTAATCACATCGATGGGGATCAAATTTATCTGTATATTAGGGTGATAAATTAATGATGATTTAAGACTTCATAGTGCATCACTTTTACTTGAATATCATAGTGATCCTAATTTAATGTTGAATTTTGTGAATAGTATCTAGAAGGATCATTGTATTTTGATTCATTTGAGCACCACATAGAATCCTCCAACTGATGGAATATACAAAAGTTTTATTCAATCATTAGAGTACATGTTGATATTATGATCACATGACATTCAAGGTTTGTTGGATGACTATATACATTTTTTAATGTTTTTTTATAAATCCACTCTCAATTAATGTATTCAAATTATTTTATATGAATCATTTTATAGAAACAGATGTTGTACCTAAAATTGTTGGGAGAATGTGGCAAAGGGAAATTATTAGGTCTATAACATGTTAATGGGATAATGAAAAATTTAATGTATATTTATACTCATACTAAATTGTCACAATGAATTAATAATTTTTATGTTAGTTACATATAGAGATATTTGGAACTTCGTGTATGGGAACACATTTTTGTGAAACTTTCTCTATGAATTGGTGTCATAAGGATCAATAATTTTGGAAAACATAGAACATGGTATGTTAAAAATATGTATATTTTGGAATGGAGTGGATCTACGTCTCATTGACTAGAATTTCCCCCAATCCTTTCTATATGAAATGGTTTCTTCCATATATCATTTTTCAAAGAAGTATATTTGATACCCCAAATATGTTATCACCTATAAAGAAAAAAAATTCAAACATGATCACACATTCATTGAAGATAATATCCATATTATTGACACTAGAGAGAATACATTGAGAAATAAAATGACTGAACATATAAATGTACACTAGAAAACCATTAAATGGATGAGGAAATGTAGGAAACAAATGATGTTATGAATAAGATCATAGATCATTTTTTTAGAATGTAATATATGTTTACATTTTGAGGAATATTTTATGTAGGAGGGATAAGTGTAACACCCCAATCTCAATAATAGAGATTGAACATTATATTTTATAAAACTATAATAAATGAATATTTTAATATTTTATGGAAAAAAATAATTTTATTTTTATGATGTATATATATTTTGAACATACTTGGTCAAAATATTTATGGAATGATTTTTTTTAAAATTCACCATTATAAATACTCTCTTAAGAATAATTGAAATTGTGTTTGCCAAAAATTATACAATTAATATATTATAACTTATATTAATATTTTAAATTAATAATTGATTTACTATCAATTCGATAAAAATGAAGATAATATCATTTGTAGTGACATGTTATATTTTCCAAAAAAAAGTTTTGTAAATGAAAAATGTCCAGCCATTTTAATTAATTAACATAATAATTACGGATAAACAACTCGAAATAAAATTTATAGATTATATAACTATATTTTAAAAACTAAATCCATCACATGAATATATAAATATTCATATACGTAATATAATGAATTAGTCTTCCTAAAAAATACATTCCTAGAAAAACAATTGATTCTCATGTTTTCTGATTTTATCACTAAATTAGATCACTTCACATTAATTATTTCAATTTCAAAAAAAATGTAAAACGCATATCAAATCAGAATAATAATTATTATATAATTAGTTCAATATAATTTTTGGTAAAAATAAATTATAAAATAGATAAAATTATTTTCCACAATTATGTTCATATTAGCATTTTGTGTGTTACATGTTCTAATTTTAAAATTGAATTTTTTTTATAAATAAATTTTTTAATTTATATTGATTTCTTATTTAAAATAATTGCGTATAAATTATTTTATATAGATCATTTGACTTTTTAATTAATCAATAAAATATAACGGTTAAAAAATTAGTTGTCGCAGTGAAAACTAAAATGGTAAAAGTTGGTGACCTTTGAGATATATGAAATTAAACATTTAAATCGTTTTGATAGTTTTGAAAGATTTTATTGAAATTATATTACCTATAAACCATTATTTATAATTTATTTTGGTACAGGGTTTGAAATTTAGCTCCCGTTATTGATTTTTTAGGGAAATTAGAAAAATTCCACTCCAAATCTATTATAAAAGTGAACCCATTCATCTCACTTATTCATTCCTATAAAGTAATTTAGCTCACCAATACCAATGAAAAAATCTCCAAACAATCCATTTTCACATTCTAAAGGTTATGTTATTCTAAAAATTCTAACCCTATGGTACATAATAATAAATCCAAAGGTTTTTCTTCAAAAAGAATATAATAGTATTCACCGATCTTTTTTATATTACTTCTTCTTTTACTATGGTTAATTATATATTAAAACATAAAATATAATAAAACTAATTTATACCATTTTATGAGTTGTAATTTTTTGTTATTTTGATAATATTTATCCATCTACTTATTCATTAAATGATAAATAATGTCATCAGTCTTGTGTACGTCGAACTACCACCTCGAGAAACATTGTTTTTTAATTTCCATCACCAGGTCACATTGACAGTCATAATGATTGATATAATGAAGATATATGATTCTTATGTAATTATATTAACTCATTAAAATTATTATATCATCCACCTCTCCACCCTTTCTCCTATTAAGGTAATGATAATATTTCTCATGCTTATGTACGACCTACTGGTTAAATGAAGTTATTTGATTCACATTCGATATCAAATATTCTATAATGGATCTAAAAAGATATATAATAAAATTAATTTGATAATTATAAAATCTATTTATTTATATAGATGATTAACCTATAACATATATTCATGAACTGCAACATCAATGAAAAAACCATCATGATAAAATGAATCTGATAATAATTATAACATTGAAAACAATGAATACAATTAAAAAATTCCCAGGACGATGATATTAAAGTATAATAAATTATATTATAAATTTTTTTAGGGTTTGGTAATAAATTAATAACATTATTAACAACATTATATAGGATCTTAAATCATGTTTGTCTAATTGGTTACAGTATATAAGGGGTTTTTCTGATTTTTTTTCAATGGATACATATTTGTTTTTATGCACCTATTCAAAATAATGTGGAATTTATAATACCCCTTTGATAAGTTTAACCTGAATATATATTTATTCATAATGAATAAATTATAAATTTTGTTCTGGTAATTTTTTCTAATTTTTATTTTTCCATAGGTAATATTTTATTTTACAATATCACTTTCTTTTTTGATTGCATTTACTTTCAAAAAATGAATCTTTTCATTTAACCCTCATAAGAACTAATAATTTTCTAATAGTATACATATTTTTTTAGTTTCATTATTATGTTCCATATTTTTATATCATTAAAAGAAGAATAAATCAATGAAATCATTTGGTTAAAAAACATGTTTTATTTATCTTAATATCTGATATATTTTTCATCCACATCCATGATTTTAGAAATTCCCTTAAAAATTTACTTTTAATTACAAAAATATTTATTAAAGAAATTATAAATATCCATGAATATAATATATGGAATAAAAATAATATTTATATAAATTTTTTAAAGGGAGGTTTTTTTATTATCTTTATAGAAATAAAAAAATATTTTTAACGTATATGATGATGATATACATGTTTGCTACCATAACCATTAAAAAAAATCTTCTGTAAAATTTTATGGTACATGAATCAAAAACACATTTATGAATTATTATTCAAATATTTAACTTATATTCTATCTATTCTGCAAAAATATTTTATTTATTATAAATCCTATTTTCCTTGTAATTTAATGGTCGACTCATATTTCATATTTAGGTTTTTGGCCACTATCTTCTCTTGGAACATTCACTTTCTTATAATAATTGAATATAAAATTTTCCTCAAATAACAAAATTCTTTTTAGTGGATACTCTTATTCTATAAATTTTTTAACATTTCTTAATATGGTGTCTTATGTTGAAATTTATTGGATATAATGGGGAAATATTGAATTGTATATTCTATATTCTATATGGACATAAATTGGTCATGCATATTCATCAATTATTAGATAGATAATTAATTCAGTGTACAATTAATTTGAAATATAGGTACTAGTGGGGACCAATATAATGTATCCCCATGATAAATCAATAGGTATCATGAGACAAATCAGTTTCAATAAAATTGGTGGGCTTTTACATTATGTTTTAAACTGTCTCAGAATAAGGTCTTGATGGTGTATATAACATGAGCTTTGATATTTTGATTTATTATATTATGAACTTCCTTGACAAGGAATTTAATTATTATAATTTATTATACTATTCATTAATATTATAGATATATTCATTTCATAATCATGCTATTTTTTAAATGACTTGTGTCTTTAATTTTTTACAATACTATAGAGATTATTTCTTATTTACCCATGAAATATTAAACAATATGTAACCCTTGATGATTATTTTGAGTTCACCCTTGTTTTGTTTCCTTTCTATAATATTTAACGGAGAATTAATAAAAAAAATTAGAAGGATTACATGAATTTTACTTTGTTATGTTTAATATTATATACCCTATGTAAAATGGGAATCATGTATATATTTTCATTTACTATAATAATAAAATTATTGGAACTATGAGATTAATCAATTTGTATCAATGTAAATTTAATTAATTAATCACTGAATCAAGGTTACTATAGTCAGGGTCATCACATATTCCAATAAAATCAAGACACACATTGGTATATGGGGAATAAAATTCAATATAGATATGAATCACGTAAAATAATGAATGTGATAAAGTAATGGTAAGTCTAGTGAAAAAGATGGACAAAAACTTATTGGGCTCAGAAAAATCTCTTTATATAAAAAAATGGGTGAGTGGTATGAACATGAAGATTATGAGAGGGCTTAGGCTAGGATTAATCAGTGACACAATATATCCAATTAAACGGGAATCAAGAAACATGTTAGTATAGAAGGATGACTGTTAAGATACCAACACCGACATAAGGGGAATCCACTCATTTGTTGTTCTAACACATCATGTTGTTAGGTGTTGGGGACTAAAAAATTGTATTTTAATGTTATCTAGAAAGGAGGTTGGTCATGCAGTTAAATTTCATATGATAATGATAGAAAACCTGAATTTGAAAATGTTCTGTAATTGATATGTGTCACGTTATTTATGACTATATATTAATGATGAAATATGGTTTTGTAGTTTAAATTTGGGTTTCTCAAACTAAAATGGGATAAACATTATAAATTCATCACTCTATGAATGATAGGGGATAAGTAGTTTAATTTCCTACAACTAATACTAGATAAGGGATACAATTTAATATCCTAATTCTAGGATAAATTGGAGGGAATCCAGGTTTGTCAATATAAATGCAATAAATTATAATGTCGAATAATATATCATATTGTCTATGTCCTTGTCATTAATCCTCGATTTACAAAACAATGAATAGAAGTGTATCACTCATGTCACGTGAGATCACACGATATGGTGAATATCTCAGGTTTAGAATGTTTCATTAACCACTAAATGTTTTCTTTGAAAAGGGGAAGTCACTAAAATGCGGAGACTCACATGACCTGTATTAGGGAAATCTTTTGAACAGTTTTTTTCGATGAATTGATTCTATTAATGATATATTTTCTTTCAAATGAAACATATAAATAAAACAAAAAAATACATATTAGATAATAAAATTATAATAAGAATAAGTCCAATGATAGATAAAACTCGTTCAATGTATTATGAATTCATAAAAAATAAAATATATAATACTTATTAATTGAAAATGGTATTTTTTAAGTGAAGATGTCTTTCATTATAAATATAATTAATATTTAAAATCAAAATTTTAACAATTTTATAATTTTATTTTAAATAAATGAACTTTTTTTTTGAATTTATTATTTGAGAATTACTTAAAAATGAATGTCTTGTATTTTTATATATTTTTTTATTTTTAGGTGAATACTGAAAAAATAAAAATTCAGCTAATACCTCAACTATTATGAAATTCTATAAATACAATAATGGAATTATTTTTATAAAAAAATTTATAATAATTTTTTTTATTTAAATCCTGATATATAGAATTTATGAAACCCATGTTTATCATTTTTATAATAATATGTGTTATTGAAATCAATTTTTTTCAATTTCCTATAATAATCATCTAATTTCCCTACTTTATATGATTAAATATAAAAAAAATATTAAAAATTTAAAATAATAATTAAAATATTAGTTGATAATTTTATTTTCAAATTTAAGCATAACATGTGAATAATAAGACTACAGTTAATTACCAACATATTGGTTAAATTTTAATTGGAATTGTTATATTAAAATTTTAATCAATTAAATTAATATATCATAAATTGTTAATATAATATAATTTTTAAACACATAAACAAATATATGGAATGTAAATGTTTTGGTTGGTCAATACATGAACTGGAATAGGGCAATAAAACCTTATTATATATCAATATGGGACCATATATTCTATTAGCATTGTAATTTATTAAAAAAATTATGATTATATTTTGGTTTTATAAAAAGTTTTTTAATAATTTAACATAGTATTTAGACAATATCATTGAACAATAAAATTAATTAAATAATTCATCATTGATTCATTTTTCACACAAAATTAATAAAACACCTTATTAATGAGATAAGATGATTATAAATCAATATAATTTATCTATTATAGAAACATTAACTATGAACATGGTATCAAATAATGGTTACCGAAAACAGTACCATAAATCCTGTGTGAGACAATTAACATTTCTAACACTCGATGATTAAAATAACTAATATATTTAAAATAAATTATCATAACGTAAATATAAAAAAACTCATATATATTAAAAAATTTCAAAAATATAATTTCAATGTATTTAGGATTTGTACAAGAGTATAGTGAACACTTTACAAATTAGTGAATCAAGGGAATGTGTTCTATCTCAAATTATATTTCATTAGACATAATTCTTATTGTGTGCCATGATAAAAGTAATATGTTTTTAATAATTAATTATGATTTTTTCATATTTATGTAATTAATGGGTTTGGAAGATCAATATCATGTTTGTGTTCAAATGGGAATCGATTCAAATATAAACAACGTTTGAATGGATTTTCAAAAATCAAATTTCATCTATTGAGTTACAGACATTCATATGAAACACTATTTTGTTTGAAGCGTGGTTTATTATAAATAATAAATAATTTTTATTATATGTCAACCTATTTTATGGTTCTAAAATTCGACTTTATACCATTATAATTATATGATTATCTACTAAAATATTATGTTGCATGAAAATGATTCTTAGACTCAATTATTATTTCATTATACATTCTACTTAAGATAAAAGAATTTATATTTTAATGGAGAATAAATTAAAAAAATTATATCATATAATATGCTATCCTATGTTTACAATATTTTACATTTTGTTTCATAGAATTTCCCCTTCTAGGACGTTGATTGAAATTTCACTCAAGTTGTATTGTTTCTTTTTTGGACACCATTTTAAATTAGATATATCTGAAATGTGATAACGCATCTTGTTAATTAATAATTCCTTATTTGATATATCAAAAAATATTTTATTTTTATTTTTTTCCTATATGGGATCTGATTCCTCTTTAACTTGTTTCAAATTGAAATTTTTGTTAACTTTTTATGATATGGGGTTTTAATCTATGGAGTTTTTAATAAAAGAAAAAAAATATAAATTCATTTACACTCATATTTTTTAAACGACTCAATAAATTTAGGATGTGTCTATATTTTTTTAGAAGTTTAAAATACTTATATTTAAATTCCAAGAATTTCATTGACAATGTTTTAAGAAAAAATAATTTTTCCAATTTTCGTATGAGTATTTCTTAATAGAATAACATATTTGTGTGTTTCAGAATGAACATAACATTCAATCGACTTTTTCATTTTAAATCAAACATTCTCTCTAAATTTTTATACATACTAAAATAAATTATATTTCTCAATGTTAAATTATAACATTATTTTATTATTTTTATAAAAAATAATGTATATTTATTGTTATTAATTTTAAATTTCTATAACATTTTATGATAGATTTTATTATATATAATCAACCTTGAAAAATATTATATTAATCAATGATATTCATCAAATGATACAGTACACTTTATTTCCCTATATGAGCTTTTTAATGATATTTTCTATAAAATAAGTGTTCATGTACTACATTAATTTACATTCCCATTGAGTGTTTATGATTTTTATCACAATTTATTCCCTTTATTTGCACATTATATTTTATTTTCATTAATTAATGGGTGTTAACCTAAATTTATTAGATGTATTGTTTAGGAAAATTATTTTCTTATCCTTATACCCATTACCTATATATTTTAATTATCATAATCTCAATTATCTTGATTGAAGTGTAATTACCAAGAATGTTATTTTATATATTTTGATAGTGATTTTTCCCATGTGTGGTTAATGTTATGACTATTAATGGAATTATGAAGAAAATTATCTTTCCTTCATAATATGATATGAATCACATTTTCATTCCATGGGTTATTTATGATAAGGTGAATGATAAATTTCATGTGGCACTCATATATAAGGAAGATGATGGATGGGCTCAAATATCACCCTCTAATGTATTTTTTATGGATTTATATAGCATTATATAATAATATATGCATGTACATGGATTTTTTTTATAAAACTAATTATAGGTAAAACATATATTTGTTAAAAACATAATGTGTTGACACATTCTTATTTATTCATAGTGTGTTCCTATGATTATGTTTATTCCAATGTCTTATTATTATTATTATAACTATGTTGTCTTATGATGGCTCATGTATACATATTTATGTATCTACAATCTGTTGATATGTTTTTTATATTATTTCATATATTATTCTATCACATATTTTTTATGATCTATGTTTTTTTATATTGTTTTATATTTATCGTTATGATACCCATATTTCAATCAAAGACATGCCTATTATATTTGGTTTTTATGTCTTATAATTACCCATACTAAAAATCAATAGTTAAACCTTGGTTATGTTTCCATTTCCCTACGTTATTATGATAAGAAAAGTATGCAATTTATTTTAGACTAAACAATGTGGAGAATTTTAGAGAGATATGGAATACATGTAATATATGAATAATTTTAATATATAGTGGAAACAATATCCATTTCATTAAAAATTAATTACTTATTTTTGTTATTTTTTTCCTAATTCTTAAAAACAATAAAAAAATGGTATTTAGAGTATATTGTAAGGAAATATCAATTTTATTTCATGTCATTGAGGTGGTCACATTCTTATTGTAAAATAGTTATAATTACAGAATGGTTTAGATAACTGTTGAAGTTCAGATATAATTTTTTATGCTAATTTTGGATTAATAAAATTAATCAATGTTTTATAAGTTATGGTAGATCATAATTTAAAAGTTATATATAATAATTTATATTATATAATGGAATATTGAATATTTTAGGTATTAAAATAAGTCAAATTTATTGATTTCCTTAGGGATAAGTATAATTATAGGTTAACGTTCTGATGTTTTTTCAAACAATAAATTTGTTGGGCTTCCTAAAAATTATAACCTTGTTTGGATACTAGAAATCTAGTGTAGTATTGGCATTGAAAAAACATTGAATAGTCATCAATAAAACCTAATTAAGAATCAACTTTATTTCCACTCTATATCATGATTAGTGTGCATAAGACTGTAATCCAAGATAGAAACTCTCAGGGGATATGATTTTGTTAATAATAATATATTTACAAGAAATATGAATTATTTCTTTTCTAATTAAATTATTGGATTAGGTTATGTATTATAATAGAGAACAACCTAAATTCACATTAATTCAATCGAAAATGATTTAGATTAAACTGAATTTTAATAAAATAATTTTGAAGAGTAAGTCATTCTGTATTTTAAATTTACATTTTATTTTACTCCAATAATTATATTATATTATTCAACACTAATGTTATATTTATTATATTTTTTTGATGGTTAAATCCTAAATTAATCATGTTTATAATGGATAAAATTGAAAATTAAGAGATTATACAAAAAGACAACCTACTAGAATATGAGGTGGTGTGAGAAATATTTTTTTCTTGTAAAACTAGATGTAATGAGTTATGATTAAGACCGTAGATATATATTTTTTCAAAAATAACAAAAAAATAAAAAATATATATAATCTCGTAGATGTTTGGGTGATGAAGATGATGACACAATGCAGATTCACTTCTCCTCATGTTAAAAATTTAGAAAGAGGAACCTAGTGGAAAACCTCAAATGAACTAAAATATATTTTACCTATAGTAACAGAGGTATTAGAAAAACTAGTTGTAAATAAAAAACAAATTTGTCATTGGACATAGTGAGAGGAAAAAATTGTTCATCCTAAGCATCATTAATAGTTTAACATTACAATTATTGTGATCATGAACATTATCAAAATCAATTTACTAATACCAGGGATAACAATGGAGATGTTCACTCATATAAGGTAAGAGATGGTAAATATTATTTAATATAAATAACACGAGTGAGATCCCAAAATTATATGGAATGAGGGAAACCGTTCACCCACTCAAAAATCATGAGTTTTTTATTTTGGTCTTGAAAAACTAACTATCAATAACTTTTATGTCATCTAATATCATCAAATAATCACCATGATAATTATATATTGAAATTTTATTAATACATACTAGTGATGAAATTATTATATACCAATTATATAATTTCACATTCATATAATTTTATACAATGTGATTCATATAAAAATTTATTAGACTTAATTTATTAAAATTTTATGTTCTAATAGGATTAAATTAGTTTTATTCACATAGAGGAAATGTTAATTTCAACCATAAGAAAAGAAAATCTACAAATAAACTAGTTGAACTCATATTAATATAAGGTCGACTCTAAACACACAATGAAAAATTACTCATAATATATTTTTTAAATAAATATAAATGGTCCTAACAAAAAAAGTAAAAATTATTTTAATTCCTACTATGAGGGAAAATATGTGTTTACTAGAAAAACAATGAAAGTGAGGTGGAAACTCCTTTTGATATTAAATTTTGAGTCACTGATATAATTAAAATTTTAATGAGAGAAAATTTAAATTGTGAGGATGGACTATATTTCAAGGTGATAATATATCACACAAATTTTGAGGAACATTTTTTCTCTAAATAAATACTATGTATCATAGATTATTTCAAATGAAACCGAAAACCTAAACAATTCAGTACATACAAACCAATACTATTATAAAATTAATAAAACTTATTGTTGATGAAAAACAATGATAAATTCAAAATTCATAAAAAATAGTATTAAAAACACAAAATGTATATGATAATTTTAATAGAAAAATTTTTTATATTATTTTTTATTTTAGGAAAAATTTTAAAAAATTATAATTTAATCATTTGAAAATAAATTACATTATTTTGAATATTTTATTTCACAATTTCCCTATGGTTTATGGATGATAATTTTCTAAAATAATTTATTTTAATGTGAATAGTAACAAAATATGGATTCTTTTAATATTATCACATTAATGACATTATCATAATATATTAATAATTTATTAGTTTTTCAAAAAATTTTATATAAAATTTATATTCTTTTCAAATATACTATGTTGAATTTATTAAACCCATATTTAAAGATTTATAAATTTAGGTACTATTTTAATCTAACATCTATTTATGATCTATTATATTGAATAAATTCAACACATTTAGAAACTAAATCTATGAATGGTTATTTAATTTATAAGATCTACATGATTATATTTGTTTATAGTTTTAATTTAATCTTTTATAATGAGACTAAGATTATTACGATAGAATTAATGGTAAAGATAAAAACCTCCCATACATAAATATTACTTATTAATATATGAATATTCATTATATATCATAATGATCCATTCCAAAATCATTTATTTATAGTTCCTATAAAATTTTGTTCATATAAACAATTAGTCCACAAGTGAGATACATTATCTCCCACCTTGTTATTTATAATAAAAAACCTTCATAGAATTATCCTAAATGATACCTTACATCATAACATAGGGAAAGAATACATAATAAATGGTGATCTAAGATCCCCAGTAAGGGTAAAAAAGGGAGACCGAAATATATCTTGACTGTATGTTTATGTGAACATGAGAAGAAAATTTTTACTATAGAACATGCAAATCACAGATCATAAATACGAGTCATGGTATAAATTAGGATAGTTATTTAGAGAAAATCATAATGGAATCAAATAAAATGAACAAAGAGATTATAACATTATCAAAAGGAATTTTTTTAATACACATATGAATATAATGTAACATACTTAGTAGTTTAAGGATCATTTAAAAGAAAATCATAGTAAAATGGGTTCACTCCCCAAAACAACATAGTAGTTATGGTTCACTCACATAACAATCATATTGTAAAGATTCCCATACTGATTTGGGTTCACTCATTTTATAGTCCTATTTATCTCATGAGATATCAATATTTAACCAAAAAAATTCAGGGAGATATTGGTTATTCCCATCACATGATGAAAATCATTCATATTTCTTCCACAATATCATTAAATTATCATCATATCAGAATCCACATACAGATGAGGTTATAATAACTATTTCAATTTATAATAACCTATTAAAAAATAACATGTGTTAGAATCATTTCATAATTTCATCATAGTATAATCCATGTAAAATGAATACTGTCTCATAATAATTTTATAGCGTTTTGGACAAAAATCACACAATGTAATATTACAGTATTTATTTGGTTGAATGTGTTTGAAATAAAATATGGTTTCTATGGTAATATGATGAGTTACATAGATACTTTTTATTGTATTTTATGATAAATATCCAATAAAATGGAATGGATTTTGTGAAGGTGGTAAAAAAATGTATACAAGGTGGGGTTCTTTCTCAATTTTTTCCTGTTGTTTAGGACCAAAATTGATAATATGGAGAAATGTGTTTTTAGAAATGAAAGTGGCATACAAAAACAATGGTGAATTGGAATATTACATAATAGGGAAAATTTTGAATCATATTATTTAAATATTTAGATGGATACAAATATTTTAATGATTTGTTTTTATGTGAAAGATGAGTTCTGTGCACCCATTGAATAATGAGAATTTAATCAACATGAAAGTGTGTTATACGATAAATTTGACATCGAAAATGGTTTTCCTAACATGGTAAAATTTTGTGTGTTATCTAGATAGTTGGATAAGGTCGTTAAAACACATTCTTCAAGTCTATAAATTAGTGTCTACCCCCCACAGTTTGGCAGTTTGGCCCTTAGAGAAAATCAGGGCTCTGAATCGCGTAAGAGGTGTGTTCAAAGGGTTTTGTGTAGAAAGGGAGTTGTGAATAAAGGATAGAATATTCACGCAAGATTATTTTCCATGACATTATTAATTATTGTTCACTTGTTGATAAATTCATGTGCCATCCATCTAATGTCAATACAATATACAATGTGTGAATTAAAAGGAATTAACTTGTAATTTTTTTGTAATGTTGTATTAATCATGTTAATGGAATTAGAACATAATGATACACTACATAAGGAGTAAAACATATTTATTAAAATTAAAAAAGTATGATATTGTTTAGAATTATTGAGAACACATCAGTTGAGAGAGTAGTGGGATCTTGTTTATTTTTTGTTGTAAACCAGGAGGGACAATGAGTCTTTCATGAACTCTATAACAGTAGTGTGGTTTTGGTATAGTTTGTATATCAACACTCAATCATTTTATTTTCCATGGATGTATCCCAGATAGGGAGAACCAGGTAAATTTGATCTGTATCTTCCAGTCTTCCATTTCTATAAATATTTTTCCACAGGAAATGTTTAAAATAGTGTTTTTATAGTTGAAACATGATCTGAAGTTGTAGTTGTTTTTAGTCATTTATACCATGATTCCCCCACAACTTAGGATATCTAACCATATTGGGTGTTATAAATTATGTCATAGTCTGAGGTTATTTTCAGTGTTACTGTCATGGATGTTGTGAATCATAATGGGATTTTTTTCTAGTATTGGATGAAATATCAATTTTGGACGAATTGAATGTAGAAATATTTCTGATCATTAGGTATTGATGTCTACATAGATGCGACACATGATATTTCAGCTGGTGTGGACTATGGTGCTTTATCAAAATCTAATAAAAGGATTTCAAATACTGATGGCATGGGAATAAATGCATTATGGGGATCCTTATCTAATGAAATCTACACAAAGGTCATGTCATGTATATCAACACATACCCTATGGGAAAATCAGTTATATATATATGATGGTCATTCAATATTTATATAATAATAATTAAATGTTCATTGGAATAAATATAAATATCAGATAATGATCCCAAGTGAGTCTATTGAAGCATTTTTTGACCGGGTAATTATTTTAATGGAAGAAATGAATACTCATGAATAAATTAATGATGCTTCTCAGATTGTTATTCTGATCTTGAGAATACGTCCATAATTCTTAAATATGAATGATTATATTATTGAAGATAAATACCAAATGAAGCTGACACGGGATATGCTACATATGATTCATGTTGCATACGAGATTAGAATCAAATATATTAAATATACTAAATTTTTTAATTCCAATATAGTAGAATTCATGTCCATGAATGATATCACCATTGAAAATAGAAAATAAGAATAAAATATGTATGAGATGATTTCATTACTTTCCTCAAATCTACAAATTGGAAAATGAATGTTCAATGGGAAACATTAACGGTCATGGTAACTATGTTAAAACGTTTTACATCTCATAACAATGTGGAAAATGATGTTTTAAGATGATTATGGGGATGAGGTTATAATTCCAATAAAAAATCCATCATCCTATGTGAAATGAAAGAAATAGTTTATGATAAATTTATTCTAAAAGAAGAATCTTATTTCATAAGATAATGATAGTTTATAAGAATCTGAGGTTGAAGTTGTGGAGAACTGAAAATATATTATAGGGAATGATATGGTGGATGATTTGGGTAACTCCCAAAAAGGAAAATAAAGAGACATTGATGAATAATATGTCAAAGGAATAATTGATATGCCTTGGAATTAGTATACACTCAAGAAGAGCTATATGTTTGGAGAGATAAAATGAACAAATCCAATAAAGGATTTCACGATGAAAAGCACTATATACAGATGCATGAAGAAGAGTAGTCTAAACTAATTGATTAAAATAATAATTTCACGTATTTATTTCCAGAGGACTCATAAATTGTTATTGGGATGAAACTCAATAATGATGTTTAGAATAGTGTGATATATTTATTAAAAAAATCAAAATAAAAAAATCGATAGAAATTTGGAACATGAAGTGGAAGTCATCGTCCTATTATGAAAATGTTTGTATATAAAAATAATTACTCATAGTATATTTTCATGAAAGAAGATCATTCACATGATATAATGGTATGGAGTGGAGCATATAGGGCCATCATAAAACAAGAAACATTCATGTTAAAATGAAATGGCCTCCGTGGGGATTGATTGAAAACAAAAATCTATAAAAATTGATTTCATACTACAAGCACCCTTTTTAATATTGAAGAATTAATTGGGTATAAAGATGAACCAGAATAATCAAAGAACCCAAGTGACAACAAGTGGTGTATATGTGACAAATGGAAATGTATTCCACATCAGTTTTTGTTGTTGTTGAAAGATAGGACTCTTATAAAATATGTGATCTATATAAAATAGATACTAAAGGGAACAATAAACGAAATGAAATCCAATTAGATGATAATAATGTAGGATATATAGTATGGTTCATTATTATTTGAATGGAATATGTGGTTACATGGATTGATTTTACACATCAAACATTATGAGAAATGTGTTGAAGTATAAATGGTTCATGGTTATCAGAACATACCATCTTTATCATTGAGCTTTTCAAAGAATGTGATCACAAGAATTGATGTATATTGTATTTTTAAATATTATGATACTAAATCTGATCGGTAAAATGTTACATGTCATGATATATGGTTTATGTGATTAAATCAATAGAGTAGTTTTGGGAATGGATCGATTAATTGATGAACATGACATGAAACACTTCCTCCTCATGACAAGCAGGGATCATGTGGGATTAGAGTATATGGTGAGATAATATTTGATCCCTCTATGAATCCCATGAAAAAAATTGATTCATAATTTGGAAGAATATTTAATGATTTCTCCAAATGAGAAGAGTATTTAACAAACCCAAATGAGGGATGATAGGATGAAATCCCATAAGGTAACATTGTGTTGGTTTTTGGTAAATTTTGTTTTCTAACAGTAGGATTGCATGATAAATTTTTTAATTCCATATAGATTGTTGATTGGGTATTTCGAAAAAGTTCTATGATAATGGAATTCACCCTTTGGAGGCGATATAAAAAGTTTGTATACAAGGTTGGGTAATTTCACAATGTTTTCCAATTTTTTGATTACAAAATCTAGAAAATGGAGAAATTTATTTTATGCAATGGAAGGTTCATTAAATAATAAATGTGAATTGAAAATATAAGTTAAAATGATGTTTTAGGATCACATGATCAAAATATGAAAACGTAAATATTTTTTTGAATGATTCATTTCCATGTTGAAGACGATTTACATGAACCTTTGGAATAAATTAAACGCTACCCCCTTCATTTTGGCCTCAATCATTAAGGAAAATCAGGTCTTTTAATCAAGTAAGAGGTGTGTAGAATGAGGGTTTCGCATAATGAAATGTATGTGCAATGAACATAAGTCTTTTCAAGATATTATTCAGAAAAAAATGATCAATTATTGAATAGTATTTGATATAGTTTCACGCAATATATATATTATGGTTCCATAAAAGTCAATGTGTGAACCTGATAGAATTACATAGTGAATATATAGTAATGTGTTATTCATATTATACATGTATTTGAGACATATGGATATGTTAAATGAGTTGTAAAACATATTTATTCATGTAATTGAAGGAGGATATTTGAAAGAAGTGGTGAGAAAATATCAGTGAAGAGATTAGCAAGATTTAATTTGTGATTTGTTGTAAACAAAGAGGGACTGTTAGTCTACCCTGAACTCTTCCATATTAGTACGATTTTATTTGATTTGGATTATATGAAAATTCTCATTGAATTATTATTGGACTTTTCCTATTGGGGGTGAACTAAGTAAAACATTCATGTCTCATGCATGTTTTTATAAATGTTCATACCATTCTATGTGAAACATAAATAATATTGTTTTGTTTAATAAAAATATCTAAATGGGACGTTTTTTACACTAACATACCCTGATTCACCCCCCCCCCCCAAATATATAACCTTGTTGTTTTTAAAATCAAGGTATATGTTGTGGAAGAGTATTATTTTTTATTAACATCTTCTCATCATAAATCTATTAATTACAAGAATAATAAAAATGGTATCCTTGTATCATATATCTAATAAATCATAATATACATCAAATGATGACGACTTATATAGAAAAATATTTATAAATAAAAATCACTTGGGACTTTCTTGAGTAGAATATCCATTCATTTAATATCTCTTATAAAAAATTAAAAATGAATAAAATATTTTGGACCAAACATTAATTAAATATAACCTTTAATTCATATAAAGGATGATCCAAATAAAATAATGGACATGAAGGTGGAAAATTTGGATCATTCCATACATGATAAAACAAATATTCCTTTTAAAAATTTGGAAAAATTAAAATGTCCCTTGTTTATAAAATGACATGAATATACTATTCAAGACATTTTTTTAATTCAAAAAATGAGGGACTAAATTATAATAAATTATTTGGGGAATGAAAAATTATATTTTTGAAAACAATTTTAGAAACAAATTTCTAGAAAAAAAATGCTTTTCGACTAAATATGAAAATATAAAATATTTTAATTAATTTTTTATCTTGAAATATTGAGTACATAAATATTATAAAATTAAGGGACAACATGTATTCTCATAAAATAACATGAGGAGAAGATATATCATGATTTTATTGAGATATGGGTTTTTATATTTCATCACTCAAAACATAGTCAAAAATAATCATGATAAACTATAAGATTGTAATGGTAAGTCTCTACATCTATAGAATCCTTATAATCATAAGAAAAATTAAATATTAGCATAAAAAATAAATATTAAATAATTTTAATATAATTATATTAATGATATAATATGTAAATAAGACTTTATATACATGTCATGCAAGAATGGTGAATAAAAATATTTTTCTTCGAAAGAAGGAAAATTGATAAAAATACAATATCGTATGAGTTGAACTCATGTGTACACATTTGTTATTACTATATAATAAATATAGTTTTATTATGAATATAATTCAAGAACACAATTATATATATCATACAAAATTTTATTTTCTTATAACCTTTTATTATCCATCGATTAATAATTCCCTATTAATGTCACATCTTGAGCAATGCATATTTTATATATAGTTAATGTTTTGATATTTTATTATTGGTCCTTGTAATTAGAATATGATTCCATAATATCCAAAAAAATTAACCATAATATAAATATAATATATATGTATTATATATGTATTTAGTTTAATCTGTAAAAGTTAGAGATAGATTATAAAATACACAGTTCATAAAGACAGTAGGTCGTAAAAAATCATAAACATAGATTCTATAATCATGATTGATTGAATGAAATAGAGATAAATAATTAATTAAAATTAAATACTAATTTAAATTACATATATATCAAATATTTTAATTTAATTTCACATCATTAAATTTCATGTGGTGTGTGAATGATTCACATAGTATCGCGAGGTGGATGTCCACTATAAAAATTAGTAATGTTATCTTATTCCCATAGAATAGAAATTAACTTAGTTTATGAGATATAAAAATTAGGTAAGAATAATAATAACATATATATCATATAAAATAATTTAATACATCTTCATAATCATCATTAAGAGGGGGTGATGGAAAATGAATAACATTAGTTTGTGAGGTAGTAGTTTTCCATACACACGAATGACGATTTTGTATCTCATTTGATGGAGGTGAAGATGGATATAGATTATTTTATTAATATGAGGAAATATCAATTTTTTATATATTAATTTTATTATATCAAAATAATTTATGATAGTTTGAAGAAGTTAGACGAATATGTTAAACAAAATTGCATAGTTAAAATAATCACCTCTTCTTTGAAACACAACATTATGTTTCACCTAAGTCCTTCTATGATTAGATATATGATATCACCAATGCCACTAGAATGTATTAATGTATTTAAAAAATATATATTTTTAGGTATTGTAATATTGAAGTGGAATTGTATGCTTGATGAGGAGAGGAGAGATGGTGGGCTTTCATATGTGAGGTGTGTGGCATAGTTGAAATTTTTGAAATGAAAAAGTCGTAACAAAAATATTAACATGCAAAAAGGTAAAACAAATTATCATTCTTGAACCATAGTGTTTTCATTGTAATTATTTGGCTACAAAATTGGATTTTTAATTATTTATTTGTTATTTTACCCCTTATGATTTTTTTGTATACCCCTGGTAGTCTTGTTTGAACCATAACCATGGAAATAATATTTACTAATAATATTAAAAAAAAATTAATTTTAACTTAATTTTAATCTTTTTCAGAAAATATAAATATAAACCTTTTTTTAAAATAATATTTTCGAAGCATACAAAGACTTTACATAACATAAATGACCATTTTGTCAATATTTTTTCTAAATTAAAAACATTAAAAATTTATACAAATTTTCTTATTCCTATTTTGGAAAACATGTTTAATATCTTCAAAATAATGGACGTATTGAAATATTAATATTAATATTTTTCTGTGGTTTGTTAAACCTTAGTGTTTCATATAACACAAGCTATTAATGAAATTAAATTAATTAAAAAATATATATATTTCATAACAAGTGAGCATATAAGATTATATCCCCAATGAAATGAAATTTTTTCTCAAAATCATATCACTCTCAATAAAACAGAAGAGGATATGCATGACTCATTATATCCTCATGTTCGATCATAGATTCATCAAACTGGTGGTTTTTCCACATAAATATTAAATAGTATACTAGTCTTTTTTTATAACACATTCAACATGATTTGGAATCTCCAAAGGTTTTCCCCCAAAATAAAATATCCTTATATATCATTAATATCACTAGTATTGGAAATTCATATGATTCATGTATGTGAATCCTTCTAACATATACATAAAACACATAATTATCTTCTGGGTGGTCTGGGGGAAGAACCAACTAATAGAAAACCACCCCGATAAAAAAATATCATTTGAACAGAATTACATAGTTATTAGTTTTACATTATTTCTAAATATCATTACCATATTATAAGCAAAAATTTCACGAAATACCTTTTCACACATCACCATATTCAAAATCACACAAGCGATTGTCAACACAAATTTTTTATCGACTTTGTGGCACCCTTATGTACTTCTGAATAGATCTATCATTCTCTTAAATATAATCATATATGTCAGGTATAAATAGATTTATTTTAATTTATTATTCCATGACATCAGATCTCTACAAATTTTTTCCGACAATGTGGCTTCATAACTAGTGATTGCAATTCTTGTGTTGATGTTATTGTTGTACGAAACCTCGAATATTGTATGGCATTATTCATGCCCATATTTATAATTACATAGAAAAATAAATCAAAATTTTTACTAGGGTTTTACTTTTCCACTCAAACTGACCATATGTCTGAGGGTGATACAGTGTTCTGAAACTCAAGTTTTTATCAAGGTCTTGCAAATGAATATGCGAGAACATAAAGGTAATCCTTAGATCCTGATCAGATATAATTAAATGTTATACTCTATGCAACAATATGACGTCCTTATTTTATATCATATTAATATGATCCAAATAGAAATATTCTTTGACATTTATTATGTGAGTTGGTGTTTTATGTGTTCAA
This sequence comes from Viscum album, assembly GCA_963277665.1. Classification (NCBI taxonomy): domain Eukaryota; kingdom Viridiplantae; phylum Streptophyta; class Magnoliopsida; order Santalales; family Viscaceae; genus Viscum; species Viscum album. Next base: position 1,185,568,866 of record OY728159.1, read on the forward strand.
CTAAAACATTATAGAAATATTCCATTAAGTCATTTTTTGGAGTCAAATGAGAAAATACATTGTGATGTTTTCCTATTTCCATTATGGTACAGGTAATTAATATATCATACACTAATAATTTTTTCTATTAGAAATTATATTCTCAAATATAAATTACAATGATAAAAATATTTTATATATAACATTATACCATCCTTGTTACACTATAATTATTTTAGGAATTATTTTTTCTAATTAATTTAATTTCATTCATCGCTTGAATTCCATGATACATTAATTTATCCTTGATTAATATGAATCTAAAACTTTTTATTGTATTAAATAAAAAAATTATATTATCTTTTATTACATGAAACATTATTGTTAGTAGGTGTTACATACAATTCTCTGTTCCTTCGATAACTTGCATTAAATGCAAGATGTAGTTTCACAAAACTGCAATTTACTATTAATATTATTATTAATGTATTTTAATAGTTTTCACGTAGCTATTGGAATGAATCAAATGAATAGGATTAAATAAATTACAAAACTCTGGTTTAATATTTTTTCATGGGTTACCAATTTATTATAAATGAATATAGAAACCAATTGAAAATAAAGGATTTGATTTTAGGCAATATTTATTTATAATCCCACAAAGGACTTTTATCTTAAAAAAATAATTTAACCACTACTAGTGAGAGATATTAATGATATTTAATATTATAAATTTAACCACCTATTTTTAAATTCATAAAATAATTTTGAGTGCATAAAATAAGAACAAGTCCAACATTAGGCACAAAAAGATACATTTTCAAGAATGCTGTTTTTCCTCCTCTTAAGGGATGATTTTTTTAAAAAATAATTTCTGAAAATATATAATTTTTTATATGAAAAAAACATAATTTTTTAATTATTTAATTTTAAATTCACATTGGGTTAATTTTTGTTTTTTGAAATGTATTACTTTTTATGAATACTTTTTTATTTGGGATTTTAAATTGGAAACTGACATTTCATCTAATTTATTGATATAGGAAAATTATATAATTAATTTATTTTAACATATATATTGATTAATTAATGACTTATTAATCTAATTTATTTGATTTTAATCAAATTAAAATTTAATTTTGATAGAAAAACATTTCAAACATTTGAACATTTTCACATTAAAAACTCATTGTCTCTTGCCATCGGCGAAAATAATTGAAAAATTATTTTTTTCAATAAATTGTTTTAATATCATAAAATCAATTCAAAATTTATAATAATTGTTAATTATAATTTAGATTGTGGTTAAATAATTTTTTTAAAAAAAAGTTATTGAATTTAATTTTAGTTTTTTAAAGCATTTATGGTTAAAATGAGTTTACTTAGTGGTTAAATTGTAACTTAATGTGGGGGGACAACCATTAATCCTATAGAAAGTAAATTTAATGGACATATTATTACCATATAATTTAATTAATATTATATTTTACATTTTTTTTTACATATTACATAAGGTAGTCCTCTCAATAGTGTTTGTATTATGTATTTACAAGAATATCACTTCTCATTCGCAATAAAAAGGGATTCACTCCCCCAATTAATGACACTTATAAAGATAATTTTGTTATCCAAAACCAAAATAATTAAAGTCCCATATTCCCTTCACTAGAATTATAAACTTGAATTTCGGAATAAATCCATCCATGTTAGCCCTTTGGTGAAAACCAAAAGAAGATACCTAAAAAGAGGTAATGTTATTCAATATAGAATTAATTTTATTTCTTTATCCATAAAATAAATTATTAATATGTATATATTATATAAATAATTAAGTATAATAAATATAATTATATATTTTTATAACATTTTTATGACCTTCACCATCATAGATGTACAAAAAATGTCATACATAATCATAATTTGTGTCCAGGACGGACTGTTGTCTCACGAACTGATAGCATTCATTCTTCCATTACCACCCCTCAAGGATTTAAATAATGATGTAATTACTATTTTTGATTTTATATATTATATTTATGATTATTTAATGGTTATTTAATTATTATATTACATATACCATATTTATTTTTAATTTGGAGGGATTGTGATAACATTGTTTATAGATTTGTGGACTGCCACCTCCTCAATTTTATTTTATTCAGTAACTCTTTAAATGAGTTATTTTAATGATTAATTTAATAAAAATAATATATATATATATGAAATAATATTTTTTATGTAATTATTATATATAAATATAGAATTTACATTTATGTTATCAAAATACGATAAGAATATGGAAACATCATTAATGTTTATGTACGACCTACCATCTTTATGAATGGGGTATTTAATTTCATATTTTTTTTATAATTTAGAAAATTATAAATACATTTATATTGAAAAACATTTATATTTATATCATGTTTTAAATGATATAAATAAGTAATACATTGTCTCTATAAGGGGATCATGAATAAAATGTTAAAACATATGCGAAAAACAAAGCAGGTATTACGTGAAATGGAACATTAACGTTTAATAGTTGAAAAAAGATTTATATAATTTAATAATAAATTAATAAATGGTATGATATATAATAATATGGTCATTTTTTATATTTAAAATAAACTTTATTTTAGTATACATGATTTTTTAACGTGTATGGAGAATTTTAAAACTTATGGGAATATTTTTCTCATCTCATATTTTTTTCTCTATAATATATAGAATATTCACCAATTGTTGTTATTGTATGGTGTGTATGTTGAAATATGAAATTTAATATCATTAATTTACTTTATATGAGGATATGAAATGTTTTATTTGGTGACATTTTTTCATGGGGATCACGATTCAAATGTTTCTCATGCAGTAAGGGTATTGCTAGTCTCACAATTTTTTCAGTGAGAATTATTCCATATTCACCAACCATTTTTTTGTGGGGTCTATGTTCTTACTCTGACTATATTATATTATTCTTATCATTAAAATTGTCTCTATTTACATATCTATTATATTATATCACATTCATGATGTTTTAGGATCAATTGCTTCCAAATTGTTAAAGTAATTTCGTCCCAATTTTCCTTATTTGAGACATGTGTCATGTTATGAAACTATAATCTTTTATGAGGTGTATATATAGAAATATTACCTTTTATATCATTAATATACTTATTTTAATGATATTATAAGCTTAATTTAATGTTATTAATAAATTGGTACAACTATTCAACGTTACCAAAGCTCTATGAGTATATTGCTATAATCTCATCATTTATCGGGATTGGTTATGATAATACTTCCATTGAGAAATATTAAGAACCATATATTACGAAAACTCATAAATTTTCATCTCCACTATTATTCATGATATCTCCATGTAATGGGACCATTTTTTACCTTGTTTGGTACTTAATATAATTTAGATAATGCTTTTCAGAAAATATGAACTTATTTCTCTCTTAAGTCGGGAATATATTGTATTTAAAGAACATTTTATAAATTTGTTGTTAAAAATTATGTTAAATGATATTGTAGGATAATTATATTGAAAAATAATTTTTATAAATGTTTTATTTTCAAATTATTTTTTAAAATAGTATTCAAATATTCCTTTAAATGTTTTTAATATCATTTTCAAAGTAAAGGTTTTCAAATTATATGATGATTAAAAATATTTTTATAAAAAATGAAAAAAATATTATCCTAAAAATGTTTTAAGTTAATTTTATAATATTAGAGTAAAATTTTTAAATAAAATTTCACTCAAATGTATTTTTTAAATATTTTATGTTTTCAAAAGTAAATTTCACCAAAAGGTTATTTTTGTAATAAATGTGGTATGTGATCTTTCAAAATATTTCTCTATATAGGATGTCATAATTTTATATAGTTTGTGATTTAGATAGGATATGATGAAAAAATAAAATTCATAATTTTTCTATGAATAGTTTAACTTTTAATGGAATTATGTTTAGGGAATATATTTCTTATTAACAAGTCAATCATTATTAAAAGTGAAACATGATTCTTTTACATGGGATAATTATGTTGCAAATAGATTGAATGGAATCCAATTTATATTCCTAGGGTTAATAAATTTATCAAATATTACTTATTTCTATGAGTTTTATTATGATATGAATGTTATTTATACTTAAATAATGTTTCAATTCGAATACTTTTCTTATAGTATGGGGTGGACCATTTAGAATTGGGTAATCATATTACATATTATATTATGGGGTGGCCTAGATAGAGTTAGGTATGACATTTAAAATTTATTCGATTAAGTGTCTCATATAGCACATGGTGTGCTTATTATATATTACATGTTGGGTGGGACCTATATCATCCTCCAATAAATTTGGTAAAGATTAATATCTCATTATATATAATCGGAATCTAGTTGACATACTTTATCTACAATGATAATTAGGTGTGCCCTAATAAACAATGGGAAATAGGCATGTCTAGATCTACTATATTGATGGACATAGTAGTTATCATGGACACATGAAATGGTTTTGTTATATTTTTTAGGGTTATAAACTTATTTGACATTGTTTTATAGTAAATCAGAGATTCATGATGATTTATCAACCTTATGATCATTTTCTTATTAACTGAAAATAACGATTCATTGACAATGTGTATGATCATTCATATGTATTGTGTGAACATAAAATGTTATTTTAATGTTCTTCTACCCTTTTTCACATATTACGCTTCTGTATCTCCTTTATTTACCTTTACTTCTCATCTGGTCTCAACCTTGTGTTATTTTTTACTTTCAAATAGATATTAAGAAAGAACATACCAAGGAGTACTAAATGGGAATATCATTATGGGATATAGTTAATATCTTTCAATAAATTAGAATAATTTTTTCCATGTTTCCAAATACAAAAACCAATTACAATACTCATAATGTACATTTTTAGTGTTTTAAATAATCATCTAAAATTAGGTAATATAGATAAATGTTAATCATGGGTCTCCATAGTTGGTTTCAAAATACTGGATTTGTTATTCATTGGAAACTCAGACTGGAATATATTATTGAGATCCCAAGGGATATATATAAGTATATTTATAGGGATTTATCTATGGGTAAAACTAAGGATTCATGATTTCAGTATCTTATATGTATTTTTTAATGTTTATGTGGTGGTATTCCATGATAATTCATTATCAAGCTATGATTTCCAGTCCTATTCAATTGCGGTAATAAGGTAGAAATTGGAAAAAATTGATTTTTTTGGTGTGGGAAGTATCATCATTATGAAAATTGATGCCCTAAGTAGAAATAAAATAAATAGAAATAGGATGTTGGCATGGGTATTTCACATACTATAAAAGATAAAGAGATCAAAAATGACATGTGAAATGTATGGTATATTATAGTAGTTGTTATTACATAATTAAATTCTTGTTTAGGAACCATAATAAGTGATTCATATTCAATATTCTATGAATGTTGATATTTTTATTAACAGAGTGTTACCCTTAATGTTCTTCAGATGTTGTGAAAATAATTTTTTGCATGGATAGAGGGAATATTTAAATAGATAATGTTAATAAGATAGTATTGATTAACAGAGAAATTATTATTGATTTTTTGATAAAGTGGTCTATTTTATCATGTATTAAGTTTACAAAAATATTATTGAATGAATATGTTCAATAATAATTGGACTACAATAATTCCTGTTTTCAAAAATTATTTACAGTAATTTTTTACTTTACAATTAATTAAGAGAAAACATATTAGTTTTATTCGCATATTAGTTATGTTACAACCAATAGATTCATTTTGATATATTTGGAATAAATATAAAACTAATTTTGAGAAATTTATTGAAGGTTTTTGTAATTCTGTTTAACTTCAATATTTTAGAAGGTTTAAATATTTAACTAATTATGTAATGGTTTATGTTAATCATTGGATGAGGTTTTATAGATTAAGGTTTTATCTCACCATATGAATATTTTTTCTTATTTTTTAATACGTAATAACTATTTCTATGTGATGGTAACTAAATAATATATTTAATTAATTATCATTCTACATTATTATCTATTAGTAGATCACAAATTAAAAATTCACCTTCATTTCTAAGAGTAAGAGAAGAAGTGGAAATCAAGCAAGGAATAACTAATTGGTGGTATTCTGTATATGAAATGTAGTTAAATAAATGCTATATATTTTTCAATGTTATTAGATAGTAAGGAATTATTTAACACAAGGGAAATGATATTGAATAAGATTTATCCTGGTATCTTCATTTCCAAGAAATCAAATAGTCCCATAGATTATCAGAGATTTATGGGTTTGTGAATTTTATCTTTCTCTAGATCTCCTCCTTTATTATGATTTGTGATCTATACTACTGTCTATAGTTAATTATGATTTTATTTTATGTCCAATTCATCAACTATGTTCTTCTATGTCAAATCCATGTTAGTAAATTCATTCTGTAACTATTACGTTTACAACATCCCATTTTAAAAGAAAGTTTTTCTAATTATTTTTTATTATGTGGATTCAAATGAATGTAAATTGCATGTATTAAAACAATGATGAAACTGGTAAATTTTTAGGGATAAATTCATTTTAATGGGGTTAGTATGTAAAGCCAAATGTTTTTATGAATTAACTTGTATGACTTAATTGAATTTATTTGATGGAATTAATTTCATGCTACACAATGTTATGATTTTTTTAGATATAACCCAAAGTTATAATTTTGAAACATGAATAACATACATTATCTTTAAATACACAAAATATTATGATTGTATTTTTATTCAAATGATTTTTAGTTCATCCAATAGCTTGTATTACATAGAAGACCATGTTTTACCAATCTACAATAAACTTTTAATATTATTATTTAAATATTTTAATAGTTATCTAATACATGTTGGAAGGGCCAACATTGATAGAATTAACTAGATTATTAAAAAAATATTTTACATATCATTATAAATTTATTTAATTGGGATTATGTCAATTATGAATTAAAATAAAAACTAATTGAATATAAATTTAATTATTTTAGGAAAATCCTATTTTAGGCCCAAATACACATTTTATCTTAAAATATTAAATTAATCACAATTATTTAGATATATTTAAAAATATTTATATTAAAATTCAAATAATATTTTTTATATTAATCTATTAAGTATTATAGATATTAAATAAGAACAAACCCAATTTTAGGCATAAAAATCTATAGTTTTCTAAATTGTTGTTATCCATCATTTTAATGGAAGACATGTTTTAAAAAAATTATTGATACTTTTATATTTTTTTATGAGAAAATAAACTGTATTTTGGAGTGATTATTATGAAATTATACTTTAATAAATTTTTTGTTTCTTTAGAAAAGATCTTTTTTTATCAATAGTGAAAAATACAGAATTTTAATTTGAAATAGACTTTTCCTATAATTTATTTATATAGATATGTTTTTTTTACAATGTTTTAAAATATATTAAAAAATTTTAAATATATTAACGTTATTTATCTCATTTTAATCAATTTCACATTGAAATTGGATAAAAAATATCAATCTTTTGAACTTATTTACTTTTAAAACTCATTTTCTCATTCTATCTGTAGGAATAATTTTAAATTTATTTCTTCCACATATGTATTAATTATTTAGAAAAAAGGTAAAATATTATTTATAAAAATAAATAATAATTTATATTATTTTCAATATATATTTTCAAAAAAAGTATTATTCAATGTATTTAATGATAAAGATAGTGTTTATGATTAAACAAGTTTTCATAATGGATAAACATTAACATATGTGTATAAATAACATGAAACATGTACAAAATACATTTTATGATATATTCAGAAAATTTAATATCTTGTATCCAAAATATACCAGTATTGGATAATGATGATGTTAAAGAAACCTCACAATATTGTTTTCATTTTTATAATTACAATAATGTAACTCCTCCTCCACTATAAATGTACACTAACCCCCCACATCATCACACCTATCAAGGCATTTGGATCAAAAAAAATCCCTTATATGCTTCCAAGTTTTATCATATGAACCTTTAATTATATCATTAAATTGAAATCCATTAAAAGAATACATTTAGTACAAATCAATAAGAGTTACCAGAAGAGGACATGTCTTTCATTAATGAGCACTTTATTTTATTTCGTTATCCATCAAATAAATTTTTCTTATAAAAAGATTATATAGTGAACTATGTATCATAAATATAATAAAATTCTTGTATTGTAATGGTAATAACTAAAAACATAACACACATCAAAAAAATGGGAGACACAATCATAATTTTTATGTATGTCGGACTGCTAGATCACAAACTGATGTCATTAGTTCTTCCACTGCCACCTCTCATGGATGGGAATAATGATGAGAATATGATATTTATATTATATATATATATATATATATGGCATTTTCATTTATTTATTCCTACAAAATTAATATAAAATACATTCATTCATAACTTCAATTTTTGATAATACAATAACTTCGTTTGGGGACGTTTGGACTACCGCCTCATCAAATAGATTTGATTTGTTTATTATTTTACATAAAATATAACAATGATGAGTTTAATATAAATATATTATATATGTGAAATAATAATTATAATTTAAATATAATATATATATATATATTTCATTTAATTCAATGTATTTAGAAATATGATAAGAAAATGGAAACAGTTATCTTGTGTATGTTCGACTAATCATCTCCATGAATGGTGAATTCCAGTTGTTATTTATATAAGTTTTAGATTATTATAAATAAATATATACTTAATATTTATTATATTTATATATTATTTTTCATTATCTAAATAAATAAATCATGATCTACATAAGAGGATCACAAATTACAAGTCAAAATATATTCGAAAAACAATGTTGATATTACCCGTAACAGAACTTTAACTTGGAACTATTAATATACATGTAATGTAAAGTAATAATAAAAAATAATTTGGGTGAGATATAAAAATATGTTTCTTTTTTATACTTATAATAAACATATATTTATTATATAGGATGTTTGAATGTACATGATGAAACTCAATACTTCAACATAGGGTTTTCTCAACTAACTTTTATTTCTGTAAGATATATGTTATATTCACCACTTATTATTTTAATGTGCTATATATACTGACATATGACATTTTATACCATTAATTTAATTTATTTTATTATATTAAAAATTTTAATTGGTGATATTCTTTCATGTGGAGTACAAATTGAAAGGTAATCATGTAGTAATGGGATTTATAGTCTCACATTTATTCCTTAAAGGCTTCTTCCACAATCATTTCTTGTTTATTTTTTCTGGTTTCTATATTATACATGAATGTATTATATGATTATTATAATTAAATATTTCTATATTTACATATCCATTTTATGATCATTATTTCGTGGGGCATGTTGAGCAAATGTTAAAAATCAATTATTTAATTTTATCTCAATTTTCATCCCTTGAGACACATTTCATGTTATCAAAAAATATTTTTTTATGAGGTGTATATACTAAAATTGGACATATCATATCATAAATATTAATATTTAAATTATATTATAATCTTTATTTACTTTTATCCATTTAGGGTTATTATGATTTAATATTACTAATGTTGTATGATTTTATTTCTATAATCTCAATGTTTATATTAAATGGTTAGGATTATGATTTAATTGATAATATATTATTATCGATAACTCTAGAAATATCATGAACATTCTTGTCCTATAGTTGTTCAGGATATCCTTCTATAATGGTATAATTTGTACTCTCTTTTTTACATATTTAAATTAAGAAAATTATTTAAACAAAATTTGACTTCATTTACCTATTCTGTCTATAATATTGTTTTTTCAAAAACAATGTTTTATTTAGATGATTTAATTTATTCGAATGAGGTTTTATGCTAATTTTAAAGGAAAATAATTTTAAAACAGTTTTTTTTAAAAACAATTTAAAATTGTTTTCAAATATTTCTGATTTTGAATGTAAAATAAATAAAAAAAATTATGACTTAAAAAATGTTTTCTATCCAATGGGAAAGGATATTTTCCTCAAAAAAAATTTAAATTATTTTTAAATCTTTTTTTTATATTTTTTTCGACATTTTATTTCATGAAAATGATTTTTAAAATTTATTATTTTTTTTGTAATAGAGTTTCAATGAATATTTATTTTCCTTAATAAATGATCCAAAGCTTATTTCAAAATCCTTGTTATATTAACAATTTCACCATAAGATATAGAAAATGATTTACTAGGAATATTACACAAGGATACTATTCATAATCATTCCTTATATGGTTTATGTTTTCATATATTTATTCAATCTTTATGTTTCCATGTTTCTATAATAATTTAGAGCGATTGTCATTAAAACCATTAATTTTCCATAGGATAATATTTTTTCCTTATATTAACATGAAACCAACTTATATTTCATAGTTTTTTTTAATTTATGAAATTATAATAGTTATTATTAATTTTTTATAATGATATCCAATCTGTTTTAACAATATTATTGTTTTGGTTCATGAAAATTACATGTACAATGTGATGGCCAAGTATAATAGGGAAAAATTATTAAAACGTATATGATTGGGAAGACCAAATTGCACCATGTTAGCCCATTATAGATTATCAGATGGTGTGGCCCAGATAGCACTGGGTGATTTCATTACATCTTACATAACGGGTGGGACCTATAAATCCCACCAATGTATTGTGTCAATATTAGTATCTCATGACATAAAATGGGAAACAATATAACATTCTTGGTACAAAGTGGGGAATTGGTGTGTCCTAAGGGATAATGGGAAAACAAGTGCGTCATCAACCACTTTGAGAAAAATGTGTGTCCCAATCCACTATATTGATGGTGTTAGAATTTTACCACGCACATGAAATGGTCTTATATATTTATACTGGTGCCACAAATATATTACATTATCTTATAGTTTAAAATTTATTTTTGATGACTTATCACCCTTATTATCCATGTCTTAGAAACATCCAATATTTATGCCACGACTCTTCTATATGATTTTTAAAAAGCATTGTATGATATTGTAATGTTAATCTCATGTTCACATACCCTTATTCTGATGGCATACTTATGTATCTTCTTTATTTTCCCTTACAGAGAATCTGAGATCACCCTTTATAATGTTTTTCATTCCTCAGGTTTTGAAGAAATGTTTTGTGTATAATTAATATAGGAGAGGATCGTTACAGGAGATGTTGATGACATGTCATCAAATTTAATGATTATGATCAATGATTTCAAAGAAAATTATATTTTATGGTCCTTGGTAATGTACATTTGTAATTTTTTGAATATTCATCTAAAAATATTTAATATCCAGGTATGTTAAGCTCGATTTTCTATACATCATCTACAAATACTCTTTCAAAATACTATTCATATTCATAAATCAATATAAATATAGAATGATGAACAATGAAGGTCCTATGAAAAAACCTTCTTTAAATTTCTTATCTATAGAAAACATACAAAACTCCAAAAATATATCATTCCATTAAGGTAAAGGTTATAGTTAGGAAAATATATATCATTATTTTTTTCCTATATATATTCTGTATATTCTACATTAATCTTCACATTGATTTATTGTTGATCATCTGAAATGAAAAGGTAATAGTTCCCCTCTTCCTTCAATATTTTCATATCTTTCCTTTGAAAATTAAAAAATATCATATCAATATTTATCCACATCATTTATAATATATCATTCTCTTTTTGAATCATATAATTGGGTACATGATTTCTATCCTATTGTGGTAATTTATTGAGTAGTAAAAATCATTAATCACCTTCATCTATATTTACTAGTGCATATTCAACTTATTCTATATTAATATATACATTATATATTCTTATTTTGTATATATATAACAAATACATATTAAAATATAATTCCTCAATTTAGCTATTAAAAATATTACCGCAGCATACTCCAAATCATGACTTGGGTAATTTTTCTAATAATTATTCAATTATCATAAGGAATAAGCTATAAAAATTTTATCATACAAAATAATGCACACCAGTAGCTTATTAGATGAAGCCCTTTATATAAAAATCCTTCTAAAATAATACAACTTAAGCACTTGTGTGATATAAAATCATCACTTTAGATCATATAAATTTTACATATATTCAACTGTCTAGAGGAACGTTTCTCACATACCATTTAACATTGTGAGTGGATTAGAGAGTTATGATAAATTATAAAAAACCATCAATAGTATCAAACTATACCAAGAAAACTATTGATCTTAGCCACCCTAATTATTCTAATACTATATTAATTATCATATATCATTGATAGATCCACCGATATACCAACTATAGAGATTATATGACGCACAAGAAACATTATATATCCAAAATTCCCATTTTGACAAATTTATGTTTAGTTTATTTGTCCTTAGCATCTTTATAAAAATTATCAAGTGATCTTAGTGCTCTGAATTACTCTTTGAATATTTATGAATGTCATCTATAATAACATACACAATCATTTCATGTTAATCTCTATAAACACTATTCAGTAAACCCATGATGATATTAGGGGAATTAGAATTACGAAATGGCATCAATAAAAATTCCAAGTGTCCATAAGGTGTACGAAATGTTAAATAGGTTATATTCTCAAAAATAAAATTTAATAAATGATATCCATAATTAAATTAATTTATTTTAATTTATTTAGCTCTTCATTGTATATCAAATAGTTCATTAGTAATGGGTAATAGAAACTTTTTATTGTTCATGATCTTTTTTAGATCCAGATAATTAGTGAATATTTTCCTCAATATAGATTTATTTTTAATAAAAAAATTGATACAGACCATGATAACATATATATACGATTGTGTCCATTTTCATGGTTCTCCTGGAGTTTCTTTTTCATTTACTATAACACAATTAGTGAGAATCTTTATGAAATCTTAGAAATATGAATGAAACCATTTCTTGGATCTATTGAGAATGAAACTCTTCATTATTTTGTAAGGGATTAAAATTAGTATTGAAATAAATAAATAAAAACTCTCTCAAAATAGGCACATCATCTATATTTAGTTTCTTCCTAACCATCTGAGAAAAATATAAATTTGTATAGAAGTCAAAACCCATACAATGGATGTGATTTTCATTGAAAGATAAAATTTATCATTGCATTAATAAAGGATTATAGATTTTATTTTAATATCATATGTGACTCTACATCCATAGAAATTAATTTTTTATTTATATATGGAAATCTAATCCATCCCTATGATATCGTCAAATTAAAATAAAAGAAAAATGATAATATTTTCAAGAATCAGATTCTCAAAAACATCAACTAGAGATAAATATTATACATGAGGTATGATAGTTGTATCATGATGAGGGTTTACTTATAATTATACATCTAATAATTTGGATGGATTCTTGATACACTTATAAAATTAATTACATGTTAAAAAATATTAAATCCCAATTCGAATATAACATTATAAGTTCTAGTTTTGATGGTAAGTGTATCTTTCATCGTGTATTTATCACATACCCTCATAAAAAACATTGAACATATGATATATTATTTTATCTCTCATATTTAGAGGCTACATGAATATATCATAATCATTAAGATTCTTATTTTTTCACTATTTATAATTATTCCCATACTATTCCATTTGAATCACTAATGTATTGGTTATTTATTATAGGGATTTCTCACCACTATTTCAATCATTATTGATGTTTTTCCCATAAAATCAACATTAAATTTCCCCATGACCCTTATTTCTCAAAAAAATCATTTAACATCCCCCATTATGTTAATTTTATCCATGTTATCTTCTGCGAACCATGCATATATGAAGGATCATCTTCATATCTCCTTATTATTTAGATGTTCCTTCAAACTCCATATTCCTTTTCTTGTAAAAACATTGATATTTATAGGCAATTGTGATCTCTATTTAGACATTGTGAGAACATAGAATTATTTACTCATTCATGTTGAAATACCTTATGGATAATAACTATTGAGTACATGGTTTTACAGCACTAAATAATCAATCAAACAAAAATTTAGGTTGAACAAAAATTCCAGAAGTGCACCACACAAGTCTTGTAAAATTTCACTCATTGGTACACATATATTCATCATCCTTCATCTTTGTCTCAGTGAATTACATCTATATTATTGTGGAAATAATAAAAATGGTTTCACTTAATGAAAACTATTATCAGAAAACCATCCCACTCCATGGAGACAATTTCAACATATTCCCATGTATTCTTGATGAGATTCCACCACTGTCATGCTTCTTCTTATAATCCATTGACATCAAAAATGAGTTTTTCATGTTCAAAACACTGGATAAAGGAAAATATATTATTAGTGGTATTGGTCCATAACATAACAACTATAATAATATTGAATCCACAAAATTAACGTGGTTGGATTCCAATGAATGAATAAATAGAAAATTGTACCCAACATTTCTCATTTAGATGTTCATAAATATTCATAGATTAAAAAAGTTTGGATAGATGATAAAAAAAAAAGGTCTAGAATCACCACTATAATAATATTGTATTACTCAAGATGAAAATCATATCATTGTATGACATATTTTTAATTAGAATGGTTATCTTTGGTTCAAAGCATGTAATAAAACAAAGAAAACATAGTGTAAGCACCAATAACCATAGTTTGGAACCACATAATCCTAGAAATTAACTTATAAGATGTCTAAATCATAGAAGCTTTTTTTAATATATTATAAATTATGATTTACATAGGACAATTATATCCATCATTTGTTTATTTATATCTTTATAGTATGTAAATATGTTTGTTATTTTACAAATCATATCAATTGGGAGTTGCAATGTAGGTGTATAGAAAGGACCATTTTCATGCACCAAGTCATGATCGAGTCCTTCTTAATCTTCCAAATTCAGTGTTATTACTACTAGTATCCACTTTTATAGAGACACATCTACTTGTAATATCTAGGAATGGATGTAATTTATCATAATCCACTCTTTATATCCTATAAAAAAATCTAGGCCATTTTATTTTTCTTTGACTCATCCTTATATTTATCATTAAACATAACAAAAAGGTTTTATCATTCTTGTTTCTAAATGTTAACTACCACATTTGATGATGATACCTATAAATATCATAATTAATCCAACATAAATACTATATATTAAATAAATATTAACTTCATAACATATCAAAAAATTCTAGAATCATTGACATTAATGACTTGGGAAACATGTTCACAAAAAATACTAAATAAGTATGATATGTAATCTCCCACTATGTTCTTAATGTCTATGACCCATCATATACATTTCATAAATAATATATTTATTACAAACTTACTAAATGAAAATAATATAAAGGATCATATCTGATGCATAACAGTCTTAAAGAAGGAGATAACAATACATATGAGCTTAAGGGTATGAGAACATGAGAATAAAATTTGAAAACCAAGCCAAGAATATCATAGTTCAAAATCATGGGTCATCAAATAATTATTGGATGTTTTTGAGATATGAATGAAAATGAAATTAATGATCCAAAATTAAGATAACATAAAATTTTGATAAAGCATGAATTTTTTGAATTAATATGAGCATATTAAATAATTTCTCTTGTTGTGTAAGGATTAAATCATTAACTATAATAGCAGATTGCGTACACTCCCCAAAACATATTAGTATTCAATTTTTTCTCCTGTAATGATCATAGTGGATATGATCCCATACATTTCTTAGTTAACACCCTATTACATTATTTTCTATCTCATGTTATATAAATCTGTACCTAATAAACTATAAAGTGATATATGTCCCACCCTCCACATATTTAGATTCATACATATGTGTTCAACAAGATAATAAAATATTAATCATATCATAACCCAAAAAAATTGGTTTCATAAAAATTTCATCATATAATAACATATTGGAATGAATTGGGTAGCATAATTTTTTAACAATTTCAATATAGAATAACCGGTGAAAAAAATGAGTTTCATAATAATTTTATTATGTTAGATCCCAAGGAAGAAAATGGGATTCATATAAATAATGTCATCATCGATATAAAACTTTTAGATAATGAATAATAATGGAATACTAGGATCATATCCCATGTAAATCATATGTTAGGTCAAAGTATAGATTCATAAATAGAAACTAATTTTGAAGGATAATTCACATGGGATGTTTCATGAGAAAAATATCATTCATAAAAAATAACATTTGTAAATTAAAAATTCATAAAATATTGTGAATATAATATTCTATATAAAAACCATAAAAACATATAACAGATTAATCAAATAAAATAAAGTTAATGATAATGGTATATTATTTTCATGTTTTACATGTTAAAAAAATATTTCGTTCATATTTTTGTTAAAAGTAAAATTGACCTTGTTTAGGAAATTAAATAAATAATCCTTTAAAATACATTCTAAAAATTAAAATATGTGTAAAATAAATCTATTAAACATGTAAATTAATGATACAAACCTTTTATAATTTTTTTTGGAAAACATATTTTTGGAATAAAATTATTTTTCAACTGAATATAGAAACAAAGTTGATTTTTCATAAAAATATTATTTAGAAATATTGAGTACATAAAGAGAGTAAAATTAAGGGATAAAATTATTCACATGAATTAACTATAGGAGAAAAAATTTCATGAATTTCATGAAATATGTAACATAATATTTCACCATAGAAAAAAAATCAATCTTCATTAACGATGTCATTGTATCATAAAATCCTTACTACTTTTGTATATTTTCAATAATATGAAAATTTAAAGGTTAGCACCAAATGAAACACTAAATATCATGAATATGATTACATTTTTTTTATAACATATCAAAGGGTCAGTATATACACATGGTTGAATAATATAAGGGGATATCATAACTTATGTCCCGATGAAGGCAGTTTGAGGTGAAAATCCTTTAACCTATTTCCCAAATAGATTTCACAATTATTAAACCTATTTTATAATACATATAATTCTTTATAAAAATTAAAAAACCATGAATAAAAATAAATAATACCATATATTATTACATCAGGACATTTTATTACATTTTTATTAATAATTCCATATTTTTTTCATGTCTTGAGCAATAACTATTCTATTTCTTCATATATGTTTTTATTTGTTATTTTTGGTACAAATAATTTTTTCAAGGTTACATAAAAAAAATATATAAATGTTATAAATATTATTTATATTCAATATATATGTAGTTATATCAATCAGTAAATTATATATATATAATGAAATACATTGTTCATATAGATGGATTGTTGAATAAACACATGAAGGTTTCCATATTCTTGATAGATTTAATGAATTAAAGGTAAAAAATATATATTTACATTCAATAAGAATTTATATTCTATATATATCAAATATTATTATTAAATCAATCATTATTACTTTCCATGTAACGTTGGTATGAATCACAATGCTTTGAGATGCTATAGTTCGTCACACACATGACTGACACTATCTTATTCCAATAAAATGAAATATTATAAGATATATATGAAATTATAATAAACTAATCCTAATAATATCATATATATATATATATAATATATAAAAATTTTACCATTAATTTAAATAATCACTGTGTTCTGGTGATAGAAAACAAATAATATCGATTCGTAGGGCGGTTGTCCACTATATAAATGAAGGATGCTTCCATATCCTATTTTATGTAGTTGGATATGGAAATAGGTTATAATTAACATAATAATGTATCTGTATATGAGATAATGTAGTTTTATTCTATCAACATAATTAATGAATATTTATGTTGTTTGAAGAATAATTAAAATATCACATAATTAAAAATGCAACTTCTTCTTCAAAATAGCTCTTTATGATATACCTAAATCTTTCGTAGATTAGATCTTTGATCTCACAAAGGCCAATATGATCTATGGAGATAATTATGGATGTAATTTCAGTATGTATTGGAATAAATATGTGTTTTCTATTTTTTAAATAAAAAGGACACGTGATGAACTATTTTAAGTGAGGTGAGTGAAATTTTTGTCATTTTTGAAAATAAAAAGATGTACCCTTGTTTTTTTCATCAAATAAGACTAAAATGTGTATCATTAAAAACATTTCATTTCAAAATGAGTAAATACAGCCATATATTGTTATTTATGAATGTTTCAGGGTTATTTTTTCCATTATATTTTTAGATTGACCCCCAATAAACATGTGTTAACCATAACAGCTGGAATTAATTTTATGTGTTTTTACAATTTATTTTGACCAAAATTAAATTGGAACTTATTATATAAACAAAATTATTATGAATCCAAATATGGTGTCTATTTATAAATATTTTATTCATATATTTATAAAAAAATTAATATTAAACCTACATTTGCGATGAGAATGTTATTTTCTAATTAGAAAATGATCAAAAGTTTAAAAAGTATTTTTTTGAAAATTAAAAATGAAAATAAATCAAAAAATATAAATTAGATTAATATATATATATATATGTATAATTAATATATTTTTATTTTTAAACCCATTTTAAAATAAATTATAATCTTATAAATTATATTTATGAAAATTCTTCTTTTAGTAATGTCCAATATTATCCATTATTTACAAATATATTTATCATTTCAGAAAAATAACAAACAATTCAATCAATGATAATTTAAACGTGTAAATTTCAAAATTATATTAAATTATGAATTTAATTTTATAAATTTATTAGAAAATAATTTTATTATTTTTCATGAAAAATATGGAAAATGTTTTATTTTGAGAAAATAGTTCTTCCAAATAAAATAAATACATTACCAAAAAAATAATTAACTTTTAATAAATATATTTTTTATATAAAAATGATATAATAAGTATATAAAATCTAATTATTGTTATCCTCAAATCCAATTTTAATAGCTAGGTAATAACATTAATGATTATATAGTATTAATAATATATTTTTATTTCACTAATGTTTGGTGTTACATGTTAGAAAATTTATCAGATAAAAAAAATTTATTCCAAAAAATTAATAAATTCAAGGGTTTTTACATTTATTAACATAGTTACAGTGAAGCTTATATTATTAAAGAATTTTTTAATTAACATTTTGTAATTTTTATCAAAAAAAATAAATTATTATATTTTAAATAGAGAATTTAATAATATTTTATAACATATATATATATTAGTACACATTTAATTTTTAGTCATCACTAATTATTTTTCGTAACACATAATGAACCAGAAGACACATTTCTACAATGAACCTTTTGTATAAATTTTTTATTTTTATTTAAAAATAAATATGATAATGTTTTGATATTATGATGTATTAAATTGGTAATTTATTAATATTCATAACAAAAAATATATATTAGTTGGGTTATTTTATTTTTAAGGAAAACCTAAATTATTTCAATGAAAACTAGTCACAGTTGGATAAAAAGATTAAAGGAAAAATATATGAATAAATGAATTCAATCACGGTTAAACCATGTCAATAAATGCCTTATTTTGGATTTATAGACCAAAAATCACTCCAAACTACATTATTTATATGTTCTGAATCCATTTACTTATTAATGTGGTTATCTCATTATTAAAAGAAATCAGTGTTCACAGATGTTCCCATTTCATCAATTATAAAATGGATTACATTTCCACCCTATCAATGTGACACATATCCTTGGAAATATCCTTGAATTCCAACCCAATTTTCCTCACATATAGGTCAATTCCATATCAAAATCTCCATTTTCTATATAATTTTTCTTATAAACTACATATCCAGGTAGGCTTCGAAAATAATGTTCATTGATCAAAATTGATTATTACTTAATCCATAACAATTTCAACATAATCATTCAATTTTAAAAATACCCTTCACATAGAAATATAATTATTTTTGTATCATTAGTATACTTATTTTTTGTTGTGTTGTTGTTATAACCCATATTTGTTACATCCCATCAACTTCTAAAAAATAAAATTTCCTTGATTGTGGGACTATACAGACTATCACCTGCGCAAAGTGATGTCTATTGTTTTTCATCACCCCCTATATTCAATGGTTATGAGGATGGAATTAAATAATTAATGTATTATATATAATATATTTATGATTATTTAGTTTTAAATTAAAATATACCTACCATTCCACTCAATCATTGGAAAAATAAAAATTTTATTCATTCGTTCAGAGGACCACCACCACCACAAAGTAACGTTTCAATTTTTTGGTCTAGTTTATTTATACATTATTAAACTATCATAAAATAATTTTCACCTACTTTAAAATAAATATATAATATCAGTACTATTATAAAATAAATATACTAGTCTAATGTAAACCACATATATAACCATAATCATCCATTAATTATGGTAAGTCAATGTGTGGGTTGGTGTAACCATATTTTGGAATATTGCCATAAAATGTTATTATTGATGAATAAAAAAACATAAATACTAATATTACTATATTTTAGTAATAATATATCATGTTTTTCATTGATCTATAATGACTATATAAATTATTTAATATAGTAATTAAATATCATATTTGACTACTAAAACTACTGAATAAGACGATAGTGATTCAATTTTCATGAAAAAGAAACACATATATAATTTGATAAGTGAGATATACATTATTAGAATTTATATATTACATTTTAGATAATAATCTAAAAATTCTAAAATTTATATCAAATAATTGATATGAATATTGGAAAAACAGATCGTTCATGAAAAAATTTAAGTTACCTAAAACATTTATTAAAAAAATATAACTAACTAATATATTCCTAATAAATGATAATAATTTATGTATATAAAATTTAATTTACGCTTATAATCCCTAAAATATAAAATTAATATATTTATATTTTTTTATTGTAGGTTTAATTGAATTTGACTAAGTGGGAAAAGAAATGTAATTGGTTATTTTATAAAATTTAATATCCTGAGAAATAATTATTTTTTCTCACCATGAAAACATTATATGGTTTTATAAAATACTAATGAATTTATTTTAAATATTTCATGTAATTATTTTGGTATTAGGATACATATTTTTTTATTTATTAAAATCTATTTTGATTTCAATGATAAAAATATTGACGGTGTTTGTGTTAATTCTCATTTTCTAACTTCTGCTGCAGTTATTCTTATTTGATTCTATTGTTCCATGATTAACTTATTCAGCCTAACGAAAATATATTTATGTATTTACTACATATTTTTAGGGATTATATAATTATTCATTATAACCATTTTATAAAATGATTATAACATCAATTATTATGATAATTAAAGTGGTTTTGTTATCTCAATTATAAATTTTTGAGTTATACTTATTGGTATTCCCAAAAATTAAGTATATAAGTAACATGTACATAAAATGATTCATATTATATATTAATTATCATTCATTAATGTCGATTTTAATAGCCAGGATCTAGTGCTCCAAGATTCAGAACTAAAAACATTATCTTTTGATTTATGTCTTTGATACCAATAAATGTAACCCAATTTCAACCATCCAAAATAAAAAATTAAAATAAATATTGGGAAAATTTCATAATGAAGTATATTCAGAAATTATATTTTTATAGAATTTGAAAAATGTATTACATTTCTTGGAAAAAAATAATGTTGTCATAAAAATCTATATCATCCCAAATATTTATTCATATCAAACACCCATTATTGACATTCCCTACTTAATAACTTTATTTATAACATGGGGGAAGAAATTTTTAAAAAAATTTGAGCTTAGATGATATGTAAAGAAAAAAAAATGAGATATTATATATTACAAAATCATAATATGAACATAAGATCCAAATACCATGAAAGAAACCATTGAAATTTATACCCTCTATATAATAGATGAAACTAATGAGTCATGTAATAAATCATGGAAGTTTATAAGATATAAATCATAATGAAGCATGATCCTTGAGAGAATAACTTTAGCATAATTCATGGTATTCTTCCACACACATAATTATGAAAAAACATTCCTATACAGTGAAGTAATTTTTTCAAGATTATCAACTGTGGAATGGGGTCACTCCCCAAACTGTCATTATAGTCATGGTTCACTCCCAAGACTATCATAGTGGAATGGGTTCACTCCCCAACACAAAATTATATTTATGGTTCCCTCCCATGAAAATAATAGTATAATTGTTACACTCCCTAAACCATCATGTTAGTCAAGGTTTACTCCCATGTCTATCATGATAGACGGGGTCCCTTACTGAACTTGGATAACTCTCCATTCTAAACCAATTTATCTCATTAGATATCATTATTCAGCCAATTAATTGGAGGGTTATTTAGGTCCCATTCATATCATAATAAAATACATACATATTTGTTCCACAATAACATAAATCATTTCATTATACCATAACACGTATAAATGATAGAGGTTTCATAAACATATTTTTAACAAAAACATACACCATCATGAAAAATTATTACAATTGTATCCTAGGAAAATATGCACATAAACTATGAATTAATATCAATTTATTCCATCTTAGTTGTAATATTATTTTTAATGATTACATGGAATATATTTATCATGACCCCCTCCCAACAAAGATGCCCCTCCTGAGCTGGAAATGGTGAAAGGGAGATAATGACACCTGAGTCCCGCCTCCAGTAGTCCCTGGGGTGGCGACTAGCACCAAGGGTATGAGTTTTCACAAATATGGGAGGCATTACCCTTTTTATTTATACAGGATCGGGAAATATGACAAGTCAACCACTAAAAAGGAAAAGAACAAGTGTATAGAAATAAACCCAAACCAATCCCACATGCATGTTTAAACAATATTATAATAAGGTACAAGTACAAGAAATCTCAAAGTACAATACCAAAAGAAAAAAAAAGTACAGCAACAACAACAACTCCAACTGTCCGACTATTAGGGTCCCGCACGGCCCTGGTAGTCCTCCTGGAAACCTGAAAGTAAATTTAGAGTGAGCATACAAGTATACTCAGTAGGGAAACCTAAAGCTCTCGCGTACAAGTGGGGAGACACCCTAATGTCCCATGAGAACAACAGAAGTAACCTAGCAAGGAATTCTATCCACCCAGCCTCACCATCCACACTCAACAAAAACATAATCACAACATTTAGTAGTATATAAGAACAAGAGTATTGGGTACCCCGCACCATTTCCCTTTAGTTAGCTGCTCTTCCTAACGGCGAACGTCCTGATGCTGCCACACTCTCCCCGCCTGTACAGACCTGGGCCCCACAACCACGTTTCTCGCCCGCACACACCTGGGCCTCACAACCACGTATCCTGCCCGCACACACCTGGGCCTCACAACCACGTATCCCGCCCGCACACACATGGGCCTCACAACCACGTATCCCGCCCGCACACACCTGGACCTCATCCCGAAGATTCTTGGGAAAAAGTAGAACATGCTAAAAGAGTCTTGGGCTAAAACCACCCCAATCAAAACCTACCCGAAGAGTCTTATGTGTAAGGTCGCCTCAAGCCATCATAGCCTTGGGGAGAAGGAGCAGGAAGGATCTAGTAACTAAGGGAAAAACACCCTCTCCCATGAAATGGGAGGGTTTGGAACTAAGTGCTCAACATGGGTGGGGTGCGATAAAACAAAAAAGATACAGATATATATATGTATACCAAACACACAGTCCAACCTATGGCTTCTAAACAGAGAAACCAAGCACATGCCTCGGTACCGCTACTATGAAGCATGCATACAACAAACAACCCCAACTACATTTAGGTTTTCACATTTCAGCAGAATTAGTTTTTTTAGTTCCTTAACTGCTGGGAAACTATCCACAACCAACCATATCGATCATCCATAAAACATATTTGTGCCATCCACTAATCAAGTTAGGAAAACACAAGCAACACAACCAAGTCCTTCTTATCAACCATCCAACCCATTGATTATTAATCTCGTTCCATTACCATGACCCACCATTCATTAAATCTTCAACTTTTTATTTATTATTCACAACCCATAGTCTGTTCATATTCCAACCCATCCCTGCATCCCCGCTTCCAACCGGCATAACCACAACCACACTGTACATCATTATCCCTTTAATACCATTTATCGCAGCCCCGCTGCCCGTTACTAACATAACATTTAAACCAACCCACAACCAAGCCAACTGCAGCCCCACTGCTCACCCATTCCACAACAACCCCCAAAACACCCCCCACATGCTACGTATCCAAGACAACACCCACATGTTCATTATTACATTTCGTTCAACCTGGGTGATCACACAAGGGTTCCAGATTTTAAACATACAACTTTACGTGATTAACAAATATCCAAATTCCAGAAAGATCTGTCCACAAAAATGGTCTAGAAATATCGGGAAACATTTAATTGTGCAATCAATGGACCCCAACAACCGTGATTTTCAGTAGGCATAAGCCTATTCAATTCATAACATATCAAAAGGATATAGAAAGATAAACATAAAAACTTCCCCATCCCCGTTATTTAACCAGTTATTATATTTATTTAATAGTTCAACTGTTTCTCATGAAAACAAGAGGATACCCACCCCACATGATGAAAAAATTAGAGATACAAAGGTATGATCCCTACCTCAACAGGTTCCGATCGTAATGCTCCCCCAGATCAACCGTAGAAGACGTCTGTCGGCATCCTTCACTTCTATCAGGTCCCGTAAAAACATCCTCTGGTGGATGTTGGAAAGGAAAGGACGAATTAAAGACAATAGATCTAAGCTCGGATGTTTTTCCTCATTGTTACGATCCTGTTGCCACTGACGGATCGTAAATCAGAGCTCGGACGAAGAAGTTATGGAAGAAAGAGCCATCAAGTCTCTTGGAAGAACTCTGCTCAGATAAATGGGGAGGAGAGGAGTGAGTTGAAATGGAGGAGGGGACCCCTACTTTTATAGGCGAGAAAAGAAAAAGTACACGGCGTGTGCTTTATGGTACACGACGTGTACTCGGTTATTTCTCACGGTCTCCACGCGGCTTCCAACACAGCTCTGTGGCTGTTGACTGGTCAACACATAGTTTGAGGGTAACGCATATGCGGGGAGGGACTACATGGCGTGTAGTTTGGAAACACGGCGTGTACCTATTTATTGCACATGACAAGTACATGGCTCCAACACGGCACACGACCGTTGACTGGTAATGAGTACGCGGGGAAGGCCTACACGACGTGTAGTATTGGACACACGACGTGCACCCATTATTCCACACAACAAGGACACGACCTTCAACACGGGGTATACCTGGCAAGGGGGTACATGGTGTGTACTCAAACTACACGGCGTTTAGTTTCAAAATTCTGGAAAGCATGGAAAAAGTCAATTTTACCCTCCAGAACACTTCTTGACCTTCTTTTTGACAAAGGAATGGGCTAGAGAGGTCCGGGCCATTACATCAGATACCTCTTAAAACATTCTCGTCCCTGAGAATTCAAAAACCAACCTAGAGGAAACCCAACAAGATACCTATTCCGGTTCTCATTATAACAGGAACCCAACCAACAACCCTAATCATATGTGTTAGGAATTCCTTCTCCTATGTCGAGATATTATCCACTTTAGGCGGCACTGACTCGCTCGCATGGGTTTCATCGCATCCTCATTAATGCGTCTCGATTAAGAATTGGGTCTTCCAACTATCATACATTTGGATTTTCCAACTTACACTGCCCCTAACACCACACAAACAGCACACTTCCCGAACACGTGGTTTTGGGAAATTCCTTCTCCTATGTCGAGATATTATCTGCTTTATGCGGTACGGACTCACCCGCACGGGTTCAATCGCATCCGCATTAATGTGTCTCGATTAGGAGTCAGGTTTTTCCCTTTCCCCACACATCTGGACATGTCACACACTACCAGGGAACAAGGAAACAAAAAGGTCCCACAACCGACAAGTCAGGCTTTCCATATATCAAAGGTACAGAGTACAACATCAACACAAATCTCAGAATGACAAGGTAAAAAAGTCAAAAAACTCTGGGTACTGAGCATGCATCTAGGTCTCCCCCTCCCAAGTTCTCTCCTCGAGGTCGCCATGCCTCCACAACATAAGAACCAACGGAATGGTTCGTCCACGGAGCACCTTCTCTTTACGATCCTCGATTCCGATTGGTCGTTCCTCGAAGGTTGCTTCATCTCCCATATCTAACTCTCCCCAGTCGATAACGTGAGAGTCGTCGTGCAAGTACCGACGAAGTTGGGAGACATGGAGGACGTCATGAACCTTCTCCAACTGAGGTGGTAGGTCCAGCTGATGTGCAACCTCTCTGACTCGCCTCTTCACCTCAAAAGGATCGACAAACCTAGGTGAGAGCTTTCTTCCTTTCACAAACCTCTACCTCCCCCGTCGAGGGGAAACCATCAAGAACGCATGATCTCCCACCTCGAACTCCAAGGGCCTTCTCCGACGTTCAGCATAGGACTTATGTCGGTCCTAAGCCACTTTCATCCTCTCACGTACAAGCTAGACTTTCTCTGTAGTGCTCTGCACTACCTTTGTCCCAAGAGCACCTGTCTCACAAACCTCTGCCCAACAAATGGGTGAATGACATGGTTTTCCATACAAAGCCACAAACGTTGTCATGCCAATAATATAGTGGAAGCTGTTTTTGTGGGAAAACTCTACTAAAAGAAATTGTCATACCCATGATCCTCTGAAATCCAGAACGCATGATCGTAGCATGTCCTCCAACGGCTGGATAGTCCGCTCTGTCTGCCCATCGGACTGGCGGTGGAAAGCAGTGCTAAGGCGTAGCTAGGTGCCAAAAGCATGTTGTAACCCCCTCCAGACTCATGAGGTAAACCGAGTATCCCGATATGAGATGATAGTCATTGGGACTCCATGAAACCGCACAACCTCGTCTACATACCTCTGTGCTAAGGTACTCACCAGGCCTGACTCCTTAATTACAAATAAGTGAGCTGATTTCATCAGCTGATCCACCACTACCTAGATAGGATCATAACCACCCTGAGCTCTGGGTAGTCCTGTGACGAAATCCATTGAGATGTCATCCGAATTCCACTTTGGGAAATCTAAAGGATGCAAGAAACCACTGGGAACACGGTGTTCAGCCTTCACTTGCTGACACACTAGAAATTTAGCCACAAACTCCGCCACTTTCTCGTTTCACCCTGGGAAACCAAAACTGTTCCCTCAGGCCTCAGTACATTTTCAAAACTCCTGGATGTACTTCCTAGGCTGTGCTATGGAACTCATAGACAACTCCCTCATGCATTGTCTTTGGGACAAACAACCTTCCATGGAAAAGCATCTAATGTTGGTTGTCCTCTGACCATCCTTCTGGGATCGTTCCCCTGATCGACACGATCCGGCATCACTTCAGCCTCGGAGCCCCCCCACTGAGACTCTTCCACCTGCTACATCAAGGATGACTGCACCATCATCTGAAACAAATAGCCTCTAACACCTTCTACCCTGGCATCCAAGTGCATGGCAGCCAACTCTCCCATCGCGTTCCAAGCATCAGTGGATTCCCGAACTACTTCTTGATGCGACTTCCTGCTCAGGGCATCAGCCACAACGTTTCCCTTACCTTAAGTGTAAGAGATCTCAAAGTCATAGTCATGGAGAAATTCGACCAATCTCCGTTGCAGTAAGTTCAGGTCACGCTGGGAGAAGATATAACGTAGGCTCTTGTGATCTGAGAAGACCACAAAGCACTCCCCAAAGAGGTAATGTCGCCACAACTTCAGTGCGAACAATACTACTGCAAGATCTAGGTCATGGGTGGCATAGTTACGCTCGTGAGGGCATAACTGCCTAGACCCATAACAGATCACTCCCTTCTTCTACATCAGCATGCACCCCAGACCATGGCCAAGAGCATAACAAAACACCTCATACAACAACCCTTCCTCTGGAAACCTGAGTACGAGAGCACTGACCAACTTCTCCTTCAGGTATTCGAAAGCTTTCTGGCGCGGCTCGCTCCATAGGAAGACCTGTTTCTTCCTCTTCAAAGCTTTCAATGGAGAAGCAACTCAAGAGAAGTACGAAATGAACCTCTGATAGTAACCTGTTATCCCCAGGAAACTACAAACTTCTGCCTTGCTCTTAGGTGCCACCCAAGAAACAACTGCCTCCACCTTTGATAGGTCCACTAACAATCCATGCTGAGATACCACGTGCCCAAGGAAGTGTAATTATTTCATCAAGAACTTACACTTCGACAATTTCCAATAAAGCTGGTGGTGTCGAAAGACTTCCATGACTGCCCTGAGATGCTCAATGTGCTCCTCCTCTGATCATGAGTAGATCAGGATTTCATCGATAAACACAATTACGAACTGGTCCAGAAACTCTCGGAAGATAATGTTCATAATTCCCATGAACACAGCTGGTAAATTGGTAACTCCAAACAGCATCACTACAAACATGAACATCCTATACCTGCACCTGAAATCCGTCTTCAAGATGTCATTTCCTTTTACCCTCAACTGATGATATCCAGATCATAGATCAATCTTGGAAAACCAACCTGCTCCCCTCAGCTGGTCGGAGAGATCATCTATCCTTGGAAAGGGTAGCGGTTCTTGACCGTTACCTGGTTCAACCTTCGGTAGTCTATGCATAGCCGGAGACCCTCATTTTCCTTCTTCACGAATAAAACTGGATCACCCCATAACGATACGCTGGGTCAAACAAAGCCCTTCTCCATCAGATCATCAATCTGAATCCGCAACTCCCGCAACTCTGAAGGTGCCATCCGATAAGGGGCCATCGAAATCAGATGGGCACCATGCTGTAAGTCTATCCCGAACTCAATGTCACGTCGGGGGGGGGGGGGGGTAGAGTCACAACCTTCTCTAGAAAAACATCAAGGAACTCCCCAACAACCTCCAAGATATCCATATTCTCTGTATCAGCTGGAACCACTGATAACCCGCCTAAAAAGGAAAGGAGAGGCTCCACACGCCGGCTTCCTACCTGATAGCTCCTCTCGCCAACAAAAGATACGTGGTGCCCATCCACGTCGGAGAACACGACCCTTCTCCGGAAGCAGTCGATAATAGAACTAACAGAAAACAACCAGTTGATGCCTAAGATGACATCGTTTGGCTGCATCTGTAACAGAAGAAGGTCCCCACTAGATCGATGTGGTCCCAACGTCATCCCACATCTCCGACAAACACAAGATACGCTGGTCTGGCCTCCAAATGGTGTACTCAGCACCAGTGGTATGGAAAGTCTCCCTACGTCTAGTCCCAAAGCATGGGCTAGACTAGGTGAAACAAAGGATTACGAAGCTCCCGAATCAAACAAAGCAGAAACAAGAGTGCTTAACAAACAAATCATACCTCACACCACCTCTTGTCCTACCGGAGCTGCCAACTCTGCTGCGTGCAACCGTCCTTGCCCAGCTCCACTGCCTCTCTGTTTTCGTCCACCTCCCCAACCACGCCCTGGTCGAGGTCCCTGAGGATCACCCTGATGTCGGCTTCCTCCCACAACATCTGCCCTCAAAGGAGCATAGTCCTGCTGCTGCTGGAAGGGCCTCGCTGGTAACTGCTGCTGCTGAGGTGGGCGCTGAACCTACCCACCTCCACCGTACTGAGCTCGGGTCTGGCACCGACTCTAAACGTGCTCGAAACCTCCACAAGAGAAACACATTGGTCCTAGGATCGTGAAAAAGGTATGAGGACCCGAAGATCTGTACTGGAACTGTTGGGGACTTCTCCCCACCGGCCCGAACCTGGAATGTCCCGTCGCAGGAGACCTGCTGGTAATTGCCTTCCCCTTCGACGAGCCCGGCTGGATCCCCTCTCGAGGTGCACCTCCCAGTGAGTGAATCCTCTCTACAACCTCTACCTTCTTCTGTACCACCATGTATGTCGGAAGGGTGAAGGGGGTGACATAATACTAGAGCGAAGGACGAAGCACCTCCTCCAAACGTCT
This sequence comes from Viscum album, assembly GCA_963277665.1. Lineage (NCBI taxonomy): Eukaryota > Viridiplantae > Streptophyta > Magnoliopsida > Santalales > Viscaceae > Viscum > Viscum album. The sequence goes on from OY728159.1 coordinate 1,185,598,996, forward strand.
CGCCCGAGACTCCTCATCCGGAAAGAGATTCAGATCAAAGTGCAATAGATACTTGAACTTGATCCCCAACTCTCATACTGACATACTACCCTGTTGAAGGGAGAGTAACTCCTGCTACTTCTCCGCCTTGATCATGGAAGAAAGGAATTCCTCTCGAAATTCCTTCTGAAAGTCAGCCCATGGAACCTCTGCCTCTATCCTCTCTCCGAGGTAGAGTGTCCACCACTTTCGCGCCGCACCTCTCAGCTGACTGACTGTTAGGGGAACCCAGAACTCCCTCAGAGCACGAAACAATGTAAAAGTGATCCCTAGCTCCTCAAGCAACCCCTCTGTCTCCCTATCCGAAGTACTACCCTCATACTTCTTGAGGGTCTACCATTGGAAAGAATGAGATTCTTCTGCCACTGGCTATCTTCTTCCTCTTGGTCATTCCTCAACTGATCGACCACCTGGATCTGCACGGCCTCGGCCATCTGAGCCACCTAGGGACGACGTCCAGGTGCCATAGCTGTATGGTAAATAAATATTGCCTAAGCCCAAGTAGTAAGGAAAAACACAAGGTTTTATTTTAATCATTTTATTTCAATTTCTTTCCCAGAACACCCAAATCAAGTAAAAAACAATAATGATGATGCATGTACCTTCCCTAGGGTCTCTACCCTGTAATAAATGTAGTATCACATAGTCATTCGGTAGTCTCAGAGTCCTTGCATCGGATCACGGGGGGCCGTAATATCACAGGTCCTAGCCTGTCTTCTCTAGCCTATGTCACGCACCAAATTACCTAACATTGTTGCCCTACCATCCCATGCAATCCTCACTATGCCTAACTTCAGGCTCTATCCTATCTCTCAACCATCACCTCTGATACCATTCTTTCATGACCCCCTCCCACCAAAGATGCCCCTCCTGAGCTGGAAATGGTGAAAGGGAGATAATGACCCCTGATTCCCGCCTCCAGTAGGCCCCGGGGTGGCGACTAGCACCAAGGGTATGAGTTTTCACAAATATGGGAGGCATTACCCTTTTTATTTATTTAGGATCGGGAAATAGGACAAGTCAACCACTAAAAAGGAAATGAACAAGTGTATAGAAATAAACCCAATCCAAGCCCACATGCATTTTTAAACAATTTTATAACAAGGTAAAAGTACAAGAAAGCTCAAATTATAATACCAAAAGAAAACAAAAGTACAGCAACAACAACAACTCCAACTGTCCGACTATTAGGGTCCCGCACGGCCCTGGTAGTCCTCCTGGAAACCTGAAAGTAAATTTAGAGTGAGCATACAAGTATACTCAGTAGGGAAACCTAAAGCTCTCGCGTACAAGTGGGGAGACACCCTAATGTCTCGTGAGAACAACAGAAGTAACCTAGCAAGGAATTCTATCCACCCAGCCTCACCATCCACACTCAACAAAAACAGAATCACAACATGTAGTAGTATATAAGAACAAGAGTATTGGGTACCCCGCACCATTTCCCTTTAGTTAGCTGCTCTTCCTAACAGAGAACGTCCTGACGCTGCCACACTCTCCCCGCCTGCACACACCTGGGACACATATCCATGAATCCATCCCGCACACACCTGGACCTCACAACCATGTATCCCACCCTCACACACCTGGGCCTAATTCTGAAGATTCTTGGGAAAAAGTAGAACATTCCCGAAGAGTCTTGGGCTAAAACCACCCCAATCGAAACCTACACAAAGAGTCTTAGGTGTAAGGTCGCCTCAAGCCATCACAGCCTCGGGGAGAAGGAGCAGGAATGAGCTAGTAACTAAGGGAAAAACAACCTCTCCCATGAAATGGGAGGGTTCAGAACTAAGTTCTCAACATGGGTGGGGTGCGAAAAAACACAAAAGATACAGATATATATATATATGTATACCAAACACACAGCCCATCTTATGGCTTCTAAACAGAGAAAATGAGCACGTGCCTCCGCACTACTACTACGAAGCATGCATACAACAAAGAACCCCAACCCCATTTAGGTTTTCATGTTTCAACAGAATTAGTTAATTTAGTTCCTTAACAATTGGGAAACTATCCACAACCAACCATATAGATCGTTTGTAAATCATATTCCTGCCATCCACAAATCAAGTTAGGAAAACACAAGCAACACAACCAAGTACTTTTAATCAACCATCCAACCCATTGATTATTAATCTCGTTCCATTACCATGACCCACCATTCATTAACTCTTCCACATTTTATTTATTATTCACAAACCATTGACCGTTCATATTCCAAACCATCCCTGCAGCCCCGCTGCCAACTTCCATAACCACAACTGCACCGTACATCATTATCCCTTTAATACCATTTATCGCAGCCTCACTGCCCGTTACTAACATAACATTTACACCTACCCACATCCAAGCCAACTGCAGCCCCGCTGCTCACCCTTTCCAAAACAACCCAAAAAACACCCCCATCACATGCCATGTATCCAAGACAACACCCACATGTTCATTATTCCATTTTTTTCAACCGGGGTGATCACACAAGGGTTCCAGATTTTAAACATCCAACTTTACGTGATTAACCAATTTCCACATTCCACAATGTTTTTTCCATAAAAACGGTCTAAAAAGGTAGGGCAACATTTAATTGTGCAAGAAAAGGCCCCCAACGACCGTGATTTTCAGTATGCATAAGCCTATTCAAGTCATAACATATCAAAAGGATATGAAAAGATAAACATAACAACTTCCCCATCCCCGTTCTTTAACCAGTTATTATATTTATTTAATGGTTCTACTGTTTCTCATGAAAATAAGAGGATACCCACCCCGCATGATGCACAAATTAGAGAGACAAAGGTAAGATCCCTACCTCAAAAGGTTCTGATCGCAACGCTCCCCCGGATCAACCTTAACAGACATCTTTCAGCATCCGTAACTTATGTCGAGTCCCGGAAAAACCTCCTCGGGTGGAAGTCGGAAAGGAAAGGCCAAAGGAAAGACAACAAATCCAAGCTCAAAAGTTCTGCCTCTTCGTTACGATCTCGTGTCTGCTGGCGGTTCGTAAATCGGAGCTCGGGCAAAGATGTTATGGACGAAAGAGCCTTCGAGTCTCTTGGGAGAACTCTGCTCAGAGGAATGGGGAGGAGAGGAGTGAGTTGAAAAGGAGGAGAGTACCCCTCCTTTTATAGGTGAGAAAATCAAAAGTACATGGCTTGTACATTATGGTACAAGGCATGTACTTGGTTATTTTACACGATCTCCACGCAGCTTCCAACACGGCTCTGCGGCCGTTGACCGGTCAACACACGGTTTGAGGGTAACACATTCACGGGGAGGGACTAAACAGTGTGTCGTTTGGACACACAGCGTGTATCCATTTATTGCACACGGCAAGGACACAGCTCCAATATGGAACACAGCCATTCACTAGTAACGCGTATGCGGGGAAGGACTACACGGCGTGTAGTATTGGACACACAACGTGCACCCATTATTCCACAAAGCAAGGACATGGCGTTCAACACGGGGTATACCCGGCAAGGGGGTACACGGCGTGTACTAAAACTACACGGCGTGTAGTTTCAAAATTCTGGATAGCATGGGAAAAGTCCATTTTACCCTCCAGAACACTTCTTGACCTTCATTTTGACAAAGGAATGGGACGGAGAGGGTCGGGCCATTACAATCTCTTAGGGTAAACAACATTTCTATTTCAAAATCGTTTATATTTATAAAAATTTATACACATAAAAATGAAAAAAAGAATTAAATTAAAATAATCTTGTCAAATTATAATTAAGGATTCAAATAATTTAGACACCAACATGGATAGAAAAATTTATCCTTAAATATAATATAAAATAATATTATATCAGAATTTTTGTCGATTATTTGTAAAAGAAACTATCATAGAAAATGAAAAAAACATTCCTTTTTTATAATTTTGTATAAAGTAAGATATGGTTTAACTTTATTAAAAAAAATACAGAATAATAGTATAAAAATATTTGAAAAAAGTTTTAAAAAACAGGGATATTCAAGGTGAATATTCTCATTTAGAAACATAAATACAGAAAATTCAAAATAAGAAAGATATTGTGAAACTGTAACTTAATTTTTAGGTTTGATATGAATCATGTGAAAAATTTGAGAAATAATCTTGAAATGATATGTAAATAAAATAATTTTCATGATAAGAATCGTAAAAAAATAATGGTAATTATATAAAAAACCTACAATAAATGTTTATTTTATATGGCATGTTTCCCGTAGAAATTAATGAGAGATAAAAATCACATTCATCACACATCCCATTAAATAAAAATTATTTTATCTTATAAATATTTATTTTAAACATTTTATTAATTTATAACATAATGATGTTCAAATTTACGATATCATTTTTGATCCACTAGTATAATCTTATAACCAATTTGTTAATAATACTTCCTTTTTACACTTATTTGAGTTCTTACTTTCTTCATTTTCCCATTCATATTATTTGATGCATGTACATATTATTATGAATTGGATATAGTTACATAAAATAAAATATATTATTTACTGTTTAAATATTATATATTATATAATTATTTATAAATTTAGAGTTCTTCAAAAATATAGACATAAAAAATGAATTACACAGTTCACGGAGACTGTAGGTCATACATACAAATGAATGATGTATTTTATTTATTCAATGGATATAAAAAAATATTAATGAAGAATAATTTAAAAAATATTGAATCATTCTTTATCATATATATTTATTTGTTCCATATTTATAACCATCAATGTTAAGTGGTGATGAAAAATTATTTTCACCACTCTATGGATATGGTAAGTTGTATGTATGCATGAGTGATGTGTTCACCTTTATAGGGATGGAACAATGTTGGATATGGTTGTACCAAGATCATATTAACTAATATGTATATTGAAAATTTTATATTAATTAATTTATGAAGGAATCAAATGCTTATGATGATGTAGAAGACTAAATAATCATGAATGCATTGGAAAAGATGATTACTAATTTTTTCAGTGGGCTTCCATTAGATCTCTTCGAATTTCATATAGGGCGGGACTTTGGAAAGGAAAATAACATCTATTAAATGTATACAGATTTATAAAAGATGAATGGGAACGACCTGGCTAGTCTAGAAGGATTAATGTCTTGTGATTGGTGAGGGAGTATGTGCTCTTTTATAAAATAGTAGAGGGGTTCTTTTAGAATTACGAAAATATTAAAATATAATAGAACATATCTTAATCCAAATGCATAAAATGAATAATAAATGCATATAAGATGAAATTAATGACCATATATTATCCCATTTTGTATTAATTTATAATTTATTTAGGTTTTACATAATATAATAAAATATTATTCTAATAAAATATAATTATTATCTAATTTGATACTATTCAAGAAATTGACATTAAAAAATCAAGAAAAAAATTAAATGTAAAACAAAATATTTTTTATATGATAATATTGTCATGGAAATATATATAATTATTTTATCAACCTGGATATCTCTGAAATATTACATATAATATCATCCATATAATTATTTTTTTCTATTAATTATTTTAATATTGTACTAGTGTTGCACACTAATACATGGTATTTATATAATTTATAAAAAATATAATAAAATTTACATCATTAAAATAAGTATATCTTGATCAAAATAACAATTTATTTTATTTTAATATTTAATTCAACTCTCATCTATATCATGAAAACCCCTTTAATGTGTTGTTTGGACATCTCTAGACTTATGAAAGCATTTCACAAGCATTTGGAAAAGCTACTTGTGATATTGCACTAAAATTTCTAAAAACCAGTCAAAATAATAAATTTTAAATAATATTTAATATTCAATTAGATCAAGTTTATATCCCATCAAAATTATTATTTTTAGATAAAAATTTGTACTTTTACAGTGTTATGTAGGATCTCCTTCATCACTGTCTATGCTTTTCATATTTACTATAGAATAAATCATATTCACTTTTTCTTCAATTATATTTTATAATGATTTATATTATTTTATAATAATTAATTTTTTACACAACTTTCAAAAAATGTATATTATGTTTGTGTCTTGTCATTATAATAAATTACAATGTCTTTCATATTAACATTATAATTATATTATTGACTAGAAAATTAATTTTTTCAGAAAAATGTACAAAAACAGTATAGTATGAAATTTATGAATATGAAATTAAATTCAATTTTATGAAATTTAATTCCTTTATGTATAAAAATTAAATCTAAAATAATTACGTAAAACATGATAAAAGTGTATTTATTTAAAAAATATAGTTTTTCATAAAAAATATATTAATGTATAATAGTGACTTTATACCAAATTAAAAAAGAAAATTAGTTCTAATGAATATAAAAAAATTAATAATATTTTAAAATAACTGATTCTAAATTTAAACTATTTTAATATAAAATGGAACATTACAAATGGTTGATGAAAAAATATTTTTCAACAAAAAACTATATTTTTCAATATTCACTATAAAATAAATTTTCTCAAAATGTACAATAATTTTATAGTAAGATAATTTTATTATGATGATTTCAATAATTATAGTATTTTTATAATTTGTAATTTATATAATTTCCAAGACATTATTATTTTATACATTCATAAAAGGATGGAAACCCCATTTTTTATAAAAACAAATTTCTGAATCAAAGATGAACTTTACAAAAAAATTGTGTATATATTAAATCAAAATTAAGAAAGGAATTATTATTGATTTGGTAGTATATATATATATATCAGAAAAATTAAAATATTGTGCCTTCCCTCTAATTTTGCGAATATGCTCTAACAACCATATTTATTTAATAATAGTTTTCGGTTTTTTATTATTGGTTATGATAGACACATAAATTATCAAACATTGTGTTGTTTTAAAATCATGGTATGTTACATGTCTACGCATTATTAAATTAAATTCTTTAAATTTTATCATGGTCATGGTAACAATGTGTTTCCTTTTAAAAAATCCATCATTGAAATCCCTTAGCATAAAATGGTAAAATAAAAAACCATTTGAAAAGAAAGAAACGGAAGAAAAAATGTCACATATAATATGTAATTCAATGTTTAAATGTACAAAAACATTGGTGGAAGGAGAAAAATATGAAATGGAATAGAAAAAAACTCCCAATGATTGATAGAGAGTTGTAGGGGACATTATTAATAGAAATTAAACAATCACAAATCATAAAATTATATGATTCGTTAAAAGGATATTGATTTGATCATAAGGACAGTAAATGTATAAATTATTATTTCAATATAATTTTACAAGGGATTTGGGAAATTAATTTACTACATATTCAATGAAAATGAGGAAGCATATATACATGATTATTAGAGTATCATTCTTTAATTAATTTTCACCATAATTTCATTTATGCTCCAATTAATTATTATTTAAAATGAATTTTTATTTCCATAGAGTAAAAAAATCTACTTCTTATGTATTTAATAATCTCAAAATGAATAAAAATATATTCCTCCTATATTTAGTCATTAAAACCAAAAAATCATTATTTTCACAACCCATTTCCTGGGTCTAGTGTCGTGGCTTCCCCAAGCACTCCTTGAATAGACCGGGAGTTGGAAACTAACAATAAAAAGGAATATACCTAAAAAGGGAAGGCATTTCCTCAAAACCTATACACACATAGGCAAGTCACACTATGAACAATTATATCACAATGTATGAAGAAAGGTATAACCACAAATAAAAACACGACTGATTTTAAAAGTAAGAACTGAAAAAAGAGGAAAGAATACAAGCCCAACTGAAATAGAAGTAAAAGAAAAATGAAAAACATATCCAGATGTCACAGGCCAAAGATCCTACCTGAAGGATAGGAACAACTTGTCACTATTTCTCTCCACATCAACTGATCAACTTTATACACTGTCAATTCTTGGCTCCTCGAGTCTTAGTCAAAGCTTTCTGTCATCTGTAGATGACACAACAAGGTGCAGGTGAAGCCCATGTAGGGGTGAGTACAGAAATACTCAATAGGGACCACGAGACCCCCCGATGGTCTCTCAGAACTCCATAAAATAATTACCACAAATAATGATCTTAATCACAAATCACAAAGCATGAGGAAACTCACACTATATATACAACATAAAGAACAAAAATAATGATGTTTAATCATGAAGCTAAATCATCTTATTTAGTTGTGAAGTTCCAATGCTGCAACATGAATAAGTCAATCTAATTATGATCCACACAAGGTTATAAGTCACTAATTAACACAAGGTCTTATTTCACTAATCAACAGAGGTTCATAAGTCACTAATATACACAAGATCATAAATCGGCAATCCATACATGGTCAGAAGCTATTGAACCACGATGGGATGCTCTAAGGCTGGTCCATGTTAGGCCGTGGTATTTCTAATCCACATAGGGTCATAAGTAGTCGATACATATATGGTCATACGTATTCTATCCACATCTAGTCATAAATTATTGATTCACACAAGGTCATAAGTAATCCATCCACATAGGTTCGTAAGTCGCTTCAGAGCCAACCACATGATTAACGCACATAGCATGCTTGATTTCTACTGGATCCACTAAAAATCCATCATATATTTTTTATCAACTGAGAAGGCTCACAGAGAAGAAACTCGATGAACCACTGTGTCATAAGTGCTCCAACGCAACAGATGACACATCAATCAAACATCTAGTATGTAAGTTAAAGGCATTTTAATGCAGTGGCATGGACGAATTCGAGTCTGATCTAACCCATTCGTACTCTAACATTTTAAAAAACTCATGTAGAGTATCTAAAATGGAACACCTCATACTAAGGATTACATCTCTACATATTTTTCATAAAACAGACATCTTGTTTAGAATATATTACAAATTAAATGAAACTAGGATGTATGTGGGTCTAGGTCTGGTCCAACCCGAGCGGACCGACCCGACTCGACCTGCTGGGCTCAGCCCAGTTCGGTTGGGCCTGGTCTGACCTGTTGGAATGGGTTCTTGGCCTGGTGGCTAATAGATAGGCCCCATGAGCCATGGGTGTGGCCCTCTAGGCTGCGGAACCTCCCAACATGCCGGCTAGAGCATGGGTCCACTCCCCTCCCAAACCACTCGTTCATTCGGGTCCTTCAAAGTTGTGGCTTCAGTTCGCACCAATCAAGAATGCCAATCCGCGTGGACCAGTTGAGAGCGGACTCGTTGGTGAGTCATCACATCAATACGGCAGGTGTCGGTCAGTCTCCCCTGTCCTTCGTGGGTCCTTTGGGCACTGTTATCCATTCACAACTAGCGAGGAACAGTCACTACCTCCTCTGATCGCTGGTGTTGCCACGCCATTAGAGCTTCCGATGGACACCTTCAAAACTCAGGTGGTCTGATTTAATTTTTGACTAATCCTTTGGGGATTCTAGGATGTCTCTATTAATTTGTGTCCCCTGGTTTTATTTTTCTGCTTTATCAATCAATCGCCCCTGAAAAATGCAATAAATTACTAGTTCGGTGGAGGGTTCATGTGTTCTTCATTCTCGCCGCAACCTCCACATTATTATCATAAGATGGAATAAAAATAACATCATTAAAATAATTTTAATGAATTAAACTCATAAAAATAAATCAATAGAAACCCCTACCACAACTCGTTGGTATAAAGTGTAGATGAAGAATTCAGGTCCACGTTCGAAGCATGTTCGTTGGTGTTTATTGATATCCAAATTTAAAATTCAATGGATTCAAAGCACTACTCTATGATGGGGGATTATTTTTCTAGAACCTCATCAATAATTTACTCATGGGTTCCCAAAACCCATGCCTAACTTTTGTATAAATAATATAACGTGGAATTTAACTTATCGTACATCTAAGGTGGTTCATTAAGGAGATTAATTAATGAACCCATTAATCTCTCGACGACACGGTTAGACAACCATTTGACTGGCCATTAAATAATATAACAAAATATAATTCCCTCCAACATCACATGTTGATTATAAAGAAAGAAATAAAATAACTCATGAAGTTATTTTTTTTGAATGTCTAAAAATTATCTTTTTCATCTGACCCATGTCAGTCAATATTAAGCTTCGCCTAAGTGAATCTCAGTACTGCAAATTCAATGATGCAATCAGATATTTAATCTTAGAACATGTTCAAACGATGGAAATTGCCACATGCAAATTTGCAGAACGTACCTTAAAATATGTTCAAAATTACATTCTGGTCTCTCCGGGCCTCGGAATCCTGTGCCGAAAATTTTTGCAGACTCATAATAATCCCAAATAATTAAAAAAATTATATGGAATTTCAAGGTCTTGAAATTCTCCCCACCGTAGGGATTTACGTCTTGTATGGAAACAACAACATAAGGGGAACAAATGGGGGTACTGAGCATGTATCTGAGACTCACACTCCTAGGTTCTCTCATGGAGGTTTCTGTGCTGCCACCAAAATTGCACCAGAGGAATCTATCACCCATGAAGGACCTACTCTAACTGATCCTCTAGCTCTACCGGGAACTCTGCAAGCATCGAAACATCGTCAATGTCCTTCTTGTCCCAGTCAATAACATGTGATGGATCATGTACATACCTCCTCAACTATGACACATGTAAAACATTATGCATCTGGTGCCCATGAGATGGACGATCTAGATGGTACGCGACCTCACCCACTCTCATAACAATCTCAAACGGTCTAATGATCCTCAGAGATAGCTTTGCACTCAATAGACATCTCAAAAATCCCGTTTGGGGTGATACCCATTTGAAGACATGGTCTCCCTACACAAACTCCATGGGTCTCTGCCTTCTGTCGGCATAAACATATGTTTACAATGTGGAGACTGCATGTGCTTATGGATGATCTGTACCTTCTCAGTGGTAGCTCGTACCAACTCTGAACAAATAATTGGTGACTACCTGTGGTTTGTCCATCATAGTGTTGATCTTCATGGTCAATTGTACAAATCCTAAAACATGGCCATGATGATAGTGGATTGATTATTGTTTTTTATGTGAACTCCACCAATGGAAGGTGGTCCTCCCAACTGCAGCCATAATCAAGGGCACAAGCAGGGAGTATGTCATCGAGTGTGAGTGCATTCCACCATTTCTAACTATATGTATAAGGATTAAAGGTTGTTCTCAAGCATATATGAGTCTCAAATGCCTCTTCTAATCCATTAGACAACTGGGATGTAAATGGTCATCTTGATCTAATGTGTTCGTCAATGGAATCTTGTACGTAGAGGTGTCCAAATACCTCCACTGATCCCTACTCTCGGATTGGTAAGAAGTGGCCCGACTTGGTGAGTCGATCAGCTATCACCTAGATGGAATCATGGCCCTTGGATGTATGTCATAATCCTATCAAAAATTCTATGGATATACCATTTTACTTCATTCTGGAACCTCAAGTGGATGAGTCAAGCATGGTAAAACCTGGTGATTGGCCTTCACATGTTGACTTGTGAGGCATTGTAAAACAAGCTCTTCATTATCGTTCTTCATCCTTGTCAACCGATAATGATGATGGACGTCATGTGTCATCATTGAACATGAGGATGTACCACCAATGGGGATGTTTGAAACTACCTCAACCCCTCCTCTTTTAGTGATACTGGTACCATGGTTCATCCTGTGAAAAGGATGACGTGATCACCACCTTAAAAAAATACATCAAGAGCTAGTACTGAGGATATCTGAGAATGTCGGGCCCTGTATTCAACATCCCCAAGCTGTGCCTCCCTATGTCACTGAAGGACTAGGTGATTAATTGTCATAGACTAGATATAAGTTACTCTATCAAGATATATGAAGGATAAATGCAACAAGACTAGCTGCTTGGTCGCATAACTTAGGATCTGTAAACCAGACCTCCTGTTGAGTGGGTCTGCCACCACATTTCCTTTCATAGAACTATAGACTATCTCAAAGTCATAATCCTAGAAGAAATTCCAAACATCGTCGATGTATCAGGTTCATGTCCTTTTGGGAGAAGATATACCTAATACTCTTGTGATCGGAGTAGATGGTAAACCATACAACCATCAAGTAGTGACGCTACATTATCAAGGAAAAGACCACTACTGCTAACTCCAATTCATGGTTAGAATAGTTCATTTCTTGCTACTTCAAATGTCAAGAGTAATAGGAAATCACCACTCTCTCCTGTAGTTGGACACACCCTAGTCCGGTCTCTATTGTGTTGAAGTAGACAATATACCCAATTCCATCTTTTGGTAGCTTCAAGATGGGGGCACCTGTTAGTCCATAACTCATCTCCAAGAAACGTTGATAGAACCTCTCCGTGAACAAGAATGTTTTTCCCTTATTCTTCAATAAAGAAAATGGGGATACTACACTAGAAATGACAGGTAGAAATATTTAGTAATATCCAGTCCACTCTAAGAAACATTTCACCTTAGTCACACTCCTGGGTGGATCCTAATTAAGCACTACCTCTATCTTCTACAGATCCACCACAACTCTAGCATCTGAGAACATGCCCTAGAAAATGGTCTTGCCATATCCAGTACTGGAACTTCATGAGCATTCCATAATGTTGGTGATCTCAGAGAGTATCGAGAACTATTTGCAGATGAGTGGCCTTCTCCTCCTCCCACACCGAATATATCAAGATGTCATAGATGAAAAATACCACAAAGAGATCAGTGTAAGGTTGGAAGATACTATTACTGATCCCCAAGAATGATGCCAGAGAATAGGTCATGCTGAATGAAATTACTAAGAACTCATTGTGGCCATACTGGCATCTGAAGTCCAACATCAGTATGCGCTTATCCAGTACCCTTGGCAGATGATAGCATAATTTGAAGTCTATCTTTTAAATCCACTGTGCTCTCTTCAGCTGACCAAATATATCATCAATCCTCAGGAGAGGATACTTATTCTTCACGGTCACCCAATTCATGCAACGATAGTCCATACAAAGGATCAAACTTCCATATTCTTTTATAGCGAACAAAATTTGCTGCTGACCATGTAGAAACACAAGGTAATATGAACCCCCCTCCTTGCATGTCCTCCAGCTATACCGTCAACCAACGAATCTCTGAAAGAGCCATCTGATATGCTGGTGTAGATAACATTATTTTCCTAGGCTACAGGTCGATGTAGAAGACTACCTCTCTACGAGGAGGTAATCCTAGAACATTATCAGAAAAGACATCATCATAATGGTCAACCACTACAACATAACATGGGATCCTCTTGTTAACAGCTATGAGGTTAAGGATAGCCATCTGATGTGTTATTTTCTACACCCTACACCATGAAATTCCATCATGAGCTGCAATGGCTCCCTTCATTACGATGATGGAAAACCCAGTCCCATCATTGCAGTCACACCGTACTTAGCACCTAAAACTACATATCTGAGCATGGACCGTCGATAAACATTCTATTCAAATGATGACATCATATGGCCTCAACACTACTACTAGGAGATCCCAACCGATGCTCTCACCTCCTAGTGTAATCTCACACTGCTGTCACTAGTGCGTAATCATAGAATCCTCTCTTCTAAGAGTCTCAAATCATAAGGATAGATCCAATGGATCAATTATAATCTCTTATCTCAGTAGGAGATTCGTGGAAATAAAAGATTGACTAGATCCTATTTTTATAAGAACTACAGCTAGGGTGGAGTACACATAGATCATACCTCAAATCACCTCCGGATCTCTATGTTCATAAGCCTCAGCAGCCTGAAGTTGAGCTCGTCCTTATCAACCTGCTCCATATGGACGGAGTGCACCACCTGGGGGTGGTGGTGGTAAAACCTAAAATAATCATCCACCGACTGTTGCACAACCATCTCGACTACCACGTCTTCCAACCAACAGACCCACGCCCTTGAATCTATTAATATTCCCTACCGGTCCCCCGACCATTTTTTTTATCATTGGTGCAATGGGTTAGGTCATCACGTGTAATGTGACCAACCCCACCGCACATGTAGCACAGTCTGCTACTCTGATGACCTCCTCTATCTCGTGATCTCCGCACCTCAGACACTATATCATTTGGCTGTCCACCAAGACTCGCCCACTTGGGCCCTTGAGTCATCATCCATCTACTTGTTGTAGATGACTCGGCCATTTTTCACCCGGTGGTGGATATCGTTGTCGACGCCTGCTCTGCCAGGAATCTTTCCACCATAATTGCTTTCTCTAGCACTCTATCTTGCGTTAGTATGTTGATCGATATTAGGGATACTCTATTCTCCCATAGGAGACCAATATTAACGGTCTGGGCCCTGAAGAATGGGTCTCGTACTATGACAGTGAAGTAGTGAAATAGGTCGTTAAATCACACCGAGTATTTTCCCATTGTTATGTTGTCCTACTGTAATGTGTAGTAGCTCTTGAATATGTACTGAGCGTAAGGTATATCGAACAAACACCGCCCTGAAGTGACTCTAGAAGTTCTAGTAGGTGAGGGTGACCTCATCGTGCATCTAGTGGGTCACGGTCAACTATATACCTCACGTTCCATGTAGGAGACTTGTAGATAGTATCCACATCTACTCTGCTGGTGTCCCATCAAGGTGTAAAACTGTTTCCACAACCTCCAAAAAATCCTTAGCCACCTGTTGATCTATCTCACCTCAAATCCTCAGAGTCCTCTACCATTAGAACTCATGAAACACATTATGATGTTGTGCACCGTCCACTAGTGGGGTTGGTAAAAACTCCTCGCCTATGGGTAGTGTTGTCGATAGTACACAACTCGAAGGTTCCAACAGTGTGTGAGGGCCCTGCACTGAAACCTCATCACTCAGTGGGATGTCATCATAAAATCTATCTAGAATCCCGAATGACTTTCTATGCGGTGAAATTCAGTAAGGAAATTGGGGAATAATAGTTAATAAGTTATATCTCGTGAGCTGACTCAAAAGATATCGAAAGAAAAACATTTCAAAAACACATGCTGTATGTGTTTTTGTATATCAAGTGAGAAATTAGTACTCATGATCCTATTGTATGGATACATCAACTAATGTACCTACACTATACACCTCAAAAAGAACACTGTATTTAAAAAACATAACACTATTTACCCCATTGAAAATATCAGAGTCCCAGTTCTTCAGTATGACCAACATCCATTGATACCACATTATCACAACCCATCTCGCGGGGCCCGTGTCGTGACTACCCAAATCCATCCTTCCATAGGATAGGGGTAGGAGACTAGAAATGGAAATGAATATACCAATAAAGGAAATTAATTTCCTAAAATCCTGTACACACAGAGACAAGGAACACTATGCACAAATATAACACAACAGAAGATGAAAGGTACAACAACAACATAATGTAAAAGTAAGTACTGAATGTAAAAGGGGCCAGAATACAATCCCAACAGAAATAGAAGTACATGAAAAGGAAAAATATCTCCTTAGGTCGGCCACCAAGGGACCTGCGTGATGAGTAGGTGTAGCATGTCACTGTGGCTCTCAATGTCAACCGACTACCTCTGTACACCGTCATGTCCTAGCTTCCTGAGTCTCAATGAATGTTACATGTCGTCTTCTCCAGACACAACAAGGTGCTGACGAATACTGTGCATGGGTGAGTATAACAATACTTAGTAGGGAACTCAAGACCCCTGAAGGTCTCATATAATTCCAAAAATAAATAACCACAAATCACGATATCAATCAAAAATCACAAATGAACAATACAGCTCACAATAGTTATACAACATAAAGAGCAAGAATAATGATGTTTAGTCATGAAGATAAACCACCTTATTCAGTTATACAGTTCCACTACTGCATCAGGAAGAAGTATTTCCAAAGACAATCCACACTGGTTCGTATGTCAATGATTGAAACTTTAATGTAAGTCACCAATCCACATAGGTTCCTAAGTCACCGATCCACACAGGGTTGAAAGTCAATGATCCATGATAGGACCCACTAAAGATGGCCACCTATTGTTCACGCTAATGTTGATCCACACATAGTTATAAGTCATCTTCCTACACAAGGTCGAAATTCGTCGAACCACACCGGGTCTTAAGTCACTGATCCATAAAGGGTCGTAAGTCGTAGATCCACGCAGGGTCGTAAGTCGCTTGACATCTAGCCACATGATTCTCGTACTAAGCAAAAATGATTTATGGGGGATCCGCTCCACAAGAAATCGGATGAATTTCAACTTCCAAAATATTCCAAGAAGAAGTTTCTTGATGTAACTCTATGTCATAAGGGTTCCAACGCATAAAAGGGTGCATCAATCGGACGCCCACTATGTATGTTATAGCCATTTTAGTGCAGGGGGCCCGATTGGATTCATGTCCAATCCAACCCGGCCATACCCAAACATGTTCTAAAACTCATGTCGAGTATCTCAAAAGTACCTTATCATCCTAAGGGTTCCATAATTGAATAATGTTCATAAAACTTATTTCTGGTTTAGGATATATGCCTGTTTAAGTGAAACTGGACCGTCAGTGGGTCCGGGTATGGTTCAATTTGGCCTGCTGGGCCCGGCTCGGTTCCGCTGGGCAAGGTCTGGCCCGCTAGGATTCAGGATCATCCCATCCAACCTAACACGAAATGACCCATGGGTCTATGGAACCTCTCATCCTGCAGGCTAGCGGGGGGGGGGGGGGGGGGGTTCGCTCCCTTCTCGAATGACTCGGTGTTCATGTACGTCAACGTAGCGGTGCCAGTTGGCGCCACGATGATGAGCCATGACCCTCCTCTGTGGATTGCTGCCACGCCGCTCCCCCATTGTCAATGTGACTGATGTCAGCTATCCGCCCCTATCTGTGGAAGCCCAATTTGGCATTATCATCCATTGGCAGCCAACGAGGGTTGGTTGCCGTGCTGGCAGAGATTCTGTGGGCCACCGCTGAAACTCCAGTGTTCCGATTTTCTTCTTGAATATAATTACGGGGAATTCTATATGTCATAATTAATTTGTGCCCACCCAGTTTTATCTTTCCTTCATATCAGTCGGTCGGTAATAAAGAATGCAATCAATAACGAGTTCGGTAGAGGGTCCAGGCCTTGTTTGTTTGGCCAGCGCCCTACGCATTATTATCATAACATGGAAAAAAAATAACATCGTCAATGGTAGATGAATTCATTAAACTCTTTGAATATAAATCAATAAAAACCCCCCACCTGAATAATTGGGAAGAAGGTGCAGATGAAAAAGATGATTCCTCCTTTAATGTGCGTTCATTTTCATTCATTGATCTCCAGATTGAATCCTCAAATTCAGGGACGACCTATTCTATGATGGTAGAATATGTCACCATCACTTCCTCAAGAATTCTATGATGGGGTCCAAAAACCAATGCCAACCACTTGTTTAAATATATTTATAGGTGGTTAACTGGTTGCTTATTAATGAGGTTCATTAATGATTTTAATTATTGAACCCATTAATCTCCTGATAGTTCAGTTACACAACCATGTGTAACCTATCATTAAATGATCTGACAACCCAACGGCCCCACCACCATCTTTAATTTGTTACAAAGAACGATATTAAATAACTTGTGGAGATATTTTATTATTATTTTGTAATGTCCAGATGTTGACTTTTTCATCTGACCCTTGCCGGTCGATGTTTAGGTTCGCCTAAGTGAATCCCAACAGCGCGAATTCTATGGTCGCCTTTGATTTTTTATCTGATCACTGTTTAAAAAGATAGAAATCGTCACTCACACGTTTATTGAACATAACCTAAAATATTTCAAATTTAAATTCTAGGCAATCGAGGCCTTAGAATCACGTACCGTCAATTTTTCACAAACTTATAAAAATAGCAAATATTTTAAAAAAAATTATATATAAATTTCATGTCTTTACGGTTAGTATATCATAAGAAAATCCAAAAAAAGAATAAACCTTCATATATGGAAAACTACATTAATATAATAATTAAATGGTAATAACCAATGTTCATGTTTGATCATTAAATATATAATTATCCTTAAAATTTATCAAAATATTTCATATTAAGATTTAATACAAAAAATATTAATATTAGACTACATAATCTTCTATGATAAATTTACTAGTTATCAACAAACAATTACAATAAGTAAACATATCATCTCCAAAAAACACTAACATCCATAAATAAACTAATTCATCGTAACTCCCCCATAAAATCATATATTTCTCCAATATAAAAACCAACCTTAACTCTTAAAATAAAATTCAATAATATTTTTTTATCTTATTCACATAGGGTGTCGAAAACATTGAATTTCATTCCAAATAACATTAATCACTTAACTCCAAATTAATTTCAAATCGTGTGGTTATCAATTAAATAAAACAATTCTTCCCAAGATGACCATATCTATTTTTATCGTGATTGTATAAATAAATAAATAAAAGTTCATACCAATAAGGACGTCTTGTAGGATAATGGTAGGCATTAAACCATATAACTCTTCATATGTATGGTCAACCCTCATGGACTTGGCAGAAGTGACATGTTTTCATACAATCAATTGGTTTTCCTTTTACTATAACTATATTAACATAATTACTATAACATTCCCAAAAAATTATTAAAATCCTAAAAAATGTAATATAATATAATTAACTAAATATTATAGATCATATACAGATGAAATTATACCATGACATTTATGAATATGTCCACCCGATTAATGGAATTCTTCCTCACCTAATTATTCTTATTAAACCAAAGGGTTACATATACCTACAGTAAAATAACATTATCCACATTAAAATTCCATCCCACAAATCATCTAAATGGATGTCTATGACTCTGAAATTATGTTCAGTCCTAAACTTATATACCAGTGATGGTATCTATAACACTTAAGATATCTTTTAATGAATTCATCATAATCTATATAGTTTTCTAAACAATCCTTTGATACCAATTGAAATATTATATAACTTACACTCCCAAATTCCATATTAAAATAATAATAATTTGAATAATGTATTTGATACCAATAAATCTGACCCAATTGGAACCATAAAAAGGTATAAAATAATTAGAAATAATGGATTACAATCATACTGAATGACCTTTTATGTTTAGATTTTATATATTTAGTAGAAACTATAACATATCATGGAAAATTTAAAAAATTATCTATAGTAATATATATCATACCCTAAATTAATTCAACTATAGAACCATTTTTTGATATAGAACAATTTACCCAATTCTTCATAACTACGGGAATAGATTCATAAGAAAATGGTGATCATAGATTCTTAAAAATGGTAAAAAGGGATATCAATAATTATAAAAGAATAACATAAACATAATCAAATAATATAGTGAAATGACTATTTTAAGTTTATACAATCAATATCATATATCAAATAATAAAGTCATATAATAGATACATGTATTTTATAATATATGAATTAGGATGGAGAGAAAATATACTATTTCTGTATAAATAAAAAAACATTCTATTCAAAAAAAAATCAGAGAATTCATAGAGAAACTTCATTATAAAATCCATTTTTTCTATTAAATCCATTTAATAGACACCAAAAATGGATAAAAGTGAATTTAAACAATTTTTGGAGAATAATAAAATCAATCATAAATATGTTCTTATAAATCATGGAAAAATTGAGTGAAATATTCCTTAGTGGGGACATTAACATAAGCCATCCTAAATAATGAATAAATTGTGAAATTAATCCTTACTAATTTGTTATCATTTGAATCATAATACCCATGAAAGATGGAATAAAAGTTTTATATTTTAATCCTATATTTTTCAGGATAATAATAATTTAATAAAATCATGGGTATTATATAGAAATCACTAATGAAATAATTTAGTGTATAAGTAATTTGCCCCTTATTAAAAAAATGAGATGAAAAACCTTTACCTTAAGATTCCATTTAGATAAAAAATAATCATCGTATTGTATAATAAATTTAAAAATGTTATTTATTCATACCATAATAATATTAACATTTATAGTATCATATAATAACCTCTTATATCATCCTATCACCCATTTTTAAAAATATTACATAATTTCCCTTGTTTTGGGTGTTAACTACTTAATTTTCCCAAGAATATTTTGTCATATCTGGTCCATTTATTATGAGTAGGTTTCTTTTCCATTACCTCTAGAATGTTAATTATTATTAAAAATCATATATATTAAATATTTATTTATTTATGTTCATCCATGAAGATATAAATTTAAAAATTAACTTTAGCATTAATGGAGATGTTAGGTCATACATACACAGAAGCATTGTATCTATTTTTTAATTTTTAGAAAAATATAATTTTAAAGAATAACTAATGCATCCTAGATCATTTATATGTAATATATTTTTATTAGTTCGATATTTATAACCATACATGTATAGAGGGTATGAAAATTAAATTATACCACCATGAGGACATGGTAAACTATGGGTACGCACGAGCGATGATTTCTCCTTCAGTGGAACAGAAATGATATGGAATACGGTTTCCCAATAATAAAAATAATGTATCATTATATTCATGATACTTAATTTATTATATAGGATTTAAAAAATACAATAATATGAAGTATAAGGAGAAATAAACATGAAGGTTTTTTTAATGACGATTGCCTCTTTTTCAGTGGACTTCCTTTAGATCTGTTTTTAAAATATGTAAGTTAAATATCATAAATGGGGAAAAAACTCTAGAACATTGAAAAATATGAGGATAATATTAATAGTTTGATCATGAAGGATCAATTTGGGGTGAATATGTTACAATTGAGGTTCCCTTTTATAAATGTATTGAGGCGGACATTTGAAATTTCTATAAACATTAAAATTCCGTATGACTATTTCAGTTACATGTCCTTATTGATGGAATATTAAAATTAGGGTTTGAAATTATTTACCATGATTTATCCCCTAATGTCTTGATCTATGTTTTTTATTGTTTTTTTATAATTAAAAAAAATATCAATCCGATAAAATATTTTTACTTTCATCTTTGCTACTATTTATTACATTGACCATAAAAACATAATGAAAAGAAAAACAAATCGATATAAATGATATAATATACCCTAAAAAGTAATTTTCATTGATTAATTAATTTATAACCATAAATATCAATAATTGTTTTAAAAAATAATATCACTATTAATATTTATTTGATTTTTTTTTTTGTTTTTTAAATTAATATTATGTTAGAATTACACAATGGTACAATGTAATTATATTACTTCAAAATATTATAAATAATTTTGTACAATTAAAATAAGATTATCATAATAATAATATATTTTTTGATCTGTTAAATATTTATTTTAACTCATATATATGTCATAACAACTCATTTAATGTGTTATTTTGACTTCTCTGGCTCTACACACACATTGTACAAGCACTTGGATAAGTTAATTGTTATATAAATAAAAAATTAATATATAACCATAAAAATAATCAATAATATTTAATATTTAATATAAATTTATTTACAAATGCATCTCATAAAAATTATTGTTTTGAAGACACTATATTTTATTTTTCCAGTATTGTGCAGGCTCAATGTTAGGAGTGAAACTGATTTTCATATTTATTTTGGAATAAATTCTAATCTACATGGTTTCAATTAATTGTGTATTATATTTGTTTTAGATAATAATAATTTAATTATTACATTATTTTCATTAATTGTTTTATATTAGATCAATTCACTGGTCTTATCAAATAATATGTCACATTTCATAAAAAAAATTAAATATTAACTAAAAATTTAATTTGTTAAAACAAATAAAAAAGCTCATACTATGATGAATTATAATATAATAACTAAATAAAAAATTCATTTTTAATGAAATGAATATCCTATAATGTAGAAAATTTAATATTAAATTATGTGCATAAAATGTCAAAAAAATGATTTAAAAATCATTTTTTTAAATATAATTTATATCTTTGAATATAATCTATAATAAATTAATTCCTAAAAATAATTCAAGTGAAACAAATTTTATTTTTTATATTATAATATAACTAATTCTTTTAATTCCATTTTAAAATGAAATGGTCCACTACAAATAGATGAAATAAAATTATAGCTTTTAATAATAATATGTATTTTTCACTATTCAACTGAAAATCAATATTTTCAGTAAAATAAAAAAAATAACCCTAAGATAATTTTAGTATTATTATTTTAAAAATAATATTTTATTTCCATAAATTAAAATTTATACATGTGCTAAAATTTGATAAAATAATTACTCATTAAAAATTAGAAACCCAATTTGTGAAGAAATCTTATTTATAATCTCTAAAATAAAATTAATTTAAATATAGAACATATTTAATAATAATTAATTAATGATTTATTATTAATTATATTATTAATATAAATATATATATAATAATTAGATAAATATTATTCATACCTTCCTATTTAATGGTAGGTTATGATGATCATGCTTAAATAATAATATTTTAGGGATCATTTTGGCTCTTTGTTCCATCAAACATAATCTATTTGAACGAAGTGTACTTTTAAAATATCTAGGATTTACATATTTTTTGTTTATATTGAATATCTTTATACATTTATTTTTTTTATTTAAATCTTAAGCATGTTTTATGTTTTTTTCCTAACATCAATATAAAATAAAGATATCTTAATTCGAATAACCAAAATAGTTAATTTTTATTATCATTAGTTATAATATAAAAATAATTTTCTTACCGTCATATTATAGTAGGAGAGATTTATTTCATATTTAATTTGTTTTATTTGGAATGATCAACAATAATTTTATGTGTTTTGGTTTTCGACCATGATATTATCAAATTTTTATAATCTTGGAAATTTCATTTTCACATGTATTTTATAATGAACTACTCATTTTATGGATATATATATACATTTGTTTCATTAAGTAAAAAATTTTACATTTCAAAATATTTAAATTTTATTTCCATAAATTTAATAGAAAACCATTTTATAATTTTTACGGATTGTTTTTGAAAAAACAATATACTTTTTGAATTTGCATGTGAACATATCATTAGTCGTCTATTAAAATTTTATATATTACTTTCACTCTATATTTAAATTATCTCTATAAGATATTTTTTACCACTATGTTTTATGTAATATTTCTTTTAAAATTAATTCAATATATGTAGAATATTAATTATTTACAAACATATTTTTCTAAAACTCGTTAAATGTGTTCTTAATTTTTTTCATTTTCCTTGGCATATAATAGTTTTGAGAAATTATATTCTTCAAATGATACCATATTCCAACATTCTCTTAATGACTTATTAAATTTTTCCTCTATCAACTAAGTTATTCGTTAATGTATCTTTGTTTCATAGTCCTTAAATGTATATGATATTTCATAAAATATATTTCCCATGAGAAAAAATTAATATTTTAATCCATTAATTAATGGGTGTTCCCCTATATATTATAAATAAATTGATAGGGGTAAATGATAAACTTAATCATAATCCCATTATCTATATATTTAAAATACCACATTCTTCATTATCGTGATCAATAGGAAATTTCTGATAAGGTTATAAAATATCGTTGGACAAGAATTTTTCCCGATGGTAAATCAAGTTATGTTTATTGATGGAATAATGAATTATCTCTTAATTTGATTTAGTTTTAATAGGATATGAATTTGCTGTTATTTATATCTGAAATTTCTAATATGTTTAATGATTTATTTCATTTTAAACTCTTATTTATGGATAATAATGGGTGGGGTTATAAATCCCTTTCCAAAAAATTGTTTACAGATTTAAATATCAAGAGTTAACGATGTATGAACATACTTGGAATTATTAATAACTAAAAGGGTGGATATATATTTATTTTTTCTAACATAATGTGTTTATATACTATGAGTATTTCACCATGTCTTTTTATTGTTATTTTTTCCATATAAATATTCTTATTGTTATGAATGTTTTATTTTATCATTTCTAATGTTTATTATTTCTTATTTCCATTGTATCTTGATTCAATTATTATGTCTTGGAATTTTTTTATCATGGATCCTATTTTCATAAATTGATATTTGTTGGCTATATTTTTTATGTATCTTGATTATCTTCATATTCATTTCTTATGATGAGTTATGATATTTGATTTTTTTATACAATGTTTACCCATGCTGAGTATTAGAGGTCACCCCAGTCATATTTCCTTTTCTGCACATTATATTGTATATAAATGAATTCAATTTCTCAAAAAGTATATTATTTGTCAATTAAGGGGATATGTTTATGACTTGTTGTGGATTAAGTGGATACATGTGTTGTATAAAAAATATTAAATAGTTCAAAAGATATGAGTTTTGTAAGTAAAAGTTTTTTACAATATTTATAATACAGAAAGGTCTTATAAATATATTTTAATTTAATATTTAGTTTATGTCATATAATATAGGTGATCTCATCCGTGGGGTGATATTTGATTAATATTCTCTACCAGAAACTGTTAATACATTAAAGGTAATGTCGATGGTTTTGAAATACCAATAGAAAAAATATTGTGGATGAAAGTAAAATCATGAATTATATGATATGATTTATCAATGTTTCATAAATAGGTTGAGTATAACTAGTAAAAACGAATATTTAATACAAGTTCCACTACCACACCATCATATATCAGTGAATACAAATTGGGGCCTACATTAAACCATGTTTTCAAAACATGAGACCTATCATGTTACTTCGAAGAGGGATTTGATATGTATACCCAATATAATTGTGGGACTTATCCATGCTATTTTTCCATCATGAGGGAGTATATTTGGATATGAAAAATGACGTGAATCTAATTAAATAAATAATATATTTGTTAATTAAAACTAAAATAGGATATTTAGATACATTTAAAAACATTGGATACTAAATTATCATATATTTATCAAATTACAAGGATGTATTAGAATTGTATAGGGACAAATCCATATGCTGATATGAGTATTGTCTCGATATTAGATGAGTATATTGAACCGAATGGGATGTAACTAATCATCCAGATAAATTGATGTCTTAGAAATAGTATTTTACCATTGGTCAAAGAATTTGTATAATTACTTCATATACGATTACCAAGGAATTAATCTGAGAATAGTTTTTGGGGTCTAGATTATTGGGAAACTCACACCAAAGAGTTATTACACCTTGGGTGAGGAAGAAGGTGCATTTATATACATTAAAATCATAAAAACATATGTCACATAAGGATTTTATTATCATGAAACTAAGAACATTTTATATAAAATTTAGGTCTATGAAAACGAAACATTTTTGAGTAGTTTTGTGTCATTGTTAATTAAATTTAATTATAAAATTTGGATTTTTTATGAATGGCATGATGAATATTTTCTGAAACGATGAAAATTAACTTTCAAGAATTAAAAAAACAATTGTTATGTGTAATATATTACCCAAGCATGGTGATTAATGAGTATGATTTTTTTGATTATAAATTGTTAATGATGAAGGAGGAAACCCATTTTGTATCTAACATTTGTGGTTTCCATAAAATTTCTATTATTGTTGTCAATTCTAGTACCAAATAACCGTAGATAAATATGTGAATGTGACATCTTTATTAAACACAAAGGTTAGACATTTTTTATAGAAGCTGGTTTTGTAAAGTTACAATTCCATAGTCTCCTTAAGGGAATGTATCTAAATTATATAGAATTGGGAACATTTTTTTGTATTAACTATATATATGTTGTCATCTGGATAAATAGTTATTAAACCATTATGGGATCACTAATTTGATTAAACACATTCAAGAACAAAAAGATATTATGGGAGAAGTCGAGAAATCATTAAACATTCTCATAAGGTATGAGATCACTTTCTGGGATATCTCTTATAGTTTTAATCCACCATATTCAATAAATTATTATATGTTAATTTTTTTAATTCTTTAATCATTAATTTCCAATTATGTGTGATAGCGGTAAGTATGGTTGGGATTTATATTGTATTATGAATACAATTTCATTTTCTCAAAATCATAGATATGTTTTCTATTATACCTATGAGGGATTAAGGAACCCAATACTAATGGATTATTAATTATTTATTTAGCATGATCATGGAGCTACTATCTACCACCTTTAGTGGAATTGTTTAATCCCACTTTAAAATGAAATCAATGGAAGTGTATTTTATAAAAATATTTTTAGGTTACTGATACCATATAGGGACTCATGGCATAAATTCAACTTGTAATGGATGTCAAAGAATACTATTTTTCATTGAGAATAACTAGAAGAATATTAATGAAGTTGTAATGAATATTTAATTGTTGAAAGTTCTTATTGAATTCCATGAAATCCAAAATCATAGTGGATCAGTAGTACCTTGTCTCAAAAACTATTAGGAGAGATTATATTTTGATTTTTGATCTACACATATCAAGACATGATCCCCAAAATAAAACATATTTTTTTCCTTTTAATGAATGAAAAATATATTAATCTGATATAAAATTTATCATTATAGGACATGATTTGAGTTGGGGTTATCATAGAGAATGGTCATGTTTATAGGTTAATGGGTTTTCCATCACATTGATCAGTTATTCTGAATATCTCTATATTGGAGGCACTAAATGTGTGTATTCATTCAGTATGAAATTCCCTCTAACTTAGAGGTATTTGGTTTCTACTTAATTTATTATCTAGATGGGATTTTATTCACCCATTTTTTTTATAATTAAGATTGAATTGTGATTAAAATTACATTGTTCATATACATTAACAAGTCATTAGGTTCACAATTTTCATATGTATGTGACCCGGTAACCCTAGGAGTCTATTAAATCATTCCATAATCCTAGAATGTTAGTCACTATTTAATTGAAGAGAAATTTATCACTCAAATCATGGGTTCATTAAGGTAAAAATATGATCTCATATTTAGATATATAATAGTCACCATTTATTTTCCTAATGACTAGATCCAAATTTTCATTCACATGAATTCAGTGCACCTCAATATAATGTTATTGATAGAGACCAATGATGATGTATTGGTTATAAACCTCAATTTTTTTTAATCCTTCAACAAGTAGGAATCAATTTTAAGTGAGGGGTAGTAAATTCATCAACAAGGATATCCACATTGAGATTATGATTGTTGATACTTTTTAAAATATATATTTATAGTAATGGTAAATTTTAATATCGAAACATGACGTTAAATTATCAAAAATGAAAATGATATTTTGTGGGATGTCTATACCCAGGAAAAAAACACGTATAGGATGGGTTTGGATTTGGTATATCTACAAATTTTTGTCCCTTGATATCTTTCTAAGGTGTTATCCTTCTACGAAAATATAGTAAAATTATATCTTATTAAAAAATAATCTATTAAATATAGAACTATTGATGATATACATTAATAAATCGATGTGGGTGTGAATTTGGACCACATGATGCATTATATAGTAATTCATCATCTTGAAAATGAAGTTAAAGGAAATACAGTTCTTTTCAATATGAGATTATTTGGTCCCATTTTCAAAAATCATGTGACTACGATAGCACATATTATTCTCTATTACTACATTATTCTTCTTGGTTATGAGGGAAATAGGTGACCATTTATAGGAAGCCACATAGAGGACAAAAGAATTCTTCTAGAAAAGAAGTATCATAACTGATGCATAGAGAAGATACATCATGATTTAATTGAATGAGGATTGTAATTCCCCATCCCACATATATTCAGTCCCTTTTATTAATATATCATTAATGGGATTAAATTTTACTCTTATATGGTAAAAAATTAACAATTCAATTCTGATTTCCGTATAGACCACAGAACTCCCACGGGATTTGTTGAGGTAGGATCCAAATGATGGAAATAAAAATATTTAGGTTGATCACAGCTCCTCTATAATAATAAATAAATTTTATAAATTAACAAAATGTATCCATTAATGAAAACATAATGTGGTTCATCTCTATTTGGTGGATTAATTTAATGTCAAACTGTTTCCCAATAAATTTGAGATGGTTGAAAAATAATTGAGGCTTTACCACAAAATAGACTATATAGAACTTCATAATCATTCTATGTAATTGATAAAATATGTTATTTAGGTTCTATTTATATTTATATCCAAAATTCCATTAGCTAAAGAGAATTACTCAACAGTATTATGTTCATCATTTTTAATGAATATAGTGCACTTTTCATATTCATGGAGCATCCAGATTTGGGTAGGGTTGGAGTACCCTTCCATGAAGGATGGAGATTATAATCAGGATGATTCATTAATCATAAAACATGGGAAACAATCTGGTGAATTCATCATTTAGGATAATACGATTATGGTTTATGAAGTCGGTGAAGAATCTGATATGCTAATTATTCTTTTTTGGTGGGATACTTTTCCCTAGTCATTTATGGAAAAAACATCAATGATAATTTTTTCCATTATTAGAATATCAACATATTCCATGACCATGGCATTATTGGAGGGATGCATTTTTATAGGTTCTTTATTTAATCTATGGTGGTCGATGGGAAGGCCATGATTATCGATGGAAATATGAGGATTAATCAATGAATTCTCATAATATAAACATGAAAATAAATTATATTTCATTTTGAGTAATTCATGCTTCTAATCTTGTATTTTGAGAGGAATGAGGGTAAAAATAAATATTTTTCTTCAATATTACACAAAGTTGTGGTTAACCTATATTAGCTCAACAAAGCTGGCAGAGACTCTTTCATCAAGGTTTTGTAGGGATTTATCATAGTTTTATACATTATAATCATCAGTACTGCATGTAGAAGAATAATCCATATTCATAGAAGACTAAATTATGAAATCATCATCTTATATTGGGATATGATCTTCATATGTGAATTTTTATCCTTATATCTATATTAAATTCATACAAACATGGGGAATGGATCCTGTCACATGTGGTATTCACCATCATGATCCACCTACTATGTCAAATTAATTCATATTAGTCCACTTAAAATGAGTATATCATTTACTTTATTATATATAATGGATATTATAATTAACTGAAATGGGGTAAAATTTATATTATGTAAAGGGAATGGTCTTTAAAATACTCATAGAATCGTGTTCTTCATATTCAGGTGAGGTGATATTAGAAAAATCTATTTTCTTGTGCATAATGAAATGTTTATTGAGCTCTGATATTACTTCCAATATATGGATAATCAATAGGAGAATAATCCCTTTAAGTTCTCATAGGATTATTTTTTTAGGGATAAATCGTTAATAGTATTAAATCATTTGGTTCTTTCAATATAGGGTCACATAACCTCTCTTTCACAATACATAACATTATGGTTGTCGGATTCATTTGTGTTGAATTGGTAGAAACATTGGAATTCACTCATTCATAGCCATTGAGTGACTATTAATGGAATTTTTCATATTATGAAGGTACATATCCATACAAGATGGTTCAATTACTTAAAAGTAAGTATTTTAAATTGGTGAGATATGGGAAATACACAAACTTCATATTTATACCAAAATCATTGAATTAGGTTTTCACCTAGATCTAACCATGATGATTGTACTCTCAATTTTAATAATACATAATGGTTTGGTTTAATGATGCAATATGTATATATTTGAATCTAAATTCATAGATAATCATAGAAAGGATTAGTAGTATCCCATATCTAGTTTCAACCATAAACTAGTTGTCTTCAGCAAAATTGATATTTTAAAATATTTAGAGAGCTGTATGTTTCCATATATGAATGCACCTCTATCTTCCCTAGAGATGGATATTATTTCCTATAATTCTTCATTCTTGGAGAGAATTTCATTGTATTCTTCAAGAGATTCCACATTAGATTAAAGACAAATAATCTATTTTTGGTCCTTGATAAGTGCCTCAATAATTAAATTTTAAAAATTGATTGAATCATTGTCTGAGTTTCTAGATGAGATACAAACAATGTTCTTGAGCACATCATGATTTTGAGGAATGTATATTATTTTACCCCACATTTTGTTGATCCATGACATGATGTGTATATGGTCTAAATGGATGAATATATGGTTCCTAGTTGGTACCCTCCATGTTCTTCTACTAGTTATAAAGTTATGGTTTATCCTTGAATGGATGTTTTCGAACCAGAATGTCAACTAATAAAATGGACAATAGGGACAAACCAAGGGACACATAGGTAGAGGAATTATAATGATAATCATATATAAATTATTTAATTATTTCTTGTGTGTTGTTGACTATATTTTTTGGATTGAAATTACCAAATTTAATTTCTCCAATATTTTTTTACCTTTGATCTAGAATAGTTATGCTGATTTATAGGACTTTTTTATTATCTTTCCTCTATTACCTCTATATAGTGGTACACAAATATGATAGAATTTAAAACGTAGTACTCCAAATTTTGGTCATATGAGTCTGCCAGAGTCATATTGGACACTGAAATTCCACCAAATATAGGGGGTCCTGATGTCCAAGATGGTGGACACTACCTTTGGAATTGAAAAAGAATCATAATAATCAATGTAAGGATGCTACTATATCTTTTGAGTCTTGGAGATATTTGAGGAATAAGACACCTCATGATTCGATGAGGTGGTTTGGGAGATTTTTGTCTAGTTGATATATACACGAATGATCTCAAGGGATTGAGTAATCATATTTATAGTTCATTAGTAAATTAACTTATTTACTCATTTTTCTAAATATTATTGTTATTCCTCATAATTGAAATCATCATCAAATATAATTGTGATTCATGTAGCATGTATTGGGGAATTACCTTGTTCCATTAATCTATTTTCCACCATATTATGAATCCATTCATTGTGGATAATATAAAAAAATTTGATGTACCCATGGAGTCTATTCTTGGGGAAATAGTCTTTATGGTTCTTTAGACCATCACCCTATTTCTTCTATCTACAGATGCCTTTGATTGTTCTTCTATAGTTACTAATAAATAGGACTATTACTTTTTCATACAAAAATTATTTTACCTTGTTCTTACTATTTATGATTGTTATGGATTATAATTCTTGATATGGGAAATAGGAAATAATCAAAGGGTGATTATATCCATAATGAGGATTAAATTTTGGGGCCACCTGAACACAAATTAACGTCGGTCTAAGGGTATTCTTGAATGTAACTATTTTTAAATTCCTAACATTTAATTATAACATAAATATTAATATTAAATTCCTATTTTTGGTTTATTATATAACCTATTTAAATAATTGATATCTTTTATTTACATTTTTGAATCTAGTTGGATAATTCAATGAGAAAAGATTCAGGGCCATCTTAGACACAAAATTATCAATAAGCATCCCAAAAATATATTCCTATATAATTTATTTGTTTATGTATTAGTTAAATCTTTTCAATTAATTATTTAATTTATTTATTGGTTCATTTACTTGATACTTGTTGTTCGAGTGCTAATGGACCCTCGTCATGTGCATGGTAGAGCTGATTCTATACAGTAACTATAATTGGAGATCCCCCAAAATAGTGATGGGTCATAGTGTAATATTATTATACCAAATGAAAAATATATTCATAAAATGTATGTTAAAACATTATATTTCATATTATTCTTTTTTATTTTAGGCTCCATGAATAGATCCACACTGATATCTAAAATGGGTTATGTGGTTTTGATGGTCAAAAAAAATATTGATGTTGGTGAAACTCAGGTTATCACAATATTATAGAGGATGAATATAGTCTACTAATTCATGGTATAGATTCAAATCAAGAGAAAATAAATATCATTACATCTTTTAACTTAAAAATGTGCAATGAGAGCACTAGTCATGTCTTCCTGTGAGAAAACATACTTATATCCCTCGATATGTATATTGCGATGTGATGTGAATAGTTGTGATATAGAGGTGGGAAATCACAATTGTCATTATATTATTAAGTATTGATGAATTCTATACAATGTCTTAGTTTTTAGGAACTCCTTTCATTGATATGTATTGGTCAAAGGACAATTATTGGGTTTTGGGATTCTTCCTGAAGTGTGATGGGTTCATCATGAACACCCCCATAATTAAGTGATTGGTATTAATCTATTTGGACATCTAAAATTACTATATAAAATAAGTTATATTAGTATTTAACTAAATTAAATTATCATATTTAGAATAACATGAGGATTTAGCTACTTCTATTCCATTTTAGGGTTCCTTAAAATTGTGTTTGGAAGCAGTTCCTCAAGAGTAGACCTGGGGAAAATGGAATATCATTACATTTAGGTGTGTAAAACTATAGGGGATTCATATTTATATATTTATCCATTTCAGGATAATTCATCACATTTTGATCAATATTAATATGGAAATATTTGTTTTTGTATTGTATAATAGTGAAAACATTCACCATGGTTGTGATCAGTAGTTTAATGTCACTATAATATTTGTCGGGATAGACTTACAAAACTCGTCATCATAACAAAGAGGTTTTCTATATAGATAATAATACTAACTTATTCGTTACCTCACCCTCTCATAGTTATTTTATGATCTTAAATAGTCAACAATGATTCTTGAAATTTTATTTATGCCACTTTCAATGTATATTTTTATTACAAATTGACAGAATTAAATGACATCATGATGATATTTTAGAGTATCATAAAAAATTAATATAATATGTTATCATGCATGAGGACCATAGAATCATGATGTATGTTCCATTGAATTCATTTTAAAGAAATAGAGGACGATCTACACGATTACAGGTAGATGCAAGTTGCACCAACTGCCTGATACAGTGATCCCTTAATTCCTGGTTAGAAGAAGACACACATCTATGTGGTTGAGTATATCTAGCCACCTGATGGTGAAGGAATAATTTATCCACAACATGGAAAAATATGATATTTATCTTTTATAGGTGCAGTAACTACTTGGTGGGGCACTATTTTTATCACCTTGTTCTGGGTGTTCCACTAGCTACATAGTGGATGATATTATGTATTATAGGGCATCAAGAAATCTTGTCCACAGTAGAATTTTATATTGTTAAAAATATAATAACTGAATTCTTATTTAGATTAAATTTTTCTACATAAATCTAAATGATTATTTCTATTAATATATCCTATAAAAGTTAACCTTTTGAGTCTTGAATAATCACATTCCTTGCCAACAGTCCTCTATTTTCAAATGATAATTTATTGCTTCCCCAAAATACTATCAAAGTACCATTCTCATTTTATAATATTAGAAGCGTGATCAAACATTCTATCAAATATCAAATCCCCAATTGGAATAATACATTTTGGATATTTACATGTTGATTTTTAATAGGTTTTACTAATGAAATCCGGTCTATTTTCACCATTGTCTTAAATGTGTTATCAATTTGTAAATGTGATGGATGTGTTCTAAGGGTAAAATGTTTTCATAATAGGGTTCTCACAAACCATATTTACGAAGAAGCTATTTCCTAGTCAATAATAATGTCATGGTATTCTTTTTATTATTATTATTTACCTCTTCATTTGAGGGGAGAAGCCTTAGTGTCTCACATCTGTCTATTTTCAAACATCTTCTCAACTATGTTTTTCTATCTCATTAAATTCCACATTGCATCATTAACCATTGATTCACATAATTAATTACATTTGATATGATCTTTTCAAAACATAAAATAATTTAGTTTTTTTCTATTTAATATGTATCATATTTTTAAATATTACAATATCCACATTATATCTTTATTCATTAGAAATAATTTAAATTTTACATTATCATCAGAATATGTATTAAATTTTTTTAATTTTTAATTCACCCACCACATAAAAAGAAACACATCCATCTACACTATCCCACAATTTTTATAAGAGGTTTTAATTTTTTTTATAACATATCACTGTTTTCAAAATCATTTTTATCCATTTTTTAACAAAAATAATGTTTTTAATAAATATCAATTTACAACAATTGATAATGGAATGTAATTATTAATTTTCATGCATATATTTATAAATAATGAATTTCAGCTATTAGAAAAATAATATTTCAAACATTATTTGTTATATTAGATACTGAATTTCAAAGTTTTGATTCTTGAATGTATTCACAAAAAATAATATAAATATAGGTGGACATCCCATGATGCAAAAAATGTTGAAATTTATAGGGAACATATGAAAAAATTAAATTATTATTTTTAAAGAAATGAAATTAAGTATATTTCTACTTGTAAAATGATACTAAAATATATGAATTACTTGAAATAAAACTTTAATTCTTGAAATATATTAATGTAAATAGATTCTATGTGTATCAGATAGATTTTGGAAGTTCCGCTATGTATACTATAAAATTAGTTAATCTTATATTTAAGAGTTTTACTATCTTTTTTAAGGGTCTAATGTTTCTTTGTGATAATGATTACATAGAATCATATTCAAAAAAATTATGTAGATCCTACCATGATATTGGGGAACCAAATCCACAACCATAAAATAACTGAAGGATGTAAAGAAATGAATATTTAACTAGCTCATTAAAACCCTAATTAATTGAAATATTAAAATGAAAAAAACAATGATAAATAGTCAAACAAAGATAATGATATAATAAAAACAATATCCTTCACGCTATGTATGGTGATTTATCAGGATGTAATGTTCAATAAAATTCTCAAAATACCAAAATCACATTAAATTTATTTGATAACAAAAATCATTCCAACATATAAATGATGGTAAAACAAAAGGTGGATAGTGTTGTATCATTATATCCATTTTTGAAAATAGGACACATCAAACCGTAGTGCCCCATATATTGAAATGATAACAATGACTAGAAATAATTTAAGAAATGGTAAAAATGTATAATGATTATTGAATGTTATTACTTAATGGACTCAATATCATCATCATCATCAGGTGAATCAATCCCTATGTTCCTCAAGTAACATATTCAGGAAGATATTAGGTTAAGTATCTCTAATATGATTTCCTCCTATTCTACTTATTCTTCGATTTATTCACTCCACACTTCATGTTCATTCTCATCTATCCATATTCATTATAAATATCTAAAATAATAGTGTGGTCAACTCATAAAAAATTATATTTTTTTAAAATATGGATTTGATTAAAAAATGGATGATATCACCAAATGAAAAACAAAAACATCAAAAAGAAAATGAATTTATCTTCAAGTGAAAAAAATGATTTGTCTATGCGTGTTAAGAATCAACCAGATTTCAATAATCATGAATCTAAAATAAAAAACCTCAAAATTTCTCTTTCCATATTCACATAATTTCGAAGTAATTTAAATTATATTTCTGGATATCAAATAAATTGAAAAGAATGGGTTGGTCTTGTTTTCTCAAATCATAATAGAACATAAAAAATCCACCAAAACAACATTCACTAATGATTTACCACAATATATATATATTTTAATATTATAGAATTGGTAACTTTATCTATAAATTTTATTTCTTGAATTCAACATATTGGATTCTAAAATAAATTTCACTCTAATATAACTTTTTCGACTAAAAAACACAAGAAAAATAAATTTGTATTCTTTATTATTTGTTTATTAATATTTTTAGACCCAATATTGAATGGTTAACTAAAATATTACTTATTTTTTAGTAATTTTTACTTTTATGCAAACCACATGATGTAATGGGTTTTTGAGATAGTTATTTCTCAAGACACATGTGTGGAGACCAATCACAATTAAATCAAATCTATAAACTAGAAGGAGGTCATGTCACATTTGGTGAAAAATCTAGGGGTAATATAAATGGGGAAGGAACCATTTCATTTTATAAAAGTAACTAATTATTACAATTATTTTTCAAAATTCATAAAATAATATTATATGTGTATTTTTCAATTGTGTGAAAGTAGTTTTAAATTTTAATTTAAAAAGAACTTTTAAATAAATTTTAACTAGAGGTAAAAAATATTTTATTTTCCTCCTTTTTAAAAAGTTTATGTACACAAATAAAAATATATCTCTAGTAGAAACATCATAGTTTTTTATTCACATGTTTTTCATACATGTATTTTTCCAATATTCCATGGTCATTATATCACATAATCACCTATCATACTCAATTTTTTTCCACTATTATGAGTCTCACCTACACTTTATTCCAATTATGACATGGTTTTTGAATCATACCAGCATAGTTTGATGAAAATTATCATTTACATAAAAATAAGTAATATACAATAAAAAATAACTGAAATTAATTCACCTTCAGTAATTTGGATGTTTCTAAATATACACCCCTTTTTAGTAAATTATAAAATTATTCATTTTTTGATATTAAATGGTTCACATTAGCTTATTTCATATATCATAAAATTTATTCTTACATACCCTTCATAATATTTTTCAATTTTGGTGTATATTTAAAAAGTGCTAAAAAATATTTTTATTTGAAGTGGTCATGGTGGAGAGTTATAAATCATGGAACCTGATGATCTATGTTCTTTTGAATTATTAATTCAATATTATTATTCTCATATATCCCCTAAAAACATGTTCTAGTATATAGGTTAAATCGATGAATCCATGATATTTTTCAAACTATTTTTAATGAATTTAATTTTATAAAATATTTTTTGGCTGAGTCAATGAATAATTGTTAAATTATAATTAGTCTTATTATGATGGGATATTTTCTAAAAACGTTCCCCTGGGATCGTGGAAAATGAAAACAATCAAGCCTCTCGTTATTAATTATTTTTGAAAGTGATTTATTTTGATCTCTAAATAAAATCATGGTGTATTTGATTCAAAATATTGTCATGGTATCAATCATAGGTACCCTATCAAAATAATGGGATATTTATCACTTAATAATTTTACAAAAATAGTGTAAAAACCAATTACTCTTGTTTTTATTGATATTTTTGAAAAAAAATCTAAAAATGGATTCCCAAATGATGTTTTAAATTTACCATTTAAACTCATAGATGTGGATGGATAAAATATATATTTCAAATTTATAATATAATGATTTTGAAAAATCAAAATACCATCACATTTAAAAATTCATTGTAATTATGTATATAAAAACTCATACTAGAGGATCATTCCAAAATGATAATGAAATTACATCCTTTCTCTCTCACATAAAACACCAATACATAATTATAATCTGATAATGTGTTCTAACTGTATATCTAGGATTAAGATAGATGATATTTTTCTTATCACATGAAATAGATTCCATATAGTAGATTATTATTATAACCACTATGAGGTAATTCAAATGGTGAATAATTTTTACCGATCACCAATTTATAATCTAGTTATATCATTTTTATATTAACTTATCATGTAAATTTAAAACTCTATAAAATGGATGTCCATATCAAAATATAAATTTTTTTTATTAAGTATTTCTTTGAACATCCATCTAGTTAATGGTAATTTTTTCTATTTCATGATTAAAAATTCATTAATTGTTTTTATGGTTTACCACAAGATCACTGGAGCTTCATATAAATTTATTTTATGATTTCATTTTATCGAATGGTTTTGTAATGGGAAAATATGATTCAAATTTTTTTTGAAACCCATAAATATATAATTTTTACTCAATCAAATACATTTTGATGAATTGATTTTTGTAACTATTTATGAATCTATTTTTTTAATATTTTAAATTTAATTAAAATCGTTTTTGAAATGAGCTTCATAGGTAAACTCAAATTCGTTCGTGATTTTCAACATTGTGAATGAAATGGTAGTAGTTTTCTAAACCATAAATTAAATAGTAATGAACTCTTAAAATAATTTTCTATAGATGACACTCAATAAATTAGTTTTCCCATGATTAAAACGTGTATGGATACATTAGATAAAGGTGTTAAGTTAATTGAAAATAATATTAATATAATTATGAATGTTATTATATATTATCTTAATATCACCCTACCAGATACGATGTTCATTGTTTATTTTTCTCATTTTCATTCAAACCCAAATAAATATCCTATTAAATCTATTGTTATTATTTTTTATTATTTAATTTGAAGTAGAGAAAATTTTTTTCATTTCCAAAAGGGGTTATTTTTCATTAACTATTTTTCATGATGTTGATTTTAGAGGGTTCCATGTATATAGGAAAAATAAAAGTGGGACATTAAAGCTAAATAGAAAATCACTAATCTCATTGAGAAGTAACAATTCTATTTCTACTTC
The DNA here is from genome assembly GCA_963277665.1 of Viscum album. NCBI lineage: Eukaryota > Viridiplantae > Streptophyta > Magnoliopsida > Santalales > Viscaceae > Viscum > Viscum album. The sequence continues at coordinate 1,185,637,302 of OY728159.1, forward strand.
CCTATACAAAAAAAATTGAAATACATATCCACATAGAGTTAATAAACCTAAATAATATAGATATGCGCACTCTCTTAGAACACATAATTAGATTTGATCATATCCCTATTATGTGTTGAAGCACTACTACCATTATTATTTCCAAAAATATTATCTAGCACTGTCGCATCAAACACATTGACATTAGTCACTATTTCAAATGAGATCACTTCTAAAAGGTTCATATCTTCTTTTTATTTGTTACTAAATTATAAAACATCACAGATATTCTCACAAAATCAAGTGACTATGATTATTTTTAATTAATTAACGATGAATTAGAAATGGTTCCCTTATGAAACATTCTATTTGATTTACGGTTATCTATAGTTATCAGTTGAAAATACTTTAAAATTATGTACAAAATTATTTATCGTTTATGTTTTCGACATTATATTTTTTTCTCTCTTTTTATATGATATCATTACTCTATTAGTTATATCATTCGAGGGAAATCATTATCTCTATTATTATAATTATATTTCTATGAATAGATATATTTTTATTTCAAAGTAAATATTACTCTTCAAAGTGTCTATTTTATTTTAAAATTTTTATTACCTGATTTTATAATACAACATATTTTTTATGAAATTACTAAAAGTTTTTATAAATTAATTTTAAATATATATATATATATATTATATGAATCGGATCTCATATTTTTATATGATATTTTTTCTCTCTTGAATCCTAGATAATGTTGAGTATCAATTTTTTATATACATTTATCTATAAAAAAATTGAGTCGTATTAAAAAAACAGAAATAAAATGCAGTTTTGATGTACTATATAAATTAAAAGGAATTATTCATGCACTTTAAATGAATATAACTATAAATGAAGTAAAAATATTCCATTGGGGGATGTTGAACATGGAAAAGTTATCTACCAATTTTAATTACTTTTTTTTATCATTTTAGTTATCTCTTTCATTATTCTCTACTTTTTAAAATCCCTCACTCCCACTCTCAAATAATCCTTGTAAATTTGTATGTAGATATTTAGAAAATCCATAAATATATTCCTAATTTAAAAATATTTTTCCAATACTATTAAATTATTTTAAAATATCTATTTGTTATTTTCATAATCTCCCATAAATGTTTCATAAAATATATATTCTTTAGTTTATCCTTCATCAATTTTATTTTATAACCATTATGGGGGTAGGATGTTTTTGGTATGAGTATCTAATAAAAAAGGGATATTTTTCATGGAAAATGGGGTTTTAAAATCGGTGATATGTTTCCTAAAAATTTATAATTTCATTTTTCAAAGTTGGAGAATTTTATTTTTTTCTCAAAGGGGAATAAATACTCGAATTAATCTGGGAAATTATTTGAAATTTTTATTATTGAATAATTATTTTACAAAGGGGGTTTAATTTAAATTATTATTGAATTATTTTATCTATGATGTTGATTGATTATTAATTCCTTGACCATGTTGATTATTAAGATCTCTAGTATCTATAATTTTTTATTTACCTCCTTCAAACATAATTTACAATATAGTTTTCATTTCATGTTAAATCGTTTTTAATATAAATAGGGGAAATATTTTCATACAACTGTATCTCTGGGTGTTTTTATAATAACAATCACTCACCTTTGTTTCAAACAATAAATTTTTTTGTGACATTTAGTATAACATTTTAATACCAAAAAATGGAATCCATTAAAAAATTATTTATATTTTTAATATCTATTAAAGCATTAGTCCAGAATCATATAATTATTTAATACCATGGATCCATGTTTTAAGATACATTGAAAATATTTGAAGGAAATAAATAATATTTTATTTGATTATAGGAAGCATCAAGATATAGTGTATTTCTTGTGAGGAGACCTAGTTACCGAGTCTCGTGGCTCTATAATTCCAGGTATATAGAAGACCCATAGGCTACCTAATTTTATGACAATTACAAGATGGATAATATTCCAAAATACTCCCTAGAAAGATGTAGGCCACTGGATACTTTGTGTACATAATCTATCTTGCTTTTGGTGGACATCCAAAAACCCCATGTTCTAGGTATTCCGCCTACTACACAATGGTAGTCATGAGTTATCTGGTGGCATCAGGACTTCTAATCTATGCAAGAATTACATGTGAAAAAAAATCTCAATATTATCTATATTTATCTTATTTATTTTACATAGCTAATTCTATAAATATTTCACACCACTTAGATCCTATTAATTGAGCCCCTTGGAATCCTTGATGATTACTATTATTACTGAGAACAATATTTGATAAAATTAACAATGAATTGAAATATATCTCAAAATACAATATAAGAGACAATATTATTTTACAATTTCAGAAATACTCTCACACTTTCTCCAAAATTAATCATCCAATATTATAATATTCCATTTAAAATAGTTTTCATATTAATTTTAATGGGTTTTATTGAAGAAAAATACTCTCTTATAAATCAGTTTGTAATGGTTTATCCCTTCATAAAAGTGCAGGATATATTCCTTGGAAAATAAAGAATATTATTAGGGTGATTGAAAACAATAATTATGGGGGATTAGTTTCTTAAGGACTACCAATGTAGTGCTTTTAATAATATTCACCATGAAATTTTTGGAGTAATGATAAAGAGTTTCACATAATGTTACTCTTGAACTCCATTTTAATTTTTTTCACTCTACTTAAATTACAAATTGAATAATTTGTCATCAGTACGAAAAATTTCATAACATTTAAATGATTATTTATGCATTTAATATATATTTATATTAATGAATTAAAATATATAAAAAATTTCAATTATTAATTTATCAATATTATCTCATCGAAGATATAAAATATTTTAAAATTTTAATTATATATTTCATATTCATTAAAATTTTTATAAGGAAATTTACCCCAACCCCATCTTGCAATCTACTTTAACCAACACCCCAACATCTAATTTTGACATGTGGATGTGCCACCTAAATAATCAGTTGCAACCTTATAATAATTTTTTTCACATCTAGTAGAATCTCAATAGATATTCATTAGAGTAAGGATATTGGGACACTAAAGGAATGATGAGTTCAACATTTCATCAATCTCTTTTGATAGAAATATTATTCTTAGAGCCAACTAAATAGTTCATCTAATGACTGAAGATTTTTTAGAATATCTCCCATATATTGGTTTGGGTGGTGTTCTATGCTTTTATGTGAGTAACTCTGGGATAGTTAAATTTGGGGTCTCATGGGCCCAAAAATCTCACTAGACGAATTTCATTGAACAAGGCCTCTAATGAGTTATTATCATCCTAGTCATCCATCTTAATTAGTAAATCCATATTCTATGTGAATAATTCATGGGAAGTTTATAAGGTAAGTGATTGAGACATCCTCTATTATAGACTCAATTGTGGTGTTGTTAATGACTGGGACACTCTTCCTCCATCTAATTAAACATTTTTCTTATGTTACCATGAATAAATTGAATTCCCAAGTAAAAGGGGTATTCTAAATACAACAGTTTAAATAGTTTATGTGACTAAATATTTAATGGATATTTCCTCTCAATATTATTTTTTAGATATATATTGATATATCTTCAAATTATAGTGTATATGTCTTGAAATGGGATTTTGATGGTTGTAGGAAAATTTTCATGTCCAGTTCACTAATGGAATTGAATATATCATTCAACTATAAGTATTTTCCATTGACATGTTTTCCCTTGTAAAATTCAGCCTCGGGAATGGCCCCTCTACGTTTATAGGTCCCCGCCACCAATTATTATCATTCGGTGACATTATCTCTATTAAATCACAAGAAGTGGATAATTACTGAAAATCATGGATCACCATATCACTTTTCCCCTTGGGAATATTTAAATATTGAAAATGATGTTCCATGATCATGAGCTGCTGATAGTGAATGGGATCGTTCCCAATGGAATTGTTGTTACTGTCATTATTAGGAATACTATGAAAGTTAGTATTCCATCAACCCTAAGGAGGAAATTTAGGTTCATGTATGGATTTTCTATTGGGAGGAAATCATTTACTATTTTTAGTATTTCAATTAGTACCATCATGGTACGATTATTCATCCTTTCTGTGGCTTATATGATGGTTAGATGTGTCCCTAGGTAAATAGAGTGTAAAACCATATTTATAGTTTTTTTAAGGGGTTTGATTATTATTTGGAATATATTACCCATGGGATATGATATGTACTAATGTTGATGAAAATAGAAAAAAGAGTATCCTTTAATGTAGAATGAGAGTATGTATTCCCTCTACACCATTGTAAAACAAAAAATATAGGTGTATATGAAGTTGGGATAATATCCATTGAGTACAAATGAGAATGATTGAATGGTCAAGATGGGGTAAATTGACCATTTAAAATACTTGTAACCACTAGCCAATGTTAAGTCAATGGAAGGAAAATTTAGATATAAATCCATACATTAACATTTATAGCATTTCAAATTTAAGTGATAATACACTAATATTAAACCCCCCCTATACACACATAGAGATGGAAGCCACTATAATACATTATATTTTAATGGGAGTCACAGCCCTTCTAAATTTCCATTATAACTGAGGAGTCACTACCCAAAACTATATTTTTCTCACCATGATTCACAAAAGAACATTTCTTGTATTTTACAACATATATGAAAAATATGAATATTCTTATATTTCTCTACATAGAGTTCTAACCCTAAATACCCATAATTTTCACCTAGAGGAACCACCCAAAAAATCATACATTTTTGTCACCTAGAAGTACAATCAATCACATACTATTAAGGTGTATTATAACCCATCGGGATTAAGTATAAAAAATAATAATATGATATATGAACTATATAAACTAGGTAAGAAAAAATGATTCAACTATTGAGGAAACATGTTTTCCATCAACACCAATGGATTGATAAATTGAACATCAGGGGTGAGATGTTATTTTCTCACAAATGGGTATCATTTAGTAAATTTCAATAATATACATTGTTTTATTTATCTAGTTATATCAAACTGAATATATATATTTATATATGTCTTCGGTACATAGTAGATTAAAAAATTTGATACTATTAGATTAGTTCTTTTTTAAAGAATCACATGGTTTTATGTTTAACGAACAATATTATATTTGTTTTATGATTTTTTTTCTTTCAAATAAATGAACATAAAAACATTCACACTGTCCCTTATAGTAATCTGAAATAATTATATTTCAATGAAAACTATTAATATCTAATAGTATTTAAATTTAAAATTGTCCATCTTTTATGAATGTAGTATATGTATGTTGATGTTTAGTGTAGTTTTAATAATAAAAAAATATTCTAAGAATAAATCAAAATAATATCAAAATAATTTATGAAAAATTAATAAATTATTAATATAAGAAATATTTTGAAATAATCATGTAGTATGGCATAATATAATTGAGTGTAAAAAATATAATATTTATATCTAAAATGACAAAGTAAATAATAATCCATAAACTTCATAGTATATCATTCAATAAATATCTTGAAAACTAATTAATGAATCTCTATTTCTCCTCAAGGAAGCTCCATTAAAAAATAATCATTTATTCTAATGTATTCTTAACCAATTGAAATTAAGGATTAATTTCATTTTATTGAAGATGCATCTCATTCACAGAAGAATATGATATTTTATTTAGGGCCTATTTCACTCTAGATTGAACGATTCATTTCAATGGAAGATCAAAACTTCTCAAAGAATATCACACATGGATGAACATGAATACTCATCGAATCAAAAAGATATCTCAATAATGATCTATATAATATGTGGTTGGATATACATAGAATATATAATATTCATTGATGATTGATTACATTCATGGATGACTAAGAAAAAAAATAACCCTCACAGAAGGTTCATTAATCCCCATGTTAACCTAACACATGTCGAAATATTTACTCATAGAAAAATCACTACATATCACATTATCCCAAGAATATTAAAAGAAATTACTAAAAAAAATTATCCTTCTCATGGATGCTAAAAAATTTTCATGTTTTTTAGATAAAACTGAAAAAAAAAAATGTAACAGACTCACTGTAACTCAAGTTAGAGGTCCTAAATAATTGAAATAAATTGTTTGATAAAATTTATTTATGAAATAAAAATAATTTCATATATCAAAAAGTTATGTGGATCAAGGATCCACATCAATATTATTTAAATTTATTTTTTTTAAAACACAAATATAAATTTAAAAATTTCTCTCCATTTTTAAAGATGATTAAAAATATTAACCCAATTTTCCTTTCGCAAATTTTTTAATTGTTTATGATAGTTCATTATTAAATAATTTAAACCTTTTATTGATAAAATAAAATAAGGAAAGATTACAATGATGAAATATTTCAATTAAACTAAACATTAATGTAAGTGGAACACCAAACTAGGTTACACCAAAATTCATATATTTTAAAATTATGTGATATAACAGTAAAACAATCATGTGCATAAAATTAATAATTCTATAATAAATTTATTTTAAAATAATAGTAGAACTATATAATTATTTTCAATGAATTTTTAGAAACTAATTAAATGGTAGAAAATATTTAAATCCTATGATAGTGAATATAATTTTATCAGGCATAATAGCATTATTAATATTAGAAATATAATAGTTTTTACTGTACGTAAAAATATTATAATGTAAATATTTTTATCAAACAAACATTAAATTTAATTTTATCAGTTATGACTAAATATATGGTTTTCATAAAAATATATTTATATTGATCTTCAATTGATTCAGATTTTAATATAGCATTTCCATTTCAAATATGATCACTATTTTCTTCTTATATTTATTTGATGGACATTGATATATATAATTAATAGATGTATTTTCACAATAAAATGTGATCTTTACAATATTAATACCAAATTAAAAAGTTTTTTTATATAGTTCTTGATAACTATGAATAACAAGAAATTCAAAAAATGTACCCACATTTTCTAGTTTATAAATCCATAAAATTATAATTCTTATAACTCCCTGAAGCAAAAAATTTACCAAAAAACGGACTCATACATGTTTCATTTTTTTCCTATTTATTTAACACTAAAAGAAGAATCTGAAAATCTAGTTTGTTCATATGTTGTATGTGAAGGATTAAATTAATCCAACATTAAAAATCCTTTAACATGCTGATTTATTCATTTATGAACATTTAAATGAATTATTATCGGATTGGATTACATTACAAAACATATACACACATAAAACATAAAATATGATCTAGTTTAAGTCAAATATTATATTCTTATAATAATGGATTGAGGAACAGATAATATTTTTTTTTTCAATATTCATAAAAATAAAGCATTCATGAAGGACTATTATAATTTTTATGATTTTTCAAAATATAGTCTAAACCATTTATCTATTTCAGTTTTATATTTTTCTGATAAATAATGATACAATTTTTTCATTAAAAACATTTCAATCCTAAAAAGTGTTCATGTTAACCCATAAGAGTACTTTTAAACATTGAAGTCATTATATTTGATCATTACATAAAATTTAATCTATTGACGTTCTAAATATAATATGATCATTATATATATATAATCAATTAATATATCATTTCAATCACATTTAATAAATTATTTTTATTTAAAATTCCCTTTTTCATAACTATTATTCAAAAAATATATGATAATATCTCATAACACGTGGGAGGATAATTTTTCAAAAAATCAATGGATTTTGAATGTTTCAAAACATTGTTAGGCGTAGATTATTTCTCAAAACCTAAGAGTTGTTTTATAAACATATTTTGAAAAATTTAGCAATTAAAAAATATTATTTTGACATCCAATTGAAAGAAAATTATTTCCTAATGAGATTTATATCCCATAAAAATTATTATAGATACTAATCAGGAAATCAGGGAAAATCATTCTTCAAAATAAATAAATTCTTATGGATTGTAACCTTCATCCACTAACCTAGTGTTATTTATAATTATTTTTCATTACTCATTTGTATCATTTCGAATGATCCATTGGTTATAATAATATTTTGATTCTTAGGGTGTTCAACTAAGTTCTAATATTTATTCAAACAAAATTTATATGATTCTTCAGTAATTTCTATAATACTAATTGAATTAGATAATGATTCATCAATATATTAAGTAATTAAATCGAAAATAAAATCCCGATAAGAATGAACATTTCTTATTGAGTTTTTAGATTTAATATCAGTAGATATATCAATAATTACTTTATATATCTATGAATAATTATTAATATTCAATGTTTTATCATTAGTGAGACATTCACCCTCAATAGATTGACCTAATTATATATTTACAATGTCATTTAAGATAATTACCCGAAATTTTCTTTAACTAATACCAAATAATATATTCACTTCTCAAATTATGTTCATCAATGTTAATATTTATTAATTCCTTAACAATAATTATTATTGTATTATATTTTTAATTCATTACTGGACTTTTAAAAACCATGAAAAATTCATTCATCTGATTCAGAATCAAATAATCTTAAAGATCATTTCAAATTTAGAATATAAAATTTACATCCAAACACTATGAAATAAAAAATTCTATGATTTTTTCCCTTCCTGACATAATAATATGTTTTCATTAGTAATGTTGTATGTAAAATTACTTTTTAAAAATGATATCCTGAGTGATTATATAAAATATTTTTACAAAAAGTACTAATTTAACACTATCAAATTCATTCCACAAAAGTACTAATTTTTCATTAAACTGTATTATTTCATTATAGAATCCTAGGCAAAAATGTTTTTTATTCTACCCATTATCATCATTGGGTTGCTGAAAATTTATATTTGAAAACTCACCACCACTTTTACTAATAATTGAAAATTTATGTAATTTTTTCATTCTGAACCAATTTACAATGTCTACAAAATTTTAACAAAGTAGCTTATTTTTATTATTTAAATTATTTCCTTATAAATATACTCTTGTCATCTAAAATGGCATGTAGAAACCTTTCTCCTCTAAAAAATCTTTTTTATAGGTTAAAGTAGACCATACCGTTAAAACTAAAGTAGTTTGTTTTTGTACCTCATTGAATGAATTGAAATACTATTTATGATTCTTACCTCTTAATCATAAATCACATATATATGTGTTGTTAAGTTTAAATTTTTGTAGATACATTACATTTTTACACTTAAAATGTATTTTTATTGTATAAAAGTTTCCTAACCTCATCGTTAATATTATGAAACAAATCCAGATTGTAAAAATTATAGAAAATATATCTTGTGTATAGTCAACAGATATAAAATTATTGTTTTAATATTGTAATTTTTTTTCAAAAAACATGAAACATATATCATATAAAATAATAACATTATAATTTATTAATTTTAAAATCATATTATAATAAAATTAGATGAGGTACTTATAAAATTGTGTTTTAAACCTTCAAAAGGAAAAACCATTGAGATAGAAACTAAATTTCAAATTCCAACATATAATAAACATTACACTTTTCTATTTGAATTATCATTGAATGTAAATGTAGAATAATATTAATAATTAAAACGTAAAAAAAATAGAAATATAATAATTGATATGTTATGAAATTACATAATACATTCACCACACATCCTTTCTTTTGGTTTTAAGATAATATTACTCAATGAAATAGGTTTTCGAAATATTTTGTACCCATAAAATGATGGATCTAATAAGGGTATAAAATAAATTTTATCAATCCAAATAAATTTAATAGGGGAATTTATATGAAATTTATAAGATAGAGATATTTTTATAAAAGATATATTGTAACCTAGATACTATGGAAATCTCATGTAACATTCATTTTCAAAAATTCCCTTCATTGTTCTTATAAAAACGTAATAAATGAAGTATTTACACTTGCAAAAATAATAAAAATGTTCCAAACAACTTTTTTGTATCATTTTCACACATAAGACCCCTTTGTTTATTATTTATATATAAAATGATCATTTTATCATAAATTTTGTCTTTAATGAGAAAAATATGATATAACTTACTTGGAAATTTCAATTTTAATTCCATTTTCTTATTTATCTTCTAAAAATAGAAATTATATCATTTAGATTTATAATATTTAGAAAAAATAATATTTTATGTCTAGTATTTTCAGTTTTTATACATTCCAAATCAAAAAATTATAATCATATCTTAAAAGATTATTTTTCTATATTTTATATCCAATAAGTAGTTCCTTATTTTTACAATTAATATTCTTAATAATCTGGTAATATTGTTATTTTTATGATGTAATTTATAAATATATTCATACAAAACATCCATAGAGTGATCAGAATATGTTTTAAAAGAGGTAGAATAGTACGAATATCTAACATGTATCAATTAATTCATTAGACATATTTTCTATATTTTCTGCATGCACCCAATTCATCACATGAATCTGAATCTGAATTATATGTCAAACCAAATTTCATTTCAATCCAATCATTTTTATGTTTTTCTCTTCTGTTCTTATCATTATTAAGTATATGGGATGTTGGGATTGATGTTCCATATTTATATAATTTCATAATAATTTAATTAATTCATACTATAACCATAATAATTATTTTTAATATTTATTTAACACCTATTTATTATCATTGAGTATCCATTCATTCTTCTACCTTGGGAAAACAAAAAAAATTGGTCTCATTCACTGTTATTATTTGTGAATCAAGATGATTGAGTTGTTATGACAATTTTATATTTAATAAAAAATCATTTTTATCTCTATCCACATGATAAATATTTATAAATCCTAATTCATATTTTAATAAAAATAAAAAAAATTAAAGTATATTCTTTAAAATTATTACATTTTACCACTATTAACATTTTTCAATGTCATTTTTGGGAAGGTCTCTTAAAACAATTTTAACTAGAATACAATTATCTAAACATTATCGAAATAAATCATTCTATTTATAATTGTTATAAACCGATGAAACTTTTTATTAAATGACTCTTCTACTCAAATTTTGAATTCCTGATATATCACACTTTACAAGAATAATTAAGTTGTAATTAATTAATCGAAAGATAAAATAGTTTCTTTTCATATATTCCAAACATCAATTTATATTTTCAATGTAGAAATATAATTATACATATTTCTATTAATTGAACGATATACAATATTCATCTCTTTGAAATTCATAACATACTATATTGAATCTTTAGTAAAAAAATTAGGTTTTTATTTAGTTATTTATAAAATATTAACCATGATATTCCAACTATCAATGTTAATATCTTTAATAAAATTTTCCATGATATACTATTAGTATCTATAATGAGTTTCTTAAATGAGTTTCATCCATTGAGATCTCTAACCATCGTTCACAATTACTACTACAATATCAAAATAGATATTTTTCCCTTGAATATTTAATTTGGGATTTTTTGATCCAAAATAATAATAATGATTATGGAAATAGGAAACCTCAATGGATTGCAATTTTTAAGTCCCGCTAAAAATGGTTAAATAATCAAGAAGGAGTGAATTTAAATTTTTAGATATTTTTTACAATGTATTAATATTATGTTATTGTAATAGAAATATAACGTGACATATACATAATGTTTTTTATAGTAGTTTGAGTCTAAATTATCATACCCTACTCCCAACTCCTCTTAATGATAAAAAGATATAGCACCCACTATAATGCTCTCTCATACATTTTATTGGGGCATATCCCCTTTTCAATTACCATTATAAACCCTAAAGGAACAACCCATAACTAGAATTTACACACTCATATTGATAAAAAACTATTCTACTTTTTTTACATAGGGAAATAACTCAAGTGTTCAATCCATTTTCTACCATGAGGCACATCACATAATACCACATCATTTAAACCTATAGGAACAACCTTAAAATCAATCCATTTTTACTTTGAGGAACAAAAAAAATTAATTATATGGGATATATAAATATAATTATTTAATTAATGAAAATAATAATATTAATTAAGTATTATAGAATAAATAATAATGAGAAATGTTTTGTGTGTGAAGGCATGTATCAATTCTCTAGAGAAAAGGATCAAAATATTAAATTTTAATAGAGATATGAAATTTGTAATTTGAGGTGTATCACACTATATATTACATGAATTTATAATCCTAATTTTATTAATATGGTTCAGTATCTTTCAATATATATAGTTATTTCATGAATAATAGATTATATATTTGAATATTATTATATCACTTCTTTTAAAAATCATCATATTCATGCAATTTTAATTAACTAATTAAATGTTTTTATGTTGGTGTATCTCCATTTAACGAACATGAAAATTCTATTCATGTCGATCTCTATGAAAATAAATAATAATGAATTGTCATTACAAAACATCATGTGATGAAATTTATTATAGTACATAATATATAGATTAATCAACATTATATATCATTAGAATTCTCTCATAGAATGTATGTAGGGTATTCACTTCATATATAATGTAATTAAATATTAAATGGTTCATGTAGCAGGAAATATTTCTACATATGATTATATTTAATTATGTTTTAATATAGAATAAATTGTTTCTAAATAAATTTATATAGTATTTGTGACATACTGGGCCTGGTAAACTAAATAGTAATTGAACCAAGTTGACCAAATGTCCCCAAGCACACATCCCATTATTCTGGTGGCTTCCGGTTAGCCATGAGGGTCCATAATATAATAATGGGTAGACAATACCATCAATACATTATGTAGCAAAGTGGTATAATCATAATAAACAATAAATGAGCCAAAATATATAACAAATTAGTGTTAGAATAAAAATGCATCATATAAATTACTGTGTAATATCATCCAATAGTGTAATATATAAATGATAACCATGTAATGATATTCAAAAGATATATAATACATAGAAAAAAGGATCTATAACAATACATGTATCAAAATAAAAAATGCGAAAAAGATTATTTCCCATAGGAGTATTCAGATCCATAGAACAATCATGTTCTCACATTCATTAATTAAATAAAAAAATCATCAGCAAGTGATCTCTTTCCCTTATCCCTAAAAAACATCCATGATGTCTGCCAGGGTACCCAAAGGAGTCCTAAAAATGGGTGTGATATAACACTTAGTAATCCACCAATAACAATGTATGTAACAATTCTATTATCTTAATATAACATAATGTAGTGAGAATATATGAAATACGTATAAATAATAACACTATAAGTAATTTTGCCTAGTCATTCATGTATCAACTTCATAAGGAAACTAAATCGGAATAACAATCAATAATGCATATCAAGGAAAATTAATAGCAAACGCCATGTAATCACATGTAAGGCCTATATGGGATAGGTTCAAATGAGCTGAAATGTCCAAGGAAACAGAATATTTTATACCCTTAGAGTAAAAATGTCCTTGGAATTTTAGTAAGATAATCCAAACAAGTGAATATTATCCAAGGAGTGGAAGTTTCCAAGGAATCCAAATGCTTCACATCCAAATAGTTGATCTTTCCATGGAATACTAGCATATCAAGAAAAGTAAAAAAATAATATCCATGGAGTATATATTTCCAACTAATCTATTTAATATATGTTAATAGTATAATTATATTTTATATATGAAAACAACATTTTTTCAAAAAAAACTATTTTTCATTTCATTTTTCAATTGTAATTCTAAAGACAATTATGAATATTAAATGTTTTGAATTTTAAAATAATGATTCCATATTTGGAATAAGTGGGTCTAAATTTATTAAATTGGTCCCATTTAATTTTGGAAAATGTGAATATTAATCATGCCAATAAGTAGCTTTTTGAATGATAAATTATTTAACTTCATCATATTAATTTATTTTTTTAAGGGAATACATAATTTCCATAAATGATTTCACAATATTGATTTTTTTAATTATTTAATTATTGTAAGAATATAATAAATTATATTAAAAATATTAAAATAATATACAATATGATATAAATAATAAGATCCACAACTTTTCTAGATTTTTTTTACATCTATAGTGTATAATAAGATTATTGGATTGAATTTTATATATTATATTCATGTTTTTCATGTCAAAGTAATGAATACTACCAAATTTAAAAATAATGAAATTGTTTAGAACTATCATTTTATTAAATCAATTAAAAATAAAAAACATAATTGATAAGAACAAGGAGATAATATAAGGTAAAAATTGACATCCCATTTTCATTTCTAGGTTATATTAATGTCTTTGACTCTAGAATAACTTTATTATATTTCTAAATTTTTGGAAGTTCAATGATTACCCCTCCGATCTCTTATTAAATATCACCCATTATTCCCATTTCAACACACTTCAAAACCCATTAGTTTGAACCATTCCCTGTAGAAATATTTCCAATAATCCCTCCACACATTTTGAATGTAGTTATCAGGCATAATACCATCCTTAATTATCATATTGGGTTAAAGAAGATGGTATTTAACATGAATATGTATAGTTTTTATTTTCATTTTTCATTTGGTTTCATTTTATTACATAAAAAATTCTCCAATCATGATGAAATAATAAATGAATTATCCTCCATATAATTATACTTCAATTTTGTAAATATCATCACTTAAATCCATCTCCTATTCCATCAAATTAGATCCATTATCTACACTCATGGAATTAAATAATGATTGGAATACATATTATATACTATATTCATGACATAATTATCATTTTTTAAATATAATATTTTATTTTATTTTTAACTATAAATCCAAAGAAAATTTATAACATCGTTCAGGTGAATGAGTGGATTACCAACTCTATAATTCTATATAATTCATTTTTCATCACCACATCAACATGGATAATGTATATAGTTATTTTTAATGAATTAATATAATATATATGATATTATGTTTAATATAGAATTGTAGGATAATAATTAATTTCATTGTATACTGTACATTAAAAAAGGGAAATGTTCCTTATGTGAACGTACGACCTACCATCACCAAGATTGTAACATAGTTCATTTTTATTAACCATATATAATTTATGGATTAAAAAGTATAATTTATTTATAGTAATGCTAATGGTTATTTTGTATTATTATAAAAATATGTGGATAATGGCCACTTTGACCGTAGTACACATACTTATGAAAATTTGGACATGCAAACTTAATATCATCACAATGTCTGATGTGAACTTAAATGACAACACAATAGTTATATCATGGTTATAAGTGATATAAACAATAAAATTAAAATTGGAAAATTTTCTCAACATAGAAGATAATTGAAATAAGTTTCTTATTCATGATGATGAGGGATATACGAGGGAAATTAAGCACGAGGTAAGGGAATCTGTCATGACCCATCCCCGGGGCCCATGTCGTGACTACCCCAAGACCACCTTCCATAGGACAGGGGATGGCAACTACCACCAAAGGCGTAAATCCCTATGGTGGGATGGAATTGCCTTTATAAAATTAAACAAAAACAATAGAGTATGCAATAGGAAGTAAAACACTAAGTAGAACTGAGTACAAAGAGTGTGCAGAAATTAAAGGGGCCGGCAACACAAGCCCAACAGTAAAGTACAACTAAAAAGTGACAAACATATGAATGTAAAGAGAAGCTCCTAGATCATTATATGGGTTCCTACCTGAAGGGTAAGTAGAGATGGCCACTTCAGCACTCATGTCCGTCAGTCTCCTCCATGTGCCGACTTGTCATAAGGTCCACCTCTAGGTACCGTCCAGTTCTGGCACTCTTAGCCTCCGTCAGCGATGTCCGTTGACTACATCCAACACAACAAGGTGCCGGAATAGCCTGTGCAGGGGTGAGTATAACGATACTATGTTTGGACCCTGATACCCTCGATGGTCTCCCATAATCCAAAAAGGATAAACCACATAAGAAAGATAAAATCATGAAGTATCATCTAACCATACTTAGGTATATGCCCATACATATACCTAAGTTATCATTCACAGTTCGACTCCATCCCTCGAGCCCAAGCATAAACCATTCCCCAAAGGATGTAAATTCAATAACCATGATGATAATGTTTGAAATACATGATTCAGATCACACAGGTATGCCAAAATAGAATAGAGATACATATGATTAGATGTAGCCACTGGATCATCTAAACTGTCGGACCCACACGGGATACAGGACCAGCTAAGCTGTCAGACCCACACAAGATACAGGACCAACTATCTTGTCTCAGCAGTCGGACCCACACAGGATACAAGAAAAACTATTCTAGAGTAATATAGATGATCATATTTAGTCACCGATTCATCTAAGCTGTCGGACCCACATAGGATACAGAACCAGCTACTCTAGAGTAATAGAGTTGATCAGTTATAGTTAGTGATTTATCTAAGCTATCAGACCCACACAGGACACATGACCAGCTATTCTGTCAGACCCACAAATGATACAGGAACAGAAGTCAGAACTGTCGAACCCACAAAGGATTCTGGTACAGTAGTCATCGTCGTCGAACCGACGGAGGATTCCATTATTGTAGTCATCGCAGCCAGTTCTGGGGTTCCCCCCACATAGCACGCTCGATTCGGGGAGGGTCCTCTCCTCAATTAAAGTGTCGATACATAAACTTCCACAATTTATTGAGTTGATGTATCCCATAGTTCCATCCCACCAAAATTAACCTAATGTGATAGAAGACGTGTCAATCGGACGCCTGGTCTGAGAGTTATTGGCAATTCTGTTCTTAGGGCCCGGTTGGATTTATGCTTGATCCAAAAACGTCTTTCCTCCAAATTTTTCCAAAAATCAAGTTGAGTGATCAAAAAGAACCTTATCGCTCCATGAATTCTATCAATATAGGTGGTACGTCAGTCGGACACCCATAGCCCCAGATACGGGCTAAATGGTGTAAACTGCCATAGCGGGTCCAGGTCTAGTCCGACCCAGTCGGACTGACCCGGCCCGACATTGTCCGAATGAGGGTCTGACTCAGTCCAGGAGTCCGACCTGGTTTGGGGAAGCTACCTGAGCCGATTGGTTGGCCCGGCCCAAGGGGCGTCCCAGCCTGAAGGTGGGGCCTGTGGTGGCCCGGCCTAAAGGCTCGTCCCGTGGAGGCCCCGTTCGTGGCGGCCCGACCCATAGCGGCCCGGCCTGTGGCGGCCAGCACCATGGCGGGCTGGCAGGTGGAGGCCTAGCTAGCTGGCCTACGTGGATCTATTTGTAAGGACCCGTAAAATTCAAGGAAAATTTTTCTTAATTTTCTATGGAATTTTACATGAATGCAGTTTCAGACGGCACTTGATTCTGAGGCCTGGTGTGCCCGGAATTTCTTTCCGAAGTTTAGCTCGGGTACGTTCAGTGAACGAACGAGCAGGAATTACTATCTTATGAACTGGTGCTCGGAATAGAATTCTGAGGGCACCAATGGAACCAAAGCCCAGTAATTGCTTAGGAATGCTTAATCTGAAGTTGCCTTTACACAAGAGAAGTTGATAAAAATTGTGGAAGTTAAAAATAAATATTTAACAACAATTTTTATTTTTACTCTAAGTGCTTAATCCTTTGGATGGAATTTGGGTAACTACCCAACCTCCCTTGGGATTTTATGAGGGCGGTGGGGCCCACACAAACCCCAACCCTTCATATCCTCTAACCCCCTCAACTCACCATTAATATTGTTAAGTTAAGTTAATAACTTATCACATTAATGTAGTGAGTTTAATGTGAACTTTTGAAATTCAAACACTTGAATTTCAAAAGCCTTGTAGTGTTAATAAAATAATTTGAGAACTTATTTTATTGGGTTGGTGTTTAGTTTTTTGAGAACCTTTGGAGAAAAAGCTAAGGAATTCTTGAGTTCTTCATTCTCTTCGACGAAGAACGCGAAGACGAACGATCTCCGACGTGGATCGTCAAGCCCTCGAAGACTGTCTTCCGCGACACCGACCCGCGATGCGACGTCTTCTTCCACGAAGTTTTTCTTCCACGACGTCTCTTTTCGCGATGGTTTTCCCTGATGAAATCTCCGTCAACGTCTTCAAATCCTCGCTTTGTGACGCCGACCTTTGTCATCTCTTTTATCAAGGTAGGGGATTATTTAATTATTTTCATTCGTGATTTATAGTTTGTCGTTCTTCGTAGTTATACGAACAAATGATATCGGTTAACGAGAGGGGGCTGGACCGTACAAACACGGCCGACCCTCCTCCTTTATCCTTGTTTGATTCATTGTGGTTGGGACGGAATGGCGTGGGGTCGTCGCACCACGCGGGATCGAACGGCAAGTAATGCGCGGCACCGTCGCGCCGCGCTGTGAAATTGAACAAGGACGCGACGCCATCGCGCCGCGTCGAAGAAAACCGAAGACACCGTGGCCGGAGCGGGTCTGCGGTGGAAGGGCGCGGTGCCATCGCACCGTGCCAGACGAACCAAGTCGCGACCGGTTCCGGGCTGCGGCGGAGTATGGTGACCAGCGGCCGGTTCCGGGCCGCCGGTGTCGGCGAAGAAGGGGACCGGTCGTCGTCGGTCCCATGGAGGAAGAAACTAGCCGGCCGGGGCGGGTGGGCCAGACAGGTGTGCAGCCGGGGGTTCAAACCCCCAGCCAGCCTACAAAACGGCCCCCATAATTGGGGGGGTCGCGGTTACACCAGGGGTGCAGGTGCACCCCCCCCCCCTTGCCAACAGCTCGGCCGTTGGCCGAGTTGGCCAGCGCGTGGGCACGCTGTGCCTAGGCTGCGTCGGGCCAGGCCGACCTGGACCCGGGGCGGTTCGACCCGGTTCGGGCCGACCGGGGGGTCTGGGGCCATGTCGGTCCGGGCCCGAAACCCCCGTTTTCGGACCATTTTCGGTCTTTTTCCCATAACTTGGGCTACGTACCTACAATCGACACACCATCAATTGTGATTCGATCCTTGAATCGAGACGGTCGTTGCGGTATATCGCACGCAAGGTTTCGGAATACTTTGAGATTAGCCGGGTTGATTTGTACACGAAAGCAACCGGGTCCTCGGAGCGGAAACGCTCATATCTTAAGCTCTGGACGTCCGATTGACGTGTCGTCGACTTTGATGGTTTCCTCTTAGTGAGACGGATATTTTGTCTTACTCCACCCTAGGTTTGGACGTAGGTGGAGTACGGTCGGGTTGGTTTTTCCTTAAAAACCAACCGGGCCCCGGGGACGAAAAAGCCAATAACTCTCAGACCGGGCATCCGATTGACGCGCCGTCTACGACGTTGAGTTCCTGTTGACGATACGGAACTTTTGGATACATCAACTCTGGACTATGTGTCAGTTGATGTATCAGCCTCTCGGCTCGTGGAGCGGACCCTCCCGAACGAGCTTGCTGTGTGCGGGAACCCTATAGCTAGCTGCGACTGCTACTGTGACTGCGACGACGACTGTGCAGAGATTCTCAGTGGATTCGACGACGACGACTACAGCACTCAGCGATCCTATGTGGATCAGTGCTACCCATCCTGTGTGGGACCGATCCTGTGTGGGTCAGCGCTCAGCGGTTCTGTGTGAGCCAGCGCCTACAGATCCTGTGTGGGTCTGATCTTGTGTGGGTCATTACAGGGGTTAGTACCTATCGATCCTTTGTGGGTCTGACGACTTAGATGGATCAGTGACCATCTCTATCGTCTTTCGAAGAAGTATACCTGTGTGATTTGAATCCTGTTTTCTTTCCTATGTGGATTGTGTTGTGCTATCCTGTGTGGATTACGTTTTTCTTTCCTGTGTGGAATATGTATGCTTTCCTATGTGGACTGGGTTGTACATGGGCTCGGAGGTTGGAGCGTATTGGAATTGATGACTTAGGTATATGTATGGGCATATACCTAAGCAGTGTCGGTTGTTACTTCGTGATTGTATCTTTCCTTTTTGGATTATCCTTTGTGGATTTTGGGAGACATTCGAGGTTCTCGGGGTCCCTACTGAGTAGATTATACTCACCACTGCCTAGGCTATGCCACGACTACGTTGTGTTGGTTGCAGACGACGGACAACGCGGATCATGGTGGAGGCTTACGGAGCAGGATGGTACCTAGAGGTGGACCACTAGGCGGGACGTACTCGGAGCGGTAGGCTGTACCCGAGGAGCAGTGGAGGCTTTCTGTACCCACCCTTCTGGTGGGATTCCCAATGGACATCTCGTCGTTTCAACTTTACCTTTCAGTTGTTGTTTTCCCTTTCGAGTTGTACTTTACATTCAGTTTGGGTTTGTATACTGGCCCACTTACTTTTCTGCACTTACTCTTGTACCAGATTTTACTTAGTGTTTACTTCTACTGCTTGTTTACTCTATGGTGTTAGTTTACTTTACAAAGGCAATGCCTTCCCTTTTTACCAGGATTTACGCCTTGGTGCTAGTCTCCAGCCCCTGGCCTATGGAAGGCTGGCTTGGGGTAGTCACAGCACGGGCCCCGAGTACGGGTCGTGACAAATTGGTATCAAAGGAGTTCGGTTCTACCGCAGAACTTTGGACTCTGATCTTTTTCTATGTGAAGCAATGGTGTTTGGCGTATTGAGTGTGGTTATCAGTCCTGGAAGTCCAGTGTTGGTGTGGCGGACGACGTATCCGTACACCAGGGCCCTGACTTATGATTTCCGATATAATGCACGAAAACATTGATTGCATGTGTGTTTCATGTTTTCTTTGTGAATACTTTGTATCAGCTCACCAGGTATACTGTTCTAACCGTGGCGCACCTGTTTCCTTTTCCGGATGGCCCCACGATGACAGCCAGCTAGGGTTCCGAGAGTCGAGCGTGACGACAGCCCACCGAGCGACGAGGCCTCGGTGCAGGGACCATTGTCAGCAGTGGCACCGGTGGTAGCTCTACCCGCTGAGCCACCGATGCTTCCAGCACCAGCCGCTGACGATGAACGTCACCTCAGTGCTCTGCATGAGTTCCAGCGCCAGCGACCGCCCAGGTTCCGCAGGGAGACGGACCCCCAGGCAGCCGAGGACTGGCTGGAGGCAGTGGTGAGAGTTTTTAGGTTAGTGAGGACACCAGTAGACCTCATGGTGATCCCCGCAGCGAACCTACTACACGCAGCATCAGGAAGATGGTGGAGCTTGATGCTCCAGGTGCATGATGAGGCATTTCTTCTCTGGATAGACGTTGAGAGCCTCTTCCACTCGGAGTTCGTCCCAGCCACCCTCCGTGCGGTGCACATCCAGGAGCTTCTTCAGCTATGGAATGGCAGTATGACGGTCGCCCAGTACTCAGCGAGATTTACCTATCTCTCGCGCTACTCAACAAACATGGTACGAGTCCCATTCTTCCGGGCCCGGACCTTTGAGCAGGGATTGAGACATGAGATCAGGGCATTTCTGATCTCCCTCAGCATTCCGACTCAGATAGGAGTACTGGAGAGATCCCTTTTGATCGAGAGCTTTCTTGTTGAGTCGACACCAGCACCGAGACCCATCGCAGGGCGGCACGTAGCAGAGTCTTCTACAGCAGGTAGTCGGCGGATCACTCTTTGGTCCGGGCAGACTAGACCCTCAGGAAGACGACCTCAGGACACTGGCTCAGCAGTGCGGGGCACACAGCGCGGAGCCAGTCTTTCGAGAGGCAGGTAGTGCTACTCATGCGGCGAGTAGGGCCACATGGCTCGTGACTGCCCGACCCGCCGTGCCGAGGAGCAGCAGACGGTTGAGGGACCATCGAGGCAAAGGTAGAGGGTTGACCGTGGTGGTCCGTAGGGAGGAGGCGGACGAGGCAGAGGAGCTGGCCGAGCAGCAGGTGGTGGGCGACGCTTTGAGGCCCTACCACCACCACCACCACCAGGAGGTCCACCCCGACCACAGGGAGCTGGCGGGCAGAGACAGGCACAGCTCTAGGCAGTAGAGGCCTACGACCACGGCGCGCCCGAGATGATTCGAGGTAATATCTGGGTCTATTCCATCCTTGCTGCAGTTCTTATAGACACAGGATCGAGTCATTATTTTATAGCCGCTACCCTTGGTCGGGGCTTGGAGATTCCGACAGAGCCGTTGGCTCGATCCTTACGGCTAGAGACCCCTACGGGAGCAGACTCAAAGATTACTCACTGGTGCCGGCAGTGTGAGATTACTCTAGGAGGCGAGAGCATCGGCTGGGATCTTCTTGTATCAGCGTCGAGGCCTTACAACGTCAACTTGGGAATGGATTGGTTGTCTACGGTCCATGCACAGATTGACTGTATTAGGCGCAAGGTGCGATGTGTATGCACCGATGGGAGTAGGTTCACCTTCACCGGAGAGAAGGGAGACTTCGCAGCACAGGATGGACTTCCGCAGAGGAGAGGACAACCCATCACTCATCAGTTGGCTAGCCTCATCCTAGGAGCAGTTGACATGAGGAGTCCTGGTTTTCCTGCAGTGGTGGATCAGTATGCAGACGTCTTTCCCGACGACCTTCTAAGGCTACCTCCTCACAGAGAGGTAGACTTTTATATTGACCTGTACCCCGGGACAGCCCCGATATCGACTCCAGCATATCGGATGGCCCCTGCTAAGCTTCGGGAGATACATGTATAGTTGGAGGACTTGCAGGGCAAGGGGTTCATCCGACCCAGTGTTTCACCCTGGGCTTCCCCGATATTGTTCACCAAGAAGTCGGACGGGAGCTTGCGACTTTGTGTCGACTATCGTCGCTTGAACCATGTGATAGTGAGGAACAAGTATCCGCTACCTAGGATTGATGACCTCTTCGATCAGCTCAAGGGAGCACGGTGGTTCTCAAAGATATACCTCAGGTTAGGCTATCATCAGCTTAGAGTTCGAGATGAGGACGTGTAGAAGACAACCTTCTGATGTCGGTATGGCCACTATGAGTTCTTGGTTATGCCTTTCGGCGTAACCAATGCTCCAGCAGTGTTCATGGCCTTCACGGATAGGATCTTTCAGCCATACCTCGATCGATTTGTCGTGGTATTCATCGACGACATTTTGATTTACTTGAAGACTGAGGAGGAGCACGCCTACCACTTACGGGTTGTACTAGACACACTCCGAGAGCACCTACTTTATGGTGAGCTCTCGAAGTGCCAGTTCTGGATACGTGAGGTCCAATTCTTGGGACACGTCATCTCTGAGGCAGGAGTTGTAGTGGATCTTGCGAAGATCAAGGTAGTGCTAGCTTGGGATCCACCCAGGAGCGTGACGGAGGTGCGTAGTTTCTTGGGACTAGCTGGATACTATCGGAGATTCGTGCCAGACTTCTCCAGAGTTGCGGCACCACTCTCAGCTTTGACGAAGAAGGGGAAACCCTTCGTGTGGTCAGACAGATGTCAGCAAAGCTTCCAGGAGCTGAGATAGAGATTGACTAGCACACCTATATTGAGGTTTCCTGAGGAAGGATTAGGGTACGTAGTCGACTGTGATGCATCCAGGACCGGACTCGGATGTGTCCTGATGCAGGAGCGGGCAGTGATCGCCTATGGATCATGTCATTTGAGGCCGCATGAGCAGAACTACGCTACCCATGACCTGGAGTTAGAAGCAGTGGACTTCGCTCTGATGACATGGTGACACTATCTGATGGGAGAGTGCTTTACAGTCTTTTCTGACCATCAGAGTCTCAGATACATCTTCTCTCACAAGGATATGAATTCGAGATAGTGGCGATGGCTCGAGTTCCTCCAGGACTATGACTTTGAGATAATATATACTCCTGGGAAGGGGAACGGGGTAGCTGATTCTCTCAGTAGGAGGACGAGCATTCAGCTACTTGAGGAGGCGACAGAGCAGCTAGAATCATTGCATATATCCTTCGTGGATAGAGATGGAGAAGCCTTTCTCCAGTCTCTCACAGTCACTCGTCCACTACTGCAGCGGGTCAGAGAGGCACAGCGTGGGGACGCTGACTATGAGACGCAGCGTGCACATATATCCTTAGGACAGGCACCTGACGGTTTCTCCTTTGGAGCAGAGCACGACGTTCTTTTCATAGGACGTACCTTGGTACCAGTGGATTTACGGGAGGAGGTGATGAGAGAGTTTCACACTTATCTTTTGGAGGTACATCCTGGAGTGGCAAAGATGTACCAGGATCTCAGATGACAGCACTGGTGGCCGGGCATGAAGAAGGTTGTGGCGGAGTTTGTTTCTCGATGCCTCACCTGCCAGCAGGTGAAGGCTGAGCACCAGGTACCAGCAGGCTTGGTACATCCCTTAGAGGTCCCAGAGTGGATGTGGGACGGGATATCTATGGACATCGTGACTGGACTTCCACACACTTCCAGAGGTCACGACTCCATCTGGGTGATTATCGACCGACCCACCAAGTCGGCGCACTTTCTACCCATCAGAGAGGAAGGATCAGTGGAGAGCTTGGGATGAATTTACGTTCATGAGATTGTACGGCTTCACGGTGTTCCATCATCTATCGTCTCCGATCGAGATGCTGGCATTACTTCTTGGCTTTGGAAGGGGTTGCAGGAGGCGTTCGGGACGCAGCTACGTCTGAGCACAACCTTTCACCCTCAGACGGATGGTCAGATAGAGAGGAACATTCAGACTCTCGAGGACATGCCCCACGCATGTGCCCTAGACTTTGGTCACAGCTGGGAGGACCACCTACCCTTGGTGGAGTTCGCGTACAACAACAACTACCACTCCACCATCGGGATGGCACCATACGAGGCGTTGTACGTCCAACCTTGTAGTTCTCCTTTGTGCTTGACAGACCCTGGGGAGTCAGCACTTGTGGGACCGGAGATGGTCCAGGCCACGACAGAGAAGGTCCCAGTCATCCAGGAGTGGATGAGGACACCTCAGAGCCGGCAGAAGTCATATGCTGACATGAGGCGGAGGCAACTAGAGTTCGAGGATGGCGACCACGTCTTCTTGCGTGTCTCACCTCGACGTGGATTACAGAGATTTGGCCAAGGTGGAAAGTTGTCTCCACGCTTCATCGGACCCTTCCAGGTCCTCGGCATGATTGGTGAGGTGGCTTATCGTCTGGCTCTACCACCATAGTTGCACCGGGTACACGACGTTTTCCCCGTATCTCAGCTAAGGAGATACGTGCACGACCCGACGCATATCATTGACCATGGGGAGCATGACGTCGATGATGAGGCGACTTTTGCGGAGGTCCCAGTGGAGATCGAGGATCGACAGGAGAGGGTCCTACGTGGATGGTCGATTCTTCTAGTGCGCATCAGATGGCAGCACGGGAACCTCCAGGAGAGCACTTGGGAGCGGGAGGCTCAGATGCGTGCTCAGTACCCACATGTGTTTCCCTAGTTTTCGATGTATCTTTACGGGGACGTAAAGTCCTAAGGTGGGAGTAATGTAAAGGCCAGTAAAATTCAAGGAAAAAATTTTCTTAATTTTCTTTGGGATTTTAAAAGAACGCTGTTTTAGACGGCACTTGATTCCGAGGCCCGGTGTGCCCGGAATTTCTATCCGAAGTTTAGCTCGGGTACGTTCAGTGAACGAATGAGCGGGAAATCCTATCTTATGAACCGGTGCTCGGAATCGAATTCTGAGGGCACCAATGGAACCGTAGCACCGTTAATTGCTTAGGAACACTTAATCCGAAGTTGCATTTACACGAGAGAAGTTGATAAAAATTGTGGAAGTTAAAAATAAAAATTTAACAACAATTTTAATTTTTACTCTAAGTGTTTAATCCTTTGGATGGAAGTTTGGTAACTACCCAACCTCCCTTGGGAGGTTATGAGGGTGGTGGGGCCCACACGAACCCCACCCCTTCATATCCTCTAACCCCCTCAACTCACCATTAATATTGTTAACATAAGTTAATAACTTATCACATTAATGTAGTGAGTTTAATGTGAGCTTTTGAAATTCAAACACTTGAATTTAAAAAGCCTTGTTGTCTTAATAAAATAAATTGAGAACTTATTTTATTGGGTTGGTGTTTAGTTGTTTGAGAACCTTTGAAGAAAAAGCTAAGGAAGTCTTGAGTTCTTCATTCTCTTTGACGAAGAACGCGAAGAACGAACGATCTCCGACGTGGAGCGCCGAGCCCTCGGAGACCGTCTTCCGCGACACCGACCCGCGACGCGACGTCTTCTTCCATGACGTTTTTGTTCCGCGACGTCTCTTTTCGTGATTGTTTTCCACGAAGAAATCTCCCTCAACGTCTTCAAATCCTCACTTTGTGACACCGACGATTGTCATCTCTTTTATCAAGGTAGGGGATTATTTAATTATTTTAATTCGTGATTTCTAGTTTTTCGTTCTTCGTAGTTATACGACCAAATGATATCAGTTAACGAGAGGGGGTCGGACCATACAAAAATGGCCGAACCTCCTCCATTATCCTTGTTTGATTAATTTTGGTTGGGACGGAATGGCGTGGTGTCGTCGCACCACGCGGGATCGAACGGAAAGTAATGTGCGGTGTTGTCGCACCGCGCCGTGAAGTTGAACAAGGACGGGACGCCATCGCGCCGCATCGAAGAAAACAGAAGACACCTCAGCCGGAGCGGGGCCACGGGGGAAGGGCGCGGTGCCATCGCACCGCGCCGGAAGAACCAATCTGCGGCCGGTTCTAGGCCGCGGCAGAGCAGGGTGACCGGCGGCCGGTTCCGGGCCGCCGGTGTCGGCGAAGAAGGGGATCGGTCGTTGCCCGTCCCATGGAGGCAGAAACTGGCCAGCCGGGGTGGGCCGGACAGACAGGTGTGCGGCCGGGGGTACAAACCCCTGGCCGGCCTACAAATCGACCCCTATAATTGGGGGCCGCGGTTACACCAGGGGGCAGGCGCCCCCCCCCCCCCCCCACTGCCAACGGCTCGGCCGTTGGCCGAGCTGGCCAGCGTGCTTGGCGTGCTGTGCCCAGGCTGGGCCGGTCTGCCAGGCTAGGCCGCGCCAGCCGGGCCGGGCTACGCCTGGCCGGGCCGACCTGGACCCAGGGCGGGTCGACCCGGTTTGGGCTGACCGGGGGGTCTCGGGCCAGGTCTGTCCGGGCCCGAAACCCCCGTTTTCGGACCATCTTCTGTCTTTTGCCCATAACATGGGCTACGTACCTCTGATCAATGTACCGTCAGTTGTGATTCGATCCTTGCATCGAGACGGTCGTTTTGGTATATCGCACACAAGGTTTCGGAATACTTTGAGTTCGGCCAGGTTGATTTGTACACGAAAGCAACTGGGCCCTCGGAGCGGGCACGCTCATATCTTAAGCTCCGGATGTCCAATTAACGTGTCATCAACTTTGTTGGTTTCCTCTTAGTGAGAAGGATCTTTTTTCTTACTCCACCCGAGGTTTGGACGCAGGTGGAGAATGGTCGGGTTGGTTTTGCCTTAAAATCAAACCAGGCCCCTAGGACGAAAAATCCAATAACTCTCAGACCGGGCGTCCGATTGACGCGCCGTCTGCGACGTTGAGTTCCTGTTGACGATACAAAACATTTGGATACATAAACTCTATACTATCTGTCAGTTTATGTATCATCCCTTCGGCTCGTGGAGCCGACCCTCCTGAACGAGCTTGCTGTGTGCGAGAACCCTAGAGTTGGCTGCCACTGCTACTGTGACTACGACGAGGACTGTGTAGAGATCCTCAGTAGATTCGACGACGACGAGTACAGCACTCAGTGATCCTATGTGGATCAGTGCTACCCATCCTCTGTGGGTCCGATCCTGTGTGGGTCAGCGCTCAGTGGTTCTGTGTGAGCCAGTGCCTACAGATCCTGTGTGGGTCTGATCCTGTGTGGGTCATTGCGGGGGTTAGTACATATCAATCCTTTGTGGGTCTGATGACTTAGATGGATCAATGATCATCTCTATCGTTTTTCTAAGAAGTATACCTGTGTGAGATGAATCTTGTTTGCTTTCCTATGTGAATTGTGTTGTGCTATCCTATGTGGATTACATTTTTTCCCTGTGTGGAATACGTATGCTTTCCGGTGTGGACTGGGATGTACTTTGTCTCGGAGGTTGGAGCGTATTGGAATTGATGACTTAGGTATATGTATGGTCATATACCTAAGCAGTGTCGGTTTTTACTTCGTGATTGTATCTTTCCTTTGTGGTTTATCCTTTTTGGATTTTGGGAGACCTTCGGGGGTCTCGGGGTCCCTACTGAGTAGCTTATACTCACCCCTGCACGGGCTATGCCTGCACTACGTTGTGTTGGTTACAGACGACGGACAGCGCTGATCGTGGTGGAGGCTTGCAGAGTAGAACGGTACCTGGAGGTGGACCACTGCGCGGGACGTACTCGGAGCGGTAGGCTAGACCCGAGGAGCAGTGGAGGATTTTTGTACCCACCCTTCAGGTGGGATTCCCAGTGGACACCTCGTCGTTGCGGCTTTACCTTTCCGTTGTTGTTTTCCCTTTCGATTTGTACTTTACTTTTAGTTTGGATTTGTATACTGGCCCACTTACTTTTCCGCACTTACTCTTGTACCAGCTTTTACTTAGTGTTTACTTCTACTGCTTGTTTACTCTGTGGTGTTAGTTTACTTTACAAAGGAAATGACTTCCCTTTTTACCGAGATTTATTCCTTGGTGCTAGTCGCCAGCCCCTGGCCCATGCGTGGGGGGTTTGCAGACAGCCAGCTGAAGCCCACGGTGGCATCGAAGTGGGGGGGGGGGGGGGGCGACGGGGGGGTCAGCGCGCCCCGTCTCTGTAACATCCAATTCATGGCGCTGGCTCGGAGGTTGCAAGACCTGAGGGGTATTGCCTTTGGAGTGCCATCCGGCGGCCGGCTTAGCTAACCCCCCTTCCCGTCCGACATCGCCTTTGGCCACAGGTCCTCTCCGACACGGCGCGACGGTGTCATGTTGTCTTCATCCTTCGCGGCACACATGGTCGTGGCCTCTTTCATCTGGCATAGTGTCATGGTACCGATCACCTCCAGAACCACCGTGGCCAACCTAAATGCAGCCTGGTTCATTGCACGGCGCATCAGAGCCATGCCCTTTCGGTGACCCGATGGTCCTTACAACACTGGTTCCTCTCACTATCGTCCCGTCGTCGGCCGCCAATAATCCACCACAGTTCTCTCTTTCGGTGGCACCATTGCACCACCTCCATCTTCAACCAAACAAGAACCAATGGAGGGATGTCGGGACATGTTTGTTCATACCGCGCCCTCCGCATTAGGTGATAACAAATGGACATCAACGAACCAAAATATACGATGAAGAACGAGGATATAATTCGTACATTAAAAATAATCAATCCCCCAACCTCATTTTTCATTCGTAGATGTTGTCATGGAATAGACGGTGTTGATTCATCATCAACATAAAAAATAAGGATGAATTCGAGGAAATAAGCATTGTCAGCGTTGGGTGACACTTCCCTTTCTTTCCCCGGTTGAAAGAAGGAAGAAGACGACATTCTTCCTGTTCTTCACATTCTTCACTGGAGAGTTCTCCAAAATCTCCTCCTCAACTTAATTCTCCCCAACCCCAGTTTACGCCAACCCCCACAATAATAATATACACATCTTATTATTTTTTTTGGCATAATGAATTCAAAGGAATTCAAATGGGTTTTAATTAATTAATTGTAAGAGCTAAATTAATTAATAAAGGGGAGTTGTCACTTTAATGAGGGATGTCCAAAAACCTTCCCCCACTTAAAGAGAGATATATGGTGGTTTAAGCTCATGTGGGTACCATATTATATTATCCTCCCAAGTGAGGTTATGTGAGGGTGGGCCCCACCTCCAACCTCAACTTGGAGGATTAAACAGCCACAAATAAAAATATATTGAACATATTTTTTTCATTTAATTAGTAAACACCCAAATATTAACATCCACTAACGTCAGAACACAACTGAGGTAAAGGTGTCCTTAAGCGAATATTGGCGTTGCGAGTTCAATGGTGCCCTCATATTTTACTTCCGATCACATTTTCAAAAGATATAAAATCCCAAACCTACATTTAATGAACGTACCTGAAAACAACTTCGTAAAATTATTAACAGCGACCCTAGACCTACTATGGTCGAGGTTAGGCTCTGCCTTGGTGAAAGATGGCCCACATAACCCAACGGTACCCTTGGATTTCCAATCCGAGATACCATTTAATAGTTATGAATTTTAAAATAAAATAATTGTTACTTAATTATTTTATTTGCAACCAAAAACTATCTTTTTCTGGTGGCCATAGCCATCCCAAGTTAGTATCTTCTTAAAGAAAGCCTACCCTCACGAGTTCAGCAGTGGTCTCAGATTTTTAATCAATGTTACTGTTTTGGAGGTTTAAGAATTTGAAAAATAAAATAACTTTATTTAATAATTTTATTTATAGTTATGCCATATATGGGTTTTCTCAGAGGAGGCCCGCGCTGACTAAACATTAGCCACCACTAGGGTAAACCCGCCATCCTGAGTACAATGGGGGCCTTGGATTTATGATCTGAGTAATATTTTAAGAGTTATTTTACTTTTTTAGGAAAACTACATACGCGCGTTAATTTAAGCTTAACAAAACTTCGAAGGATCATTTCAGGCACTCCGGGCCTCAGAATCGTGCGCTGTCAGAAAATGCGGACTCGTAAAATTCCAGAGAATTTATGAAAGAAAATTCCTTTAAATTTAAGGGTAATTAAATTACCCCCACCTCAGGGCTTTATATCCTTAAAAGCAACAACACACACTAGGAAAACAAATGGGGGTACTGAGCATGCATCTGAGCCTACCGCTCCCATGTGCTCTCCCAGAGGTTCTCGTGTTTCCACCGAAAAAACACCAGAGGAATCGACCATCCATGCCGGACCTACTCCTACCAATATTCAATCACCACTGTAACCTCGATTAAATTTTCCTCGTCGTTGATGTGCAGCTCCCCGTGGTCGATGATGTGGGATGTGTCGTGCATGTATCACCTTAGCTAAGATACATCGAAGAAGTCGTGCACCCGGTGAAACTAAGGAGGAAGATCTAGGTGGTATGCCACCTCACATACTCTATTGGGGATCTAGAATGTTCCGATGAATAGCAGACATAACTTCCCGCCTCTGTCAAATCTCTATAGACCTTGTCGAGGTGAGACCCATAAGAAGACTTGGCCTCCATCCTCGAACGCCAATTCTCTCTACCTCCTCGATGTGTGTGGAAGACCCATCATGATGTCCATGGATATCTGATCCTACTTCCTCTATGGGACCTCTAATGGCTGAACCAAGCCTGCTGGTACCTTTTGTTCCGCCTTCACTTGCTGTAAAGTGAGCCATTGTGAGAGAAACTATGGCACTTCTTTCTTAATTGCTGAGCACAAGTGTTGTCGTCAGAGGTCCTGTTACATATTTGACACTCCAGTATGTACCACTAAAGGAGATGTGTGGATCCCCCTCAACACATCCTCCGGATGTGCAACTGGTACCATGGTACGTACTCTGAAGAGAATGAAGTGCTCTCCACATTCAGAAAATCCATCATGTGCCTGCTCTACGAATATCTGAGCATATTGCGTCTTATAGTCAACATCCCCATGTTCTGCCTCCCTAACTCACTAAAGAAGTGGAGGAGTGATTTTTAGAGACTGCAGAAAGGCTACTCTATCTATATCCACAAAAGATATATTCAACACGGCCAACTGCTATGTCACCTCTCCTAGTAGCTGAATGCCTGATCTCCTATTGAGAGCATTTGCTACAACAGTCCCTCTCCCTGGAGGATAGACCATCTCAATTTCATAGTCCTGGAAGAACTCGATCCATCGTCGATCTCAAGTTCAGGTCCTTCTTCGACAAGGTGTACTTGAGACTCTAGTGGTTAGAGTAGACTATAAAGCGTTCTCCCATAATATAGTATTGCCACATCATCATGGAGAAGACCAATGATGCTAACTCAAGGTCATGGGTAGAGTATTTATGCTCATGTTGTCTCAACTACTGAGAACCATAGGCGATCACTGCTCTCTCCTACATCAGGACACACTCGAGTTTGGTCCCTGATGCATCACTGTAAACTACGTACCCCAATGCCCTCTTTCGGAAGCCTCAATATGGGCACACTATTCTACCTCTACCTATACTATTGAAATCTCTACTAGCATCTCTCTAGCCACACGATGGTTTTCCCCTTCATCGTCAACACTAAAAGTGGTGTTGTATCTTTGGAGAAGTCTAGAACAATGGTATGTCCAGCCGACTCATGAGTGATCGACTGCACCCACTTATGCATGATTCCATCCTGTGCTTCCTGGGGTTTCCTTTTTGCCGACGAAGGAAAATCCATCCCAACGTTGTAGGTAAACCACAAACATTTTTTTTAATACAGCCAATTTGTGTATGAACTGTGGTTTCCCAGTCCATACCTAAACTAACATCGTATGGCCTCGACACTACCACCAAAAGGTTTCAACTGAAACTCTTGCCTTAAGGGTCAGATCACACCATCTAAGTAAGTGTGATTATCAAGTATCCTCCAAAAGGTATCTCCAGATGTGAGGGTCAAGTCAACGATTTAACCGGAAAATCTTGGTATTGGACAAGATTTGAGGAAGGAAGGAATTATTGGTACCTATGTCTATTGATACGTCAGCTAGCAGTAAACACAGACCATACCTCGAATCATTCCTAGAGCCCTTGGGTCACACTCCTTGACCGCATACAGCTACACACTTCCCATGTCCTCCTTCTCCCTAAACATAGCAAGGACTATAAAGGCGGGTGGTTGTAACATGTTGATATGTTCACCACCTCATGCTGCTCTCATAGATCTAATTCCACGTCTGCTGCCCTGCAGATACATCTGTCCTTAACACTTCCTCTTCTCGAAAAATTTTACATGCTCAAGTCTCTAAGACTACAAATAGTTTCATTTTTTCCAACTGCTAACATTCACTGGTTGTATCCGCTCAGCCAATGAACATTCAAGCCCAATGGTTTTCTCTATCACCCTAACATAATTAGGAATGCATAGAGGAAATAAATAATGGCTCGAATATCCTTAAACACACCTCGCTCAGTGGTCCAAGCTCTAAATCACTGATCGTATCATATTCATCGTGTACCAGGAAAGATCGGTATGCCTCGATGAATACTCAGCTACCCACATGTCGTTCTGCTGAAGATGTATATCCTCTATTAAACTCTCATACACCTCCTCAAGATAGTCCTCAGACTTCAGTGAGTCGAGCTTTCCTCAGAACTTGAGGGGTATCTAATGCAAAAACATGTGTAAGGAAATAAATCTACCAGTGTCCTCTATCGGTGCCACCGGTAGTGTTTGCTAACCAAATGGCAGGGATATAGTTGGCACACTGACCAAATGTACCATCTCAGAAAATGGTCCATGTACTGAAACCTTATCACTATACAGGCTATCCTCATGGTCATTCACTGAAAAAGATTAGTATCTACAGTCAACATCTTCTCTAATAGTGTCTCAACTAGACGGAAAATTACAGTATTCGCCTCCATCCAGTCCTCTACTACCTGGGAATCTGTCTCGTCTTGAAACCTCGGAGGCCTCTGCCACCGGAACTCGTGCAATGAGCTCAGTTGGTGTGAACCACCCTCCAATGCGGTTGGTTGCATCTACTGCCCAATGGGTGTTGGTGCTGCTAGTATATCATCTGAAGGTGCCAACATAGAAAAATGGTCCTACAGGGGAGGCTTGTCGCTTGGTGGGCCGTCATCATGTACTCTCTCGAGATCCCTAGTTGTTTGTCTTCACAGCGAAATCCTGATACGGAACAGGTGTGCCACGTTAAACATGTTTTACCAGGTCTAATGACTCAGAGAGACCACAATGGAAACTCTTGAAACACCCACGCAATAAGTGTTTTCATGCACTAAGTCAGAAATCAGATGTTAGGGTCCTGGTGTATGGATACGTAGGCCGCCACACCAACACTGGACTTCCTGGACTGAAAACGACACTCAATACTCTTAAAACTACTGATTCACAGTAAGACAGATCGGAGTCCTAATATCAGTGGTAGAACCAACTCCTCTAATACCATTTTTTCACAACCTGTCCTCGGGGATTGGTCCGTGGATACCCCAAGCTTGCCTTCCATAGTTCAAGGGATGGAGACAAGCACCAAAGGCATAAATCCCTAATCTCGGAAGGCATTGCCTTTATAGAATTATCCAAACACAATAGAGTACGCAACCGGAAGTAAAACACGAAGTAGAACTGAGTACAAAGAGTGTGCTGAAAGTAAAGGGGATGGAAATAAAAGGCCAACATGAAAGTAAAACTAAAAAGGGAAAAACAACTAAAAGTAATGAGCAGCTCCAAGATCGTCCTCCGGGTTCCTACCTGAAGGGTAGGAATAGATGGACACCTCAGCACTCATGTCCTTCAGTCTCCTCTGTGTGTCAAATCATCATAATGTCCACCTCCAGGTATCGTCCGGTCCTAACGCTCTGAGCCTTTGTCAGCCCTATATGTATTCTACATCCAACACATCAAGGTGTGGGCATATCCCGTGCAGGGGTGAGTATAACGATACTCAATAGGGACCTTGAGACCCCCAAAGGTCTCCATTAATCCACAATGGATAAACTACAGAAGAAAGCTAAAATCACGAAGTATCAAACAACAATTCTTAGGTATATGCCCATACATATACTTAATATATCATTCATAGTTCAACTCCAACCCACGAGCCGAAGAATAAACAGTTCCAAAAAGGAAGTAAAGTTAATCACCGTGATGATAATGGTGAATGACATGACTCAGCTCACACAGGTACGCCACAATAGAAGAGAGATATAGATGATTAGATGTAGCCACTGAATCATCTAAGCTATCAGACACACAGAAGATACAAGACCCGCTAAGCTGTCAAACTCACACATGATACAGGACCAACTATCTCGTCTAAGCTGTCGGACCCACATAGGATACAAGACCAGCTATTCTAGAGTAATATATATGATCAGATGTAGTCACGGATTCATCTATGCTGTCGGACCCACACAGGATACAGGTCTAGCTAAGCTGTCGGACCCACAAAGGATACAGGACCAGCTACTCTAGAGTAATAGATATGATCAGTTGTATTTAGTGATTTTTCTAAGCTATCAGACCCACATAGGATACAGGAATAGTTATTCTGTCAGACCAACACAGGATACTGGAATAGAAGTTAGAACTGTCGAAACCACATAGGATTTTGGTACATTACTCATCGTTGTCGAACCCATGGAGGTTTCTTGTACGGTAGACGTCGCATACATCTCTTCGGTTCCCCCACACAGCACGCTCGATTCCGGTAGGGTTGGATCCTCAAGTCAAGTGTCGATACATCAACTTCCACGAAGTCTGGAGTTGATTTATCCCTTAGTTCTGTCTCACCAAAAGGGACCGAAAGCGACAGATGGTGCCTCAATCAGATGCCTAGTTTGAGGGTAATTGGCATTTCTGTTCCAGGGCCCCGGTTGGATTTACGCTCGATCCAAACCCGACAGTTTTCCAATGTTGTCCAAACCTCAGGTGGAGTATGCCAAAATAATCGAATCACTCCATGAATTCCATTGCCGCATGTGGTACGTCAGTCTCACACTCGTAGCCCTAGATACGGGCTAAATTGTGTAAATGGCTATAGAGAGTCTGGGTCTGGCCCGACGTAGTCGGAGTGACCCGGCCCGAAACAGTCTGAACCGGGGTCTGACTCAGTTTGGGTAAGTGGTCCACACCGAGTGGTTGGCCTGTCCCGAGGGGCGGCCCGACCCGAAGGTGCAGCACGGCTCGTGGCGGCCCAACCCGTGGCGGCCTACCCATGGATACCTGACCAGTGGAGGCCCGACCCGTGGCGGCCCGGCTGCCCACGTGTGGGTAGTTGGCGGACTGCCGACCAAAGCCAGCCGTGGCTGCGAGTGGGATGGGGCGTATCCCCCCCCCCCCCCCCTCTATGTACGGCTGGCGCGTGGTGCCCGCCCGGAGACCGTGGGACCTCAAGGGTCCTCTATTTGGAGCACCCTCCTGCGGACGGCTCAGCCATCCACCCTTCCCGTCCACTGCGGCCTTTGGCAAGGGGTCCTCTACGACACTGCGTGATAGTGTCGTGCCGTCTTCGTCAACCACAGCCTGCATGGTTGCGGCCTCTTTCGTCTTACATGGTGCGATGACACCACGCCCCTCCGGCACCACTGCAGCCCACCTGGCCGTGGCCCGGTTCATTGGGTGGCGTGATGGAGCTGCGCCCTTTCGACGACCTGGTGGTCCTTACACCGCCAGTTCCTCTCATTTTCGGCCCGTCGCTAGCCACTAATACTCCACCGCGGTTCTATCTTTTGGTGGTGTATTTGCGCCACCGCCATCATCAACCAAACAAGAACCAACGAAGGGACGTCGAACCATGTTTGTTCGGACCGTGCCCTCCTCTTTAAGAGTTATCAAATGGCTATCAAAGAACCAAAATAGATGACGAGGAAAGAGGATATAAGCCATACATTAAAAATAATCAATCCCCCTACCTCGCTTTTCGTCCATAGACATAGTCACAGAAAAGACGGTGTTGATTATTCGTCGACATAGAAAAGATAGATGAGTTCGAGGAAAGAAGTGTTGCCAACATTGGGTTACACTTCACTTTATTTCCCAAGTTGATAGAAGGAAGAAGACATCGTTCTTCGCGTTCTTGGTGTTCTTCACGTTCTTCGCTGGAGTGTTCTCCAAAAGCTCCTCCCCTCCTTTATTCTCCCCAACCCCAATTTATTCCAACCCCCACAATAATAATACACACATCTTATTATAGGGTTGGTATAATGAATTAAAATGAATTAAAAGGGGTTTAAATTAATTAATTGTAGGAGCGAAATTAATTAATTAAGGGGAGTTGGAAATTTAATGAGGGAAGTCCAAAAGCCTTCCCTCACTTAAAGAGAGTTACATGGGGGTTTAAGCTCGTGTTGGTCCCACCTAATAATATCCTCCCTAGGGAGGTTATTTGCGACTGGACCCCACCTCCATCCTCCACATGGAGGACTAAACCACCACAAATAAAAATACATTGAACATTTTTTTATTTAATTTAATTAGTAAACCCCCAAAAATTAACATCCACTCATGTCAGAATGCAACTGCAGTAAATGTCTCTTTAAGTAAATATCAAATCTACAAGTTCAACGGTGCCCTCATATTTCAGTTCCGAGCAACGGTTCAAAAGATATAAAATCCCAATGTACTTTTACTAAATGTACAGGAAAAAAAGTTCAGAATATTATTAACAGCCACCCTAGACCTACTGCGGTCAAGGTTAGGCTTTTCCTAGGTGAAACACGGCCCAAGGAACCCAATGGTACCCTCATATTTCCAATACGAGATACCATTTAAAATTAATGAATTCTACAATAAAATAATTGTCTCTTATTTATATTATTTGCGGCCAAAAACTAACTTTTTCTGGTGGCTATCACCGACCCATGTTAGTATCTGCTTAAAGAAAGCATACCCTCATGAGTTCAGTGGTGGTCCTAGATCTTTAATTCGAGTTACCGTTTGTGAGTTATAAGCATTTGAAAAATAAAATAACTTTATTTAATTATTTTATTTATGGTTATGCCATTTTCGGGTTTTCTCACAGGAGGCCCACGCCGACTAAACATAAGTCACGCCTATGGTAAAACCGACATCTTGAGCACAACAGTAGCCTCATATTTCTATTCCGAGTAACCGTTTAAGAGTTATTCTACTTTTTCTGGAAAACTGCATACACACGTTAATTTAAACTTAAAAAAACATCAACATATAATTTCGGGCACTCTGAGCCTTGGAATCGTGCGCTGTCAGAAATTGCAGACTCGTAATATTCCCAAAAATTTATGAAAAAAATTTCAATTAAATTTCCAGGTCTTTACAGAATCCATAACTCAATTTCTTTTATATTATTTAAACGTATTCTTTATTTATTATATAATGATAAAATTATGTGTAAAATGAAATTTCATTATCCTATTCTATATTTACACCATATTATGTGGATTTATATATGAGAAACACAATAAATTATTTTAATTATTTCTCACATAAAGGGTATATTATTTGTAAATAGCCTCCTTTTTAAATCATCTTTTTATGTTTAATTATAAAAGTCAAAAGGAATGTTTTCAAAATTATTTTTCATGATCTGGATTTCTTTTTTTCCTAATTAATTATTAGATTTAATATTCCAATACCTAAATAAATTGATTTTTTTTAATTAAAACTGTTTCCTTTGTATGTGCCTAAAACCATTTTAAAATTTTTTATTTTCTTCAAGGAATGTTTTCATGACACAATCAGTGATTTTTTATGACTATGAAATGGTTCATGGTAATTAGTTATGATTACAGGTGGTTCCATAATAAACCAAATATGGTTGGTTTGTTATATCCCTCATATTTGTTGGGATTATTGGATGTTGATCATAATGATTATTCCAAGGGTAACAACAATGGTTACATAAAATTATTACATTGTATCTATCAGGGTTAATTAAGTTGGTGGTGATGAGGGTTACATAATATGTATGTGTGGTTAAATATTTATTCTCCATGTTGCAAATGTTATTTAATTATTCATGTATTTCCATTATAAAAATATAATTTTTTCACAGGGGGTGTTGGTTTTTTTTGTTCAAGGGAGGGTATATGAAACTTTTTAGTATAACATACAAAAAATGTTTTCATGAGTTTATAATGTTTTCAATGAAAATTTTATTTTTTCAATTTCTTCCTTTAATAATTATAAGGAACATTTTTATGGAAACTCTGTGGTACAAAGGATTATTTCTTGAGTATGTAAATATTTATTTTAAGACTAATTTTATTTTGAAATGGGAATATTTTCATGTATCATAAAAAAATTGTTAATTTCTTTATATTTATGCACCATAGTGATCCTTTTTTTACATACCATGTTTTAAAATGTTTTTCATATGTTTTCTGAATCTGTATGGGAATGATGGAGGTCATGATAAACGTTTTCAAGATTTATCATGAAAATAAACCAAGTTTTAATTTTATAAAGTTTTGTTTTTTAGGAAAAATCGATACTGATCAGAATTGTCCTTCTTTTATTGTAATTTTATTGTGTATGAGTAATGACCTAATTACTTGAATCACTAAAACTGAAAAAATTAGCTAATGTATGAAAATAAATTTTTGACCTAAACTCAATATTATAGAATGTTTAAGGATGTTCCCATATACAAGAAACCCCATGTTAAATAAATTTTTTTTCATTTAAACAAAAAATGATTCTGTTGGAAATCATTGTGGTAGACTTGTTAATGAAAAAAATTGTTCCTAAAAATTACTAAAATATATAGACTCATAGAATCATGTGTTACTTAAGCATGTGGATTTTTTCTATATAATTCCTACTTCTTATTGTAATTAATTTTTATTTGTAAATATTTTTGGGATCTATGACTTGTTAAATCAATGCTTTCAAAATGAAATACCACCTTTTACTTAGGGTTTCCCAATAGAAAGATATAATTAATTATAAAATTTTATTATAAGACTCTTAAATTAGGTTTTTAATTTTGATGACTTTTAATTAGAAATTGTTTATATAAATAGATTACTCTTATATAGAGTTCCATAGAAATATGTAACCATATTGGAAGACTTTTTTTAATGTCCTCCACCCTGCAATATATAAGTATACTTACAATATATTCATTTCAAATTTTTTTCATCCATAACAACTTCTAATCCATGATCCAATCATGTCACATTTTTCAATTAAATACCTATTTTATTCCATATTAATTGTATCTAAATAGGATGAGGATAGTGAGTAGGATTGAATTCTTAGGAATTCCTT
The DNA here is from genome assembly GCA_963277665.1 of Viscum album. Classification (NCBI taxonomy): domain Eukaryota; kingdom Viridiplantae; phylum Streptophyta; class Magnoliopsida; order Santalales; family Viscaceae; genus Viscum; species Viscum album. The sequence goes on from OY728159.1 coordinate 1,185,677,096, forward strand.
GAAAAATAGTCAAATTGAATATACTTAGATCTAAGCCCTATTAATAAAAGTATTTATAAAATTTTAAAATCCAAAAAAAATCACGATCAATGTGATAAAAAATGCATAATAAATGGTTTTACATGTTACCTATGATCAAATGATTAGAGTATATATGTTGGGGTAAAATGATACATTAATCATAAAAATAATAAAAAGGGAATGTGTTATCAAGAAGGTTTTATTATAAATGTATGATATTCCCAATCAATGTTTAGAATGCATTGGGTATAACAATAACTATTTTATTAATTCCCTTGAGTGGAGGGAAGGTGAGTTAAGGTAAATGGTGACTCTAAATATATGAATTGATCGATACAGGAGTTATATAGGTTGATGATGACCATTGAACACATTAAGATTATTTTTTACAGAATTTTATAGATGTTTCCTCTAGAATATCTGACCTTGATTAGCGGAGGGCCAGTGGAGAACAGTATTTCACCGTATTGATGTCTATTTGGAGATGAAAAAATGATTCATTAGGGGAGTTTACCCTGGTTAGTTCATATGAAATTGGATAATTAATTCATCCCTATAAGGGATCCCATTTTTAAATGAATATGTATATCAATCCCAATCCAGGAACATAATTTATGTCTATGAAGGATCACGATGTTATGGAAAAGTATGATAACACACAGGTTAATTTTGTCATTAATAAACCATATTAAAATGGAATACCTAATTGAATGGATTGAAATCAGGACAATGGACCAAATTAATATGATTAACAATTTGAAATATTATAAAACCTTCAATCATTTTCTAAAGTGGGGTCCATGGTGACACCAGGGAAATATAATTTAATGAAAATGGATCTTGACCACGAATGGGATGAAAGTATTAAATTATTATAACATAGAATGATGAAGTACATTCTAGGTTTTGTAATCCGTACTAAGGGTTTTTTTAAAATTTAATGTTTTTTATCTTACAGGTATATATTCTACTATTTTAATATCATAGAGAACAATTTTTATTGGTGAAATACTCATATATAATAATAAGAAATTTAAAACCCAATGTGAATTGAAGGATAAATGCTTATATAAAAAACGTTAAGGGAAAAATGTTTTACGATTGAGGTCACGGAACTCATTTCTGGTGTGATAGAATCTAAAAAACCCTGGGTAGGGTAAATAATAATAAAAACAACATCCAAGGGAAAGCACATTGTTTTATTGTCATGATTTAGGGATAGAGGCTCATTGTTTACATTTATAGAACATGGGCCACAAATTATTCCATTTATTTATATACAATCAATAGTAGGGTAATGATGCCCAAAAACTAAAAAAAAGGCCATGAGTAACCCAATATGCTATCTATATATATATATATATTATAACCATCTTATGTTGAATGTACAATGATAAATTTCATGAATATTTTACCATGGAATGATATGAGTTTGAGGTTCTGGATCGTGAAAAAAAATTAGAGAATAATTATATAGAACTGGGAAGAGGGAAAATAAAAAAAAGGGGCTCTAGGAATCAATATTAATATATACAACCTATGGAGATAAAATTTCATAATTTAAGGTCATGAAGTTCAATACAGTGGATGATTCATGTTTGGGTTCATGCAGTTCAAGACTAGGGTGTGTGGTAGTCAAAATTGAAATGAGAATAGAAAACCCTTATTTGAATTTTATAAACCATCACCATTATAGACAACCTCAGTGAATGAGGCACACAGTTAAATAACACAGATAATGTGCCAAGCCTCTCATTTTAAGGTCATGGAACTTAGGCCATAGATTTTTCATTTTATGGTTTTTCAATTCAACATTAATGGTTACAATGAATTAGTGTCATATAGCTTTTAACATGGTTATATATAGATTATGTTCTAGGAATTTATACCAAGGATCATTCATATTAATTTTATTTAACATGGAACATGGATTCGATGGATTTCATAATATTTGGGGCTAAAGTGAACTGAATGTACTCTTGAAATCCAATGTTATACTAGAACCATATCCTCAGATAACACACAAAATATTTGTTTGTGACTCTTTGACTGAGGGTGTTTTTTCATTTAAAAAGTGTAAAAGGGTAAAAAAAATTGGGAATTCTAGGTCGTGTGTGAAAATTTAAACAATAATCAAAGAAAAATAAACAATATTTTAAGGAAATTGTAATGACCTAGGTATTTATAGAATAATAATTTTTTGATTTTTATTTATACTTATTAATAAGATATTTAATTTATTTTTAAGGGGCACTTTGTCAAATACCATTTTGAACACGCAATAAAATATTTCTCTATAATGTTACATTATACACAATGTTGAGGTAAACTGAAAAATAATTTAACAATACTATTAATTGAAATAATAGCTAACACCTAGCCATTATATTAGTGATAATGAATAGAACTAACTAACATATTATTATACAAGTTTTTCAAATGCTTTTACATCAGTTGATAAAATTTAGAGGCTTAAAATGTGAATGAATCCAATTTTTTTCATAAATACTCTAATGATCATTAAAATATCATTTTACAGCCTTTTGATAGAAAACCCTTTTTAAATATAGTATTTTACTTTTATATTTTCTATTATAAAATTTAATATTATTCTTTAGAATCGGGACATCAAAATTTACATTGGGTGAAATATTGGTATTTTTTTGATAATGTTCATTTTTAATGAATTGTGAAAAAAACTATATTTTTATTCAAAAAAACCTTTAAATATAATTTATTTATATGATAATATTATCGATTTAATTTTTTTGAAAGTGTAGCAAGATTATATTTTTACCATTCAATTCAATTTTTGTCATTGGATGTAATTTCACTTTGAAATTGTACATAAACATTTATCAATATTATGATATTTACTATTTCTGAAACACACGCATTGCATTTTGAAAATGGGAATTAATATTAAATTAATTTCATCCACTTAGGTGTTATGAATTTGGAAAAATGGTGTCTATATTTTGAATTAGGAGGTCCAAATTTTTTAAATAGTTTACATTTATTTTTAGACAATATGAACATTTACTTCAGTAAATATTTTATTTATCATGGTAAAAGGGTAAATCTATTAAATAAAGGAAAAACTAATATTATAATGTTATTAAATTACACTAACATGTGTCGTAAAATTTTTTTTGACACATTTCCTACCATTTTAATTTTTGGTTCGTTTTTGGGACCAGATGGAACAACATAAAAGTGATAATAACACTTTATATTAATTAATTTAATGTAATGAAAAAAATGGCATAAACATATATAATTGAGTATTTCAATTCTTACATAGTGTTATATAAGTTATATATTTGAATGTAAATATAAATTTAAAAGATAAATATATTTCTAACATCATGGTGTTTTATTTATAATTTTTAGACATTAAGTAAATATATTTAATTATGACATGATAATGATGCAATAATTGCTTCATTAATAAAAAATTCAAATAAATGATATTATAATTGTTAAAATAAATTTATTTTGAAACATTTTATGACATCCAAGAATTTTAGGGATAATAATGACTTTTAATCTTTTATTTAATAATGTTTTCTCGAAATAATAAATTTCTTAATGATTTTTCAAAATTCATAATATGAATAGTTAATAAATTGATCTAAATGACTTTTTAAAATAATTAACACTTTATTAAATGATATAATAATCATAAAAAATTTAATATTAGAAAAAATGAAATATATGAGGTTGGAAATTACAATAAATAACCACTAGTGGTTCTATTAGAATTTTATAATAAACTATATTAACTTTAAAAAGTGAATATGCAAGAAGACATGGTAAGAATAAAATTAGATAACCAAGGGTTAATAATAAATGATAAGGTTATATTTGATACCATAACATGTATAAAACCTATTATTTGAGAGGATTTCAAATAATAGTCATCACATATTCTAATTTAATTAATTTGGGACCACTATAACATAAATTTATTTTATAATAAAATAATATTTTCAAACATTCTTAAAGAGCACCTCCTCCCCCTTATAAAAAGCCTTCACCTATAACCTGTTACTCACACCTCATAAGCCCCTTGAATAATCCAAAATATTCACAAATAATTTCCCAACATCCTTGTCTTATATCTAAGAAGCCATAACTTACGAATTAGGTATGTCAAGAAATCCTTCTTGTTCAAACCAAAGGGAGTTACCTGATTTAAAGGTAATATCTTCTCTTAAGTTCTTTTCATTTATATAACTTCTAAAACCCCCTAAAATATTTTTATTCCATTTTATTATCACAATACCAGTATTTTAAAAATACTAGGTTATCTTATGAGAATTATTCAAACTAAAAATACACGTACCTCCATTTTATGGATAATGAACATATGGTTTCTGCGGATGGTGAACTTCAGCATCACAAAACAATGGTTGTTTAATATAATCCTAACAACTCTTATGGTGGCCATTATGATGGAACTATATTTATATGTGATATATATTATATTTATATTATCTATATAATTTTTTATTTTTCATTTATATCATACCTTTATGGCTTCCATAATGGGTAAACGCGATAATTTAATTTGAGGAAGTGGGGACTACCACCCACTCAAACTGATATGACTCATTCATATTATACATGGAACATATAAAGTATGGTGTTAATGAACTCAATTAATGTATGTAAAATTTTATATTTTATTGGGATTATAATATACCTATATATCAATTCCTTTTTATTCTTTTAAAAATAAAAAAAATGAAATTAGTGTTCATGTGTACATACGGCTTACCGTCTCTATTAAGGGTGCATTTAATTTTAATATATACAAATGATATGAACTATTATAAATACATATATACTGGATATAAATGAACTATATGATATGTAAATCATGAATATAATTCTGTATATTACGGACTATTGACCACATGGATAACTTGTAATTAAGGAGTTCATTTTCCACTGAAATACCAAATATCGACAAAATGACCATTAGGAATTTAAATGATTATATAATGTTTATAATGAATTAATAAGTGATATAAAAATAATAATAAACCATAAAATGGTTCTGAAGCATGTATCAATTTACTTTATTTTATTATTCATGACATTAAATAACGAACAAGTCAAGTCGGACATGAGGTAAGGGGACTTCTTAACCCAATTTCCAATATTTGGGTTAAACTTACACTGATTAATTTGGTCATTCAATGAATATGTGTGATTGAAATATGATTGGTTTACACATAATATCTATATATATTGGGTTTATATTTGTTTTCCATACATTGTTATTTCATTCATTTATCCTTAATGTAATGATATATTCTTTGTATGGGAACCTTTCACCCCCCCACTTTTGGCCCATGACTTCATTTTTGTCATTTATTTTAATTTCCATTATCTTATGTTGTGAAATTTTAATATATATCCATATTGTTGTAAATTTTAAATCCCTGTGATTAGATACCCTTTTCCATGTCATCAACCCAATTTTTGTATTCTAAAGTGACGTCATTAGGCTTTCGAATATTTGTAAGGGAACTTCATAACCCGATTTCAATTATTTATATTGAACAAATACTTCTTGATTATGTCATGAACTAAATATGTATGTATGACCTCTACCTGTTTTACACTTAATACCCACATATATTGGGTGTATTTATATTTCTCACACATAATTATTTTATTTATTTATCTTTAAATCTAACGGTATGATCTTTGTATAGGATTTCGACTCAAATAGCATTCCATTGAGACTTAATTGTTGTTATAAACCAATTCAATTTTATATGATGTATATAGTTATCTTAAAATATATTATCATGAATATCTTTATTCACATGATATTATATTCTTGGTTTTATTTTATTCTTTAATTATGTTTAGTCATGTGTTTCTCATGTGTTTCGAGACTCATTAAATTAAACAACATTTTAAAATATTTAATGATATACGCTTAAAAATAATTATCATTAATTTACATGTTTTAAAAATTAATTTAAGGATTTATTTATATGAACATTTATGTTTTAAAACTATAATTATTTTAAAATCATCAATGTGGTATAGAAAACATTGATTCAAAAATCTCTTTGTTAAATGTTGTAAATGGTCTTAAAAGTTATTTGATAAAGTATTGATGATGTCAATATCTTGAAATTATATATTGTGACTGCTATGTGGAAATGTTTCCTTTCAATTATTCTTATTTTATGTGTTATGAATATGTTATATTTCATGGGAATAGTGTACATATATGGTTGGTTCCCTGATAAACATTGGGCCGGGGAGCCCGAGATAGCTCTCCAATGCATTGGGTTACGTTAAAGAGGTAAATGTTTATGTTTATCCTTTGTGATTTAGGGAATATATTATGATGGAAATTCCAAATGTAACTACCTACGTAACTGTGAAAGCTACAACGTAATTATGTTATGTGAGTCTTAATTTACCTTTATGATTTATCATTTCTATGTGATATTCATAAATATAATGATTTCTTGAGGTATGCTATGATTAAAAAGTATGGTTTCATAGATTGGTATTTATTGATGGGTTAATGTTTCCTTTCCTTAATTTATAACCCTTACGGAATATTTTATTCTCGTTCCATTTTTCAAAATGCTATTCACTAGACATAAAGAGGAATAGGTCCAAGGATGGGATCAATGAATAATAATGTTTTACAAAACATGGAACTAGACGCATTTCTTTTTTTAAGAATTTTTATTTTGTGAAAAAAATGGATACTAGGTAGGAGTGTCTACATTGTAATATTTTAGATATAATGTAATTGTTATGCCCTAATTATATAAAACTCTACACAGGATAATATCATCAATTTAAATTACTAACCTAATTCAAGATTATGAAATGTTTAAGGATGGGGCCTTATAGTTAGTATCATATATCGGTTTAGAAAACTTTAGGTCTTAAGAGTTTTTGGTAAACATATGGTTAGTCCATATGAAAATTATTTCAGTTAAATTTTTATTTTATAACGTTTTTAGATCAATGAATGTTTGTGACAAATGGAAAGAGGATGATCTGAAATGACATTCATATCTTTTCTTGGTGACATGATTTCAAAAATTATTGCAAAGTTGTGTTCTGATGATTGTGAAACTATTTCTAACAAACAACTCACTTGAAATCAATTGTTTGATATATCAAACACATCTAATATACCTTCATATCATCGTAGATATGTGGATTTATTTAATCAAATCATATTTTTACATTATTCTCATATTTTTAAGAAAGGTAAATGTTATCGAGGAATTTTCAAAGTTTTTACCTTATTACTTGATTTTGATGAATATTATTATTTTGAAAAAGTTTCCAAAGAATGAGACTCTTCTGTAACCTATTTATATTTGATTTTAAAATATAGCCTCTCAACACATAGTTATAGAAGTTTTAATGGAACATTTATTGAATGTATCAACTAATACACGAATCGACATTTTAATAAAAATGATTTTTATCAGAAGTTTTGATATTATATATCATACATGATTATTTTCTGAAACTACATTTTTGCAAACACCCATATGACGCAAGTTGTACAAGCTGTATTTGGGTGAATGAAGTAAATGATTTCGAAGGATCTATAAATCATTGTTTTGATGAATAGACCTTCTAACAACCTGAAAAAGATGATGATAAAACCATATGTACACCATGATCAAGGTATTATGTTCTTTGTTTTGGAAATAGTTTTATTTTATAATATGGAGGTGAAAAAATTGGCAATATATATGATGTTGTGGTCTTAATGTATTGGGATGAAAATGAATGATATATGAAAACCATTTAGTATAAAATATGTTAGGGTTATTTTTGAGTTTTAAAAAAAGTAAATCACCCATACCATGTGAAGGACTAGCATGTCAGACAATGTTATTGGAATCGACCCCACAACCAAAATGTGATAGGGATTTATTGCCTACCACTAGAATACATAAAGTACTTAGTTTTATGTCTTATTATTTTTAGTTAAATGATTTTATTGTTCAAGAATTAGTTGATTTGGGATCTTATATTTCATCAAATGGAGATCCTTAGTATAAAAAATTGATATGTTGATTAAGTGATGGCAATTATTTAGGCTGATGTTCTCTCCTTTGGGAACTCTATTTGCTTAAGTAAAATATAATATTATGTGATCTCATTTGTGGAATAATGGTTTAAATTTTATTTTGAAAGAATATATGTTTTTATTATGGACATATGGTCATTTTGGTTATTTATAAAAATGATTAACCTATAATATAGATTATGTGATTAGGTTAATTAAACATTAGGATGAAAGGTTTAGTGCAGTCAATGTTGTTGGAGAGAAATGTTAAGATTTACTGTGGAAGACTAGGTGATTAAGTCTTGAGTTTTGTGTTACAATCTTAGTTTTGATTATTTTAAATAATTTTATTTAAAATTTTGTATTGAAAGGGTTTTCTTGACCTTTGTGTAATGTTTTTTTAATTTTTTATATTAAGAGTAGTATTTCTTTTTATAAAGGATTAACCTTTTTGGGGATTATCTGATCTCATACTAACTATTTTGGTATTAGTTCATTTCTAAAGACATGGGAAATATATAGTTCATCCTTTTGGATTATTTTATTTAATAGAAGTTTATTCTAGAACTTTTTATGTGACAAATTCATCTTGAATACTATTCATTTGGAGAAAAGTTGGGTTTTTGGAAGAAACCTAGTAAAGGATGAAAGTATACAAGAAAAGTAAGTATGTTTCCCTATGTTTTAGTTAAGCTTATAGATAAATTCATCAACATTATCAAAAGTCACCTAAAACAAAATCATTTTCCATTAAATTTTCTTACTTGGGTATCAAAGATCATTTAACACATCACAAGTTTGTGTTTTTTTGGTGGTTAACTTTCTCTTAATCATGATTTCTATAACTCTCTATCAACACATGACACATAATTTCTCATAAATATCCTTGTTTTCATGGAATTCTAGTATGTTTTATCTCATCTTAACTTTTTACTTCTCTTTCTTTCTTTAAAATTGATTTTTTATTGATTTTTGTTCTGATGTGGGACATTTAATGATGTTTCCAATCACAATTTTAAAATTTTGAGGGCGCAAATCTTAAGATGTGGGAAGGAGGTAAGGACCTAGATATATATATAATAAATTTTTTTATTTATATTAATACTTATTAATAAGTTATTAATTTTATGATGAATGATACTCTTTGTCTGATACTATACTCAACATGCAACAAAAAATTTCTACGAAAATATTACATTTCACACAATGTTGAGTTATACTGAAAATAATATAACAATATTATTAATTTAAATGGTAGTTAAAGCCTAGTCATTGTATTGGTGGGAATGAATATAACAAAATTAAATATTATTATACTTTTTTTAAATGTTCTTACTTTTATCTGATAAACTTTAGTGTCTTAAAATGTGAAATTTTTAGCGTTAATAATTTAATATTCATTAAATGGTCATTTTACCGCCTTTTGATGGAGAAAACTTTTTAAATATTGTTTTATTTCACTTTTATATGTTATATTTGAAAAAATAATATACTTATATATTATTGGGACATCAAAAATTACTTTGGATGTAATTTTTGTATTTTTATGATAATGTTCATTTTTTAAAGAATAGTGAAAAATTCAGTATTTAAATTCAAAACTGCCTTTTAATATAATATATTTATATGGATATATTACCTTTTTTATTAGTTATAAACTTTAATTAGATTATTTTTTTAACATTTAATCCAAAGTTATTAATTTTAGAAATTTCACTTTGTAATTGGATATAATCAAATATCAATCTTTTGACAGTTATTATTTATTAAAAACAAGATTTTTGTTTTGAAAATGGGAATTAATTTTAAAATAATTTCTTCCAGTTTTGTGTTTGAATTTGGAAATATGGATTCCATGTTTTTAATCAGGAGGTCTAAATTTTATAAATAGGTATCTTTTATTTTTATACAATATGAACATTTATTTCAGTAAATATTTTATTTCCAATGGTAAAAGGGTAAATCTGATAAATATGGGTAAGAAAATAATATTATAATAATATTTAGTTAACCTAACATGTGTATTAATTCTATTGGATGATAGATTCTTGACCATGGGAATCCTTGGCTAAATTTTGGGACCCCATGGAGCCACTTACGAGTGATAATTACACTTATCGTTGATTAATTTAATGTAATGACAGAAATGACAAAAATATATATTTTTTAGTAAATCAATTCTAACATGGTGTTATATAAATTATCTTATCGACTATAAATTTTAATTCGAAAGTGAATAATATTTCCTACATCATGGTGTTTTATTTATAATTTTTAGACATTATATAAATAAATTTAATTAAGACATAATAACGATGCAGTAATTTCTTCATTAATAAAGGATTCAAATAAATGATATTATAATTATTTAAATAAATTTATTTAGAAACATATTTATGACATAAAATAATTTTAGTGATAATAATTACTTTTTATCTTTAATCTAATGATGGTTGTTCTAAATAAAAATGTTGTTAAATATATTTTAAAAGTCATGACATATATAGTTTATATATTGATATAAAGGAGTTCTTAATACAATTAATATTTTATTAAATGATATAATAATCCAAAATATCTAATATTTGGGAAATGACTTATATAAGTTTGGAAATTTCAATAATGGATGACTTTTGGTTCAATTTTAATTCTATTGTAACTATATTATCTTTATAGTGTGAATATACAAGAAGATATGGTAAAAGTCAAATCAGTTATCTAATGGTTAAATAAAAATGATAAGGTTAAATTTGATACAAAAACAATTATAAAACCTATTGGTAGAGAGTATTTCAAATAATAGTATTCTTATCTACTAATATATAAATTTTTGGCCTTTTGATACTGAAATATAGTTTATAATAAAATAATATATTCAAACATTTATAAAGAGCCCCCCCCCCCCACTTATAAAAATCCATCACCTCTAACCCATTACACACACCTAATAAGCCCCATAGATCATCCAAAATATGACCAAATATTTTCCCAACATCCCTATCATCCACCAAGAAGTCATACCATTGGAATAAGGTACTTCAAGAAATCTTTTTGGTTCAAACCAATGAGAGTTACCCGATTTAATGGTAACTCTTCTCTTATGTTCATTTCATTTATTTTACTTCTCCCACCCCTAATTTTTTTCCTTTATTTTATAAGAATAAAATTATCCAAAATATTTTATGTTTTTTATGAGATGTATTCTAACTACACTGATTCACACCTCCATATAATAGCTAAAGAACATATTATTTCTGTGGATGGCGAACTACTGCCTCATGGAATAATGACTGTATAATCTTCTCCTACCACCTCTTATGATTACCATTATGATGGAACTATATTTATATATGATATATATTATATTTATATTATCTCTATACTTTGGTATTATTCATTTATTTCATTCCTTTATGGTTTCCATATTGGGTAAATGTGATAATTTCATTTGAGGAAGTGTGGACTTCCTCCCCCTCAATGTTATATGACTCGTTCATAGAATATATGGAACATTTAAAGTATGGTATTAATGAAATTATTTAATTTATATAAAATATGATATTATACTAGAATTATAATATAATTATGTATCATTTAGTTTTCATTCCTTTAAAAATGCAAAAAAAGAAATGAATGTAGCGTTCTTGCGTACGTACGGCTTACCGTCTCCATTAACGATGCACTTCATTTTCATATATCCAAATGATATAAACTATTTTAAATAAATATATAATGTATATATATGATTTATATGATATGTAAATCAGGAATATCATTCTGTATATAATATAATTTCGACTACATGGACAACATGTAATTAAGATGTTCATTTTCGACTAAAATACAAAATATAGACAAAATGACTCTTATTATCATAAATGATTATATAATGTTTATAACATGATAATAAGTGAAATAAAATGTATAATAAACCTGATAATAGTTCTGAATCATCTATAAATTAACATTGGTTTATTATTCATGATATTAAATAATGAACGAGTCAAGTCGGACACGAGGTAAAGGGACTTCTTATCCCAATTTCGTATCACTAGGTTAAATGTCTACTTATTAATTATGAAATTATATTAATATGTGTGAATGTCCTCTTATTTTTAACACATAATATCCAATTATATTTGGATTATTTATGTTTTTCACCCATAGTTATTTCATTTATTTATCCTTATTGTAATGATATGTTCTTTGTATGGGAACCTTTCCTCACCCCCTCTATTAGTCAAAGACATCATTTATTTGATGTCTTTTAATTTACATTATCTTAAGTTTGGATATTTCCTTATATATCCTTATTGCTAGAAATTTTATGTTCATGTGAAGAGATACCATTTTCTTTATCATTAACTCTTTTTATGAATTCTAAATTGACATTATTAGGCTGTTGATTTTTTATAAGGTAACTTCTTAACCGAATTTCCATTATTTGTGATAAACTTCTAATTATTAATTATGTAATGTGATAGATATTAGTGAATGTCCTATGATTGTTTTATGAAAAATATTTACTTATATTTTGTGTTTTTATATTTTTCACAAAATATTATGTCATTGATTTATCCTTAAATATAATGTTATCATCTTTGTATGGGATTTCGTCTCAATTTACATTCCATTGAGACTTAATTATTTTTATGCACCAATTTACTTTTATATGGTGTATATACTACCCTTTCAAATATTATATCATTAATTTTTTTATTCACATGATATTATATGTTTTTTTATTTTATTCTGTAATTTTGATTAATCAATTGTTTCTCAAGAGTTTCGAGACTCTTTAACTAAAACACCATTTTAAAAGCATTAAAGATTTACTCTTCTAAATATTCATCATTAATGTCGATGTTTCCAAATTTATTTTAATGATTTATTTATATGGACATCAATGAATTAAAATTTTAATTCCAGTAAAAGCATCAAAGTGGTATAGAACACTTTGATTAAAAAATAACTTTATTAAATGTTTTAAATGGATTTAAATTTTTTTTTATAAAGCTTTGATAATGTCAATATACTGAAATGATATATTTTGAATGTAATGTGGAAATGTTACCTTTATTTTATGATTTTTTATGTGTTGTGAATTTGTTAGGGTTTTTGGGAATTCTATATGTATACGGGTGGTTTCGTGATAATTCTAGGGCGGGTGCGCCTGAGATATATATAAAATTCATTGGGTAATGTGATATAGGTAAACATTGATGTTTCTCCTATGAAATTTAGGGAATATACTGTGATGGGTAATCCAAATGTAACTTCCTACATATCTGGGAAAGATACAATGTAATTATGTTATGTATGCCATAAGTTACCATTGTGATTTATGATTTATGTGTGTTATTCATAAATCATATGATTTCTTGTGGTGTTTTATGATTGAAAAGTATGGTTTCATTGATTTGTATTTATGGACTGGTTAATGTTTACTTTAAATATTTTATAAACCTTACAGATCATTTTATGCTCATCCCATATTTTGTAATGTTTTTCAAAGGACTTAAATATGAATATGGTCAAGGAAGGGATCAAGGAAAAGTTATGATGTCTAAAACATGGAACTATGTGTTTCTTTTTTTTCAAGAGTTTTTATTTTATGAAAAAATGGATACTGTGTAGAAGTGTCAATATTGTAATATTTGAGATGTAATGTCATAGTTAAGGCATAATTTTCTAAAACACTAAACCTAAAAATATCCTCAATGTGAATTACTAAAATAATTCATGATTATGAAATGTTTAAGACTTAGTCCTTATAGGTATGATGAAAAGATAAAGGGCCAATAGACGTTTTAGGTACCTATTTATCAAAAGGTGGGTCTGATTTTGCCGATATCGTACTAGGTAAGGTTTATCCCTTGTTTGAATTGAAAATCACAGTGTTGATATCGATAGAGTATGAAAAATTATGAATACTTTTATAGTTTTTATATCAATTCTAATGTGGAGATGATTTTTTGTGTTATACAACAAACACCATGTTCATCTCAGTGTAGGGTTTTCATGAAATGTGTGATGTAAATGGGAGTGTGATAGAGTATTTCTTACTATAGGAAAGAAAATGTGATTGGAGTCTTATGGTTGGAACCAATGTAGTAGGTTTTGGCATCATTATGTATCTTATTTAATGGGAATAAATCCATATATAGTTCTAATGGCAATGAGACTTTTGAATAGATTTTTCTCATATAATGAAGAGTGTTGAAAAATGAATAGGTTTTTTAGAGAATGATAGGGGATATAACATAATAGTGATCTGTAAAAGTCCCATTAGTAAGAGAAATTATGGGAATAGACATAAATTCTATATATGATTATAGATTATGAAATTTTAATATCATTATTTATACCATGACGAAATAATCAATGAATGTATCATTATAAAATGTGTTGGAGTAGGTAACCAAAACAAGAACAAGAGAATAGAACTCTTAATTTATGATCCAAATCATCCCAAATATTTATGTCATGTGATGGAGAATAAACTATTTATTTTAATAACATAAAATTAATATATTTAACATGTAGTTTGACATCATTAATAAAAGATAAAAACAAGTAGTTTAATATTATGCAACATGAAATATGATCATTCATTTTATATAAATTTAGTATGGATGAAAGGGATATAAGGTTTAGAGTCATGTAGTTATGACCAAAATGGGTAGATTAGTTTAAATTCATGAGAGTATTTCATAATAATGATGTGTAGACTACTGTCATTTATTCAGAAATTGATGACTATTGTAGATTTTTTATAGGCTAGAGAGTTTGATTCCTACTCAAGAATAAGGTCTTCTTCAATATTGTGGTGGAATCATATCAAATTGATCATAATCCCATGTGATTATTTCTCAATATGGTCATAAATGTGTAAAAAATTCAATTTATATCACATGAGAGAACACAATAGGGGAGAATTAGTTGGGATCACAATATTTCATCAACCAAACAAAATTTTCCAAAAACAAATATTCCAGGCTGTAGGAAACTCAAATGACCAACTTGCATTTCCAAAACACATAGATGCATGATGGGGTAACACTAATGGTGTAGAAATAATACCAGAATAAATGATAGATGAGGAAAATTAAATAATTTCATCATGAATATAAATTTGATTCAATAGAAAATTGGATGCAGATAATTTATAAGTATATATTTGAAACACAAGATCAAGTACATCATCATTAGGGATAAGGGAAAACAATTTTCGTAAAAACATTTACTATGTTTTTATGCAATGAAAAATTAAATGTTTCATCCACAGGAATTATGTCATTTATACATGGGATGAGTGATATGAATTTAGATCATTGTTCTATCACTGCAATGGATTCCATTCTCACATCAATAATACTAGGGATCAATATCATGGATTACATGGGGTGGGAATGGGAACTAAAAATATCTTCCAACTCGATTTGAGCACTATAGATGTTTCATTTTCAAGCATTTAGTACATCAAGTGATCATAACAGAACCTGAGAGGGTTAAATCCATATCAAAAGGGAGCTATTTCTAGATATTAGGTGATTTAAGGGAACTCAATGGGTGGGTATCAATCATCACAATATAGTTATGAATTGAATTGGATGATTATTCCATGATAAATTATACGAATTCTGCCGTGTAATGTATGACCTCGGAATCAAAGAACATGTAATTCATGGGAAATGGAAAAGACATTGACTGTGACCAAGTAGGGTATATATATGACAACCCTTGTCTTTATTACACATTAATTCCAGATTTATTATATTAGAATACACATTATATAACCTATAATATCAGTAAATATAGTGACTTTGGGTAATTAGGTACATTTTTTTAGAACACAAAACTAGGTTTACATCAGCATTATTTAAACCTTCTAAAACTTGTTTTTTATTATCCATCACTCTTAAAACTACATGAAATAACCTTCAGACATAAACAAGAAATGGGTGAGCTATAATTATCATTAATGGAATAAATATAGGATAACATGAAAAAAATATTACATGTTGGATAATAATAATTTTAATGGAAGATAAAATGGATGAGAATAACAAATATTATCAATGAGTTATTATATAGCATGGTACCATCAATGTAATATGGGAAATGTGGAATCTAATTTAAATATGAAAAAATAATCATTGGTCATTTATAACATCCAATACATCATAGAAAGGTAAAAATGTCCCAAAATGGAATAGAGTCACTCCCTAATCCCATACACGATGTCTCATTAGAATAAGACAATATGAAATTTTTATGATAGAAATATTATTTTAGTTTCACCCATCGATTACATATCATGTACATACAAAAGGTTATAACATATATCATTAAAAATGGAATAATTTTTTATTAAATTTAATCCCAATAATAATGGATGTGGGATATGAACATTGATTAACCTAATCAATGATGTATTTTTACAAGTAGGTGAATCCCCATGAGTGAAAGTGGGTACAAGTATACACCCTCATAAATGTTCGGTGTATAAAATGACAACAACATTTCGGAATCATAATATTAGACAGTAATGATATATAAAATGGATCAATTAGAGAAAACTAGTTATATCACAAAATTGATGTGAAAACATTGTTAGGTATTTTTAAGAATATAATCCAATATGAAAATTTCTGATTTAATAGTCATATCATAAGAACTGTTCTTGAATAAAAACATTTCATGTAAAATCATAGGATAGTTTTTATAGCGTAACATGAGTATATAAGGAATAATTGGTGAAATAAATGAGACTTAGAGGGATAAATAATCACTTGGAAATAATAAGAAAAAAAAGATGGGTGAGAAATATTGTATCCCATAAATAGTAAATTAATACAATATTCATTACATAAAAAAGGTTCATGAATAAAGTGTTGAAAGAGGTGATCTATTACTAAATTTCAATATTGTAATGACTTAGGTAAATACTATAATGAGAATGGAATAATGATAAATCATTTTTTAGGAAATCTATTTTTCATTAGAGGAATATTAATATATTTCTGAAAAATAACTAAATTATTTTTAGAAAGATAATTTTACAAATAGTACTTTAATTAAATAGAAGATAGGGTGGTCCCCTACTTGAGAGGCTGAATCCAAAAGCATGGTAGTGTCATCTTGATTTATTTGGCAAACCATGAGAGGTATCTAGTGAGTATAAATAAGAGTATATATTTTTTCAATGATTTTTAATGAATTGGAATGAGATATTGGGTGGGATTATATTTGAAAGTATAGTACTATTCATTATTATTTCCCAAACATTGGTTTTGGAATCTATATAATAATAAAATCAAACCCAAAAACCCTCACATTTTTTTACCTTTCTATAAAATAATATTATTTTTGTTATTTTATAATAAAAAGGGATGAACTTAGAAAATAATTACCCTACGTGATGTGGAAGTGAGTCATGTTTATAAAAATTTTATTTTAAATCCTTAATATATAATATTCCTTTTGGAGGATTCATAATAGTTTTATTAAATTAATAAAATAACCAAATATTTAATTACATCAAATGAAAATAATATATTTTTTCGAGGATACTCTTTATAAAATTTATAAAAACATGTTTGGGTCATTATGATTTTTTAATACACATCATATATTTATACTGTATTTATTTTTTATCAAAAAAATTGACTATCTTTGAAAATTATGAAATATTAACTATTTGATAATTTCAATGTGTTGATTTCAAAATAATATTTATTTTATCAAAATAATTTTCAAAATATTTCAATTTGAACTTTTAAAATAATATTATACTTTAGTTGAGAAATTATAGTATTTTTGTCAGAAACAGTATTGAAATATTATAATAATAACATTTGACGTCATAAAATTTATATTAACATTATATTAAGTGAACATTATGTAATAATATTATTTTATTGAATTTTTTTTTCAAAATTTTGATTTCAATAAAAATAACAGTCTTTATTGAGTTGTTTTTTACACAAAATTACAATTTTTGTTTTATCATATAAAACCTAAATTTTATGAAAATCGTTTTTAAATTATATATATATATATATAAAATATACAAATTATTATATTTATATAAAAATATAATTTTTCATTATATTTGAGTTTCTTTGTTTGTATCCCTCTTACAATTATTTTTACCATTAAATAACTTATTTTCCATTTAACGTGTTAATAAATATTCATTAAAGTTACTATTCTAATTTTCCAAAAATTAAATTGATATTATTTCCAAATATTAATTATTTTTATTACAGATATGAATTAAATTTTATCTCTATCAATTCATAGAGTAGGATAATTTTAATTTTATATGAATCATGCAATAACAACGGAATGTTGCTTTCCATGAAAATTATATTTTTTAGGAAAATATTATTTTACCTTAACTATATAACTAATTTTTTACACTATATGAATTAAATTTAATAATGATACTTATATGATCAATACATTTAATTTAAATCATTCCCCATAACAGTTTATCTTTAATTAATAAATAATATATAACATTGTTCATTTTAAATTAAATTTCATTAAAATGTTTTTTCAATCCTAAAACTAAACATATTAAAAATATAGTATAATTATTATTTTATTTTAATTATTAATATTAAATATATCTAAATAATACCTATGTATCTTTCTAATTAATGTAAAATAATATTGGGACATTTTCATTACATAATTTTACAAAAGTAGTTGCAGTTTTATAAAAAATCACTATTCCTAAAAATAAGTATTTTTAAAATAATAATATTTAACCCCAAGATAATTTTAAGATGATGATTCAAATAAAAAATATGTGAATTTTATGAAATAATTATTCTATATTATCTTGGAATTAATTATAATATTTTCCATAAAATCAATTAAAATCATTTTTTATGAAAATATTTATTTGAAGAATAAAATTATTGTACTAATAATTGATAGATTATTCACTATGAATTTAATGATAAATTTCATTTGATTAGTGAATTTATATATTTATTTCATAATTTATTTAATCATATTCATATTTGAAAATTTAATTACATGGTCATAATTGAATAGTAAATTTATTTGGGTTTAGTGTTGCATATCACATATTTTATATAATATAAATTTCTCATTAAAAACATTAAGGAATTATATTATTTTCCCTTTAATAAATTGCATCCTCACAATTTGAAAATTATATTGGTACAAAATGTTTTCAGAAAATGAAAAGGTCTTTTATGAAAATTCCAATCATTAAAATGATTAATAAAACATCCAATTGAAAAGAGTGAAAGGTATGTATTCAGGTAATAACATAAATATACTTCTAGGTATGAAAATATTATTGGGATATTGAAAAAATATACATGGATCGAAGTAAATTAAATCCCACTTTTTAATAGAGAGTGATAGTGGACATGGTTAAGAGAAATTCACGGAAAAAACCATAAATATATGATTAGGGAAAAGGCTGTATATTTAATAAAAATGATCTTAATATGAAAAAAATTTGGTTCGATTTTATTTTCCTTGAGTTAAAGAATTACATTACCATATATAGTATGAACATAAATAAATATAATTTTTTACATGTAAAAATTCATTCAATAATCAATTTATACTACAATACCATCCTTTTATCTAATTATAAATAGTAGATATTAATTTTTTAATTCATAAATCAATAATATGACCTTCTATCAAATCACATAATATACTCAATAATAACAACCTATTAAAATTTCTTGTATTACATCCAAATTTGTTAGTATAAGGTAAGATAATAGAGAATGTTAATAAAAAATAAATATTAATCCTAAAATTTAATAATAACCCCCAAAGGTTTAACATATATCATTCATTAAATAAATTTCAAATTACATTAATAACCTAAAAGTTGTTTAATTTTTTAACATCAAAGGTTTTCACCAACTATTAATATTATACCTCCAAAATCATAATATAAATATAATCAAATAATCATGAATATTATAACTATTGGTTATATATATTTCAACCCAAAAATTAATCTATCAAAATCAAATTAATCACAAAAAAAAGAATTAAGTCCACCTATAATATGTTTCCCAAAATATCTTTAATATTGATTAAAGTCCATCACATAATTCACTATAAGTCGTATATAAGGTTTAAAACATATTATTATATTTAGTCATATCATTACAATAATCTTTATACTTACCTAAAATTAATCTCATATTATGGGTTACCAGTCCATTAATCATGGGGATTCCAAAATCATTCTTTTTCACTAAATCACTTTTATTAGTTATCGGTACCATTAAAAAAATTCATATCTTTAAATAAAAACAATTGTAGAAGAATCATTAGATGTTTCATGATTTATATATATATATATATATAATTTCATTGATTTAGTACTCCTAGTAAATAATTATAAAATATGAATACATAAGCACTTAAATTCATACACATCAATGGTTTCTATATCATATTTTCATTCTTAGTCTATGATTTTTCCCATGGATTAGGGAACTGACTCAGATAAATCTCATATTCTCTACACAAAATACGTAGAAAAAAATATGGTGTCGTGGGAAGTTATTTATTCTATTCAATCACACTGTTAATTTTTTGTGACTATCTATATTATTACTTATTTTATGCACATAAAACACTATTGATTACATTTGTTCTAATATACTTAGGACCACAATCCACATTTTTGATCCCTAATAATTTGAATCATCATTCCATTAAGATAAATTTCATAAGAACATCCTTGTGACATCATACTCCTCTTATTTGATGTATTTTTACTTTCAACTATGATTTATTTATTAATTGTGATTTTTAAAATATTTATTTGCATAATCACAAGAATTATTAATATATCTCCAATCATATTATCCATAACTATTGGGAAGTCATCACAAAACCCATCACAATGGTTATTGAATTGGTTATTTCTATTTCATTACATTATCTATAATAAATTTAAAAGTTGAGATGAGTGATATTAATTAATTTAATACATAACCATGAAGAACATAAGATTAATGGGGTATCATATATCCTTAAATTATTAATTTATGGTCTACAATATTTTTCATCTATGATAAATTTATTAACATAAACTATTTTGGTTATTTTAATCCGCATAACAATAGTCTGTATGGAAATTATGGACTTACCAAAACATTCCCACTCAGAGAGTAAATCATGGTGTCCATAAAAGAAGAATTTTATGAGTATGTTCCTATTTGATTTTCTATTGATAAAGTGTTTTATGGGTTATCACCCCTATGTATATTTTTTCAGTTCTACATCCACTTGTAGTATCCCAATAGGTATGTAATTTTTTGGAAACCAAATTCTCTATAATTTACAAAAACCATTGTTTGTTTTCTAATAAATAATGTTATCCCTTTAAATTTTTCTAGAGTTTTATCTTTATAAAATGAATAATAACTAGACCTCCCACTAATACTAACTATAAAAACAATAGTATTTATTAAACATTAATTAATGATTTATTATATACATTTACACATAATACAAACTAGAAGATTGAATATTGTAGATTAATTGATTAATTAAGTAAATTAAATAAAAAATTAAAATTGGGGGTAAAATAACAATGTTAAAACATCCTTACCATAGTCTTAAATTTTATCATTTCTTAAAACTGCATGGGACAACATGTTGAGATACTTAAAAAAGGGGTGATCTAAGAATCCAAGTAAGGGAATAAATAAATAACAACATAAAGAATGTATTACATATTCGACAATAAGAACTTAAATATGACATAAATGGGGTGTGAATAATAAACATGAATAATTAGGTGTGACATAGAATGGAAACCTAAAGGCAACATGGGAATATGGAAACATCATTAAATATGAAAACCTGAACTTGGGTCAATGAGAAATTCCATGAATTAGTAACATGGTTGAAAAGCCCCATAATGTATTATGATTACTCCTTAATATTCCAAATTACATCTCATGAGACTAGAAAATTACCCATTGAATTGTAGTGTAATATATTTCTGGGAACACTTTTCACTTCCATATCATGTACATTGATTAGTCCGGCACATATATCATTCAACAAAGAATCATGTTTCATCACATTTAATCACATTATCAAGGAATTTTTGTTTCATACATGTAAATACATAACAAATTATGTATAATTAAAACTAGTTTAATATCCTTTAGTGTTAATTAATAAAATCATATACATCATAAATGCTCAGTATGTAAAATTTGAGGGACCATTCATAAGAATAACAGTTGTATGTGAAGATTCATAAAAATATTTCAATTGGAAAGGAAGGGGTATCTAATAACATGGATTTAAATAGGATACTATGAGAAATATTATAGAACATAATAAAACATGAATGATTTGGAATTAATAGGCATAAGGTAAGGAGGGTTCTTGATTTAAAACATTTCATTTGTAATCATAGAATAATTTCAGAAAAATAATAGGGGTACATAATGAAACATGGGATGGATTAATGAGAGATAAATTTGTTTCATGTCAATTGAAAATAATAAGGTAACTAATTTGTATGTTCTAGATAATATCCTATAAATTTTATGTATAGTAACATGTTCATTACATAAATAAGGTACTAGAATTAAGAGGAGAAAGAGAGGATCCTTTATTAAATTCTAAAAAATAAATATCATAGGCAAATGAAATATTGAGATATGATAAATTATATATCATTTTTATGAAATAAATTTTTTAATATAGTTATATTTATATTTTCAATAAAAAATAACCAATTGAGATTTGAAATGATAAATACAAATTAAGAGCATAAATTGAATATAATATAGAGCAGACCATTAACATGATATGGTGATTCAAGAATCTTAGGAGTAGATTCATGAGTGTTTTGGGCACTGTTTGAGGATTCGATAAAGAGTAAGGAAAATTAATGAATTTATATAATGTATTTTAGTTAATAATAAGGAGATCTTGGGTGGAATTATATAAGAAATAATAGAGGGTTTCTTTATTATTTCCGAAACAAAGGTTTTGGAATCTACAAAAAAATAATAAAAACCTCAAATATTTCCATGTTTTGTTACATTGTATCTGAAAAATGAGAGTATTTTTCATTATTTTATAATACCATGTTCCAAATTAATTAAAATATTACCCCTGGTTATGTGGATGTGAGTACTGTTTTTTAATAAACTGATTTTAAAATATATAATTATAATATAGGTTTTGGAGGATTAATTACAGATTTATAAATATAAATAAATATACTCAAAAGCACATTATTTTAAAGGTTAATAATTTTTTTTAGGTATTCCATTTATATAAATTATTAAATCACTTTTTGGTCATTATAATGTTGTAATTCACACTATACATATATATCGGATTTAATTCAAACAAAAAAACTTGATTGTCTCAGAAAACTATGAAAAATTAAATATTGTATATTTTCAAAGATATGATTTCAAAATATTATTTATATTATTAAAATTATTTTCAATATCAACTAATTTTATCTCTAAAGAAGATAATTGAGATTTATTGAGAAATTCCAATTTTTTATCAATAATGGTTTTCGAACCCTTATAAAAATTACATTTAACATCATACAAAATAAACTATCATGTACAAATAATAAAAATTATTTCATATTATTATATAATTATAATAACATTTATTTTTTCAAATTCTTGAATTCGTCAAAAAATTATGTGTTAGTTGAAATTTTTTATTAGAAAAAATTAAAATATCAGTTTTATGGTACAAACATCCAAATTTTTTCAAAATAATTTAATAATTATTTAAAAATATTAAAAAATCTTAATTATAATTAATACATTAAAATAAAAATATTCATATTCAATCAATTATTGTTACGTTATTTTTTTTACCATGTAAAAAATTTGTCTTACGTAACTTATTTTTCTTTTAGCATAGAAATAAATATTTTCTACAGTTATTATTCATATTATTCAGAAATTATGGTGAACATATTAAATAATATTAATTATGATAATACAAAATATGGAATATATTTTATGAAAATAAACATAATTTTGGAATAATTAAATTTAAAATAAAATCCAGAAGTATGAGGGAAAAAGAATTTTCAAAAAAATATTCCATTGATGAAAATATTACTATACATTAACTTTATAACAAGTAATAATAACTTTATGAATTTTAAGACATAATTATAGATATATGATCTATAAATTTAATAGAAATAATTCCTCTTTCACGTTTTTTATTAAATAAATTAAAAGGATAACCATTATCCATTGTAAAACATTTTTTCCGAAAATTGAGTTTTCATACATAGAAAACGTAAAATAAAATATTGTATAAAATAATTAAAATTTAATTAATTGGATTAAATATAAATGAATAATAATTATTTTAATATCTATTAAATTTAAAATAATAAATATAATTTTAAATTTGTAAATTTATCACAATAAATAACTACTTTACAAATAATTATATTTTTAAATATTAACTAAAAAATAATTATTCTATAAAAATACAAAAACAACCCACCTAAGTTAATTTTTAAAAGATAATTTACAAATAACAAATGAAGTAAATTTTATCAAATAATTTTTATAAATTTTCTAGAAGTTAATTACAATATTTTATCATGGAAAAACTATAAAATGTTTTTTTGAAGAAAATGTGTTTTTGAAGAATAAAATGTTATTATTAAAATTTTGTTATTATGTATGAATAGTTTATTTATATATTAATGTTTATTTGGGAATTTATATATATATACAAATGTAGTTAATTTGATTCATGAATAAGAATTTAATGGCTACATAAAAAATGTCATACGTAAATAATAATTGTTTGTTTTTGTTTAGTGTTACATATCGCATAATCCATTAAATGTAATATTATCCTTCAAAACAATGCATGTTGTTACATTCTTAAATTGGGTTATAATGATTATTTATTTATATAGTTTAACAATTATATTAAATATACTAACTATATAGTTTAAGGATTTTCATTAAGGATTATATGACATGCAGTATATTTTTGTTTGATGAGGACATATTCAATGTAGTTTTTTATCATGTGGAATTGAATTTGAAAATATTGTTTAATATCATACTAAAATTATGTGATTAAATGAATATGAATTTACAAATAGTACATTTTGATCAATTTTCATTTTTTAGTTTGATTCATACACTCCTCATTTATTGTGATCAATGATTACATAATAATATAGAAAAAAATTAATAGTCATGTTCCCTCCCATTTACAGTCTAATAACTATATATTTCATCAAATATCTAGTTTCTATTGACCTCATATATGTATGGTGGTTCGATATTCTTCTCATAAAGTGCTATGACCATAGTTAGGTAGTCTTGAGTTGTATTTTATAGTGATTTATCGAGATATAAATAGTATTGTAGAGAAAATATAATTAAACAATGATAGTAAACTATTCTGTTGGACTCCACCTCAGTTACTCATGTTTTAATTATCACAAATACTACACATTCTATGAAACCTATTAATCCTGTGTAATATGCCTCAAATCATGTGTATAGATGATTAGTATATTTATTCTATAAATAAAACCATACAAGATATTAATTTTTATATATTAACTTTAATTATTTTACACTCTATTTAATTTACATCATAATGATTTATTTGATTAATGGATACGTCTAAACCATTATATGAATATCACTGTTTAAGTTTTTATACATAGATTTTTGGCTAAGTCTGTGAAACTGTGATTCTTCCACCAGTTTTTTTTTGGAAAAGGACCCAGAAACCATAACCAACCAGACACCCTGACCATCTACACACTGTAACTGTCCAGACACCATGACCATCCAGACAGAGTAACCATCTGGACACCATCACCGTCCAGATAACGTAACCATCTAGACAACGTAACCATCCAGAAACTGTGACCATCAAGACATTGTGACCATCCAAACACAATAAACATCTAGACACTTTGACCATCCAGACACTGTAAGCATCCAGACACTATGACCATCTTGACACTGTGACCATCCAGACATTGTGACCATCCAGACACTATGACCATCCATACATCATGACTAGACATTGTGATCCAAACACTACATATGTCCTATTAGTTCCTAATCTTTATACAACTATACCATCATATTTGTATCAGGGTTTCATGTAAAAGAAGGATACACCATTTAAATTATACACCATTTATAGAAAAACTTTATCACCATTTCTTAATTTGTTTTGTCGTTTTTCAATTTAATTTCTAATGGTAATATTTGATTCTTTTAAATGCACTGACTTAATTAATGTTTCTATGTAGACATGTCATCTGACAGTATGAGGTATGAGGTGAAGAATACATGCATCCTGTCAGCTACAACACATGAACTCCATGAATAAAAGAGAAGTGTAGCCCATTATCAAAAAAAGAGAGAGATAACAATGAACACGTGAGTTTTCCTATAAAAAATAATAGACACAAGCCACTCAAAATTCTTGATGAACACACTAATCATTCAAGAAAAAACTAGTTTTACACCATAGATCATAATTTTTGAGAGCATATTCCCACTGATAATACGACAAAGAACGCGAGCCAGATCTATCTGACTTACTATACTCTTCTTTTCACAAGAGGACTCAATTTCTATATCTGCTTCATCAAAGATATACAGAGTTTCATTTACTAACACAAAGAGAACTTCTAAATTTTTTTAATTATTTCTTCTCTGTTATGTATAATTTTTATCTTTTGTGTAGTGTGTGTGTGTCTATTTAAAAATATGCATTGTTTCCTACATAAAACTGATAGATAAATGATAAACTTTCTCTTACATCATGTTACAAATGTTTATTCCCAAGGATAAGTATGGAAGACGTTTTTGGTAACCGGTTATTTCATACCCATGAAGAACTATAGAAGAGTTTCTGTGACCTAGATAGTTTTTTTACTGTTGTATAGCTTGATACATGATGTGTATCATGTTTATTTATATAAACTGCTTGGTGTCAGGTGATCACCAAGTATAGTGGATTAGGTATCGGCTTGATACTGAACCACATGTTTTATATCCGCTGTGTTGTTTAATTTGAGTTGTCTCTATATTGCTCTTTAATTAAGAAATCAATAAATTTTCCTTGATAGTTATTTTCGGAATGATGTTATAATGGGGTTGACTAATTAGAATAGCTTCAAAATTAATTTTAATAACTGATATTACGATTACATAGAATTAATCAATCTTCTAAGAAGTTATTTAAACTGTCAAACATTGATTACACTATAACCTTGATTCACTAGTCTGTATTTAAATTTATTTGGGAAAAATTACAATAATACTTTTTAAATATAAATTTTTATAGATACTCAATTCACCCCTCTTGAGAACTCTACTCTGACCAACATACTTTATTAGATGGTGTTTATTCAGACTCTATTTCTGACCCAATTTAACTTTGTTTTTTTTTGTACATTAAGGTTATTTAAATTTCAGTTAATTATAAATTTCTATCTCTTTTAAAGTATTTAATTATTATGGATAATATATTGGATTGTGATGGAACAAACAGACCACCATTATTTAATATAACCAATTATGCTCAATGGGAAATTAAAATGAAAATTCTTTTAGAATGTATAATATTTTAAATGTGGTCTTTAATTATATATGAATATAAGATTCCTTCTACTGATTAAATCTCTTGTGATAAACCTACCAAAACTGCTTATAATATCAATTTCAAATCTATGAATGCTTTATAATTCTCTTTAGGAGATTAGGAATTTAATAGAATCAATGCATTTAAAACTGCCCATGAAATTTGGATACATTGAATACTTAACATGAGGTAACTTTTATTGTGAAGGAAATGAGACATAATAATTACACTATTAAATATGATAACTCTAAAATGAAACCTGATGAGACTATTTCTGACATGTATCTCATGTTTAATGAAATTTTCAACACCATAATTTTTCATGGAATAGAAGTCACTTCCAACGAAAAGATCATGATGATTCTAAGATGTCTACATGACTGATGGAGAGGAACCTCTATATCTATTAGATAGTCTCACATCATCATCAAACTACCTGTAAATGACCTCATTTTAAAACAAATGATTTTTGAATAGGTGATGAAAGTCAACTAGGAAGTGGAGGACAGACCCAAAATTATATCTGTTACATTCCAAATCACCACCACTAAACAAATAGAAAAAGGGAAATTTGATGTTTCTATTGAATGTTCTTGTAGTGAAAAATCATTAGCTGATAGTGATGAGGAGATGGATCAATTATACAGTAGTATTAAAATATTTCACAAGAAGAAGAACTTTTTCATAATGCCTAATTTCAAGGGAATATAAGATCAAAATTGAATTTCGAAGAAATATTGGAAAAAAAGCGACAAGTCTGATGAGATTGTCTACTATGAATGTAAGTGAATGTGACATATCAAGGATGAATGTCCCAAGATCATGTAAAAAAAGAAATATGAGGTCCACAAAACAATGTATAAAAAGGAAATGAATACAACATGGATTGCGTTCAAGGACAGTTCCATTGACTCAGAATCTTCACATGATGAACAGGTAAACAAATCCTACTTGTGTTTTATGACAAAAACATCAGATGTAACACTAGAATCTCTTATAAACAATTCCTATTATTCTAGATATGAGAGTAACTCTAAAAATATATCTAATGAATAAATGTTGCAGTATTTTAATATGCTTGAAGAGGCATGAAATGAATTAAATGTTAAATACAAGTCTTCAAAGAAACAAAATTCTCTCAACTCAATTATTAACACTGAACTCACTATAAAAAAGGAGAAAAATTCTCAATTACTGAAAGAGAACAATGAACTAAAACTATAAAATGGTCAATTGAAGAAGTATATTGAAAAGTTTACTAATGGTAAAGATACCATGGTTCTAATTCAAGGTAAACAAATTTCTCCTAAATATAAAACTTTTATTGGCTATCAACCTAATAAAATAAATTTTGGATGAACTAATTTTGTTTCTAAACCCATGACATACAGATTTTCTCACAGTTCTAGAAAATAGTGATCTAGTTCATGTTATGAGATGCTTTCTACAGTTTCATGACTTTCTAGAACAAATACAGTTTATTATTCAAATACATTAAATAATTCTTCTAGGAAACATATGAGGCATTTATAGGATTCTAAAAAACTTATCAATAATATTACAAGACCCTAACATGTGATGGTACCAAAATATGCATTTATTTGGTTATTTTGTAGGAAATATGCTTAAAAATTTCTTCTAAACATTTATTGAACTTAGAAAATGGGTGTTCAAGACACATAACATGAGACTTCTCATGCTTCATGAATTTAATAAAAAGTTATGGAAGACATATCCCCTTTGGTGACAATAGTAAAGGAGCGATTATTGGCCATGGCCAAATCAGTAACTCTAACTCTATTTTGATTTCAAAAGTACTTTTTGTATATAGATTAAAATATATTATTCATAGTATTTAACAGTTCTGTGATGATGTAATTCATGTTAAATTTAATAATTATTCATGAAATGTTATTAATACTATATATAAATTAGTGTTTTCTGCATTATGAAATGATAATGATTTTTCTGTTAACCTATAATCCTTATTTTCTCCAAATTTATTAATGTTTTAGTGTGTTTAACAATGATTCATGGCTTTATCATAGTATATTAGGACATGGTAACACTCACTCCTTTGGAAAGTGGACTAAAAAATCATAATCAATGACGTCCCCAAACATGAGTTTTCAAACGATAAAGTGTGCAATCTTTGTCAAAAAGGATATAAACACAAAATTCCCTTCATACCAATGAATGAAGTGTCAATTTCTCAACCTATCTAATTTTTTCTCAGGGATTTTATTGGTCCGTAGGGAGTTTCTATTTTAAATGGGAAGAAATATGTTTGCATACTTGTAAATGACTTCTCAATATATACCTGGAATTTGTTTTTGTCTCACAAAAGTGACGCATGATCTCATTTTACGAAATATGACATAACAATAGAATATGTGAGGGGACTTATAATTAATTCCTTAAGAAGTGATCATGGATGTGAGTTTTAAAATCAAGAGTTTGAATCCTTTTTCTCACAAATTGGCTATAGTAATATTTTCTCTGCCCCAAGAACACCTGAATAGAATGGAGTTGTAGAAAGATTAAATAGTACCCTATAAGAGATTTCTAGAAATATCCTTATTTAATATGACGTAGCAATTTACATTTGGGGTGAATATATAAATGTATCATGCTGCATAATCAATGGTGTATCTATTCTACCTATCCTTAAAAGTACTCCATAAGAATTTTGGATCAATAGAAAACCCAAAGTAATCTACTTCAATGTTTTTGTTTGTAAAATCTATATCATTAATACTAAAGAAAATATTGGAAAATTTTAATCCAAGAGTGATGAAGCACTGTTTTTTGGATAATAAATCTCTAGTAAATCCTATAGATTATTTAATAAAAGAAATAAATGTGTGAGAGAATCTGTCCATGTCAAATTTGATGAAAAAGATCCACATGAGCTAAAGACCACTCTAGAGAACCTTGATGATGATGTATCAAATCTAGATAACAATTCAATGTATCCTAACCATCCTGTAATGGATGCTATATAAACATACAATTATGGAAATTCTTTATATTTTTATCACAAAGAGACAGATCTTATTGATGAACCAGAAATCACTTATCCTTATTTTTCTAGATTTTTTATAACTCTTATTAGCCATCCATTAGATTCTATTGTTGGTGAGTAAGATAAAGGAACTCAAGCTAGAGAATCTCTTAGAAATAAAGTTGAAAATTAAGTATTCTTGTCAAAACTTGAAGATAAAAACATTAATGATAAAATCAATGATGAATTTTTGGTTTTGGCAATGCAATAATAACATAATCAGTTTGAATGGAAAAGTTTTTGGAAACTCTTTGAAAGACCCAAAGACACATTCTACATAGGCACTAAATAGGTGTTTAGAAAAAAGGTAGATGATGCTGGTATTATATATATGGACAATTCATGATTGGTTGCACAAGGATATAGTGAAGAATAAGGAATTAACTATGAAGAATCCTTTTCACCAGTAGCTAGACTTGAATCCATCATAATTTTTCCTACTTCTGCTATACATCTACATTTCAAACTATATCAAATGGATGTCAAAAGTTCATTTCTAAATGGTTATATAGCAGAGGATGTCTTCATAGAGGAACTCCCTGGTTTTACCAACCCTCATTTTCCAAACCATATTTTTAATTTATCAAAAGTTTTATTGGTCTAAAATAGGCTCCATGCTCATAGTATGATAGATGAAGTACTTTTATTATTTCCAACGGTTTTACAAAAGGAATAGTTGATCCTACCGTTTTTATAAAAATAATTCCCAATGATTTTTTATTAGTTAAAATTTATTTAGATGACATTATATTTGTATCATAAACAAATTAATGATGTATAGAATTTTCTAAAATGATGCAAATAGAATTTGAAATGAGTGTAATGGGTGAACTCAAATTCTTTATTGGATTTCAATTATTTGAAAATAATTATAGATTTATTATAAATCAATGTTAATATACAAATGATCTTCTAAAACGTTTTGGTCTGGAAAAAAATAAATGTTTTGAGGATCTAATGAGTACTACATGTATGTTCGATCTTGATGGAGATGGAAAATTTGGTGATCAAACCACTTACAGAGGAATGATTGGAAGCTAACTCTACTTAACTTCTTTCCAACCTGACATTATGTTTACTATGTGTATGTGTGCCCATTTTCATTAAAATCTTAAGGAATATCATTTAAATGTTGTTAAGTGAATTTTTAAATACCTCAAGCATACACTGGATGTAAGAATGTTCTATCCCAGAGGAAAATAATTTGAGTTAGTGAGATATTTTGATGCCGACTTAGGTGGTTGATAGTTAGATATAAAAAATCACCTCTATAACATGTCAGTATTTAGGCAAGTCACTAGTATCATGGTCTAGTAAGAAACAATAATTTGTTGCATTATCTACTGCAGAAATAGAATACATATCTGTTGCTAGTCTTTGTGAAAATATTTTTTGAATGAAATATACATTACTTGATTAGGGATATCAATTCAAACATCTACTGATAAATTGTTACAATATAAGTGCTATTAACATCTCAAAAAATCTTTTTTTACACTCTCAAACAAAAAATATTGATGTAAGACATCAATATTTGAGAGATGATTATCCCAAAAGTGACATCACTTTGGAATTCATTATAACTAAATATTAGCTTGCTGATATATTTACCAAAGCACTAAATTCTAAATGAATAGATTACATCGTACATGAATTGGGAATGATAAATCTTATCTAGTAAGTATATTGTTTCACATATTACAGTTTCACAAGTCATTGTCCTGAGATTACTGTTTAACTCTATCAGTTCTACAATTTTACTATCTCAAGACATGATGTTTCATGGTTATGGTCTCAAAGTTTTCATTTCATGTCTGTTGTCGGGAACTTAATCTCTTAAATAATATGGTCGCATAGTTTAGAAATCACATTGTTTCTATCTCACCATGAAGGGTTGTTATTATCACAACGTAAGGATTCTTTATTTTTTTATCTACAAATTCATACTCATATCACAGAAATTTATTGTTTTTACGTTCACAAATTTTTATCCCCTGATGCTTGATATATGAAATGAAAAAATAAAATAAGTCTCACTCGTTCTTCACTTGAGAACTCTTATATTATCTCAACCCATAACACCTCTTCAACCCTTTTCTCTCTAAAGCATTTAGTGAATTCCTTGGATGAAACACCCTTCTTTGTCAACTACTGAGAAGCACGGTTCAATGAAGAATTTGAAGATAGAACTAAAGATAGCACTTGAGGCTCCTCTAAATTATAATACAGTAAACAGAATAGTAGTACCAGAAAATGAGATATTCACTATGTGGCTTCTAAAAAGTATGTCTTTGGTATTCAATGTGATAACCACGAAATGCTGGATAGATTGGTTTTCTATGGAAAAAATTCCTATCTACCCGAAGCTAGTTGAAAAATTTTACTAGTATGTTCAATTTTCTTTTCATTCATAAGATGGTTATGTTGTGAGAAGGATGGTCAATGGCCAGAGATGCAGGTTTTATTCGAGGTTATGGGATTCCAACCTTAGGATTCCTCATGTGGGTATTTTCTAGGAATTCCAGGGAGGTCCTCCTCCTCTAAGTGAAGTTTTTGTTTTGGAGGAATCATTGAGAAGTTTAACTAGAAATAAAACGAGGTCAGGTTTCTTTGTTGCTAAGTTTGATTGAGAATCCATATTCTTGTTTAAGTTTGTTCTGAATTTGATTAACCCCTAAAAAGTTAATTTTGTTGTACTCAAATATTAGGACGTATTTTTGATACTCTCATGAACAATGGACTTATGATTAGTCTTTGTATGTATGTTATACACCATATGTGTGAGTTGATCAAATCTACCACCAAGTCAACCTCCTGATTTTATTATAGTATTTTCTCAACTATGCATCATGCAAATGGATTGGTTAGACTAGATAAAGAATACATTAAAGAATTTGAGTTTTGTCTCTCCAATGATATAGTAAAGAGAATGAAAATAAATTGTAATCCATGGATAAAAGATTGGATGGAATATAATGACAGAATTTATGAATTATTTAATCTCATGGAACACCCTTAAAACCTTAAGGATATTTCGAATCATGGTTTGGAGCCACAAGAATGTGTTGAGTATTTTGACAAGGAATAAGAATAAGAGGATGTTGTACCTCTAAGAGAAACTATTCAGGTTGATGAAAATAGTGAATATTATCCCCAAGTATTATTTGAAAAAGAAGTCCATGATCCTGAAAATTTTGTTGATCTGGAAGAACAACATTCCTCAAAAGAATAATATGTTTATAAGGTATGTGAAAAAATGTTTTGAAGGGCATATAGAATAAGATCTTCTTGTTTTGTAAGAAGAGGTCCTTTAGGAATACCCATAGGAACATGATGTTACTAAAGTTATTTGATCTTTTGAAGAGAGAATGGAGAAATCCTTTTAGTTGTGAAAAAATGAAATGGATGATGAAATTAAGGATGAAATCATGTAAATAGATCATGGATCTAAATCTATTAGTCCTGAGAAAGATGCGCATGTTGAGGGGGAGAAGCCCATACATCTTGAAGTTGTTGAAGTACCTAATCTGGGTGATCAGAGCATAGTGGAAACATGGTATAAAATCCCCACTTATTTTGATGTAACTGATTCACTAGTTGTCTTAGTAAAAGGTCTTGATCTATCAACTTTGTTTCAGCTGAAATTGGTTTCTGATCATGTCTTTTCAATGGAAACAGAACCACTATCAGCTCATGTTACTGAGCCTTCACAAGAATCTCCAATATTGGTGAATAAGGATGATCTGAATGCTTTTGCAGCAACTATATTGGTTGGGGATGAAAATATCATGAATGATCAACATCCTCCTGTAACCAATCTGGAGAAAGTGATGCTACACTATCGTTCGAAATGTTTATATGGCAGATTCAACCAATGATGTGTAATGATATTCAAGAATTTAGGGTTGGAACAAACATCTAAGTGATGAAGTAAGAACCTTAAGAGGTATGGTTGAAGAAATGCAAAGAGTTCTGAACTCAATGACTGAACCTATTCTTAATCATGTTGAGGATTCTAGTCAAATTTGACAGGATGTAGACTCACAGATTCAACCTTATTTAACTTCCATAGCAGAAACTATATTTAAAAGAATCATGTAGACTGTTCATGAGATTTGTGATCATGTAATTGGACTGAAAAAGTTAAATGATGCGTAAAGGGATATCTCTATAATGTTCTAAATCAACTAAAATTCCTTACCTCAGCTATCACTATTTCTCTTACGTTTGGACAATCATCTCAACCATCTTTAGACATTGATATACTTAGAATAATTGTCAAATAAGAACTTCAATCCATGCTTACTGTATTTTCCAAGGAATCTGTGTCTAAAGTTATCAAGAAAAATGATAGTGTTCTTTGATATGGTGAGTTTTCATTCCAATATCGCCATTGATTCTCAGAAATAAATTTCTATGAAGGTGTACATCTATATCAATCGGATATTCTCTAAGAGTGACATGGAAAACCACTTCACGTATCTTATAGAGAATCTTATGATTCCCCCAATATCTCAAGAATTCATAGCACAATGATTTCACTCATTTTTTAAATACATTTATAGAGAAAAAAATAAATTTGAGAAATCTATGATGTAAGGTGGTGAGATCATTTCTGACTTTATCATGCTTTTAAGGCCTTATATTCATTTCCATATGACTACCATTATCACTCTTGCAGCAGCACCCTTGAGATCTGTATTGCCAACATTCTCATCCTCAACACTTTCCTCCACATCTATGTATGTATCCTAGACTCTGATTCAGATCAGTCCTATTATCCTGGATCAACAATTTCATATGTCATCAACTACACCTACCTTGGTCCGTTCTGTTTTTGAAGGCTTCCTTTACCTTCTCTTTGTACGTCTTCACTCCCTTACTCTACTTCTATCTTTGATTTTATGGCTTCTTCTTCTGATGTTATTTCCAAAGGAAACAATAAGAAAATAAAGTGCTGCAGAATAGTGACTACTCTCATTTGATGGGTTTTTTTATGAATTCATTTTCCTTACTGTTTGTAATGACATTTTATCCATCTAATTCATTGTGCCCTCTTATTGTTTATCTCTTTTTTAATGTACATGATAATCCCAAAAGGGGGATAAATATGTATTCTATCTACACTATAAATTCACAATAAATAAGACACACATTAACAAATAATAAATATATCACCGACATGATTTGTAAAAATCCAGAAGGGGGATATTGTCGGACTTCTCCTGTGTTTCTCATGTTTTAATTATCACAAATCCTACACATTCAGTGGAACTTATTAATCCTATGTAATCTATCTCAAATCA
The DNA here is from genome assembly GCA_963277665.1 of Viscum album. Lineage (NCBI taxonomy): Eukaryota > Viridiplantae > Streptophyta > Magnoliopsida > Santalales > Viscaceae > Viscum > Viscum album. Next base: position 1,185,713,253 of record OY728159.1, read on the forward strand.
TGTGTACATATGATTAGTATATTTATAATTAAAATAAGCTTATCCAATATCTTAATTACAATACATTATATATAATTATAGTTCACTATATTTAATTTACTTCATAATTATTCTTTAATGAATGAAAATGCCTAAACCATTTTATGAATATAACTGTTTAAGTGTATATATAGAGATTTTTGGATATGTCTGCGAAACCGCTAGTCTTCCACCAGTTGTGTCTTTCTGGAAAAGGACCTTGAAACTATAACTATTGAGAAAAGGTGACCATCCAGACACCATAACCATCCATACACAGTCACCATCCAGACACCATAACCATCTAGACACTCTAACCATCTCGACACTATAACCATCTAGACACTATGATCATCAAGTCACTATGGCCATCCATACATTTTTTCCATCGATACAACTTAATCATCCAGACACCACAAACATCCAGACACCATAACCATCCAGACATTGTGACCATCCAGATACCATGACCAACCAAACACTGTGATCATCTAGACATTGTGGCCAAACAATATGATCCTAACACCGCATTTGTGCTACCGGTTTCGGATCTCTAAAATACTATGCCATCAGAGCTATCTCAATGCATAAAGATAAATAAAGAGACACCATTTAGAGGAAACACCTCTTCAAGGATACACCATTTACAGAAAAATTGTGACACTGTTTCTTTATATATGTTTTCATTTTTCAATTAAATTTCTAACTGTCATATTTGATTATTTTAACTGAACTGACATAATTAATGATTTTTTGTAGACATATCATCTCATATTAAGAGATGTGAGGGGAATAAATCATGAATCCATTCCGGTGAAACACATTTACTACAAAAATAAAAGAGAAGTAAGGACTAGAAAAAAATACAGATAGTGATAAATAAGAACCCACGAGTTTTCCTAAAAAATAGAACGAAAACATGAAACAAAATTTTTTTAAAGAACACACAAAGCAATATTAAATAACCATTCTAGACACCATAGATCTGAATCATTAAGAACATCTTCACACTGACAGTACCATGAAGAACGCAAGACAGATCAATATGTCTTACAATATTCTATTTTTCATGAGAGGACATAATTTATGCGTCTGCTTCATCTCAGAAGTCCAGAGCTGCATAGAGCAACACTCAAAGAACTTATAACCTCATCTCATCATTTCTTCTCTATTTTGTATTTTATTTCTATCAAGTAGTGTGTGTTTAGGTACAAAAACATGCACGGTATCCTATATATAACTGAATTATAAAATATATCCTTTCAATTACATCATTCCACAATTGTGTATTCCCACAGAAATGTGTTGAAGTGGTTGGGTGTAACCAGTTTGTTCATAACCATGCAGAACTGAGGAAGAGTATATGTAACCAAGATAGACTTGTGGACTATTGTAAAGCCCAATACATGTTGTGTACCAAGATTATATATATAAATTGTATAGTGGAAGTTGATCACTATGTGGAGTGTATTAGGTCTCGGCCTGAGACTAAACAACTTGTTTTATATCCGCGATGTGGTTTAACATTATTTTTTACTATTTTCATATTTAATTTAGAAATCACTAAATTTAATTTGATATTAAATCTTGTAAAAAAGTTATAATTGTTTTCCCTTATAATAAATTCTTAAAATTTAATATTAATAAATCCTATTAAAATTACTGATAACAAATAAATCTTTTAAGAAGTTATTTAAATAGCCAAACATTCATAATAGTATAACCTTGATTAATTGGTCTGTATTTAAAAATAACGTGGAAGATTTTTAAGAATACATTTTAAACATAAATTTTTATAGATACTCAATTCCCCACCCCCCCCCCCTCTTAAATAATATACTTCTACCAAAAAAATTTATAATTCTAAAAAACATAGAGTGAGGTGTTACTAGTATGGATGACTGAGTCATTGTCTTATATTCCCACATGTGATTGGATATATTTCTATAATAACTATTCATTTTCAAATCCAATATAATCCATAGAGTATTTTAGAGGAATTTCTTTAAATTCTTTAATATATTCATTAAATTATCAGTGATAGTAATATTTATTTAAATCAAATAGTTTTTATGGAATACATATTCTTCAAAATGATATCTCAGAAATTGGTATTTTTGTTCATGAGAATAGTGCGAGGGACACCAAACTAGTGATTAATGGGATATTTTTTAATAAATCAATCATTTATCTAATAGTAATGATGATAAGGGAAATAGATTCAACAAACATTGGAAATAAATCAGTTGTAGTGAGGATAAAACAAAACCAAAATGATGTCCCTAGTTGGTAGTAACACATGAATTAAACTCCACACATAGTGAAGTTTCAATACATTTTAGTGGATTAAAGAAGGTATGTTTTCCAATACATAAATTCGGTATGAATTTTTCATTCATGAAAATTCATTGTGAACTGTGTGCAATCATGAACCATGGTGGGATAGAAGACACATGACCATTGTATCTAATGTGAAATAATTATTTCTTATTAGTGATCTCTACATTTCCAAAACATGATCTATTGAAATAACCTATATTATTTCATTTCATGAAGGATATGTAGATATAAGAAATAAATTTTGAATCTATAAAGGACATGATCTGCATTTGAAACATCACTATGGTTGAAGATTGTTGTATTCTATTAAATTCTCTATCAAATAATGTATCTGATAATAAATGTTTTTTTGTTGAATGTACTGAATGGGAGGTGTAATAATTTTTTAGGTTTCCTCCATCATTAGTGAAGTTTTGAAAACAAAAAATAAATGTTTATTGTACAACTTATTCAGCTGATAGTATTTCTCAAAATAGTTATATGAGAAATCAAATAATGATGAGAAACATGGAAAACCATGTCATACTAACATATATCTAAAATTGAAAAGAACAAGCTTACATGGGAATCAACATAGTCATTTTCATCATCTGTGAAATGATTGACCTTTGAAATTGAGGTAAATCATGCCCTTATCTCATGGGTGTTCTTGATTGAATGGAAGTGATTATTGTTTCATAGTTTAGTAAACATGGGTTTTCTTGATGAACATCTACGAGTAACCTATAATGTGAAAATAATCATATTATCTCAAATGGAAAAACTAAATAATAGAGATGAAGGTTTTTATTTATCCTCAATATTAGTTAATTTAATATCAGTATTTACTGAATGTATTTTTTTTCATTAATAAATTTATTTTTATATTATAATGAGTATTCTTAAAAATTATTGAATATTTAACTCAATTTATATTTCTGTATGGTTGAAAATGAAAATTGAAAATGGGATATAAATTCACTTCATGATACGAGCTTCACTCATGTAACAACATTGGGTGTTTTAGAATTATCATGGAAATCATCCACGAAAGGTAACTTATGAATTGATGAAAAATAAGCCACACAGAGTAGAAAACTGAAATTTCACATTATTTAATCATAACAAATCTATAACTAGACCATGTAATGAAAGAGATATGTGATGTGAGGTGATGAAAATGATCATGAATATTTACACGTGGTGTAATAATTTATAAAATATGTTAAAATTTGGGATGTGAAGAAAATAACCAAATTTCACGTATCTTCAAATATTGACAATTTTAATGAACCAAGCCCTTCCTATGACCACGTTTTGGCCTCTTATAAATGATATTTAATGATTATATATCCTTATGTAATTCCATAAATAATATTCCAAAACACCACTAATTCATTCATTTGGATATTTCATTATTACGATCAAGGATGCTTGATTTTTTTATGTATCAAATAGGATTTTTACATTCTGACCCCCTCATGAAAAGCATGTTGGGGTTTACCATGTACAATAACACTAAAATGAATGGGGAATTATTATATTAAGGTGTTTTTTTCATTAAATTAAGTTTGGTCTTATTTTTCTCCCCTAATATCTTAAAATTCTTCATTTATCTATCATTCACGGTGATTGATTGATCAAAGAGGGAGATAAATAATTTCAAACGCATTCACTAGATAATGATTAACACCATTGAAATTGTGAGGATTATTTCTGTAATTAAATATATTTATGAGATATTAGGTAAATGAATACCCAATTAACATGTCCACTCTGAAAAAAGAATAGGAGTGATTTTGGTGTTTTTTACCAAGACCATTGGATTCAACTAAATCAATTTTGATACCATTTTTTTTATTCCATTATTTAACACCCTCATAAATCATGAATCCAAATTTTTTATTAAAAAATAATTTTATATTAAATTAAAATCCAAATAAATCACCATCTATTATTTCAATAAATTTTTTTAGGTTCTTTTCATAATATGGATTAGGATTATTCAATATATTAATATTTTCTCTAATATTTTCAATGTTGGGTTGAAATAAAACATTAAATTTCTTCAATACCCTATAGTATAGGGTTTTTTGTTTTGTGTTTATACATTTATAAATTATGTCACCCTTTGTGATATAATGATTCCCTTGGGCAAACAATTTTTTTCTATACTTATTTCGGATATGATCAATGGATTCATTTATTTAATAATTTTGACAAACTTTTGACTCTATATTTCGATATCATGATTTTAGCATTTCAATTATAATTTTATTATAATAAATTGTTATGGAATCTGTTATTTTTGGTTATCATGGTAGGGTTGTAAGGTACGATGACAACTATGGATAGGTTTTCCTTCAAGTTGTATGAATTGGAATAACTAATCAATGATGTTAAAATTATTAATATTCAATCCAACATACACCAAAATCTATACCCATTCATTGAATTCACAAATCACCATATCATAGTGCCATCAGTTGAAGAGATTCATCACGATAAATGTATTGAAGACAATGAATTAAAGGAAAGTTTCTATTTCGAATAAGAAGTTGATCCTAACCATGATACCCTTGATTATGCATGTTTTGAAAAAGAAAATAAGGAATAAGATACCTTGGATTTTGAGATGATGCAATGTCTCCTTGAAAAAGAAGGACCGCATCTAAATCAATATGAAGATGTCGAGGAAGATACGTATGAAATATTTATAAAAAATTAGAGCATTGTAATAAGAAGAAGAAGAAGAACCAGGTTATCCTTACACTATATACATAGAGGAGATAAAATGAGTATAAATAATAGAATCTTACATAGTCTGTATGGGTACTGAGATCTTTTTAAAATTAAAAATACTATTTAAACATTGGTATCCACCTCTCTGTACCACACTAAATCCAACGAGGATATGCTGAGATGATCTGGGTGGATTTCAAATGTATAATTGGGTGTACAGAAGAAAGTTAGCTCTATAACCCACACAAATTAGCTTATCAAAGTAAGGTCGAGCTAAACATTGATTAAAATATAGTAGCGACCTTGATGTAACCCAATTTTTAATGCTTCTAAAGAATTTAGTTTTATTTTTTTCTTAGGATTAAAATTTATCTTATGATTTTATTTCAATTACACTAATATATTTTATAATATTATAATCCCATGTAATTTATCTTCTATTTGTTTAATTTTTAGGTCAATCAAATGAACTACATGCAGCAGAAACAAAAATTAAGAATATTATTTGCACCAATTCATGTCATGAACACCATTCATGCAATGAATACCATAAAATACACATAATGTAATACATAATCCTATTCAATATGGTAAAAAAAGAACATTTATATCCCATGTTTATGGTTTCAATAGATAGGTAAGTAATAAATTCAATTAGGAAGTTTTCTATTTTATTTCTTACATTTAAATTCAACTGCCTTAATCTTTCAATTGTATGTCTATACTAGATTATTTAATTACTCAACTAAACTATGATACATAAACATATTTATATAATTATTATTCAATGAATACTAAATTTATTTTTCTATAAAATTTAATTATAGAAAGTGGTGGAAAACAGTTAGTAGGGATCATAATGTGGATTAAGAATTAGAAAAAAATCATGGTTTAGGGAAGCATTTTGATCATTGTCAATAAAAGATTTATATGATTCAACGAAACCTTGATTTTTTGATATTTTTATAAATTGATTTAAATAATCATATGAATAGTCATAAACAAATTTCCCAAAAATTCAGACCATTCTTAAGAAATTATCTTAGAATAATATTTCCTTTTAATTAAATTGTATTTATCAATATAAAATTGTTCTTTCTTTCATCTAAAACATTCATTGTATCTTATCAAAGCTATGATTGAAAAATATAATTATTAATATGATTTTGGAATATTTTGATGAGCCCTTTATCTATATACCCCCTTAAATTGAATAATTTTCATTCCCGTATAATTCATTAACATCCTTGTTATTAAATTTTCTATTTTACAAGACTATATTACCCATTCCTACCTTCCTCTAATTATTTTTAATTATATTTAAAATAATATGTGTGGGGGAAAGATTTTCTAATTCATATAAGCATATAAATTACAGAGGATATTATTTTATGAGATTATACATTTTTATTTTTGAGAAGGCCATGTATTTATTATATTTTTTTCGAGTCCTTGTATTTATTTATTTTAATTAAATATTCATCACTATTTCCAAAAAATATTAAAAGATTGAAGAAAATATAAGTAGAAAAATTGTGTTGTCTCTTGTGAGGATAAAAATTAACCATTTATCAATTAAAATTATTTTTATCGTTAATGGTTTGGTTGTGGATATGATATTTTTATCAACCATATATTTCAAAAAATAAAAAAATAATGAAAAAAGTGCATGATAAGTTGATTCATTCATTGTATATACATTCATCATGAGGAAACATTTATATTATTGGGTAGTGAGTGAGGTGAAATATGTTGAGGGAGAATTTTATTGAGGTTATATTTTGATATCATGCATTATTAAATAGAGTTAAACATCCTCTTTGATCTTTAATTATTACATCATTTACCTACCGCCCCTGAAGCCTCAAAGTCATTTGATCCAAAACAGGGAATATGTCATGATTATCTGTGATTATTTTATTTACATAATATTGATGCATGATTACATAAAAGCCTATGGTAAGTGACATCTTCATGTGGTATATACATAACTCTATGTATTCATACTATGATGAGGCAAGGAAAATTTTGTGTAACAGAAATTAAAAATAGTGTGAATATTAATTATTAATTTAAAAATGAAAATATAGGAATGAAAGGGATTGGATATTTTAAAATAGTTGAATTAAAAAACATGGTTGATATAAAATCATTGATAATATGAGGTTTTGTTAAATTTACTTACTATTATTTTCGATAATTTAATTTATCATTTGATAAATTGAATTATGAAATTTAATTGGAAACATGGTAAGGTGAGTTTATATTGTAGTATTTTGAGCTTCTATCCTTGAGGACAAATATTAATTCAAATGTGTGGTTTTTAATATATTTATTACATTAAAGTATTTTATATTGTTTTAATAAATATATATCATTATTTTATTGATTATGTATACCAATTTTGAATGTTTAACTAATTTTTAGTTTTATGGTATGATACATCATATTACTAAAGATCCAAGGAAAAATGATTCATTCATAGAAGAAAACAAACATAACAAATCATGAACCTGTGAATGTCATGGAAGAGAGGCATGTCATGATGTGAATAAAATATTCATGATTACTGAGACATGGTTTAATAATTTACACATGGTGTAATAATTTACTCTTATGTAAAATGATGGGATGTGATTAAAATACCCAGATTTGATGTATCTTCTAATATTGACATATTTTATGTCATGGGACTCAACAATAACATTTTTTTAACCCACACTAAATGAAATTGAATAATAAATAATCCCCAGGTATGTTTAAAAAAGAGAGACTAGGATACCACTAAATTTATTCATTCGGAGTTGCCACCATTAGGATCCGGGACCACTATTGTCGTGAATGCATCAAATAGGATATTTATTTTCACACCGCTCAGAATTTTCATGAGGATCTAGTCCTTGTTTAAATAAAAAATAATGATGTTTGATTAATTATATTAATGTATTATTTTGTTTAATGTAATTCATTTTTGGTATCTTTCATTTAGAAAAAACTCTTGAAACACATTTTCACTCTACAGGTCATAATGATTGTCTTATCAGTGAGAGAGTGATAATTGAAAACCTAATGACTAGAAATGATTCACACCATGAGAATTTGGTGGATTATTTTCTATATTTAAATATGGTTCTGAGTTACCAGGTATATGAATACCTGATTTAAAATATATATTTAGAAAAGGGAACATTTTGGAGTTTTTCATTGTCTTCCATGACCAATTGAATCTAGTAACTCAGTTATAACACCTATGATTTCTCTCCGATTATTTTATACCTTAATGAATCATTAACCTATATTTTTGTTGTATAAGAATATTTTTTTTCTTGTAATCCAAATGAATCATAATATATTCATTCAATAAATCAATATAGTTTTCTTTTTAAAAAATTCTAATTTAATATGTTTCCCAATCATGTATCTGTGGGTTTGACACTCGACTTTCAATTGCATTACAATCCAGTAGTTTAGAATTTTTTTTGTTTTGGGAATCTGTATTTCTAAATTAGGTAGCCCTACAAGGAATATTACCACCAATTGGGTAATCAACATCGATTTGAAATGTGGAATAAATATGAAATGAGAGCCTTTAAGGGAGTAAAAAAGAAAACACTAACATTGAACTTGTTCTGTGTATGAATTCTAATCCTTCATCTAGTTATTCTTATAGTTCCACTATAATATGTAGTCTCCTAATATGGTGTTTCATTTTTAGGGAAGAGAATATCATATTCATTGAAATCAATTCCTATTGACAACTACATGATGATTTGGTGTACAATACAGATATAATCTAATGCTTGTCCCCAGATGTCTCTCAGAGGGGTGAACCTAATGTAAAAATACTAAATTATCACTTACCATATATCCAATATACCAATTAGTATAAAATAGTTGAATATGTGGTTCAATATATCAGTGAGTTATATCTATTAATCATGATGATGTTTTTAATAGAGAACTAACTGTTACACCTTAAAGACCATGATATATTCGATCATCTCGATCGGATATAATCTCATTTCATTTTCATGAAAAATATAATTGAGATATAAAAAATTTAATTTCATACAGTTCAATTTAATAATATTATGGTGGTAATAGATCCTTTTATGGTAATCACATAGAGGAATAAGGGTTCTCCCGGTATGTTCAATATCAAAACTAGATGACAAAACTAATATTGTATTATATTTTCAAACATGCTATAGAAATATTTATCCAAATGTTAATTCAATCAATAATTATCATCATAGATAAGGGAATATAAGTCCTCACATTATTGGTGAAAACTATTGAACATAATCTAGATGGACATGGAGAGAACTAAAAACATTCAGGTATTATGGATAAGGCCTTCCAATGATTGTTTCTAAACCTTTTATGTCAAACTAAATTCATATATAGAAGAAAAATATGATAATTAATTTTCTAGATTTAAAACCAATGCATTCTTAATGAGTTGTTTCTTCACGTAGTGGGTATAAATCATGATAAAAAATTTCATTAAAACATTTTTATTATTATGGAACTAGCAAGATTTTACCACCAAATAATTTCCATGGAAAGCAATCACTATTCTATGTAATAGTGTGAATATGTTATGAATATCTGACTTGTTGGTTTCAACAGCATTCTTAATAAAGGAGGGAATTACTCTATAGAAAAAGGATCCATGAGGTTTATTGAATGATGTGTCTTATTCATCCTAATGTACATCCAGATTAAGTTATACATAAAGTACCCATTCATTATGAAAATGGATTGGAAACCTAAAAATGTATTAATTCTCATATTTTTTACTGGGAAAGGGATGTATTTATTTTGGAAGTAGCTATTGAGGTCTCGAAATTCGATTGAAATATTCATTTTACAATTATTCTAAATAATGGGGATGATGTGGACTCTCTATTTATGGAAATGAACTTCATTGATGATTTTTTCCATGATCATCTTATTAACTTTTACTTCAATCGTGGTACCATTATTAGGATGAATTTTACTATTGTATATTTTAATCTGTGGTTGTTTATGGGAAGGACATGATGGTGAAAAGTGAACTAAATTTCAATCCCAAAAATCACACTATACATCTATGTATGTTCAAAATGTCTAGTCTTATAGAATAAAACATATTTCTCGTATTCCTTGGTTTGAATAATTTGTGAGGCGTGTATTGTCTAAAAAATACTCAATATTTTATGATGATTTTGATGCTCACCAATACCCTCGATTGTTTTCTAAGGATGATTTTGTATATTATTTTTCAGGAATATATATTTGAGTTAAAGGGATTTAATGCTATGATAATTAATCTGGAAACACTATTGAAAACCCTATGTTTAGTAAATGAACATATGGTATCATACATATATAACTCTCTCCAAGTTTATGCGTGCATATGGAATCAACAATACATTATGATGGTGGAGTTAACACTTGTGTGTGGAATAAACCTTGTATTACGCTAGCTATGTTAACAGTTACCTATGGAATCAACCCTACGTTATGCTGGAAAAGTTCACACTATCGTATTGAATCAATCCTACAATATGCTAAATAGATTCCATTTGGATCTGAATCCATACATTCAATGTATTTTCAATTATATATATATCAGAAACCCAATATTGAAAGTTTTTTTACTATTCATAAACCCTATGTTCAAGAATTATAATGTATTGTTAATCAAAGCTGTGTTTGTGATAATATATTAAAAAGCGGAATTTATGGATTATCATCCTGATGCTTCACTTTTTAACTATGTTATATAAAGATGATATTATGGTTAAGGAACCATATCTTGTAAAGAACATGATGTTATACGAATAAAGCATATCCTATATAGTTCAACCCAATGTTGTTTTTTCAACAACTATGTCTTTAAAACACATTTTCGATTCGATATTGCTGTTGCGACCTTGTAAAAAATTGATTATTGATTCAAATATCATTATGATTGTTCCAAAAAATCATATTTTTTCAATAAAATCACTCATATATCCGAGGGAAGTTATGGATCCCTTGGTCAGTTGGAATTTTAATTTCCAAGATCAATCAAGCTATTCTTTTGTATCTGTAATAAAAAAGCATGTTATATGTTCAATATATTATTTTAAAGTTTCTATTAAAATATATTATGTGTATGTGTGTGTGGGTGTGTTTTATTATCTGTGTATGGTGTGTGTGTGTGATAACCGATTCAGATATACTATTGTATTATTGAAATTCTCATTTCTAGTGTTGCTACAATGAACACTAGATTCCTAATAAAGCTACTCATTGGAGATATAAATGTTCAATATTTTAATTCTATATGAATACTACATCTATTTAGTTGTTTTATTATTGAAAATAATTTTGAAATAAGGATCACTTCAAAATGATTAATTCATGATGATATTATTTTTTGAAGAAAAATATACATCCATTTTCAGTTTCTTGTTGTTGCAATGGTGAATATATACCTAAAACATTCAAATAAATAACATTAAATTTATTGTAGTTTCAACTTCTCATACTTAGTTATGGTGGAGTATCAGCTACTCGATATATGTTATGGATAACCAGTGAATTATTATAAAACATAATTCCTTTATTATTAGTCTTGTCCAAAATCTGTAGACTTCATAAAATAAGTTGTAGATATATGTTCTTATGATAAGATAACTATTTGAATGAAATTTACCTATCTCACAAAAATAGTGGTTGATAGAGTGAACAGGTGGATTTGTGTGCCTTGAACTACTATAAATGGGGTTTTCCTATATATATTTTATCTACTGCATATTATTTTTAAATAAGTAAACACTGAATATCATTAAAAATCAAGTGGGTTTCAATATCCAAAATCATGGAAGATTATTTAAAAGACCCAACTCACTCCCCCCCATCTTATGTTAAATTGTATATTTAGTCCAAAAAATTGTTATCAGACGTGAGATTTGGATGATAATATATCAAACTAAAAGTATTCAGTTTGTAAATATATGGAATTGGATGGTCTGAGGAATGGAATTTCAATGGTACAAGACCAATTATATAATGGTAAAAAGTATGTATTCTATAAATATCATAAGATTATCTATCTAAAAAATCATTGATTCCATGTCAATTAAAATAATATTACTCCTTATATGATACTTCAGAATCCAGAAACCGTAACTATTGAAACTGAAGCTAATTATGATATCAATTATAAAGCAATTAATGCTATCATTTTTATTCATTGAAAGGTGAATTTAGTCATGTATCAAAATTTACTACCATCTATCAAATGTTTCAAACTATAAAAATAGCTTATTAAGGAATAAATATTGTTAGATACATGATGTATGATACGAAAAAACTAAATCGTGACACATTTATAATTTTTGATGGAGAAAGAATCAAATGGGTGAATGTAAGGGACACTAAACCAATAAATAATATTATATCCATAGGTGAAACGATCAAGAAATCTATTCAATCCTTTAAAGTACTGAGATTACCACCCTTTAAATGGAATGGCATATCTTCTAAAGTTCACTAATCTTCACTAATCAAATATCATAGAATGAAAGAACTAATTGGGACATTGATATTTGAAGAAAAATGAAGAATGAAGATGAATATCATAAAATTATCATAAAGAAGGAAAATATTTCTCTAATGGTGACATATTAGAAGAATAACCGAATAACAAAGAATGAAGTCAAAGAACAGAATAATAGATTCCTCACATTATGAAATAAAACAAGCTCAACTAACATCAGGTTCAGAAAAGTTTACCAAAACATATTAATCTTTAAAAAATACTTTATGAAGGATAAAAAAATTCAAAATAGGGTTTTCATACTATGAATGAATGAAATTTTCTCAAATCAGACCATATTATCATCAACTGAATGATGAATGAAAAAGGACATAAAAGATATATCTGAAAAATGTTGATTATGAGCACAAAATTAAAAGAGCGATTAATGAAACATGATGTGTATCTAATGAATCAAATATCCCATCAATTTCTGATTCATAAAAATATAAATCTAATCTAAAATCCAATATATTTTTATGAAAGAAGAGGGAAAGTTACAAACTTATTATTTTTTATTCTAATTCTAGTAGTTTATCAAATGTCGATATTGATTATTTTTTGCGATGTTAGAAGAATAATATGATTCATTATTATAAAATCATAAGTAATTGGAATGCATTCAAGATTTTGTTTTAGGTGAATGATATACCATGCAAAAACATCATCAAGAGTGACATGAAAAATTCAATTCCTTAGCGTCAAATAGAATCGACCCTGGAAAAAAATCAAGGAATTACTGGATGATGTAAAAACATATAAAATTTATGATCTTGTTATTTTTTACATAGAAAATATTTTAAATTATATTCTTCGAACTAATTTCATTAATAAAATTAGAATATAAAGGTAAAAATCAAAATTTTATAATAATTATTTTTTCCTAATTGTAAAAATTATACATGTTATTATTTTGGAACCAAATGTCATTTAAATAATATTTTTTAATTAAAAAATACTCAAATTATATGTCATAAAATATTATTTATTTATATATGTATTTCTAAATATAGTGATATAAATTATAGTAAAATAAAGCAGATTCGGGTTCCCATATCATATTTCTCTAACACCGCTGGACCAAAAAAGATATGTGTACAAAAATAAACATCATGTTGAATACTTTATCAGGAAACATGTCATAGGAATAGGAAGTCTATATGGAACATGGATAGTGGTGGTTCCGTGAATATGATCTGAGGCTCAAGGATCATCCATACACTGACTTAAATTGATGGAGGACTAGTCCATTTTTGTTATAGTTCCAAAGAAATAATTGTTGGATTTTTAATTTTTGGAGATCCAAAGACTAAATCAATTAAAAAAGTAATGAATGAAAAGGGTTAAATAAAAACATGATAAGTATATCTCAAATAATTGATAATGTATTTTTTGTTGATTTTTCCTACAATTCATGATCTATTTGTAGAGATAGGTTACTTAAATTTAGATCTCCTAGAACTAATAATGATTATACATTGATTTAAATTAACTTTTTAAAAAACTGAGTTGTATAACTACTATGAAAAATGAATCTTGGATTTTGAATAGAATACATGGAAAATATAATATATATGGTTTACATATATTATCTAAGAATAAGTTTATTTTTCATTTTCCAAGCATTATGTTTGATGATGACAGATTCTGTGATGCATGCCAAATTTCTAAGAAACCGAAATATTCATTTAAATATATTAAAAAAATTTGTAAATCTAAACACATAATATATATATATATATTGATTTTTTGGAATATCAAGAGTATGAAGCTTGGATGGTAATTTTTTTAGGTTTTAGTAGATAATTATTCATGATTAACTTGGATTTATTTTCTAAACATCATAAGTGAATTTTTCCCCATTTTTGAATGTTTTTGTAAAATTGATTAAAATGAAAATGATTTTAAAATAAGTTCAACGAGATGTGATCATGGTGGATAATATGAAAATCAAGAATTAAATTCATTTTTATCAAACATTTGAATTAAAACCCACAATCTTTGTATCAATAACTCCTCAACAAAATTGAATTATTAAATGAGAAATATAACAATTCAAGTAATGAAAGTACTATGTTGGATGAATATAGTCTTCCTACCTATTATTTGGAATAATGTACCAAAAAAATGATCTATATCATGAATATAGTTTTATAATGCCTATATTCAAAAATATACCCTATGAACATTGAAATAAAAAATCATAAAGTAGAATACATTATCGTTTTTGGATCCAATTCTTCTATCATGAATACTAACGACATCTTTCGTATGTTCTATCCAAAAGCAGATGAAAGAATTTTTTTGGGATATTTTACTACCTTTAATTCTTATAGACTGTTTAATAAAATGACATGGACTATTGAAGAATGATTTTATGTAAAGTGTGATGAAATTTTCCCTTTTGTTAAGGATAATGATCAAGAAGATGAAATCACTAAATCATTTGAAAGCATTATACTAGATAATCCTAAAACTGATTCTGAAAATAATGAAAATTGAATCTATTCTATTTTATAAGAACATGGTATTAAATATCATGAATTTTTATTGCATAAACAATATATAACATTACAAAATCATACTTTACATATTATGATAGGAGACCTAGATATTGGAATTAGAACTAGATGAAATGTAGGAAACCTATCATAATTTTTTTTCCTTTCTATCTCAATTAGAAACTAATACTAAAAAATAATCCTTAGAATATGAGATTTTGTTTCTATAAATGCATGAAGAGATAAACCAATCCAAAAGGAATAAAATTTGGGAACTATTAGAGAGACCAACATATTATCCACTTATAGAAACAAACTGGATTATTAAAAAATAGCATGATAAAGGGATCACAAGCATAAATAATGCAGGATTAGTAGATAAATGATATAATAAATATGGAGGTATTTATTAAGATGAGACATTTTCCCATGTAGCTATAATAGAATCCAGAATAATAATTTTAGCCTATTAAAATCATATGAATTTCAAATTATATCTGATGGATATTTAGACTACCCGTCTGACTGGTTATTTAATGGATGGAATTTATATGGATCAACCCCATGGTTTAGAAAATACATAAAAACGAAACACTATTCCTAAACATGGTAACCCTCTATATGGCCTTCTACAAGCACGTAGAGCTCGGTATAAATTATTGAGTTCATTTCATCTAAAAATTTAATTTACATTTCGATTGGAAAATCCAAATATTTTTATAAAAAAATAGTGGTCTAATATTTTTTTGTTAAAATTTATAGTGATGATGTTATATTTTGTTTATCTAATAAAAGTCAAAGTAAGGACTATTCTAAATTATACAAAAATAATTTCAAATGTTTATAATGGGAGTACTAAATTTCTTTTTAGGATTCGATAGTTTTCGAAAAATATTATGTAAATGTTTTAAATGAACGTAAATATATTATTGATCTACAAAAAATCATTGTACATGAATATATCAAGATATGTATAACCCCCTTGTGTAACAATAAAATAAATTATTTGGGTGAAACTGGAATTCTAGTGGACAATAAGATATATTTTGTTACGATTGGTAGTTTTTTATATCTTACTTATATCATACTAGAAATTATGTTTTTTGAATGTTTATGTTCTAGATTTCAATAAAATCACAAAGAATCTCATCTTACAACTATTAAAAAATGTTTATATATTTAAATGGAACTGTTTTCAATATCTTTTTTACCCAAAAAAATATGATTATATTTTAAATTCATATTTGGATACTCACTTTGGATATTGTAGATTATATAGAAAATTACCTCAGTAAATTTTCCCTCTTTAAAAAATTTTCTATTTCACAGTCTAATAATAAAAAACACTTAGATTCCCTGTTAACTATTGAGGTAGAATTTGAGTATGCTTGTAGTCTTTATGCTCATGTTTTTTGGATAAAAATCCCTATATGAATTTGGATGAAATTTTATAAGTATACCTATATTATTTGACAATACTAATTCTAAAAATATTTAAGAAATACAATAAGTCATTCATGAACAAAAACAATTGATATATGGAATCATTTTTAATAGTTCGTGTATTTAAAAATGATATATCATTACAATGTGTTAATAAAAAAATCAATTAGCTGATATTATCACTAAACAACAATCTTGTGAATGTTATTTTTTTATTAAGGGTGAGTTAGGATTATTTAATTTTTAAATGAATCAATTTTTTATTCAATTTATTTTGATATCTCTATTTTTATTTTAGATACCCTATATGATGTATATAAACTTTTAGCATTCCTTATTTTATTTATTTACATGTCATTTATAATTTAAAATTTCTATATTATTTATCTTTTGAAATTAAAAACATAATGACTACATTCTTAATCATCTTGAAAAAACTCATTTGACTTCTCTCCCTCACTTTCTCCTCTTCAACATGTCACTTTTGATTAAAAATTATCTCTCTAACTATTTTGACTACCATTTTTTAAAACCCTAAACCTTCAATAACACCACTCATTAAATCATCAGAGTGGAAAACCTCTATAATATTTTAAGATTCAAGGTTGGATGTGGCTACTTATGATTCAGGTAAATCTTGATAGGTTCTCCAAGGAAAGGTAATTTATTTTTATTATTCATATTCTACAAGTATTCTTCTTAAGGAGGAAATTAGATTTCAAGGTATTGTAAATAATTTTAGATAAGATAACATGCATATTGTTTACAAAATTGATGAAAAGGAAATTTGTAGAAATTCTTCACTGAGTCTCAGATTTGATGCAAATATTATATTCTCTATGATTGATAATTCTGATTTTATAATTCTTCTATGGTAATGGATCGGTTTTTTCATTGTCCCCCTGAGGGGGAGTCTCAGTTTTATTTAAGGAATGTAGGTAATGAAATATTTTTTTCTAATTAAATTATTTTTTCACTATTAGGAATGAGTACTATCTAAAATGTAATGATAGAAGAACTTACGTTTGACCATTGGGTAATAATTAAATTTCTACAACATGTAAATTTTTCAGGGATTATTGAGTTAGATAAAGTCATATATCCTAACATGTGAGTCATGTTTTTGTTTTTTAATCACATCATGTTTAATTTTTGTCAATTTATGATAAGGTATCTAAACCACTACTTCCATAGAGATGTAAAAATTCAATATTATCCCAAGTAAAGGATTATTTCCTTTTTACTGTGAAGAAAATAAAAAATTGTTAATATGTTTTTTAATAAAACATGTCATCATAAGAATTTTTTAAATGATGGTATTATAATTAATTTTTAATTTTATTGAGAAATTATTGTAATAGTCTTATACCTATTGGTACATATCAACAACAAAGGATTATGATAGCTACATAGTGGTAGAAAATAATTATTGAATCGTTTGACTCTATTAGATAGAGATCAAATAATACAGATGAATCTAGGAAAAAAGAATTTATTTTTTAAATAAGAAGAATAATAGTCGACATTCCAGAGTGTGTTTATGAATCACCATGTGAAATTGTGATTGAGGCTCCAGTGGTTGTGCATTTTGATCAAGAGGCTCCCAGTAAAGAAAGTCACATGGATGTTTTTCCTTAATCTAAACCTGTTGGAGGATTTCCTTAAGGGATAGATTAGTTGATAATTAATTTCTATATTTGGATTTGATAAATGTACATAATAGTTAAGATATCCCTATCCCTAACACTCAATCTACAAAATATTCTAATTCTCATGATGAAGAATCTGTTATAAATTAAAATCTATTGGAGTCCTTGAATTTGTTTATTATAGAACAACAATAAGCTAAAAAAATAAATTTGCAAAGTTCAATAAAAATACAATGCCAAGATCATAATTCGAGGCTCAGAAGATCCACGTCAGGGAATTCAAGGAAAATATTATTTTATTTTGAGATCTTTTTGATTTTATCCGAAAAATATCTAGAATGTTCAATTTATTGAGATGTGCATCAATAATAAAGTCATATTTTATGATCATAAGATGATGATAGAGAGATAATTTCAATCACTATCGTAAATCAATGATGCATCATCCTCCACTAAAAAACTCCTCTTAATTTTGTCATATCATTTGAAGAGTTTACTTCACTGGTTGCTAATTTCAATGATACTTTTCACACTTGATACTCTCATGGGATTCCTATAGGTATTCTGTTAGATAATCAAATGCATCAGGTTTTTCAACTAACTTCAAATAAAATATGGTTGGGAATAGAGATTAATCAATTTATGGATAATGTTACTTCATTAATTCAGTAAGCAAAAGCTATGAACGAATTTATGAAGGTTGTTCTGGTTGAAAATTTGAATATTGGACAATAACCAAAGAAGCATCATTAGAAGTGGTCATATGTTTTCAACAATAATTTCTAGAGAATTCTTTTCATGTTCATTGGTATTATTGGCTCTATCCTAGAAATTATTCATTTGGTTTAACATTCTACACCTACCAATTCAAATCAATGTCATTCATTTTGATGAAATGTTGTTGGCTGAATATTGTACTCTTTTTAATATTAAAAATATTTGAACTCATTTAAAATCCAATTGTGATTACTATTATTTATAGTTATCTTATTTTTTGTTCAAAAATAAACTGTCAATCATAAATTTATTTCATAGATCATTTTTTTAACTATTACTTTATAGTTCAGTGCTACATTAACTGTGGATTAACTAACTTATTCTTTCAAACTATCATTTTCATATCAAAAAAAGGGGGAGAATATTTTAGAGAAAGGGGAATAATATTTTTAAGGAATGGGATAATATTTACAGTATCTATGGAGGAGAATATTTTATAGACCCCAATATTTAAAAATAGAAAATATTTACACTTTATTCAATTTTATCAAAAAAATACTGTGAAATTGAAATATCAAGGTATTATCGGTATTTACTTTTTTGTGTTTACATATATTAAATTTTCCTTACATTTTATTATGGATTATGATATGCGTTGTGTGGTACTCAAAAAGGTGTAGATTACAAGGAAAATATTGTCTCAATAATACTCAATATTTGATGATCATTTTTATGTTCACAAATACCATTGTTTTTTTTCAAATTATTTTTTCTTGAATGATTTTTTAGGAACATATATTTTGTTTAATGGAATTTAACATTATTAGGATTACTCTAGAAACACTATTTCAAACACTACATTTGGTAAATTAATGAATGGTATCAACCCTATATTATGGTTGAAAATGTAACTCTTATGTATGGTATTAACCCTTTGTTACACTATTAAAGTCCATGATTGCCTATGGTATCAATCCTATGTTATGCTGGCATAGTTAATGAATTCAGATGGTATCAATCCTATATTACACTGGAAAACCTAACACTTATGTATGGTATCAAACCAACGCTACACTAAATATTTTTCATATGGATCGGCATCCTTACATTTGGAGAATTATAAAAGGTATGGATCAGAAACCCTACTTTGGAATTTGGTTTTAATATTCATCAACCCTATGTTCGAGAATTTCAATGTACAGTTAATCAATGCTACATTTGGGATATTATGCTAAAAAGTTGAACATATATATTATCATACCTATACTGCTTTTTTAGTTATGTTACATAAACATGAAATTTTTGTTAAGGAACTATATTTTAGAAGGAACCCTATGACATGAGAATGAAAATATGCTATGTAGTTCAAACCTAAATTGTTTTTTCAACGGTGATGTTTTTAAGAGGTACTTTTTATCTATGATTGCTAAAAAGGTCATGTTATAATTGAATATCGATTCAAGGATCATTAGGATTGTTTCAATGAACTGTCGTGATTTAATAAAATAACTTACATTCCCAGGGGATGTTACGATTCAATTTGTCAATTAGATTTTGAATTTTCTAGATCAATAAGGATATTCATTTGGATCTGAAATAATAAATAAATCTATTTGTTCAATATATTATTTCTGAGTATCTATTCACATGTATATATGTATGTATGTATGTATGTATGTATGTATTGGTGTGTGTGATATGTGATTCACATATGCAATTGTATAATTGAAATTTTCTTTGACATCGCCACTATAACGAATGATCAATTATAAAGGTATCTACACATTAGAGATATACATGTTCAATATAGTTACTATTATAAGATTATTACTATTGTTTTGCTTCTATATTATTGACGATCATTTTTCATAATGGCATCTTTCATACTATTTCATTCATGAAGATATTATTTTCATAATCCAAATACCCATAAATTTTTAGTATTGTGTTGTTGCAGCTGTGAAGATAAACCATCAACATTCAAATCAATATCATTTAATTTATTGGCATTTCAACTTCTTGTACTTAGTTTTAGTGGAGTGTCAGCGTCATGATCTATGATATGGATATTTGGTTCCCTATTATAGAACCAAAAGGATTTTTATTAGTTTTATTATAACGGTGTCTAATTCCTACACTCAGTTGTATATTTATGTTCATGTGATAAGAGAACTGTTATAGTGAAATTTACCAAGCTCATAGTGAGAGTGATTTGTAGAGTGGACTAGGGTATCTTTGTTCCTCAATCCAGTAAAAATTAAATGTTCATTAATTATTTTATCTCCTACATAATAATTTTACCTAATTAAACATTTCATATTTGTACACATCATAGTGGGTGTCCAAATCCATAATTGTGGAATGTTTTTTAGAAGAAAAAATTCAACCCTTCTTATGTTACATTGTATATTCTGACTTATCATATTTAATATAATCAATGTATGCCTATGATCATACATGATTTATTGGATTACTTTTATAAAGTAATCGAAAATAGTTGAGACTCATTCATCAAAATAAGGAGACAATTTATCTAAGTACTCTTTATCAAAATAATTCGGTTTGGAAGGATGTGTTTACTACTATAATACAAGATTCATTAATGAGTAATCGTTTTCCAATGCATGGGAAAAATATATAGAAATATATTATAGTCATTCTATTATTGGTGAAACAAAACTAATATAGGTCATGGATCATATCCTTTCTGATATTCTCTATTTTTATCCACAATCAATATTTATAAAATTCATCATGGCTGAAAACTATTGAGTTAATCTTAATCTATGGAAGACAGAGTGGATACACCAATTTTGTTCCTTGGGTAAATATTTTATTATTCAATGGGAATTGGTTTTCCTAACATTAGAGTCTATTGTACTTCATAAAAATCACTGTTTATCTATGTCAAATCATTTTCTATTATACAATGAATTTGTTCTTGATTTTTGCTGTTATTTCATATAGGTATAGGATCAATAGGAAAAACAACTCTTCATGTTATCTTAGGGGTATGTCAAAGAAGTTTTCAAGTCCTCTAGAGTGTTAACCCATTCAAATCCTTAAACATGTTGTTTCTTTCCCTCCCATTATTAATAAAAAACATCAATGTGGTGGGATAAACATGATTTAATGGGATAGGTATCAATATGAAGGACTCCTAATTCATTATTGAGGGAGTATTTATATCATATTTGATATGATTATTGTATGTAAGTATGAAATTTGGATATTTTTTATCCCACATAGGTTATAAAATATGTTTTTAGTGAGGTGAACATGAACATAGTAATTGAATCAATGTTTCAAAATTCAATTTTTAAAAAGTTTTTTTTAGATGTTTATTCTCTCTCTTTTAATACCTATTAATTTTTATGATATAAACGATTAGAATGGAATATTAAACCAGAACAAGAAATTAAACTTATTCAAGATGCAATTTATCCAAGATATATCATCTAAAACAATGGTGGATGTCGATGTCGTTGATCTTGATAGACACATAGAGAGGGTATATGTTCCCCTGTATGATTTTACTATTATCTTCCCTAGATATAGAGATAATGGATCCTATTTCCAAAATTCTATAATAGAAAAATGAACATCCTTCCAAAGTCTATGAAAATAATCAGGGTTTATAATACTTTTTCTTCTCGACTATTCCAAACATCGATCCACACAATGTGTTGAAATTCTAGAGGTTGTATTCTGGGTCACTAATACCATTGAGGTATGTGAATATTAGTTTCATGAAATCTAGCGGTTAAGGAACACAAACCTTCCATTATAAATTTTTTTTCCTTATAACTTGTAATGATGATCATTGTGTCTTTATAGATTATATAAGATAAATTATAGAACATATCAATTTGACTTCATTGAGTATTAAAACACATTTTCCAATTGATTGTTATGATGGATTATGAAGTGAAGTAGTCATGATCCAGAATATGGAATTCATATGGTTCCACCAGTGAGAGTCCTATGAGGAATATTAGAATGTGAATCTAGTAGATGGAATCAATTGATTGTTCATGGTTGAGAAAAAAATAACTATTAGATTTCCTTGTTTTGTAAGAATATTGATTGGTTCATCTTGAATATACCAATGTTTAAGATAATATACTAAAAAGACCAAATTAATATATTGGTTTGTGATTTTCAGAACATGTAGATAATAATAAATTTATGCATATACCTCAATTTTTTCAGTATATTTAAGAGCACCAAAGTATTTGGCCACTCATTTTCCATTTTCACGGATTTAACTAATGTTGTTTAGTATAACTTCCTTAATAAAACATTTATGTCACCTGGAATGTATCTACTAGTTGGTCTAGAAACCTATATGTGGTTTTAAAAAACATAATTGGTGCCCTTAAGATGAAATTTTCTCTCATTAATTATCACTTGTATCATGCTATTAATTTTTTTGGAGATTTATGGTAAAAATATTCACAATTTTACCACTCATCGGTGGATTTTCACTAACATTATTTGCATTCCATTGATAAAAACCTATCATAAGGTTAATAGATGGATGTATTGTTTAATATAAAACTTCACCCAACCTATATTTTTCACATATGTATATAAATATTCATGAATATTTTATTTACTAATAATATGTTTTGACCAATCCTTCTAGAAACGCTTATGAAGTACCCTAGAGTCTCAATTTCTGGCCGTTGGAAGTGTGGAAAATTCTAAGATTTGTTACTATGGTTGGAGGGATGAAAAGTGAATGGAGTTTACTGAATTACCATATTACTAGCCCCACATGTGGTTTAAAATTTCACATATTATTATCAGATATATAAAATGTGATTTTCAATGAGAAACCTCATGACAGTGACATGGATGAGCTCATATGGCCATCACTCAACCAGATTTTGGATGGTGGTTGGGGAACCAATAGGCTCTTGTATTACTATTATTCATTCTTAGATGGATAATTTTTTAAAAAATCATCATATTTGTCAAAATTCTCTATGGAATCAGTTAATACATACTCTAATATAGACTCCCTTGTAGGGGTTCTCCATCGGATAAACACTACCACTAGCATTGGAACTTGTTCATTGCCATTGATCGGGATTTTGCAGTATTCCCATAGAAAAGGGGGAGTCGATATTCTAATATGAAGGTAGATTTATTAAATATTCCTATGGGGGATGTTACTACTTATCCAATATCTCATGGTAATATTCATACGCCTCTTCTACCACTATTGTATAATTTTAGAGAAGGGATACTAATGATAGTTTATTAGGAACCAAATTAAGTCCACATAAGGAATCCATGAAAAAATCAAAATATAATTATTTTTAGTATGTTTTTGACCTTGTATACATTGGAATTGGGAATTTATATTTTTTTATGTGTTAAAACCCCAATATTTGGTGTTAGAGGATGAAATATATCTTATAAATCATCATTGGTATCCCATCCTAAAATATAAGTGGAAACATACCATTGGTTCACCATGTGTTCAATTGGAAATAACATTAATATTTCCAATTCATGATACTCTGAGATTCATAGAGATAATTCCAATGGGAATTATTTTTGGAATAATGGGATGGACCACCACTATGACTAGTGTCCCCTCAACTATAGAAGAACATACATGGAGGTGAACTATATCATCATAGGGTTGTCCTTTATGTCAGCTAGTGAAATTATTAGGGTCCCACTTGGAATGATACATAATCTAGTGGAGGAACTCAATGATGTTAGTGGTTCTTAAGGCTATGAAAGTCTACCAAATTGGCCTCTTCTGTGGATGGGGTCTCAATTCATTTCTAGTGATTACACCCTACATGATGTGGTACGAATTGAATTTTGTGGTTTTATGCGCACATATTTTTTTGCATAAATAAAGGTATGGTACAACTAATGTTTGGATAAGATCATCCTTATTGGATATGGCTTAGGACACCCTAAACTAATGAACACATCAGGTGTTGATATCCATATATGGTTGATCCTTGTTGGTCTTTGAGGCTACCAATGCATTTAAATCCCCTACATCCAAAGTGTAGAGGATTTTTTCATCTTCTCATTATGGGTAAAGGCACCCAAACTTATTGGAACGAGTAATAGGTTTAATTATCCATTTTGATATCTCTATTTGGGGTGCCATCATGAATATATGGATTCTAGGTCCTCCCAATCCATTTATTCGGTACGAATGAATCCTTCCCCAACATAATGGTGAAAAATGGATTTTTTACCATCCAATATATAAAATAAAATGGGGAATGTGGGTGAGGGAACATAAATGATATGGGAGGGGTAGTTGTCATGGATTTTGAATAAGTGTATATGATTTCCACATGAGTGGTTCTCCTAACCCCAATCCCATTTGTTGTGGTTAGAATGGCCTGTTAAGATTGAAAGGTGGTTTTCAATCTAATATAAAAAACTAAAACCAGCAATATGATCATATATATTGATGGTGATACTCAAAATCCCAACATCCAATGATATGTGACGATGGTTCAGTCTAATGATAAATATCCTCTCACTATCGAATGAGAATATATTCATAGTTGTATGACTCTTTGTGAAAAATAATTGTTCCAAGACCAACATTCATGACATACTAAATTGTGAACAATCGGGATTCAAGTGGCAATATATTCCCTATTTTTTAAAGATTATCATCCAATCACGACAAAGGATGACGATGTAATCACCTTGATCAGAATGAGATGATTGAAATTTATCCCTTATATTCATGGATTTTTCTATGTAATTTGTTACCTAATGTGTTTCTCCCTTATATATATATATAAATATCAGGAATCATATTCCCAATTCCATCATCATGGGGAATGTGGTTAATTAATTTAGAGGATTATTTAGTAAGTTGAACACCATTGGATAGAGAGTATGAGATTTTTAATCATTGTTAGGTATTCATGGAATCTATAAATGTCTTCCTCTATGTGGTTCATGATGGAACATATTTTTTCCATGAAGTAAGACATATAATCATCACACAATGCATCCTATTATCATTACTCAATGCAACATATGCTCATCACATATTTCATCTTACAATAAAATCTTAAGGATACCTAGGTTACTAAACATGGGAATATCATTCTTATCATAAGAGGCTCCATATTCTTATAACATAGGGAGTATTAGTTTTTTTTAAAAACATCCATAGATCATCATCATAGGCATCACATTCCCTTCACACAATGGATCTTCTGATCATTAAAAAAGAAAGGGTAGAAACATGGGCTAGTCATTTAATTGGAGAAAAAATACAACATATGTACTTTGTATAGAATTTTTATGATTGTCACATAATTCATCTATATCTCAACACATATGGAAAGGATCTTAGGCTTTTCACATAAGTGAATATTCAAAAAATACAATGAAAATCACATATGATTATTATTCTTATCGCATTAGTAATTTGGTTCTCATCACATAGAGAATAAATATTAGTCACATCACTTAAGCTAACATAGAAGATATCATATTCTCATTGCATGTTTTTTTGAACTTCACAAAGGTATATTAGTATCATCACCTAATGTGTACAAGCAAAATCACCTTAGGATGTATTAAGATTCATCATGTGGGGGTTGTATGATGTTTTTCAAATATAACTCCTCATGCTAATCATGTGATGAAGGAATATAATTTGGTTCATCACCTAAGGTAAGGAATAGTTTAACAACCTATATAAATAAATCCTCACACATTATTAATGTATAGGAAGAAACATATTAATGTCCAGTGTAGATTCACTATAGAATAATGTCTTTTTTAGGCACATGGGACGTTTTTATGTATCTTGTTGTACCCAAAAAATATATCCTTATTTGGAGTCAATGAGAAACAGTAGGTAGAAGGAATGGTGCTAACATTTGGATTTAGCATAAACTATATGTCTGATGTATCCTACATGACAACATAAATAAAATCATATGTTGTTTGAGGTGAAAATACTGATCCCATGTGATAGGACTATACCAAAAAAATTTAATGCCATGTTGTAAGAATACATATGTTTCTAAAGGGATGACATCATGGGATGAATTTGTGATTACATTTTAAAATTCATTGGTGTACTTGACATGCATGGTAACTCTGGTAGAGGTAGGAATACATTTGGATTAAACTTATTAGGTGCATTAAGATTCTTATTGGGAAAATAGAAATTATTAGTGGGGCTTAAAAACGAATATACACTATCATGCCTATGTTTGGGATCCAGAAGCATATATTATTCCCTATATAATCTTGGATTTATAGGTCTATTGTGAGTGAGAATATTCATATGATCAATATGTAAAGGGAAACACCAGGCATAGCATTTAGTAAATGGAATAATGATGAATGATGATGATATTATTCATACATGTTTCATTATAATATAGTATTATAGTTCCAGAAAATGAAATTCCCACAAGACCCTAACTATCATGTAAATGAGTTACATGAAAGGGGCACATCATTTATATAACCTTGATATGTGTTTCATTGTAATTGGATGTTGCATAAAACTGTGAAACTCATGAAATGTATAGAAATTTTTAAATTTTTATCTTCATCAATGTTAGTTTTGTAAACAAATATTATGAAAATTATAATATTATGAATGATGTATATAAGAGCATTAAAATATGTTATCACTAGTTGGAGACCATTGAGACGTTTCATGTATTATGAATAGTAAATGATTTTTTTGAACAAGTTGAGATATTTTTTACTATAATCAAAGAAGATTCACATTCAAAATGGTGAAATTATGGGTATTTATAGGCCCTTATATTATCATTGTCGATAGATCAAGGATGTATTATGTGATCATGAAACTGGATAATTTCTTGAACCACTAGATATAGACAAGCATAACTCTATGTTACACGACATTTTCTACTTTTTTAGAATTTCATTTATATTCCACAGTCATTGTAGACTTTAATATAAAGAAAACATTGTATGAGGAAACGACTTTTTTTGAGCACAAAACCTCTTGTTACAGACTCATATATTTGTTTTTTGTTTTAAAATTTCCATTTGATACATAGAATTTCAATATTTAACAACCATAAATTTTGTTCAATATGTCCATACAGTCTCAAAAAGTATTCATATAAAAAATGATAAAGAAAATATGACCATGGTTAATAGGATTCCCTTTATTATGAGTTCATTAGAATAAAAAGGAACCCAATTGACCCCTACAAATGGGGTTTTTTTATCAAAACCTTTTCATCAGTGACAGTCAAAATACATTGACATATACGGATGATTATTCCACCACTGCATCACTAAATTAGGCAATTTTTTATGGTCCTTAATAAATCTATATTAGTTTAGTCATGTGTTATATAGAAGACCATATTATTTTTCCTTACAGAATATTCATCCTTTATCAATTTTCAAAAATTTTTTGCATCGGCAACACCATTATAAATAATGAATATCATAGAAAACATAAATCATGGGATACGAATATGAGATTATTTTGACACAAAATTTATGGAATAGAATTAAATGGTATAGTATATTTAACGGATATGATTTTATATGTAGATAAGGGCATGTAATGAAATTTAGGTGCTCAGGGGAAAGTTAGAGAAAAGGAGGTTAGCCTTGCTAAAATATTGAATCTATAATAAGTCACAACCTTATAGAATTTTTTTAGGGTTTCATTAAAAATTGTATAATGAGATAAAATTTCATAAGAGGGAAAATTTGTGAAATGTTTTGAGTGTAAATGATGTGGTGTTGTGATATCTAAGGTATATGTGTGTTGGATTTGTTTTTTATTCTTTCATGATGTGACCCTGGTGGGTTGTTCCATGATGGTGTATGTTGTGGGACAAGCCATATACCTTGATGGTAATATTAAAACATTCATATTCATGTGGAGACGTTTTTATCCAAAATTGTGTGAGTTTATATGACCCTATATTTTTTTTGTGAATAGAGTCTGGGTAGTGTTCTCTTAATGAAGGAAAACCTCCCATTGGGGTCATCTCCCATAGTTTTATGGGGATAATGAGGTTAGTAAGTGACCATTCGTCTGACTCTCCCCACTATATATTTTAATTCAACCACTAATGATAATGAGTCATTTATAATAATTATTCAATAGTTCTTGTTTCATATCTCCATTTGTTTACTTTTATTTTGTATTTTTTCACTAACAACTAAATTAGGATATTTGGAAAATATTTTTTAAGATAATTAAACGATAGAATAGTTTTATATAGTAAGAGAAATGTTTCTTTTTCTGAACTAGGATATGAAATCATCTTATATTTGAGTTATTCCTTTGATTATTTTTAATTTTGGTTTTAAATGTGATATTTTATTTCATAGATTTTTAAAAGCAGATATGAAAAAGATTCTAGAAGATGGAAAAATATGTAAGTATATTTATGTTGAAAAATCTATTCTTATGATGTAATTTTTTGGGTAACATTCTTTAAGAATATTAAAATCATAAATGGGATTCCCTTTGATGGTGTTTAAAATATTTACACTATAAAATAAATTTACTCCATAATACTGGTGGTCCTTGAAAAGTAAACGAGGTCAAGGATATTTCAATGTAAGTGACCCACGATGTATTTCTGATATTATTTATTAATTTTTCCCATATACCGTTAAGGAACAGTGAATATTTCATTGGAATGGTGTGGTAAATCGTCAAAAACTTACTTTTTCTTTCTATCAGTATCCATGTTTTACATATCTGATTTATGTCCAATATTTTCTACTAGACTCCATTTGAAAAAATTATTTTTTAATTATTTTTATAATGTAATGGTTTGGGTATCCCCTATATTCCCCATCATGGATCTCCTTGTTTTTTTTTCATGGAACACTAGATCATTGTGTACAAACATATACATGTTTTCATATTTTAGTGATTATATATTGATGGGTTTTTATGGAGTTGCAGAAGGAAGATGATTAGTTGAGTAATTGATTACGAACAATTGTGTGAACATAATAATTATAGATATATTATATCCTACTATAATATTCACAACCTATTGGCCTCATATATTCATAATTACATTTATTCTTGTTTGAAATATCTAAGGGGATTTATTTTGAAAAACACTAATTTATCTAATTTCAATTAGGAGGGTTCCAAATTATATGATTTTGTTACATACAAGTATTAATTGGTAACATTCCATAATTTTTTTAGTGGGATATAATATTCATATAGGATAGTAATGGTGGGTCTTACCTACACCAATTGATTATAATATGGGGATGTATTTTGATCTAATGTACCACTATTTAGTATGTTCACCATGTGAACGCTTGTCAAAGGGGTGACTCACCACATGGGATTATATGATTTCCACAACTGTAGGCATTGAGTGTGAATATTTCTGGAGTTAGAATTATTATAAAAAATTACAAATATTTGTTTAAAATCATTATTTAATATTTTCCATGGATTAATATTTCATAATATATAACTATTTAACTCATTACAACCTATTTTATAAATAATTTTCTATCCCATTATTTTCAAAGTATAATGTGTTTTGTAGTCTTTAGGGAAGCCCTACATAGTGATATAATAACCCCCTTATTATGATATTTTTTCTGTTTTTATATTTTATCTATTGAGATACACGAAAGGGTCAAGTTTACTACTTATCTAGTGGTAATACTTAACATCATGGTATGGTTTCTAATGATGGAGATGGAGAGTGTCTCATTTTAGACTAGGATGGTTCCTCTATGGTACAATGTACTTTTCTACATGGATTTTTATCCTTTAACCTTTATTTATTATTCTATTGTACAATGATATTTTTATTTTGATGGGTTTTCATTATGTTATGTGATTTTTTATCATTCATCATCTAGAGTGTTGGATATTTTTTTGTTCATAATTTTAATATTGTTTTTTTTTGAAAAAATAATCCCCTAATGTTTTACTAATCCCAAAGAATTTACAACCATTCATTGGTGTCTTAAGTATGTAACATGAGGTTATTATCATTTTTTGTCTTCTTAGGAAAATGAATTATATAGGGGTGTCACATATGGTATCAGTCTTTGTTGTTCCACCAATCATTTTTGAACAAATTGTAACAGTTAGTTTGACCCTTAATTTGGGTTGGAAGTAAGAATCTAGGATTGTGGGATCATGTAATGTATAACATAAAAATATATATCTAACCTATTTAGGCTAAACATCATATTAAAAGGGGGTTCAGGTATATTTTTTTATGAAACATATAGAAGAGTTTCTATCTAATAATTTTATGTTTAAAAAATGAGTGTTTCATGTCATGCATTAGTTATAAGGATTCCCACTATGACTAAATTGTTAATATAATATATAATTTATTTTCAAAAAAGGATAAAATATATTATCCTTTAAATGATTTTTTGACCAAGAATTTTTACATTATGTTGATTGGGAATTTATTAAAGCCTTAAAATAATAGATGAAAATGGGTTAAATGTTGAATTATTCTATTTATAAAAAATTTACCAAGGAAGATACCCTAGAAACCAACATGAATAAACTACTAAGAATGTGGTTGTACATGAGCTACATGTGAACTAATAACTTAGGAAGAGTATTGTGCATGAGTTTCAAGCGATTAACATAGGATATATGAATTATAAACCCATTAAAATCTATCATTTTTTTTATTTTAGAAGCATAATATACCTGAGTTTTGAGGAAAAATAAGCCTAAAAATTAGAGGTGTAGCCTTAATTGATGTATAAAATGCTTTATTATCTTGGTACACCAACAGATATGAAGAATAAGTTAGTAACATATAAGATAGATGATCTTGAAGGTTAATTTAGGGATTTTCCATCCATACTAAACCCAAACAATGACTTATGTGGAAGTATTTTGAGGAATATTTCAACAAATACATCAATATAAAAAAATTTAAGAAATAAAGAATGAAGGATTTATTTAGGATGATCCAAGAAAAACTATATGTTACAGAGTATTCATATATGTTTAAGATTATAGTTAATTTTACAATAGAATCATATTCAACATAATTTTTGAATGAGTGTATGTTTTGATTCAGTATTACAGTTACTGATTTGATAAAAGTTATTTATACTTCATATTATAGACTATATAATGATAGTGAGAAGGGATATAGTGGTATATAAGGATCATGATGGAAATTATGTGGGAGTTAGAATGTTTTTTCCCATGAGGATTAGTTTATATTCTAGTGTTTTAGATAAGATATATATGGATATCTAAATTCTTGATGGAATTGAACCATAGACACAAACTAAATAATGAGTTTATTTTATTAAAATATATGTTATTAAACCATATTTTTTATTTGGTTTATTAATACAAACTATGAAATAATGTATTACACCACAATGGACTTTCCATCATTGTTAAAATAAAGGGACTCTAAATAAATATTCCAATAAACATTAGAGTTCAGTGAGTTGAATAAGATCGACTCAAACATGGATTTCATATAATCGGATTGAATAGTCCCAATGAACTACATCACATCCACAGAGCCTAGTGAACCAGGATGTTTTTAGATATATTTCTATTGTTTATTGGTACCTAATTATGTTTAATAACCCATTTTTTTTCTAGAATTTATTGATCCTTTAAGTTTAGGTATTATTATTTATTTATGACTGAATATGGATTCCTAAAGAAGATAATTTGTGTATCGGTGTTTTTTGCGGCTTTTTCATAACCTGGATCCCAACTTTTTGGTTAAAAACATGCTGCATGTTTAGTATAAAATGTTACAAGTATGGAAATAGTAACAAAAAACTATACATGGATGGATATAAGTCCATGTAGGGTGCACTACTTTCCAAAACCATGCACCCATGATTACACACCCATGTGGGAATATCAGCAAAATATAGAGATGTGGATTTGATAAGTTGCACATGGTTATTAAAGTTGTGAAAATGAACACATGTGGATCCCTCCTTAGGTTGGGGGAGACACATGTTTCGCACACTGTTTGTCCAACAATGAGGCCAAACCATTCATATAGGAATCATACTTCATACATGGATTTTAAATTATTTTAAGAAAAGAACAATATAAAAGCCTTAGAATCCATGATTACATGGTTTAGTATATTTGGAAAATTATGGCCATACATCACATAAGAATAATACAAAATAAAAAATTATTTAAAAAATTATTCATTATCTTTATAATAACATTTTATAATTAGTACATGTTGTCAGCTAGGTATATCCATCAAATAAATGGGTGAGCTAAAATCCCAATAAGAGAATGAATAAGGACATAAATCAATAAAAAATGGGTTATCATAATCAACATCATCATAATATAAGAATTGAATCATTACCATAATAGTGAGATGAATCATAAGATAAATGTTTGAATAATGGTAATCCATTAAAATTAAACACCATGCCCAAGTGTTCAAATAACACACATTATTGTGATCAATTCCAGAGTCATATTCACACATAACAAATGTGAATAATCATAACTTCATCATAATGAAAAAAGTTCATAATATTCACACATATTACACATTGTATAATTAAACATGTCACATTAACAAATTAATTGGAGGGATATATAATTTTGGACCCACCCATCGCATCATAATATTTATATAATGAGGCATTCTATATAGAACTTCTAATAATCATAGTAATAAAATAACCCATGGTAAGGAATGGTTTTTTATGAATTTAAAAAATCATATGTTAATGAATATAAATTGGTGTTCCCAAATGGAAAATGGAAAATAAAATATATCTTGTCATATTCCTTATTTATGACTATGGGAGAAATTACTCATGAGGAGCCAATTGGTTCTTTTAAAAGTATTTATATTTTGTCAAATCATTTTATTTTTAATAAAAATATATTAGAAACAGGTTTATTCCAAAAAAATATATTGTATAAACTACAAAAATATACCTAATTATCATTAAAATAATATCAACACTGAAATGTGGCATGAAATATTGATAACCTAATGAATTGATGTTGCGATAAAGAATCCACATACCATATATTTGAACATGTTATGAACTAGTACTTAATGTATTCTGTAATTGAAATATATTAAATTTTTAAATAATTAATATCCAATTTTACATGTATTTTATTTATTAAAATTTTATAATTTTCATTTATAGACATTATTATGAGTTATAATCTTCAATCTCGTCATTCAGAGAGCATGATTTTATTGGTTTTCATGAACAGTTCAATTGTTTACAAGTATTGAAATTCAATAAAATGAGAATAATTATACGAATCAAAAACTATAAGTTATTAATTAACTTTTTTAAGTTTAAATGTTCTTATATATCCTTTATATTATATTAGGATGATTCATTGAATTAATTGATAACGATAAACATTAAGATTTTTTTTTTTGCATTATTATTTTGTTTTTTTATTAAATATTATTTATATATATTACTTCCAAAACATAAAAAAATTATGATATGTATTATAAAATATTTATTAACTATTATAATTTTTTTATTTCTAACCATGAAGGTGGTAATAGAAAATGAAAACTCGTCATCCACGAATGCAGTGAATCAGCACATCATAGAAGATGATCTCTTTTTTAGAATAAAATTATAAGAGAATATATTTGATTATGGATAATATATTAAAATAACAAAATTATATTATATATTTAATATATCATTTATCATGCCTCTTTGTATTATAGAGGTGAGTAGAGGACAAAAAAGAAAAAATATAGGATATTACGTATTTCATATCTCATCTTTGAGAGCATCAATATGGAACGTGGGTTTGGAATTTTATTGAGACTAATAGCTCTTGGATTTTTTGAGTATAATTTGGAAATGTATTGGGTATAATGTATTCATTATTCAAGTAATTGGAGGTGTGGGGAGTGGAGGTGGTGAGGGGTGGTATTTATAGGGGAGGAGAGGGGTGTTTTTTATTATTTTATTTATAAGTTTTTTATTTTTGATCTAGAAAGTAAGTAGTGTGGAATCACATGACTGAATATAGTAACAAGGGAATTATATTTCATGATAATTTTTCTTAAATAATCCATGAATGAATTTCTATTTTATTGGCATAAAATTGTAAATACAATAAACTACCATAATTAAATATTCACAAATAATTCCACATTATTAAAAAAATCCCAAATATTAACCCTAAATATTTTTTAATGTGTATCTATAAAAAATTGACTCTATTTGATGAAAATATTATGTCTAAATTTTTCAAATTATATTAAAAATTAAAACCATCTTTTCTTCGAAAAATATTTAATTTAATATTGTATCAGATTTTCTTACATGATAAAAAATTAATTAAGGTCACAAAAAATTACCCTATAATTATAATAAAATAAAACTTTATTTGAGTATTTTATTTTATAAATATAAATTTTCTATTAATTCAACATATTAATTACACATTTTAAATATACATTAATGTTTTACAAAAATAATAACAATTTATTTTTCATTTTTGAAAAATAATTTACTTATTCTACGATATAATTATTTCATATTTTCATTATAGGATTCCAAATTTTCTTTTATTTCTTATGTTATGTTAATATTCTATTCTTCGGATTAAAATTCCTAATGTTATATCACTATTCTAATTTTTTTGTTATTGTTCCTTCATTATAGGATTCTTATTTTCTATAAATTGTACATATATCATTCATCATTTATGATAATGATGTTTTAATGGTGTTTTCAATGTGAATTATGATTTTATACTATATTGAAAAATTATAATAATTGAATTACATTTATAAAATTCTTCTTCATTATATTCTTCCACAATTTTGAAATTTCACCCTCAAGATTTTGTTTTAAATACTATGGTAAAAAAAGGTCATGATATTTCTCCTTTACCACTTCACCATGCTCACATGTTGCCTCTTCATACTAATAGTTCCTCCAAAACAAATTGATTGTGTGATTCATCTTTACATAATTGGAAATTTTCTTTATGGTCTATGATCTTCAACGATAATTATTCATATGATGGGTCCTTATCTATTTTTACCTCCTTCAGATTAAATACATATATGTGGTCAATTGTGTACTTCTTTATGATAGATAACCAGAACACATCATGAAAATGATCCATGTTTTGAAGACGTTAAACCCTACTGGACACTAATCCTATGTTACTAAGGATTTTAAAGGGTACAATGTTCCTTGGTCTAAGGATCCCATACTTTCCATACCATAAGACTCTCTTCCATGATGATATTCAAAGGGAGAAATTTTATCCAACAACAAACTCTATTTCATTTCAAAGGTTGTCATTGTGCATCTTTATTTTTATATAATAATATTTGTTATGCTTTTTAATGGAATTAACCTTCTCTATAATATCTCTCATTGGATTCGAACCATGTAGATTTCATCTTACAGGTTCAACAAAAAAATTGGAGTCATTAATTGCTTCCCGTATAAGCTTCATATAGATCAATTTGAATACTTGAGTGAATGATATTGTCATATGAGAACTCAAACAATTGGAGATTTAAATACCATAATACATTGAATTTCATTGTGCAAGTTCTCATCATTTCCTTGATCATTTGAATAGTCCTTTCAGATTTGGCATCAGTTTAGGGGTGATAGGTTGTGCTGAAATTTAATTTCGTTCAAAAATAATGATAAATATTTATAAAAAATTTATTATTTGATCTTTGTATCATGATCAGATATGATTGAAGGTGGCACCCCATGCATCCTCACCACTTCCTTCTCATATATGTTTTCAATTGATTCATGTGAGAAATCATCCCAAATAGTGATAAAGTGGGAATTCATGTTGAGTCAACCCATCAAAACCCATATCACATTATTCCCTTTGGTTATTTTTTGGTAGACTATGGGTGAATTCAATGGGGAAATTATCTCATTTCCACTTGGTTATATACAATGGTTGCATCATACCATTCGACTTCATTCATTGTTATTTAACATGATGTCATACTAATCATATTCATGTATACCCTTCAATCTATTTCTGTGATTTTTCCCAAGAGTTTCACTTGATGATCATGGTAAACCATGGTACTTTTGGGATAG
Organism: Viscum album; assembly: GCA_963277665.1. Taxonomy (NCBI): domain Eukaryota; kingdom Viridiplantae; phylum Streptophyta; class Magnoliopsida; order Santalales; family Viscaceae; genus Viscum; species Viscum album. Next base: position 1,185,750,311 of record OY728159.1, read on the forward strand.
ATGTAGAAAAATGTGACTTGTTCATATATAGAACATACATATTTCAAATATTTTATTAAGGAACAACAATTATAATTCCAAATTAAATCTCACTATCCTCATTGACGTGTAGCTCATATAGCTTCTCTTCCATTACATCTCTCACATTTTTTTGAAGTTCAAAATACTTACTTTTTCCCTCCCTCATCAGTTCTTGGATAGATGGTTGGGAAATGTTTTTGGTAAGTAGTATGTAATCAATAACCTTATTATTTCCATATCAATGCTTTGAATATCCTAGAAGATCTGTTTTTTCTCAATTTTCATCAGGGATAATGTTACCAGATCTTTTCTACTAAGACAATAAACTACTTTGTTTTCCATTTGTGGATGGTAATTAATAGAGAAATTATAGTCATTTGTTAACTAAATTTTTTTTAATGCATGTTGATCCCCTTCTTTGTGAAAATATAATTTTGACTCTTGTTATTGGTATAAATGTCTCACTTTTCACCATAGAGATAGTACATCATGATTTTAATGAAATTAATCCTAGTCACTACCTCACGACCATGTGTCACATAGTTATTCTTAGGGATCTTCAATTCTCATTATATATTGGTTATCACAATTTCATTATTTAATAATAGGAAACACAATCCATTCATTTAAGAATCATTATATATCATAATACATTCTCCACTTGTTGGTTGTGTGAGTAAATGTGTAGTGCTTAGCCACATATTAACCACATTGAATGCATCCTCACATTAGTCTCTATAATAATACTTTACCCCTTTCCATGTTAAAATATTTATCAGGAAACAAAATCCTTAGAAATTTCTTGCAAAATGTCTATTGTACCCTACTAAGCTATGAACACAATGTATTTTCGTGACACTAGTTGTTCTAGGCCATTCCTAAATTACCTTTTTTCCCATAAGGTTAAAATAAATTCCCTAAATCGTGATCATGTGTTCAAAGAATGTGACTTCCCACATCCAATTTTCAATCATTATTAACATGTAATAAAATTTATTCTTCCTTAATGTCAACAGAAAATTACTTAGTTGTTCTTCATGTTCCTCCTTTCTCGTGGAGTGAATGAGAATGTAGTCAATAAACACTACCAGAAAATACATCAAATGTCATCACTAATGACTCTATTATGTAAATATATAAATATTGTAGAGTAATTATTCTGTATGAAGGGAATCACAATGAACTCATGATTCCCAAGCCATATATGGAAAGTAGTCTTTTGAATACCTTCCTTAATCACCAAGATTTGATGAAATCCAGAATGAAGATCCACCCTTGATAGGTACTCCACTTCTTATTTCGTTGAAAAATTCATAAATACATGGAAAATGATAATTTTTTGTGGTGATCTTGTAGAGCACATGATAATCTATACACAACCACATTGATACATCCTTCTTCATGAAAAAGTGCATTGACATACCTCAAGGTGTTTCACTAAGTCATATTATACTTTTCTCCAAGTGCCCTTGAGGCTACTTATTTTTTCCTCGAGTTCTACTAGGACCATAATGTCGGGACATTTTGAGAAATGAGTGGATTTGGGTATATGTTCTATTGAAAAATTTACATCATGATCTGGGGAAGTCCATGTTACAATTCAGGAAATACATCAGTGTATTCCCTTACAATGGTAATTTCATCTTGGATGACACATTCAATTGACTCAATCACTTTAGTGAGGTATTCTTATCTATAGGGCATCAACAACCATACCATTTATGGATTTTCTAAGGGATTTTCATTATCTTCATTGAATTTTTAGACGATAATCGGATGGTTTGGAATATGATAATATAATTCCATTTCCCATTAGTTGATGTGTGTTGAATATGATGATAGAAAACGGATTCCAATTATAGAATCAAATTACCCCAAGTTTAATATTATGAGATTATTAAGAATAATTCTACCATATAAACAAATATTATATGATTCCATCAATTTGTATTCAATTATCACACCACCCTTTGTTTTTATAGTTATCCCCACTTCATTTTATAAGGGATTTGATTCAATAGTTCTACCAAACCTGTAGGATATAAAAAAATGCATAGAAATATAATCAAATAATTATTTTTTAATTCCTACAAAAATAGTATGTATACAATGAATGACATCATATTCTTGATCCACTTCAGTATTAGTGATGACATAATTGATCCCTTGATCCATTACCAACGTTGCTTGCTAACACCGATTACCCTCAAGGATTCAAGGTTTAGTGCACTAGCCTTCATCGTGACATTTCTCCCTATATTAGAATCATTGAACCATTTGTTTTTTAACATTCACTCCATCATATTGGTAATATTATTCAGGTTGCTCCAACATTCCCAAGATTTGTGTCCTTCCCTCCAACACTTGACACATTTCCCCATCCCTTTGAGGAAATTACACTAATGCTATACTGGTGGTGAGCATAATTTCCACCTTTTTCATAAGATCCCCCATTATGAAACTCCGTCATTTTTTTATATTCATATTATATGAGATCATTATCCAAAAAACATATCTATATTGAGATCACATCGAACAAATTATCCATAACTCCAAATTTATCAAATAGCCAGAGCCTTTTGATTGAGTGGTTTAAACCTAATAGATTATATGAATATTTTTTTCATTATAGATAACAAATCTAGAAGTGTACCATGTAGGAAATGTGGAGTATTCTTCATAATAACTGACAAAATCAACTTCATTTTACATTATCTCCATTAATTATACCTCCATATTTTTCTAGCATGTTTGAGGATAATACTTGATAAGAAATATTTTCTTAATGTCCTCCAGATTCTTCTCTTTTATTTCATCTTTTTCCTTGGTTTACCTAACAATCACTATCCATTAATTGGAATATCTATTTATATGTAAGATGGATAAGGTCACATCCTCTTTCTCAGAATAGTGGTTCATTGAAAACAATTTCACCATTTATATATCCCAAATTATCACAATAATAAAATTTGAAGATCCACTAAATTTTAGTTGTTTTTTTCTACATACAGGATTCAATAGGAAGTTTCCCCCTCTTTGGTGATGTTTTAAGTTACACTGAGTTTATTTTTTTAATCATATCCTCAGACAGTTGGGTAAGCATATCAATGAGTATCTTAACTCCACATTCAATGAAATTGGGGATGCTGTTTTCGAAATCATTGAATTATACAACTCATGTATGTATGGAATATTTTCTCTTGGTACCCACCATTTTCTAAAATACAAAATATGTTTTAATAGAAAGTAAGTCAACAAATAATGAATAATTTATCCTTTTATTCTATTATCACTAAATTAATATCTTATGGGGTCAATATTTATGTATGTTTTCAATAAAAATATTGGGTATTTACATATACATATTCATATAATAAGGGGTTTCCCAAATGTTATCTAATTCAAATTCTGAAATTAACTAAAAAGACTATGATACCAACTATAAGAAACCTTCTGTTCATACATGAATTTTACATTATTTTAAGAAAAAATCATAAAATCATTAAAATCCAGGAACAATGGGTTTTATGTCATGGGAAAATTAAGACCATACATTCCTTAATATAAATAAAAAATTAAAAATAATTTAAAATTTACTTCATTTTCCCTCTAATGAAATGTTCTCTTCAATACATGTTGTCACCTGAGGGTGTAATTTAGTGAAGGTGTTATGATAAAAGCACAGTATGCTGATGAATAAGGAAATTAATCAATAAAACATGTGTGGGAATAATCATCATCATCATAACATAGTAATAACATCATAATCATAATCGTGAGAGGAAAATTTAATTAAAGTCATGGATTTTGGAAATTCATAAAAATGAAACATCATGTTTTAGTGGTCAAATACCACACATAGATGCAAACTATGATAGCATCATGATCATTCATAACATATGTTCATAATCATCACATCATCACCTTGAAGATGGATACCATCATTTTCATTCATATTACACATTATCTCTTGAGATAAATTACATTTTACAACGTATTGGAGGATTATATAATTCCATTCCCACTCAACAAATCATAAAATTTACATAATCCTCCATGCAATGAAAAAACTATAATAATAATTTTCACAAAATAAACAATATAATAGAATGGGGTTTTAATTATTTAATAAGGATTACATTAATTTAAAAATATTGGTGTTCAAAAATGGAAAATATTAGAAAAAATATTCTGTATAAGAATCATCCTTTTTGAATGATTGAGAAATAACTCAAGAGGAGTAAAGAAGTTCTTTCGAAAAAAAATATTTAGTATTTAAAATTTATTTATTTTTAATAAAATATATTTGAATCATGTATATATAAAATAAATAAGTATGAATATTGAAATTATATATAAGGATCATTAAAATAATATCCACTCCACAATTTTTCATGAAACAAGTATAACATAATAAAAGGTAGTTGGGTTCAAGAATCCCCATACATTGTGTCAGAATACGTTCTTCACAAGTACTTAATATCATATATATTAAACTTATATTCATTATTTAGTTAATTAATAACCTATTATATATGTCTTTTATTTACAATAATTTTATTAAGTACATTTATAGCCATTTTGTTGAGTTATATTGTTCAAATTCTTTGTACTAGGAGTTTTTGTTTTATTTATTTTCATGATTGGTTCAGTTGTATATAAGTATGGAATTCATGTAAAAGTAGAATAATCATGTATAATTGAAATTATAACTTATGAAAAAATTATATAAGATTATATGGTCTTATATATAATTTTATTTTTAATACGTCGAAGAATAATTAGATAAAACATTAATGATTAACATTAAAATTATTTATTCAATTTTACAATCATCATAAACGTGTTTTGCTTTATTATTCAATTTTATGTGTATATATTAGTTCAAAAAATAAATAAAATAATAAAAATTAAATTTTAAAATATATTTCACTGTTATAATGGCATTATGACCATCTATGAATGTGGTATTTGAAAATGAAAACACATCATCCACAAAGGTAGCGAATCTAAACATGGATTAGGATGTGTCACGAGAAAATGTGGAGAGGGGTGGTATTTATATAGGAGGAGTGGGGTGTTTTTTTATTATTTTATTCACTAGTTTAGTAATTTTTCTCAATAATATCATATGTGTTGATTCCCATGACTAAATATTGTAATTAGGAAATGATATTATGATATAATGTTTCTTACTTCACTCATGACTCAATAATCCATTTATTTGGAATAAGATGATAAATAACATAAATTATTGAATGTCACTTCTCACAAAAATTCAAATATTTTAATATAATCATAAAAATTTTCCCAAAAATTTTTTATACTTGTTGATATAAAATATGGGCTTGATTTACTGAAAATTATTTTTTTAATATTGTAATTTTAAATATTAATTAAACTAATCATTTATTCAAAAAATATCAATTTTCAAATTATAAAAGATTTTATGACACATTAAAAAATTAATTATGGACTCATAAAACTACCTTATATTTATAATAAGCAAAAAATATTAATTTGTGATTCTTTTATATGTAAATGAAGTTTCATTTTAATCATTAAATTAATTAAAAATTATAAATAACCATTTACCATTTACAAAAAATATCAACAGTTACTTTATCAATTTTATAACACATATTTACTTATACTATGATATATTTTTATCATATTTTCATTTATAAGATTTTTAAATTTGGATTATTCTTTTATTGGTGTGGTTATTGTTATATTTTCCAATTTAAAATTCTTTATAGAAATATTAATATTCCTATAGTTATTTTACTATTAAATCAATATAGGTACACTAATTTCTATAAATAACACTTCTTTCCTTCTTTAATTATGAGAATGATGTTTTATTGGGTTATCAATGTGATTTATGTGTTTTATTCTAAATAACATATGTATATGAAAGGAATTTTCATTGATAAAATTATGGGACATTACACTATGATATTGTTTTTCATTAATGAAATGACTAAAATTCACATAATGAATCAATATCTAACACATATTTATCATTTTCTCATTCCAACAGTTGAATATCTCTTTTCCCCCTTAAGAATCTTTCAAGTATTCTTCCATAGTATTTTATCATGTTCCTTCATCTGATGTTTGTTTGGAGCTATGTCGGTCTCATTGTATTCTATATTGGAATCTATTTTATCCTTTTGCTTAGTTCGTTATTCATCTTTCCCACGTTGACATTATTTTTATGTAGGCAAATATGCTGTATTTTATGTTTGTTGATATATTCATTAAATTTCTTCTGATCCAAGGAAAACTAAAGGCTGATACTCTTGGAGAATATTACTACAGCCTTGAGGTTGGTTTTTTGTGACTAATTCCTTGTAACTCATCATTTTATAATATTTAATCATTAAGTGAGTGCATATTTCATTAGGTGATGCATTGTAATGTCGTATTCCATGCTTCTAATCATATTTATCATATTTTATATCCCTCTTTATGTGAGTATATAACATGGTTGTATGTAATACCTCAATTCCTTCCTCCCCATGTTGGGTGATCCCTTCATTATTCATTGGAAATCCTTATGGGAATAAATATGATACCATTTGAGTGTGTGGCTTAACCCTGTTAATTGTAGTCCCTCTTTAAATAAATGAATTATGAATTTTTAATGTCTTCTCTGTCAAGATTCCAATTGATCTTTCTATTGTATGTGATTTAAATAACAAAATTAATCATTAATTAGTAAATGGAATGTATACTAATATATATTTTCTATTTTAGTAATTATAATTTAATGATAAATGGTTTCTTTTCCATTTCCCATATTCTTGTGATTATGAAAGGAAACAGAATAAATCCTTATAATTAAATAAGAAATGGAAGAAATGGTTTCTTTTACATTTATCCTTGTCACACTAATGATAGGTATGGTACGAACATATGATATTATTAAAAGGAATTATTAATACATGGCCTTAATTCAGTTATTAATTAATTATATGGTGACATTATCATATTGACCAGTTAAACATTATATGAGTGTTTAGGCTTTCTATGACCATGGATTCTTGATGGAATTACTTGAGAACATAGTGGATTTCATTCCAAATCAATGATTCTAGTTTCAAAAGAAAATACCCACCTTAGAACCTAGTCCTTGTCTAATTGTAGATGGTCAACATGATTTCATATAATCCATTCAATATCTTTAATATAATAAGATGCCTTGGATACACTTATTGGATCCATCTTGATATCATTGAACACGTGACACCATGGAAACACCCACTACACCCAGTCATTACTTTCCCTTTCTTACCTAGAATTAAATTAGTATACTCGATTAGAATCATATTAACGTGAAATTCCATGGGTGGTTACCCCTGAATTACACACAGACCCCTTATATCCAAGCTACATAATATTACTGAGTTGGATCAACACATCAGATCAAGGATGTCTTGGTTATTACCTTAGATCTCATTCATTATAATCCTCATAAAGGATTCCTTGGTTATTACATTGTATCCTCTATTGTTATAATTGTTATAATATGATGCCTTCATCATACCTTTGATCCTATTACTTCACTTACTATAATATGGAACATAATTAATTAAATAGTTATATGTTTCGACACCAGCTATGTATGAAGTAGGTATTAGAGTATTTACATTACATTACTATATTACTTTTGTATATACCTTCACACATTACATTTAGAATTAATTTACTATACAGTATAGACGTTGGTGGTGGTGGGATATAGGGATTTATCTCACACCATATTCGGGTTGTCAATGATACTGAGGAAAAATATATGTATTCATGTCTTGACAAGGGGAAGAATCCCAATTTGGTCACTGAATCATTATAACTTGAATTAGGATGGACCTTAGTAGAAGATAATAATACTATTGCTAAGGAGGCCAGACACTATTTGGATTTTTTTAATTCGTTTTTATATATTGTATTACTTTCCCCCTTTTAGACATATTTTTTAGTTATATAGAGACATTTCTAACATTATCATAAACTTTTATATATGATAATGTTTCTAGTAATTATCTTCTTATTGTACATTGGATGTTTTTGTATTCTTCCACTATGATTGGTTATCTGTCATGTTGTTATAGTGTTTACTTTTGTGATTCCATCTGCTTATTTAGTTATTATAAATTTTATTCTATTTAACTATTATTAGATATTAATTGTGATGCACTCTCTTAATGAATGAATAGTCTCCCCACTAACACACCATAGACCCTCGGTACTACACGATAGTCTCTATAGTACATTTAGTTGTCCATGAGTCCATATAGCCAAATATTCTTGATGGAACATCGATTTTCCCCATGGTCCATGAAGTCATTGTAAGGAACAAAGAGTTATCTCGTGATAGCTTTGAGACTTTATGTGGAGCTGGACTGAATATTTTTCCAAGCGATTATGTCCCTCTATGGTAAAATTTACCATTCTATTAAATTTTACTCTTATGATTTTCTTGTTTAATATTTCTGCTTTTCATTTTTTGATTTCATCTTATGTGGATAAATTTTTGGGAATATATAAGGAAATGGTGAGTCCTGTTAAGATTACCAAGACACCACTTCTCTATAGAGATTGAATATGATTAAAATTCCTTGAATGTTATATTACCATCGATAAATTATGTTTTTTCTCAATTATTATAGTCTTGGATAAGGATATTACTGATTTAATATTTTTTATGGTGTAGTTGGTGGGATTTAATTCCCATATGGATTGATACATTGTAAAGTTAACATTTAGATTCCTAGATATATTCCTTCACCATTTCATGGGGGAATGGTATATAAATGTATGTAGAATATAGACTTATTTTATATTTGATAGAACCATCTGTATCAAGTTAATAACAATGACATTGAGTGTTTATAATAAAATTGGTAATGAAACTATTCCGTAAATAGTGAATCAACACCGTGATTTTTTATTAATGACTTCTCTATGTTTCCACCTAAAAGGGAAATAGAATTTACTATCAACCTTCTTCTACGAAAGATCCGTATTTCATTACCATATTACATAATGTTTTTTGATGATTTTTTTAATTAAATCTTCATCTTGAAGTGTATGAAATTAATGGGATTATGAAACTTAATACATCACCAAGGTTTGCACCAGTTTAATTCATAATATTGGAAAATTGTACTATCTTCTTTTCTGTTTATTATCACAAGATAAACTAGAAAAAAATTAAAAATTGATAACCCATTCCATGAATATATGATATATTTTATCAATTAAAAAAGTACAAATGGTTCAATAAAATTTATCAACAATTAGGATATGATTAGCTTCAAGTCAAAATATATGAAATTATGAAATTAGAATTTTGGAGTTCTTACAACCATTATAAATATGTCATCATTCCTTTTGGTCTAATGAATTCCCTAGTATTTTTCATAGAATTGATGATATTTATGATTCATAGTATTCTCAACTCCTTTGTTGTGGTGTTTTAAGATGATATTATAGATTACATTTTAAACGATAATGACCAAAATGTGACCTTGAAAAATTTATTGAGTAAATTATGGTACCATCATTTGTATTTATGGTTTCTTATGTGTGATTTATATATCCAAGAACTCTACTTTTTAAGGAATTTCATTTCTAAATATATATTATTAGATGACACTAGGAAGGTAGATGAATTAGTCAATTAGAAGACAGTAAATAATATTTTTTATGTACGAAATTTTATTGGATTATCAATATAATATGGTCGCTTTGTTTAGGATATATCATGGATAAATTTTCCCATGAATGATCTGATAAGTATGGTATTCCATTTTTTTGTAATGATAAATTAAAAAAATTATTTTCTGGAACTTAAAACTCAACTCACCTCCAAACACATCATTATTTTTACAAAAAAAAATAACCAGTATGTAATATATTGGGATGCATCTAGATCTGTTGTTGGTTGTGTTCTCCTATATGGAAACCTATTTTGTTCTATGTTTCAAGGTAGTTTCATGTTAATGAGAATTATTGTCCTACACATAGAATGTAATGAGATAAATTTCTATAATAATTATTGAAAATAATGAATTACATCTTCAGAGAAACATTCACCATTATAACTAGCCAAAATATTTTTAAAAACATTATTTCATAGTGATACATGAACATGATGAAATGAAGATGGATTAAGTACCCCTATATGTTTGATTTGGAAATAGTATACAAAACCAATAAAATAAATTCAGTTTCATATGATTTGAGTCATAAATCGTATAATGAAGTGATCCAAGATGATACTAACCCATTAAAGTGGATGACCTTGATTATTTATATGCATTTATATTTTAATATATATGATGATCATGTAGTGTTCTTTATATTATATCTTTCTATATAATTGATCCTTTTTAAAAAAAATGAATCACATATAATAGATTTTGATTGTATAACCATTAAGCCAAATAAAAATAGTGGGGGGATTTTGATTATTGTAAATGAGATATAAAATCAATTTTAACCAACTGAAATGGAATATTAGTTCTAAAATATTTTCAAGATCAACTCCTATCAGTATACCACCAGTCAAAAATGGTTTTCCATTAAGGTTTTCTGAAGAAAAAAATGAGGTTATGAAAGCACATTTCTATTGGGTGGCTAAGAAAAATAAGATTTCATACTATATGGCGATATGTATGACTTTATAGCTAGTAAAATAACTGAATAACTACTAGGATGGTATTATATATTCAATTCTTATACCGTTATGTGAGTTGGAGTATATTTTAATGGATTTTTTCATATGACATCAAATTACATGACAAAAAAACTGATGTTATTTGGGTAGTAATGGATCAAATTTCAAAATCATGAAAAATTATCCCTATAATAGAGTCTAAAACATCATTGGATTTATTAAAAAAATATTTCATTGAAGTGTTTAGGATCCCTTGATTTTGATCATCAGTTATTTCTAAGGGAGACCCTAATTTAACTTCTTGATTTTTTCGAATCGCTAAAATAGGCTCTTCGAATTCAATTCAATATGAGAACAACATATAATCCAAAAATATATAGATAGTTAGAATATGATATTTAGACATTAGAAGATATTCTTAGAGCATTTTTCATTTACTTATCTATTCATGTAAGGATTATATTCTTTTGGTTGAATTATCAAATGAAATTAATTTTCAACAGACATTAAATATTTTATTGTTTGTTGTATTGTATGGTTGTCTGTGTAGTTATCCGTTATTTTTGGAAATTGGAGAGATCCCATTGACTAGTCATAGTATTTTACAAGAGACTATGGCAAAATTTCATATGATCTAGAAGAGGATGGATACATTATAAAGTAGATATAATTTATATGATGATAATTATCACTAACCATTATTTTTTTAATTTAGTGACCACATTTTCCTAAATGTATGGCAATACTCAGTCATCAACTTCTGGGGAAATATGGGATGTTAGCACCAATATATGTGGATTCATTATTATTTATATAAATGATTTTCATATTTGGTATCGGTTGACAACATCACTGAGATTCAATGTTGTTCATAACATATTAAATGAATCAATACTAAAGAAGTATCATCTCGATGCACGAAATGTGATTAATTGGTAACACTTTATAGTTGATCTATATGAAAAATTTATCCATGAACTGGTATAATTCCAAGTTAAGATGTAAAGATCCCTTTGAGGGAGATATATTTACATGTAATGTTTTTTATGGATTCACAGTTATGTTAATAGGAAACACGGGAAAGAGAAATGTTTATATTGGAGCAATATATTGATTTATTCAAGCTTTTAAAGGATGGAAAACCAGATGGTGGGGATAATATAGTACCATGGTTATAATTATTCCTTCATTTAGTTTTCATAGGTTTAAAGTTATTGGTTTAGTTCCTAGATTTGTAAAAGTATAGAACATAGATATACCTTCAGTTGGAAAAATATTCAAGAACAACAGACAACATAATCTATGGTTTTATAATGAAAATTTTTTAGTGATAATTCATTAAGAATATTCAATGTGTAAATGGTTTTCTATATCAGGGATTATAGACCATTAACACCATGTAAATAATTTAAATTGTAATATGGACATACAAAAAAATTGAGTTGATGGGTATTTTAGTATTATTGGTCCTTGATTGATTTACAACTTAATATCTCAATTTATTCAATAAAATGTTCATGTCCAACAAATATTACGTTTTCTAATGACTGTAAATAAAAATAGATAGAATATTTATTTATATTTATTTTGAGGCCTTACATAGGTCTTTTTTAATGAACGTTGACGTACATGATGTATTAGAATGGATTCAATGAGCATTTATTGAGAAATGAATTGTAATGGTCTCCTTCTTCTTCCCCATATTAAATATAATTTTTGTAATAATGAACCCTAAATTTGTGTTCATAACTAGATATATATATTTGGATTAATATTTATTAGATCTTAATTTATTTTAATGGAGGATCCGAATAAATAGTTTGATTTCTAAAATAATTGAAGATTCATTTGGTTAATATAATCGAGGAAGTTTTATTCTCTCCCACAATAGAATACCAAAAACTATTGAATAGAATATTCTGAATAACATTTATTCATGTTGGAAATGTCTTGTGGAATTGATATGGAAAACCCATATATGTTGTTAGTTCAAATGTGTGGCTTCTGAATGATAATATTTTGTTAAATAAATGTTTTTATTGGTATCATGGAATACGTGTGTTGGAATGATTTTAGGGTCACATGAGATAGGTAATAGTTGGAAGAAAAAAAATCAATGTAACACCCGAGATTTTTATGAGAAATATTTTGTTTTTATGTTATATATAACATAAAAGGAATATTTCACTACACAAAACACTAGATTTACTTTCTTTACACTCAATTGTGACTTTCCTGGATAGCTTGCATTGTACACAATACCGAGTTTCACTAAACAGCGATATGCTATTAAAATAGTATTAAAACTAGCCGTTATGAATAGTAATACACACTTTTTGAAATTTTCGAAATTTTATCTTTCAAAATGGACTTCATTTTTGGATTCGGAATATCGAAATTAGCCTAGGGTGAATTTTTGGTATTTTTATGAAAACTATCAATTTTTTATGAATAGTGAAAAGAGTGAGTTACTATTTAAAAACTGACTTTTTATATAAATAATTATTTATTTTATTTAAATTTATTTCAGGACAAAATTGATACAAAATACCTATAGAAGTTCAAATTAATTAATTGGAGTCATTTTATAATAATTTTAGATATATAAAAAAATTATTGATCTTTACACCGGCTTTTACCCACCTCCTAAGAGAGTTTGAAAATTTACATAAAACCTAATTATACTGCTTATGTGAGTAGAGTTTTGAAAATCCGAGAGACACGGTTAATAGGAAAGAGTAAAATGTGGTTCAATGAGATAAAAATAATTTCTGGTGAATAGTAGCTTTTTACTTTTATTTACCACGGTTAAAAGTAAATAGGGTAATTAACTATAAAAATGGTATTATTATTACCACAACACATGTCCTAATTCTATTGGAAAAGTTTAATTCGACCAAAAAAAACTTAGGAATAAAATATGACCATTTAGGTCAACTTGGATTAGATTAGGACATTTAATATTATTTTATTTAAAGAAGACTTAAAATAGTTAAAATCATAGTTTAATAACTAAACATTTTTTAATATAGGATTATAAATAAGATAAATTAGACTATAAATATCAATTATAAATATAAAAATATTTCCTACATAATAGTATTTTATTTATAATTTTTAGACTTTAAATAACTTAATTTATTTATGACACAATGATGATGAAGTAATTACCTTCTTAAGGAAATATTAACAAAATTGATATTATAAATACCCAAATAAATGTAATTTGAGACTTTTAATGAATTAAACTAATTTTATAGGTTAATATGACATATTAGTATTGATTTAATTAACTTTTTTTGAACTAATCATGTTGTTATGATTTTCAGAAAAATCAATTACCAAATAGTGTCAAAATTGATATAAAATAGTTTTTAAAACCAATATTATATTATTAATTGTTATTTTATTACTAAAAATATAATGTTCAGCCAAATGACATATATAAGGTTATATATATTAATAATGAACCACTTGGGGCTCGTTTGGATTATTATAGTATGTTAATTATACATATTGTGTAAGAAAACAACAAGACACGATAAAAGATAATTTATTTAACGTAGAGTTAAATCTAAATGATAAGGTTAAAATAGTAACCTAAACTTGTCTATAATCTATTTTTTTAGAGGATTTCAACCCATACCCACCATATATTTTAAATAAATTAATTTGGATCTATTAAAAACCAAATATGACGTTATTATAAAATAATATTTTAAGTTTTTTCTAAAGTGTCCCTCTCCTCCCTTATAAAAGGGAACCTCCTCCCTCTCCTATTTACACAACATTGATCCTTCAAGATCGTCCAACCCCTGCCAATTTATTATCTCAACTTCCCTATAAACATCATATAGCTCCCGGTATTCCTCAAAGACCATCTTTAGTAACCTAAGAGGAGGTTAAGAAGAGGCGCTTCAAAGAAGAGGTAATCTCTGTTACCGATTCTTTCAACTTTATTTCTTCTTCTACTTCATCTTCTTTAGTTGGTTCATTGTGAAGTAATAAAATCAGTATCACTGATATACTTATGTGTTATTATAAATATGAAACAAACCTATTTCACCTTTTATCCATCCAACGGAAAACGAAATCACTGCGCGTGCGTATATACGGAATACCATCTCCACGCCATAGTGTAATCTGTTTTCCACCACCACGTCACATGGATGGGTATAATGGTGTAAATAATAACTATATATGATTATTATAAAGTGATATTGATTCTAAAATAGTATACATACACTTCAATACAATTCCACGATCATGGGAACGATATCATCGCTCGTGCATACGTATAGCCTACTGTCTCCACGATGTGATGTGATTCGTTCTACATGATCTTCAATGCATAATGATTATATAAATGAATCTAATGAATAAATATTAAATATATTACACTAATACCATTCTGTAAATTATGTATCTATAACCTAAAAAATAATAATAATAATTTATTCGACAAAACACGCATAAGAACAAAAAGCAATAAACACCCGAATAACAAGTAGTAGTGAAATATTACTAATAAAAAACTAAAAATATGACCATATATGATATCATAAAAATAATTAATATTCTTTAATTATTAAATAACATTATTTGAATCATTATATATGAGTTTCGGACACGTACGATGCAAATCAGACATAAGGTAAGGGAAAGTCTCACAATCTCATTTTTATCCGAGATTGTTTATACTTCAGAATTTACTGGGGAATATTTTTCATCGACATCCATGTTTCCTCAATATTTAATATTATTTCTATCCTCCTACAATTTTTTAAATTTAATTTTACCCTTCGTTGAGTTTTTAGTAAAAGATATGAAAGGAATCTTTTTTCGTTTTTAGTACGTGCTACTTTTTTGACTTTTCCGGCCAAAGTACGAGAAAAATGTTTTTCTTTAACATATACCGCATGAATGGATTTTTAGAACATTATTTCCATGAAGCTTCCTTAACAATTATTCAAGTTTATTTTTAATCTACTTCTTTTAGTTTAAAATTTTATGACATGTTAAGAAAGGAAAAATGTTTTTGAAGTAGAAAGGTTATTTTCCTCAATAATGAAGTTCAAGTGCTTTATCAAAATTATTTTCCATATAAGATAATATAGGGTTCTTTTTCTATCCCTATTTTTACATTGATTTGATTATGTTATGATGGAATTATTTTTATGAAGTCCTTTTATCTTATATGGATTATGTTACGATGGCATGATGTTTAAGAATCCCATTTTTATTACATGGGTTATGCTATGATGTATGATTTATGATTTTGTGGCACACATAAGAATGGTTTCATTATGAGATGGGTGGGACCTATATCTACCTCCAATTCATTGGGTAAAGATTTATATCTCATGAGATAGACATGGCTTGAATTGGAGGTTAATCTGGTTCAGTGATACAGGACTGAAATGAGGAGTGAACTCGGTTCAGAAATGGACTTTGTCCGCTAAGATAGTCATGTAAATGAGTCTTGAATACTAAGAAATAATTCTCTATGATTATGTGTGTATGACATAAAGATTCATGTTTTATGTTATTATTATTGGGATTACATTTCACTATTATGATTTATCTCATGTTATAAAATTATGATCTCTTTTGAAGGTTAAGATTTCCAAAATGCTATGTTCTTATGAATATGATGTGATGGATATTTTTTTTATCCTTACTGAGTATTTGAGCTCACCCTTTTGTATGTTTTCTTTTACCCAGGTCAGGAATAAGCGTATTAAGTAGGATATGCCAAAAAGGGATTCTAGATATGATGAAATAAATGGTAGACAACGTAGATGATTTATGAACAAGTTCTTTATGATTCCCAGTTTCTGAAGACACTATACCTATACGGTCCTATTTTGGTTTTGTTATATGTTGTAATAATTATTCTTCAATTTTGAAGTGATAATAATGTATGTAATGTATGAGTCATTATAGTTGGTATCAGAGGAAAGGTATAGTCAACCTTTGGAAACTAGGATGTGAATACCTTAGTAAGAACCCTAAGGATAATTCTAGGCATAGAACACAATCATAGTGTTTTAGAAATGGCCATGAACAACCTATGATAAGACCTTAAGTGTGAAATTTTATTCTTGATTATGTGTTTTTCCTATTATAATTAGTGTTGATCACACTATTCTTCTTGGTTTTAGTCAATGGATGTAACCCGAAGGAACCGTGTTAATGCTGAATGTGACGGGAAATGCAATGATTGTCCCCTTGAGTAACCAAACATTATGGGAGATTGAATGAAAAATATTTTTTCCATGCTCACACAACTTTATAA
The DNA here is from genome assembly GCA_963277665.1 of Viscum album. NCBI lineage: Eukaryota > Viridiplantae > Streptophyta > Magnoliopsida > Santalales > Viscaceae > Viscum > Viscum album. Next base: position 1,185,767,317 of record OY728159.1, read on the forward strand.
AGCTATGAATCATGCAGGACTTCTAAGTGAGCAAAGGAATGAGCAACATTCTATTGAATCATTCATGAGGCAGCATCCACCCTCATTCAGTGGGTCTACTGATCCATTAGTGGCTGAACAGGGGATCAGTACCACTGAAAAGATATTTTCAGTTGTTCAATGTTCTGAACACGATAAATTCATCATAGTAGTATATCGTTTGGAAGGTGAAGCTGATTAATGGTGTAATATTATCAAGAATACAAGGAAAAGGGATGAAATTGAATCTATGGAATGGGACGAGTTCAATAACATATTTTTCAATAATTACTTCCCACGTATTCTTCGAACAAAGATGGATATGGAGTCTCTTGAACTGAAGAAAAATGATGATGAATCTTTTGGTACTTATGAAGTAAATTTTAAAAGACATGCAAGGTACACTTCTGGGATTATTATCTAACCTGAGAGTAAGATCAATCGATTATTTAGTGTCTTTAAACCAAGTCTCTGAAGGAGTTATCCATAAGGGGCTTCAATAGCTATGAGAAAATTGTTCGATGTGCTCTCAAGGTTGAGATGGATATTGGAGTAACCCATCCGTCATATGTGTTTGATAAGAAGAGAAAAATGGAATTCAAAGGGAAATCTAAAGACCACACTAAAAAGAAGATGATTTTTCCCTTATACTCAATGTGTGGAAAGAAACATGGAGTTAGTTGTCTTAAAGGGACAAGTAAATGTTTCAAATGTGGAGAGGAAGGTTATCGGGCATTTGAATGCCGCAATGATGGGAAAAAGATGTCTAGTGATGCGAACAATGAAAAGGCTACACAGAGTGCACCTCATACACTTCAATGTTACAAGTGCAAGGAAATGGGGAATTATGACAATAAATGCCCTAATCCAAGGGTTTTTTACGATGATCGACGTCAACAAACTCTTAAGGCCAAAGGAAATGGAAAGTAACATGCAATTTCAATCAGCAATGTGATGTATGATAACGAAGTGGTGAAAAGTACACTTACCTCCACTCTAAAGTAGAAACTGTTTTATTTAATTCTAGATCCACCCACTATTTTATTTCCGAATAATTATCTAAGGGTATCTCCATATTACCTCAGAAGTTAAACATTGAGTTAGTTGTGACAACACATAATGGCACAACTGTCACATTAAAAGTTTACAATTCTAATCCAATTGAAGTATGTGGGAATGTGCTTCCTATAAATCTTGTGATCCTTCCTATAGTGGAATTTTATGTTATTCTCTGCACGTATTGGCTTTATTTATATGGAGTTCATATCAATTTCCAAATAAGGGAAGTCACATTTCATATTCCAGATCAATCTATGGTCTTCTATCGATGCAAGGATGAACATTACCTTCCAGTGAAAGTTTCTTCCATCTTATGGGTCTTGATTCCACTAAATGAAGGTTATTTATCTCAAATGGTTGGAGAGAGTATCATGATTAAGAATATGCCCATTTTACGGGAGTTTGATGATGTCTTTCTAGAGGAATTGCCTGGTCTTCCCCCAAATCGTGATGTTGAGTTTTCAATAGAACTCATATCGGGTGCTTTACCTATTTCAAATACACCTTATAGAATAGCCCCAATTGAGTTGCAGGAATTGAAGAAGCAACTCCAAGAGAATATTGATAAGGGATTCATACGCCCTAGTGCATCACCTTGGGAATCACCTGTTTTGTTTGTTAAAAAGAAAGATTGATCAATGTGAATCTTCATTGATTATCGAGAACTTAACAAGATCACTATCAAAAATAAATATCTTATCCCACGCATTGATGACTTATTTGATCAACTACACGGAGCTCAATACATTTCCATGATTGATCTTCGTTCAAGGTATCATCAATTAAAAGTCAAAAAATGTAGGATATAAAAAATAAGGCTTTCCGTACAAGGTATGGACACTATGAATTTATAGTGATTCCTTTTGGTTGTACTAATTCCCCTGCTATCTTCATGGGTATAATGAATAGAGTCTTTAGAGACTATCTTGATTAGTTTTTGGTACTCTTTATAGACTATATTCTTGTTTATTCAAAGATAATGTAAGAATGTGAATATCACTTGAGAATTGTATTGAAGACGCTGAGAATGGAGAAGCTTTATGCTAAATTTACCAAGTGTAAATTTTGGCTTCAAAAAGTTTCATTTTTGCGTCACATAATCTCAAAAGAGGGGATATCTTGGGATCCAGCAAAAACAGAGGTTATCGAAAGATGGTCGAGACCAACAACAGTAACTGAGATCTGATGTTTTCTTGGTTTGGTTGGATATTATCGACGTTTTGTGAATGATTTTTCACGATTATCTAATCCAATCACCAGGTTGACACAAAAAGGAGATATGTTCGTTTTGACAGAGGAGTGTGAAGAAAATTTCAAGGAGTTAAATAGAAGGTTATCCAGTGCACCTGTGTTCACACTACCTTATAGTGGAGAATGGTTTGTGATTTATAGTGATGCATCCATAAAGGGACTAGGGTGTGTTCTCATGAAAAACGATATAGTGATAGCTTATGCCTCACAAAATTTGAGAATCCATGAGCAAAATTAACCAACTCATGATTTGGAGTTAGCTACAGTAATCATTGCATTAAAAATAAGGAGGAATTATCTTTATGGTGAAAGGTGTGATATTTATACTAATCATAAATGCTTAAAGTATATTTTCACACAAAAGGAGCTGAATATGCGCCAAAGAAAATGGTTGGAGCTGATTAAGGATTCGACTGCTCAATTCATTACCACCTTGGGATTGAAAACAATGTGGCAGATGCATAATGTCGACAAGACAATGCTAGCTTATCCATGATGAGGATCACAAAAGATCCAATATTTATGGATTTACAAAGGATGGCTCTTGAAATTATAATGAATGGGGAAAAATATTATCTTTCACAAATGAATGTTCAACCATCTATAAATGTGAAGATTAAAGAGGCATAGAAGGAATATGTAGAGTTACAAAAGAAGGTGAAAAATGTTCCGGAATTTCACTTTGATTATGACGAAATAATAAGGTTCAGGAATTGGGTTTGTGTTTCTCCCATCTAAGAATTAATAAAGGAGATGCTGGATGAGGCTCGTAGTTCTCCATTCTCCATTCATCCTGGAAGAACGAAGATGTATAGGGACATGAAAGAGTACTTCTGGAGGGATGTCATGAAAAGAGATGTTGCTGAATAAGACACTTGATTCTTGGTTTGACAGAAAGTTATAGCTGAGAGATAGAAGTATAAGGAGATGTTAAAACCATTACCCATACCTGATTGGAAATGGGAAAACATCACTATGGACATTGTCACTGGACATCCTAAAACATCTAAAGGGATTGATGTTATCTGGGTCATAGATGATCATCTTACGAAGTCGGCACACTTCATTGTTATTAGAGAATATTTCTCTCTGGATCATCTTGCCAGGATATATGTAAAGGAAGTATGATGATTTCATGGAGTACCACTTTCCGTTATATCTGATCAGGATCCATGGTTTACCTTAATGTTTTGGCACAGTCTTCAGCATACTCTAGATACAGAGTTGAGTTTTAGCACTGCTTATTATCCTCATACATACATTCAGTATGAGAGACCAATTCAAACTCTAGAAGATATGTTAAGTGCTTTCTCTATTGAATTCAAAGGTGGTTGGGATCAACACCTACCTTTGGTGGAATTTTCTTATAATAATAGCTTTCACTTTAATATTCAGATAGCTCTTTATGAAGCTCTCTATGGAAATAAATGCAGAACTCCAACTTGCTGGGATGAAGTTGGGGAAAGAAATCTATTAAGACCTGGTCTTCTTGATGAGATGGCAGAAAAGGTCCAATATATTCATCAACACATAAGAGCAGATCAGATTCGACAAAAAAGTTATGCCGATAACCGAAGAAAAGACCTAGAGTTTGAAGTGGGTGATAAAGTGTTCTTATGAATATCTCCATGGAAGAGAGTAATGCGATTTGGAAGGAAGGGAAATTTGAGCCATAAGTATATCAGTCCTTTCGAAATACTAGATCATGTTGGGAAGGTAACTTACCGATTGACGCTTCCCCCGAATCTCTCTCAAGTTCACGATGTGTTCCATTTATCTCTCCTTAGAAAGTACATAACTGATCATTCACATGTACTCAGCTCAGAAGTTTTACCACTGGAGAATGATTTTTCTTATGAAGAACAGCTGATAGAGATTCTAGATCGTAGTGAAAAATTCCTATATAACAAGACCACTCGCTTGGTGAAAGTTTTATGGAGGAACCACCAATTAGAAGAAGCTACATGGAAGCTTGAGGATATGATGAGGGAGAGGTATCCTCATCTGTTTATTACAACGTGACGAATTTCGAGGGTGAAATTCATTTTAAGGGGGGTAGAATGTAACACCTGAGTTTTATATGAGAAATCTTTTGTTTTTATGTTATATACATCATCAAAGGAATCTTTCACTACACACAAAAATAGCTTGGATTTCTTTACACGCAATCACAACCTTCCTCGATAGCTTGCATTGCACGCAATACTGAGTTTAATTAAACAATGATATGCTATTAAAATATTATTAAAACTAGTCGTTATGAATAGTAATACACACTTTTTGAAATTTTATAAATTTTATCTTTCAAAATGGACTTCATTTTTGGATTCGGAATATCGAAATTAGCCTAGGGTGAATTTTTGAAATTTCTCTGAAAACGTTCAATTTTTGATGAATAGTGAAAACACTGGGTTACTATTTAAAAACTGATTTTTTATTTAAATAATTATTTATTTTATTTAAATTTATTTTAGGTCAAAATTGATACATAATACCTATATAAGTTCAAAGTAATTCATATGAGAGTTTGAAATTTTACATAAAACATAATTTTACCGCTTCTGTGACTGGAATTTCGAAAATCCGAGAGACACGGTTAATACCAAGGACTAAAATGTGGTTCAATAAGATAAAAACAATTTTTGGTGAATAGTAACTTTTTACTTTTATTTACCATGGTTAAAAGTAAATATGGTAATTATGGGTAAAAATGGTATTATTATTACACTAACACAAGTCTAAATTCTATTGGATAAGTTTAATTCGACCAAAAAACCATAGGAATAAAATATGACCATTTAGGTCCACTTGGATTAGATTAGGACATTTAATATTATTTTATTTAAAGAAGTGTTAAAATAGTTAAAATCAAAGTTTAATAGATAAAACATTTTTAATATAGGGTTATAAATAAGATAAATTCGACTATAAATATTAATTATAAATATGAAAATATATCCTACATAATTGTATTGTATTTATAATTTTTAGGAATTAAATAATTTAATTTATTTATGACACAATGATGATGCAGTAATTACCTTATTAAGGAAATATTAACAAAATTGATATTATAAATACCCAAATAAATGTAATTTGAGACTTTTGATGAATTACACTAATTGTATAGGTTAATATGACATATTATTATTGATTTAATTAACTTTATTCGAACTAATAATGCTCTTATGATTTTCACAAAAATCATTTACCAAATAGTTTCAAAATTGACATAACATAGTTTTTAAAACAAACAATATATTATTAATTGTTATTTTATTCCTAAAAGTATAAGGTTCTGTAAAAAGACTTAGGTAAGGCTATATATATTAATAATGAACCACTTGGGGTTCTTTTGGGTTGTTATAATATGTTAACTAACCATATAGTGTAAGAAAATAAGAAGACACGGTAAAAGTTAAATTATTTAACTTAGAGTTAAATCTAAATGATAAGGTTAAAATAGTAACATAAACTTGTCTAAAATCTATTGGTTGAGAGTTTTTTGACCCATCCCCACCATAGATTAGAAATAAATCAATTTGGAGCTATTAAAAACCGTATATGTCTTTATTATAAAATAATATTTTATGTTTTTCCAAAAGTGCCCCTCTCCTCCCTTATAAAAGGGCACCTCCTCCCTCTCCTCATTACACAACTTTGAGCATTCAAGCTCAGACAAACCCGAAAAATTTCCCTTCTCAAGTTCTATAGAAACATCATATAGGTCTTTTTATTCTTCAAAGACCATCTTTAGTGCCCTAAGAGGAGGTTAAGAAGAGGCGCTTCAAAGAAGAGGTAATGTCTGTTATCGATTCTTTCAACTTTATTTCCTCTTATACTTATTCTTATTTAGTTGTTTCATTTTGAAGTAATAACATCGGTATCACTCATATACTGATATGTTATTATAAATATGAAACAACCCTATTTCACCTTTAATCCATCCTATGGAAAACGAAATCATCGTGCGTGCATATGTACGGAATACCGTCTTCACGCCATGGTGTAATCTATTTTCCACCACAACCTTACTTGGATGGGTATAATGGTGTAAAGAATAACCATATATATTTATTGTAAATTGATATTTATTTTGAAATATTGTACATACACTTCAATGCAATTCCACGATCAGGGGAACAATATCATCGCTCAAGCGTACGTACGGCCTACCATCTCCACGATGTGATGTGACTTGTTCTACATGATCATCAATTCATAGTTATTATATAAATGATTTTAATGAATAAATATTATATATATTAAACTAATACCATTATTTAAATTTGGAATCTATTACCTAAAAATAAGATTAATAATTTATTCGACAAAACACCCATAAGAAGAAAAAGAAATAAACACCCAAATAAAAAAAGCAATGAAATAATACTATTACTAAACTAAGAATATGACCATATATGATATCATAACAATATTTACGATTCTAGAATATTTCAATAACATTATTTAAATCATTATACAGGAGGTTAGGTCACGTATGAAGCAAATCAGACCTATGGTAAGGGAAAATCTTGCAATTTCATTTTTATCTGAGATTGTTTATACTTTAGAATTTACTGGGGAATATTTATCGTCAACATCAATGTTTCCTCAATATTTAATATTATTTATATCCTCATACAATTTTTTAAATACAATTTTAACCTTCTGTGAGTTCTTAGTAAAAGATATGAAAGGAATATTTTGTCATTTTAAGTACGAGGTACTTTTTTGGCTTTTCTGGCCAATGTACGAGAAGAGTGTTTTTCTTTAACTTATATGTCTTGAATGGATATTTATAACATTATTTCCATGAATCTAACTTTACATGTTTTCATGTTAATTTTTAATCAACTTATATTAGTTTAAAATTTTATGATATGTTAAGAAAGGAAAAATGTTTCTGAAGTAGAAAGGATATTTATCTCAAGAATGAAGTTCAAGTGTTTCATCAAAATTATTTTCCATCTAAGATAATATAGGGTTCTGTTACTATCCCTATTTTTACATTTATTTGATTATTTTATGATGGAATTATTTTTATTAAGTCCTTTTATCTTATATGGATTATGTTATGATGTCATGATGTTTAAGAATCCCATTTTTATTACATGGGTTATGCTATGATGTATGATTTATGATTTTGTGGCACACATAATAATGGTTTCATTATGAGATGGGTGGGACCTATATCTCCCTCCAAATGCATTGGGTAATGATTTATATCTAATGAGATAGACATGGTAGGAACGACATGTCAATTTGGTTCAGTGATACATGACTGAAACAAGGATTGAACTCGGTTCCGAAATGGACTTTGTCCACTAAGATAGTCATGGAAATGAGTCATGACTACTAAGAAATTATTCCCTATGATTATGTGTGTATGAAACAAAGTTTCATGTTTTATGTTATGATTATCGGGATTACATTTCACTGCTATGATTTATCCCATGTTATGAAATTATGATCTCTTTTTCTGGTTATGATTTCCAAAATGTTATGATCTTATGAATATGATGTGATTGATATTTCTTTTGTTTACCATTATTGAGCATTTGAGCTCACCCTTTTGTATGTTTTATTTTCCCCAGGTCATGAAGAAGTGTATTAAGTATGATATGCCAAAAAGGGATTCTAGATATGATGAAATAAATGGGATACAGTGTATATGCTTTATGAACTAGTTGTTTCTGTTTCCTAGTTTCTAAAGACACTATACCTATACGGTCCTATTGTGGTTTTTTATATTTTTTAATAAGTATTATTCAATTATGAAGTAATAACAATGTATGTAAAGTATGAGTCGTTATTATAAATTACTGATAAACATGGGAAATTTCATGGTTGAAATAACCACCAAAAATGGGTTCAACAAGTGAATATTTGGTGAATAGATGAATCACTACTCATGAGTATAGGAAGGTCTATAGGTTGCACTTATTGTGTGTGTGGGTTTGGAATTTAAATGATCATACCAAATACTAAAGACTATTTTAAAAATAATTATTAAATTTATTCCTTCTTTTTTTATTTGGTTTTATATAACCATTATCTTCTTCCTACCTATTTTATATAGAATGTGCTTACTCTTTCTAGTCCTAGTGACTTGTGAAGGTATGTCTTTGGGTAAGTACTACTACATCATATATCAACCCCTCTATTGACACTAGGTTGCATTTACATATTTCATATACTGAGATATAAGAATGGTTCATGTTTCTAACTTCTCTAGTGGTGACCCTTGATGTATTTGTTTGGTTGCTGACGTTGGAGTTGGTTATTGTATACATTTTATAAGATGGTTCGGCATTGGTTTCAAGGTAACCCTATTTGGTTTTGTTTCCTTGATCCATTATTATATTTTTCTAATCTACTTTGGTATTGTTCATTTATTAGGTTATCATTGAGTTAAGTAATTTTTTATGCATTAATAATCTAGGGGATTGGATCTTTTATTTTTCATTATTGTAATATTTTTTTCGTTCAAATCATACACAATGGTTTACTAATCCCTTAAATTTTCATTTTAGGCTTTGGTAAATGGATAAATAACCTATGGTTTGTATCATTTTTCCTCCTCCCAATAATATGAATTAGGTTTGGATGTTATATCCAGATGGAAACACAAGAATAATGACTTCATGTCATTGTTCACTATTTTAGTTAAGTTATATAACCTAGTGAATTTATTTAGTGGTTTCTCCTAATTTTAATAATATTAGAGTTTGATTGAATATTGAGTGTTAACGATTTCTATCAAAATGGATATAGGGTACATCATGAACCATCGATGTGTGGTAGTTAACAGTTTACATTCACTCGGACTACTGTGTCTATTTATATGTGATTATTCCTACTTTATACAAATTATGTGATTAATAATATTTTTTTGAATAATTTAATTTGGAAAATGTATCTCAAGATAGCTTCCCAGGTGGTTATATTAATGAGGATGTGTTTGGGATGATATTAGGTGATTGTGGTTAAGCTGGCATAGAGGGAGTAACATCATGAATGAGGTATGTGGTACCTAAATATCTCCCTAAATTTTTATGCTTGTTATTTATGTGTATGATGAATGTGGAAACACCACTTGGATGATAGAATCTAGTACACCAATTAATAGTTCTATCATTATCTTATAAAATGAATGGAGTTTCTGGGGCCACAATAGACCTTTGAGCAATAGTGAGACACATCGATCATCAATGTCCAAGTGAATGACTATAAATTAATAAAATATAATATATGAGTCCTTATATGGGTTTAAATGTGGATAAATATTATAGAGTTTATTTTTACAGGTGACCATAGGCCCCTTCCAAGTAGATGATAGTATAAATGTGGAGTAATTGTCCTGAGTTCCCTAAAATGTAACATTATGATGCAGTATATACTTCTATAGATTTGATCTGAATTTGTGGCTTTTGATATCGCTCCATATATACATGAGTAAGAGGGTTGGTATACTCAGGGTAGTTCGATGATAGGTTTTATTAGTGGACCATCCCAAATTGTCTTGGAAAGTATTATGGTTTTTAAGTCATATCATTTCCTTTAAAAAATGTATCTTGTCATATAGGTTTAATGATGTTGTGATATAATCATGGAAATTCTCATGGATTTTAGGCCTTATAAATGATGGGTTTGGCAGGATTATTTGGTCAATAGGTAATCTATCATGTATAGGGTGTCCGAATAATGATGTGACTTAGGTTAGAATGATTGGGTTTCCATGTCATATTGAACCTAGAAAGGGTTAATGTATGAATGTATGTATTTAATCAATGGGTGTCACCATAGAACCTGGTGATTGAGAGTATAATATTGATGTATCTATAGTGACAATAATCGGTCATTCACATAATTGGAAATCCGTCACAAAATTTATGGGTTCATGCATTGATGAAACCATTTTTATTATTGTGGATATGATATATTAGGAATTTGATGATATCCCTTTCAATTTAATTTAAGAAAATTCTAGGATACTTACTTGGATTTAGTTTTTACACCTAATGATATGTAGATTCATAGTATAGCTCCTAGCATCTGGGGTCTACACCAAATTCCCAATAGATTCATAGGACAACTAATATGATTCAATGTTTATGCCAGATTCCATATAGATTCTTGAGATACTTTTTATGATCAAGTGATTATGAATATGGACAAATTCATATATTGATATTTTTTAGGATACATCATTTATGCCTGATTACATATAGATTCCTATGGTACTTTCTAGGATCAGGTTACTACAATTTATACTATATAGGATACCAAGGATATTTTCCAAGATTCAATGCATAAAACTAATTATTTTTGTAAGATGAATATGATACATTATAGGGATCTAATGTTTCAAAAAGATACCTATCATGTGTATTGCAACAATATATTGGTGGGAAGCACTACTCCTCATGTATGGTCATATATATTTAAGAATATATTATGTCTGGGTTTCTTCTTGAACTTACGGAATGATTATTCCATATTATTAGAGACATTATAAAAGTGGTGGAAGAATGTGTGGGTGATAATGGGTGTCTCCATATAATATAAGAGTCAATAGTGATTATTTTAAAGTGCTTAGTAAATGTTATTTTTTAATAATATCTCTTTTTAATTACTTATGTATTGGTAATGTTAAAGATGCCATTAATTATTCCCAACATTTTTTTAATAAAAAAACTCTTCTAGAATCCATAGCATTATGGTAATATATAAAACCTTATTATTCCCATCTTCTGGTGGGGGTAAAGGCCTACGATTAGATTTTTATACTGATAACTTTCTAGGATCATAGAGAAAATTTTGATGAGAATTGGTGATGTTTTTACAACCTCATTTCTAAATTTTTTTATATGTGGTAATTAAGTGGGTGATGATTTAGGATTTATAAATCTATTACTCTACATATAAAATTATAATTTCATGGATGTGTTTTATTAATTATTGGAACACTAATTCTTTTAGCTATAAATTGTTTTGATATTTTAAGTAATTTTTCTATGTTGATATGAGGGTATGGTCTCTCCAAAGTATAACCCTATAACCTTGTATTTAGATGATAACATCTGGAATATGGAGATATGATCATGCGATTGCATGGAAAATTGGTCAGGTAACTATTTAGTGAACCAATGTGTGGAATTTTGAAATTTCTATTAGATAATTTGTTAATTTATCTTACTATTTGTGCTATCATACATGGGAATAGGGATGTGATTTTTTATTGAAATAAAACTACTGCATCATGAAAATATATCATAAGGGGAGCCTATATTTCCAGTGAAATGGAATCTTATTTCCTGATTTTATCTATTTTGATCCAGATATTGATTCTTGTATGAAGTGTCTATTTGAGACTATCGTTTTCTTTTTGGATTGTGTCATATCGGTAAGATACCTAGGTTCTTTTATCATTTATGACACATAGAAATAAATTGGAAATCATGTTTTTTTTATGATTGATATGACTGATGTTGAGGATTTAGATGTTCAATGTGTCAATATTAATTATTATGGAGTATCCACATATAAATATTTAATGTAAATTTACAATGATGAACACAATTATTTCCTCACATTATTGTCATTAGGTTCATATAGTGGGTGTCCCATGATTCTGACTATCAAGACCCTATATATATTTTGTTATGTAGTGTCCCCTAGTTGGTTGGTATATGGATTTAGTAAATTTATAATGAAACCATGGTGGGTGATTAAAATGTTTTTTAGATTTCATTATTTGTAAACTACATCTAATATAAAATTTTATCTTATAAATTCATGGTCATATTCAATATAAAAAAACTACATGACTATGGTTTTCTTAAAATAGAACTTCATTGGGATATTTCAATAGAGTTGTCTAAATAAGATCATGCTTCTTAATGGGTAGACTTGTATGAGTATTCATAATGAGGAATATTTATCTAGTGGATTAGAGACACAAACTTTCATGAACAATCTGTATCTTTATGTGTGATATATAAAGATAGAACCGTGGATTTTGTGTCTAGTAATGTGATTGTCGATGTGATATTTGATACTAGATCAGAGGTGTTCCATATAATCTATGATTTATGTGAGATATGATAGTTTCAATGATAGTAAGCTCAATATATTAGAGAGATAAGTGATCTGATGAAGTAGTGAGGTGTTTATTTATTATGGTAGGGATGAGATGTCATATTATAGTGTAACCTAAGAGAGGGATTAGCCTATAATTTTCTATTTAAAATATTTCATTGTTGAAATATATTGATATAAAAGGATGTGATTGGATTCAAAGGGATATATTAGTATAATCACAACAAATAATTATTTTTTATATGCTTTCGATATCTTTTTGAGAGTATGGTAAACATTTCTTGTTTTTAGATGGTTCCTAGGAAATGTGGTATCCTTCAGTACGCATTTGCATGAGTGATTTTTCATTCTGGTTTTGAAAATTTCACTCTGGTGCTTCCATGTTTATGTTATTTACATTTAGTGAAAATGATCAGTTGTTTATGAACATTACCATAAGAGTATTGTCTTTTCACTCATGGGAGCGGGAATCAAGTTTTAAGGTCAAGTTATATAGTAGCATAAACCTATTTGATTTAGATGGTACCATGATGAATATAGGGTGACAAGAAAGGATAAATATCTGAATTGGAACCCTCTACATTAGTAGTGAATAGTAGGGGTTTTTATGATTTTTCATGGAAATACTAAATAAATGAGGGTGACTTCATGTTTGTTATACACAGATCTTATTTTGTTTATAATCTTTAAGTATCCATCTTTGGGTTAGAAACCGATGAATTCAATATAATGACCCATAATTTACATACATTTTTATTACATCAAAATTGATACATACTTATTACAACATATAACAATACCGTGGTAGGACCATATATGTATAGTGTCTTTAAAAACTGGGAAACATAAACAACTGGTTCATAAGTCATCTACATTGTCTCTCGCTTATTTCATCATATCTAGAGTCCCATTTGGAATATCCAACTTAATAACCTTCTTCCTGACCTGGGGAAAGAAAACATAAAAAAGGGTGAGCACAAATTCCCAGTAAGTGTAAACAAAGGAAATATCATATTCATAAGAACATAGCATTTCGAAAATAGTAACATCCAAAAGAGATCATAATATCATAACATGGGATAAATCATAGTAGTGAAATTTAATACCAATAATATAAACATAAAACATGAATTTTTGTGTCATAAACACAAAATCATAGAGAATCATTTCTTAGTAGTCAAGACTCAATGCCACGACAATCCTAGCGGACAGAGTCCATTTCTGAACCGCATTCACTCCTCATTTCCATCCTATATCAATGAATTGGATTAACCTGTTTGTCTATCCTTGTCTATCTCATTAGATATGAATCTTTACCCAATGCATTGGAGGGAGATGTAGGTCTCATCCATCTCATAATGAAACCATTCTTATGTGTGCCACAAAATCATAAATCATAGCATAACCCATGTGATAAAAATGGGATTCTTAAACATCTTGCCATCATAACATAATCCATATAAGATAAAAGGGCATCATAAAAATAATTCCATAATAACGTAATCAAATAAATGTAAAAATAGGGATAGAAACCGAACCATATATTATCTTAGATGGATGATAATTTTGATAAAACACATGAACTTCATTCTTGAAGAAAATATTCTTTCTACTTCAAAATTTGTTTCCCTTTCTTAACATGTCATAATATTTTAAACCAAAAGAATTTTATTAAAAATAAACTTGAAAACTTGAAAATTAAACTTCATGGAAATAATTTTCTAGAAATCCATTCATTCCGTATAAGTAAAAGAAAAATATTATTCTCGTACTTTGGCCGGAAAAGTGAAAAATGTACCTCGTACTGAAAATGACAAAATATTCAATTCATATCTTTTACTAAAAACTCCTTGAAGGGTAAAATTGGATTGAAAAAATTGTAGAAGGATAGAAAAAATATTACATATTGAGGAAACATGGATGTGGATGATAAATATTCCCCAATAAATTATGAAGTATAAACAATCTCGGATAAAAATGAGATTGCGATATATTCCCTTACCTTTGGTCCGATATGCTTTGTACATGTCTGAACCACATGTATAATGAAATAAATAATATCATTTAATTGTTATAGAATCATATTCATTGTTATGATATCAGACATGGTCATATTTTTATCTTCTTATTAGTAATATTTGATTGCTACTTGTTATTCGGGTGTTCATTGCTTTATGTTCTTATGGATGTCTTGTCGAATAAATTATTATTATTCTTTTTAGGTTATAGATACCTCATTTCTAGAATTGAATTAGTGTAACATATATCATATTTATTCATTCAATTCATTTATATAATCTTTATTCAACGAAGATCATGTAGAACGAGTCACATCACATCGTGGAGACGGTAGGCCGTACGTACGCACGAGCGATGATATCGTTCTCATGATCATGGAATTGTATTAAAGTGTATGTATACTATTTAAGAATCAATATCACTTTAAAATAATCATATATAGTTTTTCTTTACACCACTATAACCATCCAAGTAAGGTGGTGGTGGAAAACAGGGTACACCACGGCGTGGAGACGGTATTCCATACGTACGCACGCGCGGTGATTTCATTTTCCATAGGATGGATAGAAGGTGAAATATGGTTGTTTAATATTTATAATAACATATACGTATATTATTTATAATTATGTTATTACTTCATAATGAAGCAACCAATGAAGTGGAAGTAGAAGAAGAAATAAATTGAAAAAATCAGTAACGGATATTACCTCTTCTTTGAAGCACCTCTTCTTAACCTCCTCTTGGGGCACTAAAGATGGTCATTGAATAAGACCAGGACATATAGGATGTTTCTAGGTAAGTACAGAAGAGAAATAATCAGGGTTTGTTTGAGCTTGAAGGCTCTAAGTGGTCTGAGGAAGAGAGGGAGGAGATGCCCTTTTATAAGGAAGGAGAGAGGCACCTTAGGGAAAACATAAAATATTATTTTATTATAAAGTCATATTCGGTTTTTAATAGCTCCAAATTGATTTTTTCGAAGATAAGGTGGGATCGGTTGAAATCCTCTCAACCCATATATTTTAGACAAGTTTAGGTTACTATTTTTACCTTATCATTTAGATTTGACTGTAAGTTAAATAATATTACTTTTACCATGTCTTCTTGTTTTCTTACAGTATATGGTTAATAAATTTACAATATCAAGCCAAAAGAACCCCAATTTGTTCATTAATAATATATATAACCTTATCTAAGTCATTTGGATGATCCTTTTATTTTTAAGAATAAAATAACAATTAATAATATAATATTTGTTTTAAAAACTATTTTATGTTAATTTTGACACTATTTGGTAATTGATTTTTTTGAAAATCATAACAACATGATTAGTTCGAAAACAGTTAATTAAATAAATACTAACATGTCATATTAACCAATAAATTTAGTGTAATTCATAAAAATTATCAAATTACATTTATGTCGGTATTTATAATATCAATTATGTTAATATATCATTAATAATGTCATTACTGCATCATCATTGTGTGATAAATAAATTAAATTATTTCATGTCTAAAAATTATAAATAGAAAATCATTATTTGGGAAATATTTTTTTCTTTCTAATTACTATTTTTAGTCTAATTTATCTTATGTATAACCTTATATTAAAAATGTTTTTGTTATTAAACTTTGATTTTAACTATTTTAACTCTTCTTTAAATAAAATAATAATATATATCCTAATCTAATCCAAGTGGACCTAAATGGTCATATTTTATTCATAAGGTAGTTTTTTGTCAAATTAAACTTATCCAATATAATTAGGAAATGTGTTAGTGTAATAATAATATCATTTTTAAACGTAATTACCCTATTTACTTTTAACCGTGGTAAAAAAAAAGTAAAAAGTTACTATTCACAAAAAATTGTTTTTATCTTATTGAACCACATTTATTTCTTGATACTAACCGTGTCTCTTGGATTTTCGAAATTCCACCCACAGAAGCAGCAAAATTAATTTTTATGTAAATTTTCAAATTCTCTTAGGAGGTGGGTAAAAGACGGTGAAAAGTTCAATAAAATTTTTATATATCTAAAATTATTTTAAAATGACTCCAATGAATTAAATTGAACTTATATAGCTATTAAGTATCAATTATGACCTGAAATAAATTTAAATAAAATAACTAAATATTTAAATAAAAATCCAGCTTTTTAAATAGTAACCCATTGTTTTCACTATTCATCAAAAATTGAATGTTTTCAGAAAAATACCAAAAATTCACCCTAGGATAATTTTGATATTCTGAATCCAAAAATGAAATCCATTTTGAATGATAAAATTTATAAAAATTAAAAAATTTGTTATTACTATTCATAACGGCTAGTTTATATAATATTTTAATAACATATCATTGTTTAGTGAAACTCGGTATTGCGTACAACACACGCTATCGAGGAAGGTTTCTCTTGCGTATAATGCAAGCCAAGACAATGTTGTGTGTAGTGAAAGACTCATTTATATAAATTTATACATAAAAACAAAATATTTCTCATAAAATCTTGGGTGTTACATTCTACCCCCCTTAAAATTAATTTCGCCCACGAAATTCGTCACTTTGAAACAAACAGATGAGGATACCTCTCCCTCATCATATCCTAAAGTTCCCATGTAGCTTTTTCTAATTGGTGGTTCCTCCATAAAACTTTCACCAAGAGAATGGTCTTGTTCTGTAAGACTTTTCTCTATGATTCAAAATCTCTATCATCTGTTCTTCATAAGAAAGGTCTTGCTCTAGCGGTACAACTTCTGAGATGAGTACATGTGAAGGATCGGTTATGTACTTTCTCAGGAGAGATACATGGGACACATCATGAACTTAAGAGAGATTTGGTGTAAGTGCCAATCAGTAAGAAACCTTCCCAACACGATCCAGTATTTCGAAAGGACCGATATACCTAGGGCTCAGCTTTCCCTTCTTTCCAAATCTCATTACTCTCTTCCAAGGATATATTCATAAGAACAATTTATCAACCACTTCAAACATAAGGTCTTTTCTTTGGTTATCGGCATAACTTTTTTGTCGACTCTAAGCTGCTCTTATGTGTTGTTGAATAGATCTGACATTTTCTGCCATCTCATCAA
Organism: Viscum album; assembly: GCA_963277665.1. NCBI lineage: Eukaryota > Viridiplantae > Streptophyta > Magnoliopsida > Santalales > Viscaceae > Viscum > Viscum album. The sequence continues at coordinate 1,185,784,855 of OY728159.1, forward strand.
CAAGATCATGTCCTACTAGCTTTCTTTCCCCAACTTCATCCTGGTAAGTTGGAGTCGTGCATTTCTTTCCATAGAGATCTTCATAAGGAGCCATCTGAATACTGGTGTGAAAGCTATTATTATTAGAAAATTCCACCAAAGGTAGGTTTTTATCCCAACCACCTTTAAAATATATAGAGAAATCTCTTAACATATCTTCTAGAGTTTGAATTGTTCTCTCAGACTGACTGTCTATCTGAGGGTGATAAGCAGTGCTGAAACTCAACTCTATATCTAGAGTATGTTGAAGACTTCGCATGAAATTCAAGGTAAACCTCGGATCCTGATTAGATATAATGGAAATTTGTACTCCATGAAATCTTACCACATCCTTCACATATATCCCGGCAAGCTGATCTAGAGAGAAATATTCTCTAATAGCAATGATGTGTGTCGACTTCGTAAGACAATCAACTATAACCCAGATAGCATTATAGCCTTTGGATGTTTATGGAAGTCCAGTGACAAAGTCCATAGTGATGTTTTCCCATTTCCATTCGGGTATGGGTAATTTTTGTAATATCCCCATAGACCTTTGTCTCTCATCTTTTACTTGTTGACAAACCAAGCATCGAGAGACATATTCAGCAACATCTCTTTTCATGTCATCCCACCAGAAGTACTCTTTCAAGTCCCTATACATCTTCGTGCTTCCATGATGAATAGAAAATTAAGAACTATGAGCATCATCCAGTAGCTCCTTCTTTAATTCTGGGATGGGAGGAACACAAACCTAATTCCTGAACCTTATTATTTCATCACAATCAAAGTGAAATTCAGGAACATTTCTCACCTGCTTTTGTAACACTAAATCTTCTTTTTGTGCCTCTTTAATATTCACATGTATATATGGCTGAACATTCATTTGAGAAAGATAAGATTTTTCCCATTACATTATAATTCCTATATCCATCCTTTGTAAATCCATAAATATTGGATCTTTTGTGATCCTCATCATGAATAAGATAGCTTGGTCTTGTCGACTAAATGCATTTGCCACCTTGTTTGCATTCCCAATGTGATAATGAATTGAGTAGTCATAGTCCTTAATCAACTCCAACCATCTTCTTTGGCGTATATTCATCTCTTTTTGTGTGAAAATATACTTTAAACTTTTATGATCAGTATAAATATCACACCTTTCACCCTAATGATAATTCCTCCAAATCATTAATGAAAAGATTACCACAGCTAACTCCAAATCATGAGTTGGGTAATTTTTCCCATGGATTTTCAACTGTCGTGAGTCAAAAGCTATCACCATATCGTTTTGAATGAGAACATACCCCAATCCCTTCTTGGATGCATCATTGTAGATGACAAACCTTTCTCCACTACAAGGATATGTTAGCAGAGGTGCACTGGATAACCTTCTTTTCAACTCCTGGAACTTATCTTCACACTACTCCATCCACATGAACTTAACTCCTTTTCGAGTCAACCTGTTGAGTGGATTAGATAATCGTGCAAAATCATTCACAAAACGTCGATAATATCCATCCAAACTAAGATAACATCGGATCTTGGTAACTATTGTTGGTATCGACCATCTTTTGATAACCTCTATTTTTTATGGATCCACAGATATACCCTCTTCTGAGATTATGTGACCCAAAAATGAAACTTTTCGAAGCCAAAATTCACACTTTCTAAATTTGGCACAAAGCTTCTCCTTTCTCAGGGTGTTCAATACAATTCTCAAGTGATCTTCATGTTCTTCTATACTCTTTGAATAGACAAGAATATCATCTATAAAGACAACCACACACTGATCAAGAAAGTATCTAAAGACTCTATTCATCAGATCCATGAAGATAGCAGGGGAATTAGTAAGAACAAATAGCATCACTATAAATTTATAGTGTACATAACTTGTATGGAAAGTCGCCTTTGGTATATCCTCTCTTTTGACCCTTAATTGATGATACCCTGAATGAAGATCAATCTTGGAATATTATTGAGCTCTATGTAGTTGATCAAATAAGTCATCAATGTGTGGGAGAGGATATTTGTTCTTGATAGTGATCTTGTTAGGTTCTCGATAATCAATGTAGAGTCTCATTGATCCATCATTATTCTTAACAAATAGAATAGGTGCTTCCCAAGGTGATGAACTAGAGTTTATGAATACCTTATCAAGATTCTCTTGGATATTCTTCTTCAATTCATGCAACTCAATTGGGGACATTCTATAAGGTGTCTTTGAAATGGACATACCACCCTGTATGAGTTCAATTGAAAACTCAACTTCACGATTTGGTGGAAGACATGGAAATTCCTCTAGAAAGGAATCATTAAACTCTCGTACAATGGGAATATTCTTAATCATGAGTTTCTCACCATACATTTGAGATAAATATCCTTCATTTAGTGGAATCAAGGCCCATAAGATTGCATAAATTTCCACTGGAATGTTATGTTCATCCTTGCATCTATAGACGATCATAGATTGATATTTAATATGAAATGTGACTTCCCTTCTTTGGAAATTGATATGATCTCGATATAAAGAAAGCCAATCCATGCTAAGAATCACATCAAATTCCACTATTGGAGGGATCACAAGATTTGCAAGAAGCACTTTCCCACAAACTTCAATTGGAGAATAATTATAATCTTTTGATGCAACTGTTGTGCCATTAGGGGTTGTCACAGCTAACTCAACATCTAATTGTTGAGGTAATATGACAATACCCTTAGAATATTCTTCAGAAATAAAATAGTTGGTGGATCCATAATCAAATAAAACATTTTCTACTTTAGAGTGGATGGTAAGTGTACCTTTCACCACTTCGTTGTCGTACTCCACATCGCTGATAGAAATTGCATGTGACTTTCCTTTATATTTAGCCTTAAGAGTTTGTTGACGTCGATCATCATTAAAAAAACCTTGGATTAGGGCATTGATTTGTATAATTCTCCATTTCCTTTCAATTGTTACAATGAAGTGTAGGAGGTGCACTCTGTGTAGAATTTTCTTTGTTCGGATCAGTAGACATCTTCTTCCCATCATTGCAGAATTTAAATGCATGATGACCTTCTTTTTCACATTTGAAACAATTACTTGTCCCTTTAAGACAACTCCCTCACTGTTTCATTCCACACTTTGATCATAAATGAAAACTCATATTCTTTTCAATGTGAACTTTAGATTTTCCATTGAATTCCATTTTCCTCTTCTTATCAAATGCATATGACTGATCGGTTACTCCAATATCCATCTCAACCTTGAGAGCACATCGAATGACTTCCTCATGTCTATTGGAGTCCCTTATGGCTAACTCCCTTCGAAGACTTGTTTTTAATCCACTAAATAATCGATCGATCTTCCTATCTGGTTGGATAATAATCCAAGAAGCGTACCTTGAAAGTCTTGTAAAATTTTCTTCGTAGGTACCAACAGATTCCTCATCCTTTTGCTTTAGTTCAAGAAACTCCTTCTCCATATTTGTTTGAAGAATACGAGGGATGTACTTAATGAAAAATAAGTTCTTGAACTCATCCCATTCCATGAACTCAGTTTGATCTCTTGGCCTCATATTCTTGATAATATTCCACCATTGATCAGCTTCACCTTCCAAACGATAAACTTCTAAGATGAATTTATCATGGTCAGAACATTGAAGAACCGGAAATATCTTTTCAGTGGTACTGATCCATTGTTCATCCAATAATGGATTAGTAGACCCGCTGAATGAGGGTGGACACTGCCTCATGAAGAATTCAACAAAATGTTGCTCCTTCCTTTTTCTTGTTTGGATGTCCTGCATGATTCATAGCTTGAGAATGTTGTGTGATCATGGCTACAAGATTTTGAATTCCTGATCCCAAAATGTTTGGTTGCTCAGGGGGACAATCATTGCATTGTACATCACATGCAGCATTAACACGGTTCCTTCGCGTTCTAGCCATTGACTAAAACCAATAAGAATAGTGTGAGAAACACTTATCATAATAATAAAACCACATAATCAAGAATAAAATTTCACACTTTAGGTATTATCATAGGTTATTCATGTCCATTTTTAAAACACAATGATTTTGTCCTATTCATAGATATATCCATAGGGTTCTTACTAAGGCTTTCACATCCTAGTTTCCAAAGGTTGACTATACCTTTCCTCTGATACCAACTATAATGACTTGTACTTTACATAAATTTTAGTACATCGGAATTGAAACATAATTATTACAACATATAACAAAACCCTGGTAGGACCTTATAGGTATAGTGTCTTTAGAAACTAGGAATCATAAACAAGTGGTTCATAAATCATCTATATTGTCTCCCACTTATTTCATAATATCTAGAGTCCCTTTTGGAATATCCTACATAATAGCCTTCTTCCTGACATGGGGAAATAAAACATACAAAAGTGTGAGCTCAAATACTCATTAAGGGTTAACAAAGGAAATATCATATTCATAAGAACATAGCATTTAAAAAATCATAACATGGAAAAGAGATCATGTTACCATAACATGGGATAAATCATAGTAGTGAAATGTAATCCCAAAAATAATAACATAAAACATGAAACTTTCTAGGATACACACATAATCATATAGAATCATTTCTTAGTATTCAAGACTCATTTCCAAGACTATCCTAGCAGACAAAGTCCATTTCTGTACCGAGTTCACTCATCATTTCAGTCCTGTATCACTAAACCGGATTAACCTGTCGTTTCAGCCATGTCTATCTAATGAGATATAAATATTTACCCAATGCATTGGAGGGATATATAGTTCCCACCCATCTCATAATGAATCCATTTTTATGTGTTCCACAAAATCATAAATCATAGCATAACCCATGTAGTAAAAATGTGATTCTTAAAAATCATGCCATCATAACATAATCCATATATAAAAAAAGGACATCATAAAAATAATTCCATCATAACGTAATCAAATCAATGTAAAAATAGAGATAGAAACAAAACCCTATATTATCTTAGATGGAAGATAATTTTGATAAAACACTTGAACTTCATTCTTGATGAAAATATCATTTCTACTTCAAACTCATTTTTTCCTTTCTTAACATGACATTCAATTTTAATCCAAAATAAGTTGATTAAAAATAAACATGAAAACATGAAAAGGATGATTCATGGAAATAATGTTCTAGAAATCCATTCATGTCGTATAAGTTAAAGAAAAAAAATTCTTCTCGTACTTTGGCCGGAAAAGTCAAAAATGTACCTCGTACTAAAAACGACAAAAGATTCCATTCATATCTTTTACTAAAAACTCACATAAGGGTAAAATTGGATCAGAAAATTGTATGAGGATAGAAATAATATTACATATTGGGGAAACATGGATGTGGATGATAAATATTCCCTAGAAAATTCTGAAGTATAAACAATCTCAGATAAAAATGAGATTGCGAGATATTCCCTTAACTTAGGTCCGATATGCTTCATACGTATCTGAAACTCCTGTATAATGAGTTAAATAATGTCATTGACTTATTAAAGAATCATATTCATTGTAATGATATCATTCATGGTCATATATTTATCCTTTTATTAGTAATATTTGATTTCAACTTGTTATTTGGGTGTTCATTGCTTTATGTTCTTATGGATGTCTTGTTGAATAAATTATTATTATTATTTTTAGGTTATAGATACCACATTTCCAGAATGGTATTAGTGTAACACATATCATATTTATTCATTCAATGCATTTATATAATCACTATTCAATGAAGATCATGTAGAACGAGGTGCATCACATCGTGGAGACGGTAGGTCGTACGTATGGACGAGTGATGATATAGTTCCCATGATTGTGGAATTGTATTTAAGTGTATGTATACTATTTCAGAATAAATATCACTTTAAAATAATAATATATGGTTTTTTACACCATTATATCCATCCAAGTACGGTGGTGGTGGAAAACAGATTACACCATGGCGTGGAGACGATATTTCGTACGTATGCGCGAGTGGTGATTTCATTTTCCGTAGGATGTATAGAAGGTGAAATAGGGTTTTTTAATATTTATAATAACATATCATTATATGAGTGATACTGATGTTATTACTTCATAATGAAGAAACCATGTAAGAGGAAGTATAAGAAGAAAAAAAATTGAAACAATCGGTAACAGATATTACCCCTTATTTGAAGCGCTTCTTCTTAACCTCCTATTAGGGCACTAAAATGGTAATTGAAGAATACCAAGACCTCTAAGATTTTTTTAGGAAAGTGTAGAAGAGAAATTGGTAGGGTTTGGTAGAGCATGAAGGCACAAAGTTGTGAAAGGAGGAGAGGGAGGAGGTTCCCTTTTATAAGGGAGGAGAGGGGTACCTTAGGAAAATGTAAAATATTATTTTATTATAAAGTCATTTTCGGTTTTTGATAGCTCCAAATTGATTTATTTCGAAGCTAAGTTGGGGATTGGTCTAAATCCTCTCATACAATAGATTTTAGAGAAGATTAGGTTACTATTTTAATCTTGTCATTTATATTTGACAGTAAGTTAAATAATTTTACTTTTACAGCATCTTCTGGTTTTCTTACAATATATGGTTAATAAGCATACAATAACAAGCCAAACGAACCCCAAGTTGTTCATTAATAATATATATAACCTTATCTAAGTAATTTTTCCAAACCATAGATTTTTCGGAATCAAAAAAAAAATTAATAATATAATATTTTTAAAAAAACTATTTTATGTCAATTTTGACACTATTTGGTAATTGATTTTTGTGAAGATCATAACATCATGATTAGTTCGAAAAAAGTTAATTAAATCAATAATAACATTTCATATTTACCTATAAAATTAGTGTAATTCATAAAAAGTCTCAAATTACTTTTATGTGGGTATTTATAATATCAATTATGTTATTATTTCATTAATAATGTAATTACTGCATCATAATTGTGTCATAAATAAATTAAATTATTTAATGTCAAAAAATTATAAATAAAATACCATTATTTTGGAAATATTCTTATATTTCTAATGACTATTTTTAGTCGAATATATCTTATGTATAACCCTATATTGATAATGTTTTAGTTATTAAACATTGATTTTAACTATTTTAACTCTTCTTTAAATAAAATTATAATAAATGTCCTAATCTAATTCAAGTGGACCTAAATGGTCATATTTTATTCTTAAGGTTGTTTTTTGGTAAAATTAAGCTTATCCAATAGAATTAGGACATTTTAAGGGTAATAATAATATCATTTTTACCATTAATTAACCTATTTACTTTTAACTATGGTAAAAAAAGTAAAAAGTTACTATTCACCAAAAATTATTTTAATCTTATTAAACCAAATTTGTTTCTCGATATTAACCATGTCTCTTGGGTTTTCAAAATTCCACTCACAGAAGCGGAAAAATTATGTTTTATGTAAATTTTCAAATTCTCTTCGTAGGTGGGTAAAAGACGGTGAAAAGTCCAATAAAATTTTTATATATATCTAAAATTATTATAAAATGACTCCAATGAATTGCATTGAAATTATATATATATTAAGTATTAATTATGACCTAAATTAAATTTAAATAAAATAAATAATTATTTAAATAAAAATCCAGTTTTTAAATAGTAACCTAGTGTTTTCACTATTCATCAAAAATTGAAAGTTTTCAGAAAAATACCAAAAATTCACCCTAAAATAATTTTGATATTCTAAATCCAAAAATGAAGTCTATTTTGAAAGATAAAATTTATAAAATTTCAAAAATTGGGTATTACTAATTATAACGGTTAGTTTATATAATATTTTAATAACATATCGTTGTTTAGTGAAACTCAGTATTGCTTACAACACACGCTATCGAGGAAGGTTTATCTTGCGTATAACGCAAGACAAGACAATTTTGTGTGTAGTGAAATATTCATTTATATAACATTACACATAAAAACAAAATATTTCTCATAAAATCGTGGGTGTTTCAATCTACCCCCTTGAAATGAATTTCGCCCTTGAAATTTGTCACTTTGAAACAAACATGTGAGGATACCTCTCCCTCATCATATCCTCAAGTTCCCATGTAGATTATTATAATTGGTGTTTCCTCTATAAAACTTTCACCAAGCAAGGGTTATTGTTTCGTTGGACTTTTTCACTACGATCCAGAATCTCTATCCGATGTTCTTCAAAAGAAAGGTCTTGTTCCAGCGGTACAACTTCTGAGCTGATTACATGTGAATGATCGGGTATGTACATTCTCAGAAGAGATACATGGAACACATCATGAAATTTAGAGAGATTCGGTGGAAGCTCCAATCAGTAAGCTACCTTCCCAACACGATCCAGTATTTCGAATGGACCGATATACCTAGGGCTCAGATTTCCCTTCTATCCAAATCTCATTACTCTCTTCCAAGGAGATATTCATAAGAACACTTTATCTCCCACTTAAAACAGTAGGTCTTTTCTTTGGTTATCGTCATAACTTTTTTGTCGACTCTAAGCTGATCTTATGTTATGTTGAATAGATCTGACATTTTCTGCCATCTCATCGACAAGATCAAGTCCTACTAGGTTTCTTTCCCCAACTTCATCCCAGTAAGTTTGATTCCTGCATTTATTTCCATAGAGAGCTTCATAAGGAGCCATCTGAATACTGGAGTGAAAGCTATTATTATAAGAAAATTCCACCAAAGGTAGGTGTTGATCCCAACCACCGTTGAAATCCATAGAGTAAGCTCTTAACATATCTTCTAGAGTTTTAATTGATCTCTCAGACTGATCGTCTGTCTGAGGATGATAAGCAGTGTTGAAACTCAACTTTGTTTCTAGAGTATGTTGAATACTTTTCAAGAACTTTGAGGTAAACCTTGGATACCGATCCGATGTAATGAAATGTGGTACTCCATTCAATATTACCCCTTCCTTCACATATATCCTGGAAAAGTTGTTCCATAAAGAAATATTCTCTAATATCAATTAAGTGTGCCAACTTCGTAAGACGATCAACTATAACAGAGATAGCATTATAGACTTTGGATGTTTTAGGAAGTCCAGTGACAAAGTCAATAGTGATGATTTCCCATTTCCATTCGGGTATGGGTAATGGTTGTAACATCCCCTTCGACTTCTGTCTCTCAGCTTTAACTTGCTGACAATCCATGAATAGAGAGAAATATTCAGCAACATCTATTTTCATGTCATCTAACCAGAAGTACTCTTTCAGGTCCCTATACATCTTCATGCATCTAGGATGAATAGAGAATGAAGAACTATGAGCCTTATCCAATATCTCCTTCTTTAATTCTGAGATGGTAGGAACACAAACATGACTGCCGAACCATATTATTTCATCACAATCAAAGTGAAATTCAGGAATATTTTTCACCTTCTTTTATAACTCTACAACTTCTTTTTGTTCCTCTTTAATCTTCACATGTATATATGGTTGAACATTCATTTGAGAAAGATAATATTTTTTCCCTTCCATTATAATTCCAAGATACATCCTTTGTAAATCCATAAATATTGGATCTTTTGTGATCCTAATCATGGATAAGCTGGCATGGTCTTGTCGACTTAATGTGTCTTCCACCTTGTGTTCTTTCCCATGGTGAAAATGAATTTAGCATTCATAGTCCTTAATCAACTCCAACCATCTTCTTTGGCGCATATTCATCTCATTTTTTGTGAAAATATACATTAAATTTTTATGATCAGTATAAATATCACACCTTTCACCATAAAGATAATGCCTCCAAATCATTAATGCAACGATTACTGCAGCTAACTCCAAATCATGAGTTGGGTAATTTTCCTCATGGATTTTCAACTGTCGTGAGGCAAAATCTATCACCATATTGTTTTTCATGAGAACACACCCCAATACCTTCTGGGATGCATCACTGTAGATGAAAAACCTTTGTCTACTAAAAGGCAATGTGAGCACAGGTTTACTAGATAACCTTCTTTTGAACTCCTTGAAATTATCTTCAAACTACTCCGTCCACACGAACTTAACTCCTTTTCGAGTCAACCTAGTGAGTGGATTAGATAATCGTAAAAACTATTTCACAAAACGTCGATAATATCCATAAAAACCAAGATAACATTGGATCTTGGTTACTGTTGTTGGTATCGACCATCATTCGATAACTGCTGTTTTTACAGGTGTCACGACCCGCCCTCGGGGCCCGTGCCGTGACTACCCCAAGCCCGCCTTCCATAGGCCAGGGGCTGGCGACTAGCACCAAGGCGTAAAATCCCAGTAAAAACGGAAGGCATTGCCTTAATAAAGTAAACAATCACCTCAGAGTAACAAGCGGAAGTAAAGCAGTACACAAAACTAGAACAACTGTGCTGAAGTAAAGGGGCCGGAAATACAAGCCCAACTGTAATGTAAAGTACAACTCGAAAGGGAAAATAGCAACTGAAAGTACGAGCGGCTCCTGGGACGTCCTCCTCGATTCCTACCTGAAGGGTAGGTACAGATGGCTCAGCTCCTGGATCGTCCACCACGGATCCTACCTGAAGGGTAGGTACAGATAGCTCCACAACTCCTCGGGTCCAACTATCCGCTCCAAGCACGTCCCGCTCAGTGGTCCTCCTCCGGGTACCGACCTACTCCGTAAGCCTCAACCGCAGTCAGCGCTGTCCGACGTCTGCAACCAACACAACGAAGTGCGAGCATAGCCCGTGCAGGGGTGAGTATAAGATACTCAGTAGGGACCCCGAGACCCCCCGAAGGTCTCCTGAAATCCACAAAGGATAAACCACAAGAAGATACAATCACAAAGTAACACCCGACGTTGATTAGGTATATGCCCATACATATACCTATGTTACCAATTTCCGTTCGGCTCCAACACCGAGCCCAAGAACAACCCAATCCACAAAGATGAGTAAACAGTAAATCCTCACAGGTTAATAGTACAAGTCTACACAGTTTGTAACAAGTTTATGAAATCAACGGATAACCATTACCCAGGTATATGCCCATACATATACCTAAGTTATTAAGCGACCCATCTCAATCATGAGGAAACACAAAGATCATTGACTCAGCTCAAACCAGGATTTTTATTATCGAAACCGTAACTACTGAAGAGCTCCGTCTCTAGAGTGTACAGTGGTCCTGTCACGACTCCGAGGTACTGCTCACTAACCTAAGACTGCTGAAGTACTCCTCCTGTCGAGTACCGCGGGTCTGCAGCCAACTACCGGGCGCTCCGTCCGCTGAGGGTCTGCTACCAAATATCGGGCGCTCACCCAGATAGCCTACTGAGGTAATCCTCCTGTCGAGTACCGAGGGTTTGCTGCCAACTACCAGGCGCTCCGTCCGCCGTGGGTCTGCTGCCAACTATTGGGCGCTCCGTCCACTGGGCTAGTCGACTCACTCCAAGTCGAGTCGGTCAAGCAGTCGTCAGGTCTCAGTCATCTACACGGTCTCCGTACTCCGCACGCACGTCTCCACCGTCGCGGGTCTGTCGCTACAACCAAGCGCATACACTCCGTAGAGTATCGCGGGTCCGCCGCTACAACCAAGCGCTCCATCGCCAAGGGTCTGTCGCTACAACCAAGCGCATACACTCCGTAGAGTATCGCGGGTCCGCCGCTACAACCAAGCGCTCCACCGCCAAGGGTCTGTCGCTACAACCAAGCGCATACACTCCGTAGAGTATCGCGGGTCCGCCGCTACAACCAAGCGCTCCACCGCCAAGGGTCTGCTGCTCCATCCAAGCGCACCACCACTGTCAAGTACCACGGGTCCGCCGCTACACCCAAGCGCTCCACCGCCCAAGGTCAACAGAAGATTCAGCTCACACAGGTTCTGTAGCACTGTTCCACGTAGGATCGCTGAGTGCTGTAGTCGTCGTCGTCGAATCCACATAGGATCTCTGTACTGTCATCGTCGCAGTCACAGTAGCAGTAGTAGTAGTCGTCACAGTAACAGTCGCAGCAAGCACTAGGGTTCCCGCACACAGCAATCTCGTTCGGAGGGTCCGCTCCACGAGCCGAGAGGCTGATACATCAACTGTCATGAAGACCGGAGTTGATGTATCCAAAAGTTCCGTATCGTCAACAGGAACTCAACGCAACAGACGGCGCGTCGATCGGACGTCCGGTCTGAGAGTTATTGGCATTTTCGTTCCCGGGGCCCGGTTGGTTTTTAAGGCAAAACCAACCCGACCGTACTCCACCTGCGTCCAAACCTCGGGCGGAGTATGCCAAAAGATCCGTCTCACTTAGAGGATTCCATCAAAGTCGACGGCACGTCAATCGGACGTCCGGAACTCAAGATATGAGCGTTTCCGCTCCGAGGGCCCGGTTGGTTTCGTGAACGAACCAACCCGGCCATACTCCACCTGCGTCCAAACCTCGGGCGGAGTATGCCAAAATATCCGTCTCACTAAGAGGAACACAACGCGACTGACGGCGCGTCAATCGGACGTTCGTAGCTCAAGATATGAGCGTTTCCGCTCCGAAGGCCCGGTTGGTTTCGTGAACGAACCAACCCGGCCGAACTCAAAGTAACCCGAAACCTGGAGTGCGATATACCGAAATGACCGTCTCGATCCAAGGATCGCGTTGCCGCTGACGGTTCGTCGATCGGAGGTCCGAGGCTCCAGTTATGGCCCAAAAACCAATTCTGGTTCGAAACGGGGGGGTCCGGGTCCGGGCCGACCCGGCCCGACCCCCCCCTGGGCGGCGCGGTGGCCGGCGGCGGCGGCGCGGCGGCGCGCTGGGGCGGCGCGGCGGCGCACTGGGCACGCAGGGGGCGCGCGGGTGAGACCCCCGCCCTCCCCCCGTTTTTCCCCCTTGGCGGCGCGGCACGTGCCGCGCCGGTTTTAAAAAAAAACCACCCCCTCACATGAGGGGGCCTGCTGGTGCGGAACCGAGGGGGCCGGCTGCCCCCCTCCTTCAAAGAACCGCCCCCCTCTTAAAGAGGGGGGTTTTTATGGGTTGGCCGGGGGATTAATTCCCCCGGTTTTTAAGACATCCGGCCGGCCAGCTGGCCGGCCGGTTTTTCTCAAACGGGACCGGAAATTCCGGTCCCCCTCCCCCTTCGGCTTCCGACGCCGGCGGCCCGGCTGCCGGTCTTCTCTTCCGCCGCGGCCCGGAACCGGCCGCGGTCTCCTCGTTCCGCCGCGGGCCGGAACCGGCCGCGGTGTTCGTCGTCCGGCGCGGTGCGACGGCACCGCGCCCCTTTCGTCGTACCTTGATTCCTTTCAACGCGGCGCGACGGCGTCGCGTTCTTGAAGATTCTACCTCGGCGTGGCGCGACGGCGCCGCCTAAAATAAAAGTACGATCATCCGCGTGGTGCGACGGCACCACGCCACTTGCTTCCATCCGCAAGAATAAACAAGAACGATGAAGGGGGGGTTTCGGCCGTGTTCGTGCGGTCCGACCCCCCTCACGTTAACAATAACACTTATATAAAATATTCAAAAGCCTCACGTAGACATGCGATCCACGAGCAAGAAATGGAATAAATTAACTATATTCAACAACCCCTACCTCGGGTATAAGGTTCGAAGATTGTGAACGTTCCGCGGAAGACGACGTCGCGGAGGTCGGGCGTCGCGGTAGCCGTTCGTCAAATCCGATGACGAAGGGAGGCGTTCGAAGAGACACGTCGTTGGCGAAACTTGTACGCCGAAGAAGGTTGTCCGAGGAAGAAGTGTCGTCCCCTTTCGTTGACACGGTAAACGAAGAATGGAGGTGCGGCGTTCTTCGTCGGAGCTTGAACGTTCTTCGTCAAGATGAATGTTCTTCGAGTTCCTCGTCAGAGTTTGAAGATGAAGAAGAGCTCTCCACCTCTCAAGAAGACAAACAAAAACCCCCAAAATAAAATAAGACAACATCTTATTTTATTATCACATAACACATAAGAATTTCAAAAGTTTTGAAATTCAAAAGGTTTAACTCCCAAAATTAAAAGTAACTCAAGTCATTTAATTAGGGGTTAAGCAAGTTGAGAGAATTTGAAAGGATTAGGGGTTCGTTTGGGCCCCACCACACTTAATCCTCCCAAGGGAGGTTAAGTGGGTGTGGGTCCCACTTCCAACCTCCTTTGATAGGTTTTAACAAGTTATAATAAAATTGTTCTACACAATTTTATTTAACTCAACTAAAAACCCCAAAACTAACTTTCAACCCGCAACAAACGCAACTCCCGAAAAGGTCTCTTTAAGCGAATATCAGCGCTGCGAGTTCATCGGTGGCCTCGGATTTTAATTACGAGCACCGGATCAAAAGTTAGGAATTCCCGCTCGTTCGTTCACTGAACGTACCCGAGCCAAACTTCGGAAATTAATTCCGGGCACTCCGGGCCTCGGAATCAGGTGCCGTCAGAAACCGCACTCATGTAAAATTCTAAAGAAAATTAAGAAAAACTTTCCCTTGAATTTTACGGGTCTTTACATTACTCCCACCTCAGGGATTTACGTCCCCGTAAAGCTTCAACTCACACTTAAGGGAAACAAAGTAGTACTGAGCACGCAACTGAGCTTTACGCTCCCATATGCTCACCTGAAGATCTCGTGCTACCCGTGAAGCACCCCAGAGGAAGCAACCGTTCATGTAGAACCTGCTCCTGACGATCCTCGTTCTCTACTAGAACCTCTGTGCTTGTCGCCCTGTCATCGACGTCCAACTCCCCGAGGTCGATGACGTGTGAAGAAACATACACGTATCTCCACAGCTGAGACACGTGGTGGACATTATGCACCCGGTGCGACTAAGGTGGTAGGGTCAAGCGGTAAACCTCTTCGCCTACCCTGCTGAAGATCAAAAGGGTCCATTGAACTTCGGAGATAACATGCCGCTTCGGCCACATCTCCGAAACCTCATCGGGTTGAGACCGTATAAGAACGTGTTCGTCACCCTCGAATTCAAGAGGTTTCCCTTTTTAGGTTAGAACTGAAACTCAAAACTCCTGCTGCCATAAGGGTAGGGTTGACCAACTCAAGAGTGATCGGTCACACCCTCTTATGCCTGAGTTTAACATGTGCTGCCCAGGGTTTCCTTTTCGCCGACCAAGGAAAACCCATTCCGACGTTTGCCTAAAATAGTCAACCGGGGTATGATTTGTGAATCAAAACCATACCCAGATCAACGTCGTAAGGCCTCTACGCTGCCACCACGATATTCCAACCGAAACTCTCACCTCGAGGTCAAATCACACCGTCGGCATAAGTGTGATTATCGAGTCTCCTCCCAAAGGTATCTCCAGACGTGAGGGTCAAGTCTACGGCTTACCCGGAACCTCTAGGTCTGGGACATGATTCGTGGAAGGGTAGAATGATTGGTTACTATGTCTATAGATATGGAAGCTCGTAGTAGACATAATTCGTACCCCGAATCATTCTTAGAGCTCCTGGGTCACACTCCCTGACCGCAATGCAGCTATTCTCCTCCCCAGCCCTCCTGCTCCCTGAGCCTGACGGGGACTACTAAGTCGGGTGGTCGTAACATGTCGAAATGTACACCACCACATGCTGCTCTCCAAGCTCCGCTTCCACGTCTTCTACCCTGCAGATTCATCTGTCCTTAGCACTTCCTCCTCCTGAAACATTTTACACGCCCGAGTCTCTGAGACTGGCGCTAGTTTCCTGCCTTTCACTGCTAACGTTCACAACCACAAGGGTTCTCTCTAGCATCCTAACATAGGTAGGAATGAAAAGAGGAAAAGAAATGGTTCGGATGTCCTTTAGACACACTTCGCTCAGAAGTTCGAGTCTAAGAACTGATCACAACGTAACCAACGAGTACCAAGATTGATTGGTAAGCCACGTCGAGTGCTCTACTTCCGACATGTCATACTGTCGAAGCTGTATTAGCTCCAGAAAACTCACGACCACCTCCTCAAGCCAGTCCTCAGCCGCCTACGAGTCAGGCTCACCTCGAAACTTGAGGGATATCTGGTGCTAAAACATATGTAAGGCACTAAGCCTGTGAGTCTCTGCTACCGGTACCACCGGTAGTGTCTGCTGACCAACAGGTAGTGACATAGCTGGCGCTCTACCCGTAGGTACTATCCCAGGTATCGGTTCGCGTACCGAAGCCTCATTACTAGTATCAAAGCTAGGCGTAGAACTCTAGCAACCGCCTCCATCCAGTCCACTGCTGCCTGGGAAATCTGTCTCGCCTCGTATCCTCAGAGGCCTCTACTGCTGGAACTCGTGCATCGCGCTCTGCTAGCGTGCACCGTCAGCTAGTGGCATCCTCTGCCTAACGGGTGGTGGTGCTGCTGGTACACCACCCGAAGGTGCCAACACTGAAAAAGGGCCCTGCACCGGAGTCTCGCTGCTCGGTGGGCCATCATCGAGAACTCTCTCGGAACTCCAGCTAACTATCTCCAAGGTGACATCCTGAACAGTTGTGTCACGGTCAACGATTTATACCTGGTGAGATGACCTGGTTTGAGCTGACTTTAAACCTTTTGGGAAACACACACGCAATCAGTGTTTTCGTGCATTAAGTCGGAAATCAGAAGTCAGGGTCCTGGTGTACGGATACGTCGGCCGCCACACCAACACTGGACTCCCTGGATTGATAACCACACTCAATACACTAAACACTATTGCTTCACATAGAAGAAAGATCAGAGTCTGCGGTAGAACCGACCCCTTTGATACCAATTTGTCACGACCCGCCCTCGGGGCCCGTGCCGTGACTACCCCAAGCCCGCCTTCCATAGGCCAGGGGCTGGCGACTAGCACCAAGGCGTAAAATCCCAGTAAAAAGGGAAGGCATTGCCTTAATAAAGTAAACAAGCACCTCAGAGTAACAAGCGGAAGTAAAGCAGTACACAAAACTAGAACAACTGTGCTGAAGTAAAGGGGCCGGAAATACAAGCCCAACTGTAAAGTAAAGTACAACTCGAAAGGGAAAACAGCAACTGAAAGTACGAGCGGCTCCTGGGACGTCCTCCTCGATTCCTACCTGAAGGGTAGGTACATATGGCTCAGCTCCTGGATCGTCCACCACGGATCCTACCTGAAGGGTAGGTACAGATAGCTCCACAACTCCTCGGGTCCAACTGTCAGCTCCAAGCACGTCCCGCTCAGTGGTCCTCCTCCGGGTACCGACCTACTCCGTAAGCCTCAACCGCAGTCAGCGCTGTCCGACGTCTGCAACCAACACAACGAAGTGCGGGCATAGCCCGTGCAGGGGTGAGTATAAGATACTCAGTAGGGACCCCGAGACCCCCCGAAGGTCTCCTGAAATCCACAAAGGATAAACCACAAGAAGATACAATCACAAAGTAACACCCGACGTTGATTAGGTATATGCCCATACATATACCTATGTTACCAATTTCCGTTCGGCTCCAACAACGAGCCCAAGAACAACCCAATCCACAAAGATGAGTAAACAGTAAATCCTCATAGGTTAACAGTACAATTCTACACAGTTTATAACAAGTTTATGAAATCAACGGATAACTATTACCCAGGTATATGCCCATACATATACCTAAGTTATTAAGAGACCCATCTCAATCATGAGGAAACACAAAGATCATTGACTCAGCTCAAACCAGGATTTTTATTATCGAAACCGTAACTACTGAAGAGCTCCGTCTCTAGAGTGTACAGTGGTCCTGTCACGACTCCGAGGTACTTCTCACTAACCTAAGACTGCTGAAGTACTACTCATGTCGAGTACCGCGGGTCTGCAGCAAACTATCGGGCGCTCCGTCCGCTGAGGGTCTGCTGCCAAATACCGGGCGCTCACCCAGATAGCCTACTGAGGTACTCCTCCTGTCGAGTACCGCGGGTTTGCTGCCAACTACCAGGCGCTCCGTCCGCCGTGGGTCTGCTGCCAACTACTGGGCGCTCCGTCCACTGGGCTAGTCGACTCACTCCAAGTCGAGTCGGTCAAGCAGTCGTCAGGTCTCAGTCATCTACACGGTCTCCGTACTCCGCACGCACGTCTCCACCATCGCGGGTCTGTCGCTACAACCAAGCGCATACACTCCGTAGAGTATCGCGGGTCCGCCACTACAACCAAGCGCTCCACCGCCAAGGGTCTGTCGCTTCAACCAAGCGCATACACTCCGTAGAGTATCGCGGGTCCGCCGCTACAACCAAGCGCTCCACCTCCAAGGGTCTGTCGCTACAACCAAGCGCATACACTCCGTAGAGTATCGCGGGTCCGCCGCTACAACCAAGCGCTCCACCGCCAAGGGTCTGCTGCTGCATCCAAGCGCACCACCACTGTCAAGTACCACGGGTCCGCCGCTACGCCCAAGCGCTCCACCGCCCAAGGTCAACAGAAGATTCAGCTCACACAGGTTCGGTAGCACTGTTCCACGTAGGATCGCTGAGTGCTGTAGTCGTCGTCGTCGAATCCACATAGGATCTCTGTACTGTCGTCGTCGCAGTCACAGTAGCAGTAGTAGTAGTCGTCACAGTAACAGTCGCAGCCAGCACTAGGGTTCCCGCACACAGCAAGCTCGTTCGGAGGGTCCGCTCCACGAGCCGAGAGGCTGATACATCAACTGTCACGAAGACCAGAGTTGATGTATCCAAAAGTTCCGTATCGTTAACAGGAACTCAACGCAACAGACGGCGCGTCGATCGGACGTCCGGTCTGAGAGTTATTGGCATTTTCGTTCCCGGGACCCGGTTGGTTTTTAAGGCAAAACCAACCCGACCGTACTCCACCTGCGTCCAAACCTCGGGCGGAGTATGCCAAAATATCCGTCTCACTTAGAGGATTCCATTAAAGTCGACGGCACGTCAATCGGGCGTCCGGAACTCAAGATATGAGTGTTTCCGCTCCGAGGGCCCGGTTGGTTTCGTGAACGAACCAACCCGGCCGTACTCCACCTACGTCCAAACCTCGGGCGGAGTATGCCAAAAGATCCGTCTCACTAAGAGGAACACAACGTGACTGACGGCGCGTCAATCGGACGTTCGTAGCTCAAGATATGAGCGTTTCCGCTCCGAAGGCCCGGTTGGTTTCGTGAACGAACCAACCCGGCCGAACTCAAAGTAACCCGAAACCTTGAGTGCGATATACCGAAACGACCGTCTCGATCCAAGGATCGCGTTGCCGCTGACGGTTCGTCGATCGGAGGTCCGAGGCTCCAGTTATGGCCCAAAAACCAATTCTGGTTCGAAACGGGGGGGTCCGGGTCCGGGCCGACCCGGCCCGACCCCCCCCTGGGCGGCGCGGTCGCCGGCGGCGGCGGCGCGGCGGCCGGAGGCGGCACGCGTAGGCGGCGCGGTGGCGCGCAGAGGCGCGCGGAGGCGGCGCGGCGGCGCGCCGGGGCGGCGCGGCGGCGCGCTGGGCACGCAGGCGGCGCGCGGGTGAGACCCTCGCCCTCCCCCCGTTTTTCCCCCTTGGCGGTGCGGCACGTGCCGCGCCGGTTTTAAAACAAACCGCCCCCTCACATGAGGGGGCCTGCTGGTGCGGAACCGAGGGGGCCGGCTGCCCCCCTCCTTCAAAGAACCGCCCCCCTCTTAAAGAGGGGGGTTTTTATGGGTTGGCCGGGGGATTAATTCCCCCGGTTTTTAAGACATCCGGCCGGCCAGCTGGCCGGCCGGTTTTTCTCAAACAGGACCGGAAATTCCGGTCCCCCCCCACTTCGGCTTCCGACGTCGGCGGCCCGGCCGCCGGTCTTCTCTTCCGCCGCGGCCCGGAACCGGCCGCGGTCTCCTCGTTCCGCCGCGGCCCGGAACCGGCCGCGGTGTTCGTCGTCCGGCGCGGTGCGACGGCACCGCGCCCCTTTCGTCGTACCTTGATTCCTTTCAACGCGGCACGACGGCATCGCGTTCTTGAAGATTCTACCTCGGCGTGGCGCGACGACGCCGCGTAAAATAAAAGTACGATCATCCGCGTGGTGCGACGGCACCACGCCACTTGCTTCCATCCGCAAGAATAAACAAGAACGATGGAGGGTGGGGGGGTTTCGGCCGTGTTCGTGCGGTCCGGCCCCCCTCGCGTTAACAATAACACTTATATAAAATATTCAAAGGCCTCACGTAGACATGCGATCCACGAGCAAGAAATGGAATAAATTAACAATATTCAACAACCCCTACCTCGGGTATAAGGTTCGAAGATTGTGAACGTTCCGCGGAAGACGACGTCGCGGAGGTCGGGCGTCGCGGTAGCCGTTCGTCAAATCCAATGACGAAGGGATGCGTTCGAAGAGACACGTCATTGGCGAAACTTGTACGCCGACGAAGGTTGTCCGAGGAAGAAGTGGCGTCCCCTTTCGTTGACACGGTAAACGAAGAATGGAGGTGCGGCGTTCTTCGTCGGAGCTTGAACGTTCTTCGTCAAGATGAATGTTCTTCGAGTTCCTCGTCAGAGTTTGAAGATGAAGAAGAGCTCTCCACCTCTCAAGAAGACAAACAAAAACCCCCAAAATAAAATAAGACAACATCTTATTTTATTATCACATAACACATAAGAATTTCAAAAGTTTTGAAATTCAAAAGGTTTAACTCCCAAAATTAAAAGTAACTCAAGTCATTTAATTAGGGGTTAAGAAAGTTGAGACAATTTGAAAGGATTAGGGGTTCGTGTGGGCCCCACCACACTTAATCCTCCCAAGGGAGGTTAAGTGGGTGTGGGTCCCACTTCCAACCTCCTTTGATAGGTTTTAACAAGTTATAATAAAATTGTTCTACACAATTTTATTTAACTCAACTAAAAACCCCAAAACTAACTTTCAACCCGCAACAAACGCAACTCCCGAAAAGGTCTCTTTAAGTGAATATCGGCGCTGCGAGTTCATCGGTGCCCTCAGATTTTAATTCCGAGCACCGGATCAAAAGTTAGGAATTCCCGCTCGTTCGTTCACTGAACGTACCCGAGCCAAACTTCGGAAATTAATTCCGGGCACTCCGGGCCTCGGAATCAGGTGCCGTCAGAAACCGCGCTCTTGTAAAATTCTAAAAAAAATTAAGAAAAAATTTCCCTTGAATTTTACGGGTCTTTACAACAGGATCCACAGATATACCCTCTTTTGAGATTATGTGACACAAAAAAGAAACTTTTTGAAGCCAAAATTCACACTTGGTAAATTTGGAACAAAAATTCTCCTTTATCAGGGTCTTAAATACAATTCTCAATTGATCTTCGTGTTTTTCCTTGCTCTTTGAATAGACAAGAATATCGTCTATAAATACTACCCCAAACTGATCAAGATAGTCTCTAAAGACTCTATTCATCAGTTCCTTGATGATATCATGGGAATTAGTAAGACCAAATGGCATCACTATAAATTCACAGTGTCCATACCGTGTTTGGAAAGCCATCTTTGGTATATCCCCTCTTTTGACCCTTAATTGATGATACCCTGAACGAAGATCAATCTTGGAAGAGTATTGAGCTCCGCGTAGTTGGTCAAATAAGTCATCAATGTGTGGAATAGGATATTTTTTCTTGATAGTGATCTTATTATGTTCTCGATAATCAATGCAGATTCTCATTGATCCATCTTTCTTCTTAACAAATAGAACAGGTGCTCCCTAAGGTGATGCACTAGGGCATATGCATCCCTTATCAATATTCTCTTAGAGTTGCTTCTTCAATTCCTGAAACTCAATTGGGGCCATTCTATAAGGTTTCATTGAAATGGGCATAGCACCCGGTATGAGTTCAATTGAAAACTCAACATCACGATTTGGTGGAAGACCAGGAAATTACTCTAGAAAGACATCATCAAACACCCGTACAATGAGAATATTCATAATTGTGAGATTCTCACCAACCATTTGAGATAAATAACCTTCATTTACTGGAATCACGACCCATAAGATGGAATAAATTCCCACTAGAAGGTTATGGTCATCCTTGCATTGATAGACGATCATAGATTGATCTAGAATATGAAATGTGACATCCCTTCTTTGTCAATTGATATCTTCTCTATATAAAGAATGAAAATCCATGCCAAGAATCACATCAAATTCCACTATAGGAAGGATCACAAGATTTGCAGGAAACACTTTCCCAAAAACATCAATCAGAGAAGAATTATAAACTTTTTATGTGATTGTTGTCCCATTAGGGGTTGTCACGACTAACTCAACATCTAATTGTTGAGGTAATATGGATATACCCTTTGAAAATTCTTCAGAAATAAAAGAGTGGGTGGATCCAGAATCAAATAAAACATTTGCTACTTTAGAATGGATGGTAAGTGTACATTTCACCACTTCGTTGTCGTACTCAACATCATTGATATAAATTTCATGTGACTTTCCTTTGTCTTTAGACTTAAGAGTTTGTTGACGTTGATCATCATCAAAAACCCTTGGATTTGGGCATTTATTAGCATAATGCTCCATTTCCTTACACTTGTAACATTGTAGTGTAGGAGGTGAACTCTGTGTAGCCATTTCCTTTTTCACATCCCTAGAGTTCTTCTTCCCATCATTGCAACATTTAAATGCCCGATGACCTTCTTTTCCCCATTTGAAACATTTTATGTCCCTTTAAGACAACTCCCGCCATGTTTCATTCCTCACTTTGAGAAAATGGGAAAACTCGTCTTCTTTTCAGTGTGCTCTTTATATTTTCCTTTGAATTCCATTTTCCTCTTCTTATCAAACACATATGACAGATGGGTTACTCCAATCTTTATATCTACCTTGTGAGCACACTGAACAATTTCCTCATAGCTATTGAAGTCCCTTATGGCTAACTCCCTTCAAAGAATTGGTTTTAAGCCACTAAAGAATCGATCGATCTTACTCTCAGGTGGGATAATAATCCCAGAACCGTACCTTGCAAGTCTTGTAAAATTTGTTTCGTAGGTACCAAAAAATTCATCATCCTTTTTCTTTAGTTCAAGAAAATCCTTCTTCATCATTGTTCGAAGAATACAAGGTAAGTACTTATTGAAAAATAAGTTCCTGATCTCGTCTCATTCCATGGACTCAATTTCATCTCTTAACCTCGTATTCTTGATAAGATTCCACCATTGATCAACTTCACCTTCCAAAAAAACTTTTAAGATGACTTTATCATGTTCAAAACATTGAAGAACTGAAAATATCGTTTCAGTGGTACTGATCCATTGTTCAGCCACTAATGGATCAGTAGACCCGCTGAAGGGGGGTGGAAGTTGCCTCACGACGGATTCAACAGAATGTTGCTTCTTCATTTGCTTGTTTGGAAGTCGTGCATGATTAATAGCTTGAGAAAGTTGTGTGAGAACGGCTACATGATTTTTTATTACAGCTCCCATAACATTTGGTTGCTCAGGGGGACAATCATTGCATTTCCCATCGCATTCAGCATTAACACGGTTCCTTCAGGATCCAGCCATTGACTAAAACCAATAAGAATAGTGTGAGAAACACTAATCATAATAACAAAACCACATAATCAAGAATAAAATTTCATGCTTTAGGTCTTATAATAGGTTATTCATGGCCATTTATAAAACACTAAGATTTTTTCCTATGCTTAGACATATCCATAGGGTTCTTACTAAGGCTTTCACATCCTAGTTTCCAAAGGTTGACTATTACTTTCCTCTGATACCAACTATAATGACCCATAATTTACATAAATCTTTATTACATCATAATTCAAACATACTTATTAAAACATATAACAAAACCATGGTAGGACCTTATAGTTATAGTGTCATTAGAACTGGGAATCATAAACAACTGGTTCATAAAGCATCTACATTGTCTCTCGCTTATTTCATCATATCTAGAGTATATTTTTTCATTTCCTACTTTATAACATTCTTCCTAACCTGGGGAAAGAAAACATACAAAAGGGTGAGTTCAAATGCTCAGTATGGGTAAACAAAGGAAATATCATATTCATAAGAGCATAGCATTTCAAAAATCGTAACTTGCAAAAGAGATCATATTATCATAACATGGGATAAATCATAGTAGTGAAATGTAATCCCAATAATCATAACATAAAACATTAAACCTTGTGTTATACACACATAATCATAGAGAATAGTTTCTTAGTAGTCAATACGCATTTCGAACACTATCCTAGCAGACAAAGTCCATTTCTGAACCGAGTTCACTCCTCGTTTCAGTCATGTATCACTGAAACGGATTAACCTGCCGTTCCAACCATGTCTATTTCATGAGATATAAATCGTTACCCAATTAATTTGAGGGAGATATAGGTCACATCTATCTCATAATGAAACCATTCTTATGTGTGAAAAAAAATCATAAATCATAGCATAACCCATGTAATAAAAATGGGATTCTTAACCATCATGTCGTCATAACATAATCCATATAAGATAAAAGGACATCATAAAAATAATTCCATCATAACGTAATCAAATAAATGTAAAAATAGGGATAGAAATAGAACCCTATATTATCTTATATGGAAGATAATTTTGATAAAACACTTGAACTTCATTCTCTAGGAAAATATCCATTGTACTTCAAAAACATTTTTTCCTTTCTTAACATTTCATACAATTTTAAACTAAAAGAAGTTGATTAAAAATAAACATGAAAAAGTGTAAAGTAATCTTCATTGAAATAATGTTCTATAAATCCATTCATGTCGTATAAGTTATGGAAAAACATTCTTCTTGCACTTTGGCTTGAAAATTAAAAAATGTACCTCATACTAAAAACGAAAAAAGATTCCTTTCATATCTTTTACTAAAAACTCACTGAAGGGTAAAATTGGATTTAAACAATTTTAGGAGGATAGAAATAATATTACATATTGAGGAAACATGTATGTGGATGATAAATATTCCCCAGTAAATTCTGAAGTATAAATAATCTCAGATAAAAATGAGATTGTGAGATATTCCCTTACCTTAGGTCTGATATGCTTCGTACATATCTGAACCTCCTGTATAAAGATTTAAATGATGGAATTGACTTATTAAAGAATCATATTCATTTTTATGATATCATACATGGTCATATTTTTATCTTCTTATTATAAATATTTCATTACTACTTGTTAATCGGGTGTTCATTGCATTATGTTCTTATAGATGTCTTGTCGTGTAAATTCTTATTATTATTTGTAGGTTATAGATACCTTATTTCAATATTGTTATTAGTGTAAAATATATCGTATTAATTCATTGAATTCATATATATAATCATTATTCAATGATGATCATGTAGAATGAGTCGCATCACATCGTGGAGAGGGTAGGTCGTACGTACGCACGAGCGATGATATCATTCCAATGATCATGGAATTATATTGAAGTGTATGTATACTATTTAAGAATCAATATAATTTCACAATAATAATATATAGTTTTTATTTACACCATTATAACCATCCAAGTAAGGTGGTGGTGGAAAACAGATTACACCACGGTGTCGAGACCGTATTCCGTACGTACGCACGCGCGGTGATTTCGTTTTCCGTAGGATGCATAGAAGGTGAAATAGAGTTGTTTAATATTTATAATAACATATCATTATATGAGTTATACTGATGTTATTACCTCATAATTAAATAACTAAATAAGAGGACATAGAAGAAGAAATAAATTTGAAACAATCGGTAATGAATATTACCTTTTCTTTGAAGCACCTTTTCTTAACCTCCTCTTAGGTCACTAAAGATGGTCATTGAAGAAGACCAGGACCTATAGGATATTTCTAAGGAATTTTAGAAGAGAATTTGTCAGGTTTTGGCCGAGAATTAAGGCTCAACATGGTCTGAGGAGGAGAGGGATGAGGTTCCCTTTTATTAGTGACGACAGGGGCACCTTGGGGAAAACATAAAATATTATTTTATTATAAAGTCATATTCGGTTTTTAGTAGCTTCAAATTGATTTTTGTCGAAGCTAAGGTGGGGATGGGACTAAATCCTCTCAACCAATATAATTTAGACAAGTTTAGGTTAATATTTTAACCTTATCATTTACATTTATCAATATGTTAAATAATTTTACATTTACTGCATCTTCTTGTTTTCTTACACTATATGGTTAATAAACATACTATAACAAGCCAAACGAACCCCAAACAATTCATTATTAATATATATAACATTATCTATGTCATTTTTTCAAACCTTATATTTTTAAGAAAAACATAACAATTAATAATATAAATTTTTGTAAATATTATTTTATGTCAATTTTGACACTATTTGGTAATTGATTTTTGTGAAAATCATAACAGCATTATTAGGTCGAAAAAAGTTAATTAAATAAATACTAACATGTCATATTAACCTATTAAATTATTTTAATTCATAAAAAGTCTCAAATTACATTTATGTGGGTATTTATAATATCAATTACATTAATATTTCATTAATAATGAAATTACTACATCATCATTGTTTCATAAATAAATTAAATTATTTAATGTCTAAAAATTATAAATAAAATACCATTATGTAGGAAATATTTTTAGCTTTATAATGAATATTTATAGTCTAATTTATCTTATATATAAACCTATATTACAATATTTTAAGTTATTAAATATTGATTTTAACTATTTTAACTCTTCTTTAAATAAAATAATAATAAATGTCCTAATCTAATCCAAGTGGACCTAAATGGTCATATTTTATTCCTAAGGTTGTTTTTGCTCGAATTAAACTTATTTATTAGAATTAGGACATGTGTTAGGGTATTAATAATATCATTTTTACCATTAATTACCCTATTTACTTTGAACCGGGGAAAAAAAGTAAAAAGATACTATTCATCAAAAAAAAATTTATCTGATTGAACCACATTTTACTCCATGATATTAATCTTGACTCTCATATTTTCAAATTCCACTCTCAGAAGTGGTAAAATTGTGTTTTATGTAAATTTTCAAATTCTCATAGGAGGTGGGTAAAAGACGGTGAAAAGTTCAATAAAATTTTTATATTTCTAATATTATTATAAAATGACTCCAATGAATTACATTGAAATTATATAGGTATTAAGTATCAATTTTGACCAAAAATATATTTAAATAAAATAATTAATTATTTAAATAGAAATTCAGTTTTTAAATAGAAACCTAGTGTTTTCACTATTTATCTAAAATTGAAAGTTTTCAGAAAAATACCAAAAATTCACCCTAGGCTAATTTGGATATTCTGAATCCAAAAATGAAATCCATCTTGAAAGAATAAATTTATAAACTTTCAAAAATTGGGTATTACTTTTCATAATGTCTAGTTTATATAATATTTTAATAACATATCGTTGTTTAGTGAAACTCGGTATTGCATACAACAGAGGATATCAAGGAAGGTTGCTCTTGCGTATAACGCAAGCCAAGATAGTGTTGTGTGTAGTGAACGATTACTTTATATAAAATTATATATAAAAACAAAATATTTCTCATAAAATCTCGGGTGTTACATTCAATGAGATAATTCATGGTATAGTTTTGTGAGATATTATATTATAATTAGAGGTGAAAACATATTAATTGGTGGTGAAATAATGTATGTATAGTGGTCGATATTGATAGGTTGTGTGCAAATATCTAAAGAGGATTGACATGCATGAAATGATGGAATATATTAGTGTTGCACTCGAGTAGTGGTATATGAAAATAAAAATGGTTAATGATCAAACAATTTATACTGGAGGGTGTGACCCATTTTTTAAAGATGAATATAGTGGATACTAAGGTTACATTATTGTTATTTCTATAATTAGTCATAATTGATGTTTGATTTTGGATCTCAGGTATGAGTGGGATGGATACATCAAATATTTAATTTTGATATCAAAAATAGCATGGGCCATATAGGTATGAACTTCATATGCATAGGCTCATGGGTGTGATGAGACAAATTTTGGGATGATTAAGTGGTTTGATTTCAATGAGCATATGTATATGGTTTTATCTAATTATTTAGTAAATACATGGTTAGTGATTTTGATGCAGAGTAAGATGAATTTTTAATATTCGCATTAGGATCAATAATGAAATTTTTTTATCCTTCATTTATTTTGATAATAGGTTTGATGATTCTCAGGGTAAGGTATATATGGATGATTTGGCTTATTGGGGAGATGACCATGGAACTACTTTGACTATTGGGTTTTAACATTAGTATGGGAATTTAAAAATCTGCAGATTCCTATAAGGCAGTAGGAATTTTTATCAAGAGAAATAAATATTTTTCAGTGGGTGAGACTTAGATTTTTTAAAATGTACAGATAGAGTATTTCTTACTCATAATTATGTGTCAAATTTCATGATGTGGTCATAAAACATCATTAGACATATCATTTTATGATTGGGTATTCATTATTATATGTGGTTTCGATGATTGGGAGAACCCTGGATTAAAAACATCCTAAAAATAAATTATGGTGGGTTGCCATGTAATCTTAATAAAAAATAGTTTAATTATGTTATTATTTTTATGAGAGACAAGTGTCCTTGATCACCAACACAGTATAGTGATGCCAATGCACGAGAATCTCGGGTTTTTTTAAAATAATGAATCTCTTACTTATAGTTGTATTGATAAATGTCATTCAACATTCTAATATATAATGTTGTGAATCGATAATGAAAGACCCCTAGGATTGGTCATTAATGATGGTCTAAAGACCATCACTACATCTTATGGACAATAATATTTATGTCGGGTTGTTTTTAAAAACTCTCATCATTATGGGTTGTTAATATTAGATAAAATTTTAATTTTTTGCATAAAATAAAGGATTTGTATCAAAATTAAACGGCATGATATGTATTCGTAATATCATTCTAGATGTAGATCAAAACACAAGAAGTATTTTGGGACCTTGTAAAAGATTTATAGAATTTCTAGGAGGACTTATAAGAAAATTAAAATTTTAGCATGTAATTTTCCAACTAGTAGGCTACACCATGATAAACTTCAATGAGGTGTGACTTCTGGTCAAAGCATGAGGAACCATGCTATAAGAGTGATTATGGAGATTCAAGCATTGAAAATCATTGAGTCCATGCTTCAAATTCTTGAGGAATTTCATGTTGTTTCTTCAATACGGTGTGTCTTGACATGAACCTAGTGGGCCATACTAACATGATGTTTAGATGATTATTATTCCCTCTACCTACACTCATGCATCACAACACGAATAGTCCCTTCAATACATTTTCACGCAATGAGTATACTCACATTAAGACTATTTGGTGACAGTATGACCATTTTATAGGTATATTGTTTTTGGATAAAAATATATATTTTTTGGGTATTCCAACTTATGTTTTAAAGGAACGCTTGGAATAAGGAAGTGTTAATTTAAATTTCTCTCCCCTACATCTTCCTGTCAACAATCCAACATTCCAATGGATGATTTATTAGTTATTTATGGAACGTA
The DNA here is from genome assembly GCA_963277665.1 of Viscum album. Lineage (NCBI taxonomy): Eukaryota > Viridiplantae > Streptophyta > Magnoliopsida > Santalales > Viscaceae > Viscum > Viscum album. The sequence continues at coordinate 1,185,814,146 of OY728159.1, forward strand.
TATGTGTATATCTACCTCCATGAAAATAATTTTTTCCAATTTATAGACAATAATTTTTGAATTTTGGATAGGGTTTCATTACTAATTCTAACAAATAATGGTGTAACATGGAAATGACGATGGTGATTTTCTCAGAATTTCTTGATGGAATCATGTGATTAAGACTACATTATGTTTCATGCCAATTCAGCTACGATACATTTCAATATGAATTTATTTATTCTTTTTTCATAATTGAATGTTATTTTTTATTTTCTACGTTTTAGTTGTTCTCGATTTTACTAATAATGGTGTGAAGGGTTGACCATAGCCAATCTATATATTGAAGGATATGGTTTTAGTGTGGTGGGACTAAGAAGTTATTTTTTCCATAGAATTTTCAATTTGAATTAAATTGATGAAATAATGATAATTTATTTTAATTAATTAATATGTATTTTATTACTTGATATTTGTTTTCAGGAAGTGATATCTGTAGGAATGATTCTTCAATGAGCATAAGAGATGGGTGATGATCTGGCTTGAAAGGAAAAACCATTTTCTGAGGTATTTGATCTATGAAAATATCCATTAATTTGTCTTCATGTGGTATATATATGTAGTATTTTATCTCATCACAATGGTGATTTATAATAAGTATACCAAGAATTTATTTATCTTCCATTTATTACATTAATGAAGTTTTATGTGAAAATATTGATCCTCAAGTACTGGTGGAATTCATCAGCCATTAAAGGCCTAGATATTGATCATAAATGAATTAATGACTTATATGAATCCACGAAAGGGTTTTAATAATGTGAGAATGTATATTAACTGTTTTTATAGATGCCCTTACAACCCTCGTATAATAAGAGATTATATATTGGGATGATTATGCCTAGTATAACCAAATTGAAAATTAAAATACATTATACACTTTTAGCTAATTGACCAGAATGTGGGTTTGGTGTTCCTCCTCTGATGACATGTGACTATCTTGTTTGGAATACCCAATGAAAATATAATATAGGTTGGAAGAGTGGACCAACCTAGGTTGGCTTGTAATGTTAGATGTACATTATTCCATCGATCTATATTGATAGTAGTGTGTCATGTCCAATACGTCCAGTCATATCATTATATGAACATGGAAATTATGACAGATTATAGGACATCTGAGTGGTGTTATTACATTGAGAATTGGGAATGAGATAGTGGAGATCACATAGGGTGTTTGGAAAATTATGTGATATTTGGGCCTATAGATGGTTCCATGTGCTATTATGGACTTAGAGGGGTTTAATTTAAGTGGGTAATTATTTCATATATTTTTTCACCATAGAACTCGAATATTTTTGATGTGATCATGATGTGGATGTTGTGACTATAATGGGTTATGTTCCTTGAATGGAATACATGAAATTGAATAATGGTTTTAGTCATTGAGGAATCAATTATTATTATTACTTATATAAGATATTAAATGATGTTTGTTATCCCCGAGTGACAAATTTATGAGATTCCTATGTGAAATCCTATGATCTGGTATTTACATTGATGACATATGGATTCTGGGAATACATTCAAGAATCTTCCATTTATTTTGGATGAATTACAAATTCCATGGAAATTTCCTAGGATCCAATGTTTATTCGTGATGTTATATGGCTAACGTGGATACTTCCAAAGATCCATAGATTATGCATGATGAAATATAAATTTGTAGTATACATCCTCCGATGTGCAATTGATGCTTAATGGAAGAGGGATTCATATTATTCATATTATGGTCAATATATTAAATATCATATTATAGGGGATTCTGGGGTTTTTTCTAGGATCTTATTCGTTCACATGATAATTTGAATGAGATGCCTTGGATATTTATTATGATATGATGTTTACACCTAATACATACTAAGTATATTATGAGATTTTCATGGTGGTATAATCTTAATATATAGTTATCAAATATAATTATGATGATATTATGAGTGGGATATTATAAAAACATGGTATTACTATATAATGTTATTGGAGATACCCCAAAATTTCATGGAGAGGGATTCATCAATCTCATTTGTTGCCTTCAAACTCGAGTATATATGGTGGTTAAATTATTGTATCCTATAATGTTTTATAAATTTTAATTATATGAATATAACATATATTTAAGCAATATTTATATTACAGACACTATTTTTAGGGGATTACTAAGGTTTACAGCCACCCTGATTAGGCATCCAAGACATTAGGGTACCCAATAAGACCTTAGAATTCATATTTTTATGTTTGCTAGATGTATAGGATGGGATTATTCCACTAGATAACTTAAATATAGTCATAAAATAATTGATATAAGTTTCATGGATGGTTGTAGAGCCTCCTTTTATTTTTATCATTGTTATTTATAATATAATTTTGGAGAGTGGGTGACTAGTTAATATGTTGGATTATATTCTTTGGTATTTATATTTTTTATATAATAGATACTTTTTAATTCATAAATCCATAAAGATTATTAGTGATATATTTTGATTGGTTAATTTCTAATATTTTCTTACTATGATATGATGGTGATTTCATTCCATGGACACACCCTAAACCCTCACTACTACTTTGTAACCTCTATTATACATGGAAAAATACCAAAGAAACCATGGAACACTGATTTTATTACTATATATTGAACTGGGTTGGGGGGTTACAAAGAAGGTTTAAATGATTTATTAGTAGATTGATCAAATAATCAGTGAATTAATATATAAAAGTTAATTATGCATTTAAATATTTTTAATACATCAATAATAGAATTCGCATTGGGCATATAAAAGGTATAGTGGGATAACCATCACATTCATTATAAGAAAAAGAGTTTTTACATGGATAAATACGTGAATGGTTTTATACCAATGTTAACTATCCAATATTTTAGGAATGAAAATTTTAATTATAGTAATGTATTGATGATATTATTTAATGGTATTCTGTATGCATCATTAATATGGTTATTCATGTATTCAATGTTTTTTATCTATTCAAGTGTATCTTATGATTTGAGAATAACTAGCCAAAACCAAACTTATCCTAGTGAAATATAGGGTCACTAGTTAATGGTATTCTGTATGCATCATTAATATGGTTATTCATGTATTCTAATATTTTTTATAAACATATATAAATATGTTATATTTTATATCCTTCCTTAATGGGATTAGATATAAAATGAATTTATATATAATTAAATGGATGTAATATAGGGATTACTCAAAATTTATATAGAAATTTATCATGATGAAATAAGATTACATTACTTTAGTCTACATTGAGAACATATTAAAACACATACAAAAATGTGTGTTCACATACAAGGTAATCCATTATAATGAAATTCATATTTGGTATGTTATTTTTTCTCTTTATATCTTGTTTTTGGGAATACAATAAAAATATTGTTAATGGTGAGGGTGGAAGGATTTTATTGAAGAAACATATCCATATATGTATAATTAGATTCTATTTAAATTCATCAATTTTTTCCCTAATTGGGTTTTTTAATGAAATGTGATTTGTGGTTATTTCAAAATAATTAGAAGAATGAAGTGCAGTGGAGAGGTTTAATAAGTTCACCAGATTCCTAGTGGTTTGTAATGGGTTCCATGTGGGGGTCTAATGGGTTTATGGGTTTTTTTAGTTCCTCCAAGTACCTTTAATCCTTGGTATTTCCTTACATTTTGTTATTTTGGGAGTTTATGTTAACACAATCAATGGTGAGTATATCCTATAACGTCCCAATTTATAATTTCAGGGAAAAAATGACAAGATCTAAAAAAATTATTAATGTTAGGGTTCAATGTTTATTTTTATTTGATTAAACCTTCATCATTTAGACCTCTAAAATCAATCATCATTTTTATAGGTAAGAAAACTCTATCTTTCTCCCATAAACATTTTAGGGTAAACATCCAATGGTTTTGGTATGAGTGAATTAAATTCAAATAGGATGTTTGATACAGATAATTAATTTTATATAATATTCTTATGAAATTTTCAAAACAGTATTACCCTATTATGTGTGTATATATATATATATATATCCCATGGTGTCTGGATTTAACCACTTTATATATAAAATATGTCTTGTTTAACTATTTTAATATAATGATTATTGTTTCATACATATTCAGTGGTGGATTTATATGATTTTATAGCATTTTATTCAATTTTAATTCTTGTATAAGGGTAATGAATCCATCATATTGTAATCATATCTTTAATGGCTCGGGTCTATGTATAACACAATAGACAATTTGTTGTAGCCCCAGGAGTCCTCTTCAATCACAACTGACCGGTGACTACTATTATTGGACTTAATAAACATTATAGTAACCATTTACCCATGTTTCTATAAAAAAATTAGGGTTGGTCACTTTTAGAAACCTGAAATAAAACATCTAGATTTCGAATGCTCCAAAAATAAAACTCAAACAAAAAAGGTAATAATATAATATACTACATTTTTTGAAAGACATATACCCTATAAGTGATTAAATTTATGATCAAAACCAGCAATCGATCTTATATAATCCAATATAAGATTAAAATACATGGAAAATGTAATAAAATATATTGATAAAAAATATTTGTTAATAAGATGAAAAAGACCTTCAAACACCACTAATGGGTACAACCTCAATGTGGGAACTGATCATATATCTAAAATTAAAATGTGAAGCCCATTAATGTTTACGAATTTTTACCATTAATTGTTTGAATTTAAAAGTATCAAAAGAGAGGATTAATGTGAATATAGATTTACATGATGGGTGTATGCCTATATAATCATTAGGGAAAAACTAATTATGTCTTAATGCTAAATTGAAATATGTACATATACTTAAACATGTCTCCATGATTGGGTATCTATAAAATATAATAGTCATGGAAATTAGAAATTCATTTAAAAACATAGATTAATTTTAAATACATTTAATGAGCAGTAATAGATAAGATTGAAAAATCCATATACCCAGAGGGCCCATAATTAAAATATATTCTATAAGAAATTACTCAAGATCTTAGAAAACAATCTAATGCCTGAAACCCTAGGATAAAAAATTAGTACCATAAAATATATTTATATATACACACAATCAACCACACATATGAGTATATGGGTATATCATAATTTATAATCCTTGAATCCAATATTACGAAATGAAATTATTCCTATCCAGATAGGTAAATATTATTTCCCAAACAAGGGAATCAGGAAATATAAATAATGAGTCTGGTAAGTTTGAAAAATCATCCAAAGAATGGTTTAGGGTAATTAGAACCTTTCCCAAATCATTATCCTTTATAATCAATCATTCAATAGCAACCCTTCCTATTATAATAACTTATGCACCTTAGGTTGATGAGCCCACTCAGGATGTCTATAATAATAATATATAATATACATTAAATACACATAATTATTATAAAAAATATATATTCATGAATATTTTGACATTAGAGAAGTTATATTATTAACTAAATCAACTAACATTCTCATTACAATAATGAAACAACATGTTTCATATAATAAATCAAAATTATATGTAAACCATATCCATGACCTATAAACAAAAAATGTATGTCATATAATCAGGAAAGTATCCAAAATGGATTACAAGTTTTTAAAATTAGTAAACAAGTATAAGTAAATAGTGTCACGTGTTTGACACATTTATAAATTAAAATAATCTAATATGTGAATAAAATAATAATGTGTTTGAAAAGATTGAGTATGTCTAATAGAACCACATAGTAATGGTGTACATAATTCACAATACACACATAGAGTACATCTGTTTGTGTGGTAGATGATACATTATATAAACATGACGAGTAATTCAAAACCCAAATTCGGTTCTAAATTAAAATATAAAACTGGCAGAACATGGAATCACATGAGAAAAGAATAACATATACTAGATTAACAATTTATGAGAATATTAATTTATATATTTGTATAGATTAAATGTCTTATATTGAAGGATCCAAACGGACACTTGATATAACAATTTTTTAATTATGTTACCATGTTTCAAAATATGGAAGGTGATTTTCATTATAAACATATTTTAGTAAAACATTTTAAGTGGTGATATAAAATAATTAAGGGATAAAACTTCTTGAAAATTATTTTAAAAAAAATTGTATGGGATTATTTATTTTCATAAATACCCCATTATTTAAACCATTATCATAGAAAAAGACAACTATAAATTTTATAGTAATTTAAAAGATAAACTATTAATCTTTCCATGTGTATCAACATCTCCCCACTTCATAAAACCTTCTGCCACATTGCCACTAACTAAATATCTTAGGCATATGTTAAATTTGGTTCCTTATCTTATATCCCATTTAGGATATTTTGGGAATAGGTGATTATTATCATAGAATTTATGTGGGATACATTGAATTTTATCATAGTTATATATAAATAAACCAACATAGTTTATTCCAAAGGGATATTCTGTCTGAAAAATACATTCATAAAATATTTATGGTTTGTGACACATTAAGAATCTTGATTTAATATCATGATTAATATTAATGGAATTAACCCTTCATTTTAAAAATTTATTATGGAATTATATAAGAATATGTTAACTAACTAACTAAACATGGAAAATACAACATTTGAGGTCAATACTATCAAAGAGTGACAATGCTACAAACTAGATTATTGAGGTTTATAATTTATCCCAAAATATGTGGATTTCTGTTTTCTAGTTCCAAATAAACTATTGAAATCATATAGTCCTTTATACAAAAATACAATTTGTATACAATCAATTTATAATTATAAATAATTCTAGTTTTTTTGTTTTTTAATAATATTTGAGGTATTCACATTGTAGGAATAGACATAGAATCACTTGATGAATCAAAACCCCTACTATAAAGTTAATTATGATGAATTATCCCTCATAATATGACAATATTATATAATCCCCTAAAATTTACTTGTTAGTATCGGAAAAATATTAATAGAAATATCTAAATTACCATCTTCATAGAATTATAATTAACCATATAAACCATGATAGAAAATTCCTAAAATAAATATTATGAAAAATAAATATGAACTTCAATTAAATGCATAAAGACCATTTTTGGATTTCACCCTTAATATTTGATAACCATATTACATGAGAGCTCATCAATCGACATTTTGGTTAATGATGATTAATCAACCCTCACAATACTCATCATTTCTATAAAAGTAAAAACCCAAATTTCAAGAGTGAATTAAACCATGAGCAAGAGGATTTATCCATAGAATACAAAAATATTACATGAAAACTATAAAACATGGGAAAAAGAATAGGGGAAAGGATGGTAGGATTAACATGTATTACAATAATACATACTTCCGTGGAACCACTCTGAAATATTGGTAATGAATATATTCGGTGAGAAGATCCAAGAAAGGACTTGGAGGAAATATTTTAAGGTGTGAGGAAGTTAGGGTTGAAGAGAATAAATAAATAGAGATAATGGAGAATGTATTAATCACATATTGTATTTGTTCAATTTTTTATAAATATATGTCAATATATTAAAAACATTATCTCCTAAGAATGACATTAATGTTTCATAAATATCATAGAAATTTGGTATTTGATGTTACTTTTAATTATGCAGATAAAAACTAAGGGATCATTTCATCATATATTAATAAAAGTTTATTTATATTGATATAAATATGGTTGGTTATTGGATATCAATTTAAAATTTACAACTTGTATATCTTTTATTTTTATTATTATGATGATGAATTATTGATTAAATATAATACATAATACGAATTAATGAAAATTTGGGAATTTTTTGTTTTCATTATTAATATATACACAATTATTTTCTCTTAAGTGTGATGAAAATCATCGGAAAAAAAACATGCCTAATCCTCAAGCGAGCCAACTCACGTAACTAGAAATCCAAGATATCTATTAACTCATAAGATAAGTCTAAAATAATGGGGATAAGAATTATTCATGGCAACACATATCAGCATAGTAAGAGGAGAGTGATGGTCATTTCAAAATGGGGGTATGTTGCCTAGTCTACACCGTATGAATCTATATGAAACACCCCTGGAGAGTATTGTTTCTAGTTGATATTTAATCCAGAAACTAATGATGATATTTTGATAATTATGGAGTGTAATGTGGATTGATTTTATGATTTGGGTCACATAAAATGGGTAATATTAATCATTTAAATAACATTAGTCATTATTCTCAAATCATATCCATATATATTAGTATTATTATATGATAATCTTTGATACAGATCAATTTTATATCCTTCAATTTATATTACACAATTGAAGAAGGATTGAATATGGTTTTAAATTATATATTACATATGAGAGTTTTATAATGAACACACAAACTCAATAAATTCTTACAATATTATTTAAAATTACTTAAATTGATTTTTTATAAGTTCCCATAGAAGCTAGATGAATGAAAATGAATCTTATGAGAAGAATTTCAATTATGATGATTAAAAGTAACATGTTATTTTAATGTAAATATATATTTATATCATAATATTTTTATACTTATTTGTTCATATAATAATGAATATGAAGTATGAATCAAATAGAATTCCAATATAGTTTAGTTTATTTATATGGTTGATATGGAAATGAATTTGAAAATGACTAACTATATTCGGTCAAAAGGAAATGTTACTTCACATGGTTGGTCCTCATGTTTGATCCAGACGGTTGGTTCAAATTACGTGGTGGTATCCTAAAATTCATATTTCATTGGTTTATATATTTTTTCAATCCATAGATATGGTATCTAGTATAATTCTCACAATTAACCCTCTCAATCAATCAAATATCCAAGTGGCTGATCTATTTCCTATTATCACATCACATGGTCATTTTTTCAATTGATTTACATGAACAAGATACCAAACTGAATTCAAATATGATGTGTAATATTTGAAAACTATATAATATTATGTAGAGAAAAACTTGGATTCACGAAAGGGTAGTAAGATTGATTCATCATCTAAATATTCCCCATGTGTTATACGAAATAACATTATTATGTAAACATCAATTATATAAAAATTATAAGAATAAACTTCAATCATAATTACATTGAGCTTCATATGAATGAAGAATAATGGATAATATGTAAACATAAATTTAATGTGATTATTTGTTGTTATTTATCACAAATAAATATTGATTATTCAATTTTACATGTTCTTAAATGGAAATAATATCCATGATCAGTTATATCAGGATTTGGAATGTAATATAGTTGATGGAATATATTTTCGGTTATTAATTCCACAAAGGATGGTTCCATAACCATTGATTCGATCATTTAATAGAATGGAATGAAGGAATATGAATTGTTATTGAGCGAAGAATATGTTATTGATAATGGTGTGAATTATTTCATGAATACATGGTGATAATAAATGAATAGAATATCATTGGAATAAGGAAAAAAAATTTGATGGATTAAAGAGAATAATTTTATGAGTATTTATGAAAAAGATCGTACTAGGAGATTTATTCAACAATAGATGGAACCAACAACCATAGGTTCTACATTCCTTCATGTGTATTCATATTAATTATTTTATGAATTTGAAATATAATGGACAAAATGAGAATTATACCAATATTAATATATAAAAATACCCCTAATAGTTACAAGTTATTTCATATAGTTATAAGATGTTATAAAGTAGTTACATCTAAAAATCCAATATCTAATAATATATGATTTCATAAATTGGTGAGAAATTTAGAGATTCAAATTATAGGGTTCACATTATATCATAAATACTGACAAATAAGATAAGATTGATTAAAAGAATCTATTTAATATAATTTTTTAAAATATTAATTTTATAAAATCTCAAAGATTGTATGTGGGTGGTACAATAGATTTATTCCCTCAGAAGAAAAATATTTTTTAAACAATGAGATATGAAAATACTCTATTATAACAATATATTCTAAAACTCAACGTCCAAACACACAATCTATTATTTTTTTTGTTTCACAAAATAAAAGTATAAAAAATGGATAAGTGAATGAAGAATAAGAAATAATTGAGTTGGTCATAAATTTTACCAAACACTGAAGAAATCTAGGAAAAACTTTTATCATAGAAGAAAAAGAACAAGAAGAATAATATCTAGAATAAGTATTTATATTTAGTGACTTTAATAAAAATAGAAAAAGGTTATGTGATTCTACGTAAGGTTAGAAGAAAAATAAAGAGTTCGCAAAATAACAAATTTTCAGTGTTCTAAATTAGTGATAGAATCTCCTGTAATCATCAAAATAAAATATTAAAGGTATAAGATATACCATAGAGTGGTATACCCTAAAAAATTGTGTTGGATACACATAATAATTTTTTCAAGAGAAAATGGTATAATGACTCATGGGTTTACTAGTGTTTTGTGTGATAATGTGTTTTACCACTTCATAGTATGGATGATCCTTTCATATTAAAAGGTGAAACATATAAATTCTTGTGACATTTTGTCTCTCTGTGTGTGTTTTTTGATGTATCCCTTAAAAAAATGTGAAAATAGGGAACAAGAGAACCTATCAACTTAACCAATGATTGAGGTAAATAGAAAAGTAACAAAAATATAAGTTGGATTAAAAAAATTTCTTTAACTCCCTCATATTATTGATAATATTATACCTCATAGATCAACTTAAATTTGTATCAATGACATATTAAACAATTATTTTGTTGTATATCTTTTTAAGTTTTTGTCTTTTGAATACAGGTCATTCAATTTTAAAATTTATATTGAATTTATTTTTTGAGATGATTACAGTATAAAATTTATGTTATTAATTTTTTCATTACATTTGTATACCACATTTAATGATTTTCATGGAGAATTGCATAATTAGTGTGAAAACCCTAGTTTTTAATATTAAATATAATTTTTTGGCATTATTTGAATTAATCCATATTTGATTGAGTTTGAAATTTCATTAATAACTATCGCCCAACCTATCCAAACAATGTGATTCTTGTTTTTAATTGATTCTAATTAAATGTACAACATGTTTTTCTAGTATAGATTTTTCAAATTCAATCATCTTATCAATCATATGGACTATATGAGAAGGCCCAACAAATATGTGGATAAAATAGGAAAATATATAATGATTGAACATCGTGGACTGATAAGGATTCATAAATTTTTTGAAACTCAAAATTCTGTTCATGGATATCAATAATCAAATTAGATAAAAAATTTATGTCCAAAATCAACCATCAAGGTTCCCAATCTATATATGAAATTACAGCCCATAGTTCAATCCTTGATTTTACAAAATCCTACAATTCATGACTCTTCTCCCTTTATAAACATCTAATTGAGTTGTAATTTTTTTGAGAGAAATTGTATATATATGATCACATATTTTTTTAATAAATGGTTGATATTTTAAGGAATCTTCATATACATAAATGAATTAACAATTAGGACATGAAAAAACACTACCCAAATTAGGATAACAATATGTGGTTTGGGAAAATAGCCATTAAAATGGCTTCAAAAGTCCAATGGCTTCCAAATATTGGGTGAACATTCCAGATACATATAAAAAACTTATAAGAACAACATATTTTTATATTCTTCGGTCTAAACAGTCATATGGGTTATCCATGTTGAGGGGTTGTTCTAGAATGCAATAGTCCACCTCCTTGCTCTAGGAATGCACTCCCCTCTCCTTTGTACAAGGGGTAGGAACTTAATCACATTAAGGGATACATTTTCAAAAACAAAACCCTACAAAAGATTGTGATTAGATTCTAAAATCATGTTTTTACATGATATACATTTCCTCTTTGCTTTATTTTCAGGTACTTCTATTGTTTTTAATTGTAATCAATTAGGTTTTGTTCAATTTCATTTTATGATTAATGCATGAATCCTAATTATACATTATTATTATAATACAAACATGTATTCATTATTATTAGTATTAATATAGTTTAAATGAAGTTCAAAAACCATTCCCTATTCTCAATATCTTATTTATTCAAAAGAAAAATTTTATTTCTCTTCATATTTCTTGTGTGTGTTCATCACAACACAATTTTCTTGTCTCATTCTTTTTAATCTATTTTGTACCCATAACCCTAAAAATAATATACCATATTAATAAACAAATTAATTAATATGAAAATATTTTATTGGGTTGATACATAATTTTTATATGTCAAGTGAGGACAATCTTTTTCTCATTTAATATTCATTGAGTTGATATTGTGTATAAAAAACAAGAAGTGTTATGAAAAAATAATTATTTATTATTGAAAGGTGGATTACATAGACTATTAGAATCACAAATATAAATGGGTTCATTTAATATTGAACCTTATATCAATAATATTTGACGAAAATTATAATAATCATTAAAGACTGGAATAAATATAAAATGTGAAATGTCGATAAAAATCATCTTCAGAGGTGGATGTTAATTAAATTAGATGTTTTGAAAATATCAGTTATTTCATAATATTATATCCCAAATAATGAACTCACAAAATTATCTAATGAATTTTTAAATCAAACATCATCACTAAAACATTTTACATAATCTAAGTTAACAACCCCTGTTAATAATACAAAACATAAATAATTAACACATTCAGAATGTTTTACCGTTGAGGATTCAACCTGAGTGATTTTTAACACATTAGAAGACCACTAAACAATTTGAACGTTAAATAGGTGAATATTAGACATTCATACATTGTTATCATTTTTTGGGATGATTCAAATAGTTTTAAGTAGTTTAATATTTTAAAATAATAATAATTTTGGGAAAATATGACATAAAAATATGAAAAAATAAACATATAGAAAAACCAAAATTTTTATAAAAATATTAAAATGGAAAAATCACAAAGAAAACCCCACATTCCTTATCCTTTAAAATCTATTCAAATGGATAATAGCTTAAAAAATCTGTTGTATTTTTTACCCAGAAATCAAGTGAGTATTTTTCCTTCTGAGGGAGAAAACTAGGGATAAAAAATCACTCAAGAACCATTCATTTTCCATCCCATTGACCTAGATTTGGGTAATACTACATAACAAACAATTAATTGAATCAAAACCCTATATGTGAATTAACAATGCCTCGGTATTCAATATATAATCATCAAATATGATTTCAACATCAAATTAGGTTTTATTCATCTTATATCTCATATCAATGGTATAGCCAGTGAGGATCCACATATTCACTAAAAATAGTTCGATGTTGTGTGATCTTCCATGAAACCTCTGGTGGTGTTTTAATTAAAAGTCAGACATCAAGAGTTCCCTTTCTCATAGGCTAAATCTACTATGATAGGGATCTATTACCATCATCATGGATCCATAATCATATGAAATTACATGAACGAACTCTTCTTATAGAAATTATTCCTTGATTCTTGAACGACTTCGATCCGAAAAGAAATTAATGGTATCAACCAATTCCCTAAAAAATCACTCCATCATTATTGGGTGTGGTTGAAAAATCATGTGGAAGTATTCCCACACTATAAATTAAATAATTAACTATTGATGTAATAAACAAATGGTGGGTTCTTTTCTATAGAGGCAACTCTCGTATCTGTCACAGGTGTCAGTTCATTTTTTGACAAAACACATGTAGCTGCCCGAGATATCATAACCGGCATGGTTGTAAGAATTCAATAATTACATACATGAGAACACATTAAATATAAAAAATTCCAAGAGAATAAATATGTTGATCTTATCAAGATGACTATGTAGATGATTAAACATATAGGTTTTTCAAGAAAATAGTTATTATATTTCAAAGCTCCAACCTCATCTTATCCACAATCTTTATTCCCTATAAATATAAAAAATTACGTAATATATAGCTCAACAGCTCATCTAATTGACATATATCAACATATTCAAGATGATCTATCAAATTCATCTAGTCCAATAGTGATCAATGCAATATATGCATAGAAAAAACACCATCCCTCAACAATATACTCAATTTTCCAAAAACTCGACCCAACCCCACTCTGATACATTCTCTCTTACACATAACCTTGTCATGACGTATAGAAATCTAGTCCCTCATCCACCTCATTTCTCTCCTAAAAATAAAAACAGTTTCTAATATGTTCATGTTTTTGGTAACTTCCACCAACCATGTCATTTAAATACCTCAACTACCAAGGATAAATCATCCTCCTTCTCCTCCTATCATCCACGATCATAGTGAGCCTTCTAAATTCCCAACCTAAAACAGGAAAATTCCTGAAATCCAAAAATAAAATGAATCCCAATGAGCGTCATGCAAATTCATCCCAGAATACATGGGAATTTTTTTTGGAAGATCAGCTTCGTTCACCCATTGAAGCCTCTCAAAAATTGAACACCAAATTCGGAAAAATGATATCCACCTAATTGAGAAACAACAATCCAATTCATCCCAACTACCACCTAAAATTTTTCCAAACCCAAGGGATGTGTAAATGAAACTTCACATAAATATATATTTAAAATTTCTATACCTCACTATGAAAAAAACACCTTTAAATGTTTGGATTAAAAAATAAAATAACATAATTCCCAACAAAGAACCTAATGAAACTCCTTCACCTACTTCCATTCCTTTATAGTAACCAATTTCTTTTCCTCAATCCATATGTAAGGTATAATTATGAAATGGTTGAAATTTTTAGATGTTTTGAGGTCCAAATTCCTCTATATATTTCATCAAAAAATCCATAAGTATGCAATGTTTCATAAGGAATTTTTCACCCATAATATTAAACATAAGACCACTGAAAATGATTCAACCTAGCAGTCTATACCCATGATGTAAAATGATCCATGGACCATTACGGTTTCATTACAAATATGATGTTTGAACTTTTATGATGCACACATATACCAAGGGGCCTTGATAAATTTCATTACCACATCCATATAGCTAAGCCCTGATCTAGGTCCCTAACACCCTACAATTGTGGTAATTTAGTTATCTAATCCAAGAACATAATGTCCTAAGGGTGTAATATATTATTTCTCTTCCAAAGTCAATGATTACATATTCATAGATGATTTATATTACCCTAACATGTATGGTGGGAATACTTCTTCTCAATATCCACTAATTCTTAGAATACAATCCCTCATGATTGATAGAACTAATATTGATGTCCATGTGAGAAACTTATCAATGGAATTTGGTTACCAACTAGTCATGTCCATTATTTTTCATGTCATCTAATACCCCTTAGAGGGTCACTCTGAAATATCAAACCATTCTTCTAAGGAAACTCTTGAGTGTCAATTGGACAGTGTTCCATCATATTCATCATGTTATAATGAGACAGGATATTAAAAACAAATCATTAAGATTTACCACGACATAAATAGAGAAGTCGATGTTTACCTTTAATTTATAGACTCCATTTATCAATTGGATATTGAAAAATATCTATAACCCCATATCACCTATGATCTATACTTCATCACCTTGAATAGTTTAGAGAAAAATGAATCAAACCCAAAAATAATCCCTTCCATTGTTCCACTGTTGTGTTAACCAATAATAAAAGATGAACCCAACATAAAACCCCTACCAGCACACATAAAATATACATTAATTTTCCATGATCAATTTTATCACATCATTATCTATGATTTGAATATTGAGACTAAGGAGTAAAAAATTGTTCAAGTGTTAGAGGAAAACAAAATGTCCTTAGGTTATACCCTACATGAAATTCAAGGAATTAACCCTACCCTCTACATGCATCACATATATCTAGAAGAATCAACAAAACCAATCTTAAACCTAAAAGATGACACAATCACTTTACACCTGAAGTAATTAGGGAAGATATTACTATTATTTGTCAAATTGATATTATCTAACCAATTTATGAGCGTGAATGGGTTAGTCTGATTCAAGGGGTACCTAAGACAGTTCGGAAAACTGTTTTCATAATGGATCAATGATATTTGGTCACAACACGTGTAATGGCATGGACCTCTTTAGTCTATTACTTTGTGAAAATGTGGTGTTTTAGGTGTTTCGGGAGGTCAAGGGGACTTATCCCCAACACTGCTGAATTTCCAATTATGTAAATAGTTCCATCAATGAATAGTGTTCTATCGGCGAGGTTGAGTGAACAGTGTTCTATCGATGAGGTTCAGTGAACAGTGTTCAATCGATGAGGTTCAGTGAATAGTGTTCTATCAGTGAGGTTCAGTGAACACTATTCTATCGGCGAGGTTCAGTGAACAATGTTCTATCGGTGAGCTTCAGTGAACGGTGACCTATCGGTGAGGTTCAGTGAACAATGTTTCCAGAATGGTGAGGTCTATCAGTAACCACTAACGGTATGTGTACAGTAACGGTAGGTGTACAATGCTTCCAAAAAGGTAAGGTCTATCGGTAACCTCTAACGGTATGTGTACAGTAACGCTAGGTGTATGGTGTTTCCAGAATAGCTAGGTCTATAGGTAACATTTATCGGTAACCTCTAATGGTAGGTGTACATTAACGGTAGGCGTACAGTGTTTCCAGATCTGTGAGGTCTATCAGTAACCTCTAATGGTTGTTGTACAGTAACTGTAGGAGTACAATGTTTCCAGAACAGTGAGGTCTATCAGTAACCTCTATTGGTAACATCTAATGGTAGGTGTAGAGTAACGGTGGATGTACATTTTTTCCAGAATGGTGAGGTTCAAATGGTGAGGTTCATGAACATTGTTTTTCCTTTACCAAATTTTGAGTATGTGAATAGTGATTACAGCTTCCTACAGTTTCACCCCTTTGACGTTTCCTTTGATTTAAAATACCATTAAAGCCTTATTTTAAGGACTCTTAAGGCCGATTCAAAGGCCATATATCCTATATTAATTATTCCTATTTCCCAAGATGTTTTTACTTGGTCAAACCACGTGTTTTAATGTGATCCTTTTTTAATGGGAAATCATGTGTATCTTAACCTGCTACTCCGTTAAATCTTCTAAAGGTATGTTATATGTTCCTACATAATTCTTACTCTTTGTTCTTGGCTATGAGACGCTAAAACCGTTCATTCCTTCTCATAGGAGTTTCATAGTCAAACTTTCCTCCATGGATTGCTTCCACTCTATTTTGATGAAACCAAGCAGTGTCGATCAATCTTCGATATAAGGTGGTTTTATCATCGTTCTTTTGGTGTTCATCTTCTCATGTTTCTTCTTTCCATATTATAGCATGGAATATCCATGATTATAAGGTAGTTTTCTTGGGGTTCGGTTGTTGTGTTCATACCGTGGCATCCTCGGGAGGATTCAGTTGTCACGATAAGTGGATCGTGAACCATAGTGTAGAAAAAGAACGTCAAGAACTGTTTGAGAAAGGGGATTTGTTGCTTCTCTTTTCTTTTACGTGCAACTATATTGTTAGCATATTTTATCCCACTGGACCACAATGGAATTGACATTATAAACATTTGAACCAAATAAATAAATTGATATCGATCGTATGTTATTACCCCCTTGTTTTTATAGATAGTGTGATATCTATGATTTCTTTGATTGGTTGTTCGTTCTTGATAAAAAATTGATAAAGAATATAAACTGGAAGTAAATAATAATTGTTTCTATGGATAAAGAGTCATGTAAATGAATCTAGATCTTCTTGTTTTAATTTTATGTTAATCAAATCGGTGCAGTAAGCAAGTTTAATTATTTGGGATAGATAACTGATTATGTTTTCTGAATTTTGGAACCTATGAATAATAAATATGTTAATTTAAGATATATTAATGAATTGATTAATTGATAATTCATTGAAGTGTTCTATATTACCCTCTTGATTGTTAAAGGTCCAAATGCATAATTGATGTGATGTTTTTTTCCTGTTTCTTGTGTTGTGATGTGATACTGGATGGGTGTTGTGATATATGGCGACATGGATTCATTTTGGTTTTGATAGTAGATGATGCCTAGGGTGGCGAGATGCATCGGTTTATGCATGTGGGTGTTGGGGAGGACACTAGGGATGTCAGAATGGGATGGATGTGATTGTTGGATGCTTCTTGATTATTTGGTTGTATATATTCTTTACTTTTCCCCATTTCTCAAGGCATCTGGTCTTACATAACCTTCTTCCTATAGAGTGGAAGAAACATGAGGTATGCCACATGATTTCCATATTTATATTCTCAAGGAATGATGGGTATATGCTCTTTTTATAAGCGGCAAAGAATCGATGGGTAGTACATAGACTCACCGTGTCGAGCCCCCTTGTCTTTAATAGCATAGAATGTTTTTCTATAATTCCGGGGAATGTGGTAATGTAATTCTATAATGAATAATTTAATAAATGGTGTTTACCTATGGGGTTGGTGTTTTCAATAACATAATTATGGGGTTGTAATTTTGAAGGAACGGTTGAATTTGGGTGTGATACTAATGAAATTTAATGTGTAATTGTTCATTGTTAATTAATGTTTTATAAATTAATTAATTTAAAGTGGAACTGATAAAAAAAGGCAATGAAGTAATCTAATACAGCTCTTTAAATGGTTGTGTGCTTATAGGATACCTCGTCTTAGAAGTACAAGCTCAGATTCTGAGAGATGTTAGATGTAGTTGTGTCTAAGAATTGTTTATTCCCATACTATGGTTATGAGATATAGTATATCCTATACTTTTTGGGTTTCTATACACTACTCCACCCAGTCAGTAAGGGAAACTAACATCCCATGGATTTTGAGCCCTGGGGGGTGTTTTCCCCTACATTCTGGTGGGAGGATGAATGAATGACTTCCCCCTTTGGCCCCACTCTGTTCTCTTGGTAGTAACTTGTGCTGGTAGGCACAACGGTTAGTTTTCCCCATATATGTGTGTAAAGGGATGTAATGGCTTGTGGTTAATCACACACACATATTCTAGATATAGTATCCAATGGACTACTATAGTTGTAACTAGTATAGGTTGTGATGGCTAGAGGATCCTTACTCGGTGTATGGGATATACAGGCTCAAGGTATAATACATGATTTATGATACACATTATGTGGGCTGTGGTGGATCCTAGAAACAATCAGGTTACATTTCTTACGTGGACGTGGTGGTTTTGTTTCACGGGGTGCATGTTGTGGTGCTTTTCCCAAGTGTCTATGGGAAAGCCTTTTTGAGAGAGATGCATAGGGCGTGCAACGTTGGGGAAAAGTGACAAACCTGTGGTGAAGTAGTAGCAGGGTACCCTTGATATTCTTTATAAAATGATATAATATTGTATGTGTTACTTGGTGAGAGTATCCATGCTGTGGTTAGGAACTTTGTATACATATTTAGGTGACAATTTAGTTTCACATGTTGTTCACTATGCTTTATCAGGCTTTCTTTACTTTTTCACGAGAGGATTCTGGGAGGATCCTACAGAGTATACTGTTTTACTCACCCTATGTATATAAAAACTGTTTATTCAGGTCACTTGGTGCAGGCTGGAGATCAAGCTTGTTTCATTACTAATGGGGTTACTAGAGCTGTTCGGGGATGTGGTTGCTGCTATTTTTTACTTTCTTTTGGGTACTTGATGTTTTCCCCTTCTAGATATAGTAATTTTTGATGACATTTCTTATGTGAACATGGGGTTTCTTTTATATTTCAGTTCTGAGTTGGAGTTGGATTGTGTCTATCTTATCTCTGTCTTCGGCACGTGTTCTCTTAGAGGGTAATGCCTCCCATTTCTGTGTTTACTATACCTTTGGTGCTAGTCTCCAACCCAGGGCCTACTGGAGGTGGGACTCGGGGGTCATTATATCCCTTATCACATTTCCAACCTAGGATGGGTACACTTTTCGGGGATGGGGTTCGTGACAGAGTGGTATCGAAGCTCTGGTTGAGGGATATGATGGAGTTTTGAGTTAGGCACATGTGAGGTTGCATGGGTTGGTAGGGTAATAGTCTAATTCAGGTTTAATAAGTGAGGTAAACACTAGAGACCATCTAAAACATAGGTTTTTAGGGCCCCCTATGATCTGATGTATGGGCCATTATGTTTAAAATGGATACTAAACAAGGTGATACTAGTTGCAGGGTATAGACCTGGGAAAGGATCATGCATCATTCTTCCTTGTGCCAATGTTTTAATGGCTAGACCTTGGGATAGGTTAACCTAAAATGAATAAATGATAAAAATTAATGTATTAATGTTGAGTCTTCCATATTCAAGGTTTAAGAGCTCTAAAGGTTTTTATTTTACAGGTATGGCTCCAGGTCGACGTACTCATCTCGTTTTTGCATAAAATGTCTAGCAGGTTGTTCCAACAGATCATCGTAGGGAAGAGGTTGATGATGAAAACACTTAGAGGAAGACATTCCAAGAGTTTTAGCACCATAGTCTGCAGAAGTATGAGGGCTCTGTTTTAGATTCAATCACGGAAGACTGGTTAGAGGAGGTCGAGATCCGCTTGAGTTGAATTTATGCTCGGAAGGATCACTGGGTGTCCTTGGTTTTGACGATGCTATGTGGAGCAGCGTGGCAGTGGTGGTTCCTGTTCCTTGGGGATCCTCAGGAGTTAGCGATCTCATGGGAGGAGTTCCAGGAAATGTTTAGAGTTAAGTTTCTTTCATCGACTACTAAGGCGTCCAGTCATCAGGAGCTTCTTACCCTTAGACAGGGGAGATCCAGTGTCCGAGTGTTTGGAATCCGCTTAAGGAACCTTTTTCTTTATGCTTCGGACCTATTTCCTGATAAAGAATGTTTGGGAGAGACATTTCGAGGAGGCTTTGCATCCAGAGATCCAACTCCAGGTCACCCCATTTATGTTGAAAACATATCTTGAGGTGCTGCTGAGAGAATAGGTTACCGAGTGGACTTTTTTCATGACCAGATCATCACCATAGGGGAATCGGCATGATTCCTCACGAAGCAAAGTTGTTGTCCGAGGTCCCCGGTTTTTAGGGAAGAAGTGTTTCAGTTTAGGTGGGGGTAGGTCCCATCCCTTCACATCTCGTTTCACTAGAGGTGGAAACTCTCAGGCCTATACAAAGGGACCATGCACTTATTTTTCTTGTGGTGGTCATGGTCATCAACTTTAGGAGTTCCCAACCTTTAAGAGGGGTTATTGTGCACCAGGCGCTATGTTCCATGTTCCTATGTTGAGACACTTCCAGCCGAGGCAGCAGCAGCCAGTTGCACCAGCTTTATAATGGCACGAGGTAGATGGGGTAGGCATAGGACAACCGCATGATGCTCCCTATCCTCAGAGAGAATAGTGAGGCCATGGTGGTGGTCATCATTAGGGTCAGAGAGGTCGTGGGGGAGGTCGTGGTCGGCTTCAGGCTCTAGCGTTTCCATCTCCAAGAAAGATAGATGTTGTTCGAGGAACCCTTTTTTTGTTTTCTACCTTGGTGTATTCCTTGTTTGATTTAAGAGAGACAAACTCCTCCATATCACCTACCCTTTTTCATGCTTTTGGACTTGAGGTAGAGAGGCTTATAGTTCCATTGGCATTGACTACGCCAGTTTGAGGTCGAGCTGACTTATTTGAAGTTTATAGAGACTACGATCTAGTATTGGGGAAACACCGCTCTTGGGGAGATTTCCTATGTTTATGAATACAACCATACGATGTCATCCTTGTGATGGATTGGTTTTATTCGGTGCAGGCTATCGTGGATTGCTTCAGGAAGAAGGTGGTTTTCATTGGTGCGGTTGGAGAGAGAGTGGTGTTTGTTGGTGAGCGAGATGCTCAGATGGGCCATAGGTGTGTTCCATCCTTATCAACCATGATGGATAAGATGATGCTGAGTTCTTCAGAGGTTTAGTAGTTGGCATTTTCTATGGTCATAGAGGACTACCCGAATGACTTTCCAGAAGAGGTTGTAGCATTACCCCCTTGACGAGAGATCAAGTTTGGGATCCAACTACACCCAGAAGCATCTCATGTCTCTATGTCTCCATATAAATGTCCCCTTGTGTGTTTCAAGAGCTAGGTATACAACTTGATGGCATTTTACAGTGTGGTTTTTTCTGCCAAGTGTGTCCCCATGAGGGGCACCGGTTTTGTTCCTGAAGAATGCCGATGGCAGTTTGCGATTATGTGTTGATTATCTTCACTTTAACAAAGTGACAATAAAGAATCATTATCCTCCTCTGAATATTGATGATTTATATGATAAATTGAAAGGTGAAAGTTGGTCCTCAAAGATTGACTTGCAATCAGTATATCATTAGATGCGTGTAAAGGATGAGGATATCCCGAAGACTTCTTTCTACTGCCGTCATGGGTGTTAGGAGTTTGTTGTAATGCTATTTGGTGTGAGGAATGCTCCAGCTATATTCATGGGATTGATGAATTCTGTGTTCCATGAGTTCTTGGAAAAAAAATTGGTTGTTTTCATCGATGACATCCTTGTGTACTCCACATTTGAAGAGGATCATGCAGAGCATCTACTGGCCGTTTTGGGTGTTCTGCGTTGACATTAGTTGTTTGGGATGTTGTCAATGTGTGAGTTTTGGGCTTGAGAAGTCCATTTCATGGGGAATTCTGTGTCCCAACATGGAGTAGCTATGGATCCATTGAAGATAGAATCAATTGTGTCTTGGGAAGACCTTAAGCCAGCTTCAGAGGTGTGACATTTCCATGGACTCTCAAGCTACTATAGGAGGTTCGTAGCCAATTTCTCAAAATTTTCAACTCCTCTGACTGAATTGACCAGGATTGATAAGTAATTCATATAAACTGATAATTTTCAGGTACCTTTCGAGTATCTAAAGGAGAATTTAGTAAGTGCTCTAGTTCTTTTTCTTCCAGTTGCAGGAGATCAGTTTGATGTTTTTTGTGATGATTTAAATCTGGGGTTAGGTTGTGCTCTCATGCAGCAGAGGTCAGTTGATTCTTATGGGTCTGGGTAGTTACATACCCATGAATTTAACTATACCACTTTCCATCATGAGTTGTCAGCCATGGTGTTTTCTCTGAAGTTGTGGAGACATTACCTCATTGGTGAGTGCTTTGTGGTTTTCACCGATCATAAGAGTCTGAGGTATGTTTTCTCCCAACACTACCTAAACTTACAACAGCATCGGTGGATGGAGTTCATGTAGGAATATGACATTGAAATTTCATATATTCTTGGAAAGGGAAATTTTGTATCTGATGTTCTCAGTCGAAAGTCATGTAGTGATGGAGTGCATGAATCCGGTGATTCCTGGTGTGTAATGGAAGAACTGTCAGCATTACATCATGATATGGGAGAAGTTTGGGGTAGATGATATATTTTTTAGATGGTGGTACAGTCATTCTTGATGCAGAAGGTGTAAGATTCCTAGTTGGGAGATCTAGAGGTAGAGGTCTAGAGAGACCGAGTTGTTTCTAGTGAGGCCCCTGATGGTTGGACTAAGGATGAACAACACCGGGAGTTGTACCACGGAAGGCTTTTTGTTCCATTGACGATGCGCGAGATGGTTCTCAAATATTTTCATAGTTCTCCTTTAATGGTGCATCCTGGCAT
Source organism: Viscum album (assembly GCA_963277665.1). NCBI lineage: Eukaryota > Viridiplantae > Streptophyta > Magnoliopsida > Santalales > Viscaceae > Viscum > Viscum album. The sequence goes on from OY728159.1 coordinate 1,185,837,719, forward strand.
GACATAGATATACTGAGCCTTGAGGAGCCAGTTTTGGTGGCCTAGGATGAAGCGTGCGGTTGTGGAGTTTGTGTCTCGATGTTTGGTCTACCAGAAGGTCAAGGCCGAACACCGTGTTCCTGGTGGTCTTATCCAGCAATTATAGATTCCTTGGTGGAAGTGGGAGGACATCTCAATAGTCATTGTTTCTGGTTTACCTCGATATCCGAGGGGACATGAGGCTATTTGGGTGGTAGTCGATTGTTTAACAAAACCGTACCACTTTATAGAAATCATGGAGTCAATCTCAGTGGAAGTTTTGGTGATGCATTATCTAGATGAGTTTTTGAGACTTCATGGAGTCCCTAGGAAAATAATTTCTGATCGAGATCCTCATTTTACCTCTAGGGTGTGTAGAGGTATCCAACATGCTTTAGGTTCTCAACTATGCCTTAGCACTACTTTTCATCCTCAAACAGATGGTAAGACAGAGCAAACCATCCTGACTCTTGAAGATATGTTACACTCCTGTGTTATTTATTTTGGAGGATCATGGATGAGGCACTTAACCTTCATGGAGTTCTCTTACAAAAATAAGTTTCACTCCACCATCATTATGGCTCCGTTTGAAGCCTTGAATGTCCGGTCTTTATGTTCTCCGTTTAGCTGGACTGGGGTTAAAGTGTCGGAAATTCATGAACTGGAAATAGTGCAGAATATAATTGATATGGTCCAGGGGATTCATGAGATGATGGAGACAGTGCAAGATAGTCAGAAATCCTAATATTGATCAAAGGAGACCCTTGGAGTTTAATGTTGGGGATCAGGTGATACTGAAGGTGACTCCCCGTCATGGGCACATAGGTTTGGTCGTGGAAGTAATCATTCACCCAAGTTTGTTAGGCCTTTTGAGGTCATAGCTCATGTTGGACCTGTGGCGTATTGAGTAGCACCTCCCCCACAGATGAGTCGGATACATGATGTTTACATGTATCACAGCTTCGTCGTTATCTTCATGATCACCCTCACATCATCTATTGGGGAGAGATCAATGTTTTTTATGATGAAACCTTCGAGGACAGACCTATGGAGATCCATAATTTCAAGGAGAATGTGTTTTTCGGGCTTTCTATCCCCTTAGTTTGTGTCTTGTGGCGACACGGTGGCATGGAGGAGAGTACTTGGGATTATGAGACACATTTATGGGCTCTGTACCCAGATTTGTTTGATGTTTAGCTCTTTTCATGTAATGATGTTCCCTTTGTGGTAAAACCTTTCTTGTTTTATTTATGAATTTATTTTGTTTCTATTGTGTCTTTCTCTCTTTTGAGAGGTATCTCGATGGGTGGTTGTTCGGACACCGTTTATTTTTTTCGCTTTAGGTGGGTCTTGAATTCTCGAGGAAAAGAATGTTTTGAGAGGTATCTGATGTAATGGCCCGGACCTCTCTGGTCCATTACCTTTTTAAAATGTGGTGTTTGAGGTGTTCTATGAGTTCAAGTTGACTAATCCCCAACACTTTGCTAAATTTCAATTCTGTGAAGAGTTCCATCAGTGAACAATGATCTATTGAAGAGGTTCAGTGAACAATGTTCTATCAGTGAGGTTCAGTGAACATTGTTCTATCGGCGAGGTTCAGTGAATAGTGTCCTATTTGTGAGGTTCAATGAATAGTGTTTCCAGAATGGTGAGTTCTATCGGTATCCTCTAATGGTAGGTGTATAGTAAAGGTAGGTGTACAGTGTTTCTTGAATGGTGAGGTCTATCGGTAACCTCCAACAGTAGGTGTAGAGTAACGGTAGGTGTATAGTGTTTCCTGAACAGTGAGGTCTATTGGTAACCTCTATTGGTATCCTCTAATGGTAGGTGTAGATAAACGGTAGGTGCAAAGTGTTTCCAAAATGGTGAGGTCTATCAGTAACCTCTTACAGTAGGTGTACAATAATGGTAGGTGTACAGTGTTTCTTGAATGGTGAGGTCTATCAGTTACCTCTATCGGTAACCTCAAACGGTAGGTGTATAATAACGATAGGTGTATAGTGTTTCCAGAACAGTGAGTTTCTAACGGTGAGGTTCATGAATACTGTTTTTCCTTTTCCAAATTTTTAGTTTGTGAACATTGTTTCCAGCTTCCTACATTTTCACCCCTTTGATGTTTCCTTTGATGTAAAATACATTTAAAGCCTTATATTGAGGACTCTTAAGGACGATTCAATGGCCAAAAATCCTATATTAATTATTCCTAAGGCATGAAATTTTTTAACATGGTCAAACTGCATATTTTAATGCAATCCACTTTTAATGGGAAATCAAGCGTATCTTAACCTGTCGCTCCGTTAAAACTTCTAAAGGGACGAGATATCTCCCTCCCTAATTCATCCTCATTTTTCTCGTCTATGAGGTGTTACAACCTTTCATTCCTTCTCATATGAGTTACAAAGTCAAACATTCCTCCTCGGATTAGTTCCACTCAGTTTTGATGCAACCAAGAAGTATCGATCAATCTTCGATATAAGATGGTTTTATCGTCATTCTTTTTGGGTTTATCTTCCCCTGTTTATCATTTCTATATTATAGAATATAATCTCCATGCTTCTAATGGAGTTTTATTGGGGTTCGGTTGGTGCTCTCGTATCGTGGCATCCTCGGGTGGATGCAGTTTTCGTGTGAGGAGGATCGTGACCTGTTGTGTGGATAAAGAACGTCAAGAATTATTTGAGGTAGGAGATTCCTTGCTTCTAATTTCATTTACATGCAACTATATTGTTAGCATGTTTTATCCCACAGGACCACAATGGAATTGAAATAATAAATATTTGAACTGGATAAATAAATTGATATCGATCATATGTTATTGCCCCTTGTTTTACTAGATAATGTGATATCTATGCTTTCTTTGATTAGCTGTCTGTTCTTGATGAAAATTTTTAAAGAATGTAAACCATAAGTAATTGATAATTGTTGGATATGGATAAAGAGTCATGTAATGAATCATGTTTTTATTGCTTTAATTTGATGTTAATAAAATTGGTGCTGTAAGCATGTTTAATTATTTAGGTTAGCCTACTGATTAGGTTTCCCAAATTTTGGAACCTATGAATAAAAAATCTTTTAATTTAAGATGTATTAAAGAACTGAATGTTTGATAACTCCATGAAGGGTTCTAAGTTACCCTCTTGATTATTAAATGGCCAATATCCCAATTGATGTGATGTTTTTCCCTACTTCTTGTGTTGTGATGTGATCCTGGATGGGTGTTGTGATATGTGGGGACATGGAGTGATTTTAGTTGTGGCAGCAAATGATGCCTAAAGTGGAAAGATGCATTGGTTTTTTCATGTGGGTGTCGGGGAGGACACTAGGGATGTTGGAATGGGATGGATGTGATTATTGGATTCTTTTTTATTCATTGGTTGTTTATCTGCTTTACTTTTCCCCACTTCTCAAGGTAGCTGGTCTTACATACCCTTCCTTTGAAAGAGGCGAAGACACGTGGTGTATGAAACGTTATTTCTATGTTTACCGTATAATGGAATGATGTGTATATGGTCTTCCTATAAGCGGCAAAGACTCTATGGGTAGTGAATCTACTCACCGTGTTGATCCCCCTAGTTTTTAGTAGCATAGAATGATTTTCTAGAATGATTGGGAATGTGGGAATGTAATTATATAATCAATAATTGAATAAATGGTGTTAACCCATGGGGTTATCATTTGTTGAAACATAATGATGAGGTTGTAATTTTGAAGGAACAGTTCACTTTGGGTGTGATGAGAATGAAATTTAATTTGGAATTGTTCATGGTTAATTAATGATTAAAGAATTAATTAACATAAAGTGGAACTGATAAAAAAGGGAATGAAGTAATCTAATAAATCTCTTTACATGGATGTGTGCTTATAGGATATCTAGTCATAGAAGTAGCATCCCAAAGTATGAGAGACGTTAGTTGCAGTTGTGTCTAAGACTAAGTTATAACCTTAGTGTGGTTGTGAGATATAGTATATCCTCTAATTTATGTGTTTCTATACGCTACTCCACACAGTCAGTAGGGGAAACTGACACCGCGGGGATTCTAAGCCCGAGGGGGTGTTTTCCCCAACATTCTATTGGGAGGATGAATGACTGACTACCCCATTTGGCCCCGCTCTCTTCTGGTGGTAGTTACTTGTGATGGTAGGAAAAACAGTTAATTTTCCCCATATATGTGTGTAGAGGGTTGTAATGGATTGTTGTTATGCCCACACATGTTTTCAAGATATAGTATCCTATGGACTAATATAGGTGTAACGTGTATAGGTTGTGATGTCTTGAGGATCCTCACTCGATGTATGGGCTGTAATGGCATGAGTTATTATACCTGATGTATGATATAGTTTATGAAGGATGTGGTGGCTCATACAAACTACCTGGTCAGTATAAGGCCCTGTGCCTTAAACATTACTTAATCTATAGTTATTACAAGATTACACATTGAGTATATTTTAAGGTTTAGAGTTTTAGAGAATTAGATCATAAATCATTCACTACACTACACATTTGAACAATGTGGTTACATTAAAGACAATATTCATTTTTCCCAACAAAGGAAACATATTTAAAAAAAACATGGATTCTTTCATGACACTTCCTTGACATTATCATCACATCATGAACCTTTCCCTTGACTTGTATAAAACATTTCAAAAACATGGGAAGAGCATAAAAAGCTCAGCAATGGATATAAAAGTACGAAATGAAAACATTAGTGCATGTATACCTAAGAATTAAGGAAATCATAATTTACTCATAAAACATAAGTACTTTAACATATCTCCTCAAATCATGAATAAATCATAGAAATCATAAGACATAAAGGTAACTTGAGGCATTCATAACTTTCTTACGTAGGGAGTAACCCTCATGGTTACGTTTCGAATACCCATCACAGTATATTCCCTAAATATCTTCGGAGAAACCTTAGAGTTTAAACCCTTAACATTACCCAATGCAATGGAGAGCTATATCGGGCTCACACGCCCTTATTTTATCATGGAACCATCCGTCTTCATAAACAATTCGCAAGAAACATAACATAATTATATCACATAAAACATTTATAAAGGAAACATAACATTTCCACATTTCAATCACAAGATATCAATAACACATTGATATAATAAAGACATTATCAATACCATTTTCAATACCAAAATAAAAGAAAATTAAAACATGGTATTTATTTTTATTTTAAAAAAATGATGTCTTGTAGAGGAAGCTGAAACTCAAATAATGGTCCCAGCGGAGGAGAAGTCATTGTCTCCGCATACGTACGACAAAAACATTCCCTTTTTTATTTAGTAAAACGCTTAGTATAAAAAATATTCCTTTTGAATAAACTTAAAATTCAAAGGGGTTTATACACCGTATAATATAAAGTTGTGTATAAAACAAAATATGCCTCAACGAAAGGAGATTGAGACAAAGTCCCTTACCTCATGTCTGACTTGACTAGATCGTTCTTTAATCTCCTGAATAATAAACTTTAGTTAATTTCTACTTCCTTAAGAACATTTTTCCATTTCATTATTCCTTTTATATCACTTATTACCACGTTATGAAAACTATGTAATTATTTAAGTTAAAAAAGGTCGTTTTGTTGATCAATGGTACTTGAGTGAAAAATAAACTTCTTATAATTACAAGTTGTTCATGTGCTAAAATATCAATTATATTTAGAATTATATTCATTATGTAGATATCATATATATATATATATACAGTATATACATGCATTTATAATATTACATAACATTTAGAGGTAATAAATGAAACGCACCGTTCATGGAGACGGTAAGCCGTACGTACGCATGAACGTTACTTTCATTTTTATTTCGTATTTGATGGAATGAATTCATAATTATATAAAGGCATATTATATTTCCAGTATAATATCATATATAATATCATTAAATCCATCCTTTATACGTCCCATATATGTCATTAACGAATCAAATCACTTTGAGGGGCGGTAGTCTGCACTTCCTAAAATGAAGATATCACGTTTACCCATAATGGAAACCATAAAGGTATTCCATAAATGAAAAATACAGAAGCATAAGGAAAACATAAAAATAATATATATCATATATAAATATAGTGACGTCGTAATGGCCACCATGAAAGGTGTTAAATGAATATTGAACAATCATCATTTCGTGAGGCAAAAATTCGCCATCCATAGAAACAGTGTGTTCTTTAACCATTAGACGGAGGTGTGTGTAAGTGTAGATCGAATCCTTCTCATAACAAAATCCTAATATATTGAATATACTGGTGTTTTTAAAAAACAAAGTAATAAAAAGTGTTTAGGGGGTTGGAGAAGCAAAATAAGACAAAAGAACACAAGTGAAGACATTACCTTTAAATTGGGTAACTCCTCTTGGTTTGAACCAAAAGGGTATCTTGAAGAGCTTTCTGCCTAAGGTATGGCTTCTATGTTGAAGAGAGAGATGTGGAGAGATAAAATGATCAGAGTTTGGCCAAGCCAATGGCTTGAGAGGTGTGGGTAAGGAGGTATAGGTGGGGCCTTTTATAAGAGGGAGGAGGGGCACTCTTGGAAAGTCAAGAAATGTTACTTTATAATAAAATGAGTTTCAGATTTTAAAGGTCCCATATTGATATATTTCGAGTATAAGGTGATAAGGGTTCTAAATATACTCATCTAATAGGTTTTTTACAAGTGCAAGTCTTAGATTTTACATTATCGTTTCATTTTATTTAAATCGTTCATTAATGAGGTAATCGCTGCATCATAATGGTGTCATAAATAATTTAATATATTTTGTGTCTAAAAATTATAAAAACAAAATACTTTGATGTAGGAAATAATTTTAGGTTTCCAATGACTATATTATTATAAGATATCATTTATGTAGACAAAATTAAAATTGTATTACTTAGGTGTTACATACTTTGTTATATTTGACTTTCTTTAAAAAATAAAAAGATAAAAAGTCACTATCACACAAAAGTGATTACATGGGGTCCCTATGTTTGGAAAAAGGAAACCCATGGTCTTCCATGAAACAACCAGTAGCTTTAGGACACATGTTGGGGTCATTTGTTATTATTATGATATTATTTTATTACCCTTAACTACCCGATTACTAATTAATCACCATAAATAAAGATAATTACCGTCGTTACTATTCATACTGTCCAAAAACAAGAGTCTCAATTAAATAATTTGTACCTTCTGATTCCAAATATGGAATCAATTTTACCAAATTTCAAACACATAAATTGCAATAATTAATTTAAAAATAATTCACGTTGTCAAAACAAATAGCGGGTTTTTTGAAACAATTTCTATCAAAAGATTTACAATTGTTTATGTCCAATTTCAAAGTGAAATTAATCCTAATGAACACCATTAGATTAAATGGTAAAAATATATTCTATTTAAACATTAAAACCAATTAAAAAGATAATCTATCCATATAATTAAATTAGATGAAAAAGCAGTTTTGAAGTAAAATGCAGTATTTTTTACTATTCATTAAAAAATGAACATTGTTAGAAAAATACCAAAAATTTATCCAAAGTAAATTTCAAGTTCCCAATTATAATGAATAAGTTTATTTTAAAAAATAGAGCTTATAAAATTGTCAAAATATAGATTTAAAAATGGTTCTCTATCAAAAGGAGGTAAAACAATCGTTTAAAAATATTAGAGAATTTTATGCTTAAGATTGGATTTATTCTCATTTTAAACCACTAAAACACTATCTAATTCATAAATAGACATAAATAAGAAAATCTATAATTCTTTACTTTCTTGGGATGTTACATCCTTCCCCACTTTTGAAAATTGCAACCCCGCAATTTATTTACTTATTGAATAAGTGGGGGTATTTATCCCTCATTGAATTTTTAGATTCACAGGTTGCCTCTTCAATCATGTGGTTTTTCCACAAAATCGTTACATGATAAATCACCTTATTCCGTAACACATGCTCCCTATGGTCAAGAATATGGACTTTTTTTTCCTCATAAGATAGATTCTCTTCCAACTAAACTACCTCTGGACTCAAAACATGATATGGATCTGGCATGTACTTCCTTAACATTGAAATATTAAAAACATTGTGTACCTGAGATAAACATGGAGCTAATGCCACTCGGTATGCAACTGATCCAACTATCTCCAGAATTTCATACGATCCAATGAACCTTGGACTCAGCTTTCCATTCTTACCAAGTCTCATCACACTTTTCCTTAGTGAAACTTTGAGGAAGACATGATCACCTACCTCAAAAGAGAGATCCTTCCTCCTGTTGTCCGCATAACGTTTCAGACTGCTCTGAGATTTTCTCATGTGTTTCTGTATCAGCTGAACTTTTTCTGCCAACTCTTCTACCAATTCTGGTCCCATCAACTTCCTTTCACCCACTTCATCCCAAAAAGAGGGAGTTCGACACCGCTTCCCATACAATGCCTCAAACGGTTCAATCTGTATACTAGAATGAAAACTATTATTATAAGAAAACACAACCAATGAAAGATGTTGGACCGAACTTCCCAGATAATCCATTGAACAATCATGTATAAAATATTCCAAAGTCTGAATTGTTCATTCTGACAGCCCATCTGATTGAGGATGAAAAGTTGTACTAAAATTTAATTCATTACCCAATGACTTCTGAAGGCCATTCAAAACATAGAAGTAAACTTGAGATCACAATCAGATACAATGGAGAGGGGAACTCCATGTAACCTGACTATCACTTTAAGATACAAACGAGAAATTTGATCTAGGAAAAAGTATCTCATATAGAAAAGAAATGAACAGATTTAGTCAAGCGATCAATAATAACACATATTTCATTATTACCTCAAGGTGTCTTCGGCAATCCAACAACGAATTCCATGGATATATTCTCCCTTTTCCACTCTGGTACTTGTAATGGTTGAAGCATCCCTTTCGGTAACTGCCTCTCTCTTTTAACCTATTTACAAGTCAAACACTTCACAGTAAATTCATCAATTCTCTTTTCATTCCATCCCACCAGTAATACTCCCGAAGATCTCTATAATTCTTTGTACTGTCTGGATGAAATGAAAATGTAGAACTATGAGCTTCACATAACAACTCTCTCTTTAACTGTGAATCACACGACAAACACAATCACTTCCCAAATCTCAAAACACAATCATTATCAATTATTAATTCAGGAAACTTACCCTTCTGAACCAGCTCTACCTTTTTATGCAACTCACTATCTTGCTTTTGTGCTTGCATAATTCTGTCTGACAGAGATAATCTCACTGACACCTGAAACAAAACAGAAGAACTTCCTACACCAAAAACTTTTATTCCAAAGTTCATCAAATCCTTATCCAAAGGATCACGTTCTAAACGTAACATGGTTAATGAATCATTACTTTTTTGACTCAAAGCATCATCTACTTTATTTGCTTTTCCCGGATGGTAATGAATTGTACAATCATAATCCTTGATTAATTCCATCCATCTCCTCTGTCTCATGTTCAATTCTTTCTGAGTGAATATATACTTTAAACTTTTGTGATTAGTATATATTTCACAATTTACACCATACAAATGATGCCTCCAAATTTTTAAAGTGAAAAAAACAACAGCTAATTCCAAATCATGTGTAGGGTAATTTACCTCATGAGTTTTCAACTGACGTGAAGAATAAGCAATTACCTGATCATTCTGCATTAGGACGCAACCAAGTCCTTTCAATGAATCATCACTGTAGATAACTAACTCACCATTCCTTGAAGGTAGTTCCAAAACTAGAGCATTCACCAATCTTTTTTTCAAATCCAGAAAACATTCAACACAATCATTTGTCCAGATAAACTTAACACCATTCGGATTTATCTTAGTCATTGGACTAGATAACCATGAAAAATTTCTAACAAACCTTTGCTAATAGCCTGCCAAACCAAGAAAACTACTGATCTCAGTTAAATTTGTGGGTCTTGGCAATTCTTAAACAACCTTTGTTTTTGCAGGATCAACAGTTATTCCATCTTTAGAAACAATGTGACCAAGGAATGAAATTTGTTGCACCCAAAACTCACACTTGATGAATTTCCCATACAATTTCTTTTCTTTTAAGGTTTTCAAAATAACCCTTAAATGTCTTTCATTCTCCTATTTACTTTTAGAAAACACCAAAATATCATTAATTAAAACAACCATTAACTTGTCCAAGAACTCATGGAAAATTCTATTCATATGGTCCATGAATACAGCAGTTGCACTGGTTAACCCAAAAGGCATTACTACAAATTCATAATGGCCATATCCTGTACGAAATGTGGTCTTCATAATATCAGCTTCCTTTACCTTCAACTGTTGGTACCCCGATCTCAGGTCAATCGCTGAAAAATACTGAGCTCCCTGGAGATGATCAATAAAATCATCGATATGAGGCAAAGGATATTTGTTCTTAATAGTGATGTTATTCAAGGCTCTATAATAAATTCAAAGTCTCATTGAACCATATTTCTTTTTATAAAATGATATAGGAGCACCCCACGCTGATGTTCTAGGTCGAATGAAACATTTCTCTAATAAATCTTGCAATTGCTCCTTCAACTCTAAAAGTTCAATTTGAGCCATTCGATAAAGGGGTTTTGAAATTGGCTTAGCATCAGGAACTAAGTAAACATTAATTTCGACTTCCCGATATGGTATTATTCTAGGAAACTCATCAGGAAAAACATCAGGATACTCATTTACCACTGGCACATCATTAATATGAACAGTCCCTTTGTTTTCAATAATATGTGAAAGGTAACATTCATTGACAAATTTTACAAGTTTCTCATCCTCTTGATATGTTATCAACAGTAATGGTTCATTCTTGTACACAAACTAATATTATTTCTGAAAAGAAACTTCTTTATCTCTACAATCAATCTTAGCATGGTAAAAAGGGAGCCAATCCATACCCAGGATAACAATGAACTCTACTACAGGTAAAATAATAAGGATTTCAAGTAGGTTCTTTCCACAGATAACAATAGTAAGACTCTTATAAATTCTTTTTGCCTCAACATTTCCCCTAGGTGTTTTTACCTGAAGTTCCGGAGCCATTTCTTGAGATGGAATTCCCAATTCACTAGAAAATTTATCAGAGATGAAAGAATGTGTAGACCCTGAATCAAACAACACAATGGAATAATCTGAGAAAACAAACAATGTACCTGATACCACTTCATTTGATGGCCCAACATCTGATGATGTAGTTTCAAAGGATTTCACCACACCTTTCTGCTGGTAGTCTGACTGCTTCCCATAATTCGAGCTCTTTGTCGGACACCCATTTGAATACTGACCAATATCATTGTACTTGAAACATTTCATTAACTGTAAATCAAATTTGGTCTTTCCATCACCCAGATCTTTTTCAGTTCAATCACGAGCCTTATGTCCCATATTACCACATCGGTAGCACTTTCTAGAATTCAGAAGACATTCCCCAACATGCCTTTTACCACATTTATCACAAATTGAAACATAATTTTCTTACCATCAGAACTTTTTGAAGGATTCTTCCCTTTCTCTTGCCACCTCAGTCTCTTCTACTGTTGGTTGTTATAGAACACTTGATCAGCGGCATACTCCATTTCTATCTTCTCAGGACACCGAAAAATCTTTTCATAACTCTTGAACTCACGAGAAGCTAACGCCCTTCGATATTTTGGCCTCAATCCTGAGTAAAAACGATTGATTTTACTATCAAGGTCTCGGATAAAATTTGGATCATACCTTGCCAATCAAGTGAACCTTTCTTTATAAGCATCCACTGAGTCATCCTCTTGCCTCAATTCCAAGAATTTTTTTTCTATCCTAAGTCGAACAGCCTTATGAAAATACTTCTCAAGAAACATACCTTTGAATTCATCTCAGTTGAGAGCATCAATATCAACAGCGTCCTTGATATTTTTAACCATCGACCACCATTGATCTGCTTCACCCTCCAAATGGTAAATTGCAAGACTACCCTTTTGATTTTATGAACATCCGAATACATTGAAAATATTCTACTGTGCTTTAATCCCCACTTCACCTAGCACAGGGTAAGATGATCCTCTGAATTATGGGGGATGTTGCCTCATGCAATGTTCCACCACTGACATGTTCATCTGCGGTTGATCTGGATGATCTCGTGCATGGATACCAACACCATTTATCGCTTGAGTCAACTATGCCATTTCTGCAACAAACTATTCAGTTCCAATTCCGACCATCTCATGATGCTGATTCGGAAGTTCATTCCCCTATGTATGCCTTCCTAGCACTGCTCCCATGTTTCCTCTATATAAAACCATTCTTAACAAACATGTCTTAGATGAAGCAACGTGATAATATTTAAATGCTATATCATTTAAATTTCACCATAAAAAATTTTGGATAATCATTTAATAGAATTATAACTCCTAAAGTTATCTAAACCGACCTATGATACCAACTATAAGGACTCTTGCCTTAAACATTACTTAATATTATGTTATTGCAAGATTACACATTGAGGATCTTTTCAGGTTTAGATTTTTAGAGAATTAGATCATAAATCATGCACTACATTACACATTTAAACCAGGTGGTTACATTAATGACAATATTCACTTTTACCATCAAAGGAAACATATTTAAGAAGACATGGGTTCTTTCATGACACTTCCTTGAAACTATCATCACATCATTTACCTTTCCCTTGACCTGTGAAAAACATTTCAAAAACATGGGATGAGCATAAAAAGCTCAGTAAGAGATATAAATGTACAAAATGAAAACATTAGTGCATGTATACATAAGAATAAATGAAATCATAATTTACTCATAAAACATAAGAACTTTAACATTCCACATCAAATCATGAATAAAGCATAGAAATAATAAGACATAAAGGTAACTTGAGGCATTCATAAAATTCTTACGTAGGGAGTAACCCTCATAGTTGCTTTTGGAATACCCATCAAAGTATATTCCCTAAATCTCATTAGAGAAACCTTAGCGTTTAACCCCTTCACATTAAACAATGAATTTGAGAGCTATATCGGGCTCCCCCACCCTTATTTTATCACGGAACCACCCGTATTCATAAAAAATTCCCAAGAACCATATCATAATTGTATCACATAAAACATGCATAAAGGAAACATAACATTTCCACATTTCAATCACAAGATATAAATAACACATTGATATAATAAAAACTTTATCAAAACCATTTTCAATACCAAAATAAAAGAAAAGTAAAACATGGTATTTATTTTTCTTTTAAAAATATTATGGCTTGTAGAGGAAGCCGAAACTCAAATAATGGTCACGGTGGCAGAGAAGTCATTGTCGCCGCATATGTACGAAAAAAACATTCCCTTTTGCCATTTAGTAAAACGCTTTGTATAAAAAATATTCCTTATGAATAAACATAATAGTCAAAGGGGTTTATACACCGTATAAAAGAAATTTCTGTCTAAAACAAAATATTCCTCAACAAAAGGAGATTGAGACAAAGTCCCTTACCTCGTGTCCGACTTGACTTGATCGTTCTTTAATATCCTGAATAATAAACATGAGTTAATTTATACTTTCTTAAGAACCTTTTCAAGTTCATTATTCCTTTTATATCACTTATTACCATGTTATGAACACTATGTAATTATTTATGTTAATAATGGTTGTTTTGTCTATCATTGGTACTTGAGTCAAAAATAAACTTCTTATAATTACAAGTTGTTAATGTGGTAAAATGTCCATTATATATAGAATTATATTCATGATGTAGATATAATATATATCATATATATCTTGTATATACATGAATTTATAATATTACATAACATTTAGAGGTAAGAAATGAAATACATCGTTCATGGAGACGGTAAGTCGTACGTACGCATGAACGCTATTTTCATTTCTATTTCATATTTAACGGAATTAATTAATAATGATATAAAGGTATATTATAATTCTAGTATAATATAATATATAATATCATTAACTCCATCCTTTATACATCCCACATATGGCATTAACGAATCAAATCACTTTGAGGGGGCGGTAGTCCGCACTTCCTGGAATGAAGATATCGTGTTTACCCATAATGGAAACCATAAAGGTATGCCATAAATGAAAAATAGAGAAGCATAAGAAAAATATAAACTTAATATATATATCATATATAAGTATATTGACATCTTAATGGCCACCATGAAAGGTGTTAAATGAATATTGAACAATCATCGTTTTGTGAGGCAGAAATTCACCATCCACAGAAATAGTATGTTATTTAACCATTATACGGAGGTGTGTGTAAGTGTAGATCGAATCCTTCTCATAAAAACATCCTATTATATTTAATATAATGGTTTTGTTACAAAATAAAGGAATAAAAAAACATTAGGGGGTTGGAGAAGAAAAATATAACAAAAGAACACAAGTGAAGACATTACCTTTAAATCGGGTAACTCCTCTTGGTTTGAACCAAAATGGTTTCATGAAGAGATTACTGCCTAACTTAAGGCTTCTATGATCAAGAGAGGGATTTGGAGAGATAAAATGATAATATATTGGTCGATCCAATGGCTTGAGAGGTGTGGGTAAGGAGGTAGAGGTGGAGGCATTTTATAAGAGGGAGGAGGGGCACTCCTGGAAAGTCAAGAAATGTTACTTTATATTAAAATGAGTTTCACATTTTAAAGGTCCCACATTGATATATATCTTGGATAAGGTCATAAGGGTTTGAAATAAACTCATCCTATATGTTTTTGACAAGTGTATGTCTTATAGTTTACATTATCTTTTCATTTTATTTAAATCGATCATTAATGAGGTAATCACTACATCATCATAGTGTCATAAATAATTTAATTTATTTAGTCTATAAAAATTATAAAAAATAATATGATGTAGGAATTATTTTTAGATTTCAAATGACTATTTATAGTCCAATATATCGTTTATTTAGACAAAATTAAATTTTTTTTACTTAGGTGTTACATACTTTGTTATATTTAACTTTCCTTAAAAAATTAAAAAAAAAGTCACTATCACACAAAAGTGATTCCATGGGGTCCCTATGTTTGGAAAAAGGCAACCCATGGTTTTACATGACAAAACAATTATCATTAGGACATATTTTTGTGTGATTTTTTATTTTTATGATATTATTTTATTACCCTTAACTACCCGATTACTAATTAATCACGATAATTAATGATAACTACCGCCGTTACTATTCATAATGTCCAAAAACAAAAGAGTCTTAATTACATAATTTGGACCTTCTGATTCCAAATAAGGAATCAATTTTACCAAATCCAAACACATAAATTGAAATAATTAATTTAAAAATAATTCATGTTGTCAATACAAATAGCGGGTTTTTTGAAACAATTTCTATCAAAAGTTTTATAATTGTTTATGTCCAATTTAAAAGTGAAATTAATCCCAATGACCACCATTGTATTAAATGGTAAAAATATATTCTATTTAAACTTTAAAAAAAAATAAAAATATAATCTTTCCATATAATTAAATTAGATGAAAAAGCAGTTTTGAAGTAAAATGATGTATTTTTCACTATTCGTTAAAAAATAAACATTGTCAGAAAAATACCAAAATATTATCCAAAGTAAATTTCAATGTCAAAATTATAATGAATAAGTTTATTTTGACAAATAGATCTTATAAAATTTTCAAAATATAGATTTAAAAATGGTTCTCCATCAAAAGGCGGTGAAACAATCTTTTAAAAATATTAGAGAATTATATGCTTAAGATTGGATTTATTCTGATTTTAAACCTCTAAAATACTATATAATTCATAAATATACAAAGATAAGAAAATCCATAATTATTTACTTGGTATGTTACATTCACTTTTCTTACGTGGACGTGGTGGTTTTTTTGGACGAGGTTCATATTGTGGTGCTTCGCTTTGGTGTTTGCGGGCAAGCCTTTCTGGAGAGAGATGCTCAGGACGTGCGATGTTGAGAAAAAATGGAAAGATATAGGGGAATTAGTAGTGGGGTACCCCTGATATTCTTTATTATATGATATATTATGGTATGTGTTACTTTTTGAGAGTATCCATGGTGATTTTGGGAATATAGTATACCTATTTAGTTGACAGGTTAGTTTCACTTGTTGTTCACTATGCTTTAGCATGCTTTCTTTACTTTTTCACCAGATGATTCTTGCAGGATCCTAATGAGTATACTGTTATACTCACCCTATGTATGTACAAATTGTTTTTTTAGGTCACTTGGAGCAGGCTGGAGATCAAGCTAGTTTCTACAAGCTTGGGGTTGCAGGAGTTGTTTGGGCTTGTGGTTGCGGTTTTTTAATGTCTTTTGGGTACTTGCAGTTTTTTCCTTCTAGTTGTAGTACTTTTTCCTAACATTTCATATGTGCACTTGTTTTTTCATTTATATTTCAGTTATGAGTGGGATTTGGTTGGTGTCTATCTTATCTATCTCTTCTGCATGTTTTCTCTTAGAGGGTAATGCCTCCCATTTGAGTGTTTATTATACTCTCGGTTCTAGTCACCAACACGGAGCCTACTAGAGGCGGGAATCGGGGGTCATTATCTCCCATCTCACATTTCTATCCCTATAGGGGTACACTTTGTGGGGAGGGGGGTTGTGACAACTCGAGTGAAGTAATTTTGTGTGGGCATCGATTATTGTAGATTGAATGCTAAAACAGAAAAAGAACACTACCCACTTCATTTTCATTATTTATTTCATGAAATATTAGCAAAAACTCATATTAATTCTTTATTTATGGATTCACCAGCTACTTTAAAATCAATATTTCACCTTAAGACCAAGAAAAGATTGTATTCAGTAACCCCTTTCTAACATATGTATATAATATAATGCCTTCTGTCCATTTTAAAACTCCTAAAACATTACATAAGTGTGTGATTCCTATCTTTATTGAATTATTTTAACATTTCATATAAGTCTTCATGAATTAATTTACAATTTATGGTGAGCAATTTTAATTTGGCATGAATGTATATTATTTGGCCCAAAAAATCATTCTAAATTTATATTTTCATTATATTTTCTTATATATCACTTCAGGGTTATTAATGGTATTTTTTAGGATGTATAATTACTCAAGAGGATATTAAAGTTGATCATGCATAAATTATGTTAATCTAATCACTACATGAAACCACATCAATTCAAGACATTTTTTCAGTACTTTTTCATGCATGTTTCTATCATTAATTCATCCATAAATTTACCAGGACTGTAATCCCACTAAATTAATTACCTCCAAATGATGATACATTAAAATTCAATGATGCTTGTAAGAGATCCTTTATTGAACTAGTGTTTTTTCTATCACTTTCCCTGATAACACAACCCTCAGATTGTACATTACCATTCAAATTAATCTGCGATGGTTCATATAGTTTTATTGGGGTTTTTTTACTCAATGAATAGAAATAAATCCTCATTTCATCTATTATGACAAAAAACCACGTGGTGGAAGTCAATATCATTAAAATTTCACTAAAAAGTAACTTTGCATTGTAGTCATTGCCTTGTAAAAATTTTCTCCCAATCTATTAGGATCCAAAATAATCATCTTCATAGACTATTCAACATTAATATTATAACTCAGGAAAAGTGATTCCAAACTAAGGAATATAATAGGGATCCTAATTCTATAATATTTTGACTTTGAGATCAAATATAGACCCTAAAAAGAAAACAATGTTGTTGATCACTTCAGTATCATTTTTTAATCATCAAATTTTTACGTCATTAGTAATAAATTTCCCATTAAAAATCTATCCTATATCATTCCCTTGTTACCATGGTATGCTTAATATATAAATTACATGGTAACTGGTTGTTTTCCTAAAAATGTTTCAATATAAGAATAATCGATGCTGAAAATTAATTCAAAATACTATTTTTAAAAAATTATAAATGTTAGGAAACAAGGGGTGAAATGGTGATTCATAAATTTGTTGATAAAGATATACATTCCTCCATCATATAATTCGATAACTTAATTCCTTGTGTTGGAAGTATGGGCCAAAAATGACCTCCAAAATGTTCTGTGAATTGGGATTCTTCTAGCCTTCTCACTTCAAGGACTCATACGATTTTTTTCAATCATGTCCCACTTTCTATAGGTTTTTCACAATTTAAAAAATAGATGACACTGGACTGGGAGTCATATACAACCATAGTGTAGGTGGTATATTTATATTTCCTTAAGGTGTAAATGTTTATATTATGTGATCTTTTCCCATGTGTTAACCCATCTATTTAAAGGCCCTTAAATTTTATAATAATTAACAGAAATTACATCTGTTTACTTTTTGTAGTCCAACAAACCTAAATTCTTCTATCAGAGTATTATCTCATCGATGAAAGACACCCCATTATGTGAAATTATTCTAAATACCTTGATTTGTATACCATGTAATTATATTGTTAAATCACTTAGGACGTGTTGAATTAGAACTATTATATGAAATCAGTTTTTAATTTATGCAAATTCAATTGGTAGAACTTTTTCATTGGCCCTTTTTTAATCATGTTTATAGCTTGAGTTATCCTCATTAAATAAACTTTGAAAATTCACTTAAGTCCTTATTTTATTATTTTTTGATAACAAATAGTCATGATCATCTCATTATACTATGATGAGGGATGATAAGAGAGTTACAGTTAGAAATTCCTTAGATGGTCTCGTCAAGCATAATAATGGTAAGAATCATAAATGAATTATAACATATACGGAAGGATACACAATTTATTTTATAGAATAAATTTTTTGGGATAATCATAAGTTTTCCTTTGTATTACCCATAAGTGATGCTTGGATCAATTGATGATTACCATGTGTGGCATCACTGGTATGATGCCTCTCTATTTTCCATGACTGATATCCAGTTCCTTAGTGGATTTCCTTGGATGGTCTCGGAGGGGAGTGTTGTAGTACCACAAAATGATCGATACTTATACCCCGTAATTTTATAAATTGTAAGGGATTATAGTTTTATTATTTTATACCATGTCATTAGTTATATAATAATTACTCATATAGAACACCTTATATGGACTCTTATAGGGATGTTAGTTTTATTATACACACAATGTGAATCATTAGACCTTATGTAGATTTTGAGGGATAGGATTAGGATAAAATTTAATTTTAATAAATTGAGGTGTTTTAAAATTCCATTAAAATTCATCGATTCATTTGATTATTTTCAAACCACCTAACCAAGATATATTTCTTTATTAATCACATACTCTATGAAAATTATTTAACCTCTTACGATTACACTTGAACTCTTTTAGTATACACCCCATGTCCTAAATAGTATTATATATCTCTATATACACACACAAATATATTCATAATTAAATGATATATATATACATTCATATATATATAGAGAATGACGTATTTTTAGAGACATTTTTGCATAGTCTGAAGTATATAGTATCATTCTTGTGTCCCATGAGTTTCCTAGATCGATGCGATTTATTTTATTTACTATTATAATTTTATTTTTACCTAAACTATGTATGTTATATATATGGTCTAGATATTTTTAGACACCATTAGTAATGGAATATTGTTCCTATCTCATAGATTATTTCGTCCACTGATTAGAACCTACACATACTAAATTAATACATGTAGGGACAAAAGAAAACAGTCCATTTGGGGATGCCTCATTTTCTATATTATGAAGGAGTTCCAGAGAAGAGGATAAAGATTATGATAATATTATAATTACAGATATATTTTGGTCTTTTATTCTTTTTTATTACCTATTATGTATTATTATTCTTCTACTTTTATGTATTCCCATTTTTAACATTATACAATCAAGATATAATTATGTATATGATAATTATTACATTTCTTTATATTTACTATTCTATATGGTTTATTTGTTTGTTTTTTGATATACAGAATCCTTCATCTATGTTTTGATATTGGTATATTGTTGTGATATACTCAGATCCGGATGTTATAGTCTCCTCACTACAACATCACAGACCCTAAAAACTCTTCTACATCCTCCATTGTACAAGCATGTGTACTTGAGTCCATGATACCAACAATTTCTAGTTACATATGATGGAATTAAGTCTGGGGTGTGATACTGTTTTATCAAATGGTGTTTCTTTTCCTTTTTTTCATTCTATTTGGTTAATTAAACATGGGACAAATAATGTGTCATAATTTATCAATAAGCATATATCTAGGTCTATTTAACCCACATATATGGAAAATCCCAATTACCAATGATGGGATGATTCTATTATATGTTTTTCATGTCATAGTGGAATTTGTTTCACCTTTTTGTTACGAACAAGATTATTTCCATTATTATTTTTATTAATATTTTGGATTTTATATTTCATATAACCGTGTATGGAAATAGTGTATTTCTCATTTATAATAGTAGGCACCTGAGAATTCAAATGTTATGCATATTACATTATATATTAATATTACTATGTGAATACTTTTTTATAAATTTTGAAATCCTTGACTGTTATGCTCTAAAATTTTATTTGATTTCATATTGCCAAATAATAAGTATATTATCTAATGTTTTTTTTCATAATCCTAAATGGTTTTTTCTCATATATCTTGATGGTGATACATTAATTAAAAAAGCATTAATTTTTTTTTCCATCGACCACTAGTCACAGGGTCTGGAATGTTAGTTGATTTTTTAACATAATCAACAATTTTAATTTATAAAACACAGACTACTATAAATTGGGAATGGAAATTAATCTAATGAGGTCATTTTATACAACCTTATACACTATGATACCAGTTGAATGGGTCTAGTCAAAGTTAGATGATATTCTAATTAATATTTTTAAATCATAATCTATTATAACATTGAAATGGTTACTCATCTCACTAGATTGTGATACATATATACATACAAATGACTATTATTTTAACTAAATTTAAATTATTAATTAAATTGGTTACCATTCTATTTGGATTCCAATAAAAACATAAAAGGTTTCTTAATCTATACCACTGAATTGACACTACATATACTGGGACCCCTGCTATGTGATGTGATACCATGAACCTCACCCAAATGTTGTATTTGGAAGTATGAAGTGTCTCTTATGATACCTTCTAATCATCTATGTGAACTAGACCTAGCAATAGGAGTAGGTAGATAGTGTGGATACATTTATAACAGTTATATGTAATGAAAATTTCTTTTTATTTTGAGATACATTATACTGTCTATTTCTATTTTGAGGCATTATTTTTTCTAGTTAGAGATATTCCACCATGATGGCCTCTATTCATACAACAAGAAGGTTGTGATGACAGTATTATGGATGTGGTGTGCCCTAAGCCACTGATGTTATCTCACATAATTCATCTTATGTAACATACTATTATTCATAATCTAGGATTTTATGCTCAATTATGAGAGGGATTTATACAACTACTATGGTCTATACAATGAACTCCACGACCACCCAGTACTATGGTAGAGTCTATGTGAGAATTTGAATAGTAACCCACTCCCATATTTTCAAGGGATGGTGGTCCTTATGCTACTGATTCTTTTCTAAATTTCATGTTATACATCTTAAATCATTCTATGAATCCTCTAGAATGTAGGGTCAATATCATGATGTATGTTCTTCCTGATTCATCAATGCATTGGTGGGACATGATAACCCATTCTAATTGATAAAGGGGTATAGTCTTGGAGTACTTGTAGGCATTCTTATATGACATATTTTTTCCTAAAACACTGAGAGAAATCAATATTTTTGAATATATACACCTATGAAATAGTTCAATAACTATGATGGAGTATTCAAATTATTCCACCAAGCCTCATCACTTTGCACTGAAACATGCTGGTGATGAGTTGATGATTAAAAAATTGTTTGGGAATGGTCATGTATATTCCATCTGATCCAATGTAATTTTTATTGAGTTGACTATCTATGATAGTTAAGTAGATTATAATCACAGTGTTAAACCAAAATGAATAGGATAGTGTAGGACTATGAGGTTAATTATTGAGACTAGGAATTTGTTTTTCAAATAGTAAGAAATTTTTTCTTGAGTCTTCTCATGGGTGATGTAGCTGTAAAAAATTATGAACAAATAGTTATGTTGTGTTTCATAAGAATGGTGGGTAAGTACCTAAAAAAGCCTGGTGTTTTAGGGACCCAATGGAGTTGAAATATTGTATCTATATGGGCCACCACTATCATTTTTATGATTTCCCCACTATTGTCAAGTGAGAAATTATTTTCACAAACTCTCCATTTATGTGTTGGATCAGTAGCTAAAATCATATTTGGAGCTCAACTATTACTATCTGAATAGGTATAGGAGGTTGAAATGGTCATGGATCTGGAAAGTTATATTCATTAACTCATATACAATAATAGCACATTTCTAGACCTTCTATATAATGAGGTTCTATTATAGTGGACTTTACATTCTTACCTTCCTTATTTGATAAAATTTAAACACATTTTCCCATGTATAACGAAAATTTCTAATATTAGGGCCTAATCATAAAGTATGTTTATAGTGTAATAAATCTATAAATTCCATTTTGAATTTAATCCATGATTTTATGATGATAGAAGGAATCCCCTTTTGATATAGATGGTTCTCTTATTTGTATAGAACCTCTTTATCCATGAGATGGCATGTTTCAACATTATTCTCAGGACGGACTCGTTAGTACTCTATAATGTTCATGTTGATTTTTTTCATCGATGGGTCTCCATTAAAATATATTAGGGAGTTACATATATTCATAAGGTAACGTAAAATATCCAAGTGATTTTTTATCCACCAAAATATCATGGATTGGGCGGAGTGATCGACATGATTTTTAGTCATTTTATGAGGGATCAAGGAATGAGGCACACTTTTTCCATCATGTAGTTGGAAATTTAGCATATGTATTCAAGAATTAATTTTTTTGGAATTCTTACTAATAGAGATGTAATTTGTATCATGAACTACTTACTTGAATGGAACAAGTATCTATTCCTCTTTGAAATATGGAACCTACTAAGATTTATGAACATAAAATTCTTCAAAAGGCTTTTGATGATATGCATTTCATATGAAACTTTACATTTCCATGATTTTACCCCATGATTTTATCTGTGAAGGTAGATATGCATATAAATCAATTAATTGATTACTAAAAAATGTACCCACTCATGATAATGAATTAGTATCCCTTTCCTTGTATAGATGACCTCTTTGGACATTATTGGGGAGCCTAGGTTTTCTCTAAGATTGATTTGAGGTTGAGCTTCAATTAGGTATGTGTTTGGACATTGGATGTAGTTCTTATATAATTTGGAATAATATATAGCCTTCATGATTATCTTGTTTTGAATTTTGGTTTCATAAACTCAAAGAAATGTTTTACGCCTATGATATATTTGTTTTTTCACAAATATCATGATTCATTTGAGGTACTATTCATGGATGAAATTTCATGTATTTTGATACATTACAAGACCATGTAAAACATCTTGATATTGAACTGAATAAACTAAAAGATTAAAAAATCGTGGAATTAGTTATATGATTTATTAGTAGGAATCATGAATCATCTTGGGAGAATATCTGATGAATGTCTATTGAGTCTACTGTATAGTTCATGGCAGTCACGGCCTTGTGAACGAAATTAACATAAACATGATATCGAACTAGTTGTTGTAGTTCATACAAATCACTGTTAGAGGAAATATTTTTTGGGTTAGTGGTTTGTGGGGTATAAGTACCAAAAAATATTCAAATACATAATTAAGAAGTGTGACATAAAATTCTTGCACGGATGATGAGTTGAATACCAACAGTCATTTGATTTTCAGTACGCCAATTTTCTTGGGAATAGAAATGTTGTATATGAATCTCTGATATATTGTACACCAAAATAATCAGACCAAGAGGACAATAATGAATGGTAGCTAATTACATTGTTTTTCAAGATGCATCTGGTGGTAAAATATAGTTTTGGGTATCTTATAAATTAATATTTGACAGTGACCACTTCACAATTTTATAAAGTAAATGTGATATAGTTTTAAAAACCTGAGGGGTAGTATTTCATTTGAGGCCTAGTAGCCTGGTTGGATCATTGAGGGCTATTACTTAATGTGAATTCATGGGTTGTTTAATTTCCTTATGACGTACAAGTAGATCTTATGTGAGAAGCTAATGCCTATGATTGGGTAATAAATCCCAATCACAACGTGATTTATCATAACTTACACAACTAGTATTGGTTGTTGGGGAAGAATATATTGATAACTTTTATCATTACCCGGTGTTCCATCGGTTTGTAATAGATGGAGGAACACCAAAGACCAGTAGGTATATTACAACAATTGGCCATTACAAAGTGTAAATGGGACAATATCACTAACGAAATTGTGATTGTCTTATTATGATATACATGAGGCAGTGATTTTTTATGGGTGATCGTCAACAAGTGGACCAAGGTCACTCCCTTTATATATATCATAGTTTTATTTTTTTAGATAAGCTTATAAGACTATATTATTAAGATATCACAAGCCTCTAGTATGTTTTATGCCCTATTATATCAAATAGAGATGATTTATTAGTGTCGTGGTTCTTGCATGGTTTATAGAAGATTGTCAACACACAGGTTCCTCTAATTTCTACCTCTTTCCCATTGGCTAATGAGGAATCTATGAATAAGATTATTAAATTAGAGTAAATTATACAATATTTTTTCCTTGATTTTAGAGGTTATTTTGATAAATACATAACTGTCGTGAAGATATATTACAATAATATCTTCCAAAAGACTATATAAATATATCATTGTGAGGCTCTATATCATAGGTTAGGTTGTTCACCCATGTTCTGTTCATTAGTATGTGTTGTAGGTAAAAAAGATATATTATGGTTTAGGATTAGAGTAAGAATATATTATCAGAAACATTATGGGTAAAACTCAAGCTAGGTTGAATAATTAAGCTGATAGTCTCCACTGAACTCTACAGTTTGAGGATGGACACCGGGTCTTCTTTTGTGTTTCACATAGGTTGTTTCATAGATAGAATCAGTGAAATTTCTTTTTATCACCATGTTATTTTTGTAAATCTTCATATCCTATAGAGAGTCAGCATAATAAAATATAATTTTTGTTGATATCAGAGGTACATATCTATGTATAACATCTTCCTTGTATCATAGTATCACCATTACAGTCCATACCTTTCTCAAATCCTTCATCATGATGAGGTTCATTTGGATGATGATTATTCAACTGATGTGTATAAAATTTGTATCATTAAATAGATCAAAAAGGTTATCAAAAGTAATTTAGTTCCTCTAGAACTAGTTTTATGGAATAATTGTTGCATACAATACAAGACTTGGGGATGATGGGTTCATGTACATACTTAGTAGATGGAACTTTTCTCAAATTATGATTTACAAACATCAGAAGGGAAACTCAGGGGATATTTGTTTTATGTAGGGGATATTATAAGATAAAATCTTATATATGTAGTTATGGAAACTTTAATTTACATTTTACTTCATTATTTTCAAACTTCTATAAGTTCCTAAGGAATTGAAAAACGGAATCGGTGTATTAGGGGAATGCTCAGATATTAGGGCTATGGTTTTTTGGGAAAACTTGTGAGGCACATGGTTAGAATATGGTTACCACTAAGCATGACCATAAACTATGTTTTCAAATAATGTAATCATACGTTTTGTAAAACCATGAAACCTAGGATTTAGGGATATGTGAAAAAACTATAAAGGAATCATAGCGAGGAACTATACATGCAATGCACTATCTGAAAACATTGGGATTATCCCACATTGGTTATTTCACTTAGTCCATAAGAATGTATTGTTGGTGTAACATTTTTTCCAACCATATAACCATATCATCCACCCATTTATATTGTGGTTGAAATGTAAATTTTACCCCCACCTTTTCTTAAACATAAACCTCCTATTCTTTTCTCATTTTCAGAAGATATTTCTTTCTATGAGAGCTCTATTCAACACCCCTAGGATTTGATCTAGGTGATTTTTATGGTGTAGGATTTCTTTTTCTGTCATTTTGTGGGATTTTTAAGGGTAATACATTTAATTCTCTTTAATTGATTTCTTCCTTTACCCCGACTTTAGGGAATACTAAATTCAATGAAAATATTATTCTATATTATCAGGGTGTATATTTATGTCATTTATTTTTGCTATTTAATTTTGAATTTAAATCAGATATAGGACCAAGAGTCATCTACTACTATAATGTTGGTGGTTTGGTTAATTTTCCCTAATTTATCAATGTTTATATAATGTTTTATCGTGCAACAAATCAAACCTTCCATTTGATGCTTTAAAATTTTAAAATTAATTAAATGATATGATATGATATTTACTTTCATAGTATAGTAATATAAACAAAAATTATACCCTTATAGTATTAACACCTCTATTCAAGCTAACCCTTTGGTTTCAATTATTCTAATATTCATTAGCCTTAGATCTCCGAGTAAAATTGAACCGCAACCTAGGATGTATTGAGGTGGAATGTTTAAATGAAAATTAATTTTAATTAAACTAAATAGAAATTTCTTATATTGTTCATTAGACCTTACATTATAATTTTTATAGCTTGATTTTTCACTGTTAAATTAATTTTACAAATTTTATTTTCTATATTGTATAATTGTATGGGTAAATTACTAGCTATGGCTATCTCCTTATAACATACCAAGGGTGATATGAGGGTTCTTGTTTGTAAGGCCTTAGAAGGTATAATAAATTAAATTTAATGGAATATTCATAAATTAATTATTACATGCCGAGAGAGATACATAGATTATTTTATTGAATATAATGCATGGGCTCACTAAGTGTGATCATTTATATTAACCATGGGTTATAACTATTACCCTAGTCTATTACCATGTATAGGATCAGAGGAAAATTATATTATACAATAATATGAATGATACATTGATCCATATGTGTTATACCTTTGGTGGGTACAAAGGGTTATGTCTTCTTACCATGTCATCAGTGATACATGGGTTACAAATGGATATTTCCTTTATAGACTCTTGTAGTGATGTGTTTTTATAGAATAACCCAAGTGATATATAGGTTCCTTATATAGATCACCAGAGATGGGCTCAGGATACATTCTAAATTAAATAAATTTATGCATCTTGAAAACAAACAACATGCTTATATTTGAATAATGATTTACACACCAGATGGCCAACCTAATTATCATTCTAAAAAAATATTCCATGCGAATTGTGGAACTACTTATGAATATGCATAGACCCCTTGGGTAACCACCTCAGGTGATGGATATTATTAGATATAAATACAAATATAAACATATACATTCATGAATTTATAATTTATATATATATAATCTTGGACATATATATATATATATATATACAGAATGTCATCTGTTCAGAGATATTTCAACATAGTCTGATGTATCTGGTATATCTTGGTTATCCTCTGGTTATCCGAGATCAATGTGATTTATTATATTTTCTATTATAAATTGATTATTACTAGATCACTCCTCATTTTATATGAAAAGACTATATAATTCTAGGCATTTTTTTTGTTTCCCTACTAGGTTTATCTTAAACGTTATTTAGGCGACCGATTGGTATAAAAATTGACATTACTGCTACATGTAGGGAAAAAGGGGATCATCCATCATTAGACTCCTAATTTTCTATTCTAGGATGGAGTATGGAATCATAGGAATGATCATATTCTCATAATACTTTTTGATATAGATTTTTGTATTTTTTTTATAGCATGTCGTATATTTCTACTTTTCTACTTTCATGTATTGGCATTTTGTATATCATATATTGAAGACATAATTTTCTATATGATATTGGTTTTTTTGTCTATTTATTATATGTGGTTTATTTATTAGTCTATTAATGGTAATATATTATTCATACTCTATTTATTGATATCATTATACCACAATTTTACTCTCTTATAATAAAGTTATTGTCTTTCAACTGTATCATCAAAAACTGTTTCTACCATTAAGAATTCTTTGACTTACAAGGTGGTATCCAAGAGTCCATTTGACTGATCAGGTTTGACTACTTGTTATTGAATTGGTTTGCGAAGCCACAAAAGAATACTATTTTTCATACATGTCAAGTATTGGGGGAGAGACACACAAGGAAAATTATCAATGTAATGATAATATTTTTTATGTGTGGGAGGTAAGGGCATAGAAAATGTAATTTGCAATGAAAATATTAATATTTCTATAGAGGTAAAAAAAATTTATTCAATAGTACTATTTATTATTCACTATCATATTTATGGGTAGCATGGGCACTATTAAAAATTAATTCCATATTCAAATGGTTAACTGATAGACCTAGGAAGGACCAATACTGTTCCATTAATTTAAGGGAAAGGATTAAAGTATTAATTTACTAATATTTCATAATTATATTGTAAAATTGTTATATAACTGATATTATAGTTATAATAATCATGGAACAACTATGGATTGTTCTGCTGTTGTTTTCCAATTATGATTTGAATCCATATTTTGAATGGTACCAATAAATTTTTAAGTGACTTAATTATAAAGTGATATTTAATTTTGGAGAACACATGATTAAGGGAATGATAACCCTTAATGTGTTCATTAAGATGATTTAATAATATTTATTTGGGATAAAGAGATGGTTTTCATTGTTTATTAAAATTTAAAAATATTGGTAACCCCGTAATATATTAGTGACATGAATACAATGTTGTTTAGTAATTTTTTTGATATATTGAATAAAATAAATAGTCTATGATTTTATTTGAGGATTATTGATAATGTAAATTTTTGGATGTAATTCTGATTCTATTGATGAATTATGGTGGTTCATTTTATTAATAAGTTTTAAGGGAATATATGATCAAGGTATTCACAAATTTGTTATGTGTCATTATGAAATAATTTACGATGTATATGGATATATGATAATTTGAATCATAAAAATATAATTTGTGATGAAATTATTCAAAATTTTGGGTTTTAAATTCATTAAGATATATTTTATAGGATTATTAATGTTAATTACTTATGAAATTGATTAATATGAACATTAGGGGTTATTGATGATGTTTTATAGATTAATGTTTTAAATTTATCCACTCTGTATAAACTGTACTAACCATTTTTTATTTGTTAAATATTTTGTTAAATAAAGAATTTCATGTCATTTTTTTGTGTAACGCCCCTAGAGTTTAGAAAATTTTTATTTGTAAATAAATTTTATTTATTTTATGGATCCCGTTGGACACAAAAATAATTTTAAAGGAACTATAATATACAACTAAACTACAGTTAATTAATGTGAATGTCATCACTTACACATTGGATTTTTGGGTATGAATATGAACCAAATCAATTATTAAACATTAATGGTCTATATATATATAAAATAAATTCATGGGTTGTCAATTAAATTTAAATGAAAATAAAAATAATTTGAATATAAAGGTTATGTTTATTTAAATAATTGTATTTAATCGTGAAAAGAATTTTGAATTAATAAAATAAGTTAATCACTAGTAGTGATCTATTTTAATGAAATTTCTATATTATACATTCATTATAATGATTTAAAATTCATCTAATTTTTTTCATTCATCAAAAAAAAATCATGGTAGTGATCGTAATAAATCATGTCTTATTTTAATAATTATTTTATCTAAATAAAGGATTTCATCATGTTTTAAATATTATTCAAAAATGAATTATTACCACTAATGAAAATGGAATTTTGATAAATGGATTCCATATTTGGAATCCAGAGGTCCAAATTTGGTAAATTTCCCCCTTTTTTTGAATTCCGAAAAGTTACCATTGTAGAATGTATCACCACAGTAAAGGGTAAATCTGGTTGTCCTTGGTAAAAATTAACTACTAAAATCATAAATTATCAAATTAATTATTAATAGATCATATTAATTCAACCCTTACCTCAATATGATCAATTTTTAGGCGTAAATTTCCATAAAAATAAGTACTATTATATTTAAGTCCAATATGAAATATAAAATGTCACTCTCTTACTTTAAAAATACTCTTATGTTTTCTCATACGGAAAAATTTTTGGGTGAAAATTAATAGTTATTTTGAGAATAATGAAATTATTTTAATGATGAAGGTTTTTTTATTTTGAATAATTATTTAATTAATAAAAATTATTGTGTAATTTCAATGTAGTATTTCATTAATTAACAGAACAAAATAAATGAATGTAGAGATATTAAAATTAATATGATTAAATTTTTTATAGACTTTTATGAATTTTATATATTTCCATAACATATTATTGATGTTTTAAGGGAATATATTCTAATTAGTTCTATGTATTTGTGTCTATAATTCCAAATTAAATAAATAGTGTAAATAATCACATTAATTGTATTTTAAGGCGAACAATATTTAATTATATAACATAAATATAATACAAATATTTAAAGATGAAAATGAGGATAATATATGCTCATAAATTTCTTCCCATTTTTATTTATGTGATAATTTTCACATTATAATAATAAATATAACTCATTAATGATGAAAAATAATCACACATTTGGGTTAAAATAGGTTAACTAAGGGGTTAATACAAAACATATGTTTACGACCACTTCGTTCTATAAATATTTTATCAGTTGATTTTTTTTATGACACATTCAACCATCTCTTTTAATATCTATATATTTTTAATATTTTTTCCATAGAATAACAATTTTATATTGTATTCTTTATGAAAATAAAACTACCCCCATACTGTAACATAGAAGTGGGCACCACTACATTCTCTTATTTAAGACACATTTATCCATATAGCAAGGACATAACCAAAATAATATATTCTAAATACCAATAGAAAATTTTTATATTTGATAGTATTCCCATTAGACCCTCCCTATGATCCATAAGAGGATATCAAAATGAGTTATTTCATAGAAGATGTTATCACCTTAACAAATCAATTTATATTTACATATTCATTTACCTCTTCTATATATGTGTTATTTATCATAAAATAGTAAATTTAGTCTCTTTTATATACCTAAATATTATCATTATTATGAAAAATCTATTATCCACCCGCATTTCCATTAAATTGGAGGTGAAATTATTTCCTATGCATGCATAAAGTTTAGCAGCTCGACATTTCTATATAATTCATTTTACATAAATGATTTTTAAGGATGGGTATTTATTTATTATGAATTCACCGAGGATCAGATCCTTCTGTCGAGGACGCGCTATTTTTTACCCTAGATTCACATTTTCTAAAGGCATATGACAATTGTCACTTATTCAGGGATGTTTCCTCCTTGATCGAAATGGGATTATTGGATGTCAGTCTTTCCTTTCATTGATCCCTTCTTGGAACTCGTCGCCTAGTCTTGGTATCCCTTATATACTATAGATATTGTTCATGAAACTCTTAAAAGTTCCATGTCTTCATGGATGCCGGTTAAATACATATATTCTGTCAGTTCATTCTGAAGGGTCCGGTCAGGGAAGAGACCTTCAATCGGGGGAGTAGTCATGTTGGACACCATTGAAATTATTATATGCTGAAACACTGGAATATATGGGTTTCATCCCTTAATGATAGGGCTTCTTAAGGTTGAAGAATCTTGAGGCAACCCATATCGAGTGGGGGTATTATATGCCTTATGCATGTCTCTGAGGTTTTCATCAGCTTCCCATGATTAACACAGGGTATGGAATAATTTTAATGGCTTGCAGAGACAGATGGAATTGATCAAAACATGGACATGAGGGGATCTGATGAATTCAACCCCTTGTGGGAATAATGATTTTGGGGCTAACATGAGGTTTGTAACCCGATTGCTACAAGGAAAAGTGAAAAAATGGGATGATGTTATCCCTCCGGGATGTGGCGGACATGGTGAGAATCAAGATGGATGATGGAGGGTTGAGATTTGATGAATAATGACATTTAACGGATGTGTGGATGACAAAAATTTTGGTATTGAGCCTCATAGTGACTTCATACGTATCCCCAAGGTAGGGAATCAATTTCTGCGAAATTTGGTGGGGCGATGGGACACCTAAGGAGGTGACCTGTGTAGATGGAAATCGGAGGAAGTTGAACCACGAGGTTGGGGAATTAAATTGGGGTGTGTGCAGAGGATAGTGACCCAATGACATGTTAGGACATATGCATGATTAGCAACCCGGGTTGGTCTGATGCTCGAGAGGAGGACCTGAGATGAGGGTCCCAGCAGGGGGGACATCACATTATACTGGAGTTTGGGGTTGAAACTCACGTTGGCTTCCTACGTACCTTGTATTGGAGACATGGTTCCAATCTATGTAGTTCATCTAACAATGACTTACTGTCGACTAGGGACATCAATAGCTTGTCATCGAGTGGGGAATACAATGGCTTGTCATTGAATGGGGCCACAAAGGCTTACCACTAGACGGGACCACAATAGCATACTACTGGATGGGATCACAACAGCTTACCACTGGATGGGGTCATAATGGCTTACTAGTGGATGGGGTAACAACAGCATACCAATGGATGAGGTTAAAATTCATGGAGGTTTCCTTGGTACCCTACCAAGGATATAAGGGGAATAGCCCGCATAGTTCAAAATGGTGTGTTGAACTGACGTGAAGTGGTTGGGACCAGTAGGTATTGGGCTTGAACCTCAAGGAGGCTTCCTACGTACCATACCTAGGATACCATGATCAATGTCCATGTAGTTTGGGATTGGGTGTGGTGAACCGATGTGAAGTGTTCGGGACTAGTAGGTGTTGGGATGGATCCCTAGGGAGGCTTCCTACATAACCTTCCTATGAGATAGGGATCAATGTCCATGTTGTTCGGGATTGGGTATTGTGAACTGACTAGAAGGGAGTCTGGACCAATAGTTACTAGGGTTGAACCTCAAGGATTATTCCTACATACATTTCCTTGGCAAGGATAAAATCCTATGTAGTTTGGATGGTGTGCTAAGAGGACATGAAGTGGTCTTGATTAGTAGTTGTCGGGCTTGAACAGCGGGGAGACTTCCTACATACCATGACTAGGAGACAAGGATCAAGGTCCGTGTATTTCAGGATGGTGTGGTGAACTGACATGAATAGGTAGTGACAAGTAGGTGTTGTGGTTGAACCTTAGGGAGGCTTCCTACATACCCTTCCTAGGACATATATATCCAAGTCAACATAGTCTATGATGATATGGTGAACCGATTTAAAGTATTCGAGAATAGTAGGTGTTGGGCATGAACCTCCAGGAGGCTTCCTACGTACCATGCCTAGGAGACAGTGATCTATGTCCACATATTTCCAAAATGGCCATAATGAACTGACTAGAATGTGGTCGAGACCAATAGGAGTTGGGCCTAAACCTCAGGGGGGGCTTCATATGTACCTTTCCGTGGAAAGTATTAATGTCCACGTAGTTCGGATAGTGTGGTGATCCGACGTGAAGTGGTCGGGAGCAGTAGGTGTTGGGCTTGAACCTTAGGGACGCATACTATGTACCCATCCTAGGAAACACAGATCCAAGTCCACATTGTTTGTCCTGGTGTGGTGAACCATCATGAAGTGGTTAGAACTAGTATGTGTTGGGATTAATCCTCATAGAGGATTACTGCGTAACCTTTGTAGGAGATAAGGTTCAAATTCTATGTAGTTCGTGAAGGTATGGTGATGTGATGTGTAGTGGTCGGGACCAGTAGGTGTTGGGATTGACCCTGAGGGAGACTTCCTATGCACCCTTCCTAGGAGATAGGGATAAAAGTCCACATAGTTCGGGATCGTATTAGGTCTTACACTCTAGGCAAGCTATCAAATCTTGTGGTTGATGCTTACCCTAAGACCATGTGAGTTATGCTCAGTGTGAGAAACTAGAGTCCGCAAATACATGTCGATCACATCGTGAAATATGAGTCAATGGGAAGTGGAGTGGGGCTTTGGCATGGTTGGTGGCCAAAATAGGAAACAATGGCTTACATATGGTTAGCATCCCTAGGAGATACAGATTGGTACATACTCTAGGATGGAGGCCCAGGTGGTGACAAATCCCAATGGGATATGTATTTGGAATGGAAGAGAGGAGGGTTCCAGTTCCCATCCCCCCTCCCCTCTAGTCTTTGGATAGGAAGAATACATGAGGAGTAGGGATTCTTCCTCCCACACGAACAGATAGGGGCTTACACAAACCCGGTTTCCCTTCCCCACGGACACACGCTGCTCCAACAAAGAGGATATCATTCCATGTGAGGAAGATTACACTCCCTTGGAGATGAGTGAACATGGAGATTTTCCACGGTGGAGAACCCCGCATGTGAATCATGGGGTGAGGCTATAGTTTAATGTCATGTGCTCTGGACGATGGTGCTTGGTAGTTCAACGTCCTACTACTTGGACGAGGCAAGTTCACTTAGCACCCTTAAGACCTTCATAACCATCACACATTATCCCTTGGTGAAGGGAAGGCACTAGAAATTCCTTGATGAGGGGGTCTCATGGAGTAATCCACATATGGGTCCACGTTAGCGTGGCTATGGGAAGAAACAATATCCGTTAGTGTTTTTGGTGAAGAAGCATGAGGCAAACTAATGCAACAAGAAGAACCACCTAAGAGACTTTAATTTTTCTTCATAATAGCCAGGAGGGATGTATGATAAAGGGGTGTGTAAATCATTTTGTCTTATAATGAGGTGTTTTTAAAAGATGATGGGCTTCATGAAGAGGTTGGTCTTCGTAAAGAGGATGATATTTTTGAAGAAACCGGTCTTCGAGAAGAAAATGCACCATGCAAAGAGAAATGACCACTACAGGAAGAGGGGATCCATGAAGGTAAAACACTTTGTGAAGAGAGGAGTCTTCACGAAAGGCCAAGGCTTCCTAAAGTTCAACTATTTAGGGAGTAGTGCTCTTCCATAGTGAATACCACTTAGTTTTGGGAGATTATCATGAAGTATTTATGCATTTTCAAACCTCAATCACCCCAAAGGGTATCCTTCCTCTACAAAGGGAATGGGCCTTCGTGAAGGGCATCTCCCCCATACGTGGAGGTTGAAAAAGAAGAAAATAGAGATGGCTCAGAAAGGCCATGTAGCGTTGGTAATCCATCTAAATTCTTGACAAATGTATAAAATAAATAGGTAGGTGAAATGTCAAAGTAAAAATGGTTTGGGAGAGGGGGTGTGCCTTCTATTTATAGTAAAACACCAGTTATGGGGGCTCCAATCTTGCTGCAGAGCCATGCGGTGCCGCAAAAAGGTTCCAATTCTTCGGCCCTCAGAGGGCCTCGAGGAGGAGTAAGATGTCGCACTAGTCTCGGTGGATGGGGTCGACATGAAGTACCTCGTGCAGGAACTAATGCCACACAAGAGCCGCCTCTGGCTCAGAGTCATGTTGGGAAGGGGCTTCGTGGAGCCGCTCGCGGAACCTTCCCCAAGGACCCAACATACTCCGCGTAGAGGTCATTGCACATGGTCTTTTTGAGACAAGTCAGGGCCTCTACTAGACTTGTTCCTGGGGGATGTGTCTGATCATATTGTTGAGCATGTGGGATAGGTCGGACACATGTTTTCTCTTCACTGCCAACGAATCCCCCCCCCCTTATAATTGGAGCCAACATAAGGAGAGGGTCGAATTCTAAGGGCCAAACAACGACCAACCAAAGAGGATGGAACTCGCGGTGAAAGAAGAATGTAGGGGAGATGCTGGTTCACTAAGGGAGGCACCTTAATCTTCTTGCAAAATGGACTTCGTGAATTTCGTTAAGAATACATGGCGAAAAAGAAGGGCCATAGAACCCTTTGAGATTAGTGCACCATTTGTTGGTCATACTGTGAAGGTGGGGAGGAGGGATCCACAGGGTGGCAGAGGGGAAACACACCGTTGAATAGGTTAACACATCTGTGGGAGGGGTGAATCCTTGAGAACTATTACTTATGTGAACTCACAAACTTACTTTCATGCTTTTCTTGTTTATGTATGGTGCATGCATGGGTCCTGTTATTGGTTTTGGTCCACTAGATACTTGTTATATTAATGTAATATCCAATTATCAATCCCTATTCTCATGTGGGTAGGGGCCCATGCGAGAAACAATGGGTGACCACCTCATTATTCAATCCATGTGTAAGTGTTTAGACCATGTTTCGGTCATCAAGGGTTTGAACGACCAATCTAAATTTCCAAGAATAAAGAGGGGGGCCTGACAGGAGGACAGAGTTCTCAGAACAATTGAATTTCCATTTTCCCAATGTGATTTAGTGCACAAGCGGTGTAATGCTTGGGGCATTAGAACTGATCTGAACATACAATAGTGGAATGTGTGACTCTAGACACCCAAAATTCAGAAAGTTGTAGAGGTGTCATGGAAATGAAGGATAATCATTGATAATGTTTGAAACACAACATCATTATTGTGTAATCATAGCATGGGGATAACAAACGGGGGTCTACCACTGACCATGTTTGAAACACGGGGCCTAACTCAAAATGTCATCCATTAATATTCTGGAACACTGACCCAAGATAGTTATCAAGCCATAGGCTGAACATCCTGACTATTAGGTGGTTCCTTCAGATGAGAAAGGAAATGGGGATCCAAATAAGGGGCATGAAAAGTGTGGAGAGTGGAGTGATTGGTAGTTTGACTGGATTCCAACACTATTGAAATTACACCACCGTGGTGGGAACACATTATTTAGGAGCATTGGTATGACTAGGGATCAAACATACTTTCTAAAATGACCCCTCTAGTGATGATATGGAACACATCATACAGATGTGGATGATTAATAGAATATTTCAATGACTTATGACCTGGACCGAGGTTTGGGCTAAGGGGCCTGAAGGACTAATGAACCTGGGGCTAGGCCTGAGGAATAAGGCTCAAAAATCACTATATATCCCAAGAGGATGAAAACCAAGCCAAATTAGTTCTTAAATAATAGAGTGGTTAGAGACCAATGCTGGTAGGGGATAATCCTCTCTGACACGTAAACCGACGCATCCCATATTTATTATAGGGCATCCTGAACTTGAACAAGTTAGAGTTATTATTAATGGTTCCCCAATAGAGTTTGATCCAATGGGTCGAAAAAGTGGGTGCATGATTTATTATTTCTGGGGCTGGACCCAAAGAAAAGATGTATGGGTGTTCTTACGTATCCCATGAGTATGGGAATAAATCCATTTGTTTTTTTAGAAGATGTTGTGCATTTTAACATCTTGCATCAATGTCACAGAGTGGTCTATGTTTATGGTCATAGAACTCAGACCACAAATGATAAGGAATGAGGGAGGCACATGGTGATGTTATTATGAATTCTAACGTGAATGAGGACATAAAGTCCATATCACACTGTGCTCCTTGGGGAGGTCTTAAGTGAAGGGACCGAAAATGAATGTGAGGTTGGGCCCGAGGAAAAGTGAATGGGAATTCCAACATACCCCATGAGAATGGGAATCATTCCATACGTAGTTCTAGACATAACATGGTAAGGTACCAGTGTCATGGATAATATGGCTGTGTGGGTCTGGTCCACACACCAAAATAAGTGGAATTTGAATGATCTAGTTTTTCCATTAGGATATACGTGTTTTTTTGGTGAGTGATTAACATTGGATAGAGAATCCTGGTGTCACTACAAAAATCAAGACACATGTTGGCATTGAAAAATGGTATGGTGGTGGACCAATATCCAACATGATGTCTCCTAGAATCAGGAAATCACAATGCAGTTCCATTTTTTCATCGTGCGTCACGGATAATAATGTCCTAGTTTAGGGTCGTGTAATATGAACAACCATTCATTTTAACATCAATATATAAAAAAATAACTATTTAATGTCATTTGGGACCATATGGGGAACGTTCATGATGTGATAAAGTATAATCATTGTGAATGAGGAAGAGGTCAACATCACACCATGCACGATTCTGAGGAAGAAACCTCGGGCCAAGGGGGTAGCAATGGTCAACAAATATTTGATGGACCTATGGAAGAAACATCCCGGTGTTCCTACATATACAATGTGGATGCGAATAATTCCATACATAGATCTGAGAGTGTAAATTTAGTGTCATGCATGATGTAATAGTTTAAGTTCATGTAGGACTATATATAATTTAATGTCATGCTGGACAACATGTATTTTAATGTCATGCTGGATAGAAGGTAAGAGGGACTAGCTCCAAGACTGGGAGTACGTGGTACCACTATTGTATACCTAACATGAACGAGTCCATAAGACCACACACACCACGCCACACAATCCTATAAGAGGCAGGCCCTAAAAGGCCAAACAGAAGAGATAATTAGTGGAACCCGAGATGAGACCAAAGATGAGATATCTAGGCATTCCTATGTATCCCATGTGGCGGGGAATCAAGCTAGACATATCTTTATGGAGAGAATGTATAATGATGTCATAGATTAAGTTTCTATTGATTGTACCATGTAGAATTGATACTCCTCCAAGCGAGCACAAACCTCAATCGGATCCCTAAGCCCACACGAGGTAAACTCTATGGGGGAAATATGAGAGGAAATGGTATTTCCAACACATATGATACACATAAAGGGGAATTCGGTGTGTTGACCAAAAAGACTCCTTACCATGGCTTCGTCCTCTTAGCATACAAATGTGCATCAAGGGATAATACCAAGAGTGTCAAAATTACACTTTTTCATGATTGGGTGGATAATGATTTGAATCATGAAATTAAAATTCAAGGCTTGATGGGGTTGGTGTGATGATGGAGGATAACTTTTGACCTTTTTCGAAACACAAAATCTTTATCATGTTACCTGAAATGGGAAAAAATGCATGTCAACACCTTCCCATATTCGCAACGCGGGTCTTGTATCAATTTTTTGTTCAAACCCCTCTAGGACATTGGCTAGAAATGGTATGATAGCCCTTGGGCCGATCATCTATTCCATTTGGGTTTCCCTTCTAATGTAAAAGATAATGAAATCCCAAATGAGATGGAACTCAAAGCCTTGATAATG
Organism: Viscum album; assembly: GCA_963277665.1. NCBI lineage: Eukaryota > Viridiplantae > Streptophyta > Magnoliopsida > Santalales > Viscaceae > Viscum > Viscum album. Next base: position 1,185,876,878 of record OY728159.1, read on the forward strand.
GAAAAGAGCATGTCTAGGTATAACCCGGCACACTAGGTTCTAATCCAAAGTACTCTATGAACATTAGTGTATCACTAAAGAGGGCTGAGGGACCCAACATAAGAGAAGCCGACAAGAAAAGATGAGTGTAGGGAATGGCAGTGATGGGCGCTCAAGAGGGATAGGTTTCTGGTGTGGCTTTTAAAAACCCAACATGAACGGGGATATAATCACATGCCACACCACATACTCCTCCCTTGGAAGTTCTATGGCCTAGAATCCAGAATGATAAAGTGGAATCACAGAGATGGGGTTGGACCCGAAGAAAAGCGATTTGTGATGTCCTACAAATACCATAAAGACGGGAATCAAGCAACTAGTAGTTCTGGTGAAGTATATTGTGTAGTTAAATCACCCGCAACAAGGATACAAATATGGGAAAGGAACCCCATAGATGGATGTGTACGATGCTGTGAGTAACATATGATTAATGATGGAATAATCTAATAACACATCATACAATCCCGAATGAAAACATGGTCCAAGGTGCTAGAAAGGTTGATGGACCTGAAACGGGAATTCCCAACCAGTTCGTTGTTTATCATCTCGCGGTGAGGATGATGATGCTCTCAGTATAATGTCATAGGGCTCGGACTATAGATTCCTAGCATAATGTCATATTCGTGGGACCAACTTTTTGAGATGGCATATCATTGTGCATGTGGAAAACTAAGAAATGATAACAATGATATAGGATAATTTTTTACCATGTTTGCAACACAGTATCCCTATTTATGTGACCGGAGTTTGGGGGAAAACAATTGAGCATCGACCGTTGACCATATTCACAACACATGGCTTGTATCAATTTGTTGCTCAAAATCCTTTGGGATGGTGGCCAGAATGTTAGGAGATCCCTTGGGCCAAGAATCTACAATATGTCTCAAGGGGATATTTGTGGCATGGTTAAATATCCCAACATGAATGAGTATGTGTGTTCATAAAACACCACACGAACCTATATGAGAACCAAGGCCAGTGGAAGAAAGGTTTGGGGGACCTGAGGTTGGGAGTCCATGCCAACTATAGCCATATGACCCCTCATGTGGGGATTTCTATACCAAAACACCTAATCCCACATGAGAAATGATCAGTGTGGGAAACAAGGAGTAGGAATGGGCTCTCCCCATCATATAAGGATTCGACAACTGGTCTCTTACTCCTTCCTGAGGCGAACATAATCTTGAAGAAATGACAGGACACAATGAACCAGTACACTTGATATTTGTGATATATGGGGTTGGTAAAAATGATAAAGGATTGTTGTTGACTAGGTGTGAAACACATAATCTATATCATGTGACCTAAAATGGGAAAAACAAATTAATGTCAACCGCTGACCATATTCTCACGTAGGATGTATATTAACTTGTCATTCAAGGTCATCAAGGGTGTTGGCCCGAAATGATAAAAGAAACCATAGGCAATGTATCGGTACAGTTCAAGGGACCTTTTGGTTGTGAATGATGATGGAGTCACATGTACAAGGAGTGTGTAGAGTAAAAATGTGCCCTTTTAATTTAACATCATGTAGGATGGTGAAAGTGGTGAAGATATCCAGGGAAGGGGATATATTGTGTGGTCATGATGAATTTGATGTAAAGGAGGGAAAAGGTTGGCAATGCACCATGTTTTCTGCCCCGAGGTGAGATTTTGATGTTGGGGATAGGCTGATGTACAAAATGTTCGGGCCTTCCTACGTATCCCACAAGGATGCAAATCAAGCCATACGTAGTTCTTGTAGGTCATGCAGTTTAGCATTGAGCGATGAGGACATGGGATAGAACAAGAATTCATGGGGGACATGGTGTGAACATTTTCATCATGACATGAGTGGGGATGAAGAAGCCTACACGAAACCATGTGGGTTCCTCCAAGAGAACTATACACAGTACGGATAGTCAAATAAGAAACTGTGGGTTGTACTCAAGATGAAATATATGAGCATTTCTTTGTATCCCATGAGAACGGGAATCAATCCAAAAATTGTTCTTGAAGTTTAACGTCTTTTATGATAACATATATTTTAATGTCATGCGGGCCATAATAGTTTAAGGTCGTACTGGACCAAATATAATTTAATTTCCTACAAGATGACTTATAGTTTAATTTCTTGTGGGAAATAATAGTTCAAGGTCATGTAGGACCAGATAGTTTAATATCATGTAGGAACCTCTATAGTTTATGGTCAAGTAGGACCCTATACATTTTAAGGTCATGTAGAACCATATAAAATTTAATTTCTAGCATGACTACATACAGTTTAAAGTCATTTGAGACCATGTATTGTTTAATATCATATGGGGTGACATATATTTTAACGTTTTTTGGACCATCTATAGTTTCACATCATTCAAGAAGACATACAATTTAAGGGTGTTTGGTACCATATATAGTTTACGGTAACGTAGTACCCTGTACAGTATAAGCTTAGGTAAAACCAGATACCGATTAACATCCCATGGAATGACATACATTTTATAGTCATGTGGGACCATCTTCAGTTTAACATCATGTGACATGAAATACTGTTTAAGGTCATGTGGGGCCACATATAATTTAACGTCGTGTATGATGACATACAGTTTCTGTTCGGTTGGGACCATTTATAGTTTAAGGTCATGTATGACCTGTCGATCAAGAAAAGTATTGGTTGAGGAACATGTCATTGGTGGAATGAGTAATACGCTCACCATCCACGGTCACCAGGGATTATCCACCATTGGGGTAAACCTTGTGAACGATGTTCTTTCCCATTTGGGCTACAATATGGGTGGTTTTCGCCCAGGTATCATTGTTTTTCTAAAGGAAAACACCAAGTCACCTTTCAAGAAAGAGTGTAGGTGAACATTATTTTTGAAAGCTTTAGATATCTTGATTTGATGTCATTCCCAGTTATGCAGGGCACGAAGCCTATTCTCGGTGAGTGAACCCAATTTAGCCAAACGGATTTCAGATACTTTATCTAGTTCAATATGATCATAGACAGTTGTGCGTAATGACGGAAACTAAATCTTGATGGTCCGTATTACCATTGTTTCATAAAATAGAGAGTATGGGGTCACCTGTGTGGAATTACATGTTGTACTCTGATAATCCTAGGCGGCGTTGGGGAGATTTCCATCCAACTCTTCTTGTTCTGAACAACCCTTTTATGTGTAATTTTAGAGAGGGTTTTGTTGAACGCCTCAATTTACCCATTCTCTTGCATGTGATAGTGGGAGGTATAGTTAGAACCGATGTTTTACTTGGCATACAATTTCATCATCTCAGCTGCCTGGATATTTTTTCCGTTATCAGTGAGGACGACATGAGGGACTCAATACCGGTAGATGATATTGGAGCTCAAAAAGTCAATGATAGAAAGGACCTTGAACTCTTTGAGTGGTACTGCCTCTACCCATTTGGAAAAGAAATCTGTATCAGTCAGAATGAACCTGCATTGGTGAGCTATCACTGGGGGATATGGTCCCCCAACATCTAGTCCCCAGATCGCAAAGGGCCTAGAGTAATTGGTAGTGTGAAGAGGATTTGGTAGCAGATGCACAATGTTGTTATGAATTTTGAACACATGGCACATCTTGGGAAACTCGATGTTGTCATAGATAATGAATGGAAAAAAATACACCTGTCTCCATATCAGCTGAGATTATTTTGGCTCATTAGGATGGGCCCTACAAGAACCAGAATGAACCTCTTGCGTGAATTTATAAATCTTAGCTCTTAGAATGCCACAGAGGAGAACCCCATCAAACCCGCACTTGTAGAGGATCTTCTCAAGAATAGGACCATCCTGGAAGGTATACTATAACACGTGGCATCGTATTCCTTCTCACTCTGCCAAATCCACTGAGAGATTTTCTTTTCGGATATACTCGACAAATGTGGTTATCGAGTCAGGAGTCCCCACAATCAATGCATCATGGGGACCTGGAGGTCCTGACGCGGAGTCGTTGGTTGTAAGGTGGATCACATGTAGGCATTCATTATCACCATGAGTGATGTGAGAGATGAATCTACGGTGAGACATGTGGATAACCAAATCATCCTGCTCAATCTCTGAAATTGATTCAGATGTACTGGTGAAAGTATCAACTTGAACATTATGAGATCGAGGGACATGAGTGACTTCTGGCCGAGATGGGAACTAGGCTATTAGTTGGAGAGTGCATTAAAACAGTTGAAAAAGATCTGGCATTATGACTACATCGTTACTGTTGATCTACTTGATTATTTGTTTGGAGTCCCCATTGACATGCAAGTGGAAAACATCAATATCAAGGGCCAGCTCAAGGCCAGCAATGAGAGCCGAATACTCTGACTCATTGTAGGTTCATCCTTCTAACATAAATAAAGATTATGGAAAACAAATATTATTCTATGTTGATGTATATGATAATCAGGCCTACTCTCTTGAGTTTGGGTCCATTGAGAATTCTACCAGTAGGGCTATGGGAATCACCGTCAAAGTTCATTTTCCCGCATGGGATGACTTGGTCCACCAAGAGGATTTACTCATTAGGAAAATCAAGGTCCATGGACTAGTCAAGGTTAGCTGGATGAGTGGTATGGAAATCTTCCAATGATATTCCATTAGTATCCTTCTGTGTGAAATCCCAAATGTCAAACTACTGGAGGATCACTACCCACCGAGCCAGACAACCCGTTATCATTGGGTGGTTGATGATGTACTTCAACGGATCCACCTATGACACTAACTATACCACATGGTGCCCCATGTAATGTCACATATTGTGAACTCCAAATACTAACATAAGCTATCTCTTCTCAATAGGGGGTATCTGGTCTCCGTCTCAAGGAGCATGTTACTAAGATAGTGTAGACTGTTCTTTATACCCTTATTGTTTTTATAGGCAAGAAGGGCTCTGAGAGATCATTCCAAGGTAGTCACCTAAATGTCCATTAGTTTTTCAGAGACAGGTGGCATTATTATTAGAGAATGGAGTAGGTATTACATGATTTTCTAGAAAGTTGTCTTACATTCTTCATCCCACTGAAAGATAGTGCCTTTCTTCATAATTCGATATAAGAGCTATCAGTTGCTGGACAAATTTTTTTTGAATCAGTGTATGTAGGCCATGAGGACATGGAAGCCTCGAATCTACCAGAGGTTTCTAGGGGAGACATCTAGATAATGTCCTTGATCTTCTATAGGTTGATCTTGATGACCATGTATCTAACAATGAAACCAAGGAACACTCCATAGGTGACCCCAAAGATGCAGTTCAATGGGTTCATCTTCAGGTGGCTAGAATAGAGGATGCTGAAATATTTGTCAAGTTCTTTTAGATGGTCCTAACACTGGAGATATTTGACCACTAGATCATCCATATAGAAATCCACCAATGACCTAAGGGACAGCTCAAAAATGTGATGTATGGAACGCTAATTGGTGGATATTGAATTTTTTAAACCAAATGGAATGACATGGTAACAAAAAGTACATTGCAGTACCCTAAAGGCCTTGGAATCCCCATCCTCATGAGCCATTAAAAATTTTTTATACCCAGAATAACCATACATGAAGGAGAGCGAATGGAACTAGTTATACTATTGATCAACAATGATGTCACGGGTAGTGGAAAATCATCCTCCTGACATTGATGATTGAGATCTTGGAAGTTGAAACAGACTCTAATCTATCTGTTCATCTTATTGAATGGAACAATATTTTCCAACCACATGGCGTACTAGACTTCTTTAAAGATATTTTCTCTGATGATTTTATCAAATTCAGCCTCCACCATGGCAACATGGGAAGGGTGAATCTTCCATGGAGAGTGATTGAACCCGCGATAATTTTTCTGGAGACCGAGGTAGTGGACGAATACATTAGGATATAGTCCCACCATCTAGTTGTAACTCAAGGAGAATACATCATTGTTTCTCATGAGGAAGTCCACATAATTTTGTTGCTGCTTGAGAGGCATAGTGGTACTAATCAATGTGGGTTTCAGATCTTCCTCTATGACAAGGTTCACATGTACCAATTCATCGACTGTGGTGGAGACACCCTCTTCAAAGGTGGTAGGAGCATCCTAAAAATCATCTTCTTCAATTATGGTGGAGGTATCCTTGGTTTGATGAGTATCTTCTAGGTCAATAGATCGGGATGGGAGACTGGTTCCATCTTGAGCAGTGGTGGACACTGCATCGGGGGACTTCTATACTGCCAAAACCATGGAGATGAATGTTTTCGATCTGATCCCATGTGGTATTCGGACCAAGGGGCCATGCATGATGGTATAGAATAAATAGTGTCTTGTTGGATTGAGCCTAATTATCCCCGCCCATCAGAAAAAGAAAGTACAATGTATTATTATTTCCATGGGGCGGATATCACGATACCTTATGCGAGCAGAGAGCTCTGGGATCACCTAATCCTGATTCTGGTAAGAGTACGAGGTGAGATTCCGACATCTCTTAGACTAGGGAATGTGTTCATAGACATTCTAGAAACAACGAATCATTGTACCATGTCTGAGGTTATAGCCTCCAATCAGTGTATTGAAAATATGTAGGCATCATCTATATTTGTCCATGGGTGGGTCACAACCATAGAATGATCACCATTGTTAGCCTGAATCTTCTCGTCCTTGATCTTATAATAGTTTCCTTCTAGGTAGAGGTCATCACAAGAGTCAAAGGGATATTCTTCACCATGCGTCTTTCCCACTCAACCATCAAGGGAGTAATTAAAGAACTGGTGATACGATGAAGGGACCCCTACTTGAAGGTAGAGCCATGGCCTTCCCATCAACACATTGTAGGTGGTGTCCTAGGAGACAACCATGAACATGGTGCTATCTACCAAATCACCAAAAATATATTTTAAGAGGATCATGTCAACTTGTATCTGTTTTTTCCTATCATGTACTTGGATTTTATTTTCATAGGGACTCAGGTCCTCCTTGTACAACCCTAGTTTTTTCACTGTCTGATTTGGGATTAGGATGATACCAAGGCCTATGCCGAAAATACAATGTCAAATCTACACAACATTAAAATGGTCAGTGATGTACAATGGGAGGATTTGACCTTGTATGGGAGAGATTTTACTCTCCAAGGAATGGGATGATGGACTTGAACCCAACATTCTGAACCACCTAACCATGGAAGGATTTTGTGGTTGCTACCTCCATTGTGAACTGGAGGGGGCTTCATAATGCCTCGGTGAGGGCTTCAAGCATATCTTCTAATTGGTGAAGGGACTCAAGGATGGAAAGGCCTTATAGAATTCTAGAAAGATGATTGAGGAAATAATACTTCTGTTCCAAGCATGATCTTATGCTTTTTAGGAGGTCCCTATGTGATATGAGGTACAGCGGGCCCTACTGGTAGGAACAACGACTGACTGGTGATAGCAATATCCCATAGCTCACTTCCAGATGTTTGTTGAGTGACTATCGTATGTGGGCCAAATGAATGAGAGAGTACTGTAGCATAGTGCGGCTGATCACGACACAGTCGCGGTGGCTCCGCATGATCATACAACACAAACGTAGGCGAAGGCGGGCCTGATAACCCTAGATGAGAAGTCTACGTGTGATGATATCTACATTGGGAATGCTTTTGGGTTTCTATGGAATGAATATCCTTGATAGAATTACAAACTGAGGCACTCTGATGAACCATATTCCCAAGACTCCCTCGACGCTGGCGATGGCTGGGAACATTTGGAGGATCCACCTGGTGCTCCTCGCCATCAGAAATAATGTTGGGGGTTAACATCTCTATAGGGTTAACTGATGAATACCCTTCACTATCACTTAAAGTGTCATCCAGTATTGGACAGATACAAGAGGGTATTACAATCTCTCGGTTCAGGAATTTTCTAAGAGCATGAGATGTTGACGACTTCGGTGGGGGAATTTCTTTCCCTTGCGCTATTGTTTCTTGTGATTCTTGGAAGAGGATTGTTGAGCCGTTGATGCATAGGTACTAGCTACAGGTGACATGATGTATTTTGATGGTTAATATTTATTTATATGTTCACGTATAATACAATGGGCACATGCGACTGCCTTACAAACCATCAATTGATGGAACTTCTAGGTCCCGCAGTTATAAACCTGATGCCACTCACCTTCCCTATCACTACTGTTATCGGTCTTCTCGAACACACATGATACATGTTCCAGAGTTGGGGCTAACCTAAATATGTTGTTGTCGACCTGGACTTGAAGAATTTCCTTAAACTCATAGAACAGTTTGGGGGTGTTCCATAGGATTCGGTGATAGGGACTCTAATTGGGGCGATAAATGAAACATGCCTCTTCTGTAATATGAATTTCAAGAAAACGTACAATCACATGCTCCAATGCACATTGAAAAATGTCAGAGACCAGAGCCCCATTAAATGAATAGTTGTAGTTTCTAATATCTGGGAAAGGTGTCAAGGGAGCCTTGCCCTAAGGAGGGGCTGGAGGAGCCTGACAAGGAGGCATATCCTTTTTATCTCGCTTGGGTGGTGGCCGCACATTACACAGGTGCACCTACTGTTTCTATGGTGGTCACTACTGGGATAGAGGCTGTGCCTAAGGTGGAGGGCCTCTACATGGCTGTAGAGGCGGGTCCACTGGTAACAACTCCAGTTTCCTGGGGGACTCTATATGTTTGGATTTTGTAGAGCTTCCTCTAGGAGTTGTGTCGTATAGAGAAGTCTCAAAATCCCCAGGTGTAATTCTGGGAGATCAGAGAGGGAACCATTTTTGTCTTGACATTCCCCACACACATCATTAGTAGTTTCTCTTGAGTCAGTGGCATGTCAAGATAGTACGTGATCTCTTTCAACCAGGGGACAATGTCTATGTTGGGCTCGTCAGACCTCTATTTTCACTTGAAGTGGTCTTCAATACTCATCTTCTAAGTGGTGGAACTAAACTGGTAATGAAATTACATGTGAAGATCTTCCTAGTCTGCTGCTGACCTGATTGGTTAGTGGTTGTACTAGAAAAATGTGGGACCATAAAATGTATTTACAAAGCACCAGATCTTGGAGGCCTCTTTCTATGAGGGAGTCCCTAGCATGGGCACACACCTTTATATTTAGTGGCCTATATGCTGCAATGGATCACCAATCATGGTAAAGGGGAAAAATTTGTGATTTCTGAATCCTGGGGGTTCTAACATTTCATCCACCCATGGTGGATATGGCTTGCCATCAAGCGGCATATCCACTTATTGAATTTCTAGAGATTCAAGGTCAGTGATGACTGCCTCCATTGGAACATCTAGGTGGGGTTTCCTGTATTGATGGGGATCCCTAACCACTATCGCATTGGCAGGTTCTTAAACATGATATGCATGACCAGCGGCTGATGGAGCGGATGGAGGGATGACCTGTTGAGCGGATGAGAGAACCTGTGCTAGGTCCTGAGGATTGTCATGCCTTTCAGGTGGATTTGTAAATACATAACATTCTATATTTCTATGGGCTCCAGCTTCGTACATGTCTATGGGGGTGGGAGGATCATGGTCACCTAGAGGTAATTCCCCAGGGGGAAGATGTGTCAATCCCTACAACCCCGGTTGAGGATCACCATAGTTCGGTCATCGCTCCGTAACAAATTCAGCAAGGACGTCATCGACCATACTATGGTGCTCTGTGATATGTTGATGCAACATGAATTTCTCAGGATCTTCTTATACCTTCAAAAATGTTCATGACGTGTATGTGGGTTTTATAGCTCCAATTTTCTCTTTTCCATTATTGTGATTTCGAATGAGGGCTACTAGCTTGGTGGGCACAAAAATACCTTGTATATTTATATGATGTCATGTGACCCTTCCCTATAGACCCACTAGCTACGACACTCCCCCATGGGGTATGTCCCCATAAAGTAGATCTACCTCATTCCCTCCCTCTGATAGGTCATCTAAATTAACCACGAATATACCTGGTGGAATATCCTCAATTTTGCTTGAAAAATTGGCCAGGTTCTATATATAACTAAAATAGAGGGCCGCATACTGCCCCCAACCATGACATTGCATGTAGGGAGAACCCTACTTGATTATCATGTGGAGCACCTTAATGCTTGGGACACATCGTTGTTGGAGTGCCCTATCGAGGACCAGTGATTTGCGGTGTTGGGACATGGGGAGTGCGGCCAAATAAACTAAACAACATTCTCATCCAATGTCTTTGAAGAGTTCCTGTCTCTTGGGGTAGGCCGCTCATCAATGAAAAAGATGAATGTGAGTCACCCATAGGGTCTTGATAAATCATCCAACCTCTTCCTAGGTGAGTGCGTCTGATGCCCTAAAATTATACACACCAACCGACTAAAAAATCTTTAGGAAATGGTCTACCATAATAATGTCCCACAAGATACATTCTCTAGACTCGGGGTTTGGACCTTAAATTCCCATATCGTCAATTGTTGGTGGCTGGGGAAATGATAGTGGTACAGTAGCAGACCGTTGAGATGGTATGTTGGCTAGTAGAGAATATGAAATGTGGGTTGACAAGCCACCACATCATGGGATATATTCTAAAGAGTTCAATGACATAGCCAGTGCATCATGATATAATGGTCTGGAGACTGCATCTTATGACTGTGGGGCTATGGATTTTTTAGGTGGACCATGGTGTTGTTTGTTATCCATTGATCCCCAAAAATTACTCTACATTATCTATGGTCGAGGTAGAGGGTTTTTCTGGTGATGATGGTGGTGATTACATGACAGGAATTTGGGGGGGTGCAAAATCCTCCTCCACTATGATGTATCAGTGGAGGGAGGTATGAAGTCGGTGTACAACACATTATAAAAGTATAAGTTTGATGCTCCTCATTTATATCACAGAAATTGACACAAAAGATCATGGTGAGGGTTCCATTGTTGAGTCGTATTTAGCCTCAGAATCTGAGAAGTATACTGGTTTAATATCAGTCTGAATCTTCCTAGCATTCTTTTTATAGTGGCGACAACACACCCTCCTACCATGAGATAGCTCTTCAAGATAGAGTATATTTTGGGAGCGAGGGGTACCTTTGGCCTAACTAGTTCCGGGTTGGAGAGGGATTCCTTCTGAGTGGGATGGGGTACGAGGAGAACCTAGATAGATGTCGAAGGGAACATGGGTATGACCTTCGTGTCCATTGGTTGATGCACAAATAGGTTCTTCATAGAAATTTCTGAAGTGGGTAGGATCATGGGAAGGACCTCCATTGTTATTTCCCATTGCAGTGTTAGTGCCACGAGTGTCCTTGTACTGGTCATGTTGAACATGGGGAATACCTCCGCGCTGATGAATAATTCTATACCGGCCGTCTATGGAAGGATGAATGATTCCATACCTGATGCCATGAACATGGAAGAGGTTTTTGTACTGAGTGTCACTTCCCCAAGGTGGATCGTCATTCAGATTTAAGTTGGATAGGGGAATACCTCCACACTGAGCTTGTGAACAGGGAGGGTATATGTTTTCAATGTCGGTGGTACAGAGATGACCTTTTTACTGGTTTTCGTTGTAATGGGATGGACCGAGAAGGCCACTACCTACAATGGAAGCTAGGAGAGTCGACCCAGTCTTCATGTGCGGTTGTTGGGGCCTCGATCCAGGCTGGGTGGATGAGTGCCTTTACTCGGAATAATCAGGGGGCTGAGGGTATAAGTCAACACTTTCATGCGCCTCAATAGTCGTTGACATTGATGTCCACGTCATAGCATCCTCCTCTACATGTGCCTGACACTGGCGTCGGGTCAGCCAGACTAGGTCTATCTGTGTAGGCGCATAGCTTTCATGTTCCTCGACCCACAGAGTCGGGTGTTGGCACTGGTGTGGCATAATGGGTTCCCTCCTTGGGAACCCCTATAATGGAATCCCAGCTGGGATGGCCCAAAAATCCCCTACCTCATCGTCATTGGTGATGGATACTTCTATGTATTCTGGGGACAGGCTCTCGAATTGGTTATGTGTCAGAGTGGGGAGCATTAGCTCCCTGTGCGGCCCTCGAGATGGGTTGGGGTGATGATGATTCATAGACTCATCTAAATCATGATGGACCATATAACAATATGGGCTAATCTCATCCTCATCTTATCACAGAATGAAACCATTTATCACCCTTCATTGAATTATTTTAGAAGTGGATGTGGGGTATGGGAATGCAGAAGATGTGGGTGTGGAAGCTGTCGCAGAAGTAGTGGAGCCACATGGGATTGCGCGTGGGAAATTCCCTTGCCCCTGCATTGGTGGGTGGGTGGAAAACGATTTATAGTTATAGAATATTAGGTCCTGGATGGAAGGGAGATTAAACCATTAGCGAGGAAACAAGGAAATCAATGTCTAGTTCCCCAGCGTCATTCTGTCATCCGTGGTTGGAAGGGAGGATCCACGTGAAAAACATCACAGAACGTGATGTCCAGCGTTCAATTTCCCCATCTTATGATGAGTTTCCCGCCATTCCCACTATTTTCATGGCGGGACATGGTGCTCAGTAACTATATCTGGTGACACGCAATTCCACTGATGTCTAGAATGCTACTAATCTCTACATTTAGGATAATAATTTCTCATTGGGTTCACAATTTTTGATTCTGATGCTTTCACTATGGTGCACATCCTTCTGTTGTGGTTGCTCTGTTTTTTGCCCTGCTTTCCAGCTACCCAAAGGCATCCCGCATTAGTCTCTTATTTAGGGACGTTTTCTCCTTAAACGAAATGGGATGATGGGATGTCGATTCATCCTTCCTTTAATCCCTCCTTAAAACTTGTCACCTACTTTGAGTCTCCCTTATATAGAAAAGAAGTTGTTCCTAAAACTATTCCCAGTGTCATATCTTCATGGACGCCAATTAATAACATTACCTCTTTTAAGACATTCAAAAGGATCTAGTAAGGGAAACAACCTTCAGTCAAGAGAGTGGTCATGGTGGACATCACTAGCATGTCTGGATGCTGAAACCCTGGTGCGTATAGGTTTCTTCCCCATATGGAAGTGCATCAGGAGGGCACGGATGCCGGAGGAATCACACTTCCAGTGCGGGGAATTATATGCCATAGGCATGTCTCTATGGTTTTCCTCAACATCCAATATTTATCATAGGGTATGTCATGAGTTTAAATTCTTGCAGAGATGAATCGGACTAATCAGAACACTGAAGAGAGTAGATTAGATGGGTGGAACCCATGTATGGAACACTGATTCAAGGGCTAACACGTGGTTTGTTACCCAGTTGCTGATAGGAGAAGTGACGAAATGAGATGTTGTGATCACACTAAGATGTGGTGGCCCGGGTGAGAATCAAGATGTATGATGGTGGGTTGAGAGTTTATGAAGAATGGAATGGAACCGAGGTGTGGACAACAGTAATGCTTGGATTGAGACTCGATGAGACACTATACGTATCCCCCTAAAAGGTAATCGAAGTCCACGTAGTTCGGCACTGTGATGGGACGCCAATGGAGGCTACCTGTTTGGATAGGACCAAGAATAAGTGGAACCTCCAGGTTGGGGCATCAAATTGGGGTGTGTATAGAGGACAACGACCTGATGACATTCTAAGGCCTACGTTTGATTAGCAGCCCGAGTTGGTATGATGCTTGAGGGGGGGACAAGAGATGTGGGTCCTAGCTGGGGGGACACCAATGATTACCAGATTTTGGGGTTGAACCTTAGGGGGCATCTAACATACATTGTCTAGGAGGCAGGGATCAAACCTACATAGTTCATATAGATACTTCTTACAATTTATTGGGGAATTCAATGGCTTACTATTGAGTGGGGAATACAATGGCTCGCTATTTAATGGGGGTACAACGGCTAATCAATAGATGCGATCACAATAGCTTACCATTGGATGGGATCACCAAGGATTACCACTAGTTGGGGTCACAATGGCTTACAACTAGATGGGATCACAATGACTTACCACTGGATGGGGTTGAACCTCACAGAGGCTTCTTCTATTCTCGGACTAGGAGACAATGATCAAAGCCCATGTTTTTTTGAATGGTGTGTTGAACCAATGTGATTTGGTCGGGACCCGTAGTTGTTGGGCTTGAACCTCAAAGAAGCTTCATACGTACCCTACCTTGGAGATAGGGATCAAAGTCTACATATTTCCGGATTGGGGGTGTTGAACCAATTTGATGTGGTTGGGACAAGTAGGTGTTCTGCTTGAACCTCAAGGAGGTTTCCTACATACCCTACCTAGGAGATTGGGATCCAAGACCATGATGTTTGGGATTGGGTGCGGTGAACCTCCATGAAGGGGGTTGGGATAAAAAGGTGTTGGGATTGAACATCAGGATGGCTTCCTACGTACCTTTCCTTGTAAAGGATCAGTGTCCATGTAGTTCGAATGGTGTGGTGAACCGATGTGATGTGGTCAAGACCAATAGTTGTTGGGACTGAACCTCAGGGAAGCTTCCTACTCCCCCTTCCTAGGAGACAGAGATCAAAGTCCACGTAGTTTGGGATGGGTTGGTGAACCGATGTGAAGTGGTTAGGGCCAATATTTGTTGGGCTTGAACCTCAGGGATGCATCATATGTATCATGCCAAGGAGACACTGATAAATTTCTAAAAAGTTCGAGATGGTGTGGAGAACCAATGTGAAGTGGTTGGGACTAGTAGGTGTTGGCATTGAACCTCAGGGAGGCTTCCTACACAACTTTCCTAAGATATAGGGATCAAAGTCAACGTAGTTAAGGATTGGGTATGGTGAACCAACATGAAGAGGGTTGGGACAAATATGTGTTGGGCTTGAACCTTAGGGAGGCTTTTTATGTACCTTGACATGGAAAGGATTAACCTATGTGTAGCACGGATGGTGTGGTGAACCGACATGAAGTGGTCAGATCCAGTAGGTGTTGGTCTTGATCCTCAGGGAGGATTCCATTATATTGTGCCTAGGAGACATGGATCAAAGTCCCGATTGTTCAGGATGGTGTGGTGATCTGACATGAAGTGGTCAAGACCAGTAGGTGTTGGGAATGAGCCTTACGGAGGCTTCCTGCATACCCTACATAGGATACAAGGATCAAATTCCACATTGTTCGATGTGGTGTGGTGACCTGACGTGAGGTGGTGGGGAAAAGTATGTGTTGGGAATGATCGTCAGGGAGGCTTCCAACATATCATTCCTAGGAGACTGGGATCCAAGTCCACGTTGTTCAGGATAGTGTTGGGGCTTACACTATAGTCTTCCAAAGATGATCTCATGGTCGATGCTTACTCTATGCCCACATGAGTCATGTTTGATGTGAGAAACAAGCAGTATCAAGGACATGGTGATCACATCACGAAAGGTGCATTCGTGGGAAGTGGAGTAGGGCTTACTCGTGGTTGACGTCCCAAAGAGGAAACATGGGCTTATATAGGGTTAGAATCATAGTGAGATTGAGATTGGGAGTTACTCTAGGATGGAGGCCTGAGTGGGGAAAAATTACCAACAAGAGAGGGATTTAGTACGAAAGATAAGAGGATTCTGATTCCCTTCCCCCTCTCTGTTCTTTTTCCTTGAAGAAGACAAGTAAAGCATGGATGCTGCCTCCGAATGAATGGCTAGGGGCTTACACCAAGGTGGTTTACCTTCCCTCCAGACAGACACTTCTTCAACAGAGAGGATCTCATTCCAAGTCAGGATGATTCCACTCTCATGGAGAGGAGAAGATGTAGTGAATGCACGAGGTGGAGCACCCCGCGTATGATATATGGGGCGAGGCTACAATTTAAATTCATATACATTGGACAATGGTTCATGGAAGTTTAACGTCATGGAGCTCAGATGAGGCGGGTTCACTCAGCACCCCTATGTCTTACATAACAGAACACATTAACCCTTGGTAAAGGTAAGGAAGAAGAAATGTCATGGTGAGGGGTTTTCATGTAGGTATGCACTAAGCGGTCCACGATAGTGTGGCTATTTGAAGAAGAAATAGACGTTATCATGCCTATGCGATGAAGCATGGGGTGAAGCAATGTAGGGGGATGAACCTCCAAGGGGACATTAATGTTTCTTCATACTAGCCTGGAGGGCCATATGGGAAAAGGGTGTGTAAAGAATTTGTTCTTATAATGAGGTGTTTATTCAAGAGGATGTGATTCTCAAATAGGCAGGTCTTTACGGAGATGTTGGTCTTCACAAAGAGGATGGTCTTCGCAAAGAAGCATCACCTCGTGAAGGAAAGGACCAATAGGAGAAGAGGGGATCCGTGAAGGTAAAATACCTAGTGAAGAGGAGAGTCAATGAGAAAGTCCATGGTTCTGTTAACTACTATAGTTATGGGAACAACTCTATGCCTTAGCGAATACCTCATTGTTCTGGGAGAATTTCGTGAAGGCATTAGGCTTCGTGAAACCTCGAGCACCCTGAAGGGGCTCCTTCCTCTGCAAAGGGAATGAACCTTCACAAATTGAATATCCCCCATAGGCAGATGTTGAAAAGGAAGCGGAGGGAGGTGACTCACAATGGACATGTACCTTTTGGAATCCATGTGAAGGCATCGCGAAGGTCTACGTGCAACAAGAAGGTGAAAGTTTAGAGTAACAATGGACTGGTAGAGTAGGTTTTCCTTCTATTTATATGCAAAACCTAGTTCCGATGGAGCCAATCTCGCTGTTAAGCCTTGCAATGACAGTTCATCGGCTAGTTTATGGCCTCGCAGAGGCGTGATATGCCATGTAGGGCTCGACGGAAGGGATCGACGCCGAGTGTCTCACCCAGGACCTGATGTAGTGTCGGGGACGCCATTAGCTCAGACTGACTTTTTGTAGGTGCATCATAGATCCATACGAGGAATCATCCATGGGGTCCCAATGACCTCTCCATGAAGGGCATCATGTAGGGCCTTTTGGAGACAATTCGGGGCCTTTTCCCAACATGTTCAAGGGGACTTTTGTCGAATCGGATTGTTGAGCATGTGGGACGGGCCAGACACATGTGTGTTTTTTGTTCCAACAATATTATGATGGGGTTAATGTTTATATATGATATTCATGAAATAATTGTACTTTTGGAATAATAATATCATATCTACATTATTTCCTTCAAATCCATTAGAAAATAGTAATGTTACTCATCTGTACGTGTAGACACCATCCTCAATGAAGTAGTGTTATTTGTTTTTCATTTCTGTTTTATGTGTATAGTAATTAGTATAGAAATCAAAAAAATCAATGATCTATATGATTTAATAATGATACATGAATTGATTATTTTATAATGGAATTATTGATAAATTGGTGTTGAAATGTAGTAAAGTTATAATATGTTATATTATTAGTATGTACATGATTCTAGAAAATAAGTATAGAAAATTTAAATTTTTTATACCTAAGTATATATAACATTTATATTACGTGTAACATGAGGCATAATTTTATGTTAAAATAACATTTTTATTTATATTCATTATAAAAAAATTGATGATGAAATATTATGATCTACCTCTCAAGAAACTCAATAATTTTATCCTCCTATTTTTTTATAGAGAATAATTGTTTTACATGATTTCATTTACTTAAATATTCAAGTGATTGAATGAATTTTTTTATGGAAAAAATGAATTTATCTATATGTTGGAAAAAAAATTCTTTCATGCCCATGGTTTTTAAAAAAAATAAAATAATGATCGTAATATTCTATAATGATAGGATCATGTCATTTTTAAGAATGATTGAATTTTAAAAATGTATAAAAATTATTCTTCTTATAATTTCACAATTGAGGTAATTTTCAATTTTTTTATAATTTTATGAATGGAATAATTTTTTTTAACATATACCACATAAACAAAATTTCAGGTTTTCATGACCACTCAATACAAAAAAAACATCCTTAAAAAAATTATAAGCATATTTTCAATGATATTTTTTCCTTAATATTTTGATGTTTTCATTAATTTAAATTCCTGATTTCCAAATTAAGTGGTTATTTTCCTCAAGAAATATTCCAGATATATTTTAAAGGTAAATTTATCATGGAAACATCCTTTTGAATGTACTTATAATTATTTACGTATATGGTCTAATGATACCATACAAATTCATACATTGGATGGATTGAGATGATAATAATTTATGGATGATTCTATGAAAACCATTTATTTTATATTAGTTAATTACATTATAAACCCCATTTGTTTTCCATGGGTTATCCTTTTATGAAATGATAAAATATTTATGAATTTATTTTCCTTTCAATTAGTTCTGATATGATGAGTGATTTCTCATCTTCTGGGGCACATATGTATGATTTTAATTAGGTGATAAGTGAGCCTATAATTATATACACCCCATTTAATTCTATAAATATTTATATCTCATGATATAAATAGTAATATAATGGGTAGTGTACCCAGTTATATAGGGTACTTTATCCAATATGAATTTATAGGAGTGAACCATGACTACTATGATGGTTTGCGAGTTAACCCAACCCACTATGTTTGTCATGGAGGCGATACTTAAATAATACTTAAATGATTCACTATGCTTATTTTTATTACATAATCTTACATATTATGATAATGTTATTCTATAATGGGTAATGTAATCAAATTCTATTGAGATTAATGTATTATGATATTAAAAAATTATGGAATGATTCTTGATTATAATAATTGATATGTTGTGTATGGTTTTAAAATGATAAAAACAGGACCCAATACCATTATGTTAATGATATATTTATGTTATTAGTGATGTATCCATTTCTTAACTGTACTAAAAATATATGCCACCACCTGACCCAAGCTGAGTTTTGAGCCACAACTGCACATATCCTAACACCATAGGCTAGAGCATGTCGACAAACACCGAAAGGCATTTCCTAAGTTGGACACCTTTTCCAAATTTACTTTATGAACACACCTAACCATTTAAATGAAATCATTCAAGAAAATAATAACCAAAATATGTAATAACAAGAGTTTAAAACAGACCTGAATAACATTTGGGGTGTACAAGAGTACAATAGTGCACCAATAAATGTAATGGGAAAACATACATGACCATACAAATGATATATGAAAACCTGAAATAACTGGAAAAGTAAACTACTAATAGATCATGTCTCCTTATCTTCATGATGCAACCACTGTTTGCGGTCTAATGTACCAGGTATTCCTAAGATCCTCTGAGGCCACTGTAGAAATGTTATTT
This sequence comes from Viscum album, assembly GCA_963277665.1. Taxonomy (NCBI): domain Eukaryota; kingdom Viridiplantae; phylum Streptophyta; class Magnoliopsida; order Santalales; family Viscaceae; genus Viscum; species Viscum album. The sequence goes on from OY728159.1 coordinate 1,185,896,055, forward strand.
ATCTTCATAAGTCACGATATGTGTGATAAAATACCATATTGGGTTGAGTATATAGATACCATGTTGGATTAACCAAAATATAATGGTGGGGGTGGGGGTAATAGATGTGTTGATAATAGATAGAGATTTGATGCAATATACATTCAAAGAGAATAGTACCACCCAATCCAAGAGTGATTTATCTAGTACAAGAAAACAAGTATCAAAAAAAGGAGTAGATAAACAACATTATTAGATTTCTCCACCTATAGTATGAGAGTATACACATTCTACCATAAGAAGATAAATATGAAAATCATGAGGCGTACCTCATGTTTCTTCACATCTCATGTAAAGAGAGTATCCAAATCCAAGTGTATTGGAAAAAAGTATATACAGATCCGGAATCTAAATAATATGAAACTATAGAGTAATGTGATCTCCATATTACATCTCGTCCTTGGTGTGAGAGTCACAAACATTTCCAAATGTTCATCAATGATGCCCAGAATCTCATGTGTCTGCCTAGAAGTAACTGTCCAAGTCAAACCATACATCCTCGATATGTCTCAAGATCAAGGGGTCACAAACTTGATGTAGTGGAACTAAAACCTAGTACTCCACAAGGGATCCACCCTATAAGTATCCATATAGATCCTTAACCCATGTTAATGGTGGAGTTTCACTCTAATATCATGAGGACTTGCACCATATTCCGATAGGGGGTTCGACACAGTAGGTAGAGGGCCCTCTCCCAAGATGATATAGTGTTACACATTATAGGTTGAGGACCCATGCCTTGGTTTGACATAGGGATCCACTCTAGTCATCGACAACTAGCACCCTATCTAATTGGTGTTCTATTATAATTTCACTCCCCAATCTCTGGTACTAATGGGGGTTCCACTATAGTCATCAATGAAATGTACCCTAGTAGGTCATTAAAATTCCCCTCAAAAGGTAGAAATGGAGGACCCGCAACAATGATAACAGGGGGTTCCACTCTAGTGGCCTAGGACCCAAACCTTTGTGTGATAGGGGGTTCCACTATATTCATCGAGGGCCCATTCCCTGTCCAATAGGTGTTCCACTCGGATGAAGACTTTGGTGATCTTTCATGATCATTATCTCCTTCATGCATCACTTAAAAAAGATTTATTCCAATAACATTTCACATCATATCTCAAAAGTGAAATTTTATGGAACCATCTCATTCCATATGTGAAAAAAATCATAATTTGATACTGAAAAACCGAAAACAATCAAAATAATGTGATATGGAACCTTGAATTTTTTTTAAAATGGACAAGGGCTACACCACCCATAAGGGGATCCACACGACGTGTGGTCCTGCTCCACTATACAATTGTTTCTCTAGAAAGAAAATATATCCCAATCCATTTAGTAATATATATATCGGATAGGAGGACTGAAAACATGTCATATATATCATGGAATAGGCCGTGATCTTTTGGTCGTGTTAGTGTACATGACCATCTAACCATGTAAATTAGTACAGGGTCATGTTCTTAGTCTGGTACTCCCACATGGATTCATTCCCACATTGTGCATCACATGGATCATTTACTCGGGGATGAGGTACATGACATGTAAGAGGGGTGCATGACATTTCATCCTTATGATTGTCTGAAACCCAAACTGTCGCAACCAAGGGGCTGCATGCAGTGTGATTATCCCTATACATGACTGGTTGTTTGGGTTATCACATATTCGCATATTCCCAATCAATATGTTTCATCACTCCATTCCAGCACAGTAACATCATTTAATCCTCTTGGTATAAGTGGATATAGACGATTTTCATCATTTATGGTTATTGTTCACCAAAAATCAGATTTTGTTGTTTGTTTGGGGGTTCATTGCACGAACTGGTCACTTAAGATCATTCCACCTTCAAAGATACAGCCTCTGATCATTTAAAAGATCATCTACAATATATAAACGTCCCAGATCTAGATTTTTCCATCATTCTTTCCTTAGTTCATGAATTCATTAAAATTCCAGGGGACTGATTGGGGTCAATATATAAGAATTAGTGTTCTCATATGTGGTACAGATCCCTTAATTCCAATTTCAATGTCTACATATGGCCTAAAATGTGTACAATTAATGTTCATGGGTGTATTGTAGGAGTCAACACTTTGTTCATAGCCTAGAACCATGTTTTGGGGAGAATGTGGCTTAATTCACAGTTAGTAGAAACAGTGTGATGCTGGGAATAGGCTTGTTATAGGCTGCACAGTTTGAGTAAACCATGTGAGTGGAGCCTCGTGACAATATGAGAGTTCTTTAGCTTTTTTAGAATTTTACAATGGTCGTACACAATATTTATTAATATATTTTAAATCGTGTGGGTAAACCGTGCGAGTGACCTAGTGCTGACAAGAATCCATGAACGACTTCCACGCAGTTTGACACACCATGTGGGTAAATCATGGATACCATATAATTTTTAAGTTAATAATAACATTAAAGAAAATTAATTATTTTTTAAAAACAAATTTAGATTTTGACTTCAACACATAGTAGAGGGTTTGGAAATCTATTAGAGGAACCTATGTGGGATTGGATCTAAAAACTCTGTCTGGCCCTCAATTCATACAAGGGTTGTATAATTGGATCCACATCGTTAATACCTACATTTATTTTATACTCTCTTAATTATTATGGATATCGATTGTGCTATTTGATTTTTTGCTCATATTTCTTGATTTCCATATCCTTTTTGAAAAATCTAAACCAGCTGACTGTTGAAAACTGACATCCAATTCCATGGATATATGATTTGTTTGATCAGAATTTAAGAGATGAAGTGTTATCAACGAACGATTTGATGTATGGATATCACCATGAACATATTCAACAGTCCAAAATTCATCATACATCCTTTCAATGAAGGTATGATCTATACCAGAATCTGAATATGTTGTTCCTTCTTAGGAATACGCCATCAATTTTCATGGAATTGATGAACCGAGTGTTATATCCTTACTTGGACACATATTTGAGGGTTTTCATGGAATATTTCTTAGTGTATTCTCAAAATAGACATGACAATTCAAACCATATTCAGATGATTTTATATACACTAATATAGCATCAATTATATGATACGCTTCCAAAGTGAAACTATTGAATGGATTAGATTCCCATAATAGGTCACATAATCTCAATGATATGAGTGTCAGTGGACATAGAGAAGGTGAGATCTGTAGATTCATGGGAATAACCTAATAAATTTTTTGTCATACACTGTTTCTTTGGTAATTATGGTTACTATAGGCGTTTTATACAAGAATTCTCTTACTTAGCAGTTCTGTTCATGAGATTGACTGAGATGGGTGTGAAGGTTGTATGGTCAGATTCATGCAACATCGTGTTTCATGCGAAAAAAGGAAGGATGATATCAGCAATAGTCCAGATACATCTAGAGCATGGAAGAAGTCATATTGTGTATTGAGATGCATCTAGTATTGTGATGAGATTACTGAAAATATAGGGAGATAGAGTCATGGTGTATGGGGCTTGTCTTCAAGGCCACATTATTGGAATTACTCTATGCATGATATTTAGCTAGCTGATGGTTCTCATGCTTTGCATCATTAGAGACACTATTTACAAAGAGAGTGTTTTGTAGTGTACACTGGAAAAACATTCTTAACCATATTTTTAAATATCTTGATTTAAATCATAGGTGGAAGGGTTGAGTGGAGTTCCTACATTTTTTTGTCATTGATCTTGCCTACACACCTTTTAAAGGAAATGTACTGGCTGATGTACTGAGAATGAGGACTCAACAATAGGCAATGCAACATTAATGACCCAAAGTTATATCAATGTATTTACCATCTGATAATTATTACTTATAGTATAATCACATTAAGAAGAACAATTACATATCATGATAGTAAATACTATGTGATCCATAAACATTAATTTTCCACTAATATGTTTGGAATTTCAAAAACCTGACATACATGGTTGAGATTGGTAAGATGTTTTTAGTCTTACATGACAAACATTATTTTTGGTGAATACTAACCAACCATTCTGAAAAGTAACATACCCTTATGGATAGTATTGTGACCATTATGAATAGTAAACTGTCCAAATGAATAGTAACTTCACCAATGAATGATTAAATAATATTTTGTCAACTTATAAGTAATAATAGGACCATAGTAAAAGTATTGGTGTTTTTTATGTCATAAATTATTAAATATAATTAATTAATTAAATTAAATTAAATCTTATTTTCCTAAATTGTTTTCATAAAAAAAATTCCTTGTCTTCTGGTTTTATGATAATTTTATAAGAACTTATGTAATTTTTTAAGGAATTATAAAATCAGCCTTAATTTTAAAATCTGTATTTTTCATGTAATTTATGAATTTAATTAAAAAAATAAAATAATCCTATTTAAAAAATTATTTTTAAAAAATGGAGTTCATTTCTGGATTCTACACATTGAAAAGATGTTGGGGTTTATTTTTGGTATTTTTCTGAAATACTTGAATTTTTTTATGAATAAAGAAATGCGATAAATCACAAAATAAGTTAAATTTATTAATTATAGAGTCAAGTATGATGTTCAGCTGATGTCATACCAATTGGTCTGAATAGGAATGAAAATATTACTATTCTTGGTCACTGAATCATAAATATTTCTTTCAATGTAGATAAATAATAAATTAATGAATATAATTCTAAGAAAACACCTCTTCCCTCCAATATAAATACCATCCTTCACACCCAAATTTCTTCAAATCTCTAAAGATTCAATTATCGTCTAAACACTAAACATGAATCTTTTATATCCCCTCCACCATGTCCATAATCACCTGTTTTCATTAATAGACCAATCCTAGGTCCCATAAGGAGGATCTCAAGAGGAAGATTCATGAGGTAATGTTTCCCTATATTTTCATTTAATTTAAATTCAATTTCAAGTTCAATTATTTGTCCCTCCCAAAAAATACTCATCCACATGGTATGTTAACTCAAGTATCATACATATATTGGAATGTTATGATGATAATTGGATATTATATCATCTAACCCCCTGCTCCTTTTATTTTTATTTTATAAAGGAAAACGTTGATCGTGTGGTGTTAATTTATCACTTTCAAGAACGACATGATGTCATTTTACATTACCACCATCAGATATGGTTGTGAAATCAATTTTATGGATATAATAGAATATTTTATATGTATTATATCCTATTTTATGTTCTAGAACTATCTTCTATACATATTACTAAATGATTTAACAAAAGAAGCTCGTTGTGGTCGAAAACCGGATGAATTAACCAAAACAATAATTACTGAATTATTATATAATAATTCATACTCATGGTATATAATATTTTTATAAGATCAATTTTTGTTCTTTAAAATCATTAATAACATGTAATATCATTTCTAAGTGTTTATCCTTGTATACATATACTTCCATTCAGTAATACTAGTGAACTGTTCCAGAAAACTATTAAAATGAACACTATCGAACAATGAAATTACACTCTAAATATCATCCAAAGGAACATTAAATAAAATAATAATACCATATTGAACCATATTCATTTATAAAATTTACTATAAAATTATTTAATATAATTTAGTTTTACAAGCCTTTAATGTGAAGAAAACGTTCAGATACAAGGTATGATGAAATTATTGAACCCGACTAAATTATTTTTGGTTGTCCCTCATTCACTAAATTTTTATTATTGTTCCTCCTCAAAAATAACATTTTCATCATTATCTTAAATTTTTTGTTATATACATTTTTTTAAAATGAGTTTATTTACTACAAAATGATTTCCAAAGAACTCTTCTTTCAAAAACACATATTTTACTTCTCACTCGAGGTTGATGGTTTTTCTATCATGTATGACATTCTCCCTTTCTTTTGGGAACCCAAAGTTTACTAATGTGTTATTATGAGATTAAAACCATTCGTTTAAATGTGTAATTTATGTTCATTTTTGATATATGTTCTATTTGGAAAGCATGATATTTAACATGTTATGATGTGATTGGTGCACAAGGAATCATATACTGCAATATGAATATTTGAATGTGATGGTTGAACCAAGAATTATAGAGAGCTTTAGTGCATTGGTTAAAGTGTTTAATCTCATGAGTTAAAGAGAAATTATGTGTGAACGTGAGGCTATCTTTGTTCACAACTAGGTGTGATAGTTAACTACGAAGACATTATGTTTCTTTTTGGGGAATTTCCACATTCCAAGTCTTCTCATAATGATTACTCTCATGATTATGATCATATACATATTTTATGATTATAAAAATTATTCTCATCTCATGTTATATTGTTTTGTTATCTTATCTATCCCCTTACTGGACTTTTAGCTCACCCATTTTTAGGTATATCTCTAATGTGACTACTTGTACTAAGGATTAGTCAATATCTAGTAAGAATCTATAGAAGAATGAATTAAATACATATTTATGTATTATGTTGTAAAAGTTATGAATAGTACTAGTTTTCTTAAGACACTAATCCTTTGGATCCTCTGGGTGTAATGTTTTAAGTTATTTAACTTTATAATCATTGAATATAAATGTAAGAAAAGGTTAGGTCATTATACTTTGTGTTAGATGTAAGGTTTATTTAGTATGAGAATTAAGATTTAGTGAACCTTAGAGAAAACCACAAGTATGTCAGTAAATACAAATATGCACACATGAATAATTACATAGGTATCCCATAATGTCACGACCCGTCCCCCAGGACCTCTACCGTGACTACACCAAACTTACCTTCCATAGGCCAGGGGCTGGAGACTAGCATCCAACGGCTTATTCCCTAAAACCGAGAATGAATTGCCTTATATCCTATAAACACACTCAACCATGAACACAATAAGATATGAACACTAGTAAACTGTATAGTAAAAAGTGTGAGTACAGTTAGTAAAAGGGGCATGAATACAAGCCCAACATTAATGTACAAGGGAAAATGGGAAGTAAAAGAATAACTGAAAACATATCTTGTGATCTCTAGCCAGGGATCCTACATGAAGGGTTGGTAAAGATCTTGAAAAGTCGTCTCGGTGGTATGCCCCCTATAACGTCCACCTTGAGCTACCTCTAGTCCTAGTACCCTCATCCTCAGTCAGTGATGTCTATCGTCTACACCCAGCACAACAAGGTGCGGGCATAGCCCATGTATGGGTGAGTATAATGTTACTCTCTAGGGACCCAAGACCCTCAAAGGTCTCATAATATCCATAAAGTATAGACCACAAAGAATGAAAACTACTGACAACCCTACTTAGGTATATGCCAATACATATACCTAATTTATCAAATATAACCATCTCATTCATGAGGAAACTCAATGCCCAATTCCATAGCCAAAGTACAACTGTTACATGAAGGTAACACCACAAAGGTAAGTACCACTAAGTTAATGCCACAATAAAGAATACCCCAAAGGTATCACCACAATGGTAAGTACCACGAAGGTAACACCACAAATATAAGTACCATAGAGGTAACACCACACCAAAGAATACCACAAAGGTATCACGATAATGGTAGTTACCACAAAGGTACGCCACACAAAATATTACCACAATGGTAAATAATTAGCTCATAGTAGGTATAACATAGGTACAGTAGTAAAGATGATTATATTTAACTACTGAATCATTATACATTGTTACGAGGCCGACCCACGTAGGATGATAAATCAATAACCCACATAGGATCCAAGTAAAAAATACCCATGTAAGATCCTAGAGTATTCCCATGTGTAATCCTAGAGCAAATCCAAGAGGGATACTGGAACATATACCCATGTATGATCGCAAAATTTAGACCTAGATAGGATCCCTTTCTCATGATACAGCCAGCAACTGGGTTCCCGTACTATGCTCGCTCGATTCTAGGAGGGTCCGCTCCTCAAGCCACAGGTCGATACTCCAACTACCACGAAGTCCCACGAAGAGGTATCCCAATGGACCTCTATGTAAAAGAGGTGTCAATGCAACAGATGGTGCGTCAATCAGACGCTTGGTCTGTAAGTTATTAGCATTTCCGCTCTGAGGGCCCGGTTGGATTCTTGGTCGATCCAACCAGGTCGTACACCAACCATATTTAAAAATCAAATGAATTATACAAAAAGGAATGGATCGATCCAAGTTTTCTAGTGCCATAGAAGGTTATTCAAATGGATTCCTGTAGCTAAATGAATGGCCGAAAGAGCGAAAAGGTTCGAAATAGGCCCGAGATTAGGCTAATCGGGTCGACTAACCCGACCCAGTTCCGGTTGACCCCACCCGACCTGGGTCTGGCCCAGCCCACCGTCATGGCTTGGCCTGCTGGGTGGCCCATGTGAGGTGGTCTTTCGGGGACTTTTGTGCAGTCCACACTGGGCCATCCACTCGGCTCCCTGGCTGGTCGAACGATTAGCCTCCTCAGAGCAGCGCGGTCGTGCGCCGCCCCATCATTTTTAGTCGGTGGCGACCAGGCCGCCCTCCTTCACTGATGAAGACTAGTTACATATCTCCTGCACATTGGAAGAATGGACACACGTTGTCGCCTCCCCTCCATGCGTCCATCCACACATCAACCGCTGCCTCGACTCTGCCGCAGCTAATGGGTTGTGACCCTTATCCTCTGGTGCGGTTGCACCGCTGCCTTCATCGTGGGTGTCAGGAGTGCTGGTTGCAGCACCGAAGCCCTACCGATGCCAGTCTCTTACACCGGTCACTCTCCTCCTCCATTTCTAAAAATAAATCAAAAACCAGAATGTTTTCAGAGTGGTCGAGCCATATTTGTTTGGCCTTCACCCTCTACGTTAGAGTGGTATCAAGAGGCTCTTGGAGAGATATTCAGTCATACATGAAAAATTACTATGATTAATAAAAACACACTCCTACCTCAATTTCTCATTGACGTTGGTGAGAATAGGAAAATATGAAGTCAGTGACATCAGCGTTTCCTTGATCGTCGGTTCATTATTCTTTGGAGATCCTTCGATGGAGTTCTCCATTGGATAAGTGTTCGTCGAAGGCAAAGAGTTCTACCACTTATTCCAAGGTTCTCCCCAAATCTCTCTCTGCCAATAATTTTCCACCCATGATGTGAAATTCTAACCTAATTAGTTAATTATATCAATTATTTAAAGCTGGATCTATAAATTAATTGAGGTTGACAAAATTAATTAATTGGGGAAGGCAAAATTAATTTTGTAAATCTAAGGGTCTTCACCACATTAATGAAGGGTTCAAGTGGTCCCCCAAATTGAATTCAAATTGGGAGGATTAAATCTCTTGTGGTCCCCACCTCCATTAATCAAAATGAGGTTTCATGAAAAAAAATGTTAAATATTTTTATTTTTTATTCTTCTATGTAAAAGTGAAAAACTAACATTCACCCTCATCAGACTGCAGTCAAGGTTAAAGTATCCTTAAGTGAATATTGGTGCTGCGAGTTCAACGGTTTTCTCGGATTTCAATTCCGAGCAACGATTCAAAAGTTACAAAAACCCGCTCACATGTTTACTGAATGTACCCAAATAAATGTTCATAAATTCATTCCTGGCACACCAGGCCTCAGAATCATGCACTTTCAATTTTCAAGGACTCATCAAATTCCCATATAATTATAAAAAATTACATGGGAAATCTGGTTCTTTACATTCTACCATCCTAATGGATTTGCGTCCCCATACACCACAACTCAAACTATAGAAATAATTTGAGGTACTCAGCTCATATTTGAGCCTCCCACACTCATGTGCTCTCCTAGAGGTTCTCGTGTTGTCATTTCACGTCCACCAAAGGTATCGACCACCAACAAAGGACCTGATCCTGTAGATCCTAAATCTCCACTATAACCTCTTTAAATGTCTCCCCATCATTAATGTCCATCCCACCCTAGTCAATGATGTGAGATGGGTCATGCACGTATCTCCTCAGCTGGGATATATGGAAGACGTCATGCACCCAGTGCAACTATGGTGGAAGATCTAACCGGTAAGCCACCTTTCCAACTCTGTTGAGGACCTAAAAGGGTCCGATGAACCAGGTAGATAACTTGTATCCCTGTCCAAATCTGTACAAACCTTATTGAGGTGAGACCCATATAAAGACATGGTCACTTACATCGAACTCCATAGGTCTTCCTCTCTTATCAGAATAAAAGTTGTCTCGGATCTGTGTAGTCTTCATCCCCTACTAGATGATCTTCATCTTCTCGATGGTAGCTCGTACCATCTCTGGTCCCATGAGTTCTGACTCCCTTGGGTCATTCCAGCACACAGTGGATATGAAAGGTCGGTTGTACAGAGCCTTGAATGGTGACATCCAAATGGTGTAGTTATAGCTGTTGTTATATGAAAACTCCACCAAGGGAATTTGATCCTCCTTGATATGACCAAAGCCATAGACACAATAATGCAGCATGTCCTTGAGAGTCTGAATGGTCTGCTCAGTCTGGAAATCCGTCTGAGGATGGAAGGCGGTTCTCAAACATAGCTGCATCCTAAAATCATCTTGGAACCCCTTCCATAGCCGGGAAATGAAACATGCATCATGATTATAGAAAATCGTTGAGGTTAATCCATGTAGCCGAACAATCTCTTGCACATAGAGGCGTCCTAAGTTCTCTATTAAACCTTGATCTCTGATCGGTATGAAGTGGGCCAACTTCGAGAGTCGGTCGATGATCACCAAGACAGAATCATGACCTCAAGATGTACGTGGAAGTCCCTGCCACGATGTCCATGAATATCCCATCCCACTTCCACTTTGGGACCTCTGAAGGATGAACTAAACCTGCTGGAACCTGATGCTCTGCCTTCTTTTGGTGAAAAGTGAGGCACTGAGAGACAAACTCTGCTACTTCATTCTTCATTCCTAGCCACCAGTTCTATCATCGAAGTTCCTGGTACATCTTCTCCACTCCTAGATGTATAGTTATAGGGGATGCGTGGAACTCTCTCAAACACTGCCTCCCGAAGCAGCACTGGAACCACGGTACGTCCTCAAAAGAGGATGAAGTGCTCCCCACCACAGAAAATTATTCAGGTGCTTTCCCTAAGGATAACTGAACACGTCGAGCCTCACAGTCAGTGCCCCCATGTTGCGCCTCCCAGACTCACTGTATAAGTGGGGGACTAACTATAAGAGACTAAAGAAGAGTTGTTATATCTTGTTCAATAAAGGATATCTGTAAACCGGACAACTGCTCTGTCGCCTCGCATAGTAGCTGTATACCAGACCTCATGTAGAGTGCATCTGCTACAACGTTCCACTTCCCATGATTATTGACTATGTCAAAGTCATAGTCCTAGAGGAACTCAAGCTAGCATCCATGTCTCAGGTCCAGGTCCTTCTATGAGATGATATACCGGAGACTCTTGTGATCATATTAGACTGTAAAATGATCGCCCATCAAGTAATGTCGCCACATCATCTAGGTGAAGACAAATTCTGCTAACACCAGGCCATGGGTAGTGTAGTTCTGCTCATTTTGTCTCAGCTATTTAGAAACATATGCAATTACCACATTCACCTACATCTGTACACATCCGATCATTGTCCCTGATTAATCGCAATAGAAAATATACCCAACTCCCTCTTCCAAAAGCCACAAGATGGCGACACTAGTCAGTCTCTGCCTCAGCTCCGAAAAACACCACTGGTATCTCTCTAACCAAATGAAGGCTTTCCCATTCTTCGTCAATGCTGATAATGGTGCTGCAACTCTAGATAAAATTTTCACAATCCTCTGTTAGTGTCCGGCCAAACCCAGGAAACTTCGTACCTCTGTTACACTCCTAGGTGGCTCCCAAGAAAGTATTGTCATGGTATTCACTGGATCCACTACAACCCCAGCCTCCAAGATGACATGACATAGAATGTGAAACTCTCAAATCCAGAACTGGCACTTCGAGAGAATATCATAAAGCGGGTTCTCTTGGAGTGTTTCCAGAACTACTAGTAAATGATAGGCATGATCCTCCTCAATAGCCGAGTAGATCAGAATGTCATCGAGGAATACCACCAAAAAGCGATCAAGATATGGATGATAGATCCTATTATTGAGTCCCATTAACACTTCTGGAGTTTTGGTCACACCAAATGGCATAACCAAGAACTCATAGTGGCCATACCGACGTCTGAAAGTCATCTTCTACACATCGTCATCTCGTACTCTGAGCTAGTGATAACCTGACCTGAGTTCAATCTTTAAGAACTGTTGTGCTCCCTTTAGCAGCTCAAAGAGGTCATCAATCATCGAGAGTGGGTTCCTTTTCTTCATGGTAACCTGGTTTTGGTTCCAATAGTCAACACAAAGTCTCAATCACCTATCCTCTTTCTGGGAGAATAATATCAGGGCTGCCCAAGGAGAAACACTGGGTCAGATGAACCCCTTCCCCTGTATGTCCTCCAGTTATACCCACAACTAAAAAAGATATGTGGGAGCCATCTGATACACTGGTATAGATATCAGTTCCATACCGGGGTACAATTCAATGTAAATGTACATGTCTCTATGGGGAGGAAGTCCCGGAACACCATTAGAGAAGACATGTGTGTATTTGTCCACTACTACAGGATAGCTTGGACTGTAACACCTGAGACTTTTATAAGAAATATTTTGTTTTTATTTTATATAAATCATCAAAGGTATCTTTCACTACACACAACACTTTCTTGGATTGCTTTACATGCAATCGCGACCTTCCTCGATAGCATGCATCGTACGCAATACCGAGTTTCACTAAACAACAATATGCTATTAAAATATTATTAAAATTAGCTATTATGAATAGTAATAACCACTTTTTGAAATTTTGTAAATTTTATTTTTCAAAATGGACTTCGTTTTTGGATTCGTAATATCGAAATTAGCCTAGGGTGAAATTTTGGTATTTTTCTGAAAACCTTCAATTTTTGATGAATAATGAAGACACTGGGTTACTATTTAAAAACCGAATTTGTAATTAATTAATTAATTTATTTATTTAAATTTATCTTAGGTCAAAATTGATACATAACACCTATATAAGTTCAATGTAATTCATTTGAGTCATTTTATAATAATTTTAGATATATAGAAATTTTATTGAACTTTTGGCCGTCTTTTACCCACCTCCTAGGAGAATTTGCAAATTTACATTAAACATAATTTTACCACTTCTGTGAGTGGAATTTAAAAAATCTGAGAGACACAGTTTATTTCAGTAAGTAAAATGTGGTTCAATGAGATGAAAATAATTTTTGGTGAATAGTAACTTTTTACTTTTATTTACCACGATTAAAAGTAAATAGGGTAATAAAGGGTAAAAATGATATTATTATTACCCTAACACATGTCCTAATTCTATTGGATAAGTGTAATTCGACCAAAAACAACCTTAGGAATAAAATATGACCATTTAGGCCCACTTGGATTAGATGAGGACATTTATTCTTAATTTATTTAAAGAAGGGTTAAAATAGTTAAAATCAATGTTTAATAAGTAAATAATTTTTAATATAGGGTTATACATGAGATAAATTCGACTATAAATATTCATTAGAAATATAAGAATATTTCCTACATAATGGTATTTTATTTATAATTTTTAGACATTAAATAATTTAATTTATATATGACACAATGATGATGCAGTAATTCTCTTATTAATGAAATATTGACATAATTGATGTTATAAATACCCAAATAAATGTAATTTGAGACTTTTTATGAATTAAACTAATTTTTTAGGTTAATAAAACATGTTATTAATGATTTAATTATCTTTTTTAGAACTAATCATTCTGTTATGATTTTCACAAAAATCAATTACAAAATAGTGTCAAAATTGACATAAAATAGTTTTTAAAAAAAATACTATATTATTAATTGTTATTTTATTCCTAAAAATATAAGGTTCGGCCAAATGACTTAGATAAGGTTATATATATTAATAATAAACAACGTGGGGTTCGTTTTTCTTGTTATAGTAAGTTTATTAACCTTATAGTGTAAGAACACAAAAAAACAAGGTAAAAGTAAAATTATCTAACTTAAAGTTAAATCTAAATTATAACGTTAAAATAGTAAACTAAACTTGTCCAAATTCTATTGTATGAGAGTATTTCGACACATCCCCACCTTTTCTTGTAAATAAATTAATTTAGAGCTATTTAAAACCTAATATGGCTTTATAATAAAATAATATTTTTAGTTTTTCCAAAGGATCCCCTCTCCTCCCTTATAAAAGGGCACCTCCTCCCTCTCTTCCTCACACCACATTGAGACTTCAATCTCGTCCAAACCCTAAAAATTTCTCCTCTCCACTTCCCTAGAAACATCCTAGAGGTCCTGGTCTTCTTCAAAGACCAATTTTAGTGCCCTAAAAGGAGGTCTCAAAGAGGCGCTTCAAAGAAGAGGTAATGTCTGTTACCGATTCTTTCAACTTTATTTCTTCATAAATTCTTATTATTTAGTTGTTTCATTATGAATTAATAACATAAGTATCACTAATATACTGATATGTTATTATAAGTATGAAACAACCCTATTTCACCATCTATCCATCCTACGGAAAACAAAATCACCGCACGTGCGTACGTACGGAATACCGTCTCCACGTCGTGGTGTAATCTATTTTCCACCATCACCTTACTTGGATGGGTATAATGGTGTAAAGAATGAATATATATGATTATTGTAATGTGATATTGATTCTGAAATAGTATACATACACTCCAATACAATTACACGATCATGGGAATGATATCATCGCTCGTGCGTACGTACGGAATACCGTCTCCAAGATGTGATGCGACTCGTTCAAGATGATTTTCATTGCATAATGATTATATAAATTAAATTAGAGAATAAATATGATATATATTACACTAATACCATTCTGGTAATTAGGTATCTATAACCTAAAAATAAGAATAAGAATTTATTCGACAAAACACGCATAAGAACAAAAAGTAATAAACACCTGAATTACAAGTAGCAATGAAATATTACTAATAATAAGATGAGAATATGACCATATATGATATCATAACAACGACTATGATTTGGGAATAAGTCAATGACATTATTTAAATCATTATACAGGAGGTTCGGACACTTACGAAGCAAATCGGACCTAAGGTAAGGGAAATATCACAATCTCATTTTTATCTGAGATTGTTTATACTTTGGAATTTACTGGGGTGTATTTTATCATCCACATCCATGTTTACTCAATATGTAATATTATATCCATCCACATATAATTGTTTAAATCCAATTTTACCCTTCGGTGAGTTTTTAGTAAAAGATATGAAAGGAATCTTTTGTCGTTTTTCGTACGAGGTACTTTTTGACTTTTCTGACAAAAGTACGAGAAGAATGTTTTTTTAACTTATACGGCATGAATGGATTTTTAAAACATTATTTCCAAGAAGCTTCCATTACAAGTTTTCAAGTTTATTTTTAATCAACTTCTTTTATTTTAGAATTGTATTACATGTTAAGAAAGGAAAATTGTTTTTGAAGTAGAAAGGATATTTTCCTCAAGAATGGAGTTCAAGTGTTTTATCAAAATTATTTTCCATCTAATATAATAAAGGGTTCTGTTTCAATCCCTATTGTTACATTGATTTGATTATATTGTGATGAAATTATTTGTATTAATTCCTTTATCTTATATTAATTGTTTTATGATGTCACGATGTTTAAGTATCCCATTTTTATTACATCGGTTATGCTATGGTGTATGGTTTATGATTTTGTGGATCACATAAGAATGGTATCATTATGAGATGGGTGGGACCTATATCTCCCTCCAATTCATTGGGTAAAGATTTTATATCTCATGATATAGACATGGATGGAACGACAGGTTAAACCGGTTCAGTGAAACGGGACTGAAACGAGGAATGAACTCGGTTCAGAAATGGACTTTGTCCACTAAGATAGTCTTGGCAATGAGTCTTGACGAATAAAAAAATGATTCTCTATGATTATGTGTGTATGACACAAAGATTCATGTTTTAAGTTACGATTGTTGTGATTACATTTCACTACCATGATTTATCCCATGTTATGAAATTATGATCTCTTTTGCAGGGTAAGATTTCCAAAATGTTATGTTCTTATGAATATGATGTGATTGATATTTATTTTGTTTAACCTTACTGATAATTTGAGCTCACACTTTTGTATGTTTTATTTCCCCAGGTCAGGAAGAATGTTATTAAGTAAGATATTCCAAAAGGGGCTATAGATATGATGAAATAAATGGGAGGCAGTGTAGACGCTTTATGAACCAGTTGTTTATGTTTCCCAGTTTCTAATGACAATATACCTATACGGTCCTTTCGTGGTTTTGTTATATGTTATAATAAGTGTAATTTAATTTTGAAGTTCTAACATTGTATGTAAAGTATGGGTCATTATATTTGGTATCAAAGGAAAAGAAGGTAGGAATGAATCAGATCCTTGGGAACTCTCACATGTGAGCGTTGGGCGAAGCATGGCTCTTCGCCCAAGGGCTTCGTGAGGAAATGGCTGCCACTGGGGATGGTGTTGTGTCCCGCCCAGGGGGTGTAGGCGCCCATGGATTTCCCTGATAGGTATCAATTATAGTCTACTGGAAGTAATTCCAGACCGTTATAGTTGGTATCAGAGTAAAGGTATAGTCATCCTTTGGAAACTAGGATGTGAAAGCCTTAGTAAGAAACCTAAGGATATGTCTAAGCATAGAACACAATATTAGTGTTTTAGAAATGGCCATGAACAACCTATGATAAGACCTTAAGTGTGAAATTTTATTCTTGATTATGTGGTTTTCCTATTATAATTAGTGATTCTCACACTATTCTTCTTGGTTTTAGTCAATGGCTGGAACCCGAAGGAACCTTGTTAATGCGGAATGCGACGGGCAATGGAATGATGTCCCCATGAGAAACCAAACATTATGGGAGCTAGAATGAAAAATCATTTAGCCATGCTCACACAACTTTCTCAAGCTATGAATCATGCAGGACTTCCGAACGAGCAAAGTAAGGAGCAAAATTCTGTTGAATCCTTCATGAGACAGCGTCCGCCTTCATTGAGCGGGTCTACTGATCCATGTGTTGCTGAACAATGGATCAGTACTACTGAAAAGATATTTTCAGTTCCTCAATTTTATGAACATTATAAAGACAAATTAGCAGTGTATCGTTTGGAAGGTGATTCTGATCAATGGTGGAATCTTATCAAGGATATGAGGCCAAGAGATGAAATTGAGTCCATGGAATGGGATGAGTTCAAGAACTTATTTTTCAATAAGTACTTCACTCATATTCTTCAAACAAAGATGGAGAAGGAGTTTCTTGAACTGAAATAAAAGGATAATGAATATGTTGGCACCTACGAAGCAAATTTTACAATAATTCCAAGGTACGCTTCTGGTATTATTATCCAACCTGAGAGTAAGATCAATCGATTCTTTAGTGGCTTAAAACCAAGTCTTCGAAGGGAGTTATCCATAAGGGACTTCAATAGCTACGAGGAAATTGTTTGATGTGCTCTCAAAGTTGAGATGGTGATTGGAGTAACCCATCAGTCATATGGGTTTGATAAGAAGAGGAAAACAGAATTCAAAAGAAAATTTAAAGAGCACACTGAAAAAAAGATGATTTTTCCCTTATGCTCAAAGTGTGGAAAGAAACATGGAGGGATTTGTCTTAAAGGGACAATTAAATGTTTCAAATGTGGAAAGGAAGGTCATCGGGCATTTCAATGCCGCAATGATGGGAAGAAGATATCTAGTGATATGAACAATGAAAAGGCTACACAAAGTGCACCTCCTACACTTCAATGTTACAAGTGCAAGGAAATGGGGCATTATGCCAATCAATTACCTAATCCAAGGATTGTTGATGATGATCGACATCAAAAAACTCTAAAGGATAAAGACAAAGGAAATTCACGTGCAATTTCTATCAGTGATGTGGAGTACGATAACGAAGTGGTGAAAGGTACACTTACCATCCACTCTAAAGTACAAAATGTTTTATTTGATTCTGGATCCACCCACTACTTTATTTCTGAAGAATTTTCTAAGGGTATCACCATATTACCTCAACAATTAGATGTTGAGTTAGCTGTGACAACCCCTAATGGCACAACAGTCACATCAAAAGTTTATAATTCTTCTCCGATTGAAGTTTCTGGGAAAGTGCCTCCTTCAAATCTTGTGATACTCCCTATAGTAGAATTTTATGTGATTCTTGGCATGGATTGGATTTCTCTATATGGAGCTCATATCAATTTCCAAAGAAGGGAAGTCACATTTTATATTCCAGATCAATCTTTGGTCGTCTATCGATAAAAGGATGAACATAACCTTCCAGTGGAAATTTCTTCCATCTTATGGGTCTTGATTCCACTAAATGAAGGTTATTTATCTCAAATGGTTGGTGAGAAACTCACGATTAAGAATATACCCATTGTATGGGAGTTTGCTGATGTCTTTCTAGAGGAATTTCTGGGTCTTCCACCAAATCGTGAAGTTGAGTTTTCAATAGAACTCGTACCGGGTGCTTTACCTATTTCGAAGACACCTTATAGAATGGCCCCAATTGAGTTGCAGGAATTGAAGAAGCAACTCCATGAGAATCTTGATAAGGGGTTCATACGCCCTAGTGCGTCACCTTGGGGAGCACCTGTTCTGTTTGTTAATAAGAAAGATGGATCAATGAGACTCTGCATTGATTATCGAGAACTGAACAAGTTCACTATCAAGAACAAATATCCCCTCCCACGCATTGATGACTTATTTGACCAACTACGCGGAGCTCAATACTTTTCCAAGATTGATCATCGTTCATCATATCATCAATTAAGGGTTAAAAGGGAGGATATACCAAAGATGACTTTCCGTATAAGGTATGGACACTATGAAATTATAGTGATTCTATTTGGTCTTACTAATGCCACTGTTATCTTCATGGATCTGATGAATAGAGTCTTTAGAGACTATCTTGATCAGTTTGTGGTAGTCTTTATAGACGACATTCTTGTATATTCAAAGAGCAAGGAAGAACATGAAGATCACTTGAGAATTATATTGAAGACCCTGAGAAAGGAGAATATTTATGCCAAATTTACCAAGTGTGAATTTTGGCTTCAAAAGTTTCATTTTTAGTCACATTTTCTCAAAAGAGGGGATATCTGTGGATCCAGCAAAAACAGAGGTTATTGAAAGATGGTCGAGACCAACAACAGTAACTGAGATCCGAAGTTTTCTTGGTTTGGCTGGATATTATCGTCTTTTTGTGAAATATTTTTCATGATTATCTAATCCACTCACCAGGTTGACTCAGAAAGGAGTAAAGTTTGTTTGGACGGAGGAATGTGAAGATAATTTCAAGGATTTGAAAAGATGGTTATCCAGTGCACCTGTACTCACACTTCCTTGTAGTGGAGAATGCTTTGTGATCTACAGTGATGCATCCAAGAAGGGATTGGGGTGTGTTATTATGAAAAATGATATGGTGATAGCTTATGCCTCGCGATAATTGAAAATACATGAGCAAAATTACCCAACTCATGATTTGGAGTTAGCTGCGGTAATCTTTGCATTAAATATTTGGAGGCATTATCTTTATGGAGAATGGTGTGACATTTATACGGATCATAAAAGTTTAAAGTATATTTTCACACAAAAGGAGCTGAATATGCACCAAAGAAGATGGATGGAGCTGATTAAGGATTACGAATGCTCAATTCATTACCACCCTGGGAAAGAAAATAAGGTGGCAGATGCATTAATTCGACAAGACCATGCCAGTTTATCCATGATTAGGATCACAAAAGATCCAATAATTATGGATTTACAAAGGATGGATCTTGGAATTATAATGAAAGGGGAAAATCGTATCTTTCTCAAATGAATGTTCAACCATCTATACATGTGAAGATTAAAGAGGCACAGAAAGAAGATTTAGAATTACAAAAGAAGGTGAGAAATGTTCCTGAATTCAACCTTGATTGTGATGGGATAATAAAGTTCAGGAATCGGGTTTGTGTTCCTCCCATCCCCGAATTAAAGAAGGAGCTGCTGGATGAGGCTCATAGTTCTTCATTCTCTATTTATCCTGGAAGCATGAAGATATATAGGGACCAGAAAGAGTACTTCTGGTGGGATGGCATGAAAAGAGATGTTGCTGAATTTGTCTCTCGATGCTTGGTTTTTCAGCAAGTTAAAGCTGAGAGACAGAAGTCTAAGGGGATGTTACAACCATAACCCATACCCGAATGGAAATGGGAAAACATCACTATGGACTTTGTCACAGGACATCCTAAAACATCCAAAGGAAATAATGCTATCTGGGTCATAGTTGATCATCTTACAAAGTCAGCACACTTCATTGCTATTAGAGAGGATTTCTCTCTGGATCAGCTTGCTAGGATATATATAAAGGAAGTGTTAAGATTACATGGAGTACCACTTTCTATTATATCTGATCGGGATTTGAGGTTTACCGCAAAGTTCTGGCGAATTCTTCATCATACTCTGCATACAGAGTTGAGTTTCAGCACTGCTTATCATCCTCAGACAGATGGTCAGTCTGAGAGGACAATTCAAACTCTAGAAGATTTGTTGAGAGCTTGCTCTATGGATTTCAAAGGTGGTTGGGATCAACACCTACCTTTGGTGTAATTTTCTTATAATAATAGCTTTCACTCTAGTATTCAGATGGCTCCTTATGAATCTCTCTATGGAATGAAATGCAGGACTCCAACTAACTGGGATGAAGTTGGGGAAAGAAATCTATTAGGACCCGATCTTGTTGATGAGATGGCAGAAAAGGTCCGATCTATTCAACAACACATAAGAGCAGCTCAGAGTCGACAAAAATGTTATGCCGACAACCGAAGAAAAGATATGAGTTTGAAGTGGGTGATAAAGTGTTCTTATGAATATCTCCTTGGAAGAGAGTAATGAGATTTGGAATGAAGGGAAAGCAGAGACCTAGGTATATCGGTCCTTTCGAAATTCTGGATCGTGTTGGGAAGGTATCTTACAGATTGGCGCTTCCACCGAATCTCTCTCAAGTTCACAATGTGTTCTATGTATCTCTCCTGAGAAAGTACATACCTGATCCTTCACATGTACTCAGCTCAGAAGTTGTACCACTGGAACAAGATCTTTCTTATGAAGAACAGCCGATAGAGATTCTCGATCGTAGTGAAAAAGTCCTACGGAACAAGACCACTCGCTTGGTTAAAGTTTTATGGAGGAACCACCAATTAGAAGAAGCTACATGGGAGCTTGAGGATATGATGAGGGAGAGTTATCCTCATCTATTTTTTACAAGTGGCTAATTTCGAGGGCGAAATTCATTTTAAGGGGGGTAGAAAGTAACACCCGAGACTTTTATAAGAAATATTTTGTTTTTATTTTATATAAATCAGAAAAGGAATCTTTCACTACACAAATCACTTGCACGGATTTCTTTACACGCAATCGTGACCTTGCTCGATAGCTTGCGTCGTACGTAATACTGAGTTTCACTAAACAACGATATGTTATTAAAATATTATTAAAACTAGCCGTTATGAATAGTAATAACCACTTTTTGAAATTTTGTAAATTTTATTTTTCAAAATGGACTTTATTTTTGGATTCAGAATATCGAAATTAGCCTAGGGTGAAATTTTGGTATTTTTCTGAAAACATTCAATTTTTGATGAATAGTGAAAACACTGGGTTACTATTTAAAAAATGAATTTTTATTTAATTAATTAATTATTTTATTTAAATTTATCTTAGGTCAAATTAGATACATAAAACCTATTTAAGTTCAATGTAATTCATTTGAGTCATTTTATAATAATTTTAGATATATAAAACTTTTATTAAACTTTTCACCATCTTTTACCCACCACCTAGGAGAATTTGCAAATTTACATAAAACATAATTTTACCGCTTTTGTGAGTGGAATTTCAAAAATCCGAGAGACACAATTTTTGTCAGTAAGTAAAATGTGGTTCAATGAGATGAAAATAATATTTGGTGAATAGTAACTTTTTACTTTTATTTACCACGGTTAAAAGTAAACAGGGTAATTAAGGGTAAAAATTATATTATTATTATTACACTAACACATGTCCTAATTCTATTGGATAAATGTAATTCGACCAATAAAAACCTTAGGAATAAAATATGACCATTTAGGCCCACTTGGATTAGATTAGGACATTTATTATTAATTTATTTAAAGAAGGGTTAAAATATGTAAAATCAAAGTTTAATAAGTAAATAATTTTTAATATAGGGTTATACATGAGATAAATTCAACTATAAATATTCATTAGAAAGATAAAACTATTTCCTACATAATTGTATTTTATTTGTAATTTTTAGACCTTAAATAAGTTAATTTATTTATGACACAAAGATGATGTTGTAATTATCTTATTAATGAAATATTGACATAATTGATGTTATCAATACCCAAATAAATGTAATTTGAGACTTTTTATTAATTCCACTAATTGTCAAGGTTAATATGACATGTTATTATTGATTTAATTAACCTTCTTCGAACTAATAATTCTGTTATGATTTTCACAAAAATCAATTACCAAATAGTGTGAAAATTGACATAAAATAGTTTTTAAAACAAATATTATATTATTAATTGTTATTTTATTCCTAAAAATCTATGTTTCATCCAAATGACTTATATAAGGTTATATATATTAATAATAAACAACTTTGGGTTCATTTTTTTTTTGTTATAGTAAGTTTATTAACCTTATAGTGTAAGAACAAAAAAAGACACGGTAAAAGTAAAATTATCTAACTTAAAGTTAAATATAAATGATAAGGTTAAAATAGTAAACTAAACTTGTAAAAATTATATTGGATGAGATTATTTCGACCCATCCCCATTTTAGCTTTGAAATAAATCAATTTGGATCTATTTAAAACCAAATATGGCTTTATAATAAAATAATATTTTTAGTTTTTCCAAAGGAGCCCCTCTCCTCCCTATAAAAGGGCACCTCGTCCCTCTCTTCCTCACACCACTTTGAGCCTTAAAGCTTGGCCAACCCCTGCCAATTTCTCCTCTCCACTTCCCTAGAAACATCCTAGAGGTCCTGGTCTTCTTCAAAGACCAATTTTAGTGCCCTAAAAGGAGGTCTCAAAGAGGCGCTTCAAAGAAGAGGTAATGTCTGTTACCGATTCTTTCAAATTTATTTCTTCTTTCACTTCTTCTTATTTAGTTTTTTCATTATGAATTAATAACATAAGTATCACTCATATACTTATATGTTATTATAATTATGAAACACCCCTATTTCACCATCTATCCATCCTACGGAAAACGAAATCACCGCGCGTGCGTACGTACGGAATACCGTCTCCACGCCGTGGGGTAATCTATTTTCCACCACCACCTTACTTGGATGGGTATAATGGTTTAAATAATGAATATATATGATTATTGTAAATTGATATTAATTCTGAAATAGTATACATACACTCCAATACAATTACACGATCATGGGAACGATATCATCGCTAGTGCGTACGTACAGAATACCGTCTCCACGATGTGATGCGACTCGTTCTACATGATTTTCATTAAATAATGATTACATAAATGAATTGAGTGAATAAATATGATATACATTACAGTAATACAATTCTAGAAATGAGTTATATATAACCTAAAAATAATACTAATAATTTATTCGACAAAACACGCAGAAGAACAAAAAGTAATAAACACCCGAATAACAAGTAGCAATGAAATATTACAAATAATAAGATAATAATATGACCATATATGATATCATAAAAATGCGTATGATTCTGTAATAAGTCAATGACATTATTTAAATCATTATACAGGAGGTTCGGACACTTACGAAGAAAATCAGACCTAAGGTAAGGGAAATATCACAATCTCATTTTTATCTGAGATTGTTTATACTTTGGAATTTACTGGGGTGTATTTTATCATCCACATCCATGTTTCTTAAATATGTTTTATTATTTCCATCCACCTACAATTTTTTAAATCCAATTTTAACCTTCGGAGAGTTTTTAGTAAAATATATGAAAGGAATCTTTTGTCGTTTTCCGTATGAGGTACTTTTTGACTTTTTCGACAAAAATATGAGAAGAATGTTTTTTTAACTTATACGGAATGAATGTGTTTTTAAAACATTGTTTCCAAGAATATTCCTTTACAATTTTTCATGTTTATTTTTAATCAACTTCTTTTAGTATAGAATTATATAACATGTTAAGAAAGGAAAAGTGTTTTTGAAGTAGAAAGGATATTTTCCTCAAGAATGGAGTTCAAGTGTTTTATCAAAATTATTATTCCATCTAAGATAATAAAGGGTTATGTTTCTATCCCTATTATTACATTGATTTGATTATGTTGTGATGAAATTATTTTTATGAATTTCTTTATCTTATATGAATTGTTTTATGATGTCACGATGTTTAAGAATCCCATTTTTATTACATGGGTTATGCTATGGTGTATGGTTTATGATTTTATGTCACACATAATAATGGTATCATTATGAGATGGTTGGGACCTATATCTCCCTCCAATGCATTGGGTAAAGATTTTATATCTCATGAGATATACATGGCCGGAATGGCAGGTTAAACCGGTTCAGTGAAACAGGACTGAAACGAGGAATGAACTCGGTTCAGAAATGGACTTTGTCCACTAAGATAGTCTTGGAAATGAGTCTTGAATAATAAGAAATGATTCTCTATGATTTTGTGTATATTACACAAATATTAATGTTTTGTGTTATTGTAATGGCCCTGACCTCTCCAGTGGATTACTTTGTAAAAATATTTTTTTTTTGATGTGGTCAATGCGGCGAACATCAAAAATAATAATTATTATTAATAATAAATGGTGACGTGTTATTAAATTTTTTTTGGGGTTTTCTTATAAGTGTTATACTAAATAATTATAATAATAATGTTGGTTTTTTTGATAGATCTGGTAATAATGATTTAATGAGAATTATGTTTTGAATTAAATGCAATGAGATTTGTGATATGAGAATAAATTAAAGATGTTATGATAATTGTGTAAAAATAAATAAATAAATGTTTAAAATAAATTTGGGGCGTGCCACAAGGAGAGAGAAGATGAAAAATATAATAATATGAAATATAAGAGAGAGGCGCCACTTTTTGTGGGAGAGAATCTTGGGAGAAAGAATTAATAAAGATTGGAGAGAGGGAGGAGTTATATGATATTAATGGGAATAAAATTAAGTGTGAAATAAATAGTAAAGGAGATAATTGGTGATGAATTTCCAGCATGAAAAATGAAAAATGGTGATTGATTGGAGTTAGATAAATAAATAAATAAATAATTAATAAAATATTGTTATCATTTTTTTTATAATAAAACACTTTTTTCACAATAACTTCTTTGTGCGACCTCGGTTTCACGAACCGTCAGTGGCAGTACGACCCTGACTACGAGACGAAAATTATGAGTCCAATATTGGATGTCTTTTTCGGGTTTTCGGATTGGGTACCCGAAACGCTCATGAATTAATAGATTTAATATTATTATTATTACGGGATCTTGTATCCAACGTATCTCCCTCATACGGTATCGGATTGACGATCCGTCAGCGACAGCGTAACCTTGAAATTATGACGGTCAATTTAAGACCATTAATGAGATACTTTTATGACTCATGACTCAGGTCAAAGAGACACCACATATTGATAGAATTATCATTATTATTAAAACGCGTGGAAACCGCGCGACGTGTTGTGTGTTAACCAATCAAAACATGTAATGTATGTACGGTCACATCGTGTATTCATTAATGCACGCTGAATACGAATTTACATATTCGTTGCCTATATAAGAATGAGGTCATGTTTTATATTCCATATCGATCGCTTCTTTGTCACACGACGACGCTCTTGGACGATCGAGAAGTATTCCTCCTCTAACTTCTTTGTCCGAGCTCCGAATTACGATCCGTCAGCGGCCACAGGATCCTAGCGACGAGACGAAGCTTCTAAGCCTGGACTTGTCACCTTTCCTTCCGACCTTCCTTCTCCAGCTTCTATCCTAGGAGGCTTTTGTCGGGTTCGGCGAAGGCGGAGGACACCGAAGGACGTCATCAGAAGCGATGTGATCGGGACCTTTTGAAGTAGGGGTTTACCTTCGTCTCTTTTTTTTGGTGCAACATGCAGGGTGGGATATTTTTCTTTTGTTCCATGGGATGCAGTTGAACTTTAAATAAAGATAATAACCGGATAAAGAAGGGTTTGGGGTTTTGTGCAGTTTTTATTGCCTTCCAGTTTCTTTATCTTCTGATTGTGATTTTGGATTGAAAGGCCTTTGCCTACTGAAAATCAAGGCCATTGGAGGCCTTTGCGTGCGCAATTGATATCTGAATTGTTTGAGGTTTGTTTTGTTAAAACATGGAAAATGGGTAAGCACGTAAAGACTGGATGATTAAATGAGAATGAAAACCTTGTGTGATCACCCCGATTGAACAAAGTTGGAATAATGAACATGTTGGTGGTTTGGTTGTTTTGTGGAAAATGCCTTTATTTATGAAAAGTGTTTTGATTATGAAAAGTGTTTTGAAGTAAAAGGTGTTTTCAAATGTGGAAATTTTTTGTTTGTGGAAAGGGTTTTATGTGAGGAACTTTGAAATAAATGAATGATGGAATGTTGTATGGTTGTGATAATCTCTTGTGAATGAAATGGCATGTGGTTGCTTTCATTTTACCTAACCTTGGTTGTGGATGGCAGGGATATGTTTGTGAAAGGTTTTTTCTGGATGTTAGTTGCCCAGTAGTAATAATTTGTTAAACCATTTCATGAAACAAGAAAACCTAAATGGGGTTGGGGGATGATTGTTTGGTTGTTGATGCATGCTTCGTGGTAGCAGTGCCGAGGCACATGCTCAGTTTCTCTTTTTAAGAAGCCATAGGTTGGGCTGTGTGTTTGGTATATGTATATATATAATTGTATCTTTTTGTTTTGTCACACCACACCCATGTCAAGAACCTAGTGCCGAACACTCCCATTTTATGGGAGAGGGTGTTCCCCCTTAGTTACTAGATCCTTCCTGCTCCTTCTTCCATAGGCTATGATGGCTTGAGGTGACCTTACACCCAAGACTCTTCGGGTAGGTCTCGGAGGCTGTGATGGCTTGAGGCGACCTTTAGCCCAAGACTCTTCGGGCAGGCTTACCATTCCCAATAACCTTCGGGATGAGGCCTAGGTGTCTGCGGGTGGGTTAGTGGTTGTGGACCAGGTGTGTGCGGGCGGGATGTGTGGTTTGGCCCAGGTGTGTGCCGGCGGGAAGAGTGTGGTAGCGTCAGGACGTTTGCCGTTAGGACGAGCAGCATCTAATTAAGTGGGAAATGGTGCGGGGTACCCAATACTTTTGTCCTATATATATACTAAACTTGTTTGTGTTAGTTGGTGAGTGTGACCAGTGAGGCTGGGTGGATAGTTTTTCCTTGTTAGTTTCTGGTTCTTCTATTTTCACACGGGACCTTAGGGTGTCTCCCCACTTGTGCACGAGAGCTTTAGGTTCTCTACAGAGTATACTTGTATGCTCACCCTATGTTGTTTCAGGATTTCAGGAGGACTACCAGGGTCGTGTGGGACCCTACTAGTCAGGCAGTGGGAGCTGTGCAGTTGCTGTTTTATTGTTTTTCTTTTGGTACTGTACTCACTTGTACTTTGAGCTTATTTGTACTTGTACCTGTTTCAGTTTATTTATACATGCATATGGGACTGGTTTGGGTTTCTTTTCAGCACCTTTGTTCTTTTTCCTTTTTGGTGGTTGACTTGTCCTATTTCCGATCCTAACTATAAAAAGGGTAATGCCTCCCATGATTGAAAAAAAAATAAACTCATACCCTTGGTGCTAGTCGCCACCCCGGGGCCTACTGGAGGCGGGACTTGGGGGTCATTATCTCTCTTTCACCATTGCCAGCTCAGGAGGGGCATCTTTGATGGAAGGGGGTCGTGACAGAATGGTATCAGAGGAATGGTTGAGAGATAGGATGGAGTCTGGAGTTAGGCACAGTGAGGATTTCATGGGATGGTAGGGAAACAGTGTTAGCTGATCTTGGTGTGTGACATAGGCTAGGGAAGACCGGCTAGGACATGGGATTTTAGGGCCCCCCATGATCCGATGCAAGGACTCTGAGCCTACCGAACAACCAAGTGAGGCTACATTGATTTTAGGGTAGAAACCCTAGGAAAGGTACATGAATCATCATGTTTGTGTTTTACTTGATTTGGGGCGTTCTGGGAATAAAGTAAAATGATAAAATGAACCCTTGAGAAATCTCCTTACTACTCGGGCTTAGGTTTTCCTTGTTTACCATATAGCTATGGCACCTGGACGGCGTTCCCAGGTGGCTCAGGTGGCCGAGGCCCAGCAGGTTCAGGTGATCGATCAACTGAGGATCGATTAAGAGGAGGAAGACAGCCAGTGGAAGAAGACCCTCTGTTCTTTCCAGCGTCAGACTCTCAAGAAGTACGAGGGAAGTACTTCGGACCTGGAGACAAAGGGGTGGCTTAAAGAGATAGGGATCACTTTTACCTTGATCCGTGCTCCGAAGGAGTACTGGGTCCCCCTAGCGGTCAGTCAGCTGAGAGACGCCGCACGCCAATGGTGGATGCTCTACCTCGGGGAGAGGAAGGAGGCAGAGATTCCATGGGCTGACTTCGAAAAGGAGTTCCGAGAGGAATTCCTTTCTTCTTAGATCAAGGCGGAAAATCATCAGGAGTTGCTCTCCCTTCAGCAGGGGAGTATGAATGTCCGAGAGTTGGGAATTAAGTTCAAGAATCTCCTACGCTTTGCTCCGGAAATCTTTCCGGATGAAGAGTCTCGGGCGAGACGTTTGGAAGAGGCGCTTCGTCCTTCGCTCCAGTATGCTGTGACCCCCTTCACCCTTCCGACATACTTAGCCGTACAGAAGAAGGAGGAAGTTGTAGAGAGGATGCACTTGTAGGGAGGCGCACCCCGAGAAGGGATCCAGGCGGGTCTGTCGAAGGGGAAGGCAGTCAGTAGCAGACCTCCTGCGACCGGACCTTCCAGGTTCAGGCCGGTGGGGAGCAGGCCTCAGCGGTTCCATTTCAGGTCTTCAGGCCCTCGTCCTTCCTTCTCAAGTCCTGGACTGAAGTTTTTTTCTTGTGGAGGTTTCGGGCACGTCCGGAGTTAGTGCCCGACCAGAGCTCAGCATGGTGGAGGTGGTCAAGATCAGTACCCGCCTCAGCAGCAGTTGCCGTCGAGGCCCTTTCAGCAGCAGTATGGCCCTCCGAGGGTAGACCCAGTAGGAGGAGGCCGATCTCAGGGTGCTCCTCAGGGACCTCTGTCGGGGCATGGTCGGGGAGGCGGTCGACATCAGAGAGGCAGAGGAGCTGGGTGTGGACAGTGGCACGCAGCAGAGTTGGCAGCTCCAGCGGGACCAGAGGTGGTACGAGGTACGATCTGTTTGTTCAGCACTCTTGTTTATACCTTGTTCGATTCAGGAGCTTCACACTCTTTTGTTGCACCCAGTCTAGCGCATGCTTTGGGTCTAGACGTAGAGAGACTTTCTATACCCCTGGTACTGAGTACGCCTGTTGGAGGTCAGACCCATTTGTCTTGTTTTTGTCGGGGATGCGAGCTGACGTTGGGACCACATCGGTCCATTGGAGATCTTCTTTTGCTACAGATGCAGCCATACGACATCATCTTAGGCATCAACTGGTTGTTCTCTGTTAGTGTTGTTATCGAATGCTTCCGGAGAAGAGTCATGTTCTCCGATATGGATGGACAACGTGTGACTTTTGTTGGAGAGAGGAGCTATCAGGTGGGAAGCCGGTATGTGAAGCCTCTCTTTTCTTTGTTGGGTGGGATATCAGCGGTTCCAGCTGATACGGAGAAGATGGATGTTCTAGAAGTTGTTGGGGAATTCCTCGATGACTTTCTTGAGGAGGTTGTGACTCTACCCCCTCGACGTGATGTTGAGTTTGGGATAGACTTACAGCCAGGTGCCCGTCCAATCTCGATGGCTCCTTATCGGATGGCACCTTCGGAGTTGTGGGAGTTGCGGATTCAGATTGACGATCTGATGGAGATGGGTTTCGTTCGACCCAGTGTGTCGCCATGGGGTGCTCCGGTTCTGTTCGTGAAAAAGGCGGATGGTGGTCTCAGGCTATGCATAGACTACCAGAGGCTGAATCAAGTAACGGTCAAGAACCGTTACCCCCTTCCGAGAATAGATGACCTCTTCGACTAGCTGAGGGGAGCATGTTGGTTTTCTAAGATTGATCTGCGGTCGAGATATCATCAGCTGAGGGTAAAAGACAGTGACATCCCAAAGACAGCTTTCAGGTGCAGGTATGTGCACTTAGAGTTTGTAGTGATGCCGTTTGGGGTTACGAATGCACCAGCTGTGTTCATGGGTCTTATGAACTTTGTCTTCCGAGAGTTCCTGGACCAGTTCATCGTTGTGTTCATCGATGACATCATGATCTACTCAAGATCAAAGGAGGAGCACATTGAGCATCTCACGGCTGTCTTGGAAGTCCTTAGGAACCATCAGATTTATGGAAAGTTGTCAAAATGTAAGTTCTTGACGCAAGAAGTACACTTCCTTGGGCACGTGGTGTCTCAACATGGAGTGTCAGTGGACCCGTCGAAGGTAGAATAAGTTGTTTCTTGGACAGCACCCAAGAGCGTGGCAGAAGTTCGTAGTTTCCTGGGGTTGGCTGGATACTATCGGAGGTTCGTCTCGGACTTCTCTCGAGTTGCTGCTCCGTTGACAGCTTTGACTAGGAAGAATTAGGTCTTCCTGTGGAATGAGCTGTGCCAGGAAGCTTTCGACTACCTGAAGAGAAGTTGGTTAGTGCTCCCATCCTTAGGTTTCCAGAGGAAGGATCCTTGTATGAGGTGTTTTGTGATGCCTCTGGCCTTGGCTTGGGATGTGTGCTGATGCAGAAGAAGGATGTGATCTGCTATGGGTCTAGGCAGTTGCGTCCTCACGAGCGGAACTATGCCACCCATGACTTGGAGCTTGCAGAAATAGTGTTCGCATTGAAGCTGTGGCGACATTACCTCTTTGGGGAGCGCTTTGCGGTCTTCACTGATCACAAGAGCTTGCGCTATATCTTCTCCCAGCGTGACTTGAACTTGCGACAGCGGAGATGGGTCAAGTTTCTCCAAGACTACGACTTTGAGATCTCATACACTGAAGGTAAGGGAAACGTTATGGCTGATGCCCTGAGCAGGAAGCCGCATCAGGAAGTGGGTCGGGAATCTGCTGATGCTTGGAAGGTGATGGGGGAGTTGGCTGCCTTGCACTTGGATGCGAGGGTGGAAGGTGCTAGAGGCTGCTTGTTTCAGATGACGGTACAGTCCTCTTTGTTGCAGCAAGTGGAAGAGTCTCAGTGGGGAGACCCTGAGGTGGAAGTGTTGCAGGATCGTGTTGATCAGGGGAACGCTCCGGAAGGATGGTCGGAGGACAGCCGACATCAGATGCTCTTTCATGGAAGGTTGTTTGTTCCAGAGGTGATGCGTGATGAAGTCCTTCGTGAGTTCCATAGCTCATCCTTGGAAGTACATCCAGGTGTTTCGAAAATGTACCAAGGCCTGAGGGGACAGTTTTGGTGGCCCGGGGTGAAACGGGCAGTGGCAGAGTTTGTGGCTAAATGCTCGGTGTGTCAGCAGGTGAAGGCTGAACACCGCGTTCCTGGTGGTTTGTTGCATCCTTTAGATGTTCCCGAGTGGAAGTGGGACGACGTCTCGATGGACTTCGTCACAGGACTACCCAGAGCTCAGGGCCGGCATGATGCTATCTGGGTAGTGGTGGATTGACTGACAAAATCTGCTCACTTCTTGGCCATCAAGGAGTCAGGACCTGGGAGTACCTTAGCACAGAGGTACGTGGATGAGGTGGTGCGTTTTCATGGAGTTCCAAAGACTATCGTCTCAGATCGGGACACTCGGTTCACCTCACGAGTCTGGAAGGTGTTACAGAATGCTTTTGGCACCCAGCTATGCCTTAGCACTGCTTTTCACCCTCAGACTGATGGACAAACAGAGCAGACTATCCAGACATTGGAGGACATGCTGCGAGCATGTGTTCTGGATTTCGGAAGATCATGGGTACGACACTTGCCTTTAGTAGAGTTTTCCTACAACAACAGCATCCACTCTACTATCGGCATGGCTCCTTTTGAAGCATTGTATGGAAGACCATGTCGTTCACCCTTTTTCTAGGCATAGGTTGGTGAGACTGGTACTCTTGGACCAGAATTAGTGCAGAGCACCACGGAGAAAGTCCAGCTAGTGCGGGAGAGGATGAAAGCAGCTCAGGATCAGTAGAAGTCTTATGCTGATCGTCGGAGGAGGCCCTTGGAGTTCGAGGTGGGAGATCATGTGTTATTGAAGGTTTCCCCTCGACGGGGGCAGCGGAGGTTCGGAAAGGGGAGTAAGCTCTCCCCTAGGTTCATCGGACTTTTCGAGGTGCTGAGGCGAGTTGGCGAGGTGGCATATCAGGTGTCCCTACCACCTCAGTTGGAGAGGGTCCATGACGTCTTCCATGTCTCCCAGCTTCATCAGTACTTACATGATGACTCTCATGTCATCAACTGGGGAGAGCTAGATGTGGGAGAAGACGCGACCTTCGAGGAACGGCCAGTCAGGATCGAGGATCGCAAGGAGAAAGTGCTCCGTGGACGAACCATCGGCTTGGTTCGTGTGTTGTGGAGGCATGTCGGCCTTGAGGAGAGCACTTGGGAGTGGGAGACCCAGATGCGCTCTCAGTACCCGGGGTTTTTTTGACTTGTACCTTCCTTTGTTTTTTGGTGTTACCCTGTACCTTTGATATATAAAATGTTGTCTTGTTGGATGTGAGATCTTTGTTCCTTGTTCTTGGGAAGTGTGTGGCTTGTCTGGATATATGGGAAAGGAAAAACCTGATCCTTAATCAAGACGCATTAAGGAGGATGCGATTAAACCCGTGCAGGCGAGTCAGTGCCGCCTAAAGCGGATAGTATCTTGACATAGGAGGGGCAATTCCTAACTCATAGATATGTTGGTTGGTTCCTTGTCATGACGAGTTCCCTGAGAGGTATCTTGTGGAGTGGTTCTTCAGATCCTTTCCTTCTTCTGGGTCAGTTTTTAATTATCGAGGACGAGAATGTTTTGAGAGGTATCTAATTTAATGGCCCGGACCTCTCCGGTCGATTACTTTGTAAAAACGTTTTTTTTATGTGGTCAATGCGGTGAACATCCAAAATAATAATAATTATTAATAATAAATGGTGACGTGTTAATAAATTTTTTTGGGGGGTATTTTATAAGTGTTATACAAAATAATTATAATAATAATGTTGGTTTTTTTATAGATCTGGTAATAATGTTTTAATGAGAATTATGTTTTGAATTAAATGCAATGAGATTTGTGATATGAGAATAAATTAAAGATGTTATGATAATTGTGTAAAAATAAATAAATAAAGGTTTAAAATAAATTTGGGGTGTGCCACAAGGAGAGAGAAGATGAAAAATATAATAAAATGAAATATAAGTGAGAGGCGCCACTTTTTGTGGGAGAGAATCTTGGGAGAAAGAATTAATAAAGATTGGAGAGAGGGAGGAGTTATATGATATTAATGGGAATAAAATTAAGTGTGAAATAAATAGTAAAGGAGATAATTGGTGATGAATTTCTAGTGTGAAAAATGACAAATGGTGATTGATTGGAGTTAGAGAAATAAATAATTAATTAATTAATAAAATATTGTTATCATTTTTTTTATAATAAAACACTTTTTTCACAATAACTTCTTCGTGCGACCTCGGATTCACGAACCGTCAGTGGCAGTACGACCCTGACTACGAGACGAAAATTATGAGTCCAATATTGGATGTCTTTTTCAGGTTTTCAGATTGGGTACCCGAAACGCTCATGAATTAATAGATTTAATATTGTTATTATTACGGGATCTTGTATCCAACGTATCTCCCTCATACGGTATCGGATTGACGATCCGTCAACGATAGCGTAACCCTGAAATTATAACGGTCATTTTAAGACCATTAATGAGCTACTTTTATGACTCATGCCTCGGGTCAACGAAACACCACATATTGATAGAATTATCATTATTATTAAAACACGTGGAAACCGCGTGACGTGTTGTGTGTTAACCAATCAAAACATGTAACGTATGTACGGTCACATCGTGTATTCATTAATGCACGCTGAATACGGATTTACCTATTCTTTGCCTATATAAGAACGAGGTCATGTTTTATCTTCCATATCGATCGCTTCTTTGTCGCACGACGACGCTCTTAGACGATCGAGAAGTTTTCCTCCTCTAACTTCTTTGTCCGAGCTCCGAATTACGATCCGTCAGCGGCCACAGGATCGTAGCGACGAGACGAAGCTTCTAAGCCCGGACTTTTCACCATTCCTTCCGACCTTCCTTCTCCAGCATCCATCCTAGGAGGCATTTGTCGGGTTTGGCGAAGGCGGAGGACACCGAAGGACGTCGTCGGAAGCGACGTGATCGGGACCTTTTGAAGTAGGGGTTTACCTTCGTCTGTTTTTTTGGTGCAACATGCGGGGTGGGATATTTTTCTTTTGTTCCATGGGATGCAGTTGAACATTAAATAAAGATAATAACCGGATAAAGAAGGGTTTGGGGTTTTGTGCTGTTTCTATTGCCTTCCAGTTTCTTTATCTTCTGATTGTGATTTTGGATTGAAAGGACTTTGCCTACTGAAAATCAAGGCCATTGGTGGCCTTTGAGTGCGCAATTGATATCTGAATTGTTTGTGGTTGGTTTTGTTAAAACATGGAAAATGGATAAGCACGTAAAGACTGGATGATTAAATGAGAATGAAAACCTTCTGTGATCACCCCGATTGAACAAAGTTGGAATAATGAACATGTTGGTGGTTTGGTTGTTTTGTGGAAAATGCCTTTATTTATGTAAACTGTTTTGATTATGAAAAGTGTTTTGAAGTAAAAGGTGTTTTCAAATGAGGAAGTGTTTTGTGTGTGGAAAGGGTTTTATGTGTGGAACTTTTAAATAAATGAATGATGGAATGTTGTATGGTTGTGATAATCTCTTGTAAATGAAATGGCATGTGGTTGCTTGCGTTTTACCTAACCTAGGTTGTGGATGGAAGGGATATGTTTGTGAAAGGTTTTGTGTGGATGTTAGTTTCCCAGTAGTAATAATTTGTTAAACCATTGCATGAAACATGAAAACCTAAATGGGGTTGGGGGATGATTGTTTGGTTGTTGATGCATGCTTCGTGGTAGCAGTGCCGAGGCACATGCTCAGTTTCTCTTTTTAAGAAGCCATAGGTTGGGCTGTGTGTTTGGTATATGTATATATATAATTGTATCTTTGTGTTTTGTCGCACCACACCCATGTCAAGCACCTAGTTCCGAACACTCCCATTTTATGGGAGAGGGTGTTCCCCCTTAGTTACTAGCTCCTTCCTGCTCCTTCTTCCATAGGCTATGATGGTTTGAGGTGACCTTACACCCAAGAATCTTCGGGTAGGTCTCGGAGGCTGTGATGGCTTGAGGAGACCTTTAGCCCAAGACTCTTTGGGCAGGCTTACCGTTCCCAAGAACCTTCGGGATGAGGTCCAGGTATCTGCGGGCGGGATAGTGGTTGTGGCCTAGGTGTGTGCAGGCGGGATGCGTGGTTTGGCCCAGGTGTGTGCGGGCAGGAAGAGTGTGGTAGCGTCATGACGTTTTCCGTTAGGAAGAGCAGCATCTAATTAAGTGGGAAATGGTGCGGGGTACCCAATACTTTTGTTCTATATATATACTAAACTTGTTTGTGTTACTTGGTGAGTGTGACCAGTGAGGCTGGGTGGATAGTTTTTCCTTGTTAGTTTCTGGTTCTTCTGTTTTCTCATGGGACCTTAGGGTGTCTCCCCACTTGTGCACGAGAGCTTTAGGTTCTCTACTGAGTATACTTGTATGCTCACCCTAGGTTGTTTCAGGTTTTCAAGAGGACTACCAGGGCCGTGCGGGACCCTACTAGTCAGGCAGTGGGAGCTGTGCAGTTGCTATTTTCTTGTTTTTCTTTTGGTACTGTACTCACTTGTACTTTGAGCTTATTTGTACTTGTACCTGTTTCAGTTTATTTATACATGCATATGGGACTGGTTTGGGTTTCTTTTCAGCACCTTTGTTCATTTTCCTTTTTGGTGGTTGACTTGTTCTATTTCCGATCCTAACTATAAAAAGGGTAATGCCTCCCATGATTGAAAAAAAAATAATCTCATACCCTTGGTGCTAGTCGCCACCCCGGGGCCTACTGGAGGCGGGACTCGGGGGTCATTATCTCCATTTCACCATTTCCAGCTCAGGAGGGGCATCTTTGATGGAAGGGGGTCGTGACAGTTATGATTATCGTGATTACATTTCACTACCATGCTTTATCCCATGTTATGAAATTTTAATCTCTTTTACAGGGTAAGATTTCCAAAATGTTATGTTCTTATGAATATGATGTGATTGATATTTCTTTTGTTTACCCTTACTGAGCATTTGAGCTCACCCTTTTATATGTTTTCTTTACCCAGGTCAGGAAGAAGGTTATTAAGTAAGATATTCCAAAAGGGACTATAGATATGATGAAATAAATGGGAGACAGGGTAGTGGCTTTATGAACCTGATGTTTCTGTTTCCCAGTTTCTAAAGACGCTATACCTATACGGTCCTTTCGTGGTTTTGTTATATGTTGTAATAAGGGTACTTCAATTTTGAAGTACTAACATTTTATGTAAGTTATGGGTCGTTATATGGACTCTCCACATCAACCACTCAGTGGGTAAGGCTATCCAACTAAAGGGTGATCGGCTGCACTCTCCTCCGGGTAAGTCCATAATGTGCTGCAAAGCCTCCATTCATTCTAGTGAAGGTAAACCTAGTCCCATCAGTGTGGACACACTGCACTTTGCGCCTAATATAGTCAATATGAGCATAGACTATAGATAACCAGTCCATATTCAAGATGACGTTGTAAATCCTCGATGCCGCTACTAGGAGATCCTAATCGACACTATCACCTCCAAGAGTAAGCTCACACAGTCGGAACCAGTCCGTAAACATCAAATCCGCTCATGTAGAAGTCTCTAGCCGTATGGATTGAGCCAACGGCTCCATTGGAATCTCTGAGATCCAAATGAGGGTAATTGAAATAAAATCATTACTAGCACATGTGTCTATAAGTACTGCAGCTAAGGTGGAGTAGACACAGATCGTACCTCTTATCATCTTTGGATCACCATGGTCATTGGATTCAGCATCCTGGAGCTGAGCTCACCTTTGTTCTCCTACATACTATGATCGCGGTGGACCACCTGGTAGTGGTGGTGGTAATATCTCAAATTGTCGCCCACCGCTAGCTGCATGACCAGCTCCTCTTCCACGCCTGCCTGCTCCATGGAGACCTCCTTGGTCGAACCTATGTCTCTACCTGGGTGGTCCTTCGACCATATGTTTATCATCCGTACGGCGGGTCGGGCTATCACGAGCCATGTGACTTTGCCTTCCGCATGCGTAATGCTGCCTCCTCCTCACATGACGAGCTCTGTCTCTGGTGCCCCAAACAACTGACTCTGTCTCCGGTGTCCCTACCAATCAGAAGACTCTCACTACAGCCTCCAACCAATCCTCAGCTGCATGTGGGTTCATCTTTCCCTGGACCCTTGGTGGCCTCTGGCGTTAAAACTAGTGCAATACGCTAAAGCGACGTCAACCCTCTACTACTGGGGTTTGTGGTGTCGGTTTCCCAATGGGTAATGGTACCTCTAGTGCCTCCACTGGTGCCTCTAATTATAAAGGGCCATGCACTGATGCCTCATCTCTCTATGGGATATCCTCGCGTACTATACCCGGAACACTAGCTTGCTGTCTACTTGGGGGAATCCTGAAAAGAAATATGTGCACCAAGGTCAAGAAGTTATACCTGGTGAGCTGACTCAAAGATTTGAGAAAGAAAACTTTTCAAAAAACACATGCAATTAGTGTTTCCATGCACTGAGTCAGAAATCAGATGTCGGGGTCCTCGTGTATGGATACGTCAGTCATCACACCAACACTGGATTGCCAAAATCGATAACCACACTCATTACACACAACACTATTTCCATTAGAAAGATCAGAGTCCAATGTGCTATGGTAGAACTGACTCCTCTGATAACTACTTTTCACGACACAACCCCTGGGGCTCGTGCAGTAACTACCCCAAGCCCGCCTTACATTGGCCAGGGACTGGCAACAAGCACCGAAAGGTGTATTCCCTAAAACTGGGAAGGCATTGCCTTTATATACTAAAAACACACTAAACCAAACACACAAAATGATACGAACCCAAGTAAACTATATAGTAAAATGAGTGTTTACAGAAAGTAAAAGGGGCTATAGTACAAGCCCAACTAGAAAGTACAAGGAAAACTAGGATGTACAAGAATAAAAAATAGCTCATATGATTACCCACCATGGATCCTACTTGAGAGGCAGGTATAGATCTCAAATTGTCGTCTCTGCAGTATGCCTCATCTAACTTCCACCTTGAGCTACCACTAGTCCTGCTACCCGCATCCTATGTCAACACTTCCCATCATTTTCACTGATCACAATAAGGTGCGGGCATAGACCGTGCAGGGGTGAGTATAACGATACTCAATAGGGACCTTGAGAGCCTCAAAGGTCACACAGAATCCACAAAGGGTAAAACACAAAGCTTGAAAACAACTAACAACCCTACTTAGGAATATGCCCATACATATACCTAAGTTATCAAGTATACCCATCTCTTTCATGAGGAAACTCATGGCCCAAATCCTCTTCTAAAGTACAATTTTTCCACGAAGGAAATAATACAATGAAGGAAACAACACAATGGTAAGTACCAAAAAGGTAACACCACATAGAATAATATCACAAAGATATCACCATGAAGGTAAGTACCAAGATGGTAACACCACAAAGGTATGTACCACATAGGCAACTCCACATTAAAGAATACCACAAAGGTATCACCACGATGGTATGTACCACAAAGGTACGAAACACAGAAGATTACCAAAAGCATAATGACTCAGCTTACACCAGGTATAACATAGGTATAGTAGTAAGGATGATTAGATGTAACTACGGAATCATCTTACCCTGTTAAGAGGCAGACCAATGTAGGATCCTAAATCATCAGACCCACATAGGATCCTAGTATAGAAGACCCATGTGGGTTCTAAGAGTAGTCCCATTTTGATTCCAAGAGTGGATCCAAGAGGGATAATGGAACACAGAACCACGTAGGACCCCAAAAAGCAGACCCACATAGGATCCCTTTCTCATGATACATCCAGCTAGAGGGTACCTGCAATAAGCTCACTCAATTCCATGACGGTCTGCTCCTCAAGAAAAAATTTGGAACTCCAATAGCAACGAAGTCCCACAAAGACGTATCCCAAAGGACCTCCATGTAAAAGGGGTCTAAACGCAGCAGACTGTCCGTCAATCAGACGCTTGGTCTGTAAGTTATTAGCATTTCCACTCCGAGGGCCCGGTTAGATTTTGGGTCGATACAACCCAACTGTACTCCAACATTATCCAAAACTCAATTGTAGTATACCAAAAAGACAGTCACGACCCATGTATTCAGGTTTCATAGATGGTTCATCAAACGGATTCACGTAGCTCAAGATATAGATGAATGATCTAAATGGGTCGAAACTGGTCTGGTTCCGGTCTGACCCGTTCAGACCGACCCGACCTAGGACGTCCCGACCCAACCAGGGTCTAGACCTGGGTCCTGCCTAGCCTGCCAGCACAACCCACTAGTCTATCCTCTACGCTCTATGGTGTAGCCCGCACTGGGTGGTCTGCCCGGCTCCCCGGCTGGTCGGACGACCTACCTTCTACGCGCGGCGCGGTCGCGAACTATGCCATCACCGGCTGCCAGCGATGATCCAGACACCCTCTTTTGCTGCCATCTCCTAGTGTCACGGCTCCTATATGCCTACAGAATGGATTCTTGGCTCCTCCTCCCCTCTACAGGGTCGGCCACATGCCGACCTCCACCTCTACTCTTCCACGG
The DNA here is from genome assembly GCA_963277665.1 of Viscum album. Taxonomy (NCBI): domain Eukaryota; kingdom Viridiplantae; phylum Streptophyta; class Magnoliopsida; order Santalales; family Viscaceae; genus Viscum; species Viscum album. The sequence continues at coordinate 1,185,936,212 of OY728159.1, forward strand.
CCGACAGGTTGAGGCCCTTCTCCAGCGTCGCGATTGCGCCGCCACCACCATCACAGCCGGCTGAAGTGCCGACCACCGCTCTCGAGCCCTACCAACACTAGTCTCCATCCCCATCCACCGTCCACCTCCATCACGAAGAATTCACCAAAACCCACAAATGTTGCGGAGTGGTTGGGCCATGTTTATTTGGTCCACACCCTCTGTGTTAGAGCGGTATCAAGAAGCTCATGGGGAGAGATTCAATCATAAAAGAAAAATAATTATTATTAATGAAAACACCCCTACCTCGATTTCTCATTGATGTTGGTGATGAGAGTACATGATGAGGTCATTGACGTCGATGTTTCCTCAATTGTCAGTTCTTTCATCGTTGGATATACTTCGACATATTTCATCATTGGAGAAATGTTTGTCGAAGTCGAAGAGTTCTTCTCCATTCTCCAAGATTCCCCCCAAGCCTTTTTTTTCAATGATTTTCAACCCATGAGGTGAAATGAAAACTTAAAAAGTTAAGTCTATCAATTATTTAAATTTGAATCAATTAAATAATTGAAGTTGAAACAATTAATTAATTGAGATTGGCCCAATTAATTTTTGAATTCTAAGGGTCTTCCCAACATTGAAGAAGTGTTCGGCTTGTCCCCACCATTGAATTCAAATTGGGAAGATTAAAGCTCTAGTGTTCCCCACATCCACAATTAAAAATGAGGTTTCATGAATTTAAAAAATGTTATATATATTTATTTTTTAATCTTCCACAAAAAACTGAAAAACTCTCTTTCACCCTCATCCTATTTCGGTCGAGGTGGGAGTCTCCTTAAGAGAATAATGGCTCTGAGAGTTCAATGGTGTCCTTAGATTTAAATTCTAAGAACAAGTCCAAAAGTTTCAAAAACCAGACCACATGTTTACTGATCATACCTTAAAAATGATCAGATATTCATTCTGGGCACACCGGTCCTCGGAATCACATGACATCAATTCTTATAGACTCGTAAAATTCCATTATAATTAAAAAAAATAAATTGGAAATTTGGGTCTTTACACATATGTTATGATTTTAGTGAATTTTTACAAATGAATGAGTTATTAATTCATTACTTGTTGACTTATTTTTTCTTCTAACTTTTTCTGTTATTGAAGATGGTGGGAACTAGTAGAATACAGGCCAAAAACCCATGTGAGATCCCATGAAATGATTACCCGAATGACATCTCCTATACATTGGGAGGTGAAGTTAAAAACATCATAGTGATACCCACCCAAATATCTCATGTTATAAACAATAAACAGAATAATGGGGGACGTCCTACTTCTCTTAAGAGGGAGAAACTGCCTATAGAGTGGTTTTTGTGGCAATGAACACTGATTATTAGTTGGTCTTCTGATCCACTAGTTTTGGAACAGTGGGTCAACTCCTTGGTGAATATATTTTTTGTGGTTCATTGTTCTGTGATAGAGAAGGTGACACTAATTGTTTATCATCAATATGGAAAGGTCAGTCAATGGTGGTATTTTTTTAATAACACCAATCCAAGTGATGAAATTGAAGATAAGGAATTGGAATACATTAAAATCATGTTCCATAACAAGTATTTCTTCTGAAATATTCATACGAAGATGGAGATAGAATTCATAGTGCTCTAGAAAGAGGAAGGAGAACCTGTCACAACCTACTATGTGAATTTCAAAAGTCTCACAAGGTGCGATTTGGGTTTTGAAAATAATAGTGAATGAAAAGTTGTTAGATTCCTTAGTGGATTAAAACCACACCCTTGAAAGGATCTTTAAATTTGAGACTTTGGGAGATACGAATATGTTTTATGGTGTTTCCTCAAAGTGGATATAGAGTATGGAGATTGGTCCCATGGCTATGGTGGTTAGAAAAGGAAGATAGAGTTTCAAAACAGAGGATCTAATGATAATGGTTGGAAGAAAACTGAATGACCCACATGCAAAAAATGTGGGATGACGCATCAAGGGAACATACTCAATGGGATGGGGAAATTCATCTTGTGTGGTAATGAAGGCTACAATTCTCAATAGTGCCGAAAAGACTTGATAAGGGAGGAGAATGTAGTGTTAGAAAGAGGATCCCCACCCATAGTTCAATGCTACAACTATAGGAGGCAAGGTTAATATGAAAGACAGTGCACTAAACCCTAAGTCCTCAAGGGTAATCAGTGAGAGTAGCCACCAAATCCAAATGAACAAGGTAAGGTATATTCCATCTCTATTACGGAAGTGGAGAATGATAATTAATTCGTACAAGTTTCATTTCATATTCACTCAATAATTAGAATGTCTTATTTGATTCTGGTTATATGTATTCCATTATATATTTCATGTTTTCTATAACAATATAATCGAATGCCCGAATATTTGAAGTAGATATATTTGTAATGTCACCAAGTGGTGCAATCATTGAATCCCAAGTTTTTATCTCTTCTCCTATTGGCGAATGTTGGAAGATTCTTCCAGTGGATCTCGGAATAATTACCTTGGTGGAATTCAATTCTATAATATGAATGGATTGGCACTCATCATATAGAGTAGGTATTAGCTATATGGAAAAGGAAATATCGTTTCACATTTTGAACCATCCCATGATCCTCTACAAATGCAAAGATGATCATGAATCTCCATTGAAAAATCCTTCCATGATGTCAGTTTTGATACCCAATGAAGAATCACACCTCGCCCAAATGGTTGAGTCCCAGGAAAGATCAAACCTTATATAAATTCCCATTGTGATGGAATACAATGTTTTATTTCCTAAAGAGTTACCCAAACATCCCTCGGATCCTGAGTAAGATTTCCCTATAGACCTCATAACCTGAGCTACTCATATCTCAAAGTGTCCCTATAGGATGTCTCATATCGAACTAGAGGATTTAAAGAATAAATTGAAATAGATTTTGGATAAAGGGTTAATATTCCTTAGTGCATCATCTTGCATTGTGACAAATATTTTTCTAAAGAAGAATGATGGATCAATGCAGTTGTATATCGATTATCGGAAACTCAGTAATATCACCATAATTAACATGTATCATCTTACAAAGATATATGACTTGTTTGATCAGCTAAAAAGAGATCAATACTTCATAAAGGTGGATCTACATTGAGGATATCATTAGTTGATGGTGAAAAAATATGATATTTAGAAGACTGCATTCTGTGCAATGTATGGGCACTGCGAGTTTCTAGAGTTACCCTTCAGACCAAATAATGCCCTTGAAATCTTCATGGATTTGATTTATAGATTCTTTAGACATTATGTCGACCAATTTTTGGTATTATTTATCGATTATACTCTCATCTAGTCCAAGGGAAAGGAGGAACATGACGAACATCTAAGACTTGTGTTTGCGACAATGAGAAATGGGGAGTTTCACACCATGTTGAGAAAGTATGACTTTCGGATGAAGCAAGTCACGTTCATGTGACATGTAAAGTGAGGGAATTTATGTGGACCCTTCAATCTCAAAGGTGATTGAAGAATGGCCCAAACCCTCATGTGATATAGAAATCCATATTTATCTTGGATTATATGGGTACTACTGAACATTTGTGAGAAATTTCTCACGATTTTCAATCCAACTAACTATGTTAACAAGGAATGGGGTATAGTTTTTCTAGATGAATGAATGTGAGGAATGATTCAAGGATCTAACAAGAATACAAATAACTACATCTATAATCACATTTCCTAAAATTGGAGGATGTTTGGTGATATATAGTGATGATTGATGGAATTCCTTGGGTTGCATACTCCAGAAAAATAATAATGTGATAGCCTACGCTTCACGGAAAAAGAATATCCATGTTCAAAACTAACATACACATTATCTAGTGCTGGAAGCCATGATTTTTTCCTTGAATATATAGCGGCATGAAATTTAGGGTGAGAAGTGTGACATATACAGCAACTACAAGGGCCTAATGTATATATTTAAAAAAAGGAGCTCAACATGCATCTAATGAGATGGTTAGAGTGAATAAAGGTCTAAAATTTCTATATTCACTACCATCCAAGAATGGAGAATGAGGTAGCTAATGATCTATGAAGAAAATAACATACTAACGTATCTATATTATAGATTGAGAAAGACCTTATCATTCTGGATATTCAATGGATAGATTTTGAAAACCTAAGGGAATGGGATTCTCCCTACCTTTCCCAAATGATTTCGCAACAATGTATCCTAGAGATGATTATGGTTGCAAAAATGGCCGATTTGGAGTAACTAAATAAGGTGAATGCACTAAATTATTGGAATTTATAAGAGTTACATATAAAAAATAATGGTTTAATTCGGTTTGGAACACGACTTTGTGTGTATTCATCACCCGGGATAAAGAAGGACATATTGGACATTGCACATATCTCACTATTCCCTATCCATCCGGGTATCCCCATGATATACCGAGATCTTCGAGAACACTTCTTGTGGGATAAAATGAAAAAAGTGATTACAGAATATATCTCAAGGTTCTAGGTATGTCAGCAAGTTAATGAAGAGTGAAAAAATTCCAAACGGAGGATGTAACCATTGCATATAACCATGTGGAAATGGGAGAATTTCACTATAGAAATTGTCAAGGGTCTCCCAAAGATGATGATGGGACATAAATTGTTATGGGTTATGGTTGACTGACTCACCAAGACTTCCCATTTAATCATTTTTAAGGAAGATCTCTTGTTAAAACACTTGCAACGATATATGTGAAGAATGTGGTGAGACTGCATGGTGTTCCACTGACAATATTATATGAACGTGATTTATGGTTCACATCTAAATTACTGAGGATACTTCAGCATGCTTTGAAATTGAATTAAATTCCAGCACCACTTATCACCCCCAAACTGAAGGCCAATTTGAATGAAATATTCATATGCTAGAAGAAATGTTGACAACATACTCTTTAGAATTCAATGGTGCATGGTATCATCATCTACCATTGGGTGAGTTCTTATACAAAAATAACATCCACATGAGTATTCATATGGAAGCATATGAAGTTGTGTACAGAATGCAATTTAAAACACCATCATACTGGGGTTGAAGTTCAAGAAAGAAAGCTACTTGGACCTGATCATGGGAAAGAGATGACATAGAAGGTTCAAGTCATCTAGAATCTTATCAAAGATTCTCAGAGTCTACAGAAGAGCAGTGCTAACTACCATCGAAGGGAATTGATGTTTGACATTGGAAATAGTGTCTTCCTTCGAATATCACTACGGAAGATAGTTATGCAGTTTAAAAAAAAGGGAAGCTAAGCCCAAGATAATTTGTCTCCTTTGAGTTATATGATTTCCTATGATTCGTGGCCTACCATATTTAACTCCCACCAAATATGTTTCATGTTCATGATTTGTTTCACATATAACTCTTAAATAAGTACATATCAGATCCCTCACATGTACTGAACTCCGAGGTGGTATAGCAGGAAAATGTCTCACTTATGAGGAGAATCCAGTAAATATTCTAGATAGGAGAGATGAGGTCCTACGCCACAAGAAAACCCATATTTTTAATGTGTTCTGGAGAAACCACATGTTTGGAGATGCTACCTTAGATCCAAAAGAATCTATGAAGGAGAATTTCCATCACCTGTTTGTGTAAAATGAAATTTTGAGGTAGGAATTTCATAAGGGAGGAAGAATGTAATGACCCAATGTTTTATCAATGGAATTACCTTCATATAATTATTCCATATATTATAAACACATTAAGAAGTACAATGAAATATCATGATAATAAATAATATGTGATCATTAAACATAAATTTTCCAGTTCAATGTTTTGAATTTCCAAAATCTAACATACACAGTTGTGATTAGTAAGATGTTGGGAGTCCGATAGAAAATATATAATTTTTGGTGAATAATAACCTACCCTTTTAAATAGTAATCTACCCTTAAGAATTTTAATATAACCATTGTGAATAAATTTTTTTCCAAAGAATATTAACCTCACCCATGAAATATAAAATAAAAATTAGGCATCTTATAAGTGATAATATAACCATAGTATAGTATATGTATTTTGGTAATTCATAAATATTTAATTATAATTAATTAATTAATTCAATAAAAAAATATTTTCCTAAAATGTTTTATAAAATAACATTTCTATTTATTCTAGTTTTAATATAATTTAATATGATCTTTTGTAGTTTTTGAAAACATTATAAAATTTGTTTTAATTTTAAAATCTATATTTTTCAAGTAAATTAAGATATTAATTAAAAATTAAATTAATCAATTTTTGAAAATTATTTTTGAAAAATGTGTTTCCTTTTTTTATTATAATCATAGAAAAATGGTTAGCTTTAATTTTTTGTATTTTTTGAAATAAAATATTTTTTTATGAAGAGTGAAATGTGATAATTCCAAAAATAAGTTAAATTCATTAATTCTAGATTATGGTATGATGTTATGAGGATGTAATCCCAATTGGTTCAAACTCACATTCACTCATTACTATACATGGTCATGTAATCATCACTATTACTTTTCTTGTGGAGATATTTTAAATTGATGAATATAATATTGAGAAAACCCCTCTCCCCTTACCTATAAATAGCACCCTTCACACCCTCATATCTTAACAGCACCCAAGATTCAATCCCTGTATAATATCTACCCAAACATCTTTAATAGACACTCCACCATGTCCAAGAGCTTCTGATATCAATAAAAGGCAATGCCTATGTTTTTTAAGGAGGATCTCATGATGAGGATTCCAGAAGAATTTTATCTCTCTGATATCCTATAACATCCTTTCAATTTCATATTCGTTTATAAATATCTCATATCCTATATTCATCCACATGTTATGAAAACTATAGTATAATACATATATTGGAATGTTATGATACAAATGGGATATTATATCATCCATCCCCCTTCTCCTTATCATTTAACTTTTCAAAGGAAAACTTTGTTAGTTAGGTGTTAATTTATCACCTTCAAGAACAAAATGTTTTCATTTTCTGTTACCACCTTTAGATCGAGTCATGAATCTATTTTTATGGTTGATCCAAATTATTTTATATGTATTATATCCTATTTATTGTTCTACAACAATCAAATGTACATATTACTAAATGATTAAACAAAATAAGTTTGTTGTGGTCAAAAAACCGCCTAAATTAACCCAAATGATCATAATTAAATTCTTATCAGTTGATTTCTTCTCAAGGTACATACAAAATTATTTATATCAAACATTTTATATTTTTTAAAGTAAATTATATCATGTAATATCAGTTATGATTTTTACCCACGTTCTACATAATCTTCGATTTCTGAATACAGGTGAACCATTCAAGAAAACTATAAAAATGAACACTCCTAAACAATGAATTTAATATGTATCACTCATCCAATGTCCCATTAAAGAAAATAATGAAAACATAATGATTAATATTCATGTATAAAAGGTTCAAGAATTTTTAATTAATTAATATAATGTGACTATTCATGCCTTCAAAATGAATACATCATTTAGATACGATGTAATGTAAAAATCTCGAACCCAACATACATTTGTTGGGTTCTCCCTCTTTCTCAACATTAATATTATTGTTAATCCATAAAAAATAATTTTTTTATCATTATATTAAATTTTATAGGATATACATGTTTTCCTATGGACTTTATGTTATACAATATGTTTTCCAAGTAACTCTTCTTCCAAAAACACACATTTTACTTCTCACTCTATGTTAATGATTCTTGTATCAAGTATGTCATTCCCTCTATATTTTGGGAACACAAATTATATGAATTTTTTTATGATATTAAAGCCATTACTTTAAATTGGTTATTTATGTTCATTATTGATATACTATCTACTTTTCACGCATGATATTGAAAATGTTATGATGTGATCGGTGTGCCCGAATGTATATAGCGCAATATGAATGTTTGAATTTGACAGGTGGAACCAAAATTATACTGCACTCTAATGAATTGGTTAAAGTGAAAAATCTCATTAGTTAATGTAAAATGATGTGTAAACCTGATTCTATCTTTTTGTCAAAACTATTTGATGTATTTAACCACTAAGAAATGATGTTTCATTTTTAGGCATTGCCATATTCCATGTCTTTTCTTAATGTTTTCTCTCATCATTATTATCCTATGCCAATGTTATGATGATAAAAATTATGATCACCACATGTTATGTTGTGTCATGATCTTATCTATCATCTTACATGGATTTTATCTCAACCATTTTTTATGTATATCCCTCACGTGACTACTTATACTAAGGAGATATCAGGATCCCGCAAGAAGATAAAGAAAGAGGAATTAAATAAATGTTTATGTATTATGTTTTAAATGTTATGAATGGTACTAGTTTTACCATGACACTAAACCTTCAGATACTTTTGGTGTAAATTTTTATGTATTCTATCCTAATAATGATGTAATAGTAATTTTTGCAAAGGATGGGTTTCTACACAGCATTCCGGTATCGAGTGGAAAGTTCTGGAATTGTTCTCTGAGATGCATCTGGTAGTGCATGATAGTTTGGGATAAAAATATATATCCTTCTTATTTGTGACCTCTACCCTAGTGGAAAAAATTTAGGATGTGGAATCTGTCAGATATTAAGTATGTAGTCCTTTGGTAGAGTGTCAGTGGTGGGGATCAACCCACTGGTTTGACTATAGGCGATGATGAGATACTGCGTATCCATGGATGTGTTTGGGTTCCAATGGATATATGTGAGTAGCTGATTAACGTGTATCATTGTTTTTATTTGAAAGTGAATTCCATAGTCACCAAGATGTACTATGACTAACATCGTCATTATTGGGGGAAGGGTATGAAAATATAGGTTGCTATTTTTGTAACGAGGTGTTCCACATGACAGTAACTGAAGGCTGAACATTAGCGACCATCATAGATTTTACAAAAATTACCTATTCCGAAGTGGAAATGGGATGATGTCATCATAGATAGAGTGATTGGTTTTCTACGATCACATCAAAGAAATAATTTAGTGTGGGTTGTTGTTGATAGGCTCCCAGAGGTTTCTCTTTTCTTATAGATCATAGATACCATTCATGTTGATGAGCACTAGATGTTATACATCTGTGTGATTGTACTACTCTATGAGGTCCTTCACAATATCATTTTGGATAGGGAATCCTTCTTTAAATATCATTTCATAGAGTGTATTCAGTTGGAACTAGGTATACTAGTGATTCTGAGCACAGAATACTATTGTAAGACTGATAGAGATGTCACCTTATGAGTATTTAAAAGGTTGTCTATTTTATCCACTCCTATTCTAGTCATAGGCAGATGGGGTGGCTTTATTGGGGCCACATTTAATAAAAGAGACTTTTGAGTGTGTGCAATTGATTCAGAAGTGGGTTCCCACAACATTGTCACATCAAAAATCATACACTGATCGCCACAAACTACATTTAGAGTTCATGTTTGGGCATCCTGTTTTGTTTCATGTTTCACCATGGTTGGGAAACAGACACTTCATGAGATAGAGTAATATTTCACCATAATATTTAAGGAATTATAATATCTTAGAATGATAAGGGTCAGTATATTATTTATTGAAGTAACCTTAGAGGTACCGATCCATCCAAGGTGTCTTCCATTATCTCAGTTACACTACTATCATTCAGACCCATCTAAAAATTTTCATCAAGAGGTGGTTTAGATACAGGTTGATTCCTCCATTAAGGATCATCTGTGTCATATTTTTGATACAAGAACAAAGGTTCTACATGGATGGTATGTTCATGTACTATAGGTGATGTATTATCATGGCCAATTATAAGACATGAACTAGGAGTGGGAGGGCGATGTATATGCTCAGTGGAAAGTGGTGTTCTAAAAAAAATATTGACCACCCTTTAGAGATAAATTCGAGGATGAATTGCTATAAGGGAGGAAGATTGTAAGAACCCAGTTTTTCATATGATGTATGGATACCTTATTTTCAATTTGAATGTATAGATATTTCTTAATATTAGTACCCATATATTTAATATGATTTTTATGTGTCTAGGGATATTTTGGATCTCGAAACTAGGTTTAGTGCTTAACGCAGCCTGGAGAATGGGTATTAGAAACCGCAGGAGTCAGGTCACAGTTTTGGAATAAAAAATGTGATGATGGGAAGAGGCATGCTATAGGCCACACCATTTAATTAAACTATGAGGTTGGATATGCATGACCCTACATCCATGTCTTAAATTTTTTTAAACATTATAGTGGCCTTATGCACAGTTTATGCATAGTTTGTAAACTATGTGGCCAAACCATTTAGGTAACCTTGGGTCAATTGGAAACCATGCATGGAATCTGAATAATTTGATACCATCCGTGGTATTTTCATGGTTTGAAAACATCACCGTAAAAATATTGGGGTAATCTATAAAACCCCAAAAACATTGAAATTTCTAATAATTTAATATAAAAAATTTAATAATATTAAAAACTGATTATTGGTTTTCACTTCTACAAATAGAAGAGGTTTTTAAAAGACCTCAATGGATCTTAATCTCAGATTTGATCTCATCTCTCTATTTGACCATCGATTCGATCGCGAGTTCTCTCATTGGATCCACATTATTAAGGCCTACATTACTTTTTATCATTTCTAATTTCTTCTTGATATCGATTTTATTATTTTATTTTAGCCTCATATTCCTTATATTCACATTCTTCATATAATTTTCCGATTTCTCTTAAATCGGTATGAATCATGACTTGATACTAATTGAGAAATCCACTACCAAGTTAAGGTAGGTGGTCTATAATTTTTTTTTCACATTTTGGTGATTTTTAGAGATATCTGAATTTATGATGACCACCTAAATTTTTAGAACATCCCAAATTTTGGATGGGTTACATGAAATTGATATAATTGGACCTATTAGTGATTTCTATAGGAGTTATTATGATTCGTTGGTACCCGTTTCTCATACAAAGGTGACCCATGAGGTCCACCTTATGTAAATACCCTGATTATTCCATGTTAAACAACCCAAGGGGTATTTTTGGGATTTACTTTCTATAGGAACCCAATTACAAATGGAATTAGTAGATTTGGTTGGTTAGAAGATGTTTTTACTCCTATTTTCTAAAATATTATGTATTTTCAACATTAATGGGTTTATTATTGAATTGAAAAAATGTGATAATTAGGAAAAATGGATTGAATTTTAATCGGTGGTTATACACATTGGATAGGATTAATTGTTAATTGATGATCAATGGGTTGGTATACCCATGTGATTTGTTAAATGGATAATGTTTATTCTTGAAGGGAAATATCCATGTGACATGATTAAGTGAAATTGATAATATGAGTTGGTAGAGTCATATGAAATTTATTTGTTAAATGGTATGAATGTATGATAGACTAAATAGATTCCATGGAAAACTCTCCCTGGATCTGTAACATCTTAGTGGACACCTTGTATGAGTATGCACCTTGGGTCAGGATTATGTTGGATCCCTTGGACCTTGCTACCCTATGGATCTTGCTTTCATAGACTCGCATAGGATATGTTGGTACACATGCTCATATGACTCCAACCAATGCCTTTACAGAGTTTCCATCGTGATGATCTTGGGTCTTGGTGAGGATAACATGGTATTTCACACCTTGAATCCATCCATTTGTGGTCTACACTTTACAATACAACATGGTGTTGGATATTTGACATGCTTTGTTATACGGAGAGCCATGGGTTTGATATGTTTTCATTACATGGAATGATTTTGTGGGTTGGATATGAATAGATGTACGACATGGTCATGTTACATGTTTTAATTTAATAATCATACCTTTTTAGAAGATGTAACATATTATATAGAGCCCTGAGACATTGTTTGGTTTACTTGTTATAGTATACATATGTCTTGGTATTTTAGATTTACATTACTTCTTACTCAAAGATGTTTAGAATACTGATTTTTTATAATTATAATTGTATATACTTATGGGTGGGTACCTACATGGATGTTTATCTCAGGCCTTGTTTGGGCATCATTTGGGACCTAAAACCGATTATATGGTTGCATGCGATAATAGGGAAAATGTTTGTAACACTAATTTTAGATCATTTATTTGGAGAAGGGGATCTTCGGACCATATTGGGGATTTCAATGCTATGAGAGCCTTTTCGTATTTCATCATTTTGGTAATTTGTTTTGTATTTTACTTCCATGTACTTTTTTGGATATTTTCAATATACATGTATCATATACACATTGAATATGATACACTATTGGATTGTTATATAATCATGAATTGCATGTATACTTTATTTGGTGATTACTTGTTGTATCTACTTCCTATATTGAATGTTATTGACTTTTGTGGTAATATAATCTTGTAATGATGGCATAGTATCACTGATATCACACATAGGCTCTTGCTTCCAGTCGACAGCCTTTGAAAGTTTGGGAGATGTGCTTATTTCTAAGTATCTAACTAAGATCAGAGAACTATTCAATTTAATTTGGATCTAGGATGTCACACGATACCACACAGAAATATAAAATCAAGATGGAAAGGTCCAAGTAGTGATGAACTAGTTGAAAATGATGGGTGTTAAATCAAAATAAAAATTGATTAAATGACTATTTCCATGAGATCCTATCTAGTATTCAAGAATGGGATATCTGGTGGTAGAAAATAATTTAATAACCAATTGCATTTCAGTACATTGGTTCCTATAATTTTATGCAATTAGAAGGGATTAGGATATATGAAATAAAGTGATTGATCTTATTAATCCATTTAACTAAAGAGGGGATAAAAAAAATTGTGTCCTGGCAGGATATTTGATCATAATTCATTGAATTATGAGCTTTCCAATTATCAATGGAATAAATTTCATAAACTTTTTTTTGTCTCCTCTAATCAAGAGTTTCTTCGTCATTTGATGCGATCCACCAATGAAAAGAGAATATGGGAATCAGTAGTGATTTAAGGAATATGAGGATAAATCTACGAAATTCTCCATGATGATGTATTTTTAGGAAAACAGTTTAGGTCAATTGAATTATTTTTTTTAATTTTATAATTTAATTAATCCATTGAATTTACCACCCATGTGAGAGATGTCTAAACATCTCGTGCTATCCTATTTTAGGTTGTGGATATGGTAAAAACTACCTTTTGTACTCAAACGTGGTATCAGATTTCCTATTTGTGATTCCATTTAATATTTCTCTTATTTTAATGAAGAACATCATTCATTATATGAAATAAAATTATTAGTTTTATACTATTATTTATAGCCACACCTGACCTTGAAATTACACTACATCTCAACACCTATATCTAGAAATATATATTTAAATATTTCAACGTCATAAAAAGAACATAATAGGTATCTAAATCATTACCTCCTTCATGAATATCATCATCAAAATGAAAAACTGTAAAAACAACTCGAGGTACTGAGTCTATATCTATCTCTCACACTCTTACAAACTCTCAGAAACATTCTCATGATAGCACAACATGAAAAACCATGAGATGATCCATCCACACAGGGCCCTCTCCTATTGATCCTTGAACACCCCAAGTAAACCACAAAGTTTTATACATTCTTTATATTCATATCTCAATATCCAATGAAGTTTGTGGGATCATGCATGTATCTCCTCATCTACGATATATGGAAGACATCGTTCACCCGCTCAAGCTGTGGGGGTAAAGTGGGATTGTATGAATCCTTAACAGCCCTCTATATTATCTACAACATCCAAATAATCCTTGGGTATTACTTAAATACATGTAAAAACCTATACAACTGTGGTTGTGGGGAGTCTCTGAGGAAAACATGGTGCCCCTTCTTGAACTTCTAGGGCAAACAACCACAATATGCATAATATTTCTATCTTCTCTTGGCCATCCTCATCTACTCATGGAGACCTAGAATTTCTCTTTCATCATCTATTCCATCTATGGGCCCACAAGGTATGTCCCACTAATCTATTCCCAACACAAGGGTAACATACCGGTTATCACATACAGGGACTCAACAGGTATGATGTCGATGGCATAATGGTAGATGGTTTTGTATGAAACCTCCACATATGGAAAGTGATCCTACTAGCTCCGGACAAATTCATTCATGAAATACCTCAACATATCCTCCAAAAAATAGATGATCAACTTAGATTTCGCATTGGTCTAAATGTGAATGGTTGTACTTGTCCTCATTTGGGTCTCAAATGAATCATGTAGGCCTCTCAACTATTATGGCATAAACTGTGAGTCACTATCAAAGAAAATCGTCGAGGTAACCTCATAAAGGTAAATGATCTACCATATATACAACTGGACCAATCATTCCATTGAACACTTCTCTTGGACAGTAAGGCATTGTGGAAACATAATGAGTCAATTAATTGTAAAATTTATGGAATCGTGTAACATTTTTGTGTGTGTAAACCCTACAAAAAATTCCAAAGATACGTCATCTTGTATCAACTTTAGGATCTCATGGAGCTATAAATAAAATTCCATAAGGTGGTTCTCATCAATCCCTAATGAAAAGTGATGCAATGGTAGAAGAACTCATCCACACTCCTCATTCTAGACCACTGAAACTACCATTAACAGTCTGTAAAAATATTCCCTACATTGCGATGTATTGCTAGTGGAGAAGTGTGTAACTCTGATATCACCTCTTACCACACAATGAATTGGAAAATTTTATGACATTGTAAATCGATAACCTGATTACCTCAATAAAATTATCCACCTGTGGAATCAGCTGTGGACATCTCATTGTGAAAGACCTCACAGTTGATGTCTCCCACCCATGACTCTCTCAAAAACTAAAGAAGTGAAGGAGTAGATACAAAATATTTTTGAAAAGGTGTACCCTTTTACTCTTCTAGGGTCACCTCTAGGGAGGAAAACTACTCTGATGACTCCTGCACCAAGAGATCCTAGGACTTCAAGATAAATAAATCTGATACAAATTTCCATTCCAATGCATATTGACTATCTGAATGTCATTGTTTTTCAAGAACTAAAACCAATACTATTGTCTCTATTTCCAGTCTCTCTACCTTAATACATACCTAAGACTTTGATAATATGAGTAAAACATAATGAACATCCAAAAATAATAATTCTTCCTAATTATCAGTGATATGATTACAAATTCTAACTCATGGACATGATCCATGTAGTTATACTCATAGTGTCTCAACTTTCTCGACCTTTATGCAATTAGTGACTAATACTTCATAAAAACAAAATTCAGACTAGGTCTAAAGTAATCAAAATACACAACAAATTCAACACCTTCCTATACTATTCTAAACATTAGAGCACTTTTCATCCTCATCCTAAACTCCTCGAAGGCCCTCTAGAACAGCTCAGTTCAAGTAACCATATTCGCTTTTGGTATCAATATAGTCAAAGAGGTTGTAATCTTGGATAATTCTTCCTCAAACCTCATATAATACACTGCTAAACAAAGGAATACCTACAACTATAAAAATATATTGGGTGGATCCCAATCAATAACTACATAAATCATTACTAGTTTCATGGATTAACCATTATCTAAAAAGGTATTCCCATGAAAATGATACTCTTGTTTCCAAAATAGTCACTTTTAGAGCCTACAATATAGTTGGTTCTCTCAAATCAGATATATTACCATCCACATGTTCTCTTCATGCTCCTACTCTGATTTAGAGTAGATGATTGTGTCATCAATGAAGAAACTAAACAACTCATCTAAGTACGATTTGAAAAACTATTTCATTAAATCCATATACACAGAAGGGGTATTCATCACACCAATGTGAATCACTAAGAACTCATGGTGTCTGTAGGAAATCATAAATACACATATAGAATATCAGTGTCAAAATCCATGAAATTGTGGTTGTCAGAATATATATAGATCTCATAGAACCATCTCATTCCTTGAAAATAGTGAAATATGTAATCAACACATGGTAAGGGGTACTTCTTATTTATCATAGTATGTTTCAGATGAGGATAATCCATAGAAATATGCAAGATATCATCAACCTTTTTTGATGAAGACCACTTGATCTTCCCAGGGGGATACATTGGGTCTAACAATACTCTTATCCTGAAGGTTCTACAACTATAATGGACACTCGTATATCTTATTATGTACCGTTAGATATTCCATATAAGATATTGGAGTGGTCTCATGATGCAAGTTGATGCAGAGCTCCATATCCCAGCTCAAATGTTTTCCAATAACGTTATTGGGAAACACATCCATTTAATCCTCCACAACTGAAGGAATATAGATTCTTGGATATACTTCTTCACCAAGGGTTATACTCCCCAAAAAATGGGTGATGTGATGAATCCTCCTGCTCGCAAGACCCACTTGCAATTCCAAGAGATTTATCAGCTAGAAAAGGATAATTTCAACCCATTAGTACATAGGCATCTAACATTACTGCATTGATAGTGAATCAATTCTCATTCCATGGAAAACCAATCCATACCAAATATGAAATCAAAGGGTCTAATCGGAAAGACCAAAATTTACCATGTGAAACATTCTCTACCATGTGATATATCTCACAGCAGGTAGATAAAATATAAAGATGGTGTATTCCATATAAAATCCTCATGACGAAGCAGTTAGGATAGCGCCCCAACTATGATCTATATCCCTTGTACTAGAAGTATATATATAATGGAATGAATGGAACCTATGACAATTAATACCGAAGTATGAGTAGAATAAACATGTAATATACATCTAATTGTCTTTTTCACTACGAGGTCATAATCCTTCATAGAATGGTACCCTCTACAACCTCAGTCATGAACTCCTTGAGCATGACAAGGGCCACCTTGAGGTGGTGGTATAAGGATCTCATAGTGTCAGCCACCACCAATGGAACATCATTCTCTTCTACTATCCCCAACAACCTTGGTACAAATCTACCATATCCTGGTAGATCATTGATCAATGAGATACCTCTTTCATGGAGGTCTGTCAAAAACCGTCAAAAAATGCTCAAAAAGTTTAGTTGGGATGTCTCATGCTATGTGACCTCACCCGTATTAAGAAAAAAAATCCCCACTATAGGAATACATGGTTCTATATGCTACCTCGGACCACATGTTTGATTCCGATTATGGTAAGGTCTCAAATGTTGTGATCCAAGCTCTTATCCTTTATTAGATAGTACATATGACTCTGCACTGTCATGCCCACCAAAATATATAGTTAACTATAGTGCCTCTAAAATAAACATATCTATCAATATTTATCACTCCCTCACCTCATAATATGTGGGAATTCACAAGGGAATAATGTGAGCTCAGATCTCTAGGTGAAGACCCTGCTCAAACTACCATTTTCGTAAGTAGTCATCACAAATCACGTGAGGAGAGTACCATGTAAGGATTTGGAAAATCATAGCATACTCATCCTTCATTATACATCCCTATTGTATCTCTATGTGATATTGAATCTGAGGAGATAATTAGAATGATGGGTAGTAATCCTCACAAAACATCTATTGAAATTTGGGGAAAGGTAGTTTCATGTCATCATGAATCTGTGTAACATGCCCCCACTAGTTCCTAGAATCTCCATGGACATGGATATATTCCAATTCAATAACATAACTAGTTTTTTTACAAAAAATATTAATGACACAGAAGGAATAATCCTTCCAATCCTCCACTAAATAAGGATCTTTCTCACTACAGAACATTAGCGGGCTCTCATGTTGGAACCCACATAGTTCTCTAAGTCATTGTGCATTATAATCCTGCTATGCTGGGAAGCTCTACATCTCAACATTGGTAGGTGCTTCTTTATACCCCTTTAAAATAAGGGGTCATGGGATGGACCCTGAACTGAGCCCTAATCACTCATCGGATCACCATCATGATCCGGAATAGGTATCATCGATGGCTATTGTCATAGTGGTATCTAAAAGTAATCATTACATACCATAGTTAGATGATCATATATATATATATAACAAAAATGGGGAGATAACTCAAGAATTATAGTAAGAGATACAATCCTATATGATGGATTTAACATTGATCATTGTAACTAGTGTCTAAGTATTCTGAGTCAAAAATAATGTTTCCATGGTCCTACTGAATTGAAATGTTGGCTGCTCATACTATAAATGGATTATCTAATCTGAGGGATGAAATCAAAAAACATTGAAAATGATTACCTAAACCCAATAAAATACTCATATCGGTACTAGTATGAAAAAAATCACTATGAATGAACTTTTTTAATTCTAATCTATCATGACCTGACCCATGTTGGGAATCATGTCTCAACTACTCCAGGCCCGCCAACATCTTCCAGGGTTGGAAACAAGAATCAAATGGAATATCCAAATTTTGAGATTATTTCATATGAACCAATACTCAGACACATGACCATCATAATCAAAATTTGTATAGGAATAATAATAGAAATATGCAAAAGAAAGAAATTAAACCAAGCATACATGACATCTAGTTTGTACAAGAGTATGGTAGAAAAAAATGTAAAGTAAAAGTGGTAAAATACACACCAAACTAGAAATGTGTCCCAAACTATAAATCTGGAATAGAAAATTGATGAGATATCCATTCTCTTATTCTCAATTATGTGACCACCATACATGGTCAAAATTACAAGTTATCCTTAAGCTCATATAATGTCACTACCAACCTGTCTATCCTTTGTATAATACTTGACACATTCTAGAAAATATCATGTAGTGGTAATTATATACATACCCATTAGGATCCCCAAAAGCTTAAGGGGGATATGTAAGAGATATAAAAGGAATAAATTGACAGTATATTCATGATAAAATCAATGTTAATAGCTAAACTAAAACCTAAAGTGAGTAACCTCCTCCATGAATAAGTAGAAAAATACAATGTGTATATGAACTACACATTAAATATTTTGATCCTACAGTATGATATTAGACACATCCAACTATAAGAATTGTAATATGAAAAGCATGTGGCATACACCATGCATCATCACATCACATGGAAATATTGTAACCAAATATATGGTTATCATTACATAATTATATATATATATATATATATATATTATTCAAAAGAATCTCAAATGAGTGAGTAAGGGGACCTCTATTTCATAGCTCATCCGAGGAAGATGGGTCACTGAAAGTTCCATGAGTTATTAATGTTTCCCAGAATCACATTCATATACATAAAAATAACTTTTAAAGTAAAACAATACCTCTTCATTGTTCCACACAATTGAGGGGGAAAATCAGAGTATATTACCAACAGCCTAGTACACAAGGGGGAATTCACTATATAAGTTTTTATATAGGAAACATTCCCATTATTATTGGGGTACCACTCTAGTGTCATAGGGAACAAAATGGTATGATAATAGGGGTTCCACATAGTAGGTAGAGGAACCATGACCCAGATTATGGGAGGTTCTACTATATTTGTAAAGAACCCACACCCTGGTGTGAGAGTGAGGTTACACATTGGTCATTGTACAACTACACTCAATCTGATAGGGGGTTTCACTCAGAAGTTGGAAACTCGTGCCCTAGTTCCATATGGATGTTCCACTCAAGTCATCGAGGACCCACAACAAAGTACTTCATGTAGATTATAATGGGGTGGTAGTTATAGAGGAACCACATCCATGCTGATGATGTGTTCTACATTAGTGGTCGAGGACCTGTGCCCAGATGTGACAAGGGGGTTAGACATTGATCATCAAGAACATGCACAATATCCTGTAGGGGGTTCCACTCGGAAGAATACTATGGCGATCCTGCATGATCATCGTCATTGAATGGTGTCACCTCAAAAAGAATAATTCTTGGATAATTTTACATTATATCATAAATCGACAACATAGGGAACCATCACATTATATGTGGAAAACACTATGGGTAGATACTCATGGGGAAAATCTAAGTCCAAACAAATGTGATATGAAGCATTGAATTTTCACAAAAGGAGACATGGGGTAAATAATGTTTATGGGAACCACATGACATTTGGTCCCTCTCCACCACCTTTTCATGTCCTCATCCACCACATGAATCCTTATATATGTAGTTCTTAACACCATAAAGGGGGGCTACATGGTATGCCCTAACTATCTAATACTCGGTTGTGTCTATGTAAATGACCCCATGACTGTGAACATAAGTACATGGTCATGTACCTGGCTATGTAATCCAACACAGAGACCTAAAAATGTGTTACATCATATAGCTTGAAAATCCAATTTTATGGTAAATGGAGTGTATGAGATATACACATTGTGTCATCCTTATGATTTTATGAATCTCTAGACGCCGAAACCATGGGGCAACATGCCATGTGATGATCTTTATACACGGTGTGTATTGAGGGTTTTAACAAATTCATAGATCCATTATCCACATGTTGAATTTGGTCATTCCACCATAGATCATTCTACAAATCCGCTTGAGATTTGAAGATCTAGGAACTATATTTTCTTTTTGGTTGTCTTTTGCCAAAAATTAGATCACGTTGTTCAGTGGGGGGGGGGGGTTCTTCGCAGGAACCACTCACCTCGGTCCCTCTAAATTCAATGACACAACATATTATCACCGAGAAAATATAATGTACCCCATAAACATCAAGTATTTATCCTTGTTCCATTGATCCTTCCTTAGTTAAATATTCTATTGCGATTAAAAGGGTACAATCAGGCTCGGTACAAACCTAGAATGTTGTGCCCCGCACAACCGATCTTGAGTCATACAGTCGTCCACCTATTGGTCTGGTCCTCTTGGACCTCTGCAACATATGTCTTCTTCCAACTGCAGAAGACTCAGGTACATGTCGACTAGTGGTAGATCTTGCTGCTAGATACTATTATGAAATAAGACTCTCCACTAGGAGGGCTATCTATAACACCCCTGAGTGTGTCAGGATGTTGAGTGAGATAAATGAAGCTCTGATATCCCACCGGAGTTCCTTTTCAAAGGTCTGGGCCATGAAGAAAGGGTCTCGTACCATATCGGTGGAGTTGCGTGAGAGTTCTATGAACCCGACTGAGTACTGAGCTACATTCATGATTCTCTGCAATAGACGAAGTAGCTATTGTTTTCACACTTCATGAAGAGTCCCTGGGAAAAAATATCCCTGAAACAGGCTCTCGAAGTCTACCCAGAGAAGAGTCATCTCGTTATGAACTTCGAGAATCAAGCTTCACAATCTGACATCTGCTACGTGTATAAGGTTGGCAGCAAGAATCACCATGAGGTTGGTTGGTGTCACTACCAGTTGGAAAACTCTCATCACATCTTCCAGCCAATCCTTAACCGCATGTGGGTCCATATCTCCCCAAAACCTAGGTGGCCTCTAGCATTGGAACTCATGCAATGTGATCAAGCAGTGTGCATCCTCTTCTGCTGGGGCTCGTGGCATCAGTGGCCCAACGGGAAGTGGTATCGTTGGTGCCTCTGCTGGAAAAGGGCCATGCACCGAGGCCTCGTCGCTCGATGGGATATTTGTGCGTACAACTCTCGGGACTCTAGCTTGTCATGTGTGGGGAGGCATCCTGAAAGAAATAGATGCAACATGGTCAAATGACTATACCTGGTGAGCTGACCTGGTTGAACTGACTTAAAGAAATCTTTTGAATACACACACGCAATAAGTTTTTTCATGCACTATGTTAGAAATCAAAATCCATGGTACTGGTGTATGGATACGTCAGCCACCACACCAACACTGGACTCCCCAAACTAAGAACCACACTGACTAGTCTTAACATTATTTCTTCATAGAAAAGAATGAATAGAATCCTATGTTCTATGGTAGAACCGACTACTTTGATACCAATTTTTCATGACCCATCCATCGGGGCCCATGCTGTGACAACCCCAAGCCCGCCTTCCACAGGCTAGGGGCTGGAGACTAGCACCAAAGGATTAATTCCATAAAACCGGGAAGGAATTACCTTTATAAATAGTAAACACACACAATAAGTCACAAGATGGAAGCAAAACACTATGTATAACTGTATAAAAAAGTGTGTTAAAAGTATAAGGGGACGAAACTACAAGAACAACTGTAATGTACATGAAACTAAAAGTACAACTGAATAAATGAAAAACAGTCGTTGGGTCATCCTCCGAGGTTCTTGCCAGAAGGGTAGGTACAGATCGCCTCCTCATCACTCCACATCTGTCTGTATCCTCCATGTACCAACATGATGTATGGTCCACCTTCGGGTTTCATCTAGTCCTGGTACTCTCAGCCACGGTCAGCGTTGTCTATCGTCTACATCCAATACAATGAGGTGAGGGCATATCCTGTGTATGGGTGAGTATAATGATACTTAGTAGAGACCCCGAGACCCTCAATGTCTCATAAAAACCAACAAGGATAAACCACAAAGTATAAAATCAACAAAAAAATCCACTTAGTTATATGCCCATTCATATACATATGTTATCAAGTAATTCATCTCAATCATGTGGTAAACACAAAAGTTACTGACTTAGCTCAACCAAGACATTATTCACATTATCAAAACTGTGGCTGTTGGAGAACTCCTCATCTGTCGAGTACAGTGGGCCTGCCATGACACCAAGGCGCTTTCCACTAACCTTGGATTGCTGAGGAACTCATCTTGTCGAGTATGGTAGGTCTGCTGTGTCACCAAGGCGCTCCCCACCATTGGACTGCCGCCCCAACCAGGTGCTCCCCCCCAATATTCTACATAGGTGCTCCTCCAGTCGAGTACCACAGGTCTACCGCCACGACCAGGAGAACCTCCGTTGTGGGGTTGTTGGGGCAAAAAGGAACTACTCACTAGGTTATTTGAGTCACTCCGATTCAATCGGTCAGTAGTCGCCAAGTCTCATCCAGCAACTAGGTCGCTGCACTCTACTTGCTCGTCACCAGAACGATCCGCTCCACGAGCTACTGGTCAAAACTCCAACTATAAAAAAGTCTCACGTATAAGTATCTTAGAGTTCCACCATTTCATAGAGGTCTCAACACAATAGACGCTGTGTCAATCAGATGCTTGGACTCTGAGCTATAGCCTTTTAGTCACGGGGGCCCAGATGGATTCGTGCGAGATCCAACCTGACCGTCTCTCAACTATAACCCTAACTCTAGTAGGGTATACTCAAAGGGGCCTTCATGAACCAAGATTACCAGGACCCTGATGGTTAATCAAATGGAAACCCAGTGCCAATGATATGGCCAAAAAAATTAATGGGTCGTAGTGCGCCCAGGTCTGGTCTGACCTGGTCGGACTGACCCGACCTGACCCAGTCTGGGCCGACATGGTATGGGTCGAACCGTCCAGACCCGTTGGGTCTGGCCTAGCCCAGCAGGGCGTGAGGGGCCGTGAAAGGATGGGACGACATGGACGGTCTGCGAGGGTGCGGACTAGTCGCGAGGGTTCGAACTGGCCGCGAGATTGGTGTGAGGATTGTTCAGCCCGGAGGGCCGTGAGGGGTGGCTCAGTCGGGGCGCTGCGAGGGCACGAGCTTATTCGCCTACAACACCGCGAGGGGTGTGAGATTCCAGCTCAGCCGGTGAACCACAAGGGGAGTGTTTAGGTGGGCGTGACCCATGAATCTGGGGCCGGTTTAGTCAGTGGCGGTGAGGGGAGCGTGGGGCACGCGGGGCATGCGAGGCCTGCGGAGGCCGGCTCGTCCGGTTCAGCGGGGGCGCAGTGTGGCTCGGTTGGTTCAGCTAGCGAGTGGCACGACCTATGGGTGGCACAACCAAGGAGGATCAGAAGTTGGTGGGTAGCATGGTTCAGCCTAGGGTGGTGGATCCTATTCGGACAGGGCACTGGAATGCCGCGTGGGCAGCACGTGTCGCAGAGGACATGGGTATTATGGTCGCTGCCCTCATCGCCTTCATCGTCTCATCGCCTCATCTACATTCTGTATAACATCACAAACATGAACGGAAAATGGGTCATTCCATGTTGGTTTGGCCTGCACACTCCACATTTAGGATGGTATCAAGCGGTTCAAACATTCTTGAATTTTATAGAATTACTAAGAAGAAGATAGAAGAAGGAAAGTCTATCAAGACCCCGCATCATCCAGCAAAAAAAATCCTCAACCCATAAGGAAAATCATCCAAAGATATTCCTTGTTTTAGAAGGGAATAATAAAAATAATAATATCCTATTCAAATAAAACCCCTACCTTGATCATTGTTCGTTGATATAGTCATGGGGAAGAAGATGGAGTTGTTGTCGTCTATCGCGCCCACTGCATACATCCAATCCTGAGCTCATGTGTCGGTTCTTTGATGATTATGATGAGGGAGGGTGGGTCATCGAAGACATCCCACATCAGTTGCCTCCTCAATGTGCTTCTGAGGAAGAAGTCGAAGACTCTACTCACCGGCGTTCTTCATGGAGGATGTTCTTTGTTGGAGATCTTTCTCCCTATGCCCTCCTCCTCCACATTCCCCCAAGATGAATATGCCAAGCCAATATAATAGATTAAGATATCCTATTAAATTGTTGGCATAATGTTCAAATGGTTTAATCTATTAATTGAAAGTGTTGGCTCAATTAATTAATGGGAAGGATTTGGAAAAATTGTTTTAGGGGAGTTGGCACACTTAATAAGGAAGGTGGTGGAACCATTAATTGGGTAGAGGAGATAAAAAGGCTCTCCCTCATTTATGAGGTATTTTAGTGGTTTCAACATTTAATTGGGGGGTTTAGTCCCTGGTGGTCCCCAAACTGTATCCTCACATGGGAGGTTAGGTTAGGATGGGCCCCACACTTCAACTTCTACCAGGAGGTTCAGTTCTGGTGGACCCCACCTCCAACTTCCACATAGTGGTTTTAACAAAAAAATAAAAATAAAGCTACACAACTTTATTTTTATTTTATTCATTCACTAAAAACCCAAAAACTATCTTTCACTATCAACCTACTGCCATCAAGGTTTATGTCTCCTTAAGCGAATACCAGCAATGAGAGTTCAACAGTTCCCTCAAATTTCAATTCTGAGAACTGGTTCAAAAGTTATAAAAATCCTCTCATACGTTTTCTGAACGTACCCAAACAAAATTTCAGAAAATTATTCCGGGCACCTCAGACATCAGAATCAATGCCGTCAAGTTTCGTGAACTCATAAGATTCCCATTTAAATAAAAAAATTACATGGAAATTCTTGGTCTTTACACCACCCTTCACATAATATGTCCAATTCATTATTTATATGAAAAGACTGAATAATAATATAAAAATCCTTTTTAAACTAGTTTATAAATTTTTAATATATTATCCATAAAGCATGAATAGTATAATAATATCAAATCCATAGTCAAAGATATAAAAAAAATTCCATACTATATGGAATATGGAATCATAATTAATAAACATTAATCATGTGTAAATTCAAAAAGGATGTTGACATAGATGAAATGATTCCAAAAACTATTTGAGTAAGATATATCAATTTAATTGAAATAATTTAAATATAAAGAAAATATTTATTTTGAAAAATATTCCTATAATCTTTTAAGGGATGATTTAAAGGTGTTATAACGGTGGAAAACAGTCTAACCCACCGTATAAGTTAAAAATAATGTTCCTTTTTAAATTTGTCGAAAAGGTCATTATGTACCTTATTTTGAAAATGACAGAATGATTCCTTTCCAAAAAAAATTTAAAAATCAAAAAAAAGGGTATAAATTAATTTAAACCATTGTCTAGGAAATATTAATATTTTTTGAAATAAATTTTTAACAAACACTGATGTGGATGATATAGAAGTCCCAGTAGATACTTATGTATAGACAATATCAGATAATAAAGAGATTGTAAAATTAATCCTCATCTTGTACTCCAACTTAGTTGAGGGTAAGTTAAAATCCTTTATAATTATTATATAATTTTAATTAAATTATAAAATCACCACATACTTAAATACAGTATCATATATAATCCTCTAATATTTCCATGATAAAAATATTTCATTTGTACCATTGTTTCGGGTGTGAACAAATTCATTTTCCTATATATGTTTTGTAATGTAAGTCATATTTTTTATGGATATAATGTATTTGATTAATATATAGAATGATATTGAATTTTTAAACATTGTTTTTAATCATTAAATTAAAATTATTCATGAATGGTTACAATGGGTTATGAAGTCTCATCGTGTCATCAAGACGGTAATCCTTACGTACGCAAAAACAACAACATTGTTAATTTGATGTGAAATAGTATGTAATTGGATGGTATATTATATATATGGAATAATTAAAATGTTATATTTATAATTTCAATAAATTATACTCATTATTATACACATCCAAATAATTATGTGTTGAATAACAAACTACACCACGACGTGGAGACGGTAAGTCGTACATACACATTTATGGTGACTTTTCCATACATAAGATAGATAGAATAATGAATATTGTTATATGATATTTATAATAAAATAATAGTATGTAGAAGGTATTGGATTTATTATTTTATTTTGAAAAAATAAATGAAATAGGAAGTGGAGAAGATAAGAACTTTGAAAGAGGTGATGATGTAATTACCACTTTATTAGGTGATTTATATTGATTTGAACAAAAGGTCTCTATAGGATGGAGTTTGGATCAATGTAATGTATCAAAGATTATGTAATGGTTTTTTAGAGGATATATGATATGGGTATATATAAGGAAAATGGCTATGGAGTTGTGAATTTGATAGAATGGGAAGTACCCTTTTATAAGAGTGGTAAGGGGCACTTTGGGAAGTGCTTGAAATATTATTTTATTATAAAACATTTTTCGGTTTCAAATGGATAAAAAATGATTCGTATAGAGGATAAGGCGGGGATGAGTCTAAAAAATATATACCAATATATTTTAGACATGTTTAAGTAACCATACTAACCTTATCATTTAGATTTAACTCTTAGTTAAATAGATTAACTTTTACCATTTCTTATTGAATTTTTATATTACATGGTCAACAAACTTTATATAAAACTCCAAGAGCACCTGAAATGATTCACTAATGACATATCTATCATTTTATAAGTCCTTCATCCAAATCATAGATTTTTAAGAATATTAAATCATTTAATAAAATAGTACTTGTTTTAAAATCTAATTTATGTCAATTTTGAAACTATATATAATTTGGTTTTTTTGAAGACCATACAAAAATTATAACTTTGAAAAAAATTCATTTATGCAACCCTAAAATTTAATATTACCCTATAAAATTCTTTTAATGCATAAAATGTCTTACTTTTTTATTTATTTAAATATTTATAAAATCAATTATTTTAATCATTCATTAATAAGGTAATTAATGCACCATCAATGTTTCATTAATAAATTTCATTATATAATGTCTAAAATTTATAAATAAAATACGTTATTGTAGTAAATGTTTGTAGATATCTAATTAATATTTATAGTGGAATTTATCTTATGAATAACCTAATATTTAAAATTTTTTAGTAATTAAAATTTTAATTTAAAACTTATAACTATTCATTAAATAATATATAATAAATGTACTATTCTAACTCAAATGGTTCAAAAATGATCTTTTTTGTCCTGTGGTTGATTTTCATCAAAATACACATATCAAATAGAATTAGTACATCTGTTAGGGTAATTATAATATAATTTTTACCTTTAACTACCCAATTTAATTTATCTATGGTAAATAAAAATCAAAAGATACTATTCAAAAGAATTATATTCATCATATTGAAGCATATATTACTTACTGATTTCAACTGTGTCTCTCCCATTTTTGAAATTAAATTCACAGAAGTGGTATAATTATTTTTTTATTCATATTTTCTTATGTTCCTAGCGGGTGGGTAAAAAATGTTAAAAAGTTCATTAAAATTTTATATATCTAATCTTATTATAAAATTACTCCAATGAATTAAATTGAAAAAATATAGCTATTATGTATCTATTGTTAATAAAAAATTAATTTAAATAAAAATATTAAATATTTTAAAAAAAATATTCATTTTATACAATAACGTAATGTTTTTCACTATTCATGAAAAATTTAATGATTTCATAAATATTCTAAGAATTCATAATAAGATAATTTTGATATTCTCAATCAAAAAACGAAATCCATTCTGGAAATTAAATTTTATAAAATTTCAAAAAGTGGGTATTACTATTCATAACTGCTTTTTAAATGGCTAGTATGATTTGTCGTGGTGTGCTAGAACTCAAAATTTTTTACAATGCAAGCAAATGTATTTTTCAATGAGGAGCATATTGTGGAAGCATGGGGTGTTAGATTATTATATCCTTAATATAATATCATCCTAAAAATTTTTATAATACCCTGGCAGAAAAAGATTCAGGTTGTTCTTCATCATATGTTTATTAGGTTCCCACGTTTCCTCTCCCATTTTATGGTTTCTCCAAAGTAAATTTACTAGATGCGTCGTTCAGTTTATCAACAATTTTTATCTGGTATCATGAATTCTGATAGGCTCTTCACAATAAGACATATCGAGTTCCAATTCTATTTCATCATAGGTGAGTACAAGTGTTAGGTCAAGCATGTATTTTCTCAATAGTGATATGTGGAACACATCATGAACATTGGAGAGACATGGTGGCATTTCCAAATGGTAATCTATAACTCCAACTCATTCTCAAATTTCAAATGGTCTGATGTACTTGGGACGTAATTTACTCTTTTTACTAAATCATATAACACCCTTCCATGGAGATACCTTCAGTAAAATATGATCTACTACTTGAAACTCCAAATCCATACTTCAGATATCAATATAGATCCTTTTCCTACATTGAGCCAATTTATTTTTGTTTGGATAATCTTCACCTTTTACATTTTTTCCTCAATAATTTCTGGGCCTACAAGTTTTCTTTCCCCAACATCATCCCAACATGTTGGTGTGCGACATCTCTTTCCATATAACTCTTCATACGACGCCATATGAATATTTGAATGGATATTATTGTTAAAGTATAATACTACCCGAGGTAAATAGTGATCCCACAAAACATGAAATTCATGTGAGAAGAATATCATCATGGATTTTAAGGATTGAATAGTCATTTCTTATTGTCAATCAGTTTGACAGTAGTAGCCAGTGCTAAAATGATGTTCATTATCAAGGGATTTTTGAAGAAATTTCCAAAATCTTAATGTAAAATAGGATTCACGATCAGAAAAAATCGATAGGGGAACACCATAAAGTATTACAACATTGTAAATATATAGTCTTTCTAAACATTCAATTCGTAAATATTCTCGTATAGAAGTAAAATGTGCAGACTTGGTAAGGCGATCAATAATGGAACATATTGGATCATTTCTCCTTGGAGTCTTTGGTATACCAATGACAATCTCCATCAATATATTATCCCATTTCAACATAGGTATGTGAAGAGATTTGAGGAAACATCTAGGATGTTGTCTTCTATCTTTCACTGGTTGACAAACCATATATCATGACACATAATTAGAAATCTCCATCTACATGTTTTCCCATAAAAATTGTTCCTTCAAATATCTATTCATCATTGAGCTACTAGGGTGTATAGAGAAATTGGAGATATTAGCATCATCCAATAATTCCCTTTTTAGATCAGTGATATCAGAAACACAAAGCCTCATTCCAAATTTCCAAATTCCATCTTTATATATGAGGTCAATAAATCTCCCATCATGAACATCTTTAATTTTGTTTTGAAACTCCTCTTCTTCAGTATAAGAAAATTTTATCCTTTCTATTAAAAAAGTTTTTCAAATCATTTGAAAAAGTGTCGATGCCTCTCCTTCCCTGATTATTCCCTTTATCCATATTTACTAGATTCATTAACATATGATCCATTTAAAATCTAATCTTGTTCTGAAATATATGTTTCATTCTGCTCAAATAATCTACTACCTTATTTTCCTTCCATTGTTGTTACTGTATAGTGAATTCATAATCTTTAAGTAGATCAATCCAACACCATTTCCTCTTGTAGGGTTCTTTTTGTGATAAAATATACTTTAAACTCTTGTGATCAGTATATATGTCTCATATTTCACCATAGAGATAGTGTCTCCATATCTGTAGAGCAATGACTATATCTTCTAACTCAAGATAATGAGTAGGATATTTTTGTTCATAAAATTTAATCTATTGGGATGCATAGGCAATAACTTTATCATTCTTCTTAAGGACATACAAATTTCATTTCCTTGAAGAATAACTATACATAACAAACAAATTATTTCTTCAATGGTATAGTAAAATAAGAGCATTGACTAATATTCTCTTAAATTCTTCAAAAAAATTATTTACACTCTTTTGACCAAACAAATTTTACCCCATTATGTGTGATCATGGTTAATGTCTTAGCCAATCAGAAAAAAATCATTTCAAAATGTCGATAATAACCTACTGAACAAATACAACTGTGTACCTCAGTTATACTAATTGGTGTTGTCCATTATTGGATTTCCATTATCATTTAAGGATCAATTGATATTATATCCTTAGATATAATATTTCCAAGAAACAAAATCTATGGAATCCAAAATTAACACTTGCTAAACTTCCGATATATTTCATTTTTATGAGTATTTAGAATAGTGCACAATGTTTTTCATGATATTCATATATTTTGGAGTATTCTAACATATTATCAAAAAATACCACTACAATGTCACCAAGATATTCCTTGAAAACTCTATTCATTAGATCCATGAAAATAAGTGGTTCATTAGTTAGTCCAAAAGGAATTATTATAAACTCATAATGCACATACCTGGTTCGAAATGCTGTCTTCAGAATGACATCCTTCTTCACGCAAAAATGATGTTATCCAGAATAATGGTCAATCTTTGAAAAATATTGATATCAATGAATTTGATCAAAAAAATCATCAATGATAGGTAGGGGATATTTTTTCTTTTTTGTTGTAGCATTGATCTTCCAATAGTTAATGCATAACCTCATGGATCCACATTTCTTCTTTACAAAAAGAACAAGGGCTCCCCATGGAGAAACAATAGGGAAAATAAATCCTTTATTACTAAACTGGTTTAGTTATTTTGTTAGTTCCACTAATTACACAATGTCCATTTTATAAGGGCTTTTTGACACAGGCCTTGAACCTAAAATTAAGTTAATATAAAACTCAATTTCTCGTTCTGGATGATGTCTAGGTAAATCCTAGATAAATACATCAACATATTCTTGAAAAAAAAGGTACATACACTATTTGAACATTATTTTCCTCACCCATAGTTATTTCACTCCATTCCACACAAATAATTGTATTTAGTAGAGCTACTACGGGTGGATCTAGATGATAATCAGATGGTGAATTTTTTACTATAAAGATAATTTATTCCTTATCATCATAAAAAATGGTAACCTCTATCTTTTTAAAATAAATTTTTGCATCATTGTACAAGAGTCAATCCATACCAAGGATTATATGAAATTCATTCATGGTTATGACAATAAGATCATCAGAAAAAGAATGTTTATATTCAATAAATGTAACTAATTGACATGAAATTGTGGCAATGATACTCCCATTGTGTGTTTTGACTGACAACAACAACGTTAAGTCATTTTTCAAGTATCTAATTTTATAAGAAAACTGAGAGGATATAAATGAATGGGTTGATCTAGAATAAAATAAATCATTTCATAATTTTGAG
Organism: Viscum album; assembly: GCA_963277665.1. Taxonomy (NCBI): domain Eukaryota; kingdom Viridiplantae; phylum Streptophyta; class Magnoliopsida; order Santalales; family Viscaceae; genus Viscum; species Viscum album. Next base: position 1,185,967,937 of record OY728159.1, read on the forward strand.
GTAACGATTAATGTACATGACACCACATTATTAATAACATAAACCTCAATAGTAATGATCTTGAATTCATGGACATACCCCCCTTGGCCTTTTCTAATGGATGTTTCCTTGGCGCTTAGGACATTAATTTTCATAATTCCCCATTTATCTACATGTTCAACATTCAACATTGGCATCCTTTTTTATCCTATAAATTGAGAGTTTAGTGGCCTTTTTATCCTCACATGTAACAAACTCACTCACCCTTTAGGAAAGTAATAGGTGTTTCATCCCACATTTAGTACACGGTGGAATTTCAGTATTTACCTTCTTCCCCAAATTTCCTTTTTCTTTGTTTTCAACATATATCATCTTCCCTTTCTTCACATCAATCTCATTTTATTTAAAGAATTATTTTTTAGTCTTAACAGTACATGAGACTATATATTTATGCGATGAAAAGGATTATTAGACTAATTCTATATGGAGAAATTGTTTTAAGCAATAAATGATTTGAATAATCTTATTTTTTGAGTTATACATATAATCTGCAGCATTCCATTCTAACCTTGTAATGTTTTCCTCATACATTGTGATACCCTCATCCTCCTTGTGTCTTAGACTCAAAAATTTCTTTTCTATATCTGCTCGATGATTGTGAGGAAATTATTTTTCTAATAAAATCACTTCAAACTCCCTCCATTAAATATATTATACCTCTTCATCCTCATTTGTGTTTTTAATTAATGAACACCATGGAAATGCATATCCTAAAAGGTGATAATCTGGCATGAATTATATTTCTATTTCGCTACTCCAAAAATCATGAAATATTTTCTCTATGGAACTTATCCTTTTCTTAGATAGAAATGGATCTTTAGTCCCATTGAATGTTTGTGGTTGTTGCATCATGAAGAGGTCTAACACTAATCCTCTGCATTGTGGATCATGAGGATTTATACAGGTAAGGTTATTATTCATAACTTGAGTGAGTTGTCTAAGTATGGTTATAAGCTGATAAGCACTAGTTTCATCACCACCTATGCTATGACTATCTTGAGAAGGAGGGAAATCCATAAATATATTACGTGCATTAGTACAATTTCCATTGTTTCCACTAGGATCCATTTCTAAAAAATATCATACACTATATTAGTTTATGAATCACAATGCATTATTTAAAACAAGTAAAAAACTTAATATAAATTGAATAGTTTATGGATATAATCCTTAATCATAAAAGTGATTTATTTGAGGAAGTATTTAATCTTAAATTATTCATAATGTTTTGTAAATAAAATGTTGATTATCATTAGTATATCACATGGGAGTTTCAAAACAAATTTTCATTAAGGCTCCTTGTCGTGTACCAAGATACCTCAGGTCAAGCCTGAAACTCCTTATTAGAGTTCTCACTCCTAGGTACATCTATTCCAGAACCACGCCCATTTGTAGAAACTATAAAATGATCTATTTATTGGAAAATCCATAGAATATATATACAAATTTTTTGGATGTTCATTTATACTATTCTTCGATGCATATCATAGGTTAATGTTCAGTAATCAGAGTTTTTCTAAATATAGTTTCTACAGTTTTTACTAAACTTCCTCTGATACCAAATATAATTCCTCATCTATAGTTACCCATAGTCAATGCATTATCATATAACAATGGAATGATCAAAATAGATCATTCTGTAAGAGATCAATCTATTTAGTACCCTTAGATGTACTAGAAATATACATAAGTTTTAAATTACATTATGAGATGGAAAAATAGATACATTGTGTCCCCTTTGAACACACTCATATACTTTTGCCTATTCTTGTAGGTCAATTATAATATAATTATTTGCATTCTCGGAAAAATAAAACATATGAAAGGGGTGAGCACTGACACTCATTAGTGATAACTATACAACAGAAAAAATCATAAATGAGCATACACATTTAAGGAAATGTATAAGACTAAAACAAAAACCTTTTAAAAATTAGTTTCAACATAATATGTAAAAGATAAATCAAAAAATTCCATTTAATAATTATCATGGAAATCCTACTAGTTGAATAATCACATGTAATATCAATAGCTAATTTCATAATGATAGAATGCATAATGTCAGACATCATAACCACATAGTCATGGCCTCATGCTATGACTACGAATAAAGATTTTTCAACGTCCTTGTTCCAAGACACTAATTTTTCTCATGAGAACAAGAAATGCATCTAGGGGTTATAGAGGTCCTCTCCCTTCACTTACTAGGTCCAATGCATTAATCATATGAAACAGATGTGACATAACATAAAAAGTTGTATTAAAACTAGCATACAAAATATTAATACCATCACCATAAATCATGAATGGTATAAAAATAGCACATCCATAGTCAATCATATCATAAAACCATGAATACATTATGGAATATTACATCATAACAAATCAACTTTAAACAAGTGTAAAATTTATCAAAGAATGACAACATTGATCAAATCATTCCAAAAATAATTTGAGCGAGACATCTCTATCTACATTGAATCATATAAAAGTAAATAAAACCTTTATTTTGAAAAATATTCTTATTAGATTGTATGGGATTATTCAAAGCTGTTATAGAGGTGGTAAAATAGATGCACTCACCGTATAAGTTTAAAAAACATTATTTTCTTAATTCATCGAAAATTTTATAAAGTACCTAAATTGGAATAAGAAGCAACGATTCCTTTAAAAATGTAATAAAAAATTTTAAAAGGTAAAAATTACTTTAACCCATAGTATAATAGAGAGTAAAAAAAATTAAATACATTTTTAAGAAACACTGATTTGGATGATAAAGAAGTCATCAAAGATACTTACTTATAGTCAACCTCTAATAATAAATAGATTGTAAAATTAACCATTACCTTGTAATTTTCCTTTGATGAGTGTATAGTAACCACTTGAATAATCATTAAATAATTGTTATTATATTATAAAAGAACCAGATACATAAACATGATAACATATATGATCTTTTAATATTTCTTTATTAATAATATTTTTATAGTATCAATGTTTGGGGAGTTAACCTATTTACTTTTGTTTATATGTTTTGTTATGTAAGTAATGTTTGTTATAGATAGAATGTATTTGATTCTTTTCTAGAATTATATTATGTTCTTAAAAATTACTTTTAATCATCAAATGATAATTTCTCTTGAATGACTATAATGGGGAATGAAATATCATCGCATCATGGAGATGGTAAGTTATACGTATTCATGAGTGACTATATATGTATTTTTATGGTGAAATAGTATTTAATTTAATAATATAATATATATATATATATACATAATAATGAAGATGATATATTTTTTATTTTTATAAATGATACTCATTATTATACCCATCCAAATAATGAAGTGTTGAATTACAAATTATACCACGATGTGGAGATAGTTAGCCATATGTACACACGTATGGTAACTTTTTAATTAATAGGATGGATAGAATAATTAATATTCTTGTACCATGTTTATAATAACATCTCACTATTTATAAGGTTCTGGATTTATTTTTTTTGTATGGAACCATCAAAAATAGTAAGTGGAAGAATTAATGGACTTTGAAAGTGGTGATTAAGTAATCACTTATTCTTCGGGTCCTTCCTTTGGATTTGATCAAAAGGGATCCATAGGTTGGAAATACGATAAAAGTAAGATCTCTAGGTATAATTTAGGGTAATTGGGAGGATATTTGAGCTATTCTTTTGAGCCAAATGGCTTCGGAGGTGTGAATTTGAGAGAAGGGGATGTACCTTTTTATAAGAGAGGTGAGGGGCACTTTAGGAATATCTTCAATATTATTTTAATATAAAATAATTTTCAGTTTCTAATAGCTCAAAAAGGACTTATTTATAAGATATTATTGGTATGGGTCTCAAACCCTCTCAACCAATTGGATTTATAAAATTTCAGGTCACCATATTAAACTTATCTTTTAGATTTAACTCTTAGTTAAATAGTTTTACTTTCACCATGTCTTCTTGATTTTTTATATTACATGGTTAATAAACATACTAAAAAATTCCAATATAACCTCAAATGGATCATTAATGACTTATCTATCATTATATAAGTCCTTTTCCAAATCATTATATTTTTATAAATATTATATTATTTAATAAAATATAATTTTTTTGAAAAACTCATTTCTATCAATTTTGACACTATTTAGCATATGTTTTTTTGAAAGTCCATAAAACTTTTTTATGTCTTTAAAAATTCATTTAATCAACCATATAATTTCATATTAACCTAGAAATTTTTTTTAATGCATCAAAAGTGTCAATTTACATTTATTTTAATATTTATAATATCAATTATTTTAATCATTCATTGATAAGGTAATTACTACATTATCAATGTATCATAAATAAAATTCATTATTTAATGCCTAAAATTTTTTATTAAAATAAAACGTTGTATTATATATTTTTAAATTTATATAGAATATTTATAGTCAAATTTATCCTATCTATAACCCTATATTAAAAATGGTTTAGTTATTTAAATTATAATTTAACACTTTTATCACTTAGTTAAAAAAAATATATAATAAATGTCCTAATCTGACCCAAATGGATCAAAAAATGATATTTTTTGTCCTACGTTTTAGTTTGGTTGAAATAAACTCATCCTTTTGAATTATAACATGCTTTAGGGTAATTATAATAACATTTTAACATTATTTACCCTATTTACTTTTAACCGTGGTAAATAAAATTTAAAAGTTTCTATCCACCAGAAAACATTTTCATCCTATTGAACCAAATTTTACTTAATGATGTCAAATTTTTCTCTCCTATTGTTTAAATTCAATTCATGGAAGCGGTAAAAAAAATTTATGCAAATTTTCTAATGTGCCTAGAAGGTGAGAAAAAGACGTTAAAAAGTTCAATAATTTTTTTACATCTAATCTGATTATAAAACGACTATAGTGATTTACGTTGGAAAAATATAGGTATTATGTATCTATTTTGAAATTAAAATAAATTAAAATAATAATTATTATAATTCAAATAAACTATCTGGTTTTAGACAATAACGAATTATTTTTCCATACTCATAAAAAATTGAATGTTTTTGGAAAAATTTAACAAAATATACCGTAATCTAATTTTGGTATTCTGTATCCAAAAATGATGTCAATTTTGAAAAATAAAATTTAAAAAATTTAAAAAAGTGGGTATTATTAATCATAAATACTTTTTAAATGTCTAGTTTGATGGGTCGTTGTGTGGTAGAACTTGACGTTGCATACAATGCAATCTATTGTTTTATTCAAATAAATGTGTACCATGGAAGCTTGGGGTGTAAAATAAATATTATAAATATTATAAATAACTTCATCTAAAATAAATTTATTTATCGAAATTTAATCTTTATTAATATTTTCAAATGTTTTTATAAATATATTATTTTGTGGTATTGTGGAACATCTACGGTAAAATCAAATTAAAATTCCACTTGAATATCCACTCAAACATATCCAAAACATACAATCAAACTCTTAATGGATTTATAATTGTTATTTATGCATATTTTGTAAAATATATATTTAATATATATTTTAGGGGCATTTTATATATATATTAATAACTGTATACATTTTATTTACATTTACATTCATATATTATATACATTTGTAAATTGATAATTATATTGTTTTTATTAAATATATGTAAAAAATGTAATAAGTATTTTAAATAATTCCATTTTATATAAATATATATATTAAAATTTATATTTTATTCTTATATTATATAGTTTAATAAATATATATATTTGTTGTATTGTGGAACATCCATTGGAACAACAATTGGAAATTCCACTAGAACATCCATTGAAACTGCTAATTGATTTATAATTACTATTTATACATAATTTTTAAAAAATATGTCTTCAATATATCATATGAGAGAATTTATTATAAAATTTCATAATTTTATAATTGTTTTTAAATTTTTATACGTGAATTTTATCAATTTATAAATGCAAAATTATATTATTTTTATGAAATTTATTTAAAAAGTAAATAAATATTTTATTTAATTTAATTCTAAATAAATATATTTATTAGTAATTAATTTTTATCCATATATAATAGTTTTATAAATATATATTTTTTGTGAATTGTGGAACATTGATTCGAACTTAAAATGGAAGATCTTCAAAAACATTCACTATGACTTCTAGTGGACCATCCATTGGATATATCAGTTAAACTTTTAATGGATTTATCATTGTTATTTGTATATATCATGTAAAATATATATTTAATAAATCATTTAAGTGAAATTATTATAAATTATCCTAAATATATACATTTTTTCATTTTTATTCATGTATTTATTTTTTAAATGGTAATGGTTTTCATGAGGGTGATGTGCGAATTTGCTATCGAGTATTATGAGGTTACCAATCATCCCAAAATTGGTATTTTGAAAATTAGAAACTGATAGATTTGGTATATTATTTTTATATAATTTATTGTGGAACATCAATTGAAACTTCAATCGGAAATTCAACTAGAACTTCCCCTAAAATTTCTACATGACCTTCCACTAAAAATTCTAATACAACTTCTACTAAAATATCTAGTGGAACATCCAGTGAAACTCTTAATTAATTTATAAATGTTATTTATATCAATTTTGAAAATAATATAATTAATTTATCTTTTAAAATCATTTATAATAATTTTTTTTTTTAAATATAATGTTTTTTTTAATTTTTATTCACATATTTTATATATTTTTAAATGATAAATTAGATATCTTTTATAAAATTTTTGTTTAAAATGTAATAAATATTTTATATAATATAACGTAATATAAATATATCGATTAAAATTTAAATTTATAAATATATTATATAGTTTTATAAATATATACTAGTGTTTTATTGTGGAACTTCCATTTCAATTTTAATTGGAATATCCATTGAATATTCCCCTCAAACTTCTTATAAACCTCCCAATGGATTATAATTTTTATTTATATATATTTTCTAAAAATAAAATTTAATATATCTTTTAGGTGAAATTATTTTATATTTTTCTAAATATATAAATTTTTTACATTTTAATTAATATATTATATATAAATGTAAATGATAAATTTTATTTTATTTATAATATTTATTTAAAAAATGCAATACATATTCTATATAATTAAATATAACATTAACATTTTTATTAAAATTATATTTTTATTAATTTATTATATTTTTTTAGAAATATATATTTTTATTGTATAGTAAAACATCAATTCGGACTTCAATAAGAAATTCCACTAGAACATTCACCAGAACATCCATTGAAACATCCAATCAAACTATTAATTGATTTATAATATTTATTTATATTGAATTTTTAAAAAAATATATTTTACATATCTTATTAGTGAATTTATAATAAATTTTCTTAAACATATAATTTTTTAACATTTTTATTCATGTATTATATATTTTATCAAATAGTGAATAATATTATTTTAATTAAATTTAAGTAAAAAATGTTATCAATATTTTATATTATTGAATTTAATATATATATATATATATATTAAATTTCAATTTTACTAATATATTCTACAGTTATATATATATATATATATATATATACTTTCATTTTATTGTGAAACATCCTTTGGGACTTCATTATGAAATACCACTTGAACATCTAATGGAACACTTAATGGATTTATATTTATTATTTATATATATTTTGTAAGATATATATTTAATAAATCTTATATGTCAATTTATTTTAAAATTTCCAAAATATATACATTTTCTAAAAAATAGATGTATTAAATAAATTTTTAAAAGGTAAATTATATTTTTTTTATTAAAATTATGTATAAATAGTAATACATATTTTATATAATTTCATTTAAAATATAAATATATTTTTAAATTTTATTTTTATCCATATAATCTATCAATTTTAATTATATACGTTTATTGTATTAGAGAATATCCATTAAGACAACAATTAAAAATTCCACTGGAATATCCAATGGAATTTCTAGTGGAAATTACAGTCGATTACTAAATGTATTTATTAATGGTATCCATAGTTTTTTAAAATATATTTAATATATCTTCTAAGTGTAATTATAATAAATTTTCATAAATATATAATTTTTTACATTTTCAATCATGTTTTTATACGTTTTTTATTGTTAACATATATTGTTTTTATAAAATTCATTTAAAATATGTAATAAATATTTTATATAATTTTGTTTAATTGAAATTTATTTACCAAAATGTTATTTTATTAATATATTATATAGTTTTATAAATATATACTTTTAAATTATTGTGGAACATCTATTGTAACTTCAATAAGATGTTTCACTAGAACATCCCCTAGAACTGGCAGTCGAACTCTTATTGGATATATAATTATTATTTATATTGATTATGAATAATTAATAATTAATATATATTCTATGTGATTTCATTATAAATTTTCATTAAAATATACATATTATTAAAATTTTAATCATGAATTATATACATTTTATAATGGTATGTTATATTGTTTTTATAAAATTTATGTAAAAAATCTAACACATATTCTATATAATTGAATTTAATTTGTGTATATATCTATATATATTAAAATTTAATTATTATTAATGTATTCTTCATATTTATAAATATATACGTCTTTCGTATTGTGTAACTCCATTGAATCATCAGTTGAAAATTTCTTTAAAACTTCCACTTGAACATCCACTATAACATCAAGTGAAACATTCAATTGAATTTACATTGAAACTCTAAATGAATTTATAATTTTATTTATACATATTTAAAAAAAATATAACTTTAATATATCATATAAGTGCAGTTTATTATATAATTTCCTTAAAACATATTTTTCATACTTTAATGCATCTATTATATAAATCATTAAATTTTAAATTCTATTCTTTTTAAATTTTGTTATTTGAAATGAAATACTCAATTTATATAATTCAATTTTATATTAATAAATTTTATTTAAAATTAATTTTTAATTAATATATTTTGTATTTTATAAATATGTACTTTATTTGAACTGGTGAAATTCTATAATAACATCCATTAGAAATATTAATGGATTTATTATTTTTATTTATATATACTTTATAAAAATAATGTTAAATATATCTTTTATGTGCATTTATTATAATTTTTTATAAATATATACATTTTATTTATATTTTGATTCAGGTATTAAATACAATTTCAAATGGGTTTATTATATTATTTTAAAAATGTTATTTTAATAAATGAAAAACTTATTTTATATGATTTCATTTAACATAAATATATATATTAAAATTTTATTTTTATTAATAAATTCTATAGATTTTAAAATATATAATTTATTGTATTAAATAACAATCATTGGAACTTCCTTTGTGAGTTCCATTTTTTACGTCTACTAGATCATACAAAGGAACTCTTAATCAATTTATAATTGTTATTTACAATGATACTATAAAAATATAATGAATATAAATTATAATGGCATTTATTATGAATTTTACAAAATAAATACATTTTATATACATTTTATTCATTTATTATATATTTTTCTAAATCGTAAATTAGTTTATATAAATAAAATATATGTAAAAAATAAAAGATATTTTTTTATGAAAATTAATTTAATATAAAAGTATTAATTAAAATTTATTTTTTATTAATTAATTTAATATTTTTATAAATATATCATTTTTTTAATTTTCAACTTACTTTATAGCTTCCTATGGAAGTCTTAGTGGATTTATAATTTTTATTTATATATATTTTGTAAAAAATATTTATATAAATAAACATATAAGTGCATATATTTTGAATTTTCCAAAATATATACATTTATTTGCATTTTTATTCATGTAATGTGTAAATTTCTAACTGGAAAATTTAATGATTTCGATAAGATTTATTTGAAAATTTTTAATAGATATTTTATAAAATTTCGTCTAATATATATATATATATATATATTTTAAATGTAATATACATTTCCTAATTTTATATTTGTTATGTTTTTTATTAGAGAAATTATTTAATGACATTTTTTCTATTAGAATAAAATGTTATTGTTTCTTCAAATTGGTATTTTTTCTTTTTACTTCCATTATTAAGTATATTATTTGTATACCATTAAAAAATTACATCATAAAAAGGTTTATACATTTATAAAATAAGGTGTTTCTCTTTGTTTGTGAAAATTTAAATTTTTCAGATAATATTTTTATAAATCTTTTTAATGTAGTAATGTTTTGTTTTAATTTTATTCGTACATATTTTTAATTTATTTTTCAAAACAATATTCTTTAAAATTTAAAATAATAATTTTTGTTTTCCATATTATTTATGAAATAAAAAACTGAAATATTTCAAAAAATTGTAATTTGTAGGAAATTTATGTTTTTCAATGTTGTTGTTTTTTATAAATTGAAATTCTTTAACTAGTAATTTATATCACTATTTTCTACATTTCATTATTTATATTTCTATATTTTTTATAAAGTTTTTTAATTTTTTTATATAATTTTTTTATATATGTTTTTAAATGTTATTTTTTAATTTATAGAAATTTTATATCATTTTAAATAACATTTTATTATTCAGTGTTTTTGTTTTTTGATATGTTTTTTGACATGAATTTGATATTGTTATAATTTTTTTTTGGATGACTTATAAATATATAATTGGGATAAGAGAATAGGGTAAATAGATGTTTTTTGTAAAAAATCTGTCATCCCGCATTTTAAATTTTAAAGTAGGATGATTATACTTTTTTTAACATATATCCAAATATAATGTGTAGTGAATTTTTCTATAAACCCTAGAAATGGTAGAAAATGCCAGTCTGTGTTATTGTCGTTATACAGACCACACCATAGTCAGTATAGTGACCATGCAGTCTACATCGTAATAATAAAACCACTTCTAACCTACCATATATCTATAACCCCCATCTCATGGTCTGTATAATGCAAATCATGAACTCCTCACTCCATCCCTTTTTACTCAAAACAATTATTAATGTGTCATTGTGGGAGACATTCTTACCGTAACATGGTAACATCATGTCACAACTTTTGACCACCATGAAACCACTATACCACATATTGTCGATGAAGGAAGGACCAATTCCAACAGATTAAAACTCGTTAGATCTGGTTGAATAAAATTATGATAGAGATTACCCCCATCATAAGGGATCATATCTCCAATGATGAACATACCTTCTCCAGATCCATAGGATAAGAACCCATCTACACTGCATAGATAAAATCCCTACAATTAATGATGAGATGATCCTTATTGCGATCCTCCCTACTTCAGTCGATGAATAGGAAGACAAGCAAGATTTCACATGCTACGATTGATGGAATCCTATACCTAGTTCGGTGATTCCATAGTTTAACTGTAGTATATGTTTTTCAATCTGCAATCCAGGCTTCCCTGTAAATCTAAGTCGATCCCCCTTCTTGAGAATAATAGTTGTAAAAGGATAGAGATAAAATATTGAATAATATATATATAAATCTTAAAATAATATTTACTATATTTAAATTTATGAAATATTTATTATAATTATAATATATTATTATTACTATTCTTAATATATATAATAATATTATTAAAAATGATTTTTTATTTCAATATTTTTATATTTATCCTTAAAAACTATTAAAAATATAATATGTATAGGTCTAATATATTCATATATTTCATAGACATCCCTCATATATGATATTAAAAAATGATTTAGAAATTTGGTCATGGCTTGAGAACTGTACTTGCCCAAAAAAATTATTCTAAACCCAACTTTGGATGAATTGTCCTAGGGGTTATTTTATTTCAAAATTTTGAAAATTTATCACGCCTGACATTTGTATATTCTTCTATGAAATATTATAATGGTGATGCTTATGTAAACAAAAAATGATCATGTGTAATTTCATATAATAGGGGAACTGGTAGTTGTGAGTGGTCTAATACTCTTTCGGGTAAATTATGGAAAACTAAAGACATTTGGTTCAATGAAAATCACCTAGATGAAAGTGGAATATGTTAGGGGTAGTGAACATGAGTGAACACACATTTGAGAAGCACACAAAACGTGTCTATTAAAAACATGGGGAACATGTCTTAGCAACACATCCATCATATATCTTACATCAGAACACAAATAACGAAAAATACATCCAACGTTTTGAGTAAAATCAGAACCATAGTAGAATTTTGAGGACGGAATAAATATTTCCAATGATTTTTCTTCGTAATTTACTTATTCTTCTTATGATCTTTATTTATTATTTCATTATATGATTAATATATTTATAAAATAACATTGTGATGAACTTATTAACATTTGTGCATAATAATTTTATTATAAGAATAGTTTATTGAATTTTTACATTGATGTTCTATTCACTCATATTATTAGTATAATCTCACACTACTCAGGAATCTATAGATTACTATTCTTAATAATTTCACCTTAGATCATTTACTAATGTACTAAATTTATAGATATTGATGGCTATATTATTTGTTATTGACAGATTAATTTTATTAAGATAATATTGAAATGTTGAGGCTCAATAAGGTATACTGAGCTAAAAATTATCAATGGAGCGACATCTCAATGAACCCTCTCCCATTCAAAATGCACAAAAAATTTGTATATTTTTAGTGGAAATAGACAATATCTTTTGTAACACCTGATATTTTATGAGAAATATTTTGTTTTTCTGTAAAATGTTATATAAAGGAATATTTCACTACACACAACATTGTCTAGGCTTGCGTTATACGCAAGAGTAACCTTCCTCAATAACATGTGTTGTACGCAATACCAAGTTTCACTAAACAACGATATGTTATTAAAATATTATATAAACTAGCTGTTATGAATAGTAATACCAAATTTTTGAAATTTTATTATTTTTATTTTTCAAAATGGACATCATTTTTGGATTCATAATATCAAAATTATCCTTGGGTGAATTTTTGGTATTTTTCTGAAAACATTCAATTTTTGATGAATAATGAAAACACTAGGTTATTATTTAAAAACCGACTTTTTATTTAAGTAATTATTTATTTTATTTAAATTTATTTTAGGTAAAAATTGATACTTAATACCTATATAAGTTCAATTTAATTCATTGGAGTCATTTTATAATAATTTTAGATATATAAAAATTTTATTGAACTTTTCACCATCTTTTACCCCCTCCTCATAGCAGAATTTCAAAATTTACATAAAAATTAATTTTAGTGCTTCTGTGAGTGGAATTTAGAAAATACAAGATACAAAGTTAATATCAAGGAGTAAAATGTTGTTCAAAATGATAAAAATAATTTTTTTGAATAGTATCTTTTTACATTTATTTACCACGGTTACAAGTAAATAGGTTAATTAAGGGTAAAAATGATATTATTATTACACTAACACATGCCCTAATTCAATTTGAAAAGTTTAATTAGATTAAAAACAATATTAGGAATAAAATATGACCATTTAGGTCCACTTGGATTAGATTAGGACATTTATTATTATTTTATTTAAAGAAGAGTTAAAATAGTTAAAATCAATGTTTAATAACGAAAACATTTTTAATATAGAGTTATACATAAGATAAATTCGACTATATATATTCATTAGAAAGATACAAATATTTCCTACGTAATATTATTTTATTTATAATTTTTATACATTAAATAATTTAATTTATTTATGACACAATAATGATGCAGTAATTACATTAATAATGAAATATTAACATAATTGATATTATAAATACCCACATAATTTTAATTTGAGACTTTTTATGAATTAAACTAATTTCATTGTTTATTATGACATTATAGTATCTATTTAATTAACCTTTTTCGAACTAATCATGTTGTTATGATTTTCAGAAAAATCAATTACCAAATAGTGTCAAAATTGACATAAAATAGTTTTTAAAACAAATATTATATTATTAATTGTTATTTTATTCTTAAAAATATAATTATTGGCCATATGACTTATATAAGGTTATATATATTAATAATTAACAACTTGGGGTTCTTTTTTATTGTTATATTATGTCTATTAACCATATAGTGTAAGAAAACAAGAAGACAAGGTAAAAGTAAAATTATTTAACTTATAATTAAATCTAAATGATAATTATAATATAGTAACTTGAACTTGTCTAAAATATATTTTTTGAGAGGATTTATACCCACTCCAACCTTATATTATACATAAATCAATTTGGATCTATTAAAATATGTATATGACTTTATAATAAAATAATATTTTCTGTTTTCCGTAAGGTGCCCCTCTTCTCTCTTATAAAAGGGCACCTCCTCCCTCTCCTCCTCACACCACATTGAGCCTTTAAGATCGACCAAAACCTGCCTATTTCTCTTCTCCACTTCCCTAGAAACATCCTAGAGGTCCTGGTCTTCTTCAAAGACCATTTTAGTCCCTTTAAAGGATGTTAAGAAGAGGCGCTTCAAAGAAGAGGTAATATCTGTTACCGATTGTTTCAAATTTATTTCTTCTTCTACTTCCTATTATTTAGTTGTTTCATTATGAATTAATAACATAAGTATCACTCATATACTGATATTTTATTATAAATATGAAACAACCCTGTTTCACCTTATATCCATCTGACGGAAAACGAAATCACCGCGCGTGCGTACGTACCGAATACCGTCTCTACACCGTGGTGTAATCTGTTTTACACCACAACCTTACTTGGATTGTTATAATGGTGTAAGGAAAAACTATATATTATTATTTGAAAGTGATATTGATTCTGAAATAGTATACATACTCTTCAATACAATTCCATGATCATTGGAACGTTATCATCGCTCGTGCGTACGTACGGCCTACCGTCTCCACGATGTGATGTGACTCATTCTACATGATCTTCGTTGAATAATGATTATATAATTGCATTTAATGAATAATTTTGATATATGTTACACTAATACCATTCTAAAAATGAGGTATCTATAACCTAAAAATATGTATAAGAATTTATTCGACAAGACATGCATAAGAACACAAAGTACTGAACACCCGAATAACAAGTAGCAATCAAATATTACTAATAAGAAGATAAAAATATGACCATATATGATATCATAAGAATGAATATTATTCTATAATAAATCAATGACATTATTTAAATCATTATACAGGAGGTTCGTATACGTACAAAGCATATCATCCCTAAGGTAAGGGAATATCTCGCAATCTCATTTTTATCCGGGATTTTTTATAATTCAGAATTTACTTGGAAATATTTATCATCTGCATCCATGTTTCCTCAATATGTAATATTATTTCTATCCTACTACAATTTTTTAAATCCAATTTTACCCTTTGGTGGGTTTTAGAGAAAGATATGAAAGGAATCTTTTGTCGTTTTTAGTACAAGATAATTTTTGACTTTTCCTTCCAAAGTACGAGAATAATGTTTTTCTTTAAATTATATGACATGAATGAATTTATAGAACATTATTTCCATGAAGTGTCCTTTACAAGTTTTCAAGTTTATTTTAATCAACTTCTTTTAGTTTAAAATTTTATGACATGTTAAGAAAGGAAAAAAGTTGAAGTAGAAAGGATATTTTCTTTAAGAATGAAGTTCAAGTGTTTTATCAAATTTATCTTCCATCTATGATAATATAGGGTTCTATTTGTATCCCTATTTTCACATTGATTTGATTACGATATGATGGAATTATTTTTAGGATGTCCATTTATCTTATATGGATTATGTTATAATGTCATGATGTTTAAGAATCCCATTTTTATTAAATGGGTTATGCTATGATGTATGATTTTTTGGCACACATAAGAATGGTTTCATTATGAGATGGGTGAGACCTGTATCTCAATCCAATGCATTGGGTAATGATTTATATCTCATGAGATTGACATGGCTGGAATGGAAGGTTAATCCGGTTCAGTGATACATGATTGAAACAAAGAGTGGACTCGGTTCAGAAATGGACATTGTCCGCTAGGATAGTCTTGGAAATGAGTATTGACTACTAAGAAATGATTCTATATGATTATTTGTGTATGCCACAAAGTTTCATGTTTTATTTTATGATTATTGGGATTACATTTCACTACTATGATTTATCCAATGTTATGATATTATGATCTCTTTTGCATGTTAATATTTTCGAAATGCTATGTTCTTATGAATATGATATTTCTTTTGTTTACCCTTACTGAGAATTTGAGCTCACCCTTTTGTATGTTTTCTTTCCCCAGGTCTGGAAGAAGGTTATTAAGTAGGATATGACAAAAGGGACTCTATATATGATGAAATAAGCTGGAGATAATGTAGATGATTTATGAACCAGTTGTTTATGTTTCCAAGTTTCTAAAGACACTATACCTATACGGTCCTACCATGGTCCTATTATATGTTGTAATAAGTATTCTTCAATTATAAAGTAATAACAATGTATGTAAATTATGGGTCATTATATTTGGTATCAGAGGAAAAGTATAGTCATCCTTTGGAAATAAGGATGTGAAAGCCTTAGTAAGAACCCTAAGGATATATCTAAGCATAAGACAAAATCTTAGTGTTTTATAAATGGAAATGAATAACCTATGATAAGACATAAAGCGTGAAATTTTATACTTGATTATGTGGGTTTACTATTATAATTAGTGTTTCTCACACTATACTTAATGGTTTTATTCAATGGATGGAACCCGAAGGAACCGTGTTAATGTTGAATGCGATGGGCAATGCAATGATTGTCCCCCTAAGCAAAAAAAACATTATGGGATCTGGAATGAAAAATATTGTAGCCATGCTCACACAACATTCTCAAGATATGAATCATGCAGGACTTCCAAACAAGCAAAGGAGGAACATTATATTTAATCCTTCATGAGGAAGCATTCACCCTCATTCAGCGTGTCTACTGATCTATTAGTGGTTGAACAATGGATCTATACCACTGAAATGATATTTTTATTTCTTCAATTTTCTGAACATGATAAATTCATCATAGCATTTTATCGTTTGGAAGGTGAAGCTGATCAATGGTGGAATCTAATCAAGAATACAAGGCCAAAAGATGAAATTGAGTCCATGGAATGTGATGAGTTCAAGAACTTACTTTTCAATATGTACTTCCCTCGTATTCTTCGACCAATGATGGAGAAGGAGTTTCTTGAACTAAAGAAAAGGGATGATGAATCTGTTGGTAGCTATAAAGAAAATTTTACAAAACTTGAAAGGTACGCTTCTGGGATTATTATCCAACCTGAGGGTAAGATCGATCAATTCTTTAGTGGCTTAAAACAATGTATTCGAAGGGTGTCTGCCAAAAGGGTCATCAATAGCTATGAGGAAATCATCCGATGTTCTCTCAAGGTTGAGATGGAGATTGGATTAACCCATCAGTCGTATGTGTTTGATAAGAAGAGGAAAATGGAATTCAAAGAAAAATCTAAAGAGCACACTGAAAAGAAGATGAGTTTTACCTTATACTCAAAGTGTGGAAAGAAACATGGATGGTGTTTTCTTAATGGGAGAAGTAAATGTTTCAAATGTGGAAAAGAAGGTCATCAGGATTTTGAATACTGCAATGATGGGAAGAAGATGTTTAGTGATGCGAACAAAGAAAATGATACACAGAGTAAACCTCCTACACTTCAATGTTACAAGTGCATGGAAATGGGACATTATGCTAATTAATGACCTAATCCAAGGATTGTTGATTATGATCGATGTCAACACACTCTTAAGGATACAAACAAAGGAAAGTCATATGCAATTTCTATCAGCGATGTGGAGTACGATAATGAAGTGGTGAAAGGTACACTTACCATCCACTTTAATGTAGAAAATGTTTCATTTGATTCTGGATCCACCAACTCTTTTATTTCTGAATAATCTTCTAAGATTATCACCATATTACCACAACAATTAGATGTTGAGTCAGCTGTGACAACCACTAATGGAACAACAGTCTCATCAAAATTTTATAATAATTCCTTGATTGAAGTTTTTGGGAAATTGCTTCCTGCAAATCTTGTGATCCGTCCTATAGTGTAATTTGATGTGATTCTAAGCATGGATTGGCTTTCTGTATATAGAGCTCAAATCAATTTCCAAATAAGGGAAGTCACATTTCATATTCCAGATCAATCTATGATCGTCTATCGATGCGAGGATGAACATAACCTTCCAATGGAAATTTCATCCATATTATGGGTCTTGATTCCACTAAATGAAGGTTATTTATCTCAAATGGATGTTGAGAAACTCATGATTAACAATATTCCCATTTTACGGGAATTTCATGATGTCCTTCCAGAGGAATTTCCAGGTCATCCACCAAATCGTGAAGTTGAGTTTTCAATTGAACTCGTACCAGGTGCTATGTCCATTTTAATGAAACCTTATAGAATGGCCCCAATTGAGTTACAGGAATTAAAGAAGAAACTCCAAGAGAATCTTGATAAGGGATTCATATGCCCTAGTGCATCACCTTGGGGAGCACATGTTCTGTTTGTTAAGAATAAAGATGGATCAATGAGGCTCTGCATTGATTATCGAGAACATAACAAGATCACTATCAAGAACACATATCCCCTCCCACACATTGATGACTTATTTGACCAACTACGCAGAGCTCAATACTTTTACAAGATTGATCTTCGTTCAGGGTATCATCAATTAAGGATCAAAAGAGAGGATATACCAGAGACGTCTTTCCATACAAGGTATGTACACTATGAATTTATAGTGATGACATTTGGTCTTACTAATGCCCCTTCTATCTTCATTGATATGATGAATAGATTCTTTAGAGACTATCTAGATCAGTTTTTGGTAGTCCTTATAGACAATATTCTTGTCTATTCATAGAGCAAGGAAGAACATGAATATCACTTGAGAATTTTATTAAAGATCCTGAGAAAGGAGATCTTTATTCCAAATTTACCGAGTGTAAATATTGGCTTAAAAAAAATTTAATTTTGGGTCACATAATCTTAAAAGAGAGGATATCTATGGATCCAGAAAAAACAAGGGTTATCAAACGATGGTCGATACCAAAAACAGTAACCGAGATCCAATGTTTTCTTGGTTTGGCTGGATATTATCGACGTTTTGTGAAATATTTTTCACAATTATCTAATCCACTCCCCAGTTTGACTCGAAAAGGAGTTAAGTTCATGTTGATGGAGGAGTGTGAAGATAATGTCAAGGAGTGGAAAAGAAGGTTATCCAGTGCACTTGTGCTTATAATGCCTTGTATTATAGAAAGGTTTATGATCTACAGTGATGCATCCAAGAAGGGATTGGGGTGTGTTCTCATGAAAAACGATATGGTGATAGCTTATGCCACACAAAAGTTGAAAATACATGAGAAAAATTAACCAACTATTGATTTTTAGTTAGCTGTGGTAATCTTTGCATTAAATATTTAGAGGCATCAAATTTATGGTGAAAGGTGTGACATTTATACAGATCATAAAATTTTAACGTATATTTTCACACAAAAGGAGCTGAATATGCACCAAGGAAGATGGTTGGATTTGATTAAGGACTACAACTGCTCAATTCATTATCACCCAAGGAGAGAAAACAAGGTGGATGACACATTAAGTCGACAAGACCATAGCCGCTTATCCCTGATGAGGATCAAAAAAGATCCAATATTTATAGATTTACAAAGGATAGTTCTTGGAATTATAATAGAAGGGTAAAAATCATGTATTTCTGGAATTAATGATCAACCATATATACATGTGGAGATTAAAGAGGCACAAAAAGAATATGTAGAGTTACAAAAGAAGGTGAAAAATGTTCCGGAATTTCACTTTGATTACGATGAAATAATAAGGTTCAGGAATAGGGTTTGTGTTCCTCGCATCCCAGAATTAATGAAGGTGCTACTGGATGAGGCTCATATTTCTTCATTCTCTATTAATCCTGGAAGCATGAAGATGTATTGGGACCTGATAGAGTACTTCTGGTTGGATGGCATGAAAAAAGACGTTGTTGAATATGTCTCTCGATGCTTGGTTTGTCAGCAAGTTAAAGTTGAGAGACATAAGTCTAAGGGGATGTTACAACCATTACCCTTACTCAAATGGAAATGGGAAACCATCACTATGGACTTTTTCAATGGACTTCCTAAATCATCCAAAGGCAATAATGTTATCTGGGTTATAGTGAACGTCTTACGAAGTCAGCACACTTCATTGCTATTAGAGAAGATTTCTCTCTAGATCAGCTTGTCAGGATATTTGTGAAGGAAGTGGTAAGATTTCATGGAGTACAAATTTCCATTATATCTGATCGGGGTACGAGGTTTATCTCTAAGTTCTAGCAAAGTCTTCATCATATTCTAGATATAGAGTTGAGTTTCAACACACCTTATCATCCTCAGACAGACGGCCAGTCTGAGAGAACAATTCATAGTCTATAAGATATGTTAAGAGCTTTATCTATGGATTTAAAAGGTGGTTGGTATCAACACCTTCCTTTGGTGGAATTTTCATATAATTATATCTTTCACTCCAGTTTTCATATGGGTCCTTATGAAGCTCTCTATGGAAAGAACGGCAGGACTCCAACTTGATGTGATGAAGTTGGGGAAAGAAAGCTATTAGGACCTGATCTTGTTGATGAGATGGCAGAAAAGGTCAGATCTATTCAACAACACATAAAAGCAGAACAGAGTCGGCAAAAAATTTATTTCGATAACTGAAGAAAAGACTAAGAGTTTGAAGTGGGTGATAAAGTGTTCTTATGAAAATCTCCGTAGAAGAGAGTAATGAGATTTTGAAAGAAGGGAAAGTTGAGCCCTAGGTATATCGGTCCTATCGAAATACTGGATCGTGTTGGAAAGGTAGCTTACCGATTGGAGCTTCCACTGAATCTCTTTCAATTTCATGATTTGTTCCTTGTATCTCTCCAAAGAATGTTCATACCTGATCCTTCATATGTACTCAGCTCAGAAGTTGTACCGCTGGAGCAAGACCTTTCTTATAAAGAACAGCTGATAGAGATTCGGGATCGTAAGAAAAAAGTCCTACAAAACAAGACCACTCACTTGGTGAACGTTTTATGGAGGAACCACCAAATTAGAAGAACCTACATAGGATCTTGAGGATATGATGAGGGAGAGGTATCCTCATCTGTTTGTTTCAATGTAACGAATTTCAAGGGTGAAATTCATTTTAAGGGGGGTAGAATGTAACACCAGAGATTTTATGGGAAATATTTTGTTTTTATGTATAATGTTATATAAAGGAATATTTCAATACACACAACACTTTCTTGGCTTGCATTATACGCAAGAGAAACCTTCCTCGATAAAGTGTGTTGTACGCAATACCGAGTTTCACTAAACAACGATATGTTATTAAAATATTATATATACTAGACGTTATGAATATTAATACCCAATTTTTTAAATTTTATAAATTTTATCTTTCAAAATGGACATTATTTTTGGATTCATAATATCGAAATTATCCTAGGGTGAATTTTTGGTATTTTTCTGAAAACTTTCAATTTTTGATGAATATTGAAAACACTGGGTTACTATTTAAAAATTGACTTTTTATTTAAATAATTATTTATTTTATTTAAATTTATTATAGCCCAAAATTGATACTTAATATCTATATATGTTCAATGTAATTCATTTGAGTCATTTTATAATAATTTTATATATATATAAATTTTATTGAACTTTTTACCGTCTTTTACCCACCTCCTAGGAGAATTTGAAAATTTACATAAAAATCAATTTTTCAGCTTCTGTGAGTGGAATTTTGAAAATCTGAGAGACACGGTTAATATCAAGGAGTAATATGTGGTTCAATAAGATAAAAATAATTTTTGGTGAATAGTAAATTTTTTCTTTTTTTACCACGGTTAAAAGTAAATATGGTAATTAAGGGTAAAAATTATATTATTATTACCCTAACAGATGTCCTAATTCTATTTAATAAGTTTAATTTGACCAGAAACGACCTTAGTAATAAAATATGGCCATTAAGTCCACTTTGATTCGATTAGGACATTTATTATTATTTTATTTAAAGAAGAGTTAAAACAGTAAAAACCAAAGTTTAATAAATAAAACATTTATAATTTATGGTTATAAATAAGATAAATTCGACTATAAATATTCATTAGAAAGATAAAAATATTTCCTACATGATGGTATTTTATTTTTAATTTTTATAAATTAATTAATTTAATTTATTTATGACACAATGATGATGCAGTAATTACATTATTAAAAAAATATTAACATAATTGATATTATAAATACCAACATAAATGTAATTTGAGACTTTTTATGAATTAGACTAAGTTTATAGGTTAATATGAAATGTTATTATTGATTTAATTAACTTTTTTCGAACTAATCATGCTATTATGATTTTAACAAAAATCATGTTCCAAATAGTGTC
Source organism: Viscum album (assembly GCA_963277665.1). Taxonomy (NCBI): domain Eukaryota; kingdom Viridiplantae; phylum Streptophyta; class Magnoliopsida; order Santalales; family Viscaceae; genus Viscum; species Viscum album. The sequence continues at coordinate 1,185,990,479 of OY728159.1, forward strand.
AAAATTTAAATAAAATAGTTTTAAAACTAATATTATATTATTAATTGTTATTTTATTCCTAAAAATCTAAGTTTCGGACATTTTACTTAGATAAGGTTATATATATATGAATAATGAACAACTTGGGGTTCGTTTGGCTTGTTATAGTAAGTTTATTAACCATATAGTGTAAGAAATCAAGATGACACGGTAAAAGTGAAATTATTTAACTTACAAATAAATCTAAATGATAAGGATAAAATAGTAACCTAAACTTGTCTAAAATATATTGGTTGAGAACATTTTGACCCATACCCACCTTATCTTAGAAATAAATTAATTTGGAGCTATTAAAATCTGAATATGACTTTATAATAAAATAATATTTTATGTTTTCCTTAAGGCGCCCCTCTTCTCCCTTATAAAAGGGCACCTCCTCACTCTCCCTCTCACACCACTTTGAGCCATCAAGATCGACCAGACCCTGCCTATTTATCTTCTCCACTTTCCTAAAAACATCCTAGAGGTCCTGGTCTTCTTCAAAGACCATCTTTAGTCCCCTTAGAGGAGGTTAAGAAGAGGAGCTTCAAAGAAGAGGTAATATTTGTTACCGATTGTTTCAAATTTATTTCTTCTTCTACTTCCTCTTATTTAGTTGTTTCATTATGAAGTAATAACATCGGTATCCCTCATATACTGATATGTTATTATAAATATGATATAACCCTATTTCACCTTCTATCCATCCTACGGAAAACAAAATCACCGCACGTGCGTACGTACCAGATACCGTCTCCACACCGTGGTGTAATCTGTTTGCCTCCACCACCTTACTTGGATTATTATAATGGTGTAAATAAAAACTATATATTATTATTTTAAAGTGATATTGATTCTTAAATAGTATACATACACTTTAATACAATTCAATGATCATTGGAATGATATGATCGCTCGTGCGTACGTACGGCCAACTGTCTCCACAATGTGATGCGACTCGTTCTACATGATCATAGTTGAATAATGATTATATAATTGAATTTAATGAATAATTTTGATATATGTTACACTAATACCATTCTTTAAATGAGGTATCTATAACCTAAAATTAATAATAATAATTTTTTTGACAGGACATGCATAAGAACATAAAGCAATGAACACCCGAATAACAAGTAGCAATCAAATATTACTAATAAGAAGATAAAAATATGACCATGTATGATATCATAAAACTGAATATGATTCTGTAATAAGTCAATGAAATTATTTAAATTATTATACAGGAGGTTTGGATACGTATGAAGCATATCAGACCTAAGGTAAGGGATTATCTCGCAATCTCATTTTTATTAGAGTTTTTTTATACTTCAGAATTTACTGGGGAATATTTATCATCCACATCCAGGTTTCCTCAATATGTAATTTTATTTCTATCCTAATAATATTTATTAAATCCAATTTTACCCTTCAGTGGGTTTTTAGTGAAAGATATGAAAGGAATATTATGTCGTTTTTAGTACGAGGTACTTTTTGACTTTTCCGTTCGAAGTACGAGAATAATGTTTTTCTTTAACTTATACGACATGAATGGATTTCTAGAACATTATTTACATGAAGCTTCCTTTACAAGTTTTCATGTTTATTTTTAATCAAATTCTTTTAGTTTTAAATTTTATGACATGTTAAGAAAGGAAAAAATGTTTTTGAAGTAGAGAGGATATTTTCCTCAAGAATGAAGTTCAAGTGTTTTATAAAATTTATCTTCCATCTATGATAATATAGGGTTCAATTTCTATCCCTATTTTTAAATTTATTTGATTACATTATGATGGAATTATTTTTATGATGTCCTTTTATCTTATATGGATTATTCTATAATGGCATGATGTTTAAGAATCCCATTTTTATTACATGGGTTATGCTATGATTTATGATTTTGTGGCACACATAAGAATGGTTTCATAATGAGATTGGTGGGGCCTATATCTCACTCTAATGCATTGGGTAAAGATTTATATCTCATGAGATTGACATGGATGGAATGGCAGGTTAATCTGGTTCAGTGATACATGACTGAAACAAAGAGTCAACTCGGTTCAGAAATGGACTTTGTCTGCTAGGATAGTCTTGGAAATGAGTATTTACTACTAAGAAATGATTATCTATGATTATGTTTTTATGAAACAAAGTTTCATTTTATTTGTTATGATTATTGGGATTACATTTCACTACTATGATTTATCCCATGTTATGATATTATGATCTCTTTTGAATGTTAATATTTTCGAAATGCTATGTTCTTATGAAAATTTTATTTCTTTTGTTTACCCTTACTGATCATTTTAGCTCACCCTTTTGTATGTTTTCTTTCCCCAGGTTAGGAAGAAGGTTATTAAGTAGGATATGCCAAAAGGGACTCTAGATATGATGAAATAAGCGGGAGATAATGTAGATTATTTATTAACCAGTTGTTTATGTTTCCATGTTTCTAAAGGCCCTATACCTATACAGTCCTACCATGGTTTTGTTATATGTTGTAATAAGTATTTTTCAATTCTGAAGTAATAAAAATGTATGTAAATTATGGGTTGTTATAGATGGTATCAGAGGAAAAGCATAGTCAACCTTTGGAAACTAGAATGCGAAATCCTTAGTAAGATCCCTAAGGATATGTCTAAACATAGGAAAAAATCTTAGTGTTTTATAAATTTCCATGAATAACCTATGATAAGACCTAAAGCGTGAAATTTTATTCCTCATTATGTGGTTTTACTATTATGATTAGTGTTTATCACACTATATTTATTGGTTTTATTCAATGGATGGAACCCGAAGGAACTGTGTTAATGCTGAATGCGATGGGCAATGCAATGATTTTCCCCCTGAGCAACCAATCGTTATGGGAGCTGGAATGAAAAATATTGTAGCCATGCTCACACAAGTTTCTCAAGCTATGAATCATGCAAAAAATCCAAAAAAGAAATGTATGGAGCAACATTATATTGAATCCTTCATGAGGTAGTGTTCACCCTCATTCAGCGTGTCTACTGATCTATTAGTGGCTAAAAAATGGATCAGTACCACTGAAAAGATATTTTCAGTTCTTCAATGTTCTAAACATGATAAATTCATCTTAGTAGTTTATCGTTTGGAAGGTGAAGCTGATCAATGGTGGAATCTAATCAAGAATACAAGGCCAAGAGATGATATTGAGTCCATGGAATGTGATGAGTTCAAGAACTTAGTTTTCAATAAGTACTTCTCTCGTATTCATCGAACAATGATGGAGAATAATTTTCTTGAACTAAATCAAAGGGATGATGAATATATTGGTACCTACGAAGAAAATTTTACAAGACTTGCAAGGTACGCTTTTGGGATTATTATCCAACCAGAGAGTAAGATCGATCGATTCTTTAGTGGCTTAAAACCAAGTATTCAAAGGGCGTTAGCCATAAGGGACTTCAACAGCTATGAGGAAATCATTTCATTTTATCTCAAGGTTGAGATGGAGATTGGATTAACCCATCAGTCATATGCATTTGATAAGAAGAGGAAAATGGAATTCAAAGGAAAATATAAAGAGGACACTGAAAAGAAGATGCGTTTTCCCTTATGCTCAAAGTGTGGAAAGAAACATGGTGGGAGTTCTCTTAATGGGACAAGTAAATGTTTCAAATGTGGAAAAGAAGTTCATCAGGCATTTGAATGCCGCAATGATGGGAAGAAGATTTCTAGTGATGCGAACAATGAAAAGGATACACAGAGTGAACCACTTTCACTTAAATGTTACAAGTGCAAGGAAATGAAGAATTATGATAATCAGTGCCCTAATCCAAGGGTTATTGATTATGATCGATTTCAACACACTCTTAAGGCTATAGATAAAGGAATGTAACATGAAATTTCTATTAGCAATGTGGAGTAGGATAACGAAGTGGTGAAAGGTACACTTACCATACACTTTAAAGTAGAAAATGTTTTATTTGCTTTTGGATCCACCCACTCTTTTATTTCTGAAAATTTTTCTAAGGGTATCGCCGTATTACCATAACAATTAGATGTTGAGTCAGCTGTGACAACCCCTAATGGCACAACAGTCGCATAAAAAGTTTATAATTCTTCTCCGATTTAAGTTTGTGGGAAAGTGCTTCCTGAAAATCTTGTGATCCTTCCTATAGTGTAATTTGATGTGATTCTTGGCATGGATTGGCTTTCTTTATATAGAGCTCATATCAATTTCCAAAGAAGGGAAGTCACATTTCATATTCTAGATCAATCTATGATCATCTATCGATGTGAGGATGAACTTAACCTTCCAGTGGGAATTTCATCCATCTTATGGGTCTTGATTCCACTAAATGAAGGTTATTTATCTCAAATGGTTTGTGAGAAACTCATGATTATGAAGATGCCCATTGTATGGGAGTTTCATGATGTCATTATGGAGGAATTTCCAGGTCATCCACCAAATCATGAAGTTGAGTTTTCAATTGAACTCATACAGGGTGCTATGCCAATTTCAATGACACCTTATATAATGGCCCCAATTGAGTTGCAGGAATTGAAGAAGAAACTCCAAGAGAATCTTGATATGGGATTCATATTCCCTAGTGCATCACCTTGGGGAGAACATGTTCTGTTTGTTAAGAATAAATATGTATCAATGAGACTCTGCATTAATTATCGAGAACATAACAAGATCACTATCAAGAACACATATCCCCTCCCACACATTGATGACTTATTTGACCAAATACGTAGAGCTCAATACTTTTACCAAATTTATCTTCATTTAGGGTATCATCAATTAAGGGTCAAAATGGAGGATATACCAAAGACAGCTTTCCGTACAAGGTATGGACACTATGAATTTATAGTGATCACATTTGGTCTTACTAATGCCCCCTCTATCTTCATGGATCTAATGAAAAGATTCTTTAGATACTATCTTGATCAGTTTGTGGTAGTCCTTATAGACGATATTCTTGTCTATTAATAGAGCAAGGAAGAACATGAAGATCACTTGAGAATTTTATTAAAGATCCTGAGAAAGGAAAACATTATGCCATATTTACCAAGTGTAAATTTTGGCTTAAAAAATTTTCATTTTTGGGTCACATAATCTCAAAATAGGGGATATCTATGGATCCAGCAAAAATAGAGGTTATCGAAAGATGGTCGTGACCAACAATAGTAACCGAGATCCGAAGTTTTCTTGGTTTGGCTGGATATTATCGACGTTTTGTGAAAGATATTTCACGATTATCCAATCCACTACCCATGGTGACTCAAAAAAGAGTTGACTTCATGGGGATGGAGGAGTGTGAAGATAATGTCAAGGAGTTGAAAAGAAGGTTATCCAGTGCACTTGTGCTCACAATCCCTTGTAGTGCATAAAGGATTGTGATCTAAAGTCATGCATCCAAGAAGGGATTGGGGTGTGCTCTAATGAAAAACGATATGGTGATAGCTTATTCCACACAAATGTTGAAAATACATGAGAAAAATTAACCAACTATTGATTTGGAGTTAGCTGTAGTAATCTTGGCATGAAAGATTTGGAGGTATTATCTTTATAGTGAAAGGTGTGATATTTATAATGATCATAAAATTTTATAGTATATTTTCACACAAAAAGAGCTGAATATGTGCCATAGAAGATGGTTGGAGTTGATTAAGGACTACGACTGCTCAATTCACTATCACCCTGGGAGAGAAAACAATGTGGCAGACGCATTAAGTCGACAAGACCATACCAGCTTATCCATGATGAGGATCATAAAAGATCCAATATTTATGGATTTACAAAGGATGGATATTTGAATTACAATGGAAGGGGAAAATCTTATCTTTATCAAATTAATGTTCAACCATATATACATGTGAAGATTAAAGAGGCAAAAAAAGAATATGTAGAGTTAAAAAAGAAGGTGAGAAATGTTCCTGAATTTCACATTGATTGGGATGAAATAATAAGGTTCAGGAATCAGGTTTGTGTTCCTCGCATCCCAGAATTAATGAAGGAGCTACTGGGTGAGGCTCATATTTCTTCATTCTCTATTCATCTTGGAAGCACGAAGATGTATTGGGACCTGAAAGAGTACTTCTGGTGGGATGGAATGAAAAGAGATGTTGATAAATATGTCTCTCGATGCTTGGTTTGTCTGCAAGTTAAAGCTAAGAGACATATGTCTAAGGGGATGTTACAACCATTACCCTTACTCGAATGGAAATGGGAACACATCACTATGGACTTTGTCACTGGACTTCCTAAAACATCCAAAGGCAATAATTCTATCTAGGTTATAGTTGATCGTCTTACGAAGTCAGCACACTTCATTGCTATTAGAGAATATTTCTCTCTGGATCAGCTTGCAGGATATATGTGAATGAAGTGGTAATATTTCATGGAGTACCACTTTCCATTATATCTGATCAGGGTCCGAGGATTACCTCAAAGTTCTAGCAAAGTCTTCATCATATTCTAGATACAGAGTTGAGTTTCAGCACAGCTTATCATCCTCAGACAAATGACCAGTCTGAGAGAAAAATTCATAGTCTAGAAGATGTGTTAAGAGCTTTCTCTATGGATTTAAAATGTGGTTGGGATCAACACCTACCTTTGGTGGAATTTTCATATAATAATATCTTTCACTCCAGTATTCATATGGATCCTTATGAAGCTCTCTATGGAAAGAAATGCAGGACACCAACTTGCTGGGATAAATTTGGGGAAAGAATGCTATTAGGACCTGATCTTGTTGATGAGATGGTAGAAAAAGGTCAAATCTATTCAACAACACATAAGAGCAGCACAGAGTCGACAAAATTGATATGCTGATAACCGAAGAAAAGACCGAGAGTTTTATGTGGGTGATATAGTGTTCTTATGAATATCTCCTTGGAAGAGAGTAATGATATTTTGAAAGAATCAAAGGTTGAGCCCTAGGTATATCGGTCTTTTCGAAATACTGGATTGTGTTGGGAAGGTAGCTTACTGATTGGAGCTTCCACCGAATCTCTTTCAAGTTCATGATGTGTTCCATGTATCACTCCAGAGAAAGTACATACCCGATCCTTTACATGTACTCAGCTTAGAAGTTGTACCGCTAGAGCAAGACCTTTCTTATGAAGAACAACTGATAGAGATTCTTGATCATAGTGAAAAAGTCCTACGGAACAAGACCACTCGTTTGGTGAAAGTTTTATGGAGGAACCACCAATTATAAGAAGATACATGGTAACTTGATGATATGATTAGGGAGAGGTATCATCATCTGTTTGTTTCAATGTGACGAATTTCGAAGGCGAAATTCATTTTACGGGGGGGTAGAATGTAACACCTGATATTTTATGAGAAATATATTGTTTTTATGTATAATGTTATATAAAGTAATCTTTCAATACACACAATACTTTCTTGGCTTTCATTATATGCAAGAGAAACCTTCCTTGATAGTGTGTGTTCTATGTAATACCTAGTTTCACTAAACAACGATATGTTATTAAAATATTATATATACTAGCCATTATGAATAGTAATACCCAATTTTTTAAATTTTAAAAATTTTATCATTCAAAATGGACTTCATTTTAGGATTCATAATATCAAAATTAGCCTAGGGTGAATATTTGGTATTTTTCTGAAAACTTTCAATTTTTAATGAATATTGAAAACATTGTGTTACTATTTAAAAACTGACTTTTTATTTAAATAATTATTTATTTTACTTAAATTTATTTTAGGTCAAAATTGATACTTAATACCTATATAAGTTCAATGTAATTCATTAGAGTCATTTTATAATAATTTTAGATATATAAAAAAATTTATTGAACTTTTTACCGTCTTTTACCCACCACCTAGGAGAATTTGAAAATTTACATAAAAATCAATTTTACAGCTTTTGTGAGTGGTATTTAGAAAAATCTGAGAGACACAGTAAATATCAATGAGTAAAATGTGGTTCAATAAGATAAAAATAATTTTTGGTGAATAGTAACTTGTTTCTTTTTTTACCACGGTTAAAAGTAAATATGCTAATTAAGGGTAAACTAATATTATTATTACCCTAACACATGTCCTAATTCTATTTGATAAGTTTAATTTGACCAAAAACAACATTAGTAATAAAATATGGCCATTTAGGTCCACTTTGATTTGATGAGGACAATTATTATTATTTTATTTTAAGAAGAGTTAAAATAGTTAAAATCAAAGATTAATAAATAAGACATTTTTAATTTATGTTTATACATAAGATAAATTCGAAAATAAATATTCATTAGAAAGATAAAAATAATTCCTAAATAATGGTATTTTATTTATAATTTTTATAAATTAAATATATTTATTTATTTATGACACAATGATGATGCAGTAATTACATTATTAATGAAATATTAACATAATTGATATTATAAATACCCACATAAATGTAATTTGAGACTTTTTATGAATTACACTAATTTAATAGGTTAATATGATATGTTAGGATTGATTTAATTAACTTTTTTTGAACTAATCATTTTTTTATTATTTTCACAAATATCAATTACCAAATAGTGTCAAATTGACATTAAATAGTTTTTAAAACAAATATTATATTATTAATTGTTATTTTATTCCCAAACATCTATGGTTCGGCCAAATGACTTAGGAAAATATATATATATTAATAATGAACAACTTGGGGTTCGTTTGGCTAGTTATAGTATGTTTATTAACCATATAGTGTATGAAAACAAGAAGACATGGGTAAAATTATTTAACTTATTGTTAAATCTAAATGATAAGGTTAAAATAGTAACCTAAACTTCTCTAAAATCTATTTGTTCAGATTCTTTAGACCCATCCACACCTTAGCATCGAAATAAATCAATTTTGAGCAATTAAAATCCAAATATTACTTTATAATAAAATAATATTTTATGTTTTCCCTAAGGTGCCCCTCTCCTCCCTTATAAAAGGGCACATCCTCCCTCTCATCCTCACAGCACTTTGAGCCGTCAAGCTCGGCCAAACCCTACCAATTTCTCTTCTACACTTCCCTAGAAACATCCTATAGGTCCTGGTCTTCTACAAAGACCATCTTTAGTACCCAAAGACGATGTTAAGAAGAGGTGCTTCAAAGAAGAGGTAATATCTGTTACCGCTTGTTTCAAATTTATTTCTTCTTCTACTTCCTCTTATTTAGTTGTTTCATTATGAAGTAATAACATCAGTATCGCTCATATACTGATATGTTATTATAAATATGAAACAACCCTATTTCACCTTCTATCAATCCTAGGTAAAATGAACTCACCACGCGTGCGTACGTACGGAATACCATCTCCACGCTGTGGGGTAATCTGTTTTCCACAACCACCTTACTTGGATGGTTATAATGGTGTAAAGAAAAAATATATATGATTATTGTAAAGTGATATTGATTCTGTAATAGTATACATACACTTAAATACAATTCCACTATCATGGGAACTATATCATCACTTGTGCGTATGTACGACCTACCTTCTCCACGATGTGATGGGACTTCTTCTACATGGTCTTCGTTGAATAATGATTCTATAAATGAATTGAATGAATAAATATGATATATGTTACACTAATATATTTCTGGAAATTAGGTATCTATAACCTAAAAGGAAGAATAAAAATTTATTCGACAAGACTTGCCAAATAACATAAAGAAATGAACACCTGAATAACAAGTATCAATCAAATATTACTAATAAGAAGATAAAAATATGACCTTGTATGACATCATAACAATTAATATGATAATTTAATAAGTCAATGACATTATTTAAATCAATATAAAGGAGGTTCGGTTACGTACGGACCATACCAGACCTAAGGTATGGGAATATCTCACAATCTCATTTTTATCCGAGATTGTTTATACTTCAGAATTTATAGGGGAATATTTATCATCCACATCCATGTTTCCTCAATATGTAATATTATTTCTATCCTCCTACAATTTTTTAAATCCAATTTTACTCTTCGGTGTGTTTATAGTAAAATATATGAAAGGAATATTTTTTCATTTTTAGTACGAGGTGATTTTTGACTTTTTTGGCCAAAGTACGAGAAGAATGTTTTTTTAACTTATACAGCATGAATGTATTTCTAGAACATTATTTCCATGAAGATTCCTTTACAAGTTTTCATGTTTATTTTTAATCAACTTCTTTTAGTTTAAAATTTTATTGCATGTTAAGAAAGGAAATAATGTTTTTGAAGTAGAAAGGATATTTTCCTCAAGAATGAAGTTCAAGTGTTTTATCAAAATTATAATCCATCTAAGATAATATAGGGTTCTGTTTCTATCCATATTTTTGCATTGATTTGATTATGTTATGATGGAATTATTTTAATGATGTCTTTTTATCTTTTATGGATTATGATATTATGGAATGATGTTTAAGAATCCCATTTTTATTACATGGGTTATGCTATGAGTTATGATTTTGTGGCACACTTAAGAATGGTTTCATTATGAGATGGGTGGGACCTATTTCTCCCTCCAATTCATTTGGTAAAGATTTATATCTCCTGAGATCGACATGGTCAGAATAGCTGGTTAATCCAGTTCAGTGATACAGGACTAAAACGAGGAGTGAACTCGGTTCAGAAATGGACTTTGTCTGCTAGGATAGTCTTGGCGATGAGTCTTGACTACTAAGAAATGATTCTCTATGATTATGTGTGTATGACACAAAGTTTCATGTTTTATGTTATGATTTTTGAGATTACATTTCACTACTATGATTTATCCCATGTTATGATATTATGATCTCTTTTGCATGTTATGATATTTGAAATGCTATTTTCTTACGAATATGATTTTTCCTTTGTTTACCCTTAATGAGCATTTGAGCTCACCCTTTTGTATATTTTTTTCCCCAGGTCAGGAAGAAGGTTATTAAGTAGGATATGCCAAAAGTGACTCTAGATATGATGAAATAAGCGGGAGACAATGTTGATTCTTTATGACCCAGTTGTTTATGTTTCCCAGTTTCTAAAGACACTATACCTATACGGTCCTACCATGGTTTTGTTATATGTTGTAATAAGTATGTTCCAATTCGGAAGTAATAAAAATTAATTTAAAGAATGGGCCGTTATTTCTTTACTTTTAATTTAATGTAGTATAAAGACCCAATATTCATCCTCTACATGTATTAAATATCTTTTTTTCGCTCCACATATTGTAATAACGTCACCATTTCATGATTGAATGTTACTTTTGTTGTTGTTGTTGCTATTTATTATTTGTTTTATTTTCAACTGAATTCACTTTCCCATGGTATTGACACTACATACCACAAAATTATTATTTTTTAATAAGTTGGATTCAAGAATTTAAATTTGGATTAACTTCCACAATAGTGTCTCATAAACTTTGAGAATTTTGTAATGGGAAGGAACATGAGACCATGTTTCAAAACACATACAAACACAAAAAAAAAATATATGTATATTTATATAAAAAAATGTAAAAGAATGAAAACATGTTATTATAAAATAATTCAAACAATTAATAACATTTATAAAAATTATATAAAAAATAGTTCACTTACATCATGTACACAAAAACAAGTAAGTCAAAAAAACTATAATTTATGAAATAAAAAATTTATTCCCTTAGAAAAAAATAAATAACAAATGTAAAAAATTGGATACATTGTTTTTGAAATCCAAATATCAATGTTCCAGAACCTTTAGTTAATGCCCTAGAATTACATAGACATAGTGAATTCTAAATACTAATAGTTTTACAAAATCCTTCTTGCATCAGGTTGTCTCATATGTTATAAAATTAAAATATTATACAGTCCACCTCTCTCAGTTTCTATCAATCCATGTAATTCATACAGAAGATTAACTTGATTTTGTTAGAGATATTTTTGGTTTTATAAAATAATTTATTATATGTGGTTTTAGTGATTTTGACATGTATTTGAGGTTTTTTAATTCTATTTTAATAGGAAATCCATGACTTTCTTTCAAAACAATAATAATGAAATAATTTAAAAAATCGATGACTTTTTTAATTTTTCTTGCATCAAAATTATACTCTAGTAAAACCACCATATAAGTGGGGCATAATATCACTGTATTTTTCCATGGTAAGGTTGGGTTGATTAGAGAGACATGGGATAGGTTCATATGTATTCTTAGACAATTTTGAAATCAATAATTCTCTCTCTACATACTAATAGATACATTTTATAGTTCCCTCACCCCTTAAAACTAATAGCTAGTTGATCAATAATATGGGGGTTACTTCCATGATTCCAATACTAATGTGATTAAATATATTTTATATAAATTTTCCCAAATATCTCCAACATTGGTTCACTAAGATATAAACCATTAATATGGATGAAACTAATAACCAAGGTGATATTTCTAATGAAAAAATTATTAGGGGAAGTTTTATCAATGGGAAATGTTTATTCATAATAAAAAATGACGTTAGAACATTGATGGTCCAGTCCAATCTTAAAAGGGTGCCCAATTTTTTCATTAAAAGTCTATGAATAAGGGTTCTCATGATCTATTCTCAAATAAATATAATTCATGATACAAAAATCACCACATAGTATAATGTAATGAAGAATGTGAAATAAAATATTCAACTACCCAAATTACAAGACACATCCCAAATATTGTATTCAACATCTATATGGGGTTCATTTTCAAATTATAAATGGGATATTATGGGCACGTTTTAGTAGGATATAAGATATATTAATTCCTTAAAAAAGACAAAAACACTATGATTCCTACTCTAGAACTTCAAATGGGTTTGATGGATAGAGATATTGGTGGAAGATATAAGGGAAAGCTACCTAACACAACAAAATCATACTGAAGCGATAATATTATAGAAATAAAAACCAGGTAAAAACATCAGATTATGGAAATTACTATAAAAGAGTATATGGATGAATAAATTTATTTTCAAGTTGAATCTACAAGAAAAATATGAAAAATCCAAAATCATGAAAGTTTAACAAACCCAGTGAATTTGATAATAAGGATATCCTTTCAAATGATAAAACACTAAAATTAATGAAAACCAAGTATTAATAAATAAAATTTGAATGTAGTAGGTTATGTTTTTTAGATTTTAATAGTAAACCTCCAATTTTGAATAATTATCCACTATTTAGTACCTTTCCCAAAAGGCTAAAAATAAAATTAAACCTGATTAAGTCATGTTTCTTTAAATGTTTAGAAGACTCAGTGTAAAAAATACCTTAGTGAATGATTTAAAAAAAGTACCATCTTCTCTAAAATTTCATAAGAGGTTCTATTCTAATAATAGGGACTAGGGTGAGATATAAATAGTACATTAAAATGGATATTATAGTAGCATTTTTAAAAGGAACACCACCTACTAAACTGTAATAAGTAGATAATTTTTCCATATCATCAAAAAGTGGTTGAATTGTCGAGAGTAGGTGCTTGTTTGATCCATGATATAACATTAACCATAATCTATACTATTTTTTCATAAATATGTGAATTATATAGCTAAAATAACTTTAGTGTCATTGTAGATAGTTGTTAGGTCACATAACAACCCATTTGGAAGGGTATATGACCTATTAGTTAAGGTAGGGAAATTATCATCCCCCACATATATCTTTATTCTTTACATGGACTGTTGTTGTAAATACTGGATTTTTTATAAATAAAATTCCCCAAATAATTTATTTAAATGTATTATTATGTAATATTTTTATAGAAAACACATGAATATTATTGGATTTATTATATCAGATATAATTGAAAATTAATACTAATTACCTTTGATAATATATTAATTGAAAATTGATCACATGATTAGTATAAATACATGGTTTTAACAGAAACAACTAACACATACAATAGATGCAGTGGCCTCGACTAGTAGGATTATATCATTCGAATCCTATTTATAGGAGCTTTCGAGGTGGATAGAATCACTAAGATTTTCTTATGACCAATCCAAATCATAGATCTAACAACTTAACCATAAGGAAAACCATTATGGGAGAAGATCATGCTCATCCATAGCACAACCCCAACAATGTTCATTGAAAAACCCCATTAATGTAGAACCATCAGGAAGTATACCATTGGGGTGTTTGCTGTTGTGTTAATGGGATATGTATCAACACCCTTGAAGTATTTGTATGTATATAATTTTTCTATAATATGTTTTATATATACATCATACTATTGATACATTATAAATTATTTTTATTTTTATTCTATAAAACACAAATATTGTTAATAGGTAATATTAAAATTCGATTAAGGAGTTTATATTAATGAATTAATGGATTTTTGAAATAAATATAATTTTAATAAAATATTATTATGAAATAATTTATATCAAATATAGGTGATCATATAATTTTTAGGAAGTCAAAATTAATTTTTATATTATTTCAAACACTATTAATGTCAAAAAAATGCTGAATTTTCAAGAAATGATGGTTCTAATTTTAAATGTAAGAATACACATATTTATAAAATTATTTGGATAAACATGATATTTTTTTTAATCATAATATCAATATTACCCAATGGTAAATTATTCATAATTTTCTGACATAGACAAATTTTATGGTAAAATTTAAATACAATATTAAAATAATTTGTTTATTATTACATCCTAATAACCCAATAGTGATATAATAAATACTGTAAAGGGGATATATATCCAAATATATTATTTAGATTTAAAAAATATTGTTTATTTGTATTTTATTAATTTTATAAAGCCATTATTAATCCTCCATAATCATTGATATTTGTTATGGTTTTAAAATCATTTATTTCTTAGTATTAATCACATACTCATAATAAAGTGTATTATTTTATAATTTAAGTCCCTTGTCCATATAAAATAATACAATACAATCCTATTTTATAACATAAAATGTGATAATTCATTTTATGGCCTATGGTTTTTGGTTATTTTATTATGTAGATTCTAAAACCTTTCTTGTAAATAAATCCAGATGTTTTCATATATAAACCCACCAAAGATCTCATTTATCTTCACTAAAACACCTTAGAGAATGTCCATACTCTATCCTCCCCTCTATAGATTCCTCCTAAGGATCACCCAGTCTCTCAAGAATCTTCTCCTTAGCATGTTTTGTCAAATTCTCATGTAAGAGATCTTAAACTCTCCTATTTTTATCAAGATCTTTTTTTATGTTACATCTCATAAATTCCAGTTTCATATAATGGAATATGTACTTTTGTATTTCCATACTTTCCATTTAATGTATAAGGTTTGATAGCCATCTTTCACACTGATTAATCATCCCATTATTCTTTTTGTACACTTGTTACCATACAAAAATATATTAAGGATTCATTATTTTATTCATGTTTCTTCATTAAATAATTCCTTAAATGTCCAATTTACAAGCATAGGAAATGATTTCACATATACCAATTTCATCCCATTTTATTTCTAAGTGAATATAAACCCCCTTTATCTGTCCTCAAAAAATATTACTGAGTATTTAAGAAACTTCTTTATACTGCTAAAATTTCAACACGATTTTCCATGAAAAAACAATTGGTTAGAAGATACCATACACATTTACTATCAATGTTGTTCACATTTATAAACATATAATTTTTGAGTGGGTACTCACGTATATTCATTACACACTCCATGATCATGGAATAAACTATTATTTTTAACAAGTCCATGTTGTATGATAAATGTGGCACACTTAATCATGATAATAAAATGAATCTGATGGGTTCACCAAGAATAATATAGAACTCCAATATATATTATAATTTTTAGAATTAAGATACATCATGTTGGGATAGAGGGTTACATTATTCCATTATGTTAAATTTTCCACCATGATTTATTTGTGGTTCATCATTGATGAATGTTTATTAAAGAGTGATTTATGTTTTCCCACATTTCCCATGTTATGATTATCATGTTATATCATGACTTATTGTTCTTGATTATGATTCCTACACTTTTTATACCCCATTGAAATTCTTGTTATCAAACATGTATCACCTTATGTCATTTTTATTCACATACTGGGCTTTATACCACACCCATTTATTATATTTGTCTTTATGTTATCGCATGCAGTTTTAAAAGACATGGACTTTTATATGCATGTTAATGAATATTTCAATAAGGTTGTTGCATCCATTTTTCAAATGTTATTAAAAGTACCTAATCCCCGAAGAAACTATACATATAGATATTTTTCGTCATATTATAAGTATATTTATGTAATAAATCATTAATAAATGTGCACCAAATAGAAGTGTTTATATTGTTGGTAACATAGAAAAAGTTTAGTTATTTTTGGGATTTGTATGAGAAAACTCTAGTAAAAGACAATTGGATATGAATAAGTATAATAAAACACTCATAAATATAAGAATTTATAGATTAATTATTTTATAATTAAAGTACATCCACTTTAGTATACAATAGGTGGATGTGGTTCTTGAATCGATATACATAGGTCTAACAACATTGACAAGGTGTGTTGTGTCTAACTTAGTGTAACCTACTACATGAAAATGGTCCTCATTGTCCACCATGTTTGACACTTATGGGAGATATGATTTGGTAAAATGACAAGATCATTATGAACCATTTTTTTTGAACAAAAATATTCTGATAATAGTATATGTTTGAATATATATCATGGATACCATTGATTAAAACACAAAAATTAATAATTTTTTGATATAAATTAAATTTATATGTAAATCCATTATTTTCATTGGATCACCATTAATATTTTTAATAGTTTATAAAAATTCTCGTCAGATTTTTTTCGTTTATTTTAACCAATGGAAAGAAATAGAAGGAATTAGGTGAAAATCCATTATGATGGGAAATGTGATGACTACCCCAATGAGATGCCCAACCCAATGGGAGTGGGAATCATGATATTTTTTAAGGTACTCTCTCAACATTCTCAGGTTCTAATTTGATAAATGGATAAGGTGGAGAAATAAAATCTTCATAAGATAGAAAATGTTGTGATTTTCAACATTATGTGACATACTATTCCTACATTATATGGATCATGTGATACCTTAATTGTAGAATAATGGATCAAATCTATTAAATAGATCTTATATATCCATTAATTTTTAAAACAAGATATGTTTATAATCATATTTATTTGATAGATAATGAAACAGGTTAGTGGTGGATATTGATCATGAATATGGTATCTATGGAAGAGATTGAAGTGATGAAGTAAAGGGGAATCAAGAAATTATTTTTTGATAAATATTTTCCTTGCACACTATGTTGTAAAATTAGATAGGTATTTACCTACCTCCAATAAAAAAGATAATGAATCTATCTAGAGAACGAAGAAAACATTGCATAGATTTCACAATAAACCTATGGATTTATCGATACACCTAAGTAAATGGTGGACTAGTTCATTGGTGTGATAAAACCAAGTTTATGAAAATCCTGGTGATCGATGAATTTGATAGATATGAATATATTGACTGATGATCTCACATATTTGAAATGGTGGTTGAAAAATCCTAATGGTATCATTGGAACAAGAAGTGGAATATAGAGTTTAATTATGGTGGTCATATAAAGAAATATAATAATTCTACAAAATTTCATCATCCCACATGTCCAATCTATTGAACGAATTACCCCAAAAATTTTTATAAGGGGGGAAAATAAATGTATTTCGTGTAGTAATTAAGGTAACCTATATAATGAATACCAACAAGATAAACCACATATATGATAGACGAAAGAAATTATTTGGTCAACCTTCAGTGTATCATTCATTGATTCAACTACTAGGAACCACTGCACTTTGAAAAACAATTCACTATGAAAAGGGTGTTCGGGGAAAAACTAAAACCTCCATGGTAGGAAGGATGAACTTTTTACCATAAAAAATAATGACTTCCATACATACAATAAAGTGGTTATAGGTATGCTAGATATTCTTTGAAGAATAGAAAATTTACATTTTGATTCTAGTCTTACACATTCCATAATATCATGAATGTGTCGTAGAACTTTTTAAACACCGCAAAAATAATTAATGTAGAGTAGTTAGTGAGAACATAAAATGGGTTAATTATTTCATCCCCATTATATAAAACAGTTACTATCAAAATTGGTGTGCTGAATATCCAATAGAACCCTCTCATACTCCTGTTGGCTAAATTTGATTTAATTCTAGGCATGGATTCGATTTCTCGATATTTATCCAACATAGATTGTCACGAGAAGGAAATCATGTTCTGTATTGGAATCATCCTTTGATTCGATACAATTGAAAAGAAGAGTATGAATCTTCATTAGCACCAATATTTCACAAATGGATATTATTTCCAAAAAATCAATCATACATTGAATAAATGATTCAGTCTATGTATTGAACCATCCTCAAATACATGCCTATTGTGAGGGAATTGATTAACGTGTCTCCTGAGGAATTTCATTGTCTTACTCCTAGATGAGAGTTTTAATATTAAATTGACCATATACCTGGTGCACATACAATATCCAAGAATACATATATAATGGCTAAATTTATACATTTTGTGATAAAGAAATCACTATATGATAATATCGACAAAGAGTTCATACATCCAAGTGCTTCACAATGGGGTGAACCAGTACTCTATTTCAAGAAGAATGGGACAATAAACATTTTTGTTGATTATCATCAGCTCAAAATGATCATGATAAAGAAGAATTATCCTCATCCATAGATTAATTACATGTTAGATCAGTTATATTCAGAACAATACATATCAATGTTGGATATATGGTTGGGGAATTATCAAGTTAGGGTGAAGAAGGAGGATATCCCCAATAATTTTTTTATTAAAGTTACAATAACTATATGTACCTATTGATGAATTTTTGGAAAATTAATGCTCCAGAAGTGTTCAAATACTTGATGAATATTGAATATTAACTTAAAAATGGTAGTATTTATAGATGGTACTCTAATATACTCCAAAAAATAGAGTAGCATGATGTGAATTGAAGTTCTGTGCTAATAACCATGTGAATGGGAAAGCTTATTGAAATGTACAAAAAATGTGAGATATTGTTTAAATAAATATAATTATATGGGAATTTCATCATAAGAAATGGGATATTTGTGAATCATTCAATGGAATAAGAAATTGATAAATGATTGAGAACAACATGTGAGATATATATTTGTAGTTTCTTTATATTAGCAGGGTAATATCGTCGATTTGTGGTAAATTTTTCATTATTTAAAAAACCTCCAACCAAGCTTACTAAGATGGGATTTATGTATTCTAGGATTGATGAATGTGAAGATAGAGTCATGGTGTTAAAAAAGATGATTACCACTTCCCATGTAATCACAATACCCATAAGTGCATATCCTATTGTGGTATTCAACAGTTCTTAGATGAAGGGTTGGATTATATGTTCATAAATAAAAGAAAGTAATTTCATATGCTTCAAGGTAGTTGAATGTTAATAAACAGAACAATGCAATACATGATCTAGAGTTTGATGCAGTAATATTCAATTTGTTAATATAGAGGCATTATCTCTTTGGGTAAATGTATGAAATATATAAATATTTCATAATCTCAAATATATATTCCCAAATATATAGATGAATATACACCAATGAAGATGATTGTAGTAGATCAAGGACTATGAATTCCCAATTCCGTACTATGCTGTGAATGAAAATAAATTGGTGGAAACTCTATGAAGAAATGACCCAATAATAAAATCATTGATGATAATTGTGAGTCATCAAATCTTCTTATATTTGGAAGGGATGGACATAGATATGACAAAGAATGTAACATCATCAATTCTTTCACAAATTATTTCTCAATCATCCCTTTTGGAAATGATAAAGATGATCAATTGGATAATCTTGGAATTCTAAATAAATTTGAATCTATAATAAAAGGGAAATCCTCATAGATTAATTTTACAGAAGGTGTTGTGATATTTTAGTCAAGATGATGTTTAACATCACTTCAGTTGTCAACGAAATGTCTTTTGGATAATGAAAATAACTAAACCTTCATCATCCACCCCTAAAGAAAAATTATATATCAATATCTCATAGAAAACTATTAGTGGGACAATATGAAGAAGGAGATTGTCTAGTATATATCACGATGCCTTGTATGTCATCAATTGAAATAGGAAAGTCAAAATTTCTAGTGGATTATGCAACCATTACCCATACCATAATGGAAATGGGAAACCATCGTCATTGACTTTTTTAATTATATTCAAAATACATCAAGAGGGAATAATTCTATATCGATTTTGGTTGATCTTCATACATAAACAACTCATTTTATTATAATTATAGATGACATATTATTGGATGAAATTTCATGATTATATATCATAGAAGTGGAAAGGATTCATGTAGTATAACTATTAATTAAATATGATCAAGATCCGAGAAACACCTTCATGTTTTGTAAAAAGTCTCCATAATCCTCTAATGAATGTGTTGAACTTTATTATAGCCTATCCTCTAGAAACTAATGGCTAATCAATGTAGACTATTCAAGGAATGGAAGACTTGTTGTGAGCTTGTTCTATTGAATTCAATGTGGGATGGGACCGACATCTTCCTCTAGAATATTTCTCTTACAACAATAGTTTCCACTGAACAATCCAAATGGATTCCTATGAATCCCTTTATAGGAGGATTTTCAGAACACCTATATGTTGGGATGTTGTTGGGGAATGAAAACAGATATGTTCATAAATAGTTGAATAAATTTTCGAAAAAATCATGACCATTCAGAAGAACATCAAGGCTAATCAATGTATTAAAATGAGATATGATGAGAATCATTGATGATACATATATTTTTATTGTTGAGACATGTTATTCATATACATATTTTTTTGGGAGAATGTAATGTGATTTCTGATGAAGGGAGATATTATTCAAAGAATTAATTGACCCATTACAAACCTTGATTGCATTAGAGTATTGAACTATTAACTAACACTGCCTTAGAAACTATCTCATGTACATGATGTATTCCATGTATCCCTGTTGGGAAATTACATACCAGACCAATCACATGTACTCAATCTAGAGGTGGTACCGTGAGTAAATGACCTTTCCTATGAGGAGAAGTCGGTAACAGTCATATATTGTAGAAAAAAATGTTTTTTAAAATAATACAATTCAACTTGTCAAATTATTTTGGAGAACCCACATGTTTGATAAAGAAATTTGGGAATAGAAGGAGGTGATGAAATGGATTTACCCTCGTCTATTTTAATGTGGTAAAAGAATTTGTTTAGCCTGGATTTTATTAATGGGGGATGATTTTGATTACTCAGACTATTGTAAATAAAATTCCACATAAAATATAATCAAATGACTTATTATATAATATCATAAAAAACACAAAAATATTTATATTTTTGTTATAATGGATTTCATTTACCATTATGAATCATTAGTTTTGTTAATATATTCATTGAATAGTGATTACAAGATTAGTATAAATATAGGGTTTTAACTAATCCTATTAAAAGTGAAAATGCATGTGATGGACTCGGAAAGTTGGATTTTACCCAATGAATACCATTTGTTGGAGCTCCAGAGGATGATAAAATATTTAGGTGTTTCCCTTGACCAATCACAAGATGATATCCAAACACTGATGCATGAGATAAAACATGTATGATATGAGTTCAATCGTATCAAAACCATGGCCCAAACCAAGTTCGTTGATCCACCCATTGAAACCTCAACCATCATAGACCTTTCCTTTTGAAATTTTGTTGTTATATTGAAGGGATATGTATCAGGACCCTAAAAATATGAGTATATAGATAATTTTATATATAATGATGAATATATTTCCATCTTATTATTGTTAATTAATACTAGTTTTTTTATTAAAATAGAAATAGTATTTTTGGACCATATTATAATTCAATAAAAAATTTGTTTTTATAAATTAATAGACTTTTTAAAAAATAATATTTAATAATATATTATTAACAAATTATTATTATTTAATATAAAAGATCATATAATTTTTGTGAAGTAAAAAAGTAATGTTTATAATTTTTTGAAAACTTTTATTGTCAAAAAATAATTCAATTTCATATGTATGAATTATTATTATAATAGTAAAAATTGTTAAATTTAGATAATTATTTCTTTAAAATTAATGTTATTTTAGGAAACAGGCAATAAAAATTTTCAAATGGTGATTTTTAATAAATTTATGAGATGGATGAAGTTTGGAGAAAAAATTAAATACCATATAAATATACATTGCCTATTATAAAATCATAAAGACGCAAACTTGATATAATATATACTATAAAGTGGATCTGCGACCAAATATATGATTTCCCTTCAAAATTATGTTATTTAATATTTTTTTTAATTTTATAAATCCTTTATGAATCGTCCAAAACCTTTAATATATTGTGAGGTTTAAAAATAATTTTATTAAGAGTGTAACTCACTCCACCATAGGAAATGTCATTATTTTATAAAATTAATCTCTTAGAATTATAATATAATATAATACCATGCCATTTTTTAGAAACAATGGAAAACCCATTGGATATATTTTGTTGATCATTTTATTTTTCTCAGTCTAAAACCAGAATAACAAAAGAAATCGCCCTTTTTCCTATATAAACCCACAAAAATATACAATTTATCATCACTAAAACTCCTTGGAACATGTCCATACTCATGAGTACCATATCTATAGTCCTCTGAGGGTTCCCCCAATCTCTCATGAATCCCCAACCAAGAATTGTGGGTCATACACTCAAGTTAGCGATATTCCACTCTCAACTTTTTTTCAAGAACATATTTTCTATTTTATATATTAAAATCCATTTTCATATAATGGGATATGTTATCAAATATTCACATAGTATCCATTTATTGTATTAATGATGATATCACCATTGAAATCACAATAATCCTCCCATGATCCTTTATGTACACATGTTACCATGCCGAAATATAGTTATGATTCTTTTCAATATTTATGTTTTTAATTAACTTATGCCTTCAATGTCCACTTTCTAATGTTGTCATATGATTTTAAATGTTTCTATCACTACCCATTTTTTCTATATGTGATGAGAGAACCCATTCTCTCTCATCACCCAATATTTATGAATCATTAAGTGATGTTTTTATGATGTTGATATTTCGGCATGTTTTTTCCACAACAAAATAATTGTGTAGTGAATACCATACACATTTAGACAAATGGGGTTAAAATTTATCCACATAAGTTTTTTGATTGGTGAATAAAATATATGTTTTCTAAACTCCTTGAGAATGTAATAAATTAGGATTAGTGATGAATATGTGTTTTATGATATATGTAGTACACATAAGCATAAGAATGAAATGAATGTGAAGTGTTCACCTTAGATTATATAGCTCTATAATTTATTTTTTAATTTTTAGTGTAATGATATTTCATGTTGGGATAGAGAGTGAACCTGATTCTTTATGGAAATTTTTCACCATGATAATGTGGAGGTTTTCCTTAACCTATGTATATGATGTATTTTTAAAGTTGTTTTCACATTTCCCATGTTATTATTATCAGGTTATATCATGTCTAATTGTTCATGTTTATGATTTCAATTTGTTTTTTGGCCCATTGAAATTATTATTGTATAACATGTATCCCATTATTTCATTTTTATTAAATTATTGGGATTTTTGTGATCACTGCTTTGTTATGTTTGTCTCCAAGTTATCCCATGCATTTTAAAAAGCCATGAATTTTAAAATCTTGTGAAGGATGTTTTGAATAATGTTTCTATATCCAATAGTCAAGATGTTAAGATATGTACCTAATACAAAAAATTAACTATAAATATCCATACTATGGGTTCAATTATGATGAATTTTATGTAATTAATCATTAATTAATGTGTATCAAAGGGAATTGTAGTTATTTTTAAAACATTGTTTCAATCATTTTGTTCCAAGAAATTCTTATCCACTGACGAAGCTCTTATTTATGATTAAAAGGGTAATATTACCCTCCATGTTAGTGTAAAATATGTATAAATTCATGTTTTTAATGATTCTCAAATTAAGGTGCATTGTATGTTGTATATTTTGAGGATGAGGTTTTTAGATATAATGTAAGAATGGAAAATCATCATATCATATATTATTATATCACTAAGACTATTTTTAGATATTTTGTACATTTTTTTTGAATAAGTGTCCACTAAAAAATTGAAAAATTATTCACAATTGAGAGTAAAATTTGGAAATACATGTCATATACAAATGATGTTATCCTTCATAGTCAAAGATATCTTTCAAATAGGTTCACCCAATCCATTCATATTTTGCAACCCAACAATTAATTCCTCCTTGAAAATACTTTTGGTTCCTACCAATCTATGGATCTATAATCTATTATTGTTTTTTTAATATAAAAATTGATTTTCTAAGGCATAGGATGAGTCTAAAATAAATACAATTTCACATATTGATGGATTTAAGTTTTATCAATCTATTATGAGATAGTTGATTGTGTAATTGGATATATTTTGTTGAAATGGACATCGGGTTTTTCCATGTTTCATTATACCACATAGATTATAAAATGTTATTCCATAAATATGAGAATTTATTAGAGGAGATGAGGTAATCAGACCCTTCTTAACCTATATATGATTTTTAGAAATCGTCATGTTTTTTACAGTGGAATTCCTTTTTAACAGCTACTACTATAATTTCTACACCTGTTAATGTCACAAATGTGGGGGAGAGTTAGGTTGAACAATTGAAATATCGGGATGTTCCTTTTGATGTTGGTTGTGTCTTATTTTGTGCGTTTCATGATTCATTTATAGATAGTCTAGATTATGGACCTTTTATTATATAATGAGGTTTAGTCCATAAGTTATGGAGATTTTATGTGGAATTATTTAGGATTCTATGTCTCGTGATGTCTTGTGTTAATTCATTCAATTTTATAGTGAAATTACCCCCCCAACCAATTGATAATGAATCTTACCCATTTAATGGATAGGGAAAAACTATTTAACGATTGAGTCTACCTAGATACATTTAACCTAGAATAGCATGGGAGGAAACCCATTACATTCGCATTTCTTATAAAATTTCTATTTAAATAAATAATCCTTTCTTGGTTGTCTGTTTCCTTGGATTGGTAAAACATATTTTCTGATGTTTTAATTTACATAGTATTTCTCATGATAGGTTTCATTAAATATTAATGTGGCCCGATAGAGTTACCATGAGGTGTATATGGTGTGAATTTTGACATGTGACCATATGGTGAGGGAATGGTTTTTTTGATATTTTCACACAATTACAATATCTATTTTGAATTTCAATAAAAATTGATATAAAATTTTAGATATAAAAAGGATGTAATCCCAGATTTTATTCTTCTTTGGTTGCCTTATTTTTTAGATTCACATTTTTAGACTCATAATAAATTATTCATGCAGTGGGTGTTTCAATAATTCAAATAAAATTCTCATTAATTCATTACCTTGAGGGAGGATACATTATTTTTAAAACAATAAGTAATGCTTGTATAAATAAAAGGAGTAACTTTGTGACATATTTCTACTAGTTTTTAGTGATTCTCATTCTTGTTTAAAATTCAATGTTTTATATTTATAATTGACATTTTTTAACCTGCTTCACTTGTTAAAATCTTTATAGTCACTATCATCATTCATTGTACTACTATTTTGGTGAAATTTCAATATGAATTATTATAATCTTTTGAAAATCATCCATGAAATAAATTTGAGATTTAAAATTATTGAAAATCATTTTCTATAATTTATTTTCTATTAGAATCTATCAAATTTCTCATTTGGATAACTTGTTTCATGTGATTACTATGTGGATAATTGTTTTTGAGCTTTCCTATTACCACTAAAAACAAAATTTTATGTTTATTTATTTATAAATATATTCCAAAATTTTCATTTATAAATCCCACTTTGAGAGTGAAAAATAGCGACATGGTTTAGTTTTAATTGTGAGGGAGGGGCCTAAAATTTGATAAAATCATTTCACATTAAACCCTTAAAAAACCAGCATGTTTTTTTCAAAATTCCACCCAATATGATTTCATTTTTTAATGTTCTTATAAATAAAATGAAAAAAAAATCTTTTCATCCTGACTATGTGTTAATTTCATTAATAGTTATGTGCTTCCACTAATTCTAACATTTCTAGAATCATGTTGTTGCTAACTGTGTTTTCCAATGTAATTATGGAAATGAATTCTAGGAACTACGAATGTGAGTAATATTTGAGAGATTTTGTGTAATTGAAATTATAACACTTAGAAACATTAAATTATAACTTCAACCAGGGTGAATTTTCTTTTTGAAAAAAACCTCATTGACTCTACATAAAACTATGTAATATAAGTTCATTGAATCTTGAGTAAAATGAAAAAAAAGGATATCAGAGTGAATATCTAACACCAGGGTAGTGAGTGGATTTATATATTTAAATAAAATATTAACTCAATATGAACATTGGACAGTGTTGTCCAGAATCATTTTTCAGTTGGTAGAAATTCAAATAAAAGGGACTTTTCACAATTACACTCATTATGGTGAGGAGAATTGTTATTCCAAATGAAAAAGGGGATAAATATCTTATTTGCGAATTATTTTATATGCACTAATGATGTGAGAAATAGACCCTTGATTTTTGTAACATTTAAAATATTAATAATCACAACTGTCCTATGTGAATTTTTTAATTCCACTTCAATCTATCCTATTTAATACATGGAACTAAATCCCACTTTTATATAGAACGTATGAAGTGACTCATATTCACATAAAAGACATGATTATTTTATTATTTAATGGTCAATTTGATTTCCTTTGATTTTGGAGTGATTTTGATCTTATGTAGGAGGTTTTCATTTCATTTTAATAGTATTTATGAATAAATGGAATAAACTGAAGTTTTTAGGAGTGAAATAGATTAAGTTTTGGAAAATAGGATATGTATATTATTTAATTATTTTTTGAAAAAATATTTTTTATTTTATTGTGTTTTTAAAAATATAAAACATTTTTCTCTTCCAAAATTCCTCTTGTTATTAATTATTAAATATTTTAATATGTTAATATGTTTATTTTAATTTCTTATTAGAGTCCTTTGAATTATATTATTTTAATGAATCATTTTATTTTTAGACATTATTTTATATTAATTTTATGTCAAAATATTTGCATACATTATTTTATTAATTTTAAATATTTATGATCTTCATTAAATTTGTTTTATTTCAACATTTCTCAACATAATTATATTTAATTACTGAATGATAATTTTTTATGTTTTAAATTTCATATTAAATTTTTTTTTGAATAAAATATTTATGAAATTTAAATTAGTATGATTTTGAAACTAATTCTATTTTTCATTATATTTTATGTTAAAATATTTATTTTTTTCTATATTTTATTAAATTATCATTTTAATTTCGTATATGTAATTTCCTACAACATTAATTTAATGAATTAAATTTATAATTTTGTATGAAATGTGTAAATAATTTATTTTAATTTGTTATAATTTTATTTAGTTTTATTTATTATTATTTTAATTTAATTTACAAATAATACATCTTTAATTATTATTTTACAGGAAAAGTATGTGTTTTACATTGTATCGTACTACCTGATATAAAAAATTCAACTACTAGAACTCATCTTTCCAGATCTTATTGATGTCATTATTGACATAGATTACCCCCAATTTATTTCCTTAGAACTACAATGAGAAACATTCTAGATGTATATCCATTGTAAAATTCCACTTATAAACATTACATAAGATACTATTATGGTTGTGGATGAGCCCAACCTCAACCAATGTTTGTGAGACTACTGAAAAAATAGAAACTGAAGTCTGTATATTTGCAAACTAGGCATCCACATCAAGCCAATAAATTTCCCACATGCTTGAGCAGTATACTAACTCGAGGACAGAGAATGGAAAAATAATGTGTATAATATATATATATATTAGTAATAATAATTAATTTTTTTAAAAATAATTATTTTTTATTACAATATAATAATAATATGAATGTTAATATATATAGTAATAATAGAAATAATAATATTATTATGTAATTATATCTATTTATATGTAATTACTACTAAAATATTTATACATAATGTATACAAAATTCTTGAACATCAGTGATGTCCGAGACAAAAAAATTGCCTGATGAATTGGGAAACAAGCTGGGAACTGCACATGCCCATAAAAATTATTTCAAACCTTCCCACAATATAAATTTTTAGGGGAAATTTTAATTCAAATTTTCTAATTTTTTAAAACATGGATTATATCCATTTTATGGAAGATTCTAGAAATGCAATAGCCTGATAAACCATATATGATTGTTAGGAATTTCATATTAGATATGTGTTGGTCATTACAAGGTGTTTAATACTCATAAATGTAGATTATTGAAAGCTAGTGGGCGTGTCAATACTTGTCACATAGAGGATAGTGAAATCTTTTACAAGTTGGGATTGTGAGTGAGAAGGAATTAGAGAGGCAGACAAATATTTCTCTTACAAATAGGTAGACTGCATTGGAGACACACATTTATCATCCATCTCACATCAAAGCGCAAAAAGGAGAGTCCAAAATTGATCTCGAGAAATTTATTATAACTAAAGATATATTTTTATAAATAAATACATCTCACAAAAGTTATTTCATCATCATTTTCATCTTGTTCTCATGATTTCTATTTAGTATTTTATTATTAGTTAATTATTTTAGGGAAATATGATTGTGTAGAACCGATAAATATTTATCCAATCCTCTTTTATCAGTGTAATTTTTTTATGTATATTTACTGCAGTGTTTTATTTCATATAATAATGATTATCACCTCACACTACTCATGAATTCAATGATGAAGGTTGTGAATATTTTCACCATGGACCATTTAACACTGTGCTGAAATTTGGAAAATATAGACGTATATATTCTACAAAATTGATGGACTTGGTTTAAAGTTATGATAGAAAGGTCGAGGCTCATGAAGTTCCATTGAGCTATGGAAATTTACTGAAATGATATCTTAGTAAAACTTCTCCTTTTCTAAAATCACTAAATAGTTTTATTAAATTAAATTGTATCAGAGAACACCATTTTTATATTTTTAAATCAATCATAGGACCATAATTTCATCCATTATTTATCTATACTCATTTTTTATTCTCTGTGTACCACTAATCACCCCACAAAATCACTATAATCTATCAATTATGTTTTTGTTTTTTTATTTGTTTTTAATGAAACATTTTCATTACAGATTGTTTGACCCTTCATTTAAAAGTACTAGTTATATGCAGTAATTAGGTTTTATAAAATTAAATTTGGAAGGAAATCCATGATAGAGTCTCATCACATACAAATTCCAAAAAAATATAATCTGAAATACATTATTGGGTAGCTTCTATGAAATGACTACTTCAATAATCATAGGATCAATAGATAACCATTCGTTATAAATGATGTGACTTAGTAAAAAACATCATGAATTGGTAAATGAGAGATATAAAATTTATTTAAATGTTGATGTCTATGGAATGTCATCAATATAATATCCGGGTACTCTTCATGGTCATTCATGTTCCTATAATAATCTAGAATATCAAAAAACATACAACCATAAATAAATTTATATACCTATTGAATATTTGGTTTGCAATAAACATAAACAATATAGGTGCTTTTTAATGTAAATGGTACCTTAAAAATTCATAATAATTCGATTGAAAATGAAATGATGTCCTTGGAATATACAATTTCCATAAACATATTTGATGATATCCTCATATTAGATTAATCTTATAAAAAATATGTATTTCTTCATTTGATGAGAAATTTCTTCAATGTGAGGAATAATTTATAATTATTTATTTTATCTTTGATTGGTATATAATAATTTAAAAAACCATCTTCAGTTTCATGCCTTACATAAAAAAGATAATTGGATTAGCCTATGGAGATTGTATTGTTCTATCAAAGAATATTATTTTGAATTCATATAGTTATACCCTTAATTATTTCAATTTTCAAATATCAAATATGTAATATATATCGGACTACATTATAGGAGTTGATCGATAGATAATTGAATTCCATACTGATGGGGTAGGCTCTATAAATCATATAGAATGAAATTTGTGAATCAGTCCACTATGAGCAGAATATTCATACTCTTGTCTTCATCTGCAACATCCAGGGTCCATTTTTTTCTACTTCCTGAGATGGTTCTATCCATAATTATAGTGTTACCACTCATCTAGTTTTAATATCCATGCTCCCCCCTTTAATATATGAACATTTTCAACAAGGGATGTAATTTACACTTTCCAATTATAATTTTCAATGGGAAATTTAAATTCCACTAACAATCCTTTTAGAGGATCGGATAAAAAATTTCCAGAACATGCATTATAAACTTCTAGAAATTTTGTTCACATCATGGGTATTGAAATATTAAATATAGTTGAATCTTCTACACATCCATATCTTGGGAGGTTTCTTAATACTCATTATTTGAGTCATCATCCAAATTTGAAATCCTAATTAATTAAAAGATTAATTATCAATAAAGTAATGATACACTCCAATATCAAAAAAAATCATAAATAAAGAGTTTAATATGATGGTACCTCATACCATGGAGGGAGTTGTTTACTTAGTCTTGGTAGTATTCTCAACTCTATAAAAATATAAATCAGTCCACATAGATTATTTCTTTATACATTATTAATGGGTAAACATGAATAGTATATTTTTCATAAAGTTATCATGGTTAACAATATTTATTGCATGAGAACTAGTATGATGAGATTGTTCAATAAGATCATAGGACGCATCAGGCTGAGTCGTGACATCTCACACCACTAACATTGTTGTTCTATCGAAATACTTATTATAATTCCATTTATTTTTTTTCAATTGTTGAACATCATTTATTTCATTCAAAATTGCATTTTATTATAATGAAAAGAGACACACCAATAATATTTAGATTCATTATTATGACATGGTGTATAAGATAACGATCATCTGGATTTGGTCTATATTGCCCAATTATTATAGTTGTATCCAAGCCTTTTTTCCTACACTAGAGTTCTTATTGGAAGCTGGAGGAAAAAAGGTGTACCCCACACAATTATATCCATCAAGATCCATTTCCCAAACAAGTTCATTGATCACCATTTTAGTGTAAATGTTAAGACATAATATAAAAAACGGATCATATGTCAAGTTGTAATCACACCATAAATATATGGAAATTTGATATTTCACTATAAGTTACCTATGATGAGAAGAAAAAAATGTGAGAAAATTTAGATTCATATTCACATAATGAAAAATTTATATTTTTGGGATTGAAAAAATCCATTATCTTCTCTAGCAAGAACATGGTTAGATAAATATTATTATAAAATTTATCCATAAACCCTCCCAATGTAAGGTTTTAATCCAACTTTTATTGAACCATTAAATCCAACCACTATATAGACATGACTTACATCTTTTAATTCACAAGAACAACAATTACCTTTGATGTAGTTTAATGTAATTGAAATATTTAGTTTAACATAGTTATCAAAATTTCCATTAGTTTAGGCCATGAATCCCCTTTGAATGTTGATGGATTATGCAAAATGAACTCAGATGTTTGATTCTCATGAGGGGTTTCTATTCTCTAGGTCCATTCTCAATAATTTGTAATGTTTTAAAGATACTCTAGATCAATTATTTGTTCACTAATGTTTCAAGTGGAACCACATTCAATGTTTCTCCCTCTATTCGGTTCCATTTCATCTCATTTGAATTTTCATTCTAAAACATTGTCTGTAATATCCCATTCATTTTATTTTCAATATTTATATTTTGGGTATAATTGTACATATCATGCAAATATAATAACAATATAGAAGTATCAAGTTCAAATAAACTTTTGGAAATGATGTCTTAACTGGAAGTATCTTCTCTAAAGCATGATATGAAGAACTCATCAAATAAACCAACAATGATGTTTTATAAACATAAATAAATGTGTTTTTGTCACTTTTATGTATCCAGACATCCATGGTAACTTATATTTTTTTTATAAAAATGATTTCTAGGTAATTTTTTGTTAAACATTTCATTTCCAAAAAATTCATATCACAATACTACATTCTGAACTGAATGTTTAAGTAAACAGATACCATTACAAACATCCCATCCCAAACTATTGTTTTAGGTATGATTGGAACTTATACATACATACATGAAAACTCCCAAATGAAATTGGTTGGAAATAAAAGATGCGATTTTCGCACAAGAATATAAAGGGGGAGTGATTCACACTT
The DNA here is from genome assembly GCA_963277665.1 of Viscum album. Classification (NCBI taxonomy): domain Eukaryota; kingdom Viridiplantae; phylum Streptophyta; class Magnoliopsida; order Santalales; family Viscaceae; genus Viscum; species Viscum album. The sequence continues at coordinate 1,186,022,962 of OY728159.1, forward strand.
ATACAGACACATATGACCATAAATATTATCTAATATGAAGGAGAAAAATCAAATAAATGAATGGGATATCTATGATGATTCATAATATAATATCAAAAAAATCATGGGAATCAAGAAATATATATCTATGTGACTGTGGAAATAAATGAACCAAATAGATTTGTAACGCCCCGACCCCAGCTACCCAGAGTCGGGCATTATTACATAACATTGGTATGATCACAAGAAAGATCAAATCTCGAAAGACCGATTGGTTTAGTAGCCTTGGAAACACTAGATATATTCATAAGTTTTACATTACATCATAAAATGAAAAACTACTACAACAACATAATGTTTCCACAGTCCACACTATAATCCCCTCATAATATCCCTGCAGGTCATTCATAACTTACATCTTCACTTCCTGGGAAAAATAAAACATAGAAAAGGGGTGAGCTCAAATGCCCAGTAAGGATAACAATATACCGGAAACTTTCATCAATAAGAATAAACATTTAAGGCAATGTATAACTAAAACAAAAGCCTTTTAAACATGAACTTTCAACATGGTATGGCATAAATAAAATGAAATAATGCCATTTACTTATTCACATGGATATTCTACTAATCGAATAATCACATGCAAAAATCAATAACCACTTTCATAATGTTGGAATGCATAATGCCAGACTATCATAACCACATAGCCAAGGCCTCGTGCCAAGACTACAAATAAGATTTTTTCAAGGCCTTGTGCCAAGACACTTGTTTGTCTCATGAGACCTACCGATGCATCGAGGAGCTATAGCGGGCTCCACCCGTCACTTACTAAGTCCAATGCATTCCCATATGAAAAGGTTTAAACATAACATAAACATTCGTATTAAAACTAGCATACGAAATGTCAATACTTTCACCATAAACTATGAATGGTATAAAAATAGCACATCCACAGTCAAACATATCACAAAACCTTCAATACAATATAGAAGTTTTGTATCATAATAAATCAACTTCAAATAATCTTAAAATCCATCAAAGGATGTTGACATAGAAGAAATCAAAATTCTTTTTAAAGAAATATCTCCTTTTATTTTGAAATCATTTAAGATCCATATAAAATAAAACATTTTATTTGAAAATATTCTTATAAGCTTGTAAGGTAAGCTTTGAAGATTTTATAACGGCGGAAAATAGCCGCACCCGCCGTATAAGTTAAAAAAAAACATTCTTACCTTAATTCTGTCGAAAAGGATAAAAAGGACCTTGTTTTGAAAACGACGGAAAGATTCCTTTATAAACCTCTTATAAAAATTCAAACAAGGGTATAAATGACTTTAACCCATATTCTTGTAAATAATAAATATGTTTTGAAATACATTTCGAAGAAACATGGATGTGGATGATAAAGACATCCCAGTAGATTATTACGTATAAACAACCTCGGATAATGAAGAGATTGTGAAATAAATCCTTACCTTGTACTTTTCCTTGGTTGGGGTAGGTTAACCTCCTGTATAATGGTGAAATATTTGTTATTAAATTATACAAGAATCATATATATTAATATGATATCATATATGACCTTTTAACATTGATTTGTTAATAATATCTTAGAATTATCGTCGTTTCGGGAGTTAACTTACTCATTTTCTTTTATATGTTTTGTTACATAAGCCATGGTTGTTGTATCTTATTCATATCCAGAATGATATCCAGTCCTTAAACATCATTTTTAAATCATCAAATGATAATTATACTTGAATGGATACGATGGAGAATGAATCTCATCGCGTTCGTGGAGACGGTAGTCCGTACGTACGCACGAGCGACAATATCATTCTTTTGATATTAAAATAATATATAAATGGATGGTATATCATATATACAGAATCATTAACATGTTATATTTATTATTTACATGAGTTACACATCATTATTATACTCATCCAAATAATATTATATTGAATAACAATTACACCACGACGTGGAGACGGTAAGCCGTACGTACGCACGTATGGTGACATGTTATTCAAAGGGTGGATAGAATAATGAATATGATTGTACCATATTTATAATAACGTCACAGTATATGTGAGATACTGGAGTTATTATTTTAGAATGGTAAGAACAAAGGAAGAAGAAGTGGAAGAAGAAATGAACTTGGAGAAGGGTGGTGAAATAATTACCTCTTCTTCGGGTTCTTTCTTTTGATTTGATCAAAAGGGCTTCTTAGGTTGGCTTTCTGATCAAACTAAGGCCTCTAGGTTGTAGTGAGGGATGTTGGGAGAGTATTTGGGCAGAGTTTGGCCGAACCAAAAGGCTTTGAAGGTGTGATGAAATGAGAAGGAGGAGTGCCCTTTTATAAGAGGGGTGAGGGGCACCTTTGGAAAAGCTAGAAATATTAATTTATAATAAATTCATATTCGATATCTAAAGGCTCCAAAGTTGATTATTAAAAGTTTAAGGTGGGGATAGGTCTAAAACCACTCAACTAATAGAATTTAGACAGGTTTGGGTACTTATATTAACCTTATCTTTAGGTATTAACTCTAAGTTAATTAGTTTCACTTTTACAATGTCTCTTTGTATATTTATATAATATGGTTAATAAACATACTATATACATCCAAGCGACCCCCAAGTGGTCCATTAATGATGAAACTATCATGATATAAGTCTCTTGGCAGATCCTTATATTTTTAGGAATTTAATATCAATTAATAATATAATATTTGTTTTAAGAACTCTTTTATGTCAATTTTGAAACTATTCAATAGTTGATTTTTGTGAAACTCATAACATATTGATTATATAGAACAATGTCAATTAAATCAATCCTAATATATCATATTATCCTATAAAATTAGTTTAATTCATTAAAAGTTTCATATTATATTTTTTTGGGTCTTTATAATATCAATTATTTTAATTTTTCACTATTATAGTAATTACTGCATCATCATTGTGTCATAAATAAAATAAATTATTTAATGTCTAAAAATTATAAATAAAATATCATTATGTAGGAAATCTTTTTAGATTTCTAATTAATATTTATAATCTAAAATCCAACTTATATAACCCTATGTAACAATTGTTTTGCTAAAAGATATATGCTTGTGTCATTTTTGTATTCATTTTGACTTAATTAAAATAAAGTGTCATTATCACTTACAAGTGGATCCATGGGGTCCCAAAATTGACACAAAGATGCCCATGGTCGACCATGTATCAACCAATAAGGTTAAGACACGTTTTAGGGTAATTTAGTATTATTATAATATTATTTTTTAACCCTTATTTACCGGATTTACCCTTAACCATGGTAAATAAAATATTTACCGCAGTAATTATTCAAAATGTCTAAAAATAAAAGTTACCTATTTACACAATTTGAACATCCTGATTCCAAATATGGAATCAATTTTCCTAAATTCAAAACACATTAGTGGCAGAAATTAATTTAAAATTACTTCCCGCTGTCAAAACAAAAAGCGTGTTTTTAAGAGATAATAACTATCAAAAGATTGACACTTGTTTATGTTCGGTTTAATTGTAAAATTATGTCCAATAACCAACATTATATTAAATGGTAAAAATATATTCTAAATATACTTTAAAACAACTCAAATTCATAATTTATCAATATTAATTATTTTGATTAAAAAAGTTGTTTTTAATTAATATTTAGTAATTTTCACTATTCATCAAAATATAAAAGTTATCTGAAAAGTACCAAAATTTCACCCTAGGCTAATTTTGATATCCTGAATCCAAAAATGAAGTCCATTTTGAAATATAAAATATATATAATTTCAAAAAGTATTTATTACTATTCATAACGGCTAGTTTAATTTGTTGTTAGAACTCGGTGTTGCGTACAACACACGCTATCACATTTTTCAAAGAGAAGCGTACCGTAGAATCTTGGGATGTTTCATTTTAAATTTTTGATGTCCCCATTTAGTCAAAAAGTTTAAAATGTAGTATTTAAAAAGGGTTCACTATTAAAGTTGATAAAAGTGCAATACTGAAAATGAATTTGTTCTTGCATTATATCTAAGAAACTCATAATATGGATTCTAAAATTATAAGGATTATATAAACATTAAAATTTATCTAATACTATTCATAACCTCTTTTGAACGGCTTGTTTGGTAAGTCATGGTGTGCTTGAACTTGGTGTTGCATGTAGTGAAAGTAATTGAATTATTTTGAAGAAGTAACACACTATGAAATCTTGGGGTGTTACATTCTCCTCTCCTTCAATAAATTGCGTCCTCGCAATTTGAAATTGTTCATTGAAAATAAAAGTTTGAAAATAGATAATATATTTGTGGGAAAACCCACATCGGAAATTGGTTTACTAAAATTTAGTCTTAATATGAGGAAATGAGAAATGAAAGGGTCACCACCAAATTATGATCTCGATTAGGAGAACATTGGTGGCAATTTGAGACATATAATTGGAGGAAAAACGTAAATATTTATAGGTAGTGATTGAGGTCATCAATCACAAACAAGTATAAAATTGAGGTCCTTAAATTCATCAATCTATGATGATTTGAAATACCATCGGTTCAACAAAACATAGGATATTAGGATAACACATTTTTGACGTTTCAAAATATCTTAGTTGAAATCCCACATCGAAAAATGAATTAATGAGGCCTCTATTTAAAATAAAGAGTCGAAAGTATGAATATTACCGAAAATAACTCATACTAGGGTTCCATGTAGGAAAATATGGATATGGAAGAAAAATATAACCATCAATTATCTGATGGAGAGTGGTAGAGAACATGGCTATGAAAAGGCCAACAATCCCAAATCCATAAATTAGTGATGATTTAAGGTACCATCTAGGAAAACATTTTTGTTCTAAGTTTCTTTTCTTAATATTGAGGAATTTATTTATGAGATTGGCTAAGATCATAAGGAGATATACTTACTTTATAATTAGAGTTTTATCCATTAATAAATTTCTACCACAAACTCATCTTTCACTCTAAAAGATAATATAATGTAAAAAAAATTCTATTTACACTATTAGTATAGGGTTCCAAAATAAAGGAATTTATAATTCATCTACAAGATCTTTTAATAAAAACTACATTATTTAATCCAGGACATCTCGTGGGCCAGTGGTAGGTGATACACCCTTGTCTCCCTTTGGTTGTGGGTTCAAGTCTCGCAGCCTTGCCGGACGCGACGGGTTGCCGCCCGACCTCCGGGTTGTCCTTTTATGGAAATCCAAAATAATCCAAACTAGAACTATCCAAAATACTTCTATCCAAACTCACAGTCCAACATTTATACGGAAGGTAAACATAATATAGATCCTTTTTACCCCGTAATAGCATATGAATACCTTCATCATGTATTACCATATTCTTTATTGATTACATTCATGTTCCCTTATTCCATATAGAATGCTGGATATACTTCATTAATCCAAAAATATTTTAAACCCCAACAATGATGGAATATACAAATCATTAATCAGCTTCAAGGTAGTCTATAATATCCAATATAATTTATCCAAATCAATCATGTATTATTCTAAAATCACCACCTCGATATCTGAACCATATTATGGTTTATCTTTCTCTCAACCATATATTTTCCAAACATTTAACCTACTACTGAGTCACTTTTCTTTGTTCCACACCATCTCAAGTACTTAATGAAATAGTACTGCAGTACAATCCTTATATACTCCATAATTATTATAACAAGTACATTGTTGATACAACACTCAATTGATATAATCAACATAATAACTCTAATCATTCCTCTTCATCTGTGGTAGTATCATAACTTGATTATTATCCAATAGCATCATTTGCGGCATAGTCTGATGACTGGGACATAGGTTCGCCTAGTGTCCAAACTCCTTGCAAATTAAGCATTGTACATTTGAAACCATTTTCATACCCTTGCAGTCATGTACTTTGTGCCCTTTTCCTCCACACTTATAACAATCTCTCATTCCTTTCAGGCAAGTTCCAGGGTGTTTCTTTCCATAGTTACCACATATGGGAAAATTCTTCTTTTCCCTCTTCCCTTTATCCATCTTTCTCTCTTCTATCCTTTTCTTCTCTTGCTTCCCTTCAAAGACATAGGACTCAGTAATCTCTTTACTTATCTTATCAATACATGATATTATTTCTTCTTATGATGATAATACATGGGAGACTATTTCTATTATAAATTCTAGCTTAAGACCATGAAAGATATGATCCTTCCTTCTCTTTGGATCATGTGCATTTCCGGAGTTCTCATTCCTTCTACTGGGCGCCATTTCTAAACAATGGCATAAACTAGATCCGTTTATGAATCAAAATACATAATCCCATACTTATAAAACACTTAACATAAATTGAACTATTTATGGATATAATCCATAATCATAAGAATGTTCTCTTTAAGGAAGTATATACTCATAAACCCTTCAAATTTGATTTGTAAAGAAAATGAGAGTTATCCTAAGCATATCCCCCGGGAGTGTCGTAACCAAGAGTGCAGCAAGGCCCGTTGTCGTGCACCAGTTCCCGTTCGAGTCTAGCTCAAAGCGGTGTTTTCGGGTTTTACCCCTAGGTACATCTGTGCCAGAGCCGCCTCTACCTGCTCGTATCCAGACAGGGATGTATTGCTCGGAAAACTCACAAAATCTCTACAATACCAAAATTCTATAAAGTTCTTCTATACTAATCCTCAAAGTTCATCTTAGGTCTACGTGCTCTAATCAGAGTTTATCTAAATCTAGCTTCCAAGGTTTGTACTAAACATCCTCTGATACCAACTATAACGCCCCGACCCCAGCTACCCAGAGTCGGTGCATTATTACATAACATTGTCATGATCACAAGAAAGATCAAATCTCGAAAGACCGATTGGTTTAGTAGCCTTGGAAACACTAGATATATTCATAAGCTTTACATTACATCATAAAATGAAAAACTACTACAACAACATAATGTTTCCACAGTCCACACTATAATCCCCTCATAATATCCCTGCAGGTCATTCATAACTTACATCTTCACTTCCTGGGAAAAATAAAACATAGAAAAGGGGAGAGCTCAAATGCGCAGTAAGGATAACAATATAGCGGAAACTTTCATCAATAAGAATAAACATTTAAGGCAATGTATAACTAAAACAAAAGCCTTTTAAACATGAACTTTCAACATGGTATGGCATAAATAAAATGAAATAATTCCATTTACTTATTCACATGGATATTCTACTAATAGAATAATCACATGAAAAAATCAATAACCACTTTCATAATGTTGGAATGCATAATGCCAGACTATCATAACCACATAGCCACGGCCTCGTGCCAAGACTACAAATAAGATTTTGTCAAGGCCTTGTGCCAAGACACTAGTTTGTCTCATGAGACCTACCGATGCATCGAGGAGCTATAGCGGGCTCCACCCGTCACTTACTAAGTCCAATGCATTCCCATATGAAAAGGTTTAAACATAACATAAACATTCGTATTAAAACTAGCATACTAAATGTCAATACTTTCACCATAAACTATGAATGGTATAAAAATAGCACATCCACAGTCAAACATATCACAAAACCTTCAATACAATATAGAAGTTTTGTATCATAATAAATCAATTTCAAATAATCTTAAAATCCATCAAAGGATGTTGACATAGATGAAATCAAAATTCTTTTTAAAGAAATATCTCCTTTTATTTTGAAATCATTTAATATCCATATAAAATAAAACATTTTCTTTGAAAATATTCTTATAAGATTGTAAGGTAAGCTTTGAAGATTTTATAACGGCGGAAAATAGCCGCACCCGCCGTATAAGTTAAAAAAAACATTCGTACCTTAATTCTGTCGAAAAGGTTAAAAAGGACCTTGTTTTGAAAACGACGGAAAGATTCCTTTATAAACCTCTTATAAAAATTCAAACAAGGGTATAAATGACTTTAACCCATATTCTTGTAAATAATAAATATGTTTTGAAATACATTTCGAAGAAACATGGATGTGGATGATAAAGAAATCCCAGTAGATTATTACGTATAAACAACCTCGGATAATGAAGAGATTGTGAAATAAATCCTTACCTTGTACTTTTCCTTGGTTGGGGTAGGTTAACCTCCTGTATAATGGTGAAATAGTTGTTATTAAATTATAGAAGAATCATATATATTAATATGATATCATATATGATCTTTTAACATTGAATTGTTAATAATATCTTAGAATTATCGTCGTTTTAGGAGTTAACTTACTCATTTTCTTTTATATGTTTTGTTACATAAGACATGGTTGTTGTATCTTATTCATATCCAGAATGATATCCAGTCCATAAACATCATTTTTAAATCATCAAATGATAATTATACTTGAATGGATACGATGGAGAATGAATCTCATCGCGTTCGTGGAGACGGTAGTCCGTACGTACGCACGAGCGACAATATCATTCTTTTGATATTAAAATAATATATAAATGGATGGTATATCATATATACAGAATCATTAACATGTTATATTTATTATTTACATGAGTTACACATCATTATTATATCCATCCAAATAATATTATATTGAATAACAATTACACCACGACGTGGAGACGGTAAGCCGTACGTACGCATGTATGGTGACATGTTATTCAAAGGGTGGATAGAATACTGAATATGATTGTACCATATTTATAATAACATCACAGTATATGTGAGATACTGGAGTTATTATTTTAGAATGTTAAGAACAAAGGAAGAAGAAGTGGAAGAAGAAATGAACTTGGAGAAGGGTGGTGAAATCATTACCTCTTCTTCAGGTTCTTCCTTTTGATTTGATCAAAAGGGCTCCTTAGGTTGGATTTCTGATCAAACTAAGGCCTCTTGGTTGTAGTGAGGGATGTTGGGAGAGTATTTGGGCAGAGTTTGGCCGAACCAAAAGGCTTTGAAGGTGTGAAGAAATGAGAAGGAGGAGTGCCCTTTTATAAGAGGGGTGAGGGGCACCTTTGGAAAAGCTAGAAATATTAATTTATAATAAATTCATATTCGGTTTCTAAAGGCTCCAAAGTTGATTATTCAAAGGTTAAGGTGGGGATAGGTCGAAAACCACTCAACCAATAGAATTTAGACAGGTTTGGGTACTTATATTAACCTTATCTTTAAGAATTAACTCTAAGTTAATTAGTTTCACTTTTACAATGTCTCTTTGTATATTTATATAATATGGTTAATAAACTTACTATATACATCCAAGCGACCCCCAAGTGGTCCATTAATGATGAACCTACCATGATATAAGTCTCATGGCCGAACCTTATATTTTTAGGAATTTAATATCAATTAATAATATAATATTTGTTTTAAGAACTCTTTTATGTCAATTTTGACACTATTCAATAGTTGATTTTTGTGAAACTCATAACAGAATTATTACTTCGAAAAAAGTCAATTAAATCAATACTAATATATCATATTATCCTATAAAATTAGTTTAATTCATTAAAAGTTTCATATTATATTTTTTTGGGTATTTATAATATCAATTATTTTAATTTTTCACTATTATAGTAATTACTGCATCATCATTGTGTCATAAATAAAATAAATTATTTAATGTCTAAAAATTATAAATAAAATATCATTATGTAGGAAATCTTTTGTAGCTTTCTAATGAATACTTATAATCTAAAATACAACTTATATAACCCTATGTAACAATTGTTTTGCAAAAAGATATATGCTTCTGTCATTTTTGTATTCATTTTGACTTAATTAAAATAAAGTGTCATTATCACTTACAAGTGGATCCATGGGGTCCCAAAATTGACAAAAAGATTCCCATGGTCTACCATGTATCAACCAATAGGGTTAATACACGTTTTAGGGTAATTTAGTATTATTATAATATTATTTTTTTAATCCTTATTTACAGGATTTACCCTTAACCATGGTAAATAAAATATTTACCGCAGTAATTATTCAAAATGTCTATAAATAAAAGTTAACTATTTACACAATTTGAAAATCCTGATTCCAAATATGGAATCCATTTTCCTAAATTCAAAACTCAGAAGTGGCAGAAATTAATTTAAAATTAATTCCCGCTGTCAAAACAAAAAGCGTGTTTTTAAGAGATAATAACTATCAAAAGATTGACACTTGTTTATGTTCGGTTTAATTGTAAAATTATGTCCAATAACCAACATTATATTAAATGGTAAAAATATATTCTAAATATACTTTAAAACCACTCAAATTCATAATTTATCAATATTAATTATTTTGATTAAAAAAGTTGTTTTTAATTAATATTTAGTAATTTTCACAATTCATCAAAATATAAAAGTTATCTGAAAAGTACCAAAATTTCACCCTAGGCTAATTTTGATATTCTGAATCCAAAAATGAAGTCCATTTTGAAATATAAAATATATATAATTTCAAAAAGTAGTTATTACTATTCATAACGGCTAGTTTAATTGGTTGTTAGAACTTGGTGTTGCGTACAACACACGCTATCGCATTATTCAAAGAGAAGCGTACCGTAGAAGCTTGGGATGTTTCATTTTAAATTTTTGATGTCCCCATTTTGTCAAAAAGTTTAAAATATAGTATTTAATAAGGGTTCACTATTAAAGTTGATAAAAGTGCAATACTGAAAATGAATTTGTTCTTGCATTATATCTAAGAAACTCATAATATGGATTCTAAAATTATAAGGATTATATAAACATTAAAATTTATCTAATACTATTCATAACCTCTTTTGAACGGCTTGTTTGGTAAGTCATGGTGTGCTTGAACTTGGTGTTGCATGTAGTGAATGTTATTGAATTATTTTGAAGAAGTAACACACTATGAAATCTTGGGGTGTTACAAGATTAGTCATCAACTCAATAATAGAATCCATCACTAATGTGGAACCCCTCAAAACTCTAATATATGGACAAAAATCTAAGATCCATCTCCATGAATCAACAACCACCACTATCTTGGTTCTCTAATAGTGGAGAATAAAACCTATTACTAACAAATATCAATTGTGGTGACCTACAAATATGAACTTGATTGAATATGTATGGTTGAATATAAAAATCATGAAGTAAACCCCATGATAATTTTCCAGCATGCCACGATGAAAAGAATAATGTTAGATCATAGTTATGTAAAATAGTTAGAGGATTATTAAAAGTAGTTTGTTCAGATATAAATTGTTAAAGATATTTTACCCAAAAATTTATTAATTATAATTCAATAATTCATATTTTTTTCCCAAAATAAATATTTCTTTTAAGATAATCTCAAACAGTTTATTCATAACCAATTCCATAATCCCGTAATCACATCTTAAATCACAAAACCTCTCAAAATGGTTTTTTGATCATGGATAATTCTACACATATCATTGTACAAATATTGTTTTCTAAAACAATTCAAACGTAGACACAACCGTTGTTGTTCATAACCTAAACCTACAAAAATATTCATATGGTTCTGGTCACCTTCATCCATGATCCAATTTCAAATTAAAAAAACACACATGAAACCCAAATCTTTCCAATAACACTAATAAAATACCATATTATTTAAAAAATCATGTGTCAATATCATTTTTTAAATCATATAGTTATCAACAAAATATCCATATCAAAGAATGAAATAATTCAAAGGTTCTCCAATTGAGTTTTGGAAATCAATTTTTTCAAACCAAAATGAATTAAAAATTGATTTAAATCATTCTCCTTCAAAAAAACATTGGATGAGGGAGAAATTACTTACCATGAATATTATAAAAGCGAAAAATTTCCTCATTTGATAATGATATTTGGGTTACACTTTCCATTCCATTAATTGAGTGAAACTAAATGTTGTACACAAAATTCACAAACCCTAGATATAGGTATAGAAGTTCTGATTAAGAGTCTTCCTTTACGAAAATCATCAAAAAATTGTGAGAAGGATATCCAAGAGTCATTCTTTCAATTACATGTCATGATATTCTATAATATAATAAAATATGCCTTTATGTTGAAGAGGAATACCATAATAAACTATAGGATAGTAAATGTTCAAGGGATAAAGGGGAAAGTATTGTGAGAATTAAATGGGAATAGAATAAATAAATCAATTGGAAATAATCCCATTTATGTTCTGAAATTTTCATTAATATCAATATTTTTTTGGATTAATAATATGCCAAAAAATTTAGTCACCTCACATAAATTCCATGAAAACTCATTCAAAACATGTTTAATATAACACATTGTGAATTGATTTTTTCATAAAAAACCAATTACTCCCAAAATAATGTTAAGGTAATCTTCACATAAATTATTCATGTCATGAATAACCATTGATTGTATGAACTAGTTCTAAATTCTATATTCAAACATATATTTTCCATTCCCTTCCAATCACCCTTAACAATTATTTCCATGCAATCCAAAAATAAATGTAGTTGGAAACAACAAGGACATAACTCAAATTGGTGGTACTAATATATCTCTCAAAATTGACATAAATCCTAAATAACCTCAAAATTATGAGTTTAAAATTATAAAAATAATTTTCAACCTATATCTAAATGAAATAATTATTGAATAACACAAAAATTCAATAAAAAACATTATGAAACTATGATATAAAAAAATTATGACTTTGAAACTTATTCTAATAATCCTTTATATGTCATAAATTAATCAATTGATAAACCATTGTAATCCCCACCAAGATATTCCAATTTTTCAACCAATGCCTAAAATATCATTATTTTTTATCTTATCAATGAATAGAAATTTTCATGATGTTTATAGAAAACTCACTATTTTATTCAATATCTTAAAAAAATCAATTTTTTTTAAATAACCTCAATTTCCAGAACAACCAAGATATAAAATTTCAATGAGAAGAATCACTTCCAAATTTTCATTTTACACTATTATGAACATAAAAATAAGAATTTAAAATAGTTCGACACTTGGATTAATTTAATTTTTAAATAAATTTATATAAAATTTATAAATATATTTCCAATTAAATTTAAAAAATAAACCCTTCAATTCCATAATAATCCTTCCACATTAAAAATACGAAATAACAAATCCCATTTCCGCAAAGTCCAAAAATAGAAATCCTAATTCAAAAACAATTTTTTTTCAAACACTAAAAATAATAAAAATCCAATAATTATCAGTAAAATAATCCCCTTTTCGAATATATATTGTTTTATAAACACATTTATATTTTATCACTCAAACACTTGTCTCATAGTGGTAATAAATATCATTTGAAATTATAAAAATTGTGCAACATTTGAATAATCCTTATGGTAATTCCCTCATTGAATATAATTTTTAAATCCCTAATTATTCACTCTAACTTTATTATACATTTTTTTTAATTTATTTAAAATAACTTTTGAGAGAATGGTAGTGAAAATAAATAATAGATGAAATTTAATTTTAAATAGAAAATGTAATAATATATAACGCATGTGTAAACAAAAATTTCATTATTCCTAGGGTTGTCTATATGGATTCCTTCATTATATATATTTAAATTATAAATTTCATATGATAACTAATCCCTTCATAGATTTAATACCAAACCCTTCATTTATATTGAATCATAAAAATGAATGTATATCACTTTATCACACAAATTATAACCTCATAAAATTGTAAAAAAATTATAATCACATTGCAATCATCCGTGCACAATAATTCATAAACTAGATACCTAATATTTAATTCAATCCCTCACTAATCGGAAATTCATCATATAAAAAGATGGATGAGATAAGGGAGGGAATTAATTTTTATTAAATAAAATAATGTGATTAGGAGTTATGCCATAATGAGGTGTATATTTTTTACACTAAAACACAACAATCCACCACCCTTCATACAAATAGAAAATAATCATTTTGAAATGAATAATAATAAATTAAGAAGAGATGGAGAACCTCCCTAGATGTGAGATATAATTTCCAAAATATGTGATACATTTTAATGAATATTAACCACCTAATATACATAATACTTAGTTAGATAAATGAATTTTTATAATATATAAAATTTAGAACATCATTGATAAATTTATTAAATCTCAGTATTTATTTTTTTAATAAATTTAAAAATAATTGAGACTCAATGAATAGTTTTATATAATTGGAATCTAACTATTTAATTTATTTTAATTCAATTCATAATTTTTTATTCATTTTGATCATAAATGGAATAAATTTTTTTTTTCTTGTTTGTAGGTCAATTTGAGACAACTGTGTTTCGAATGTCATATAAATCTACTAGTCATTTCATATGCATTATCCTAGATGAAAATTCATGCATCCCTCAATATAATATCATGCCCAAGTGACTTTTGTTTATTCTTAATGATAACATAATTGTTGAATCAACACGATAGACTCTGAAATCTAACCATTTATATATAAATTACAACAAAGTCTTTTAATTAAATCATATTGAATATTATAGAATATGTGGATCAGGACACTGTGTGATACCGACTATGAACCTTGTTCAACCATACCACTCAAATGATCATTCCTATCAATCAATCACACCCTAAACCATCCACAAATAATGAGTAATTATGTAAGGGTTATATCATTTATCTATCTAACTGTGATTTTCCATGTGTAACTATTAGATAATATATCTAAGGGTTGTTTTATTTTCATAACCCAAATTCAAAAATGATACCCCCAATTTCATAATGAAGTGATAATTGTGTAAGATTCATCCATGTATTCCAGCCATTGTGTAAGCATTAAACATGATGTTTTTGGAGAGGAAACCGAAAAAGGATAATTACTTTTATAGATGGAATAAAATTATAATAATCAAATATAATATAGGAAGACTGAAAATCTAATATAATTATTTAAGTATATCGAAATATAGAAGAACCTCTCAAAATAAAGAATGCACTGAAAATGTAAAAAAGATGAATATATAGATCATATAGAGAATATCAAGAAGTAATAATAATTTATAGAAACCCAAATAAAACCATTGAATCCCTAAAAGTTTTAAACTTATAAATTATTTGAGATGAAGAAGGATATGAAAATAATGAGTCTTTTTAATATGTGATGGAAAAATATATATTCCAGGCATTATAAATCAAAACCAACAAGCTACATACAAGAAAGAGATAACAAAATAAGGATTCATGAAATGAATTTTCTGAATATTTTGAAGTATTAAATTTCGTTAGAGGATAAAAATAAAGTATGTTATTCCCAAAAGGATTGTGGGGATATTAGAAGGTGTGTTATGAAAACTGAAGTATAAGAAAATAAGAATATTTGTTCATCAAAAAAACAAGGTGGTGGCTATCCCTATATAAAATATTTTATTAATTTATTTTCTTTTTCATTTCCATTTTATTGTAATTTCTCCAATTATGAAACACTAGCCTAATAGTAGTCGATAGAAGGATAATTTTCCACCCATTAATAGTTATATCAGTTATTCAACGATAATTTTATTCTACTTATAATTCTAGATGAATTTGATTAATATACAATGTAGATGATTTATAATGTTCTATAAGAATGAACATCATTCTATAAATTTCATTTTTATACACCAAATACATGGAACTGCATCACTAAATTGGACCGCGAGTTGGTTTTTTTTTCTCTAGATTGATTTTATTTTTTTAATCAATATTTTGAGTTGGATTAATGGAAACAATGATTATGGAATGTCACTGGTTAATCTAAAATCATTCAGGGAGGGTAATCAGTTGATATTTAATATTATTAAAGAAAATTTTTTATAATAAACTAGAATTATTTTTTAACATATATGTTAGGGGATGATCCAATGTTAGACCACTATTTTTTTATTTCACTTTAAAAAAAATTATGATATTTTTCATTCACTAAACCGATGAAAAATTGAAAAGTGACATAAAATACATTTCTCTCTATAGGAAATAAGAGTCCCACTATTACTATATTAAATCCAATTCACAAATTTTGTTTACAGGGTACCCAATGTAGGATCCTCATCAACCTGTCATCATTATCTGGAGATACGAACATCTATTTTGTCTTCTAATTTTATTTTATTTTCATTTCACATTTTATTAAAACATTAAATAATCTAGTTAAAATCACATTATTGGATTTTATCTATAGGTTTATTGAATATGTATGGAACGTGTTAGAATTATAAGGATCACTAAAATAAGAAATGAATTTTATTCATTATCCCATTTATGAAACTCCCACTTCTCACCATCTTCTTCTACAAGAGTCAACAAAGGATATTAAAATTAAGATCAAATACTAGATAAACTAAATTTTATTTTGTGATATATAAATATATCATCCTAATTTCAATAATAATATAGGGCATCAAATACTAAAAAACTAATAATATTTTGAGCAAGAAATGGAATCACACAGCTACCAAAAAAATATGATTGATAGGAGAGAATCCTAATTGGAAGTTATGATAATATTGTTTAATTTATTGAAACATTAATCTTGAATGATTCTCATAACCCCAAACAATATAAAGAAAATTTCCCTTATCCCAAGATGTATCATTGATAATTCACTAACTCAGATAAACTAGTCATAAAATTCATAACAAAAATTATCATCCACAATAATTAAACAGATGGGGAATTAAATTTATTGAATCAGACATGAATATGGATAAACACTTTATATGTTTTGTGATAGATTAAATAATCAGGTTGTATTATACCTAGACTATTTCTTTTATAAACATAGTTTTCAAGAATTCTATTCCCATGGATTGAGGAAAAATCATCAGAACCTATTGGATGTTTCATTAGGAGGAGAAGTTATATGAATTACTCATGATGATGTAAGATAGATTATAGATTGGATTTCACAAAAATTCACAAAAAAATTATTATCAAATATAATATAATGGGGGTAAATTAGGTAAACAGTTCAATTTCTCTCTTAACATGAATTTAAAATTGAATAAATAACATCTCATGTGATATAGTTATCGTTGGAAACTTTATGGGATGTATCAACTACCACACCCTCAAGAGAATTCTATATTTGATACTCTCTATAAAACTAAAAAATAGTTTCCCTAATGTTAAAGTGCTTTTTGATGCCATATACCATATAGAGTACCTGATGTAACCAATTTAATGTTAGATATTTATAGTGTACTAAACACATATGTTTGGAGTAGAAAATCGAATGATTCATGGACACTATTAGGGAAGGATTACCAACAATCACTTCATCGCTCACTAAATCATAAAAAAAATCTCTAACTGCTCCTCCTCGATGAAATTCTATCATCCAATTAGAGAAAATTTATGGTAATGAATATTAACATGCTCCTCCTCTATGAAATTATATCTTCCAATTGAACTACTTTAGCACAGATAAAATGAGATGAATCTGGAACACTTTTCTTTAACATTGAAACATAAATTACATTTTTTACCTGAGATAAATGCAGAGGCAAAGCCACTCAGAATGAAAAGAATACAAAATTATTCATGATTTCATATGGTCTAATGAAACACGGACATAACATCCCCTTATTATAAAAACACATAACCCATTTCCATGGAAATATTTTGCGAAAAACATGATCACCAACCGTGAATCCAATTTCAATCCTCTCTATATCTAAATAAATTTTTATTCTCCACTATGTTATTCTCATATGTTTCTGAGTAATTTTAAACTACCCTTTAACTTCCAATACCAAATCAAGTCCAATTAGCTTCCATTCACCGATTTATCCTAAAATGATGGAGTTTATCACTAGTTTCCATATAATTCCTAAAAAAGTTACATTTTGATAAGTAAATGAAACTTTTAATATTAAAAAATTCTGCTAAATAAAGATGTTGTTCCCAACATCTCTAGTAATACATTGATAATGTTTAAATGATATCCTATAGAGTCTGATTTTCTCACTCATTATGTTAATTAGACTGAGGAATAAAATCAGTTTTGGAATTTTATTCTATCCCCAAGACCTCTGTATCACTTCCCTGAAATTAGAGGTTAATCTGGTCTCACCAATCGATTAAATAGTGATTGGAACTCTTTATAACCCGACTATCTCCTTTATGTATATATGGTAATGTTGGTCTAAATAAATTTTTCCTCAGATAGGGATTCAATGTTTATATTTAGTCAGTCGATCGATAATAACCCCAAAAACACGATTACATATAGAGGTATTTGGTAGTCCCATCTTGAAATCCATGGATATATTTTCCCATTTCCATTATGGAATTGGTAATGGTTGAATCATCCCCATATGTATATATTGTTTTCTTGCTATCTATTTTCATGTAAAAAAAATTATGATGAAGTCAAAAATATTTCTCTTCATTCCGCCAAACTAGTAATACTCGTGAATATCTATATACATCGTAGTACTTACAGGATAAATGGAAAAGGGAGAACTATGGGAATCACATTATAATTACCTCCTTAGCTTGGAATCACAAGGCACACATAATATCTTATCAAACATGAAACTACATTCATTATAAACATTAAATTTAGGCAATAAACCTTCCATAACCAATAAATACATTCTCAATATTTCATGAACCCCTTCCACCAATGATTCTGCTCTTGAGATGGAAATGGAGAAATATATATAATGACCCCAATGTCCCACCTCCACATGACCATGGGGTGGTGACCAGTAACAAGGGTATAGAAATATCACAAAAATGGGATGAAGTACCCATTTTATAGTAACCATTATCTAATGATAAGATGTATCTACCTCAAAAAATCACCAAATAGATAAGTAAATGATATTTTAAACCATCCACAATGAATTTAAAAAAATAGTCTATAAAACAAGAGTCTCTAATGTAAATTCCCAAAAGTTAAGCTATGCATTGACATAACAATTGACAAAAGTTCAATATAGTAATGCCCAACATGGTCCCCATATCCCTCCTAGGTACCAGAAAGATGTTTTAAAACATACTGTATGAATAATTGATTACATAGTTGGAAAAAAAATTCTCTCATGAATAATTTGGAGAAGCATACTAATAAGCCTTTGAGAAAACATGAGAAACCAAAAACATCTAACAATGTATAATAGTCACCCAATCCTATCGAAGGATTTCTCAATAAATAATTCCTTTTATGTTATGTAATATATTATGAACAGAGATGATAGGGTACCAAACACCCCATTACCACTGGTTATCCACTCTCACACCCTTATGGAAAACATCATGGCACTTAGAACTCTTGGAAAATAACATGTCACTAACAGATCACACACACATGGGCCTCACAGATAGTCCTGCAACCTAGGAAAATGAAGCTCAACACATCATTCTTGCACACACATGGGACTCATAGCTAAATCCTGCCTATATATTTATGGGACACATACTATGCCAGATCATCAAAAAACATGGTAAATTATCACATATCTCACCCTGAATACACATGGGATTCCACAACTCATCTCATTATAAAGACACATGGGAAAACTAAACTCACCATTACAAACAAGGACCCCATTACCCCCACGTTCATAGTGAATCTTGGGTCATCAGTACATACAAGTGGGATAAATGAAGAGTGGGTGTCTATCCATCCATCTATGAATCGGGTTGTTTGGGAAACACACCATACCCAATTGAAATGGTGGTGTTCAGCACATAGTGATCAACTAGGGTTGGTTGTGTATTGAAAACAAAAGTAAAATTCTTTTATACATATATGGTATCAAATAATCCAAAACTCAAATCATACACTCATCCAATCCAACTAACAAATTCTTATTTTTTATTATACTTTCCATTTAATCATTCCATCTATACCCAGAAAACAACTATATAAAGAACAAAAAAAGGATCATAGAAAAGTTCACTTTAGATAATATGAACCACAATAAATTAACACACTTCATATTTCCCCTCTATTTAAAACTCATTCGGTATATAATAATGTACTAATCCCAATACATAGGTAAAATCTTTTTGCATGCTGCTCATGGAGAAACCATGAGTAAATTTCCTATACAAAACACTAATGTCTTTCTAAAAATTCATCTTTCCCAAACCATCCAATCAACATAACAAAACCTAACTACGAAACACACCTTATCAGAACCATATTGACAACCCTATAGTATACCAACACCCCACCCATCACATCCATAAAAACAAACACAACACAACCCGATGGCATCCCGAAGACAAAACAATACCCATCAATTCCACCATCAATCATTCTCTCAACCTACGATTCTATTTCAGCACCAATTTCACCCAGATCACACAACCAAGACCGTAACCCTATTATAATAAAATCCTGAACACACCCACACAAAACACACTATAGCATAGTCCATGTAAAATCATACTCAAATTTAACAAGGCACTCCTTATTCAATTTTTTATTTTTAATTCATGGTTTATCACAAAAAATAGTTTGATCATAGGGAATCTGTTTATTATACATGTATACATGGTTATAATTCTTCATGTTGAAAAATTAAACCATGAAGAAACAACATTCATTCCATACAATATCTTGTGCATGAACAAAGACTACGAACATCCATGATTTTCAATAAGTGTACACCTCATACAATTCCAAATATCATAAATAATAATAAAAATAAGCCTCTGTCACTTTCCTGTCCCCTGCCCATTGATCATAAATTGATTCATTTATTTTATTTTAATTTGGAGTTATGGTTTCTTTAAATGGAAAACATCATACAAACACCATACAAAATACTGAAATTAATGATAGATGAAGGGATCCATATGTGGAAGAACAGATGATAAGAACATCTTTATTGTGACCAACACGGGGTGTGTAGGAACCAAGAAGAACCTCCAGCAAAATGTGATCCAACATCTACACCACAACACAAGTATCCTAGAGGAATGAATGTCTAGGATAAACCAAGAGTAAATGGGAGTGCACCATAAATGGAGGATCTCATCATTAGAAATCCCAAATCCTATATCAACTGAAGGAATGTTTTTTGAAGACCATTAAAGCCAGATCTTGACTTAGACAATATGGGTTTCACTTTAATGGAAAATTATGGGTTTTAGAAGATTGATATGCTTCTCAATTTCCCAAAAAAAAGTAATTTTGGTATTTAACTAATTTAACTTCAGATAAAATGTTCAGGGGTGAGAAACTAGAAAAAAGTGGAAAACTAGAATTTTGACAAATTGTTAGGAATGAATCACCATTGGATGACCTATCATTAGATGTGTCACAATTCGATGAGATAGAGGTGGACAGATCATCATTTTATTACCAACCATTTGATGAGTAAATTTTGGATGACTCCTCTTCAGTTGAGTCACTGTTGGAGGAGTCACCGGTGTGAGTAACCATTGGATGTTACAGTCAAGATTCACCAGTAGGAACCTACTATCGTGGCATGTCATAAATGACTCACCATTGGTGACCGACTAGTTTCCTTCACCATTGAGACTCACCTATGAGATTAACCATCATGTGTTACCACTAGAGATCATCCATCTTTTCCTCTAATTACCGCTCACCATTAGAAAAATTGGATTTTTGAAAAACTCATCCAATGAGTCACCATGACCCCCCAGAACACTAAAATAACTGGATTTTTTTACATTAATGGACTAGAATGTCCAGGGCATTACATCAGATCACTCTCAAACTATTATCTCCCTCTATAATTCAAAACCAATCCAATATGGAAAAGAGGGGATAGATCAACCACTGCGTGAGATACCTCTCATGGAACTATATACACTTGAAACATCACCAATAACATCAATGTATAATGATAATCCACCATGTGTTTTTATAAAGTAGGGTTGAAACCTCAAAATCAAATAACATCTCCTCTGATATCTTATAACCCCGCCATCAAAAAGACACACCACATAAGCACAATAACAACATTTTCCAAACACATGAATCAGATAATTATTTCATCAATGTTAGGATACTATTAACTCTGGGTGGGACTGACTCAACCACACAGGATTAATTGAATTGAAATTAATGAATATCAATTAGGAATTATGTATTACCCTTTTCACATGTTAGTACTTCCCGATACATCATGTAACATGGAATAAAATCATCTTATGAAAAAAGATGCTGACCATTACATTTCCAGACAAAATAAAACTTGGAAAAACTCCAAAAAACATGGGGTACTAGTCACACATCTATAATTATTGCACCAAATTACTCTTCTCTAGGCCACCATTCCTCCACAACATGTAAACCAATGGAATGATCCACCCACAGAACAACTTTTCCTAGTGATCCCAGATATCTACTAGTCGTTCCATGTATGACACATCATATTCGATATAAAACTCTCCATATTCAATGAAATTGGAGTCATTGTGATGATATAATTGATGCATAGATATGTGAAAGTAATTGTGAATAATCTCCAACTTTTGTGGATGTGAAAACTATTATGTGACCTTTCCAACTCATCCCAATACCTCGAAGGGAAAAATAATCCTTGGAGAATTCCGGCTCCCTCTTCCATTACTCTACTACCCACATCATGGGGAATCCTTCATGAATACATGGTCCCCAAACTCAAAATCCAAGGTCCTCCTCCTAGAATTGGAATATGACTTTTCTAGTCTGGTGCTTCCTTCATCCTTTCATGAATGAGCTAAACATTCATTGACATGCCTTGCACTACCTCAGGAGTAATAATAGTTTTCTCACTAAACTATGACCATCACCAAGGTGAACTAAATGGTCTTCTGTAAAAATATTTGAGTGGATCCATGCTAATGGAATAGTTATTGATATTATTATAAGTGGACTCTACCAAAGAAAAGTTTCATACCGAAGAATCATTGATGTCTATGATCTATGCCCACAACATATTTTCTATCATCTAGATATTCCTCTATGTCCTCCCATCTGTCTAATTTTGGATGGAATTATTGATGCATAATTGAGTTCCAAAATCATGTACAATCCCATCCCGAATCTTGATGTAAAGAGTGTGTCGTGACCCACTTCTATGAATCTTAGAATTCCATGAAGCCACACTACATCTTCTATATACGTCCTTTATAAGGAATTAAATATGTTTAACTCCATAATCGCTAAGAAGTGTGCCGATTTCATCAGTCGATTGACTGCTACCCAGATGAAATCATTTCCTCCCTAATCCATGGGTAAGCCCATGAGAATATACATTTATTTGTTATACCACTTTCACTTGTGGACATCTAAGGTCTATAAAAACTCACTGGGAACATGGATCATAATGTTCAACTTCTAGCACCCTAAACACATGGCCACATACTCTACTACCAACCATTTCATCCTGGTCCACCAAAACTGTGTCCACAATCTAAGATACATCATGGAAACTCTAGGGTGAACCACTAACGGTGATATGTGAAACTCATTGAGGACACCCTCATGAATCACCTCTGGAAAACACATAATCCATTGGAACAACACCTAATTCTATCCATCCTTCAACCATCCTTCTAGAGTATCACCATGGTCAACATGATCGTGGATCACCTATGCATCTGAGTCTCCCCACTGAGACTACTCCACTTACTGTATTATATATGACTTCACTATCATCTGAAAAAGTGTCCTCTACCTCCATCTTACCTTGAATCTTGGTGAAAAGCTTCCAACTCCTCAATCAAATTCATAGAATCAATAGATTCAAGGATGACCAACTTCTATGAATTACAAATCATGGAATTAACCATGAAATTTCCCTTTCATGAGTTTTAAGAGTTAAAAACAATATAGTCGTGAATATATTTCTTCCCCCTATATTGTCACAAGATCAGATATCACTAGGAAAACATAAAACTCATACTCTAATGATATGTTAAGTCCATAATTATCTCCCCAATGAGGTTATACATCCACAACATCAACAAAAACATAACGAATGTAAACTCAATAACATGGGTGTTGTAGTTACGTTCATAGGAATATAACTTCCATGACCCATAAGAGTTTAATCCCAATTCCTACATCAGCACACATCTCAATCCCATACGAGAAGAATAAAAAAAACCATGAACAACACCCATACCTCTAGTAAATGAAGAGATTGTGAACTGACTAAATTCCCCTTCATATAGTCAAATAATTCATATAACTACTCTCTCCACACAAATGCGCAATCATTTCTGGTTAGAGCTATTAACATAGCTATAACATAGGGAAAATAGGGTACAAACATTCTTAAATAAAAATCTAGATCGTGAAAACTATGAACTTATGCAAAAATCGTAGGTGTTTCCCAAGAAACTACAACATAAATATTTGGTGGGTCCACTTATACACCCTGTTGAGACACCACATACCCATGGAAATGAACTTCTAGTTTCTAGAACATATAGTTGAAGAATATTTGTAGAGCCAGTGGCATCAAAGTAACTGCAAGATATTCCTAATATGCTTCGAATTATCCTCCATGGCATCAAGTAGATCAAGATTTCATCGATGAATACAACAACGAATCATTATAGGATCTCATAGAAGACATAGTTCATACACCCCATATACACAGTTGGTACATTTGTTACATTGAAAGGAATGACTATAAACACAAAGTTCCTATAACTACATCTAAAAGTTTTCTTCGAGATATATCCCTCCTTAAACATCAATTGTTGATATCCAGACCACGTATCAATCATAGAAAAAAAACTCACCCCACTAATCCAATATAAAACATCACATATCCTTAGAATAGGGATAGTTTTATTGGCTATGACCTGATTCAACATTTGGTAGTATATTCACATCTTAGACCATTATTCTCTACTATTTTAACATCATTAGAGAACCCCATAAGAATTCATTCGGCCAGATAAATATTTTCTTCGTCATATCATCTATCTGATACCTATACTACCAGAACATATATTTTTTCATCCGATAAGGGACCTTTGAAATTAGAGAAGCATTGTGATGGAGGTCTATCCTAATCTCAAAATCACATTAAGGGGGAAACCTCATGAACCCCTCACTGAAAATATACAAGAACTACCCAAAAAAGATATGAAAATCAGTGTCCACTAATCCCACTGACATCTAAGCCAACAAGAAATGAGGGTTCCCCACACACCAATACCCACGTAGAAACTTCCCCCTCCAACGAAAACCACATTATGGCCATCCACATCTGAACACATGATTCTTCACTGGAATAATTTGATAATGGAATGAATGAAATACAACCATTAATTTTTATTCATAATACCTTATAGATGTATTTTTAGAATGAAATGATTCCCAATGGAGTTATGCAGCCCCCTGACTAGTCCACATCCCTAGCACACATCAGTTTAGCTGGTCTAACCTTCGACTAGCGTACTCAAAACTGGGGGAATGGAAAGCCTCTCTATGTCCAATCCTAGAGAATGAGATAATCTGGGTGTAAAAAAAGGAGTTTGAAACTCCGGAATAAAATAAATCATAATCAAGGGTACTAAAATAGATTATCATACCTATGAAAATATATGGCCCCACAAAAACCACTTCCTCTACGATGTATAACTGACCACACCAACATATATGCCCCACTACTGATGATCGCCTCTATGAACACGCAATGTTAGAGTTATCTGAGGACCAACCTATGGTCTAAATCTACCTGCTATGTCTACCCTTGGTGGGGCATGATCTTGTTATCTCTACTACTAAAACAGCCTAGATGGAATCTACAGCTGACGCTGGAACATAACCATCCCAACAAAACCATGCTTGTCATAAAAAGATATTGGAAACTGGTATGAAGATTATCATTGGCTCCATTTAAGAAACACATCTTCCCCAAACCCACAGAAAGTAAACGAGGACCAGGTGTAGAAAAGAAAACTACTAAGGCCAACTCCCCACTGGTCAAAACCTCAAATGTTTTGGAGACTACGAGCAGCTACTAGTAAACCTACCTCTTGAAGAACCCTACTATATCACCTCACATGGTATACCTCTTTCTAAGTGTATCTTCTTTATTATATACTCCATCTTCAGGACCTCTGTGTATATGATCTACATAATGGTGGAAGCCATGTATCTGGTAGAAGGATAAATTGCCTCTTCTACACATCCCACTGTAGACTCCTCATCCAAAATGATATCTAGGTAAAAAAGAAGGAGATCATTGAACATAATCCCCATCTCTCATACTGACATAAAACCATTATAGAGGGATAGTAACTAAAACCTATTCTCAGCCTTCATGGTCGATGGGAGGAATCCTACTTGGAACTTGTTCTTCAGATCGAACAACATAATGATATCCTACTTCCTCTCTCGTTGGTACAATGTCCACCACTAATGCACAGTTCCACACATATGGCTCACTAATAAAGGGACATAGTACTCCACGAAATATAGATCAAACTGAATTTGATCTCAAGTTTCTTGAGCCATCAAACAATCTCATTGTTTGAAACATTGCCTCCATACATTTCTAGAGTCCGCAACTGGAAAACATGAAATTTTCTCTACCACTGGTCATCCTCCCCCATTGGATAAAACCTTCACCGATCAACCAGGTCAACCTGATGAGCCTCAACTACCCAAGTCACAGAAGGATTATGACTAGGTTCCATAGTAGAAAAATCAATCAAGGAATTCCTAATACTGAGTAGTGTGAAATTTTAATTAATATTTATTAATTCATTTACCTAATTTGTTTATCCATTTCAAATTACCCCCAAATAACCCATTTCAAAATGTTACAAAAGTCATTATGATTCATGTATCCTTTATATTCCACTACCCAACAAACATTTTAGCATAAATTGGATGTTCAATAGTCTCATATTTCATGCATCAGATCATGGGCCCCCTAAAACATTGTTTCCTAGCAGGTCTCCCCTAGCCTATGTCATGCACCAAGATCACCTACCATTGTTTTCCTACCAACCAATTCAATCCTCATTCTAGATAATACAAAAATCCCTATTATATCTCAACCCTTCCTCTAATACCATTCTATAAGGACCAGTTTCTGCAAATGATTACCCACATGAGCTATAAATTGAGAGTGAGATATAATGACCCCTCAAGTACCACCTCCATTATGAATAGGTGTGGCGACCATTACTAAGGGTATAAAACTATCTCTAAAATGGGAGGTAGTACCCTTTTCATAGTAATCAAAGTTAATTGTTTTGTTGTATCAACCAAAAAATAATCCATGAAATATATATAAAATAATGATGAAACCATACCACGTGAATGTTTAAAATGAAACTATTATAGAACAGGAGTCTCCAAAGTAAATACCCAAAAATATATCTATTAAGTGACACAATAATTATTCCAATGTCTGAGCTAGTGATGCACAACACTATCCCCGTATCCATCCTGGAAGCCTAAATGGTGTTTTATAGTGTAGGGTGATCATATAAGTATATTCAGTAGAAAAAACCAATGTCTTTCATGCACAAGTGGGAGACTCATACTAATTCACATGTGAAATAACAAAATTAAACAACAACACCTAACATGGTATAGTAGCCACACAAACCAAACAATGTCTTGCTCACCAAATAACACATGATAAGTAAATTAATATAGTAATCAGATTGATTATTGGGTAGCCCGCAACACTATCCCACTGATTAAATGTTATAACACCCTAACAGTAAACGTTCTAGTGTTCCCACCTTTTCCAAAATTAGCAAATCACAACCCACTTGCACACACCTTGGATTCACAACAACATTACTCTTAGAGACACATGTGACACATACATGGTCACATCTCAAAAACACCTGGGAAATAACCAAATATCGCATCCTGAAGAATCATGGGAAACCACAACACATCTCATCCAAAAGCCTCCTTGGAATAAAAACTCACCCCCACACACATGGTCCCCCAAACCACCACTGGTCTGAGGATTCTTGGGCCATCACCACTTGGAAGATGGTATAGGGAAGAGCAGGTGGCTAGAAATCTATCCTCTCATCAAGATGAATGGTAAAGACACCCTCCCACAATAAAATGGTGGTGTTAGGCATATAGTTCTCAACATGGGTGGGGTGCATATTGAAAACACAGAAAAAATTTATTTATACATATATAGTTTCAAACACTCAATATGAACCTATAGGTTCCCAATCAAAAACCAACCACCCCCTAACATTGAAAAACATTCTTCTACTTCTAATTTCATTTATCTCAATTTATGAATGTCACTTACGAAGTTGATAAATCAATTCCACTTCATAATAGGGAGAAAACTCAAATCATACTCTTAACCAATTAAATTAACCAATTCTCAATAATTATTTTAATATTAATTTAATAATTCCATATCTATATGGGATTTTACTCATTATATCACACAATAAGTAAAACAGAAAAATTCACATAGATGAGGAAGAACCACAATAAATTTATCCACTTCATATTTCTGCTCTATTTAACAACCATTCATGCTATAAAATGGTACCAATCTCAATTCCTAGGGTATATCTTTTTGCATGATACTTGTGTAGAAACCCCACCTTAACTACCCAAAAAAACTTATTTCCCTTCTTAAAACTCATCCTTCCAAAACTATACTCTCAATAGATATAAACCTTACTAAACAACATACCTCATCACAACCATTTTGGCTTCCCCTTATTTAACAACACACACCCATAATATTAAACAACAAAAACAAAACATAACTCAATGGAAGCCTCGTTGCACAACACAACCCATCAATTACACACTATTTTGTTCATGGGATTCTTTTTTTTATAAATGTATAGGTGGTTAACAAATTTCATGTTGAAACATTTATCAAAGAATAAAAATCCTTTATTCAGTAGATCATCATGTCCACAAACAAATAACACCAGTGAAAATTATTTTACTAAGGTATATAGCCCATACATTTTGAAATAATGACAAAAATATTAACGTGAAGCATGCATCACTTTTCCATGAAACTTTACAATGATCTTAAACTGATTCAATTTTCATTATTTCATTTGGTATTATATAATCATCATAAATGAAAATATTGTACACCCAACCCGCATGATACACAAATTAAAGAGATATGACGGGATCCATACTTATAAGAACTGATGATAAACACATTCTTATTTCCCCAAATAGGTGGTGTGCAGGCAGCATGATGAAACTCAAGGCAATATTAGATACAATTTCTCCAAAAAACACATAACTCCATGGGGAATAATGGTTCAGGGTGCACCAAGAGGAAATAAGAGCATGCAAGGAGGAGTGGATCTTGGATTTAGAGAGTAAATATCATATATTAGTAGAATTAATGAAAAATTAAAGGCTATTAATGATTGATCATGACTAATAACATGATGTTTTTAAGTCAAAAGAAACATCATGATTTTTACAGATAAATATGATTTGAAACAAAAAAAAGAACAATTAAATATTTTATTTAAATAATTTTAAAAAATTAAAATTTTAAGGAGGTTAAATATGAAAACTAGAAAAAAATTAGAATTTTGAAAAAAAGTTTGGAATGAATCACCAATGGATGAACTACTATTTGACAAGTCACTATTCAGTGAGATATATGTAGAAGAGCCACAATTGGAATAATCACCATTGGATTACTCACCATTGGATGACTTACCATTGGATGAGTCAATATTGGAGGAGTCACTATTAGAATTCACCATCGTGAGTCATCGCTGGAGACCATCCATCATGACATGCCTTTGGAAACTCAACACAGGTGACCCGCCAATTCAAGTCACCATTGAAACTCACCGATGGGAGTCACCATTGTGATTAACTACTAGAAACCTACCATTTCCAAATACTGTTATGAATCACCATTAGAAATACTATATGTTTTTTACAAAATCATTAAATGACTCACCCGGACCTCCCAGAAGACTCCAAACATAGGTTTTTAACAATGTATGGATCATCATGTTTCCGGAAATTACAGAGTAACTCATTGAAATCCTTATGAACATGGTTAATTCTAGTAGACATATTTGAATTCACTAACTCTGGAATCTAAATAGTCAAATTTCATACACCCACAAATTATAATAAAAAATTTATTGACGCGTTAATCATAGGGTATTGTCTCAAAAATTTCATGGTTAATGATGCATTATGTTTTTGATTGAAGGTGTCTTAAATTTTTTATTATTTCATACGATAATAATTCATTGTGTAATAATAATCTTTTATCAGTTTCATCCATATTATCTATCTCATATTGAACTAATTTTTTGTGAATCTATACCTCAATGATTTATGATCATAATATATTTCACACATGGATCCGTATAAATTATGTGTCTAAATTTTAAAATCAATAACCACTAAAACTAATTCCACATCATGTGTAGGAATATTTAACTCATTAAATTTTAGGTACCATAGAGAATAAGAAATTGCCTGGTGATTATGTATTAAAACAAAATTAATTCCCTTAAATGAAGCATAACTATAGCTAAAAGAAACACAATTTCTAGATGGTAGGGATAAAATAGGATTATACAAAAATCATCCTTTTTAATTCATGAAACAATCATCATATTCATTTATATAGATAAATTTATCTCAATTCTATGTTAATATAGTTATTCAGTGAGATATATTTTCAATTATTTCAACAACTTATTGATAATAGCCTCTAATATAAGAAATATTATACTCTCAATAACATTTGTTGTTATTTACAATTCATAAAAAACATTTTTTATGGATCAATAGTAATTTCATATTTATAATAAATGTTCATAATAAAAGTAATATTTTTGAAAAAAAATCACATTTTCTAATTTTTCCATATAAATGAATTTTTTAAAGGGTTTGAAAAAAAAATCCTTAATAACCTATCATGATCCTCAATAATTTTTGAATAAAATAGAATAACACCAGTAAAATAAACCAAAAAATTATCAAAATATTCATGGAAAAATCTATTTATAACACCCATAAATAAAAAAGGATAAAATTTCAAACTAAATAGAATAAATAAAAACTCATAATTCTTATATATAAAATGGAGTTTTATTTTTAATATGTCATCCACCTTTACCTTCAGAATAATATACCCCGATCTATTATCAATATTTGAAAAGTATTTATCTCCTTGGAGCTGACCAAAACAAAAATTGATATGAGTCAACATATAATTTTTCTTAAGAGTGATGTTCTTAAATACTCTAAAATCAATGAAAAGTCTCATAGAGCCCGAATTTGTTTTTGCTAAAACAATAGGAGAACCACTAGGTGATGTACATAGGTGAAAAAAAACTTATATATAAACCCGTTCAATATATTTTATAGTGAAAAATTTTATAATTGAAAATATTTATGCATAATTTAAAATAGTCTAAGAATTAGATTATAATTCAATAGTAAGCTCAACATCCCAATAATGAATTACACTAAGAAAATATTCAGGAAAAATATTAATGTATTAATTCACTAATGGAACTTAATTAATCTGAAATTCTAAAAAAATTCAATAATATTATAAAAATAACATAAATATCCATCTTTTATATGTTTATCATCTTCATGATATATTGTGAATTCGATGGGTTCATATTTTATTCAAAATGATTATTTTTTAAAGGAATTCATTCTCCCTAAAATCAATCTTAGAATGATTAAAATAATAACAATGAATACCTAGAGTAAAAAAACTATACCAGGGGAAAGATAAAAATATTTGATGATAATTCCCTACTAAAAAAACCAATGGAATATTGTTATAATTTATTTTATCCTCAATACTTCTCCATGGAATGTTTACCCTCAGTTATGGTTCCATTTGATGATATAAAATTTCTTATTTAAGGGAACATTTATCATACATGAAAGAATATGTAGACCCCATAACATAAAATACGTTGCAATAATCTGAAAAAACACACATAGTAACTTTTACCACTTCATTTCAAGTCCCAACATCTACTGATGTAGTTTCAACACATTTGACCTGATGTTTGTTTTTATAATCTGGATACATACCATGATTTGTGTCATTTAATATGAAATTTTGATCATAATTCCCCATCTCACCACATTTATTTTACATTATATCTTATTATAATTGAACTGATTACTACCATAATGTTTTTCATTACAATCACGTTCCATATGTCAAAATATACCAAATCATCATAACATTAAAAAAATTATTGGGAATTCCCCAAGGTTCTTTTTACCACACCTTCCAGAAGTCAAAAACTATAATCTCTTACCTTCATGATTATTTTATTGGTTCATACCACTTATATGCCATCTAGACCATTTCTATTTCTAGTTGTCATGAAATACATGATCCTTATAAAAATTAAATTTTCAAACTCTTATAAAATTAAAAAATATTCATATATCGTTTGAATTCATATGATGCCAATTCCATTTGATATCTAGGATTCAATCATAATTATAAATTAATACTTTTACTATCAATATCATGGATAAAATTTGGATTATACCCTTCCAATCGAGTGATTATTTCCTTTTAATCATCCCCCAAAATTTCCTCAATTTATTTCAATTCGAGGAAATTAATTTCCACGATGAGTAAAAATTTCTTAAAAAATATATTTATCATGGAAAATATTATTAAATTATTCCCATTCAAATTCATCAGTCTCATCTATCAGAATAATATTATAGACCTCTGAATACCACTAGTCGACTTCAGATTAAATAGATAAATTCCATGACTGGAATTTTGAGGATACAAACACCCCACGCCCTAAAAAAATTATCTATTGGTTTAATCGACACCACACCAACCACCATGTGAGAATATCCACCAAAATAAAGAAGGGTGTTACCTTATAAAATGTTTTAATATCCTCATGTTCATTTTTGGTAGATCTATATTTTCCATTCCATAGATGCCACCACTTTTTATGTCTAATGAAAAGAATACATTAATATGAAAACCCACTGTATTTTAATTCCAACCATTTTGGTGTACTAATTTAGAATGATTTTTTACTCTATATTCATTCCCACCTATAATTCCTTATTTATTTTGTAGAATCTCATTATGAAAAACATCGTTTAACTAAAGAAAAATGGATATATTAAAATGTTATATCATTTTAGCTTAGTTGTATGTTAAAATATTTCAAATTTATGTTATTATAATTATCCTAACACCTATATTTTTTTTAAAAACCCTATGATAAAATATATATGAACAAAACGTTAAACATTACATAATATGGTGTTTTTCATTAAGAATTCATTTTCATACATTAATTTATATTTTTATGTTTATATATTTTGAGAATTAAGCCATAACTCTTACATAAAATCCTATTATACAAGATGGTAGATTCTGACTAGTATCCATTTTTTCTAATAAACTAATTTTTCTAAAAATAATACATTGTTTTTTATCATGATTAATCATCATAACATTGATATTGTCCTCTACCATTCCCGTCATTATTCTTAAACGATTTAAAAAAAACAAGTGATGAGAATAGAAATATCATTATGGCAGATAATGAGTAATTAAAAAAAATTAATTAATTAATGTAAAAAACCATTTTGAAAATTTATTCTTGGGCTAAAAAACATTTTCATACTAAATAAATCATCTGTTGTAGACAAAAAAAAATCAATACAAATTTTCATAATAAATCATAATGGAAAAACTTAATCCCATAATGGTGTATTTGGAAACATTATATACACAAGAAATCATTTTCAAAAATTTATACATAAACGTATCATATATATTCCCTTGGAAAAAACATTCTTACATACATTATGAAAACATGATATTTTTGTAAAAATGTAGAATGTATAAAAAACTAGGATAATAATTTTAATTCGATAAATAACTTTGATTTCACACTCATAGCTACCATATTAAGTATCCTTCACATCTTCCATGAAATAATACACACAGATATACTAGGATGTAATTGTTGCAGCTATACTTGGAGTGATCATCTCATTCCATATCCAATATAACAAATGAAGAGTAGGGATATCAAGGACCCTCCTGATTTTTTTGAATGGATCCACCCATCATCATAAACAATTCTAAATAACCATTACAAATGAATAAATCATTAGTTCTTGTATAATAATGACATTCACTATGGAAAATCATATATTTTAACAGAATAATATGAACATAGAAAGTAATGAATTTTATTAAAAAACAACCACGTGATTATGTAAAAATATATTCAAAAAATTAAGGATTATTGAAATTAGTAAACACATATCATTTCATATAAGGTAAAAAAATCATCATTCTATATTTTGAAAAGGAAACATTAAAGCAGGATTTTAAAAAAAATGTCACATAAAAATATCAAATCCTTTAATTGAGCATTATAAAAAGAATAAATTATATTTATTACCAATAAATCCATATAATAAAATTGGTAACACAAAATCATATAATAAAAATTCATTCCACACGTAATCATAGAAATATGTAATCAATGATGTCGAAGTTTAACTAAGACAAAGAAAATTGAGTTATAAATTCCTTTACCTCTGGTAGGATTTGCCATGATTATCTTTCATCATTCAAAATAATAAACATATGTCAATTATTTACATTTTTGAGATCATTTTACTGGTTTATTAGTCCATTTATATAACTTATTTCAATTCTATAACTGTAATGTCCCATATTTTAAATGTAAATGTTTCGAAAATTATATGGGATTTTTTATAGACTGGGTTGTACGAGACATAGGATTTCAAGGCCTGACTTGTCTAGATAAAATGTTTGAATTTTTTTTATTTGTTATCGAATAATGTGCACGATCAGTTTTAGTATCATTTAAATGAGTCCTCATATTTGAAATCTGAGCACCCCATTTTTTTAGAGAGGTGGTTTTTCACACCCGTTTTTTTTTGTCTTTTTATTTATTTTATTTCTCTTGGCGTCGGGTGATTTTGCGTAAGTGCGGGTGAGTCCCAGTTTAAAATTTTGATGTTGGGATGAGTTTATGGTTTGTGACAGTGCACGAACACTGTACGTTTAAGTTGC
Organism: Viscum album; assembly: GCA_963277665.1. Lineage (NCBI taxonomy): Eukaryota > Viridiplantae > Streptophyta > Magnoliopsida > Santalales > Viscaceae > Viscum > Viscum album. The sequence continues at coordinate 1,186,057,976 of OY728159.1, forward strand.
GCAGTCCGCTTGGTCATGTGCTTTCCGCTTGGGTACGTGCAGCCCGCTTGCAGTCTGCTTAGGTACCGTACGGTGCGCGCATACCACACGGTCATCCAGTTTTAACGTTATTAAATTAGTTTGTTGGGCGGATAAATAAATAAATACTTATGTGTGTCATGTTTATGTTTTAACGTTATGTATATATATATGTTTTATGTGTGTATATATGTTTATATGTGTATAGATATATATATGTGTTTACATATGTTTATATATAAATATATATGTCTATATATGAATATGTATATATATGTGTGTGTGTGTTTATATTTTTAAAAGGTTTTATTATTATAAATGTTTTGATTATAATAATAATTATTATTATTTTAGTTAACTAATAATAATTATTATTATTATTATTATTATTATTATTATTATTATTATCACTATTATTATGATTAGAATTTTAATCATTAATATTACAACAATAATTAATATAAAAATTTATATTAACTTATCTATTTTATTATTAGCTTTGTTTTAATTTGTTTTTAATTATTATTATTTTTGGGTAAAACCCTAAGGGGGCGCTCCACTTTCCCCCCTTCTACAGCGCCCCCCCCCCCTCTTCGCACTGTAGCCCCGTCGCCGCCTCCATGTGCTGCCGCCCACCATTCGGCTGGCTGCGCATCACCAGCCACATCCTGGCGCCTCTCCACCGGCGTCCCTCCGGCAGCGTGCCCCTCTGATTGTCCGGCCCTACCTCCTCGTCCGATTTCAGCCCCTCCACCTGCCGACCACCGCCGCTCCGGCCTCCTCGGTGCACCTGACCATCCGGCCCAGCCGGTTTCACCTCACCCTGCGGGTATCCGCCACCCGACATCCCAGTCCGGCGAAGCTTCCCTCCCGGTCCGGCGCAACCCCCTTGCTCCCTCCCTTTTTCTCCCCTGGTGTCTTCCTCTTCTGGTATAATTCCATTTGTTTTTTTATTATTATCTTTTGTGTTCTTATCAAATCTACCATTACCCTAATACCGCGTTTCATTTTGGCGCATTTTTCTCGGTATCCAGGTTATGCGCTTAGTCTGCGAAGTGATTTTCTTCCTTCTGTTAATGCGCTGTTGTATTCGCGCCCCTCCGAGGAAGGTTAATTCGCTCATTTTTATCTCTGGATCACTTCGCTAATGTTTGTACTCTTCCTTTTTGTTTTAAAACTTGTTTCGCAGCTTTTCTATGTGCTTAATTATCTTTCTATAGAGTTCTATTTTTTTTAGAATTTGAGTTGCGGACCTCTGAGGTCTTTATCTGGTCCAGAGTCAGCTTTATCAGAGTTGTTAGATTTAGCAGTGCTTTGCTGTTTGCGTTGCAGGATATATATATATATATCTATGATGTATAGGTATATAGTTGTATATATATACATATATGCAGATATGTATATATATATATATATGTATGCACATCAAGGTCGCGTGCGCTTTGGACATGGGTTAACCGAGGTTGTGCAGTTGGTCTGCGGAGCGTCACTCCTCCTTTCGTTAGGGTTCTATCGTTTTCGCACGTGTCGAGGTAGGTGATCCAACCATTTTTTCCTTTTGATTCAAACCTTGAGCACTTGAATGTTTTCAATTAATTCTTATATAGTATTGGAATCTCCGGTGCTATGCCCCCTGTACCTCTCTCTCTCCTTCCCGCATCCCCTTAGCCTGCCCTGCTCCGCCTGCACACAGCCGGTGTGCCCCCGCCTCACAGTCGTCGTCCGGCCGCACCTCCCGTGCCTCTGACCAGCTCTAACAAGCTCCGGCCAGCAGTGGTGTAGGCCCATGGTGCACGCGCCCCATCCCTACTTTATCCATCCAGCAGTGGCGCAGTGTCCCGACAACTTTCTCCATTGCTTCACTGGTCGCAGACCTCGTTTCGACAGTCGCACACCTTATTCTCAATTGGGCGCTCGAAGGACTCCCACCGCTGAAGGCAAGCGATTTGGTATTCTTCCCTTTTCGCCCTCTCCAATGTCGAGGCAAGTGTTATATTGTTTATTCTTTTGGATTATTTGAAGTCAATGTTTTTGTGATTTTAGTTGTTTTTCAATTGCTGCAGCGTGTTGGCAAGGGAAAACCCGCGATACTACAGTCATCGTCTTGTGCGTGCTTGTGCACCCTTGCAAGGTGTGGCGCGTCTTCGTGTTCGAGCTACGAATCGAGGTAGGTCCCCCACTGCACATACCTTTAAATTTAGAAGTTATTAATTGCTAGATGTTTTGTTAATTTTAATGAATGAGAAATAATATTAGAAAATAAAATTTTAAATGATTATTTAGTGTGAAAAGAGCTGTTTATTTTATACCGAACACTTGGAACATTTTTTTTACGGGCAGACACCCAGTATTGAAAGAATTCCCATTTGGACTTTAAACATAATTCACGGAATTTCAAATGTACTTTTAGTTTTAAAGATAAATTATTTCATATGAACAAGTGTTTTAGGCTTTCTTGAAAAATGATGTTTTTCGTTAAAAGTTGTGAAGGCCCGTTTGGCACTTTAGTAAAATAAATTATTTTAGAAAACCCATTCAGGGGTGATCTTTGGTGTGCATTGATTTCGTGAGTTGTATGTGATGTGTGTGGATCGTGACTGATTGTTTGGCATTGTTTATTCACCCGTCTTTTATGGTGTGTGTTGGCATGGGAACCTGGCATATTGAGTGAATTTTCTGAGAACGATTACTGCACTAGTTTAGATTACGCACTGGCTAGTGGCCCCATAGCAGGGGAATACTAAGTTATTGCTTCTATGGGGATTGGGCCCCTCGGTTAGGCCATACAGGGCTATATCGGGCGTTAGGGCGTTATGATGTCATCGAGTTAGGGCATGCCTTCATGATGAGTCAGATGTATAGTACATTCTGGATGGTTCACGATCTCCTAGGTTCGACCCATGTTTCCATTATTGTGTATTTGTGTGTGGAGGAAGATCGAGAGGTCAAGTTCGGTTGATGGCCTATGTGCGCCACTTTTCCCATTGCCCTTGGTATGTGTTGTGTGCTATGTGTGCTATGTGTGGTTTTTCTTTTGGTTAATAACTGAAGTCTAGATTTCTAAATTGTTCATAGAAAATTGTTTAAAAAAAATGAAATGTACTTATTCCTTTTTAACATTAAACTTGTTTTTTAATTAAAAAGGGAAATGGACTGATACTTGTTTTAGAAATGGAAGTGCGTGTGTGTGAAAACCAATATTTTTGTATATTGAGTTCAAACCTGTAATTGGAAAATTTCATTATTTAAAGGTAGTGCATTGGGAATAGATATCGGGCTAGCCTACTGAGTTTTAATACTCACGCCTATAGTTCTTTTCTGTTTTTAGTGTTTTTACAGGTTACAGCTTAGGTGTGTTCGCCTTGGGTGACGTTTGGTCGTGAGTTGGAGAGTGACCCGCGAGGTCACACGGAGATAGTGGTTGTCTCTTTCGGTTAGATTTATTTTCCTTTGTTCTTGTTATTTACTTTACTCTATTTTTTTCTGCTGCTTTAATTATTTTTTTTAATAGGTGAAACCGTTCCCACTTGCTCTCTGTTGATGCCCTGACACTTGTCGCCAGCCCGGGAGGATCGGGAACGCCTCTCGGGTCATGTCGCAGACCGGCTCGGGTGACCGGTTCAAGGTTGACCCGGGTTGGTTCGTGACAAAATGGTATCAGAGGAGGTCGGCTCTTAGCGGACCTCGCTTTTAAGAGCGCCCTTTGTTATTTGGGATGTCTGATAGAAGGAGATTAGGACTGTCGGGGCTAAGGAGGTAGGTTACGTGTCAGTGCCTGATCACTGCCGCTCGTGATGAGACCTGAGTTACCAGGGTTAGTTCAGGATTGAGTCTTTTGTCCTTGGTTGTTTTGGATTAAGGGATGACAATGGGAGCAAATCGGTTCACGTTGCGGCCTCACATGGGGTGGTGACCCATGTGGAGTCCAAGTGCCCGGTTTAAGGTCCTCTTAGTTTTATGTCTTATATGGGGCATGGCTCACCACCATGTCACCGAGTTAAGTGCAGACACTAGTCCCTCATTCCGATGGTTTATAGTTGGTTGTATTTTGTTTTAAAATCGGTTTTTGTGTGTGTGTGTTGAAAATGAAAGTTATTTGGAAATGAAAAAAAGGGGTTTCTTCCAAATTGTTTTTGAAATTAGTAAAGTGGGTTTTTAAAGAAAAAGTGTTTTGGTTTGGAACAATATGATATGTTTTTGGATTTGGTAAGGAATGAAGTGTTTGAACCTTGTCACTCCTTATGGAGGGTCACATGTTCGTGGGTATATACGGAGAGTGCGTAGGGGGCACTTGTTTGCAGATGATGTGAGTGAGATTGAATAAACGCACATGTGACGGTTCACAAGGTTCCATAGGAGGGTTTTAAAATTATAAAGAAATGATGGTTTTGGAAAGTGATTTATGCCTGTGTTTGTATATGTTTGGATTATGGGCCTTTTGACCTTGGCTTGTGTTGTTGCCTTGATTGAGTTTTGCCTTGATTCTGGTTTCGTTGATGTTTCACATGTTGTCATGAGTATGCCGCCCAGAAAGGTCGCTATGGTTGCTAATGAGTCATGCCCAATTTTCAGTTCTTTTGCATATTGCATATCGATCAAAGAAATCAAAGTCCGTGAGGGGTAGTTGTTTGGTTGTGGAATTGGAGTGGGTCTTCAGGTTGTTGGGAAATCCCAGGGCTATTAGGGTGCATACCATCTCAGGTTTATTTGAGGGTTCAGTTTTAGACTAGTGAAGATGATATGTCTCATCGTCGTTGGAGTTTTGGGTGAGATTAACGATGGTCAACTTCCACGATGGTTCCTCACCTGGAAAGGAGTGTGGGCCAGTAGAATCTGTCTCCAAGAAACCATCCTTGTCGGTACCGTCTCATAGTTCATCGGACCGCTCTCTTGTGTGCCACCAGTATGGCATGTCCAGACATTCTAAGTCGCCTTGCCGCATCCCTTCAAAGTCTTGCCACCGTGCGGCTATTCAGGCCACCAGGGAGAGTTTTAGAAGAAGCGTCACTCGTGAAGGAGTTAGAGACCAGGAGATGAAAATGCCTGACTGTGAGGTAGGATATGCTTCAGCCATCAGGGCCCCAGCCACAGGTCTCGGGGTGAAGCTCGCGCACAGTCAGGAGTTGCCGAGGGTGTGGAGAACCTCGCTTTGGATTCTGTTTTCAGATTTTTGAAGAAAAATATCCAAAGTTCCTTGTTCTATTCTTGTTATCGTTGTAAGATCACCTTTGTTGCGGTCGTGTGATGAACTTGTTCTACCGCAGTCTAAGCAGTCTTATCTATTCTCAGTGTGTTCTCAAATTGTTCGGATTTCCTTGAAGGATGTTCGGACCGCGAATGAACGGGTCATTCTAATTTTGAGTTGGTCTCAATTGCATTCGTTAGGGGAATTTTTGGTTTCTTGAAATTAACGTGCGGTATTTCGAGGCCCTTGGTGAGTTCGGGCTAGGAATTCCCTAGTCTCTGGTTTCGGTGAGAAGTTTGTTCAGTCGATGTGGGAGGGGTTGAGTTAATTCCTTATCCTCGAGTTGTTGGGTCTTTTCGTAGCAATATTCCTATTTAAGTCTCCGAGTGCTGTTCGGTCTATGTGGAGAAATTAACTGTGTTCGGTTTGGGAGTTCTCGTTTCCCCCCCCCCCCCAGGGGTGGTGTGTTCGAGTTTCAATGTCTCCGTGTTAATAATTTTCTGTGGTGGGGAGAACCCTCTCGTGTTCTCCCCTCAACCTCGAACAATGATTGTACTTGAGTTGGTCGGGTGTGACTTGTGTTGGTAATGGTCACCCCGAGCCTCTCATTTTTTTTTCTGATTTTGTCTGGGCACTGACTCGAGTCATGCTAACTGTTGGCTTGGTGACTTTTTGGGGTCAGAAAGTGTTTGTGGTGGGGATAATTGTCACACCCATTTTTTTAGTATTTTTATTTATTTTATTTCTCTTGGCGTCGGGTGATTTTGCATAAGTGCGGGTGAGTCCCAGTTTAAAATTTTGATGTTGGGATGAGTTTATGGTTTGTGACAGTGCGCGAACACTGTACGTTTAAGACACCCAATCCGCTTGGTCACGTGCTTTCCGCTTGGGTACATGCAGACCGCTTGTAGTCTACTTGGGTACCGTACGGTGCGCTCATACCGCACGGTCATCCAGTTTTAACGTTATTAAATTAGTTGGTTGAGCGGATAAATAAATAAACACATATGTGTGTCATGTTTATGTTTTAACGTTATGTATATATATATATGTTTATGTGTGTATATATGTTTATATGTGTATAGATATATATATGTGTTTACATATGTTTATATATAGGTATATATGTCTATATATGTATATATATATATGTGTGTGTGTGTTTATATTTTTAAGAGGTTTTATTATTATAAATGTTTTGATTATAATTATTATTATTATAATATTATTTAACTAATTATTATTTTTATTATTATTGTTATTATTATTATTTTTATTATTATTATTATTATTATCACTATTATTATGATTAGAATTTTAATCATTAATATTACAATAATAATTAATATAAAAATTTATATTAACTTATCTATTTTATTAACAGATTTTTTTAATTTGTTTTTAATTATTATTTATTTGGGTAAAACCCTAAGGGGGCGCTCCCCTTTTCCCCCTTCTACGGCGCGGCCCCCCCTGGCTCCTCTGCGCAGCGCCCGACCCCCCCCCCCCTCTTCACGCTGCATCCCCGCCGCCGCCTCCCTGTGCTGCCGCCCACCGTCCGGCTAGCTGCGCATCACCGGCCACATCCTGGCGCCCCTCCACCGCTCCCCTCCGCTAGCGTCCCTCCGGCAGCGCGCCCCTCCACCTGTCCGGCCCTGCCTCCCCGTCCGATTTCAGCCCCTCCACCTGCCGACCACCGCCGCTCCGGCCTCCTCGGTGCACCTGACCATCCGGCCCAGCCGGTTTCACCTCACCCTGCGGGTTTCCGCCACCCGACATCCTGGTCCGGCGAAGCTTCCCTCCCGGTCCGACGCAACCCCCTTGCCCCCTCCCTTTTTTCCCCTGGTGTCTTCCTCTTCCTGTATAATTCCATTTGTTTTTTTATTATTATATTTTGTGTTCTTATCAAATCTACCATTACCATAATACCGTGTTTCATTTTGGCGCATTTTTCTCGGTATCTAGGTTATGCGCTTAGTCTACGGAGTGATTTCCTTCCTTCTGTTAATGTGCTGTTGTATTCGCGCCCCTCTGAGGAAGGTGAATTCGCGCATTTTTATCTCTGGATCACTCCGCTAATGTTTGTACTCTTCCTTTTTGTTTTAAAACTTGTTTCTCACCTTTTATATGTGCTTAATTATCTTTCTATAGAGTTCTAATTTTTTTTAGAATTTGAGTTGCGGACCCTTGAGGTCTTTATCTGGTCCAGAGTCAGCTTTATCTGAGTTGTTAGATTTAGCAGTGCTTTGTTGTTTGTGTTGCAGGATATATATATATATATATCTATGATGTATAGGTATATAGTTGTATATATATATATGCAGATATGTATATATATATATATATATGTATGCACTTCAAGGTCGCTTGCGCTTTGGACATGGGTTAACTGAGGTTGTGCAGTTGGTCTGCGGAGCATCACTCCTCCTTCCGTTGGGGTTCTATCATTTTCGCACGAGTCGAGGTAGGTGATCCAACCATTTTTTCCTTTTGATTCAAACCTTATGCACATGAATGTTTTCAATTAATTCTTATATAGTATTGGCATCTCCGGTGCTACGCCCCATGTACCTCTCCCTCTCCTGCCCGCATCCCCTTGGCCTGCCCTGCTCCACCTGCACCCAGCCGGTATGCCCCCTCCTCACAGCTATCGTCCGGCAGCACCTTCTGTGCCTCTGACCAGCTCTGACAAGCTCCGGCCAGCAGTGGTGTAGGCCCTTGGTGCACGCGCCCCATCCCTACTTTATCCATCCAGTAGTGGCGCAGTGTCCCGACAACTTTCTCCTTTGCTTCACTGGTCGCAGACCTCGTTTCGATAGTCGCACACCTTATTCTCAGTTGGGCGCGCGAAGGACGCCCGCCACTGAAGGCAAGCGATTTGGGGTTCTTCCCTTTTCGCCCTCTCCAATGTCGAGGCAAGTGTTATATTGTTTATTCTTTTGGATTATTTGAAGTCAGTGTTTCTGTGATTTTAGTTGTTTTGAAATTGCTGCAGCGTGTTGGCAAGGGAAAACCCGTGATACTGTGGTCATCGTCTTGTGCGTGCTTGTGCACCATTGCAAGGCATGGCGCGTCTTCGTGTTCGAGCCGCGAATCGAGGTAGGTCCCCCACTGCACGTACATTTAAATTTATAATTTATTAATTTCTTGATGTTTTTTTAATTTTAATGAATGAGAAATAATATTAGAAAATAAAATTTTAAATGATTATTTAGTGTGAAAAGAGCCGTTTATTTTATACCGAACACTTGGAACATTTTTTTGACGGGCAGACACCCAGTATTGAAATAATTCCCATTTGGCCTTTAAACATAATTCACGGAATTTCAAATGTACTTTTAGTTTTAAAGATAAATGATTTCATATGAACAAGTGTTTTGGGCTTTCTTGAAAAACGAGGTTTTTCGTTAAAAGTTGTGAAGGCCTGTTTGGCACTTTAGTAAAATAAATTATTTTGGAAAACCCATTCAGGGGTGATATTTGGTGTGCGTTGATTTCGTGAGTTGTATGTGATGTGTTTGCATCGTGACTGATTGTTTGGCATTGTTGATTCACCCCTCTTTTATGGTGTGTGTTGGCTGGGAACCTGGCATATTGAGTGAATTTTCTGAGAACGATTGCTGCACTAGTTTAGATTACACACTGGCTAGTGGCCCCATAGCAGGGGAATACTAAGTTATTGCTGCTATGGGTATTCGGCCCCTCAGTTAGGCCATATAGGGCTATGCCGGGCGTTAGGGCATTATGATTTCATCGAGTTAGGGCATGCCTTCAGGATGAGTAATATGTATAGTACGTTCTAGATTGTTCACGATCTCCTAGGTTCAACCCATGTTTCCATTATTGTGTATTTGTGTGTGGCGGACGATCGAGAGGTCAAGTTCGGTTGTTGGCCTATGTGCGCCACTTTTCCCATTGACCTTGGTATGTGTTGTGTGCTATGTGTGTTATGTGTGGTTTTCCTTTTGGTTAATAACTGAAGTCTAGATTTCTAAATTGTTCGTAGAAAAATGTTTTAAAAAAATGAAATTTAATTATTCCTTTCAAACATTTAACTTTTTTTTGAATTAAAAAGGGAAATGGACGGATACTTGATTTAGAAATGGAAGTACGTGTGTGTGAAAACCAATATTTTTGTATATTTAGTTCAAACCTGTAATTGGTAAATTTATTTATTTAAAGGTAGTGCATTGGGAATAGATATCGGGCTAGCCTACTGAGTTTTAATACTCACACCTATAGGTCTTTTCTGTTTTTAGTGTTTGTGCAGGTTACAGCTCGGGTGCGTTCGCCTTGGGTGACGTTTGGTCGTGAGTGGGAGAGTGACCCGCGAGGTCACACGGAGATAGTGGTTGTCTCTTTCGGTTAGTTTTATTTTCCTTTGTTCTTGTTAGTTACTTTACTCTGTTTTTTTCTGCTGCTTTAATTATTATTTTTTAATGGGCGAAATCGTTCCCACTTGCTCTCTGCTGATGCCCTGGCGCTTGTCACCAGCCCGGGAGGATCAGGAACGCCTCTCAGGTCATGTCCCGGACCGGCTCGGGTGACCGGTTCAAGGTTGACCCAGGTTGGTTCGTGACATGGTTTTTGCATAGGCGGGACCTAACATTGACCGACATGCATCAACTGTTGGAACTATTTTATGGATGTTTTAAGAGAAAAATATAATTTATATAAATAGTTATTTTATGTTATTTCTTCAATGTTACGAAGTGACTCAACAATACTATAATGTGATGAATTAGTGATGCTACAATGCAACGTCATGAAAATGATATAACTCATTAACAAATTTCTTTATTTAATCAGGGGATGATACTGGATTTAGATTTCATAACGCCCGAGAATTTCCATGGAGCCTGAATGTTTCCATGAGGATGTAAAAGGAAGATTTCTCACCACTGATGACGAATGAAGACCAATGGAGAACGAAAGATCGAGGTAGTTAGTGGATGGATCACCATCAAAAAAGGTTTCTATCCTCTACTTGATCCATTTACCACGTATGGGGTTAATTTTTCATCGTTATTTTTTCCCCCGTTATTAATTCCAACAACAAACATGGACTAACCCAAGAACATGTTGATTTATGGATTGATCATTCATGTAGGAGGGATAAAATGTGGGATTAAAGGGAATATATTTGATTAGTTTCTTCCATTGTCATACTGGTAACATGAACAGACCAAAACTGACAGAAATAATTCCATAGTCCATTATAAAGGAGTTCTAGTGCTTATCCTTCTTCCACATTCTTACCTTCTTCACTGATGGATCTCTATGGTCATGCCATGATTTTTTCTGGAGGTTACATATGTGACAATACCCCTTGATTAGAATAAGGATTATTTAAATTCCATGGTGATTATGTAGGCTTCCCAAGGGTCATATAAATTCTTCTGCTTCAAAACACATAGCACTGATGTGCATCTGGAAATACGTGGTAAGAGACCACCATCAGCGGCATGCGAAAACACGTTAGACTAGTAGAATAAGGCCACTAGATCTACGACTATTAGTGGAGTACCCCACGGCACCAAAACTGCATGTGGTGTTCATGGTCACTAACTTGACCTGATTCGGCATGATTTTGGGTCTTGCTGTGAAGGGCTAGGGTCTAGCAGGACCGCTTTGAGACCCCACAGAATCTGCTACGGGGTGGTTCACATGGCGAATAGCTGCTTTGCACATGGTATTCGACCATGTTGACCATATTGGGACACTACTCCAGCCACATCCTTGGTGGGTGAATCATCCCGCATTCGATCTAGCTAGAACAAAGATGGTAGGTTGGCCCAGGCCCAGCCAAGGCCGGTTGGATCCAGCAGTTCTGGTTCGATCAGGGGGTTTCACGTCCGACCTGGAGGGGTTGGATCAGACCAATTGGGTTGGCACTAGGGGGACCCATGTTGGGTCGGGTTGAGTTGGTCCAACTGTAATGGACTAGACCTGGACCCCACCATCCACTTTTTACTTAAATGCCCATCACTCTCAAACCATGTGTTTGATTGATGATTCATTTGTGGAATTGGGACCCTTGCAGTGAAGCATTTTTTTGAGAAACTCTAAGTGAGTTTATATGGATGTTGGAGTATGTAGTATTGGATAGAGGAGGAGGTTCTCCCAGAACAAGCATCATAAGGATGGGATCCTATTGTAGGTTGTGATCTAGAAGTTATATGTTTATGGGGAATGTATGTATTTCATAGACTACGTGTCTTATATAGATATTATATCATACCAATGATGTGTCGATATTCCACTTACCCACTATAGTGAAGGTACTATAGTCTTTGATGACACTTTGTGTGATGCCTACACTCAATGTGTTACCAACACTCTGTGTGTTATCTAAACTCCCTGGGATACTTATCCTCTGTGTCTTACCGAAACATAATGTATTACTAACACTCAATGTCTTTAAGTTGCTCCACATGTTACTAATTGAGGGTACAATGGATTCTTATGAAAATCATTTTTATGTACCATAAACCTATACTTGGTGTGATATGAATCTACTTACTCTCTTGATTTTACATCTCAGAGTCTATAATTTGTGGCCTTCTTTGGTATTCTACAAGGTGTTTTTATTAATTCTCTTGTTTATGGTAGAATTTTTGTAATTGATTTGTGATTTGTGGTTCCTAATGAGTATTTTTTTACTCACCCATTCATGGGATTTTCCTTCCCATGTCGTTTCTTGTGCAGAAGATCGGCACCCTTGGTGGATTCCTCGGTGGGCAGAGGACATGTGGTGCTTCAGGGTGACCTGATGGACCAGGTACGCTTCAAAGACATTCAAATTGCTTACTGTAACTACCCTTTAGGTAAGGATTCCTGTAGATTAGATCAAGGATCATGTACTTTTTTTAATTTTATTTGGACTTGTTATCTAGCCCATTTACTTTTCTGTTTTTTCTGTTACTCTCAATTGTTGTCTTAGTGGGTTTCATATATGTTTACTTAGTATTTTTATTTTCAGTACATTTCTTGGGGATGCATACGTGTCTACATGATTACAGAAAGATTCACCCCCTTTATAGAAAACTCCTAATCAGTTCTATTATCCATCATCATGCATATGTGATATAGGCATCAGGTAGTCAATTCATGGGCCTTGGAGGACATGTCATTATAGACTGGTATTAGAGACTGTGGGTTTGGCTCTTGTTTTTATTAAATAATGTAAACTTATTTTAGTTCGAATTTTAACCTAGGGAATCCAGTGTTGGTGTGGCAGTCGACATATCCATACACCAAGACCTTGAATTTATCTTTCTGACATGGTACATGAAAACACTAGTTTCATGTGAAATTATTGGTTCATGAATCATATAATAATTGGGTGTGTTCTCATTCTGTTATTGATTCACAGTCATCTCACCAGGTATACTCTATTGATGTTGGTATATCTTGTTCTTTTTCAGTAAGCTTCCACATAGTCAGCCATCTAGGATTCAGGGGTGTGACCCCGGGGATGGTCCGTCGAGCGATGAGGCATTGGTGGATGGACCGTTTCTATATATATAACCTCTTCGTGTTGTACCAGTGATACAACCACCATGAGAGCATAATATATTACTGAGAGTAATGCAAGAGGATCCATATAGGCTCAATGAGTTGCATGAGTTCCAAATATATTAATCTCTCTGGTACTAAGGTGAGATGGATCATATGGTAGGTGTGGACTAGTTAGCAATGAGGACGTGGGTCTTCTTCTTTGTGAGGATTCCTCTTTACCAGATTTTCATCCTTGTTGTGAGCCTTCATCACAGCTCGATGTGGAGATGGTGGAGCTTGATGACTCAGACACATGATGAGTTGGAGCTATCTGGGATAGCCTTCAGGATCCTACTCAGTGTCAAGTTCATTCCACTAACATTGTGTTATGATTGTAAACAATAACTACTGCACCTTCAGTGGGCCAGCCAGCCAGTAGTTGAGTACTCAACGAGATTCACAGATCATTCTCACTAATCTAACGACATGGTGGGTGACCCATTATTTAGGGACCGTATTGTAGATAAGGAACTGTACAGGGAGTTCATGGATTTGATGATATCCCTTATCATCCCTATGGATGTTTTGGTTCAGAAGAGACCTATAATAGAATAGAGATTTATTTCCGAGTAGGTACTATCTATGGGAGGTACCACTAGGCAACTTGTAGAAGAGTTTTTGATAGTGGGTAGCTGGTAGATGATGCATGGATCCAATATGGTCAAGAACTATAGGGGATGACCCCTAGATATAGGACTAGATTGAGTTCCTTTAGAGGATGGTTTAGTTAGATGAATGACATATTGTTCTAATCGTATGATGATCAAGGGCATTAATGAAGATATTTCATAACCCACCATATGACCGATTAAGAGACATTTGAGGGACCACTGAGGTAGTAGTGGAGGCAAGAACATGGTGTTCCTCTTGGGGGAACATGTGGATGTAGATTGTCTGGAGCAACATTAGGTGGATGTAGGTTCAAGATATCCACAACCACCCCCATGTTTTCCACCATGAGCTCATGGGGCTGGTGGATAGGGGTGAGGCCATCTCGAGAAAATGGAGGCTTATGATCTCAAGTCTCCTAGTATTCTTAATGTTAAGATATATTTCATTTATAATGTATCTACAATTTTTAGGGACCTGGGAGCTAATCACACTTTTCAATCCATGACCCTTGTTTGATACAGGGTGATTCATGAGGAACCGTTTACAAGATATCTATGCATAGAGACTCCCACAATAGGAGATTCGATGATCACACACAGGTTCTGATAGTTATCCCTTACACATAGAGGATTATGTTTTAGTTTTTTATCTTGGTGGCAGCATCAAGGCTTTATTATTTCATTATGGGTATTGACTGGGTATCTACATTTATTTCTATGATTGTCTGTTTGTGGCACAGAGTGTGGTTTGTCAATGGAGATGGAACCCAGTTTTCCATTATCGGTGAAAAGGAAAAATGAAGAATCACATGATGGGCTCACTTGTAGCATGTTTTATCCAATCAAATATCTGTTGGGAAGAACTAACATCGGTGTAGTGGATGTGATGATTCCTTAGAATCTTGTAGTGGTGGATGAGTATATGGACCTGTTTGCAGATAATATTCTAAGAATTCTTCATTAAAGGGAGGTAGACATCAGAATTCAACTATAGCCCAAGGTAGCACTGATATCCAAATCTTCATATCATATTTCTCCCTTAGATATTTGTGAATTGATGGTATAATATGAGTAATTATAGATTAAGGGATTCATGAGACCAGGTGTTTCTCCATGGAAAGCCCCAGTATTGTTTGCCAAGATGTCAGACATGAGCATGACTCTATGCATGGAATCCTAGCACCAAAACATGGTGACTGTGAATAAAAATTATCATATACTATGGATTGACCATCTCTTCAAATATATGAATGGTACAAGATGGTTCATGAAGATATAGATTATATCAGGCTGTTACCAGCTTTGTGTACATGGATGAGGACAACCCGAAGATAGCATTCAGATATCAAAATGGTCGCTATGAGTGCATTGTGATTTTTTTGTGTGAAAAATTACCCAGTGGTGTTCATGGGAATAATGAACAATATATTTCAACCGTAATTCGATCATTATGTATTGGTCTTCATTGAAGACATTCTAGTTTATTCAGCATCCATGGAGGAGCAAGCGATACACCTGAGGATGGACCATGATTTACATTGAGTGATAAAACACAACAGGAAGCTCTAGAAGTTTTAGTTCCTGATTCGAGGGGTCCAATTTTTAAGAAACATCATTTTAGATGCTAGAGTTGTAGTAGTTATACTGAATATAGAGGAGTTGATTCCAAGGGAGCCACCCAAGAACATTACTGGAATGAGGAGTTTCCCTAGGTTGGTTGGGTACTATTAGAGGTTCGTGCCTAACTATTATAGAGTAGCAGCACCTGTGATATCCTTGAAATTAAGGGGAAAAATTTCTAATGAATGGAGAAGTTCTATGAGAGCTTTCTACATCCGAGAGAGAGTTTCTTAAGATCCTATATATTGATATTTATAGGGGATGGTGTCAAGTATGTGTTGTTCTATGACTCGTGAAGAACCAATATTTTTTGTGTCCTAATGTAGTGGGAAAATGTGATTGCATATGGTTCTCAGCAGTTGAGATGACATGAGCACATCAATTTGACCTATGACCTTGAGTGGGTATTGGTAGTCATCACATTGAACATGTAGAGACACTCCCTTATGGGAATGTATTTTATGATATACTCATTTCATAAAACATTCAAGTATATCTTTTCTCAAAAGGAAATGAACCTGAGATGATGGAATTGGATATAGTTGTTCCTGTAATATGACATAGAAATATTCATTAATCATCGGAAGAAGATCATGGTGGAAAATTCTATCAGTCATAGATTGAGTTCTCAACTACTCAATGAGGTCTCAGATCCATTAGCCTTACATCAGATATCCTTCAAGGATTTAGATGAAGTAATTTTTCACCAATTGATGGTGGTTAACCCTCCACTCTTTGAGAACGTGAGGGAGTAAAAACATTGGGATATAATTTGGGAGAGAATACATTCTAATATGTCCATAGGGAATACACCTGATGACTATTTTAAAGTGTTAGGTTTTCGGGGACCGTAGTGGAAGCCGGTGGGCCGGGAATATGTACTATAGTCTCTTTGTCATTAAATATATCATAAAGCAGGATTCACTCTTGTGTCATAGTCCTTATCTTGATTTATTATTTTTAGATCTAGCCGGAAGGATTTTCCTTTCTACGGCTTTGGCCAAAACATGTGGTGTTCCTATTGGTGGGTCTATCTTCATGATCTCACTTCTAAAGATCACCAAGTGCGGCCTTCATGAGAATAAGTCTCAATGATTATGAGCCCCCAGCACCTGATAGTCAGACATCTACTGTGTCCAGTTAGTAAGATGTATCTACACTATAGAACATATATTTAAGATCAATGTCATTGTATCTCAAGGTTCTCATTATAGCCTGGGATCTACTATAATCTCTTGACATGAAAATTAAACTTTGGACATTACCATTATTACAGTGGACACAGAAATTTATACACTATAATGGTAAGATATCATCATGCATATCTAACTGTACACATGATACCGTAATCAAAAGTACTACATAGTTGGGTCTAGGGCACCCATGATTTAAAAACTCCCACTTGCAATAGAGCCAACATGCTAACTAAACTTTTTAGATACTCACATGATAAATACCATTCTTCTGCTAAGTAATGTCTTTAACTGCTGGGCCTGCCTTGTTTTCACTGCGTGGAATATCTGTTATATGCACCCTCGTCGACTTAAGTAAAACTTCTCAAGACAGGGTATCCCCGAGTATATTACTTTTTTCCATTGTCATAACTTGAAAACATGGCTAGTAAGAATATCAGAATTCTCATTATGATAATACTTTTCTCACTAGGTGTGAATCCAAGAATTAGAACAACTCGTTTCAATTTTTAACTTCTTCTTAGCCATGTTAGAATCTGCAACATACTCAGTATTTGTAGGTGTGGCTACCACAAGATTTTATGAGCTTGACTCGCTCATCTCCTTTACCTAACTGCAATGCTAGATCAAATTGATATATGGATTACTAGTTTTTGTCCCACCCAAACTAGTATACCTTCCTCTCCATATTCCAGGTACATATCATTTGTACTTTCCGAAATACAAGATGATAGTTCTGACTGTATCCCTTGCAGAGCTCTTGGAAATAATTGATATCTTCCTATAATAAATTATATCCTGGAAGTATCAATTATTGTACATATTATGGCATATGTGATTGATCCATCGCTAAAGCATATGGTATCAATTCAAAACAGTAATCTCTACACATGCTCCGAACATGTTAACCTGTAGAGATTAAGCCATGTGACATAGGCAGCAATTCCGAAATTGAATTGTTCCAACTTGTATTTATTCAAAACAATGTCACTATATGTACGATTAACTAGGTCCAAGAAACCTTTGGATCTACCTGAGTGAATCCAGTTCCCTAGAATTTAGGTTGCTACTTGAATTCAATCATTGGAAAACTGTTTTTAACCTGATCTTATTTATATGTAAGATCAAAATCTGTTTTCCATATGTTGACGAATATATATCACTTGGAAAACATTAGCGCTCCCACTAACCTTTGGTAGACACAAGGAAAAGATTCATTTATAATGAATGATGTGATATCTTTTTGCTTACTTTAATCCAAAATTGGATTTCAGTAACTTGCAACCCTTATTGGAATCATTTGTTGTCATCATCTCTTTCTGGTTGCATTGTATAGACACCTTCCACGAAAGATGAACTTGACATCAAATAAACAATAAAAGGATATTAGAAGTTTGGCTATGATAAGTAAAATTTTAATATATTTAGGCATACCGACTTGTTATAACCAATCGAACCTTATTGGTACCATACTTGCACCATCCATGTATTATTTCATTTGAATACCCACCGTAGTATTCAATTTATAAGCCCCCTTTGAAATTTGATACATGGAATCCATTATTGAATTTTAGTTGATCTTGTCAATCTTAGATCGTTGCCTTATACTGCTTACATATAGGATTTATTATTCTCAATGAATAATTTATCACTGGCCACGGTGAATATAAAACCATCACCATGGTTTCATTCTTCCTACGCAGTATGTGTCTCTGGAACATGCCTATTCCACATGTACATGTGGAACTTGTTCCCTATGCCAACCATTTGTGCATCTCAGGCATTGACTAAGTCCAAGTCAATTCAGCTCCCACTATCTCTAATCTAGATGTGCACCCTTGTATATAAATGTAGTCTAATGATTGACTACATCATTTCTATCATGGGGATTTAGGTAATATCTTAAGAAACTATTAGGATAATTTCCTTAGATGCACAACGTGTTTAACTTGATTCATGTTTGTTTAAATCCTAACAAATGATTTTCATCTAAACACGTCCTATGACATAATGGTTTTTCCATCATACTATGACTCATATGATATCCATTTGTCATTTTAGTTGGCATATTGGTTATGGGATTACGCGGTTATTTGCAAATCACATTTTAAAATATGATGGAAGTTTTCGCAAGTTGCAACATTGATAGAACTTACATCATAACTTTGATGTATAACATATGCATTTAGGAATTTCTCCACACTACATGTTTGTTGATAAATGTTAATATGTAAGACTTTATCATCGATCCTCCTTATGAACATCAATACGGTGATGTAGGTAACGTAACATGCGTTTAGAAATTACTCCATGCTACATTATCATGATCGTTGATTGCTTGGTCAAGATATTCTTCGGCCTACCGATCCTAAGAAACTCATATCTTCTGACCAAACTTATAATTCATTGGTACATTCTTTAATTACTTAAAGGAATCTTATGAATTATCTTTACCTCTAGCTTTCTTTGGAACATTTCACAGTCCGGTGTTGAACTAACCTCAGATTCTTTGTGGGGTACCTTTATTTCCAAAGGTTTCTTTGTCTAAACTAATGATGTCAATTATACCATAGGTGTTTAGTTGTGTCAAGCCTAAATACCATACTGGGTATATAGTTGACGTCCGCTTTTAGTTTTACTTGACAAAGAATCACATTGCCACAACGGGGTAGGTCTTACATTTTATATTCATCTTGTATTTCCATTGATTCAAATAGTAGTGAACTATTTGTTGAGTATGTCACGTCAAACAACATTCATTCCAAAACATGGAATAATGTCTCATCATGTCCAAATGGGCACATGAGATAAATGTTTTTGGTTATACTCCACAACTTGTTCAATTTGAATCAGTCACTTGGCAATTAGATGTTATATGTTTCTCCCTGCTGACTTAGGAATCACACGTTCTCAGCTGCTTGGAGAAGACACTTTAATTTTAGTAATGTTTCTCTATATTCTTGGTTATTGAATGTCAATACAAATATGTGAAAAGAATATTGTATTTCAATACCCATGAATTATGAGAGAAAACAATACTTTTATTTGATGAATATTAACTGAACAAGGAGTGGGAACTTGCATCTTGTATTTCAGTTTTTAAACTTCCATGAATTCATTTCATTATGTTATGAAAATAACCTCCTGTTAAATAACCAACCACATTTCTTTGAAGGACATGATGAAGGTGCCTTTGGCGTAACATTCCATAGGCCTTTTTGCCTTGTCCTTCAGTGTTTTCTCCATAAGAATAAAAGATGGTGTTATCTCTAATATTCTTATTACCTGGCGAAATGAAACCTTAGCAGTAATGAATTGATTAATCTATGACATTCGTTTGTACCTTTAAACGAAACTAGAGTAATTGGGTGTAAAAGGTATAACTATGGGATGACATGAAAGATTGTGATCTGTCTTTCACTTTACACGATCTGAGTGTGATCATCACATCTAAATCTTTCTTTGCATTCTCCTCGAAAGGTTCTTGGAGATGAGACTACATGTAACATCATCCAAGTCTTGATGTAGCGACCACAACTAACATCAGAATTTGATGATAGCATTATGAAAGATCCATTATATGTTTTATTCATGAGTCTCCTAAAAGCAGTTTTACACCATTGCTTCCTAAGTTGGCTTAACAGGTTGGGACATAAGCACCTTGAATTTCCATTGTAGTAGTAATTTGCACAAGAGCCTATAATACATTTAGGAAATTCATGCTTAGTTTATATATTAACTTTTTCTAATATTTATTGCAATTTTATTGTGCTATTACTTTTCATTGTCTACAAATATACTTTAGCAGGTTGTACTTTTATGTGATTACCTAATGTGACATTACTGATTATTTAATCATTAAATGCCTTCCCCAAATTTTTCGAATTCTAGGAACCCTTTATACTAGAATTGGAATAATCTTGAGTATTCTAGTGGAAAGGATCCCTGAACCTCCCTCATAGTCTACAAGCTAGGGCTACGCCACTACTCGGAGGGTCCAAGGTAGGCTTTTGGCTGGCCAATCACACTAGTTCGCGGTTCATTGATCTGTTGAGTGATGTCCAAGCTTCAAAAATCATTTACTGATTTACTCAACGCTTTCCTATAAAATTAAAACAAACTAGCTAAGGCTACATCTTTACTGCAATCATAGTTATGTTGACCCACCACACAAATAAGAACTCCCTGGTAGTAAGACGCACCCTCAGCTAAGGCATGAACCGGCACCTTAAACACCCGGTTTTGTTCAAACTTGAATGATGGAAGGTTGTTTGTGACTTAATATTTTCTTTGAGGGTTTTATGTTTTTATCTCGATGAATGAAATCCATTTCTATTAATCTTGTTCATCTATGTTGTCGCGATCACAACTGAACTCTAATAGAAATCAAACATTTCTTCTTTATGCGTTTTATTATTTATCATTTTATGTATTTTCCCACTGTTCTAAAATGCATAAAATAATAAATAAATGTATAAAGGAAAACCACTACTCGACTGGTCTTGAGCATCTAAATGACCTAAGCGCATCTTAGCTGAGTCGAAGCTTGACTCAAAATGTAGCTTTCCACTTGTCTTGTATGTTTGTTGGTATTATGCAGTGTCGCCATGTCTTGGCGGGGTCGATGTCATTTCTTGGAATACCACCTCGCCTTGGTGGAATCCACTCGTTGTCTTGAATCGTCGTACACCACCTCATCTTGGCAGGGTCTACGTCGCTTGTCATCTTTGTCTGAAGTACAAAGATACTCGCGCGCAGGCGACGGGAACTCGGCAATAAATGTACATCGTATAATTATTGGGCGCGTAGAACCTTATACATTTAACCAAAAATAGAAGATGCACAGACTCTATTTAATTAATTACAATCATCCCACGCAGTTTAAATAATTAATTAAATAAATAATTTAAAAGCAGAGATACATGGTTCGATGCTCAAGACCAGACAACAGGTAATATAAAATATTGCACGATAAAAATTAAAATGAAATAATTAAGTACGAGGGTTTATTTAATTAAATTAAATGAATTAAATAATTCAAATAATTTAATTAATTATTGGTTCGTCAATTAATTTAATTTTAATGCTTAAAAGTAAATTAATTAATTTATTTATTTTATTATCGAAATTAAATTAATTCATATCGGGTATTAAGAATTATTTCACTACAATTAATATATTAATTTAATTAATTAAATAAATTAATTAACTATATTAATTGATTTATCTTAACCCGATGGGTTACCTGCCCACTAGGAGGACCAGGCGGCGACCGAGTAAGCTTGGCCAGGTTGCCCCCGGGGTGGAGCCAAGGCCGGCGGCCGGTCGCGGCTGCGCTACCTGCGCATGCGCTAGGCTGGTTCACGCGCAGGTCCAGGGAGGGTCGTCCAGGGCACGACGAGGCTAGACCGGACAGAGCGGCGGCCCTGAACTGGTGCTGGTCGACCGAGATCCTACCGTGGACGGGCTTTGAAAGCCCCAAACTGCAGGATGTAGTAAGGGAAGTGGCATAGAGCAGGGTGCACCTCCTACAGCAACGTGCAGAGCCCGGTGCGGTGCCTACATGGCTATGCGGCGCCGCGGCCATCAGAGGCAGGGGTAGGCCGGTTCGGCTATGCACTTTGGGAACAGGCAACGCCTGCTTGGGGGGCGTCCTCCTATGCGGCGTCCCAGAGTGGTGACCCAATAGGGATGATGCACCGTCGGTGGAGGAGGGAAGTGGGCGGTTGGGCGCACAGGCGGTGCGGTCAGAGGGAACGGGGCGGTGTCCTGTTGAGGTGGCTCTGCCGGATGTGGTGCGATCTGGTAGGATGGAGGGAACCCGATGAATGCGGAGGGGGAAGATTGCAGGTGGCATGTGCCGTGCAAGAGAGGGGATAGCTGCTGGCGATCTGCGGCTGTGGTCGATGGGCGGTGTGCTGCAGGCACCGCGCAGGAGAGGGAGCATCAGGCTGCTGGCGTGCGGAGGAGAGGTTTGCGTTCGTACGGGGTTGGGCGAGGCGGACGACTCTGGTGGAGGAGGGTGCTGCCGGTGGCCCTGGCTATGCGGGAGGCGGAGCAGGTGAGATGCTCGGCTGGGCACCTGGGGTGCAGCGGCCCCTGGGCTGGCTGTCGTGCTGGGGTGGCCTCCCAGCAGTGCTACAGTGTGCTGCGCGGGAGAGGGAGCGGGTCCGCTCAAACCCCCTACTGCAACACCTTTTTTTTGTGTTGCGCCTTTTTCACGAGCCGCCCCCTTGCCCCTCTTTTTTTTCTATTTTCCACGCTGCTGCCCCCATTACCCCTTTAATTTTTTTATTCTCTCTTTAAGACCTTTTTTAAAGTCTTATTCAATTTTTTAAAACAATGACTTATTTCTATGTCTTTGTCCACTTAAAAAAATTCCAAAAGGCTATATAATAGCCTCTTATTATAATAATAAATAAATTATTATAATATAATAATAATTTATTATTATAATGATAATATAATAATAATAATTAATTATATTATTATTATTATATATAATTATAATTATAATAATTATAATTATAATAATTACAATTTCTCATATACTTATATTATTTCCGATAAATGGAAATAATCAACAAAAATTAAAACCCGAGTAAAAACACGAACACGATCCGTTCCAGAAATTTCGAATGATCATATCTTGGTTGTTCAAAATCAGATTGAAATGTGGTTAGATCCATTTTGACCATTTTTAAACCCTCTACAAAATTTTATGCAAATTAATTTTATTTGGCTCAGAAAATCTACGCGACTCCCTCTGATACCACTGTTAGGTTTCCGGGGCCCGCAGCGGAAGCCGGTGGGCCGGGGATTTTAAAATTTTCGTCGGTGCAATGACGGTACGTGGAGTTTCCGAAAATCCGAGCCCCGGATAGGTCCGCGGATCTCGCGTAGATTGTTAAGAGCACAAAAATAAAAGGAAAAATACTCATTGCATATCCAAAGCCGTTGTCGTCCGCTACTTGTCGACGGAGATCATTGCACGAAGGATTCATCTTCGCTCTCTAGGAAGTGGTAGTAGAGAGAGGCTCTCAAATTTCATTCCATAAATGAATGAATAGTGATTTTCACACAAAAGATAGGGAGGATCCTCTCTTATTTATAGAGACATTGATAAATACCCGGTAGGGTTCCCCGGCACCCGTTAATATCAATGTTCTCTAAATAAATAATTTTTACGGACATAACTGCGCCAATATTATTTATTATTTTATCACATACTTGTAATATATATGAAACATATTACGTGATAAAATCCAATCCATTTAACTCGACTTGATGTCCCGCTAAATATTAAACTAACCTTGAATATTAAAATAATATTCGTTCGATTAATATTGTTCTCATATATACTAAACTCGTAAATGCATTAAATAAATTCAATCCCAAATATTCGTAACTTTAATATTAATGAATTTATTTAATTCATTTGGTGATCGACAACTTGGACAACACTCGGACCCTGAATACGCTATTGTGTGTGACCCTCTAGGCCCTTATCTCAATAGCAATAAATAAAATTCACAGACAAAGAGAGGGGTCTAGCAACCCGTCATGGCCCCTAAAGAGATAAGGATAGTCATAGCAACGACTACCATCCTACGAACACTGACTGTGTACTATAGTCTCTTTGTCATTAAATATCTCATAAAGCAGGACACACTCTTGTGTCATCGTCCTTATCTTGCTTTAATATTTGTAGATATAACCGGATGGATTTTCCTTTCTACTAATTTGGCCAAATACTTATGAAGGCGGCACCATCCTGATCAATCAGGCCTGAGATATACAACTTCCTAAATGTGGAAGCGAAAAATCCTTTCTTGACCATTCAACCAACGTCATACCACTAACGACACACCCGACACAAACTACATTTCCACGACATTACGGCCATGGTTTTCGCCTTGCATCAAAGTACGTAATTAAATGATATAAATTGGTAATGGTGTCATGCTAGGAGACCAATACACATGTCCATATATAGGAACAACCAATGACACTTAAAACATGTGGTGTTCCTATTGGCAGGTCTGTTCTCATGATCTCACTACTAGAGATCCCCAAGTGCGGACTTCATGAGAAGAAGTCTCAATGCTTATGATCCCCCAGCACCTGATAGTCAGACATCTACTATCTCCAGTCAGTAAGATGTATCTAGACTATAGAACATATATTTATGATCAATGTCATTGTATCTCAAGCTTCTCATTATAGCCTGGGATCTATTATAACCTCTTGACACGAAAATTAACCTTTGGACATTACCATTATTATAGTGGACATAGAACATTATGCACTATAATGGTAAGATATCATCATGCATATCTAACTTTACACATGATACGGTAATCTAAATTACTACATAGTTGGGTCTTGGGCAACCAATATTTCAACTGAAAGGTGGGGTTCATGCCATCCTTTTAAGTGGACACACAGTTGCACCAGTGATGTTACAGATGGATAGTTTGAGGGAGTTCCATACATACACTTTTGTAGTACATCCTGATGATGAAAAGATGTATGAGGACATCTAATTTTAGTTTTCTTTATCATTTATGAAGAATGAATTGGTCGAGTATGTCACTAGATGCCTCGCTTCTCAGCAAGTGAAGGTCGGGCACCAGTTTCCAGCATGTTTGACTCATCCCCACAAGGTTCTAGAGAGAATGTGTGAAAAAATATATAAATATTTCTTGATGGGTCTACCACATATGTATATGGTGAATGATACAATCAGGGAGATCGTTTACTAACTCACCATGTCATCCCAGTTCCTAGAGATTTTGGAACAGGGTTTAGTAGAGAGAATGGGATGCCTCATCATAAAAGAGATAGTTTATATCCATATATTCCTATCATTAATTGTCACAGAATATGAATATCATTTCACATAATGGGTGTCGAAGGGATTGGAGTGGTCATTTGGGAATCATCTTTATTTTAGAACATATTTCCACCCATAGCTAGATGATGAGACAGAATAGGCCATTTAGGTCCTAGAGGACATGCTACGTACTATATCCTAGATTTTGGTTGTAGTGGGGTGGATCACCTACCCCTTGTGGAGTTTTCATACAATAATATCAACCACTACACCATCGATATGGAACTTTTTTAGGCTTTTACAGGTGACCATGTATGTCACCACTTCGCTGGACTGACCGTGGAGAGTCAACACTCACGAGACCAGAGTTGGTGTAGGTTACTACAGAGAAGGTGCCCATCATCCTCAAGTGGATGGAGACTATACAAAGATGTAGGAAGTCCAATACTAATAGGATATATAGACTCATGGTTTTCATGGAGGGAGACCACGTGTTCATTTGGGTATGTCCATGAAAATGTTTATAAAGACATTAATAGGGTGTGCCTGAGGTTGATGGCTGGGTGATAAACGCGTAGTTCCCTATGGAGATCAATGATAGAAAATAGTGAACCCTCCATGGTCAATCGTTTCATCTAGTGTCAAGTCGGTGGTAGCACAAAAATCTATAGGATAATTAATGGGAGTGGGAGGATTAGATTAATTGTCATTATCCTCATTGGTTTTTTATCCCTAGTTTACCTTTTGGGGACGTAAAGCCATATGGTGTGGAAATTTTAATGTCCTCTATTTTCCATGTAATTATTTTTTAAATTATAGGGGATTATTTTGAAACCAGGTGGTGATACATAACATGATTCTATGGACTAGGGTGCCCCTAATAAATTTTTGAAATATTTTTATGTTTATTTAAAATAGTGTACATTAATGGTTTACATATCTTTTAAATGATTGCTCGTATTTAAAATTAGAGAGACCCTTTGTGATCAGATCATTGGGTTTTTCATAGGCATGTAAAAACATCGACCGATGTAGTTTGACTGTATAAAATATTTTGAGGACTTTTTATGAGAAAAATAAAATGTACATAAAAAGTTATTTTGTTTTAATTTTTCAATGTCATGCTACCTCTCAACAACAGTGTGGTGAGATGACTTAGCGAGGCTACAATGAATTGTTTTAGAAATGATGAAATTCATTAAAATTATTCCCCAATAAATCAGGGGTAGATAAAATCATTATAATTCATAAAATTTTATAATTTCCATGTATCCTGGAATTTTCCCTAAGGAAGGAGAAGGAAGCTATCAGGTTGGTGACGACGAATGTAGTACGCTGATGAACAAAGGATCGAGGAAATTCACAGATATATTTCCATCAACATAGGTTTCTATCCCCCAACTGATCTACATTTCATGAAGGGGTTTATTTTTATTTTTGATTTATTTCCCTATTCCTAATTACAACCACAAATGGAGACCTACCTACAAACATGTTGATCCATGGTTTGATAGTTATTGCACGGTGAATAATCTACTGGGACAAAAAGAATTTATTAGATAACTTTCATCCTTTTTAATTATGAAGACATGAATAGAAGAAGGCCGACATGAACAATTATAGGTCTCATTATGAGGGTGTTATTGTACTTATCTCTCTTCATCATTCTTGTGTTCTTCACTGATGAACCCAAGTGGTCCCATCAGGATTTTCTGGAAGGTTATGAATATGAATGGATCCCCAGAGTAAATTCAAGACAATTTCAAGACCATGGAAATGAAGAGTTTGAACCAAGGGTAAAAGGAAATCTTCTTTTTAGAAAAATGGTGCACCAGAGTGAATCTTGTGACTAGTTAAAGAAGAGCCAATGCTGAAGCCAGTGAGGGCGTGCAACATCACGACTGCCCGATAGTAGGAGGTCTTCGACTCTATGGCCGGGAGAGATGGAAACCCGACACGGTGGCCATGGGTGATAGAAAAGGTATCCATCTCAACATCCATCAGTGGTCTCAACCGGATACAACACGAAGCTACTTTATGTTTCGAAGGTTGGTGGTCCAGTGGGATAACCACATTTCTATTCATGTGGTAGTCAGCCACGTTGACAAGGTGTGGACACGACACTCAACGCATCCCAGGCGGATGAACCAGTCCACATACAAGCAGGCCAAACCTAGCAGGCCATGTTGACATTGTGGGTCATGTTAGGTCAGTCCGGGTGTGTCTGGTCGGGTCAGGTTATTCCAACCAGGTTGACCGAGACCCGGACCCCATCATCCCCTTTTTTACAAGAAGCCCATAACTCTCAATGTGTTTTTATGTTTGATGAGACTTTTATGGATTTAGTATCCTTGTGATGAGGAAGTTCTTTTGAGATACACTATGTGAGTTTCCTTGGATTATGGCATATGACCTATTGGATTGAGGAGGATGTTCTCCTAGAATGAGTGTGCTATGGATAGAGTCCAATAGCTTAATGCGACCCAGAAGCTATGGGATTACATACTACATGTCCTACAAAGACTATGTGTCATATCGAGACATTTTATATTTCCATGACTGATTTGGTACTCCTATATCCCACTAGGTAGAGGGTCCTATACACTTTGACGACACTTTGTGTGTTACCTACACTCTTTTGTTATCTAAACATTTTGTGTTACCTATACTACGCCTGTTATTGACAATCTGTTTGTTATATACACTCGGTGAGTTACCGATGTTCTACCTGTTACAGCTTATGGGTACATTGTATTCTTATGACCATCATGTATTTGTACCATAGACTTATACATGATATGAGATGAATATATCCACTCTCTTGATTGTACTACTTAGATGATACACTGTGTGTGCCTCTTTGATAATTACATTGTGTATTTATTAGAGATCTTATTTTTTGTATACTTTGTGTAATTCTATTGTGGGATGGTATGCTTACTGAGTATTGTTTTACTCACCCATTAATGGGATTTTCCATCACATTTTGTGTCTTGTGTTGAAGATCAACATCCTCGATAGATTCCTTAGTGGGTTGGCAAGAGGTGGTTCTTCAGGGGGACCCGATGTACATTGTATGATTCACTGACATTTAGACATCTTAATATACCTACCCTTTATGTAGGGTTTTCTATATATCTGATCTATGAGATTGTACTTTTTTATTTTAGTTTTTCTTTAATTAATTCTTGTTTTCTTTTCAATATGTATTGTTACATTCAATAGGTTTCATAGTGGGTTTCATATCTTTTTACTCAGTGTTTTTTTGTTTCATTACTCACCTTGGGGTCGGTGTGTGTGTTCAGGTTTATAGAAAAATGTATCCCCTCTGTTAGAAACACCTACTCAGTGTTAATTCCATGACCTTTCCCTATGGGAGGTGGGATTTGGGTAGTTATAACAAGGTCCCTGAATGGCGTGTTGTGAAAATACTAGTTGAATAATTATTTCTATTCACCTCATACGTTCTGATGAAATACATTTTATATATCAAATATTAGTTAAGTATGTGGAAAATGTTTAAATATGTCTTTATTAAACCAAATAAAGAATACTATTCATGAAATAATTATCATTTGTATTCATCAATTATACTTTAATCTCATCCATGGATTTTTTTTAAAAAAAGATAACTATGTTAAGACCATGGCTATGGTAGATCATACCTATGCCTGAGCAACGTGCCAATTTTTCAACGATCATTAAGAAAAGAAAATATGAATTATAATATAAGTATAAAATTATAAAATTATCATATATATTATATTATGTATTCATATATACATATATAAACTTTCTATGAGATGTGGTGATGAAAAACGCATCACATCACTTAGTGGATGTGGTAATAAACATGTAAACATGAACAATGTAATAATTATTATTTCCATGAAAAGGTAAAAATTGAAATTATTTATTATATTTACATTATGATAAATATGAAATTAATATAATATATAAACAGTAAATAAATAATAATTGCAATCTTTGATTCTTAATATTGGAAGACAAATGATGATTTCGAATCTAATTTACTAGAAGAGAATATGGATTTATGTTATGATATAAAAATAATAATATCTTATTATATGTTTGATATTAGATATATTATTTCATCATTTTGGATGATAATTTCAAGATGGTAGTGGAAGAAACAATACAAAATATTAGAATGTGGTGATAAATTATATGAACGTCTTGGGTTAAGATTTTCATAAATGAACGGTGTTATCATGTGTGAAGAAATGGGAAGACTAGGTGCCCTTTCATAAGATGGGAGAGAAAATCATTGAATTTATCAAAATATTAAAATATAATATCATTATTCTGGATCCAAAGACTTCTAAATGTCCTATAAATGCACAAGATATGAAATTTTAGACCATATATTATCCCCATGTTCTTATTTAATATTATTATTATTTTTCAATAATTTAATAAAATAATAATACAAAAACATATCATTATGGTCAAATTTGATACAATTCATTATATTAACATTAAAAATGTCAATAAAAAGTGTAAACATTGAACCAACTAATGTATTAGATGAAAAACATTTCATGTGTATCTATAAAATAAATATATCACATTAATTATATAAAATTATATTTCTTATAATATATTTAATATCATTTAATAGATTGGTCCACTAATAAAATAATTACTACATCAGCATCGTAAAAGCATGTATGATAATTCCTTATACACTAAAACATAAAAATAAAATAAAATGAGAAAGAAAATTATTTTATGATTAAAAATAATATTTATGATCTAACATATCTTCTGAATGATGACATATTAAAAATTTAATTATAATTAAAAATAATAGTGTTACCTATTTGATATTTCTTTAAATAAAATTATATAAAGGATATGATGTCAAACAAGTGACACCGTATAGTCAAAAATTTGACCCATGGATGATTATGCTCTAAAATTACTCATGAATTTTGTTTCAAATGTTTTATTCTCACTTCAGAATCCTAACGAAATTATTTTTACCCTTAATTAACTGATTTACACCTAACCTTGGTAGAAACAATTATCAATAAAACTTTCTATATTGTCAATGATTAAAAGGGATATATTTAATAAAATTTGACCAATTCATTTAAAATATCGAATCCCTTTTACAAAATTTAAAACACATAGTCATCATAATTTAATTACAAATTAAATTAAAAAAATTCAATGAAAAACTATTTGTTTAGATAAACACAATTTTTCAAGGTAAAATATTTTTATATCAAATTAAAGTATGAAATCTATTTAAAAACAAGAAATTTATTCATTTAAAATGATATTAACCAGAGAAAATTTAAAACTAATAAAAATAATAACATGAACTTATAAATAAATTAACATAAAAAACAAATTTATTTTAAAAATATATTTATTTTCAATATTCATTGAAAAATAAATAATTTCATAAAATTATCAAACATTTATTCTAGAAATATTTTTAAATTCTAAAAATAATTAGAAAAATTAATTAAAAATTAAAATTATATAATTTCAAATTAATAAATTTGTTTAATAAAACTATTTCAATTTTTTATTTTATGAATTAATTAACTTTTTTATAATGACATTAATTATTTAATTCCAAATTGCTAATAAATATGAAAACAAATTATTCTATCAGTACCCAGGTTGTTACATATGATATAAATATATTATCTCATAAATTTTAATATTTTAATAAATATCATATTTACAATATATATATTTAGATCCATTTATGAAAGATTTATATGGAAGATTAATAACATTGCTTCATAGAGACGGGATGTTGTATGTACGCACATAAGACAACTTAATTCCCATAACAGGTGAGAGGGTAAGGATGTAGGTGATATATTAATTTTAAATAATGAATACAATCTCATAAATTTAACATAAATATAATTATTTTATCCATATTAGATTCTTTGTATAGATTATGTTAAAAAGGAGTCACATCTCTTTTCAAGGCAGTAGTACGCAGTACACACATGAAAAATTATCGTATTTAAAATGGAATAGAATGTAAATATTTATATGTGATGGTAAATTTAAATAATTATAATAATATCATAAATATAATTTTCATGTGGTAAATCCATCATTATTTATGTTCTTCAATGGTGATGATGAAAATTGAACTACATCATTTTGTCTGGTGGTAGTTCTCTGTACACATGATCAATGATTTTGCTTCCTTTTTTATGGAAATGTTGATGGATAAATATTTTGTCAAAAACATAACAACATATAAGTATAACATATATACTAGTTCTATTATAATCTATGTGTTAATATGGAATTTACGTTATTAAAATAATAAATAAAATCAATGATATTTGTTATGATAATTACCTTTCATAAGAGAAACCTCCTTTGGATCTTCTCTAACGCACCCAAGTGATGGTATTTTGGGGTAATGATAGCTCTAAAATACATACAATGATTGTGCAGAGATATTTTTTTAGTTTTTGGAAAATAAAAATGGAATTAGGTGTGTGAATAAATATCGGGAGTGAATTTTTGTTTATATATTGGGAAAGGTAACCCTCTTTGAAATTACATTGAAATTTCACAATTGAATCTAAAATGATAAATCAATTCACTTGAAAAAAATAACATTAACTATATATTAGAAATTTTTATAGGATAAGGTGAAAATAATTCCAAAATATAATATATAAACAATTTTGGAGGTTATTTTAACACTTATATTCTATGTTTTACTCCTCGGTGAACACGTTTTTACCTTAACTGATTTAATGAATTTAACATTTTTATAATTTATTTTGGTGAAAATTAAAATGAAATCATTAAATAATATGAATTATTCTGATTTATAACATTGAATACAAATTTCCACATTCAATTCACATAATTGTAAGAATTCTATTACAAATTATACCCACAAAGGCGATGAAAAATAGGGTTTTCATAGAAACAATTCTCAAATGTATATATGTTTTTAATATTAAAATTTAATTTTCAAATAATTTTAATGATAATAAATAGTCAAATTGTAATATTATTGACCTTATGTTACTATAAAACTAATTTAAAATAAATATTAAAATTTTAAATAATTTAAAAGAAAAGAATGTTTTTAGATTTTTTTACTATTTATTGAAAAATAAAACATTTTAAAAAAAGAAAAATAATTAAAAATGACATTATTTTGATACTATGATTCAGAAAATAATTTTGAATATTGAGAAAAAAATTCTAAAATTCAAAGAAATAAATTATAAAATATGTGTGATAAGCATGAATAAACTACCTTTTAGAAAATCATAGTTTTTTTTGAAAAAAAATTCCCCACTTTCAAATGATACATATTTTATTTCCAATCAATATATACCATTGAACTTATTTTATAAATGTGTACACCATAAAATATTAATAATTTTATAAGTATTATTCATACCTAACAACATAATGGCACTGTTATAATGTTCAATTCAAAATAATAATATTTTAAATGCTATCAAGTTTATTTTAAACTCGATATTGCATAAATCAAAAGCTATCAAAGAGAATAATTTTTTTTAAAAAAAATAAATGTATCGTAATTTTTTCAAATATAATTTTCTTATTTGAGCTTTATGTAGTGTGTCATACACACTATCATACATAATGTTCCCATAGTAAAAATCATGTGTTGTTACATTTGTTCAAATTAACCTCATCACCACCAATATATATAAATATATATTGAAATTATATATGTGCATATTCATGATGTTTTGGTTAATAAACCCCCTATTTTGTTCCTACTGTAATATAAATTTAAAAATATATGGTTTTAGAATGGAAATACATCATATGTGTTCCTTCCTACTTACCTATAATATAATGCATGATCCTCCAACAATGGTTAACTCCCAGTAAATCCCAATAAGTACATCTTATGCTATATCCCATTATACATATGATAAGAAAATGGAATCCTAACTTATCCCAATGCATTCTTAAGACCCTAACATCCCCTAGTAACTAGAGATTCCACCATAATGATTTTTTCTATTCCTTTTTATAGGTTACTTATCAAGAACATATGGTTTTAACTCCAATATTTAAATAGTAAAAATTTATTAAATCTGAACATCACTCTGGTGTCACTTTATAACATTCATGACAGAGATCCCAGTATGGAACCCATATTATTTTTGTTACTACCCCACAAGTACTAGTCAATATACTTGGGTTGGATACTAGAGTCATCGGATTCAATATTTTTTTGGGAAAAAATATACCCTCCCTTATATAGAAAATAATTCATTGAATGTCTCTATTTGAAAACTAAAATAAATAATTCAAAAGATAGATGTTCTAAAAATACTACCAAAAATGTTTTAAGAAAATAAACTATATAGAAAAAATGATTTCAACCCTCTTATATAATAATTGAAAAAATCAAACCTATAATCCTTATTATATATAATTTTACATAGTAAATGTTGAAGCCAAATGGGGAAAAAATTATGTGGAACCAAAATAATAATTTTTGATATGCTTTAAAAAACATCAACAAACCTTTTATAGCTCCAACATCAATATAGAATCCAATACCACATCCAAAACAAACATGATTGAACCACTATTGTGATCCAAAATATACTTGTACATATAAGTTGTTAAAAATCACAAAGGGGAGGTTGAATGTCCAATAAGGTGTCTATGAATTGTTTGAGCATCAATACATACTGTGAAACCACTAATAGTGTCTCAAAAAATTAGTGAATGATATATATTTTCATATATCTATCTCCATATTCAATAAATATTCATCAAATTCAATATGTAAAATAGTGAACAATTTCTACTAATAGATTTTCATGAATGAAATTCATAAATCAAAATTATCTATGTCCAACAATTTCTTATACCATGTGGCCCCACCACTGCCCTGCATTCTTCGAGCCTTATATTGGAATCATAAACAATAATATCAATCCATCCTCTATGGGAGAAAACATCAGTAAATATAAATATATGAACACAACTATATGAGTATATGTATTCATCACAAGATGAGGTCCAACAGAACCATCCCATAAAGAAGAAATAAACCCTTTCTATTAATGGAAATATTGAATCCAATTATATGGAATAGTGGAATTGTTATAACATGTAAGGATTCTCTTGAGATATATTCGATGAAAGATTCAAGACATTGTCATCCCATCCCAAAATGTTATCCAATATAAACAACAATGGAATATCAACTCATCCCAAAAGTTTCACCTATATTCTATGGTTCAAAATTCCATATAAATTATTCTATAAAAACAATATAAAATATCAAAGACAATAACCTTCACATTATCCTAAAAACAGCCATATAACACATGAATCAATAGAGATACATAATGTAATATTAGGAACTATATAAACCAATATCATCATTTAAAAAATCGGCTTCATACATGTTATAATAAAGTAATAATATGATAAAATAATTATACATTATAAATACACAAAACTATCCTATTATAAAATAATTAATGTAGTAAAAATATATTAAAAACATATATATTTAGTAAACTAGTCCATGAATAATTTATAAAATAGAATAAGTCTTAAAGTAATAAGATAATCCAACATGTGGATACTATGTAATGTTAGTCAACATGTTACAACAGATCCCAATAAATCACCATGGTGACGATATATTAAAATACCAATACATACTAAGTGGAATAAAATTAATGTTATATATAATTTAACATCCAGACTCGGGTGCCACACACTAGTGCGTTGAGCCGAACAGTCACATGACTACATGCGCACCTCCCCATATGTTAGAGGACTCTTATATATTATTGATGGTATAATATAAACATGTGGAGACTATACAATCATTATTAATGTCATAAAATAGAGGAAATATAGAATTAATAATCAAATGTTATAACCAAAAAATATAAAAACTAGTATCAAATGTTGACTAAAACAATAATAAAATATCCAAAACAAAATAATAGATAATTCAATCCTAGTATATATCAAGAGTCATATGAAAATTAAAAATAAAGACACTTTGAAACAGCCAAGAGGTTCTCAACTCTTTGTCTAGTTCCCCATCCATATTTTATCCAAGTCATTCAACTAATTCATGTATCTTTCCCTTCTCATATCTTACGAATATGAAATATTTTTAGGTAACAATCAGGTAGCCCAAGTTTGGTGTCATTATGAATCTGTTATAAATCACTAATGATTACAAATAAATATATCAAATAAATTAATGTATATGTAGTTTTATAAAGAAAAAAGTATAATAAATAAGGTTAAAATTTCATATATTCAATTATTGTTTATTTAACCACAAAACCCACCTGGATCCTAAGGACACTAGAACCATCAATACGTTCTTCTTCCCATGCTAGAGTCTGAACCATTTCACAATTGTAATTCTAAATTAATAATGAATAATGAGATTTTATGAACCATTTAATTCCACTCCACATCACTGTCATTTAGAACCATAGACCATTGCTAATCTCATGGGTGAAGAACATCGTGTGTAACTCCCAGATGGCATTTTGATCTTCAATCCCTATCCTATACCACAATAACAGTTTGTAATTTAAAGCCGCATTCTCTATCCCACACTTGTAATAACTTATCAGTATTCATATCATCAGTTCCATTCCCAATACTCCATGTCTCATATGTGTATTTGGAACCTCCTTCCAAGTCCCAAATTATATATCAAATATTACTATTTGGAGCCTCAATCCATATCATACACTCTGGTATCACGTATCACACATATACCACATATATCACATAAAGAAATTTTAATCAACATTAAAGCTCTCATTATATTTCATGTTATGATATACTATTTCAAATATCAATACAAATTATAGTTAAATACATTAAAAATTTTTAATAATATGACCAATTCAAAATTAAACCATTTTTCGATATTCATATCATATATCCCATTAAACCATTAATGTCATAGCATTCATCTCATGACTCCCATAGTAAATTAATTCATAATCACATTAGTTGACCAATTATACAATATATAATTCCATTCAACTACCTAGTCAGATCATTCTAAAAATTAATTTCCCAATAAATTAATATATTTCTACAAATTTCATAATCACAAATACCAAATTCAATTTTCATAACCTTATCTTATAATATAATAATATGGAAACTCAATTATTCAATTTTATATTCAATTCTCAAATGTTCCAATATAAATTCAAAAACTCGTAAAGGCAACTAGAATTTAGGACTATTTAAATTGAATTTATACCACATTATTCAATATTGTTGACGAACTCTCACAAAAAAAACATCAATTTGAAGCGGAACAACCAAGATCTAGATAGAGAACAACATCTAGATCTGAAACCTAACTCCATGATCAAATAATTTAGATCTATCAATACCTATATCTAGATCCAACACCAATGTTAGAAAACAATAGAGTTTTTGGTCTATATACAAAGATGGGAGGGAGAGAGAAACCAAATCAGGATGAAACCACATACTTGGAGAGGTACATATCTGTCCATCCATCATTTAATTCATCATGAATGATGTATGGGATCACTAGGTATTCGTTTAGAAGCCTCCAAAAAATTATAGGAATTTGTTATGGTTGAGTAGGGTCAACATTGGATGATGTCCAGGGGATTGGAAAATTTAAATCTAATTTTTGAGGAATTAAACTTCCACACACATGATTTCCTGATTTTGGTGCACTGTTTTCCCTAACTGTAAACATAACCATGCACCACCCCTAGGGGGCCGAATAGTTACTACTATGAGGGAAGGTAGTTTTCCAAACTTTTCACCGGATGTGAAATCAACCTCAGCCTAGGCTATCATATTTAATTGGGATAGTGTACATGGTTTTGAAAAACCATAAACTACCCAAAAATACACAACAAACTTCCAAATTTTACCCAAACTGGCAGAAGATAAAACACAAATAAGACATAATCATATTAAATAAAAAGAGTACATGAAAAAAAGCATTGGAGATCACAATTTATTTTTAGGATCATAAATATAATTCACTATAATATCTATAAAATTGGTAACACAGTCTAAACATAGAACTAAAAATGTGAATATTAATATTAGTACTTGAAAACAAATGGTAAAGGAATAACTTATAATATTAGCATAAAATTGGTATATATTATTTAATAATATTATATATGTTTTATGGTCTCATTACAATAACCATGAACAATAAATTTATATAATAAATTTTTTCAGTGACAGTGTTTCAAAAGTTGAAATATGAGTTCCATTAAAAACATATTTTAGTGAAAAAATATAAATAATATATAATTGACCAATTGGTGGAATATAATAAATTTGTATTTATTAGTGAAATACTTTATAAAACATTGATTTTTATAAAATATCTTTAAAATCATACCTTAATAATAACAAATCAATTCTAAAATTCATGGTTAAATAAATGTTAAAATAATAATATTTTCATGTTTTGGAATATTCCAACCTATTAAATTAAACTCTCTAGACCCACACTCATGGATTTTGTGTTGAAAACATGTTCTTTATACACTGTCATTGATACAAAATTATATGACCCAAGATAAATATATATTTATTTTACATCATGTATATAATTTGAAGATATGATACATGTGGAAATATCTCCATAATTAAACAACAATATACTCACTTATATACAGTACTATAAAAACAGGAGAAGGATGTGCCACCATATATCAGCACTAAGAAAAAACCACTGATAAAGAAACCATGTATCAGCGTTAAAATTTTAGCGCTGATATAGGGTAACATTTATCAGCTCTAAAAAAGCACAGATAAAGGTACCCTTTATCAGCGCTAGAAAATCACTGATAAAGTTACCATGTATCAGTGATAAAATTTTAGGGCTGATACATGATGGATTTATCAGTGCTTTTTTAGCGCTGATAAAACCTTATTCCCATATTTTATAAAGTCAGTCACACAGTACCCTTGTTTTAACACGGCCTAAAGCTCTCGTGGTATTGTAACCCTGTGACTCCCCTCCGCTGCCCCCCGAGATTTGTGTTTTCGGACATCCACTGCCCTCGTGCATTACATTTTCGGACCTCCGCCGCCCCGATCTTCACGTTTTGGACCTCCGCCGCCCTCGATCTTCACGTTGTCGGACCTCCGATTCGCTTGATCTTCGCGTTGCTAGACCAGTTGTGAAATGTTTTCATGTTCCACTATTACACATACTCTTCTATTATTATGAGCAATTATGTTTAAGAATTATTACATAATGAAGATGAGTTTGTGAAATGTTTCAGTAAAGGTTTAACACCCTTTGTTTTCTTCCACCACATGTCGGAACACACCGAGATGGATTGAATCCGTGAGTGAGAGAAAAACTTGTTTTCAATGATTGAAGTGTTGAGGTAGTTCAATGAGTGAGGAGAGCCTATGATATATAATTTTTCAGTCTCTTGATATCATATGATATTAAATGGGAATCAGTCCTTATTTAGTTCATCAACTTGGTGCGGTAAGTGATCGATATCAGAAAGAGGGATCCCTCTCAGGTAAAGAATAAATTCATTTCAAAGTTTTATATCATACAATAGGGACATTAACTGTTTTTTTAACTTCATTCAATGATAACATTGGAAAAAAAATTTAATATCTTGTGATTACGATTATGATGATGTATATTAAGGTTGAATATATTTTACCAAAATGTCACACGGTTTCATATCATGCAACTAGAACATATATTGAGGGTGAGGTGAATTTTCCATCCATAGAGTCCCTGCACAATGTGAAATATGGGTTGATGATGAAAAATGTTTAATTTCATGATTCATGGACCAAAGGGGGTGTGTCCCAGAATTATTGGTGTGTCATGCTAGAATAATGATCTGATTTTAGAAGGGGCTTGTGGCAGCTCAACACCACATGAAAGAACATATAACTAGGATGTTGGATTCTTTTGTTCAAATACATATATCTCAAACTAAATGGATGGTTTATTCATGTGAAATATCTCTTGAGAAACCTATTATTGGTGGAAATATTGATATGCTCATCATAAATGGCGATCAATGAGTTTACACTATTAGATTCAAGTTTATGAAAAATGTAAGGTCCTTCCCACTTGGATTCCAGTTTCACTAGATTCCTCCTAGGTATCATCAATTCAATTATATCCAACCCATGTCATCATAAAGTAGGGAATGACGGACAAACATTTTCTAAGGACAACACCACCCAGTTCTGATGCAATTCTAGGTCATCCAATGCTTGAACCCTTTTTTCATCGAGGGGTTCCCCCCTTCTTTTCTTCATGCTATATAAGTGACTTTGTTTGGCAGTGCACTTGTATGGAATGATTCCTAGACCACCGAGATTTCTAGCCATGTCACCCCTACCTACATCTCTATCCTTCTCCCTCGCTGAGGTTACTAACTGTTTCTCTGTAGTGGCCAGGCCCCTTCCTAGCAGTTTTTGTTCTGTCTCCCTTGGCTCTAAGCCTGTCATATTTCTCCAAATACTTATGGATCCAGATATAACTCCCTCACCATCCCCCAATTTTCATTACCCACCCTTCCCCTACGAATTTGGATCCTCATCTCCCATTCGTATGAAGCTTACCAACCAAAATGGATTATGAACATGTTCAAAATCAAGGGACCTCAATGGGAGATCATCATCTCACTTCAACAATGCTACTTGCTTTAGATCCAATCCCAGAGCCCTATCATACCCATCTTTGTTATCTTCATATGTAATTATCATGGTCATAGTTCCCATGTTAAAAAATACATCCTCACCATAGAAATCAAAAATCATAATGTCATTGTTGTTGTAAAATAAAACAAAAAACCCAATAATAATCATATAATTCTACTGGAAGAATAAGATGCATGGATTTATACACTTTTACCCCTCCAACAGACAGAAATGGGTATTTTGGAACAATAAATATGTTGTTGAGACTATTCAATATTGAAATTAATTCATCACTACTAAGGTGTCCAATGGTGGCACCTCCTTCCTTATGACTTTTTTTTGGAAGCTATGACCCTCTTCAAAGGTAATCTCTATGGAGTGAACAAAATACCTTCGATCCCGGCCACCATACATTGTTTTTTGGGGGTTAATATAATGTTATTTCCAACCCAAAGTATTGGAAAGGTAGAATCTCATTCTAGAGGGAGGCCATTGTGGAGTTTGTTCAGTTCATGGCTGGGAAGGGCCTCATTGATCTCAGCTTCTTAGGTGATAGTTTCACCTGGTGCAACAACTGTAGGGGCCATCACTGCTTGTGGTGTCTATTGGATAGGTGTCTAGGAAATATGAAATCCACTAACCTATTCTCAAATACCAAGTGTTTCC
This sequence comes from Viscum album, assembly GCA_963277665.1. Taxonomy (NCBI): domain Eukaryota; kingdom Viridiplantae; phylum Streptophyta; class Magnoliopsida; order Santalales; family Viscaceae; genus Viscum; species Viscum album. Next base: position 1,186,098,383 of record OY728159.1, read on the forward strand.
ATCTTGATTGAGGTATTTCAAACCACTCCCCCCTCTTGGGTTCCATTTCATCTTGGCATTATCACCAGGAATGGTTTCACTTCCACCTGTAGTGGGTTAACATCCTAGGGTACAAGGACATGGTTTGTGAAATATGGAATGAACTCTTGTAGGAGAATCGGGCCACCTTCAACCTCAGTGACCTGACCTCAAACCCCTATAGGTGAGTGTTCGCCCCTCCCTCCTCAGGAACCATCACCACCTAGGACTACTCTCTCATATGGGGTCCTCTAGAGTATTCTGATAGATGGAATGATACCTTTGGTTTATTGGATTATTATCACCAGTTTGAGATTTATGTGTGACTATATACTAATTATATTTTCTTATTATTTCTTACACACCACCACTTTATTCGAGTAACATGATTGAAATCCATATGGGTACTTTGGTTCTAAAGTCGATATGATTTTTTATGTGTTTGTGACATGTGTATGTGTTGATATGTGGGTATTTATGAATTATGATTTTGAGTATAGGGTAAAGACCTAGGAGTGGTAGATGTATCATTCTTGATTATTCTTGTGTTTGTAAGGGGTGATTTTAGGAAACTATAATGAATCTAAATTAATTATAATTAATGATTTCCATATTGTAGAGATTATGATAATCTTTTCATTACTTATAGAGTTGGATACTGGTTTTCGTCCATATGTATTTTAGATTGGTGATGTATAAAAGGATGAACTAGTTGACCATAGATGGATTGACCCGATAAAGGAGGATGAGCCATAGAGGATGATGCAGTGTGGGTATTACCATCTATGAAAAAATTGATTATCCCCGCGAACCCCTTTGTGTTTGGAAACTATGTTGATATTCATGGGGGTTATATCCTGGTTCTGTTGATTTCCAAATATTTAATGGAATTGGTTACACTCTATAAATCTATATTTTTATAAGGAAGTGGTACTCTTCTACTGTATATGAAAGTCTTTTTTTGTGTACTTGAACCATAAATACTAATATTTTAGATTTAAATATGATGAAGATGAATAATGATTATATGGATGTAAATCATTTGACAATAGAGTATGAGAATGGAGTGAAAGAGTTCTTCAAGTTTGCAAAGGATCGCGCAAAGGATCCTTCTCAAATCCTTTGTCCATGTTTACATTGTTTTTATTCTAGAATAATTACTCCAGATGAGTTGGAAGAACATTTGATATGTCACGGAATAGATCGGAGTTATAAATATTGGAATAAACACGGAGAAAAGTGAATGTAGCTACTAGCTCGGATAAAACTGCATTTTATGGATCATCAGATATGAATAAAAATATGGATAATGAAGAAGACCATATGGAGGATGTGATTACAGATTTCAATGATGATGAAGACTGTATTGAGGAAATGACAAAGGAAATTGAAGATGAACTCCGTGATTTCCCAAAATTGTTTGAGAAGTTAAACAGTTGTGCAAAGACACCATTGTAAGCCGGTTGCATGAAATATACAAAATTGTTAGCTATACTGAAGTTGTATAAATTGAAAGCAGGCAATGGATAGAGGGATGTTAGTTTTACAGAACTACATTCTCTCAAGAATGACATGCTCCCTGAAGATAATGAGCTCACAAGCCATACATATGAAGCTAAACAAATGTTACACTTGATTGTTATGATTTCTGAAAGAATACATGCCCACCCAAAAGAATGTATATTGTTTGGAAAGGGGAAAATCACTTAAATAATTCCCAAAGAGTGGTTCTTCTTGATACAAGAAAGATGAATCCAATCCTACAAATGTTGTATTGTACTTTCCAATCATTCCATGGTTTAGGCATCTATATGGAAGTGAAGAAACTGCAAGAAAATGGTTGTGGAATGCATATAAAAGAAACAAAGAAGGGAAATTATGTCATCCAGCCGACTCTCCTTAATATATGATAATTGACCATGAGTATCCTGAATTTGGAAAAGAGCAGAGAAACCTTAATCTTGTGTTATCTACAGATAGAGTAAATCCTTTTGGTTTTCAAACCATCACTCAAAGTACATGGCCTGTTATGTTGGTAAATTATAACATGCCACCCTAGTTATTCATTAAGTGGAAATTCATTATGTTATCTATGCTTATATCAAGACCAAAACAACCAGGTAATGATATTGATGTTTATTTGGCTTGTTTGATCGTGGATTTGAGGTTATTGTGGGATTTAGATGTTATGTTGTACGATGCATATGAAATAGAATACATAATGTTGAGAGTGATGTTTTATGGGACAGTAAATGATTTCCGTGCTTATGGAAAATTTTCAGGCTATAGAATTAAAGGAACTCAAGGGTGTATCGTGTGTGAAGAAGATACAAAATCAATTAGGTTGAAACATCCATCGAAATCCGTGTTTCTAGGACATCGTAGATTTCTACCTCATTGGCATAAGTACTAATCTTGGATGATATCATTCAATGGAAGTTCAGAATAACATGCAGCACCGTCTCCACTATCAGTTGATCAACTGTTTGAGAATGAAAAAGACATGAACACTGTTTTTGGTAAAACATTTTCAAAAAAACTTTTGAAAATTGGTTGGAAAAGGAGATCAGTATTTTTTTAATTACCATACTGGAATTGTTTTTATGTCAGACATTTTCTTGATGTGATGCGTGTGGAAAAAAATGTATGTGACAGTGTTATCAGAACGTTGCTAAATGCCCCTATAAAAACAAAGGATTGAATTAAGGCAAGGTTATATATGGTTGAAATGGGAATAGGATAATAGTTGGCTCCCGTGATGGGTGAAAATCGAATGTTTCTTCCTCCAGCTTCTAATACTATTGCTAGGGAGGAGAGATATTAGTTTTTCAACTTCTTTAATGATGTAAAGGTTCCAGAGGGGTGTTCATAAAATATCAAGAACATTGTGTCAATTAATGATTTGAAGATAAAAGGTTTGAAATCACATGATTGCCATGTTTTGATTCCAGATCTAATTCCTATAGCTTTACGTTGAATTTTTTCCAAGAATGTCTGTCATATGTTAAGAAAAAATTGTTTCTTTTTCAAAACTATATGTAGCAATGTTTTAGACCCCGTGAAATTGCCAGCTATGGAAAAAGAAATTTTCATCATATTATTTGAAATAGAAATATTCTTCCCACCAACATTTTTTGATATGATGGTTCATTTGATGATTTACTTAGGGAGAGATATTTGAATTTGTGATCCTGTGCACTATAGAAGGATGTATCATGTTAAACGGTATATGAAGATTATGAAACTGTATGTCAAAAATCAAATTTCGCCAGATGGTTGTATAGTGGAGTGATATATTGTTGAGGAATCCATTGAATTTTTTACCGAATACCTATCTAATGTGGAATGCATCGGTCTCCCAAAATCTCATCACACTGGATGCATTGAGGGTGAGGGAATTTCTTGAATAGATGTTGTGACAATCAATATTACTGATCGGGAGTATGACTAACTTTATGTTTTGGATAACATTTCGGAGGTTTCTCTATATATTGAAAATCACAAAGAAATTATTAGGTAGTTGAATCCATCAAGGTATAAAAAATGGTTATCAAATACACATATTCACCCGTTTATAGGATGGTTTCAGGACCATATTTTTAAGAATTTGGATGAAAATCCAATTTCAATTTCAGAACGACTTCGATGGCTAGCCGCTAGACCATGTGTGTATGTATTATCTTACTATGGTTATGTAATTAATGGTTATACATTCAATACAGATAATCATGATGAAGATAGTACCATGCAAAATAGTGGAGTTAAAGTAGTTTCTGAAGAGATTCATGTTTCTGGTAGTAAGGATAGAAATCCAATATATGCAAATATGTCATACTTTTTCATTATCAAACTAATATGGGAGTTGGATTATAAGACATTCCAATTGATCATTTTTTAATGAAAATGGGTTGATACCAACAGTGGTGTTAAAATAGAAGAATGGGGATTTGTGAAAGATGATTTTAGTAAAGAAATGTACAAAGAATAATAGTTTATATTGCATCACAAGGGGTACACGTTTTTTATGTTCTAGATCCCACAAATTGAAAGTGGTCGATTTTTCTATTATCATCCAAAATAACTGATGGTTCTAATGAAAATTCAGTTGAGGATGATTCTTTTTGTGGTACGTTGGAATCATTTCGCAGTGGTCCTAATGTAGATGATGTTTTGTTTCATAGAGGAGACCAAAATGAGGGGATTTGGATAATCTATAGAGGTTTCCAATCCCTTAAACTTTTGTAAAAAAGAAAAAGAGTTTAATAAATATGTTATGTTTTGTTTGTAATATAGGTCTTGGTATCTCATGTTATTATCTTATCATTAATGAATTTATGTAATCTAAATTAACAGTTCAACCAATTTTTTAAATAATGAATTCTTCACATTCTGATGCTCCTAACCTTGAGGCTGAACAAGTCTCTCATGTTGCTGCAACTGCGGCTGCTGCTGCTCCTGCTGCGGCTCCTGCTTCTGCTGTTGCTCCTGCTGCTGTTGCTCCTGCTGCTGAAGCACCTACAACTCCTAGTGTTGAGGTCCAAAAACCATCAACACATGATGTTTCTACCATTTTAGATTAACATATAGATGATTTTTATATCAATGAAATGGATGGTAATGAAGGACCGACGTCACAGAAAACACAGGTGCATCATAGTTTGACTGTCATAGCCAAAGTTCTTAAGGCGATAAGAAAAGGCATAAAATTTGATTTCAGATTGAATGCACGAGGCCAACATGTGAATCCCAACAAGGCTATGTTTAGTTGACACATTGGAGTTTTTATTCGGAAATGTGTGCCGATTGACATAGATTCATGGCACCATGTTGTGTCCGGGCTGAAGGCTATGATCTATGATGAAATTATGGTAACATTATGAATTTATTTTATTAATTTAATAAAAAATAAAATAATGAAATAATGTCTTACTCTTCTCAATATGTTGCAGAGTAAATTTATATTAGACGATTCACACAAGGATTATGTAATAAGGCTTACAAGAAGTATTCATCAACATTTTTGAACTATTTTAACAAGATGTCAGCTGAACGATTCTGAAGGTAAAATAAACTCATACCCACCCATTGTCTATGCTCACCTAATATCCAATGAAGCATTGGATGCATTAATTGGCCACCATGGGGATGAGAAGTTTCAGGTACATTGTGGGTGATAATACGTTGTTTGAGGATACAAGTATCCATCACCTTGACTGTCAATATTTAATTTATGAAACATCAACTCTGTAATGAAAATAAGAAATGTGCATCAAAAACAACATACTCCAACCATAAAGTAAGGATGGGGTATGATTCACTAGAAAAGAAAATGGTACGTATTTTAAATTTACAGTAACATTGTTAGGTTCCAATAAAAAACAACATAATTATCTTTCTATGTTTATTTTTAGATAGATGAGTCTAAAACCAAAGACAATTCCATCCCATGTCATGTTCTTTTGAAGGAGGCACGTTTGAATAAGGAATGGAAGAGAGTAGATGAGGACACACAAAAAGTGTGGAAAATTTTTGTAAGTATGACAGGAGGATAAAAGTATTTGTTTTAAATTGCTATTACAAAAAAATAATTATATATTTTCCTAAATTCAAAAGTCACAAGAATCAGCTACTCCTATAGCGGATACAGACCAATTATCGACGACTTTGAAGCAGCCAGAAAAATACGGTCGTTTCGGAGGTGCGGGGTTTGGATTAACACCCCGATTATATTTTGAGAAGAAAATCAAAACAAATGATAGATATGAAACATTGAAACAAATTAGTGAAAAACTAGCAGCCCATGAAGAACAATTGCAATGGCAGGGAGAGTAGTTAGAAAATTTTATCGGTGGGATGTAAGGAGAAGACACAACTCAAGAGCAACCAGCGCGTGAAAATCCTACCCCACCCCCTCCAGCATTGAGGAGAGACATTCCCATCAAAGAGCTGTCTTAGCAGTGGTAATCAATATTATAATAATTTTTCTTAATGAAATGTGACTCAAAGAAACACTGATACTTTTCCTGTACTGATCCTCTACAAGCTGATAATGATTGTGATTTATATCTGTGAACACCCACCTATCACCTTGTAGTGAGGGCTACAGTGTTCAACATCCCAGATGACACGCTACATAATATTACACTTATGAAAGATCATCGGAAAGTAAGGATTACTATAGATCATGATCCAAATTCAGAGCTACCTATTTCACATTATGATGATGATATTCATACGGTCGAAAAGGCTACTAAGACTTTCATTGCATGAGCATCACAACTAGTAAGAGTACATGTATCCAAAGAGGTATTTATTGGATTTTTTTTCAAGCTAAACCATTATCAATTAATGAAACAAGGGTATGAACCAATGAATGTTATTATAGACGGAGAAAGGGAAGGGGGTGACAAACGTCCGCGCAAAATCATCTAAAGGATTGACCAACTGATACTAAGGATCTACTAAAAGCACAATAACACCACTTTTTCTCTATCCACATTTACTAGCATTGAAGACTCTTGTGGATACGAAGCTAAGAGGTGGTTGTGGTCATATAGAGGTTTTCGAAGAGAATATATATGGAGAGGAAAGTAAAGATTTCATTGCTGCTAAAAATGTAAATGTGATCCTTGAAAATGGTTGGATATGCATCACAATTGTAACATATATATGAGGTACATTTTAGTGAATTGATTTTCTAAAAGCTGATATAATGTGAAAATTATGACTAAATGCATTGTATATTATTGATAGACGTATATATGAAAAATAGTTGACAGAATTTTCCCATGATCCCAAATTTGGACTCGTTAGTCCTCATACCACATCATCACATGTAATGAAATCAGAGCCTTCAAAAAAGAATTAAATAGTTAATGGATTGCTGAAAACATTTGAAAGCAATATTATAGATGACAGACTCTTCTTAATACTAACCATGTAGGGGTAAAACTCCACGATTAAAGTATATCAATTATATTTTGACTTCTTTTATTACTTATTAATTTTTGTATTTTTAGGGAACATTGGATGCTAATTGCAGTGAACTTGGATACTCCAAAGATTTATTTTCTGGATTCAAAGCAAAGATATCCATCAAACTGACCACACATGATGGAGTTTTTGAATCTGTAAGACACTACATCCTACATTTTAGGTCTAAAAATCAAGTAATATAATTTATATTATCATTTATTAAGGATTCTATGATGATATAGAAGTGTATCATTATTGTCTAAAAAAGGAATAAGGACAGGGGCTAAGCAGAAGGAGGTGAGAAAGTAATACGTCTGGACAAATATCAGGGTATATATAATAAAATTTAACTATCCAAACACATCTCAACACAAGTTACATATTCTCCTAATGATCAATTTTTTGTAGGGTACAAAACAAACAAAAAATAATGATTGCAGTTATTATGTTTGAAAATTGATGAAAGAGATCGTTTTTCATCAACAAACAAGAATCCCTAAAGTGGTATTTTCAAAAACAACTAATACTTAGTTTTATTTATTTATTAATTATTTATTTTCATATTTTTCAGTAATAATCTAACTGCCTAAAATCCTCATACTCACAAGATGATATAGATATGTTCAGAAACAAGTGGGCCGCATACCTGATGGAATATTGTACACAAATAACATGAAGATCTGACATGGGGACGTGTACAATTGGCAGTCATTTTTGAGAGGGGTTAAGGGGATCAATAGATTACACATTGTTGTATGTAAATGTTCATAGGAATATTGTAATTGTTATTAAATAAAAAATATTTTATAAAATGAGTCTATTTCCAAATTTATCAGATGATATGCACCATCAACATGAAAGAATGATAAACCACTCAAATGGTGTCTCTTTTGTTTAAAATGGACATAATTTTAAGTGAAAACAAAAACTGACCCACAAAAATCTGACTAAAAGCATTTGGATTGTGTGATCCTTTAAGAGAATGATCCAAGGGTGCATTGGGGACGAGTACGAGTAAATACCACCTCAATCTGAGGCACGGTGTGGCCAGTAGCACTCAAAAGGTCTCACTTTTGTTTAAAATGTACCTAATTTTAAGTGAAAACAACAACTGAACTACGTAAATTTGACCAAAAGAATTCGGATTGTGATGAACCTTTAGGAGAAAAATCCACAGGTCCTTTATTACCTGTACGAGTCATCCCCACCTCAATCTTAGGCACAGTGTGGCCGGTACCTCTCAAAGGGTCTCTTTTTTGTTTAAGATGGACTAATTTTTACGATAAAACAACAACTGACATACAGAAATCTTAACAAACACATTTAGATTGTTTTGATCCTTTAAGATTATGATGTACGGGTACATTGGAGACATGTAAGAGTCATCTCCACCTCAATCCGAGGCACGGTGTGGCCGGTAGCACTCAAAGGGTCTCTCTTTTGTTTAAAATGAACACAATTTTAAGTGAAAACCACAACTAACCAATGCAAATCTAACCAAACTCATTTGTATTATTTTTATCCTTTAATTTAATGATCCATAGGTTTGTTGGGGGTGTGTACGAGTCATCCCTGCCACTATCTGAGGCATGGTGTGGCTGGTACCACTCAAAATGTCTTTTTTTTTGTTTAAAATGGACAAATTTTTAATTGAAAACAACAACTGACCTACGGAAATCTGACCAAACCCATTAGGATTGTGTTTATCCTTTATTAGAACAATCCAATGGTGCATTGAGGACGTTTTAATGTCATTCTCTCTTCAATACGAGGCATGGTGTGGCCGGTAGCACTCAAAGGGTCTCTCTTTTGTTTAAAATGAACAACATTTTAAGTGAAAACAAAAGCTGACCTAAGTAAATCCAACCAAATGCATTATAAATGTGTTGATCCTTTAGGAGAACGATGCAACGGTCCATTGTGATGTGTAAGATTCATCCCTGCCTCAATCCAAGGCACGGTGTTGCCGGTACCACTCAAAGAGTATCTGTTTTGTTTAATATGGACAAATTTTTAAGTGAAAACAATAACTGTCCGATAGAAATCCGACCAAAATCATTTATATTGTGTTGACCCTTTAAGATAATGATCCAAATGTTCATTGGGGACGTGTACGAGTCATCACCGCCTCAATCTGAGGCACGGTGTGGCCGATACCACTCAAAGAGCCTCTTTTTTGATTAAAATGGACAAATGTTTATGTGAACCCAACAACTTACCTACAGAAATCTGACCAAATGCATTCAGATTGTGTTGATTCTTTAAGAGAACAATCCATGGGTGCATTCGGGATGTGTACGATTCATCCCCAGTGCAATCCGAGCACGGTGTGGCCAGTAGCACTCAAAGGGTCTCTCTTTTGTTTAAAATGGACACAATTTTAAGTGAAAAGAACAACTGGCCTATTGAAATCTGACCAAACGCATTCAGAATGTGTTTCTCCTTTAAGATAAAAATCAATGGGTGTGTTGGGGATGTGTATGAGTCATCCTCGCCTCAATCTAAGGCATGGTGTGGCCAGTACCACTCAAAGTGTCTCTTTTTTGTTCGAAATGGACAAATTTTTAAATGAAAACAAAACAACCCTACGGAAATCCAACCAAACACATTCAGATTGTGTTGATCCTTTATGAGAATGATCCAAGGGTGCTTTGGGAATGTGTACGAGTCATCCTCACCTCAATTTGAGGCATGGTGTGGCCAGTAGCACTCAAACGGTCTCTCTTTTGTTTAAAATGGACACAATTTTAAGTGAAATCAACAACTAACCTACGAAAATCTAAAAAAACACATTTGGATTGCATTGATCCTTTGGGAGAATAATCCACGGGTCATTTTTGATGTGTAAGATTCATCCCTGCCTCAATACGAGGAACGGTGTGGCCGGAACCACTCAAAAAGTCTCTGTTTTGTTTAAAATGGACAAACATTTAAGTGAAAACAACAACTGACCTATGGGAATACAACCAAACACATTAGTATTGTATTAATACTTTAAGATAAAGATTCACGGGTGCATTTTGGATGTGTAAGAGTCATCCCCACCACAATCCGATGTACGGTGTGGCCGATAGCACTCAAAGGGTCTCTCTTTTGTTTAAAATGGACACAATTTTATGTGAAAACAACAACTGACCTACAGAAATCATACCAAATAAATTTGGACTGTGTTGATACTTTAGGATAACTATAAAACGGTCCATTGAGATGTGTACGAGTCATCCTCGCCTCAATCTGAGGCATGGTGTGGCTAGCATAACTCAAAGGGTCTCTCTTTTGATTAAAATGGACACAATTTTAAGTGAAAACAACAACTGGCCTATGGAAATCTGACCAAACACATTTGTATTGTATTGATCCTTTAGGATAATTATCCATGGGTCCATTATGACATGTATGAGTCATCTCCTCCTCAATCTGAGGCACGGTGTGGCTGGTACCCCTAAAAGAGTCTTTTTTTTTGTTGAAAATGGACAAATTTTTAAGTGAAAAAAAAACTGACCTACTAAAATCCAACCAAACACATTATGATTGTGTTGATATTTTAAGTGAACTATCATTGTGTTTCGGGTATGTGTATGGGTCATCCCTTCCTTAATACAAGGCACAATGTGGCCGGTTGCACTCAAAGGGTCTCTCTTTTGTTTAAAATGGACAGAATTTTAAGTGAAAACAATAACTGTCCTACGGAAATCTGACCAAACACATTCAGATTGTGTTTATCCTTTTGAATAATGATCCTAGAGTCCTTTTTGATGTGTACGAGTCATCCCTGCCTCAATCCAAGGCACGGTGTGGCCGGTATCACTCAAATGAACTCTCTTTTGTTTAAAATGGACACAATTTTAAGTGAAAACAACAACTGACCTAGGGAAATCAAACCAAATGCCTTCATATTGTATTTATCCTTTAGAATAATTATCCACAGGTACTATTTGAAATTTAAAAGTCATACCCTTATCAATCTGAGGCACGGTGTGTCCGGTATCACTCAAAGGGTCTCTGTTTTGTTTAAAATGGACATAATTTTAAGTGAAAACAACTACTGACCAAAAACTATCGGATTGTATTGATCTTTTATGAGAACGATCCAAGAGTCCTTTTTGATGTGTACGAGTCAAACCCAACACAATCTGAGGCACGGTGTGTCTGGTAGCACTAAAAGGGTCGCTCTTTTGTTTAAAATGGACACAATTATAAGTGAAAACAATAACTAACCTACGAAAATCCGACCAAACACATTCCTAATGTTTTGATCCTTTAGGATAACAATCCACGGGTCCATTTTGATGTTTAAGTTTCATCCCCACCTCAATATGAGGCACGGTGTTTCCGGTACCACTCAAAGAGTCTCTTTTCTGTTTAATACGGACACATTTTTAAGTGAAAACCACAACTGACCTATAGAAATCCGACCAAACACATTTATATTTTGTTTATCCTTTAAGATACTGATCAACAGGTTCATTGGGGATATGAACGAGTCATCGCCACCTCAATATGAGGAATGGTGTAGCCGGTAGATCCCAAAGGGTCACTTTTTTGTTTAAAATGGATACAATTTTAATTGAAAACAACAACTGACCTACGTAAATCTAACTAAATGAATTCGGATTGTGTTGATCCTTTAGGAGAACAATAAATTGGTCCTTTTTGATTTGTACGAGTCATCCCCACCTCAATCTGAGGCACGGTGTGGCCGGTATCACTCATAGGGTCTCTCTTTTGTTTAAAATGGACTCAATTTTAAGTGAAAACAACAGCTGACCTTGTGAAATCCAATCAAACGCATTCGGATTGTATTGATCCTTTAGGATAATGATCCACGGGTACTTTGTGACTTTTATGAGTCATCCTCGCCTCAATCTGAGGTACGGTGTGGCCGGTATCACTCAAAGGGTCTCTCTTTTGTTTAAAATGGACACAATTTCAAGTGAAAATAACTACTGACCAATGGAAATCCAACCAAATGCATTCGAATTGTCCTGATCCTTTTTTAGAATGATAAATGGGTCCATTGTGACTTGTAAGTGTCAACCTCACCAACCCCATGGACTACCCCCACCCCCCATGGACACCAACCCACCCCCTGGACACCCCCGCTAACCCACCCCCCTTGGATAGACCCACCATCCCCCTGGACCCCCCCACCGGACACCCCCACACCTAAAAATCCCCCTGACACCCTGGACACCATCCCACCACCATGGAAACCCCATTGACAGCCAACCCCCCCCCCCACCTGGACACCCCCACCTTGGACACCACCCCACCACCCTGGGACAACACCACCAACCCCCTGGACTACCCCCACCCCCTGGACACCCCCAACCCCTTGACACCCCTACCCCCCCGGACACCCCCATCCCACCCTCCTAGACACCACCCCACCACCCTTAGACTTCCCCACCAACCCCATGGATCTCCCCCACCCTCGAACACCGCACCCACCCCCTAGAATGGCCCACCGACACCCTGTACAGTAGCCCACTCCCCTGGACACCCCCATAGGCACCCCCCCACCCTCACCTAGACACCCCCCACCTAGACATCACCCCACCACCTAGACACCCTCACCCCCCTGGACACCACGGCCCTCCTTGGACAACCCCCAACCTTCTGGACTGCCCCCACCACCCTGGACACCCCCATCCCCTCGGACACCCCCTACTCATCCTTGGATAGCCACTTGAAACCCTTGAACAACCCCCAACCCCTTGAATTATTAATAGAATCATTTATGAATTTAATTAACTTATGAATTATGTGTTAATGGTGTATGGGTATACTTGGTGTAATTATCTTATGATTTATGTGTTAATTTTGTATGGGTATACTTATTGAGATGCTGAATTATTTACAGGTGTTGTTTGGGTGTGCTGCTGTAGAAATATTTTTTGCTGTAGATAGGGTATTTATCAGTGCTTTTTTAGTGCTGATAAAAAGGGCCTGTATCAACGCAAAAAAAGCGCTGATAAAATCCCCATTTATCCGTGCTAAAAAAGCACTGATAAAATGTACATTTATTAGATCTATGAAAGCGCTGATAAAGGATCATTTTATCAGCGATATTTTAGCACTGATAAACTAATAATTTATCAGGGCTTGTTTATTGCAAAAAAATAAACATTTTAGCAGCCCTTTTACAGCGCTGATAAAGGCTTCCTTTATCAGTGCTGAGCTTTATAGCGCTTTTTTCATCATGATAATTCCCTTTTTGAGTACTGATAAAGACCGTTATTGTAATAGTTATAATTCTCATAAATCAAAATCGTATTTATATCCATGTTAAATGGAAATATAAGAATGGAGGTGAAATCAAATGATACGTAATGATAAGAAATGATAATAATAAAAGATCATAAATGAGAATAAGATGAGAAAATGGTTAAATTAAGGAACATAGTCCTAATATAATATAATTAAACCAAATAAATCAGTTTTCATATATCATGATTCATGGAATAAATAATTGTATAAAAAATACATGTATTAAATGATTATGAAAACAATAATTGATAAAAATGATCCAGGAGAGTGTAACAACAGAATAAGATTTATCATAGGGAAGCATCAACATATTGAGACACAAGCTTCCACCAATATTTCTGAACAACTAAATTGTGTTTTTGTATACATGTCTAATGGGATATAAACATTTAACCAATGCATTGAAGGGTGATATAAGACCCCTTCCATAATCATCCATACTTATATGTGGTACATTAAATCAAACATCATCATATAGTATTGATTCCATGGAAAAAGGGATTTCATATCTCTTTTAAATGTTATAATATAATGGAAAAATCATAATTCAATCAATTAACATTATAATTAAATAAAATATGAATCATTATTTAGTGATACTAAACAACATTAAAGTTAGATATTATTCAATGACATATATATTTTTTAAACAAAACAGATAAAGGATATATGTATTTTAAAATAATTTAAATAATATATAAATGTATGGGATCAAAGTGAACATGCTTCAATTAAATAAAAATGAAAACTTTGTATTCACAAAGGAACGAAATTGGATTACATGGTATTCTTATTTATAGAGGATGGTTATTAAAGACACTGAAATTGTTGGAAAACTCCACTAATCCAGAATAATATTTCATAAGAAATCCTAGGAAATTTATTGGATGGTATCACTTTATTAATATCCTCTATCATACATATTATATTCTAAATATTATTGGCATAGATGAAAAATGAATTTTTTTCCTTTCATTGCAAAAATAAATTTGTAAATAAAAATAAATCATGATATTTTTTAAAAAATATATTTAATAAAAATATTTTACAAAACCATATTAAAAGTTATTAATTTTTTCATATATTATAACATTTATATGATTTATATATAAAATAACAAAAATTCTTTATGGAGGTGTTCACATGGAAAATGGTAAAAGATATTCTTTTAACACATTGATTAGGAAAAAAATACATAAAATGTTTTAATTTTCATATAACTTTTATTCAAGGTAATTATTTTGAAGAATCGCCTCAATAAATTATTAATTCCTAGATATGGATACTCATAATATTATCCAATTAATATGATCAAGGATGAGAATTATTTTTGATAGACCTGAAGATGTTTTTTTAATTGTTCATAAATGGGTAAATAATAAGCCATGGGTAAATATAAAACAATATGATGACATATAAAATCTCAAAAATAAATATAATAGGTGATAATGATTGGGTTCTTCGTATTTAATACTTTAAAAATTTCTCAAATGGATTATCTGTCAAAAAATATACCCATTTGAAATTGATATTGAAGAAGAAATCCTAATTTTAATGGTAACATAATTATCAAATGAACATAAGTGGGTTTACTTTAACATGACATACAAATATAATGAAATGTATAGTATTCATATACTTTAATGTAATATGGTATTTAATAAATCGTATAAAATACAATATAGTTTCTAATATAAAAAATTTCTTATGAAACAATGAAATAGATACAAATAACCCATACTTGATGAGTAACACTTGAATAAAAAGTTTGTTTGATTATTCATATAAATCACAAAAAATAAATTAAAAATATTTTATATGACTTTAATGTGATTTAAATCATCATAAATTTCTATTATATGTAAAATGTTTAATAAATATAAAAAGTATTGAAGAGTAATAATTGACACCACGAAAATAAACCTTGTATTCCAGATAAATGGATTGATGTTTTAACATCCTGTATAACAAACATAAATATCATTATATTATAATTATTAACTTTATCCTCATAAATTTACTTTTATATTCTTCATTTATGGTCATTTATTATACATATATTTGTTCATAATAGATTAATTTTACAATTGGGTGTTAGTAACATTAATTGTTTTTTTCATTCATTATGATATTGATTTCTATACCCATTATATGATACTAAGTAAAAAAGTTACTATATCATCTAATTTAATATAATATATTTATTATATTTATTTATAAATACTTTATCATATTCCATAAGTGTTTTCGATATGTTTCATGAAAATATAATATGTGTTGGTTTATTTGGGTAAATTTATTGATTGAAGATGATATTTTAATAATTATTTAATATATAAAATTATAACAATAAAACCATATAAAAAATATATTTTTATTAACATAAACTAGTGTTATTGTTTATGTTCTCATAGAAAATCATGATAGTGTTTTGAATTATCATTCATATTAGTGATTAAACCGACCCAAACAAGAACATGTTATATCCTAATGGATGTGTATGGTTATGAAAATGTGTGACATAATTATAGTAAAAATGATAATTTTTTATTTTTTTATTTTTTTAGTCAAATATTAATAATTTTAGATAACTAATTAAAATATAGATGAAAAATGTTTCTTTTTTGGAGGTAGAAGTCAGTACGTATGGATGATGAAATTATTTTGTTTTTTCATGAGGATGGGAAGGGATAAATAATAGCCATTACATTAATATTATAATATTCACTCTCCAAATTATATTTATGTAATTATATTACTTTTTTCTACACTATTTTGGAAGAAAATAATTATCATGAAATAGTAATGGAATAAGTGATACTCTCATTTGGACTTTGAATATTCTCTTAAGTTTAACTTTGAAAATGAATGAATTATGATAATATATAAGGAAAAATGATTTAGTAAGTTTAGTGGAATTATAGAAAATGAAAATTGGGATTTTTAGATGGAAATTTAAAATGGTAATTGGAGAATTGGAATGGTAGAGGTGATCCACTTTTTTAGGTGATGAAATGTGCACATTTGGGAATACTCGTTATTTTTCAAAACGCCATGAAAATATTCAAGGGTAAATAGATCAATAATTGAAAAATAATTTTTTGTGAGATATTAGGTCTATAAAATTCAATAAATAATTTCCACTCTTGTTTTAACCATGCTCGAAGTCATTTGTTATTACATTTTTTCTTATATCATTATCTGTTTTTGACATAGTACCCTGTTATCCTAGAATTAAATATATTGTTACTAAAATTATAAAATAACCCCACCTAAATGTTTTATATGTGGTGAAAATAAATTTATTTTCAATTGAAAATAATTATATTCAATAATTATATAATTTTACTTTAATATTTAGTCATTTAATATATTGAAAAACAGTTTTATAGAAAATTTTAGTTCTCACTATTTTGTGTCCTTAAAGAAAATTTTGTAATTTTTTCCATTAAATTGGTGTAAATGTATTTATATATAGGTTTCTAATATTTTAGAATCGTTATTTTGAAATTATTCATTTAATCAACAACATATAAATTACACAATTATTATGAAACGTTTCCTTAAGAATATCAATTGTACTATTATCCTAGTAATTAACTTTATTCTAAGTATTCCTATTTTATGACTAAATATAAAGTTTAAAAATGGAATAATATTGAAATATTTATCAAAAATTGAAAACTAATTTTTTAAATTAAATATATATGTTTTATAAATGTTAATTTCATATTTAATGCAAATGATGATTAAAACTGTTTTTAGAATATTATTTTTTTAATAACAAAATTATGTATATGTTAAAATTATCAGTATTACTAATATAAATGAGGATTTTTATTATAATAAAGAATTAAATATTTTTGGGATATAAAATATATTCCAAATAAAATTCTACCTTGAAATTTTTAATTAAAAGAAATGAGTGAAAATTATTCTTAAATTGAAATAAATTATTACATACTTTTTACAAATATAATATATGATTTTTAAGTGCCTAAAAATATTTAAATAAAATAAATTCACCCATTAAAATTTTTATTGATTAATTAAAATTTTTAACTATATATATATTTAAATATTATATAATGATAAATTTATAAAATATAAAATTTTGGTAAAAAATGTATTTTTCACCATTGAAATAAAAATATATTATTTTAAAAAAAAATCCTAAAAAACATCCCCAAATAATATTTACATTATTAATCAAAAAATGAATTTCCTTTTTATAAAAATTATATCCTAAAAATTTCTTTATCTTTTTAAATAAAATGAAAATTTTACTAGATAAGTTTTTTTATTTAAAGCCACCTTTAATAAAATTAATTGTTCTCCATACTATTTTGTATAAATTTATAATTAATTACAATATATTATTTTAATACAGATTTTATTCTATATAATTTTTTTATAATATTTATTCAATATATTCTGGCCCAATTTAGTTTGATGATTCATGGGAAAAAATATATCAAGCATACTTTCGATATAATGAATATATATATATTCTCCAAAGCAACAAGGTGTTACATTCTACCCCTCTTAAATAAATTCTATTCTTCTAATTTTAAATTTCTACTCACGAGTGAATGTTGGAGGGGTATTCATAATATTTATCAATAAAAATATTACTTATAATAGAACATCTGCATTACTATCATATTCTATATTATGTCATATATCATTCCTAAAAAACATTAATCATTCATACAATGATACACACACACACAAATATATATATCTTAATCATATATTCTTCAAAAATATACTTTTCCAGAAACCATCATAATCATTAAAAAATTAAATAATATTAAATAATTATATTATTGTAAAAATTAACACTATCTAAAACTCTTAATAATATTAATCATCATGTCTAAAAACCACTAATTATCCAATATAAACTACAATCCCAAAAATATGGAGAACATCACCAAAAAATATCATTAAACGATTATCAATCCCATTGTTAGAAATATTATATAATATAAAATTTCATGATAAATCAATCAATTTTATCTTAATGACATGTGTTTATTAAAAATAAGAGATATCCATCCCTAAATCATGTGTTCTTTAATTTACTACAAATAATGATACTTGTACAAAAAGAAAATTACAGAAAAATATTTTTTTGGTAAAATGATTAATTCAAAAAGATATAAAATTTCTTTGATATTAATTATATAAAAACAATATTTTTACCAATAGACATATCTATTTAACATATAAGTTTAATACTGATATACTTCTAATTGAATTAATATCTATTTCATTGATATAATATAATAAAAAATTTATTTACAAATAAAAGAATCTACCATTATTAATTATTATTATTTACAAATACTTCCCCATTAGAAGACGCTATTATAAATAAAATATTCATAAATATAAAATATTTTTCAAAAAAATATTAAATAGATATATTGTTTACCTATTATTAAAATATAAAATTTTCAATGAAATTTGTAATTAATTAAAAAATTTCTTTATAATAATATTTATTAAATAGTACACGCTGATTTATTACATATATTTTTAATAATATTATACATATATTATATATTAATTTTTACCTTTTCATCAATATATATATTCATATATATATATATATACTCACATAATGAATTTCTCTCCTGAGGAATGTCCTCATAATGAAAACTGGGGGATTCCATCCAAAATTTAGGGAAGGAAATTGTGTTACATACTCAGTTTCTAGAAATTTATACTTTCCAAAATAAAAACAGGGTTTTCAATGTCCAAGATTCTCTTGCTTATAATGGTCAATGATGAAGATGGAAATCATAGGGTTTTGTCACAAACAATGTATTTATTATGTTATGTGTATTCAATGGTCCTCATAAAACTCTACAACTGAATAATGATACATTGGAATTTATTGGATTCATTGATTTTTTTAGTGGGCCTACTATATAGTGATTAAATATTCCTTATTTTTTGTGATATAGGGTTTATCTATTTATTATGCTGAAGAATAATATGGAATGTGGGTGGCTATTCAATGTACATTTTCATTTGTCACCATATACCTTTAAGGATTGTATTTCCTCATTTTTTCTAATCTAGGTGGACTTTTATGTCTCCCTTATCCATATATTTTCTTTGTATGATTTTTAGGCTATCTTGAGTTCCATAGTTTACATATTAAATCATACGTTTCTAACAAAAATATTTTACGTCTGATGGTTTCTCAAACTTTCATAAATATTTATCATGTTATTATGTTTCCCCAATAGATATGGATAAATAATAAAAATGGAATATTTTACAAATATATTATCTATGATGATATTCTATTTATTTCTTTAATGAAACCATTTGGCCACACAACATTTTAATTTTGTTGTCTTGTCCATTAATTGTTTATAGGACACATTTTTTGGGGGTCTATTATTGGTGGAAGAATTTGGTAGAGAGACAGGTTCCAATTCTATGAGTTTTTTGGGTGCATTAAAAGAGGAATGGGCTTATAATCTACCTATTACTAGTTCTCTTATTGATCATTATCTTGAGATCACAACTTCCCTGGTTCAATATCATGGTGATATTTCATTTTTATTGAATTAATTATATATATTTTTATATTTTTATGAAATACATTTTTTTAATTCTTTTTATGGAGATCACTCATCATCTTTTGAATAAATTCTCATAGATTATATATACGATATTTGTCAAACCCTTATTCTGTTTTTTTCATTCATTTTTATTTATATTTAATACACATATGATACTTATGAAATCTAATCTCAATAATACTTTTAGTTTTCTCAAAATGGTGTCATGTCAATATCACTCTTAATAACACAATTTTAATATGATTACTTGAAATATGAATTTTATTATTAATATTCGATAGACATTAATATTGTTCTGAATATATGATTTTTTAATATTAAATATTAGTACTCGATTAAAATGTGATATTATTGCATATAATATGTAATATCACATTTTCCTTAATAAAAATATGAATACTTTAAATATTTATTATATTTTTAATATCCAATAATCACTGATACAATTGAAATTTTGTGTTAATATGAAACATGAATATATTTTATATGAATACAGTTTTTAAATTACTATATGTATCATGTTTATAATATTTGATATGTATTATTTTTAATTTGATTATATGAAAAACTAAATCAATTTGTAATATTCATTATGCATTTTTTTATTCCCAAAATATTTACTGTGAATTATATTTATTTTGTATATATGAAATATCAAATATGTAATTATCATCAATATATGAAATTTTTTTATATTAATTTTGATTATATATTGTATAAGATGTGTATTATTTTTATATATAATTTGAAATATTCACTTTACATTAACATGAAATATGAATACAAGTAATATAAATTTAATTTTAAATAATTAACATGATTTTTGGTTTTAGAAACATTTTATGAAATAGATAATTAAATATTAATCCATTTTACATCATACATAATATTTCCAATATGCACTCATTTTTTGAGAACCACCATCTAAAAATTATTATTAACAATATTTAAATAAATATAAGGATAGAGGAAATTTTTAAAAATTATATTTATATTGTTTATTTATGGAGATGAATTTCATTTTTCATTCCATGAATTTTTTTAAAATCGAAATCATATGGCTATAGGTAAGTCATTTTTCTTTATTCTTTATACTAGAAACCTACGTTCAAAATCCCTATGCCCTTTCTTATTTATCACACACCCATATTTTCACTATTCTAGTTGTATGACATAATCAACCCATGGTATTAAAATTATTTAATTTTATATTTCATTATTATTATATGGATATTGAATCTTTTGTATGGTTGGTATATGTTCATTTCATATATACATATTTCATATTAAATATTCATTTTATAAAAAAAATTATTTTGTGAATGTCTAAAGTGTTGTTTGAAATATTCCAATACATCATCCTTTGATATCAATTTATATATTTAAAAGAACATATTTAATATTTCAAAATTATATAAACTACAAAATTACACATTATTTTTCTATTTGAATCTATACTAATATTTATATTCTCATACAATGATAAAAAAGGCATGTAAGAATAAAACATTGATGTCAGACTATATATTGGTTTGTAAAAATTAATAATTTTAAGAGATATATTGTTTTATGGTATTATATGGCTACAAAAAATTATTTTCCCAATATATATTATTGAAAAAATTTATTGTTCAATATTAACAAATCCTCAGTTATAAAACAAATTTATCACTTTATAATATGAAATAAAATTAAATATTTTACCTATAGATGAATCTTTATGTATTAATTATTAAAACTAATAAATGTTTTGTTTTTATAATTGTATGTTGAAATAAATTATTTAATATCAATATATATATATATTGGCTTATATATCCAAATAAAATAATAATTCTAATAAATAATTGTTTGTTATGGGAGGAATGGGCTTATAATCTACCTATTACTAGTTGTCTTATTGATCATTGTCTTGAGATCCAAACTTCCCTTGTTCAATATCATGGTGAGAATTCATGTTTATTGAATTCATTATATATATTTTTATATTTTTTGAAATAAATGATTTTAATTTTTTTTATGGAAATCACTCATCATCTTTTGAATATATCAGTATAGAATAAATATATGATATTTCACAAACCCATATTCCATTTTTTTCATTGTTATTTATAGTTAATACACATATGATACTTATGAAATCTACTCTCAATATTCCTTTTAGTTTTCTCAAAATGATTTCATGTCAATGTCACTCTTAATAACACAATTTCAATATGATTACTAGAAATATGAATTTTATTTTTAATATTCGATAGACATTAATATTATTCTGAATATTTGTTTTTTATATGAAATATTATTACTCTTTTAAAATGTGATATTTTTCTATATAACATGTAATATCAATTTTTTATTAATAAAAATATGAATACTTTAAATATTTATTCTATTTCAAGTATGCAATAATCATTGATACAATTAAAATTTTCTGTTAATATGAATCATGAATATATTTTATATGAATACAGTTTCTAAACAGTTATATGTATCACGTTTATAATATGTGATATGTATTATGTTTAATTTCAGTATATGAAAATCTAAATAAATTTGTAATAATCATTAGGCATTTTTTTATTCCCATTATATTTACTGTGAAATCAATTTATTTTGAATATATGAAATATAAAATATATAAGTTTCATGAATATATGAAATTTTTTTATTTTAATTTTGTTTATATACCGCATGAGATGTGTATTCTGTATATTTACAATTTGAAATATATACATTACATTAACATGAAAAATTAATTAATGTAATATAAATTTAATATTCAAAAATCTACATGATTTTTTTTCATACAAACATTTTATAAAATAGTTAATTCAATATAAATTCATTTTACATCATTCATTCTATTTCCAATATGCACTCATATATTGAGAACCAGCATCCAAAAATTATTCATTGATTTGATCAAATTGTAGTGTGATTGTGTGAAAAAATTATTAACAATATTTAAATAAATATAAGGATAAATGAAATTTTTTAAAATTATATTTATATTGTTTATTTATGGAAATGAATTTCATTTTTCATTCCATGATTTTTTGAAACATCAAAATCCTATGGCTATAGGGGAGTTCCTTTTTCATTATTCCTTATACTAGAAAACTACGTTCAAAATCCCTAATCCCTTTCTTATTTATCACAAACCCTTATTTTCACTATTCTAGTTGTATGACATAATCATCCCATGGTATTAAAATTATTTATTTTTATATTTCATTTTTATTATATGGATATTTAAGCTTTTTTATGGTTGGTATATGTTCATTACATATACACATATTTCGTATTAAATATTCATTTTATACAAAATGTTGTGTTTTGTGAGTGTCTAAAGTGTTGTATGAAATATTCCAATACATGATCATTTTATATTACTTTATATATTCAAAATAAAATATTTAATGTTTCAAAATAATATGAATTAATAAATTCTATATTTTTTATCTATTTGAATCTATACTAATATTTATATTCCCATAGAATGATAAAAAAGGCATGTATAAATAAAACATTTATTTCAGAGTATATATTTGTTTGTAAAAATAAATAATTATAAGAGATATAACGTTTTATTGTATTATATTCCTACAAAAAACTATTTTCCCCAATATATATTAATATAAAAATTTATTGTTCAATATCAAAAAATCCTCAATTATAAAATAAATTTATCACTTTATAATATGAAATAAAATTAAATATTTTACCTATAGATGAATCTCTATTTATTTATTATTAAAACTAATAAATGATTTGTTTTTATAAATGTAAGTTGAATGAAATTATTTAATACCAATATATATATATATATATATTCTCTTATACATCAAAATAAAATAATAATTTTAAGAAATAATTGTTGGTTATGGGAGGAATGGGCTTATAATCTACCTATTACTAGTTCTCTTATTGATAATTATATTGAGATCCCAACTTCCCTTGTTCGATATCAGGGTTAGAATTCATGTTTATTGAATTAATTATATATATTTTTATATTTTTATGAAATAAATTTTTTTAATTTTTTTATGGAGATTACTCATTATATTTTGAATATAATAGTATAGTTTAAATATATGATATTTCACAAACCCTTATTCCATTTTTTTTCGTTATTTTTTTTATAATTAATACACAAATTATAATTATGAAATATACTCTCAATATTCCTTTTAGTTTTCTCAAAATTATGTCATGTCAATGTCACACTTAATAACACAATTTTAATATGATTACTAGAAATATGAATTTTATTATTAATATTCGATAGACATTAATATTATTCTAAATATATGTTTTTTTTAATATTAAATATTAATACTCTTATAAAATGTGATATTATTGTATATAATATGTAATATCACTTTTTCCTTAATAAAAATATGAATAATTTAAATATTTATTCTATTTCTAGTATATAATAATCATTGATACAATTGAAATTTTGTATTAATATAAAACATGAATATATTTTATATGAATATAGTTTATAAACTTTTATATGTATCAGGTTTATAATTTGTGATATGTATTATGTTTAATTTGAGTATATGAAAAACTAAATCAATTTGTAATATTCATTATGCATTTTTTTATTCCCAATATATTTATTGTGAATTCTATTTATTTTGAATATATGAAATATGAAATATATAATTTTCATTAATATATGAAATTTTTTATATTAATTTTGATTATATACTATATGAGACATGTATTCTGTAAGTATACAATTTCAAATATTCACTTTACATTAACATGACATATGAATTAATGTAATATAAATTTAATATTCAAAAGTCAACATGATTTTTGTTCATAAAAACATTTTATGAAATAGATAATTCAAAATTAATTCATTTTACATCATTAGTTCTATTTCCAATATGCCCTCATATTTTGAGAACCACCATTTAAAAATTACTCCTAGTTTTGAACAAATTGTAGTGTTATTGTGTGAAAAATATTATTAACAATATTTAAATAAATATAAGGAAAGATGAAATTTTTAAAAATTATATTTATATTGTTTATTAATGGAAATGAATTTCCTTTTTTATTCCATGATGTTTTGAAACATCTAAATCCTATGGCTATAGGTGAGTTCCTTTTTCATTATTCCTTATACAAGAAACCTACGTTCAAAATCCCTAAGCCCTTTCTTATTGATCACACACCCGTATTTTCACTATTCTAGTTGTATGACATAATCATCCCATGGTATTAAAATTATTTATTTTTATACTTCATTATTATTATATGGATATTTAATCTTTTTATGGTTGGTTTATGTTCATTACATATATACATATTTCAAATTAAATATTCATTTTATACAAAATGATGTGTTTTGTGAATGTCGAAAGTGTTGTTTGAAATATTCCAATACATGATCCTTTGATATTAATTTATATATTGAAAAGAACCTATTTAATGTTTCAAAATAATATGAACTATTAAATTCTATATTTTTTATCTATTTGATCTATACAAATATTTATATTCCCATACAATAATAAAAAAGGAACGTATAAATAAAACATTTATTTCAGAGTATATATTTGTCTGTTAAAATAAAAAACTATAAGAGATATAAAGTTTTATGGTATTATATTCCAATAGAAAACTATTTTTCCTAATATATATTATTATAAAAATTTATTTTTCAATATCAACAAATCCTCAATTATAAAACGAATTTATCACTTTATAATATGAAATAAAATTAAATATTTTACCTATAGATGAATCTCTATTTATTAATTTTTAAAACTGATAGATGTTTTGTTTTTATAAATTTAAGTTGAAATAATTTATTTAATATCAATATATATATATATATATTTGCTTATACATCCAAATAAAATAATAATTTTAAGAAATAATTGTTTGTTATTGGTGGAATGGGCTTATAATCTACCTATTATTGGTTCTCTTATTGATCATTATCTTGTGATCCCAACTTCCCTTGTTCAATATCATGGTAAGAATTCATGTTTATTGAATTCATTATATATATTTCTATATTTTTATGAAGTAATTGTTTTTAATTTTTTTCATGGAGATCACTCATCATCTTTTGAATATATCAGTATAGATTAAATATACGTTATTTCTAAAACCGTTAGTCCATTTTTTTCATTCATTTTTATTTATAGTTAATAAACATATGATAATTATGAAATCTACTATCAATATTCCTTTTAGTTTTCTCAAAATGGTGGCATGTCAATGTCACCCTTAATAACAAAATTATAATATGATTACTAGAAATGTGATTTTTATTAATAATATTTAATAGACATTAATATTATTCTGAATATATGATTTTATAATATGAAATATTAGTACTCTATTAAAATGTGGTATTATTGTATATAATATGTAATATCACTTTTTCCTTAATAAAAATATGAACACTTTAAATATTTATTCTATTTCGAGTATGAAATAATCATTGATACAATTGAAATTTTGTGTTAATATGATACATGAAAATATTTTATATGAATACAGTTTCTAAACTGGTATATGAATCAATTTTATAATATGTGATATGTATTATGTTTAATTTGAGTATATCAAAAACTAAATCAATTTACAATATTCATTAGGCTTTTTTTATTCCCAATATATTTACTGTGAATTCAATTTATTTTGAATATATGAAAATATCAAATATATAATTTTCATGAATATATGAAATTTTTTATATTAATTTTGATTTTATACTGTATGAGATGTGTATTCTCTATATATACAATTTGAAATATTAAATTTACATTAACATAAAATATGAAATAATGTAATATAAATTTAATATTCAATGATCAACATGTTTTTTGTTCTTACGAACATTTTATGAAATATATAATTCCATATTAGTTCATTTTACATCATTCATTCTATTTCCAATATGCACTCATATTTTGAGAACCACGATCTAAAAATTATTCCTTGATTTGAAAACATTTTAGTGTGAATGTGATAAAATTATTATTAACAATATTTAAATAAATATAAGGATAGAGGAAATTTTTAAAAATTATTTTTATATTTATTATTTATGGAAATGAATTTCATATTTCATTCCATGATTTTCTGAAACATTGAAATCCTATGGCTATAGGTGAGTAACTTTTTCTATATTCCTTATACTAGAAACATACGTTCAAAATCCATACGCCCTTTCTTATTTATAACACATCCGTATTTTAAATATTCTAGTTGTATGATATAATCAATCCATGGTATTAAAAATATTTATTTTTATATTTCATTATTATTATATGGATATTGAATCTTTTTTATGGTTGGTATATGTTCATTACATATATACATATTTCAAATTAAATATTAATTTTATACAAAATGTTGTGTTTTGTGAATGTCTAAAGTTTTGTTTGAAATATTCCAATACATGATCCTTTGATATTACATTATATATTAAAAAAAACATATGTAATTTTTCAAAATAATATGGACTAATAAATTTTATATTATTTATTTATTTGAGTCTATAAAAATATTTATATTCCCATACAATGATAAAAAGGCATTTATAAATTAAAAATTTATTTCAGAGTATATATTTTTTTGTAAAAATAAATAATTATAAGATATATAAAGTTTTATGGTATTATATTCCTATAAAAAACTATTTTCCAAATATATATTATTATAAAAAATTTATGTTCAATATCAACAAATCCTCAATTATAAAACAAATTTATCACTTTATAATATGAAATAAATTTTAATACTTTACTTATAGATGAATCTCTATTCATTAATTTTTAAAACTAACAAATGTTTTATTTTTATAAATGTAAGTTGAAATAAATTATTCAATGTCAATATATATATTTATATATATTCTCTTATACATCCAAATAAAATAATAATTTTAAGAAATTATTTTTTGTTATGGGAGAAATTGAATGAGAAAACATTATTATTTCTAACCCAAATATTCAAACATGACACTTCCTAAATGGATGAACCGCATCCCCACCGACAATAAAATTAATCAAACTTTATCCCTCCATAATATACCGCTATCATTAATTTTTTTATATTATTTCCCATATGTTTTCTTCCTTACACACATCCTAGATATAAATAATTATATCCTAGGGACCTCACAACCATGATCTCCCTACCAGCCTCCACAACCATGATTCATAATCACCACATATGTGTCCCTCATCTATGAATTCCACCATCCCCACACATTGGAATCATTGTTTCCCTTTATACTTTATCAATATTTTTTCCCTTATGCATGGATCTACTTCCCCACCGCCACACCATCCCCAAACAAAATTTCCTTGATTCCACTACACTTTAGATTCCTTTCTCAACTTGATATCTTCCCACACCTCTAATTAATTTTATCAATTGGAAATGGCCTCCTATGTGCCGCCAAATAGCCAACTATTGTGCCTCTATGATGGATCAATCTGATCCTCCATCATAAATCTAACTAAAGCCACAAATATCTAAATATTATTTTCTCATGTATAGGTTTCATTATATCATATTTTTCTACAAGTATCAAATATATGATTATGAAGGTTATAATTAATTGGTTGGTTAATAATATGGGATTTTTTATGAATAAAGTGGATAGTTTGTGTTGATTCTATTCACAGGTATCCTGTGGGTGACTTTTTTCAATATTGAATTAAAATGAAATATCTTACTAAGTAAATTTATTATGATTTTAAAATTACAGTAAAGATACCCATAATAACATAACATCGTATAAGATTTAATTTTTTATAAAATAAATCAAAAAAATGTTATTTCTTATTTGATAAACTAATCATTTCATGAAATAATCCAGTGTGAAATTATAACCACACTATACATGTTTTTCCATTTTCATTTAATCTCTTATAAGGTCAATTTACCACAAAATGTTACTCATTGTTTATAAAACAAATATATCATTTTATTATTTTTCATATTGTTTTCTTCATACGAAATATCATCACTAGATATAGTAAGTAAAATATGATTATATTTAATCTTTTTAGAAAAATTAATAGTATTATTTTTTGTTAAATTTATATAAATATTATTACCAATTTTTTTTTAAAATATAAAAAATTATTATGTACAAATATTCATGAAAATTGTTTTGCCAAAAATATAATGAACATGGAACTGAACTAGTATTTATTTATAATTATTTACCAGACTCAATTCATGATTTGGAGCATTTAAATGTTCTAATTATTAATTTTTGAGGAACTATTAAATGATCATTCAACATAATTGGGAATTATTTTTGAAATTGGGATTCAATTTATTATAATTTTCATCATCTTCTCTGAGGTATCTATAATCATATCAACATAAATCCATAAGGTCAAGATATGGGGTTTTATAAATCCTAGAAGAGAGAGAGTCATGTTATTACCTTTGATTGAAAAATATATAGTGCTATCAATATTCTAAATGGTGTTGGTGAACCATAGATGATTGAGGGATTGAGTAGATTTAAGTTATAGTTTTTCTTGGTATGGTACATCACAAGGACAAATAGATATATCTTTTATAGTATATGAGATATTTATTCACCCCATATATTATTATACAACATATTAGTTCTAGAGTTTTGATATGGATTAGGTTAAGATAGTAGTGAGTTGATCAACATCTGATACTGCTCATACTTTATAATGTGTAAAATGATTATATTTGATATAATCTTATTTTATCAAAGTGGGTGAGTAATCATTTATTTAATTTTTTTATGAAATATTCATATGAAATCCTAGATCTATAAGTATTGGGTTCTTTCTAGAAGGTATATTATACTATTATTTCAATGTGAGGGAGGTTCACTAAATGGACCAAGCATTATATAGGATCCATGTATATTATAATTTAGATATTGAGGTCATATTTTTAAAATTAAGGGAATTACTAATTAAAAGATCACGAAATACATTATTTTATTTTTTTCATGGATATTAAAGGTGTAGTTGGTTAGTATAGATGGGTATACTCTTCATAATTATAGGTAGATTCAAGAAGACCCAGTGTTCATAGTCACTTATCATTTGAATTCAACTATGAAAAAATAAAACCAGATAGAGATTTGATTGAATAAGGATATATTTCTAACTGTATCTTTGTGTGGTTATAAATGAATTTTATTAAAGGCTGAACCAAGACAAACACAGGGTCTATATTAGACCCACATGTAAGATATTAGAGTTTTAAGGTCATCTCTATGAGATAAAATGGTGTCTGACTTGGTTGGATCAAAAATTCATCCAAGAAACTAACATGATGACCCAATCAGTGATTAATTGCAGTTTTTCATTTTTTAAAATACAGTGATAATACTTTCATAGAATATTTTCTCTTTGTGGACTCTATCTAAAGAATTGTTTTGGAACTGTTCCATACCAATCCTCTCCATGTACCTTTTAAAAAATTCATTCCATTCTTCCTAAATTTTGAAATATTTTTTTATCATATCAATAGATGTATTTTTTCATTAAATATAACTTTTTATGGTTAATATTCTATTTTTTTATAATTATTCAATATTAATCATTATGTGTTAAATTTATTTAAGGCATAATAATGTAGAATAATAAATTATTTTTCCAAAATGAATCCATTTTGAAATAGGATTATAATTATTTTCATATTTCTATTATATAGTTTGTATTACCAAATCAATAGAATACTTATTCCTTCAATATCTTTTTTATTTATATTTTTCTTTTAAATTTCATAATAAATAATTATAATTATTTATTTATTAAATTTCATTAACAAATCCTTTTATACATCCAAATAAACAATAACATGTTATGAACATTAAATTTAGACTAGTTTTCACTCCTATGCACAGTCAAAGTGGTATATCTGAATTTAATTTCATTTTTATATCATGTGGAATAGATATGAATCAACCATAAAAAATAAAATTTCAATGTTTGAAATAAAGTATCCCTAATTTATGTTAACATGCATAATTTTTTATACCAAAATAATATATTAGGATTTAATAAATTGTTAATGTGTTCTCATTGAAATTATTCATTATTCAAAAGGATGATAAGTGAAAGGATTATATGATTTTTATACTTTCACCTGTTGTCAAATATGTATCTGTAATACATAAATTCACTATCTATGGAATAAGGGAATTAAATTTCTAATGTAAAACTATATTATGATTGTTAGCCTATATTTTCATAAGGATTTGGACACCAATGATTGAAATATAAAATTTTATGTAGTACACTTCATAACATTTATAATTTCACACAAATGAGGTATGTAGATATTTTTAACATGTATTCATAGATTTACTATTTTATAATTTCATTGGGAGTATATGATATATAATTTGTAATATAGAATCAATGTGTATAATATTGTTCTATTTTATAATATATATTGAAGAATATATATTTTACTCATTACATATTCTAAAATCATGAATCTAGGTTTTATAATCTGTTATATACTACATATTATATGTTTTTTTAATTTCAATTCACCAAAATTAATTATTACATAATATTTTTAAACATTGTTCTATATATATCATACATTTCACAATATTATTTTTTCAATTTTATTATTTGTTCATCATAGTAGAAATTATTTAGCAATTGATGTTTAAATGTAACATATTTACCCTAACAAATCATTTGTAATTCAAATTTAATTTTATATCATTTAATTATATTAAATTATATTTGAGTAATCAAAAAAATTGCAATGACTTTAATTAATTTTAAATCAAAACATTTGAATAGTTTAAGATCCAATCATCTCAAGATTTCATTTATTCAGAAAAAATCATGTTGTAATATTATAGAACCGATTCAAAATTTTTATATTAATCATTTTAAAGGAATCTTATTATGAATAGGAAATGATATAAATTTATGGTAGAAATTATGATTATATTATTTGGTGTCATATACTATTAAGTAAAACATACTTATAAATTTCCCTTTTCAAATAAAACATGGTAACAAATTTTTGATTTGTATGTTATGTGTTGTATAAAATAAGTAAAAAATGATCTTCATAATCATATTTTACTCCAGTATTTATATGACTCTTATGTTGTGATATTATATATAGGTAGATACTACGTTTCTATTTTATTTTAAATGTGTATTATACTTACTACCATTGTGATATTAGGGATTAGATACATCCATTCAAAGTGAAATAAAGAGGGCCTTCTCATAGTAGTCATAATGATTAGTTGCTTCCATCCACCTTCATTTGAATATATAGATTCTATAATTCATGCATCCAATGTGATCCAAAATAGGTAATGTAAATTGTAAGAATAGATTATAACTCTAATGTGAACCATGATATGAAAAATTAATGTGTGGAAAAAATAGAGTGTGGATAATTTTTTTTTGAGATTCAGGTAATCTAAAATAGAATTTATGCTTGATTAAATAAGTTTTTATTAGGTCTATTTGAGATTTAGGTTTTTTCTCAATATTTGAATATGTATTTACAAATGCATGGACAATTTTTTTCAAATATTGTCATTGTTTTTTGGAGTTTCAAATAATATATAATTATAAATTTTATATAATAAATAAAATAAATATTTGATTTATAAATTTATTAATGAATATGAAATGAAATTTCATAAATAAATACTACAATACTGACAAATATTATTTGATTTAAAAATAAACTATGAAATAAATATTAATTATTTCTATTCCTTATAATAATAGATAAAAATATATTATTATTAATATTACAATAGAAAGATAATTTTTGAAATAATATTATCAGTAGATAAAATTGATATATGAAACTATTAATAATTTTTTTTCGAAAATATTCATTGTACATTTTTATTTTTAAAATTGTGAAATAAAAAATTTATCTACTAAAATAGCATTTAAAGATTCATTTTTTCAATCAATTTAGTTACAAGTGAGTATCTATTTTAAGATACTTTAATAATGAAAAATGTAAATTTTCTAATAGAGATAAAAAAAATTTGAAAAATTAACATATTTTTTAATTATAGTTTTCTTGAAAAATGTAACCTTTTCATAATATCAATTTTCTAGGTTATTAATAAAATTGAATGTATTATTCCATGCATTTAATGAAAAAATAATGAATAAATATCCTTATATATTTTAATTAATCCTTATATTTTAAAAATTATATTAAAATATCATTGATAAATATTACTGAATAATAAAAATATCTAAGAGTGTCATGATTAACTTTATATTTATATGTCATCCTCACTACCATAGGTAAGACTACTAAACTCACCTTTTCCATCATAATAGTCCTAGAATAATATTATAACAATTAAATAATGCTCCCTAATTCAATTATAATGCATAGTTATTTCTAGAAACATACCTTCCTTAGCTTCATTTTTGTGATCCTATTTTAATAAAAGAAAAGAAAATGTTTGTAAAATATCACAAATATAAATATAAAAACATAAATCCATAGATGTATTCCCCTATGAAACATTAATTTTTTTCATTTTATACTTTTTTTTCAACCTATCAAACATTTTTTTCAATCCTTAATTATCCATGGTCATTTTTTATTCGGTTCTCAAACATAGTCCCGTAACATCATACTCAAACTCTTCATACCAGTTTGTTATTATTAATGGAAATTATCTATATCATATCCTTTTTAGTGTAAAATTAGGTGTGTATTTAGGTAACATTATCATGAACCAGGGTATAATCAAATTTATATTTAATAATTTATTTTAGTGGATATTATCTTAAGGTACATCTGTTCTATTTAATGCATCCACATTTACTATCCTGAAATGTATTTCAATGCTACGAATAACGCTTACTCATAAAAAACAATATTTTGGGATGTATCCTAAACATACACTGACCCCTTAGATATATCAATTGGGGTTTTACAAATTATATCTTATTTCAATCACTAAAATATTCAATATTACCTCAATAAGCCTATATGGTAATCAGTCCATTTCATTAATAATCACCCTTAAATTTTCAACCATTAATGAAATTTCTAACACTTAAATTATCCTCAGACAAGAAATATACTAATCGTAATGAAATTAGTTACAATCAAAAAAATTAAACACTTATCTGATAACAACTTATGCACCCTGGATCCGAACTCTCCTTTATGGTAATGAAAACACAATCTTTAAACATTGTATTCGATAAAATGTGAGATGTACCCTTATATTATATTGTTTTTTATACATCATGTAGATAAGTTCTGTTGAAATAGTGGGATCCCTACACCCAACTATTTAGTGATTTTGATTACTGTAGCATGTATACAGTTATCTATACATGATGTCATCTTTCCATTATATTATAGACTTTTCTGTGTCCACTATTGAAATGGTAATGTCCAAAGATTAATTTGTGTATCAAAGGTTATAACAGATCCCAGAATATAAAGGGAACCTCTAGATATTATGACATCAATCTTAAATATATGTTTTACAGTATAGATACATCTTAATGATTGGAAATCGTAGATATTTTACTATTAGGTGCTGGTGGCTCATAAGAATTGAGAATTCTTATCATTAAGTTCGAATTTGGTGATATCTAGTAGTGATATCATGAAGACTGACCTGCCAATAGGTACAACACATGATTCAGGTGTCATTGGATGTTCCTATATAAAATAATTTGTAATGGTCTCCTAACTTGATATCATTACCAATGCATGTCATTTGATTGTGTACATTGATAAAAGACTGAAACCGTGGAAAAGATCATGTGGCGAGTTAGTTTGTGTCGAGTGCGTCGTTGGTGGAATGACATTGGTTGAATGTTTGAGAATGGATTTGTCACCTCCGGGTTATGGAAGTAATATATCTCAGGTCATGTTGATATGGATGGAAGTACCTTTATAAGACCATGGACATGGTTGTCTAGGTTAATTCCGTCCAGATAAATCAACAAACTATAAACCAAGAAAAGGGAGATGACACATGAGTGCGTCTTGCATTATGAGTTAGTACATGCAAAAAGATTATATTACATAGTGCATGTTCGTAGGTTGTTTGTCGCTACTGTGATAAACCTTATATCATCAGGGGCCATGAGGGGTTGATAGATCATAATCTTGGTCTATAAATTCTATTCACTACTGTCGAGATAAGGGCCTAGAGGGTCACACAGAATAGCGTATTCAAGAATCTACCCTATTAAGTTGAATATGAGTTTTGAACATAGTGGGCCCCACCACAAGGGTCCGATATTTTTCCAGAGATAAATGATCACTAATGAAATAATAAAATTCACATTATTAAAGTTTAGAACAAGTAATATTGAATTTATTTATTAAATTTATTTATGAGTTATAAGTAAATACATGAAAATTATTAATTGATGAATATTAAATTAGTCAATGTTAAATTAATATTTATGGGAGCGACGAGTCACGTTAATGACTTAATTATTATCATGTAATATATTTTTATATATTAAAAGTAAGTGATAATAATATTAATTACACATTTTAGTAGTCATAAAAGTTCATTGATAGTGCATTATGTATTCGGGTGCTGGGTTGGCATTTTCGAGTAATTAATTAACCACTATAAATATTAGAGGAGAGGAGATTTCTAATTACTATTCATGGAGCTTCTCTCTAAAATAATCTCTCCCACACTATAGAGAGAGAATCTACGGATCCAAGGAGCTCATATGGATCTCTCTCATGGGTATCGCCAACGAAGCGATAAAGTGATCATTAGAACATAGAAGGAGTCATCGGTATTCCGTACAAGCACATAGACTACAGCGAACGGTGATCCTGCGGATTCCTTAAAGCGCTTGTGGACGATCTAGATGATTTTGTCTTCGGATTCATCAAGCAGTGATCACCAATGATGAGAAGATGTCCTACACAACATCATAATTAAACTATGTATTTTTACGGTTTATTGTGTGCTTAAAATCCTTCATGAGTAGTCCTCATATTTGATCAGGATTCACTTTACCGACTTCGACAAGTTTAGGTCGAGCATCGGTGGAAATATTTTAAAAACCCACATGTTTGCAGCTTCGGTCACGACCTGTCCTCGGGGCCCGTGTCGTGACTACCCCTAGCCCGCCTTCCATAGGCTAGGGGATGGAGACTAACACTAAAGGTGTAAATCCCTAACCTGGGAAGTCATTTCCTTTTTAAAAGTAAACAAACACAATTAGAGTAAATAGCTGGAAGTGAAACACTAAGTAGAAACTGTATACAAAATATGTGATGGTAAGTAAATGGGGCCAGAAATACAAGCCCAATGGTAAAGTACAAGGAAAAGACAAAACAGGTACAACTAAAAGACAGACAGTTAGAAGTTTCCTGGAAGCTCTCAGATCATCCACCACGGATCCTACCTGAAGGGTAGGTATAGATAGACTCCTCGGCACTCCATGTCCATTCGTCACCTCCCGGTACCGACTCGTTATGAGTAACACCTCCAGGTACCGTCCAGTCCTCGTACACTCCACCTCGGTCAGCACTATTCATTGTCTTCATCCAACACAATGAGGTGCGGGCATAGCTCGTGCATGGTTGAGTATAATGATACTCATTAGAGACCCCGAAACCCTCAGGGTCTCAGAAAATCCAAAAAAGATAAACCACAAATTATAAATCAACGTATATCCATTACATAGGTATATGCCCATACATATACCTATGTTATCTAGTAACCCATCTCAATCATGAAAAAAACAAAGGACATTGTCTCAGCTCAAACCAAGATTTTCATTATCGAAATCACAACTACTGGAGAACTCATCCTCTCTTGGGAAGAGTGGGCCTATTGTGGCACCAAGGTGCTTCTCACTAACCTTGGTCTACTGAGGTACACCTCTTGTCGAGTACCGCGGGTCTGCTGCCAACTACCAGGTGCTCCTTCGCTATGGGTCTACAGCCAACTACCAGGTGCTCCTCCGCAATTGGACTGTCGCCAACTAATAGGTGCTCCCCACTAGGCTAGTAAAATTGGTCAAGCAGTCATCAGGTCTATCAGCTACTAGGTCTCTTCACTCTATCTTCTCATCGCTGAAAGGATCTGCTCTGTGAGCTACTGAGAAAAACTATAAGTATCACAAAGTATCACATAGAATAATCTCATAGGTCCTTATCATCAATGAGATCTCAATGCAATAGACATTGCATCATTCAGGCGCCCGGTCTTATAGTTTTTAGCCTTTTAGTATCGGGGGCCTAGTTGGATTCATGTACGATCCAACCAGATCGTATATAAACTATACACTGAACTCCATTGGGGTATTCTCAAAGGGACAATCTCTCATCGATATTACCAGTGCTGCTGACGGTTCATCAAATGGACGTCTGGTGCCAAACATATGGCCAAAGTAAGCAAAGGTTCGGTAGTGGGCCCGGGTCTGGTCTGAACCAGTCGGACCAACTCGGCCCAACCCAGTCTGAGCCGAACCGGACTAGGTAAACCCAGACAGACCCGATGGGTCTGACGCATCTCATTGGGTGGGTCAGCCTACTATGTTATGTCTGGTCCACTAGGTCGGGCCTAGCGGAAAATGAAGATGGTTCAGCCAATGTCATGAGGGGAGCATCTCGGGAGGTCGGAAACCAGGAGGCCAGCGGTAGGCCGCGCAGGGTGCGGGCATGCCCGCTAGAGATCGGGCAGGCTGCGGGTGCTCCAGGCAGGGCGTCGGGGTGCCCGACAGTGCACCGGGGCGGCGTGCTTGGGCACTGGCTGTGCGCCAGGGCACCGGGCAGGCCACTGCAGGGGGCCATGGGGGTGCTGGATAGGGCACCGGGGTACCGGGAAGGACACTGGTAGGGGATCTGCAGGCCGCCGATAGGGCGCAGGGGCACTGGCAGGGTCCAGGCAGGCCGCTGGAGGCATTAGGCATCACACCGGGGCCGTGACGGGACACCGGCAAATCCGGGCAGCGCACTAGGTCTCGAGCAACGTGCCAGGCCAGCGCGCTAGGGTGCGGGCAGTGCGCCGAGCGCCGCAGGGGAAGTGCGGTTCTCAGAGGCCATGGGTAGCTCGAGCCTTTTTCGCCTTCTTTGTCATCGTCACCTATTTTCCATGTCGTTGTCATCGAACAAGAAAAAACAAGGTGAGGGCCGGATCGTGTTCATGCTGCCCGAGCCCACCTCGTTACGGTGATAGAAATTGGTAATTCTCATACCATAACATTGATCGTTGAAGAATGAGGTTTATAATAAAATATAAAATAATAGAAATCTCTTTACCTCACTTGTCGGTATTCGTTGACGGAGTCGCGATGTGGTGGTGTCGTTCCATTGACGTCGTAGGAAAAGGGGGTACTCATCGTTTGCGAATGAGGGTTCAAAGGTGACGAAGTTGTAGATGACGTCGGCATTCTTCATGGTTGTCACTTCCCTTTCTTGCCCCGGTTGAAGAAGGAAGAATATGGAGATGGTTCTTCGTGTTCTTCGTTGAGAGGATATTCTCTCAATTCTTCCAAGGATCAACCAAAATATTTTGGAAACCCCACAATAATAATATAACACATCTTATTATAGTGTTGTCATAATGAATTCAAAAAGTTGAGATTAATTAAAAGTTACAACCAATTTAATTAATGAGGGTGGAGGCTTAAGAATTAATGGGGGAATGTGTAGAGGCTTCCCCAGTTAATTGGGGGTTCCAATGGGTTAAAGGGGGTTATAGGAGTTAAAGAGCTCAGGTGGTCCCCACCTAATAATATCCACCCAAGGGTGGTTATACTCGGGTGGGCCCCACCACCATAACCTCCCATGGGAGGTTCGGGTGTGGTGGCCCCAACCTCTAACCTCCCCATGGAGGTTTTAACTACACAAATAAAATAATGTTAATACTTTATTGTATACAATTTAATTAAAAACCCCCAAAACTATCATCCAAATTCTTCAGAACGCAACTGCGGTGAAGGTCTCACTAAGCAATCACTGACTCCATGAGTTCAACGGTGCCCTCATATTTCAATTGCGAGCACTGGTTCAAAATATATAAAATCCCGCTCGTACATTTACTGAACGTACCTGAACAAAAAATCAGAAATTGATTTCAGAAACACCGGGCTCAGAATCAAGTGCTGTCAGAAACTTCGGAGTCGTAAACATCCCATGTATTTAAAAAAATATTTCATGGGAAATCCTGGTCTTTACATCCTTCCCATCGTAGGGCTTTATGTCCCCGTAATCTACAACTCGAACTAAGGGAACACATGGGGGTACTGAGCACGCATCGGAGCCTCCAGCTCCCATGTGCTCTCCTGGAGGTTCCCATGTTACCAATGAATGCGCACCAGAGGTATCGACCATCCACATAGGACCCACTCCTGTTGATCCTCAATATCTACCGGAACCTCTGTGATAGTCTCCATGTCATCGATGTCTAGCTCCCCTTGGTCGATGATGTGGGATGGGTCGTGTACGTATCTCCTCAGCAGAGATACGTGGAAAACGTCATGCACCCGGTGCAACTGAGGTGGAAGATATAAGCGGTAAGCCACATCACCTACTCTCCTGAGGACTTGGAAAGTTCCGATGAACCGCAGAGATAACTTGCTGCCTCTGCCAATTCTCCGCAAACCTCGTCGAGGTGAGACCCGTAGAAGGACGTGGTCACCATCCTCGAACTCCAGATGTCTCCATCTCCTGTCAGCATACTACTTGTGCCAGCTCTTTACAGTCCTCATCCACTCTTGGATGATCTGAACCTTCTCTGTGGTAGCCCATACCATCTCTGGTCCCACTAGTGCTGACTCCCCTGGGTCTGTCCAGCACAGTGGTGATCTGCAAGGCCAACCATACAAGGCCTCAAAAGGTTCCATACCTATGGATGAGTGATAGATGTGGTTGTAGGCAAACTCCACCAAAGGTAAGTGGTCCTCCCATCTATGACGAACATCAAGGAAACATGCACGGAGCATGTCCTCCAGGGTCTGAATGGTCCTCTTAGTCTGGCCATCTGTTTGAGGATGGAAGGCAGTGCTTAGAAGAAGCTATGTCCCGAAAGCCTCCTGCAACCCCTTCTGTAGCTGGGAAGTAAATCGTCCATCATGGTAAGAGACAAAATAAGAAGGTATTCCATGTAAACGCACAATCTCCTGCATGTAGAGGCGATCCAAGCTCTCTATTGAGCCCTTCTCTCTAATAGGTCGGAAGTGGGACGACATGGTGAGTATGTTAACGATCACCCATATCGTGTCATGACTCATGCATGTACATGGAAGAACCGTCATGAAGTACATGGAAATACCATCCCACTTCCAATCTTGGACCTCTAAAGGCTGAACCAAGCCTCCGGGTACCTACTGTCTACCTTCACTTGCTGACAAGTGAAGCACCGTGAGACAAACATCGCTAGTAACTTCTTCATAATTGGCCTCCAGTGCTGTCTTCTGCGGTCCTGATACATTTTCGCCACTCATGGATGTACCGCTAGAGGGGATGTGTGGAAATCCCTCAACACTTCCTCCCGAAGAACAATAGGTACTAGGGTACATCCACTGAAGAGGATGACGTACTCCCCACCTTTAGAAAATCTATCAGGTGTCTGCCCTGTGGATATCTTAGCACGTCACGTCTCATAGTTAGTGTCGCCATACCACGCCTCCATGAATCACTGATTAAGTGGAGGTGTGACTGTAAGAGACGGAAGATAGGCTACTCCATCCCTATCAACAAAGGATATCTGTAAGGTTGTCAGTTGCTATGTCGCCTCTCTTAGCTTCTGAATACCTGATCTTCTGCTGAGAGAAACCACCACAACTTTCCCTTTACTAGGAGTATAGACTATCTCGATGTCATGGTCCTGGAGGAACTCAATGCAACACCGATTTCTCAGGTTCAGGTCCTTCTAAGAGAAGATATACCTGAGACTCTTGTGATTAGAGTACATGGTAAAATATTTTCCAATCAGATAGAGCCACCACATCTTCAAGGAGAATACCACTGCTGCTAACTCCAGTTCATGGGTAGCATACTTATTCTCATGATGTCTCAACTGCCAAGAATCATACATGATCACAGCTCGCTCCTACATCAGGACACACCCGAGTCCGGTCCTAGATGTGTCGCAATAGACTATGTACCCTATGCCTTCCCCTGGAAGCCTCAGAATGGGGGCACTAGTAAGCCTCAACATCCGCTCCTGAAAGATCTTCTGGAATCTCTGAGACCACATGAAGGGTTTCCCATTCTTTTTCAAGGCTGATAGTAGTGCTAAAACTCTGGAGAAGTTTGGAACAAATCTCCGATATTATCCATCCAATCCTAGGAATCTTCATACCTTCGTCACACTCCTGGGTGGCTCCCAAGCAAGGACTGCCTCAATATTTTCTGGATCACTACAACTCCAACCTCTGAGATGACGTGCCCCAAAAAGAGAACTTCTCCAATCCAAAACTGTCACTTCGAGATCTTACCATAAATCTGGTGCTCTCAGAGTGTGTCCAGTACTACCTACAAATGGTAGGAATGCTCCTCCTTAATAGTCTAGTAGATCCAAATGTCATCGATAAAGTCTACGACAATGCAATCAATATATATTTGGATGATCCTGTTCATGAGACACATGAACACTACTAGAGCATTGGTTACGCCAAAGGGAATAACCATGAACTCATAGTGTCCATACCAACACCTAAAGGTCGTCTTCTGCACATCATCATCCCGAAATCAGAGCTGGTGATAGCATGATTTGAGGTTTATCTTTGACAACCATTGAACTCCCTTTAGCTGATCAAATAGGTCGTAAATCCTAAGGAGTTGGTACTTTTTCTTCACGATCAACTGGTTCAGGAAACATTAGTCGACACAAAGACTCAAGCTATCGTCTGCCTTTTTGGTGAATAGAATCAGGAATGCCCAGGGAGAAACACTGGGCTGAATGTATCCCTTCCCTTGTAATTCCTCCAACAATACCCACAACTCACGAAGCTTAGCGGGATCCATCTGATATACTGGAGTAGATATCGGTGTCGTCCCATGGTATAGGTCAATGTAGAAGTCCACCTCTTTGTGTGGAGGTAGTCCTGGAACATCTTCAGGGAAAACATCCGCATACTGGTCCACCACTATAGGATATGTCGGACTCTCCACATCTACTTCTCTGAGGGTAAGAAAACCCAACTAGTGAGTGATCGGCTGCACCCTCCTCTGAGTAATTATGTCCTACACTGCAAAAGTTCCATTCTCTCTGGTGAAGGTGAACCTGGTCACATCCGTGCAAGCACACTGAACTATATGCCTAATACATTCGATATGAGCATAGAGTGTATATAACCCGTCCATACCCAAGATGATGTCGTATGGCCGTGACGGTTCTACGAAGAGATTCCAGCCGAAGATCTCACCTCCTAAAGTAAGCTCACACTATCAGCACTAGTGTGTAATCGTCAAGTCTTCTCCTGTTGGAGTCTCTAGCCGTAAGGATCGAGCCAACAGCTCCGTCGAAATCTACTAGCTCCGAACGAGGGAAGTGGAAATGAAAGAATGACAGACACCTGTGTCTATAAGAACTGTAGATAAGGTAGAATAGAAATAGATCACACCTCAAATCATCTCTGGAGCACCATGGTCGTATTCCTCAGCTACCTGAAGCTGAGCTCTCCCCTGTCCACCCGCTCCCTGCAGTCGGGGGTGGACCATCAGGTGGTGGTGACGGTAGCACCTCGTAATGTCGACCTCCGCCAGCTGCTCGACCAGCTCCTCCTCCACGTCCACCTGCACCCTACGGACCGCCTCGATTGAACCATGGCCTTTTTCTAGGAGGTCCCTCAACTAAATGTTGATCATCAGCACGATGGTTCGAATAGTCACGTGCCAGGTGACCCTGATCACCGCATGAGTAACAACGTCCGCTCCTGGCATGACTGGATCTATCTCCAATCTGCATGCCCCACACAACTGATCCAAAATCATGCGGTCAGCCACCTGTAGGTCTGGTCTTCTTGGACATCTGTGACAGCTGTCTACTGCCAGTTGCAGAGCACTCCGCAGCATGTTGACTAGTAGTGGGTACCGTTGCTAGAGACTCTTAGGAAAGAAACTCTCTACTAGAAGGGCTCTCTCTAACACTCCTTCCTACGTCAAAATGCAGAGGAATATCATCGGAGATTTGAT
This sequence comes from Viscum album, assembly GCA_963277665.1. Taxonomy (NCBI): domain Eukaryota; kingdom Viridiplantae; phylum Streptophyta; class Magnoliopsida; order Santalales; family Viscaceae; genus Viscum; species Viscum album. The sequence continues at coordinate 1,186,141,414 of OY728159.1, forward strand.
CTCTCACCTGATCCCCTGCTCGAAGGTTTAGGCCCTCAAGAATGGGTCTCGTACCATATCTGTGGAGTAGAACGAGAGGTCGGTGAACCTTGCTGAGTATTGTGCTACTGTCATGCTTCCATGCTGCATATGAGTTAGCTCCTGTATCTGCACCGCTCATAGGGTCACTGGAACAAACCCCACCTAAAATAGGGTCTCGAAATCTTTCTAGAGTAGTACTGCCTCATCATGGACCTAGAGCATCAGGCTCCACCATCATCCTGCTGCTGCTAAAAGAAGGCAGGCAGCTAGCATAACCATGTAGTCTGCTGGTGTCCATACTAGCCTGAAGACTCTCACCACACCCTCTAGCCATTCCTCTAACGAATTTGGGTTCTTCTCTCCCCAAAACCAATGTGGCATCTGGAACTGGAGATCATGTAGCATGATCAAGTGGCATGCATCATCTACTGTTGGGGTTGGTGGCATCGGTGGCCCATTGGGTGGTTGTACCGCTGGTGCCTTAACTGGAAAGGGGTCATGCACTGAGGCCTCGTCCCTCGGCGGGATGTCAATGGGTACAACTCTCTGGGTTCTAACTGGTCGTCTACTGGGAGGCATCCTGAAATACACAGATGCGATATGGTCAAATGATTATTCGTGGTGAGATGAACTACCTGAGATGACTGAAATAAAAACTTTTGAAACACAGACGCAATTAGTGTCTTCGTGTACTAAGTCAGAAATCAGTAGTCAGGGTCCTGGTGTACGGATACGTCAGCCGCCGCACCAACACTGGACCCCCTGAACTGAAAACCACAGTCGCTACCCTTAACACTATTTCTTCAGAAAAAATAAATATCACATTCTTATGTTCTGCTATAGAACCGAATCCTCTAATACCAATTTGTCAGGACCTGTCCTTGGGGCTCGTGTAGTGACAACCCCAAACCTGTCTCCCATAGGCCAGGGGCTGGTGACTAGCACCAAAGGTGTAAATCACTAAGCTGGGAAGGCATTTACTTTTTAATAGTAAACACACACAATTAGAGTACATAACTGGATGTAAAACACTAAGTAGAAAAAGTATACAAAAGATTTTCTATAAAGTTAAAGGGGATGGAAATACAAGCCCAATAGTAAAGTACAAGGAAAAGAAAAAACAGGTACAACTAAAAGAAAAATAGCTGGAAGGTGTCTAGCATCTCTTGGATCATACACCACCGATCCTACCTGAAGGGTAGGTATAGATAGCCTATTCAGTGCTCCACGAACGTCCATCACCTCCGGGGACCATCTCGTCATGAGGTCCACCTCCGGGTACCATCTAGTCCTCGAACACTCTATCTCAGTCAGTGTTGTTCGTCGTCTGCATCCAACACAATGAGGTGTGGGCATAGCCCGTGTAGGGGTGAGTATAACAATAATCAGTATAGACCACGAGACCCTCAAGGTCTCAAAAAATCCAACAAGGATAAACCAAATAGTATGAATCAACATATAACCATTACTTAGGTATATGCCCATACATATACCTAGTTTATCTAATAACCCATCTCAATCATGAGGAAAACATAAAGGTCATTGACTCAGCTCAAACCATGAATTTCATTATTTAAAACAGTGATGCTGGATAACTCCTCCTCTTTCGAGAACAGTGGGCCTATCGTGACACCAAGGAGTTTCGCACTAACCTTTGACTACTCAGGTACTCATCCTATTGAGTACCGTGGGTCTTCTGCCAACTACAAGGCACTCCTCTGTTGTGGGTCTGTCGCCAACTACCTGACGCTCCCCCCTAATAGCCTGTAGAGGTACTCCTCCCGTCGAGTACTGTGGGTCTGCCACCAACTACCAGGAACTCCTCCGCCATGGGGCTGCTGCCAACTATCAGCCTCTCTCCACTGGGCTAGTCGAATCGGTCAAGCAGTCGTCAGGTCTGTCAGCTACTAGGTCTCCGCTCTCTATATGCTCGTCAATATAAAGATATTCTCTCTGAGCTACTGGGAAAAACTCCAAGTGTCTTGAATTCACAAGTAGAAGTATCTCAAAGGTCGGTCTCGTCAATGGGATCTCAACGCAATAGACGGAACGTGATTCGGATGCCCGGTCTGTTAGTTATTATCCTTTTAGTCCTGGGGGCCCTGTTGGATTCATGTACTATCTAGCCTGACCGTATCTCAACTATTCCTCAAACTGAAGTGGTGTATTCTCAAAGGGACCATCTCTCATTAGGATTACCAGTGCCACTGACGGTTCGTCCGACAGACGTCCGGTGCCAAAAATATGGCCAAAGTAAGCAAAGGGTCAGTAGTGGGCCCAGGTCCGGTCCGACCCAGTTGGTCCAACTAGACCCAACCGAGCCAGATCCGACCTGGTCTGGGTCAACCTGAACAGACCCGATGGATCTGAACCAGCCCGTTGGGCGAGTCAGCCCGCGATGTTAGGCCCAGTAAGCTGGGCCAGGCCCAGCGGACTACGAGGATGGTTTGGCCAACAACACGAGTTGTGCGGCTCGAGAGGTCGGCCGCTGGGAGGCCAGCGACAGGCTGCACCGGGCGGGGGCTTGCCGGTTGGAAATCGGGTAGGCCGCAGGTGCACCGGGCAGGGCGCTGGGGCGCCAGGCAGACTACGGTAGGGGGCCGCGGGGGCGTCGAGGTGCCGAGGTGCCGGGTAGGCCGCCAGCAGGGTGCGTGGGGCCCGGGCCGGCCACCCACAGGGGCCAGGCAGGCCGCCGGGGGGCCAGGCAGTAAGCCGGGGCAGTGCGACATGGCGCGGGCACCGTTTGGTGACGTGGTTCGCGGAGGCCGCAGGTAGCGCGGCCCTTGTTCGCCATCTTCATCACCATAGCCTTTTTTCCCTGTCGTCATCATCGAACAAGAACAAACAGGGGGAGGATTGGACCGTGTTCGTGTAGCCCAAGCCCTCCTCGTTACGGTGAAAGAATTTGGTGGTTCTCATACCATAACATTGATCGATGAAGACCGAGGTTTATATTCAAATAAAAAATAACAAAAATCACCATACTTCTCTTGTCGGTATTCGTTGATGGAGTCGCGGGGAGGCGGCGTTGTTCCATTGATGTATGAGGAAAAAGGGGTACTCATCATTGGTGGATGAGTGTTCGAAGGTGAAAAGTCAAAGACAACGTCGACGTTCTTTGTGGGCATCTCTTCCCTTTAATTCCCGGTTGAAGAAGGTAGAAGATGGAGATAGTTATTCATGTTCTTCGTTGAGAGGATATTCTCTTAATTCTTCCAAGGCTCCACCAAAAAATTATGAAAACCCCACAATAAAAATATAACACATCTTATTATAGGGTTTCCATAATGAATTTAAAAAGTTAAGTTTAATTAAAAGTGACAACCCATTTAATTAATGAGGGTTGAGGATCAAAAATTAATGGGGGTAATGTGAAGTGGCTCACCCATTTAATTGGGGTTTCCAAGTAGTTAAAGGGGGTTAGAGGAGTAAAAGAGATTGGATGGGCCCCACCTAATTATATCCTCCCAAGGTATGTTATACTCGACTGGGCCCCACCACCATAACCTCCCATTAGAGGTTCGGGTGTGGTGGACCCCACCTCCAACCTCCCCTTGGAGGTTTTAACCACTCAAATAAAATAAAGTTAATTCTTTATTTTATTCAATTTCATTTAAAACCTCCAAAACTCTCTTCCAAAGGAATCAGAACGCAATTGTGGTGAAGAACTCACTATGAAGTCACCGACGCTGCGAGTTCAACGGTGCCCTCTGATTTCAATTCTGAGCACTGGTTGAAAAGATATAAAATCTTGCTCGTACATTTACAGAATGTACCCAAACAAAACTACAGAAACTGATTACGGACACACTAGGCCTCGGAATCAAGCGCTGTCAGAAATTGCGGACTCGTAAAATACCCATGTATTTAAAAAAATAATTTCATAGGAAATCCTAGTCTTTACAGCTTCCACTACATGCTCGGTTCCAACAATTGGTATCAGAGTGAACGCGTGTAGGTTTTAATCCAAGAAAAAAAATTAATTTAGTCCAGCGAACCGGCCGACATCAAACCCGGGTCGCCGCCCGGTCCTCCCAGTGTGCAGGTAACCTAAAATGTCCCAAAGTAGACCCAGGTGGGTCTGCCCAGGCTGGAATGGGTTCAGGCAGACTTTTCCATCCCGGAACGCCCCTGTAGAGGGTCTTTATTGCCTGGACTAGCCCTGCGCAGGTTCACCCCGACCTGCACAGGCCCTGCCCGAAGTATTGAGGGCCCAGATGTTTTGATTTAATGAAAATTAATTAATATAATTAATTTAATTTCAGTTTAGAACTAAATTAATTAAAAATTAATTTTGGTTAGTAAAAATTAATGCGGTGACATTAATTTAATTGGTGTTAAATTAATTAATTAATTAATTAATTAATATAATATTTATTTTTAAAAAATAAACTTAATTAATGGGAACCTAACAACATATTAATATTGAATTAAAATCATAGTGAAATTTTAATTCAATAAAATTAATTCCATCAAGTTTATTTGAATGCATGTTTCATTTTAATTATGTGTTTATTTAAAATATGCGAGTTTAATGTGTATGGTGATCTGGAGCTGCAGACCGACCGATGTATGTTTGGTGCATTTATTTAAATTATTTATTTATTTATTGCATGGTCTCTAATAAATATTTTAATTAAATAAAAGATGATTTGTGTGTCGTCGAAAGGGTCGGTATATGTATAAGGGTCGACACACATATTCTCATAGTTGTATTTAATACCCTGAGACCCCCTCGCCTGCGTGCGAGTACAGTTTTATAATGATGAGACGACCAGTGACACACATTGCTCCAAGTGATGAAGACGCACCAGATAGGAGTTGGATGAATTTTATGAGATGACCTTGCTATACAAGTTGCAAGCCACACGACTAAATGTGCATACCCCTAGGGGTTTTGTTGGTCCGTTATTCACCCAACAGATAAACCCACATTACCAGATCATGATCCGGTTTTTCATTTTATTTCTGCATGGTATATAATTTTGTGAATGTGTAGTTCTAATGCGATCACAAAGAATAATAATAAACAAGCATGCAATATAAAATGAACATGTGACACAATGAAATTTCTATTTCTTGCATGGTCAGTTGTGAGTTCAATCACACAGTACATGATTATATAATTAGAAAATTATTTCTATTTTCTGAATAAAAATAAAAGAACCCTCAAAAATATATTAATTCATAAGTGCCTTTTGTCATTCAAATATGTACAGAACCGAATGTTTGAGGTTCCATTCATTCCATTGCTGAGGGTGCCTCTTACTACTGGTGAGTCTTATAATAATGATGGGTTGACATGACTAAAATTGCAGCAACGAAATAGCCATATCTAGTTTATTGAAATTTTGGAGGCAAGCATTGAGTAAATCTATTTCTGTTTTTTAGACTCCGGGACTTCACTCGATAGATCGAGGAGCCGCAAGTTATAATGGTCGGCCATCAAAAAGCCTACCTAGAACCCTCCACGTAGTCGTGTAGCCATAACTTGTTGACTACGAGAGGTGATTCCATGATCCTTTCCACTATGATACTCAAGAGACAAAGTATTTAGATTATAGCATAGAGGGTTCCTTGAATCTAATAAAATAGTGGGAGGCATAAAATGATTTAATTAATTAATAAAAAAATTCTTAACTGGTAATTTCTATAAAAGGCTCTAATCTGCTAAATTTCATTTTGTAGAAAAATGACATGGTATACCACAAGATTAAAACTGCGATATTATAATGGAAAAAGTTACGTTCACATTGACATGAGTATCCTAGAATATTATAGGCATGTGAAAATAGTACAATGATATAGGAACCTCAAGGTGTTAGTGTCCCAACACTGTTAAACTGCCTCAAGAAGCGAGGGTGAAAATTTCTAACAGGAGAATAATGTACAAAGCATATTATAGTTATATCATTATGAATTCATCAATGTCCAGTGTCAGTTGTGGTCGCTACACCTAGACATAGATGATATTAAATGAATTCTCATCTTTGAGAATTTTTCAAGGAGTAAGTGAAGAAATGATATGAATAAGGCGAAGTTTACACCGATATGTGTAAACTGATAATTGATCATGATATTTAAATATTATTTTCTCCACATTACTCAGGTCTCATTTTATGTTACAAAATGAACATGTATTGAGTAAATGCTCCATTACCAATCTATGTAAGGTTCACCAAGTAAATAAGAATAATTGATAATTAAGTTGTAATTCTTATTGTGGATAAATTGAAAGACGTCATGGAAAGGTCAAAGGCATTTAATATGAATTAAAAATTCACGACGTCCTTCAATGAATGAGGTATTAACAATGTTTATTTTCATTGAATATTATAAAATAATACTATCGAAGTTTAAAAACAATAAAATGATTTAAAAAAGCAAGTTTCCACTTCTACATCAGACATATTCATCAATGTATTGTTTCCATTTACAACATGGTTATTTAATATTATATGCTTTTTACATATGTGTATTGAAATACAATATCCATGTAAGTATAGAAACATTACTAGATGTCAGGTGTATTCTCCAAGTGGCGTGAATGGGTGATACCTATGACAGTGGTGAGAAGTACCTGACTTATTTAATTTCCAAGTGAAAGATTCATGTTTAACTATTATTGAGTATAACCAAAAACATTACTCTCATGCATCCTTAGATGCAAAGATTAATTCATTAAGGTTTCAGAATGAATTTTTTTTGGAAAACTCAATTGATAGTTCAGTAATACATGAATCATATGCTATTAATGATGAATATAAATATAAGACTTATATCGAGTTGTGATAAGATAATTCTTTGTCAAGTAATACTAAAATTGAACATCGTCAATATAACAAGTATTATATTTAGGATCGACACCGCTAAATACTTTTGGTGTTATCAAAGTCTTTAGTTTGGAAAAATGATACTTTATAAATAAATGAATATCAAAAATATTTTGGAAATAGTTCAACTAGTAAGAGTGAACTATTCCATGTATAAGCTAGAGGTATATATATAATTCAAAAGATTCCTCTAATTAATTAAGGAACAATAATGTTATGTATATGCATGGACAAGAGATGCGAGTTTCTTCGTGTTGTGATACCAAAGAATTTCTCGACCAAGCATTCATCAATCATGATGATAAAGCGTGGACTAATTCCTAAATGCACATTACCTTATCAACATAACGACATAGATGTTAATGAGGAGGATTGATGATAATGTCTTTAATATCAAAATTGTTAAACAAAATATAGCATGGAGAAATTCCAAAACACACATTTTATAAATCAAAATAATGATGTAAGTAATATAAATGTTGGATCAAGAAGAAACACCCATTATATTTCATGAAATGCTTTGCAATAACAGTGATATCCCACATCCATATACAAACTATAATGGATAATGGATATCATATGAGTCAAGATATGATGTAAACCCATTATGTCATAAGAATGAGTGTTTGGATGCAAAGAGTATGTTAGGACATAAACAAACTTGTGTCAAGACAAACACATTTTTCATTTAGTGTAATAATCCAAACAGTTCTTTAGGATGTCACATAAATCCCTAAGATAAAAGAGTAGGTATTCTAGAAATAGAGTACACTTCTATATAAGGGTGCACATCTCTATTAGAGATAGTGGGATGTGTACTGATTTTTGTTTAGTCAATTCTCAAAATGAAGAAGTAGTTGGAATAAGAACTTGTTCGACAAGTGAATGTGTAATAGAGTATATTCCAAAGACACATACTGCATAGGAAGGATGAAACCCTGGTGATGGATTTTATATTCACCATGATTGGTGATCTATTATTCAAAGTGAATACTATTTCCTACAATTAAGCAGTGTTTTTCAATTAGATAAAATTGATAAGACCAAATAGAAATCAATTAATGGATTCCTTGTATAAAATTCCCAAAGGGGATTATTATTTTGAATACTATGGTGGGTATACAAGTGATTTAATACATGGATGGTACAAGAGTGGTGCCAATAAGGCTTGACTGATTTGACCAAGTCGTTATGCCTAAATCTATTAGAATTGTACTTATCATAGCTAATATATATGATCAATTTATATATCATTGGATGTCATGACCACCGATCGTGGATGGTGTCTATACAACACAACCCGGAAGGGATGGTCATGTCATAGAATGCAAATAATGGTTGCAAGTTAATAAAATCTAGTTTAGGTTTAATGTATGCAACTTGATCAGATAAAATACATTTTACAAAAATGTTTTCTATGTGTCTACGTGAGGTTAGTGGGAGCGTCAATGTTTTTTAATTAAAATCAGTTCAAGAACAAATGTAAAACATACATTTGTATCACAGTTAGTTATGACCAAAATGAAATTACCTCTCCAATGGTTGAAATAAAGTAGCAACCAATGTTCTAGGGAACATAATCTAAAAAGGTTCATCTATAGGCTGCTTGATCCTAGTCAATCGTACATATAGTGACATTGTATTGAAAGATACATGTCGGAACAATTCAAGATATGAATGGTTTCCTATGTTATTGGGCATAATCTATCCATTTTTACCTTTCCGTGACATGGGAAGAGATATATGTGGTGAGTTGAAATCCATACGTTAGAGCGATGGATCTAGCACGTATTCCATGATATCTACATGAACCAATATATCCAAGGTATATTTTTAAATAGGAAAATATCAGTTATATCCAGGAGCACTGTAAGATATGTAGTCAGAACATTCTAATTGTACTTTGGTAATTACAAAATATATGTACTTGGTAAGTAGACAAGAAAGGATACTAGTTTTCGGGGATAATAACTAGTCTTACATAGATCAATGTGATCTAGTATTGAAGTTAGGCTAATGGTGATGAGTGAGTAAAGAACATATCTTCCTGTAGTGGTCATACCTACAAGACCGGGTACCTTACAACTTCTAAGATATCTAAGAAGCAATTAAATGCAATTATTTGTTTCAGTTCACAGAATCACACATGGATAGACAACTATTATCATAATGTAAATTATGATATTCTTACTTACAAAGATGTAACATTTTGATAGTGGAAAAACGGTATATACTCGGGATTCTATCTCTTGAGAATTTTTACGCTATGTGATGAGGTTGCTACAGCAGAATTGCCACGCAGCAGAACTGTGGCAGACCCAATAGCTAAATCCATAACTTAGCAGAAACATGATATTCATCATGTTAGTATCTAATATATTTGGTTAGCAAGTTGGCTCTTGTGCATGTGGGAGTGTTGAAATAGTGGGATCCTGAAACCCAACTATTCAGTTCTTTTGAATACCATATTGTGTATACAGTTTTTTATACATGAAGTCATCTTACCATCACAGTGTAGAATTTTTTGTGTCCACAATAGTAATGGTAATGTCTGGTGATTAATTATCGTATCGAAAGGTTATAGTAGATCCCAAGAGACAATCAGAACCTCTAGATACTATGACATTAATCGTAAATATATGATCAATATTCTAGGTACATATTAATGATTAGAAATATTATATGTTTTACTATCAGGTGTCGGGTGCTCATATGCAACGAGACTTCTTCTCATGAAGTTTTCATTTGGTGATCTCCAGTACTGAGATCACGAGGGATGACACGCCAAAAAGAACACAACATGTATCGGGGGTCATTGTATGTTCTTATCCACAATCATGTGTAATAGTCTCCTAACATGAGATCATAAACAATGCTTGTCATTTGATTGCATACTTTCATGAAAGATGAAAACCACGGCAAGGAAGCTCTGTTGAGGAATATGGGGTCGGGTGCTTCTTTGGTGGAATGGAATTGGTTTAACGATCAAAAAAGGGATTGTCGCTTCTGGGTTATAGAAGTAATATATCTCAGACCATGTAGATATTGATGGTAGTACCATTATAAAACCATTTCCATGGCAGTCAAGGCTAAATCCATATAGTTAAATAAGGAAACTATAAATAAAGAAAATGGAGATGACACATGAGTGAGACCTGCTTTATGATATATTATAGACAAAGATATTATATTACACAGTGTGTGTTCATAGGTTGGTTGTGGATGCCGTGAAAATCCATATTTCTTCAGGGGCCATGATGGGTTGCTAGATCCCGCTCTTGGTCTTTGAATGCAATTAAATACTATCTAGATTACGGCCTAAAGGGTCACACACAATAGCGTATTCATGAATCTGCCTTATTCAGTTGAATAGGAGTTTTGGAAATAGGGGACCCCGCCACAAGGGTCCGGGATTTTTCCAGATTTAAATGATCAACAATTCAATAAATAAATTTTTATTATTGAATTTTAGAATAATGATTATTGAATTTATTAATTAAATGAATTTATGAGTTTTAAGTAAATAGGTGAAAAATATTAATTGATGAATATTTAATTATTCATAGTTCAATTATTATTTATGGGAGCGATGAGTAAAGTTAATGACTTAATTTTTATCATGTAATATATTTTATTATATTACAAGTAAGTGATAATAACATGTATGACTTAGTTTAGTAAGAATAAAATTTCATTAATAGTGCGTTATACATTCGAGGACCATGTTGGCCTTTCTAGGTAATTAATTAACCACTATAAATATTAGAGGAGAGGAGATTTTTAATCACTATTCATGGAGCTTCTCTTTTATCTTTTCTCTCCCACACTCTAGAAAGAGATGATCTGGATCAAAAGAGTGCGGATGGAGCTCTCCTTCGGGCATCGCTAGAGAAGTGATGTGGTGATCATTGGAACGTCGAAGGCATTGTCGGTATTCTGCACTATCACCCAGACTTCAATGAATGGTGATCCTACGGAATCCTTGAACCACATGTAGATGATCTAGAGGAATTCGTCTTTGGATTCTTCGAGTAGTGATCACCAATGACGAGCAGACGTCGTGTGCGGCCTTATAATTAAACCAGTTATTTTACGGTTTATTTTGTGCTTAAAACCCTTCACGTGTGGTCCTCAGCTATGATTGGGATGCTCTTCACCAACGTCGACAAGTTCACACCGAACGTCGATGGAATTTTTTTAAAAAACAACTTGTTTTGGGCTTCTGCTGCATGCTCAGTTCCAACAAGTTTCACATTATGTCTCACAAATAAATATTCAGTCAAAGTAATGGGTGGTTTAGTTTTTTTTTGAGATTTAGGTATATAGGAATCATATTTTAGTATACATGTGGACATTTCTACCGAATTGGTCCATACTACTCTCCCTTATTCATTTCACATATATTAAAATCCTATTCAAAACATGGGAAAACAAACATATATATATGGTTTGATCTCAAAATCATTGTAAGGGTAAAAAAGATAAAAATTAAATATCATATATGAGAATAAAATGATCACATAGTTATAATTTTGGATCATGGATACAGAATAATATAATAGTACACAATAATGAAAGGATTAATATCATGTGTTATGACATATGTTAGTGAATAATATAAATAATTAATAAAAATTGTTTCAAATCATTAGTTAATAAACATGCTCATTGAAATAATAATATCATTTTACCTTATAAATATATCACCAAAATTTGTATAATGATGAATCACCTTCCTAATCCACACACATACTACCATTATTGTGAAAAGATAAATTTTTCTTGTATATAGATTTCGTATAATATTTAATTTTTTACCAATTAATTTCAGGTGATAGTGAACCCTCCCATAATTAGCTATAGATATTTTTCCATATAAAATCAATAATAATCACATTGTAACGAAAATATGTAAGTAAAGTATATTTCATATCCATGATAAATGTAATCATATAATAAATACATTTATTATCCATCAATAAACCTGATTAACCCAAAGAATATAAAGGTGTATTCAATGAAATTAAAAAACATTCTAGGTAGATATTTAGTCAATAAAGTGGATTTTATTTTCTCTCTCTATATATAAAGGGTATTTGGGGTTTTCATGAATTTATATAATCAATACATTTACTGAATAAAATTGAACACCATTTTGTAAAATATGTCTAATGTAGTGTATCCATAATGGAAGTAGATTTTTAATAAATTTTATGCATACTCACTATCAATGGATACACAAGACAAAGGTAGTGTTGGATCACTCCTCTGATAGAAAAGATCATTTCATAATCCATCATTTGAAATAAACTTGATGGTATAATTTTAGTAATGTACTTAATCTATTATAAAACATATCAATGTAAATTAATATAGAAGAAAACAAATTGTCTAGGATGAATAGAAAATTTTGTTTGTAAATAAGAAACAATCATTATAATTTTTTAAACAATAATTTAAAATAACTTATTTTATAAAAAAAATGTTAATTTGAATTTAGTTTGTAATCCTGCAAATATTGATACAAAATTTCATAAAAAAAGAAAAAAAAATTAAAAATATATTTCCACACATTAGGAATTCAAAATAATGATTTTAAAATATTCAAGATATTGATCCTTATAGAAAATGGTAATCATTTATTTAAATATTTTATTAAAGGTATAAGTAATATAAAATGGAATAAATAAATTATTGAGGAATAGATAAGGAAAATTATAAAATAATTCAATGAATATAGTTATTGAATAGGAGGATTAATGACCTAAATGAAGTGGTAGGGTCAGTTTCCTTACAATGGGAAAATAATGAGAGAAGTGGGAGAATATAATAGTGAAAAGACATAGAAAACCAAAAAAAATAATTAGAAGAGGATAAAATAATGTGTTATTAGAAATTAATTGGATAAAAATTATCTAGATACAATATAAATCAAAAAATTCAAATTTGACCATGAGATTGAGGAAGACACCCTTACGATAATGATAACATAATAATGAAAAGAAAATTAGATGATTACAATGAAGTTAACAATCAAATGTAATGATGCGAAATATATTCATCATAATTTGATAAATTATTATAGTGAATTCACCATATTAAAGATGTTTTTATAGGATTTTAACTGGTTAAGATAGAATCAAGATGGGGTAAAGTGTAGTTTATAAATTATACTAAAGAAAACATGAAATGTAGCTATTAAAATGTTCACGATCAATAATCATTTGGTCATCTTATTGTTTATATCGAATTATGTAATTTTATAAAAAATAAAGGATATTAATTAAGGTTACAGAATGTCTGATAAACATACAGTAGAAATGTTATTCAAATAGACTTTCTAATTTCAATTGTGTAGCTGAATGAAAATCTTATCAAACTATTAATAATAATGTTACTAAAAAGTAATAATGAATTAGAATATTTATAGAAGTAATTATACACTTTATACTTATGTGTTAATTATTGAAAAATATTGACTGATGATATCCATAGTTTTCATCCAAAAAATAAATTTCAATACTTCTACACCAATAAATCCATTAGAAGGAATATCTGAATGAATTTGTCATCCCAAACCATGAAATACCATGATATGATGATAATTTTAAAATATATCCATATCCCCAAAACCATGGATTTTGTGGATTTTTATTAACTTTCCTTATATGCCATGAACCCCTCAATCAAATCCTAAATCAGAATATTTGAATAAAAATTATAAAATGTTATAAGGATTTTTCATGTCCTCATTGGTAATCAATCAAACTATATCTCTATAAAAAATTATAAAGAGTATGAAATAGATATTTGGGAAGAGAAAAATAAAAAACACGTTGAGTTTAAAATTCATCATCTATCTTATCCTTAAATTCACTACAATTAATATGCATTCATTAATGTTCTAATTTCTAAGAATCAAGAAGTCTGTTTCAAAAGTCCTATATTTTCTTTGAATGGTTCATCAAAAAACATTGTCATCATATTTCTTATTTATATCACTATTACAATTTAGTAATATATTATGTCCAATATATATAATTAAATTCAAATCTATTGTAAAAATTTAGGAACCTGATAGACAATAATATATTTTTTCAATATAATGAAATGAACAACGGTCAATATGATAGATAAAAAACTTATTCAAATCAATTGAATGAATAATGTCAATCTGATGGAATATACTCTAAGTCAGTACGATAAATTATATTGTAAAAAATGTCTATATTCATTCATATTAGAAAAAATCATATTTTATATATAAATAATATTTTTTATGAAAAAAATCTAAAACACATTTAATATATAAAGTATGTATAAATATAGTTTAATAATTTTTTTGTGATTTTTGAAACTCTCTAAAGTTAAATTAGAATATGTAACATTTGAGAAAAAATCTCTCCCTTTATCAAAATAAAAAAACCCAAACATAAAATAAAAAACTATTAAATTTAAATAAATTATACCACCATTTTTACATTATTGATCCACTAAGGAAATCATCATAGAAAAAAATCCCCTGAACATATTTTAACTCCCCTGATGTAGAAAAAATCATTTTTCACCATTATGAATTTAATAGAAATTATTAATTTTTAATCACCCCTTCATATATTGAATTCCTTATATTATTTGTTCCATTAATATTATTTCTCCTCCTAGAACCATTTCATCCCCATTGGATATTTATCTCCCAATATAATTTTCAAAAAATTTATTAGGAATATAATATGTTCTCTTGAAATATTTTTAAATAAAAAAAAGGAAAAATTTGTGTTTTAATAACTTATTTATCTATGATATAAATTAAAGAACATTCATCCAAGTTGAATTAGACAATATAAAAATAGGATGTTTATAGATAATAATACATGCAAGCTATATTTCGTTAAAAAATGTCTGAAATGCATCAATAGTTCATTAAAGTAATTGTTAATTATTTATTATATAACATCATCAAAATTTATTTCATTTTATTTAGATCCTGTTGATTCTTTTTGGATTCATCTACTAAAGAATTATTCTTTTCTATCATCTCTTCAATAAGGGAGATAATCATATTCACTACTTTAGAACATGATATATAATCTTCATGACCACTAATGATTTTGTTTTCCACCTTCAGCCTTAGAAATTATTTTTTTAAGGAATGGATATAAATATTATAAATTTTTAATTTATAGATTTATTCCATCAAAACATTTATTTATTCATTATGAGAATCTTACATATCTTTGAGTTGTTCAAAAAACCTCAAAATTTATGAAATTTCAGAACATAACTTCTTAAAATGATTTTCAATGTCAAATGCTAATTTATGGATTTCCACAATATGATCATCATGTTCCCTTAAGACACCATCAAATTGTCTTGATCATTTCCCCTTTTGATTGAATCTTATTTAGTGTGCATTAGTTTCACTTTGAAATATTTAACCTTTTCTTCTTTTTGAATTATTGAATATGTCGACAATGTAAATGATTCAATCATCACATTCAATATGTTAAGAATCTTTATACATCTTGCATAAATATTAGGATGATATGTTATTGATACAATAATATATTTCATATTCTGAGAAATATAATATATGCATTTTTGATCATGATTTAAAAATTATTAATATTCCTCTGATGATGCCTCTGTAATATTTTAGTGAGAAGAACTAACATCCACATTTTTGTTCACTTATATATTAACATATATTGAGAATTTACAACTTCAAATTCTCTGTCTATTTATGCCTTGTTAAATAAATTAGTGTTAGTATTTGGATATTTCCCAACTTTATTTCATGAAGATTTTACTTCCATATAAACATATAAAAGTGGGTTCCTAAATGGATGAGTTGAAATAGGCATAGATGAAGATGATAATTCTGATGAAATTTCCTCTCATTACATTATTTCACCATCCTCATTATCTTCTTCTTCTTCTTTAATTATTTTTTCAAACTACCTCATAGTTTATAAAAAATACTTTCTAGTATTCTGATCTTATTTATACACTTTCTTCTCCACCGAAATCATAATAATTGTTTTTTTTAACTTTACAAACTAACTTTTCAATTTCATCATATTCAATAAAATAATTCACTTGTCCCTTTACAAAATATTTTGGGGCTATTGATGTTTCCAAAAAGTATAGATTTATGATGTATTTTGTTATATAATTTGGAAGTGTTTGATCTAGAGGTAATGGAGATATTGAAATAGGTTGATCTACCGACACTCCTGCCACTCCTATTAGTAAATTCTACATCATAAACTTTTTAAACAATAATTTCGCCTTCTTTTCTTCTTATCATCCTCATTTATTTTTTTATCTGTTTGGATCTTTAAATATGTTTCCTTTTAATTATCTATTCAGAAACTATGGTACCCTAGATTCTTCTATGACATATTATCAATCAACTTCTTAAAATCTTCATCATTTTTTGTTTCTTTTGAATATTTGGTGGAGAGGAGTCATAATTTCTTTTTTTTTTATTTTTTTATTCATTCTATATGATAATATCAACATCAGATGAAACATTTTATGATTTTTTCACAATGTTTTCCAAAATTTGGTTGGAAACCAACACCATCCTTTCTATTTTTTTCCACACTAATAATAGAAATTATTTCCCAATGGGCATAAAACTTATTTTTAACCTTCACACAGTTAGACGTTATATTTTTAATAAATCATGGAAACATTATAATTGTTGACTTTATAGAAATATTATTAATTAATTAGATAGAAAGATAAATATTAAAGATTATGTAAATTTTTTATATATTTATTGGAAAATAAAATTCAAATATGTTGAACACATTGAGAGTATTCGTATCACCTTTCTTTAGAATAATGTAGCCTTTCATCCATAGAGATAACAATCACACATTGGATTTCAAGTGAATGATGTTCATAAATTTATTAGTATATTAAAATATAGCTGATTTATCATTTAATTTCATAAAACATCCAAGATTTTATGATAGATTGTGAGATTGTAATATGTCTCAACTTTTAAAGGTTCTTCAATAAGGTCAACTATATATTTAATCATTAGTATGAAAAATTCCCAAAACACATTAAATTTTTTACATCTATATCATAATGCATTTTAAATTCATCCAAATAATCAAATTAAACAATGATTTCCAGATAGTTTAACTAAAAACCTTCTTTTACACACATAGGTTCTCCCAAAATAGAAATTTGAGAACTACTTATAACATAAAATCATAATTTTTTATAAAAATAAATCTTGATCATCCTTTAAAAATTATCTTTTTATGACAAATTCTAATGAGGTTGCCTCACTTAAACTAATAGTGAAACATGGATTGAAGAAGAAAAATGGATGAAGCCCAATCTTTCAAACTGAGCAATTAAAGTGGAGTTGATGGTTGAAACAATATTACTAAAAATAGATGTGGGTTAAGTGTGAACAACACCTAATATATATTATTAGAGGGGACTTATGAATTTTTTTTTATGAAATGTCTTGTTTTGATAACAATAATATAATATGAATATTTAGAATATTAATTAATTGATTATTTATCTTATTCTCAATGCTTTAGGTGTTTTATAAAATTTATTATTCTATGTAAACAAATTTTTAATTACACTATTATTTATATTTGTATTTATATAATGGTTTGTAATATGTACAAAATATTTAAAAATAATTGAAGATAAATGAAATAGATATGAAAAAAATTAAAATATTAGAAGAATACCTCTTAGAGTAAAAACTTATTTCCGAATGAATATTTTATCGATGATCCATTTCATCTTCGTTTTTTAAGTGAAATCGAATATTATAATTGTTATAAAAAAATATTTTTGATAAATGATTATAAAAATTTATGATTTCAAAAATATTTTTGAAAAAATTTTGATTCTGAAAAAAATTTAGTAATATTTTGATTCCTAAATTATTTTAAAAATTAAAAATAAAGTTTTAATAAAAATAAATTGTTTGGAAAAAATATATTATTAAATTACAATATATGTACTCCCACTATGATAATGAATATATATTTATATATATGTACATTTATAATCAATAATTATATATGAATGATCATTTTATATTGAACATTCAAATCCCTTATTTAATATATTAAAATGTATCCAAACTATTTGATGTAGTAAAAATTTCTAAAAATTTTTCTTGCATTCCATTAAATTGAAAATTGATTTCTATTTTTTATGTGTGATCTTGATGAAAATGGTGTATTGAATTTATGTTTTATCGTATGTGTGATATTATAATTTTACAAATAATTTAATGGAAATTAGGTTATCCCACAATTTTTTATTTTTCAAAAACTCATGTCACTGTTTGTGAGTTTGTGTTGCTGCCACAATACATGAACACAAAACATTCAGGCTACCAAGAATTAATATACAGTTATATAATGGTTTAATGACTGTTGTTTCTTATAATACAATGAAAATATATCTTCTCCTAAGAAAAGATAAGTTCCATTAATTGTTTTCTTATCTATTCTATACCCACTAATTTATACATCTGAAAAACATTTGAAATCGAATCAATTTCATAAGTGTAAAATAAACCTAAATATAGAGTTCAATTAAGATAATGAACAATTAATTTTATATATTCAGTATGGGACAATTTTATTTCTTCCAAAAAACTCACATATTAGAATAAAAAAATTACATTTAGACAACTAGATTTTATGTAAATTAATTGTCAAATAATATCTCTAATGGTATTTATTATAAATTGGATTCCCAGGTTCATTATAAAATATTGAATTTCAGGTATACATAAGAGTTATAATAATTTTATTAGCTTCATATATATATTTATTAATAATAAATTTTATATAAATTTTTTGAGACATATAAATTTCTTCCGGGTTTTGTGAAATTTTAAAACTTTGAAAATAAATAAATTCACTCATCACACTCATTTAAAACTCAATATTTATATAAACTATAAATGAATATATTAGATATTTTTGAATTTATCTGTATTTAATTTCATCTTCATAAATTATTTAAATGATTATGTTTTTAGAAATATATTTTATAAGAGGAGTTAGATACATAGCTCACCTAAAGAAATTGTTTACCGGCAAAAATTTATTTAATCATTTATACCAAGATACAGGGGATCTTTTAAGTATGTAATGTTATTTAAAAATTTTAATAAAATATTTTGTGTGTATTTTTATTTTCAAAATAATTTTATATTTCAACATAAACATTCTCTTGTACATATAGATTAATATATTTATGTTTCACAGCCATTTTAAATTGTTGGAATTTATGAATGGTGCATAAGGTAGAAGTATATAAATAGCTTTAGGTATATAAATTAGTGTATATGATTATTTATAATATACGAAATCTTGTTGATTATATCAAATATGAAAATTTCATGAATTATTTCCAATTATTATTCCATTTTTATCACTTTTGTTTCGAAAATCAGGTTTTACTTCAATTAAATAATTATATTTATGTCATTTAACTATGGTACAGACCCAATTACTCCGATATTTATTCTATTTATCATCCATTGATACTATTCAATCATAGTCAACTAAATCCACAAAAGGAGTCTTGGGTTTGAATTGATATGTAAATGAAAAATTATTAATTTTTTTCTCAATGAACTTCTAGTTCTAATAGTTTTTTACATAAAAAATGATGCTATCAATATGACGATTCATAAGAAATAATTGATATCATTGATTTAAAAAACTATCTTCTTAAACTAATTGTTGAAATTATTCATTAGGTATAAATTGATAAATGTATTCTTAAGTTATTATCTCATGAGAAGAACATTACAACATAGGCTGAAAACTAGTTTTAAAATAACATCTGGAAACATAGTTTGATGTTATCATGATAAAAATGGATAAGTTTCACCAAATATAAAATGTACTATTTCTTGAATTGTACAAGTTTTTTTATAAAATGTATATATTCCTAACTAGTTATAGAATTACCTTTAAATATTCCTTCATTGGATTTTGGTGAAAATATAGGTATGTTATCATTACTATTCAAAATGAATAAATTTCATCCAAAAAATATGAAGTAATAATATTTTGGTTTCCTTTTATCCACAATCAATAAAGTGTTTTATTAAAAAAAATTCTTATTAAAATTCATTTAATAGTTTAATATGAATTACTAACTACTTCTGTTTAAAAATGGTTAGGATCATATTATTTACTAAACATAGTTTCAGTAATCTATTAATGAATTCAATTTCTTATTACGAAAGCACATTTTTTTTGGAGTTCTAGATGATGAAAAAATATTTTTAATACATTTTTTAATGATAATATTTTTTAAAAAATTAATTTTCCAATTCTCCACCTTGATCTCTAAAAATACTCATTGAAGAGATATTTTTTCCATTTTTAATTCATTATAGAAATGTTTTAAAACCAAAAAAGGATTCAGACATCATTGATAGAAACAATACTAATGTATATCTAGAGTAATCATCAACTAAAACATATAGATAGTATTTTATATTGATACATTTAATTAATGTTAGACTAAATTAGTCCATTTTCACTAACTATAAAGCCTCATACTATAAAAATTCCTTAATAGAATCATAACATGAATTATATTGAATTCCTAATTTACAATGATCAAAATAGTTAGAAGTATCAAACATAAGTTCTCGTAGACCATAATCTAATAATTTATTGGATAATATATCTAAATATAAAAGATTAAAGTATCCTAATATTTTATTACATGGATATGATTACTCTTCCATTAAACTAAGGAAAGACAGATCTTGGATCCTAAGTTATTTTATGTTTAGTGTGTAAACATTGCCATGAAGATTGAAAAAAATAATAAATTAATCTTTAAAAATAAAAATTATACCATTACCATTACTTAAGTTCATATGATAATCATCGTCACATAATTGGAAAATCCTTTTAGTTTTTCCAATGTCCTAAAAAATTTTAAATTTGTGATTTTCCCAGAAGAAAAATGTTACATATACTAATAATTTCTCATTGATAATTACCTCCAAAAGTGACTTAATCAAGTTTAATCATTATAATATTCTTAAATAATTTTTTTACAATCATGTTTGTGGATAAAAAATTATTTATATAGAAAATATTTTTATGGTTGGCACATTCCTTTATTTTCTGAAAATAAAATTATTATCATAATAGAACCCAAATCATCTAAGGTCCAGAATTATAAGAAATAATGCTTTAAGAATAATTTTTTTCCAAAATTATTATGTTGATAAAATGTCAATTATTTTTAAAATAAATATTTACAAAAACCTATAGATAGATATTTTTTAGGATCATTTTTTCTTCAATTATCCACCACTCTATCACTTTGTGAAAAATAGATCACTTTTCCAAACAATGTAATTATTTATAAAAATATGGGTTCTATTTATAAAACACATTCTTGAAATGTATCTATGAGTTTTATTTTTATTATATATGTTTTCAAAATTTTTATTAAATTAGGAAAATTTTGACCATATCTTTTTCATACTATAAATTTTAGAATTTATTTCGTACAACTAAATTTTCATTCTAATAATAATTTGTATTCAAACAATGTTTTACAACATAAATTTTTAAAATAAATATCTAAGACTTATTTTTTCAAGATATTTCAAAAGATCATATTTCAATAAATTATATTTATCTAATTCATTAGAAATATATGATATATAAATAGTTAGAGAAGATATTTTTGAATATTCCATTATAAGTTTTTTAGAATCATAATGTTTTTAGAAACCATACACTTTTTATTTTCAAATAATGTATAAAATCGTATAACATATTTGAAAATTCAGAAAAGGATTTTTTCAATAATTAGTTGAAGTATATTATTAATTAATAGATATATAATTTTAATCACCAATAGTATTATGATAACTCATATTTAAGGAAATATTTTTTTAATATTCATATGTTACTTTGACCATGATTTTATTATTAACCTTTGGAATTAATATATATGATTTTATATTCTTCTGAACAATAAATTCATTATCAGATGAATTCTCATAATAACTATCTCCTCCACTTACGATCCATGTTTATAAAGCATTCAAAAATTTCATTCTCATTTTCTTATAATAATTTATCCAATTCTAATATGATTTTAATTCCATATTATATATTCTATTATGAATTGTAAAATTATGATTGATTTGTCCATACATCTTAAAAGTATAACATATCACTGATCAATATTCAATTTTTCCACTTTTATCCTTTTTAATTTTCATGTATCTATTATAATGGTCATTCTTCCCAACTACATTTTTCATTATGTTAGTAATATCTCCTAGTTCATTTCCTAATTATTTTGATGAACAAATATCTGATTCAAGAATAAATTTATTATTTTTATAAGTCTTTACATCTTTTTCAGCATATTTTATCTCACTAATGAAATATTTTGTAGTTTGAAAATAAAATCCTTCATTTTTTCATGATATATTTTTAATATTCAATCTTACATCACAATGTATCAAAAAAAATCATTAAGATTAAATTATTAATCCTTCTTGTGTCAACCCAAGTAGTTCTTTTAGATTCCCAATCTTAAGAAATTATTTGAATAATGTCATCAACCTTGATTTTATCCTTAAGATCATTATCACTAAGAGACTTTAAAATGATTACAATTGGTATAAAACTTATGTGAATTTTAGGAATATATTCTATATGTTGAAAATAATGTTTGTGATAATTTGATTTAATAATATCCCTTTTAGTCTCAATGACATTAAATGTTTCAAAATAAGTTACCTCTAACCATGTCTAAATACTATCTACTGCTTGAGAAAATTATATATGACTATTCATGCTTCTAATAAAAGAATACAATATAGTATTCATTACTATATAATAAAATGGATATTAATTTTTTTTCATAATTAATGAAACCTATATTTTCTTTATTTGGAGTTATATAGATACCATTCGACATGAATAAATTGTCAAGTCCAATGTTTATTAGAAAATTTATTATAATATATTTTCATTAATTATAATAATTACCATAGAATATCGGTTGTTTACTTTGATTAAAATTCTCAACAGTGTCGTTATTTAATTCAAAAATTTTATTGAAAATATAATCTCTTTCTAAAATAAATGTTACTGTCATAAAAATTTATAAAAATAATTTTATAAAAACATAACAACTTGAACTAGAAATGAAAAACATAAATATAAATAAATTAGTAAAACATCCTCTATGATAAATTGATGCATTTTAATATTATATTATCTTTACAAGGTGGGGAGGGTCAATTGTAGTTGAAAATTAAACTAACATAATACCAAATACATATTTTTCTAAAAACAGTAGACATAGTAAAAATATGATGATTTGAGTGTTTGTATTGAATTCAATATGTTTCGAGTAAATCATTGTTTTTAACCTGGCTCAAAATATTTTGATTTAATAAATATTAGAAATATTAATAAAAACATTCTAATGTTAATTTCATATAAAAATATAAATCATTTAAATAAAAATAATAAAAAATTTATAAAAAAATAATATTTAATTACCTGATTTTAAAAAGTAATTATACTCTTTAATCTTAAGAGTTAAATAAGCCATACATCAGTATTTAAGATATCTATGGTATTAAACCTATATGTAATGGTATATCATTCCATACTAGAATAAACATCAATGATAATAACTGAATAACTCCATCTTCAAAATCATATAATCCATTGATACGATGAACAATGGTATTTTTTAATAATGTTAAAATCCCTCAATCAACTGGATATGAATCACATGTCCTCATATCCCTTGAATCCCTCAATCTAATCCTCGATTGAAAAAATCAAACAAAAAATAAAAAAATATTATATGTATTTTTTAATTCTGATATCGGAGTCCGTATAACTACAACACTCTGAATACATACTAATCATAGTTCAATACAATAATAATAATTAATAATACTACGGATTCACAATTAAACCATTTTTAAATATTCAAATCATATATCCCAATAACCCATTAAAGTCATGTTATTCATCTCCTAATTATCATTGTTAATTAATTTATAATCACATTATTTGACCAACTATACATTCCAAAATTCTATTCAATTCTGCAATCACCACATTATAATAATTAATTAACCAATAAATTAATCTAATTCTACAAATTTCAAACTCATAATTACCAAATTAAATTTTCATAACCTTAACTTATTTTATAATAAATCAGAAAGTCAATTATTCAATTCCATAATTAAATAACATAATTAATCAATTAATTTATTCAATTCCATATTCAATTTTCAAATTTTCCAATATAAATTCAACAATTCATATAGGAAATTCGAATTTATGACTATTAGAATTGAATTTATACCACCATCTTCAATATTGATGATGAAATATCACAAAAAATATATCCAATTTGAAGAAGAACAACCTAGATCATGATAATCAATGAAATATAGATTAGAAATCAAAATTAAAGATCAAACAAATTAGATCTATAAAATCCTAGATCTTGATCCAACATAGATGTTGTAAATCCATCCTTTTTTATCTAGATATATAGATGAGAGGGAGAGCGAAACGCATTCTGGAATAAACGTCATACATAGATAGGTGCAGATCTATTATCCTATTATTCAATTCATCAATTACAGCATAAGAGAGCACTAGGAATTCATTTAGAAAAATCCAAAAAATTATATGAATTAGTTATGGTCGAGTAGTGTCAACTTTGGATAATGTACGGGGGATCAAGAAATTTTAATCAAAATTTTTAGGGTTTAAATTGCCACACAGATGGCTTCCTGATTGGGGTGCACAGTTCTCCCTAACGGTACACCTAACCATGTGCCTCCCCCCAGGGTGCCGTATTGTTACTACAACGAGGTAACAAAAATTTTCAAACTTTTCACCAGCTATGAAATCACCCTCATCCTAGGGTTTAAAAGTTATTTTGGAAATGGTTAATGGTATGGGAAAACCGTGCACTAACCAAAATCCCTAAAAAAATTCCAAATCTCACTGAAACACATAGATGATGAAACACAAATAATACATAATAATTATAAGGAAAAAATATTACATTAATACATTCTTAGGAGATATCTATAAATGTTTATTATAATAAATATAATTCACTAAAATTTATTATAAAGGGTATCACCATCTAAATATAGAACTAAAAAGGGGAATACTAATAGTTGTACTCAAGAATCAGATGGGAATGGAATAACCTATAATATTAGCATAAGTTAGGTATTTATTATTTTATAAAATTATATAGGTTTTATGGTATCATTACAAAGACTATGTACTAGAAATATATATAATAATTTTTTTTGTGACTATGTTTCAAAAGTGGAAATAAGGCTTTTATTATAAATATATTTTAGTAAAAAATTATAAATACTATAGAATAGATGGATATGTGGAATATAATAAATAATTGTTTCGAAATGAAAAAAATTAAAGATCATAATTTTACATAAAACATGTTTTAAATTAAACCATGATAAAAACCTTGTCAATTATAAAATTATTGGTGAAATAAATGTTAAAATAATAATATTGTCATGTTTTTTCACATTTTACCACCGATTAAATTAAACCACCTAGACCCACTCTCTTGGATTTTGTGTTGAAAACACATTTTAAACAATATCTAGGAAAAGAAATTATGTGACCCAAGATAAATATATATTTATTTTACATCATATATATATGTTGATCATTTGATACAATTGAGAATTTCTCCAAAATTAAACCACACTATAGTCACTTATATAATTCTCATAAATCACAATCGTATTTATAACCATGTTAAATGGAAATATAAGAATGAGGGTGAAGTAAAATGATCATTAATGACAAACAAAAAGTGATAATAATTAAATATCATAAATGGGAATAAAATGAGAAAATGGTTATTATTAAGGAACACAGTCATAATATAATATAATCAAACCCAATTAATCATTTAATATATATCATGAGTCATGAAATAAATCCTTGTATAGAAATACAATTTTTTAATGATTATGGAAACAATAATTGATAAAAATGATCCATGGGTATGTAAAAACATAATAATATTTATCATATGGAAACATCAAAATATTGAGTCAGAAGCATCCACCCATGTTTTTGAGAAACAAAATTGTGTTGTTGTATACATGTCTAATGGGATATAAACATTTAACCAATGCACAAGATGGTGATAAAAAACCTCATACATAATCATACATACTTATGTGTGCCACATAAAATCAAACATCATTATATCATATTTAAACTATGGAAATAATGGATTTCAAGTCACTTTTAAAAGGAATTATATAAGGGAAAAATCATAATTCAATCAATTAACATTCTATATAAATAATATAAGAATCGATATATACTTATACTAATAAAAAATAATGATAGATACTATTCAATGATGTATATATTATTTAAATTATATAGATAATGGTTATGAGAAATTTAAATAATTTAAATAATAAATAAAAGTATGGGATCTAGTTGAACATGATATAATTAAATTAATAGAAAACATTGTATTCACAATGTAATTATATTGGATGAAAATGTATTCTTATTTATAGTGTATGGTTATTAATGTCACTGGAATTTATGGAAAAATCCTCTGATAATGAATAATATTTCATAAGAAATTGTAGGAAATATGTTAAATGGTATCACTTTATGAAAATCTTTGATCAAGCATAAAATATGCCAAATTCTATCGACAAAGGTGAAAAAACTATTTATTTCTGTCCATTGGTAAAATCAATTTGGAAATATGAAGCATTATTGATCATTTGTAAAACATATATTTAATATAAATATTTTATAAACCCATATTAATTAGTATTTATTTTTCATAGATTATAATATTTATATTAAATTAAAAAAATGCTAAATTGTCATAATGAGGTGTTCACATGGAAAATGTTAAAATATATACTTTTCATACAGTAATGAGGAAAAAAATACATAAAATGTTTTAATTTTCATTTTATAATTTATTCAAGGTAATTATTTTATGGAATCACATCAATAAATTATTAAGGCCAAGATATGGATACTCAAAATATCATCCAAATAATATGATCAACTATTAGAAGGATTTTTGATAGACATAAACTCATTTTTCATTTTTCATAAATCGGTAAATACTAAGACATGTGGGAATATAAAACACTAGGATGACCTATAAAATCTGAAAAATAATTATAATAGGAGAAAATGATGGGGTTATTAGTATTAAATACTCTAAAAATATTTTAAATATATTATATTTCAAAAACTATACCAATTTGAATGTGTGATTGAAGAGGAAATCCTAATGGTAATGGTAACATAATTTTCAAATTATCATAAGTGGGTTAACATGAAATTGACATAAATATATAATGAAATGTATAGTATTCATATACTTCAATGAAATATGGTAGTTAATATGCCTTATAAAATAAAATATCATCTGTCATGTAAAAAATTTCTTATGAAACTATGAAATAGACTCAAATAACTTATACCTGATAAGTAAGTGTTGAACAACAAATTAGTGATAAAAGGAAATTGATTATTCATGTACATCTCAATAAATAAATTATAAATATTTTACATGAATTTAATGTGATTTAAATCATCATAAATCTATAAAATATGGATAATTATTCATAAATATAAAATGTATTATTGATTAAGAATTGACACTAAGACAAAAATCCCTTGTATTCCTACTAAATTGATTGCCGATTTAATATCCTATAAAACAAACATAACACAAATAATATTCTAATTATTTTTATTATAGATATACATTTACCTATAAATTCTTCATTTAATATCATTTAGTATACATATATTTGTTAGTAATAACTAAATTTTACCATCAGGTGTTTGTAACATTAATAGTTTTTTGCATTATTTATGATGTTGATTTATGTACCAATTTCATGATACCAACTTAAAAGTAATTATATCATGTAATTTTATATAATATATTTATTATATTTTTTTATAAATTCATTATCCCATTCCATAAGTGTTTTTTAAATGTTTAATGAAAATGAAATATGTGTTGGTTTATTTTGGTAAATTTATTAATTGAAGATGATATTTTAATAATTATTTAATACATAATATAATAACAAGAAGAACATATTAAAAAATTATTATTAACATAAATTAGTATTATTTTATATGTTCCCAATGTCAATCATGATAGTATTTTTCATTATATTTCATATAGGTGGATAAACCGACCCAAACAAGAACATATTATATCATATTGTGTTAGTGTGGTTACGTAAATGTATGAAATAATTATAAAAAAATTGATATATATATTTTTAGTCATTTATTAATAATATTGGATTACTAATGAAAATAAATATTATAAAAATGTTCCTCCGTGGAGGCGGTAGTTTGTACTTATAGATGATGTCATTCTTTTTTTTATGCGGATCAGAAGGAATAAGTAATGGTCATTACATTAATATAACAACACTTCACTTTACAAATTATATTGATGTAATTAAATTAGTTTTTTCTTCACTATTTTAGAATATAATAACTATCAAGAAATAGTAATGGAATAAGTGATATTCCCATTAGTTCCTTGAACATTATCTTAAATTTATCAATGAAAAATAATATATTAGTATAATATCTTGTAGAAAATGGATTTAGAAAGTTCAGTGGAGTTATAGGATAAGAATATAGGGTTTCTATGATGGAAATTTAAAATGGCAATTAGATAATTGTTATGGAATAAGTGATCCACTTTTATTGGTGAATAAATGTGCTCTTTTGTGAAAGCTCATTATTTTTCAAGAAGGCATTAAAATATTCAAGTGTAAATGGATCCAAAATTGAAAAATAATTTTTATGGGTGATATTATGTCTATAAATAGAAAAAAATTAATCTCCACTCTTGTTTTAAACATGTTTAATGTCATTTATTGTTTCATTTTTTCTTATATCATTTTATTTTTTTGTCATAGTATCTTGTTTTTGAAGAATTAATTAAATTATTACTAAAATTATAAAATAACCCCACCTACCAGATTATAATGAGGTGAAACTAAATTTATGATCAATTTAATATAATAAAAATCAATAATTATATAATTTTACTTTAATATTTAGAATAATTATTTAGAAATTATTTATTTAATCAATAACATATTAATTTGCACAATTTTAATGAATTGTTTCCTTAGAAATAACAATTTCACAATTATCACCGTAGTTAACTTTATTCCAATTATTCATATTTTTATGACTAAATGTTAAATTGAAAAACAAAATGATATTGAAATATTTATCAAGAAATGAAAAATAATTTTTCATATTATATATATATATTTATAAATGTTAATTTAATAATTAATGCAAAAGATGATTAAAACTGTTTTTAGAATATTGTTTTTTAAAATAAAAAAATTATGTATAGGTTAAAAGTATTAGAATTAATAATTTAAATGGGGATTTATTATAATAAATGATTAAATACTATTTGATTTAAAATATATTGAAAAAAAATCTACCGTAAAATATTTAATAAATATAATTGAGTAAAAACTACTTTTAAATTGAATTAAAATATTACCTATGTTTTAAATATAAATAATTTGATATATAATTCCATAAAAATATTTAAAAATAATACTTTTACCCCAAAAAATTTTAATTTATTAATTAATTTCTATAGTATATTTCTATATCCATATTATATAATGATAAATTTATAAAATATTAAATATTGGTAAAAATTTATTCTTCACCATTCACATAAAAATATATTATATTTAAAATTTCCAAAAAGCATCCACAAATAATATTATCATTATTAATAAAAAATTAATTTCATATTTATAAAAATTATATCCTAAAACCAATTTTTTTATCTATTTAAAAAAAATAAAAAAATAAAAGGATAATTTATTATATTTAAAACTAATATTAATAATATTAATTTTTCTACATACTATTCTGTATTAATTTACTGTAAATTTTATTATTCATATATTTTTTATAATATTCATTCAATATATTGTTGCTCATTTTATTTTGTTGTTCCATATAAAAAACTCTATCAAACATTGTATTGATTCAGATAATATATATTTATGTTCCAAAATCACATGGTATTACATTCTACCCCACTAAAATAAATTGAATTCTCATAATTTTAAATTTCTACTCACTAGTAAATGATGGAGGAGTGTTCTTAATATTTATCATTTATGATATAACTTATAATATAACATCTATATTACTATATTAGGCTATATTATTTCACATATCATTCATACAATTATATACACATGCATATATATAGCATAATCATATATTCATCAAAATATACTTTTCCAAAACCATCAGAATCACTAAAAAATTAAACCATATTAAAACATTATATTATTCAAAAAATTAACACTATCTGAACCCCATAAATAATATTTATCATCATAGCCAAAAACCACACGTTATCCAATTAAACCACAATCCCAGAAATATGTAGAACTTTACCAAAAATATCACTAATCAATTATCAATCCCATTTTTAAAAATATTGTACAACATTAAATTTCATGAGATATCAATCAATTTTTATCATAAAATCATGTGTATATTAAACATATGTTTTATCCATCCCTCAATCCGGAATTCTTTAATACATTAAAAATAATTTTTCTTGTACCAAAAGAAACTTATTGATAAATAATATTTTTGTTTGTAAAATGGTTAATTCCAACAGAAATAAAATTTCATTGATATTAATTATATGTAAAAATAATAATTTTACTAATAATTTTATATTTTTATAATAAAATATTAATACCAACATATTTCTAATAGAATTTATATCTACATCATTGATATAATAATTTAAATAATTTATTTACCTATAAAGGAATCTACTATTATTAATTATTATTATCGATAAATATTTTAACATTAGAAGACCATATTATAAAAAAATTATTCAATAATAATAAATATTTTTCCAAAATATAATAAATATATATATTTTTTACCTATTATAAAAATATAAAATTTTCAATGAAATTTTTAATTAATTGAAATATTTACAATTTAATAATATTTATTAAAAATAATGCACAGATTATATATATATAAAAACATTATATATGAATTATATATTAATTTTTACCTTTTCATTATTATATATATTCAAATATATATATACGCACATAAATAATTGATCTCCTGAGGAATGTCCTCACAAATTAAACCAAGGGTTTCCACCCAAAAGAGAGGGAAGAAAATTGAGTTACATGATCAGTTTATGGAAATTTATACTTTCCAAAATTAAAAAATGGTTTTCAATGAACAAAATACTCTTGGACCTAATGGTCAAGGATGAAGTGGGTAATCAAAGGGTTTTCTCATAAACAATGTATTTATTATGGTATGTGTATTCAATGGTCCTCATACAACACCCCACTAACTAAAGATACATTGGAGTTCATTGTATTCATTTATTTTTTAGTGGGACTCATATATAGTGATAATATATAATTTATTTTTTTGATATGGAGTCCATATATTGATTTTACTGAAGAAGAAAATGGAAGGTGAGCGGAAATTCAATGTACAATTTTCTTTGGTCACCTTTTGCCATTAAGGATTTTATTGCCCCATTTTTTCTAATCTAGGATGCCTTTAATGTCTCCCTTATGCATCTATTTTCTTTGTATGCGTTTCAGGATATCTCCAGTTCCATATATTCACTGATTAAATCATACATTTCAACCTAAAATATTTTACCTCTATTTAATTTTCATATTTTCATAAAGATGGATCATGTTTCTATGTTTCCACAATGGATATGGATAAATAATAAAAATAGAAGATTTTAGAAATATATTATCTATGATGACATGCTATTTATTTCTTTAATGACACAAAGTGTTCCCTCTATTTTTTAATTTTGTTTTCACATCCATTCATTGTTTATAGAACACATATTGATGGGGTCCATTGTGGCTGGAAGAAGTTGGTAGTGTGATGGGTTCCAATTCTATGAGTTTTTTTTGGTTCATTAAAAGAAGAATGGGCCCATAATCTACCTATTACAAGTTCTCTTATTTATAATTATCTTCATCTCCAAACATCCCTTGTTCAATATCATGTAGATAATTCATTTTTATCGAATTAATTTTATATATTTTTATATTTTTATGAAATAAATTTTCTTAATTTTTTTTATTTTGAAGGATATCAGTCATCATCTTTTTAATAGATCAATATAGATCAAATATAGTATATTTCTCAAACCCTTATTCTATTTATTCTTTCATCTTTATTTAAAGTTATTACACATAATATTTTTATGAAATCTATTTTCTATATTCGTATCAGTTTTCTATAAATGGAGTAATTTCAATATCACTCTTAATAACACAATTTTAATATTATTACTAGAAATTTTAATTCTATTATTAATATTCAATATACATCAATTTTATTATTAATATATGATTTTTTTAATATAAAATCATTACATAAAATATGTAATCTCAATTTTTCATTAATTAAAATATTAATACTTTAAATATTGATTCTATTTGAAATATGGAATAATCATTGATTCAATTGAAATTTTGTTTTAATATGAAACATGAATATATTTTATATGTACACAGTTTATAAATTGTGAAATGTATCATGTTTCTAATATTGGATATGTATTATGTCTGATTTGAGTTTATGAAAAACTAAATTACTTTGTAATAAGCATTATGATTTTTTTTATTCCTAATATATGTTAAGTGAATTCTATTTTTTCTAATATATTAAATATTAAATATATAATATTCATGAATATATAAAATTTTTTAAATAAATTTTCATTATATACATTATTAAATGTGTATTCCGTATATAAACAATATGAAATACTCATTATACATTAACATGAAATATGAATACATGTTATATAATTTTTTCATTCAACAATCAACATGATTTTGGTATTCACAAACATTTTATGAAATATATAATTCAATATTAGTTCATGTTACAATATTATTTATATTCGAAATATGCAGTCAAATTTTGAAAACTAGCATCTATGATATTAAAACTGAAAAATGTTTTATTTTTATAAATGTATGTTGAAATAAATTATTTAATATCAATATATATATATATAAGTTTATACATCCAAATTAAAAAATAATTTTAAAAAATAATTATTTTATTTTAGATAAATTGACAGAAAAAACATTACTATTTCTAACCCGAATTTTCTAACCCGAATTTTCTAACATGACACTACCTAAATAGATGAACAACCTCCCAATCTACCTTTATGTTAATCCACCTCCATCCCTCCATGATATACCTCTAACAATCTAAAATTTTTATATTCGTCCCCGTATGTTTTCTTCCGTACACACATTTCAACAAGAAACATTACATCCCCTGGTTCTCACACCTCTGATCACACTAACAACTTCCCCAATCATGATTCATAATAATCACTTATGTGTCCCTCATCCCTAAATTCCACCATCACCCCACATTGAAATGGTTTTTTCCATTTCTCCTTTATCTATCTTTGTTCCCCATATGCATGGATCGAATTCCACACCCCCACACCTTCTCCCCCCAAAATTTTCTTGAATCCCCCACACTTTAGATCCATTTCCCTACTTGATCTCTTCCCACACCTCTAATTAATTTTATCAGTTGATAAGAGCCTCTTATGTGTCTCAAAATATCCAACTATTGTGCCTCTATGATGGATCACCCCGATCCACCAGCATCTTCTACCTAATTCCACAAATATGAAAATATTATTTTCTCATGTATATGATTCAATATATCCTATTGTTTTTTATGTATAAAATATATGATTATGAAAGTTATAATTAATTTGTTGGTAAATAATATGGGATTTTTTCAGTAATAAAGTGGTTAGTTGTTTTTAATTCCATTCTCAAGCATCGTATGGGTGAATTTTTGTTCTGGGATAGAATTATAAGTAAATTTCATACTGAGTAGATTTATTATGATTTTAAAAATGGAGTAACAACACCCCTATAATAATAAAATAATATAAGATATAATTTTTTATAACATTTATCAAAAATTTAATCATTAATATTTTATAATTTAATCACTTCTTGAAAAAAACCAGTGAGAAATTATTACCACAATATGCATGTTATTCATTTTCATTCAATCTCTTATAAGGTCAATTTACCAAAAAATGTTACTCCTGGTTTATAAAACAAATATTTCATTTTATTATTTTCCATATTTGTTTCATGATTCTTAACATCATCACTACATATAGTAGGTACTGAATGATCATATTTCAACTTTTTAGTGAAATGAATAGTATGATTTTATATTAAATTGGCACTAATATTATAAAAAATTATTTGTAAAATTTGTAAAATTTATTTTATCCCCATATTCTTGAAAAATGATATATCAAAAATATAATGTACTAGTAAATGAAAAATTATTTATTTAAAATTATTTAAACAACTCAAATCATGATTTGGAGAATAAAAAATTTTTGATTATTAAATTTTGAGGCACTATTAAATGATTATTCATCATCATTAAGAGTTATTATTGAAACCTGGATTCCATTTATTGTAATTTTTATTGTCTTATCCTAGTTATTTTTTAGCATATAAATATAAATCCATACACTCAAGATGTAGGGATTTATGAACCATGGAAGAGAATGGGTCATATTAATACCTCTGATTACAAAATTTTATCTGTTATCAATATGCTAAATATGTGGGTTTACCATTGATGATCTTGGGATTGAGTAGAGTTTCATGATAGTTTTTATTGGTATGGTACATCACCAGGTCAACAAGATATATCATTAACAAAGGTTGAGATATTGTTTCATCACATATATTATTCTATAATATAAAAGTTCTATAGTTTTGATGAGGTTTATTTCAAGATGGATGTGAGTTGAGTGAGGGGTGATGACACTCTTGCTTTAGAAGGTGTTAAATGATTATATTTTATATAATACTATTTTATCATAGAGGATGTGTTATCATTTGTTTAATTTTTTAATAAATATTCTTATGAAGTCCAATATCTTGATGTATTGGGTTCATCTAGGCAGGTAGATTCAACTATGATGTCAATGTGATGGAGGTTCACTGAATGGACCAAGCATTATATTGATTCCATGGTTATTTTTATTTAGTTATTTAGGTCATATTTTTTTTGAAATAAGGGAATTGTAAAAAAAATATCAAACTATACATTATTTTATTGTTTTTATGGCCATTGAAGGAGTAGTTGGTCATTATAGCTAGGTAAACTCTTCATAATTACAGGTAGATTCAAGAATACTTTGTGTTCATATTCAATTATCAATTTGAATTTCACTATGAAAAAAACATGGATTTAATTTTAATGAATAACTAGTGATATTTATGTTGAATTCAGTGTGGTTATTAAATAATCTGATTAAAGACTAAACCTAGACAAACAAGGGTTCCATATTAGACCCACATGAAGAATATTATAGTTTTTAAGGTGATCTCTATGAGAAAAAATGTTTCTTGAAATGATTCTATTTAAAATTCATCCATGTGACTGACATGATTCCCCAATCAGTGAATGATTTTACTTTTTCGTATTTTACAAAATTGGGATAATAATTTCAAAGAATATTTCTTCATTGGGCCCTCCATCAAAGTAATTGTTTTGGAACTGTTCCCTCTCATTCTTCTCCATGTTCCACTTAAAAATAAATTCTATTCTTTGACAATTTAGTATTAATTATTGTTTTTTTCATACCAATATAAGTATTTATATTTAAATATTATTTTTATGGTTAATATTATCTTTTATTTTTATAATTATTCATTAGTATTCATTATTTATAAAATTTATTTAAGGCATAATTATGTTGAGTGATAATGCCTTTTATCCCAAAAGAATTCATTTTGAAATAGGATTCTAATTCTTTTTCATATTTTTCTTTTCCCTTGGTTAGTATTATCATATAAATAGAATATATATTCCTTCAATATATATTTTTATCTATATTTTCCTTTTATATTTTATAATAATTAATTATAAATCATTATGTGATAAATTTAATTAAGAACTCCTTATATACTTCTAAATAAACAATAACATATTATTAACTTTAAATTTTGGAATAGAGTTCACTCCTATGCACAGTCATAGTGGTATGTCTGAATTTAATTTTTTTAGCTCAAGTATAGTGTATATCTATCAACCATAAAAAATAAAATTTCAATGTTTCAAATAAATTATAATTGATTTATTTTTAGTTTTATAATATTTATTATAAGAAAATAGCATATTAGTATTTCAAAAATGGTTGAGGAGTTCTAATTGAAATTATTCATGATTCAAAAGGTAGATAGATGAAGGGAATATCTGATTTTTATACTTGGATCGGCTGTCAAATATTTATTTGTAATACATAAATTCACTTTCTAGGGGGTAAAGGGATTAAATTACTAATGTAAAACTATTTTATGATTGTTAGCCTCTATTTTCTTAAGTATTTGGACCCCAATAAATGAAATATACATTTTGATATAGTGAACTTCTGGACATGTATAATTTCACACAAATGATGTATGTTGAAAATTATTACCTGTACACAACGATTTACTATTATATAATTTCACTAGGATTATATGATGTTTAATCTATAAAATATAATCTATTTTTTATAATAATTTTTCTACTTTAAAATATATATTCAAGAACATTTGTTTTACTTATTTCATAATCTATAATCATGAATCTATGTTTTATAATCTATTATATACTTTATATTATATGTTTTTTAATTTCTATGCACCCAAAATAAATATTACATAATATATTTAAACATCCTTCTATATTTATGATACACTGCACAATTCTATTTTTTAAATTTTATTTTTTGTTCTTCACAACAGAAAGTAATTACCAATTGATGTTTAAATGTTACAAATTTACCCTAATGACTCATTTATAATTTAAATTTAATTGATATCTATTAATTCTATTGAATTATATTGAATTAATCCAAACAATTAATATGAATTAATTTTTTGTTAAAAAAGTAATACAATAGTTAAAGATACAATCATCTCATGATTTAATTTATTTAGAAAAAATCATGTAGTAATATTATAGAACCTATTTGAAATTTGTATATTAATCATTATAAATGAATATTATTATGAATAGTTAATGATTTAAATTTATGATAGGCATGTTGATTACATTATTTGGTGTAACACACTAATTATTAACAGATGGTCTTCTTAAAAATATTGGATTCTATTTTTAATATTTCTCATCTATTGTGATATAATTTATATGTATATTATTTTTTCTATTTTATTTGAAATGTGTATTCTTATTACTAAAATTTTCAAATTAGACATGGGATACTTCCATTCAAAAGTTCAATAAATAGGGACATCTCACAATAGTCGTGATGATGAGTTACTTCCCTCCACCTTCATCTGAATGTATAGATTCAATATTTCATGCTTCCAATGTGAGCCAACATAGGTTATGTAAATTTTTTTCATAATAATTGTCTCTAATGTGAACCATGACATGAAAAATTGATGTGTGGAAAAAATAGAGTGTTGATAATTTATATTGAGTTTCAGGCAGTGTTCCATGGAATTTATGGATGATTAAATAAGTTTGTATTATGTCTATTTGATATTGATGTATTTTCTCAATATTTGAATATGTTTTTAGTAATTAATGAACATTGTTTTTAAAATATTGTCTTAGTTTTTTGGGGTTTTACATAATCTATATTTATAATTATTATATTATAAATAAAATAAATATTTTATATAAAATTTGATTAATGAATATAAAATTAAATTTTAGAAATAAAATTGAAATACCAACAAATTATATTATATTTAAAAATAAATTTGGAAAAAATATTATTTATTTATATTCCATATAATACTAGATAAAAATATATTACTAATTTTTCTAATATAAAGATATATATTTGTAATAATATTATCAATAGATAAAATTTGCATATGAAACTATTTTTATTTTGTTATAAAAATATATATTATTTATTTGTATTATTGTAATTGTAACATAGAAATTTTATCTAGTAAAATTACATTTAGAGGTTCATTTTCTTAATCAATTTAGTAACAACTGAATATCTGTTCAAATATTCTTTACCAATGAAAAATTTACATTTTCTAATAGAGATAAAATTATTACAAAAATTATCTTATTTTCTAAGGATAATTATCCCGAAAAATATATCATTGTCATATAATTAATTTTCATCTTTATTAATAAAAATATATATATTATTCCATACATTAAATGAAAAACAACTGATAAATAATCCTTATATTTTTTATATAGTACACATTATTTTTAAATTATTCTAAAATATCATTGATAAATATTAATCAGTAATAAAAATATCTATGATCTTCATAATTAAGATTATATTTATATTTCAACCTCGCTACCTTAAGTAAGACTATAGAACACACCTTTTCCATTATAATAGTATTAGAATAATATTTTAAAAGATTAAATAATGCTCCCTTATTCAATTATAATGCATATCAGTTTCTAGAAACATACCTACCCAGTCATCTATTTTTTGATCATATTTCTATAAAAACATTGTTAGGATAATATCTAATATAAAAACATAAAAACATTCATCCATAAATACTTTTACCTACGACACCTTCATTTTTCTCATTTGATACTTTTGTTTCAACATATCACTCACATTTTTCAATCCTTACTTATCCATGGTCATTTTATTATTAGGTTCTCAAACATAGTCAGTTAACATTATACTCAAACTCGACATACAGTTTTCATATAGAGAATGTGAATTATAAATATCATATCCCTTTTAGAGTTAAACGAGGTGTGTAGTTAGGTATCATTGTCATGAACCATGGGATAATCACATTAATATATAATAATTTATTTTAATGGATATTACAATTTGGTACATTTATTATATATAAGGAATCCACTTTTACAATATAGAAATGGATTTCAATGATTCAAATAACAAATACTAAAACGACAAAAATATTTTGGGATGTTATCCTAAACATAAACTTATACCATAGACTTATGGATAGGGGATTCAAAAATTATGTCTTATTTCAATCCCTAAAATATTCAATATTCCATCAAAACGCCTATAGGGTTATCTATTACCTTGAATTTGTAATCACACTTAAATTATCTACTATTGATGAAATTTCTAACTCATAAATTCTCTGAAACCAATAACATACTGATATTAAAAAAATGTAATACTCAAAAAAAATTAAACACTTATCTGATACCAACTTATTCACACCAGATCCAAAATCTCATATATGGTACTGAAAACAGAATCTTTCATCGTTGGATTTGATATAGTGTGATATATCTCATGAAGTTAAATTTTTGTTATAAATCATATACATAAGTTACACATTTTTCCTCACAAATACATATTCAATCAAAATAATGGATGGTTTAGTTTTTTTGAGGATTAGCTATATAAAAAACATATTTGATGATCATTGTGTACATTTCTGTAGAATTTTTGAACAATGATCTCTATCATTCATTTCAAATAAATTAAAAACCTCATCATAATTGAGGGAAACAAATACATATGTAATGATTGATTTCAAAACCATTTTTAGGGTAAAAAAAGTTAAAAATTAAATATCATATATGAGAAAAAAATGATCAAATGGGTATAATTATGATACATGGATAATAAATTAATGTAATCACACACAAAATAGAGTATTTTAATATAATGTGTCATTCCATCAGTCAATGAATAATATAAAACATTAATAAATATTGTTTAAAAAACATAGTTAATAAACATGCACATTAAAATAATAATATCATAATACCTTATGAATATGGCAGCAAAATTTGTATAAGGATGCATCACCTTTATGATCCACACATATACACCCATTTTTGTGAGAAAATAAATTTTTCTTGTATATAGATTTACAAAAAAAATTAATTATTTTACCAATTCACTTCAGGGAGATATAGAACACCACCCATCATTATCTATAGATATTTTTTCCATATAAAATCAATTATCATCATATTATAATGAAACTATAGAAGTTAAATAGATTTCAAATCCAGGATAAATGTAATCGTATAATAAATAAATTTATTATCGATCAATTAACATGATAAAATCATGGAATATGAATAGGTATTCAATGAAATTTGAATACATTTTGGGTATATATTTATTTAGTAAAGTGGATTGTATTTTCACTCTATATTTATAATATGTAAATGAGGTTTTAATGAATTTATCAAATCAATAGTTTTATCAAATCTATGTGAATAAAATTTAGTAAAATAAGTGTAATATAGGGTATTCATAATGGAAATACATTTGAATAAAAATTTTTCCTACTCACTATTAGTGGATACAAAAGACAAATGTAGTAGGGGATCACTCCTCTGATAGAAAATATCACTTACTAATCCAAATTATGAAATAAGCGTGATAGTATAATTTTAATAATATACATAATATGTTATATAATATATCAAAGGAAGTTAAAATATATGAAAGTTTTTAGTCTACGAGCATTAGAAAAATATCCATGGAAATAAAGAACATGCATTATATTTTTTAAAATAATAATTTAAATGGACTTGTTTTATAAAAAAAGTAGAATATGTATTTAGTTTTGAAAACATGGAAATGTAGATACACAATTACATAAAAAAATAAATTAATTTGTCAAATTATGTGTCCACGCATTAAGAACTCAAAATGATTATTTTAAAAAAATTATTAAAATACCGCATATAGAAAATAGTAAAAACTTATTTAAAATTTTCATTAAAGATATAACTAATATAAAATTTAATTAGTCAATTGTTTATGAAAATATAATGACATATATAATACCATCCAATGTATATAGCTATAGATGAAGAGGGTTGATGACCTAAAAAATTGGTAGGGTCAGTTTCCTTATCATTGGAAAATAATGAGACATATGGGAGAATATAATTGGGAATAGAAATAGAAAAAAAATTATTAGAGGAGGTTAAAATAATTGGGCTTTAAAATTTAATGGTATAAAAATTCCATAGATATAATATTAATCGAAAAATACCAATTTTACCTTGAGATTGAGGAAGACACCCCTACAATAATGTTATCATAACAATGAAAATAAAATTAGAGTATTAAAATGAAGTTAACAAAAAAATGTAATGAAATGAAATATATTAATCAAAATATAATAAAATATGATAGTGAATACACCATATTAATGATATTTTTATTGGATATTAAGAGTTTAATATGGATTCAAGATGGGGGGAAGTGTAGTATACAAATGAACATAACAAAACCTGAAACATATTCTATTAAAATGATCATGCTCGGTAATAATTTGGTCATCAGAGTGTATATATTGAATTCCGAAATATTATAATAAATATAAGATATTAATTGAGCTTATAGAATGTTTGATAAAAATATAGTGCAAATTTTATTCAAATAGAGTATCTAATTTCAATTACATAGCTAAATTAATATCTTATAGAATGAGTAATACACATGTTAATAAAAAGTAATAAGGAGTTAAAATATTTAGATATATAATTAAACTATTTATATTAAAGTGTTAATGATTAAAAAATCATGTATTAAGATATCCATTGTTTAAATACAAAAAATTAATTTTTAGTATTTCTACACCAAAAAATCTATCAATAAGAATATCTGAATGGATTTTTCATCCAAAACCTTGAAATACAATAATATGATGATTATTGTCAAATAACTTAATATAACTAAAAACCTTGGATTGGGTGTATTGGAATCACCTATCCTTATATAACATGTACCTCTTGATCTAATCCTAAATCAGAATATGCGAATACAAAATCTAAAATTTTATACAGATTTTACAATTCCTCGTTGGTAATCTATTAAACTATAACTCTTTAAAAAATTATAAAACTTATGAAATAGATGTTAGGGAAGAGAAAAATATTTTACAAGCTGAGTTTCAAAATCATCATCTCCCTTATTCATGAATTAACTAAAATTTATTTGCATTATCTAATGGCCATATTTCCATAAATCATGAAGTCTGTTGCAAAAACTTTCTATTTTCTTCAAATGATAGCTCAAAAAAATCTTAATTATATCTATCATTGATAGAACTATTACAATGTTGTACTAAATTATGTCCAATATTAGTAATTTTAATAACATATTTTATAAAATTTTCACAATCTGATAGACTTTAATATTGTTTTCAATCCGATGAAATGAACAACAGTCAATACGATATTTGAAAAACATATTCAAATCAATGTTATGAATAATAATAAATCTAATGGACTAGAATTTGAGTCATTGTGATGAATTATATTGAAAAAATGTTTATATTAATTTATATTAGAAAAATATATATGCTCTATAGAAAAATATATTTTCAAAAAAAATTCTAAATCATTTTAATATATAAATATAGTAATAATTTTTTTAATATTTTTTTAATTTTACAACTCTGCAATGTGAACGTAAAACATTTTACATTTTATAAAAAATCTCCACATTTATCAAAATCCCAAAACCCAAATCATAAAATAAAAAAATACTAAATTAAAAAAATACTACCACCCTTTATACATATATTATCCTCAATGGAAATTTTCATAGAAAAATATATTCCCTTAACATATTTTAACTCCTCCCGTGTTAATAAAATCATATTTCACCATTCTTGATCAAATAGAAAATATTAATTTTCATTATACCCCTAAATATATTGTATTACGTAGATAATATATCCCATTTATACTATTTCTGATCCTCAATCCATTTTATCCCCTTTGGGTATTTATTTCCCAATGTGATTTACAAAAAAATAAATTAGGAAAATAATATATTCTCATTAAATAATTTGAAAAAAAATGAAAAAAGTGTGTTAGAATATCATATTCATCCATGATATATATGATAGAAAAATAATCTAATATAAATTGGAAAATAATAAAAGAGGATGTTTATAAAGAATAATACATGCAAGCGATATTTCATTAAAAAAATGACTGAAATGCATTAACAATTTGTTGATGTAATGGTTAATTATTTATAATATAACTTCTATAAAATTTCATTCATCTTATTTAGATCCTCTTGACACTTTTTGGATTCATCTACTAAAGAATCGTGATTTTCTATCATCTCTTCAATAAGGGAGATCATCTTCTTCAATACTTTAAAACTTGTAACATCACCTTCAAGAACAAAAATATTTTTTCCATCCTTTATCGATAGAAATTATTATATAAAGGATTGGAGACATATATTATCATATTTTAATTTATATATGTATTCCTTAAATACAATTATTTATTCATTATGAGAATCTGACATACCTTTGAACTGTTCATAAAACCTTAAAATTTATTAATTCTCAAAAGATAACTTCTCAGAAGAATTTTCATTATCAAAGGATAATTTATGCATTTCCACAATATGATCAACATTTTCCCTTAAGTCACTATCAAATATTCATGATCATTTAACCTTCTGATTTAATATTATTTTTGTGTTAATTAGTATCTCTTTGAAACATTTGACCTTTTCTTCCTTCTGAATTACTTAATCTGTTAACAACATCAATGTTTCAAACATCTCATCCAATCTGTTCTAAATATTTTTACATCTTACATAAATATTAGGATGATATGGTATTTATTCAATAATCTATTTTATAGACTAAGAAATATAATATATCCTTTTTTGACCTATGTTATAAAATATTAATATTCCTCTGATGATGCCTTTAATATATTTTAGTGAGAAGAACCAACATGAACCTTTTCTTTCCCTTCTATATTAACTTCATCGAAAAATTTACAAGTTAAGATTATCTGTCAATCTATGGATGGTTAAATATTTTTTTTGTGAGAATGTTGATATTCCCCATCATCTTTTGAGGAAGATTTTACTTCCATAGTATCATATAAAAAATGGTTCTTAAATGGATGTGTTGAAAAATGAATGGATGAAGATGATAATTCTGATGAAATTTCATCTCATTATTTTAATTCAACTTCATCATTATAATCATCATCTTCATCCATTTTTTCGAACTACCTCACAGTTTTAAGTCACCCTTTCGAGCATTCTGAACTT
Organism: Viscum album; assembly: GCA_963277665.1. NCBI lineage: Eukaryota > Viridiplantae > Streptophyta > Magnoliopsida > Santalales > Viscaceae > Viscum > Viscum album. Next base: position 1,186,185,555 of record OY728159.1, read on the forward strand.
GTTTTTACACATTCTTCTTCCTCAAAATATTAATAATTATTTTCTACATTTATGAAATAACTTTTCAATTTCAATATATTCTATTACATAAATCCCTTGTCTCATTCCAATAAATCTAGGAATATTGATGTTTCAAAAAATTATTCATTTTTGTTATTTGTCTTTTAAAACATGGACCCAATTGATCTAGAGATAAATGAGATGTTAAAATAGGCTGATCTACAATCACTCCTTTATCTCTTTTATTTAAAATCTACATCATAATATTTTAAACCAATATTTTCATCTTATTTTTATTTTTCCCATCCTCGTTTATTTTTTTATCTATCCAGATCCTTAAATATGATGCCTCTCATTTATCTAGTTCGAAACTCTGATACCCTAGATTATTTTATTACTTATGATCCATCATCTCCATAAAATCATTATCAAATATTTTCTTTGTTTCTTTTCCATTTTTTGGAGGAGATGAGTCATATTTTCTTGTTTAATTTTCTTCATTCATTCTATATTATATCTTCTACAACATATGCAACATTGAATGATTTTTTCATAAAATTTTCCATTTTTTCTTGAAAACCAACATTTTCCATGGTATTTTTTCCACACAAATAAGATTAATTGTTTCCATATTCACTTAAATATATTTTCTAACATTCATTCTATTAGACATCATATTATTTATAAATCAAGGAAACATTATAAATCTTGAATTCTTGGAAATATTAATAATTTATGAGATAGAATGAAAAAGAATACTAACTAATTAGATTATATTTATATTTGTAGGAAAATAAAATTTGAATATGTTGAACACATTGAGTGTATCTCTGTCTCCTTTCTGTAGAATCATGTATCCTTGTATCCATAGAGACACCATTATCACATTCAAGGTCATGTGAATACATTTTTTAACATTATCATGATAAGTAAATATAGATGATTCATATTTTAATTTATCCATAAAATAATATTCAACAATAATTTCTAAATATTGTAAATAAAAATCCTTATTTTACACACATATGTTCTCCCAAAATTGAAATTTCAGAACTTCTTGTACCATAAAATCTTACCTTTTAATACATATACATATTGATCATCCTTTACTAATTCTCTCTTCATGACATATCTACTGTGGCCATCTGAATAAAACTGATACTCAAACACGAACCAAAGAAGAAAAATTGATGAATCCAAAACTTTTGCACTGTGCAATAAATGAGGTGTTGATGGTCAAGAAAAAATTATTGAAAATTGTTGTGGGTCAAGGGTGAACAACCCCTTATATAATATCTTCGTGGTGACCCATTTTATTTATGAAATCAAATTTCGTGTGTTGATAACAATATTATAATATGACGATTGAGAATATTCTTCAAATTATTACGAAACATATTAATAATGCTTTAGGTTTATTATGATATTTATTAATCATAGAAAATAAATTTGTGGTTGCACAATTATTTACATTTTTATTAAAATAATGGTTTTAAAAAGTACTGAATGTTTAAGAAACATTGAATATAAATGAAATGGATAATTAAAAAAATAAAAGATTTAAATAGTACCTCTCAGAGTAAAAATTAATTTCAGAATGAATAATTTATCGACGAACCATTTCATCTTGGTTTTTATAAATGAAATTGAATATTAAAATATTTATAAAAAAATATTTTCCCTAAATGATTCTAAAAAATTATGAGTTTGGAAATATTTTTGAAAAAATATTCATTCCAAAATCAATTTAAAAAAAAATTATTCCAAAATATTTAAAACAATATTGAAATAGAGTTTTAATTAAATTAAATAGTTTGGAAAAAAATTGGAAAAAAGTTTGATATACAATTACATCATATGTAATCCCACTTTGATAAGGAGTTTATATATATATATATATGTATATATATATAAATTTATAATCATGAAGTAGAAATGAATGATCATTTTATAATGAACATTCCCACCCTCTAATTAATATACTAAAATCAATCCAATCTATATGTTTTATTAAAAATTTCTACAAGTTTTTTTCTTCAAATGAAATGAAAATTGATGTCTCTTTTTTGTTTGTGATCGTGATAAAAATCATGTCTTGTATTGATGATTTTTTCTTATGAGTAGCATTATAAGTTTCTACATAATGTAATGGACATTGTGTTATCACAAAATATTATTGTCCTACTAAAACTCTGGTAACTGTCATTGAGTGTGTGTTTCTTCCACAACACATGAGAATAATAATATAAATCTACGAAATATTAATATTATGACATATAAAGGATTACTGATTTTTATTATTATAATATAATGATAATTAATCTTCTTCAAATAAATGATATGTTCCACTATTATTTTTCTTATCTATTCAATACCCACAAAATTCAGCATCCAACAAACATTTAAAATCGAATCAATTTCTGAAGTTTAAAAAAACTAAATACCAAGTTCCATTAAGATAATAAAAAATTAATTTTATATCATTTGCATGGGACATTTTATTTTCATGATATATTAAAAAGATAAATAAAAAAATTTAAATTTATAAAACTAGATTTTATATTAATTAATCATCAAATCATATCTATAATGGTATTTTTGATGAACTGAATTTATATATTCATCACAAACTAATGTTTTTGAGGTTCCAATAAGAGTTATAATACTATTAGTATCATTATATTTTAATTTATTAATAAATTATTTTATATAACTTTTCTGAGACATCAAACATCCTTCTTGGTTTTCTGATATTTTAAATCGATGAAAATAAATAAATTCTCCCATCACACTCATTTAAAACTAAAAATTCATATGATCTTTAAATAAATATATTATAGATTTTTGAATTAATATATATTTCACTTTATATACATAAATTATTACAATTATTATGTGTTTGGAATCATATTTTATATAAATAGTTAGATCCTTAGCTCCCTTAATAAAATTTTCTTGCCACAAAAATCTATTTAATCTATTATACCATGATCTAGGGGGTTTTTATGTATTTAAATTTCCGTAATGAGATTAATAAAATGTTATGGATATTTTTTATTTTCAAAATTATGGTATATTTATACATAATCATTCCCTTATACATATCCATTAATAAATTTATGCCTCACATCCATTTTCAATAGTTGGTATTTAAGAATGGTTGATAAGATATGTGTATATAAATAGCAACAAGTACAGATATTAGGGTAAATGATTCATCATAATCTATGATATCTTTTTGATTATATCACATATAAAAATTTCAAAATTTATTTTTAATTATTATTCAATTTTAATCACAGTGGTTCTAACAATCCTATTTTACTCCAATTAAAGAATCATCTTTATGTTGTTTAACCATGGTCCAAACCTATTTCCTATAAATATCATTATGTCTATATTTATATTTATATTATTAAATCCTAGTCAAATAAATCCCCAAAAGGTGTCTTAGGTTTTAATAGATATGTATATGAAATATTGTTAATTTTATTTCTTAATGAAATTCTATTTCTAATATTTTTATTTACATCATGAAAGATGTTATCAATAAGATTATTCATTAGAAATATTTGATTTCATGGATTAAAAAAACTATATTACTAAATTAAATGTTGAAATTATTCATCAGTTAAACGTCATTAATATATTCTTATGTTGTTATCTCTTGTGAAGAACTTTACAACATTGGTTGAAAACAAATTTAGAAATAACATCTGGAGATGTAGTTTTATGGGATCTTAAAAAATGGACCGGTATCATCAAACATAACATGTAATATATCTTGAATAGCGCATGTGTCTTTTATACAAAAATATACATGACTTACAAGTCATATAATTACATTTAAATATTCCTTCATTAGATAATGGTGAAAATACTGGTATGTTATCTTTAATATTCAAAATGAATAATTTTCATCCAAAAATTGTGAAGTAATATTGTTTTGGTTTCCTTTTATCAACAATTAATAATGTTTGTTATTGATTAAAAATTATTATTAAAAGTCTTTTTATTATATAATTGGAATAAATGACTACTTTTGTTTAAAAAGTGCAAGGAACTTAGTATTCACTCTGTATAGTTTTAGTAATCTCTTAAAGAATTCAATTTCTTATTACGAATACACCTTTTTGGAGATCTAGTTGATGAAAAAAATATGTTTAATACACATTTACTAATAGGATTTTTAAAATATGAATTTTCAAATTCTCTACCATGATATCTAAAAATACTCTTCAAAGAGATATTTTTATCATTTTTAAAACTAGATAAAAATTTGAGAACAAAAAAAGGATTCTGACTTCATTACAAGAAAATATAACCATGAATATCTAGAGTAATATTACACTAAAACATATAGATAGAATTTTACAATGCTACTTTTAGTTTATGTTTGACCAAATTAGTCCATTCGTACTAACAATAAAGCATCATACAATGTAAATTAATTAATAGATTTATAAATTGAATTATATTGATTTCTGAATTTACAATGATCACATCAATTAGATGTATCAAACATATGTTCTCTTAAACCATTATATAATAATTTATTTCATAGTGTAGCTAAAAATACATGATTAAAGAGTCCTAAAGTTTTATTACATAGCTTAGATTACTCTTCCATTAAAGTAACGCAATCCAGATCATGGATCCTAAGGTCTTTTATGATTATAGGGTAAACATTATAGTTATGATTGGATAAAATAATAAATTAATATCTAATAGTAAAAATAGCACCATTATCATTTTGTATGTTTAGTTGATAAAATGAGTCACATAATTGAGTATTTCTATTAGTTTTTCCAATGTTCTATAAAATATAAATAATACAAAATTTTTGATCTTCAAGAAGTTTTTTACATATACTGATAATTTATCTTTGATAATTATCTCCAAAAATGACTTAAAATTCTTTAATACTTTTAATATACTTAATTAAAACAATTTTCATAGTCGTGTTTTTTGAGAAACAACTATCTTTATACCAAATATTTTTATGGTTGGTATGTTCCTTGTTTTTATGAAAAACAAATTATCTCTTCAGAACCTAAACCATCTTAGGTCTAGTATTATCATAAAAAATTTTAGGAATAAACATTTTTCCAGAATTATTATGTTGATAAAATTGCAATAATTTTTAAAATAAATATATTTGAAAACCTAAAGATTGATCATTTTAGGATCATTTTTTTATTCAAGTATCCACAATTCTAACACTTTGTGCAAAATGGATTACTTTTTCATAAAGTAATTATCATTAATAATTGGGTTTCAATTTATAAAACACATTCTTGAAATATATCTATGTGTGTATTTTTATTACTTAATTTTTATAAAATTTCATTAATTTTGGAAAAATTTGACAATATAATTTACAAAATAGAAATTTCATAATTCATTTTTTACAAATAAATTTTCATTCTAAGTAAAATTTGTATAAAAATTATGTTTTATATTATCATATTGTAAACTAAATTTATAAAAATTATATTTTTCAAGATATTATAAAAGATCATATTTCACTAAATTATATTTATCTATTTATTTAAAATGATATGGTATACCAATAATTATATTATAAATTTTTTAATTTTCCATTATAGGTTTTTTTAGAGACATATGTTTTTTGAAACCATTAACTTTTAATTTTACAATAATTTTTATAATATTAGAAGTGTTTTGAAAACTCAGAAATGTATTTATTCCATCAGTAGTTGATGTATATTATCAATTAGCAGATATATAATTTTAATTGACAATACTATCCGGATAAATCATAGTCAATGAAATATTTTTATGATATTCAAATGTTACCTTAGACATGGTTATATTATTATCCTTTGGAATTTATATGTAGAATATTATATTTGTATGTCCTATAATTTCATTATCGGATGAATTCTTGTAAGAACTGTCTGCTCCACAAACAATCCATGTTTATAAAGCATTCCAGAATTTCATTCTCTTTTTCATATATTAATTTTTTTAATTATAATATGTGTCTAATTCATTCTTATATATTCTAATATAATTTTTAAATTTAGTTTTAATATATACAAAATTATTAAAATAATAACATATCACTTATCAAGATTCAATTTTATCACTTTTATCATTTTTAATTTTAACATATGTATTATAAAATTCATTCATCTTATCTATTATTTCCATTATTTTACCATTATTACATAGTTCATTTCGAAACTATTTTGATGAAAAAGTATCTAATTCATGATTAAATTAATTTCATTAAAAATTGTTACATCATTCTATGTATAATGTATCTCACTAGGGAAATTTGATGTAGTCTCAAAAGAAAATCCGTCAATTCTTTTTCAACATATCTTTTTAATATTCCAACTTACATTGTAGGGGTTCAAAATAGATCATTACGATTAAATTAGTAATCCTTATTATGCCATCCAAAGTATTTCATTTGGATTCCCAATCATCGTAAATTATTAGAATAATATCTTCTACTAAGATTCTTTCCAAAAGATCATTCTCAATAAGAGATTTTAAAATGATAACCATAGGTATAAAAATAAGATAATTTTATTAATATATTCTTCAGGTTTAAAATAATTATCCTGATAATTGGATTTAATAAAATCAGTTTTAGTCTTAATGAATTCAGATGTTTTAAAATATGTTCCTTCTAACATAGTCTAAATAATATTTTCTGCTTCAGGAAACTATATATGAAAATTTATACTTCTAATCATAGAATATAATATGGTGTTTCCTACTATATAATAAAATTGATATTAAGGATTTTCCAAATTAATAAAACCTATAAGTTCTTTCTCATGAATTACATATATAACCTTCATCATGAAAAAATTGTCAAATCCATTTTTTATAACAAAATTTATCAAACTATATCTTCATTATTCATAATCATTACCAACAAATATAGGTTTTTTTACTATGGTTCAAAATCTCAGGGGTGTTGATATTTAATTCTAACATTATAAAAATAATAGAATCTCTTTCTAAAATACATGTTTCTGTCAAGTAAAATTTATATGGAAATGTTTATAAAATCATAATAATATGTGGTAGAATAGAAAAGTAATGAAATAAAAAAATAAGAAAAATATTCTCTAAGAATTATTTATTCATGGATAGATAATATAATATCTACAAGATGGGGAGGGTCAATTGTTATTGAAAATTAAACTAACATAATTACAAATAAATATTTTTCTAATAACAATAGACATCATTATAATATTATAATCCAAGTGTTTGTATTCAATTCAACAAGTATCCAGTAAATCAATGTTGTTAACCAGGATCAAGACAAACAGATAAAAAATATATTAGAAATATCAATAAACACTTTCTAATGTTAATTGCATTTAAATATGTTTTTCTTTTAAAAACACGTAATACAAAAGGTTATATGAAATTAAGAATGAATTAGAATCTTCAGAAAAGTAATTATACTCTTAATCCTTAAATGTTAGGTATTTCTGAAATCTAGAATTGTGTTATCAATGGTTTTAAACATATATGTGAAGGTCCATCTTTCTGCAAAAGAAAATACCACAATGATAATATCTGAATAACTCTATCTTCAAAAACCCTTTAATCTGTTGATATGATGATCAATGGCATTTTTTACTTATCTTTTAAAGCCCTCAATCCACTAAAACTGAATAACCTATATTCCTATCCCTTTAATCCCTTAATCTAATATTAGATTGGAAAAATATAACAAAAAATAAAAAATTATTATTTGTATTTTATAATTCCGATTAGCGAGTCCTTATAACTACAACACTCTGAAAACATACAAAGTGTAATAATGAGATGTTCAGGCCAAGAGAAATATCCGATTTTTTAGCATCAAATTCATCATCTACTAACTACATGAATAAAATCAAAGTTATAGGTATCCCCAAAATGCATATTTCCTACAATATTAGAGTTTTCTGTATTGGTGCCAGATGTTCTTCTAATGAAATCTCATAAAAATGCCATCATTCAATGTCATATTTATAGCACCTTCAAAATTATGTAAAAATGTTTTTTTGAAATCAATATTTTTAATTTCTCTGAATTTAATATTATCGCTATCTAATCTACTTTAAAATGGTTTTTCAATCTGATTCATAGAACTCTGTTTAGACTAATTGATCTAAACTAATATCATTTATATGTATTTGACTTAAACTAGTCTGACAGATAGAACACTTATTCATATTGAAGGATATAACATCAATAATTTATATTTAATAAAATATATGTTTGTCTAAAGGATCAGAGTGAAGAATAAAAATTATATTCTTTTATATAATATCTAATTATATTTTTAGTATAAAAAACAATATTTTCTAAAAAAGTCATTCTAAAATAGTTCAGATATATAATGATAGTAAATTAATATTTTAAGAAAGAGTTTGTGATTTTCAAAACAAAGGAAATCAAAAATAGAATGTATAACATTCAAATCAACAATTATGTTGTGAAAATTCATACATATCTCCTAGGATTGATTATAGAGACAAATAACACTTACAACATGGATAATTGTTGAATCGATAGAAGAGTGATTAAAAAACATGATTTTGTTTTTAAAATATCATGAATTTGTAGAAAAATAATTTACAACAATTTAATGGTGTATAAATAATAATAAATCCATATAAAATGGTATATGGGGAACAAATACAATATTTTTCAATGTGTCATAATTGAGACTAATAAATACATACTTTGTATTCCTTAATACATGATTCTTGATCTAACCCCATTTATAAAAAAATATCTTAATATTCAACATCATAACCATACTCACATACATTTTATTTTTATAATTCAATTTTTTCATTTAATATTAATATAATAGTTATTTATAGTATATTTTTACCATCGAGTTTAGTAAATTTAAATTATTGCACATGATTTATGATATCTCTTTTGGTATCCATTCATTGATACAATTTTAATAATTAATAGACCATTTACAGTCCTAAAAAATAAATTTTATATGAATTTTTAAATATATGATCTCAATATATAAGTGATATAGTTATTTTCCATGAAAATAGAATCAGTGATATCTTTATTCATTAATTTTAGTGACCCAAAAAAAAATTTTGACAATAAATTTTGTGCATAATATAATCATTCTATAACAATAAACCAATCAATTTTTTCACATTAAAATAAAATAATATTTTTATATTTTTCTAATAGTCATCGATGATAAATATCTATACCTTCGTTCATCTAGTTTTACAAACCATCCAAAATAAGAAAATGATACAACTAGATAGTTGATTATAATTAATTAGTTTTATAACATGCCGCACTATTTGAATTTGTGAAATATTTTTTTCCAAATAAATTTAATCTTATTTTTTAATTACAAAAATCACCAATTTTACCATTAATTAAACACAAACCCATGTTTTTTAATTTCACACAACATAGTCTACAACTTTCATTACACACAATACTGAGTTTAAACAAAACATGATATACTATTTAAAGTTAAATATTTAATTTTTTACTTTAACCTAGTTTGTCGAATGTAAGGTATGGAAATAATGAAATAAACTATGAAAATATATGGTTTAATCATGTATATAATATTATTTATTTTATCACCAATTAAATAGAAATTCAAATATAAATAATTAAAGATACATGTCATCTTTTTCTAAAATTATTATTTTTATGAACAAAAAAAAATTCAGTCAGACAACTAAAAAACAATTTTCCGAATTTTATTTTAATTAATATTTTATATTATATATTCAATATATTTAATAACATTAATCTTATGTATTTTCAAGATAAGAGATAAAAAAACCAATTTTATTCTTAAATACTCTATTATTATACAAAGTAGTTTTATATACTTTTATTAACATTTATAAAATTACATATTTACCACCGTTAAATAATATCTCAAATAATAAAATTTATTTCTTAAATCATCATGTCAAAATTATATGAATGGGGATTTTTTTGAATTTTCTGGATATGATAATGTTTCAATGAATATTAACAATATTGGTTTTTATTAACAATTTTGATATATTTTAATGCATTTTAAAACAAAATAATTATTATCATATGGTTTTAGAAGTATAATGAGTGAAATTATATATCTTTTTATCATATTTTTCTCATTTGAATCAATTTCATTTTTATTTTTGGTATAAAATATTTCTAAAAATTTGATCGTTATCCCTTTGGAAATCCACTTTCTCATCATATCTGTTGGATTAATATAATGTTAAATTATTACAATTATGTGAGTGTATTTTTTAAATATTTATTCCATATTTGGAATAATTATAATTTATATTGTCATATAAATTCAATTTTTTTTACAATTACAAATAGATAAAGCAGAAATATTAATTCTTGCAATTAAGGTAAAAATAGGTTTAATAGAGTGTTAAAATAACATTATAAGGAGTAAAATGACCTATAAAATTTTACAAAATCCATATAATGGACATATATATACCATATAACCTATATTTTTTATAATTTCCTATTTTTATGTCATTTTTCACCATGAAAAATGTTGGTACACCTTATTATATTAAACATTGCATGTGTGCCACTCACCTCACATATAAATGGTCACCCCATATCAACTCCCATTAACACAATAAAAAACAATTGGATTAGACAGAAAAATCCAAAATACCTTAATTAATTCACTCCACTCATCATATTATACTCTTTTTTGGGTATAAATATAACCTTAGATGAATTTTGTTGAAAACCAAATGAAGTTGTATTAAGAAGAGGTAACACGCCTATTTGATTTTTTATTACCCCACATCGTTGAATTATTATTAAAACATGATGATATAATATCATAATTATAATACGTATAATTTTATAATTTTATGTTATGGTAATTACAAAAAAAAATTCCACTTCCATAAAATGAGATACGAAACCATTATCTATGTGTGCGTCTGACTACTACCTCAAAAACAGTCATTATTTGTATTCCATCACCACCTATCACATATTGATATTTTTATTTATTAAATTATAATATATTATAATTTTGATATTATTATACCTCTATAATTATTATTACACGTATTATTTTTTTACTCTCTACTCCATGGGAATATGATAACATTTTTTTTGCGTGTGGTAGGCTATCATGTCATGAAGAAAAGTGATTCATTCATGATTTACAAGGAAGGTATTAATGAAAGGTTTAATCAAAATATGTGATATATATTACATAAAAATGAACCTATAATTATAATATATTATTCTACATTCCTTCTTATAATAAATCGAGAAAATGGAAATAATGTTCAAGAATACATACAGCCTACCATCTCCATGAATGACGTATTTCATTTCCTATCTCTATATTTGATGGAATAAAATAAATAAAAATATAATTAATATATATGATATATAAATATATTATTTATAACATTATTCATATGTTGAAAACATGGTGAAATTAATAAGACCAAAAATACCCAACCAAAACATAAGTGAAAAATTTAACACTTATTATCTAAAATGTAAAGTTAACAGGGAATTGTTTATTAATGGGTAATGGAAATTAATAAGTAAATAAAATATTTTTATTAAATAATATATTATGGTTCTTTAATAGAGTTATAATAAATTTATATTTATTAAATAAAAGGTTATAATGTGTGTGAAGGTAGTTGAGGATTCATGTTGGTTTTACTATTATTTTATGCGTGACTGAAGCCATATTTACCACATGTTTCATTATATTGTGTATACACATCCAATTATTATATTTCATTATTTTAATACTTTAATTTTTTTTATTGAAATATAAATTTTAGGATCTATCTTTTAGGGGGTTTACATATCATGATTTACCAATGCGGTAATGGATTTTTCTCCCAATTTGACTTCTTTGGGACAAAAGTAATATTATGCACTTATCTTATTTTATGAGGTGTATATATAAACCCTTTGAGATGTAATATCATGAATTAATTTATTATTGTGATATTTTTATGTTTCAGTAAATTTTATTCCTTTATGGGGCCTATAATCTATTATTTCCAAATTGGTAACGATATTATGATAAAATATCATTAGTTATCGACATTGTATGAATTTATGATTCCAATGATAAAATATAATGATAATTATATCAGTAAACTAATTAGTCTTATTATTTATTAGTTAATTCGTGATTTTAAATGTTTTCCCCACATTTTCCTCTCTTTATGTTTTCATGATTCAAAACTAATGTTTTTATAGTAAACCGGTTGTATTTCTCTCTTCGGTGAAAATACATTTTTATTCCATGTCCATGTCATCTAGAAATATTTTATTATTCTTAAATTTATTTATTAAATAAATTTTCCCAATTTTTAACTTTTGAAAAATTATTTAAATTTAATTTTAATTTCATTTTCTTAAAATAATTCCTATTTTGATATTAACAAAAATGTGAAATGAATCTCTATTGCAACGGGTACCAAAAAAAGAATATTTCATAATTCCATGACCATTTAATTGTTTTACTTATTACTCTATAATATTCAAACATTATTTTCCATGAATAATACTTCAAAAATGTTTTATTAATTTTTAGTTTTATTTAAAATTTATTTCTCAAATGGAATGAATATTTTCCTCATGAAATCATTTAAATGATATTTAAATATTTATTTATATGTTTCCATGATTACATTTAAATAAAATTAATTTTAAATTTTTTTAATTTAAAAAATATTTTTATTAAAGTGCAAAGGCTATTTTCATTTATAAATATTCTATTTTATCATTACAAATATTTTTCCACATATGATTGTGTCCTTTTATCTTACTTATGATTTTAGGGGGATGTTATCCATTAATAAAATTATTATTCATACTTTAGTGTCATATGATTATTATGACATGTTGTCTATAAAAACAAATTATTTTTCATGGGCTATACCATAATAAAATGATTATGAACCCCCCTTATTTTTTCATGTGTTATGCATTGATTAAATGATGAAATTATTATGAATCTTAATTGGTTTACACTGGTTAGGTTATGATAAAATGTGGTTGAAACCAATTTATTTTCATGGGTTCTAATATGATGAATGTTATGTAATCATGTGACCTAGATATGTGTGATTTTTATTTTTTAATGGTGGTTATGTTATATCCAATGATGTAAGAACCATTATAACCAATAATGGTTGTAATGTGATATCCAAGGGTGGTGGTTACATTATATATGAGTTTGGTGGTTATGATATGAACTAATGGGTCGGACCTCTATCCCAATAAAAAGAATTAGGTAAATATTTATATCTCTTGAGATAAACAAGACTGTAAAGGGTAGTAAAACCAATTTAGTAAGGGTCTTTTTCCACCATGACTGTATTGGGAGTGAAACCTAAATATTAATTTGTCTTGTGGATTGAAACCATTCAACTATGATTTTGTTTGAAATTACCCTTGAACATATATTCAAATGATTTATATTCTTATGTTTATTCCAAAAATATATTCCTTATTCTAATTTTATGTTCTCATGGTTCATGTTATTTGATTCCATTATAATTATTTTCTTATGAAATTCAAGAAGTTATACCATGACTCAATATTTTGAACTATGATATAATAGAAATGATTTCTTTAATTTTTATACTCATTTTATTATACACTTATTATCTTTTTGTTTTTTAAATATCCTTTATTTAACCAAATTAATCATATTACCTCAATATTTATTATGTTTTCTTCCCCATTTTATGAGAAATTTCATAAGATGGTTTTTATTAAGGGGATTATCATGTGATAAGATATTTATGGGATATTATTAAGAAATTTTTTCATGTAAGATGATTATTTTTTTAGTCTTCAATGATACTAAACTTTTAAATTCAAGAGAGGTATTTTGGAAATTATATTTAAAATTCATATAAAAATACGTGTTGTTTATTTGTGAAAATCATGGCTTTTATTATTGAATATTAGACAATATTTTTATATAAACATTTGAAAATAAGATGAATAAATATTAAAGAGTTCCAATGGGATGTTTAGATATTTTTTTCTCAGGATATGTACAAGGTTAATTTAATGATTTTTCCATGTATAGAAAAATTTATTGATGTTTTGTTAATTGAAAGGGTGAGTGGATTACATGAAATTACATCCCTATATGGATACTTCCAGTGGATGAGGCTCTGGAACAGAGTTACCAAGATGTAGTAATTCCAAAAATGGAACTTTGAACTGGACTCAATCATCATCTGGTGTATTTATGGGCTTTTGTACACATCTATTATAACACTCTCATGGGATATACTTTGGAAATTAACAATATAATTATGAAATATCATAAAGGATTTAAATATATGATGAATATGAATGACCTTGGATAAAACTATGGTATCACAGATTGAAAACAATATTTCAAAATTTAGTTATCATATATTTTTGTTTTCATGATTATGTTGTTTACCTTGATGAATATATTTATTAACACAATGATTTTTCTTAATATTGATATCATTATTTTCTTGTTCTTTTTATATATTAGTGCCTCATACATGAAATAAATAATTTATGGTAAGATATGATGTGTAAATGTATCAATGAAAAATAAAATGGTGATATTTTTCATATGAACTATAGTGAAATCAAATAACATTATCTTTGCCTGAAATTACACAACAATTGAAAAATGATCACGAAATAAAATATTATCCTATTACCATAATTTTTAGGATGTCATTGAACATTTTTATATCATTATAGTTTATTTTTCTATGATTTTATATTTTCACAATATCATTCACTTTCTTGTGATCAATGATCGTTATTACTCTCTATCATTATTTTGATAGTATGTTTTTCTTCATTATCTAAATTATCACTTCCCACAAGTGTTCTCCAATTTTGAAACCTAGGTTGTGTTTTTTAAGATGAAGTCCACACATCCCATTCATTATTTTGAAGGGGAATTTTTATTAACCCTTTTTTATGTGGGATTCCTAGAAATTGATTTTACAAAGATAAACCCTTATTACCAAGGACATATTAAAAATTAGAGAGACAAGATTATTTAAGGAGGGGAAAATTTTAACACCCCATGATTTTGTAAAATATATTTTAAATTAAATATATTATTTCCATTTTATTGTGTTACATGAAATAGTGAATTTAGGATGTGATACACACAACACTATGTTTATCCTGTTCCACATGAAAAAATGATTGTAGCTTTCTTTATATTCTACATCGAGATTAGAAAAAACCTGCAAACTATTGAAATATTATTATTTAATTTGATAGTTATCAACTAGCGATTGGAATGGTGTGTATAAAGATGATTGACTAAATTATAATAATTTATTCTTAACACAAGTATATAAAATTATCTCCTTGATATCAAATTAATTAGAAATGAAAAATAAAAACTCTTTAAAAGTAATGGAAATACTTTTTTGGAAAACAGTTTTTAGGCACCCAATAATTTAGTCACTTTAATAAATTAAACAAATCATATATAGTGAATGATATTATTGAACTTATATATTATATAATATATAAAATTTATAGAATTCTTATTATTTTTTTATCGTAAATAGATAATAATAAATAAAATTTTATGCTTAAAAGCAATATTTTTTGAAAAAATATGTTTTCTCACATTTCCCTCACATAAATTTAAATTAATTTTTGTCACTTTTATAAATCCTATTTGAAAAAACATAATTCATTTTTCAAATTATCATGTTTAAATTATCATAGAGTGAATTATGGTAAATTTTATAAAAATATATTTTTTTGATGAAAAGTAAAAAATACAGGTATGCATGAGAACATTAAATTTGTTTTGATGTGGTTTAAATGTAAAATTATCCCAATTATATATATATATATATATCGAATTTAGCTATTTTTTAAAAAATAAATATATAATTTAGATATAAAATATTTCGAAAATTTTCATCATTTTCTATTTTGAATACATATTTTCTCATCACATAAATAAGATTAATATTATATTATTTATTTCCACTTATGTATGTTGAATTTGAAAAAACGGATACCCTATTTCTCATCTACATAATTTATAATAATAATTCATCAAGATCTGATCCAACAAATCTCAGGCTTCAACTTCCCAAGCCCACGTTCAATAGGTCTAGGGCTGATGACTAACACCGAGTAGCGTTATCACACATATGGGAGGCATTTTACTAAATTATGTGTACAGACGCACCCATAAACACCTCTATAACAAAATTAAGAGTCACAAAAGATGGAAACTAAAATGAATCCATAAATCTATCCCAAACCCGAGTACAACCGAATTACTAAAAGAAAAAAAAGGAAAAAAACACCTATAAAAACTATAAAACAATACAAAACTCCCATTTCTATGGGATTTATGTTATTAGATACTACCAGAAAGATCATACACTCACATTCGGTAAACAATTTGGTTAGTCTAGATCACTATACTCTGCCTTGCTCTTGTCCAATGAGAACATCATTTAATGGAATTTGGTCTGCACAAGACATAACTCATGCTATAAAATATAGTGCTATAGTGAGAAAAAAATACTCATTAGGCTCCCCAAAACCAGAAAATATTATGGATCAATAGAAATTAATCAATCCACTCAACCCAATGAGGGGGAACCCAAATGGTAGAGAGAATATATCTCAAATCATCTATGATTACACATGACTAGTAAGATCATTCCACAATGTGTGTTAATCCAGAAAAGTGAAAACACTTCAAGGACTCCCAAAATCACTATGTTATACTCATTTCATAATCCATGCATCTAATAGTTATGAACTTATATACAACAACATTATTCTACTTGATGGTCGTATCTTCAAAACACAACCAAGAGAAAAAAACCCATGGACTTATCCATCCTCCACAGAACTTTTCTGAGAGGTACAATCCATCAGAAAAAACTCTAACATTCTTAATGTTGTGTATAATATTACAAGTTCCATCAGGAACAACCTATATTTTCATACTCTAGTGCCCAAAACAAGAGGTATGTACAATTCTATCATGCATTTTAGGCACGGTCAGATACACTCATGTGGAGAGGCCCGTCCCTCAACATAACATTGTGTTAATGGAGCCCTTGACTAGAATATTCATCATCTAAATCCTCTCTAACTATAAAGATAAAAAGGGCCTATACCATTCAACATACTTGAAGTTGAAGAAGTAGTAGAGCATATCTAAACCATGAACCATTGATCCCCTTTCATAAAGTGGAATTCCCCAAAATCCATCATGGGAGCACAAACTCTTAATTTGGTGTCATGTGTGACTAGTGGAGGGGCCCTCTAATAATAAATATTCTCAATTACCATTTTACAACTAACTCTAATGAAGGACCCACTCACCTAAGATACTCAAAAAATGGAGAATTCAAGTATATTATTATGGAACTACACCTAGTACAATAGTAGAGTACAACTTAGAGGGACCTTCCCCCTTGTACGATAGGGTTGTACCACTAATCCTGATCAGTCACTATAGGGGACCTTCCCCATGACATGATAGTGGATTAAAACCCCTAGGGTAAAGTAGCCACACCCTGGTATGATAGTTCAGTACCAAATCTATCGAAACAATACGTATGAAGGACCTACACCCTTGATAGAATGGGGAGTTCTGACCATAAGGATAGATAAAATGAACCCTAACATGAAATAGGATACCAACTATATATATACAAAAGAAATATAGGAACCACACCCTAACACATGAGGGGAGTAATGTCTCCATATACATAGTACATTCACCATAGTACGATAGAGGATTAAAGAATTTATATGGTCAATGATTTTGGAGGGCCTTCTCATTGGCATGGTTGGAGGGAGATGTCTCCAACTAAATGAATGACATGAGAAACTCTCTTACTAATCCATCAACCGAGTAACAACACGGGAAGAAATCCTCCAAAAGATTAAAACATGGGAACAGAACATGGGGAGTCCCATCACTACGAAAGAAGAGATGAAAGGGAAACAAGTGCCCTGATACTATTGAGGATTACCTATCCAAGTGTCTCTCTAAATATACCACACTGATCTCTAGCATCATCCATCTACTAATAATAGGAGCATCATGTTGTTGTTTCTCCCATTCACATGGCATGGATTTCCCATGTTTTCATACAAGATGTTTACTGATTTTACATGGTTTGTTATGCCTCACCAAAACCTCTTATCTGTGTTTCCTCTTTAGGTATTTTCTTCACATGTCACTCACACAACATGTGCACAATAAAAATATGTTTTCTTTATGCTAAATAGACACATGGACTTATTTTATTCTCATTCCCTTCTCTGGAACATTGTGTCAATGTACTCTTGATGATTAGTTCTGCATGACCATGTATGTTCATAAGAAAACCCATGCCATGTCCTTTTTACACCAAACATGTGTTACTACATGGAATATAAGACTATTACATAGCGTGTAGTCCCAAAAATTCATCTTCCCCAATGGAAACAACACACACTTTGTTGATATAGTTTACATTCAATGTAAATGGGAATTCAGACATGTATTTCCTTTCGAGTCTTTTAATTCAACCTCATTTTCCCCAAAATAAATTGATCAACCTAGAAGGGATCATTATCTATTTATATTTGGATATAAAACTATAAAGTATTTCATAATAATGGGTATCATTTTTAAAACACAAATATTCCATCCCAAATAATGAAAAACAAAATATTCTAGGGTAAAATGATGCTCGGATCGGGATGCTCCTCAACTTGATGATGATCAACATCAATTGTTGATATTAGAAGCACCTTAGTTATTAGATTCAACTAGGTTTTTTCATCGGCCAATGGAGAAGAGGAGAGGGTCATTTCACCCATGTGCCATATGTATGAATCATTGGAGGGGGGTTGATTTAGGTCAGATTTATAAATTAAATTTTCATATATTTAATATTCGTTACATAAAATTCCACTCTAACTCTCCCTCAATAGAGCATTAGAAAGAGATAACTTTTTACCATGAACAGGGTTAACATGACATTACGTAGTCAACCACATTCCAAAAAATATGATCAGAGACACTGATTGGGGGTTATTCTATGTTTCAATTGGAAATTGTTCATGTTTGAACAAATTTATCATATATTTTTCATATCAATTAACTGTGGGTCTCTAGGCCCCATAATTCTACGCTGACTCAATTCCTGGCTGCTAAAATACTCTTAAAATTATATAATGTCTTACTGATAAAAAATTTAGTCTTTAAATTCTCACCACATTTTGGATTTTCATAACAAAAAATACTTTTAACAAGGGAATGAAACTGAGGTATACTGTGTAACACCAATTCTAGTGAGCTCTCCAAGGGATGATTTGTATTATATTATAATGCAATCGGGGGGGACCACGATGTCAAACCACACCAATGTTCAGGCCCTCTCAGGCTGAAATTTAATAATAATGAATAAAATTTCTACTCAACTGTGATTGGTGGAAAATTACCAAGAACCATATCCCAAATGTGGTCCTAGGGTCATGTAGTACACCACCTCGCTAACCTGACACATATACCAATTTAAACCTACTATTCACATCCACCCCTAGATGAACTGCACCACAACCCCCCCCTCAAGAGTGTTTTGTTGATGGTTGATTCAGATAACACTAGTGTACCGAAAACAAAAAAGGATTGTACATGTATAAACACAAGGTCTTACCATGCATTTTGATTATGAACTTCTACCTTGAACAAAACTCAACAAACTAGAAACATGACCACAACCACATGTGGAATCCCAACTATGTATGGATCATAGGAAACTAAACCACATTAACGATACATAATATGGTCTAATTCATCTACTTCAGAAAGAATCTAATTATGCCTCTCCATCACCCAGGGATTCCAAACATCATGGTAAAACAGAAATTCTCCTCTAGAAATGGCATGTCCTGCTCTGACACTACACTACAGAACACATCCTCTAATACACATGTCAAATGAAATTGTCCACCACACATTGATACTGTTTTATTTGGGTGTAATGAACCACCTGGATGGTTTCATCAAGTCAGAAAAATAAATCTCAATGGGGAATGCACCCATCTTTCTCGTGTACCTAATGATACATCACACAACACCAACCCCAGGTTCTATCAACACCCCATGTTACCCTAGTTAATCCTAGATCAATAGGTGGACAAAAAAGAGTACCTAGTTAAAAATTATAACAATTGTAGTTGTATAAATTAGATAGGACACTTAGAATACCACTTTTAACCCACAAATCTTCTGGGATAAATTCCTCTATGTTTTGCAGCCATCATCACCCTTATCCTTATTCTCCTCGAGACTAGCGTGATATACATGGGGGTAGTTGTGTAAATACCTAAAAACACCTTCCAGCTCATGATGATATCATAAACCCCCCACTAAATCCATCATCATGTAGAATTCCCTAATCCAAACATTACCTCTACCCATGTGTTATGTCAAAAGACCCTACCTCAATAGCATTTCGGTTATACAATCACTTGAATGATTCCCCCAAAGTCAAAAGAAAAATTGATCCTCTCCCGCGGCTATCCCAATCCCTCGCATGACTCCTAGACTATAGGAAAATTTTTCTAAGTACGTTTAAGGGTATTCCTCCTACTTCATTATTTTTTTCATCTTCAGTCTTCTTGATATTCCATATGCCTCAGCCTTGGGGCCACCACTCTTGAAAACATCATCTACTGCCTTTGTTTTAATTCTCTCCTCTACTAATGCTTGCTCCAAATACAAATAATATGTGGAAATACACTAGGTAACTAAACAGGGTTTGACCTCACTTCAGAGGCCCAACTTAGTGTTCTGAGCTTTTAAATAATGGGTCTCAAACCATATCCAATCAGTGACATGAAGGATCCATGTACCTCTTAGATTACACTATCTTGGTCATGCAACCCTACTAAAGCTATATAATCCCCTAGATATGTATAGATCTCATTGTGTTTGGGTAAAAATCATCCCTATAGAGTCACATGAACTATACATAGGTGAGATTCAAATTTTTGTGCGACTACATAACTAGACTGCACCATCGCCCAGTCAAACCCTAAAGAAGGATCTACACTAGGACTACCAACTAATCAAGAGGATTCCTACAAAGGTTGAAAAAACATGTGACTACCTCAAGACACTCATCAGCTACCAAGGTGTTTAAATAACCTTGGTAGCTCTGTGTTACCTTCTTCTAGAATGTAATTTCAATGTTAGGATAAATGTATCACTAAAATTTCAAAGGGGTAATCAATGATAAAATTTTCTTTTATGTATCCATCTCAAATGAAACAAACTTCAACTCATGTTAATGATTTTTTTTCCTACCGAAAACAAATAAAACAAACAACCATAGGAAAACAAGTATTTACCAGGTTCAATATTCATAACAAATAGGTACATCATTAGAATTGTTTTTAAATGATCCAATACCACACAATCCAATATAAAAAAATCATCTTGTATGCAATTCAATGAGTAGGATATCCCCTTAAAATTGTGTAGAACTCTATAAAAAATCCAACAGTGTGGGTTTACATCGTCTAGAAAAAATAATGTAATGATTTTTTAAATAACACATTTGTCCTCTGTTTCATTTTTAGCTACCACAAAATTATTCTATTTAAATCAATTCTTCAATATCATATCATGAGGGTGGTAATAACTTTAAGAGAATTTGATATAAAACAAAAATATGATTGTCAATATTATTCATTCAAAATGCATCACAAATCCCATTTGACCAATATTATTTTCCCAGTCTGAATACTCAGTATGAAGAATATATCACTACAGAATATGATTAAGAAATTTCTTAACACCATCATTCCCAGTACGAAAATACAAATATAATAATTATTTACAATTCAATAATCTTGATATGATTATCCATCTAAATAAGATGATCATTCTGATATAATGAAAATGAAAATATGGTAACCTGCTAAATATGTTGATCAACTGAATATATATCAATATTTTTTCTTCTCATTCTTCTTCTATCAGACAACACTTATTCATGAAATCCTCAATGTAAAAACAACTTCTTCACTCCCTATAAATTAAGTGATTATCTCTCTTCATGTGAATAACAAGATTTTCATTAGAAAAATAAGATTCCCTTATCAACCATTATAGGTGACCCAATATATGTTTTTACAGGAATACAAAAAACATTCACACTCATCCAAATTACCTAAAATATCAATTTCCCTTGTATTCCTATTGAATTAATGACTTTTTCAACACTTATAAATAATTCTTGATCCTTCTCAAATATTATAAAGACTTTATCTATCTTCTAAATTCTTTCAAAAATATCAATCTGATTTCAATTACCATACCAATTCTATTGATCCGATTTCATTATTTGGAAGAATCATAAAAATTAAATATAAGAAAAAATAAACGTCTTTAATCTTCTTCAAAAACCTCAATCTGATATGATTTCTACATTATGTTTTTTAGATACAAATTCTACATTTCATGACTCTAAACCAAATGAATGAAAATATTCCGATTATGACCTTTTCATTATGATAGTAGAGTGAATCTTTATCAAATCTGATATGATAACTCTTTAATTAATTCATTATAGAATTTCAAAACAAATCATAGTTATTATTTTTCATTAGAATATGATATCCATCAGCTTCATCCTTTGAATATTTATATATTTTGGATTTTGGTCTAACTAAAAATGGGATCCTTCGATTTCTCAATACTCATTCAATCCTTCAAAAATCAAACTCTTCCTTTTACAACATGTTCAACCATCTTAAATGATTTAATACATTTTTTATCAATCACTATCATTATTTTTTCCATTGTCTTCATCCCAATTTATTTACAATAAATCTTTTTAAAAACCATTATCTCTAAATATGATGGTATAATAGATACAATGGACCAGTGTTAACATCACTGACATCAACAACTTACTTAAATTCCATACTTTTTCATATATCATGATTTCTATCATGAATTTGAATACATTTTAGAACATCTTTATCATCATCATATTTCTATTCGAATGTTTTGTAACTTGTGATCCTTGATAGTATCTTATTAATCTTTAGAAAACATCATTATTTACTTCCTGTTGTGAATATGATTTTCCAGAATATAACTAACCATAATAAAATTGATATTATTACATGCACTATGAAAATGATCAAGATGAATATGATTTAATGCGTCTCTTTTACTCTTTACATTCATCAAACATGCTTCCCATATATTTATAATCCTTAGTTTTTATGAGTACTGCAACGTGGGTAATGAATTTTCTCATTTATATCATAGTTATAGAGACTCAAATTATTCCCATTACGATCAGTCCTTTCATTTCGAATTCAGTGTGAATCATATTACACCTTTTTCATGCAGTTGGATTCCCATGAATACGATGGACCTTCTTACGCATTGGGAGTCTGATTTATTGAATATGATAGTCATTCTAATGTTTAGAAAATAATATGAAAGATGATTTATTTTGTTCTTAAACTTCCATTTCTTCTTAATCTCAATTGACAAAAAAGACAACACCTAAATACGATAAACCATTTTAACTCGGTTCTAACTTTAACCCCCATTGGATTTTAATTTCTACCATGATTCATAAATCACCATACTTTGTATCCTCAATGAAATGGATTACTTATGATAAATTATAAAACTAAGGGAGGTAATTTGTTTTAGAAAATAAGGATCATTGAAATCAAAAACATGTTGTCCAAAAGTAGTAATAATGAATCCTCTATAACTTTTTTTTCAAAACATTCTTCCTTATCATTCTAAACTTGTTATATTTCCCTAGAATACCAAAAAAATTATTTCCTATAACAACTTCAAAAAATAAGTAGTGCATCTCACATACATATATAAATTTTGGATTTATAGGTTACCCATAAGTACCAGGATTTACATGCTTCCAAAATGATATATTTATTAAAAAATTATTCCACATGAAAACACTATCTAAATGTAATATGTGAAAGGGGAAAACGAATCCCTAAATGTTGATGATAAATAGGTTGGAAACCAATATTCAACCTCAATTAACAAATGTATTCTTATGATAAAGTTTTTTTTGAAATTGTTAACAACTTTTCAGGTCTACCATGATACTCCAACATTAATTCATTCCTAACAACATGATCTTTGATGAAATGATAGTTGATATAAATTTGTTCTGAAAGAGAATGTTGATCCTGATTCCTAGTGATGTTGATTTCACCTTGATTATCAAAACCCAAGATCATGGTTTACTTCACTTTAATAAGAATTTACTCTAATTGAGTTCTCAACCTCATAAGTTGGGTAGTGGCTTGAGTGGAATCAACATACTCACATTCTATTTTATTAACAGTTGATAAATTCTATATATTTAAACTCCAACTGAAATAACTCTATCCCAGAAGGCATAAATACCTAACATTTGGATCTTTAATCATCAATATTTCCTACCTAATAATTATCTAAATACCCAACAAAATTTAAAAAAATTTGGGCTATCATACTTGTTTTCAAAATTTGTTGTGACTTTAATGTATATGAGATTACTTTTTCATATAAGTAAATTTGTTTATTTTGTAGAACCAAAACATATTTATAATATTTTAACAACATAAAGTGTTTCAGGACTAGAGGTAGTCAAATAAAATAAAAATCCAATTAGATTTTTGATTTTTTTATAAAAATATTTACTTTCTCCATCATTACTAAACATGGTTCCCACTGATAATGATGTGGAAACTAGTTTTTAATTACCTATGATGAAATGTTGAAAAATATCCTTAGCATAATTTTCATGATAATTAATGACATTTTTTTATTTTGAAATACTTTTTACCCAATAAAGTATTTATTTTCCATAATTATGTAAATTTAAAATATGTTTTTTATTTCCTCATTAATCATTCACAACATATTTCATCATTCGAAGAAAAGATAATATCATCATAAAAACACTTACGATGATGGATCACTCTGGAATTTATTTTATCTAAATATTGTTATCAATTCTTCTTTTCATTCAACTCTTATTGTGTATGGAATGTATCCAATTTGGAATACCAAGCCCTTAGAGATTGCTTTATCCCATACAAGGCTTTCTTAATTTTATACACATAAATTTCATCACTCCCAACAAAAAATCAACAATTTTGTCAAATTTAAACATCATAGACAAGATAAACATTCATGAATGTGGATTTAACAACCATTTGATTAATATTGCAAACTAATTGTGTAGAAATATAATGAAATATTTTAATTGTTTCTAATCATTCCAATAGAGAAATGTTTCATCAAAATCTATACCATCTATTTGTGAATACCATTTTCAAAAAAACTACTTCCTTGTTGTTCATCACTTCCCATTTTCATTCAACTAGTTCAAGAAAACCAACTTTGTAAGAATAATATTTTTGTTATTGGGATTGGAAACATTTTCACATGTTTCATTCATTTCAATCTGATCGAACTCTTCATTCATACCCTGAATACATATAGGGCACTCAAAATCTTCATTTATATCATTTGGCTCATCTTTTGAATAAATGAAAGAGTGTGTAATTTCATCTACTCTTCTACTTATTTGTAACATCAGATTTTGATCAGCAATAATTTTCTGAGCTTCCACATGCTTCCTCTTCCTTGGATTATATATTCAAGTATCATCCTCAACACTAGAAATAGACGAGTCTGATTCTTCTTGATTTAGATTTTCTGCATCCTTATCAAAATTGATTTCATGAAATTCTTTATCCCGGTCATCTTTATTATTAGCCCATGTATGATCGTATTCCTAAGACAATTCAATGAATTTCACAAAAATTGATTCAATAATTCTTTATGTTTATTTGTTTAAACACATGTACTCTCTTCCATCTTGAGTATATCTATGAAAAATTCAATCTCTTCCTTTATATTCAATCTTTCCATAGTTTCCACCTTTCTTACTTAAAATACATGGACTTCCAAAAACTATTGTGTGTTGTTTCATACAAGGGGTTTCACATAAAAAATTCATATGAATTAGTAACATAACATGGAATTTAGAAACATCACTTTGTAATGTATATAGCAGTACTCTTGGCTTGCCTCCAATAGGAATGATAAGTACCTGATTCAAAAAAAATATTTTTCAAATCATTTGCACCAATGTTCAATTCATTCATTAAGGAAAAAAATTATGTTGAGTATATTGGGATCTATAATCATGAGTAATTCTATTATTCTCAACATAACATTCAAATTATTCAATTCTGTATTCACCACCATTGTCCCTTCTCAACTTCTTCACTGAATACTAACATTCATTCATATATTTCCTTCTGAAATGTTTAAACATTTTCAAATAATCTGACTTTTGTTTCATATGCATAACACTTTTCATACAAGTAAAATCATCAATTAATGTGACGATGTACTTATCTCTATTTGTTGATAGTCATTTCATTGGCTGATAGTTCTCGAAATGAATATTTTCTAGGGGTTGTTTTGAACAAACTGTACCACTCATACGAAAAGAATTTGTAATATATCCTTTATGATATATAGTGCAACACCAATTTATTATTCTTATAAAATAAAGAATTTATCAAACACTATTTAATTTAAATAACATGGTCATGTTTCTTAGACACATATGTCCCATACTATTTTCAAACAATTTATTATGTTACAAATTACACCAGAAAAAAACTTTTGTATTTCAACAAAATGAAACAAGATCCCCTTTGTACGTTGGCCTCTTGTAAATTTTTGTTCATCCTTATAACTTTTTACAACAAATACATCATTTCATAAAGTAAATTTGTTACCTTCATCACATTATTGTGAAACACTCAGCAGTTTATGTTTCATACCATCAAAATTTTAAGCCTTATTGGATTATAATTTCTCTTTTACAATGAATGATGATCCAAAACATATGACTCATTGTGGTTGGAATGGACTGAAGGCCTTCATTTTATATTAATTTTGATAATTCACCATTCATGGGGTGAGGTGGAACTCTAAAAAGGTATTAAGGATTAGAGACAATTAATTGACCCATAGTTCATAGAGAGAATCACCTAGACACGACAACATGGAACTGCTCCTCCCCAGTATATGTTTTGGAATCAGAACTATACCTTCACAGGGTTGGTCAACTAGTTGTCTTATACAATTTGAATAGTCCTAGAACCGATGGGAAATCCATACCCTCTCATTCTTTCAATTATGGTTAGCTCTACTCTATTGAATGTTCCTTCCCTGAATCCTCATCTAAAGCCTTTTCTCATGTAGTCTGACTGGTAAATCTGCATTCATGTGTCCTGATGGCCTTGGGGTAGTTCTAAGGCCATATAGTGGCCTGCAGGCCATGAGAAAAAACATGACCAAAGGCCTTGAGTGTCCAAAAATCCTTTCAGGACCCGAGGACCAAACTGGTGGCCCAAAGGCCGAGATGGATGAATTTTTTTTGTCTACTACAGTACCAAACAATACCCGCTATAGTGCATACTACAATAACCAAAAATTACACCTCCCCCTGGATTTGATCTCAGGTATCTTGGATTCACTTGTTGAGTCCTCACCAACTAGGTTGAGTCTCTTGTTCTTTGATTCATTGTGATTCATCCTTTTTTAATGTCACAATTCATTTTTTGAAAAACATGTAATTCTTCATTAATCTCATATCTCCTATTATATGAGAGGAATACCGAATATTAATAATCAATGGTTTTTCTTCATTCAATGATTTCAATTGGTTTCCAACAAAAATTTAAATTTAATATTTTTTGTATTTCTTGACATCGGGATTTTGAGAATAAATAAGTAACTTTTGTTGCACAAGAAATAGATCAAGAAACCCCTATGTAGGATTTATAGGTTGTTTAGACAATTCAAAAAATGATTATAGGGGTTGCAATGTATTTTCAATATTTTATCAAACCTTCTGAGGTTTCTACAAAACAACATTCTCAGAATTATTTCTTTAAGGATATTGACTCCCCCTCAATATTTTACTACCATAATCATTAGAATAGTATTAATGTTTTTGGTTAATCCAACACATATATTCTATATTAATGGATCCACTACAGTTCAAGCAATATCCATGGAAATAATATTTTCCTCTAAAATTCCATACCGACTAGAGTTGTAGACATATTCAGTTTCAACCTTCATGTAATTCTTTTCTAAACCACAAACCTTTCTATTATCAATTAGAATCTTACTTTTCTTTTCAAACATATTAGATTCATAATTTATATAAACATTCTCATATTCATAATTTTTTGACTCATGTTTATTAGAAACATCTAAATTCTCCACCATGTTACTATTGTCTACATACATAACCCTTCTATATTTCCTCTCAAACATCAAAGTTAACTTTTTTTTATCATTCTTAGGATTACCCTTTCTAGAGATATCAGAAAATTATGCAATTGTGATTTTGTAACATGTATTCCTCAATTCGTGTGTAGATAGATATTGATAGAAAAGTATCATCTCTTATCCTTTATCCTTCAGTTTTACCTCTAGAAGATCATTTCGATTATTTTATTTCATAATATATTAATTTAGATCATCAATATCCAAAAACATATTATTATTATCCAATAAAAATATATCTTGGATTTTTGAGTAGAATTCATCTTCTATATTCTTATTTTATTCCCAGGTCTTTTAATTTTTATTAATCGTTTTTTCGAAACATCTTTCAAATAAAATTTTTATTGAGTTTCTTCTTTTTCAGAATAGTTCATTACAAATTTCTCATCATTCACTTTTTCAATAAAAGTATTCTCAAAAAATTACTTAATATATTTTTCTAATTCAACTTCACTATCATATTATTCTTCATATTTAGATAAAAAAACTCATCTTTTGGATTTAAAGACTTATTTTCTTTCCTTATAATAAAATATTTATTTTTATCACAATGTTTCTTCCTTGATCTTCATAGATTTAATGAATATTTATTAATATATTATTCATTATTTAATTATGGAAAATTGGTTGTGAAATTCCAAAAATCACCATATTCAATTAATTTTTTGGATTTTTTCCTTTTATTTTCCATGTAACTATTTTCACATATTTAGAAAACAGGGTTAAATTTTCATTCAAAATTTTACATAACTCATTTTCATAATTGGATTCACTAGAATAATAATAAATAAATTTATTCTTTAAATTTTCATTCATGGAAGCACTGGAATACATTTCTAGATCAATTTATTTCTTTTCATATCATTATCTCCTCTCATTTATTATGTGATGTGAGTGTTATGAAATTAATCAAGTGAAAATGATTTTGGATCTCTATCTTCCAATGAAGAATATTTAACATCAAACATGTTGGGAAGGATTCTCATGATCTTTTCTACATCTATAGAATCATATAACTTTTCACCAAGAAAACTAATAGTACTAAAAATATCATTTACCCAGGTGAAGATGTCCCCAATAGATTCGTAATCACCCGTCTTCATGAACTCATACTTCAATATCGAAATTTTTAATAAATCCTTAATTACATTTCTATTTCCATTATATATGTTTCAAACCTGTCCCGTATACCATTGTCTGTGGTAATAAATATATCTTTTAGAGTTCTATGTCCTAAAGAAATGATAATAATGTATTCGTTTCCCTTATATCATTATTAAGATTCTTCTTATCTATAAATGAAAGTTGATATTTGTCATCAATTGGAGGAATACCATATATTTAATCTTCAAGAATATCATACCCATTATAATTAATATTAGAAAACATCATATATCTCCAGATAAGATAATTTATTTCTTCAAAAAATAGTATTCCATCACTATTCACACAAATAAGATTCACCATCAACATCTCTTCAAAAATTCATTAAGCAATTAGCGAAGGGAACCTATTCTCTAAAACAAATTGTAATTTCCTATTCATGATAATTTTATGACAATAAAGGGGAGGCATGAAACATTGATAAATTTTACATTTATATTTCCTTCCCTAATAAAAAAACCTTTCCATCTTGTTAAATATTTCCTTCCATACTGAAAAAATCAAACACACATCCACAAGAACACAAGTATTTACAAGTTTCAATATTAAATAAGAATAGATATTTTATTAGTATGGTTCAGAAACTATCCAATACCACTCAATACACTGGAGAATAATTCATTTGTTGAAGATATTGAGTTAGATATGGCCTCAAAGTAATGTACAACTATGTAACAATCCAAGAGTGTGTATGATCCCTATAGTAAAAATTATTTAATAAAGAGTTTGCGGAAGAAAATATTTTTCTTATGCATCATTATTATCTAAAAAAGTTAATTATGTTAAAATAATTATTCACTCTTTACCCAGAAATTATTAATAACATCATGGAATTCTGATATAAAACTCTTCTTTGATTGTTAGTCAAATTCTCCGTATTCGAATATCATAGAACGATTTCCTGAAATGAATTAACCATTTTAAATATTCAATATAGAAAAAAATTAACATTATATGATTGAGAAAATTCTAAACACCTTATTTCTCAGTCATAATATCCCTATATAATAATTTGACCCATTACCATAATCATGATCTGATTGTAAAATATTATACGATCATCATCTAAATGTAATGATAAGAATAATATGGTAAACAGTTTAATACGATGATATTCTGAATAAATTTCAATCTCATATGTTATCCTTCTTTTTCTATCTTCCCACACATCTTCATGTAATACACTATTTGATAACCACATCTTCTCTCCCCAGAAATTTAGTTCTTTAATCTCATCTCTTGACCAAAATTTTCTTCCTAAAAAATTTATGATGTGCTTCTCCCCTTTTATAGGTGAACCAATATAGGTTATCCTACAAATCCCAAAAACATTTCCATTCATCCAAATTACTCTAAATATTGATTTACATTGAAATTCAGGTTCATTTATGAGTATTTATAATCCTTTAATTTATTCACGATTCTTCTTGAATCTTCTAAATACATTAGTTCAATTCTATCTTCTTTCAAAAATATCAATCCGATTTGAATTCATATCCCAATTGAATTGATCTGATTTATTCATTAGAATGATTCATAATTCTAAAATATATGATGAAATATACCTCTTTCAACTTCATAAAAATACTCAATCTAATCCCATTTCTCCATTATGATTGATGGATAGGATTTTTCCATTACGTTACTCTTCACCAAATGATAAAAATACTCCCATTCCAATTTTGTTATTACGATATTAGATTTAATTGGAATAAAATTAAATAAGATGAATCATATCCCAATTGATAAAATAATTTTGAAACAAATCAGAGTTCTTACTTCTTTTATGAATATGATATCCAATAGCTTCGTTCTCCAAATATTTATATCATTTGGATTTTGGTTTGACTGAAAACTAGTACCTTTGGTTTCTCAAATTTTTCACAAATATTCCATACATTCAAAATATAGCTTTAACTTTGAAAACACATTCAATAATCTTAAATATTTGACTAAATTATTGATCTAAGTTTGATATTATATTTTTCATTTTCATCATCCCAAAACCTTTACCGTATTTCTTTTTCAACCCCATTCTACCTGAATACAATGGTATGAAAAATATGATTGACTACTGTCACTAGAATCAATATTAGTAACTTCCATCAATTCACTACTTTTGCTTGTATAGTGATTTTTCATGATTTTGATTTCATTTGAGAACATATTTAGCATCATCATATTCCCATTGGAATGTTTTGTGAAATTCCTTTCATTATATAATAATCTTAATCTTCCTTCAATATCTTTCATTACATCTCATCGTGAATAGGATTGACAAAAATAAAAATTACTTAAATGAGATATACATGATTAAAATCACCATGATTACGATCAGTAAGAATATGATTTATGACATCTCTTTCACTCCTTAATTTCATCAATATTTCATCTCATGTTGTCAGAATAATTGTGATTTATGAAGAATCAATTATCAGAAATGCATCATCACATTTATATCATAGTCATAAATATGTGATCCTTCCCATTACGATAAAACCATTCATTCTTGATTCAGTTTGAATCTGATGACCCTTTTTTCTTGTAACCACCTTCTTATGAATATGATTGACCATTTCAAGAATTATGAGTCAGATTTCTTGAATAAAATGGTCATCCAAATTTTCAACAAATATAATATTAGATGATTTCATTTCTTCTTAAAATTAATTTTATTCCTAAAATCCATTAATAACAAAAGAAATAACATGAATGTAAACATCCATATAATCATGACCCTAACATTTGTAACACATGTAGTTAACTTAGCCTGCACAAACCATTGGGTTGAACATCCACCACACCAAACTGCTTAATGGATGGTGTCTCAACTGGTGGACCACTGAGAGGCACCACCTAATAACTATTTCCCTACACTAAAGTCCCAACATGGGGTAGATAATCATCCCAATCGTGGTTTGGATTCCTATATAGTTGTAGCTTTATTGGTATCCTAAAATATAACCAAGTTATTCAATGATGAAATATTATATCTGGTGATCTGACTAAAGAAGGAAAAAGAACCCATATTTCAATCATACATGATATATATACCATTATTTCTCTATGGGTAGTGTCATGAAGTACCAAGTCAAAAAGCATGTTATCAAAGTCATGGTGAATGGATACATTAGCCATAACACCAACATTATAACCTATGTCCTATGATCAGAAATCAAAACAACCTAACACTGTCTGTATGCAACCCAAACCAAGATCACATCAATTCAGTCTTAATGTTGAACCTTCTCAAATACCACTTTAACTCGAACTGACCTACTATGTCTATAGACACAACACCCCAATCCCACATTTAATAGTATAGGGGATATTTTAATAGATTTGTGTAATTCAATAACATATATGGGAGTTTTTTCCATAAATTACAAAAACACACACATCCAAGTAAACCTACGATCTATAGTGGAAAGATTAAAATGTTGGAAACTAAAAAGGATGATTACATCTATCTAAATATTGCATATTAATGTAGTAATCAATGAAAAAAATTAACACAAAAATGACAATAGAAAATAATAAATCACACAAAATACACAGATGGAGGGGATCTCTGTCAAATTCTATTATTGGAAAGCTCATTTCCCTAGCTTCGGTAAGAACCTATGCCAGTATAGCTGGCTAAACACCGCCTACCTCAGGCCCTCCAATGAATTTGTAGAATGGAATGTGGTCTTCAAAATACACAAAACATATGTTAAATCTAGTGAATTGGTCAATATTTCCATAATTATTATGCACCCCCAAAACCCAGAAGAAAACTATGAAACTAAAAGGGATAAGTCTTCTTGATCCAATCCTAGGGATCCCAAAAATGGAAGAAAATACATCTCAAATCATCCCCATCAATACATCACCAGTTAGATCATCTTAAAATGGGTGTAAATCCAAACATGTTATAACACCTCATGTATTCCAGGAATCATATAAATATAATCTTACCAAATTTAATGTCTCATTAGTGTTTGACCTCATAGAAAGCTATCGGTTTCTACAAAAAGGCTCAAACTGAAACAAAAAACCATGAAAAAACACTACATGGGATCATACATCCCAGATATAACCCTTATGACAGAAAAACTCCATAAATAATAAATCTACAATGATAAATGGTACTTTTGAGAGAACCCTCTACATCTGGAACAACATACAAGGTCAAAATCAACTACCCATCATCAGAGGTCCTGCCGACACTAACATGTGCCTATAAAATGTTTTATGCTCCCAATTGAAGAGGTCCACCACTCAACACTACACAATTTTGAATGGGAAATGCTCCCTTTAATGCACCATGTTAATCCTATCCAATGGGAGAGGACATAAGGAACCACACCTCACCACTTCTATACGGTCTTGGTAGTACTAGCTCGTAACTATCCCTAGAAACCGCGGACACCCCTGCATGTAGTATCCCACACCTTAATCCATCAAGGGAGAACTAGAATGAAACTAGGTATCACACATGACTAGGGGAGGGTCCCATTACACATTACTGTACTACAACAGAGGGAGGACCAACTCCCATATATGACCCTCTCCCATTGTTACTTAAAGAAGGCAGAGTTCTACTCTGTAGATAAGGAAACCGACCTTTTTCTAGTAGGGTAGTACCACTCATATGATAGAGGAACAACACCCTATTACAACCAAGGAGTACCTATCATACCTCTTTATGGTTATGGGTGAACCACCCCATTACATGGAAGAAGAGAAGCTACCTCAAGCTAGATGACCTGCTCCCTAGTACAATAGGGAATGACTAACTATTCCATAATAATAATTTTCGAGGTTCTTCACCCTTGAACAACAGTTAAATGTCACCCCAAGGATAGAGGGACCAAACCATAATAATACACGGAGTACCCACAATATAAAAATGTGTCATATGGAGTAATTTTCCCCTAACACAGCTATGGAAAACTAACACCTTGGATAGAGTACATTCACGCAGGTCCAACTGGAAAGTACCTACTCTATCCTTCCAATGTGTATGGAGGTCCTGAAACCTAGCATGATAGTGGAGAATTGTATTCAACTATACGAATGATATGGGGAACACATTTTATAATCCATTTTGGGAGTGCCAACCCTAAAAGAACTACCCAAAAGGCATATAACCTACACCCATGACATAGTGAGTCAAATCTCTACCAATCCACAGACTTAAGGGAAACCTGCATCAAGATGCCACATGAGAGTACCAGTCCCAACATCTCTCTCTATGAACCAACCTGATCTAGTACGTTGATGAAATACTATTGAAAGGTGCATCACACATATCATACCTCGAATGACAACACTGCCAGAGGTAGGGGATCAACACCCTAATATAACAAAGGAGAACTTCTCTACCAGCCTAAAGAGTCTATGGGACCCACATCATATGGAGAAAGGGAAGGGTACCAACCCCTACATCAACCTAGTGATCCACCATGACCATTTTACAATGGTATGAAATACTAATATTGGTTCATGCTGGAATTACTCCACATAATATATTATTGTATGAAATGAAGTCCACCATCATGTTCTACATGGTATACTTCTCAGTACATGATTCTATGAAAACTGAGTCTATATTAAATAGAAGGAGATGCGAATGATGGAAGATCTAAATAATATCACCATGAAAGTGCATTACATGAAATGGATCTCAAATAGTGGGTGATATTTCCTGTGAACCTATCCATGTACCCCATTCAAATAGCTTTTTTCCCTATGTCGGTGTACACAACATGTACATATGTTACATGACATTTTCTACCTCACTAGTCACCTGACTGTCTATTTACAGTACACAACTGATCTACTCATGTCACTCACATGGTGTGTACCCATTAATACATGTAGTTCTCAAGAAAAAATTCCACTTCTTCATGTAATCTATTCACCCCCATGTCAAGAACCATATTTCTGTGTACTTTTTCCATGTAGTTATGCATGATCATCTACGATCACAAGGAAAACCATTCCATGTCCATTGGCCACACGATATGGTGTCAATACATGGTGTTTAACCTTGGAGTATGGATTCTATTCTATAAATATAATATTCCCTGAAAAGAAATGACACACTGTGTGTTGGTCTAGTTTACACAACGTGTAAATAGAAGTTTTGATTCGGAATTCCTTTTGAGTCTCTTAATTCACCCAGTTTTCATTGAAATAAAAAAAATCAACATATAAGAGATCACCTAAGATTTAAATAAGGGTATAAATCCTTAATAAAATTCATTAAAAATGGTATTTTGACCAAAACACCAATCCACCTACCATGATGGTGAAATGTTGATGCTATTTGAATAGAATGATTCACATATCATGTAGCTCATTGATTTTATGATAGTCAAATTCATGAATGGAGATCAATTAAACCTTATTTCTTTGATTATACATAGTTCATATATTATACAACACTACTGGAAATGCAGTCTTTCCCAACGGTTCTGAACCGTTGGGAAAGGCTGCAAAACCGTTGGTATATGTTATACCAACAGTTCTGCAAACCGTAAGGAAGTAAGCCGCTGGGAAAGCTTTTCCCAACGGTTTACTGTGAACCATTGGTATATGGTGGGGAAAGCCTAACCTATCCCAACGGTTGTTCCAAACCGTTTGGATAGTTTTTCCCACCAGTTTGGCTTGAACCGTTGGGAAATCCCAAGGATTCTCCTCTTTCCCAATGGTTTAAAAACTATTGGGAAAGGTTTATTACCAACAGTTCATTGAAAAGTTGGTAAAAAAGAATCAGAGATGCTATGCCAACGGTTTGAAACCGATTGCATAGCCTATGCTATGCAAATTGCACAGCAGCCAGCAATTTGCATTACAACTTTGCAATTTGGACAGCAGGCCTCATTTTGTGCATTCCCTCCCATTTTCAATCCAATTATTGTACTTGCAATAAACTAACACATACATATACAACTATTTTACCTGCAATAACAAACTAACACATATATATATAGGAAAAAAATGAATACACATTTAACATATAATGCATCCTGGAACTATACACATCCATAATTAAATTATAATTCATATCGTAATTATAAACATACATAATTCATTTAGAATTCAATTTAAAATTTAGATGAAAAATATATGTGGAATTCGGAATTCAATTCATTATTTGATCGGTTTTTTGTATACCATATATTTTTACCTGAAATGATGTCAATTTTAAACAAAATACATTCACCTGGAGTGATACCGGCCACACCATGCCTCAGATTGAGGTTAGGTTTACTCATACACGTCACAAATGACCCATCGATCATTATCCTAAAGTATGAACATATTACGAAAGCGTTTGCTCATTTTTCTGTATGTCAGTTGATGTTTTTTACTTAAAATGATGTCCTTTTGAAATAAAGGATAGACACTTTGAGTGGTTCCGGCCACACCACGTCTCAGACTGAGGCGGGGTTGATTCGTACATGTCACATATGACCCATGGATCATTCTCCTAAAGTTTCAACGGAAAAATAATGTGTTTGGTCGGTTTTCCATATGTACTTAAAATGTTGTCCATTTTAAACAAAAGAGAGACACTTAGACTGATCCCAGCCACACCGTGACTCAGATTGAGCCTGAGTTGGCTTGTACAGGTCACATATGACCCATGAATTGTTGTGATAAATTATCAATAGATTCTGAATGCATTTGGTCGGTTTTCCGTAAGCCAGTTGTTCTTTTCACTTGTAATCCTGTCGATTTTAAACAAAAGAGACACAGTTAGAGTGGTTTCGGCCACACCGCACCTCATATTGAGGCGGGGTTGACTAGTACACTATCACGACCCGTTCCGTGACTACCCCAAGCCCGCCTTCCATAGGCCAGGGGCTGGCGACTAGCACCAAGGCGTAAAATCCCGGTAAAAGAGAAGGCATTGCTTTTGGAAAGTAAACAAGCACTACAGAGTAAGCAAGAAGAAAAAGTAACACTAAGTAAAAGATGGTATAATAGTAAGTGCGGAAAAGTAAAGGGGGTCGGAAATACAAGCCCAACTGTAAAGTACAACTGAAAGGGGAAAAACAGCAACTGAAAAGTAAAGCCGCAACGTCGAGCCGTCCTCTGGAAGTCCCACCTGAAGGGTGGGTACAGAAAGCCTCCACTGCTCCTCGGGTCCAGCCTACCGCTCCGAGTACACCCCGCCTAGTGGTCCACCTCCAGGTACCGTCCTGCTCCGCAAGCCTCCACCATGATCAGCGCTGTCCGTCGTCTGCAACCAACACAATGTAGTGTGGGCATAACCCGTGCAGGGGTGAGTATAATCTACTCAGTAGGGACTCCGAGACCCTAGAAGGTCTCCCAGAATCCACAAAGGATAAGCCACAAAGGAAAGATACAATCATGAAGTAACATCCGACACAGCTTAGGTATATGCCCATACATATACCTATGTCATCAATTCTCGTTCGGCTCCAAAATCTGAGCTCAAGTACAACCCAGTCCACACAGGAAAGCAAAACGTGAAATCCACACAGGAAAGCAAAACGTGAAATCCACACAGGATAGATCAACACAATCCACAAAGGAAAGTAAAACAGAGTTTCAACTCACACTGGTATACTTCTTCAAATGACGATAGAGATGATCATTGATCCATCTAAGTCGTCGGACCCACGAAGGATCGATAGGTACTAACCCCCGTAATGACCCACAAAGGATATGACCCACAAAGGATCGATAGGTAACTAACCCCCGCAAAGACCCACACAAGATTGGGCCTACACAGGACCTGTAGGTGCTGGCCCACACAGGACCGCTGAGCGCTGACCCACACAGGATCGGACCCAGACAGGATCGGGCCCACACATGACCAGTAGCACTAACACACAAAGGATCACTGAGTGCTGTAGTCTTCACCGTTGAATCCACTGAGGATCTCTGCACAGTCATCGTCGTCACAGTAGCAGTCGCAGCTAGCTCTAGGGTTCCCGCACACAGTAAGCTCGTTCGGGAGGGTCCGCTCCACGAGCCGAGAGGCTGATACATCAACTGACACATAGTCCAGAGTTAATGTATCCAAAAGTTCCGTATCGTCAACAGGAACTTCATGTCGCAGATGGCGCGTCAAACAGACGCCCGGTCTGAGAGATATTGGCTTTTTCGTCCCAGGGGTCTAGTTGGTTTTTAAGGCAAAACCAACCCGACCGTACTCGACCTGCGTCCAAACCTCGGGCGGAGTATGCCAAAATATCCGTCTCACTTAGAGGAATTCAAAGAAGTCGATGACACGTCAATCGGACGTCCGAGGCTCAAGATATGAGTGTTTCCGCTCCGAGGGCCCGGGTGGTTTCGTGTACGAACCAACCCGGCCAAACACAAATTATTCCGAAACCTTGAGTGCGATATACCGAAATGACCATCTCAATCCGAGGATCGCATCGCCGCTGACGACGTGTCGTTCGGTGGCCCGTAGCTTATGTTACGGGAAAAAGACCGAAAACGGTCCAAAGACGGGGGGTATGGGCCCGGACCGACCCGGCCCAACCCCCCTGGGTCGGCCTGAACCTAGTCGAACCGACCCAAGTCCGGGTCGGACCCGGTTCGGCGCGGCCCGGTCCGGCCAGGGCGCGACCTGGCCAGTCGGGCCGGCCCGACTCGGCTCGGCCGAGCGGCCGAGTGTGGCAGCCGAGGGGCGCTACCCCCGCGGGATGGAAGGAGTCGCGGCCCACGTGGGGCCTCGCTGGAGTCAACAGACACGACAAAATCTGCGTCCCATGCATGTGAGAAGGACCCGCGCGGCCACGGGTCCACTGGCCGCCGGCGACCCGCGCCGCCGGTGGCTTTTGCAGGCCACCAGAGTTGCTCCCGTGGTCCGTTTTCCTTCCCGTCTTCGCCGAAACTCCTCCCGGGTCCCGTTCTTCACTGCGGATACAACGGATATTCCTTGTGGAATGTTTTGTTGTCGCCCGCCAAATCCGCACGACAACGAAGAACTGCGGAGGGTTGTCGAGCCGTGTTCGTTTGGCCCGCACCCTCCGCGTTAGGCGATAACAGTTGGGAGGATTAATCAACACATAGAAAACATAACAAATTACAATTTTAAAAAATTAAAATTGTTCTTATGAATCCAGGCTCTTTGTTTTAAATGATACAATCACGGGAAATAAAGATTGTTCTCAAATAAAAACCCCCTACCTCGTCAAGTCGTCGCACGCGCGTTCTTCGCGGAATTGATCGTCGGGGAAAGAGGGGATCGTCACGTTGTCACGGTATCCGGCGTTGTGTCGAAGAACTATGAGGACCAAGATACAATAGATTTAATTAATAATAATTAAATCCATATTGTTGTTTTAATCCACAAAGGAAATTTAAAAAAAAGAGCGCAACCCCCTACCTTGTCGCTGCCGATCGAAGGTTGTCGCGGGGTTGGATTGTCGCGGAAGAAGGTCACGGAAGAAGAATCACCGGCGTCGCGGAACATGGTGTCGCATCGTCGATTTCTGAGGGCTCGACATTCTTCGCGTTTTTCACGTTCTTCGCGAAGGAGGATGAAGAACTCTTGGTTTCTTTCAAATCCTCTCAAAGAACATTTTTCCAGAAGTCATGCGTTGGTCTTATTTTATTATTACGCCAATGAATTGAAAACAGGTTAAGAAACAATTAAATTAATTCATAGAATTAATTCAACGAATAAAACCGCTAAATTAATTGGTGCGTTAAGAAATTAAGAAAATGCGTCAGTTGACTTCTATAATGACGGGTTTTCGCGGGTGCGTTACTTAGCAGAAAGAAACGGTGGGGCTCGAATGGGCCCCACCTCACAAATATCCTACCAAGAGGGTAGGATATTTTTTGATAGCACCCTATCCGCAACAACTCAGCTTAAGTAGCTTTAAGTGGATTCAAGTGGCTTCCATGTGGCTTAAGTGAAATAAAATAAAGTTTGTCGTACAATTTATTTTATTTCTTAACTTTAAGCCCAAAAATTAAAAACCACACCTGAACAAATGCAACTCCGGAAGAGGCGTTTCTAAGCAATTAATGGCGCTACGATTCCATCGGTGCCCTCAGAATTCGATTCCGAGCACCGGTTCAAAAGTTAGAAAAACATGCTCGTCCGTTCACTAAATGTACCCGAGCTTAACTTCGGAAAATGATTCCAAGCACACCGGGCCTCGGAATCAGGTGCCGTCAGAAACTGCGTTCTTTTAAAAATCCAAAGAAAATTAAGAAAAAAATTTCCTTGAATTTTTCGGGTCTTTACATCACTCCTACCTCAGGGCTTTATGTCCCCGTAAAGGTACATCATAAACTGGAGAAAAAAATGTGGGTACTGAGCACGCATCTAAGCCTCCTGCTCCCAAGTGCTCTCCTGGAGGTTCCCATGCTTCCATCTGATGCGCACAAGAGGAATCAATCGTCCATGTAGGACCCACTCCTGTCGATCCTCGATCTCCAACAGGACCTCTGCAAAAGTCGCCCCATCATCCACGTCTAGCTCCCCATGGCCAATGATGTGCGTCGGGTCGTGCACGTATCTCCTCAGCTGAGATACGTGGAAGACGTCGTGCACCCGGTGCAACTGAGGTGGTAGAGCCATGTGATTAGCCACCTCACCAATCCTGCTGATGACTTGGAATGGTCCGATGAAGCGTGAAGACAACTTGTCGCCTCGGCCAAATCTCTGTAATCCACGTCGAGATGAGACACGAAAGAAGACGTGGTCACCATCCTTGAACTCTAATGGCCTTCACCTCCTGTCATCATAAGACTTCTGCCGGCTCTGAGCTGTCCTCATCCGCTCTTGGATGACCTGGACCTTCTCTGTCGTGGCCCGGACCATCTCTGGTCCCACAAGTGCTGACTCCCCAGGATCTGTCCAGCACAAAGGAGATCTGCAAGGTCTGCCGTACAACGCGCCGTATGGTGCCATCCCGATGGTGGAGTGGTAGCTGTTGTTGTACGCAAACTCCACCAAGGGCAGGTGGTCCTCCCAGCTGCGACCAAATTCAAGGACTCATGCGCGGAGCATGTCCTCAAGAGTCTGAATGGTCCTCTCCATCTGACCATCCTTCTGAGGGTGAAAGTCGGTGCTCAGACATAGCCGCATCCCGAACGCCTCCTGCAACCCCTTCCAAAGCCGGGAAGTAAAGCGAGCATCTCTATCGGAGATGATAGATGATGGCACACTGTGAATCCGTACAATCTCATGAACGTAGAGACACCCCAATCTCTCCACTGAGCCCTGCTCTCTGATGGGTAAGAAGTGAGCCGACTTGGTGAGTCGGTCGACAATCACCCAAATGGAGTCGTGACCTCTGGAAGTGCGTGGAAGTCCAGTCACGAAGTCCATTGGTATCCCGTCCCACTTCCACTATGGGACCTCCAAGGGCTGTACCAAGCCTGCTGGTACATGGTGCTCTGCCTTCACCAGCTGGAAGGTGAGGCATCGAGAAACAAACTCTGCCAAAACCTTTTTCATGCCCGGCCACCAGTGCTGTCGTCTGAGGTCCTGGTACATCTTCGCCCCTCCAGGATGTACCGCCAAAGGAGAAGTGTAAAACTCTCTCAACACCTTCTCCCATAAAGAAACTGGTACCAATGTACGTCCTCTGAAAAGGACGTCGTGCTCTGCTCCAAGGGAGAAACCATCAGGTGCCTATCCTGAGGCTATCTGTGCACGCCGTGTCTCACAGTCAGCGTCCCCACGCTGTGCCTCTCTGACCCGCTATAGAAGTGGAGGAGAGACTGTGAGAGACTGAAGGAAGGCAGCTCCGTCCCTATCCACGAAGGATATCTGCAAGGCGGCTAGCTGCTCTGTCGCCTCCTCATGTAGCTGAATGCCC
The DNA here is from genome assembly GCA_963277665.1 of Viscum album. Lineage (NCBI taxonomy): Eukaryota > Viridiplantae > Streptophyta > Magnoliopsida > Santalales > Viscaceae > Viscum > Viscum album. The sequence continues at coordinate 1,186,227,981 of OY728159.1, forward strand.
ATCCTCCTGCTGAGGGCATCGGCTACTACATTCCCCTTTCCAGGAGTATAGACTATCTCAAAGTCATAGTCCTAGAGGAACTCGAGCCATCGCCACTGTCTCAGGTTCAGGTCCTTCTGAGAGAAGATGTACCTGAGACTCTGGTGGTCAGAAAAGACTGTAAAGCGCTCGCCCATCAGATAGTGCCGCCAAGTCTTCAGTGCGAAGGCCACTACTGCTAACTCCAGGTCATGTGTGGCGTAGTTATGCTCATGCGGCCTCAACTGACGTGATCTATAAGAAATCACGGCCCGTTCCTGCATCAGGACACATCCGAGTCCGGTCCCTGATGCATCGCAGTAGACTACGTATCCAACTCACTCCTTAGGCAACCTCAGGATAGGTGCGCTGGTCAATCTCTGTCTCAGTTCCTGAAGGCTCTGATGACATATATCTGACCACACAAAGGGTTTCCCCTTCTTCGTCAAAGATGAGAGTGGTTCCGCAACTCTAGAGAAGTCTGGAACCAATCTCCGATAGTATCTAGCTAGTCCCAAGAAACTCCGCACCTCCATCACGCTCTTGGGTGGCTCCCATGCTAGAACTGCCTCGATCTTCGCAGGATCCACCGCAACTCCTGCCTCAGAAATGACGTGCCCCAAGAAGTGGACCTCAAGTATCCAGAACTGACACATCGAGAGTTTTCCATAAAGATGGTGCTCTCGGAGTGTTTCTAGTACAACCCGCAAGTGATAGGCGTGCTCCTTCTCAGTCATCGAGTATATCAAAATGTCGTCAATGAAGACCACGAAAAATCAATCGAGATGTGGCTGAAAGATCCTGTTCATGAGGCCCATGAACACTTCTGGAGCATTGGTTATGCCGAAGGGCATAACCAAGAACTCATAGTGGCCATACCGACATCTGAAGTCCGTCTTCTGCACGTCCTCGTCTCGAACTCTGAGCTGATGATAGCATGACCTGAGGTCTATCTTCGCGAACCACCGTGCTCCCTTGAGCTGATCGAAGAGGTCATAAACCCTCGGTATCGGATACTTGTTCCTCACTGTCACCTGGTTCAGGCGACGATAATCGACACAAAGTCGCAAGTTCCCATCCGCCTTCTTGGCGAACAATATCGGCGAAGCCCATGGTGAAACACTGGGTCGGATGAAACCCTTGCCCTGCAAGTCCTCTAACTGTAACCGTAGCTCTCGAAGCTCAGCGGGGGCCATCCGATATTCTAGAGTGGATATCGGGGCTGTCCCGGGATACTGATCAATATAAAATTCTACCTCTCTCTGAGGAGGTAGTCCTGGAACGTCGTCAGAAAAGACGTCCGCATACTGATCCACCACTGCAAGAAAACTAGGACTCCGCACGTCAACAGCTCCTAGGATGAGGCTAGCCAACTGATGAGTGATGGGCTGTCCTCTCCTCTACGGAAGTCCATCCTGTGCTGCGAAGGCTCCCTTCTCACCGGTGAAGGTGAACCTGCTCCCGTCGGTGCGTACACATCGCACCTTGCACCTAATACAGTCAATCTGTACATGGACTGTAGATAACCAATCCATGCCAAAGATGACGTCGTAAGGCCTCGACGCTACTACAAGAAGATCCCAGCCGAAGCTCTCGCCTCCTAGAGTAATCTCACACTGCCGGAACTAGTGCATAATCGTCAAGTCTGCTCCCGTAGGAGTCTCTAGCCGTAAGGATCGAGCCAACGACTCTGTCAGAACTCCGAGATCGAAACAAGGGCAGTGGCTATGAAAGAGTGACTCGCTCCTGTGTCTATAAAAACTCCAGAAATGGTGAAATAGACACAGATCGTAACTCGAATCATCTCAGGCGCGCCGTGGTCGTAGGCCTCTACTACCTGTAGCTGTTCCTGTCTCTGCTCGCCAGCTCCCTATGGCCGGGGCGGGCCTCCTGGTGGTAGTGGTGGTAGAGCCTCAAAGTATCGCCCACCACCTGCTGCTCGACCAGCTCCTCTGCCTCGTTTGCCTCCTCCCGATGGACCTCCACGGTCGACCCTCTGCCTCTACCTGGGTGGCCCCTCAACTGTCTGCTGCTCCTTGGCACGGTGGGTCGGGCAGTCATGAGCCATGTGACCCTGCCCGCTGCAAGTGTAGCACTGCCTGCCTCTCGAAAGACTGGCTCCGCGCTGTGTGCCCCACACTGCTGAGCCAGTGTCCTGAGGCCGTCTGCGTGAGGGTCTGGTCTGCCTGGACCCCTGAGTCATCTGACGACTGCCTGCTGCGGAAGACTCTGCTACGTGCCGCCCCGCGGTAGTTCTCGGCGCTGGAGAAGTATCAGCAAGAAAGATCTCGATCAAAAGGACTCGCTCTAGTACTCCTGCCTAGATCGGGATGCTGAGGGAGATCAGCGATGCCCTGATCTCGTGTCTCAATCCCTTATCAAAGGTCTGGGCCCGGAAGAACGGGTCTCGTACCATGTCGGTCGAGTAGCGCGAGAGATCAGTGAATCTCGCCGAGTACTGGGTGACCGTCAAGCTGCCATGCCGCAATTGAAGAATCTCCTGGATGCGCACCGCACAGAGGGTGGCTGGGACGAACTTTGAGCGGAAGAAGCCCTCAAAGTCTGTCCGGATGAGAGAGGCCTCATCGCGCACCTGGAGCATCAAGCTCCACTATCGTCTTGCTGCTGCGTGTAGTAGGCTCGCTGCGAGGATCACCATGAGGTCTGCTGGTGTCCTCACTAGTCGGAAAACTCGCACCACTACCTCCAGCCAGTCCTCGGCTGCCTGGGGGTCTGTATCCCCACGGAACCTAGGCGGTCACTGGCGCTGAAACTCATGAAGAGCACTGAGGTGACGTGCATCATCAGCGGCTGGTGCTGGAAGCATCAGTGGCTTGGCGGGTAGAGGTACCACCGGTGCCTCTGCCGTCAAAGGGCCCTGTACCGAGGCCTCGTCGCTCGGCGAGCTGTCGTCACGTACCACTCTCGGAACCCTAGCAAGCTTCCATCGTGGGGCCATCCTGAAAAGGAAACGGGTGCTCCACGGTCAGAAAAGTATACCTGGTGAGCTAATATGAAGTAATCACGAAGAAAAATTGAAACACACATGCAATCAATGTTTTCACGCATTAAGTCGGAAATCAGAAGTCAGGGTCCTGGTGTACGGATACGTCGGCCACCGCACCAACACTGGACTCCCTGGACTAAAAACCACACCCAATACGCTAAACACTATTGATTCACATAGAAGAAAGATCAGAGTCTACAGTAGAACCGACCACCTTTGATACCAATTTGTCACGACCTGTCCTCGGGGCCGGTGCCGTGACTACCCCAAGCCTGCCTTCTATAGGCCAGGGGCTGGCGACTAGCACCAAGGCGTAAAATCCCGGTAAAAGGGAAGGCATTGCCTTTGGAAAGTAAAAAAGCACTACAGAGTAAGCATGAGGAAAAAGTAACACTATGTAAAAGCTGGAATAACAGTAAGTGCAGAAAAGTAAAGGGGGCCGGAAATACAAGCCCAACAGTAAAGTACAACTGAAAGGGGAAAAACAGCAACTGAAAAGTAAAGCCGCAATGTAGAGCCTTCCTCTGCAAGTCCCACCTGAAAGGTGGGTACAGAAAGCCTCCATTGCTCCTTGGGTCCAGCCTACCACTCCGACTACACCCCGCCCAGTGGTCCACCTCCAGGTACCGTCCTGCTCCGCAAGCCTCCACCAGGATCAGCGCTGTCCGTCGTCTGCAACCAACACAACGTAGTGCGGGCATAGCCCGTGCAGGGGTGAGTATAAGCTACTCAGTAGGGACCCCGAGACCCCCGAAGGTCTCCCAGATTCCACAAAGGATAAACCACAAAGGAAAGATACAATCGATAAGTAACATCCGACACGACTTAGGTATATGCCCATACATATACCTAAGTCATCAATTCTCACTCGGCTCCAACATCCGAGCTCAAGTACAACCCAGTCCACACAGGAAAGAAAAATGTGAAATCCACACATGAAAGTAAAACGTGAAATCCACACAGGAAAAAAAAATGTGAAATCCACACAGGATAGCTCAACACAATCCACAAAGGAAAGTAAAACAGAGTTTCATCTCACATAGGTATACTTCTTCAAATGACGATAGAGATGATCACTGATCAATCTAAGTCATCGGACACACGAAGGATCGATAGGTACTAACCCCCGCAATGACCCACAAAGGATCTGACCCATAAAGGATCGATAGGTAACTAACCCCCGCAAAGACCCACACAGGATCGGGCCCACACAGGACCTGTAGGAGCTGGCCCACACAGGACCGCTGAGCGCTGTCCCACACAGGATCGTGACCACACAGGACCTGTAGCACTGACCCAAAAAGGATCGCTGAGTGCTGTAGTCGCCGCCGTCGAATCCACTGAGGATCTCTGCGTAGTCGTCGTCGTCACAATAGCAGTCGAAGCCAGCTCTAGGGTTCCTACACACAGCAAGATCGTTCGGGAGGGTCCGCTCCATGAGCTGAGAGGCTGATACATCAACTGACACATAGTCCAGAGTTGATATATCCAAAAGTTCCGTATTGTAAACAGGAACTTCACGTCGCAGACGGCGCGTCAAACGGATGCCCGGTCTGAGAGATATTGGCCTTTTCGTCCTAGGGACCCGGTTGGTTTTTAAGGCAAAACCAACCCGACCGTACTCCACCGGCATCCAAACCTCGGGTGGAGAATTCCAAAAGATCCTTCTCACATATAGGAATTCAACGAAGCCGACGGCACGTCAATCGGATGTCCGAGGCTCAAGATATGAGCGTTTCCGCTCCGAGGGCCCAGTTGGTTTTGTGTATGAACCAACCCGACGGAACCCAATGTATTCCGAAACCTTGAGTGTGATATACCAAAACAACCGTCTTGATCTAAGGATCACATCTCCGCTGACGGAGCGTCATTCGGAGGCTCGTAGCTCATGTTACGGGCAAAAGAACGAAAACGGTCCGAAGACGGGGGGTCTGGGCCCGGACCGACCCAGCCCAACCCCCCCTGGGTCGGACCCGGTTTGGCGCGGCCCAGTCCGGCCAGGGCGTGACCCGGCCGGTCGGGCCGGAGCGGCTCGGCTCGGCCGAGCGGCCGAGCGTGGCAGCCGTGGGGCGCTGCCCCAACGGGATGGAAGAAGCTGCGTCCCACGTGGGGCCGCGCTGCAGTCAACGGACGCGGCAAAAGCCGCGTCCCGTGCGTCTGAGCCGGACCCGCGCGGCTGCCGCGGCTTCAGCCGCGGTGGCCCCGTCCGGCGGCGCGCCGGGGTGCCGCCACCTCCGGCCGCCGGTGGCTTCTACGGGCCACCGGAGTTGCTCCGGTGGTCCTTTTTTCTTCCCGTCTGCGCCGAAACTCCTCCCGAGTCCCCTTCTTCACTGTGGAAACAACGGATTGTCCCTGCAGCATGTTTTGTCATCGCCCGCCAAATCCGCACAACAACGAAGAACTGTGGAGGGTTGTCGGGCCGTGTTCGTTTGGCCCACACCCTTCGCGTTAGGGGATAACAATTGGGAGGATTAATCAACACATAGAAAACATAACAAATAACAATTTTAATAAATTAAAATTGTTCTTATGAAACAGGGTTCTTTGTTTTAAAAGAAAAAATCACGGGAAATAAAGATTGTTCTCAAATAAAACCCCCCTACCTCGTCAAGTCGTCGCACGCACTTTCTTCTTGGAATTGATCGTCGTGGAAGGAGGGGATCGTCGCGTTGTCGCGGTATCCGGCATTGCGTCGACGAACTCCGAGGACCAAGAAACAACAGATTTAATTAATAATAATTAAATCCATATTGTTTTTTTAATCCGCAAAGGAAATTTAAAAAAAAGAGCGCAACCCCCTACCTTGTCGCTGCCGATCGAAGGTTGTCGTGGGGTTGGATTGTCGCGGAAGAACTTCACGGAAGAAGAATCACAGGCGTCGCAGAACGTGGCGTCGCGTCATCGATTTCCGAGGGCTCGACGTTCTTCGCGTTCTTCACGTTCTTCGTGAAGGAGGATGAAGAACTATTGGTTTCTATCAAATCCTCTCAACGAACATTTTTCCAGAAGTCGTGCATCAGTCTTATTTTATTATTATGCCAATGGATTGAAAACAGGTTAAGAAACGATTAAATTAATTCATAAAATTAATTCAATGAATAAAACCGCCCAATTAATTCAACGAATAAAACCGCCCAATTAATTGGTGCATTAAGAAATTAAGAAAACGCGTCAGTTGACTTCAATAATGACTGGTTTTCGCGGGTGCGTTACTTAGCGGAAAGAAACGGTGGGGTTCATGCGTGCCCCACCTCACAAATATCCTACCAAGAGGGTAGGATATTTTTGCATAGCACCCTATCCACAAAAACTCATCTTAAGTAGTTTTAAGTGGATTTAAGTGGCTTCCAAGGGGCTTAAGTAAAATAAACTAAAGTTTTTCGTACAATTTATTTTATTTCTTAACATTAAGCCCAAATATTAAAAACCACACCCGAGCAAACGCAACTCCGGAAGAGGCGTTTCTAAGCAATTACCGGCGCTGCGATTCTATCGGTGCCCTCAGAATTTGATTCCGAGCACCGGTTCAAAAGTTAGAAAAACCCGCTCGTCTGTTCACTAAATGTACCCGAGCCTAACTTTGGAAAATGATTTCGGGCACACTGGGCCTCGGAATTAGGTGCCGCCAGAAACTGCGTTCTTGTAAAATCCAAAGAAAATTAAGAAAAAAAATTCCTTGAATTTTTCAGGTCTTTACATACACATCACATATGACACATGGATCATTGTGTTAAAGTATCGACACAATCCGAATGCGTTTGGTTGGTTTTTCATATGCCAGTTGATGTTTATCACTTAAAATGACATCCTTTTGAAACAAAAGATAGACACTTTGAGTGGTGGTGGCCACACAGTGCCTCAGATTGAGGCGGGGTTGACTCGTACACGTCACATATGACCAATGGTTCATTCTCCTAATGTTTCAATGGAAATCTAATGTGTTTGGTCGGTTTCCTGTATGTACATAAAATGTTGTCCATTTTAAACAAAAGGGAGCCACTTAGAGTGATCTTGGCCACACCGTGCCTCGAATTGAGCCCGAGTTGACTCATACACATCATATATGACCCATGGATCATTGACCTAAATCATCAACACAATCTGAATGCATTTGGTCAGTTTTTCGTATGTTAGTTGTTCTTTTCACTTATAATCCTGTCCATTTTAAAAAAAAGAGAGACATTGTGAATGGTGTCGGCCACACCGCACCTCGGATTGAGGCGGGGTTGACTCGTACACGTCACATATGACCCATGGATCGTTTTCCTAAATCATCAACACATTTTAAATGCATTTGGTCGGTTTTTCATATGCTATTTGATCTTTTCACTTATAATCATGTCCATTTTAAATAAAAGAGAGACACTATGAATGGTGTCGGCCACACCACACTACGGATTCAGGTGTGGTTGACTCGTACACATCACATATGATCCATGGATCGTTGTGCTAAAGAATCAACACAATCAGAATCCGTTTGGCCGGTTTTCCGTATGTACTTAAAATGTTGTCCATTTTAAACAAAGGAGAGCCACTTAGAGTGATTCCGGCCACACCGTGCCTCATATTAAGGCGGGGTTTACTCGTACACATCACATATGACCCATGTATCGTTGTTCTAACGTATCAACACAATCCGAATGCGTTTTTTCGGTTTTCCGTATGCCAGTTGTTCTTTTCACTTATAATCCTATCCATTTTAAACAAAATACATACACAAGGAGCGATACTTCCACACCGTGCCTCAGATTGAGGAGAGGTTAACTCGTACACATCACAAATGACCCATCTATCATTGTCTTAATGTTTCAAAATATTCCAAAAGTGTTTGCTCAATTTTCCATATGCCAGTTGAATTTTTTCAAATAAATTGACGTCCTTTTGAAACAAAATACAGACACTTTGAGTGGTGTCAGCCACACCACATTTCAGATTGAGGCGGGGTTGATTTTTACACATCACATATGACCCATGGATAGTTCTCCTAAATTTTCAATAGAAACCTAATGCGTTTGGTCAGTTTTCCATATGTACATAAAATTGTGTCCATTTTAAACAAAAGAGAGACACTTAGACTGATCTCGACCACACTGCGACTTGGATTGATCCCGAGTTGGCTCGTATAGGTCACATATGACCCATGTATCATTTTCCTAATGTTTTAATGGAAACTGAATTCATTTGGTCGATTTTCCATATTTATGTAAAATGTTGTCCATTTAAAAAAAAGAGATCCACGTAGAGTGATTCCGACCACACCGTGCCTCAGATTAAGGCGAGGTTAACTCATACACGTCACATATGACCCATGGATAGTTTTCCTAAAGCATCAACACATTTCAAATACTTTTGGTCAGTTTTGCATATGTCAGTTGTTATTTTCACTTATAATCCTGTCCATTTAAAACAAAAGAGAGACACTGTGAATGGTGTCGGCCACAACGCGCGTCGGATTTAGGAGGGGTTGACTCGTACAGGTCACATATGACCCATGGGTTGTTGTGATAAAGTATCGACACAATCCGATGAGTTTGGTTGGTTTGCCTTATGCCAGTTGATGTTTTTCAATTGAAATGATGTCCTTTTGAAACAAAAGGTAGACACATTGAGTGGTGTCGGCCACACCGCATCTCAGATTGAGGCGGGGTTGATTCGTACTCATCACATAGGACCCATGAATCGTTCTCCTATTGATTCAACGGAAACCGAATGTGTTTTGTCAGTTTTTCATATGTACTTAAAATGTTGTCCATTTTAAACAAAAGGGATCCACTTAGAGTGATTCCAGCCACACTGTGCCTCATATTAAGGCAGGGTTGACTTGTACACGTCACATATGACCCATGGATCGTTGTTCTAAATTATCAACACAATCCGAATGCGTTTGGTCATTTTTCCGTATTCCAGTTGATATTTTTCACTTAAAATTACGTTCTTTTGAAACAAAAGACAGACACTTTGAGTGGTGGCGGCCACACCACACCTTGGATTGAGGCGGGGTTGACTCGTACATGTCACATATGACCCATGGATTGGTGTTCTAATGTATCGACACAATCCGAATGCGTTTGGTCGTTTTTCCGTATGCCAGTTAATGTTTTTCAATTAAAATGACGTCCTTTTGAAAAACAAAAGACATGCACTTTGAGTGGTGCCGCCCACACCGCATCGCAGATTGAAGCGGGGTTGATTCGTACACGTCACATATGACCCTTGAATCATTTTCCTAAAGTTTCAATGGAAACCAAATGCATTTGATCGGTTTTCCATATGTCCTTAAAATGTTGTCCATTTTAAACAAAAAAGAGCCACTTAGAGTTATTCCGTCCACACTGTGCCTCATATTAAGGTGGGTCTGACTCGTACACGTCACATATGACCCATAGATTATTGTGCTAATGTATAAACACAAACTGAATGCATTTGGTCGGTTTTCCATATGCCAGTTGATGTTTTTCACTTAAAATGACGTCCTTTTGAAACAAAAGATAGACACTTTCAGTGGTGGAAGCTACACTGTGCCTCTTATTGAGGCATGGTTGACTCGTACACGTCAGATATGACCCATGGATCGTTTTACTAAAGTATCGACACAATCCAAATGTGTTTGGTCGGTTTTCTGTATGCCATTTGATTTTTTTCAATTAAAATGACGTCCTTTTGAAACAAAAGACAGACACTTTGGGTGGTTCTAGACACACCACATCTCAGATTGAGGCGGGGTTGATTCGTACCCATCACATATGACCCATGAATTGTTCTCCTAATTTTTCAACGGAAACTGAATGCATTTGGTCGGTTTTCATTATGTACTTAAAATGTTGTCCATTTTAAACAAAAGAGAGCCACTTAGTGTGATTATGGCCACACTGTGCCTCATATTAAGGCAGGGTTGACTCTTACACGTCACATATGACCCCTGGATCATTGTGATAATGTTTCGACACAATCCGAATGCATTTGGTTGATTTTCCGTATGCCAGTTCATGTTTTTCACTTAAAATTATGTCATTTTGAAACAAAAGACAGATACTTTGAGTGGTGGCGGCCAAATCACACCTCAGATTGAGGCGGGGTTGACTTATACACATCACATATGACCCATGGATCATTGTGATAAAGTAACTACACAATCTTAATGCGTTTGGTCGGTTTTCCATATGCCAGTTGATGTTTTTCAATTAAAATGACGTCCTTTTGAAACAGAAGACATACACTTTGAGTGATGCCAACCACACCGTATCTCAGATTGAGGTGGGTTTGATTCTTACATGTCACATATGACCCATGAATCATTTTACTAATGTTTCAATGGAAACCGAATGCGTTTGGTCGGTTTTCCGTATGTACTTAAAATGATGTCCATTTTAAACAAAAGAGAGACACTTAGAGTGATTCCGGCAAAACTTTTCCACCGAATAAGGCGAGATTGACTCATAAACATCACATATAACCCATGGATCGTTGTGCTAATGTATCGACACAATATGAATCCATTTGGTCAATTATCCATATGCCAGTTGATGTTTTTCACTTAAAATGACATCCTTTTGAAACAAAAGACAGACACTTTGAGTGGTGCCGACCACACCGCGTCTCAGATTGAGGCAGAGTTGACTCGTACACATCAGTTATGACCCATGAGTCATTATCCTAATGTTTCAATGGAAACCGAATGCATTTGTTATGTTTTCCATATGTACATAAAATGTTTTCCATTTTAAACAAAAGAGAGCCACGTAGAGTGATTCCAGCCACACTGTGCCTCGGATTATGGAGAGGATGACTCGTAAACGTCACATATGACCCATGGATCGTTGTGATAAAGTATCGACACAATCAAAAAGCATTTGGTTTGTTTTCCATATGCCAGTTGATGTTTTTCACTTAACATGACATCCTTTTGAAACAAAAGACAGACACTTTGAGTGGTGGCGGCCACATCACCCCTCGGATTGAGGCGGGGTTGACTTGTACACGTAGCATATGACCCATGGATCGTTGTGCTAAAGTATTGACACAATATGAATGTGTTTGGTCGGTTTTTCATATGCTGGTTGATGTTTTTCAATTAAAATGACATCCTTTTAAAACAGATGATAGAAACCATAAGTGGTGTAGCCACACTGCGTCTCAGATTGAGGAGGGGTTGATTCGTACACATCACAAATGACCCAGGAATCGTTCTCCTAATGTTTCAATGGAAACCGAATGCGTTTGGTTGGTTTTCCATATGTAAAAAAAATGTTGTCCATTCTAAACAAAAGGGAGCCACTTAAAGTGATTCCGGCCACACCATGCCTCGGATTAAGGTGGAGCTGACTCATACACATCAAATATGACCCATGGATCGTTGTGATAAAGTATCCACACAATCCGAATGCGTTTGGTTGGTTTTCTGTATGCCAGTTGATGTTTTTCACTTAAAATGGCATCCTTTTGAAACAAAAGACAGACAATTTGAGTGGTGCTGGCCACACCATGGCTCAGATTGAGGCGGGGTTGACTCGTACACGTCACATATGACCCATGGATCGTTCTCATAATTTTTCAATGGAAACAAAATGCGTTTGGTCAGTTTTCCATATGTACTTAAAATGTTGTCCATTTTAATCAAAAGAGAGCCACTTAGAGGGATTCCGGCCACACCGTGCCTCAGATTAAGGAAGGCTTGACTCATACACGGCACATATGACCCATGGATCGTTTTTCTAATGTATCAACACAATACGAATGCGTTTGGTCGGTTTTCCATATGCTAGTAGATGTTTTCTCACTTAAAATGACGTCCATTTGAAACAAAAGACAGACTCTTTGAGTGGTGGTGGCCACATCGCGCTTCGGATTGAGGCGGGGTTGACTCGTACATGTCACATATGACCCATGGATCGTTTTGATAAAGTATAGACACAATCCGAATTTGGTTGTCCTCTTTATAATCCACCATAACCTGTGTGCTGGGGTTCCACACCGAACGCATGCGTGTACACCCCCGCCCACGACTCCTGTCAGTAGATGTATCTGTCATGAAAGAAAAAAAATATTTTATCAAAACATGTTATAATGAAAATAAACATTGCTATAAATTTTGTTTAGGGTTATATAAATATACATGTTCCGGTCTGATCGCTGAGTGCCGCTGGATCCACAGAAACTGATGGAACACCCTGTGGTGGAACATGAGTCTAAGATGATGGAATATAGAAGCTCGGAGAAACAGAAGTAGAAGGAAAAAAATATGAGACAACTGTTTAACCGGATGCTGACTGTGGAGTGGGAATCATCATGGGATGTGAAAATGATGGGCCAGAAGATGCAGAAGGTAGCGAAAACGTGGGAGGCCTAAATATCCCGTGTTTCCCTTACGACATACCAGGATCAGAATGTGGGAAGGATGACATGTCAGTGGGAGGGACATGGTCTTTTCGGGTACGCACAGCTGCTCATCCACCTCTAGTACAAACCCTCATCGTACCACCAGCCTGAGTACTAGGACCCGTTCTAGGATCCTCATTGAATAACTATCGACGTATAGGTGGATCCTACAAAAATGTTTACAAAAAAATTAATCACATGACATTATATATTCTTTAAATATATCAATTTGAAACAAAGTACTCACTACAGGCACTAATTATGGAATTCCCAACTCTATCATTCGACAATTGTTCTCCATCATTTTTTTCCTTCGTATCTCTTCAACTGGCTTCATTTCCTGCTTTTGAAAACAAATATGTAATTAATTAGAAAAAGGAAACTAATGTGTAACCCAAAAAACTAAATATATGAGTGAATAGAGGGATTCATTGGTAATTTTTCTATCAATTGATTTAGAAGAGCTTTAATGGATTTAATAAATCATACAAGTTGTAATTTTCACCAAGTTAGAAATATTGTTTGATTATGTTTGAATACAGTTCAATTCCAAATTAGAAAATGCAATTCAAATAAAACTGCAACCACTAAACATTGAAAATTTACATAACGGTCAAGTCACCTATCAATTGATTTAGAAGAGCTTGAATGGATTTAATAAATCATACAAGTTGTAATTTTCACCAAGTTAGAAATATTGTTTGACTATGTTTGAATATAGTTCAATTTCAAATTATAAAATCCAATTCAAATAAAACTGCAACCAATAAACCCTGAAAATTCACATAACGGTCAAGTCAGCTATCAATTGTTTTAGAAAAGCTTGAATGGGTTTAATAAATCATACAAGTTTTAATGTTCACCAATTTAGAAATATTGTTTGACTATGTTTTAATATAGTTCAATTCCAAATTAGAAAATTAAATTCAAATAAAACTGCAATCAATAAACATTGAAAATTCACATAACGGTCAAGTTAGCTAAAACATATTTGTGATCAATACTAAATCAATTTGAATATTACCAACCTTAACAACCCAACTCGAGGTAAGCCAAGAGAATTGAGAACATGGATGAATGATTCTATATATTTTCAACCACAACTTCAGGTTCACAATAAACTCTGACAATTGAGCTATTGGAGTCATCAAAAGAAATAAATGGATTGGTTCCAATGGCACTAGGGACAGTGTCAATTCCATCATCACCATCAGAAAAAATATGTCTTGGAATTACTTAAACTATGACACCAAATTCAGGTCGAAGTTGGTCATTGACATAAAAAACTTGTTTCACCATTGATGCCAACAAATATGGTTCTTCGGTAGCAAGAGTGTGTGTCATATTAATTACTCGAAATCCACAATAATCAATAAATGTTCCATGTCTCATTATCGAATCAAACCAATGTCATTTCATCATTGTGACTCTTCAATGAGAGTGATAATCCAATATTATTATTTTCTCAACAAATCCATAATAACCCACATTTTTAAATCGCGGTCTACTATCTGATGTATTGGCATAACAATCTGTTGTGGTAGTAACCATAACACCATCATGTTGTGTTCTCATGTTCTTTGCTCATTCAGTGACAATAAATTTGTACCCATTGATAACAATTGATTTACAGTCACGAACCACAGTATTAAGACCAAAATCCAAAGTTCTTATTTCCTTAGAGATAGAGTCAGAAGAAAAAATCAATACCTGGAATATAAATGACTATTAAACTTAATTAAATATTGATATAATTATTTTAAACATTAATTTTTTTACCTTCAATTTTAACCAAGAAGAAAAATCTTTTCTATGCAAAGTCTCTCTCCTTCTCATAGATAAAGAACGATGCTTCCTATTTGTCATTGTTTTATGTTCCTTGTAGATAAAAAATATGAATAGTTTAAAAGATATATTTGTAAGATATACATAATCAATTTAGTTACCTGATATAGTCATCGAGCAAATCACAGTTGAACAAAACTGTGCGATGTGCCATCTCCTGCTCTTCATGGCTTAATGTCTTCAATGTATATGATCCAAGAATTCCTCCAGTTTGAGGATGTGATAGAAAACTGGGTTCAATTTTCTCATACTATTCTTCTTCATTTCTCATTGGTCTGTTCAATCTTGTTGTAAGATCAGACAAATACATCGAGCAGAAATCCATACACTCATGAACCATGTTACCGTTCACGATAGAACCTTCAAGATGATTTCTATTTCGGACATAAGACTTTAACGTGAACATATTTCTTTCAGTTGGATACATCCAATGAAAAGAAACAGGTCCTCTTAGAAGTATTTCAGTGGGAATAAGGACAGTCAGATGCAGCATGCATGTGAAAAATGATGGAGGAAATATTTTCTCAAACTCAACCTTAATTAATGGGGTATCTTTCAACATTTTTTGCAAGAAAGACTTGGACAACTTCTTAGCACAAATATCTCTAAACAAATGGAACAACCAAATAACAGCAACCCTTACATTATTGGAAAAAATATGATGGATTGATATTGGAAGCAACTCACGCATTAGAACGTGATAATCATGAGTCTTCAATGATTTTAGATTCAACTCTCTTCTGTTGACCCATTTAGATATGTTGCTTGAATAGCCATCAGGAACTCTAATAGTCTCTAATACTTCGAGAAATTGTTTTTTTCCATAGTTTTCATCACATAAGAAGCACATAGAAGTTTACATATATTTTTACTCATATGCATAGGATGTAATTCTGGTCTGTTGCCCCAATCCACCAAGTCACACCGAGATCGTAAATCATCTTTTGTCATCCCCTTGACATTTAGAAGAATCGAAAGAAACATTTTTCATATATTCTTTTCAATATACATTATGTCTAAGCAATGACGTAAAAAATTTGTTGACCAATAAGGAAAATAAAAAAAGATACTCCTCTTCCTTCAATTGTAATAGGTTTCAGTGGAAACATTCTTTCTCTTTCCAGATTTCATTTGACCCTTCTCGAACGAAAAACTAAAATCTTTCAATTCATTAAGCACATCAGTTCCAGACATACGCTGAGATGGATCATCAGTCTCTATGGTATTATCAAATCTTCGATGATTCATTATATATAGATGATCCTTTGGAAAGAATCATCGATGTCTCATAAAACTGAAACTACAACGATGTTTCAGTCTTCTGGATTGTGTATTCTTCATACAAACTCGGGATGACAATTTTCCCTTTGTGCTCCATCCAGACATCATTTCATAAGCCAGAAAATCATTGATCATCCACATAAGCGCAACACACATCTGAAATATGTCTTTCAAACATGCATCGTATGTGCGCACAACCACATCCTAAATAAGTTTCAACTCTTTTATTAAAGGTTTCATGTATACATCAATATCAATGTCGGGATCAGAAGGACCAGATATGAGTATACTCATGAAAGTGCAAGGGTTTCTCATACACAACCATGGGGGAAGATTATAAATGTCTATAAAAACTGGCCATGTGCTGTACGGAGTGAGCATCTGCCCAAACGGATTAAAACCGTCGCATGAAAGACCCAGCCTCACATTACGCACGTCAGCTGCAAAATCAAGATGTCAAGCATCAAATCTCTACCATGCAAATCCATATGCAGGATGAACCAACTCATCATTAGTCTTCTTTCTCTCGGTATCATGCCATCTCATTTTTATTGATATGTCATCAGACATAAAAAGATTCTGCAGTCTGGGGATCAATGGAAAGTGCCACATTACTTTCTGTGGAATGCGGGGTGGTGTTCCATCAGATTTTGACTTCCAGCGGGATGTGCACATTTTATACAATCATTTCGTTCAGCAGTTTCCTCCCAGAATAAACCGCAATCTTTCGGGCAAGCATGAATTGTTTTTCTTGAAAATCCATGTTCCTTAACTACATTCTATGCCATATAGCGGTTTGATGGAATATATGCATCATCAGAAAGTAAATCCTTCAAGAGGGTAAGAATGTAATCGATTGCTTTATTAGAAATCCCATACATAGTTTTCCTATGAAACAATCGGATTAAAAATTCCATCATTTTCATTTTATCGCATTGTCGATATACTTAAGTCATGATAGCATCATTCAATTTTTTCACCCTATCAATATCATTATTTTCACTAGATGCATCGGTTGTCCTCATATCGAAGTCTTCTTGAGTCGAAAACATTTCTTTTTCATGATGACGAATAAACAGAAACCGATCATTTAACAAATTCTCCATTCCAGTCCTTTCATTTTGATCATCACCAATATGAGATTTCATTTTCTCCCCATTGTGATACCACACAAAGTAGTTTGCTTGAAAACCATTTTTGGTTATGTGGTAGCTAATTTATTCACGGATCAACCAAGGTCTACCAACACAATTGGAACATGGGCAGTGTATACGGCCACTATCTGAAGCATTGTGAAATGCAAAATCTATAATGCTCTCAAAATTGTTTTGAAAATCGCTTGAGACCTGATCGGTTTCATACATCCAACTGATATCCATTCTGTAAAAAGAATTTATATAAGTCATTTTGTCACAAACAATTCAATAGGATTGATCTTTAATAAAAAATATCTTTTGAAATCCATTTTAAATAATAAAATCCCTTCGATAATTTTTAACAAATATTTAGAGTATTCTCAAGGAACCCCCATTTGGAAAAGTCACATTAAATGACCAATTTCCACGCCAAACCATTGAAAACAATTAACATGATACAATCATCAACCACAAATGACATAACTGGAAATTAAAATAATAGAAACCAAATGTGATATAGAATTTAATGTTACGTCAGGGGAAATGAGATTAAATAGAGACAACAACATTATAAATGGTTCCAACATCATAACTTTTGATTAAAACCGGCCATTATAGGAATGGGAATGCCTCATACACCTAATCCCTAATAAAACAAACCAAATCTCCAATTCAAACAATGAATTTAGGGTTTCCACCCCACTTGGATAGCCATACCCCCACCCACCTTTGACAACCCAACACCCCCACCCCATGTGGACAGCCCTACCCCCACCCCACTTGGAAAACCCAGCCCCCCCCCCCCACCATACCTGGACACCCCTACCCCCACAACACACTTGGAAAACCCTACCACCCCCACCCCACCAGGACATCCCTACCGTCACCCCACATAGACAACCCATCCCCCCACCCTAACTACACAGCCCCTCCCCCACCCCACCTACACACCCTCCCCACCCCACTTGGACAACCCTACCTGGACACCCTCCCCCACCCAACCTGCACACCCTCCCCCACCACAAACAACCCTACCCCCACCCCATTTGGACAACCCACCCCCTCCCCCACCCTACCTAGAGAGCCCCCTCCCCACCCTACATAGACAACCCCTCCCCCACCCAAAACAGCCCTACCCCCAACCCATTTGGACAACCCAGCCCCGTCCCCACCTTACCTAGACATCCCCCATCCCCCACCCTACCTAGACAGCCCCTCCCCCACTCCAAACAGCCCTACCCCCACCACATTTAAATAACCCAGCCCCCTCTCCCACCATACCTAGACAGCCCCCTCCCCCTCCCTACCTAGACAACCCCACCCCCACCCCACATGGATAGCCCTCGACATCCTCCCCAACCACATCTGCACACCCTCCCCCACCTCAAATTGAAACATAAATTCATCCAAATCAAAATCCAATTTTCAACTAAAATAAATTCCACCAAAAGTACCATATCACCCTACTAAATAAACCCTTTACCATGTTTGAAGTGTAGAACAAAAAACGTAAAAAAAATCCATGGGTTCTGTAGACAACAACCCTAATTTATCCTAAATAAAAACATCCAACACTAAAAAATAGATAAATATCACTAAAACTAAGGTAACACTTACTAATTTAAAGTGTGAAATAAGATTTTTTTTGATTGAAGATGGATCTTGGGTGGAAAGTGTGTCGCATCCGAGAATAATTCAGGAGCTTGATTAGGTTCTGTCTGCAATCGGTCTGCAATCGGGCAGGGTGGGGGTTCAGCTAGTCTGTATTTGGGGGAAATCTTTCCCAACATTTTTTAAAAACTGTTGGGAAAGATTGAGTTTTCCCAACAGTTTCATTAAACCGTTGGGAAAACTGAGTTTTCCCCATATTTTTCAATGGTTTGATGAAACCGTCGGGAAAACTAATTTTATTCCAATCTTTCCCAACGGTTTCATCAAACCTTTGGGAAAAATCAATTTTATAGATCAATACCAACAGTTAATGCAAACCGTTGGTAAAGATCACCTATACCAACCGTTCAAAAGAACCGTTGGTAGAAAACTATTGGGAAAACAATGATTTCCAGTAGTGGAAAGGGGAATAATATAGGGTCTCTACTACCTTGAATCACACATATCCAATTTGGGAGAGTTGGGAATTTATTTCAGATTTATTAGTTAATTTTTAATTTAATTACTATAATTTCTAAACAATGCCCGACCAACATAACCTTGATCGTGCACCTAGGGAAGACCACATTTTGTGGTACGAAGTGAAATAATGATTCTAAAAACTAAATATTTGTATTATAATGTGAATCTAAGTCTCGGATCAGGATTTATTCACGATTTAAAGAGAAACTCCACATACATGATAATGTTTTTATATTTTTAATGACATTGTGTCGAGGATTTCCAAACCCTAAAATCTCTTATTGAATCAAATAATATATTCCAAAATATACATTGAAATAATAAAAATTAATAATGGTAAAAAGTTGATCAATAAATGAATATGTGTAAATAGATTTTATATAATTAATAATAGTAAACACTGTTAAAATTAATTACCATAGTTAAATTGGAAATGGTTTCACCGGGGGCAATACAAAGAAGTTAAGGACTAAAATAACATATAAACTTATCCATATCTATTTATCTATCAAATTTTCTGTTTAGTAACCCTTAAGGTTTTATTAGATCCCTTTTTAGATAATTGTTTCATGTGTTATACGTTTTTACCCCTTTTTCATTAATGGTTTACATGTGTTCCACTCAACTCACTTATTAAAGGAATCCCCCATATGCTCTCCACTCCACACCATCATATACATTTGGATAATCCAATACCTACCATAATCACATACTTAATTAAATAATCAGATCATAGTAGCATTTTTTATATATAATCCCATCTTTGGATGGATTTCGATTGATTTAGAGGAATATTTTCTAAAAAAGTGGAAATGTTCATAATAGAGCATTTTATTTTATTAATAACTCAATCTACGTAAATTGTGATTAAATTATTTTGATATAAAAATAATATTATATTACATATATAGAAATATTTTTATGTTATGTACTTGAACAAAACTATATCCACTTTCTTCCAAAGGGATATGGTATCATCATATATTGGTACGACAATCTACCGTCTAGAAAACTGATTTTATTGTTTTTCCACCACCACATATCACTATTGTATATAATTGAGGACTAAATATTTCAATATGATTTAGAATATATTTTTTATACAATTTAAATTATTATAATTCATATAAATTCTTACATCCCATTATATGTGAGTAATATAACGACACTCATGTGTTTGGAATACTACCACAATGTGAATCGAAGTGTTTTGTTAATGATATAAATAAAAGGTAATAAGTTATTGTTTAATGAAAATATATTATATATAATACTTAAAATAATTCTAAAATGGAAATATATCATTTAAATTTCCTTCAATCCATTGAAAAAATGGAAACCTATATCATTTGTACAGATGACCTATCATCTCCAGGAACTATGTCTTTCATTTTCTATCTCAATATTTTTTGGATTACAATAAATACATAATAATGAAAATAAATGTTATTTATATTCTTTATAAAATTATGAATATGGTTTTACCATGATTTAATTATGATGGTTGAATGTAATCAATAAAAACAACCAAGAAAAACACAACAGTTATTACACAAAATGAAAGTTTGACATTGAATTGTAAAGAAATGTGCAATGAAAGGTAAAAATTAAATCATATATGTTATGAGACATATTATTATTATTATTTAATTGATTTATAATAAACATATAATTATTAAACATTAAGCTCCAACATGTATGAAGGAAGTCAATACTTATAGTAATTTATTACTGACTCACTTTTATTTTTTATGAGTCACAAACTATATTCACCAAGTGATTCATTTATATCATGTATATTCATACCTTGAGTTTTTTATTATGATTCATATCCCTGATATTATGGGGATTTAAATATCCACTTACGTTATATAATTCATGGGGGTTATGTGTCAAAATTTAGCAAAACAACATGGGATTTGTGACTTAATTTTTCTTATTTGGAACATGCATTATGTTATAAACCTATCTTATTTTCTGAGGTTCATATACATCTCCTTTGACATGTGATATCATTAATTTATTTTTTCTCTAGATATTTTTTTAATTTGATATTATTATTCCAATTGTATTGTGGTTATATTTAACAAATATTGTAATGGTCTTGTTATACAATGTCATCATTTATTGATATTTTATATGATTATGATTTCAATGATGAAATATATTGATCTATATCTCTTTCCATTTCTGATCCACTATTTCAAAAATTAGAATAATAATTTTCCATTAATTTCCCTCTCTTTATATGCTCAGTATGAAAAAATATGTTTTTAATGTAAACCAACTATAATTCTCTGTTTTTTTTTAAATAAACTTTTTCTTCCAAATCCATATTTTTAATAAATTGTTTCTATTTTATTAACATTTTAAAAATAAATTATTGAAAAAATATATTTTTTTTCCGATTTCTAATTTTTCATTAGTGCATTAAAATGAGATCTTCGTGTAATGTTAAAAATAAAAAATTTCCATTTTAGATATTAATAAAAATGTTAACTGAATCTTTTTTAATGCATAAAGAATATATTTTTTTCTTCTTTCATGAACAATTAGTTGTTTTAATTCTAATTATATATATTTTTAGTCATTATTTTCACTGTAAAATAATTCTAATATTTTATAATTAATCCTTTTATGAAAAATAATTTTTAAAAAGGAATGTATTGTTTCCACAAGAAATGTTTGAAATTATTTTTAAATATTAGTTTTAAAGGTTTACAAAGTTATTGTTAAATAAAATGAATTTTAAAATTTTTAAGTTTTAAGATGTTTTTTATTTCAAAAAGTTTAAAGCATATTTTCCTCAATAATTTTTCCATGTGAACATTCAAAATAATTTTCCATATTTTTTGAAATAATTTGATGTTAATTATTCATTATTGGATATATAATCCAATGATACCATTATTATTATTTCAATGGATGGTTTATGATTATCATGAAAATATTTTTCTAAAATCACATTCTATTCCATGATTTATTATATGAAAAAATTCTAATGAATACCACTACATTTTTCATGGGTTATGGTTTGATGAAATGATAAAATGATTAAGGAAAAAAGTTCATTTCCACATTTTCAATTATGATTAAATATTTATGAAACCTATTCATTTTATTTTGATAATATATTATAAATGTTTTTAAATCTTTTGGAACACATATGAATAATTTTAATTATGTGATTGTGGTTACATTATAACAACTAATGATAAGTTTATTATAATAATGCATGGTGTTTATGTTATAACCAAGGATAATGGTTACATTATAAATAATATGTGTGGGACCTATTTATCTCTATAACTCATTGGGTAAATATTTTTATCTTTTGGGATTAATTGGACTTGTATAAGTAGTGGAACTAGTTTTGATAGGGTATTTTTCCACTATAATAGTATAGGGAGTGAATCGTGACTACTACAATAGTTTATATAGTTATCCAATTCTATCGTGATAATATTTTCTACTATAATTGAACTAATAAGGAAAATATTTTAGAATATTACTAGTATTCCAAAAATCAATGACTTACGCCAAAGTTATGTTCTCATAGATCATGTTATTTCATTCCATTATGATCCATGTCGTATGAATATCTAAGATTTATTACATGACTCATGTCAATGATAAATTATATACCAGGAGTTATTTTATGATATGTTTTTTCATGTTTTAATACCATTATTCTCATGTTACATTGTTATCTCCCTTATTTAATATTACAATGAATCTAAGCTAACCCATTATTTGGTTTCCCTCCTCAGGTTGTGAAGGGAGGTTTATGAAGTATATTCATTAGTGTATTACATTTTTAGAAGACCATTTTGGGGGATGTTTAAGATCATTCATTAAACAATAATATATTTTTTATCCTCCATAGACACAAAACTATTACTGTCATTGGCCATGTTTTTATGAAATGTATAGATTATTCATCTAAAAAATATAAGATATTTATTTATGGAGATTATGATTCTATAAAAAATATTACTATAAATTAATAATAATGATATTTTATATATATATATATATATTGTTTTTTTGGTCATATTTCAATAGTTTTTTTAATAATGAAAATCGATATGGAAAATGAAAACCTATGCTTTGTAGTTCTGGAGGTATTCATGTACACATGATATATTTTTTTAATTTCTTAAGGGCATAGAGAGGAATACATAATAGTTCATAATTTAATATAATAATAATGAAACACACTAATGATAATTAGGTCATTATATTAATATAGTTATGTTATATTTGGAATTGAAATACTGTGAAGAAAATGTAATGAATTACATAATACTCACGTTGGGCCCTTGAACATTATCAGAAAAGTTTCCTTAGAAATTATGGTATAAGGATAATTTATAGTGACTATGGACTACAATATGTGAAATAGAATTATATGAGAGAAAAATATTGTTTGGTTTATCTGATATTTGTATGGGGAAGTGGAGGAGTGAATGGGAAGAAGTGATCACCTTTTTCATGTGACTAAACGGGATATGTGGTCAATACAAATTATTTTTATATAATATAATGACACTATTAAATAATCAATTTATTAATATTATAAAATAACTTATTTTTTATTGTACATTCATAGATCATATATTAAAAAAATTATATACATGCTTTAAACATGTTTGATGTTATTTTTTCTTACATTTCAACATTTACCTATTTTTAAAATGATTACTTATTTTCATAATGTAATAATATTTTTACTAAAAATATAAGATATACCCTCTTAAAAAATTTAGGTAATGAAAATTAATATTACTTTAACTTAATATGATTGAATTTCTATATAATAGACAATTTATTATTAAATTAAATAATTTCTTTCAGAGAAAAACGGTTCTGTTAAAAATTATGTTTTTATCATAAATTTCTTTTAATATAATTTAGATTTTAATTATAGATAAATTATTTTCTGTATATTTGTAGATAATTTTAAATTTATATAACTATTTTTATGTAAAATTATTTATGAACTATTTAATCATTATTTTTTTAACTATATTTAATATTATTAATTCTATTTTTGTACCTAATAATAAAATTTACTTCATTACCTAAATTTTACATGCTATTATAAAATTCTAATATAATATTTTTTTTAAAAAGATCATTATGGTTTCTAAAATTTAGTTTCTTAATTAAGGAACATGATGCCTAGTAATATTATTATAGAAAAGTGTTTTTTTAAGATTAAAGTTTATAAGTATGTTAAAGTTATCAAATTTATTAATTTCAATATCATTATTTGGTTTATTAAAAAAAAATTAATTTTTTGTAGAATTAATATAATGAAACAATATATTTTATGATAATTTATTAAATAAAATTAGAGGGATAACAAATGTTTTCAATGTTCAGTATAATGTTTGGAATGGTAGTAAATTTAAATATATGTTTTAACAGATCAAAATAACATTTAAAATATATAATATTTTCCTATAAATACATATTTTATTATTTGAAATTATTATCAAATTTCAATGTCTTTCATATATATTGATAAATCCATAAAATTGAATATTTTGGAAAGAGGTATTTTTAACTCTTCACATAAAAATAATATATTTCATAAAAAATCAAAGAATAATTCTTAATATAATATTTAAATGAATAATAAAAATCTTAATTTGGTTTTAAAAAATAAAATTCTAAAATTTATAAATTTATTCATAAAATAATTTAATAAATTATAAAGAAAACAATTTTTAATTGAAAAAATCCCTTTTAAAAATATACGTGTTCATAAACCTTTTTTATGAATGTATATGTTATGGAAAATTTATACTATAGGATTTATTATTAAAATATTTTCTTAATTATATGAATTTAATATGATTTGGCTCATTTTAGTTTTCTGTTTCTTGTGAAATAAGCTTTCGAACATGGTATTAATTTAGAGAATAAAAAAATATTTCGAAAATATTTTATGGTTTTACAATAATCCTGAACCTCAATCCCCACCAAAGAACTCCAATGATCATAGGTTAAGTCTAGACATTTAAATTCTAGCTCATTCAGGTTTTAATGGAAATAGGTGATTCGTATTATAGAGAATAGAATCAGTGATGTAAACATCAGTTAAGTATAAATGAAATATTTGTGATCACGCTAATGGGAAAATTATTACATAAATGTTTCAAATAAAATATTTGAAACTAGATACAAACATTTGATTCTATTTTGTACCATGGAAAAAACCAAGGGATGTTCCAAAAACATTTTGAAAATAATAATAAGTTAAATTACTTAATCGCGGGTTAACCAACATATGTATTAAGGAAAACACAACAATGGATAAAACATCTATAAGTTCATAGTATAAAAACTACCTTATTTAAGTTTATAATATAATAAAAAGGGTGTGATATTAAATTCAATTTTTTTAAAAACCACTTATGAATAATTAAATTCTTTATAATAATATATAGATTAAAAATATGCATTAATAATTTTGAATGTAAAATGTCTATTATTTATAATATTGGAAGAACATAAGATGGTCATTTTATCGATATAATTTGAGAATCACTCGGTGAGTCAATACCTAGTACCATTAAACTAATGAAGATAGATAATCAATAATTATCTCACTTAAATCTATAATAAACAAAAATTTAAAAGTAATAATCTCATAAAAAATTAGAACAAATATCAATATTAATATTATTAATGATTTAGAAAACTCTAATGAAATCCTGGATGATAACACCTATAATCCATTTTACAAAAAATAACAAAAACCCCTAACTTAGTCCACCAAGAATGACATTAAATTTAACTATGATATATTAATACAATTGAAAAAATCACACCATAATTGTATATAATCAATACAATGGTTAAAGACATGTAATAAATTCAAAACCCAACTAGATGAATGAAAAGTGGTATCCCTAATGAAATGTGAGAATTCTACAATACTCTAACATAATTCTCTATTAAATCCATAAAAACCGCATGAATTTAGGAATGTAATCCTTAAATAGAGAAAATGAGAGAATATGGGTAAATTTCCTTCTATTAATGAATTAATACTATCATATAGTCACCATTAAATATGTGGAACTAAGTATGTTTAAGAAAATATCTATAGTTGGCCCTAGAAGATTTGTATATTGTTTGTAGTAACTGAGGTTTAAAGAGACATATGAGGGGATATAATTCGGGTGATGACATAACCATTAATTAATCACTTAGTATATATTATATCATCAATGGGTAACTTCTTTAGAGTCATTGGGAAGCCTAGGGAACAAAAATGGCAGTTGTTCCTCTGTATAAGTCATAATGAATCTGATGGATTCACAACAAGTACCCTATTTTTTGGATTCCTGATGGAAATATTAATTGATTTAGAAGTAATTATATTGTGGTTACAATATACTCAATGTCAAAATACTATTATAAAATAATTAATTGATCACTTTGATATTATTATAATGTAAAATAGACTGTCATTAATTTCTATAAGATGAAGATAAGTCACCAGTAATGACTAAATTATGTGGATGGTGAAATCAAATATTTTTTTGACGGTATATTTCTTTAATAAAATTTTTATTATCTGGTC
Source organism: Viscum album (assembly GCA_963277665.1). Taxonomy (NCBI): domain Eukaryota; kingdom Viridiplantae; phylum Streptophyta; class Magnoliopsida; order Santalales; family Viscaceae; genus Viscum; species Viscum album. Next base: position 1,186,254,376 of record OY728159.1, read on the forward strand.
AACCTGTAGAGTATTGTAATTAATAGTGAATAGCCTAAAGTGTCCCAATATTATGTAACCAGTTGGGTATAAACATTTACATTATAGTGACCCATGTAATTGAGTGACCACCTGGAATCAGATCATTAACAATAATTTCTCATAGTTTTAACACGTTTTTGTGTGCCTTTGAGTAGTCCAATATTTTAATGAACCAAGTAAAATGGTGTGGCTATATTTAATATGTTATTTATTATATAAATTAGATTTATTTATTTGGATGATAATATAATTTACCATAAATAAATAATAAACATAATAATTAATAACTTGGATAAAAACATAAATATAGTGAGAGGGAAATTATAAATATTGTATTAAATTTAATTTATCTGCCTCCCTATTTTCATGAATATATATTTGTTAGTCCAAAACATATTGAACAAAGTTATGTTAATTTTTCAATAAGGATATACAATTTATATTTTCATTATTGTTTGTGGAATATGAACTATTCTAAAAAATAAAAAAGGAATGTGTTTTCTAATGATAAAATTTCTTATTAATGCGAAAAGATGGTGTTTTTTTATTTTATGTCATTTTGAATGGATATATATTATTCTACAGTTATTGGAGTATCCACATAAGATGAATTGTGTATAATATTACATTAAATTATTATAAAGGAAATTTACAACGGTTGAAAAATAATTTATCAAATTCGAATTGATATTTATATACTATATATAAAATAGTGATTGGATAAAAAATTATGATTCATATAGTAGAATTTGTATATATTATGTAAAAGAGACTAAAAAATAGATAAATTAATTTAAAAATACTAAGAAACCAGTTTGAGGAATTTAAAATGTTATTCAAGGATTTAATTAATGAGTTTTTTGATAATTTTATTCATATTGATATAAGTATGACATCCTTGAGATATTTCATAATATTGAAGATATAAAAAGTCATATGATGTGGTTAAATCAATTCAAAGGTATCATTTATATAGTAAATGGATATTCATTGTTTAATGAGACACCCTGATTGGGTTTGGGTGAACTAGTTTGTGAAATTATTATGTTCACTATGTTGGATAGTGTTCCCATGTTATACAGAACACAATAACTTCATCATATTTAATCATTCATTGTCAATAATCACAATTCTAGAGTTAAAAATGGACAATTCAATTTTCACATAGTTCACTACTAGGACTTTATTCAAAGCACATAAAATAACAACATTTCATTGATACCAATATCCAAGATATTATTCTAGTTTTTGTAGATTACTATTTATAATCATTATCACTCCATGTCATGTTTACTTTAACACCCTCAATATTTTTATGAAATATTATTCTTTAAATAACTTAATTCTTTTGGTATCATGTGTTGTGCGAAGACCGATTTTAAACAAAACATTTTAGACTATTAAAATTTTATTATTTAATAATACTCATTATAACATAGACATTTAATTGGAATTTATGAATAGTAATAACCATATTAATAATGATATATAGTGATGCAAATGAAATAATCACATATCTATAAAATTAAGTTTATTCGTTAAAAATATGTTTCCTCCAAAAAAATTTTTTTATCATTCTATGAGATAGTGAATATAATTAATTTTGACACAATTCTTAAATTTATATTATAAAATAATATTATTTTTTTAATTAATAGTCTCAAAATTATAATACGATGATTTTTTTTTTAATTTTCTTAATAGATCGAAATTATAATGAGTAGTTAAAATAATAATTTTGTAGAGACCCTAAGCTTGACGTACATGGAAATTACATTATTTTTTCGGAATACTTAATACATAACAAAAACAGACACACAAGGACTGTAATAGTTTAGTGTCTTTGGAAACTTGGAACGTAATCTTCTAATCGTGGTGAAAGATCTTCAACATCTCCCATAAAGATATTCCACTTTTTTTACCTAAAACCTTTCTTTATATCCTGGGGAAATGAAAACATAAAAAGGGTGAGCTCAAACGCTCAGTAAGGGTAAGCATGGAGAAAATAAAACAAACCATATACATTTTAACATAAAAACAAGTATATAATTTTTAAACATAGAAATCTTGTACAATGACATAAAACATGGAAGTACGTAAGGCATAGATCAAAATAGAACATCAATAATGATAATATAGATTGTAAATAAAACTTGTAATTGTGGAAAAACATTAAGCACATGATATGATTTCCATAGTAGCCAAGGCATTGCTGCCAAGACCATCTTAGTGGACAAAGTTCCTTTTTGAATCGAGTTCACTCCTCGTTCCAGTCCTGTATTACTGAACCAGTTTAACCTGCCCTTTCAGCCATGTCTATCTCATGAGATATAAATCTTTACCCAATGCATTGGAGGGAGAAATTGGTCCCACCCATCTCATAATGAAATCATTCTTACTTGTGCCACAACATAAACATAAATCATTCATCATGACCCAAAGAATAAAATGGGTTTCATAAACATCATCCCATCATCACATAATCCATATAAAAGAAATGGATATCATTTCATAATAAGAAAATTGAAACCATGTAAATCATGTAGACATGATACTTGAAACATATGAAATAATTTCATCTTAGATGAAAAATGGTTTTCATAAAACACTTGAAATGAATTCATGAGAAAATATCCTTTCTTCTTCAAAATCAATTTATTTTCACAAAACGTCATGCAATTTTAAAAGGAGGATATTTTGTTAAAAATAGTCATGAAATATTTTGGAGGGAGCTTCATTAAAATAAGGCTTTATAAAACCATAAAAATCATTTCATGCCGTATATGTTAAAAAAACATTCTCCTCGTACTTTTGTCGGAAAAGTCAAAAAGTACCTCGTACCGTAAAAAAAAAAGAAATATTCCTTACATATCATGTAGTAAAAGACAAAATGGGTAAAAAGGACATTAAACATACATAAAAAAACTTTTATAAAACATGGACTTGGATGACAACAATAACCCCAGTAATTACTTATGAATAAACAATCTCGGATAAGAATGAGATTGGAAAAGTTATCCCTTACCGTACGTCCGATATGATTCGTATGTATCCGAACCTCCTGTATAATAATTTAAATAATGTCATTGACTTTTTACATAATTATATTCATTGTTATGATATCATATATGGTTCACTTATGACTTTATATTACCCATTCTTTTGTAAATTAATGTTAAAGTAGCATTTTGGGTAAAATCATCTTATTTATCGTACGTGTTTGGACTTGTTGTTATTGATGTTATTATTGCTTATATCATGATTTACTTACTTCCAAAATGTAAATAATGATTTATATATCATATAAATTCATTATATCTTCAGAATATACAAGCATTTATAATAGTACATAACATATGGAGGTAAGAAATGAAACGCATCGTTCATGGAGACGGTAAGTCGTACGTACGCATGAACGCTACTTTCATTTCTATTTTTTTAATGGAATTAAAAGATAATAATACAAAGGTATATTATAATTCCAGTATAATATCATATATAATATCATTAACCACAACTTTTATACATCTCACATAAGGTATTAACGAATCACATCACTTTGAGGGGGCGATAGTCCGCACTTCCTCAAATGAGATTATCATATTTACCGACTATGGAAACCAGAAAGGATTGATATAATTGGGAAGTAATGAAGTATAAGGAAATAATAAACATAATATATATTATATATAAATACATTTCCATCATAATGGCCACCATGAGAGGTGATAGGAGAAAATCGAACAATCATCGTTTCATGAGACATTAGTTTTCCATCACAGAAACATTATGTTCTTCATCAATTAGATGGAGGTGTGTGTAAGTTTAGTTCGAATAAATATCATAAAAAAATCCTAGTATATATAGTATATTTGTTTTGTTACAAAAGAAAATATTAAAATGAGTTTAGGGGTTGGAGAAGTAGAATAAAAGAAAACAACTTAAGAGAAACTGTTACCTTTAATTTTGGTAACTTCCTTTGGTTTGAACCAAAATGACTTCTTGGAGAGTCTTATGCCTAATTTAAGGATTCAAGGGGGGAGTAGAGGTATGTAGGGATCTTATTTGGGTAGATTTTGGACGAGAAAAAAGGCTTGAGAGGTGTGAGGATTTTCATAGAAGTTGTCTCCTTTTATAAGGGAGAGGAGGGGCTCTTTAAGAAAGTGTAAACACATTATATTATTATAAACTTATCATCGGTTTAATGTGGTCCAAAACACGTTAATGTCAAATATAAGATGACTAATATTCGAAATAAAATCATTCAATTAGAATTGGACAGGTTTTGGATGATATTTTAATCATTATAATCTTATTTATTTAAATCATTTATTAATGAGGTAAACACTACATCATTATTGTGTCATAAATAATTTAATTCATTTGATGTCTAAAAATTCTAAAAAAATTACCATGATGTAGGGAATCTTTTTAGCTTTCCAAATAATATTTATAGTCGAAAATATAACTTATATAACCCCTTATAGAAATTAATTACTAAACGATTTTTGTTAATGTCAATTTTGTCTTTACATTAAATTAATTAATCCAAATTGTCATTTTCACTACCAAGTGGGTCATTGGGGTCCCAAAATAGGCCCAAGGATTCCCATGGTAGGAAAATAATCATCCAATAAGGTTAGGAAAAGTTTGAAGATAATTTTGAATTATTATAATATTCTTTTAACCTTGAATTACCATATTTACCTTTAACCGCAGTAAATAAAAATTACCGTAGTTTCTATTCATAATATAAAAACAATATAAGTAACCTATTAAAATAATTTGGACCCACTGATTCCAAATATGGAATCCATTTTTCAAAATTCAAAACACCGTAGATTCAGTGTTTAATTTAAAAGTAATCCCGTTTTTAAGCGAATAGGTTTTAAAAGTTAAAACATTGCCAAAGATTGAATTGATTTAACCTATGAATTCAATGTAAAATCAATGATATTGACATACATTATATTAAATGGTAAAAATATATTCTATTTATAATTTAAAACAATTCAATATTATAATTAAACCATATAAATTATTACGATGAAAAAAGATGTTTTTAATTAAAATATAGCATGTTTTTACTATTCATTAAAATATGAAAGTTATCAGAATAATATGAAAATTTTATCCAAAGTAAATTTTTATATCCTGATTCCAAATAAGAGTTTTATTTTGTCAAATTGAACTTATAAACATCTCAAAAACTAGATTTAATGTGGGTGCACCATCAAAAGGCAGCAAAACTGCATTTTTTGAAAAATACTTATTTTAAGTGAAAAATTTATTTTGTTAACATAAAATGTTTTAGAAAATTTATGATATGAATAATAATGTTATAAAATTTAAAATGTGGTTAATTCTATTCATAACAGCTAGTTCGTGATAATATTATAACCCTATATCGTTGTTTAGTGAAACATGGTATTGCGTACAACACACGCTATCGAGGAAGGTCGCGATTGCGTATAATGAAATCCAAGTCAAAGTTGCATGTAGTGCAAGACTTCTTTGTTGTTGCGTATAAGAAAATACAACCATATTTCATTTATACATTGAATATATATATATATATACACTCAATGTTGCGTAGAATAACTTCTATCAAATGAACTTGAAATTGTGTGTAACACAACCCAAGAATTGTGTTGTGTTTACTGCAAGCTAATACGGTGTTGTGTATAGAAGAAGATAATCATGGTGTAACATAAAACACATGACATAAAATAAATTAAAAAGAATACTTATCATAAAATCTCGGGGTGTTACATTCTACCCCCCTTAAAATGAATTTCACCCTCGAAATTCGTCGGGGTTATAAATGGTTTGTTACTTGAGAATTTCATTCATAGAAACCCCCATCGTAAAAAGGAATGCTAAAACTTAATTTTAAAAAGTGAAGTATGAAACATAACGGTTACCCAAATTAACTCATCACTAGTTTTCCACATAGGAGATCAAAGGTGAAAATATGGATATGGAGGAGAAATCTAACCATAATGTTCTGATGGAGAGTGGTATAGAACATGGCTATGAAAAAACCAACAATCACAAAGCCATAAATTTGTGATGATCTAAGGGACCATCTGATTCATCAGATATAAGAGCACTAGGAAAAAATTTATGGTTTTCAATATCATTTCCCTAAAGTTGAAAATTTGAATTAAAAGGAATACTTGCTTGATTTTGGTACAATCTCACTATTGTTCATGCTTTGAACAATTTCCACTTCATATATTAAAGAAATAAAGTTGAATTTGTTATTCATGAAGTGTTAATAGATCATGTGATAGAATGATGGGTCATTCCATCTGTTTCAAACAAAAGGTTAGAAAAAGTTATAAGTCCATCTTATGGCGAGGTTAATCGTAAATGGTTCCATAAATGGACTTAACCTTTATTTATCATACCACTTAATAAAATAAAACTACTTTCCACTAACCAAGGAGTTCATGTAGGCCAGTGGTAGGCGATAAAGTCCTGTCGCACTTCGGTTGTGGGTTTGATTTCCACAGCCTTGTCTGATATGATGGGTTGTCGCCCGTTCTGCAGGTTGTCCTTTTTCTAAAACTAAATTACTATATCATCCCATCAATAATATCGAAAAAGGTTCTATCCTTAAACAATACTAACTTATGTCCAACATAATCTATTCCAATCTTTAGTCTTATCCATAATATTGTAGTTCATTGTCATATTATAGTGAAAACTATTACCAGAGATTTCATATAACAAGCATGTTAATACCATCGTTGATCCCCATATATCATAAGATATGTCTTGTTGGTCACATTCCAAACGTTCGAAGGCCTTAATCATGTATTCTATTGAAAAATAAATACCAATTGAATCTTAGTGAAAACATAAGTGTTGCCAAAAGTTAACTCTTTCTACATACCAAAACCCCAAAATTCTATATACTCAAACCATGATATAACTATTTCCTTATATCAGTCATGAGCTCATGCTTACTGTCAAACATTTCATTTTCTCCTCATCCCTTCATTATGTGCATATCATCTTCTTTACAAAAATATCTCAATCAATTTCCATGGTTACCGATGCCATATTCTTATGGAAAACAACAATGGACCAATATATAGGTATTCCAATATACCATAAAAGTACCTCAACAACATTATTTTTGAATATCAATACATAAACACTTCAAACCATCCTCTTCAATGATTGTCATGGAATAAGTCCTTCCTTGATTTAGATGTAACCTTTTAGGTCCGGGCATTGAGTTGGGTAATGCCCATGTTCTCCACAGATAAGACATTAAACTCCATAACAGTCTATCACTCTATGACCCTTTTCTCCACACAAAAAACATTTGTCCCTCCATTTGAGGTATTCTTCAAGGTTCTTCTTCCCTTGTTTAGAAATATCAATCTTCATTTCTTTATGCTCCTCACTATGTGAACATGCATAAAATTCCATCTTCCTCTTATTTGATGACATAGGAATACCACTAAATTTCACCTTGTTAATCATATATCACGATGACTGATTTGTCATAATCAAAATATCTTTCTCTTTAGGAATTACACAATTTTGTTGCTCAAAGTCACCAATTTGTCCATTGGATTCAATGTTAACTGAATTCCTTCTGGTTCCCTCCATTGACTAAAACACAAAAAGAATTCTGTGAGAGGAAAAAATCATACAAGGAAAATAACATAATCAAGGGAGAGTACCTTCGACATCTAACATCCTAGGTTTAATATTAATATCGTTAACATAATTATAGGACTATAAACTATACTTATACTTAACCTTAGGAACATCCCTAGACATACCTTAAGAAATATCTCTAAGGATCATACTAAAGTTTTCGCATCCTAGTTTCCAAAGGTTAACTAAACCTCCCTCTGATACCAACTATAGAGACCCGAAGCTTGACGTACATGGACATTACATTACTTTTGTGGAATACTTAGTACATAACAAAAAGATACACACAAGGACCTTAATAGTTTAGTGTCTTTAGAAACTTGGAACGTAATCTTCTAATCGTGGTAAAAGATCTTCAATATCTCCCATAAAGATCTTCCCCTTTTTTTACCTAAAACCTTTCTTTATATCCTGGGGAAAAGAAAACATAAAAAGGGTGAGCTCAAATTCTCAGTAAGGGTAAGCATGGAGAAAATAAAACAAACTATATACATTTGAACATAAAAACATGTATATAATGTTTAAGCATAGAAATCTTGTGCAATGACATAAAACATGGAAGTACATAAGGCATAGATCAAAATAGAACATTAATCATGATAATATATCTTGTAAATAAAACTTGTAATTGTGGAAAAACATTAAGCACATGATATGATTTCCATAGTAGTCAAGGCATTGCTGCCAAGACCATCTTAGTAGACAAAGTCCCTTTCTGAATTGAGTTCACTCCTCGTTCCAGTCATGTATTACTGAACCGGTTTAACCTTCCATTCAAGCCATGTCTATATCATGAGATATAAATCATTACCCAATGTATATTGGAGGGATATATAGGTCCCACCCATCTCATAATGAAATCATTCTTACTTGTGCCACGACATAAACATAAATCATTCATCATGACCCAAAGAATAAAATGGGTTTCATAAACATCATCCCATCATCACATAATCCATATAAAAGAAGGGGATATCATTTCATAATAAGAAAAGTGAAACCATGTAAATCATATAGACATGATACTTGAAACATATGAAATAATTTCATCTTAGATGAAAAATGGTTTTGATAAAACACTTGAAATGAATTCATGAGAAAATATCATTTCCTCTTAAAAATAAATTATATTTCACAAAACGCCATGCAATTTGAAAAGAAGGATATTTTGTTTAAAATAGTCATGAAATATTTTCGAGGGAGCTTTAGGAAAATAAGGCTTTATAAAACCGTAAAAATCCTTTCATATCGTATAAGTTAAAAAAACATTCTCCTCGTACTTTTGTTCGAAAAGTCAAAAAGTACCTGGTAACTTAAAAAAAAATATTCCTTACATATCATGTAGTAAAAGACAAAATGGGTAAAATGGAAATTAAACATACATAAAAAACTTTTAGAAAACATGGACTTGGATGATAACAATAACCCCAATAATTACATACGAATAAACAATCTCGGATAAGAACAAGATTGGAAAAGTTATCCCTTACCGTACGTCCGATATGCTTCGTATGTATCCGAAAATCCTGTATGATGATTTAATAAATTTTATTTACTTATTAATGAATCATATTCATTGTTATGATATCATATATGGTTCACTTATGACTTTATATTACCCATTGTTTTGTAAATTAATGTTAAAGTAGCGTTTTGGTTAAAATCATCTTAGTTATCGTATGTGTTTGGACTTGTTGTTCTTGATGTTATTATTACATTTATCATGAGTTACATAATTCCAAAATGTAAATAATGATTTATATATCATATAAATTTATTATATATCCAGAATATACAAGCATTTATAATAGTACATAACATATGGAGGTAAGAAATGAAACGCACCGTTCATGGAGACGGTAAGCCGTACGTACGTATGAATGCTAATTTCATTTCTATTTCTTATTTTAATGGAATTAAAACATAATGATACATAGTAATATTATAATTCTAGTATAATATCATTAACCACATCATTTATACATCCCACATATGATATTAACGAATCACATCACTTTGAGGGGGCGGTAGTCCGCACTTCCTCAAATGAGATTATCGTATTTACGGACTATGGAAACTGTAAATGCTTGATATAATTGGGAATTAAAGAAGAATAAAGAAATAATAAACATAATATATATTATATATAAATATAGTTCAATTATAATGTCCACCATGAGAGGCAGTAAGAGAAAATCGAACAATCATCGTTTCGTGAGGCGTTAGTTTTCCATCACAGAAACATTATGTTATTCATCCATTAGATTGAGGTGTGTGTAAGTGTAGTTCAAATCATTCTCATAAAAAAATCCTAGTATATTTAGGATATTTGTTTTGTTAAAAAATAAAGGATTAAAAAGATTTTAGGGGTTGGAGAAGTATAATAAAAGAAAACAACTTAAGAGAAACTGTTAACTTTAATTTTGGTAACTTCCTTTGGTTTGAACCAAAAGGACTTATTGGAGAGTCTTCTGCCTAATGGAAGGCTTCAAGGGGGAGTAGAGGGATGTAGGGAGATTATTTGTGTAGAGTTTGGATGAGCCAAAAGGCTTGAGATGTCTGAGGAATTGCATAGAAGTGGTCTCCTTTTATAAGGGAGAGGAGGGGCTCTTTAGGAAAGTGTGAAAACATTATTTTATTATAAACTTATCATCGGTTTAAAGAGGTCCAAAACACATTAATGTAGAAGATAATATGACTCATATTCGAAATAAAATCATCCAATTGTAATTGTACAGATTTTGGATGATATTTTAATCATTATAATCTTATTTATTTAAATCATTTATTAATGAGGTAAACACTACATCATTATTGTGTCATAAATAATTTAATTCATTTGATGTCTACAAATTATGAAACAAATACCATGATGTAGGGAATCATTTTATATTTTCAAATAATATTTATAGTCTAAAATATAACTTATATAACCCCTTATAAAAAGTATTTACTAAAAGATTTTTGTTAAAGTCAATTTTGTCTTTACATTAAATTAATTAATCCAAATTGTCATTTTCACTACCAAGTGGCTCATTGGGGCCAAAAAATCGGATCAAGGATGCCCATGGTCGGACAATACTCATACAATACGGTTAGGACAAGTGTCATGGAAATTTTGATTTATTATAATATTCTTTTAACCTTGAAATATCATATTTACCTTTAACCGCAATAAATAAAAATTACCGTAGTTACTATTCATAAAGAAAAAGTAACATATTAACATAATTTGGACCCACTGATTCCAAACATGGAATCCATTTTTCAAAATTCAAAACACCGAAGTTTTAGTAATTAATTTATAATTAATCTCGTTGTTAAGTGAATACGTTTTAAAAGTTAAAACATTGCCAAAGATTGAATTGATTTAACCTATGAATTCAATGTAAAATTAATGATAATTACATACATTATATTAAATGGTAAAAATATATTCTATTTATACTTTAAAACCATTCAATATTATAATTTAACCATATAAATTATTACGATGAAAAAGTTGTTTTTAATTAAAATATAGCGTATTTTTACAATTCATTAAAATATGAAAGTTATCAGAATAATATGAAAATTTTATCCAAAGTAAATTTTTATATCCTGATTCCAAAGAAGAATTTTATTTTTTCAAATTGAACTTATAAACATGTCAGCAAAATAGATTTAATGTGGGTGCGCCATCAAAAGGCAGCAAAACTGCATTTTTTGACAAATACTTATTTTACCCGAAAAATTTATTTTGTTCACATAAAATGTTTTAGAAAATTTATAAGATGACTAATAATGTTATAAAATTCAAAATGTGGTTAATTATATTCATAACGGATAGTTCGTGATAATATTATAACCATATATGGTTGTTTAGTGAAACTTGGTATTGCGTACAACACATGCTATCGAGGAAGGTCGCGATTGCGTGTAATGAAAGCCAAGTCAGGGTTGCGAGTGGTGAAATACTCCTTTGTTGTTGCATATAAGAAAATCCAACAATATTTTATTTATACATTGAATATATATATATATACACTCAATGTTGCGTAGAATACCTTCTATCAATTGAACTTGAAATTGTGTGTAACACGATCCAAGAATTGTGTTGTGTATACTGCAAGCTAATACGGTGTTGCGTATAGCACAAGATAATCTTGGTGTATCATAAAACACATGACATCAAATAAATTAAAAAGAACACTTATCATAAAATCTCAGGGTGTTACAAATTGACTTTGAAAATTGTATTTTATTTCAATATATTTTAAAAGTAAAATTTCATTAGTTTATTACATTAATTATTTTATTTTAATTATAAGTAATATAATATTATCATTTAAAATATTTATTTATATTAATTTTATATAAATAAATTTTATACATAAAAAAGAAAAACAAAATTCACTTTTTTTGGTTTAATTTTATATTAAATTTTTCCACTGATGTGTTTTAAATTCCCAAAAATGTATTATATATTTTGAATCATATGGTTAAAATTTAAAAAATATACCACTTTAATTTTTTTGTTCAATATTAATTATAGCCTTCGAAATTATTTTTCAGAATTAAGGGTAAATAAAAAAAATAAGGGTAAAAAAGATCATATGGGTTATAAAATGACACTAAATGCTGAAAAAATCAATTGTATTATTATATTAAGACTATAATTTTCTGTTGGTTTATTTTAGGTAATTTTTGATCCATAAACATTTTTTTTATATAAATAATATTTATCTTCCTCAAGGTAATTTATTTTTAGTTTTTTAAGATGACATAATTTCACTAATGTCGTACAAAACAATGACGTAGTAATTATTAAATCAGTAAAAAATGAACTAAATGATATTAAGAGTATCATAATAAATAGAATTTGAGATATATTAATAGATAAATTAATTATATAGATTAAATAATGATTTATAGGATATAATGAAAAAGATTTATCAATTTAATGATTTTTTTGATGTCTTTAAAGTACATGTAATGAATAGTATCCAATTTGAAAATTTTGACATTTCATGAATATAATATTTTATTGATTTATTTAAAAATCATAAAAATATTATGTAATCAATAGAGGATAATATATTGTCTAATGTTACATCACCTATATATTTATGATCAATTTTAAATAATCCCTCACTAGATTAGTTTTTTATATTAAAATATTTTTGTGATTTGACAAAAAACATTCCCATACTCCACTAGTATATACAACTCCTCATAACTCATTATCTTAACATCGTCCCAGACATAAATATTTAAAAATAAATTCCATAACCTATCAACCAAACACTCTAAAATTCCATGTTCTTTTTGCCTAAAAAATAATAATAACAATTTCCATAAGTGATTATTTATGGATGTGATATTCAAGAGGTAACTTTCTTAAAACACCTCTCATAATTTACTTTCCTCTTGAACCTTATCCTAACCTTATTCATTAATAAATTTATAAAAATATAGTATTATTTATATAATATAATTTTATATTTATAATGAATCACTTTCAATCGATCCCTTTTTTCTCATCTCCTCTAATTTAAAGAACATAACCCATTTTCAGAATTATGAAAAATAATTATCTCCACAGATAACGAGATTTCATTTTCCATTAATGCCTTCTACACTGGTCATAAAACATTTATTATGGTTAATTAATATGATAATAAAAATATTATAACTTCATTCGTGTTCTGTAACTAATATATATATACATAATATTAAATAAAATGAAACTAATGTGTGATTGTCAAAAAAACATCCAAAATAAACTAATCATTTAACATTAACATTTTATCAAATGAATCATAGTAATATAAGAAAAAAATTAATATATGGGAGAATTAAATATCTTTAAATTTTTCAATACCATTTCTTTTCACTTCAATAATATTATTCCCATTTGGTAATAACTTGATAAATATAGAGAAGTGAATTGTCCATGAAACCTTGAAACAAACACTAAGAGAAAGACAAAATTGAACCATATAACTCATAAAAATGGAAATTAATTTATTTAATAAAATTAGAATAAATAAAATTCTTGTATAATAATTGATAAATTAATAAAATAAATAATCTAATTTGATAATCCATGATATTAGGTGCTCGTGCAGAACTCATTAAGACATATGGTCAGGGATCCCTCAGAACCTCTTTATTTCATTTGGGTGACAATTTATCTCTCTTTAACTCATATTGTCACTAAATTATTCAATTATAATTATTATATATTTTTTAATATGTTCCAAACATATATATCTATCTCATTTAATATTTCATTGATGGGGAAATATGTTTTTTAAATGATTCCAATCTAAATTACTCATTATAAAGAAAATCGATTAACATGAACTTCTCTATTTATCACCCATTTTCAAGTACACTAGATAAAAAAATTTAAACCAAAATTAAATTCCAAAATAAGTTATTTTTTCATTAAAAAAATTCATTCTTTTATCCCTTTAATTAAACTATTAAACAATTATACTATAATAAGACTCTTTATAAATTTCCCTAAAACTGTTCTTAGGTAACACATTTATAATGTTACCTTCCCTCTTTTTTCATGTTTTCAATTTAGGTGGAAATAATTACATTGGATATATTTTTATTTATGTAATTATTAACAACCATGAATGATTTAAATATCTACTTTCATGGATTATTTAGTTATACGCCATTTGGCTATACATTACAGAATGATTATGAAACCCATTTCAATCTGTGGGCAACCCATATGTTTATTTATTTTGATCGATTCTTTATGTGGTAGACATATGAGTGATAATTTTATGATGTATGTTCGTAGATATCATTCTAATAAATGCATAATTTTTTTGTCTAATGATACATTATTTATTTAATTACTAAGTAAACCTAACCCATTATGAGAATCTATACACCATGTGATATAGTGTCTGTAGATGGGATTGAATCATGATTATGTCAAATTATATGATTCTTATACATTCCTATGATTCAATTATCATACTATTCCATGTTATATATGATGTGATTCCATATATTTATTCATGATCTATTCCTTTTATGTTATCATGTTTTCCTTTTAACACATGTTTTATTCTTCATTCTCATGTTTATTACCTAATAAGAGTTTTAGATAATATATTGTGTATATATATTTCTCATGGTATCCTATAAAGTGGTAGGAGCACTAATAAATTTAGGTGACCATTATTATTTTTTAATAAAAAGTTGTTTAGTTATATTTTCATGTTTTTTAAAATTTCACCTAGTCTTCCAAAAACATAATACTTTTCAATACATGGATTGAATTTAATGGATAATTATGCCTAAAATTATGTTATATAATGATTAATAATCTATGTTAACTATAGTTGGTATCATATAATGGTCTAGTTATTTTTTATAAGGAATAGAAAACATTAGTAAGATCCTAATGTATAATTATATAACCATGGATAACCTTGAATTAAAAATAAAAACTCATAAGTTAAGATGTTATATTCATTTATATGCTTATCCTTATATATTAACAGTTACCTTTTTAAATTTTCATTATCTATGTATTGAAGATCCAAAAATTTTATTTTATTTTTTTGTAAAGGGGTCAAATACTATAACTATTGCTGACAACCAATTTTATATTAAATGTGATGATTTCACTAACTAAATGTAAAACATGATTGAAATGGGAGCATATAAATTTATGATTGTAATATCTAAAATACCTAAATAGATAATGTTATAAATTATTATATGAATAATGTCGAATTCCCCCTTCCCCATAAAATATCATGTAGTGGTAAAATATTTTATGAAACAAATTAGTCTTATATTTATTGGATCCTTTGATCCCGTTATCTCAAAATAATGGATTTAAATATATTGAGAATATATTATGTGCCGTTCAATGGTCAAAAAATAGAAATTCATGATGGTGGTCTATTGTTTTTATGGGAATATTGATCAGTTATAGAATTGATCCAAATCACTATGTCTAAATAGAAAATTGATTCCATGTATTTGAAATGATTTAATAAAAGATTTTTAATAAATATTTTCCCCGCATTCTTAATATAAAGATAGAGATGATGTTATTAGGTATAATGAAATTGAAATAAGGGTCCATCTGAGTTAATGATAAATATTTTAAATGAAATTTTTGATACACCTATGGGTTTTCAAGAACACTAAAATAATATTTTCTTGAATCATTAGTGGATTAAATTCTATTCTATGAAAAACCATATGGATTCGTGATTTCAACCGTTATGATGATATAGTATGATGCTCCCTTTAATGTTGATATTAATATTGGAGACTCTAATTTTTCTCCTGGGATCAATGATAAAATAATGTATATGGATTTTAATAATAGAGGATAAAATTATAAATCAAATGGAGGAATGAAAACCCAACATCCCACGAGAAAAAAGTGTGGGAAGAAGCATCCTAAAAACATTATAAAGGGGATCGAGAGATGCATTAAATGGGGTAAAATTGGATACAATATAATCATTAATGAAGGTATTTGTAAAATCCCTATACCGGTAGAGGGAAAAATAATGTTCATATTAAATCTTAGATTATAGTATAATTTTTCAACTATAAGAAACATGAGCACTGCTGATTCCAATTACCTAATCCAATGGTTGGTAGAGAAAATAAACCACAAAAACCTCCAAGGCAGTATGAAAATGAATATATTATCAATATGGATGAGGTAGATCACACCTATTATATGAAAATTGGTATGTTTTTTATTCATTCAATGATCAAAAATGAAAATTTTCATAATGGATCTTTGTAGTCTTTTATTTCTTCGAATTTTATTTTAACTATTTAAACACCACATCAAAATATGGATGTTGAGTAATCTATGAGAATAAAAAATGAAAAAATTATTTCATATAAGTCATATCACTCTCCTATGAGTTTTTTTAGATTGAACCTTCTATAAATTCTCATCGTAATACGCTTGGTAGATTTTGATTCTATTATGAGCATGGATTGGATGTCATTATACAAAGGCACATCAACTTTTAGTATATATCGATCACAATACACATATTTAAGAAATGTCTAATTCTATATATGCTTATGGATGATTATGAATCTCTTTTATAATAATCAACTAAATATTGGATATTATTTCTTTATATACAATCATTTTAGCTCAACTGATTGATAAAAAAGATAAGATTGTTCTTGAAGACACAAACTTTATAAGGAACTACCATATTGTATTCCTTGAAGAATTACCCAGTCTTAATCTTAATAGAGAGTTTGTATTCTCAATTGAACTTATTCCTCAATCATTAACCAATTTAGGTACTCCTTTTATGATTAATTCCATTTGGTTGGAAGAATTAAATATTTTGTTATAGGATAATCTGGGTAAAGGATTCATATGCTTTTTCCCCTCAATGTGGGTTGTACCTATCCTCTTCATCCAAAGAAGGAAAGATAAATTCACATATTCAATGATTATTATGAGCTCAACAACACCATTCTAATGAAAAAGTATAACATTCCATGTATATATGACTTTTTTAATCCATTTTGTGTGGATAACAATTTATCAATGGGGGACCTTTGGTCGAGATATCACCAATTTAATGTGAGTAAGGAAAATAATCCCATAACATCCCTTAAAACGAGTTGTGGACACTATGAGTTCTTTGTATTTCCATTTAGACAAAAAAAATTCTAATAATATTCATGCACATAGTGGATAGAGTCTATGTATTATACCTATCAAAATTTGGGGAATTATTTATAGAAGATAAATTTATATTCTCCAAGAGTAAGGAGGATTATGATGTGTATGAGATTACTATGTTAATGACTTATCAAATTGATATTCTAAATTAAAATTATAGTAAATATTATCTCTAGATGGAGGTATTATATTATTGGGATATTTTATCACCAACAAAAAGATATATGTGGACCATTAATTGAAAAAGGTAATTGGTGTGTTGGATATACCAACATCTGTAATGGATATCCTTAGATTCCTTAGTGATGATGTGTATTAAAAACAATTTTTGATGAACTTATCTGAATCACTAAACATTTTAACCATGATGATATAGAAGGTGGTAAAGTATTTATGGATGTGTGAATGTGAATACTTTACTGGAGAGTTGAAAAATAGGCTTCACATTGTAGTAGTATATACACTACCCACTAGTTGGGAACTCTTTGTGGTATATAAGGTTGAATCGATGATGGGATTTGGAGGTTTACTACGGAAAAATGATAATTGAATATCTAAATCCACATGGATAATGCATGTTATAGGGAAAATTTATCCCATTCAAGATCATGATTTGGCGGTTTTGATCTTCATGTAAAAATTCATACATCATTATATCTATGGGTAGATGTCTGATATATATAATACTCATAATAGCCTCAAATATACATTCACAAAAAAATAGATTAATATTTTATAGTGAAGATGGATTTAGCACATCATGTATTATTAATACTCAATCCACTACAAACCTAGTAAAGAAAATAAATTCATATATTCTCATTGTATATAGGATCCATTAACATTATCAATGTTAGGAATTGATTAGGATCCCGTCTTATTTGAATTTAAAAGTATATAAAATTGAATCATAAGGTATGTAAAATAATTATTCATTTCTCAAATGATTTTTCAACAATCCCTTATGGTGAATATAAAGGATTCTCAATGAAAAGATTTGGAAATTTAAAATAAGGTTAAATATATCATAAAATGTAAATCCTCATATTTAAGAAATGACGAGGAAGTATTGATAACATTTGGGTTAAGATAATGTGTACCATAAAATCATGAGATACAGGGAGTGATTTTGAATGATCCATAATGATCAAAAATTTCCATCCAACCAAGGAGAACAATGAATTATTGAGATCTCTAAGTGTACAAATGGTTGGACAATATAAATAATGCGATTACATAATATTATTCACAATGAACGATTTGTTATTAAAATGAGGCTAAAATGATATATCTATAGGGATGATGAATCCATTATATATACATACATGGAAATGGGAAAACATCACAATGGACTTTGTCACTGGACTTCGTAAACATCCATAGGAAATAAGTCCATATGGGTTGTCTTTGATCATATGAAAAATATAGATCACTTTATTATAATACAAGAAGGCTCCCAGTTGATCAAATTCTTGGGATATACATTAGACACATGATAAGGTTTCCCAGAGTAGCATTATTAACTCAATCTGATCGAGATCTGAGAATTACATCCATGTTCTAGAAAAGTATCACACGAGATCTTACAAATTAACTAAAATTCATTGTGTCTTATCACCCTAAAACTGATAGACAATAATATAGGACCATTTAGAAATTGGAAGAAATATTGATATCATGATCCATGATCTTCAATGAAGGATGGTAACAACATCTTCCACTAATCAAGTTCTCTTATGATAATTGTATTCAGCCGATAATTTATATGGCCTAATATGAATCCATGTATGTGATGAGATGTATAAATCCTTCATGTTTGGATGAGTTAGTTAAAATAATCTTCTAAGATCTGAAATAATCAAGGAAATGGTATAAAAGTTTATTAGCATTGATAAAAACATTAGGTATTCCAAAGTTGACAGAAGAGTTGTGAATTCAATAATTAATGAGACTTATGTTTTCAGTTGGAGACAAGTTATTCATCCACATATCAACATGGAAAGGATCCTGATATTTGGGAAGAATGGAAATCTATTTCCTAAGTACACCAAGCAATATTTGATTCTTTATCACATTGTTGATTTGGCATAAACATTGGATATTCCCCAAACCTTGTATGAGGTAAAAAAATATATTCCACATACCCCACATGAGGAAGTACATACTAGATCCATCACATGTACATACCCTATAGGTTGTAAAAATTAAAAATTATATCAAATATGAGGATAAACTACTACCGATCTTTGGACATATAGATAATTTTCTATATAATAACACCACTCACCTAGTTAAAATACTATAGTGGAACCACAAATACAAATTGGAGAGATGGGTACTGAAGGAATCAATGAAGGAAAAGTACACTCATATGTTTTCCGAAAAGTACGTAAAATGAAATTTATATGATTAAATATCATAATTTGGGATGAATATAACACCATAAAATTTGTATGAAATATTTGTCCTTTAATAATTTAACTTCTTCCGAAGATGGGTTTCCCAAAACATCGAGTTTAAAAGAACCAAAATATATAATTTGAATATTATTATTTTAACAAGACCATTATAAAATAGGAATTTAATTTTTAGGTATGAATATAAATAAAGATATATGGAAATATATTTATTAATTTTTTTCAAATAGACACTTAATTATTTTATTATTATATTATTCATTTTTTTCTAGAAAAATTATTTTATTATTTTCTACAATAGAATATATATTTTTTATACTTTTGTAAAACTTATTCAAAAAAAAACATCATTATTGAAATCATAATTTATAAATTGTCTTTTATTGAATTTTTTTTGAATTTTTTAATAATTTTAATATATTAATTAATAATGAAAAAATAAAATTTACATTTAAAAAATAATTTTAATTTAAACCATCTTTAAAAGTAAAATCTTATTATTTTTAAAAATTAATTAGTTCATTTTGATTATACAAAATTTTTTTTTCTATCTTTAAAATAAATTTTATACTTGAATTTTTTATAAATATATTTTATAGTTAAAATGGAATTTTTTAAAAAGTTTTTTTTTCTTGTGTTTTTTGTTTGATATTCAATTAAAACATTCCACATATATGTGATGAATTTTTAAAATTGGAAGCATAATTTGGATTCATAATTTCTATATATAGTAAATCTTCATCATTGAATTTTTCAATATTAATTGTAACCTTAGGAAAGTTTGGTACAACGTTTAAGGTAAATCAATAGTAATTGGTAAACATAATATTATATTGGTTAGAAAATCAAACTAACAATTTCCAAAATTCAATTTTCTGACTATAATTTGAACATATTAATATTTTGGTTTAATTTATAAACATTCAAATCTATTTGTTGTACATTATTTCTGTACTAGTATTTTATTAAAAAAGATATCAAACTTTTCACATTATTGATTTTAATAATTATAATATTTTTAATATATAGTTATCTAGAAGGTATGTTAATCCATAAATAGTATATTGAAATATAAAAGATTTTTTTTCATCATCGACATTTATTTATATTTAATATAGTATAAATAAATACTTTAAATTCGTACAAAAAAATGAAGTAATAATTTTTAACTATGTGGATAAATCAAATAAATGATATTTAAAATATTTTATTAAACACTATTTCAGATGCTTATGGTGATAAAAAAATTCTTTATTTTATTATTGGATTTATATGATATAATAAAATGGTTTGATATAATTTCTATTCTTGTTTTCAAATTTTTATAGTCAATGAATGTAATTGTATAAAATTTAATAATAATTTTATTTCATAAATATAATATTCAATTAAATTATTTAAAAATCAAAAAAATATTTAATAATCACAGTGGGATAATATATAGAAAAATAATGCATCCAGTATAAATTTATAAGCTATTATTAATCAATTGGATCTATAATTATATTTTTATATTATAATATTTTGAGTACTTCCAAAACACCCCTATTATCCCCTTATAAATTCCAATCCTCCCAAACTATTCTCGTCACACCTTAAAATATTTGAAAAAATGAAAATATATGCAAAAAAATATACTACATATTATTTCCCAATATAGTTGATTATTTTCTCACCAAAAATACCAATTATAATCTATTTAATAGATCCTACATAGAGGTTATATTCAATAGGTAACTTTGATAAACCACCCCTCTTAATTTATATTCTTCTTGAACCTTCTCCTCACCTCATTATTCTATCAAATTATTATAGATTTAGTATGTTTTAAAGAAATTAATCATATATTTATAATTAAATATCTTTATCCCTTTTTTTCTAATCTTCCATTATTCAAATAATGCAATCCATTGGCGAAATTATGGCGATTAACAGTCTCAATGTATTATGTGTTTTCATTTCCCATTACCACCTTCATGGTTTGTCAAAAAATATTATTATTCCAAAACAATATTTTAATAAGAACATTATAACTTATTTAATGTTCTATAAAAAATATATACATTTAGTATAAAATAAAATGAAAATAATATATGATTGTCAGAAAAAACATCCAAAATAAACTAAACATTTATCATTAATGTATTGTCCAATGAATCATCCTCATGTAAGAAAATAAAATAATATACGGAAACATTTAAAATAATGGTATTGTATGAATACCATTTCATTTCTATTATTTGATATTATTCCAAATCAAAAAGAACTTCAATAATTATACAAAAATAAAATGACCATGGAACCAAGAAATTAACACGCCTTGAAAAATGAAATTAATACTTATAGCTAATATGAATCATCATAAATTAACATAAATATTATATTATATAAAATAGTTTTTTAATAGTTTTTTAATTATTATATTAATAAATATAATTTTATTATCCAGTACATTATGTGAAATTGTAGAAAGCATTCAGATAAATGGTTTGGGATCTCTCTGAAACTCAATATTTCATTTTGGAAACGCTTTATCTCTCGTTAACACAATTTATCAGTTTATTAACCTTATATAATTGTTCTATATTATGTATATATGTTAAAAATATACATATCTACAACAATTTATTAATATTTTATGGATAAATTCATATTTTAAAAGGATACTTACTCAATTCATATCGATAAGAAATACCTATTAAAGTGAACTTCTATGCTTCTCACCCATTTTAAATAACACTGAATAAAATTTATTAAACCAATAAATATATTCCAAAATCAATCATTTTATCATGAAAATGGTTTTGGTTAATTTCTCATTTTATTTGAATAATTATAACTCTATCCACTTTAAATACCCTTTATTGTTTTCACTAAAATTTCATTTATGTGATAAGTTTATAATGTTACGTAACCACTATTATTCATGGTTTCAATTATATTGAACATCCTTATTATTGAAATATTATTATTATTTCTTTTTGAATGATAGATAATGATTTAAATCCCTTATTTTTTGGATTCCATTGTTATAAATCATTTTTTATTCCATATAAAATAATTATGATACACATTTATTTCAATGATAACCATTATAATTGATTTTTATGTGGCACACATATGCATGAACATTTAATGATGTGAGTACATAAATAGAGATTCAAAGAATTTTTAAATGTTTATTCTCTTGAGATGTTATGTATGGGATGAGTGACTAAACCAAATCACTTATGATATTATATACACCAAGTGATATTGTCATTGATGTTAGTGTTGAATCATGTTTATGTCATGTTATATATTTTTTCCACATTCAGATGTTTTTATGATCATATAATTCTATGTTCTATATGTTTCACCTCTATATTTTTATTCAAGGGTTATTGATTTTATGTTATCATTTTTTTCCTTCAATGTAATATGTAATGCTTCATTACAATTTTTCTTCCCTTAATGGAATTTGTAACTCATCCTATTTTTATATGTATTCCCTATGTTATCAATCAAAGTAGTAGTATCAGAAAAGAAGATAGAAGATAATTATTGTGATTAATAAAAAGACATTTTATTACATTTTTATGTTTTCTAATTATATAACTACTCCTCCAATGAATATATATTATTTGATCCATGGTTTGTATTTAATTGATAATTATGCATAAAATCATGCAATAATATGTATAAAAGACAATGGTCAATATATACACTACAATTATAATTAATGTAATGACAACACATTTCCTTACTTTGATCACTTATGTTGAATCCTCTTTTAGAACTAATTAAAATAAAATTTTACTTAGCCTAACCACTTTTAGGACACATCAATATTTAAAAGAAACTATTCACTGATTTTCAAAATGAATGACTGTATATGATTATCCTATTTTCCAACTAGTATCTGAAAAACCTTCATGAAATTTACATGTAATAAATAATGATGGAAAACTAACTACCATGCTTGTTATATAAGGACTAATATTCATGGAATACATTCCTTCATAGTATACATACTGAACTCTTATAAAGGATTTACTGTATTCTCCTTCTTTAATCCACCTCATATACTAAACCACTCATTTTTTAAATAATTATTTTAATTTTTCTTCATGAAAAACTTCTCGTATCCTTCTTTATGAATTGAACATATTACTTGGTAAGACTTTTCTATACTAATATTCTTACATCATAACATTTTACCAAATGCTAGACCTTATATAATCTTATTATCATTTCATAATGCCCTTAAAATTTTGTTTTTTTTTGGAAAAATTATATTTATAAAATCTCAAATCACTGGATTATAAAAATAGTCATACCTCTAATCAAAATATGTTGCATCTATCAATAACCTCATATACAAGGAACATTTCACCATCAATTCATTCTTAAAAAAACATCCCCATTCCTTTGATGTTTTTTTGATAAATTTTTTACCTCAATAACAATTTACATTTCACATTACACATCAGGTAACATACCAATTATCATATATGACATCATTGTTTAAGTTCACAATGAACATATATAAAATTACAACATTTGAACAAAAACTATACTGAAATCAATTGTTGCGAATTTACTATGTGAGGAACATTCACCATGAAATTTATTAACTATGTGTGTAACATACATTCTATGAAGTCCATGTAATTTCAATGTGATCATCCATCCTTTTTCTCAAATCCATTATAGAAATTTAGTAAAAAACTAAAATTTTCACAAATAAAATGTTCATGAAAACTAGGAAACTATACCATTTCCACTATATTTTATATAATATTTTATTCATTTAATTCTTAAAAATAATTTTTCTTATAATAAAACATCATTGATAATTATTGAATTTCACTAAGAATAATAGAATAACACAATAATTCTCTAACTCATATCACCATTGTTCTGAAAATATTATTACTGTTTCAAAATATATCATAAAAAGTCATATCCAGTGAAATGAAATTATTGAAATGGGTGATTAATTACATTCATAAATTATATCGGAAAATATTTCTATAAATTTAATAAACAATTTAGCCATTATGGTAAAATCTTATAAAAAATTGTAACATTTGATAACTTTTTTTTAAAAATAAGTTTAATGTTTCAATGGGATATTTTTGGGTAACATTACCCTATCTTGTTTTAAATATGGAATGATTATCAAAATTATCAAAAAATATTTCTTGAATTTTTAAAATAATAAATAGTATTCACTATAGAAGACTTAATAAATTATCCTCGATAGAAAAATTTAATAGAAAATATTTGAAAGTAAAAAATTAAATGATAATTAAAATTAAAAAATTTAATATAATATATTATTTTATTATAGGTAAAAAATTTAATTTTATTTTAGAATATATATAATATAGGGATTATTTTTTAACAGCTTATGTCACAAACCGAATTGGGTTTCGACCATTAGATGCACCAAATCCAGCCCATGGCAAGGCCCGAAGGGGGTTCTCTATCCCCACGGGCTGACACAAGTTCCCGGGTATCATTTATCTTGGTTTGGGAATGATTTACCTGAATATGTATACATAAAACATCAAAGATACTTGATAAAATGAATCAAAAAAAATTCATACCAGCATGGATTATACAAATATCCAGAACTAAATACATAAGTTCAAAAGAAGTAAAAAATTTCCAAAGACACAATAAAATATAAACAAAACAGCCCCATGGACTCCACATGACAAGGGGTCATCACCCCCAAGCCGTCTCCACAACTCCGTCCCAAGGATGGGGACTAACACCATGAACCGCCATCACCCTTAGCCTTTCCTTTACCTGAATCAAACATAAACAAGTCTACATACACCCAAGGGGTGTAAGTAGGGTGTGATTCTAAGACCAATAAGATACCACCCAATGATTCCATATAGAATGCAATACAATGTAAAAAATAAAGCATCTTTAATACGTAAATAAAATCATTGATAAAATCCAAGAAATGCAACATTAAATTAATAACAGTTTTCAAGATAAAATTTTCAGAATGTTCAAACATTTAAATAGACATGTGGGATACTATAAATTACTACCGAAAACACCCCAATATAAGGGAAAATACCACAAATCCAATGAGCACCAAAACTGGGAACACCCCTAGGCAACTAGATAGTCTCGGGCCCTATGTACCTCATACCTCAGTGTAAATTATCCAAGTCACAATCCTTTATCATGCATGATCCACTAGTAGAGAACATAAACATAACCTATTGGTCCCCAATTATCATCCACATAGTTTAGTTAGAGTTGTCGTAATCCATTCACTTAGTGAAACAAGGACACAACCCATCCTGTTCACTAGTCGTACTAGTATATATCCACCCACCTAAGTACTCGGGATTCCCCTTTTCGTGCTCAAAAAATTTCAGCAAACAACACACATCCTTTTTCATATAAAACACCACTACTAGTCAAAAACAAAAAATACAATAGATATACATAGTTTATTCCAATTAAAACACACAACAAAACATTTTTTTTTTCAATAAAAGAAACTCTCAAAATATCACATTGTTTTGCACCAAAAGCTCTTCGAAATATACACATTCCACACTATGTGAACACTTTTAAGTTGCCAAAAAAAATGGTAGCTCAATAAACTTTAATTAAACAAAAAATTCAGGTTTGGGGAAGCCACATGTGAACCAAGAAGTTATATATTTTAAAAACACCAATTTTCACACAAACATGGCACTTAAAGCCCATTTTCTTCACAAACACCATTTAAAAAAGCATTCATAGAAACAAAAAAAAGAATAAACATTCAAAACATGATTTAAAGTCTTAATAAAGTTCAATAAAATCAACTAAGTAATTATTGGTCATCCCCAAATGAACCAATAAAAGAATTGTATGAAAACCACCCAATTTCACCAAAAATTGTAACTTAAAATTCATTTTCTTTATAAATGCAACTAAAACCAATTTTTGCAGAAACATTCAAATGAAATAAACATAAAAATACCATGAACATAGCAAGATTAGTCACAAAAATTGAATGCACAATGGAATCACCTAACAAAAGAGTGAAGAACCGCAAATCCTAGTGCAGAACTTCAACCACACCACCACCACACCACAAGGGAGTGACATCAAACCTAAAACTAGAGGATTGGACCACAAAACTCAAAATGAAACCCTAGGTATAAATCCCTATCTTCTAGAAATTTGGGGATTTAAGAAAAATGGGATAAAGCTTAATGAAAAGGAAGGAACATTGAAGGATAGTCACTTACTTGAGAAATCCGGACGATTTTAGAAACCTGAGAAGTTCGGCCCTATTTCTCGATTGATACGATCTCCAAATAAGGGGAAACGATGATGGGGGTGTGTCTAGGTATAGTGGGAGAAGGGGAGAGGTTTCATCACCGAAAAAGGATGAAAAATGAAAATTTTATGAAATAATTAATAAATATTTAAAACTGGATATGGGCTTTTGGGTGGCCTAATACCTAATTTGATCACTGAAATCCATGGTGCTAATTAATTTTTAAGGGGACCAAATTTCTTTGGTGGTTTGAATAGTAAAATGAAGGTAATTTTGGATGTTTAATGGGTAAAAAAGGTTTAAAAACTAAGGAGTTATTAAAGAAACAATGTTTGTTTTTTAATCTGGAATTGGGCTCACGGTTTGGCCCAAATTTTCAAAACCCACCATTTTCGCCAAAATGATTGGTAAACCCCCAAAACAAAACAATAATGGAAATTTAATAAGAATTGAATTTAAAAAAATTCATGTGTGTGACAATTATACCCACCATAAAACTTTCCTCCCTTGGAAAGTCATATCAAGGACAAAGAAAAATACCAAACCCTACCAAAAGGAAGAAATGGACTCCATTGTTATGCTTCTCCACCAAAGGCCAAAACTTATCCAGTGGTAAATTAAGGAAGGAATACTTCGCAACCAAAACATAAACATCTTTACTGAAATGATCAAGACTATTCATGATTTTTCCTAAATGAAACTCCTCAAACACTATCTGAAAAAGGCTCAAGCAATTTACCCAAACAAACAAGAACATCGAACAATGTTACACTTACCTTGATATAACTAAACCATTGGGCACTCTCCAATCCCAAAGCATACCCAAGGAAGATGTAGGAGGTTATATAGAATCAAAATAGACTACCCACCTCAAACCCAAGACCAAGGACAAATGTGAGTTACTGGTACCAAGATACACAAATGGGCTCCCCACCAAAAGAGACAACTTAAATTTTTTTGAGATAGAATCAAGACACTAGCAGGGGAGCCTCAAAAAAATTCCCTGGTACAAGGGGTATAATCCCATTAGACATTTTCAAAATAATATAAATGAGACTCATAGTGGGACTCCCCACCATAAGAACCAACCATCTTAATTGAACAATATGGGACGACACAGAAAGACCACAGAAATTAAAGAGTTGGTATGACTGCATGGTTAGCCCACACCGTTTGGGAAACAATGCACTAACCATGTGGATCCTTATACCTAAATGGTTTTCTGGGGAATCGTTACTACTAAATGTTCACTCAAAATGTCTAGACAAATCTAAAACATTTCCCCCAAACCCAATGGAAACCAAATGGGAAAATAATTTCATTGAGAGATAACATATGGATGAGTCCATCCACCTCTTTCCACCGAACGGGAAAAACAAAAGCAAGATGACAACACCAAATGTTTAAAATATTCCCATATCTCATACTGACAATAGTTCATTTTACAAGGTTATAAATGACACTGGGATTTCCCCTGACTATGTGTCAGCATCTCTCTGGGACCTTTTGCTGGAGCTAGAATGATAGAATCATATTCGGCCTCGCAGTTAGGATTTGGAAACCCCCCGAGTAGAATTTATTTTTCCAATGCTGCAAACAACTACATGCAATCCCATATGGGTTCACAAAGACATAACACACTCCAGAACTCAGTTTATCCTAACATGAAATTTCACTAAAATAAGGGTTTAGAAGATGCACTCACATCACACCTTGTTTCTTCAGGTGAGAAATAACAAAAATAAAGGGCACCTATAAACACATTCCTCTAAAATAGAGGGTGTCGAGATCTCCGGAAAAGAGAAACACTTTTGAAAAAAAGACTCACAAAATATTTTGCAATTTATCCTTTACAATCAAACGAGCATGCGATATCATAGCGCTTTACCGATCAAAAACAAAGAGACTGATAGAAATAATACATGGATGGGGCCTTATACAACATCCCCAAAAATCACAGCATCTCGAAAAGTGTCCAAAACATGCTCTTGCGGATAGATTTCCCACACGGGTGGTTTAACATAAACCCCTTCTTCGAAGAGACTACGAAGGACTCAGAGCTCTTCTTAGACACTATCCATACTGACAACCCCAGACAAATCCCAACTTTGACGAATCAGGTAGCTTAAGAAATCGAGGTCTCTTTCAACCATCCATGAGAAATCTTCTACAATAAGAGGATCCAAAAAAACCAAGAATGTAAATGGTGTAGACTCATTCTAAAAATCTCATGAAAATATTCCTTACATTGATCAACTGGAGGATTTTCCAACGGTGAAACAATCTGGGTTACACTTTAGTTATGTACTAACCCATAATGGGGGCTTAACTTATCCAACGGGAGAACCGAAGGACCCAACCAAGCTGGTCCATTGGAAAAAACATGCCACAAAACATATCCAAACACATTAATGGAACCACCATAAAGGTGTCCCAAAACATATCTCATAGGAGACTACTAATCAGTCTTTCTACAGAGCTTACCGACCAAACAAAAACCTAAAACACAGTTCGAACATAAGGGTTTCTTGGACTCAAAACATCCCACAACATCAACATTTTCCAAAAACAAATAATATACACCATCCAAAACAATTCATCAAGACATCATGTTTTTCTTTAAAAAAACATTCTTTGAAAACCAACGGTTCAGCGGTTAGCGTATCCACCAACGGTACACCATGGGCCTCACACATGCATGCTTTTGTGCCACACCGGTCACCATCCTCATATTCATCCCGAAACTCATCCATTCATGGCATAAACCATCCATCATCCCATATATGCATGTGGTCACTCATGAAAATAAAAATGGTTAAAATGAAAATTTATTCTAATTTTCAAAAACAAAATGGTCAACCAACCCATCCTTTTCCTCAAAACTACTAACAATGAGATAAAAATACAAACTCACATATTACCAAAAATTTCCTAAGGACACAACCATTTAGAAAATAACTCACTTTCAAGTTATTCACATCAATGTCAAAACATATCATCCCATTAAAACACCCTTTAATTGTTTAGAAAAATATATTGGAAACACTTTTGAAAACCAACTTCATTATGGTTTCTGCTCTCAAAATAGGTGTAAGCACACTATTTTCCATTTCAAAACAATTCTAAAAAATCAGTTCCACCATTTTATAAATCAAAACATTCCATATTTATTTGAAAATAATTTCAAATAAACTTTATGCTTCTTGAAACAATTTCACTTTTAAATCAAGGTTCCAAGATTTCAATACTAAAGCATAAAACAATGCTTGAGGAAACTAGTTTCAGTTGGTGACTTGGAAATATGGTTGGAAACCATATTAAAATCACTTCACCATTACAGAGAGTGTTCTAGGGAATATCACATGCTAAACATGGCTTTCCAGACCCTGCGAGCTCACTAAGACCATTAACCAAACTCTCTTTTCATTTCCCCTAATTATCATCAGACCAAGAAAACCAAAAGACATAGATAAATCCCGACTTCCCCTAGTGACTTGAATCCCATAATGAGGTGTGGGGATCAAGCACACAACCCATAACTCAAATTTCATGACCCAACAATCTTAACCCATGACTATGTCGACTATTTCACAAATAACATGACTCAAATCGAGCGAAACTCCTTTGATACCATTTTTAATTAACCGAATCTGGTCGCCACCTTTAACGGTTCCAAACCTAGCCTATGGCAAGGCCCGAAGGGCGTTCGCTATCCCCACAGGCTGGAACTAGTGCTCGGGTATCATTTATCTTGTTTTGGGAACGATTTACCCGAATATGTATACATGAAACGTCAAAAATGTTTGATAAAATGAATGTGAAAAATTTATACCAGTAAGGTTTATACAAAAATCTGGAACTGAATACATAAGTTCAAAAGAAGTAAAAATGGTCCAATGACACAATTAAACAGCCACAAAATATCCCCATGGACTCCACAGGACAATGGGTCATCATCCCCAAGCTGTCTCTACAACTCTGTCCCAAGGATGGGGACTAACACCCTGAACCGCAATCACCCTTAGGCTTTCATTTACCTAAGTCAAACATAACCAAGTCTACTCACACCTAAGGGTTATAAGTAGGGTGTGAGACTAAGCCCAATAAAATAACACCCAATGATTCCAAATATATTGCAATATAATGTGAAAAAGCATAGTAGTTTTAATATGTAATGAAAAGCAGTGATAAAATCCAAGAAATGAAACTTTTAATTGGTAACAGTTTTCAAGCTAAAATTTCCAGAATGTTCAAAAATTTAAATAGAGATGTGGGCTACTATAAACTACTTCCAAAAAAACTCCAATACAAGAGTAAATACAACAAATATAATGATCACAAAAACTGGGAACACCCCTTGGGAACTAGATAGTCTCAGGCCCTATGTACCACGTACCTCAGTGTGAAGTATCCAAGTCACAATCCTTTACTGTGCATGATACACTAGTAGGAAACATACCCATAACCTAGTGGTCCCCAAATATCATCCAAATATTTAGTTTAGAGTTGTCGTTATCCATTTTATCATTGACACATGGACACAACCCATATGGATAACTAGCCGTACTAGTACATATCCACCCACCTAAGTACCCGGGATTCCCCATTTGTGCTCAAAAAATTTCATCAAACAAGACACATCTTTTTGCATATAAAACACCACTACTGGTCACAAAAAAATAATACAAAATCTATACACACTTTATTCCATTTAAAACAAACACAAAAAATTTTCATTTTCAATAAAACAACCTCTCAAAATATCACATTGTTTTGCACCCAAAGCTCATTGAAATATCAACTTTGCACACTATATGAAAACTTTTAAGTCACAAAACAAAATATCAGCTCAATAACCTTTAATTAAACCAACAATTCAGTTTTAGGGTAGCCCAATGTGAACCAAAAAGTTATATCTTTTAAAAACCCCCATTGTCACACAAATATGGCACTTAAAACCCATTTGCTTCCCAAAAACCATTTAAAAAAACTTTCGTATATACAAACAAAAAGAATAAACATTAAAAAAATTTCTTACAATTATAATACAGTTTAATAAAATCAACTATGTAAATATTTTTCATCCCCAAATGAACAAATGAATGATTTTTATGAAAACCACCCAATTCACCAAAAATTGGAACATAAAATTCATTTTCTTTATAAATGAAAGTAAAACCAATTTTTGCAGAAACATTCAAATGTAATAAGCATTAAAATCCCATGAAAAGAGAAAGATAAGTCACAGAAATTTCATGCACAATGGAATCACCTACCAAAAGTGTCCAGAACCGAAAATCCAAGTGTGGAACTTCAATCGCACCACCACCGCACCACAAGGGAGTGAGATCAAACGTAAAACCAGAGGATTGGACCAAGAAACTCAAAATTAAACCCTAGGTACAAATCCATATCTTCTAAACATTTTGGTATTCAAGAAAAAAGGGAGAAAGTTTATGTAAAAGGAAGGAAATTAGAATGATTGTCCCTTACTTGAGAAATCCGAACGATTTTAGCAACATGAGAAGTTCATCCCTAATTCTCGACTGATATGATCTCCAAATAGGAGGCAACGAAGTTGTGGGTTAAGCTAGGTATAGTTGTATCATTTGATAGGTAGAATCACCAAAAAGGATAAAATATGAATATTTATTGAAATAATTAAAAAAAATTAATAATGGAAATGGGTTTTCGGGTTGGCCCTATACCTAATTTGATCATCGAAATCCAAGATGCTAAGGAATTTTTAAGGGGCCCAAATTTATTTGGTGGTTTGAATAGATAAATGAAGGTCATTTTGGATGTTTAATGGGTGAATAATGTTTAAAAATGAAGGAGTTATTAAAGAAACATAATTTGTTTTTAAATCTAGAATTGGTTTCACGGTTTGACCCAAATTTTCAAAACCCACCATGTTCACCAAATTGAGTGGTAAACCCCCAAAACAAATTAGGAATGGAAATTAAAAGAAAAATTAATTTAAAAATAGTCATGCGTGTGACACCATATATTAATCATCATGACCTATTTAAAATATAGGTATGTTAAAATTATAATAAAATCATATAGAATATTTACAAGTCATTAATGAATCGATTATTGATGAAATTAATATCTATAGTGATAAAATAAATAAATAAAATATTTATATTATAAAATTTTTTCAATATATTCAACAATAATAATTTAATATCAAAATTTTATAACCTGAATTTGATATAATAAAATATGAAAAACCAATTGACAATAGTTGTTTAGTGGATTTGGAGGTCAATATAGAATACCCTGATAAAATAAAAATAACATAAATAGTAAATTAATGAGAATAAGTGAATTTTACGTTTTTATATGATAATATTAATCTATAAAATATATTATATTTATTACAATGGAAGGTAATAAAAAATTATTTGTATATTGAAGAAAATTAAAATTAAAATTTTCAACTATAGGACTAAAAATTTAGATGAATGATTAAGTAGACAAAGATAAAATTATGATGAGAGTAAAGAATTATAATATAATGAAATTTTATGTGAGTAATTTAATAGTTAAAAATAAAACTTCACTATTATATTAATAAATATCCATAAAGAAGTTACCATATGCCAGAATTCTAAATTAATTAGTAATGTGAGAAGATGTTAGAACTATAGAATTTAGATATATTCTATTTAATATAAAAATTTGGATTAGAACATGAGGTTGATAAAAAAATAGGCAAATTTTTTATTTCATTTAAGAAAGAATCTAGTAATATATTTATTACATCATAATGATGGATATGATCATAGTGCAAACTATTATTAAAAAAGATGAATAATATATGTGACATAAAATATTGTTTTATAAACGCAAAAATGTAATAAATGTTGTAACATAAAAAAAATCTAAATTTTGAATCATTTTAGATGTTCGAGAATGATGAAATTATGATAAAATTTAATATTGTGACTTAGGGTCAATGTACTTTATCTTTACAAAATGAGTTACATATAAAGTGAAAAATTGATAGTGGAAATAATATTTTCCTTATGTTTTACTTAAATAATGTTGTCAAAATGCCATATGTAAGAATGCTATGGGATATCCTAATATATTAATGGAAACATAAAATAAAACATATGATAATGGTTAAGAAAATGTAACTATGAAGATCGGTAATGATTATTCCCATATAATTTGGTATGTGGAAAAGAAAAATGGTTGTTGATAAATGAAAAAATCATAAGTATTGTTTTTTTTATGATTTATGAAATAATTTACTCAATCTATTATAATTTATTGAATTTAGGTATTTTAAAAACATATCAAAAAAATGAAATATATTTAATATATATAAACCAATATTAAGGAAAATATTATGATCATGTGCGAAATGATATGATGTTAATTGTGATATGATGTCACCTTTTATAAAAAATATGTGTGAATAATTTATATATTATATTAAATGGTGAAAATAAATTAAAAAATAATAGACAAAATTTTATGAATATGTAATGTAGTATGTTATTCTAAATTGAAATAAGAATAAAAATTTATGTGTAGTGTATACTATGAATACAATATCACCAATAAAATATATGAGTGAAAAGGATGAAATGTTTTAGGATTTCTTAATATAGTTAACATATAAGTATGTTAGAAAATATAATATAATGAAATAGAATTTCAATTATATATGTTGAATGATGAGGATTTTAGAATGTTATATTATACCATGTAAAACAATTAAACTATATAATTTTGGGACAGTATCATGTTTTTTATAAAATGTTGTGAGGATTACTTTTAGTAGAAGAAAAATATATGAAGACAAAAAAATGAAACAGAGTATGAAAATAATTAATATAAAAGGAACATTTAAATATATTAAATCATTTATCTAGTATCAACCATAAGAATTCCGGAATATAATATCATAGTTAAAAAATAGAATAATAAAAAATATGGATGCAACCTTATGGATATCTAATAATATTTATAGAATATGTTAGAAGAAATGTTTACTCGAAGAGGTGTATATTAAAATAAGGTAATTTTATTATCTACATAATTAATCACACATATTTATATATGGCATAAAATTTCATAGTATCTACCACATAAATGATTTATGAAAAAATATAACATTATGAATAATGAGATAAATTTTGGAAGGCATTAATGATAAGTTCATGAAGTGATTTTCATGGATTATTCAGTGAATATGATATATGAAAATTTTATAATAAATAGTTTATTTATATAAATAATATATTTCATTATAATGGTAGTATTGTTTTAATTTTTTTGAATGAAATAATTTCACTAAAGTCTTACAGAACAATGATGTAGTCAATATTAAATAAATAGATAATCAAATAAATAATATTAAGAGTATTATAATAAATATAATTTCAGATATATTAATATATAAATTAATTATATAGATGAAATAGATATTTGTAGGATATAATAAATAATATTTAGCAATTTGAGGATTTTTTTATTTAATTAAAGTCAATGTAATGAATAGTATCAAGTTTGAAAATTATGAGATTTCATGAATATAATGTTTTTTTGATTTATTTAAAAATCATAAAAAGTTATATAATAAAAGAAGATAAAATATTGTCTAATGTAACATAAACTATATATTTATGATCCATTTTAAATTATTTCTCTCGATATTTGTCTTTTTATATTCAAATATTTTGAGAAATTACCAAAACATCCCTCTTCTCCCTATATAAATACCACCCCTCACAACCCATTCTCCTCACACCATCGAAGACATAAATATTTAAAACTATGTTAAAAAACCGATCATCCACACACTCTAAAATTTCATGTAATATTGGTCTCAATAAATATTACTTCCAAGTTCCTTAAGTGATCCATTAAGGATGTGAAATTAAAGAGGTTATGTTTTTAAACCACCTCTCTTAATTTATTTTCTCTCCTTCCTTCTCATCACCATATTAATTTATAAAAAAAAAATATATTTTGATGTATATAATATAATTTTACATTTCTAATTAAAATTTTTATATAGATCCATTTTTCTAATCTCCACTTATTTAAAGAACAAAACCCATTATCTGAATTATGGAAAATAATTATCTTTATAGAAAACGAGTTTCTGTTTTCCATTACCACCATCAACAGTGGTCATAAAACTATTATAATGTTTAAATAAGATGATAATAATTATATTATAACTCTTTTAATGTTCTAGAACTAATATATTTATATAATATTAAATAAAATGAAATGAATGTGTGAGTGTTGAAATTCTGGAAAAATAAACTAATCATTTATCATGAAAATTTTATCAAATAAATCATACTCTTCCATGAAAAGAATAATATATGGTAGCATTAAAAATTATTAATTTTTTGAATACTATTTCATTTCACATGAAAATTATTATTCACATTCGATAAGAACTGCTACAATTATACACAAGTGAATTGACCATTAAACCTTGTAACAAACCCCAAGAGAAAGACGAAAATGAACCATATTACTCATCAAAATGGCCATTAATTTTTTAAATAAAATTATAATAAATACCATAAATTTATAAGGGGTGATTAATTAATAAAATAATGAATATTATTTTATTATCGATGATATTAGGTGTAGGTTTAGAACACAATCAAACATATGGTTAGGGATCCCTCTAAACCTCTATATTTCAATTCAGCGACAATTTATCTCTCTTTAACTAATGATGTCCCTAAATTATTCATATAAAATTATTTTGTATTTTCAAATATGTTCCAAATATATTTATATATATTTTTATATGTCTCATTTAATAATTATTCGATGGGGAATAATATTTTTAAATGATTCCAATCTCAATTTCTCACTATAATGTAAACCGATTAACATGAACTACATTGTTTCTCACTCATCATCAAGTAGAATAGATAAATATTTTAAAACCAAAATTATATTCCAAAATTATTAAATTTATCATGATTTTTTTCTTTTGTCTCTTAAATAATACAATTATATTATTATACTATAATAAGTCTCATTATTATTTTCACTAAAATTACACTAAATAGCACATTTATAATGTTACCTACCCACTCTTTTTCATTAGTTGATAATGTAATGATAGTATCAGAAAGTATAGTGAATGAGACATATAATATAATATATTCATTTAGTTAGTATGAAACCAAAATAATGTAATACATACAGTAGCATCCTAATAAATTAAATATAATTATAATTGGGGGAATATGAGAAAATGACATTATAAAAAAGAAAAATAATATAAAAAACTATAATATTGAAATCATTTGATACAATCATACTATAATAAAAAATTAATTTAATAACATCATATAATCACAAATTGATGACCATTGGGTAAATATAATGAATGAAAAATTTATTAAATATTCAAAAAAATGATTTGGGAGTATGTACCTAGACCATGATTGAAAAATCTAAGTAGAAATAAATATATTATTTTAAACTAGTTACATGATCAAGGTGATATTGTGTGTAATAAATAAGGGTTATTTTTTATATTTTATCAATAGATAGATACATTAGATGAAAAAACATTTTATATAATATATTTTTTTTGGGAAATTTTATTTTTCAAATATATTTTACTAAAAAAGAATTAAAATATTTGATATAATTGTTAAATTTATTTTTCTATGTATATTTTGGAGCATAAAATAAATACATAAGAACAAAATATTTTTTAATTTTATAGGTAAAAAATAAATTTATATATTTTAAAGAATTTATTTAATGAGTTTATGAATGATCCATGATGTTCACAATCAGGGTAGAACACTCATTACAAGACTGCACCCACCATTACACTTCATAATTTTGTGTAAATGAAATGTTTATCTCCCAAATACCACATCTAATATTCTAATAGATGATATAAGAAGGATGTGGGAATACACACGTGGAATAGAGGAAATCTCTTATTGTATGTGTAATCATAAATCTCAACCATGTAATGATATAAAATTATACTTTTAATATACATAAAACATTGGATTGATTTTTTATATATTTTGGTTTTAGAAGTGGAATCATATTTAATAATGAGTATAAATAAACCATTAAATCCCATTTACCACAATATACACCATTCAATTCAATTGAATATAAAAAAACAAAGAGCATACAATATTTCCTATTGATTCCTATCCACATTATACACACATTTATGACCAAACCCAGTAAGAGGTATAATTTTTCCCTTTAATTACTATAAAAAATGTGTTGTATAAATAACTGAAATCATATTTGTTATTAACTCTTCCTAACAACATACTAAATCCATAGATAAAAATAGACAATGGAAACATTATATTTTTTATTTTCAAATACACTATCAAAAAAATAATATAAAAATAGTTTTTAATGAATGAAATAATTTATTTTTCTTTGAAGGAAATTTATAAGACTCCCAAACATTTAAAATCTATTCATTAATATTTTATTTGATTCATAAGGTTTTAAAAACAATAAAATTTTTTATAACATGCAATTTAATTTCTCATTAACTATCTAACATATTTTAAAATTAATATGTATATTTATAA
Source organism: Viscum album (assembly GCA_963277665.1). Classification (NCBI taxonomy): domain Eukaryota; kingdom Viridiplantae; phylum Streptophyta; class Magnoliopsida; order Santalales; family Viscaceae; genus Viscum; species Viscum album. The sequence continues at coordinate 1,186,293,067 of OY728159.1, forward strand.
TTTAAAAAACATAACAATATTAGGTTCCAAATTATTTTGATATCTAGGATAGATGGAATGTAAATGTATATTAAATATCATACAACACATCCATTTTCATTTCTAAAACCATAAATTAGTGATCTTTATTGTGTTATTAATTACTATAACAAAAACTATTATGTCTATAACAACATATAATTTCACTATTTATTTCCCTTATATATTTAATGTTAGTAGTCTTTAATTCAAGAATAATGAAGATAAAATGAAATTGTGAAACTTTAAATTAAAATTTCACTATAATAATATAGTCTCTATACTAGGTGGAATAAAATAAATTTTTTTTATTTCAAAATATTTGATAGAAAATAAAAAAAATGCCATCTTCGAGAATAAAACTCCATTATTAATCTCATTTGTTTGTTCCTGGAAACAAGTTAAAATCAGATATGTTTTTCTTAAAAACATCCCCAATAAAAAATCAACAAATTAAAATATCATAGAAAACAAATACATAATAATTTCAAGATCATATAAATTTCAGTATAATCAATTCTTGTCGAATAACCACCCCAAACATCCATAAGATCTCATAATATATATGGATAATGATTGGAGAAACTGGTTGGCTGTGTGATAAGAAATTATGATGATATAAAATTTAAATTATTATTATTATAAAAATTTATATATAATATTTATTTTGAAAATTTAAAATTTATACTTTTAATGAAAAATAATTTTTACTTTATATCACATGTAAAAATTCAACAAGAATATTTCACAATAAAAATGTATTTATTTAATTATTATCATTTTATTTGATTTAATTTAATAAAATTAATCCCTATTAGAACATTTATATTATTTATATGAAATTTTTTTACACCAATATAATTATTAATTGATAGGAAATAATAATAAGTATGGTCAAAATTTTAAAATTTTATATTCCTATGAAAATGGTTTCCATTAGGTTTCAGGTTTAAAAATAAATTATAATGTTTTAGAATACAAATTTGAATAAATGAATATAATATTTTCAATGTTAATATTATTTCTATCTTAGGATACATTGTTAGTATTTTTCTGAAATATTTTATTTTTAATGAATAGTGAAAAATACAGCTTTTAATGAAACTGAAAATTTTATAACTGTATCATTATATAAGAAAGACCTATTAATTTTTATTTAAATTATTCAAATAGTTATTTATGTAGCAAAATTAATGATTTTCAATTTTATTATTATAATATAAGACTTATTAATAATTTTTATAGCTTAGGTAACATTATTTTCCCATTTTAGAATAGTTTTATATAATTTATTTTAATTAAAGATATTTATGGTATATTTTAGATTTGTCTTACAATGAAACACAAATAAATATTTTATTTGTTTTATAATAGACCATTTAATTTCATTTCCTCTAGTAACATTTATAATTTTAACCAAATCAAATTTCATTCTTAAAAAAATGATTAATCTAAAACTCATTTTTACACTCCATTTCGATTAATTATGAAATTAAATTTCCGAAAAAAAAATATTTTATAAAAATATTTTCATATTTTATATAATTTTTTTTCAAATATAGTAAATATATATAATTTTATCCATCATCGTTCAAATTCAATAGTTATGATAAATACATTATTAAATGTGGTAAAAATTTGAAACAGGTAAAGATAGTTTAACTATCTGTAGAAAAACCTATTTTTTTAATAAAATATGTCCCAAAGAGTGTATATGAGGGGTGTATTATAAAAACCTCAACCCCTCATTTATATTAATATTTGAGATCCATTTTCCCTTGACTAGTGATATACCATTATTTAAATGTAATATGTTTTTATAATATTACCTTTCTCTTTAATTATGGTAGGCGTTTACTTCCACCACTTCAGGATACCCCAATATATTCAAATATAAACCCTAAAATAATCTATTTTTATCCTTAATGAATAATATATCGTTATAATAATCCAATATTATCAATTATATTTATTTTTTCCTTCATTTATATAGTGCATTCAAATAAAATTTTATATCCTCAGTGTGAGTGTTTCTTACTCAATAATATTTTATTCTTAATCATCTTCAACCAAAAATTCTTTAGATTCCCTAATATAATGACATAATGATTAATAATTTGAAGAATTATATTTTCTTAGTGTATCATCTGTTATTAAATAAATTACATCCACTATGAAAAAAATAAATCAATATCATTCATGTGTACATGCAGACTACCACCTCGATGAAGAGACATGATTTTTTTATAACCACCTCTCATTTATGGAGAAAATGATGAATTTGATGAATAAATGTATTTATTATTTAAAAATTATTATATAGAGATGTTTATTTATCATTTAAATTCATTTCAACTTATTTTTTTGAGAAATAGAATCATTTGTATTATGCAAAGGTTGACAACCTACTCATCAAATGAAGAATTCCATTTATCATCACCATCCAACATGAATGTTTCTATGAGTTAATTTAATGAATTTAATAGATATTTATTACATATTTATTATTTTTTAAAATTTATATTAACATTATATAAAACCATTTTCTAACCTATAAAATCATAATAACATGTATCCATTTAGAATATAATTTAATTTCCCATTATTTGAATTGGATGAATATTATAATAGAAATTTAATATTTTTATAAGTGGATGGGAAAATCATAAAAAGAGTCTCAAAATGTAATTATGAGAGTTAAAAAACTAAAATGTATTAGTGTTTGATATGTTATAAGGCAATATATGTGTCTCAAATATTTGGATGAGTTTCTAGAGAACTGGGCTTTAAAAGATCATTTTCGGGGAGAGACAGACATGGTGTACAATTTTTCTAAACTACGAGGCCCCATGGGAGAAACTGTGTGCCCCCCTATAAAGGGAATAAAATGTTTTTATAAGATATTTTAGGTGATTTAAATGGTCATGATGAATGTATCTTCTAATTTATATTTTTTAGGACATGGGCTGCATACAGTTTTCCAACCAATGTGACTAGCCCCATAGTTAGTTCCACTAAGCCAATAACACTACATAGTTGGTGCCTCTTTAGCCCATATTATTAATTAAAAATATATGGGTTATGAAACATTTATATTTTGTGTTCAATATTTGTCACATGAATAGCCAAACTATGTGCCTCATTAAATGGTAAAAATTAACTTTTTCCCATCCTCTCTAAAAATGGTTTTCACCCCTTTCCTCAAAATTTATCTATGGGATCCATAGAAATGCCTAACCCCTACACTCCCCATACATGGAGAGTATCCCCCATTATTGGTCTAATTTTATCACATATGGGTGCATTGAAATCCTCTCAACAAGTCTAATGTTTGTGTTCTTCTTTCTCCATTAACCCATACATTAAGGAATTTTAATTTCGTGTGAGATTTTCTTCATTATTTTCTTGGAATTTATTGATTCTTCTATTTTATCTCGTTATTTATCAATTCAGGGCTCTTTATTGAATGGTTAAACCATCCTAAGAATATGGTAGTTGTTATCTAATTTTTTCACTCAATGTTGTGTTGTTAATTATGTATTGTCATGTTATTGATTAAAATACATTTCCGTGAATTGATCCAATATTATTAAATGATTTAAATAAAATAACTAAACCAAATTTAGCCATGTTATGAAACCCTTGTACATATTTGGAGGTTTATTGTATAATCCTAAACCACTAAATAATGTTATTTTTACAAATTTCAATAGAATCAATGTTTTCCAAATTTACTAAACCATCTATTACGTTATATTTTCTGATACATGTGTCCATGAGATCCTATTCATGTTTTGAATCACCTTATTAAGATTAATGACTATCCTTTAGTAAATAAATGATTTAATAAACTAAAATTAATGATATGATGATCTTGTTTCCGATTTCTAATAAATAAAACTATGGGGTGAGCAATATTATCTAATAAAAAGGGGCCATTTAACGAGAATACTCAAATGATTTATGGATGGTTTTTGTACATGACCTATTTTGTCATTTTTTATTTAATATTAATAATGAATTTCCATGTATATGGACATAATTATTGTTAGTGACCACACAAAATTATGTTATTGGATTAAATATAGAGTTAATTATATGACAATATTATTTAAACCTATATGGAACATATAATTGAAATGATAAAATTTATTTTCATGAACTATAAATGGGAATGTGATGTCTTATATTATTATACATGGGTGTGGTACACTGGGAATGGAATCCATACATCATAATTTTGGGTATGGAACCCTATGAATGACATCAATATATTGACATTAAAGGTAAGGAACCCTGGGTAGGGGAACCATATATTTTTATTCTGGGTATAGAACCATGGAAATGGAATCCCTGTATTTTTATACATAGATATATAACCTTGGTCATGATAACCCTTATATGATATATGATTCACACAAGAGGATGCATTGGTATTAAACATTGGGTCTATGACGGTGTCTATATATCGTTGAAAATGATATTATAACGTATTCATATATATATATATATATATATATAAATTCAATGGATGTTGTGCATAGACATTTTGGTTTAGGCCCAAGTAGGTTTAGTTAGCCATGTGTATTTGAGGAACATCAACATGACATGTTGTTTTTATGATTTACTGTCACATTTAGATATAATATCACATTGTATATTTTATATTCATGAATTATATTAGTGTTGAAACTATTGGTGGTGTCCTTCTATGTATCTCTATGAACCTACATAGGCTACAATTTTTTACCTAGAAAGACCTCTGTATTCCTGGATCAGGATCATGCACTGTGATTTGTGATTCTATGATTTTACATTAGATATTGCGATCATCATACTGAGTTAGAGATTATGATTCTCTTTGAGATGGACCTTATATTTTTATAATATTTTTTATTTTTTATATATACATACTGAATATTTATTTTTATATAATATCATTTTCATGCATGATTACTCATTTATTTATTATTCATGAATATTTTTAATATATTCTAATGCCTTTTTTATATCATTAGTTCCGAAATATTTATTTATGATAATGAATTTATATTCATTAAATCATAAAATCATTAGACCCTCACTTTTAGTTATCACCCACTTGAATATGCGGAAGAACGCTTGATTTCTAATGGAAACCAGATCGGGCACCTATTTAGTGGATCACAAGTTCGGATGGTAAATGTTTTTAGCACCTATGTGAGCAACATTGTAATATTTATATCAAAATTCATTAAGGTATTTTACTATAACAACTTTAACTATATTAAAATGGATCCAATTTTAAATTTATTATTTTGGAAAAAGATACGACTTGTTGCAACCTAATGGACTGAATAGTTTTCTAATCCTAAAGAAATATATACATATAAGAAAACTATTTTAAATTGGCTAAAAATGAAACATGATTAGTAACAAAATAAAATGATCTAAATCCTAGAATATCATTGAAATATTTATTCTTCATATATTATTGAAATTAAAGAGAACACGAGTGATATAATTAACATTAATGGTAATATATAGTGTAATCCATCATGAATCTAAAAAGAATATTAAATATGGATAGGAAAATAAGTGCACACACATGTAATTTAATAAATTACATGAATATAACAATTAGATAAGGAATAATAAACATGTAAATGTTTATAACTAATCACACATTAAATTTAATCAATAAATAAACTATCATAATTAGATCAACATAAAAAATAATATGATGTGCTAAATAACTAAAAACGCATTCCACTAAATTGATAAACTGAGAATGAAATAGTTCTTAAGATAATATAAATGTTAAAATATCATGTATAAAAATAATAAAAAAAGTATTATGGAATTAAACAATTATTTATTAGACATCATATCCTAAAGCATAACAATTCATATATTATCAATACATTTCAAAAAAATGTAAAACTACAGGTAAAAACACATCTGATTTGGCCAACTAATTTGTCTTATGAGAACAATAGATGAAATGAGGAACTATCTAAAAACACCCCCACCCATTACTGAATTTAGATATCAATCCTTATATATTGAATAATCAATACAATTCATGAATCAATATAACTTATAGTAAAATATCTATATTGTGTAAATGATATTGATATAATAATTTTTACACAGTTCATCAAAAAACATTATTCATAAACAAAATATGTAAAATTCACATGAGATTTAGTAATTAATAATATTCAACATAAAATAATATTTAAATTTAAATTTAATATATAATTCAACAACAATGTTTTACTAGAATGTTTTCATTTTAAGAGAAAGTAAAAATTCATAAAAAAATGTGATATTTTATAATAATTTTTTACCTCTTTTGGAACATTTAAATTATAACACAGTGAATAATATACATGATAATAACATTAATAATAATTAAAAAATATAAATTACTATTAAATACGTCAAATATGAATTATATACACCACATAAAAGTGAATAGGTTCACATTAAAAAATATGTATCAATGAAATGGAAATTGAAATAAAATTCATTATATTAAACATTTCTTTAGTTGAATGTAATTTATAAGCATGTATAGTGGTTTGTTGTATGTTAATAATTTATACCACAACTATACTGAAATTAATAATATACTATATGACCATATTGTAACATTTGAAAACATTTTGTGTAATTATATTTCATTATTTTCATTGTTTCAACAATTAATTACCTTGTTTTCTCATCGTTTGTTTTCATGAAAGTTATTGTTCTTGTACATATGATACAGGTAATTCATCACCATATTGATAATAATTTTATAAATAACTTATTTATTATTAAATGCATTATTATAACCATTGTTAAAATCTGTTCATGGAAAATGAATATAATCTCTTTGTGGCGACGGAATGTCATTCATATGCATGAGGGACGATAACATTCCCTTATTGGGTGAATGGGTCAGTAATTGTATGATATATTAATTTTTTATAATTTATATAAATTAATATATATAATAAACATTAATTAACATTATCCTTATTACATTCCAATTAAATAATAAGTGAATAATGATTCTGTTCACTTCATGAGGTAGTTGTGTGTCGTACAAATGATCGACTATATTGTATTTTAAATGTATAGGAAAGTAAAAAATTTCATGTGATATTATAAATACATAACAAGAATTATTCAGTAAAAATTATATATATACATTAAATTGGTTATTATATATGAACATGAGATGTGTTGATAGAATACAAGTTTTAACGGTTCCCAAATCAACCGTTCATCCTACACACGATCGATGATTTTGTTTCCCTTTTGATGGAAGAGAATAAGGATATAATTTATTTCATTAACATAAATAATTATATATAAATGTAATATTTTTTTATTAAATTATCATTATATAATACAATTTTAATGCTTTGGAAAAATAAATAAAATAAAAACACTCATTTAAGAACAATACCTCTACTTCAGATGACCTATTTTGGTTTTCACTGAAATCCATCAATAGAATGATTTATTATAAAACCAATAGATATTTAAATGTTGTTTGATGTTAAGGAATATATTTTTGTAGTTATTACCAAAAAAATTGTCTTTGAATGTGTTAATAGTGGAGGAGAGAAGGTAGCCTTTTATAATTGGGGAGAAGAAAGATATGGAATATTTGAAAATAATCAATTGCACCAAAAGTTTTATCTTTTCAAATGCCACAAAAAATGGGTCATTATCAACCATTAGAGGATATAAGGCCGGATATTTTTTTCCAATTAATTATTGAGAAGATGTTAAATCATTTTAAAAATTATATGTTTAGTTTAACAGTCAATAATTCAGTTTTAACTTTAACTGGGGAAATTATTTTTTACTAAAATTACTATTTATAAAGTCAAAAATTTAAATTTATAGTATTAAATAATATAAATATTAATGATTCAAAACAGGTAATCCATTTTTACAAACTAAATCCATATATGTTGAAGTCTCTAATTTAAAATTATACCCATAGACATGATGAACGTGAAATGTTCAAAATATAAAATTCTCATAGGTATAAAAGATTTTAAAATAACACTTAAATATGTAATTATTTAAAATTTCATAAATTGTATTTATTATAATATAATTGAAATCATTTTCATTAATAATTTAAATATAAATTAATGTCACAAACCAATCTGGGATACCATCAAACCTGACGACCGACACTATTCATGAAATTTCCAGAAGGGCATTCCCGATCCTCATGGGTGGACAACTACTCTCTGTCATCAAAGTAATCACTTTGGGAATGATTTTTTATGAATCACCATGATCAAATAAATTAAATTAATAATCTGAATAACCAAATATAATAGAATAACAAATTAATATACAATTTGATCTAGATACAACAACAACTGAGAAAAACAAAAACTAATTACAAAACTGAGACAGAACATACTACACAATCTCCACGTGACCTCTTGGTCACCACCAACCATAAGACCAACCTAATGAAAAGGGGAGAAAAAGAACCATATACCTAAACATGAAAAATATCTTTGATCCACTAACACCAAGTGGATCAATTAGTGTGTCATATTAGCAGATTAAGGGGTAATCAGTATAGAGTCCATGCATTTCATATCCAAAAATAGTCCCTAAGCAATAATTTAATATAAATTTAGAAAATAAACTTCTAAATAATTTTAGAAAACAAAAAATATATTTATATAAATTCCTTTTATATAAAATAATAGAATAAAAAATTTCCTTATAGTAATGGTTTCACCATCTATGAAACATTTTGAAACTAATTCCAAGATACAAATCTAAACCAAATAATAAAATTGGGTTGTGCATAATGTAAATAAAACTAACCAAACATGCAATACAAGGAAAAACATTAACCAAAAAAATGTCAAAGATTAAAAAAGACATATAGATATAAGATCATGATAATTTCCTAAAAATAATTACTGTGAAACCTTCATGTAATAATATCAGAATCACCTTCCATAATATGGTGCAACAACATAGTCAATAACCAACTAGATGAACTAAACTATCAAATCCACTAGAATGTCCCAACCAGCCCAATCAAATCATGGTGGTAACATCCCATCTATTCATGGTTGAAAATACACTCTAACTTAAACCTATATATGAAGTATAGGAAACCATGATAATAATAACAATACTCAATAAATATTATATAATAACTGAATCCAAAATTGTTCTCATGCATGATCCATAATAGAGTCTACCATTAAAATTTCTAGTAGACTCAATAACAACTGTGTTGCCATATTTTATCCACTAGAGAGGATCCCATCCCCAAATTTAGTTGGTCAGAAAAAATAAGTTGATTCATCATGAACCTACATGAAAATATATCTCTTTCAAAAGTTCCAATAAGGATATTACATAACTTGAGTTTGAAAACACACATTCCAAACCATTTCAAAATACCAACCTGTCCTTCACACTACACAACCATTCAATCTATTTTTTAAAACAAACCTACATTACAAAATGATATTTCCCATAAAATTAAACCACAACTGGACTTCTCAAGGAATCTCATAGGTCCAGCCACTCCTTTAACATTTTAAATCAAAACACATTCAAAAATCTATTTCCAAAACATTTATCAAATTAACACTACATTCCACTTTCACGAGCACATTTCTAAACCCTACATTACATTTCAATTATAAAACCCTTTCCAATGAAAAGGAAAAAATATAATAAGTTCCTTAGATGACTTTACACCTCATTCATAATTTATAAAATTCATTTAGAAACACAGTAGTTAGTCCACATGTTTTAATAAATCATTTACAAGGGAAAATATGCATTCCAAATTCACATAAATAGATCTGTTTAAAATCCCACTTTACATAACATATTAAATTTGAAAAAACATTCTTGGTGAAAAAATTATCATGTTCCAAAAAACCAATTTATTTAGAAAACCATCTTTTATAACATTTTTAAATTTATACCTTTTCAAATCATGGTTCAAACATTTCTCACTATCCATTGAACTCATTTATAATGGAAAAAAAGGAGATCTTGAAACATTATCATTTTTTTTGAAAATTCTCATTAGACACATGCTTACTTCAAATCATTTCCAAAACACATTATTAATGAATACATCATAATATTTCAAAATGACACAACAAGCCACACACAAGCATCAGATAATAAATTCACCAATTCCCATAAAAAAACAACTAACTCAAATGAAAAAAAATTAAAAAAATATAACCAATGGTAAAAACCACCTAAAACACAAATTTTGTATTTGAAAAATTTATTAACAGTCTATCGATCACCTTTAATGCATTTAAAATAAGAATAATTAAAAGAAGTCTTGGGAAAATAATTTAACACCTATTTTCCATTATAAAATGACAAAACCAATCCACAAAATGACATTATAAGAATGAAAAACACATTTATAAACTATTTAGAAAATCTCAATCATCAAATGAAATGTTACATAAAGGATATGGATTGAAACATGAACCAAAGTGACATTAAAAAATACAAAAAACATTGTCATATGAAACATCCAAGCCCGAGTAAAAATCTGAAAACCCCTAACATCATATAAAAAAACCCATACATCATCCTTATCTTCTAGGCTTTATCCAAGAGAGTACCCTCACTCTGAAACACCATGAAACCATGAGAGGAGGAAGTAAGGATGGAAAATAAATAATAATAATGTTGAATCACCATAGAATCCCTAAAAAGACACCATAAATAAAAGGGGAGAATGGGCGGAGTAGCTTGGAGGATCCCATGGTGAACCTAAGTCAAGAAATATATATAAATACTAAAATATAGTTATATGAGAGCAAGGAAATGATAATAATTTGAAATTTTTAAATCTTAGAGTTAGCCGCATGGTTTGGCCACACAGTTTGGTTAACTGTTCATTAACTGTGTTCCCTCTACTGGAGAAGAGGGGCACCCTACATGGGATTATTGCATAGTTTCCAAAACTGTGTTCCAAATATCTCAAACATCACAACTTGATTCCAGAACTAAACTACATGCACTCCCCACAGTTTCACTAATCATGCTCATACAGTTCGGTACAACATAGCACATAAATCACGCCACATAGTTTCTTGGGTGATGTCAGTCGGTTTCCCATAATGGTGCACTAACCAATTGCCTCATACTTGGTAACACACTAATATTATATGAGATAGATTTTTTTAACTTATTTTGTATCTTGTGTTGTATGAAAAACTATAGGAAAATTTCTCAAAGGACAACACTGATTGTATTTCATTGAAAAAAAGATAGACCTTCCTTGTAGCTTGCGTTATACGCAATACAATGATTCACTACACAACAATATATTATTTAAATATCATTATATAATGTGATATGAACTAAATTTAATGAATAGTATTAACTTGCTGTTGAAATTTATATAACAGTAAATTTCATCTTATGTATTTTCTAGACATGATATAAAGACATATTTTTTTTTCAGATAAAAGAAGTATTTTTCAAAAAATACATTTTCCCTAATTTTACTGGAGTATCCATTTCAAATATAGTTTTTAACAGTTTTATATATTTGGAAAAATAAACTTCTTCATTGGAAGAATTACAAAAAAAATTACTTTTGTTTATTATTTTTTTGTTTTTTTCGGATAAAATTCATATTTTAATGAATAGTGAAAATACTACATTTTAATTCAAAACTGCATTTTCGTCTAAATTTTTTATATTGTTAGATGATATTCTTAAATTTTTGAAATGTGTTATGCGATTTTATTTTTATCTGCTAATCCAATTTTATTCATTGGATTAAATTTCACATTTAAATTGGACATAAACAGATGCCAATCCTTTTATTGTTATTACATCTTAAAAAAATGTTTTTTGGTTTTGACCACAAGTATTAATTTTAAATTAATTAATATAATTTATATTTTTTGAGTTTTGAAAATGGATTCCATATTTTTAACTAGTGGGTCCAAATTATGTTAATAGGTTACTTTAAATTTTTTAGATATTTTGAATAGTAACTATGTTAACTTTTATTTTCTACACATAAACATAAATCAGGTAAATTAGGGTAATAAGAAACATTATAAACTTAATAAAATTTTCCCATCAGCTTCAAAAATTCAATTGGAATAATAAATGTCGACCAATATCATCTAAGGGTCGAAATTGATTCATTCAATGGACTTTTTCCCACTAAATTGATTTAATTATAATTAAAACAAAAGAAATTAACAGCATGCCACTCTAATATATTTTATAAGTATATTAATATTAATATAGTTCTAAAAATATTAAACATCAAAACAAAATAATATATAGAAATATAATTAAATTTTATATATAATGTAAATTTATTTAGAATTCATAAAGACTAAATAGTTACCATTAACGATGAAACAATAATTATAAAGAAATTATTTTATTGATATAAATATCAAATAAACTGATTAAAAATTATAAAATTAATATTATATGAACTAATTACTGCTTTCCATGACTTCTCTAGGTGACTATGATTTGTTAGAAGCGTATTAATTAAATTGGTTTAAATTTATGTTCTGTTTTGATTTTATATAATGTCAAATAAATGTATAGGGTAAAAATTGACACTATTGTTATTTAATAAAAATAAAATATTATTAAATTATTGAAAAATGAAAAAAATATTTAAAAATTATCATGTAAAATTTATATGCTATAAAATTTTATAAACGATCCAATTATAGACAATTTATCACAATTAAGTAAAATATTTATAACAATTTATTTTTTAGAATATTATTACCAAAAATAAAATGAAACAGATTAATTAATAATAAATACAAATGAAAAGGTTGAAAATAAAATCAATACATGTATATATTATATTGGTTTATAAGATTTAGATACATACTCATAAATGATTTTGGGACCACTATAAACCAAAAATTAATTTATTATAAATTATTAATTCAAGACATTCAAAAATGTTCATCCCTAATATAAAAGGGTACCGCTTCTACCCACTTACTCCCAATATTCTAGACATTTTTTTTCCCATCATCTACTCAAATAAGCACTAAAAATCCCAAAATACCACATAAAGGCCAAAATTTGTGGAGAAATCCATTGTTCGGAGTCCTTTAGTGCAAACTAAAAGTAGATACTCAAAAAAGATTTGATTCTTTTATCACCTTTCCCAAAATTCAATTCTTCCTCTTCTTACACTTCTTATGTTGTACCCATTATAAAATAATAATTCATGTATCTTTTACATGATGATATTTTATTAAAATTATCGGATAATCTCATACCTACTTTTACCCATATGATAAAAAACAGTATCACTATGAGTGTTTATATACAGCTTTACGTCTCCACGTAGTGGTGTAATTTTTTTCAATGACACTTAATTTGAACTAGAATAATGAATATTATAATGCATGAAAATAATGAATATAGTATGATAATTAATATTTATAATTAATATAACATCAAATTAATTTCAATTTAACCATTAATTTAATGATATCATTGCCCATGCGTACATATGAATTTTCATCTCCACGACACTATTAGATTCAATCTCCACGTTAACCATTAAAGAATGATTATAAATTATATATAATAAATAATCATGAAATATTGGGAATAATAATAATACATGATATATATATATATATATTTCATTTACTTGCTTCCATTCAATTCAATAAAGAAACAGAAACAACGTTTTTGCGCACATACGACCTACCATCTCCATGAATGGTGTTTTAAATTTCATTTATTTATCTATTATATATATTTATATACTGAATAAATATGATATTTAAATAATTTTATAAATTATTTATTCAATTAAGTCATGATTTATTTAACAATATCAATAATTATAAGTCAAAACATGTACGCAAAATAAAACTATTATCACAGAAAACATTTCTATGACATGGAATTGATAAATAAACATGTAATATAAAGTCACGAGTGAATCATATATTCTAAACCGTATATTTTTATAGTTCTATTACCTGTTAATAATATGATTGGACCCACTATACCTTATTTTCAATACATAAGTTTGAAATTGGACCAAAGGTAAGTGATAATTTCACAATCTCATTATTTTCTGAGATTATTTATATGTAGGTATTTATTACGGTATATTTATCATCCACATGCATGTTTCCAAATTATGTAATATCATTTTTTTATTATACAATTTAATAACGTTAATTTTAAACTATATTAATTTTTTATTAAATGTTATGAAATGAATCTTTTATTGTTATTCGATTTGAGGTACTTTTTGACTTTTCAAGAAAAAGTACAAGGAGAATGTTTTTTAACTTATATAGGATGAATGTATTTTTATGGCATCATAACATGGTTTTTTATGAAGCTTCCTCTACAATATTTCATGTTTATTTTCAAGTAAACTTTTTTATTTTAAAATTTCATGGTATTTAAGGAAAAGTAAAATGTTTTTGAAAAAGAAATGATATTTATCTCACGAATTAAGTTGACATGTTTTCTGAAAATTATTTTCCATTTACGATGACGTAGATTTATGTTTTTACCCACATTATTAATATTATTTAGTTTTTTTATGGTTAAATTATTTTTATTAAATACATTAATTTTTATGGAGTTTGATTGAACTGGGTTCAAGAACCCCATTTTATTTCATGGGTTATGATATGATGAGTGATCTATGTTTTTATGGAACATGTAAGAATGATATCATTATTAGATAGGTGGGACCTATATATACCACAAGGGCCTTGGGAAAAGATTTATATTTCATGAGATAGTAATAACTATAAATTAATGTAAATCCATTTTATAAATATAGGGAAGGAATGAAAAGTAAATAGGTTTTTAGTAATGCAAGGTTAAACGATAAGTAAGCTCAGTTCAATATTGGTCGTCCTCTACTATTATGGTATTGGAAGTAATGCCTTAGATACTATGGAAATCATATTATGTGTTTTTCCTCAATTTCATGTTTTATGCCAATTCTATTTTATGATTGAAAATGTTCCAATGTGATTTTTTTCTTACGTACTGCGAAGAATTATTTCAATACACAATGTTTTTATATTTAACCATTATGTTTATGTTTTTATATTGTCTTGTCTATGATTTTTTTCATGATCAATATGTTTACCCATATAGACCATTTGAGATCAACATTTTCTTTCCTAGGATATAAATAAATTTTTTTGGTATGAAAAAAGGGGATAATCTTCTGGGGAGATGTTGAATATATTTCACCAAGTTAGAAGATTATGTTTCGTGATTCAAAAGACAAAAATGTAATTTGTTCTTTAGGAATATATTTTTTTTAATGTATAAAGTATTTTGAAAAATAAATTTCATTTCCATTTATACCAATTATGGGACGGTAGAGTTGGTATCAGGGAAATGAAGGTAGGAATGAATATGATCCTTCCTAACTCTTACTTGTGAATTAATGACAATGTGTGGCTCATAGCCCTAGGGATTCCTGAGGAAATGCTTTCCACGAAAGGTGGTATTATTTCCCACCCATTAGGGTGTAGCCACCCATACAGTTTCCTAATAGGTATCAGTTCGATTCCACTAGAAATAATTCCATACCATTAGAGTTGTTATTAGAGAAAAGGATTAGTCATCCATTTGAAACTATAATGTGAAAACTATAGCGAGATCCCTAGAGATATTTCTAAAGTGTGTCTGGGGATGTCCCTAAGGCTAATTATAATTATATGTTAAAGTACGAGAAATATTTTATTTATCATGAATAAAATAGGATAATACCTATGATGTTAGTGATTGAATGTGCCCCCCCTGGGTTATGTGGTTTTCCTCGTATGTTTTTTCCTCTCACATTATTATTTTTGGGTTTTAGATAATATATTGAACCCAAAGAAACCATTTTAATAATAAGTTAACTAAGAAATTCAATGAATGTGCTATTGAAAAAAAAATATGTGCGAGTTGGAATGAAAAATATTATTTCTATACATAAATAATCTTTCAATACTTATGAACTTCCAAATGAGAAGAGAAGGGGAAAAAATTCTTTCCAATCACTAATGAGGCAATATTCACCTTCATTCAGTATTTCTTCTGATCAAAATCTTTCTGAACAATGGATATGTACAATTGAAAATATATTTTCAATCCTTTACTATTCAGAACATGAAGATAAATTTTGGTTGTTTATCATTTTGAAGGTGAAGTACACCAGTACACCAATGGTGGACTCTAATCAAGAATACAAGGAAACAAGATTATATTTAATCCATGGAATGGGATGAATTAAAGAAGATAATTTTCAATAATTACATACCTCGTATTATTCAAAGAAAATGAGGGAAATGAGATTCATGTGCTTATGGAAATTTATGATTAATTCATTGGTACATACAAGGATAATTTTACAGGACTTTTAATGTATATTTTGGGTTTCATCATCCAAACTGAATGTAAATTTGATCGATTCCTCAGTGGATTAAAATAATTTATTCAAAGGGATTAATAAATAAGTTATATTTGAAGCTATAGTAAGATTTTTCATTGTTATATCAAAGCAAAAATTGATGATTTTTAACATATCAATCTCATATTATTTATATGAAATGAAAGATAGTGTATTATAGAATATCTCAAAACAATGGGTAAAAGCATATTAATGTTTCCTTAGGCTACTTTGTTGAAAGATCCATGTTGAAAACTTTCTTAAAGGGATTAGATAATGTTTTATGGGTGTAAAAGAAGTTCATTGACTAGTTGTGTTACAAATTTTTTATAAAAATGTTTATAATGATGTGAATAAAGAAAGACTACAAGTAATTCACCACCGACACTTCAATGCTACAAGTGCAAGAAAAATGGTCATTAAGATAACCAATTCCCAAATCAAAGTGTAAATGATGATGATCAATTTCAGAATCCTTTTAAGGCCAATGAAAAATTAATATCATGTGCGATCAATATAGGCGATGTTGAGTATAACAACGACGTGGTGGAATAATTAAGTCCTAATGTAATGGGATTCCAAAATAGTGTTATTGAATCTATTTTAATTTATTATGAAATATTGGAATGTTTATGTATAGGTCCATTGTGGTTGTACATAGGGATATGGTACCTATAACCATGAAAAGCGATTGAAATATTTTTTCATAGCACATGATATGAGTATAATGAATGGATATGGATATAATGAGATGTTTTATAGTATTAATTACCTTATGATGGATATAATGAAAAAATATTATCATGGTTTGATTATATAAAATTTATGGTATTTTTTCATTGTGGATAGAGTTTATTTTGTATGAAGTCATGTTTCTACTAAGTCACTATGTTAATTCATGTTGTTATCATGTTTCAAGAGAATACATTATTTAGGTATTCAATTATTTGGAATGTGACAACCAAGAAATACCTTATGAGATATGGGAGATATATGTTTTGTCTATTTACATTATCTACATATAATGTTTGATATATTTAGTTTTTGAATGTATTGTATGGAAATCCATTTATGGATAGTATAATATATATTTCAGTTGAAATTTGTTAAATTAATGTAATATCCTACTATAAGTGGACTTATTCCAATTTTATTTCTTATACTAACCTTCTTGTCGAGGCATATGGAATGAAATATCATTATATAGAAGGTTCTTCCAACACATCATGACTAAAACATTCATCATAATTAATTTAAAAAAGATATGAAGTATAAATTGTTCCGGGTATGGACCGTGGTGAGATTATTCCAAAATAAAGTAATTAGTTACTCTCATTACAAATTCCTTATATTTTGGGAAAGGATATTGAAAATGAAAAATGTTATCATAGTTCTTTCTTATCCAATGAATCATGTGGTCTCATTAATCATAAAATATTTGTGTCTTTCTAGTTGTTAGCTTTCAAAACATTATTTTCTTTCACTATCCTTTAGAAAATGTTGATTTGATTTTTCTTCCATATCCATGTTTTCACTTATAACTTATGTTCTTTTATGTTGAAACCATATGATGAGTTTCTTTTGTTAACAGTTATGTTTCTAACAATGAATTT
Organism: Viscum album; assembly: GCA_963277665.1. Taxonomy (NCBI): domain Eukaryota; kingdom Viridiplantae; phylum Streptophyta; class Magnoliopsida; order Santalales; family Viscaceae; genus Viscum; species Viscum album. Next base: position 1,186,311,148 of record OY728159.1, read on the forward strand.
TTAAATGTATATTATGTATTTATTTTTATGATGTCATTTTCTATGAAAGAAATTTTCAATTTGTTATCATGTTATATGCACGGTTAATTTAAATGGTGAAATTCATTTTTAGGGGGGTATAATGTAACACTCAAATATTTTATGAGATAAATTTATTTAAATATCATTGTTTTCATGTGTTATACATAACACCAAAGGAATATTGCACTAAGTACAACACTGACTAGGATTGCAATTCATGAAAGAAGGACCTTCCTTAATAGCTTGCATTGTACGCAATACTAACTTGTCTTTCATTCACATTAATGTTTTACATTAAATCATGTCAATTTTTTTTGATAGTTGTTACTTCTTAAAACCCCACTTTTTGATTTTGAAAACTTGAATTAGTATTAAATTAATTAATGCAACATGTATATTTTCAATTTCAAAAAATGTATTCAATATTTTGAATCAGTGGGTCCAGATTATGTTAATATGTTAATTTTATTTATTTTGATATGATGAAGAGTTACTACGATAATTTTAATTTACTATAGTGAATGGTAAATCATGAAAATTACGATAAAAAAATGATAAAGATAATAAATAATGTCTATCACCTACGAAAATACTATTGTATTAATTAAAGTAAAAAAATATCACATATGGTTTGAAATTGATTCATTTAAAAGACTTTTTTTTCCATATTTTTATATAGTTATAATTAAAAAAAGAAATCTACCACATGTAACTCTCGTATATCTTATAAGTATACTAATTTTAATAACATGATAAAAATTATAAAACTAAAAAAATAAATAGTCTCGAGAATGATAATGAAATTCTATACAAAATTTGAATATTGTTGTAATTTTTAGAGTCTAAAAAATTACCATTAATGATGAAACAATAGTGATTTATAAATTATTTTATTTACATTAATATCAAATCAATTGTTTTAAAAATATTAAAATAAATATAATATGAACTAATTAATGTTCTCCATGAATTTTAAAGGTGACTATGCCATATTTGGCGTGTATTAAATATTTTTTTTTTGAATTTATCATCTCTATGGAGTTTATTTAATATCAAATAAATGAATAGAGTTAAAATTGACACTAATGATATTTTATAAAAATAACATATTATTAAATTATTTAACAATCAGAAAAATATTTTAAAATGTACAATGTTAAAATTATATTCTCTAAAATGTCATAACATATCCAAATTATGGTCAAGTTACAACACATAAGTAAATATTTCTATCCATTTAATATTATAAATACTATTACATAAAATAAAATAAAGTCGACTAAATAAAATTAATCAGAATGATTAGTATTAAATTAAATTAAAAAAATAAATAAGTTTTATATATTGTTAGGATCTTAATCCAAACTCATAAATGAGTTTGGAATCCTTATAAACCGAGAATAAATTTATAACAAATTAACATTTCAAGACATCCCTAATGTGCCCCTCCTATCTCTTATAAAATGAAACAACATCTATCAACATAATCACACCATTAAAGCCATTTGGAATGTATGTATATTAGAGAATAATCTATATAAAACACTATCATTCCCTTAGAGTCCACAATTTTGGCATAAATTCATCTTAGAAAGTCATTTTGTGCAAATTATGAGAAGGTACTCGAAAAAGCGGAAATTGATTTATCACCACATTAAAAATTCATTTCTTCTTCAATTCCTATTAATATGTTATTCCCATTATAAATTAATAAATATAGTGGCATATACTTGATGATATGTTATTGTAATTAGGGTACAACCTTATACATCCTTTAATACTTTATATGAATAAGATTATCACCATGTGTGTGTACGTACGATTTACAGTCACCATGTTGTCGTGTAATTTGTTATTCAAAAATAAATATTTTGGATCGGTATAATGATAATTATAATTCATGTAAATAATGAATTTAATATGATAATTTTAATATATATTTAATTTACCATCCATTTTCATACCATTTAACCATTAAGTGAATGATATCGTCGCTCGTGTGTATGTATGACTTACCATCTACATGAAGTGATGAGATTCATTCCCCATATTAACCATTAAAGAAAATTTTAGACAATATATAATAAATAATAATTAAATTTAGGACATAATTATGATACTATATATATATATATGTATTTCATTTACTTTATTCAATTAAATAAGGAAACAGAAACAACGCTTCTGCTTACGCTCGACCTACTATCTTCATAAATAGTGTATTCCATTTCATGTATCTATCTATTATATAGATATTTATATACATAATATATATGATATCTAAATCTCATTATAGATTCTTTATGAAATAAAATCATTATCTAGGTATTAAGATAAAGAAGAACAGGTCAAGACATGTATGATAAATAAAACCATTATTACCCAAAATGTTGCTTTATTAGGGAATTGTTATGTAAATGGGGAATATAATGTCATGAGTGAATAATTTATGATATAATAGATATTATTATGGTTCTTTTAAAATTTAAAAATCTTTTTTAATGAACTATATAGGTGTTTTAGACACATACGAAAGAAATAATTCCTCAGGTATGGGAAAATTAAACAATTTCATTATTTTTTGAGATTGTTTACACGTAAGTATTTAATGACATATATTTATCATCCACATTTAGGTTTCCTAATTATTTAATTTATTTCTATAATTATAAAATTTTATAATGTTAATTTTAACCATTAGGGATGTTTTATTAAATGGTATGAAATGAATAGTTTCTTGTTTTTTTATTTGATTTACATTTTACTTTTTCATCAGAAGTATGAAGAGAATGTTTTTTTAAATTATGTAGCATTAAAAAAATTTTATGGTTTCATGACACCTTACTTCCAGGAATATTCCTCGAGATGATTTCATGTTTATTTTAATCTAAATTATTATCATATAAATTATTGTTTCATTTTTATTAAAGAAAAGATTTTTGAAAAAGGACGGATTATGACCTCAAGAATTATATTCATGTGGTTTATCAAAATTACTTTCCATCTATGATGACATAGTGTTTTGTTTCTATAATCGTTATTATTATTTTTTTCTTATGATTTAATTATTTTTATGAAATCCATTTATATTGTATTGATTATGATGAAATGATGTTTAAGAAATCCATTTCATTTCATGGGATATGATATGATTAATGATCTTTCTTTGTGTGGCACATGTAAGAGTGATTACCTTATGAGATGGGTGGGGCCTATATATCCCTCTAATACATTGTGTTTGTATTTATTTTTCATTAGATATACATGAATGGATTGTAATGTAAATATAATTTACTAATAAAAGGTTTGAACAAAAATTAAATCTTGTTCAATAATACATGTATAGAATGGAATGTAAACTCGGTTTAGTGATTGACGTTTTCCCCTCTGATGGTCTTTGTATGAATTCATTGGATACAATATAATTCATATTATGTTCATTTTGTTTTGCATAATTCCATGTTTAATGCCAAAATTATTTCATCATGGTTAATGTTCCGTTATTATTTTTTGCTTACGTACTACCATTATTAATTTCATGACTAAATATTTTTATATTTGAACATTATTTTTTTGTTTTTACATTCTTCTGGTTATGGTTTGTTTTATGTTCTCCATTTTTACCCTTACGGAGAATTTGAGCTCAAACTTTTTAGTTTAAATTTTTTCGAGGATATAATGACTATTATTTGATCATTAATTTACATAGATAACATAAAACAGACCATAAACATATGATTTTTTCATCAATAATGCACACCATTAATGTACATGGGAAACATAAAACAATCCACCATGATTGTCTTGGTAGTAATGCTTAAGCTACTATTGAATCAAGTTTTTTTATATTTAGTTGGGTTATTTTTTGGGAGAAAATTTTTTTATGGTGGGGATAATTTTCACACCCCTTCCTTGTAAATTATTTTACTTTATTCTTATCTTGTTTTTGTATCATTTGGCTATGGTTATGGTCGATACATGGTATGAATATTTAGAGATTTATTTTAATAAATTGATTTTTTTGGGATTAGAAGTATCTGATGACCCATTATTATGTTGATGGTTTGTTTTATGTTCTCCATGTACATAATGTTGGGGACATTAGATACTACTAAGCCCAAAAATCATTTTTCAAAATGATACTCTGAAAATTAAAACCATGTCTCAACCAGAAACATAACAAAAGGATCCAAAAACTAGATAATAATAAAATAAAATAATTTCCAAGGATGGTGTGTGGAATTTATCCCCACCATAAACACTTTTTCTCCTAACAAAATCACCCAACCGAAGGTAAAAAAAACAATATTTAAGGTCGTATAAAAAAAATATAACAAAAAACACAGGGTGAAATTTGCCCTCAAAAGTCACACCTGAACATTATATAGGAAACCACAACACCAATAATAATGTGACATCACCATAGGGTTATCCCCACCATAAGAAATAAAAAAACCTAATATAATTACAAGGTAATCACAAAACGAGATAAACCAAATATCTCACACTTTCTAAGAAACAACCCCATTGAAATTGAGAACTCCAAACATAATCAAAACATCTCCCACAAAAGAATAGACCCCAAAATGATGGGGAAACCATGGATGAATCTCAAAAATAAAAATGAAAAGAAACAAAATCTATAACCACTGATTTACTCAAGCACGATTATATCCAAAAAAAAATATAAAAAAACATAATGATTTACACAGGGATAACAATTCAAATATCCAAAATCAAGGAAAAAATGGGATTACAAGAAAAAGAAGACCATTTATACTATTACAAATAAAAGATAAACTCCCAAAAGGAAAAAAAATCAGGAACATAAAACATATCCACATTAACACTTGAGACAAACTGATATTATGTTTCGACACACACATAGTGATCACTCTTACTACGCACAAGTTACCCTCTAAGGCCTATTGATGGATTCCTAATAATTGTAGAATCCATCACCTCACAATCAGAATCTAAAATTCTATGATCAATACATCATATTGGGGAAATTATTCCTACAGAACATACTCATAGGACCTAAATGGCTATAGTGACAGAAAGTATTTTGAGGACTGCAAAAAAAAGACTTTGAATTGAAAAAATATTCCACTTTGGAAACATAAGACTGAACGATTTGAGGAACAAGAATTCAATACCAATGAAGAATATTCATAATTAACATGTTTGTACAGTATATACTTTTCACCTTGTGAGGAACCTTTATAAGCATAAACAGACACTATATATCCAACTGTGCAGGCTTTGAAAATGAACTTAGCTATGAATTCTTCATCCACCATCATTTCAAACTGAACATAAATGAATGAAAAGAAATTATAATTTATCTATAGAAGAATACCATTGATAAAAATAGTTTATTTAAATAGGTCCTGTGATGATGTCTTTTGATTTAAGTAAACCAAATACGTGAAATTCTTGAAATAAACCATCACTAACCGTTGTCTTTGATTAATACTTCTGATATCGTTTAATTTATTTGACATTACCTCCTTTGGAATGAAATATTATAATCAATAAATCATAAATACATCCCAAATCATCTCAATTTTTATTGGGGATATATTAATCACCATCAACTTATCCAAAGATGGACCCTCAATCAAACCCAGAAAAACATTCAATCTCAAAACTTTGGGAGTTTCAAATGATTAAATGAAAATTTGTGCATCCTCAATGAATTCCACTGCCTCTAAAGGTCCTTGAAAAACATCAATGATAGACAACAAATTAGAGGAACCAGAAACTGTTGAGGCACAATAGAAATTTGTTTATGTTTCTAGGTATAATTTTCAGAACAACATAAGGGGGTCAAAAACAGAATCAATATCAACTAAAAAAATAAAAAAGGTATAACTAAGTCTAAATAAACAGGCTCAAACACCAAAAAATATAATCTTAAATTTTCCTATTTTCAGGAAAAACACAATTTTATTTGAATTTTCAAATCATCCATCTTCCAATGGCACATTCACCTTATGTAAATTTATTTTTAACAAAATAAAAACCCACTTTTCTAATGAAAATCAACTTCAAAACCAATATATTTTAAATACATATGCCTTAAATCCTATAAATGATAACGTACATGAGTATCTCACTTCCAATAATATCAACTACACACGCATTCCAAAATTATCTTTTAACAAAAACCAACACATATGACAGCATTGATAAGGAATGATAATGGACAAAAACCATTTCTTCATCAAACCCATAAAGTTACAACATTTTCAACCCAAATAACTCATTATTTTTAAACCCAGTTTTACTAATCCATATTCTCTTGAAATAAAACATTACCATTTCAAAAACCACTTTCATTCCAAAATCCCACCGACACCAACCAAAAAAATGAAACACAACTCACATGAAACTACCTAAATGAGGAACTGGTGGCCCTGAATGACATAAAGAGATGGTTAGTGTACCATTACCCATGAAAGAATCATTAATTTAAAGGACCTCTAACTATCCACTTGTGATCTACATGATTTATTGCTCTATGTGAGATCCCCACGTGACACCGTCTCGAATCTATTGTCATTTCTCATCCACAAAATCAAAATCCTTGACAATTACTGAAATCTTAGATTACCTCTATAATCCTGAGAATCAGAATGAGTAAGAGATCATGATGTAATTCTCGTAGCTACTTCTCATAGATCAAAATTTTTAATCTCTAACTATCTGACAACATAAATAACAAGGGTGAGATCTAACACAATTTTTTCCTGAACTAGTATGGGATTCCAACCAAACCGGCATATGACTTAGAATATGACATGGTCTAAAGGGTTTCATCTATCTGTATAAGATGGAAACTACAGTTGGTCATCAAAGTAACCATTTTGGGAATAAATTTTTCCAGGAAACATGATAAAATAAATAAACAAAAGAAGTATCAGAAAAAAAAAGAAATTAATCTCCAAAAAATATACAAAATGATCCCAATAAAACAACTGTTGAATAAAAAAGCATAATACAAAAAATACCGAATACACTACACATTATCTATATGACCTCTTGGTAACCACCAACCATAAGACCAACCTGATCCGAAGGTGATAACATGAACCACAAAAAATAACCTTAAAAAAACTCATGTCTACCAATGCTGAGTGGAAGAAGTAAGGTGTGAGATTATGATTTCAGTAGGTAATAACCATTAATTTCATGCATTTCCTTTCAAAATATATTCCAAAAAAACTATTTTGAAATATATTTATAAAATAAGATTCAAAATCATTTTAAACAATGAAAAATATATTTAAAAAAATTCATGTTTATAATACGAATCACACGCAACATTACCTTTCAAAAACAGATTCACCTTCCATGACCAATATTTAATCATAAACATAGATAAAAATCTACAAAAATAAAAATAAAATAGGGATGTCTATAAATTATAGGAAACTAACCAAAAAGGAAAAACTAAAAAATACCATAACTAATGAGAATAAGAAGTTAAAAATGAAAATATATACACTGGATCATGAAAATTTCTGAAAAAATCACTATATTGATCCCTATACATACTCATATTGGAATCACCTATTGGAATATGGTGAAACTCTTTATTAAATAACATATTGGCCTCTCTATGCTATCTAATCAAGTGACACGTCCTACCAAGAACAATCATGTTAAGGTGGAACAAACCCTTCTAATTGGTGGTGACATGTTATCGTCACCCAACCCCCTATATGACTCAAATGAATCCCATAATAATGAAAAAAATAGGATAAATATTTTATAACAACCAAAACAAAAATTTTCTCATTCATGATAAAATATAGTGGATCCCATCCCAAATAATGGTGGACTCAATACCAACTACATTCCCAAGAAGAAGCCACTAGAGAAGATCGAATCCCAAAATTCCAATAGTCTCAAAATAGTAGTTGATGCATCTAATATATACATGAAAAACCAACTCGTTCTTATATTTCCAATTAGGTATTCAGATTACTTTATTTTCAGTCACAATTTACCAAAAAATTTAAAATACCTACTAGGAATTTTTTCTACTAATGATTTAAGTCTATTATTCAAAACATGTTTACATGAAAATTAATGTTACAAATCACATTACATCGAAACTAGACTTCTCATTTAATCATAATTTTCCTATAGGGCCTCAAAAAATATTAATCCAAACACATTCACAAATCCATTTCCAAAACATTTCTAAAATATATTCAAAATACCACTTTTAGGTGAAATATTCTAAGTAGGCCCTTATCTTTCAAATATTAAACCATTTCCTATGAACATGAAATAACATATGAAGTGAATAACGTTCCTTTACACGACTTTTATTGTTAACAATATCAACTTATAAACACAAAATGTAGTATACAGGGTAAAATAATTAACATCCATGGGAAAATCCCCTTTACAAATCCAAACACAAACAAAATCCATTTTAAAACTGACATCACATATCATTTTCAATTTGAAAACATATTTGTGGTGCACAAATAAAAACTCAAGTTCCACCAAATCTTATTTCATCAGAAAATAGACATCCCTCACAATTTTACCAGAAATCCTTTGCAAAACATAGTTCACACATTTCATACAATGCATTAAACAAATGTATAGAGGAACAATAAATATGCGTATAGAAAATTCAATGAACTTATTTTTGAAAATAATCTTCCAACACATTTTTAATTCAAATAATTTTGAAAATTCATTTTTATGTAAAAATTCTCATGCTTTTAAAACAATGGAAAAAAGAAAAACAAAAGATTCAAATTATAATGTATCTATTTTTTACATAACAACATTCTAAAAATATAACCAATGGTAAAAACCCCCAAAATAATTTAATTTTAATTTGAAATCTTAGTTGAAATTTTATAAAAAATAAACATGTATGTATTTAACATAACATAAATTAGAAAAATAATTTTGAAATCTATTTTTCAGCCATTTTCCATCATCAAATCACAAAATTAATTCACTCCCAGACCACAAAAAAATAAATAAATTTTCTAAAATATTTTAGAAAACTAAATCCTCAAATAAAATGTTTCATAATTGAAATGGATTGATAAAAATCACTCAATGACATGAAAATTAAACCAAAATTTATGAAATGTAATATCCTAGCATTAGAAAAAACATACACACACTAACAGCTATGAAAACAACCATTACATAATCCCTTTCTTCTAGGGGTTACTAAAGAGAGTTCCCACACCAAGTAACACCATGAAACCAAGAGAGGAGGAATGTAATAGGAGAATATTGACCAAAAATCCAATGAAACCACCTTACAAACCTTTAATGATATTCAAAAAATTGAAGGGGATAAACAAAGAAAGATGATGGAGGCTCCCATTGTGATCCAAAGTCACGAATGTGAGATAAATCTATAAATATTGTTATTTGGGTGATGGGGAAAGATTGTAATTTTACATTTTAAAGATATGGGTAAACTACACAATTTGGTTGCATGGTTTGGTAAACTGTGCACCAACCATTCTCCATTTACTGTTGAAGTGGGTGACACTATATGATTTGGCCACATAGTTTCCTAAAACATAGGCCAAACATGCCAAACACCACTAACCAAATCCAGAACGTACAGAACACTTTCCACATGTTTTTTCATAACCGTGTATATGTTGTGCACAAATTACATTTCACTAAAAACATTTATCTCTTTTTCATAGGAAAAGATGCATAGTGTCACCTAAATATGAATTAACCATGTTCCTCTTGCTTCTAATCACCAAAACATGCATTCTTTAACAAAAAAATTCAACTTGGAACATTAATTGAATACAATCCAATGGATCCAACTACAATAGAAAAATAAAATAAAATAAATTCCATGATTGTATTGTGACATTTAACATTATAGATATTTGAATAAAATCAATGTTTTCAAAAAAAATCATTATCTCTCACTATTCATCGACAAATTTAACAACCAGCAAAATCCCAAATAATCACACTAATCTAATTTTTTATTTCTATTTTAAAAATAGTAATAATATTATAAACGAAATTATAAAGGTGGTAAATATTAATTTTATATTATGTGTGTAATGCGTTGAAAACACTCTTTTTGTTAAATATATATATTTAAAAAGTATTTCTTATTATTTCAAATGAATTTTATTTTATTTGTAATTATAAAACCATAATTTAAAATAAAACATTTTTCGAATTTATAACATAAAATATAATGGATATATAATATTGGTTATCTATAAATAATTTTTTAATTGAGCATTTAATTTCATTTCAACCTAGTTTTGTGGGAATTGAAAGCTATCAAAGATAATTAATGTATTTAAAAGGATATAAATAAAAATGTCCTAGGGGTGTTACATCCTTCCATAAAATAAAAACTTCATCCTATAATATTTGTTGTATTTTAGCATCTAAATATATAATAGTACTTATTCTTTTGATCTTCCTTTCGTTCCCACATTACATCCTCCATTTTTGTATTTCTCCAAAGTACCTTTTCTAAACAATTAATATGATTACTCAATAATTTCACTATAATATCACGAATCTAGATGGGGTTTTTAATGTATTATAGAGAAATTTCACATTTTAATTTATAGATGTTATAACAGTCATTAGGTCGGACATGTATTTCTTTAGAAATGATATATTGGACCAATAATATTCTTTTGGGATATATGGTGGCATTTCGAACAGTAAAGAAAAACAAAATATTATATTAATAAAGTCAATGGCCCAATGTATATGTGTATTGGATTACCATTCTTACTCAACCATATAACACCTTCAATAGTGGTACTCTCATGAAAACATGATCAACCAATTTGGAATTTAAAATACATCCTCTAATTGTATACATAACTCTTTTTTATTCATTGAGATGGTTTAGAATGATCCTGAATATATTTTACCTTTATTATTGTATCATTAATATTTTTAGGCCTAAAAGATTATATTCATTATATTAAGCCTAACAAGATAGATTATGAAAAATCCTTCCATATAATGATTAGTATGAGGACATTTGTATAATTTAATGGAAAAGATAATTAAAGGAAGCTCTACATAAGGTAAATACTAATCCAACATACCTTTGATGTTTAGTGGGTGTTGGATTTAATTGTATATGCAGTTGAAACAATGAAATAGTGGAAAGAATTTTAGGTTTAAAAACATTGTGTTTTTATCCCTAAAGCATATATTGTTTAGAATAATTAAAATAATTAATTTAAAAAAACCTCTTAATTTGTTAGAATAGTAATTAGAATAAATATAATAATTAATAGGTTAAAATAATTATTCTATAGGTTGACTATGAAATTAAACATATTCACAATAAGTAATGGATTTAATTAGTATTACATGATATCGATCGAAATCACATTGGTTACGATAAACAAAGTGAAACAATTAATGATAATATCATAATGTATATTGAATAATCTACAGAAAATGAATTTATAATAAAGACTAAAATCATTATTACAATGATCATAATTACTAAATAATGAATAGAAATAATAATACTGAAACTATTCAATTTCTATTACAATGAAGTGCAAATGTAAAAATTTAAAAGAATTAAACTATTTTATCCCAAAGGGAATTGTATCCAATAACATTTGATAAATTTCCCTTGATTTATAAATTCATGCAATTCTGTCTTACGAACACTAGGTTATGCCAGTAATATTATTATCAACTTCTATATTTATATCATTACAATTACTCAATCCAAAATGTGGTCAAAACATCTGTCATTCTATCCTCGAAAGCCCTCGATCAGAAATATATCATCACAACTGTCTTCTTAGAAATTTAATACCTTGATCAGAATCTACAATGATTGGTTCCACACTATGGAATTAAAAAATCATGAAAGTAACAAGTATTTTGACCAAGAAGTTCACAACATAAACTCTTCAGTGTTTTTTCACACGATGAAACAATTTGATATAGCTCTCATGCAAAATATCAAATTCATCAGAAAAAAATTGAAGTCATTAAAATGGACTTTTATTTAGATGCCAACATCCCAATGGTTATCTTGGATTTCAATCGTAGGATTTTCTCCAGAAAATTTGGATGGACTACGACATAGAGAACTCCAACGGTCATATTATAAATGAAACAATGAAATTATTTTTTATGGAATATCAGAACAGAATAAATGTAATTATTTTTATTTAAAATGTTTTCTATTTATTATTAATTTTTTTTCTCGTTATGATTAATTCCGATTTAATTTAACTGATGAATCTTGTTATAAGTTCTAGCATGTTTTTTATCGTTACAAAAATAATTTCACAGCGAACACTAGACAATGTGTACAATAAATATCATATTTGATGCGTTTGATATAAATCGTATGCAGTGAGTAAGATAAATATCATAAATATCCTTTTTATGATAATCATGTAATTTCATAATTATGTGAAATTAAATAATATATTTTTTATCATATGTATATTAAAAATTTTAATGATGAAAGGTGAAAAAAAATATTCAAAGTGGGTATGATAAAAAATTCATATAAATAGAGAGGTTTTTATTTCCATATTAAAAATCAATAAAAAAGTAAAAAGATTACATTTTACATAATATTGAGGAAGACCTCAACACGTATTCAATTTTTAAATAGTACTTTCAGACTATCCATTGTTTGGAGGATGATATATAGTGACAAAACGATGCTCAATATCAAGATCCTTCTAAAGGTTCATCTATAATTTTTATGTAAAATGGGTATCATGATATTAAATGATAAAATTAATTTCTCTATTGAGTTATAAAACATCATTAATATAGATATCTTCAATTCAGTCTATAGGAATGTATTCTATTATGGATAATAAATGTGTAGATTTTGTTAGGAAATTATCAATAATACATATTCCATTATTCTTACTAAGAGTCATTGGTAGCGTAATGAAAATTTTCATAAAAATTTAATCCCATTTTCACATAGTAATAGTAAGAGGTTCATATATTTAACTAATTAATTTCCATGAAAATTGATACACAATTCACAATTTCCTTCATCAAGTCATCCAAATAAATGGTTTCCCTAAAATACCAATACATCATGGTTCCACTAGGTTGTATTGAGATATTTAATCTATGACAGTCATAAAAAATTCCATTTTTATGTTAGTAATAGATGTAACACATAATATATATCCATATTTCATAAATCCATACTTAAAAATGAACCAGGATAATTTCCCATCATTCGAAACTATATTTTTATTATTAAATTTATCATCATCATATTGTTATTTTTTAAAATGATAATAAAAATTGTGGTATTATAATAATTTTAAATAGTAGTTATGTCCGTATATACATAATAATTCCAATATATATATTTCATAGATCTATTGACACAAGATCCCTCTAAATCCTCTTTTGGGATTGGCCTCCAAGATCAATCAAACTAAATGCATCAACTAACTTATTTTATTTCCCTGGGTGGTATTTTATATATCAATCCCAGTCCTTTAGTAGATCATGTAATTTCCATTGTATCATATTGAGCTATTTATATTAATTGATGTAATTTTTGTTTTTATTATCCATGCATATCTGAAATATTTCCCAAAAAAGATAATGTCTCAATATCATTACAAAAAACAATACAGATACTAATTCATGATCATGGCTTGGATAGTATAATTCACGTGTCTTAAATTTTATTGATGTATATGAAATGACTTTATCATTTTTCATTAGTACATAACCATGTACGTTCATTGTTGATGTACTATATTTCATAAGCCCACCATTTCAAATTTCTAGAGTCCAAATTCATTGGATTAACCAGTATCCTCTTCAATTGATCATTAATTTATCACATTTTTTTAATTGAACATAATTCAATTATGTTTAATATTGGTCAATGAGTTATCCATTTGGGAAAATTGTGAATGAATAACCTATTGTAACCACCAGGAAAAATGAAACTACATGCCTTAGTTATTTTAATTTGTGTAGGGTATTATATGAATACATTTATCATTATATGATCAAATTATATTCAATCCTTAGAGATATTATAACCATGAAAAAAATCATTGATGACAAAAATCATATTTACTAAATTTACCACATAACCCCTTACTCAAAAGTGAATCGTTAAAAATTTTCAATTTGTTTTCATATTCTTCATAGCTTTTTAAATACACCATAATATCATTGATTAATATACAAAAAATATCGTAAATAAATTCCTTGTTTTATATTTTCAGTCAATCCATAAAATTTTAACATAATATTAAAATGCGCTCAAGGACCAAAAAAATCCACGAGCTATGAAATAATCGATCCCTAGGAAATCATCATTAACAGTATTAACACATTACTATGGTAGGAATATTATAGAAGTAGAAATGTTTCATGAGTTATCAAGAGTGACCAGGGAGTCTAGTATGGTAACAAATATATTTCCCTCCCACCATCTAATAGTAATTTCAATTTGATTATTGATTATACTTCTATACATTAGATCCATAAATATAAAGGGTTTATTAGTCAATTTAAATGGTATTATTGTTAATCATAATGTCCATTACTCCATCAAAAATCTGTCTTTGTAATTTATTCCTTCTGTACACAAACTTTATAACACCCATAATGATAGAAAATCATTGAGAAAATATTAGGATCTGTGAATATGATCAAACAAGTCTACAATGTGACGCACTGGATAATCGTTATTTATCAACATTTATTTTCCAATAATAAATTTATTCCCCCATGGATCAATATTTATTATTAATGGAATGAATAATGGATCACCTTGATGAAAAACATGGGATAATAAATCCCTTACCACACAAATATATTATTAATTCAACAATTCTAATTACACAATTTCAATTATATATGGAGTCATTGATGTTGATCTTACATCCATGATTATATTAATGGGAAATTCACATCACTATAAATGGGATGTTTTAGGAAATTACCCATAAAATATATTAATATATTCTGTTATAATAGTTATACCCTCAATTTTAATATTTACTTACACATCCTAGGAATATTTATGAACTTTTTCTCAAGGAATACCATATATTAGATCTACTAGTGGTTGATTGTCATGAATAGTCATAGTGGGTCCCCTTACACGAATCCCCATGCCCACCTCAAATATTCTAGGGGACTGTGACTAATGCATAGAAGGATATCACTGAAATATGAGGCATTTTCTTGAGTAATTGTGCACATGCACACATCTCCAAGCCTATAAAAATATGAAAAATAAATACCACTACGTAACCGTTCATGCATACATCATAATTCTGTATCTAGAGAATAAATAGACTTAATGTACTGTAAATAATAAAAATTTTATGAAAATCATAAAGAGTTTGTAACCCATTTCTATCGTAAAAGTATATTTATTGGGACTGCTATTTAAATGATGCATGAACACTCCTCAATCTGTTCAGTCTCACTAAGAACCATTTGGTCATGGTCCACCTAGGACTCCATCTAATGTTTGATCATCACAAAATGGGATAAAATGTGTTGGAAAATTTAATATTTGGGTGAGTATAACAATACATAGTCAAACACCATGAATCCAAAAAGAATAAATGAGAGGAAAATAGTAATCTCTTCATAGGTATATTTATAAATCACACATAAGAAGAATATCTAGACAGAAAAAATAAGAAACATAGTCTATAGGTAAGCCACAACAATAGTATACCATCCCAATGATTCTAGAATTCCACAAAGAACCCATCCAAGAGAACATTATTCTATGTCTTGTAGCACTGATGATGTCCAGCTCAGATGTATTGATCATTGTGTCCAGCCATGAGAGAGATACACTGAAATTCTTGAGTAGAATATGATACATATATAAGGATTACAGCCTAGTTTAGGGGTTATACCAATAACTCCACCATGATTAAACCTCTATGTATAGGATTAGCGCCTAGTAGTATTGTCCACGTTGATACCCACAACTCTATCTATGACATGATGATGAATAAAGGATCCCACTCTAGGACTCTCTGTAGGATTCTAAAACCTCTATCTATATTTTCCTACCTAAAGGGTTCCTAGTCCTAGGAGTAGAAAAAATATCCCACCTATATTTAAGAAAAGGATATGGGGAATGAACCCTGGTGAATATTTTCCATGATATAGAGGATAATAGATTCCATCCATGTAAAATAAAGTAAACAACATATATTAGGGGTACATTCCATGTCCCTTGACCTAGGGTAATTCCTGTGTAAATTAGATGATGTCATAAAACTATGTTTTTTTGTTGTACATATCATATAGGAATCACGTGTAATCATTCCCTATTCTGGTACATGGATTCACTTTGTGTACATGTGTTTGGGTACCTGAACATTGCTTATCCCAGGTACTCAGTCCATCCCATTCTCATGTTGGGGAGTACACACTATATAGGCTAGCCCTGCAGTCTATACCATTCCCATGTACATACTCAGGTACACACTAAGTATCTAGGGATGGACCAAAAAATATGTAGGATTTTATATATATTGTTTGATTTTTATCTTCATCTTCAACACTAGATGCTACTAAGTGGGGACAAACCTTATGTAATATTTGATTACACACTATATATATTGAAAATATCTAATATCCATGGGTTCCCCCCCCCCCATCCTGGGTGATGCTCTAACCATTGGTCGTGTGGTTTCCTAGTTGTGAAACTGTATATAGATTCTTTTGAGTCCCGAAATCACCAAATCAACACATTTCATCATTAGATCTGCACAAAAAATGGATCAAAAAAACATTCTTCATCATGATTTGATTAATGTAAAATTGGGAATCATTTTCTCTCTGATTTATTGCATCTCTACCATCTCATATATGTCATGTTGTGCTAATACCAGATCTATGATATCAAATCGTTGTACTATGAAACGAGTGTGGAATGATTTATTGATCAGGAATATTTAATTCACATTCCAAATGTTGATTAAATGCGACAAATGACGAATAGAGGGAGAATAGAAAATAAAAAATCAAGAGGAATAAACTATAATATAATTTTATATAAATCTCAATTTTTCTACATTAAAATGATTAGAGAAAAAATAAATAAAAATAAAACTCCTCTCAAAACCCTATAAAGATAATATCATCCCAGAAGATGATCAATACACAAATCAAACTTTTCCATGTTCATTACATGTTCATCATAGAATTCATGAATAAGTAATAAATCCAAATAAAAAAATTCCAAAACCATATTCGGTTAAATTGATGATGAAGAGTAGTGTTTCATTGTCATTTTTGCAAGATCCTTCGATTTTGAGGTGTGTCGATCATAAATCCATGATCTGTTGTCATTATTTTCTGAGAGGATTCTTCTAAGGATATGTACAATGATCTTCCAGTGGTTCCATGGTCATGTGGATAACCAAGGATTTCCAACATATATATCTATTTAAATATTCACTTATCACAGTTTCAAAAAATATGAAATAAAATTATTTATTTATATTATTTTTTTAATTTTTTGTCCACGATGACTTATACACAAACGTCCCACTCTGAATAATGTTATGCTACGCATATGGTAAAACCACACTTATGAACTCAATAGTGCCCTCATATTTTTGATTTGGGAACTCGTTTAGACTTTATTACACATTTTTAGGAACACAATGCAACAATGTTTTTTTAACATTTTTAACATATTTGAAATATTTATTTCTGGTACATTGTTCCTCATAATCGCAAGTCATCTAAGTGCATGTTCTGGAGAATAATCCATATAATATAAAAAAATAATACCTAGGATGTACAAGACATTATATGAATCTAGAAATATCATACATTGTGAAAAATCTTCTATAAAATTAAGGAATTTCACATCTTTTCCATGAATTGTAATTTTATTCTTACTGTAATAAATGTTTGAATCTTATTTTGAAAGACTATCCATGGTAATAATTAAATTGATTTAATCCATAGAATTCATAATATATTAAGTAACAAAATAACCTCAAAGTGTAATAATGGGGACCGCATGACACATCCTTACTGTATTGAGACTTCCACTATATGGTTTTACATGTTGTACCCTTTTAAAGTTGTATGGACAAATATATTTTTCAAGAAAAATGTCGAGGATATAAAAGATTTAGGAAAAAAATATTATCTTAATTTTAATATAGGAATATTGTACCTTCCATTGCATATTTGGAAGCTTCGACCTTAGCTATAGTGATCACCAAACCTTGTCCTACTTCCAATATACTCTTCTGTAGAATATATTTCATTTAACACATAGCATATTTGTTTTTATTGTTCCGAATTTACCATCTATTAAAACACTGAATAAATTTTTTTACTTAAACCCTTTATATTATTTGGAATGATGAACCTTATCTCCATACTTATAACATACTCCCAAGACCTTCATTAATTTCCCAAGATGATTCTTTCCAAAGTTCTCACATGATGTAAAATGTGTCATTCTATCCTTCTATGAAAAATTTTATAAGAACCTAGCCTCAAACATTACATATTATTATTTAATTTCAAAAATAATCATTGAGATATTTTTAGGTTTAGGGTTTTATGTAATCAGGACATAACTATTATATAACATCTCTAATATTACAAAGTAGAAACTTTTACCCACTATCTTTTTTTCATAATCTAATCATTTTTGGATAAAACATGAATTATTTTTCATGACAAAAATCATCATAACATTCAACTTTATTTATTCCTTCCTCTTACCCATCCATATATGTTGTGGAAAAAATTTCAAAATCATGGGATATGCCAAAAAAAGTTCACCAAGGTATATAAAATTAGGGATGAAACCATTAATCAATGAATATTTAAAACTAGTGAAAACAGTGTAAAAAAATCATACAATTCAACAATAAAACATAAATTCCATAACACACCTTATGAAATCATATGATTATATAAAAACTCACATAAATCATAAATCACAATGTTAACTTGTGCATCCATATCATACTTATTTATTGCTTTCAAATCTACATAAAGAGAAACCTTCATGGTTAAATTTGGAAAAACCATCACAATATATTCCATCAATATCTTAATAGAAACCTTAATGTTTAACTCCATCATGTTATTCAATGCATTGTAGACCTATCATAGGCTCACCCATGCTCAGTTTATCACGGAACCAGACGTATACATAAGAAATTCCCGTGAACCATAACATAATAATAACACATGAAGAAGAATAAAGGTAAAATAAAATTTGAACAATGAAATCATAAGACATAATTTCAAGATATTTATATAATACTTCTATTATAAATAACTATTTTAAATAAATAAAATACCTAAAAATGAATACGGTATTTAATTTTTTTTTAAAACATTACATCTTATAGAGAAAGCTAGTTATCAAATAATGCTCGTGTCGGTGGAAAGGTCATTGTCGCCGCTTATGTAAAAAAGAAACATTCATTTTTCATTAAGTAGAACACTTTGAAAAAAATATACCTCTTGATAAATATTGAATTAAATTAAAATAAAAAGGGTTTTATTATACATTGTATAAAATAATGCCATATATAAATCAAAATATTACTTAATGAAATGATATTGGGACGAAGTCTGTTAGAAATATAAAATCTTTAGATTAAAGATAATTAAATGAAATAAATATGTGTGAATGATATAAATACACCCAATATAAGTGGATATTAAATGAAAATCATATACCATAATTCACACATATTCTTGGAATAACAAAACCATTTATGTGGATATTTAACTCAAGGAATAGATATGAAGTTAATATTTCCCTTAGCTTTAATCTGACTTGTATCATTCATTCATTAATATCCTGAATAATAATCATTGGATAATTTCTACTTTTTTTAGAACGTTATAATTTTTTTATTACTTTAATATCTCTTTTTACTATGTTATAAAAAATACATAATTATTTTTTTTCATATAGGGCATTTTGTCGATATCTGGTACTTGAGTCGAAAATGAACTCTTTTGATGAAAATTGTCTATGTGGTAATAATTAAATAACATACATAATATTATTCTTATTTTAAATATCATATATATCTATTATATCTGTATTTAAAATAGTCCACATAATATGAATTTGAGAAATGAAATACACTATTCATGGATAATGGAGGTCGTATGTATGTGTACACTCTACTTTAATTTCATTTTCCTATGAAAGGATTGAAAACTAAATAACACATAGGTACATTATAATTCTAGAATAATATATATTTTATATATGTTACCTAATATAATTAACTCCATCCTTTATACACTCCATACATGGAATTAAAGAGTCATATCACTGGGAGGTGGTGGTAGTCAACACTTCAACCAATAAAATTATTGTATTTCCAAATTATGGAAAGTATAAATAAATTTTATAAATAAAAAATACAGAATTATAGAAAAATTATATAATATAATATATTTATAAATAGAGTTCCATCAAAATGGCCACCATGAGAGGTGGTTGGAGAAAATCGATCAATCATAATTTTGTCTGGTAGTAGTTCATCTTACATAGAAACAATTTGTTCTATATCCATTAGATAGGTATGTCAATATGTTTATGATGAAAACATAGCATAAAAAATACTAGTGTATTGATTATAATTTTTTTATAAAATAATAGAATATAGATAGTTTTGGGGTTGGAGGAGGAAAATTAATGAAAAGAACATGACGGAAGACATTACCTCTAAATCTGATAACTTTTTTGAATTAATCCAAAAGTCATTCTTGAATTTAATTATTCCCATGTTAAGGAATATATTAATAATTAAATGACGTATTGAGCTTATATATATATATATTGGTTTTTGGGACATATTTAAATAGTCTTTTTAATAATTTAAATTGATATGGAAAATGATAAACTGTGCTTTGTAGTTGTGGTTGTATTCATGTACGCATGATATAATTTTTTAATTTCTTAAGGGAATAAGAAGGAATGTGTAATAGTTCATAATTTAATATAATAAGAATTAAAAACACTAATGATAATTAGGTCATTATATAAAGAGAGTTATGTTATATTTTGAATTGAAATATTGTCAAGAAAATGTTATGGATTACATAATAATCACATTGGGCCCTTGATCATTATCAACAATGTTTCCTTAGAAATGAAGGTATAAGGATAATTTATAGTGACTATGGACTACAGAATGTGAAATGGAATTATAGGAGAGAAAAATATTGTAAGGTTTATATTATCTTTTTTAGGGGAAGTGGTTAATTATATGGGAAGAAGTGATCACCTTTTGCATGTGACTAAAAGTTATCTTTTGTCAATACCCATTATTTTTCTATAATAGAATGACACTATTAAATAAACAATGTATTAATATTATAAAATAACGTATTTTAAACTATCCATTCATAGATTATATATTTAAAAAATTATATACATGTTTTAAACATGTATGATGTTATTTGTTCTTACATTTTAACTTTTACCTATTTTTACCATGCTTACTTATTTTCATAATTTAATAATATTTTTACTAAAAATATAAGATATATCCACTTAATAAAATTTATGTAATGAAAATTAAGATTAATTCAATATAATATGATTTAATTCCTATATAATAGAAAATCTATTATTAAATTAAATAATTTATTTCAGAGAAAAATGGTTCGGTAAAAAATATTGTTTTATCCAAAATTTCTATTAATATAATTTAGATTTTAATTATAGATAAATTAGTTTTTGTATATTTGTTGTTAATTTTAAATTTATATAACAATTTTTATGTAAAATGATTTATGAACTATTTAATCATTATTGTGTTAACTATATATAATATTATTAATTCTATTTTTATCCCTAATAATACAATTTACTTCATTACCAAATTTTTACATGCTATTATAAAATAATAATATAATTCTTTTTAAAAACATTATGGCTTCTAAAATTTGGTTTCTTAATTATGGAACATGATGCCTAGTAATATTATTGTGGAAAAGTGTGTTTTTAAGATTAAAATTTATATTTATGTTAATGTTATCAAATTTATTAATTTCAATGTCATTATTTGGTTTATTAAAAAAAGAAATTAATTTTTTGTAACATTAATATAATGAAAAATTTATATTTTATAATGATTTTTTAAATAAACCGAGGGGGCTAACAAATGTTTTCAATGTGCGGTATAATGTTTGGAATGATCATAAATTTAAATATATGTTTTAAAAGATCAAAATAACATTTAAAATATATAATATTTCCACACAAATACAATTTTGATTATTTAAAACTTTTATCAAATATCAATGTCTTTAATTTATAATGATAAATCCATAAAATTCTATATTTTGGTAAAAAAATATTTTTAACTATACACATAAAAATAATATATTTAAAAAAAATTCGAAAATTCATTCTTTATATAATATTGAAATGAATAATAAAAATCTAAATTTGGTTTTAAAAAATAAAATTCTAAAATTTATAAATTTATTTTTAATTAATTTAAAATTTTTTTAAGAAGAAAAGTTTTTATTGAAAAAGGCCCTTTAAAAATATACGTGTTCATAATCTTTTTTTATAAATTTATAAGTTATGGAAAATTTAAACTATAGGATTTATTATTAAAATATTTTGTTTATTATATGAATGTAATATGATTTCGCTCATTTTTGTTTTCTGTTTCTTGTGAAATATGATTTCGAACGTGGTATTAATATAGAGAATAACAAATTATTTTGAAAATATTATATGGTGTTATAATAATCTCGACCATCAATCCCCTCCAAATAACTCCAATGATCATAGGGTAAGTCTAGACTTTTAAATTATAGCTCATTCATGTTTTAGTGAAAATAGGTGATTCGTATCACATATAATAGACTCAATGATGTAAACATTAGTTAAATATAAATAAAATATTTGTGATCATGCTAAAGGGAAAATTATTACATAAATGTTTCATATAAAATATTTGAATCAAGATACACACATTTGATATCTATTTTGTACCATGGCTAATACCAAGGAATGTTCCAAAAACATTTTGAAAATAATAATAAGTTAAATTTCTTAATCGCGGGTTAACCAACATATGTGTGAAGGAAAACACAACAATGGAAAAGACATCTATAAGTTCATAGCATAGAAACTACCTTATTTAAGTTTATAACATACTAAGAAGGGTGTGATATTAAATTCCATTGTTTTAAAAACCACTTATGAATAATTAATTTCTTGATAATAATATATAGTTTTTAAACTATGCATTTATAATTTTTAATGTAAAATGTCTGTTATTTATAATTTTGGAAGAACATAAGATGGTCATTTTATCGACATAACTTGAGAATCACTCGGTGAGTCAGTACCAAGTACCATTAAACTAACAATGATAGATAATCCATAATTATCTCATTTATATGTATAATAAACAAAAATTAAAAAATAAATATCTCATAAAAAATTAGAACAAATATCAATATTAATATCAATAATGATTTGGAAAACTCTAATGAAATCTTGGATGCTAACTCCTATAATCCATTTTACAATAAATAACAAAAAACCCTAACTTAATCCACCAATAATGACATTAAATTTAACTATTACATATTAATACAATAGAAAAAATCACACCATAATTGTATATAATCAATACAATGGTTAAAGACATGTAATAAATTCAAAATCTCATCTAGATGAATGAAAAGTGGTATCCCTAATAAAATGTTAGAATTCCACAATAATCCAACATAATTCTCTATGAAATCTATATAAACCGCATGAATTTAGGAATGTAATCCATAAATAGAGAACATGAGAGAATATGGGAACATTTCCTCTTCTATTAATGAATTAATACTATCATATAGTCACCATTAAAAACGTGGAACTAACTATGTTTCAATTAATATCTATAGCAGGACCAAGAATATTTGTATATTGTTTGGATTAACTGAGGTTTGAAGAGACAGATGAGGGGATATAATGTGGGTGATGACATGACCATTAATTAATCACTTAAGACGTATTACATCATCAATGTGTACCTTATATAGGGTCATTTGGTAACCTAGGGAATAAAAAGGGAAGTTGTTCCTCTGTATAGGCCATATGGAATCTGATGGATCACTACAGGTACCTTATTTTTGTGATTCTTGATGGAAACAATAATTGATTTAAAAGTAATAATATTGTGGTTATAATATACTCAATGTCGAAACAATATTATAAAATAATTAATTGATCACTTTGATATTCTTATAATGTAAACTAAATGTCATTAACTTCTATAAGATGATGATAAGTCACTAGTAATGACTAAATTATCTGGTTGGTAAAATCAAATATTTTTTTTTCTGTATATTTCATTAATAAAATTTGTATTATCTGGTCAACCTATTGAGTATTGTAATTTATAGTGATCAGTCTGATGTGTCTTAATATTAAGTAATCAGTTGGGCATAAAGAGTTACATTGTAGTGACCCATGTAATTGAGTAACCACCTAGAATCTGATAATTAATATTGATTTCCCATAGTATTAACATGTTTTTATGTACGTTTGCGTAGTCCAATATTTTAATGTACCATGTAAAATGGTGTGGATATATTTAATATGATATTTATTATATAAATTAGATTTATTTTTTGGATGATAATATCATTTATCATAAATAAATTATAAACATAATAATTAATAACGTTGTTAAAATCATAAATAAATTGAGAGGGAAATTATAAATATTGTATTCACTTTAATTTGTCTGCCTCTGTGAAGACCCAGAACCCCCTTGGTCCCTTCCTTTGCCAAAAATCCGGTTTCCTTGCGGGGTACCGATCGGTGAGACCGATCGGTGAGACCGATCGGTGAGACCGATCGGTGGCACCGATCGGTGAGACCGATCGGTGAGACCGATCGGCGAGACCGATCGGTGGCACCGATCGGTGAGACCGATCGGTGACACCGATCGGTGACACCGATCGGTGAGACCGATCGGTGAGACCGATCGGTGAGACCGATCGGCGAGACCGATCGGCGAGACCGATCGGTGACACCGATCGGTGACACCGATCGGCGAGACCGATCGGTGACACCGATCGGTGAGACCGGCCCTGCCAAGTTGTTCCAGTAATGTTCCTTTTTCGCAAATAGGGTTTTAAACCCTATTCTTCCTTGCTAAAAATATCTTGGAAATCCGAAACGCGCGCAAAGGTCTTAATTAAATGCTTCATTAATTCATGGGTCAGTTAAAACCACCCAGCGCCATTAATGATGAGTCAAGCCACGTGGTCAACCCACGACTCCCTCGTCTTCCGTGGTTTTGTGTTTTCATCTCAACCGTCCCCAGCCCTTATAATTAAGGGTTAGGCCGTGGTTTTCCCCCTTCTTCGATCGTGACTCTTCTGGTGCATCAGGACCGCCGCGTCGTTATCCGTAAAGTTCCGCGCCCCCGTCCTAAACGTCGATCATCCATCAACAAGTAGGGAATTTCTCTCGTCTCTCACTTTTGTGTATCATGCGGGGTGGGCGTTACTTTTGTTCCTATCAAATTGGTTGAACCAAACCCTAATGAAGATACTAAACGAAGTTCTAAAGAAAGAAGGGGAAGGGGTTGTGATCGTTGTTTATGCTTTATCTTGTGATCATCCCTTTTGTTGTACTGGTCTATGTTTTCTGAAAATTGAGGCCGTTGGTGGTCGTGTGTGTGCACTTGAATCCCCTCGTGATGTTTTAAATGGGTTGCTGAAATTGTGAACTCCTGCTGTGAAATTGGTTAATCACGTATACCCGGCTGAATAATTTGAAAGCACCAGGATCAACCCTTCTGTGATAACTAACGGATAGAACACATGGAATTTTTGAAATCATGGAGTGTGTTAAGTCGTTTAAATCTGAAAATCCCTGACTCGTGTTGGTAGTGGTTGTTGGTTGTATTCCCTTCGGGCCGTTTGCTGGAAATGTGGGAGGGGATGGGATCCCCCGTTCTTTTTATACTCTCGGCGGCTGTGTGAATTTGGGGGATGGGATCTCCTGTTGGCATGGTTTCAGTGGTTGTGGGTTTTTATCACAAACTGGGGAGAGATCCTCTGTTGGCAGAACCGGGTGTGGGTGTTTTGGTTGATCTATGCTTGACGTTTTCCTTGGTTATGCTTATGGTAGTTGCCCAGTAGTGCTTAAAATTAATTGAACAATTGACTGAACGTGAAACAAGAATGGGACAAATGGTTTTGTGGGCAAGGGTCCCGAATTGTGACTCGGGCGTTGTGGTATTGTGTCCTGTAGGTTGGCTAGGAAAACCTAAGTTTTGGGTGAGTGTTTGTTACCTATATCTATACTTGTAGCTTTGTGTTTCTTATTCGCGCCCCACCCAAGTTGAGCACTTAGTGCCGAACACCCCCATTTATGGGGGAAGGGTGTTTTTCCCAACACTATACTTAGTGGCTGGTTATTAGCTCCTTTTCTGCTCCCTTTCCCGGATAGCCCAAGTACCTTCGGGCAGGCTGTGATGGCCTGAAGTCCATTATTAGCCCAAGAACCATCGGGCAGGGTGTTGTGGTGGTTGGCCAGGTGTGTGCGGCAGGTGGTTTCCCAAGTGTCTTCGGGATGAGGCCCAGGTGTTTTTCGGGCGTGGTAGTGGATTCTTTAGCCCAGGTGTCTTCGGGCGTAGCGGTGGTTGTTCTGGCCTAGGTGTTTGCAGGCATGGTTACTTGTGACAGTTGAGGCCCAGGTGTGTGCGGGCGGGATTTGGCAGTGGGACTGCGTGTGGTTGTGGCCCAGGTGTGTGCGGGCGGGATTTGGCAGTGGGACTGCGTGTGGTTGTGGCCCAGGTGTGTGCGGGCGGGTGTGGCAGTGGGACTGCGGTGAGAATGGCGGGATTGGTCTGATGCGTAGGATGTCTCAATAACCAGTGGGAAAGTGGCGCGGGGTACCCAAACATCGATGTGCTCTTATATATATATTACTTGACTTGCGTTATTTGGGGAGCGAACCTTGGTGAGGCTTGGGATGGATAGTTTCCTTGTTAGGTGTTTGGTTTACTTTTTCTCACGGGACTTTAGTACGTTCCCCCACTTGTGCACGAGAGTCTTGGTTTTCCCTACTGAGTGTACTTGTATGCTCACCCTACGTTTACTTTCAGGTTTCCAGGAGGACTACCAGGGCTGCGCGGGACCCTATTAGTCGGACAGTTGGAGTTGTCGCTGTTGTCGTACCTTTGTTTTCTTTTGGTATTGTACTTGAGAGCTTCTTTTTCTTTTGTACTTGTACTTTGTTGTAAACTGTTTAAACATACATGTGGGAATGGTTTACTTTTGGCTTTACTTTTCTTTCTATCTTGGTGTTGTTGGGTTTTCTCCTCCTTATCTTTCGATCCTATAAAATAAAAAGGGTAATGCCTTCCATTTGTGAGAACTTCCTATACCCTTGGTGCTAGTCGCCACTCCGGGACCTATTGAAGGCGGGTTTCGGGGGTCATTATCTCTCCTTCAACTCGAAGAAGGAAGGGCCTGGCAACCTGCTGACCCTTCCCTCCTTTTGGTGAAGGCTGGTCGTGACAGAATGGTATCAGAGGCAGGTTGAGAGATAGGACGGAGTCTGGAGTTAGGCACAGTAAGGATTTCATGGGATGGTAAGGCAACAGCGTTGGGTGACCTTGGTGCGTGAAATAGGCCAGGGAGGACCGGCTAGGACACAGGATTTTAGGGCCCCCTGTGATCCGATGCAAGGACTCTGGACCTACCGAACGACCAAGTGAAGCCACACTGATTGCAGGGTAGAGACCCTAGGAAAGGTACATGCATCATAAATGACTTGTGTTCTTGTGTTTCTGGGATGTCTTGGGAAATTAAGAATAAATTAAATCTTAATAAGTTTTGAGAACGGTTTTCTTTGCACTACTGGGCTTAGGTATTCCTTGGTTACCTTGCAGCTATGGCACCTGGAAGGCGACCACGTGTGGTACAGGCGATCGAGACTCCTGAGACTACCTTGGCCAATCAGCAGAGAGCTGATCGGGAGGAAGAGGACGACCGGTGGCAGAAGACTCTTCGAGCCTTTCAGCGACAGGCCCTCGAGAAATATGAGGGCAGCACCTCCGACATGAAGACGGAAGGCTGGCTGGAGGAGCTAGTCATAGCCTTCGGCCTGATTCGGGCCCCGACAGAGTACTGGGTTCCTCTAACTGTTAGCCAGATGCGAGGAGCGTCACGTCAGTGGTGGATGCTTCACCTGGGGAGTAGGAAAGAGTCTGAGGTTGCTTGGGCGGAATTCGAGAAGGAGTTCCGGGCGGAGTTTCTCTCCTCGACAATGAAGGCGGAGAAGAGACAGGAGCTACTCTCCCTCCAGCAGGGGAGCATGTCCGTGAGGGAACTTGGAATCAAGTTCAAGGACCTCCTGCGTTTTGCTCCAGACCTCTTTCCCGATGAGGAGTCTCGGGGAAGACGTTTGGAGGAGGCGCTCCGACCCTCCCTCCAGTATGCTGTTACTCCCTTTACCCTTCCGACATACTTAGAGGTTCAGAAGAAGGCCGAAGTGGTGGAAAGGATGCACACTCTAGGCGGACTGTCACGAGAAGGGATCCAGCTGGGACCATCGAAGGGGAAGGCCGTCAGCACCAGGCCCCCAGCATCGGGACCCTCCAGGTTCCGACCCGCAGGGAGCAGGCCGCAGCAGTTTCAGTTTCGATCCCCTGGCCCACGTTCTTTCCCTTCGGGCTCGGGACCACGGTGCTTCATCTGCGGGAGCCCTGGACATCTTCGGAGTCAGTGCCCCGATCGGGTGCAGTACAGCAGTGGCAGTCATCCCCAGCATCCGCCACAGCAGCAGCAGTTCCCAGCCAGACCCTTCCAGCAGCAGCAGCAGGGACAGCGAGCTCCCGCTCCTCCGCAGACAGACATAGGAGGGGGAGGCCGACCTCAGGGCGCTCCCCAGGGACCTCGACCAGGGCGTGGTCGGGGAGGTGGCCGACAGCCGAGGGGTAGGAGAGCTGGGCGTGGACAGTTACACGCCGCAGAAGCAACAGTTCCAGCAGGGCCAGAGGTTGTTCGAGGTACGATCAGTGTGTTTAGCACTCTTGTTTATGCTTTGTTCGATACCGGAGCTTCGCACTCCTTTGTTGCACCCAGTCTAGCCCGCGCCTTGGGTCTAGATGCCGAGAGACTTCCAGTGCCCCTGGTGTTGAGCACACCAGTTGGAGGTCAGACCGACTTGCTGTTCGTTTGTCGGGGGTGTAGACTGATGTTGGGGCCACATCAGTCGGTTAAGGACCTCCTTCTGCTACAGATTCGGCCGTACGATGTCATCCTAGGCATCGACTGGCTATTTTCTGTGTGCGCCGTCATCGACTGTTTCCAAAGGAGGGTGGTGTTCTCCGGTTTGGACGGCCAGCGTGTTACTTTCACCGGCGAGCGGAGCTGTCCGAAGGGAAACAG
This sequence comes from Viscum album, assembly GCA_963277665.1. Taxonomy (NCBI): domain Eukaryota; kingdom Viridiplantae; phylum Streptophyta; class Magnoliopsida; order Santalales; family Viscaceae; genus Viscum; species Viscum album. Next base: position 1,186,340,629 of record OY728159.1, read on the forward strand.
GAGGGAGGAACCTCTCCTCTCCTTGTTGACCGAACTGACGATAGAATCAACAGATGCGGAGATGGTGGAAGTACCAGAGATCGTTCGTGAATTTATGGACGTCTTTCCTGAGGAGGTGACGACTCTACCCCCTCGACGTGATATCGAGTTCGGGATAGACCTGCAGCCCGGCTCTCGACCAATCTCGATGGCTCCTTACCGGATGGCACCTTCGGAGCTACGGGAGTTGCGGATACAGATTGACGATCTGATGAAGAGGGGTTATGTTCGTCCAAGTGCATCACCGTGGGGTGCCCCAGTCTTGTTTGCGAAGAAGGCAGATGGTGGCCTCAGGTTATGCGTTGATTACAGGAGGCTGAATCAGGTGACAATCAAGAACCGCTACCCTCTTCCGAGGATAGATGATCTTTTCGACCAGCTGAAGGGGGCAGGATGGTTCTCGAAGATCGACCTGCGATCCGGGTACCACCAGCTGAGGGTGAAGGATAGCGACGTCCCGAAGACGGCGTTCAGGTGCAGGTATGGGCACTTCGAGTTCGTGGTCATGCCCTTTGGTGTTACGAACGCCCCGGCCGTGTTCATGGGGCTTATGAACTCCATCTTTCGGGAGTACCTGGATCGGTTTGTGGTGGTGTTCATCGACGATATCCTGATCTATTCAAAGTCAGAAGAGGACCATGCAGAGCACCTGAGGACAGTTTTGGAGGTCCTACGACAGCACCAGCTCTATGGGAAGTTGTCAAAGTGCAAGTTCTGGGCGCGAGAAGTGCACTTCCTTGGACATGTAGTGTCTGAGCAGGGAGTAGCAGTCGACCCATCAAAGGTTAAGGCAATTGTTTCTTGGGCAGCACCCAAGAATGTGGCGGAAGTTCGGAGTTTCCTTGGACTGGCAGGCTACTACCGGAGATTCGTACCCAACTTCTCCCGGGTAGCAGCCCCTTTGACGGCTTTGACCAAGAAGGACCAAGTTTTCATGTGGAGCGAGGAATGTGAGTCGTCCTTCAGCTACCTAAAAGAAAAACTGGTTAGTGCCCCAGTGTTGAGGTTGCCAAAAGAAGGGATGGCCTATGAGGTATTCTGTGATGCTTCAGGACAGGGCCTGGGGTGCGTATTGATGCAGCGACAAGGGGTGATCTCTTACGGGTCCAGGCAGCTACGCCCCCATGAGCGGAACTATGCCACCCATGACCTGGAGCTTGCAGCGGTGGTGTTCGCATTAAAGCTGTGGCGACATTACCTCTTTGGGGAGCGCTTTGTGGTCTTCACCGACCACAAAAGCTTGCGCTATATCTTCTCCCAGCGTGACTTGAACTTGCGACAGCGGAGGTGGGTCGAGTTTCTCCAGGACTACGACTTTGAGATCTCATACACTGAAGGTAAGGGAAACGTTGTGGCTGATGCCCTGAGCAGGAAGCCGCATCAGGAGGTGGTTCGGGAATCTGCTGATGCTTGGAAGGCAATGGGGGAGTTGGCTGCCTTGCACTTGGATGCAAGGGTGGAAGGTACTAGAGGTTGTTTGTTTCAGATGACGGTACAGTCCTCCTTGTTGCAGCAAGTGGAAGAGTCTCAGTGGGGAGATCCTGAGGTAGAAGTGTTGCGGGATCGTGTCGATCAGGGGAACGCCCCGGAAGGATGGTCGGAGGACAGCCGACATCGGATGCTCTTTCATCGGAGGTTGTTTGTTCCAGAGGTGATGCGTGATGAAGTCCTTCATGAGTTCCATAGCTCAGCCTTGGCGGTACATCCGGGTGTTTCGAAAATGTACCGAGGCCTGAGGGGACAGTTTTGGTGGCCCGGGGTGAAACGGGCAGTGGCAGAGTTCGTGGCTAAATTCCTGGTGTGTCAGCAGGTGAAGGCTGAACACCGTGTTCCTGGTGGTCTGTTGCATCCTCTAGATGTTCCCGAGTGGAAGTGGGACGACGTCTCAATGGACTTCGTCACGGGACTACCCAGAGCTCAGGGCGGGCATGATGCTATCTGGGTAGTGGTGGATCGATTGACAAAATCTGCTCACTTCTTGGCTATCAAGGAGTCGGGACCCGTGAGTACCTTAGCACAGAGGTACGTGGATGAGGTGGTGCGTTTGCATGGAGTTCCGAAAACGATCGTCTTAGATCGGGACACTCGATTCACCTCACGAGTCTGGAAGGGGTTACAGCATGCTTTTGGCACGCAACTACGCCTTAGCACTACTTTTCACCCTCAGACTGATGGGCAGACAGAGCGGACTATCCAAACATTGGAGGACATGCTGCGAGCATGTGTTCTGGATTTCGGAGGATCATGGGTACGACACTTGCCTTTAGTAGAGTTTGCCTACAACAACAGTTTTCACTCTACTATCGGCATGGCTCCTTTTGAGGCTTTGTATGGAAGACCATGTCGTTCACCCTTATGCTGGGCAGAGGTTGGTGAGACTGGTACTCTTGGACCAGAAGTAGTGCAGAGCACCACGGAGAAAGTCCAGCTAGTGCGGGAGAGGATGAAAGCAGCTCAGGATCGGCAGAAATCTTATGCTGATCGTCGGAGGAGGCCCCTGAAGTTCGAGGTAGGAGATCATGTGTTTTTGAAGGTTTCCCCTCGACGGGGGCAGCGGAGGTTCGGAAAGGGGAGTAAGCTCTCCCCTAGGTTCATCGGACCTTTCGAGGTGCTGAGGCGAGTTGGCGAGGTGGCATATCAGCTGGCCCTACCACCTCAGTTGGAGAGGGTCCATGACGTCTTCCATGTCTCCCAGCTTCGTCAGTACTTACATGATGACTCTCATGTCATCAACTGGGGAGAGCTAGACGTGGGAGGAGACGCGACCTTCGAGGAACGGCCAGTCAGAATCGAGGATCGCAAGGAGAAAGTGCTCCGTGGACGAACCGTCGGCCTGGTTCGTGTGTTGTGGAGGCATGTCGGCCTCGAAGAGAGTACGTGGGAGAGGGAAGTACAGATGCGTGCCCAATACCCCGAGTTGTTCTGAGCTTTGAACCCTTGGTGCCTGTTGTGACAGAACGTTTGACCTTTTTGGCTATGAAATGTGCTAGGTTCCTTTCCTCTGATTTTGTGTGGGAAGCCCCGGTTGAAGGGAAGGGGAAACCCGACCCCTAATCAGGACGCATTAAGGTGGATGCGATTAAACCCATGCGGGCGAGTCAGTGCCGCCCAAAGCGGATAATATCTTGACATGGGGGAGGGGAACTCCCCAAACCCACATGACCGGGCGGTTTGGCGTGGTGTGATGCTTGGTTCTTGACAGGGGGTATTTCCAATTAGCGGGGGTCCACTCCTAAGAGGTATCTTCGAAGATGGTTGTTCGGATCCTCTCTTTCCTTCTAGTTTGTTTGATTCTCGAGGACGAGAATCGTTTAAGAGGTATCTGATGTGAAGACCCAGAACCCCCTTGGTCCCTTCCTTTGCCAAAAATCCGGTTTCCTTGCGGGGTACCGATCGGTGAGACCGATCGGTGGCACCGATCGGTGACACCGATCGGTGGCACCGATCGGTGCGACCGATCGGTGAGACCGATCGGCGAGACCGATCGGGGACACCGATCGGTGAGACCGATCGGTGAGACCGATCGGCGAGACCGATCGGTGAGACCGATCGGCGAGACCGATCGGTGAGACCGATCGGTGACACCGATCGGTGACACCGATCGGTGACACCGATCGGTGAGACCGATCGGTGAGACCGATCGGTGAGACCGATCGGTGAGACCGATCGGCGAGACCGATCGGTGACACCGATCGGTGACACCGATCGGTGAGACCGATCGGCGAGACCGATCGGTGACACCGATCGGTGACACCGATCGGTGAGACCGATCGGCGAGACCGATCGGTGACACCGATCGGTGAGACCGGCCCTGCCAAGTTGTTCCAGTAATGTTCCTTTTTCGCAAATAGGGTTTTAAACCCTATTCTTCCTTGCTAAAAATATCTTGGAAATCCGAAACGCGCGCAAAGGTCTTAATTAAATGCTTCATTAATTCATGGGTCAGTTAAAACCACCCAGCGCCATTAATGATGAGTCAAGCCACGTGGTCAACCCACGACTCCCTCGTCTTCCGTGGTTTTGTGTTTTCATCTCAACTGTCCCCAGCCCTTATAATTAAGGGTTAGGCCGTGGTTTTCCCCCTTCTTCTATCGTGACTCTTCTGGTGCATCGGGACCGCCGCGTCGTTATCCGTAAAGTTCCGCGCCCCCGGCCTAAACGTTGATCATCCATCAACAAGTAGGGAATTTCTCTCGTCTCTCACTTTTGTGTATCATGCGGGGTGGGCGTTACTTTTGTTCCTATCAAATTGGTTGAACCAAACCCTAATGAAGATACTAAACGAAGTTCTAAAGAAAGAAGGGGAAGGGGTTGTGATCGTTGTTTATGCTTTATCTTGTGATCATCCCTTTTGTTGTACTGGTCTATGTTTTCTGAAAATTGAGGCCGTTGGTGGTCGTGTGTGTGCACTTGAATCCCCTCGTGATGTTTTAAATGGGTTGCTGAAATTGTGAACTCCTGCTGTGAAATTGGTTAATCACGTATACCCGGCTGAATAATTTGAAAGCACCAGGATCAACCCTTCTGTGATAACTAACGGATAGAACACATGGAATTTTTGAAATCATGGAGTGTGTTAAGTCGTTTAAATCTGAAAATCCCTGACTCGTGTTGGTAGTGGTTGTTGGTTGTATTCCCTTCGGGCCGTTTGTTGGAAATGTGGGAGGGGATGGGATCCCCCGTTCTTTTTATACTCTCGGCGGCTGTGTGAATTTGGGGGATGGGATCTCCTGTTGGCATGGTTTCAGTGGTTGTGGGTTTTTATCACAAACTGGGGAGAGATCCTCTGTTGGCAGAACCGGGTGTGGGTGTTTTGGTTGATCTATGCTTGACGTTTTCCTTGGTTATGCTTATGGTAGTTGCCCAGTAGTGCTTAAAATTAATTGAACAATTGACTGAACGTGAAACAAGAATGGGACAAATGGTTTTGTGGGCAAGGGTCCCGAATTGTGACTCGGGCGTTGTGGTATTGTGTCCTGTAGGTTGGCTAGGAAAACCTAAGTTTTGGGTGAGTGTTTGTTACCTATATCTATACTTGTAGCTTTGTGTTTCTTATTCGCGCCCCACCCAAGTTGAGCACTTAGTGCTGAACACCCCCATTTATGGGGGAAGGGTGTTTTTCCCAACACTATACTTAGTGGCTGGTTATTAGCTCCTTTTCTGCTCCCTTTCCCGGATAGCCCAAGTACCTTCGGGCAGGCTGTGATGGCCTGAAGTCCATTATTAGCCCAAGAACCATCGGGCAGGGTGTTGTGGTGGTTGGCCAGGTGTGTGCGGCAGGTGGTTTCCCAAGTGTCTTCGGGATGAGGCCCAGGTGTTTTTCGGGCGTGGTAGTGGATTCTTTAGCCCAGGTGTCTTCGGGCGTAGCGGTGGTTGTTCTGGCCTAGGTGTTTGCAGGCATGGTTACTTGTGACAGTTGAGGCCCATGTGTGTGCGGGCGGGATTTGGCAGTGGGACTGCGTGTGGTTGTGGCCCAGGTGTGTGCGGGCGGGATTTGGCAGTGGGACTGCGTGTGGTTGTGGCCCAGGTGTGTGCGGGCGGGTGTGGCAGTGGGACTGCGGTGAGAATGGCGGGATTGGTCTGATGCGTAGGATGTCTCAATAACCAGTGGGAAAGTGGCGCGGGGTACCCAAACATCGATGTGCTCTTATATATATATTACTTGACTTGCGTTATTTGGGGAGCGAACCTTGGTGAGGCTTGGGATGGATAGTTGCCTTGTTAGGTGTTTGGTTTACTCTTTCTCACGGGACTTTAGTACGTTCCCCCACTTGTGCACGAGAGTCTTGGTTTTCCCTACTGAGTGTACTTGTATGCTCACCCTACGTTTACTTTCAGGTTTCCAGGAGGACTACCAGGGCTGCGCGGGACCCTATTAGTCAGACAGTTGGAGTTGTCGCTGTTGTCGTACCTTTGTTTTCTTTTGGTATTGTACTTGAGAGCTTCTTTTTCTTTTGTACTTGTACTTTGTTGTAAACTGTTTAAACATACATGTGGGAATGGTTTACTTTTGGCTTTACTTTTCTTTCTATCTTGGTGTTGTTGGGTTTTCTCCTCCTTATCTTTCGATCCTATAAAATAAAAAGGGTAATGCCTTCCATTTGTGAGAACTTCCTATACCCTTGGTGCTAGTCGCCACTCCGGGACCTATTGAAGGCGGGTTTCGGGGGTCATTATCTCTCCTTCAACTCGAAGAAGGAAGGGCCTGGCAACCTGCTGACCCTTCCCTCCTTTTAGTGAAGGCGGGTCGTGACAGAATGGTATCAGAGGCAGGTTGAGAGATAGGACGGAGTCTGGAGTTAGGCACAGTAAGGATTTCATGGGATGGTAAGTCAACAACGTTGGGTGACCTTGGTGCGTGAAATAGGCCAGGGAGGACCGGCTAGGACACGGGATTTTAGGGCCCCCTGTGATCCGATGCAAGGACTCTGGACCTACCGAACGACCAAGTGAAGCCACACTGATTGCAGGGTAGAGACCCTAGGAAAGGTACATGCATCATAAATGACTTGTGTTCTTGTGTTTCTGGGATGTCTTGGGAAATTAAGAATAAATTAAATCTTAATAAGTTTTGAGAACGGTTTTCTTTGCACTACTGGGCTTAGGTATTCCTTGGTTACCTTGCAGCTATGGCACCTGGAAGGCGACCACGTGTGGTACAGGCGATCGAGACTCCTGAGACTACCTTGGCCAATCAGCAGAGAGCTGATCGGGAGGAAGAGGACGACCGGTGGCAGAAGACTCTTCGAGCCTTTCAGCGACAGGCCCTCGAGAAATATGAGGGCAGCACCTCCGACATGAAGACGGAAGGCTGGCTGGAGGAGCTAGTCATAGCCTTCGGCCTGATTCGGACCCCGACAGAGTACTGGGTTCCTCTAACTGTTAGCCAGATGCGAGGAGCGTCACGTCAGTGGTGGATGCTTCACCTGGGGAGTAGGAAAGAGTCTGAGGTTGCTTGGGCGGAATTCGAGAAGGAGTTCCGGGCGGAGTTTCTCTCCTCGACAATGAAGGCGGAGAAGAGACAGGAGCTACTCTCCCTCCAGCAGGGGAGCATGTCCGTGAGGGAACTTGGAATCAAGTTCAAGGACCTCCTGCGTTTTGCTCCAGACCTCTTTCCCGATGAGGAGTCTCGGGCAAGACGTTTGGAGGAGGCGCTCCGACCCTCCCTCCAGTATGCTGTTACTCCCTTTACCCTTCCGACATACTTAGAGGTTCAGAAGAAGGCCGAAGTGGTGGAAAGGATGCACACTCTAGGCGGACTGTCACGAGAAGGGATCCAGCTGGGACCATCGAAGGGGAAGGCCGTCAGCACCAGGCCCCCAGCATCAGGACCCTCCAGGTTCCGACCCGCAGGGAGCAGGCCGCAGCAGTTTCAGTTTCGATCCCCTGGCCCACGTTCTTTCCCTTCGGGCTCGGGACCACGGTGCTTCATCTGCGGGAGCCCTGGACATCTTCGGAGTCAGTGCCCCGATCGGGTGCAGTACAGCAGTGGCAGTCATCCCCAGCATCCGCCACAGCAGCAGCAGTTCCCAGCCAGACCCTTCCAGCAGCAGCAGCAGGGACAGCGAGCTCCCGCTCCTCCGCAGACAGACATAGGAGGGGGAGGCCGACCTCAGGGCGCTCCCCAGGGACCTCGACCAGGGCGTGGTCGGGGAGGTGGCCGACAGCCGAGGGGTAGGAGAGCTGGGCGTGGACAGTTACACGCCGCAGAAGCAACAGTTCCAGCAGGGCCAGAGGTTGTTCGAGGTACGATCAGTGTGTTTAGCACTCTTGCTTATGCTTTGTTCGATACCGGAGCTTCGCACTCCTTTGTTGCACCCAGTCTAGCCCGCGCCTTGGGTCTAGATGCCGAGATACTTCCAGTGCCCCTGGTGTTGAGCACACCAGTTGGAGGTCAGACCGACTTGCTGTTCGTTTGTCGGGGGTGTAGACTGATGTTGGGGCCACATCAGTCGGTTAAGGACCTCCTTCTGCTACAGATTCGGCCGTACGATGTCATCCTAGGCATCGACTGGCTATTTTCTGTGTGCGCCGTCATCGACTGTTTCCAAAGGAGGGTGGTGTTCTCCGGTTTGGACGGCCAGCGTGTTACTTTCACCGGCGAGCGGAGCTGTCCGAAGGGAAACAGGAGGGAGGAACCTCTCCTCTCCTTGTTGACCGAACTGACGATAGAATCAACAGATGCGGAGATGGTGGAAGTACCAGAGATCGTTCGTGAATTTATGGACGTCTTTCCTGAGGAGGTGACGACTCTACCCCCTCGACGTGATATCGAGTTCGGGATAGACCTGCAGCCCGGCTCTCGACCAATCTCGATGGCTCCTTACCGGATGGCACCTTCGGAGCTACGGGAGTTGCGGATACAGATTGACGATCTGATGAAGAGGGGTTATGTTCGTCCAAGTGCATCACCGTGGGGTGCCCCAGTCTTGTTTGCGAAGAAGGCAGATGGTGGCCTCAGGTTATGCGTTGATTACAGGAGGCTTAATCAGGTGACAATCAAGAACCGCTACCCTCTTCCGAGGATAGATGATCTTTTCGACCAGCTGAAGGGGGCAGGATGGTTCTCGAAGATCGACCTGCGATCCGGGTACCACCAGCTGAGGGTGAAGGATAGCGACGTCCCGAAGACGGCGTTCAGGTGCAGGTATGGGCACTTCGAGTTCGTGGTCATGCCCTTTGGTGTTACGAACGCCCCGGCCGTGTTCATGGGGCTTATGAACTCCATCTTTCGGGAGTACCTGGATCGGTTTGTGGTGGTGTTCATCGACGATATCCTGATCTATTCAAAGTCAGAAGAGGACCATGCAGAGCACCTGAGGACAGTTTTGGAGGTCCTACGACAGCACCAGCTCTATGGGAAGTTGTCAAAGTGCAAGTTCTGGGCGCGAGAAGTGCACTTCCTTGGACATGTAGTGTCTGAGCAGGGAGTAGCAGTCGACCCATCAAAGGTTGAGGCAATTGTTTCTTGGGAAGCACCCAAGAATGTGGCGGAAGTTCGGAGTTTCCTTGGACTGGAAGGCTACTACCGGAGATTCGTACCCAACTTCTCCCGGGTAGCAGCCCCTTTGACGGCTTTGACCAAGAAGGACCAAGTTTTCATGTGGAGCGAGCAATGTGAGTCGTCCTTCAGCTACCTAAAAGAAAAACTGGTTAGTGCCCCAGTGTTGAGGTTGCCAGAAGAAGGGATGGCCTATGAGGTATTCTGTGATGCTTCAGGACAGGGCCTGGGGTGCGTATTGATGCAGCGACAAGGGGTGATCTCTTACGGGTCCAGGCAGCTACGCCCCCATGAGCGGAACTATGCCACCCATGACCTGGAGCTTGCAGCGGTGGTGTTCGCATTAAAGCTGTGGCGACATTACCTCTTTGGGGAGCGCTTTGTGGTCTTCACCGACCACAAAAGCTTGCGCTATATCTTCTCCCAGCGTGACTTGAACTTGCGACAGCGGAGGTGGGTCGAGTTTCTCCAGGACTACGACTTTGAGATCTCATACACTGAAGGTAAGGGAAACGTTGTGGCTGATGCCCTGAGCAGGAAGCCGCATCAGGAGGTGGTTCGGGAATCTGCTGATGCTTGGAAGGCAATGGGGGAGTTGGCTGCCTTGCACTTGGATGCAAGGGTGGAAGGTACTAGAGGTTGTTTGTTTCAGATGACGGTATAGTCCTCCTTGTTGCAGCAAGTGGAAGAGTCTCAGTGGGGAGATCCTGAGGTAGAAGTGTTGCGGGATCGTGTCGATCAGGGGAACGCCCCGGAAGGATGGTCGGAGGACAGCCGACATCGGATGCTCTTTCATCGGAGGTTGTTTGTTCCAGAGGTGATGCGTGATGAAGTCCTTCATGAGTTCCATAGCTCAGCCTTGGCGGTACATCCGGGTGTTTCGAAAATGTACCGAGGCCTGAGGGGACAGTTTTGGTGGCCCGGGGTGAAACGGGCAGTGGCAGAGTTCGTGGCTAAATGCCTGGTGTGTCAGCAGGTGAAGGCTGAACACCGTGTTCCTGGTGGTCTGTTGCATCCTCTAGATGTTCCCGAGTGGAAGTGGGACGACGTCTCAATGGACTTCGTCACGGGACTACCCAGAGCTCAGGGCGGGCATGATGCTATCTGGGTAGTGGTGGATCGATTGACAAAATCTGCTCACTTCTTGGCTATCAAGGAGTCGGGACCCGTGAGTACCTTAGCACAGAGGTACGTGGATGAGGTGGTGCGTTTGCATGGAGTTCCGAAAACGATCGTCTCGGATCGGGACACTCGATTCACCTCACGAGTCTGGAAGGGGTTACAGCATGCTTTTGGCACGCAACTACGCCTTAGCACTGCTTTTCACCCTCAGACTGATGGGCAGACAGAGCGGACTATCCAAACTTTGGAGGACATGCTGCGAGCATGTGTTCTGGATTTCGGAGGATCATGGGTACGACACTTGCCTTTAGTAGAGTTTGCCTACAACAACAGTTTTCACTCTACTATCGGCATGGCTCCTTTTGAGGCTTTGTATGGAAGACCATGTCGTTCACCCTTATGCTGGGCAGAGGTTGGTGAGACTGGTACTCTTGGACCAGAAGTAGTGCAGAGCACCACGGAGAAAGTCCAGCTAGTGCGGGAGAGGATGAAAGCAGCTCAGGATCGGCAGAAATCTTATGCTGATCGTCGGAGGAGGCCCCTGAAGTTCGAGGTAGGAGATCATGTGTTTTTGAAGGTTTCCCCTCGACGGGGGCAGCGGAGGTTCGGAAAGGGGAGTAAGCTCTCCCCTAGGTTCATCGGACCTTTCGAGGTGCTGAGGCGAGTTGGCGAGGTGGCATATCAGCTGGCCCTACCACCTCAGTTGGAGAGGGTCCATGACGTCTTCCATGTCTCCCATCTTCGTCAGTACTTACATGATGACTCTCATGTCATCAACTGGGGAGAGCTAGATGTGGGAGGAGACGCGACCTTCGAGGAACGGCCAGTCAGAATAGAGGATCGCAAGGAGAAAGTGCTCTGTGGACGAACCGTCGGCCTGGTTCGTGTGTTGTGGAGGCATGGCGGCCTCGAAGAGAGTACGTGGGAGAGGGAAGTACAGATGCGTGCCCAATACCCCGAGTTGTTCTGAGCTTTGAACCCTTGGTGCCTGTTGTGACAGAACGTTTGACCTTTTTGGCTATGAAATGTGCTAGGTTCCTTTCCTCTGATTTTGTGTGGGAAGCCCCGGTTGAAGGGAAGGGGAAACCCGACCCCTAATCAGGACGCATTAAGGTGGATGCGATTAAACCCGTGCGGGCGAGTCAGTGCCGCCCAAAGCGGATAATATCTTGACATGGGGGAGGGGAACTCCCCAAACCCACATGACCGGGCGGTTTGGCGTGGTGTGATGCTTGGTTCTTGACAGGGGGTATTTCCAATTAGCGGGGGTCCACTCCAAAGAGGTATCTTCGAAGATGGTTGTTCGGATCCTCTCTTTCCTTCTAGTTTGTTTGATTCTCGAGGACGAGAATCGTTTAAGAGGTATCTGATGTGAAGACCCAGAACCCCCTTGGTCCCTTCCTTTGCCAAAAATCCGGTTTCCTTGCGGGGTACCGATCGGTGAGACCGATCGGTGAGACCGATCGGCGAGACCGATCGGTGACACCGATCGGTGAGACCGATCGGTGACACCGATCGGTGAGACCGGCCCTGCCAAGTTGTTCCAGTAATGTTCCTTTTTCGCAAATAGGGTTTTAAACCCTATTCTTCCTTGCTAAAAATATCTTGGAAATCCGAAACGCGCGCAAAGGTCTTAATTAAATGCTTCATTAATTCATGGGTCAGTTAAAACCACCCAGCGCCATTAATGATGAGTCAAGCCACGTGGTCAACCCACGACTCCCTCGTCTTCCGTGGTTTTGTGTTTTCATCTCAACCGTCCCCAACCCTTATAATTAAGGGTTAGGCCGTGGTTTTCCCCCTTCTTCGATCGTGACTCTTCTGGTGCATCGGGACCGCCGCGTCGTTATCCGTAAAGTTCCGCGCCCCCGGCCTAAACGTCGATCATCCATCAACAAGTAGGGAATTTCTCTCGTCTCTCACTTTTGTGTATCATGCGGGGTGGGCGTTACTTTTGTTCCTATCAAATTGGTTGAACCAAACCCTAATGAAGATACTAAACGATGTTCTAAAGAAAGAAGGGGAAGGGGTTGTGATCGTTGTTTATGCTTTATCTTGTGATCATCCCTTTTGTTGTACTGGTCTATGTTTTCTGAAAATTGAGGCCGTTGGTGGTCGTGTGTGTGCACTTGAATCCCCTCGTGATGTTTTAAATGGGTTGCTGAAATTGTGAACTCCTGCTGTGAAATTGGTTAATCACGTATACCCGGCTGAATAATTTGAAAGCACCAGGATCAACCCTTCTGTGATAACTAACGGATAGAACACATGGAATTTTTGAAATCATGGAGTGTGTTAAGTCGTTTAAATCTGAAAATCCCTGACTCGTGTTGGTAGTGGTTGTTGGTTGTATTCCCTTCGGGCCGTTTGCTGGAAATGTGGGAGGGGATGGGATCCCCCGTTCTTTTTATACTCTCGGCGGCTGTGTGAATTTGGGGGATGGGATCTCCTGTTGGCATGGTTTCAGTGGTTGTGGGTTTTTATCACAAACTGGGGAGAGATCCTCTGTTGGCAGAACCGGGTGTGGGTGTTTTGGTTGATCTATGCTTGACGTTTTCCTTGGTTATGCTTATGGTAGTTGCCCAGTAGTGCTTAAAATTAATTGAACAATTGACTGAACGTGAAACAAGAATGGGACAAATGGTTTTGTGGGCAAGGGTCCCGAATTGTGACTCGGGCGTTGTGGTATTGTGTCCTGTAGGTTGGCTAGGAAAACCTAAGTTTTGGGTGAGTGTTTGTTACCTATATCTATACTTGTAGCTTTGTGTTTCTTATTCGCGCCCCACCCAAGTTGAGCACTTAGTGCCGAACACCCCCATTTATGGGGGAAGGGTGTTTTTCCCAACACTATACTTAGTGGCTGGTTATTAGCTCCTTTTCTGCTCCCTTTCCCGGATAGCCCAAGTACCTTCGGGCAGGCTGTGATGGCCTGAAGTCCATTATTAGCCCAAGAACCATCGGGCAGGGTGTTGTGGTGGTTGGCCAGGTGTGTGCGGCAGGTGGTTTCCCAAGTGTCTTCGGGATGAGGACCAGGTGTTTTTCGGGCGTGGTAGTGGATTCTTTAGCCCAGGTGTCTTCGGGCGTAGCGGTGGTTGTTCTGGCCTAGGTGTTTGCAGGCATGGTTACTTGTGACAGTTGAGGCCCAGGTGTGTGCGGGCGGGATTTGGCAGTGGGACTGCGTGTGGTTGTGGCCCAGGTGTGTGCGGGCGGGATTTGGCAGTGGGACTGCGTGTGGTTGTGGCCCAGGTGTGTGCGGGCGGGTGTGGCAGTGGGACTGCGGTGAGAATGGCGGGATTGGTCTGATGCGTAGGATGTCTCAATAACCAGTGGGAAAGTGGCGCGGGGTACCCAAACATCGATGTGATCTTATATATATATTACTTGACTTGCGTTATTTGGGGAGCGAACCTTGGTGAGGCTTGGGATGGATAGTTGCCTTGTTAGGTGTTTGGTTTACTCTTTCTCACGGGACTTTAGTACGTTCCCCCACTTGTGCACGAGAGTCTTGGTTTTCCCTACTGAGTGTACTTGTATGCTCACCCTACGTTTACTTTCAGGTTTCCAGGAGGACTACCAGGGCTGCGCGGGACCCTATTAGTCGGACAGTTGGAGTTGTCGCTGTTGTCGTACCTTTGTTTTCTTTTGGTATTGTACTTGAGAGCTTCTTTTTCTTTTGTACTTGTACTTTGTTGTAAACTGTTTAAACATACATGTGGGAATGGTTTACTTTTGGCTTTACTTTTCTTTCTATCTTGGTGTTGTTGGGTTTTCTCCTCCTTATCTTTCGATCCTATAAAATAAAAAGGGTAATGCCTTCCATTTGTGAGAACTTCCTATACCCTTGGTGCTAGTCGCCACTCCGGGACCTATTGAAGGCGGGTTTCGGGGGTCATTATCTCTCCTTCAACTCGAAGAAGGAAGGGCCTGGCAACCTGCTGACCCTTCCCTCCTTTTGGTGAAGGCGGGTCGTGACAGAATGGTATCAGAGGCAGGTTGAGAGATAGGACGGAGTCTGGAGTTAGGCACAGTAAGGATTTCATGGGATGGTAAGGCAACAGCGTTGGGTGACCTTGGTGCGTGAAATAGGCCAGGGAGGACCGGCTAGGACACGGGATTTTAGGGCCCCCTGTGATCCGATGCAAGGACTCTGGACCTACCGAACGACCAAGTGAAGCCACACTGATTGCAGGGTAGAGACCCTAGGAAAGGTACATGCATCATAATTGACTTGTGTTCTTGTGTTTCTGGGATGTCTTGGGAAATTAAGAATAAATTAAATCTTAATAAGTTTTGAGAACGGTTTTCTTTGCACTACTAGGCTTAGGTATTCCTTGGCTACCTTGCAGCTATGGCACCTGGAAGGCGACCACGTGTGGTACAGGCGATCGAGACTCCTGAGACTACCTTGGCCAATCAGCAGAGAGCTGATCGGGAGGAAGAGGACGACCGGTGGCAGAAGACTCTTCGAGCCTTTCAGCGACAGGCCCTCGAGAAATATGAGGGCAGCACCTCCGACATGAAGACGGAAGGCTGGCTGGAGGAGCTAGTCATAGCCTTCGGCCTGATTCGGGCCCCGACAGAGTACTGGGTTCCTCTAACTGTTAGCCAGATGCGAGGAGCGTCACGTCAGTGGTGGATGCTTCACCTGGGGAGTAGGAAAGAGTCTGAGGTTGCTTGGGCGGAATACGAGAAGGAGTTCCGGGCGGAGTTTCTCTCCTCGACAATGAAGGCGGAGAAGAGACAGGAGCTACTCTCCCTCCAGCAGGGGAGCATGTCCGTGAGGGAACTTGGAATCAAGTTCAAGGACCTCCTGCGTTTTGCTCCAGACCTCTTTCCCGATGAGGAGTCTCGGGCAAGACGTTTGGAGGAGGCGCTCCGACCCTCCCTCCAGTATGCTGTTACTCCCTTTACCCTTCCGACATACTTAGAGGTTCAGAAGAAGGCCGAAGTGGTGGAAAGGATGCACACTCTAGGCGGACTGTCACGAGAAGGGATCCAGCTGGGACCATCGAAGGGGAAGGCCGTCAGCACCAGGCCCCCAGCATCGGGACCCTCCAGGTTCCGACCCACAGGGAGCAGGCCGCAGCAGTTTCAGTTTCGATCCCCTGGCCCACGTTCTTTCCCTTCGGGCTCGGGACCACGGTGCTTCATCTGCGGGAGCCCTGGACATCTTCGGAGTCAGTGCCCCGATCGGGTGCAGTACAACAGTGGCAGTCATCCCCAGCATCCGCCACAGCAGCAGCAGTTCCCAGCCAGACCCTTCCAGCAGCAGCAGCAGGGACAGCGAGCTCCCGCTCCTCCGCAGACAGACATAGGAGGGGGAGGCCGACCTCAGGGCGCTCCCCAGGGACCTCGGCCAGGGCGTGGTCGGGGAGGTGGCCGACAGCCGAGGGGTAGGAGAGCTGGGCGTGGACAGTTACACGCCGCAGAAGCAACAGTTCCAGCAGGGCCAGAGGTTGTTCGAGGTACGATCAGTGTGTTTAGCACTCTTGCTTATGCTTTGTTCGATACCGGAGCTTCGCACTCCTTTGTTGCACCCAGTCTAGCCCGCGCCTTGGGTCTAGATGCCGAGAGACTTCCAGTGCCCCTGGTGTTGAGCACACCAGTTGGAGGTCAGACCGACTTGCTGTTCGTTTGTCGGGGGTGTAGACTGATGTTGGGGCCACATCAGTCGGTTAAGGACCTCCTTCTGCTACAGATTCGGCCGTACGATGTCATCCTAGGCATCGACTGGCTATTTTCTGTGTGCGCCGTCATCGACTGTTTCCAAAGGAGGGTGGTGTTCTCCGGTTTGGACGGCCAGCGTGTTACTTTCACCGGCGAGCGGAGCTGTCCGAAGGGAAACAGGAGGGAGGAACCTCTCCTCTCCTTGTTGACCGAACTGACGATAGAATCAACAGATGCGGAGATGGTGGAAGTACCAGAGATCGTTCGTGAATTTATGGACGTCTTTCCTGAGGAGGTGACGACTCTACCCCCTCGACGTGATATCGAGTTCGGGATAGACCTGCAGCCCGGCTCTCGACCAATCTCGATGGCTCCTTACCGGATGGCACCTTCGGAGCTACGGGAGTTGCGGATACAGATTGACGATCTGATGAAGAGGGGTTATGTTCGTCCAAGTGCATCACCGTGGGGTGCCCCAGTCTTGTTTGCGAAGAAGGCAGATGGTGGCCTCAGGTTATGCGTTGATTACAGGAGGCTGAATCAGGTGACAATCAAGAACCGCTACCCTCTTCCGAGGATAGATGATCTTTTCGACCAGCTGAAGGGGGCAGGATGGTTCTCGAAGATCGACCTGCGATCCGGGTACCACCAGCTGAGGGTGAAGGATAGCGACGTCCCGAAGACGGCGTTCAGGTGCAGGTATGGGCACTTCGAGTTCGTGGTCATGCCCTTTGGTGTTACGAACGCCCCGGCCGTGTTCATGGGGCTTATGAACTCCATCTTTCGGGAGTACCTGGATCGGTTTGTGGTGGTGTTCATCGACGATATCCCGATCTATTCAAAGTCAGAAGAGGACCATGCAGAGCACCTGAGGACAGTTTTGGAGGTCCTACGACAGCACCAGCTCTATGGGATGTTGTCAAAGTGCAAGTTCTGGGCGCGAGAAGTGCACTTCCTTGGACATGTAGTGTCTGAGCAGGGAGTAGCAGTCGACCCATCAAAGGTTGAGGCAATTGTTTCTTGGGCAGCACCCAAGAATGTGGCGGAAGTTCGGAGTTTCCTTGGACTGGCAGGCTACTACCGGAGATTCGTACCCAACATCTCCCGGGTAGCAGCCCCTTTGACGGCTTTGACCAAGAAGGACCAAGTTTTCATGTGGAGCGAGCAATGTGAGTCGTCCTTCAGCTACCTAAAAGAAAAACTGGTTAGTGCCCCAGTGTTGAGGTTGCCAGAAGAAGGGATGGCCTATGAGGTATTCTGTGATGCTTCAGGACAGGGCCTGGGGTGCGTATTGATGCAGCGACAAGGGGTGATCTCTTACGGGTCCAGGCAGCTACGCCCCCATGAGCGGAACTATGCCACCCATGACCTGGAGCTTGCAGCGGTGGTGTTCGCATTAAAGCTGTGGCGACATTACCTCTTTGGGGAGCGCTTTGTGGTCTTCACCGACCACAAAAGCTTGCGCTATATCTTCTCCCAGCGTGACTTGAACTTGCGACAGCGGAGGTGGGTCGAGTTTCTCCAGGACTACGACTTTGATATCTCATACACTGAAGGTAAGGGAAACGTTGTGGCTGATGCCCTGAGCAGGAAGCCGCATCAGGAGGTGGTTCGGGAATCTGCTGATGCTTGGAAGGCAATGTGGGAGTTGGCTGCCTTGCACTTGGATGCAAGGGTGGAAGGTACTAGAGGTTGTTTGTTTCAGATGACGGTACAGTCCTCCTTGTTGCAGCAAGTGGAAGAGTCTCAGTGGGGAGATCCTGAGGTAGAAGTGTTGCGGGATCGTGTCGATCAGGGGAACGCCCCGGAAGGATGGTCGGAGGACAGCCGACATCGGATGCTCTTTCATCGGAGGTTGTTTGTTCCAGAGGTGATGCGTGATTAAGTCCTTCATGAGTTCCATAGCTCAGCCTTGGCGGTACATCCGGGTGTTTCGAAAATGTACCGAGGCCTGAGGGGACAGTTTTGGTGGCCCGGGGTGAAACGGGTAGTGGCAGAGTTCGTGGCTAAATGCCTGGTGTGTCAGCAGGTGAAGGCTGAACACCGTGTTCCTGGTGGTCTGTTGCATCCTCTAGATGTTCCCGAGTGGAAGTGGGACGACGTCTCAATGGACTTCGTCACGGGACTACCCAGAGCTCAGGGCGGGCATGATGCTATCTGGGTAGTGGTGGATCGATTGACAAAATCTGCTCACTTCTTGGCTATCAAGGAGTCGGGACCCGTGAGTACCTTAGCACAGAGGTACGTGGATGAGGTGGTGCGTTTGCATGGAGTTCCGAAAACGATCGTCTCGGATCGGGACACTCGATTCACCTCACGAGTCTGGAAGGGGTTACAGCATGCTTTTGGCACGCAACTACGCCTTAGCACTGCTTTTCACCCTCAGACTGATGGGTAGACAGAGCGGACTATCCAAACTTTGGAGGACATGCTGAGAGCATGTGTTCTGGATTTCGGAGGATCATGGGTACGACACTTGCCTTTAGTAGAGTTTGCCTACAACAACAGTTTTCACTCTACTATCGGCATGGCTCCTTTTGAGGCTTTGTATGGAAGACCATGTCGTTCACCCTTATGCTGGGCAGAGGTTGGTGAGACTGGTACTCTTGGACCAGAAGTAGTGCAGAGCACCACGGAGAAAGTCCAGCTAGTGCGGGAGAGGATGAAAGCAGCTCAGGATCGGCAGAAATCTTATGCTGATCGTCGGAGGAGGCCCCTGAAGTTCGAGGTAGGAGATCATGTGTTTTTGAAGGTTTCCCCTGGACGGGGGCAGCGGAGGTTCGGAAAGGGGAGTAAGCTCTCCCCTAGGTTCATCGGACCTTTCGAGGTGCTGAGGCGAGTTGGCGAGGTGGCATATCAGCTGGCCCTACCACCTCAGTTGGAGAGGGTCCATGACGTCTTCCATGTCTCCCAGCTTCGTCAGTACTTACATGATGACTCTCATGTCATCAACTGGGGAGAGCTAGACGTGGGAGGAGACGCGACCTTCGAGGAACGGCCAGTCAGAATCGAGGATCGCAAGGAGAAAGTGCTCCGTGGACGAACCGTCGGCCTGGTTCGTGTGTTGTGGAGGCATGGCGGCCTCGAAGAGAGTACGTGGGAGAGGGAAGTACAGATGCGTGCCCAATACCCCGAGTTGTTCTGAGCTTTGAACCCTTGGTGCCTGTTGTGACAGAACGTTTGACCGTTTTGGCTATGAAATGTGCTAGGTTCCTTTCCTCTGATTTTGTGTGGGAAGCCCCGGTTGAAGGGAAGGGGAAACCCGACCCCTAATCAGGACGCATTAAGGTGGATGCGATTAAACCCGTGCGGGCGAGTCAGTGCCGCCCAAAGCGGATAATATCTTGACATGGGGGAGGGGAACTCCCCAAACCCACATGACCGGGCGGTTTGGCGTGGTGTGATGCTTGGTTCTTGACAGGGGGTATTTCCAATTAGCGGGGGTCCACTCCTAAGAGGTATCTTCGAAGATGGTTGTTCGGATCCTCTCTTTCCTTCTAGTTTGTTTGATTCTCGAGGACGAGAATCGTTTAAGAGGTATCTGATGTGAAGACCCAGAACCCCCTTGGTCCCTTCCTTTGCCAAAAATCCGGTTTCCTTGCGGGGTACCGATCGGTGAGACCGATCGGTGAGACCGATCGGCGAGACCGATCGGTGAGACCGATCGGCGAGACCGATCGGTGAGACCGATCGGTGAGACCGATCGGTGAGACCGATCGGTGGCACCGATCGGTGAGACCGATCGGTGAGACCGATCGGTGGCACCGATCGGTGAGACCGATCGGTGACACCGATCGGTGAGACCGATCGGCGAGACCGATCGGTGACACCGATCGGTGAGACCGATCGGTGACACCGATCGGTGAGACCGATCGGCGAGACCGATCGGTGACACCGATCGGTGAGACCGATCGGCGAGACCGATCGGTGACACCGATCGGTGAGACCGGCCCTGCCAAGTTGTTCCAGTAATGTTCCTTTTTCGCAAATAGGGTTTTAAACCCTATTCTTCCTTGCTAAAAATATCTTGGAAATCCGAAACGCGCGCAAAGGTCTTAATTAAATGCTTCATTAATTCATGGGTCAGTTAAAACCACCCAGCGCCATTAATGATGAGTCAAGCCACGTGGTCAACCCACGACTCCCTCGTCTTCCGTGGTTTTGTGTTTTCATCTCAACCGTCCCCAGCCCTTATAATTAAGGGTTAGGCCGTGGTTTTCCCCCTTCTTCGATCGTGACTCTTCTGGTGCATCGGGACCGCCGCGTCGTTATCCGTAAAGTTCCGCGCCCCCGGCCTAAACGTCGATCATCCATCAACAAGTAGGGAATTTCTCTCGTCTCTCACTTTTGTGTATCATGCGGGGTGGGCGTTACTTTTGTTCCTATCAAATTGGTTGAACCAAACCCTAATGAAGATACTAAACGAAGTTCTAAAGAAAGAAGGGGAAGGGGTTGTGATCGTTGTTTATGCTTTATCTTGTGATCATCCCTTTTGTTGTACTGGTCTATGTTTTCTGAAAATTGAGGCCGTTGGTGGTCGTGTGTGTGCACTTGAATCCCCTCGTGATGTTTTAAATGGGTTGCTGAAATTGTGAACTCCTGCTGTGAAATTGGTTAATCACGTATACCCGGCTGAATAATTTGAAAGCACCAGGATCAACCCTTCTGTGATAACTAACGGATAGAACACATGGAATTTTTGAAATCATGGAGTGTGTTAAGTCGTTTAAATCTGAAAATCCCTGACTCGTGTTGGTAGTGGTTGTTGGTTGTATTCCCTTCGGGCCGTTTGCTGGAAATGTGGGAGGGGATGGGATCCCCCGTTCTTTTTATACTCTCGGCGGCTGTGTGAATTTGGGGGATGGGATCTCCTGTTGGCATGGTTTCAGTGGTTGTGGGTTTTTATCACAAACTGGGGAGAGATCCTCTGTTGGCAGAACCGGGTGTGGGTGTTTTGGTTGATCTATGCTTGACGTTTTCCTTGGTTATGCTTATGGTAGTTGCCCAGTAGTGCTTAAAATTAATTGAACAATTGACTGAACGTGAAACAAGAATGGGACAAATGGTTTTGTGGGCAAGGGTCCCGAATTGTGACTCGGGCGTTGTGGTATTGTGTCCTGTAGGTTGGCTAGGAAAACCTAAGTTTTGGGTGAGTGTTTGTTACCTATATCTATACTTGTAGCTTTGTGTTTCTTATTCGCGCCCCACCCAAGTTGAGCACTTAGTGCCGAACACCCCCATTTATGGGGGAAGGGTGTTTTTCCCAACACTATACTTAGTGGCTGGTTATTAGCTCCTTTTCTGCTCCCTTTCCCGGATAGCCCAAGTACCTTCGGGCAGGCTGTGATGGCCTGAAGTCCATTATTAGCCCAAGAACCATCGGGCAGGGTGTTGTGGTGGTTGGCCAGGTGTGTGCGGCAGGTGGTTTCCCAAGTGTCTTCGGGATGAGGCCCAGGTGTTTTTCGGGCGTGGTAGTGGATTCTTTAGCCCAGGTGTCTTCGGGCGTAGCGGTGGTTGTTCTGGCCTAGGTGTTTGCAGGCATGGTTACTTGTGACAGTTGAGGCCCAGGTGTGTGCGGGCGGGATTTGGCAGTGGGACTGCGTGTGGTTGTGGCCCAGGTGTGTGCGGGCGGGATTTGGCAGTGGGACTGCGTGTGGTTGTGGCCCAGGTGTGTGCGGGCGGGTGTGGCAGTGGGACTGCGGTGAGAATGGCGGGATTGGTCTGATGCGTAGGATGTCTCAATAACCAGTGGGAAAGTGGCGCGGGGTACCCAAACATCGATGTGCTCTTATATATATATTACTTGACTTGCGTTATTTGGGGAGCGAACCTTGGTGAGGCTTGGGATGGATAGTTGCCTTGTTAGGTGTTTGGTTTACTCTTTCTCACGGGACTTTAGTACGTTCCCCCACTTGTGCACGAGAGTCTTGGTTTTCCCTACTGAGTGTACTTGTATGCTCACCCTACGTTTACTTTCAGGTTTCCAGGAGGACTACCAGGGCTGCGCGGGACCCTATTAGTCGGACAGTTGGAGTTGTCGCTGTTGTCGTACCTTTGTTTTCTTTTGGTATTGTACTTGAGAGCTTCTTTTTCTTTTGTACTTGTACTTTGTTGTAAACTGTTTAAACATACATGTGGGAATGGTTTACTTTTGGCTTTACTTTTCTTTCTATCTTGGTGTTGTTGGGTTTTCTCCTCCTTATCTTTCGATCCTATAAAATAAAAAGGGTAATGCCTTCCATTTTTGAGAACTTCCTATACCCTTGGTGCTAGTCGCCACTCCGGGACCTATTGAAGGCGGGTTTCGGGGTTCATTATCTCTCCTTCAACTCGAAGATGGAAGGGCCTGGCAACCTGCTGACCCTTCCCTCCTTTTGGTGAAGGCGGGTCGTGACAGCCTCCCTCTTTTCCGGAATATATATTTATTAGTCCAAGAAAATTTAACAAAGCCATGTTAATTTTTCAATAAGGATATAAAATTAATTATTTAATTATTTATTTGGAATATGAGCTACTCTAAAAGTAAAAATGGAATGTGTTTTTTAATGATAAAATTTCTTATTAACGGGAAAAGACAATGTTTTTTTATTTTTTGTCATTTTGAATGGATATCTATTATTCTACAGTTATTGGAGTATCCACATAACATGAATTGGGTAAAATATTACATGAAATTATTATGAAAAAATTTACAGTGGTAGGAAAATAATTTATCAACTTCAAATTGATATCTATCTACTATATATATAAAAAGTGATTGGATAAAAAGTTATGATTCATATAGTAGAATTTGTATATCTTATGTAAAAGAGACTAAAACAATAGATAGATTAATTTGAAAATACTATGAAACCAGTTTGAGGAATTTAAAATGTTATACAAAGATTTAATTAAGGATTTATTTGACAATTTTATTCATATTGATATTAGTATGATATCCTTGAGAGATTTCATAATATTGATGATATACAAAGTTTTATAATGTGTTTATATCAATTCAAAGCTATCATTTATATAGTAAATTGATATTCATTGTGTCATGAGACACCCTGATTGGGTAGGGGTGAATTAGTTTGTGAAATAATTATGTTCACTATGTTGGATAGTGTTCCCATGTTATACAGAACACAATAACTTGATCATATTTAATCATTCATTGTCAACAATCACAATTGTAGTGATAAAAATTGTCAATTCAATTTTCTCATAGTTCACTACTAGGACCTTATTCGAAGCGCATAAAATGACGACATTTCATTGATAGCAATATCCAAGATATTATTCTAGTTTTGTAGATTTCTATTTATAATCATTATCACTCAATGTCAGGTTTACTTTAACACCCTCAATATTTTTATGAAATATTTCTCTTTAAATAATTTAAATTCTTTGGTAGCTTGTGCTGTGCGAAAGTCCGATTTTATACAAAACATTTTAGACTATTAAAATATTATTATTTAATAATACTCATTATAACTTAGGCAATTAATTAGAATTTATAAATAGTAAGAACTATATTAATAATGATATATAGTGATCATATGAAATAATCACATGCCTATAAAATTCATTTTTTTCATTAAAAATATATTTCCTCCAAAAAATGATTTTTTATCATTATATGAGATAGTGAATATAACTAATTTTTACACAATTCTGAAATTTATATTATGAAAAAAATTAATTTTTTAATTAATTGTGTCAAAATTATAATAGGATGATTTTTTTTGAATTTTCTTAAAAGATCAAAATCATAATGAATAGTGAAAATGATAATTTACTTTGAAAATTGTATTTTCTTTCAATATATTTTAAAATTAAAATTTCATTAGTTTTATACACTAATTAGTTTATTTTAATTATAATTAATATAATATTATAATTTTAATATAATTATATATATGAATTTTATATAAAAAAATTTATACATAAAAAAGAAAAACAAAATCCACTCTGTTTTTTTAGGTTTAATATTAAATTAAAATTTTCCACTCATGCGTTTTAAATTCCCAAAAATGTATTATATATTTTGAATCATATGGTTCAAATTTAACAAATATCCCCCTTTAATTTTTTTGTTTAATATGAATTGTTGGCTATGAAAAAAAATTCCACAGTTAAGGGTAAATAAAAAAACAAGGTTAAAAAAATCATATGGGTTATAAAATGACACTAAATGCAAAAAACAATCAATTGTATTATTATATTTCCACTATAATTTTTTGTTGGTTTATATTTTTTTATTTTTTTATCCATAAACACAGTTTTTATATAAATAATATTCATCTTCATCATGGTAATTTATTTTTAGTTTTATGGGATAAAATAATTTCACTAATGTTGTAAAAAACAATGATGTAGTAATTATTAAATCAGTAAAAATGAAATAAATGATATTAAGAGTATTATAATAAAGATAATTTGAGATATATTAATATATAAATTAATTATATAGATGAAATAATGATTTATTCGATATAATAAAAAAGAGTTATCAATTTAATAATTTTTTTATGTCTTTAAAGTCAATGTATTGAACAGTATCAAATTTGAAAATTCTGTCATTTCATGAATATAATATTTTATTAATTTATTTAAAAATAATAAAAATAGTATATTATCAATAGAGAATAATATAATGTCTAATGTAACATCTCCTATATATTTATGATCAATTTTAAATCATTACTCTTTAGATTAGTTTATTATATTAAAATATTTTTGTGATTTTACAAAAAACATCCCTATACTCCACTGGTATATAAAACTCCTCACAACCCATTATCTTAACATCGTCCCAGACATAAATATTTAGAAATAACTTCCATAACCTATCAACCAAACACACTAATATTCCATGTTCTTTTGGACTACAAAATACTAATAACAATTTTCTTAAGTGAACATTTATGGATTTGATATTCAAGAGGTAGCTTTCTTAAACCACCTCTCATAATTTATTTTCCTCTTCAACCTTCTCCTAACCTTATTCATTAAAAAATTTATAAAAATGTAGTATGATTTATATAATATAATTTTATATTTATAAATAATCACTTTCAATCGATCCCTTTTTTCTCATCACCTCTTATTTAAATAACATAAACCATTTTCAGAATTATGGAAAATAATTATCTCCAAAGATAACGAGATTTCATTTTCCATTAATGCCTTCTATACTGGTCATAAAACTTTTATTATGGTGAAATAATATGATAATAATTATATTATATCATCTTTCATGCTCTATAACTAATATATATACATAATATTAAATAAAATGAAACTAATGTGTGATTGTCAAAAAAACATCCTAAATATACTAATAATTTAACATAAACATTTTATCAATAAAATCATTATAATATAATAAAAAAATAATATTTGGGAGAAT
The DNA here is from genome assembly GCA_963277665.1 of Viscum album. Classification (NCBI taxonomy): domain Eukaryota; kingdom Viridiplantae; phylum Streptophyta; class Magnoliopsida; order Santalales; family Viscaceae; genus Viscum; species Viscum album. The sequence continues at coordinate 1,186,365,852 of OY728159.1, forward strand.
TAAATATCTTTAATTTTTTCAATACCATTTCTTTTCACTTATATAATATTATTCCCATTTGATAATAACTTTATAAATACACAGAATTGAATTGTCCATGAAACCTTGAAACAAAAACTACGAGAAAGACAAAATTGAACCATATAAATCATAAAAATGGAAATTAATTTATTTAATAAAATTATAATAAATAAAATTTATGTATAATAATTGATAAATTAATAAAATAATGAGTCTAATTTGATAATCCGTGATATTATGTGCTCATGGAGAACTCATTCAGACATATGGTCAGGGATCCCTTGGAACCTCTGTATTTCATTTGGGTGACAATTTATCTCTCTTTAACTCATGTTTTGACTAAATTATTCTTATATAATTCTTATATATTTTTTGTTATGTTCCAAACATATATATCTATCTCATTTAATATATCATTGATGAAGAAATATGTTTTTTAAATGATTCCAATCTCAATTCCTCATTATAAAGAAAACCGATTAACATGAACTTCTCTATTTATCACCCATTTTCAAGTACACTAGATAAAAAAATTTAAACCAAAATTAACTTCCAAAAGCAGATATTTTGTCATGAAAAAATTCATTCTTTTATCTCTTTAATTAAACTATTAAACTATTATACTATAATAAGACTCTTTATTATTTTCCCTAAAACTGTACTTAGGTAACACATTTATAATGTTACCTACCCACTTTTTTTTCATGTTTTCAATTTAGTTGGAAATAATTACATTGAATATATTGTTATTTATGTAATTACTAACAACCAAGAATTATTTAAATATCTCCTTTCATTGATTCTGTAGTTATACACCATTTGGTTATACCTTACAGAATGATTATGAAACCCATTTCAATCAGTGGGAAACCCATATGTTTATTTATTATGATTGATTCTGTATGTGGTACACATATGAGTGATCATTTTATGATGGATGTTCCTAGATATCTCTCTAAATAACTGCATAATTTTTTTTTCTAATGATACATTATTTATGGTATTACTATGTAAACCTAACCCATTATGAGAATCAATCCACAATGTGATATAGTGTCTTAAGTTGGGATTAACTCATGTTTATGTCATATTAAATGATTCTTATACATTCCGATGATTCAATTATCATACTACTCAATGTTCTATATGATGTGCTTCCATACATTTATTCATGAGCCATTCCTTTTATGTTATCATGTTTTCCTTATAACACATGGGTTATTCTTCATTCTCATGTTTATTCTTTAATAGGATTTTTAGACAATATATTGTGTATATATATTTCTCATGGTATCCTATAAAGTGGTAGGAACAGTAAAAAATTTAGGTGAACATTATTATTTTTTAATAAAAACATGTTCCGAATACAAAATACTTTTCAATACATGGATTGAATTTAATGGATAATTATGCATAAAATTTTGTTATATATTGATTAATAGTTTTAGTAAACTATAGTTGGTATCATATAATGGTCTAGTTATTTTTGGTTATAAGGAATAAAAAACCGTAGTAATATCCTAATGTATAATTCTACAACCATGGATAACCTTGAATTAAAAATATGAAATCATAAGTTAAGATGTTATATTCACTTATAGGCTTATACTTCTATATTAATAGTTACATTTTTAAAATTTCATTATCTCTGTATTGAATCCACCATAATTTTATTTTATTTTTTTGTTAAGGGGTCAAATACAATAACTTGTGATGGAAACCAATTTTATAGTAAATGGGATGATTTCACTAACTAAATGTAGAACCTGATTGGAATGGTAGCCTATAAATTTATGATTGTACTACCTCAAATACCTAAACTAGCTGATGTTATAAATTATTATATGAATAATGTAGAATTCCCCTTTCTCCATAAAATACCATGTAGTGGTAAAATATTTTATGAATCAAATTATTACAATATTTATTGGATCCTTTGATCCCCTTATCAAAAAATAATTGATTTAAATATATTGAGAAGATATTATGTGTCCTTCAATGGTCACAAAATAAAAATCCATGATCGTGGTCTATTGTTTTTATGGGGATGTTGATCAGTTATGGTAGTGATCCAAATCACTAAGTCTAAATAGAAAATTGATTCCATGTATTTGAAATGATTTAATAAAATATTTTTAATAAATATTTTCCACACAATCATAATCTAATGATAGAGATGGTGTTATTAGGTCTAAATAAATTGGAATAAGGGTATATCTGAGTAAATGTGAAATATTTTACAAGAAATTTGTGATACACCTATGGGTTTTCATGAACACTAAAATAATGTTTGTTTGAATCATTAGTGGATTAAATTCTATTCTATGAAAATCCATCTTGATTCGTGACTTCAACCGTTATGATGATATATTTTGATGTTCCCATTAATGTTGATATTAAGATTGGAGACTCTAATTTGTCTCATGGGATCAATGATAAAATAATGTATATGGATTTTAATAATAGAGGACAAAATGATAAATCACATGGAGGAATCATAACCCAACATCCCACAAGAAAAAAGTGTGGGAAGAAGCATCCTAGAAACAATATAAAGGGGATAGAGAGATGCATTAAATGTGGTAAAATCGGATCCAAGATAATCATTAATGAATGGATTTGTAAAATCCCTATACCGGTAGAGAAGAAAATAATGTTCATATTAAAACTAAGATTATAGTATAATTTTTCAACTATAAGAAACATGGGAACTACAGAATCAAACTCCCTAATCCAATGGTTGGCAGAGAAAATCAACCACAACAACCTCCAAGGTAGTATGGAAATGAATATGTTATAAATATGGATGAGGTAGATCCCACCTATTATATGAAAGTTGGTATGTTTTTTATTCATTCAAAGATAAAAAATGAAAATTTTCATAATATATCATTGTAGTGTTTTATTTATTCAAATTTAGTTGAACTATTTAAACACCACATCAAAATATGGACATTGAGTAATCTAGGAGAATAGAAAATGAAAAAATTATTTCATATATGTTATATCACTCTCCCATGAATTTTTTTTATATTTAACCTTATATAAATTATCATCGTAATACTCTTGGTAGATTTTGATTCTATTATGAGCATGGATTGAATGTCATTATACAAAGTCAACATCAAATTTTAGTAGATATAGATCACTCTACACACATTTAGAGAATCTCTAATACTATATATGCTTATGGATGATTATGAATCTATTTTAGAATAATCAACTTAAGATTGGATATTATTTCTTTATATACAATCATTTTATCTCAAATTTTTGATAAAAAAATAAGATAGTTCTTGAAGACAAAAACTTTATAAGGAACTACCATGTTCTGTTCCTTGATGAATTACCCAGTCTTAATTTTAACAGAGAGGTTGGATTCCCAATTTATCTTATTCCTCAATCATTAACAATTTCAGATACTCCTTTTATGATTAATTCCATTGAGTTTGAATAATTGAAGATTTTTTATAGGAGAATCTGGGTAAAAAATTCAAATTCTTGATTTCCTCAATGTGGGTTGTACCTGTCCTCTTCGTCCAATGAAGGAAAGATCAATTCACATATGCATTAATTATTATGAGCTCAACAAGATCATTCTAATGAAAAAGTATAACATTCCATGTATATATGACTTGTTTAATCAATTGTGTAGTGATAAGTATTTATCAATGGGGGACCTTTGTTCGAGATATCACTAATTTAATGTGAATAAGGAAAATATTCCCATAACATCCTTCAAACGAGTTGTGGACACTATGAGTTCATTGTATTTCCATTTAGACACAGAAATTTTCTAATAAGATACATGCACATAGTGAATAGAGTCTATGTATTATAGCTATCCAAATTTGTGGAATTATTTATCGAATATTAATTTATATTCTCCAAGAGTAAGGATGATTATGATGTGTATTTGATTACTATTCTAATGACTTATCAAATATATATTCTAAATTAAAAGTATAGTAAATGTTATCTCTAGAAAGAGTTATTATATTATTGGGATATTTTATCACCATCAAAAGGATATATATGGACCATTAATTGAAAAATGTAATTTGTGAGTGGGATATGCCAACATCTGAAATGGATATCCTTAGATTCCTTGGTCATGATGTATATTACAAACAATTTCTGATGAACTTCTCTGAATCACTAAACATGTTAACCATGATGATATAGAAGGTGGTAAAGTATTTATGGACGTGTGAATCTGAATACTTTACTGGAGAGTTGAAAAATAGGCTTCAAATTGTAGTAGTATATATAGTACCCACTAGTGGGGAACTCTTTGTGGTATATAAGGATGAATCGCTGATGGGATTAGGAGGTTTACTATGGTAAAATGACAATTTAATATCAAAATCCACCAGGATTATGAATTTTGTTGAGAAAATTTATCCAATTCAATATCTTGAGTTGGCGGTTTTGATCTTCATGTCAAAATTCTTACATCATTATATCAATGGGTAGATGTGTGATATATATACTACTCATAATAGCCTCAAATATACATTCACAAAAAATAGATTAATATTTTCTAGTGAAGATGGATTTAGCACATCATATATTATTAATACTCAATCCACTACAAACCTAGTAAAGAAAATAAATTCATATATTCTCATTGTATATAGGATCCATTAACATTATCAATGCTTGTAATTGATAAGGATCCCGTCTAATTTGGAATTAAATGTATGGACAAGTGAATCATATGGTATGTAAAATAGCTATTCATTTCTCAAATGATTTATCAACTATCCCTTATGGTGAATATAAAGGATTCTTAAAGAAAAGACTTGGAAATTCAAAACAAGGTTGAATATATCATAAACAATAAATCCTCACGGTTAATAAATGAAGAAGAAGGATTGATAACATTTGGGAGAAGATAATATGAACCATAAAATCATGAGATATAGGGAGTGATTTTGAATTATCCACAATGATCAAACATTTCCATCCAACCAAGGAGAACAATGATTTATCAATATCTCTAAGAGCACTAATGGTTGGAAAATATAATTAATGTGATTACATAATATTCTTCACAATGCACGATGTGTTATTAAAAGGAGGATAAATTGATATATCTATAGGGATGATGAAACCATTATATATACATACATGGAAATGGGAAAACATAACAATGGACTTTGTCACTAGACTTCTGTAAAAAACCATAGGAAGTAAGTCTATATGGGTTGTCATTGATCATATGAAAAAGCTATATCAATTTACTATAATTCATGAGGGATCCCAGTCGATAAAATTCAAGGGATATAAATTAGACACATGGTATGGTCACCCAGAGTACCATTATTGACTCAATCAGATCAAGATATGAGAATTACATCCATGTTCTAGAAAAGTATCACATGATATCTAACAAATTAACTAAAATTCATTGTGTCTTATCACCTTAAAACAGATAGACAATAATAGAAAACCATTTAGAAATTGGAAAAATTATTGATATCATGATCCATGATCTTCAATGAAGGATGGTAACAACACATTCCACTAATCATGTTATCTTATGATAATATTTTTCACTCGAGAATCCATATGGCCTAAAATGTATCCATGTATGTGATAAGATGTATAAATCCTTCATGTTTGGTGGAGTTAGTGAAAATAAGATTCTAAGATATCAAATGATAATGGAAATTGTATAAAAGTGTATTAGCATTGATAAACACATTAGGGATTCCAAAGTGGACATAAGAGTTTTGCATTCAATATTCAATGGAACTTATGTTTTCGGTTAGAGGCAAGTTATTCGTCCACATATCAACATGGAAGAGAGACCTGATATTTGGGAAGAATGGAAATCTATTTTCTAGGTACACCAAGCAATCTTTGTTTCTTTATCACATTGTCGATGCGGAATAAACATTGGATATTCCCTAAACCATGTATGAGGTAAAAAATATATTCCACATATCCTACATGATGAAGTACATACTAGATCCATCACATGTACATAACTTATAGGTGGTACAAGTTGAAAATTATATCAAATACGAGGATCAGCTAGTGCAGATCTTTGGACATAGATATAATTTCATATATAATAACACCACTCATGTAGTTAAAATACTATGGTAGAACCACAAATTAAAATAAGAGAGATGGGTATCAAAAGAAGCAATGAAGGAAAAGTACACTCATATGTTTTCACTATAGTACGTAAAATGAAATTTATAGGATTAAATATCATAATTTGGAATGAATGTAACACCATAAAATTTGTATGAAATATTTATCCTTTAATAATTTAACTTCTTCAAGAGCCTGGGATTCCCAAAACATCGAGTTTAAAAGAACCAAAATATATAATTTGAATATTATTATTTTAACAAGACCATTATAAAATAGGAATTTAATTTTTAGGTATGAATATAAATAACCATATTTGGAAATATATATATTAATTGTTTGCAAGTAGACACTTAATTATTATATTCATTTTTTTCTAAAAAATGATTTTATTATTTTCTACAAGAGAATATATATTTTTTTATACTTTTGTAAAATATATTAAAAAAAACTTCATTATTGAAATCATAATTTATAAATTATTATTTTTATATTTTTTTAATTTGTTAATAATTTTAAAATATTAATTTATAATGAAAAAATAAAATTTACATTGAAAAAAGAATTTTAATTTAAACCATCTTTAAATGTAAAATCATATTATATTTAAAAATTAATTAGTTCATTTTGATTATACATAATTTTTTTCTATATTTTAAATTAATTTTATACGTGAATTTTTTAAAAATATATTGTATAGTTAAAATGAATTTTTTTGAAAATTTCCTTGTGTTTGTTTGTTTGATATTCAATTAAAACATGAAACATATATGTTTTGAATTTTTAAAATTGGAATCATAATTTGGATTCAAAATTTCTATATATAGTAAATCTTCATCATTTAATTTTTCAATATTAATTGTAACCTTTGAAAATTTTGTTACAAAGTTTAAGGTAAATCAATAATAATAGGTAAAAATAATATAATAAGGGTTAGAAAATCAAACTAAAAATTTCCAAAATTCAATTTTCGGACTTGAATTTGAACATATTCTTATTTTGATTTAATTTATGAACTTTCAAATCCATTTGTTGTACATTAAGTCTATAATAGTATTTTATTAAAAGAGATGTCAAACTTGTCACATTATTGATTTTACTAATTATAATATTTTTAATATATAGTAATCCAGAAGTTATGTTATTCCATAAATAGTATATTGAAATATCAAAGATTTTTATTCATCATGGATATTTCTTTATAGTTAATATGGAATAAATAAATACTTTAAATTCTTTCACAACATTGATATAGTAATTATTAACTAAGTGGATAAATCAAATAAATCATATTTAAAATATTTTATTAAACACTATTTTAGATTCTTAATGTGATAAACGAATTATTTATTTTATTATTGGATTCATATGATATAATAAAATGGTTTGATATAATTTCTATTCATGTTTTCTGGTTTTTATAGTCAATGAATGGAATTGTATAAAATTTGATAATAATTTTATTTCATAAATATAAAATTTAATTAAATTATTTAAAAATCAAAAAAATATTTAATAATCACAGTCGGATAATATATGGAAAAATAATTCATCCACTTTAAATTTATATGCTATTTTTAATCAATTGGATCTATAATTATATTTTTATATTATAATATTTTGAGTACTTCCAAAACACCCCTATTATCCCATTATAACTTCCACTCCTCCAAAACTATTCTCGTCACACCTTAAAATATGTGAATAAATGAAAATATATACCAAAAAATATACTTGTATTATTTCCCAATCCAGTTGATTATTTTCTCACCAAAAATACAAATTATAATCTCCTTAATAGATCCTTCATTGAGGTGATATTCAATAGTTAACTTTGATAAACCACCCCTCATAATTTCTATTCCTCTTGAACCTTATCCTCAATGCATTAATCTATTAAATTATTATAGATTCAGTATGTTTTAAATAAATTAATCATATATTTATAATTAAATATTTTTATCCCATTTTTATCACCGTCAACTGTTCAAATAATGGAATCTATTGGCGAAATTATGGCGATTAACAGTCTCAATAGATTATGTGTTTTCATTTACCATTACCACCTTCATGGTATGTCAAAAAATATTATTATTGTGAAACAATAATTTAATAAGAATATTATAACTTATTTCAATTTCTATATAAAATAATACATTTAGCATAAAATAAAATGAAAATAATATATGATTGTGATAAAAAACATCCAAAATAAACAAAACATTTTCCATTAACGTATTGTATAATGAATCATATTCATGTATGAAAATTAGATAATATATGGGAACATTTAAAATAATGGTAGTTTATGATTACCATTTCATTTCTATTCTATGATATTATTCCAAATCAAAAATAACTTCATTAATTATACAAAAATGAACTACCCATGGAACCATGAAATTAACATGCCTTGAACAATAAAATTAAACCTTAGAACTTATAAAAATCATCATAAATTAACATAAAAAATTATATTATATAAAATAACTATTTAGTAGTTTATTAATTATTATATTAATAAATATAATTTTATTATCTAGTACATTATGTGAAATTGTAGAAAACATTCGAATAAATGCTTTGGGATCTCTCTGAAACTCAATATTTCATCTTGGAAACGCTTTATTTCTCGTTAACACAAGTTATCAGTTTATTAATCTTATATAATTGTTCTATATTATGTATATATTTTAAAAATATACATATCTAAAAAAATTTATCATTATTTTATGGATAAATTTATATTTTAAAAGGTTCCTTACTCAATTATTATCGATAAGAAAAACCGATTAAAGTGAACTTCTATGCTTATCACCCATTTTAAATAACACTAAATAAAATTTATTAAACCAATAAATATATTAAAAAATCAATCATTTTATCAAGAAAACGGTTTTGGTTAATTTCTCATTTTATTTGAATAATTATAACTCTATCCACTTTAAATACCCTTTATTGTTTTCCCTAAAATTTCATTTTTGTGACACGTTTATAATGTTACCTAACCACTATTATTCTTGTCTCCAATTATATTTAACATCCTTATTATTGAACTATTATTATTATTTCTTTTTGAATGACAGATAATGATTTAAATCCATTATTTTTTGGATTCCATTGTTATACATCCTTTTTTATTCCATATGGCATAAATACGATATACTTTTATTTCAATGGTAACCATTATAATTGATTTTTATACGGCACACATATGAATGAACATTTAATGATGGGAGTACATAAATAGAGATTCAAAGAATTTGTAAATGTTTATTCTCTTAAGATGTTATGTATTGGATGAGTGACTAAACCAAATCACTTATGGTATTATATCCACTAAGTGATATTGTCATTGAAGTTAGTGTTGAATCTTGTTTATGTCATGTTATATATTTTTTCCACATTCAGATGTTTTTATGATCATATAATTCTATGTTCTATATATTGCACCTCCATATTTTTATTCTAGGGTTATGGATTTTATGTTATCATTTTTTTCCTTCAAAGTAATCTGTAATGATTCATTACAATTTTTATTCCCTTTAATAGACATTATAGCTCATCCTAATTGTATATTTATTCCCTATGTTATCTATCAATGTAGTAGTATCAGAAAATAAGTTAGGAGATAATTATTGTTATTAATAAGAAGATATTTTATTACATTTTTATGTTTTCTAATTATATAATGACTCCTCCAATGAATCTATATTATTCGATCCGTGGTTTGTATTTAATTTATAATTATGCATAAAATCATGTAATAATATGTATAATAGACAATGGTCAATATATACACTACAATAAAAATTAATGTAATGACAACACATTTCCTTACTTTGATCACTTATGTTGACTCCTCTTTTAGCATTAATTCAAATAACATTATCCTTAGCCTAACCAGTTGAAGGACACATCAATACTTTAATGAAACTATTCACTGGTTTTCAAAATGAATGACTGTATATGATTATCCTATTTTCTAACTAGTATCTGAAAAACATTCATGAAATTAACATGTAATAAATAATGTTGGAAAACTAACTACCATGTTTGTTATATAAGGAATAATATTCATGGAATACTTTCCTTCATAGTCTACATACTGAACTCTTGGAAAGGATTCACTGTCTCCTACTTCTTTAATCCACATCACATAATAATCCAATCTTTTTTAACACAATTTGTTGAATTTTTCTTGATGAAAAACTTCTCAGAACATTCTTTATGAATTGAAAATTCTACTTGGTAAGACATGTCTATACTAACATTCTTACATCATATTATTTTACCAAACTCTAGTCCTTATATAATCTTATTATCATCTCATAATGCCATTAAAATTTTGGTTTTTTTTGGAAAAAATATCTTTATAAATTCTGAAATCACTGGACTATAAAAATAGTCATACCACTAATAAAAATATGTTGCATCCATCAATAACCTCATATACAAGGCACATTTCATCAACACTTCATTCTTATAAAAACTTCCCCATTCATTTGATGTTTTTTTGACAAAAATTTACCTCAATAACAATTTATATTTCACATTACAAATCAGGTAACATCCCAATTATCATATACAACATCATTGTTTGAGTTCACAATGAACATATATAAACTTCCATCATTTGAACAAAAACTACACTGAAATCAATTGTTGTGAATTTACTATGCGAGACACATTCACAATGAAATTTATTAATTATGTGTGTAACACACATTCTGTGAAGTCCATGTACTTTCGATGTGATCATCCATCATTTTCTTCAAATCCATTAGAGATATTCAGTAAAAAACCAAAATTTTCATAAATAAAATGTTCATGAAAAATAAGAAACTATACCATTTCCACTATTTTTATATAATCTTTTATTCATTTAATTCTTATAAATAATTTTTCTTAGAATAAATCCTTATTGATAATTATTGAATTTTACTGAGAATAATAGAATAACACAATAATTCTCTAACTCATATCACCTTGGTTCTGACAATATTATTATTGTATCAATATATATCATAAACATTTATATCCAGTGTAATGAAATTATTGAAAAAGGTGATTAATTACATTCATAAATGATATCTGAAAATTTTGCTATCAATTTAATAAATAATTTTGTCATTAAGGTGAACTCATATTAAATATTGTAACATTTGATATCTTTTTTGTAAAATAAGTTTAATGTTTCAATGGGATATTTTTGGGTAAAATTACCCTATTTTGTTTTAACTATGGAATGATTATCAAAATTATCAAAAAATATTTCTTGAATTTTAAAAATAAGAAATAGTATTCACTATAGATGAATTAATAATTTTTCTCTGATAGAAAAATTTAATATAAAATATATGAAGGTAAAAACTAAATGATAATTGAAATTATAAAATTTAATAAAATATATTATTTTATTATAGGTAAAAAAATTTATGTTATTTAAGAATATATATAATATAAGGATTAGTTTTTAACAACCTATGTCACAAACCGAATCGGGTCGCCACCATTAACGGCACCAAACCCAGCCCATTGGAAGGCCTGAAGGGGAATCCCTATCCCCACGAGCTGGCACAAGTGCCTGGGTATCATTTATCTGGGTTTGGGAATGATTTACCCGAATATGTATACGTGAAACATCAATAATATTTGATAAAATGAATCTAAAAAATTCATACTTGCAAGGTTTATACAAATATCCAGAACTGAATACATAAGTTAAAAAGAAGTAAAAAAGTCTCAAATACACAATGAAAAAACAACAAAACAACCCCATGGACTCCACATGACAAGGGGTCATCACCCCCAAGCCGTATCCACAACTCCGTCCCAAGGATGGGGACTAACACCATGAACCGCCATCACCCTTAGCCTTTCCTTTACCTGAATAAAATACAACCAAGTATACTTACACCCAGGGGGTGTAAGTAGGGTGTGATCCTAAGCCCAATAGGATACTACCCAATGATTCCATATAGAATTTAGTACAATGTAAAAAAAGTAGTTTTAATATGTAATGAAAAGCAGTGATAAAATCCAAAAAATAAAACAGTCAATTGATAACATTTTTCAAGCTAAAATTTTCAGAATGATCAAAAATTTAAGTAGAAAAGTGGGATACTATAAATTATTTCCAAAAAAACCCCAATACAAGGGTAAATACCATAAATCCAATGAGCACCAAAACTGGGAACACCCCTAGGAAACTAGATAGTCTCGGGCCCTATGAACCTCGTACCTCGGTGTAAAGTATCCAAGTCACAATCTTTTCCCGTGCACGATCCACTAGTAGGGAACATACCCATAACCTATTGGTCCCAAAATATCATCCACAAAGCTTAGTTAAAGTTGTCATTATCCATTCTCTCAGTGAAACAGTGACACAACCCATCCGATTCACTAGTCGTACTAGTACATATCCACCCACCTAAGTACCAGAGATTCCCCTTTTCGTGCTCAAACAATTTCAGCAAAAAAACACATCCCTTTTCATATAAAACACCACTAATTGTCACAAACAAACAATACAGTATCTATACACACTTTATTCCTTTTAAAACACACAATAAAACATTTTTATTTTCAATAAAACAACCTCTCAAAATATCACATTGTTTTGCACCCAAAGATCTTCGAAATATCAACTTTGCATACTATGTGCACACTTTTAAGTCACCAAAACAACACTTTAGCTCAATAAACTTTAATTAAACCAACAATTAAGTTTTGTGGAAACCCCATGTGAACCAATAAGTTATATCTTTTAAAACCCCCCATTTTCACACAAACATGGCACTTGAAGCCCATTTGCTTCCCAAACACCATTTAAACAAACTTTCACAGAAACAAACAAAAAGAATAAACATTAAAAACATTATTTATAATCCTAATATAGTTCAATAAAATCAAATAAGTAATTATTGGTCATCCCTAAATGAACCAATAAAAGATTTGTATGAAAACCGCACAATTTCATAAAAAATTGGAACTTAAAATTCATTTGCTTTATAAATGCAACTAAAACAATTTTTGCAGAAAAATTCAAATGAAAAAACATGAAAATACCATGAACACAGCATGATAACTCACAAAAATTTAATGCACAATGTAATCACCTACCAAAAGAGTCAATAATCGCAAATCCTTGTGCGGAACTTCAACCACACCACCACCGCACCACAAGGGAGTGAGATCAAAACTAAAACCAGAGGATTGGACTAAGAAACTCGAAATGAAAACCTAGAATCAATGCCATATCTTATGGACATTTTGGGATTCATGAAAATAGGGATAAAGCTTACGGAAAAGGAAAGAACTTAGAAGGATAGTCACTTACTTGAGAAATCTGGACGATTTTAGCAACCTGAGAGGTTTGGCCCTATTTCTCAACTGATACGATCTCCAAATAGTGGGAAATGATGCTGGTGGTGCAGCTATGTATAGTGGGAGTTGGGGGGTGGTGGAATCACTGAAAAAATATGAAAAATGAATATTTTATGAAATAATTAATAAAAATTTAAAACTGGAAATGGGCTTTTGGGTTGGCCCAATACCTAATTTGATAATCTAAATCCATGATGCTAATGAATTATTAAGAGGCAAAAATTTATTTTGGGAATTGAATAGTTAAATGGAGGTCATTTTGGAAGTTTAATGGGTGAACAAGGTTTAAAAACAAATGAGTTATTAAAGAAACAAAATTTGTTTTTAAATCTGGAATTGGGCTCACGGTTTGGCCCAATTTTTCAAAACCCACCATTTTCACCAAAATGACTGGTAAACCCCCAAAACAAATCAGGAATGGAAATTAAATGAAAAATGAATTAAAAAAAAGTAATGGGTGTGAAAATTCTCTCCACCATAAAACTTTCCTCCTTCATACATCCACATCATTGTCAAACCAAAAACCAAACCCAACCGAAAGGAAGAAATGGACTTCATTGCTATGCTCCGCCCCCAAAGGCCAAAACACCTACAGTGATAAATTAAGGAAGGAATACTTCACAAGAAAAACATACAAATCTTTACTAAAATGATCAAAAACATTTATCATTTTTCCTAAAAGAAAACTCCTCAAACACTATCTGAACAAGGTTCAATCAATTTTCCCAAACAAACAAGAACATCGAAAAAGGTTACACTTACCTTGATATAACTAAACTATTGGGCACTCTCCAATCCCAAAGATTACCCAAGGAGGATTTAAGAGGATATATAGCTTTAAAAGAGACTACCAACCTATAATCCAAGACCAAGGAAAAAAGTGAGTTACTAGTACAAGGATACACAAATAGGCTCCCCAACAAAAGAGATAACTTCAATTTTTCGAGACAGAGTTAAGAAACTAATAGGGGAGCCCCAAAAAAACTCCCTAGTACAAGGTGTATAATCCCATTAGACATTTACAAAATAATATATATGAGACTCATAGTGGGACTCCCCACCATAAGAACCAACCATCTTAACTGACCAACATGTGCCGGCACAGAAAGACCCCAAAACCTAAAGAGTTAGGACGACTTCACGGTTAGCCCACACTGTTTGGGAAAATGTGCGCTAACAATGCAGATCCTTATACCTATATGGTTTTATGGGGAATGGTCACTACAAAATGTGCACTCAACATGTCTAGACAAATTGAAATCATTTCCTAGAAACCCTAAGGAAACCACATGGGAAATGAAATTAATTGAGAGATAACATGGGGTTGATTCCCTCTACCTCATTCCACCGAATGGGAACGACATAAGAAAGATGACAATACCAAATGTTTAAACTATTCCCATATATCATACTGAGAACAATTCTTTGTACAAGTTTATAAAAGTCACTAGGATTTCCCCTGACTATGTGTCAGCTTCTCTCCGGGACCTATGGCTGGAGCTGGAATGGTTGAAGCATCTTCGGCCTCGCAATTAGGATTTGGAACCCCAGAGTATAATTTCTTCTTTTGATGCTGCAAAAAACTAAATAAAATCCCATATGGGTTCACCAAGACATAACACACTCTACAACTCACATTACCCTAACATGAAATTTCACTGAAATAAGGGTTTAATGGATTCACTCACATCACACCTTTTTTCTTCGGTTGAGAAACAACAGAAATAAAGGACACATAAAAAAACCTTCCACTAAAATAGAGGGTTTCGAGATCTCTCAAAAGGAGAAACACTTCTGAAAAAAAGACTCAAAAAATATTGTGCAATTTAACCTTTACAATCAAACAAGCACGTTAGATCACAACGTGATAACGATCCTGACCAAAGCGACTGATAGAAATAATAAAATGAGGGGGCCTTATACAACATCCCCAAACATCACAACATCCCAAAAAGTGTCCATAATAGCCTCTCGTGGTTAGATTTCCCACACTGGTGGTTTAACATATACCCCTTCTTCGAAGAGACTACGAAGGACTCATAGGTCCTCTTAGACACTATCCATACTGACAACCCTAGACAACTTCCACCTTCTAAGAATCAGGTAGCTTAAGAAACTAAGGTATCTTTCAACTATCCATGAGCAATCTTTCACAACAAGAGGATCCAAAAAACCCAATAATGTAAATGGTGTAGGGTCATTCTACAGAGATCTTGAAAAGATTCCTAAAATTGATCAACTGGAGGATTTTCCAACGGTGAGACAATCCAGGTTGCACTTTAGTTGTGCACTAACCCTTAATGGGGGCAAACCTTATCCAACAGGAGAAACTAAATACCCAACCAAGCTGGTCCATTAGTAAAAAAATTCCACAAAACATATCCAAACACATTAATGGAACCACCTTTAAGGTGTCCCAAAACATATCTCATAGGAGACTACTAACCGGTCCTTCTACCTAGCTTACCGAGCAAACACAAACCCAAAACACAGTTCTAACATAAGGGGTTCTTGGACTCAAAACATCCCACAACATCAACATTTTCCAAAAACACAAAATATAAAACATCCCAAACAATTCATGAAGACATCATGTTTTTCTTTAAAAACATTTATTTGATAACCAATGGTTCATCGGTTAGCGTATCCACCAATGGTACCCCATGGGCCTCACACATGCATGTTTTTGTGCCACATTGAGCACCATCCTCATATTTGTCCCGAAACTCATATAGTCATGGCATCAACCACACATCATCCCATATAACCCCATCCATGTGGTCACTCATGAAAATACCAAAGGTTAAAAAGAATATTATTTCCACTTTTCAAAAACAAAATAGTCAACCAACCCATCCTTTTCCTCAAAACTGCTAACAATGAGATCAAAATCCCAAATCACATATTACAAAACATTTCATAAGGACAAAAAAAATTAGAAAATAAATCTCATTCACGTTATTCACATCAATTTCACAACATCTCATCCCATTAAAACACAATTTAATTGTTTAGATGACTATATTGGAAACACTTTTGAAAACCAATTTCATTATGGTTCCTGATTTTAAAAGAGGTGTAAGAACACTATTTTTCATTTCAAAATAATTCTGAAAATTCAGTTCCCCCAATCCCTAAATCAAACCATTCCCTATTTATTTGAAAATCATTTCAAAAAAACATTACGCTTCTTAATACCAAGTCACATTAAAACCATAGTTTTAATATTTTAAAACTAAATAAAAAAACAATGAAAGAAGAAACTAGTTTCAATTGGTGACATGGAAATATAGTTGGCATCCATATTCCAATCAATTCACCATCACAAAGAGTGTTTTAGGGAATATACCCTGCAAAACATGGCTTTCCAGACCCTGTGAGCACTCTGAGACCATGAACCCAACTCTCTTTTCATTTCCCCTAATCATCATCAGACCAATAAAACCAAAATACATAGATAAATAATGACTTTAACCTAGAGAGTTAAATCCCGTCATGAGGTGTGGTGATCAAGAACACTACCCATAACCGAAATTTCATTTCCCAACCATCTTAAATCCTGATTATCTAGACTATTTTCCAAATAACATGACTCAAATCGAGCGAACCTCCTTGGAAACATTTTTGTCATGAACCGAATCTGGTCGCCACCATTAACAGCACCAAACCCGGCCCATGGAAAGGCACGAAGGGCGTTCCCTATCCCCATGGGCTGGCACAAGTGCCCGAGTATCATTTATCTTGGTTTGGGAACGATTTACTTGAATATGTATACATGAAACATCAAAAATATTGGATAAAATGAATCAGAAAAATTCATACAGGAAAGGTTTATAAAAAAATACAGAACTAAATAAATAAGTTCAAAAGAAGTAAAAAAGGTACAGAGACACAATGAAACAACAACAAAACAACCCCATAGACTCCACATGACAAGGGGTCATCACATCCAAGCCGTCACCACAACTCCGTCCCAAGGACATGGACTAACACCCTGAACCGCCATCACCCTTAGCCTTTCCTTTACCTAAGTCAAACATAACCAATTATACAGACACCCAAGGGGTGTAAGTAGTGTGGGATCCTAAGCCCAATAATATACCACCCAATTATTCCAAATATAATGCAATTCAATGTAAAAAAGCAAAGAAGTTTTAATAAGTAATGAAAAGTAGTGATAAAATCCAAGAAATGAAACTTTCAATTGATAACAGTTTTCAAGATAAGAATTTCAGAATGTTCACACATTTTAATAGAAATCTTTGCTACTATAAATTACTACCAATAACACCCCAATACAAGGGTAAATACCACAAATCCAATGAGCACAAAAACTAGGAACACCCCTAGGCAACTAGATAGTCTCGGGCCCTATGTACCACGTACCTCGGTGTAAAGTATCCAAGTCACAATCATTTCTCATGAACTATCCACTAGTATGGAACATAACCATAACCTAGTGGTCCCCATGTATCATCCACATATTTTCGTTAGAGTTTTATTTATCCATTTCCTCAGTGAAACATGGACACGAACCATTCGGTTCACTTGCCGTACTAGTACATATTCGCCTACATAAGTACACGAGATTCCCCTTCTTGTGCTAAAAAAAATTCAGCAAACAACACACATCCTTTTGAATATAAAACACCAATACTTATAACAAACAAAAAATAAAGTAGCTATGCACACTTTGTTCCATTTAAAACACACAACAAAACATTATGATTTTTAATAAAACAACATCTCAAAATATAACATTTTATTACACCCAAAAAACATCGAAATACACACTTTTCACACTATGTGAACAATTTTAAGTCACCAAAAAATAATTCAGCTCAATAACCTTTAATGAAACCAACATGTAAGTTTTGGGTATGCCCCATGTGAACCAAGAAGTTATATCTTTTAAAACCCACCATTTTCACACAAAAATGGCACATAAAACCCATTTGGTTCCCAAACACCATTTAAAAAAACATTCACATAAACATAAAAAAATAATAAACATTCAACAAATTATTTCCAATTCTAATAAAATTCAATAAAATCAACTAAGTAATTATTGGTCAGCCCCAAATGAACCAATAAAAGATTTGTATGAAAACTACCCAATTTCACAAAAAATTGGAACTTAAAATTCATTTTCTTTATAAATGAAAATAATTTTTTTTTGCATAAAAATTCAAATGAAATAAACATGAAAATACCATGAAAAAAGAATGATAAGTCACAAAAATTGCATGTACAATGGAATCACCTACCAAAAGTGTCATGAACCTCAAATCCTAGTGCAGAACTTCAATCGAACCACCAACACACCACTAGGGAGTGAGATCAAACCTAAAACCAGAGGATTGGACCAAGAAACTCATAATGAAACCGTAGGTACGAAGACCAAGCTTCTGGACATTTGGGGATTCAAGAAAAAAGGGAGAAATCTTAAGGAAAAGGAAGTAACTTAAAAGGATAGTCACTTAAGAAATATGGACGATTTTAGCAACCTGAGAAGTTCGGCCCTAATTTTCGACTGATACAATCTCTAAATAGGATGAAAATATTCTTGGCGTTCAGCTAGGTATAGTGGTAGTAGGTTAGAGGTGGAATCACCAAAAAAGAATAAAATAATAATATTTAATGAAATAATTAACAAAAATTGTAAACTAGAAATGGGCTTTCGGGTTGGCCCTATACCTAATTTGATCACCGAAATCAAAGATGCTAATTAATTTTTAAGGGGGCCAAATTTCTTTGGTGGTTTTAATAGTTAAATGAAGGTTATTTTGGAAGTTTAATGAGTGAAAAAGTTTTAAAAAAGAAGGAGTTATAAAAGAAACAAAATTTGTTTTTAAATCTGGATTTGGGCTCACGGTTTGGCCCAAATATTCAAAACCCACCATTTCACCAGAAATAGTGGTAAACCCCCAAAACAAATTAGGAATGGAAATTAAATTAAAAATTAATTTAAAAAAAGTCATGTGTGTGACACCATATATTAATCATCATGAACTATTTAAAATATATGTAATTCAAAATTATAATAAAATCATATAGAATATTTACAAGTAATTAATGAATCAATTATTAAAGAAATTAATATCAATAGTGGTAAAATAAAGACAATTAATATTTCTATTATAAAAATATTTCAATATATTCAACAATAATAATTTTTGATCAATATTTTATAACATGAATTTGATATAATAAAATATGAAAATTCAAGTGACAATAATTGTTTGGTGGATTTGGAGGTTAATATAGAGTACCATGATAAAATAAAAATAACTTAAATGGTAAAATAATGAGAATAAGTGAATTTTACATTTTTAAATGATAATATTAATCTTTAAAAGACGATATATTTAATATAATGGAAGGTAACAAAAAATGATATGTATACTGAAGAAAATTAAAATGAAAATTTCAATTATGAGACTGAAAATTTAGATGAATGATTAAGTAGTCAAAGATGAAATTATGATGTGAGTAAATAATTATAATATAATGAAGTTTTATGTGAGTAATTTAATAGTTAAAAATAAAACATCACTATTATATTAATAAATATCCATAAAGAAGTTACCATATGCCTGAATTCTCAATTAAATAGTAATGTGAGAAGATGTTATTACTATAGAATTTAGATATATGCTATTTAATATAAAAATTTGGATTAGAACATGAGGTTGATAAAAAAATTGGCAATCAAAAGCCTATTTTTTTTTATTTCATTTATGAAAGAATCTAGTTCTATATTTATTACATCATAATGATGGATATGATCATGGTGCTTAATATTATTAAAAAAGATGAATAATATATGTGTCATAAAATATTGTTTTATAAATGCAAAAAAGTAATAAATGTTATTACATAAAAAATCAAAATTTTGAATAATTTTAGATGTTCGAGAATAATGAAATTTTGATATAATTTATTATTGTGACTTAGGGTCAATGTCCTTTATCTTTAAAAAATGAGTTACATATAAATAGAAAAATTGATAGTAGAAATAATATTTTCCTCATGTTTTACTAAAATAATGTTATAAAAATGGCATATGTAATAATGATATGGGATATCCTAATATATTAAAGAAAACATAAAATTAAACATATGAGAATGGTTGATAAAATGTAACAATGAAGATTAATAATGATTGTTCCCATATAATTTGGTAGGTGGAAAATAAAAATGGTTGTTGATAAATGAAAATTTCATAAGTATTGTTTTTTATGATTTATAAAATAATTTACACAATGTATTCCAATTTTTTGAAATTAGGTATTTTAAAAACTTTTCAAAAAAATGAAATATTTTTTATATATATAAACCAATGTTATGGAAAATATTTTGAACATGTGAGAAATCATATGATGTTAATTGTAATATGATGTCACCTTTTATAAAAAATATATGTGAATAAATTATATATTATATTAAATGGGTAAATTAATTAAAAAATAATAGAACCAATTTTATGAATATGTAATATAGTAAGTTATTCCAGATTTAAAGAAGATTAAAAATTTATGTGTAGTGTATACTATGAATAAAATATCACCAATAAAATATATGAGTGAAAAGGATGAAACATGTTATGATTTCTTAATATAGTTCATATATAAGTATGTGAAAAATTATAATATAATGAAATAAAATTTAAAGTATATATGTTGAATGATGATGATTTTAGAATGTTATATTATACCATTGAAAACAATTAAACTATATAATGTTGGGACAATATCATGTTATTTATAAAATGTTGTGAGAATTACTTTTAGAAGAAGAAAAAGATACAAAGACCAAAAATTGACACAGAGTATGAAAATAATTAATTTAACAGGAACATTTAAATATATAAAATCAGTTTTCTATTATCAACCATAACAATTCCACAATATAATATTGTAGTTAAAAAATAGAATAATAAAAAACGTGGATGCAACCTTATGGATATCTCATAATATTTATAGAATATGTTAAAAGAAATGTTTACTAGAAGGGGTGTATATTAAAATAAGGTAATTTAATTCTATACATAATTAATCACACATATTTATATATTGCATAAAATTTCATAGTATCGACTACATAAATGTTTTAGGAAAAAATATAACATTATGAATAATGAGATAAATTTTGGGAGACATTAATGAAATGTTCATGAAGGGATTTTCATGGATTATTTAGTGAAAATGATATATGGAAATTTTATAATAAATAGTTTACTTATATAAATAATATATTTCATTATCATGGTAATTTAGTTTAAATTTTTTGGAATGAAATAATTTCACTAAAGTCTTACTGAACAATTATGTTGTCAATATTAAATAAGTAGATAATCAAATAAATAATTTTAAGAGTATTTTAATAAATATAATTTCAGATATATTAATATAAAAATTAATTATATATATAAAAGAGATATTTATGGGATATAATAAATAATATTTATCAATTTTATGAATTTTTTATTTATTTAAAGTCAATGTAATGAATAGTATCAAATTTGAAAATTATGAAATTTCATGAATATAAGATTTTATTGATTTATTTTCAAATTATAAAAAGTTATATAATAAAATAAGATAATATATTGTTTAAAGTTGCATAAACTATATATTTATGATCCATTTTAAATTATTTCTCTCTAGATTAGTCTTTTTATATTCATATATTTTGAGAAATTACAAAAACATCCCTCTACTCCCCAAATAAATACCACCACTCATAGCCCATTCTCCTCACACCATCGAAGACATAAATATTTAAAACTATGTTAGAAAACCTATCATCCACACACTCTAAAATTTCATGGTATTTTGGTCTCAAAAAAGACTACTTCCAAGTTCCTTAAGTGATCCATTAAGGATGTGAAATTAAAGTGGTTATGTTTTTAAACCACCTCTCTTAATTTATTTTCTCCCATCCCTTATCATCACCATATTAATTTATAAAATAATAGAAAAAATATTTTGACGTATATAATATAATTTCACATTTCTATTTAAACATTTTATATTGATCCATTTTTCTAATCTCCTCCTATTTAAATAACAAATCCCATTCTCTGAATTATGGAAAATTATTATCTTAATAGAAAAAGAGTTTCTGTTTTCCATTACCACATTCAAAAATGGTCATAAAACAATTATTATGGTTAAATAAGATGATAATAATTATATTATAACTATTTTAATATTCTGGAACTAATAAATATACATAATATTAAATAAAATGAAACAAATGTGTGAGTTTTGAAATACTGGATAAATAAACTAATCATTTTTCATGAAAATTTTATCAAATAAATCATACTCTTCAATGAAATGAATAATATATTGGAGCATTAAAAATCATTAATTTTTTGAAAAATATTTCCTTTGACTTCAAAAATATTTTTCACATTCAATAAGAACTGCTATAATTATACACAGGTGAATTGACCATTAAACTATGTTACAAAAACCAAGAGAAAGACGAAAATGAACCATATTACTCATCAAATTGGCCAATTATTTGTTTAATAAAATTATAATAAATACAATAAATTTATAAGAGGTGATTAATTAATAAAATAATGAATCTAATTTTATTATCTATGATATTTGGTGCAGGTTCATAACACAATCAAACATATGGTTAGGTATCCCTCTAAACCTCTATACTTCAATTCGGGGAGAATTTATCTCTATTTAACTAATGATGTTCCTAAATTATTCATATAAAATTATTTTATATTTTCAAATATGTTCTATATATATATATATATTTATTTATATGTCTCAATTAATAATTCATCGATTGGGAATTTTGTTTTTAGATGATTCCAATCTCAATTTCTCACTATAATGTAAACCGACTAACATGAACTACATTGTTTCTCACCCATCGTCAAGTACACTAGATAAATATTTTCAAACCAAAATTATATTCCAAAAGCAGTAAATTTATCATGATTTTTTTTCTTTTGTCTCTTAAATAATACAATTATATTATTATACCATAATAAGTCTCTTTATTATTTTCAGTAAAATTACAATAAATAAGACATTTATAATGTTACCTACCCACTCTTTTTCATTAGATGATGATGTAATGATATCATCAGAATGTCTAGTGAATGAGGCATATAATATAATATATTCATTTAGTGAGTATGAAAACCTAAATAATGTAATATATACAGTAGCATCCTAATAAATTAAATATAATTATAATTGGGGGAATATGTAGAAAATGACAATATAAAAAAAATAATATAAAAAACCAGAATAATGAAATAATTTGATAAAAGCAGACTATATGAAAAAATTTATTTTAATACCATCATATAATCATAAATGGATGACCATTGGGTTAATATAAAGAATTGAAAATTTATTAAGTATTCAAAAAATGATTTGGGAGTATGTACCTATACCACGATTGAAAAATCAGAGTAGAAATATATCTATTTTTTTAAACTAGTTACATGATCAAGGTGAAATTTTGTGTAATAAATAAGGGTTATTTTATATATTTTATCTATAGATAGATACATTAGATTAAAAAACATTTTCTATTATATATTTTTTAGAAATTATAATTTTTCATATGTATTTTACTGAAAAAAGAATTAAAATACTTGAGATGAATGTTAAATTTATTTTTCTATGTACATTTTGGAGCATAAAATAAATACATAACAATAGAATAGTTTTAAATTTTATATGTGAAAAATAAATTTATATATTTTAAATAATTGATTTAATGTGTTTAAGAATGATCCATGATGTTAACTATCACGGTAGAACACTCTTTACATGACTACACCCACCATTACACTGCATTATTTTATGTAAATGAACGGTTTATCTCCCAAATACCACATCTAATATTCTAATATATGAGACAAGAAGGAAGTGGGAATACACATTTGGAATAGAGGAAATCTCTTAACGTATGTGTAATCAGACATCTCAACCATGTGATGATAGAAAATTATACATTTAATATACATAAAACATTGGATTGAATTTTTTTATGTTTTAGTTTTAGAAGTGGAATCAAATTTACTAATTAGTAGAAATTAACCATCAAATACCATTTACCACAACATATAAAATTAAATTCAATTGAATATAGAAAAAACATAGAGCATACAATATTTCCTATTGATTCATATCCACATTATGGACACATTTAAGACCAACCCCATTATGAGGTAAAATGTTTCCCTCTATTGAGTGTAATAAATGTGTTGTATAAATAGCTGAAATCATATTTGTTATTAACTTTTACTAACAACATAATAAAACCATAGTTAAAAAATAGATAATAGAAACATTATATTTTTTTATTTTCAAATACACCATAAGAAAAATAATATAAAAATTGTTTTCAATGAATGAAACAATTTATTTATCTTTGAAGGTAATTTATAAGACTACCAAACATTTAAAATCTATTCATTCATAATTTATTTGATTCATAATGTTTTAAAAAGAATAAAAATTTTTATAACATGCGATTTAATTTCTCATTAACTATATAACATATTTTAAAATTAATATGTATATTTATTATTTAAAAAACATAACAATATTATGTTCCAAAATATTTTGACATCTAGGATAGATGGAATGTAAATGTACATGAAATATCATACCACACATCCATTTTAATTTTTAAAACCATAAATTAGTGATCTTCATTGTGTTCTTAATTACTATAAATAACTATTATGTCTGTAACAACCTATAATTTCACTATTTATTTCCCTAATATATTTAATGTTAGTAGTGTTTCATTCAAGAAAAAACAAGATAAAATTAAATTGTGATACTTTAAATAAAAATGTAAGTATTATAATATAGTCTCTATATTAGGAGGAATTAAATATAATTTTTGTTTTACAAAATAAAGATAGAAAATAAAAAGAATGTCATCTTCAAGAATAAAACTCCATTATGAATATCATTTGTTTGATCCAGGAAACAATGTAAAAGCATAAATTTTTTCCTTAAAAACATCCCCAATAAAAACTCAACAAATTAAAATATCATAAAAAACAAATGCGTTATAATTTCAAGATCATATAAATTTCAATATAATCAATTCTTGTCGAATAACCACCCCAAACATCTATAAGATCTCACAATATATATAGATCTTGAATGGAGAAACTGGTTGGTTGTGTGATAAGAAATTATGATGATATAAAATTTAAATTATTATTATTATAAAAATTTATATATAACATTTACTTTAATGATTTAAAATGTATATTTTAAATGAAAAATAATGATTACTTGCCATCAGATGTTAAAATGTAACTAGAATATTTCACACCACAAATGTAATTATTTAATTATTATCATTTTATTTAATTTACTTTAATAAAATTAATCCCTATTAGATAATTTTTATTATTCATATGACATTTTTTACACCAATATAGTTATTAATTGATAGGAAATAAGAATAATTATGGTCAATATTTTAAAATTTTATATTCCTATGAAAATGGTTTCCATTAGGTTTCAGGGTTAAAAATAAATTTTAATATTTTAGAATATATATATGATAAAATTAATATAATATTTTCATTGTTGATATTATTTATATCTTAGGATATATTGTTAGTATTTTTCTTAAATATTTTATT
Organism: Viscum album; assembly: GCA_963277665.1. Lineage (NCBI taxonomy): Eukaryota > Viridiplantae > Streptophyta > Magnoliopsida > Santalales > Viscaceae > Viscum > Viscum album. The sequence continues at coordinate 1,186,392,034 of OY728159.1, forward strand.
TTTAATGAATAGTGAAAAATACAGCTTTTAACGAAACTATAAATTTTATAACTGTATCATTTTATAAGAATGGCCTATTTATTTTTAATTTAAATTAGTCAAATAGTTATTTATATAGTAAAATTAATTATTTTCAATTTTATTATTAGAATATAAGACTTATTAATAATTTTTATAGCTTAGGTAACATTATAATCCCATTTTAGAATAGTTTTTGATATTTAATTTTGATTATAGATATTTATGGTATATTTCAAATTTGGCATACAATGACACCCAAAAAAATAGTTTATTTGTTTTATAATATGACATTTAATTTCATTTCATCTACAAACATTTATAAATTTAAACAAAATAATATTTATTTCTTAAAAACATGATTATTCTAAAACTCATTTTTACACTGCATTCCCCTTAATTATGAAATTAAATTTCTGAAAAAAATAATATATATTATAAAATTATTTTCATATTTCATATAAATTTTTTCAAAAATAGTAAATATATATAATTTTATCCTTCATCATTCAAATTCAACAGCTATTATAAATACATTATTTAATGTGGTAAAAATTTGAAACAGGTAAAGGTAATTTTACTATCTGTAGAGAAACCCATTTTTTAATAAAATATGTCCCAAAGAGTGTATATAAGGGGTGTATTATAAAAACCTCGAACACACATTTATATTAATATTTGAGATTCATTTTCCCTTGACTAGTTATATACCATTATTTAAATGTAATTTTTTTTTATAATATTACCTTTCTCTTTACTTATGATAGGCGTTCACTTCCACCACTTCAGAATACCCCAATATATTCAAATATCAGCCCTAAAATAATCTATTTTTATCCTTCAAGAATTATTTATCATGATAATAATCCAATATTATCAATTATATTTATTATTTCCTCCATTTATATAGTGAATTCAAATATAAATTTTATATACTCAGTGTGAATGTTTCTTACACAATAATATTTTATTCTAAATCATCCTCAACCAAATATTCTTTAGATTCCATAATATAACTACATAATGATTAATAATATGAAGAATTATATTTTCTTAGTGTACCATCTGTTATTAAATAATTTACATCCACTATGAAAAAAATAAAACAATATCAATCATGTTTACATGCAGACTACCCCATCGATGAAGAGAAGTGGTTTTTTATAACCACCTCTCATTTATGGAAAAAATGATGAATTTGATGAATAAATATATTTATTATTTAAAAAATATTATATAAAGATGTACACTTATCATATAAATTCATTTCATCTTATTTTTTTTGAGAAATTGAAACAATTGTATTATGCACAGGTTGACAACCTACTCTCTGAATAGAGATTTCAATTTATCATCACCATCCAACATGAATGTTTCTATGAGTGAATTTAATGAATTTAATAGATATTTATTACATATTTATTTTTTTTTAAAATTTATATTAACATTGTATAAAACCATTTTCTAACATATAAAATCATAATAAGATGAATCCATTTAGAATATTTTTTAATTTCACATGATTCAAATTTGATGAATATGGTAATAAAAATTTAATTTTCCTATAAGTTGATGGGAAAATCATAAAAAGATTCTGAAATGTAATTATGAGAGTTTAAAAACTAAAATATATTAGTTTTTGATATGTTATAAGGCTATATATGTGTCTAAAATATTTGGATGAGTTTATAGAGAACTGGGCATTAAAAGATCATTTTCAGGGAGAGACAGACATGGTGTACAGTTTTTATAAACTATAAGGACCCTTTGGAGAAATTGTGTGCCCCCCTATAAAGGGAATAAAATGATTTTATGAGAGATTTGGGGTGATTTAAATGGTCATGATGAATGTATCTAGTAATTTATATTTGTGGGGACACGGGCTGCATTATGTTTTCCAAACAATGTGCCTAGCCCCATAGTTAGTGCCACTATGCCAGTAGCGCTACATAGTTGGTGCCTCTTTAGCCCATATCATTAATAAAAAATATATGGGTTATGAAACATTTATATTTTGTGTTGAATATTATTCATATGAATATAAAAACTATATATCCAAACTATGTGCCTCATTAAATGGGAAAAATTTACCTTTTCACATCCTCCCTAAAAATGGTTATCAGCCCTTTACTCCCAATTTATCTAGGGGATCCATAGAGATGCCTAAACCCTCAAATCCCCCTCCATATATAGTATCCCCCATTATTGGTCTAGTTTTATCAGATATATGTGCCTTGAAATCCTCTCGATAAGTCTAATGTTTATGTTCTTCTTTCTCCATTATCCCATATAATAAGGAATTCTAATTCTATGTGAGATTTTTTTCATTATATTCTGGGAATTAATTAATTCTTCTATTTTATCTCATTATTTCTCAAGTTAAGTATCTTTATTGTATAGTTAAACCATTCTATGAATATGGTAGGTGTTCTCTAATTTTTTCACTCAATGTTGTGTTGTTTATAATGTATTGTCTTGGTGTTGAATGAAATACATTTCTGTGAATTGATCCAATTTTATTAAATTATTTAAATAAAAATAACTAATCCACATTTAGCCATGTTATGAAACCCTTGTACCTATTTGGAGGTTTATTTCATAAGCCTAAATGACTACATAATGTGATTTTTACAAATTTCAATAGATTCAATGATTTATAAATTTTCTAAGCCACCCATTAGGTTTTGTTTTCTGATAGATGTGTCCATGAGACTCTATTCTTGTTTTGAATAACCTTATTAGGTTTAATGACTATCCATTAGTAAATAAATGATTTAATCAACTTAAATTAATGATATGATGATCTTGCTGCTTATTTCTAATAAATAAAACATTGGGTTGAGCAATATTATCTAATAAAAAGAGGCCATTTAATGAGATTACTCGAATGATATATGGATTTTTTATGTACATGACCTATTTTGTCATTTTTCTATTTAATATTAATAATGAATTCCCAAGTATATGGACATTATTATTATTAGTGACCAAACAAAATTATCTAATTGAATTAAATATAGAGTATGTGTATGACAATCTCATTTAAACTTATATAGAACATATAATTGAAATGATAAAATTTATTTTCATGAACTATAAATGGGTATGTGATGCCTTATTTTATTATACATGGGTATGGTACCCTAGGAATGGTATCTATATATCATGATTTTGGGTATGGAACCCTATGAATGGCATCCATATATTTACATTAAAGGTATGGAACCCTGGGTAGGGGAACCATATATTTTTATTGTGGGTATAAAACCATAGTAATGGAATCACTATATTTTGATACATATATATAGAAGCTTGGTCATGATAACCCTTGTATGACATATGATTCACAGAAGAGGATGCATTGGTATTAAACCTTGGGTCTATGACGGCGTCTATATATCGTCGAAAATGATATGCTGACGTATTCATATATATATATTCAATGGATGGTGTGCATAGAAAATTTGGTTTAGGACCCTATAGGTGTACTTAGCCATGTGTATTCGAGGACCTTTAATATGACATGTTGTTTTTATGTTTTAATGTCACATTTAGATTTATTATCAAATTGTATATTTTATATTCAGGAATTAGATTAGTGTAGAATTTATAGGTGGTGTACTACTATGTATATCTATGGCTACAATTTTTTACCTAGAAAGACCTCCGTATTTTAAGATCAGGATCATGCACTGTGATTTGTGATTCTATGATTTTACATTAGATATTACGATCATCATACTGAGTTATAGATTAGGATTCTCTTTGAGATGGAACTTATATTTTTTATGTTATTTTTTATTTTTTATATATAGATACTGAATTTTTATTTTTATATAATATCATTTTCATGCATGATTACTCATTTTTTATTATTCATGATTATTTTTAATATATTCTAATTCCATTTTTATATCATTGGTTCCACAATATTTAATTATGATAATGAATTTATATTCAATAAATCATAAAACCATTAGACCCTCACTTTTAGTTATCACCCACTTGAATATGCGAAAGAACTCTTGATTCCTAATGGAAACCAGATCGAGGAACCATTTTAGTGGATCACAAGTTCGGATGATAAATGTTTTTAGCACCAATGTGAGTAAAATTACAATATTTATGTAAAAAATAATTAAAGATTTATACTGTAACAACCTCAACTATATTAAAATGGGTCCAATGTATAATTTATTATGTTGTAAAAAGATACAACTGCTTTTATCCTAATGGACTGAATATTTTTCTAATCCTGAAGAACTATATACATATAAGAAAACCATTTTAAATTGAAAAAAAACATGATTAGTAAAAAAATAAAATGATCTAAATCCTAAAAAATCATTAAAATATTTAGTCTTCATATATTTTTGAAATTAAAGAGAACATGGGTGAGATCAAATTAACATTAATGGTAATATATAGTGTAATCCATCATGAATCCAAAACTAATAATCAATATGGATAGGAAAATAAGTGCACACACATGTAATTTAATAAATTACTTGAATATAAAAATTGGATAAGGAATGATAAACATGAAAATGTATATAACTAATCACACATTACATTTAATCAATAAATAAACTATCATAATTAGATCAACATAAAAAATAACATGACATACTAAATAACTAAAAACACATTCCACTAAATCGATAAACTGAGAATAAAATAGTTCCTAAGATAATATAAATGATAAAAAATCATGTATAAAAATAATAAAAAAATTATTATGGAATTAAAAAATTAATTATTAGACATCATAGCCTAAAGCATCACAATTAATATATTTTCAATACATTTCAAAAAAAATGTAAAACTACAGGTAAAAACACATCAGATTTGGCCAACTAATTTGTCTTATGAGATCAATAGATGAACTGAGGAACTATCTAAAAACATCCCCACTAATTATTGAATTTACATATCAATAGTGATATATTGAAAAATAAATACAATTCATGAATAAATATTCCTTATAATAAAATATTTGTATTGTGTAAATGATATTGATATAATAATATTTACACAGTTCATCAAATGTCATTATTCAAAAAAAATTATGTAAAATTGACATGTGATTTAGTAATTAATAATATCCAACATAAAATAATATTTAAATTTAAATTTAATATATAATTCAATGAAAATTTATTACTATAATGTGTTTATTTTATGTGAAAGTAAAAATTCATAAAAACGGTGTTATTTTATACTAATTTTTTACCTCTTTTAGAACATTTAAATTGTAACATAGTGAATAATATACATGATAAGAACATTAATAATATTTTATAAATATAAATTACTATTAAATACGTCAAATATTAATTAAATACACCACATTAAATTGGATAGTTTCACATTAACAAATATGTATCAATGAAATGGAAATAGAAATAAAATCCATTACATTAAACATTCCTTTAGTTGAAAGTAATTTAAAATCATGTATAGTGGCTTATTTGATGTTAATAATTTATACCATAACTATAATCAAATTAATAATATAATATATGACTATATTGTAACATTTGACAACATTTTTTGTAATTATATTTCTTTATTATCATTGTTTCAACAATTAATTACCTTGTTTTCTCATCGTTTGTTTTCCGAAAAGTTCTTGTTCTTGTACATATGATACAGGTAAATCATCACCATATTGATACTAATTTTATAAATTACTTATTTCATAGTAAATGAATTATTATAACCATTGTGAAATTTTTTTCATGGAAAATGAAAATAATCTCTTTGTGGAGACGGTATGTCATTCATATGCATAAGGGACGATAACATTCCTTTATTGGGTGAAAGGTTCCGTAATTGTATGATATATTAATTTTTTAAAATTTATATCAATTAATATATATAATAAACATTCATTAACATTATCCTTATTACATTCCAATTAAATAATAAGTGAAAAATGATTCTCTTCGTTTCAAGAGGCAGTAGTGTGTCATACAAATGATCGACTATATTGTATTTTAAATGTACAGGAAAGTAAAAAAATTCATGTGATATTATAAATACATATCAATAATTAATTCATTAATATAAAATATATATAAATTAAATATATTATAATATATGGACATTATATGTGTTGATGGAATACAAGTTTTATTGGTTCCCAAATCAACAGTTCATCGTACACACGATCGATGATTTTGTTTCCCTTTTGATGGAAGAGAAGAAGGATATAAGTTATTTCATTAACATAAATAATTATATATATATATATATGTAATATTTTTTTGTTATTAAATAATCATTATATAATACAATTTCAATGCGTTGGAAAAATAAATAAAATAAAAACACTCATTTAAGAACATTACCTCTTCTTCAGATGACATATTTTGGTTTTCAGTAAAATCCTTCAATAGAAGGATTTATTATAAAACCAATAGACATTTTAATTTGGTTTGATATTATGGATTATATTTTCGTAGTTATTACCAAAAAAATGTATTTGGATATGTTAATAAGGGAGGAGAGAGGGTAGCATTTTATAATTGGGGTAGAAGAAACATCTGGAATATTTGAAAACAATCAATTACACTGAAATTTTTATCTTTTCAAAGGCCACAAAAATGGGTCATTATAAACTCTTAGAGGACATAAGGCAGAATATTTTTTGTAAAATTCATTATAGAGAAGATGCTCAAAAATTTTAACAGTTATATGTTTAGTTTAACCGTCAGTAATTCAGTTTTTACTTTAACTGGTGAAATTAGTTTTTACTATAATTACTATTTATAAAGTCAAAAAATTAAATTTATCTTACTAAATAATATAAATATTAATGACTAAAAATAGGTAATCCAGTTTTAAAAACTAAATCTATATATTTTGAAGTCTCGAATTTAAAATTATACCCATAGACATGATGAAAGTGAAATGTTCAAAATAGAAAATTCTCATAGGTATAGAAGATTTTAATAGAACACATAAATATGTAATTATTTAAAATTTCATAAATTGTATTTATTATAATATAATTGTAATCATTTTCATTAAGAATTTAAAATATAAATTACTGTCACAAACTAATCTAGGATACCATCAAACCTGTCGACTGACCCTATTCAAGAAATTTGCAGAAGGGCATTCCCGATCCCCATGGGTGGACAACTAATGTCTGTCATCAATGTAATCACTTTGGGAATGATTTTTTATGAAAAATCGTGATCAAATAAATTCAATGAATAATCTTAATAACAAAAAATAACAAAATAAAAAATTAATATACAAACTGATCTAGATACAACAACAACTGAGAAAAAAAAAAACTGAATACAAAACTGAGACAGAACATCTTGCACAATCTGTATGTGACCTCTTGGTCACCACCAACCACAAGACCAACCTACTCCAAAGGGGAGAACAAGAACCATATACCTGAACATGAAAAATATCTTTAATCCACTAACACAAAGTGGCTCATGTAGTGTTCTATCTTACCAGATTAAAGGGTAATCAATATAGAGTCCATGCATTTCATATCCCAAAATAGTCCATACACATTAGTTTAAAATAAATTTAGAAAATAAGCTTCTAAATCATTTTTTAAAAATAAAGATATTTATAGATATTCTATTCATATATAATAATAGAATAAAAAATTTCTTTTCAGAAATGCTTTCACCTTCTATGAAACATTTTGAAACCAAATCCTAGAAACAAATCCAAACCAAATAATAAAATTGGGTTGTCTATTATGTAAATAAAAATAACCAAACATGTAATACAAGGAAAAACAATAACCAAAAATATGTCAAAGAAAAAAAATATATATAGACTGAAGATCATGATAATTTTATAAAAATATATAGTGTGAAACCTTCATGTAATAATATTTGAATCACCTGCCAGAATATGGTGTAACAACATAATCAATAACCAACTAGATGTAATAAACTATCAAATCCACTAGCATGTCCATACCAGCCCAATCAAATCAAGATGGTAACATCCCATATATTTATGGTTGACAATAAACTCTAACTTAAACCTATATATGGATCTTAGGAAACCATTATAATAATAACAATACTCAATAAATATTATATAAGAACTGAATCCAAAAATGTTCTCATGTGTGATCCATAATAGATTATACCATTCAAATTTCTAGTAGACTTAATAAAAATTGTGTTTCCATATTGTAACCACTATAGTGGATCTCATCCCCAAATTTAGTTGGTCAAAAAACATAAGCTGATTCATCATTAACCTACATGAAAATATATCTCTTTCAAAAGTTCCAATCAGGACATTACATCCCTTGAGTTTGAAAACACACTTTACCAACCATTTCAAAATACCAACCTGGCCTTTACGCTACACAACCATTAAATATATTTTTTTAAAACAAACCTACATTCCAAATGATCATTCCCATAAAATTAAATCACAAATGGACTTCTCAAGGAATCACATAGGTCCCACCACTACTTTAACATTTTAAATACCAACACATACAAAAATCCATTTCCAAAACATTTATAAAATTAACACTACATTCCACTTTCACGAGCACAATTCCAAACCCTAGATTACATTTCTATTATAAAACCCTTTCTAAGAAACATGAGAAAATATAAGAAGTTACTTACATGCCTTTAAACCTCATTTAGAATTTATAAAATTCATTTAGAAACACAGAAGTTAGTCCACATTTTTTAATCAATCTTTTCCAATGGAAAATCTCCATTCCAAATTCACATAAATAAATCTATATTAAATCCCACTTTACATAACATATTAAATTTGAAAAAACATTCTTGGTTAAAAAAATTATCATGTTCCAAAAATCCAATTTATTTAGAGAACCATCTGTCATCAAATTTTTAACTCCATACCTTTTCAAATCATGGTTCACATATTTCTCAGAATCCATTGAACTCATTTATAATAGAGAAACAACTAGGAGTACCTGAAACACAATCAATTTATTTTTGAATATTCTCATTATAAACATGCTTACATCAAATCATTTTCAAAACACATTATTAATGAAGACATCATAATATTTCAAAACAACACAACAAGGCACACACAAGAATCAGATCATAAATTCACTAATTCCCACAAAAAACAACTCACTCAAATGCAAAAAAATTAAAAAAAAATACAAAAAATGGTAAAAATCACCTCAAACACCAATTTTGAATTTGAAAAATTCATTAAAATTTTATCAATCACCTTTAATGCGTTTAACATAAGCATAATTAAATGAACTCTTGGGAAAACAATTTCACACCCATTTTCCATTATAAAATAACCAAACAAATACATTAAATGACATTATAATCACGAAAATCACATTTATAAAATATTTAGAAAATCTCAATCATCAAATGTAATGTTCCAGAATGGATGTGGATTGAAACATGAACCAAAATTACATGAAAACACACAAAAAAATTGGGAGATTGAATATCCAAGCCCGAGTTAAAATCTAAAAAACCCTAACACCATAGAAAAAACCCCATACATCATCCTTATCTTCTAGGATATATCCAAGAGCGTACCCTCACTATGAAACACCACAAAACCATGAGAAGAATAAGGAAGGAGGGGATAATCAATAATAATAACGTGAAATCACCATTGAATCCCTAAAAAGACACCATAAATAAAAGGGGAGAATAGGTGGAGTTGCTTGGACGATCCCATGGTGCACATAAGTCAAGAAAGATAGATAAATATTAAAATATAGTTATATGAGAGTAGGGGAATGAATCAAATTTCACATTTTTAAATCTCAGAGTTAGCCGCATGGTTTGTCCACACAGTTTGGTTAACTGCTCATCAACTGTGTTTACTCTACTGGAGAAGAGGGGCACCCTACATGAGTTTATTGCATAGTTTCCAAAATTGTGTGCCAACTATGTCAAACATCACAACATGATTCGAGAACTAAACTATATGCATTCCCCATTGTTTCATTAATCATGCTCATATAGTGCGATACACCCTAGCACATAAATCATGCCACACAATTTCTTGGGTGATGTTGGTCGGTTTCCCATAACGGTGAACTAACCAATTGCCTTATACTAGGTAACACACTAATATTGTATGAGATATATTATTTTTAAATTATTTTATATCTTTTTTGTATGAAAAACCATAGGATACATTCTCTAAGTACCACACTAATTGTCTTGCATTAAGATTAAGAGATACCTTCCTTATAGCTTGCGTTATACGCAATGAAGTGATTCAATAAAAAACAATATATTATTAGAATATCATTATATAATGGGATATGAACTAAGTGTAATGAATATTATTAACTTTCTGTTGAATTTTATATAACAGTAAATTTCATCTTATTTATTATCTAGACATGATATAAAGACATATTAATTTTTTCAGATAAAAGAAGTATTTTTCAAAAAATACATTTTAACCTACTTCTAATGGAGTATCCATTTCAAATATAGTTTTTGACAGTTTTATATGTTTGGAAAAATAATCTTCTTCATTGGAAGAATTACATAAAAATTTACTTTGGTTGATTTTATTGTATTTTTTTTGATAAAATTCATATTTTAATGAATATTGAAAATACTAAATTTTAAATAAATACTGCATTTTCGTCTAAATATTTTATATAGTTAGATGATATTTTTAATTTGTTGTAAATTTTAATTCAATTTTATTTTTATCAACTAATCCAATTTTGTTCATTGGATTAAATTTAACATTTAAAATGTATATAAACAGATGCCAATCATTTTACTGTTATTACATCTTAAAAACATGTTTTTATGGTTTTGACTATAGGTATTAATTTTAAATTAATGAATACAATTTATATTTTTCGAATTTTGAAAATGGATTACATATCTTGAACTAGTGGGTCCAAATTATGTTAATAGGTTACTTTTAAATTTTTAGATATTATGAATAGTAACTATGTTGACTTATTATTTTATACACTTAAACAAAAATCAGGTAAATTAGTGTAATAAGAAACCTTATAAAATTAATAAAATTCTCCCATCAGCTTCAAAAATTCAATTGGAATAATTAATGTCGACCAATATCATCTACAAGTCGAAATTGATTCATCCAATGGACCTTTTTCCACTAAATTGATTTAATTATAATGAAAATAAATAAATTAACAACATGCCACTCTCATATATTTTATAAGTATACTAATAATAATATATTTGTAAAAATATTAAACATAGAAACAAAATAATATCCAGAAATATAATTAAATTAGAAATACAATATGAATTTATTTAGAATTCATAGAGACTAAATAGTTACCATTAATGATGAAACAATAATGATATAGAAATATTTTTATTAACAGAAATATCAAATAAATTGATTAAAAATTATAGAATAAATATTATATGAACTAATTACTGCGTTCCATGACTTTTGTAGGATACTATGACTTATTAGAAGTGTATTAATTATATTGGTTCAAATTTATCTTCTTCTTTGATTTTATGTAATGTCAAATAAATGTATAGGATAAAAATTAACACTATTTTTATTTTATAAAAATAAAATATTATTAAATTATTTAAAAATGAAAAAATTATTTAAAAATTATAATGTAAAATATATATTGTGTAAAATTTCACAAAGTATCCAATTATAGACAATTTACTACAAATAAGTAAAATTTTTATCACTATTTATTTTTTAGAATATTGTTACCACAAATAAAATGAAACAGATTAATTAATTTAAAATCCAAATGAAAATGTTGAAAATTAAATCAATACATGTTTAAATTATATTTGTTGATATGATTTATACACATACTCATAAATGATTTTGGGACCATTATAAACCAAAAATTAATTTAAAATAAATTAATAATTCAAGACATTTAAAAAATGTCCCACCCTAATATAAAAGGGAACCACTTCTACCAACTTACTCCCAACATTATAGACATTTTTTTGTCCATACTCTAATCAAATAAGGACTAAAAATCTCTCAATTCCACCTAGTGGCGACAATTTTGGGATAAATCCATCATTTGGAGTCTTTTAGTGAAAACTAAAATTACATACTCGAAAAAGATGTGATTTTTTTATCACCTTTCTCAAAATTCAATTCTTCTTCGTCTTCCACTTCATTTGTCTTACCCATTATAAAATAATAATTCATTTATCTTTTACATGATGATATTTTATTTCTATCATGGGACAATCTCATACCTCCATTTATCCATTTGACAAAAAACAGAATCACTATGAGTGTGTATGTACAGCATTATGTCTCCATATAGTTGTGTAATTTTTTTTTCAATGACACTTAATTTGAATTAGTATAATGAATATTATAATTCATGAAAATAATGAATATAACATGATAATTAATAGTTATTATTAATATACCATCCAATTAATTGCATTTTAACCATTAACTGAATGATATCATTGCTCATGAGTACATATGATTGTTCATCTCCACGACACGATTAGATTCAATCTCCACGTTAACCATTAAAGAATGATTATAAAGTATATATAATAAATAATCATGAAATATAGGGCATAATAATTATACTTGATATATATATATATTTCATTTACTTTCTTCCATTCAATTCAAAAAAGAAATAGAAACAACTTTTATGCGCACATACGACCTACCGTCTCCTTGAATGGTGTATTAAATTTCATTTATTTATCTATTATATATATTTATACACTGAATAAATATGATATTTGAATCATTTTATAAATTATTTATTCAATTAAGTCATGATTTATGTAATAATATCAATAATTACAAGTCAAAACATGTACGCTAAATAAAACTATTATCACACAAAACATTTATTTGACATGGAATTGATAAATAAACAGGTAATATAAAGTCACGAGTGAATCATATATTCTAAAAAATTTATTTTTATAGTTCTATTACATGTTAATAATATGATTAGACCCACTATACCTGATTTTAAATACATACGTTTGAAATCGGACAAAAGGTAAGTGATAATTTCACAATCTCATTATTTTCTAAGATGGTTTATACTTAAATATTTACTGCGGTATATTTATCATCGACATACATGTTTCCAAATTATGTAATATTATTTTTTATTCTATAATTTAGTAATGTTAATTTTAAACTATAGTGATTTTTCATTAAATGGAATGAAATTAATCTTTTATTTTTATTTGATTTGAGGTACTTTTTGACTTTTCTAGCAAAAGTACAAGGAGAATGATTTTAACTTATATAGGATGAATGGATTTTTATGGCATCATGACATGGTATTTTTATGATGCTTCCTCTAAAAAATTTCATGTTTATTTTCATGTTAACTTTTTTCTTTTAAAATTACATGGTATTTAATGAAAAGAAAATGTTTTTGAAAAAGAAATGATATTTTTTCACGAATTAAGTTGACATGTTTTATGAAAATTATTTTCCATATAAGATTACATAGATTTATGTTTCAACCCCCTTTATTCATATTATGTAGTTTTATTGTGGTGAAATTATTTTTATTAAATACATTATTTTTTATTGATTTTGATTGAACGAGGTTTAGGAACCCCCTTTTATTTCATGGGCTATGATATGATAAGTGATATATTTTTTTATGGAACATATAAGAATGATATCATTATTAGATATGTGGGACATATATATCCCACAAAGTCCTTGGGAACATATTTATATTTCATGAGATAATAATAACTATAAATTAATGTAAATCCAGTTTATAAATACTGGGATGGAATGAAAAGTAAATATGTTTTTAGTAATGAAAGGTTAAACGATAAGTAAACTCAGTTCCGTATTTTTCTTTCTCTACTATGATGGTCTTGTAAGTAATTCCTGAGCTACTATGGAAATCATATAATGTGTTTTTCCTCAATTTCAGGTCTTATGCCAATGTTATTTTATGATTGAAAATGTTCCACTCTGATTACTTTCTTACGTACTGTGAAGAATTATTTCAATACTCAATGTTTATATATTTAAACATAATGTTCATGTTTTTATATTTTCTTGTCTAAGGTTTGTTTTATAATATCCATGTTTACCCTTACTGACCATTTGATATCACCCTTTTTATTTTTTATCCTAGGATATAAATAAATTTTTTTGGTAGAAAAAAAGTTGATATTCATCCTGGGAGATGTTGAATATATTTCACCAAGTTAGAATATTATGTTTCATGATTCAAAATACACAAATATAATTTGTTCTATAGGCATATATTTTTTTAATGTATAATGTATTTTGAAAAATAATTGACGTTTCATTTTATACCAATAATGGGATGTTTGAGTTGGTATCAGGGAAATGAAGGTAGGAATGAATATGATCCTTCGTAACTCTCACTTGTTAATTAATGACAATGTGTAGCTCATAGCCCTAGGGATTCCTGAGCAAATGCTTGCCACGGTAGGTGGTATAATTTCCCGCCCATTAGGGTGTAGCCACCCATGTAGTGTACTAAAAGGCATCAATTCTAGTCTAATAGATATAATTCTATACCATTAGAGTTGTTATCAGAGCAAATGATTAGTCAACCATTGGAAACTATAATGTGAAAACCGTAGCGAGATCCCTAGAAATATTTCTAATGGGTGTCTATGGATGTCCCTAAGGTTAATTACAATTATAGGTTACAGTCCTATAAATATTTTATTTATCACAAATAAAATAGAATTATAGATATGATGTTAGTGATTGAATGTGCTCCCCCCTGGTTATGTGGTTTTCCTCGTATGATTTTTCCTCTCACATTATTATTTTTGGGTTTTAGATAATATATGAAACCCAAAGAAACCATTTTAATGATAATTAAACTAGGAAATACTATGAATGCTCTCTTGAAATAAAACATAATATGCAAGATGGAATGAAAAATATTAGTTCTATACATAAATAATCTTTTAATACTTCTGCACTTCCAAATGAGTAGAGAAGGGAAGAACATTCTTTCCAATCCATCGTAAAGAAATATCCACCTTAATTCAGTATGTATTCTGATCAAAATCATTTTGAAAAATGGATATTTACCGTTGAAAATATATTTTCCATCCTTTACTATTGAAAACATGAAAAGAAATATTGTTTGTTTATAATTTTTAATGTGAAGTAGGCGAATGGTGGACTCTAATCAAGAATACAAGGAAGCAAGATGAAATTGAATCCATGGAATGGGATGACTTCAAGAACAAAATTTTCAATAAGTACTTACCCTGTATTATTCAAAAAAATGAGAAAAATGAGTTTCATGTGCTTAAAAAAATATATAATTAATTTGTCGGTATATACAAGGATAATTTTATAGGAATTTTAAGGTGTGTTTCGGGTTTCATAATCTAAACTGAAAGTAAATTTGATCGATTCCTCAGTGAATTAAAACCATTTCATAAAAGTGATTAATAAATAAAATACATTAGAAGCTATGATGAGATTTTTTATTTTTATATAAAGGTAAAAATTGATGTTTTTTAATATCTCAATCTTATATTATTTATAAGAAATTAAAGATAGTGTTTTATGGAATATCTCAAAACAATGGGTAAAAGCATATGAATGTTTCCTTAGGATAATATGTAGAAAGATCCAAGTTAGAAACTATCTTAAAGGGATTAGAAAATTTATTATGGGTGTAAAATAAGTTCATCAAGCAGTTGAGTTCCATATTTTTTGTAAAAAGGTTTATAATGATGAGAATAGAGAAAGACTACATGTAATTCATCACCCACACTTCAATGAAACAATTGCAAGGCAAATGGTCATTAAGATAAACAATTACCAAATCAAAGTGTTAATGATGATGATCGATTTTAGAAACCTTTTAAAGCTAATGAAAAATTAATTTCATGTGCGATCACTATAGGTGATGTTGAGTATGACAACTATGTGGTGGAATAATTAAGTCCTTATGTAATGGGATTCCTAAATAGTGTTATTGAATCTATTTTATATTATTATGAAATATTGGAATGTCTATGTATTGGTCCATTGTGGTTGTACATAAGTATATAATACTTGTAACCATGAAAAGTGATTAAAATATTTTTTCATAGCACATGATATGAGTATAATGAATGGATAAGGATATAATGACATGTTTTATAGTATTAATTACCTTATGACGGATATAATGCAAAAATAGTATCATGGTTTGATTATATACAATTTATGGTATTTTTTCATTATGGATAGAGTTTATTTTTTATGAATTAATGTTTTCACTAAGGTTCTATGGTAATTCATGTTGTTATCATGTTTCAAGAGAGTACATGATTAAGGTATTCACGTGTTTTGAATGTGACAACCAAGAAATGCCTTATAAGATATGGGAGATATATGTTCTGTCTATTTACCTTATCTATATCTAATGTTTTATATATTTAGTTTTTGAATGTATTGTATGGAAATCCATTTATGTATAGTATAAGATATATTTCAGTTGGCGTTTGTTAGATTAATGTATTATCCTACTATAGGTGGACTTATTCCAATTTTATTTCCAATACTAACCTTCTTGTCGAGGAATATGGAATGAAATATCATTATATAGCATGATCTTCCAACACATCAAGACTGAAAAATTCATCTTAATTAATTTAAAAAATATATGAAGTAGAAATTTTTCTTGGAATTGACCATGGTGAGATTATTACAAAATAATGTAATTAGTTAATCTCATTAAAAATTCCTCATCTTTTTGGAAATGATATTGAAAACAAAAAATGTTATCTTAGTTAGTTCTTATCCAATAAATCAGATGGTCTCATAAATCATAAAATATTTGTGTCTTTCTTGTTGTTAACTTCTCAAAACATTATTTCCTTTCACTATGCATTAGAAAATGATGATTTTATTTTTCTTCCATATCCATGTTTTCACTTCCCGAATATGTTCTTCTATGTGGAAACCATATGATGAGTTTCTTTTTTTAATGGTTAGGTTTCTAACAATGCATTTTAAAATGTATATTATGTCTTCCTTTTTATGATGTGGTAATGTATGAAAGAAATTTTCAATTTTTTATCCTTTTATACTCTTGGAGAATTTAAATTGTGAAATTCATTTTAAAGGGGGGGATAATGTAACACTCTGATATTTTATGAGATAAATTCATTTAAATATCATCGATGTCATGTGTTATACGTAACACCGAAGAAATATTGCACTAAATAGGAAAGTGACTAGGATTGCAATAAATGAAAGAAGGACCATCCTTAATATATTGCGTTGTACGCAATACTAAATTTTCTTTCATTCACATTTAAGTTGTACATTAAATCATGTCAAATTTTTGTTATAGTTTTTACTTCTAAAAAACTAGCTTTCTGATTTTGAAAACATGAATAAATTTTAAATTAATTAATGAAACATCTATATTTTGAATTTCAAAAAATTGATTCAATATTTTGAATTAGTGGGTAAAGATTATTTTAAGAGGATAATTTTATTTATTTTGATATGATGAATAGTTACTATGATAATTTTAATTTACCACAGTGAAAGCTAAATCAAGTAAATTATGATAAAAAGATATGACAAGTATTACAAAAAAATTTCTATCACCTACCAAAATACTATTGTAATAATTAATGTCAAAAAATATCACCTATGGGTCAGAATTGATTCTTTTAGTGGAATTTTTTCCCTGACTGTTATGTAGTTATAATTAAAAAAAAGAAAGCTACCACATGTAACTCTCTTATATCTTATATGTATAAAAATTTTAATAACATGATAAAAATTATAAAACCATAAAAATAAATAGACTCGAGAATGATAATGAAATTATCTACAAAATTTTAATATTGTTGTAATTTTTAATGACTAAAAAATTACCATTAATGATGAAACAATAGTGATTTATAAATTATTTCATTGACATTAATATCAAATAAATTGTTTTTGAAAATATTAAAATAAATATAATTTGAATTGATTAATGTTCTGCATGAATTTTATAGGTGACTATGCCATATTAGGCATGTATTAATTTTTTTTGGAATTTATCATCTACTTGGAGTTTATTTGATGTCAAATAAATGAATAGTGTTAAAATTGCCACAATTGATATTTTATAAAAATAACAAATTATTAAATTATTTAACAATCAGAAAAATATTTTAAAATGTAGAAAAAATATTATATGCTCTAATATGTCATAATATATATAAATTATGGACATGTTACAACACATAAGTAAATATTTCTGTTGATTTAATATTATAAATATTATTACAACAAATAAAATATTGTAGATTAAATAAGGATAAATCAAAATTATTAGTATTAAATTAAATTAAAAACATGAATAAGATTTATTGGTTGTTATGATTTTA
Organism: Viscum album; assembly: GCA_963277665.1. NCBI lineage: Eukaryota > Viridiplantae > Streptophyta > Magnoliopsida > Santalales > Viscaceae > Viscum > Viscum album. The sequence goes on from OY728159.1 coordinate 1,186,410,408, forward strand.
ATCCAAACTCATAAATGAGTTTTGAATCCTTATAAACTGAAAATAAATTTATAATAAATTACCATTTCAAGAGATCCCTAACGTGCCTCTCCTCCCTCTTATAAAATGAAACCACATCTACCAACTTACTCACACCATTCAATCCATTTGGAACATCTATAAAATTAGAGAATAATCTCTAGAAACCACTATAATTCTCTTAGAGGCCACAATTTGGGAATAAATTCATCTTAGGGAGACATTTTGTGAAAATTATTAGAAGATAATCCAAAAACAAAAAATTGTTTTATCACCCATTTAAAAATTCATTTCTTCTTCAATTCCTATTAATATGTTATTCCCGTTATAAAGTAATGAATCCTATGTCTAATACTTGATGATATTTTATTTTAATTATGGGACAACCTTATACCTCGTTTTATACATTATACGAATAATATTATCACAATGTGTGTGTACGTACGGTTTACAGTCACCATGTTGTGGTGTAAATTGTTATTCAAATATAAATATTTTGGATGGGTATAATGATAATTATAATGCATTTAAATAATTAATTTAATATGATAATAGTAATATATAATTAATATATAATCCATTTCCATACCATTTAACTATTAAGTGAATGATATCATCGCTCGTGTGTATGTATGACTTACCATCTCCATGACGTGATGAGATCCTTTCCCCATATTAACCATTCGAGAAAGATTGTAAAGTATATATAGTAAATAATAATGAAATTTATGACATAATTTTGCTACTATATATATATATGTATGTCATTTACTTGCTTCAATTCAACAAGGAAATGGAAACAGCGCTTCTGCTTACGTTCGACCTACTATCTCCATGAACAGCGTCTTCCATTTCATGTATCTATCTATTATATATATATTTATATACTTAATATATATGATATTGAAATAATTTTATACATTCATTATGAAATAAAATCATTATCTATGTAAAAAGATAAAGAATAACAAGTCAAAACATATATAATAAATAAAACCATTATTACCCAAAATGTTTCTTTATTATAGAATTGATATGTAAATGGGGAATATAATGTCATGATTGAATCATTTATGATATCATAGATATTATTATGTTTCTTTTAAAATTTAATAATCTGTTTAAATGAACTATACAAGTGTTTTGGACACATACGAATGAAATCATTCTTAAGGTATGGGAAAATTACACAATTTCATTATTTTATGAGATTGTTTACACGTAAGTATTTAATGGCATATATTTATCATCCACATTCAGGTTTACAAATTATGTAATTTTATTTATATAATTATTAAATTTTATAATTTTAATTTTACCCTTTAGTGAAGGTATATTAAATGGTATTAAATAAATATTTTGTGGTTTTTCTATTTGAGTTACATTTTACTTTTGCATCAGAAGTATGAAGAGAATGTTTTTTTAAATTATGCATAAGTAAATATTTTTTATCGTTTTATGACGCCTTATTTCCAAGAATATTCCTCTATATGATTTCATGTTTATTCTAATTAAAATTATTTTCATATAAAATTTTATTTCATTTTGATTAAAGAAAACAATTTTTAAAAAGGATGGATTTTGACCTCAGGAATTATGTTCATGTGGTTTATCAAAATTATTTTCCATCTATGATGACATACTGTTTTGTTTCTATACCTGTTATTACTTTTATTTTATTTTCCTTATGATTGAATTCTTTTTATGAAATCCATTTATATTGTATTGATTATGATGGAATGATTTTAAGAAACCCATTTCATTTCATGGGATTTGATATGATTAATGATCTATGTTTTTGTGGAACATGTAAAAGTAATTTCCTTATGAGATGAGTGGGCCTATATCTCCCTTTAATCCATTGTGTAAGTATTTATTTTTCATTAGATAGACATGACTGGAATGTAATGTAAATCTAATTTAATAATATAAGGTTTGAACAAAAATTAAATATTGTTCAATAATACATGTATGGAAAGGAATGTAAACCCGGTTTAGTGATTGACTTTTTCTTCTCTAATGGTCTTGGTTGCAATTCATTGGATACAATATAATTCATATTGTGTTCATTTTTTTCCCAAAATTCCATGTTTTATGCGAAATTTATTTCATCACGGTTAATTTTGCATTATTATTTTTGGCTTACGTACTGCCATTATTAATTTCATGACTAAATATTTTGACATTTGAAAATTATTTTTATGTTTTTACATTCTTATGGTTATGGTTTTCTTTATGTTCTCCATGTTTACCCTTACGGAGAATTTGAGGTCACCCTTTTTAGGTTAAATTTTTTCCGGGATATAATGACTATTAGTTTATCATTAATTTCCATAGAGAACATAAAACATAACATAAAAATAAGATTTTTTCATCAATAATGTACATCATTAATGTACATGGAGATCATAAAACGAGACACCATGATTGTCTTGGTAGTAATTCCTAAGATACTATTGAATCAACATTTTTTATCTATAGTCGGGTTAGTTTTTGGGAGAAAAAATGTTTATGGTGGGGAGAATTGTCACACCCCGTCCTTGTAAATTATTTTAATTTATTCTTATATTTTTTTGGATCATTTGGTTATGGTTATGGTTGAGACATGGTATGAATTTTCATAGATTTATTTTAAAAAATTTATGTTTTTAGGCTTAGAAGTATCTGAAAACCCATTATTATGATGATGGTTTGTTTTACGTTCTCCATGTACATAATGTTGGGAACATTAGATACTACTAAGCCCAAAAATCCAATTTTCAAAATGAAACTCTAAAAATTAAAACCATGTCTCAACCAGAACAATAACAAAAGGATCCCAAAACAACAAAATAATAATGTAAAATAATTTCCAAGGATGGTTTGTGGAAATTATACCCACCATAAACACATTTTCTCCTCACAAAATCACCCAACCTAAGGTAAAAAAACAATATCAAATGCCCGATAAAAATTAAAAAATTACTCAAAACTCAAGGTGAAATTTCACCTCTAAAGTCACACCTGGACATTATAAAGGAAAGCACAACACCAAGAATAATGTGAGATCACCATAGGGCTATCCCCACCATAAGAAATCAACAAACATGATATAATGACAAGTGAATCACAACAAGAGATAATCTAAACATCTCACACATTCTAAGAAACAACCCTGATGCAATGGAGAACTCCAACCATAATCAAAACACCACCCAAACAAGAATAAACCCCAAACTGAAGGGGAAACCATGGATTAATCTCAAACATAACAATAAAAAAGAAACAAAATCTACAACCATCGATTTACACAAGCACGATGATATCAAAGAAATTAAAAAAAAACATAATGATTTACAAAGGGATAACAATTTAAATATCCAAAATCAAGGAAAAAAATGGGATTACATGAAAAAAATACCATTGATCCTCTTAAAAATAAAAGAGATACTATTAACATGAAAAAAAAATCAGGAACATAAAATATATCCACATTGACACATGATACAAACTGATATTATGTTTCGACACACCCCCAATGATCACTTTGACTATGCACAAGTTTCCCTTTAAGGCCTACTGATGGATCCATAATGATTGTAGAATCCATCACCTCCCAATAAGAATCTAAAATTCTATGAACAAGACATCATATTTGGGAAATTCTTCCTACAGAACATATTCTGAGGACCCAAATGGCTATAGTGACAGAATGTATTTTGAGGACTAAAAAATGATGACTTTGAATTGACAAAATTTTCCACTTTGGAAACATAAGACCAAACGATTTGAGGAACAAGAATTCAAGATCAATGAAGAATATTCCTAATGAACATGTTCGACCAGTATATACTTTTCACCTTATGAGGAAACTTTATAAGTAGAAAGAGATACCAGATATCCAACTGTGCAGGATTTTGGAAATGAACTTAGCTATGAATTATTCTTCCACCATCATTTCAAACTAAACATCAATGGATGAAAAGAAATTATAATTTATCAATAGATGAATACCATTGATGAAAAGAGTTTCTTTAAACAGGTCCTGTGATGATATCTCTAGATAGAAGGAAACCAAATACTTGAAATTCTCGACATAAACCTTCCCTTACCATAGTATTTGATGAATACTTATGATTTTGTTCAATTTGTTTGAAATTACCTCCTTTGGTATGAATTATAATAATAAATAAATCATCAATACATCCAAAATAATCTATACATTTATTATTGAAATGTTAATCACCATCAACATATCCAAAGTTGGACCCTCAATCAAACCCAGAAAATCATTCAATCTAACAACTTTGGGAGTTTCCAATGATTAAATGAAAATTTGTGAATCCTTAATCCATTCCACTGCCTTTAAAGAACCTTGATAAAAATCAATGATAGACAAAAAATTAGAGGAATCACAAACTATTTAGGCTCACTAGATTTTTTTTACGTTTCTCGGTATAATTTTCTGAACAACATAAGGGGCTCAAAACCAGAAACAACATCAACCCAAACCATAAAAAAAGTGTATCTCAGTATAAATAAATATGCTTAAAAGCCAAAAAATATAATCATATAAAATCCTATTTTCAAAAAAAATCACCTTTGAATTTAAATTTTCAAAACATCTTTCTTCCAATGCTACATTCACTTTATGTGAATTCATTTTTCACAAAATAAAAACCCACTTTTCCAAAGAAAATCAACTTTGAAACATATAGATTTTAGATACATATTCCTTGAATCCTATAAATGATAAATTATATTATTATCTCACTTCCAATCATATCAACCGCAAATGAATTCCAAAATTATCTTTTAACAAAAACCAACACATATGATGGAAATTATAAGGAATGATATAGGCAAAAAAACCATTTCTTCATCAAACCCATGATCTTACCACATTTTTAACCCAAATCCCTTATTATTTTTAAAGACGGTTTTACTAATCCATATTATCTTGAAAGAAAACATTACCATTTCAATAACCACTTTCATTCCAATATCCCACCCACACGGACCCAAAAAAAACACAACTCACATGAAACTACCTAAATGAGGAACTGGTGGCCCTGAATGACATAAATACATGGTTGGTTTAACATTACCCAAGAATGAATCATTAATTAAAAGGACCTAGAACTATCCACTTGGGATCTACAAGATTCATTGCTCTATGTGAGATCCCCACATGACACCAACACCAATCCATTTTCATTTCTCATCTGCAAAACTGAAATCCTTGACAATGACTGAAATCATAGATTACCTCTATAATACTAAGAATCAGAATGAGTAAGATATCACTATGTTATTCCCGTAGCTACTTCTCATATATCAAAATTCCTAATATCTATCTATATGACAACATAAATAACAAAGGTGATATCTGATACACTTTTTTCCCGAACTAGTATTGGAATCCATCCAAACCGGTATATGATCTGGAATAAGACATGGTCTGAAGGGTGTCCTATATCCCCACAGGATGGAAACTATAGTTGGTCATCAAAGTAACCATTTTGGGAATAAATATTTCTAGAAAACCCGATAAAATAAATAAACTAAACAAGTATCAGAAATAATGAAATGAATCTCAAAAAAATATACAAACTGATCCCAATAAAACAACCATTGAATAAAAAAACATAAAAAAACAAGACCGAATACACGAAAAATTATCTATGTAACCTTTTTGTAACCAACAACCTTATTACCAACCTAATCGCAAGGTGAGAACATGAACCACAATCAAGAACCTTCATAGAAACTCCTGACTACCAATGCTGAGAGGAACAATTAAGTTGTGAGATTATGATATTAGTAGGTAATCACCATTAATTCCATGCATTTCCTTTCAAAATATATTCCAAAAAAACTATTTTTAAATATATTTATAAAATAAGATTCAAAATCATTTTAAACCATGGATAAAATATTTCCAAAAAAATTAATTTTTATAATATGAAACACACACAACATTCCTTTTCAAAAACTGTTTCACCGTCTATGACCCATATTTAATAAAAAACATACATACATATCCAACCCAAAAAATAAAATAGGGATGTCTATAAATTATAGGAAACTATCCAAAAAGGAAAAACTAAAAAAATCCCAAAACAAATGAGAAGAATAATTTAAAAATGAAAATATATACACTGGATAATGAGAATTTCTTAAAAAATCACTATATTGATCTCTATACATACTCATATCAGAATAACCTATTGGAATATGGTTAAACTCCATATTAAATAACAAATTGGCCTTTATATGATATCTAATCAAGTGACACGTCCTACCAAGCCCAATCATGTCAAGGTGGAACCAACCCCTCTAATTGGTGTTGATATGTTATTGTCACCCAACCCCCTATATGACTCAAATGAATCCCATAATAATGAAAATAATAATAGGATAAATATTTTATAACAACCAAAACAAAAATGTTCCCATACATGATAAAATTGAGAGGATCCCATCCAAAATAATGGTGGACTCAATACCAACTACATTCCCATGCAGGAGCCACTAGAGAGGTTCCAATCCCAAAATTCCAATGGTCTCAGAAAAGTAGTTTATGCATCAAATATATACATGAAAAACCATCCCTTTCTTATATTACCAATTAGGTATTCAGATTTCTTGATTTTCAGTCACACTTTAAAAAAAAATTAAATTCTTATCGGGAGTTTATTCTACTAATGATTTTAATCTATTATTAAAATCATGTTAAAAAGACAATAAATGTTATACATCACATTACATATAAACTAGAATTCTCATGTAATCATAATGTTCTTATTGGGCCTCAATAAATATTAATCTAAACACATTCACAAATCCATTTCCAAAACATTTCTAAAATCTATACAAAATACTACTTTTTGGGGAAATATTATAAATATGACCTTATCTTTCATATATGATACCATTTCCTAGGAACATGAAATAACATATGAACTGCATAAAGTTCCTTTACACTACTTTCGTTGTTAACAATATCACCGTATAAACACAACATTTAGTATATAGGGTAAAATAAATAATTTCCATGGGAAAATCCCCGTTATAAATCCTCACACAAACAAAATCCATTTTAAAACCGACATCACATATTCTTTTCAATTTGAAAAAATATTTCAGGTGCACAAAAAAGAAGCTCATGTTCCACCAAATCTTATTTCATTAGAAAATAGACATCCCTCTGAATTTTAACAGAAATCCTTTTCAAAGCATATTTCACATATTTCACACAATGTATTAAACAAATGTATAGAGGAATAATAAAGATGCATATAAAAAGTACAATCCACTTATTTTTGAAAATACTCATCCAACACTTTTTTAATTCAAATAATTTTGAAAATTCATTTTTAAGTAAAAAATCGCATGCTTTTAAAACAAAGGAAAAAAAGGAAAACAAAAGATTCACATTATAATGTCACTATTTTTTACAGAACAATCTTATAAAAATATTACCAAGGGTAAAACCCCCAAAAATTATTTAATTTTAATTTGAAATCTCAGTTGACATTTTATAAAAAATATACATGAATGTATTTAACATAATAATAATTATAAAAAATATTTTGAAATCCATTTTTCATCCATTTTCCATCATCAAATCACCAAATTAATTCACTCCCATACCTCAAAAGAAATAAAATAAATTTTCTAAAATATTTAAGAAAGATAAATCATCAAATAAAATGTTTCATAATTGAAATGGATTGAAAAACCTTGTTCAACGGAATAAAAATTAAACAAAAATTCATGAAATGTAAGATCATAGGTTTAGAAAAAACTTTCACACACTAACAGCTATGAAAATAGCCATTACATAATCCCTTTCATCAAGGGTTTAATGAAGAGAGTCCCCACACCAAGGAACACCATGAAACCAAGAGAGGAGGAATTTAATAGGAGAATATTGACAAAAAATACCATGAAACCACCATACAAACCTTTAAAGAAGTTAAAAAAATTGAAGGGGATAAAAAAATAAAGATGGTGGAGGCTCCCATTGTGGGCCTAAGTCACAAATGTGAGATAAATATAGAAATATTGTTATTTGGGTGATGGTGAAAGATTTTAATTTTATGTTTTAATGATATGGGTGAACTGCACAATTTGGTTGCATGGTTTGGTAAACTGTGCACCAACCATGTTCCATTTACGGTTGAAGTGGGTGACACTGTATGATTTGGCCACATAGTTTCCAAAAACATATGCCAAACATGCCAAACACCACTAACCAATTCTAGAACGTACCAAAACACTTTCCACATGTTTTTCCTAACCGTGTTTATGTCGTGCACAAATCCCATTTCCCAAAACACATTTATCACTTTTTCATAGGAGAAGTTTCATAGTGTCACCTAACTATGAATTACCCATGTGCCTCTTGCTTATAATCCCCAAAACATGTATTCTTCAACAAAACAAATTCAACTTGGAACATTAATTGAATACAATCCAATGGATCCAACTACAATAGAAAAATAAAATAAAATAAATTCCATGATTGTATTGTGACATTTAAAATTATTGATATTTAAATAAAATTAATTTTTTCAATATAAATCATTATCTCTCACTATTCATCAAAAAATTTAATAACTAGAAAAATCAAAAACAAAATCACACAATTCTAATTTTTTATTTCAGTTTTAAAAATCGTAATGATATTATAAACTAAATTATAAAGGTGGAAAATATTAATTCATTATTATGTGTGTAATGCGTGGAGAACTCTATTTTAGTTCAATACATATATTTAGACATATTTCTTATTCTTTCAAATGAATTTTATTTTATTTATAATTAGAAATCCATAATTTAAAAAAACATTTTTCATATTTATAACATAAAACATAATGGATATATAATATTGGCTATCTATAAATAATTTTTTAATAGAGCATTTAATTTCATTTCAACCTAGTTTTGTGGGAATTGTAAGCTACCAAAGATAATAAATTTATTTAAAAGGATATAAATCAAAATGTCATAGGAGTGTTATATCCTTCCATCAAATTAAAATATCATCCTATAATATTTATTTTATTTTAAAATCTAAATATATAACACTATTTATTCTTTTTATCTTCATTTGGTCCCCACATTACATCCTCCATTTTTGTATTTCTCCAAAGTACCTTTACTAGTCAATTCATATGATTCCTCAATAATTTCCCTATAATATCAAGAATCTTGATGGGATTTTCAATGTATTATAGACCATGATACCATTTTAATTTATATATGTGATAACATTCATTAGGTCGAGCATGTATTTCTTTAGAAATGATATATTGAAAGAATAATATTCTTTTGGGATATATGGTGGCATTGCCAACAATTAAGAAAAATAGCAAATTATATTAATAAAGTCAATGTGCCAATGTAGATGTGTCTTGGATTACCATTCTTACTGAACCATATAACACCTTCAATAGAGGTACTCTCATGAAAACATGATCAACCACTTTGGAATTTAAAGTACATCCTCTAATTGTATACATAACTCTTTCTTGTACATTAAGATGTTTTAGAATGATCCTGAATATATTTTACCTTTATTATTGTATCGTTCATATTTTCTAGTCCTACAAGATTATATTCAATATATTAAGCCTAACAAGATGGATTATGAGAAATCCTTCCATATAAATATTCGAATGGGGACATTTGAATAATTTAATGGAAAAGATCATTATTTGGAAGCTCTACATGAGGTAAATAATAACCCCACATACCATTAAAGTTTAGTGGGTGTTGGTTTGAATCGTATATGGAGTTGAAATAATGCAATAGTGGAATGGATTTTATGTTTAAAAACATTTTTTTATCCCTAAAGGATATATTGTTTAGAATAATTAAAATAATTCAATTAAAAATAATTAATAGGTTACAATAATTATTCTATAGGTCGAATATGAAATTAATCATATTCACAATAAGTGAAGGATTTAATTAGCATTGTGTGATACCGATCAAAATCAAAATGGTTACGATAAACAAAGTGAAACAATTAATGATAATGTCATAATTTATATTGAATAATATGTGGTAAATGAATTTATAATAAAGACTAAAATCATTTTTACAATGATCATTATTACTAAATAATGAATAGAAAGAATAATACTGAAACTATTCAATTTCTAATACAATGAAGTGGAAATGTAAACAATTAAAAGCATTAAATTATTTTATTCCAAAGGGAATGGTTTCTAATAACCTTTGTTAAATTTCTCTGGATTTATATATTCATGGAATTCTGTCTTATGAAAACTAGGTTAATCCATTAATATGATTATCATCTTCTATATTGATATCACTACAATTCCTCAATCCAAAATGTGGTCCAAAAATCTCTAATTCTATCCTCAGAATCCATCGATTAGAAAAATATCATCCAAACTGTCTTTTTATCAACGTAATACCTAGATCAGAATCTACAATGATTGGTGTCACACTATGAAATTAAAAAATCATGAAATTAACAAGTATATAGAACAATAAGTTCACAACATAAACTCTTCAGTGTTTTTCACATGATGAAACAATTTGATATAGCTCTCACACAGAATATAAAATTCTTCAAAAATTTTTGAAGACATTCAAATGGCCTTTTATTTAGATGCCAACATCCCAATGGCCATCTTGGATTTCAATTGTGGGATTTTCTCCTGATAATTTGGAGGGACTAGGACATATGGAACAGCAAAGGTCATATTAGAACTGAGACAATGACATTATTTTGTATGGAATATCAAAACAGAATAAATGGAATTAGTTTTATTTAAAATGTTTTCAATTTATTATTATATTTTTTTTCTGTTTAAGATTAATTCTGATTGAATTTAACTGGTGAATCTTTTTATAAGTTCTAGTATAATTTTGGTCGTTACTAAAATAATTTCACAGCGAACACTAGACAATGTGTACAATAAATATCATATTTGATGTGTTTGATATAAATCGTATTCAGTGAGTAAGATAAATATCATAAATATCCTTGTTATGATAATCATGTAATGTTATAATTTTGTGAAATTCATGAATATATTTTTTAACATATGTATTTGAAAAATTGTAACGATGAATGGTGAAAAAAAATATTTAATGTGGGTATGATAAAAAATTCATTTAAATAGAGAGATTTTTATTTCCAAATTAAAATGAAATAAAAAAGTAAAAAAGATGACATTTTACATAATATTGAGGAAGACCTCAACATGTATTGAATTTTTAAATAGTACTTTCATACTATCCATTGTTTGGAGGATGATATATAGTGATAAAACGACGCTCAATATCAAGATCCTTCTAAAGGTTCATCTATAATTTTTATGTAAAATAGGTAACATGATATTAAATGATCAAATTATTTTCTCCATTGAGTTATAAAATATCATTAATATAGATATCTTTAATTCATTCTATAGTAATGTATTCTCTTATGGATAATAAATGTGTAGATTATGTTAGGAAATTAAAAATAACACATATTCCATTATTCTTACTAAGAGGCATTGGAAGTGTTCTGAAAAATTTGATAGAATTTTCCTCCCATTTTCACATAGAAATAGTAAGAGGTTCATATATTTAACTAATGAAAATCGATGAATATTGATACAAAATTCACAATTTCCTTCATCATGTCATCCAACTAAATGTCTTCCCTATAATACCTATACATCTTGGTTCCACTAGATTTTATAGAGATATTTAATCGATGACAGTCATACAAAATTCCATTTTTATGTTTGGTATATATGTAAAACATAATCTATATCCACATTTCATAAAACCATAGTTAAAAATGAACCAGGATAATTTCCCATCATTCAAAAATATAATTTTATTATTAAATTTATCATCATCATATTACTATTGTTAAAAATGTTAATAATAAATGATTTATTATAATAATTTAAGATAACAGTTATGTCCCAATATACTTAAATATTCCCATATCTATATTTCATAGATCCATTAACACAAGATCCCTCTAAATCCTATTTTGGGATTGGCCTCCAAGATCATTCCTACTAAATGCATCAACTACCTTTTTTTATTTCCCTGGGTGGTATTTTAAAGATCAATCATAATCCTTTGGTAGATCATGTAATTTCCTTTGTATAATATTGATATATTTATAATAATTGATGTAATTATGGTTTTTATGATCCTTTCATATCTGAAATATTTCCCAACAAAGATAATGTCTCAATATCATTATGAAAAACAATACATCTACCAATTCATGATCATGGCTTGGATAGTATAATTCATGTGTCTTCAATTTTATTAATGTATATGAAATTACATTATTATTTTTCATTAGGACATAACCATGTAGGTTCTTTATTGAGGTACTATATTTCATAAACCCATAATTTCAAATTTCTAGAGTCCAAATCCTTACATAAACCAATATCCTCTTCAATTGATCATTAATTCATCACATTATTTTGTTAAATTGAACATAATTCATTTATGTTTAATAATGTTCAATGAGTTATCCATTTGGGAAAATTGTGAATGAATAACCTATTGTAACCTCCATAGAAAATGAAACTATCTGCCTCAGTTATGTTCATTTGTGTAGGGTACTATCTGAATACATTTATCATTATATGATCAAATTATATTCAATCCCTAGAGATATTATAACCATGAAAAAAATAATTGATGACAAAAATCACACTTACTAAATTTACCACATAAACCCTTACTCAAATGTGAATCAATAAATGATTAATTTTTTTTATATTCATTGTAGCTTTTTAAATACTCCATAATATAATTGATTAATATCACAAAGAAATCATAAATATATTCCTTGATTTATATTTTCATTCAATACATAAAATGTTAACAAAATATTAAAATGTTCACAAGGACTAAAAAAATCCATGAGATATGAAATAATCGATCCCTATGGAATAAACATTAATAGTATTAACACATTACTATGGTAGGAATCATGTGGAAGTAGAAATGTCTCATGAGTTATCAAGAGTGACCTAGGAGTCTAGTATGTCAACAAATACATTTCCCTCCCACCATCTAAGATTAATATCCTTTTGATTATTGATGATACTTATATTAATTAGATCTATAAATATAGAGGGTTTATTAGTCAATTTAAATGGTATTATTGTTAATAATAATGCCCATTACTCCATCAAAAAGCTGTCTTTGTAATGTATTCCATTTTCACACACACTTTATAACACCCATAATGATAGAAAATCATTGAGAAAATATTATGCTCTGTGAATATGATCAAAATAGTCTATAATGTGGTGCACTGGATAATTGTTATTTATCATAATGACATTTATTTTCCAATAATAAATTTTTTCCATCATGGATCAATATTTCTTCTTAATGTAATGAATAATGGACCACCATGATGAAACACATGGGATAATAAATCCCTTACCACAAAACTCTATTATTAATTCAACCATTCTAATTACACTATTTCAATTATATATGGAGTCATTAATGTTGATCTTGCATCCATGATTATATTAATGGGAAATACACATCACATTAAATGGGATGTTTTGGGAAATTCCCCATAAAATATATTAATATATTCTGTTATAATAGGTATATCCTCAATTTTAATATTTACTTACACATCCTATGAATATTTATGATCTTTTTCTCAAGGAATGTCCTATAGTAGAGCTACTAGGGGTTGATTGTCATGAATAGTCATAGTGGGTCCCCTTCCACAACTCCCCATGCCCACCTCTAATATGCTAGGGTATTTTTACTAATGCGTAGAAGTATATCACTGAAATATGAGGGATTTTCTTGAGTACTTATGCACATGTACACGTCTCCAAGCCTATACAAAGATGAACAACAAATACCACTACATAACCATGCATGCATACATAATAATTCTGTATCTAGAGAATAAATGGAATTAAAGTACTGTAAATAATAAAAATTATATGACAATCACAGAGAGTTTGTAACCCATTCCTATCCTAATAGTATAGGTATTGGGACTGCAATCTAAAAGCTACATGAACACTCCTTAATCTATATGGTCTCACTGAGAACCATCTGGTCATGGTCCCCCTAGGACTCCATCTGAAGGATGATCATCGAGTAATGGGATAAAAAGTGTTGGAAAGTCTTATATATGGTTGAGTATAACAATACACAGTCGGAAAACATAAATCCAAAAAGAATAAATGAGCGGAAAACAATAATCTATACATAGGTATATTTATAAAGAACACATAAGAATAATATCTAGATAAACAAAACAAGAAACACAGTCTAGAGGTAATACACAACAGTAGTATACAATCCCAATGATTCTAGAATTCCACAAAGAACCCATCCAAGAGAACATTATTCTATGTCTTATAGCACTGATGATATCCACCTAAGATGTATTGATCATTGTGTCCATCCATGAGAGAGATACACTGATATTCTGAGTAGAATATGATACACATATGAGGATTACAACCTAGTCTAGGGGTTATACCGACATCTCAACCATGATTAAACAACTATGTATTGGATTAGTTCCTAGTAGTATTGGCCACATTGATACCAACAACTCTACTTATTTCATAAAGATGAATAGAGGATCCCATTATGGGACTCTTGGTAGGATTCTAACACCTCTATCTAGATTTTCCTACCTAAAGGGTTCCAAGTCCTAGGAGTAGAAAAAATTTCCCACCAATATTTTAGAAAAGGAAATGGGGAATAAACCCTAGTGAATATTTTCCACGACATAAAGGATAATAGATTCCATCTATGAAGAATAGAGTAAATGACATGTATTAGGGGTACACTCTATGTCCCTTGACCCAGGGTAATGCCTGTGTAAATTGTACAATGTCATAAAACTATGTTTTTTAGTGGTATATATCATATTGGAATCACGTGTAATCATTAACTATTCTGATACATGGATTCACCTTGTGTACATGTGTTCGTGTACCGAAACATTGCTTATCACAGGTACTCAGTCCATCCCATTCTTTTGTTGGGGAGTACACACTATGTAGGCTAGTCCTGCATTCCACACTGTTCCCATGTACTTACCCAGGCACACACTAAGTATCTAGGGATGGACCAAATACTATGTAGGATTTTCTATATATTGTTTGATTTTTATCTTCATCATGAACCAAGATGCTACCAAGGGTGCCAACCCCTATTTAATATTAGATTACAAACTACATATATCGATAATATCTAAAATCCATGGGTTTTCCTACCCCTATCCCGGGTGATGGTATAAGGCCCCAGACTTTAACCTTACATAATAATTAGTTATTTCAAGAATACACGTTGAGGATCTTTTTATGTTTAGAGTTTTAGAGAATTAGATCATAAATCATTCATTACAATCCACATTTAAACAAAGTGGTTACAAAAAGATACTACTCATTTTTTCCCACGAACAGAAACATATTTAATATAAAACATGGATTCTTTCTTGACACTATCGTCACAACATGTACCTTTCCCTTGACCTGTGAAAAACATTTCAAAAACATGAGATGAGCATAAAAATCTTAGTAAGGGATATAAAAGTACGAAATGAAAACATTAGTCAATGTATGAAATCATTCTTTACTCATAAAACATAATCATTTTCACATAACTCATCAAATCATGAATAAATTATAGAAATCGTAAGACATAAAGGTAACTTGTGGCATTCATAACATTCTTACGTAGGGAGTAACCCTCATGGTTACGTTTGGAATACCCATCATAGTATATTCCTTAAATCTCTTCGGAGAAACCTTAATGTTTAACTTCTTTGCGTTACCTAATGCATTGGAGAGCTATCACGGGATCACCCGCCTTTAGTTTCTCACAAAACCACCTGTCTTCATAAACAATGCCAAATAACCGTAACATAATCGTATCACATAAAGCATGCCTAAAGGAAACATAAACTTTCCACATTTCATTCACAAGATATCAATACAACACATTGATATAATAAAAACATTATGAAACCATTTTCAATTCCAAAATAAAAGAAATTTAAAACATTTTATTTATTTTTCATTTTAAAAAAGTTATGTCTTGTAGAGGAAACCAAAACTCAAATAATGGTCACAGCGGCGGAGAAGTTGTTGTCGCCGCATATGTAGGAAAAAACATTACCTTTTGTCATTTAGTAAAATGCTTTGTATAAAAAGTGATTCCTTTTGAATAAACGTAATAGTCAAAGGGGGTTATATACCATATAAAAGAAAGTTGTGTATAAAACAAAATATGCCTCAATGAAAGGAGATTCAGACGAAGTCCCTTACCTCATGTCCAACATGACTCGATCGTTCTTTAAACTCCTAAATAATAAACTTGAGTTAATTTATAATTTCTTAAGAACCTTTTTCAAGTTCATTATTCCTTTTATATCACTTATTACCATGTCATGAACACTATGTAATTATTTAACTTAATAATGGTCATTTTGTCGACCCTTGGCACTTGACTCAAAAATAAACTTCTTGTAATTACAAGTTGTTCATGTAGTAATATATCCATTATATCCAGAATTATATTAATGATTTAGATATCATATATATCATATATATCCAGTATATTCATGCATTTATAATATTACATAACATTTAGAGGTAAGAAATGAAAAGAACCGTTCATGGAGATGGTAAGTCGTACGTACGCATGAACTCTACATTCATTTATATTTTGTATTTAATGGAATAAAATAATAATTATATAAATGTATATAATAATTCTAGTATAATATCATATATAATATCATTAATTCCATCCTTTATACGTCCCACATATGGCATTAATGAATCAAATAACTTGGAGGGGGCGGTAGTCCGCACTTCCTAAAATGAAGATATCACATTTACCATAATGGAAACCACGAAGGTATGCCATAATTTAAAAATACATAATATTAAGGAAAACAAAAACATATTATATATCATATATAAATATAGTGACATATTAATGGACACCTTTAAAGGTGTTATAAGAATATTGAATAATCATCGTTTCGTGAGGCAGAAATTCACTATCCACGGAAACAGTATGCTCTTTAACCATTGGATGAAGGTGTTTGTAAGTGTAGCTCGAATCCTTCTCATAAATAAAATCCTAGTATATTGAAGATACAGGTGTTGTTACAAAATAAAGGAATAAAAAGATTCTAAGTGGTTGGATAAGCAAAATAAAACAAAAGAACACAAGTGAAGACATTACCTTTAAATCGGGTAACTCCTCTTGGTTTGAACCAAAAGGGTTTCTTGGAGAGATTTCTGCCTAAGGTAAGGCTTCTAGGATGATGATAGGGATGAGGAGAGATAAAATGTGCATAGTTTTTCCAAGCCAATGGTTTGAGAGGTGTGGGTAAGGATGTAGAGGTGGGGGCCTTTTATAAGAGGAGAGGAGGGGCACTCTTGGAATGTTATAAAATGTTACATTATTTTAAAATGAGTTTCAGATTTAAAATGTCCCAAATTGATGTATTTCTAGGATAAAGTTATAAGGGTTAGAAATATACTCATCCAATAGGTCTTTTACAAGTTTAAGTCTCAGATTTTACATTATATTTTCATTTTATTTATAACGTTCATTAATGAGGTAATCGCTGCATCATCATGATGTCATAAATAATTTAATTAATTTAATGTATAATAATTATAAAAAAAATACTATGATGTAGTAAATATTTTTATCTTTCCAATGACTATTTATATTCTAAGAGATCATTTACACAGACAAAACTAATTTTTTTTTACTCGGGTGATACATTCTTTAGTGATATTCTCCTTTCTTTAAAAATAAAATGATAAAGTGTCAGTTTCACCCAAAAGTGATTCCATGGGGTCCCAATGTTTGGCAAAAGGCATCCCATGGTCTGACATGACACAACCTGTAGAACTAGGACACATGTTGGGGTAATTTTATATTATTATTTTATTATTTTATTACCCTTATCTACCTGATTACTAATTAATCACGAAAATTAAAGATAATTACCGCCATTACTATTCATAATGTCAAAGGAAAAAGTGTCTTAATTACATAATTTGGACCTTCTGATTCCAAATATTGAATCCATTTTACCAAATTCCAAACACAGAAATTGAAATAATTAATTTAAAAATAATTCCCGTTGTCAAATCAAATAGCAGGTTTTTTCGAAACAATATATATGAAAAGGTTTGAACTTGTTTATGTCCAATTACAAAGTGAAATTAATTATAATGACCAAAATTTGATTAACTTGTAATCATATATTATAATTACACTTTAATACCAATACAAAATATAATCTAACCATATAATTAAATTAGATGAAAAAGCATTTTTGATGTAAAATGCAGTATTTTTCACTATTCATTAAAAAATGAACATTGTCAGAAAAATACCAAAAATTAACCCAAGGTAAATATCAATGTCCCAATCATAAAGAATAAGTTTATTTTGAAAAGTAAATATTATAAAATTTTCAAGACATAGATTTAAAAATGTTTCTCCATCAAAAGGCTGTAAAACAATCTTTTAAAAATATTAGAGAATTCTAGGCTTAAGATTGGATTATTCCATTTTTAAGTCTCTAAAACACAATATAATTCATAAATAGACATAGATAAGAAAATATATTATTCATTACTTACATGGGATGTTACATCCTTCCCCCCTTTATAAAATTGTGTCCTCTCAATTTATTTACCTATCGAATAAGAGGGGGTATTTTTCCTCATTTCATTTTCAGTTTCCCATGTAGCCTCTTCCATCATGTGGTTTTTACACAAAACCATTACCTGATAAATCACCTTATTATGTAACACTTTCTCCCTGTGGTCAAGAATCTGGACCGGTTGTTCCTCATAAGATACATTCTCTTCCAGCTGAACTACCTCTAGACTCAAAACATGAGACAGATCTGGCATGTACTTCCTTAACATTGAAATATGAAAAACATTGTGTACCTGAGATAAAATCGAAGGTAAATCCACTCGGTATGTAACTGATCCAACCCTCTCCAGAATTTCATATGGTCTAATTAACCTTGGACTCATCTTTCATTTCTTACAAAATCGCATCAGACTTTTCCATGGTGATACTTTAAGAAAAACATGATCACCAACCTCAAAAGAGAGATCCTTCCTCCTGTTGTCCGCATAACTCTTCTGCATGCTCTGAGCTGTTCTCATGTCTATCTGTATCATCTGAACTTTTTCATACAACTCTTCTACCAATTATGGTCCCATAAAATTATTATCACGTAATTCCTCCCAAAAATCTGGAGTTCGACATCGCTTCCCATATAATTCATCAAATAGTTCCATATGTATACTGGAATAAAAACTGTTAATATAAGAAAACTAAACCAAATAAATATGTTGGTACCAATTTTCCAAATAATCCATCGAACAAGCATGTAATATATCCTCCGAAGTCTAAATAATTCGTTTTGACTGCCCATTTGATTGATGATGAAAAGATGTACTAAAATTTATTTTAGTACCCAACGAATTCTAAAGGCCTTTCCAAAAGTTAGAAGTGAACCTGAGATCACGATCAGATACAATGTAGAGGGGAACTCCATGTAACCTGACTATCACATTAATATACAGACGAGAAAGTTGATATAGGGAAAAAGTATCTTGTATAGAAAGGAAATGAGCGGATTTAGTCAAGTGATCAACAATAACCCAGATTGCGTTATTTCCTCGAGGTGTCTTCGACAATCACACAACTAAGTCCATGGATATATTCTCCCATTTCCACTCTTGTACTGGTAAAGGATGAAGCATCCCCTTTGGTAACTCCTACTCTACTTTAAATTGTTGACAAGTCAGAGACTTCACAGTAAAGTCGGCAATATCTCTTTTCATTCCATCCCACCAGTAGTACTCACGAAGATCTCTATACATCTTAATACTACCTGGATGAACTGAAAAGGGAGAACTATGAGATCCACATAACAACTCTCTCTTCAACTGTGATTCATAAGGCACACAAAGTCTCTTCCCAAATCTCAAAACACAATCACTACCAATGTTGAATTCAGGCAACTAACCCTTCTGAACCAGCTCTACCTTTTTCTGCAACTCACTGTCTTTCTTCTGTGCTTTCTTAATTCTATCTGATAGAGAAGATTTCATTGATACCTGAAACAAAATAGAAGGACATCATGCACCAAAAAATTCTATGCCAAAGTTTATCAAATCCTTAACCAAAGGATCATATTCTAAATGAAACACTATTAATGAAGCATTACTTTTTCGACTCAAAGCATAAGCCAATGTATTTACTTTTCACAGATGGTAATGAATTTTACAATCATAATCCTTGATTAATTCTAGCCATATCCTCTATCTCATGTTCAATTCTTTATGAGTGAATACATACTTTAAACTTTTGTGATCAGTATATATTTCACACTTTACACCATACAAATGATGCCTTCAAATTTTCAAAGCGAAAACAACAACAGCTACTTCCAAATCATGTGTAGGGTAATTTACCTCATTAGTTTTCAACTGACATGAAGCATAATAAATTACCTGATCATTCTGAATTAGGATGCAACAAAGACCTTTCAATGAAGCATCAATGTAGATAACAAACTCACCATTCCTGGAAGGCAGTGCCAAAGCTGGAGCATTCACCATTCTTCTTTTCAATTCCTGAAAACAATCATCACATTCGTTTTTCCAGATAAACTTAACACCCATCCGAGTTAGCTTAGTCATTGGACTAGATAACTGTGAAAAATTTCTAACAAACCTTCGGTAATAGCCTTCCAAACCAAGAAAACTACGAATCTCAGTTACATTTGTTGGTCATGGCCATTCTTCAACAAACATTGTATTTGAAAGATCAATAGTTATTCCATCTTTAAAAACAATGTGACCAAGGAATGAAATTTGTTGCAACAAAAACTCATACTTGCTGAATTTCCCATACAATTTCTTTTCTTTTAAGGTTTGAAAAATTACCCTTCAAATAATTTCACGCTCCTCTTTACATTTAGATAACACCAAAATATATTCAATGAAAACAACCACAAACTTATCCAAGAACTCATGGAAAATTATATTCATAAGGTCCATGAATATAGCAGCTGCATTGGTTAGCCCAAAATCCATAACAAAAAATTCATAATGGTCATATTTGTACGAAACACGGTCTTCAGAATATCTGCTTCCTTTACCTTCAACTGATGGTACCCCGATCGCAGGTCAATCTTTGAAAAATACTGAGCTCCCTCGAGCTGATCAAACAAATCATCGATATGAGGCAAAGGATATTAGATCATAATAGTGATGTTATTCAAGGCACTATAATCAATGAAAAGTATCATAGAACCATAGTTCTTTTTGACAAATAAAAAAGAAGCACCCCATGGTGATGTGCTAGGTCGAATGAAACCTTTCTCAAATAAATCTTTCAATTGCTCCTTCAACTCTAAAAGCTCAATTTGAGCCATTCGATGATGGGGTTTCGAAATTGTCTTAGCATGAGGAACTAAGTAAATAGTAAATTCAACTTCCTGATCTGGTATTATTCTAGGAAACTCATCAGGAAACTCATTTACCACTGGTACATCATTAATCTGAATGATTCCTTTGTTTTCAACAATATTTTCAAGGTAACATTCATTTCCATATTTTACAAGTTTCCTGGCCTCTTGATATGTTATCAACAGTAAGGGTTCATTATTGTACAAAAACTGAAAGTATTTCTGAAAAGAAACTTCTTTAGCTCTATGATCAATCTTAGCATGGTAAAAAGAGAGCCAATCCATACCCAGGATAACATCAAACTCTTATAGAGGTAAAAAAATAAGGTTAGCAAGTAGATTCCTTCCACAGATAAGGAACGAAAGATTCTTATAAATTCTTTTTGCTTCAACATTTCCCCCATGTGTTTTTACAAAAAGTTCTGGAGTCATTTATTGAGATGTAGTTCCCAATTTACTATAAAAATTTTCATAGATGAAAGAATGTGTAGACCTCAAATCAAAGGAGACATTAGAATAATCTAAGAAAACAAACAAAGTACATGATACCACTTCATTTGATGGCCCAACAACTACTGAAATAGTTGAAAAGGATTTCACCACCCCTTTCTGCTTGTAGTCTAATTGTTTCCCATCACTCGAGCTCTTTGTTGGACACTCGTTTTCATAGTGACCAATCTCATTGCACATGAAGCATTTCACTAACTGTAAATCAAATTTTGTCTTACCATCACCTTGATCTTTTCTAGTGCAATCACGATCCTTATGTCCCTTATTACCACATCGGTAGCACTTTCCAGAATTCAAAAGACATTCCCCAGCATGCCTTTTACAACATTTATCACAAACTGGAAACTTAGTTTTCTTACTATCAAACCTTTTTGAAGAATGTCTCCCTTTATCCTGCCACCTCGGTCTCTTCTTCAGTTGGTTGTTATAGAACACTTGATCATCATCAAACTCCATTTTCACCTTCTCAGCACATCGAACAAGCTTTTCATAACTTTTTAACTCATGAGAATCCAATACCCTTTGATATTTTGGCTTCAATCCTGAGTAAAGAATGATTGATTTTACTATCAAGGTCTTAGATAAGGATTTGGAGCATACCTTGCCAACTGAGTGAACCTTTCTACATAATCATCCACTGAGTCGTCCTCTTGCCTCAACTCCATGAATTTTTTTCCATCCTAAGTCGAACTGCCTTAGGAAAATACTTCTCAAGAAACATACCTTTGAATTCATCCCAGTAGAGAGCATCTATCTCATCAGCGTCCCTGATATTTTTACCCATCGACCACCTCTGATCTGCTTCACCCTCCAAACGGTAGATAGCAAGACTAACCTTTTGATTGTCTGAACACCCCATGACATTGAAAATATTCTCTAGTTCTTTAATCCACCCTTCAACTGGCACATGGTTAGATGATCCTCTGAATGATGGGGGATATTGCCTCATGAAACGTTCCACCACTGACATGTTCCTCTGTCGTTGATCTGGCTGATCTCGTGCATGGATACCACCACCATTTATCTCTTGAGTCAACTACACCATTACTACCACAAACTATTCAATTCCAATTCTTACCATATCAGGATGATGATTGAGAAGGTTCTTTCCTTCTGTATTCCTTCCAAGCACTGGTTACTTGTTTCCTCTCTCAGAAAACCATTCTGAACAAACATGTCTTAGATGAAGCATCATGATAATCTTCTAATGCTATATCATTCCAATTTGACCATTAAAAAAATATTTTAGAATTCTGACTCTTAATGTTATCTAAACCGACCTATGATACCAACTATAAGGCCCCATGCCTTAATCCTTACTTAATCTTTACTTATTACAAGATTTCACAATGAGAATATTTTCAGGTTTATAGTTTTAGAGAATTAGATCATAAATCATGCATTACATTCCACATTTAAACAAAGTGGTTAGATAACATATAATATTCATTTTTTTCCACCAACGGAATCATATTTAATATAAAACATGTATTATTTCTTGACACTTCCTTGACACTATCATCACATCATTTACCTTTCCCTTGACCTGTGAAAAACATTTCAAAAACTTGAGATGAGAAAAAAAAGCTCAGCAAGGGATAAAAAAGTACGAAATGAAAACATTAGTCCATGTATGAAATCATACTTTACTCATAAAACATAAGCATTTTAACTTACCTCATCAAATCATGAATATATCATAGAATTCATAAGACATAAAGGTAACTTGAGGAATTCATAACATTCTTACTTAGAGAGTAACCCTCATTGTTATGTTTGGAATACCCATCACATTATATTCCCTAAATCTCTTCAAATAAACCTTAACGTTTAACTCCTTCACATTGCCCAATGAATTGTAGAGCTATCATGGGCTCACCCACCATTATTTTATCATGGAACCACCCGTTTTTATAAAAAATTCCCAAGAACCATAACATAATCGTATCACATAAAACATGCATAAAGGAAACATAACATTTCCACATTTCAATCAAAAGATATCAATACAACACATTGATATAATAAAAACATTATGAAACCAATTTCAATACAAAAAGAAAGAAATTTAAAACATGTTATTTATTTTTCATTTTAAAAAAAGTTATGGCTTGTAGAGGAAGCCGAAACTCAAATAATGGTCACGGCGGCGGAGAAGTCGTTGTCACCGCATACGTACGACAAAACATTCCCTTTTGTCGTTTAGTAAAACACTTTGTATAAAAAGATATTCCTTTTGAATAAATGTAAAAGTCAAAGGGGGTTATACACCATATAAAATAAATTTGTGTATAAAACATAATATGCCTCAATGAAAGGAGATTGAGACGAAGTCCCTTACCTCGTGTCCGACTTGACTCGATCGTTTTTTAACCTCCTGAATAATAAAATTTAGTTAATTTCTACTTTATTAAGAACATTTTTCAAGTTCATTATTCTTTTTATATCACTTATTACCATGTCATGAACGCTATATAATTATTTAAGTTAATAATGGTCATTTTTCGACCCTTGGCACTTGACTCAAAAATAAACATCCGGTAATTAAAAGTTGTTCATGTAGTAAGATATCCATTATATCCAGAATTATATTCATGATGTAGTTATCATAAATATCATATATATACAGTATATGCATGTATTTATAATATTAAATAACATATAGAGGTAATAAATGAAATGCACCGTTCATGGAGATGGTAAGCTGTACAAACGCATGAACACTACTTTCATTTCTATTTTGTATTTAATGGAATTAAATAAAAATGGTATAAAGGTATATTATAAGTCCAGTATAATATCATATATAATATCATTAACTCCGTCCTTTATACATCCCACATATGGAATTAACGAATCAAATCACTTTGAGGGGGAGGTAGTCTGCACTTCCTAAAATGAAGATATCGCGTTTACCCATAATGGAAACCATAAAGGAATTCCATAAATGAAAAATAGAGAAGAATAAGGAAAACATTAACATATTATATATAATATATAAATATAGTGACATCTTAATTTCCACTTTTGAAGGTGTTAGAAGAATATTGAACAATCATTATTTCGTGAGGTAGAAATTCACCATCCACGGAAAGAGTATGCTCTCTAACCATTAGATGAAGGGGTGTGTACGTGTAGCTCGAATAATTTTCATAACAAAATACTAGTATATTTAAGATACATGTTTTGTTACAAAATAAAGGAATAAAAAAATTTTAGGGGTTTGGAGAAGCAAAATAAAACAAAAGAACTCAAGTGAATACATTAACGTTAAATCGGGTAACTCTTCTTGGTTTGAACCAAAAGGGTTTCTTGAAGAGATTTATGCCTAAGGTAAGGCTTCTAGGATGAAGAGAGGGATGAGTAGAGATAAAATTAGCAGAGTTTGACCGAGCCAATGGCTTGAGAGGTGTGGGTAAGGAGGTAGAGGTGAGGGCCTTTTATAAGAGGAGTGGAGGGGCACTCTTGGAATGTTATAAAATGTTACTTTATTTTAAAATGAGTTTCGGATTTAAAAGGTCAAAAATTGGTATATTTCGATGATAAGGTGATAAGGGTTCTAAATATACTCATCCAATAGGTCATTTACAATTTTATGTCTCAGATTGTACATTATCTTTTCATTTTATTTAAATCATTCATTAATGAGGTAATCACTGCATCATCATGATGTCATAAATAAATTAAATAATTTAATGTCTAAAATTATAAAAAAACACTATGATATAGTAAATATATTTAGATTTAGAATTAATATTTATATTCTAAGAGATCATTTACACAGACAAAACTAAAAATGTTTTACTTGGGTGATACATTCTTTAGTGATATTCTCCTTTCTTTAAAAATAAAATGATAAAGTGTCACTTTCACCCAAAAGTGATTCCATGGGGTCCCAATGTTTGGCACAAGGCATCCCATGGTCGGACATGACACAACCAGTAGCACTAGGACACATGTTGGGGTTATTTTATATTATTATGTTGTTATTTTATTACCCTTAACTACCCGATTACTAATTAATCACGATAATTAAAGATAATTACCGTCGTTACTATTCATAATGACAAAAAACAAAAGTACCTTAATTACATAATTTTTAACTTCTGATTCCAAATATGGAATCCATTTTACCAAATTCCAAACACAGAAATTTCAATAATTAATTTCTCAAATAATTCACGTTGTCAAAACAAATAGCGGGTTTTTTTGAAACAATATCTTTGAAAAGTTTGGCACTTGTTTATGACCAATTCCAATGTAAAATTAATTATAATGACCACCATTTGATTAAATGTTAAAAATATATTCTAATTAAACTTTAAGACCAATTAAAAATATAATCTATCCAAATAATTAAATTAGATGAAAAAGTAATTTTGATGTAAAATGCAGTATTTTTCACTATTCATTAAAAAAGGAACATTGTTGGAAAAATACCAAAAATTAACCCAAGGTAAATTTCAATGTCCCAATCATAAAGAATAAGTTTATTTTGACAAATAAAGCTTATAAAATTGTCAAAATATAGATTTAAAAAATGGTTCGCCATCAAAAGGTGGTAAACTAATCTTTTATAAATATTAGAGAATTCTATGCTTAAGATTGGATTTATTCTCATTTTTAAGTCTCTAAAACACTATATAATTCATAAATAGAAATAGATAAGAAAATATATTATTCATTACTTACTTGGGATGTTACAAATTCCCTATCCATTGGTCGTGTGGTTTCCTAGTTGTGAAACTGTATATAGATCCTTTTTGAGTCTCGAAATCACCAAATCAACACATTAGATAATTAGATATTTACAAAAAATGGATCAAAAAATCATTATTCATCATGAATAGATTAACGTAAAATTGGGAATCATCTGCTTTATGATTTATTGAATCTCTACCATCACATATTTTTCATGTTTTGCTAATCCTAGATCTATGATATCAAATCATTGCGCTATGAAACGAGTGTAGAATGATTTATTGATCAATAATATTTAATTCACATTCCAAATGTTGAATGCATGTGACAAATGAAAAAGAGAGGGAGAATAGAACCAAACAAATCAGGAGGAAAAAACTATGATATAATTTTATATCAATCTCAATTTGGCTACATTAAAATTATTAGAGAATAAAATAATAATAATAAAACTCCTCTCAAAACCCTTTAAAGATAATATCATCCCACAAGATGATCAAACCACAAATCAACCTTTTCCATGATCAGTACATTTTCATCATAGAATTCATCAACTGGTAATAAATCCAAAAAAATCCAATACTATATTTGGTTAAATCACTAACGAAGAGCAATGTTTCATTGTCATTTATGGCAAGATCCTTCGATTCTGAGGTGCGTCAATCATAAATCCATGATCTATTGTCATTTTTTTCTGAGAGGATTCGTCCAAGGATATTTACAATGATCATCCAGTGTTTCTATGGCCATGTGTATAACCAAGTATTTCCAACATATATATCTATATAAATATTCACTTATCATAGTTTCAAAAAATATAAAAAAAATTATTTATTTATATTAATTTTTTAATTTTTTTTCCACACTGACTTATCCACAAACGTCCCACTCTAACTAATGTTAAGTTGCGCATAGGGTAAAACCACACTTATGAACTCAATAGTACCCTCATATTTCTAATTTGGGAACGCGTTTAGAATTTATTACACAATTTTAGGAAGATTATGCAGCCGCCTTTTTCAATATATTTGACATATTTGAAATATTTATTTCAGGTACATCGTTCCTTATAATCGCAAGTCGTCTAAGTGCCTGGTCTGAGGAATAATCTTTATAATATCAAAAAATATTACCTAAGATGTACGAGAAATTATATGGATCTAGAAATATCATACAATATAAACTATCTCCTCTAAAATTAAGGAATTCCACATCTTTTCCATGAATTGTAATTTCATTCTTACTGTAATAAATGTTTGAATCTTATTTTGGATGACTATCCATGGTAATAATTATATTGATTTAATCCACAGAATTCATAATATATTCAGAAACAATAACCTTAATGTGTCATAATGGGGACTGCCAGACACAACCTTATTGTATTGAGACTTCCACCAGATGGTTTTACATAGTGCGCCATTCTTAAAATTGTATGGACATATTTATTTTTCAAGAAATACATAGAGAATAAAAGAGAATTAAGAAATATATTATAATAAAATATTATCTTAATTTTAATATAGTATTATTGTACCTTCCATCGCATATTAGAGAGCTTCAACCTTAGCTATATTTATCACAAAACCTTGTCCTACTTCCAGTAGACACTTCTGTAGAACATTTTTCTTTTAACACATAGCATATCTGTTTTTATTGTTCCCTATTTACCATCTATTAAAACACTGAATAAAATTTTTTACTTAAACAATTTACATTATTTGGACCGATGAACATTATCTCCATAATTATAACATAATCCCAAGACCTTCAATAACTTCCCAAGATGATTCATTCCACAGTTCTCACATGAT
The DNA here is from genome assembly GCA_963277665.1 of Viscum album. Taxonomy (NCBI): domain Eukaryota; kingdom Viridiplantae; phylum Streptophyta; class Magnoliopsida; order Santalales; family Viscaceae; genus Viscum; species Viscum album. The sequence continues at coordinate 1,186,438,971 of OY728159.1, forward strand.
GTAAAATGTGTCATTCTATCCTTCTATGAAAAATTTTATAAGGCCCTAGCCTCAAACATTACATATTATTATTTAATGTCAAAAATTATCATTGAAGACATTTTTAGGTTTAGGGTTCTATATAATCAGGACGTAACTATTATATAACATCTCCAATATTACAAAGTAGAAACTTCTACCCACTATCATTTTTTACATAATCTAAACATTTTATAATAAAACATGAATTATTTTTCGTGACAAAAATCATAATAACATTCAAATTCATTTATTACTTCCTCTTACCCATCCACATATGTTGTGGAAAAAATTTCTAAAACATGGGATGAGCCAAAAAAAGTATAGCAAGGTATATAAAATTGGGGATGAAACCATTAATCTATGAATATTTAAAACTATTGATTTTTTTTCAAAAAGTCATACAATTATCCCATTAAACATAAATTCCATAACTTACCTTATGAAATCATATGATTCTAGAAAAACTCACATAAATCATAAATCGCAATGGTAAGTTGTGGCATCCATATCTTACTTATTTATAGCTTTCAAATCTACATAAGGAGAAACCTTCATAGTTAAATTTGGAAAAACCATCACAGTATATTCACCAAATTTATTAATATAAACCTTAATGTTGAAATCCATCATGTTATTAAATGAATTTTAGACCTATCACAGGCTCACCAATGCTTAGTTTATCATGAAACAAAATGTATACATAAGAAATCCCCATGAACCATAATATAATACTAACACATGAAGAATAATAAAGGTAAAATAACATTTCTATATTGAAATCAGAAGACATTATTTCAATATATTTATATAATAAATACATTCTAAATAACTATTTTAAATAAAAAAATACCTAAAAATGAATATGTTATTTAATTTTTTTAAAAAAAACATTACATCTTATAGAGCAAGCCATATTTCAAATAATTCTCGTGTTGGTGGAAAAGTCGTTGCCACTGCTTACGTAAAAAAGAAACATTCCTTTTTCATTTAGTAGATCAATTTTAAAAAAAGGATTCCTATTGATAAATATTGAATTAAATTAAAATGAAAAGTTTTTTATTATACATCATACAAAATAATGCAATATATAAATCCAAATATGACTTAGTGAAATGATATTGCAATAAAATCCATTACAATGATCACATCATTAGATTAAAAATAATTCAATGAAATCAATATGTGTGAAATATATAAATACACCCAATATAAGTGGATATTAAATGAAAAACATCTACCGTCATTCACACATATTCATGGAATAACAAAACCATTTATGTAGATATTTAACTCAATGAATGGAGATGGAGTTAAGATTTCCCTTATCTTTAGTCTGACTTGTAACTTTCAATCCTTAATATCATGAATAATAATCATAGGTTAATTTCTAATTTCTTTATAACATTATTTTTTTATTACTTTAATATATCTTTTTACTATGTTATAAAAAATACATAATTATTTGTGTTCATATATGGCATTTTGTCGATATTTTGTACTTGAGTCGAAAATGAACACTTTTGATGAAAATTGTTTATGTGGTAATAATTAAATAATATCCATAGTATTATTCCTGATTTAAATATCATATATATCTATTATATTTGTATTTATAATAGTTTATATAATACGAATATGAGAAATGAAATGCACTATTCATGGATATGATAGGTCGTATGTATCTGTAGACACTACTTTCATTTCATTTTCCTATGAAAGGACTGAAAACTAAATAACACATAGGTAAATTATAATTCTAGAATAATATATATGTTATATACATTACCTAATATAATTAACTATATCCTTTATACACTCCATGCATGACATGAAAGAGTCTTATCACTTTGAGGCGGTGGTAGTCCACACTTCAACCAATGAAATTATCATATTTAAAAATTATGGAAAGAATAAAGGTATTTTTCTAAAAAAAATACAGAATTATAGAAAAATTATATAATATATTTCATTTATAATAACAGTACCATCATAATGGCCACCATGAGAGGTGGTTGGAGAAAATTGATCAATCATCATTTCGTGAGGTAGTAGTTCATCGTACATAGAAACAATTTGTTTTATACCCATTAGATAGGGATGTCTGTATGTTTATGTTGAAAACATAGCATATCAAAATACTAGTATATTGATTAGAATATTTTTATAAAATAATAGAATATAGATAGTTTTGGGGGTTAGAGGAGGAAAATAAATGAAAAGAACATGAGGGAAGACGTTACATCTAAATCTGATAACTCTTTTTGAATTTAGCCAAAAGTCATTCTTGAATTTCTCTATTCCCATGTTAAGGAATATATTAATAATTAAATGATGTATTCAGCTTATTTTAGAAGAAGTTTTCAAATACAAGGGTCTTTGGAGGTGTCAGTATGTGGGTAGAGGTGGTAGACTTTTAGAAGAGGGTGAAAGGGCACTTTAGGAATGTCTCGAAATATTATTTTATTATAAATTTATATTACAATTATTTTAGTTACAAAATGATTTATTTATAGTATATAGTAATTTTTTTGGAAATACTCTAAAAAAATTTGTTTTATACATGTTTATTTTACAACTGTAACCTTATCATTTGGCATTAACCCTTAGTTAAATAAATAATCTTTAACCATGTCTTATATATTTTACCACTATATGGTTAATGTGGTTACTATAAAAATAAATTTGATCCAAAAATGTATAGTTAATGAAATTATTTACATTTAATAAGTAATTTGGATAAACCATATATTTAAATAACTATTATATCATTTAATAATTTTTTTTTTGAAATATTCATTTATATCATTTCTTATACTATTTAGAAATTGATTTTTGTTAAATTAATAAAAACATGATTACATCAAAAAAATTAAATCAGTGATATCATGTCATAGAAATCGATAAAATTAGTGTATGGTATAAATTATTTCGAATTATATGTATTTTTACTTTTATAATAACGTTTATTTGAATTATTTGTTAATAAGAATATCGTTTTCCCATCATTATGTCTTAAATAAATTTATTTCTATAATGTCTAAAAATAATAAAAAAATTACCATGGCATAAGAAATATTATAATATTTATAATGAGTATTCATAGTCCAGTAGATCAGTTTTATATCCCTATATTAGAAATGTGTTAGTACTAGATACATGTTTATGTTATATTTCCCTTTAATTTAAATTATTTATTATAAAATGTCATTATCAACCCCATGTGGTTCAATGTTGTCCTAAAATCGTCTAATGGACTCCCATGGTCATCCATATATCATCCAATTGGATTAGAAAACATTTTTGGGTAGTTTTATATTATTATAATATTTTTCTTAAAAATTATTTACTTGATTTACCTTATAACCATTGTAAATAAAAGTAATTAATAAGGTTACTAGTCATAATGTAAATAAATAAATGGTACCTATATACAGAATTTTCACCATGTGATTCAAAATATGGAATAATCTTTTCCAACTTAAAAACACTGAATTTTCTGTAATTAATTTGAAATTAATTTCCATTATCAAAATGATAAAACATGTTTTAAAAATTAAAAACTAGCATATGATTGTTATGTTTTTCTATCAACATTCAATGTAAAATAAAATAAATTCACCATAATTCGATTAAATAATAAAAATATGTAATTTTAAATTAAAACCAATTAAAATAATTATATAACTTTATAAATAATTTAGTCCTGAAGGTTTTTTTTAAATTAAAATGATTTATTTTTTACTATTCATTAAAATATATATTTTATTTTAAAAATACCAAAAAGTAAATAACTATTAATTTTGTTGTTGTACTTCTAAAAAGGCTATTTATGTTTTCAAATAAGTCATATAGAAGTAAAACAAATTGATTTAAAATTTTTTCACGATCAAAAGGCTGTAAAACTGTATATTTTATGAAATGTACTTCTTTTATCTGATAAAATTTTATTTGTTCATATATTATATCTATAAAGCATATAAGATGAATTTTAAACATTACATTTAAAATATTATATATAAAAATCCAAAAAGAGGGATTTGATTTTATAAACACAAGTATCCTATTTTAAATAGCTTTTTATTAAAACAAATACATTATATTCAATAGGATTTTATTTCCAATACAAATAAATTTGGTAACCAATATATCATTATTTAAAAATGTGTAAACTAAATTTTGTTAATTCATTTAATACCATTCATTCCTTCCAAAAAAATAGCTAGAAGGTATCTATATTTTAATATAATAATAATAAAATTATTTTATTATTTTTCTATATAACTTAGTGTTGTGTGAAACCTATGATTTCTGAAAAACCTATTTTTTCTTGTCGGGTAGACTATCGTACATAGTGTCCCAATGAAATTAATATTTATATTTAATACAAAAAAATTAATAGATGTGAAAATTTATTATTAATTAATTACCTGTTATGTTATATCCTTCACCACTTTTGGAAATTCTATCCTTATAATTTAAAATTTTGGTTTAGTAACATCATTGAAAATCCCACTTCAAAAAAAGAGTTAGTAAAATTATCACTTTTAAAGAAGGAATGAAAAGTAATAAGTTCACCCAAGATAACACATACTAGGATTATATGTAAGAAAACATGGATAAAAGAGAAGAAATCACAATCTTGTTCTGATAGAGAGTGATAGAAAACATGATCATTCTGATAGAGATTGATAGAAAACATAACCAAGAGAAAGTTAACAATTATAAAACAGAAAAACATGTTATTGGATAAATAGTCATTGATTTTTTAGTAGGAAAATTAAACAGACAACATTTATGTTTTATGATTATTTTCATAATTTTGAAAAATTTATTTATGAGTGTGACTAATAACATAAGGACACATACTTACATTTCTAATAGAGTTTAATCCATTAATTTTTTTTTTAACAAAAACTCATCATTCTTTAAAATATTGATTATTAATGATGAATTTGTCACACTTGATCCACTAGAAATAACTTATAGAGAATCACATAATTCAAAAAAGATTAACCATATATTTCTCATGCCATTAAAAATTAACCCAAATCAAAATGGTCAGTATAACATTAGATAATCCCCAAAAATGAAAAATTCTTTTTTAAGAAGAAAGAATAATTTTAATATCCATAATTCAATAATAATTCTCAGTTTTTATATAGTGCATTCATAACAGAAATGTCCTTAAAATTCCTAAAAACAATCCAAACTAAGATTGAAACCCAAAAGTCATAAGGATTTTATTACATAGTCTTATATGATAAATTTTGGCATGTATATCTAAATGACACCTACTAAACATAATGATTTATATTGGAAATTAATTAACCTAATCATATATTATCGCTGATAGGTAAATCATTTCCACAAATAAATAAATCACAATAACCCCACAATAAAACCATATATTCTTCAAAAATAAAATTAAAACATTACTCCCAAAAAATCCCACAGTAATCTATTTTCCATAGGCATATAGGGTTCCCCAAATAGTGAATGTATTCCAAAATAAAATTTATTATATAATACTGAAATAATTTCCAATACTATGTATATCCATTTCGTAAAACAGAAGTTCTAAAAATAAAAATATTATTATTTAGTCAATTTGTTTAACTAAAAAGATAATGTTACACCAATCAAGGAAATCACATAGGCTAGTGGTAGGAGATGCACCCTTGTCAGCCTTTCGTTGTGGGTTCGATTCCCATAGCCTTTCCAGACATGACTATATGTCACAAATCTTGAGAGTTTTCCCTAATTATAAATCTATAAAATAACAATAAAATGACTTAATAGTAATTTTTTATTCCTCTCATTTACATCACAACTCATAAAAAACTAATCATCCTATTTCATGAAGACTTATATATATTTACATTTTTTGACTCCTCAGTATGATTTAATAAAAGTATTCCCAAAAGAAAGAACATCATACCCTGGTCATGGTTTACGACTAGTTTCATCATCATTTTGTTCATGTATATTGACAGTCTATTATTTTAAGCAATTATTTAGTTATTTTTCAATATCACGAGCCTAATTTGTCCCAATACACCTTGTACAACATGGTTCATATAGGTGTTCAAATAATAATTGTTCTGTAAAAGAACCAGGTATAAAATAAAATTTAAAAAAGTCAGATAAGACTTTAATTTTATAAAACATTCAAAACGTGTTTCAGTTAAATCATTCAATTTATGGTTCTTTTAAAATAACATAGGATTGTTCTGAAAGACTAAATTGTGATGTAAAATATAAATTGTATGTTCAAGGGTGTCATTCTTTAAAAGATTTATCAAATTCTTAATTTTCTTCATAATCTTTTGATAAGGAAGAATATATAAATATTCCATGATAATATATCCCTCTACGAGAATACGATAATTTTGAGAAAATATGATTTGATTAAAAATCAACCATGATCCATGATAGTATCATGGTATTGTGGAGGTCAATTATATGTAAAAAATTTCTTACAAGTGAGTGGTATGTTTGAAAAATATTCCTAACCATATGGACATGAAATTGCAATAATTTTTTCATACTAGTCATCAGGAAGAGGAAATAATGAAGTTTGAGATCCCCCTCCTTGAATTTTTAATATACATTCCATGATATGAATAATGATATATAGTAAGGATTTATGAAAAATAATATACATAAAATGTTATAATAAATTTAAACAGAACTATTAATCCCAAAATTTATCTAAACCGACCTTTGATACCAACTATAAGGCCCCACCCATAAACATTACAGAATCATGAGTTAAGTAAATAATTCACATTTAAGATCATTTCAGGTTTAGGATTTAAGATAATTAGTCCATAACTAATACATAACATCTAAAATATTACAATGTATACACTACTACTCACTATCCATTTTTCCAAAATCTATACATTTTATGATAAAACATCAATTATATCACTAGATAGAAATATTCAAAACAATAATATTCATTTCTTTATTCCTATTACTCATCCTTATACCTAACAAAAAATCATTTCAAAAACATGGTATGTGCATACAAAATCTCAATAAGGGATAAAAAATATGGAATGAAACAATTATACCATGAATATATAAAATGCATGCAAACATTTATGAAAAATCATAATTTTTCACCCATAAAAAATTAAATCTGTAACAAACCTTATGAAATAATGGGATTATAGAAAAATTAATAGAAATAATAAATCATATTTGTAACTTGTGGAATCCATATCAAACATACATTATAGATTTCACAGCTACATAGGGAGTAACCTTCATAGTTATGTTTTGAATACCCATCAGATTATACTCCCAAAATAACTTAGGTGAATCCTTAAATTTTACCTCATTCATGTTACACAATGCATTAGGGAGCAATAACAGGCTCACCCGACTTTGGTTTATCAAGAAACCACGAGTACACATAACCGATTCCCAATAACCATAACATAATCATAACAAATGAAATATCATAAAGGAAAAATAACATTTCCACATTGCAATCAGAAGACTTAACTTCGAGATATTGATATAATCAATACATTTTGGAAACAATTTTAATTACCAAAATAACAAAAATTTAATATGGTATTTACTTTTCATATTGAAAAAATTATGTCTTATAGAGGAATCCATATATCAAATAATGATCAAAGCGGCTGAAAGGTTATAGCCATCGTGAATGTTAAAAAGAAACATTTATTTTTCAGTCTAGTAAATCACATTGTAAAAAATGATTCCATTTTATCGATTTTGAATGAAATTTAAAGTAAAGGGGTTGACTATACACCGTAAAAGGGGAGGTTGTCTATAAATAAAAATATGACTCAATGAATGGAGATTTCAATGAAGACCCTTACGATGATTGAATCACTATATAAAGGGCAAATCAATGACATAAATATGTGTGAAAAATATAAATACACCCAATATAATTGGATATTATGTGTAAAAAAATCAGATTTCATTCACATATATTATTGGAAAAACAAAACCAATGAAAGGGATTTATAAATCTATAAAAAGAGATTGAGTTAATATTTCCCTTAAATTGAGTCTTAATTTTTTTGTTCGTTCATTAATTTATGGAATAATAAACATAGGGTAATTTTTACGTTAATTAGAACCTTTTTAATGATTATTATTTATTTTATATCACTAAAACAATGTGATAAAAATTACATTATTATTTATGTTCACATCGGTCATTATGTTCATATCTGGTACATGAGTAAAAATGATCTTGTTTCGATGTAAATTTTCCATGCTGAAAATAGTCCATAATCTCTCGAATATTATTGATTATTTCAATATCATATGTATATTCATTATATATTTATTTTTAATAGCCTATAGAATTTAGAGATTTGAATTGAAATGCACCGTTCATGGAGTCGTCAGGTCGTACAAACGCAAGAACGCTACATTAAATTCATTGTCATATTAATGGAATGAAAACTAAATGATACATAGGTATATTATAATTCCATTCTAATTTTTATTTTCTATATTTTAAATAATTTCATTAATTCAATACTTTATTGGTCCTATGTATGGATTGAACGAATCATATCACATTGAGGGGGATCTAGTCCACACATCCACAAACGAAATTATCGTATTTACAAATTATAGAAAGAATAAATTTATATTTTAAATAAAAATTACAAAATAATTGAAAAACAATAAGGATAATATACTTCATATATAAGTATAGTTCCATAATAATGGTCTTCATGATATATTTTAGGAGAAAAATGAACAATCACCGTCTCGTGAGTTAGTAGTTCGTCGTACATATAAATAGTATGGTTTATATCAATTAAATTGAGATCTGTGTTTGTGTAGGTATAAACCATAACATAAAAAAATAGTATATTTATTATAACTTTTTTATAAATTAATTTAATGTAGATTGGTTTGGTCAATGGAGGAGGAAAATTAATGAAAACTATTTGAGAAAAACATTACATCCAAATCAGTTGACTGCTTTTTATTTTTTCCAAAAGGATTTATTGAAATTCCTTCATCCCAATTCAAGTAATCTATGAGGATTTTTGGGATGTTGGAATCTTATTTTAGCACATTTTGGGCTATTCATGGGGCTTTATATGTGTGAGTAAGTGTTTATAGGTGGGGTGTTTTATAAGAGGGGGGAGGGGCAGTTAAATTAAGTCTTAAAATATTATTTGATAATAAATTTATTTTTGAATTATAATTTATAACAATAGATATATTAGATGGGTATGATGATTATGGGAAGAAATTATGTTAAAAAATAGGATTTAGGCAACTCTATGTCGAAATTTTAACCTTATATTTTTTCTATAACACTTAGTCAAATAAATTATCTCTTACATTTCCTTCTTTAATTTTTACACTATATGGTTAATATAGTTACTATTAAATGATAATATAACCTCCAGTGGATAATTTATGTCATTTTCAACATTATATATGTCATTTGACTGAATCTTATACTTTCATGACAATTATATCATTTAATAAAATATTTTTTTTAAAACTCATTCATGTCAATTTTAACACTGTTTATAAATTGATTTTTGTTAATGTCATAAAAACCAGATTCCTTATATCCAGAAGAATAAATGAAATATAATATGTCATATTTATCGATAAATTTCATGAATATCAAGAAAATGATTAAGTAAAATATATTTTAATATTTATAATATCATTTAATTGAATCATTCATTAATAAGATAAACAACGTATCATGATTATGTGATAAATAAATTTATTTATGTAATTTCTAAAATTAATAAATGAAACACCAAAATTTAGTACATCTTTTTATAATTATAATAATGATTTACAGTCAAATATATCATATTATAACCCTATATTAGAAATGTTTTAGTAAAATATACATGTTCTTGTAATATTTCTATTTAATTTAAATTAATAATTATAACATGTAATTATCAAACCCAAGTGTCTCTTTAGGGTCCTAAAATTGACCCAAGCTTTCTCATGGAAGGATTGAACTCCTAAAATATGATTATGAAACTTTTTAGGGTAGTGATATTTTATTAAAATATTTGTTTAATCTTTATTAACCTAATTTTCCCTCTAACCATTATAAATAGAAGTAATTAGTGATGTTATGAATGATAATTTCCAATAAATAAAACACACCTATTTACACAATTTATACCCTATTCTTATAAAACTGAATCCATTTTCCCAAATTCAAAACACAGAAGTTGTAATAATTAATTTATTATTAATTTCCTTTTTAAAATGATAAAATTTGTTTTAAAAAAAATTATAAACCATTAAAAGATTGAATCATGTTTATATAAAATTTCAATGTGAAATTAAATTCAATTTCACACATTCCATTTTTTAGTTCTCTTTGGAGAACATATTTTTTTATTTCCCTATTTCATGTAGGATGAAGAGAATTAATTCCCTATTTTTATGGAATATAATTGGATTCTATCAAATTTGAAAAAAAACATGAGAGAGTAGTTCTGTTTAGATACTTGTATTATTCCCTTCAATGAAATTGACAATATTTCACTCTATGATGATAATTTAGTCCTTCGAATTCCTGGATGAACATATAAAGGGAGCCTCATACTCAGTGACACTTTATACATACTTTTACTTTATGTTGATGAAATTTATCTTCATTTTAGTATATTTATCACAATTAATATAATTTTTTAATGAATTTATCCTTTGAATAACATTATTAAAAGATTTCAATGGATTAACGACCACTATTGATCAATATCTCCTTTGAGACAATATATGACATGTGTATAATTTTCATATTCATGGCATCCCATTCCCATAAATGTCTTCTCATGAAACATAATAAATTTTAAATCTACCACTGGATTATTAATCCCACCAAATAATTGGGGCTTCTATCGCACAAAGAAATCCAACAGTGGAGAATCACAATATATAATAAGTTTCTCTATAAAGGAATTGTTATTTGTTATAACCTGATTAAGAAACCCAAATAAAACAATCATATTCGTAGTTCCAATACATGCTATATTGGATTTCATAGAATGGTAATATCTACATTAGACATGTGTGTTGATACCATTATTCATTCCTAGAACCAGTTATAAAAAAATTAAATATACTATATTAGCTAATAAAATTATGTATTTTATATCATATATTAAAATTCTATAAATATTATAACACTTAATTTATATAACAAAAGTTACATTGTTAATGATAGATTAATATTATTGGTTATTTAGGGATATTTTATTTTCAAATCCATCATAATGATACCTAAAGGGAATTTAAATTATCTTATGTACATCCCTTTGAGATTGTCAAACAAGGTGGACAATAAGTACCATTTTCAGGCATTAGGTGATGATCGGGTAAATCCTAATGTACCCTTTTCAGAGTTATTACCAAAAGAAATATTTTTTCCAGAACCATATAACCATATAATATCTATACAGGGATGTAAGTCTGGGAGAAACCACATAATATGAAACTTACAAGACATTAGTATGTTCTTCTATACATATCCTCAATTTCAATTGTAGGGTTTGGATACCTAATCTATGTGTTCCTTAATCTATTAACCATGGATTCTACTAAAAATAGTCTAAAATTTATTCTAATTTCCTTAACTCTAGTAAAAAAAGTCCAGTTTCCACTTTATTACCTTTTTCATAAAATGGAAGTGAACACATCCTAATGGACCAATTAATTTTTATTATTGAAGAACATGATACCAATAATTTTTCCTATTTTACATTAGGAAAAAATATAACAAAATAAATAAAAAAAGTAAATGATCTACATAGTTGAAACTCATTCATTGATTTATTTTTCATATGTTGCAGAAAGTAGTAATAATAAGGGTCATATCAAATTCTCATTATGGGATACATATAGTAGAAGCTATCCTGAATAAATAAGGCATAATCATTATAAAAATTTCAATATTTAAACACACATTACATTAAATTAATAAATTAATTTTCACAATTGGTTAAATAAAAAAACTATAGAAATGAAAATAATTAAATATACATGATATTTTATCAGTAGTAGGACTATCTAATTTGGATATGTTATATTCAATTAGTCATGTTAAATAACATAAAATGCTTGCCACTATTTTCAATAGACTATGAATGAAATGATCTAAATGATAATATCAATGAAAAAATAACATGTAAAATGATAATAAATTAATTATAAATGAATAAAATTATAAATTATTATGATTTATGATCTCAATATTAAGATACCATAAATTTCACAAACATTCATAAGATAGTGAAAATTGCTTTTAAAACCCATTTAGATACTGCCAACTTATTTTTCTCATAGGAATGTTTAATGCATAAAGGGAAATATAAAACTAGGGATAACCAATAAGTGAAAGTATAAATAATTCATGGAATATTAATTAATATATTTAATTCATGAATCAATATTCCTTATCACTGATCATCTGCATTGAGTAAATGATACATATTAATCAATATTTCAACAGTTAATAAAATATCATTCAATGTAAATACCCTATATAGAAAAATATAATGTTAAGGAAATAATAATATAAATCATTAAAGAATATGGATATTTAATAGAAATGTAGTTTATAATCACAGAAAAGTGATTTTTTCTATCAAATGTAAACAATCAGAAAAGAAACTGAGATTATAAAATAAATTTTTACATCTTTGGTAACATTTAAATTTGAAACCCATGACGAATAAACGTGAAATTATACATTAACCATAAAAATAAATATTTATTCATTTTAAAGAGATAATAGGGAATAATATAAACTAGAAAAAATTGAATATTTTTATAATAATAAAATTGTGTCAATGAAATAGAAATTGATACAAAATAGCATACCTCACATTTTTCTCAATATAACCATGATTTAAAAAATATATAATATTTTTCAAAATATTATTAAATTTTTAAAGAAATATACTCATATTTATAATACCATATATGATTCTATTATAACATTTTAATACTTTTTTATTATTACTATTTCATTATTTTCATTATATCTGATGTTAATTTCCTTATATTATCAATCATGTTTTTTTTCATGAAAGTTCCTATTACCATACATAATATATAAATTAAACATATTTATAATAATAATAATGGTATATATAAAATATTTACCAAGTATATATATTATTAGAACCATTCTTAACAGTTCCCTATAGAAAATGACTCACATCGTTTCGTGGAGTCCATATATCATATGTACACCTAATTGAGGATATCATTCCCTCAATAGGATAAAGGGATAGGATGTGTATGATATATTAATTTTATATAATTAATATAATTATATATATAATAATATATATATTTATATATATATATATATCAAATTTTTCATTATTAACTTCCATGCAAACTATAAGTCAGAAATAAGTCACATCACACGGTAAGGTTGTAGTCCATCGTACACATGAGCGACATAATCATATATTGAGTGGAATAGATATTAACAAGGTATAATTGATATTATATATCAAAAAGTGTAATTATTTCACTAATATTATATATATATATTAATTTTTTTTAAATCCTCCCATGAGAATTGATTATGGAGAAAGTGTTTTGTCGGTTCATGAGGCAGTAGTCTGTCATACGCACGTTTGAAGAGATCGTTTACCATTTGATGGAAGAGAATATGGATATAGGATAGTCCAATAAAAATTATAACACAATATATATGGATGATATTGGAGTTATAATATAATCATTATTTAATTATATTTTAATGAGGCGTAATGATAAATAAAATAAAATGTATGTTTATGAGTGTTACATATTCTTCAGAAGTGTAACATCCCAAGTAAGTAATGAATAATAGATATTTTTATCTATGTATATTAATGATTAAGATAGTGTTTTAGAGGCTTAAAATGAAAATAAATACAATCTTATGCATGGAATACACTAATATTCTTAAAAGATTGTTTTACTGTCGTTTGATGGCAAACCCTTTTTAAATATATAGTTTGACAATTTTATAAGCTTTTTTTGTCAAAATAAACTTATTATTTATGATTGGGACATAAAAATTTACTTTGTGTGAATTTTTAGTATTTTTCCGATAAAGTTCATTTTTTAATGAATAGTGAAAAATCTTGTATTTTAATTCAAAACCTATTTTTAATCTAATTTATTTATATGATTATATTATCTTTTGAATTGTTTTTGAAGTAAAATTATAATATATTTTTACCATTTTATCCAATGTTGGTCATTGGAATCAATTTCACTTTGAAATTGGACTTAAACTAGTGTCAATCTTTTGATACATATTGTTTCATAAAAACACGCTATTTGTCATGATAACGGGAATTAGTTATTAAATTAATTAATGAAACTTACATGTTTTGAATTTTGTAAAATAGACATCATTTTTGAATTCGGAATATCAAATATAGCATAGGGTGAAGGTTTGGTATCTTTCTGAAAAACTTCAATTTTTGATGAATAGTGAAACCACTAAGTGGTAGTTAAAGAAACTGATTTTTCGTTTAAATGAAACTTTTCCACTTCTATGATTTGATTTTCAAAAATCCTACATACATGGTGGTCATTAAAAAGTAAAATGTGGTTCAATGAGATTAAAATAATTTTTTGGTGAATAGTTACTTTTAAGTTCTTAATCGTAATTAGTGGTAATTAGTGTAGTTTAAGGTACAAATAATGTTTTAATAATATGAGATGAGATTGACACATGTCCTACCCTAATTGGATGTGTCATTTCCGACCAAGACAATCCATGGGTCAACTTGGGGACCTCATGGAGCCACTTTGGTTGGGAAATGACATAAATAACTTTTTATTTAATGTTAAAGTAAAAAATGACACAAACAAGAGATGTTTTACTAAAACAATTTTTACATGGGGATGTACAAGTCAGATTTTTGATTATAAATAGTCATTGAAAAGATAAAAAGATTTACTACATCATAGTATTTGTTTTATAATTTTTAGACTTTAAATATATTAAATTATTTATGACATCATGATGATGCAGCGATTACCTCATTAATAAAGGATTTAAATAAAATGAACTGATAATGTAAAATCTATAAACTACACATATCCAAAACCTATTTGATGGGTGTATTTCTAACCCTTATCACATTACCCTCTAATTATATCAATGTGGGACATTTTGAATTAGAAACTCATTTTAAAATAAAGTAACATTTCTTTACTTTCCAAGAGTTCCCCTCCTCTCCTCTTATAAAAGGCCCCCACCTCTACCTCCTTACCCACACTCCCAAAGCCTTTTCCTCGGCCAACCCCTGCCCATTTTGTCTCTCCACATCCCTCTGTTACTCCTTGAAGCCTCACATTGGGCATAAGGCTTCCCAAGGAAGCCTTTGAGCTCAAACCAAAGGGAGTTACCCGATTTTAAGGTAATGTCTTCACTTGAGTCCTTTTGTTTTATTTTGCTTCTCCAACCCCCTAAACTCTTTTTATTCATTTCTTTTGTAACAAATCCAGTATCTTAAATATACTAGGATGTTGTTATAAGAAGTATTCGAGCTACACTTACACACACCTACATCTAATGGTTAAAGGACATACTGTTTCCGTGGATGGTGAATTTATGCCTCCCGAAACGATGATTGTTAAACATTCTTTTAACACCTTCAAAGGTGGACATTAAGATGTAACTATATTTATATATGATATATAATATTTTTATGTTTTTCTTAAGCTTCTGTATTTTTCATTTTGGGCGTACCTTTATGGTTTCCATTATGGGTAAACGTGATATCTTCATTTAAGGAAGTGCGGACTACCGCCCCTCAAAGTGATTTGATTCGTTAAATACCATATGTGGGACGTATAAAGGATTGAACTATGATATTATATATGATATTATACTGGAATTATAATATACCTTTATATCATTATGATTCCATTCTATAAAATACGAAATAGAAATTAAAGTAGCGTTCATGCGTACGTACGACTTACCGTCTCCATGAACGGTGCATTTCATTTCATACCTCTAAATGATTATGTAATATTATAAATGCATGCATGTACTTGATATATATAAAAAATATGATATCTACATCATGAATACCATTCTGGATATAATGGATACATGAACAACTTGTAATTATAAAGGGTTTATTTTTGACTCATGTACCAATGATCATTAAAACGACCGTTATTAACTTAAATAATTACATAGTGTTCATGACATGGCAATAAGTGATATAAAAGGAATAATGAACATGAAAAAGGTTCTTAAAAAAGTATAAATTAACTCAAGTTTATTATTCAGGAGATTAAATAACGACAGAGTCAAGTCGGACCCGAGGTATGGGACTTCGTCTCAATCTCCTTTCATTGAGGCATATTTTGTTTTATACACAACCTTATTTTAAATGGTGTATAAACCCCTTTGACTTTTACATTTATTAAAAAGGAATCATTTTTATACGAAGTGTTTACTAAACGAGAAAAGGGAATGTTTTTTTCGTACGTATGTGGCGACAATGACTTCTCCGCCGTTGTGACCATTATTTGAGTTTTGACTTCCTCTACAAGCCATACCTTTTTTTTAAAAGAAAAATAAATAACATGTTTTACTTTTCTTTTATTTTGGTATTGGAAATGGTTTTAATAATGTTTTTGTATCAATGTGTTGTATTGATATCTTGTGATTGAAAGGTGGAAATGTTATGTTTCCTTTATGCATGTTTTATGTGATACGATTATGTTGAGGTTCTTGGGAATTATTATGAAGACGGGTGGTTCCGTGATAGAGTAAGGGCGGGAGAGCCCGATATAGCTCTCCAATGCATTGGGTAACGCAAAGGAGTGAAACGTTAAGGTTTCTCTGAATAGATTTAGGGAATATACTGTGATGGGTATTCCAAACGTAACCAAGAGGGTTACTCCCTACGTAAGAATGTTATGAATGCCTCAAGTTACCATTATGTCTTATGATTTCTATGATTTATTCATGATTTGATGAGGTATGTTAAAGTGCTTATGTTTTAAGGGTAAAGTGTGATTTCATTATTATGTATATATGTACCCATTTTTCCTTTCCGTATTTTTATATCCCTTACTGAGCTTTTTATTCTCATCCCAAGTTTTTTTGAAATTTTTTTCACAACTCAAGGGAAAAGTACATGATATGATGATAATGTCAAGAAAGTGTCAAGAAAGAATCTATGTTTTATTTTAAATATTTTCCAATTGATGGGAAAGAAGAATACCATTTTTATGTAACCACTGTGTTTGTATGTGGAATTTAGTTCAAGTTTTATGATCTAATTCTCTAAAACTCTAATCCCGAAAAGATCCTCAATGTGTAATCTTGCAATAACTCAAGATTACGTAAGGTTTAAGGCTAGGGCCTTATAGTTGGTATCAGAGGTCGGTTTAGATAACTTTAGGAGTTAGAATTCTATTAAATGATTATCCAAAAATATTTTTTTTGAATTGATGTAGCATTTGAAGATTACCATGTTTCTTCATCTAAGACATGTTTGTTCAAAATGGTTTTCCGCAGAGGAAACAGGGAAGCAGTGATAGGAAGGCATACAGAAGGAAATAACCTTCCGAATCAGCATCCCGAGATGGTCGGAATTGGAACTGAACAGTTTGTTGCAGTAATGGTGCAGTTGACTCAAGCGATAAATGGTGGTGGTATCCATGCACGAGATCAGCCGGATCAACCACAGAGGAACATGTTAGTGGTGGAACATTTAATGAGGCAACATCCCCCATCATTCATAGGATCATCTGACCCTGTGTTAGCTGAAGGGTGGATTAAAGCACTGGAGATGATTTTCGATGTCATGGGATGTTCAGACAATCAAAAGTTTAGTCTTGCTATTTACCGTTTGGAGGGTGAGGTAGATCAGTGGTGGTCTATGGTTAAAAATATCAGGGACGCTGATGAGATTGATTCTCTTGACTAGGATGAACTCAAAGGTATGTTTCTTGAGAAGTATTTTCCTAAGGCTGTTCGATTTAGGATGGAAAAACAATTCTTGGAATTGAGGCAAGAGGAAGACTCAGTGTCTACCTATGAAGAAAGGTTCACTCGATTGGCATGGTATGCTCCAAATTTTATCCAAGACCTTGATAGTAAAATCAATCATTTTTACTCAGGATTAAATCCAAAATATCGAAGGGCATTAGCTTCTCGTGAGTTTAAAAGTTATGAAAATCTTGTTTGATGTGCTGAGAAGGTGGAAATGGAGTTTTCCGATGATCAAGTGTTCTATAACAACCAACAGAAGAAGAGACCGAGGTGGCAGGAGAAAGGTCAGAATTCTTCAAAAAAAGTCTGATGGTAAGAAAACTAAGTTTCCAGTTTGTGATAAATTTGGCAAAAGGCATGTTGGGGAATGTCTTCTGAATTCTGGAAAGTGCTACCGATGTGGTAAGATGCGACATAAGGCTCGTCATTTCACTGAAAAGGATCCAGGTGAAGGTAAGACCAAATTTGATTTACAGTTAGTGAAATTTTATAAGTGCAATGAGATGGGTCACTATGCAAATGAGTGTTCGAAAAAGAGCTTGAGTGATGGGAAGAAGTTAGACTACAAGCAGAAAGGGGTGGTGAAATCCTTTGAAACTACTTCAGCAAATTTCGGGCCAACAAATGAAGTTGTATCCGGTACTTTGTTTGTTTTTTCAGATTATGCCAGTGTGTTGTTTGATTCGGGGTCTACACATTCTTTCATCTCTGAAAACATTTCTAGTAAAATGGGAATACCATCTCAAGAAATGACTCCTGAACTTTTGGTAAAAACACCTGGGGGAAATTTTGAGGCAAAAAGAATTTATAAGAATCTTCCTATCCTTATCTGTGGAAAGAACCTACTTGAAAACCTTACTTTTCTACCTCTAGTAGAGTTTGACGTTATCCGAGGTATGGATTGGCTCTCTATTTACCATGCTAAGATTGACTACAGAGCTAAAGAAGTTTCTTTTCAGAAAGACTTTTAGTTTGTGTACAAGAATGAACCCTTACTGTTGATAACTTATCAAGAGGTCAAGAAACTTGTAAAAGATGGAAATGAATGTTACCTTGCACACATCGTTGAAAATAAAGGAACTGTTCAGATTAATGATGTGCCTGTGGTAAATGAGTATCCTGATGTTTTTCCTGATGAGTTTCCTGGAATAATTCCAGATTGGGAAGTTGAGTTTACTGTTGACTTAGTTCCTGATGCTAAGCCAATTTCAAAACCCCCTTATCGAATGGATCAAATTGAACTTTTAGAGTTGAAGGAGAAATTGAATGATTTATTAGAGAAAGGTTTCATTCGACCTAGTACATCACCTTGGGGTGCTCCTGTATTATTTGTTAAAAAGAAATATGGTTCAATGAGACTTTGCATTGATTATAGGGCCTTGAATAATATTACTATTAAGAAAAAGTATCCTTTGCCTCATATCGATGATTTGTTTGATCAGCTCCAGGGAGCTCAGTATTTTTCAAAGATTGACTTGAGATCGGGGTACCATCAGCTGAAGATAAAGAAAGCAGATGTTCCGAAGACCACGCTCCGTACAAGATATGGCCATTATGAATTTGTAGTAATGCCTTTTGGGCTAACCAATGCACCTGCTGTATTCATGGACTTATTGAATAGAATTTTCAATGAGTTCTTGGATAAGTTTGTGGTGGTTTTCGTTGATGATATTTTGGTGTTTTCTAAAAGTAAAGAAGAGAATGAAAGACATTTAAGGGTTATTTTGCAAACCTTAAAAGAAAAGAAATTGTATGGGAAATTCTGCAAGTGTGAGTTTTGGTTGCATCAAATTTCTTTCCTTGGTCACATTGTTTCTAAAGATGGGATAACTGTTGATCCTGCAAAAACAAAAGTTGTGGAAGACTGGCCAAGACCCACAAATGTAACTGAGATTCATAGCTTCCTTGGTTTGGCAGGCTATTACCGAATGTTTGATAGAAATTTTTCACGGTTATCTAGTCCAATGACTAAGCTAACTTGGAAGGGTGTGAAGTTTATCTGGACAAAAGAATGTGATGATTGTTTTCAGTAATTGAAATGAAGATTGGTGAAAGCTCTAGTTTTGGAACTACCTTCCAGGAATGGTGAGTTTGTTATCTACAATGATGCTTCATTGAAAGGACTTGGTTGTTTCCTAATGCAGAATGATCAGGTAATTGCTTATGCTTCACGACAGTTGAAAACTCATGAGGTAAATTACCCTACACATGATTTGGAATTAGCTACTATTGTTTTCGCTTTAAAAATTTGGAGACATCATTTTTATGGAGTAAAGTGTGAAATATATACTGGTCACAAAATTTTAAAGTATATAATGACTCAGAAAGAGTTAAACATGAGACAGAGGAGATGGCTGGAATTAATCAAGGATTATGATTGTAAAATTCATTACCATCCGGGAAAAGCAAATAAAGTGGCTGATTCTTTGAGTCGAAAAAGTAATGCTTCATTAGAAATGTTGTGTTTGGAACGTGATCCTTTGGTTAAGGATTTGATGAACTTTGGCATAGATGTTGTTGGTGCAGGAAGTTATTCTGTTTTGTTTCAGGTATCAGTGAGATCATCTCTATCAGATAGAATCAAGCAAGCACAGAAGCAAGACAGTGAGTTGCAGAAAAAGGTAGAGCTGGTTCAGAAAGGTAAGTTGCATGAATTCAACATTGATAGTGATTGTGTTTTGAGATTTGGGAAGAGATTGTGTGTGGCTTGTGATTCACAGTTGAAGAGAGGTTGTTATATTAAGCTCATAGTTCTCCGTTTTCAGTTCATCATGGCAGTACTAAGACGTATAGTGATCTGCGGGAGTATTACTGGTGGGATGGAATGAAAAGTGATATTGCTGATTTTACTGTGAAGTGTTTGACTTGTCAACAATTTAAAGCAGAGCAACAATTACCTAAAGGGATGCTTCAGCCTTTACCAGTTCCAGAGTGGAAATGAGAGAATATATCCATGTATTTTGTTGTGGGTTTACCAAAGACATCTCGAGGTAATAATGCAATCTGAGTTATTGTTGATCGCTTGACTAAATCTGATCATTTCCTTGCTATACGAGATACTTTTTCCTTAGATAAACTTTTCCTTTTGTATCATAAAGAGATAGTCAGGTTACATGGAGTTCCTCTCTCCATTGTATCTGACCGTGATCCCAGGTTCACTTCTAACTTTTGGAAAGGCCTTCAGAAGTCATTGGGTACTGAATTAAATTTTAGTACAGCATTTCATCCTCAATCAGATGGGCAGTCGGAACGAACAATTCAGACCATAGAGGATATGCTACGATCTTGTTCGATGGATTATCCGGGAAGTTGGGACCAACATCTTTCTTTGGTTGAATTTTCATATAATAACGGTTTTCATTCCAGTATACAGATGGAACCAGTTGAGGCGTTATATGGGAAGCGGTGTCGAACACCAGCTTTCTGGGAAGAAGTGGGTGAAAGGAAGTTGATGGGACCAGAATTGGTAGAATAGTTGGCAGAAAAAGTTCAGCTGATACAGAAACACATGAGAACAGATCAAAGGAGGCAGAAGAGTTATGCAGACAACGGGAGGAAGGATCTCTCTTTTGAGGTAGGTGATCATGTTTTTCTCAAAGTATCACCATGGAAAAGTGTGATGTGATTTGGAAAGAAAGGAAAGCTGAGTCCAAGCTTCATTAGACCATATGAAATTCTGGAGAGAGTTGGATCAGTTGCATACCGGGTGGCTTTACCTCCGAGTTTATCTCAGGTACACAATGTTTTTCACGTTTCGATGTTGAGAAAGTATATGCCAGATCCATCTCATGTTTTGAGTCCAGAGGTAGTTCAGCTAGAAGAGAACCTATCTTATGAGGAACAACCGGTCTAGATTCTTGAACACAGGGAGCAAGTGTTACGGAATAAGGTGATTAATCAGGTAATGGTTTTGTGGAAAAAACCACATGATGGAAGAGGCAACATGTGAATCTGAAAATGCAATGAGGGATAAGTACCCCCATTTATTCGTTAAGTAAATAAATTGCGGGGACAAAATTTTCTAAAGGGGGGAAGGATGTAACATCCCAAGTAAGTAATGAATAATAGATATTTTTAACTATGTCTATTAATGATTAAGATAGTGTTTTAGAGGCTTAAAATGAAAATAAATACAATCTTATGCATGGAATACACTAATATTCTTAAAAGATTATTTTACTGCTTTTTGATGGAAAACCCTTTTTAAATCTATCTTTTGACAATTTTATAAGCTATGTTTGTCAAAATAAACTTATTATTTATGATTGGGACATCAAAATTTACTTTGTGTGAATTTTTGGTATTTTTCCGATAAAGTTCATTTTTTAATGAATAGTGAAAAATGTTGTATTTTAATTCGAAACCTCTTTTTAATATAATTTATTTATATGATTATATTATCGTTGGAATCGGTTGTGAAGTGAAATTAGAATATATTTTTACCATTTTATCCAATGGTGTTCATTAGAATCAATTTCACTTTGAAATTGGACTTAAACTAGTGTCAATCTTTTGATACTTATTGTTTCATTAAAACACGCTATTTGTCATGACAGTTGGAATTAGTTATTAAATTAATTAATGCAAATTACATGTTTTGACTTTTGTAAAATAGACATCATTTTTGAATTCGTAATAGCAAATATAGCTTAGGGTAATGTTTTAGTATCTTTCTGAAAAACTTCAATTTTTGATGAATAGTGAAACCACTAAGTGGTAGTTAAAGAAACCGATTTTTTGTTAAAATGAAACTTTACCACTTCTGTGATTTGATTTTCAAAATTCCGACATACATAGTGGTCATTAAGAAGTAAAATGTGGTTCAATGAGATTAAAATAATTTTTTTGGTGAATAGTAACTTTTAAGTTCTTAATCGCGATTAGTGGTAATTAGTGTAGTTTAAGGTAAAAATAATGTTTTAATAATATGATATGAGATTGACACATATCCTACCCTCATTAGATGTGTCATGGCCGACCAAGACAATCCATGGGTCAACTTGGGGACCCCATGGAGTCACTTTGTTTGGGAAATGATATAAATAACTTTTTATTTAATGTTAAAGTAAAAATGACACAAAAAAAATGTTTTACTAAAATAGTTTTTACATGGGGTTATACAAGTCAGATTTTTGATTATAAATAGTCATTGGAAAGATAAAAAGATTTCATACATCATAGTATTTGTTTTATAATTTTTATACTTTAAATAAATTAAATTATTTATGACATCATGATGATGCAGCGATTACCTCATTAATAAAGGATTTAAATAAAATGAAATGATAATGTAAAATCTATGAACCACACATGTACAAAACCTATTTTATAGGTGTATTTAGAACCCTTATCACCTTACCCTAGAATTATATCAATGTGGGACATTTTTAATCCGAAATGCATTTTAAAACAAAGTAACATTTCTTTACTTTCCAAGAGTGCCCCTCCTCTCCTCTTATAAAAGGCCCCCACCTCTACCTCCTTACCCACACTCCCAAAGCCTTTGGCTCGGAAAAACCCTGCCCATTTTGTCTCTCCAAATCTCTCTCTTACTCCTTGAAGCCTCACTTTGTGAAGAAGTCTTCCCAAGAAAGCCTTTGACCTCAAACCAAATGGAGTTACCCGATTTTAAGGTAATGTCTTCACTTGAGTCCTTTTGTTTTATTTTGCTTCTCCAACCCCTAGACTCCTTTTATTCATTTCTTTTGTAACACATCCAGTATATTCAATATACTATGATGTTTTTATAATAAGTATTCGAGCTACACTGACACACACCAACATCTAATGGTTAATGGACAAACTGTTTCCGTGGATGGTGAATTTATACCTCTCGAAACGATGATTGTTCAACATTCATTTAACACCTTCAAAGGTGGCCATTAAGATGTCACTATATTTATATATGATATATAATGTGTTTATGTTTTCTTTAAGCTTCTGTATTTTTCATTTTGGGCATACCTTTATGGTTTCCATTATTGGTAAACGCGATATCTTCATTTAAAGAAGTGCGGACTACCGCCCCCTCAAAGTGATTTGATTTGTTAAATACCATACGTGGGATGTATAAAGGATGGAACTATGATATTATATATGATATTATACTGGAATTATAATATACCTTTATATAATTATTATTCTATTCTATAAAATACTAAATAGAAATGAAAGTAGCGTTCATGCGTACGTACGGCTTACCATCTCCATGAACGGTGCATTTCATTTATTACCTCTAAATGATTATGTAATATTATAAATGTATGAATGTACTGGATATATATGAAAAATATTATATCTACATCATGAATACCATTCTGGATATAATGGATACATGAACAACTTGTAATTATAAAGGGTTTATTTTTTACTCAAGAACCAATGATCGTTAAAACGACCGTTATTAACTTAAATAATTACATAGTGTTCATGACATGGAAATAAGTGATATAAAAGGAATAATTATTTTGAAAAATGTTCTTAAACAAGTAGAAATTAACTCTTGTTTATTATTCAGGGGATTAAAGAACGACCGAGTCAAGTCGGACCCGAGGTATGGGACTTCGTCTCAATCTCCTTTCATTGAGGCATATTTTTTTTATACACAACCTTCTTTTATACGGTGTATAAACCCCTTTGACTTTTACATTTATTCAAAAGGAATATTTTTTATACGAAGCATTTACTAAACGACAAAAGGGAATGTTTTTGTCGTACGTATGCGGCGACAATTACTTCTCCACCACCGTGACCATTATTTGAGTTTCGGCTTCCTCTACAAGCCATACCTTTTTTTTAAAAGAAAACTATATACCATGTTTTACATTTCTTTTATTTTGGTATTGGAAATGGATTTCATAATGATTTTATATCAATGTGTTGTATTGATATATTGTGATTGAAAGGTGGAAATGTTATGTTTCCTTTATGCATGTTTTATATGATACGATTGTGTTGAGGTTCTTGGGAATTATTATGAAGACGGTTGGTTCCCTTATAGACTAAGGGTGGGTGAGCCCGATATAGCTCTCCAATTCATTGGGTAACGCGAAGGAGTGAAAAGTTAAGGTTTCTCCGAAGAGATTTAGGGAATATACTGTGATGGGTATTCCAAACGTAACCAAGAGGGTTACTCCCTATGTAAGAATGTTATGAATGCCTCAAGTTACCTTTATGTATTATGATTTCAATGATTTATTCATGATTTGACGAGGTATGTTAAAGTGCTTATGTTTTATGGGTAAAGTGTGATTTCATTCTTATGTATATATGTACCCATGTTTCCTTTCCGTATTTTTATACCCCTTACTGAGCTTTTTATGCTCATCCCAAGTTTTTTTGAAATGTTTTTCACAGGTCAAGGGAACGGTACATGATATGATGATAATTTCAAGGAAGTGTCAAGAAAGAATCCATGTTTTATTTTAAATATGTTTCCATTGATGGGAAAGAAGAATAATATCTTTATGTAACCACTTTGTTTGTATGTGTAATGTAATTCATGTTTTATGATATAATTCTCTAAAACTCTAAACCCAAAAAGATGCTCAATGTGTAATCTTGTAATAACTCAAGATTAAGTAAGGTTTAAGGATGGGTCCTTATAAGAAGATTATATTATTTTTGTACTAAAATACATACTATTATAGATTTATGATAAATAAAAGGGATTTAGGATGGTTGAATGGGATTAATGAGTTTTTTTTTGTATTGATATTTTTTGAACCTAATGTCCTTCGATGTGTGAAAATGGTAGGTGGCGGGGTGGCATTCTGTCAAGTGCAGAGGGGACATAAATGAATTTTTTTTAAAGAATCAATTAATCCAACATTTGTATTAATAAAATTTTTTCATGAATCTTTAATTGTAAAACTTTATAGTTTATATGGGTTTATCATGTCCATAAACATGTTTTGGATCAATTAATAGTTCATTTTTACCATTATCCTTTTATGTTAACCCCCTAGTAATTCAGTTTTTTTCTTTAATATAAGTAATTAATTTTATAGATTTTAAAATTTATAATATTAATTAATTTTTTTAATATATTATATAATATAAATAAATATTATTCCAATTTTTTAATAAATTTTCCAAAATCAATTTAATGAATTTTCAGTCACCAATTTAAAATTATACATGTTGATGTGATAAAAAAGTGGGATTTTAAAGAGAATATTTTTAAAAATATATATGGTTTTAATATCAAAATTCAATCTAAAATTTATTTCATTTACATAAATTGTGTTTATTATAATATAATTGAACTAATTATACTTTACTAAAAATTAAAATTTAATTTCTCTTTGTAAATAATTTAATTGAAAATGAAGCAATAAATAAATTTTAGTATTTTTCACTATTCATCGAAAAATTAAACATTTACAAAAAATAACCCTTTTAAAATATTAATATACCGATTCCAATATTCCAGTAGAATTTAACAAATAAATTAAAATTTGAGGTAAATTTTATTTTAAATTTTGTTTGAAATTCCTGGATAAATTATCTTTTAGATAAATAATTTTTTCAGAAAACATTTTTTTTTCATTCCAAATATTCATATTTTATTTCAAGTTAATAGATAATAACATTTTCCATAATTTAGTTATTCCTATTAATAACCAAGAATATATCATCTAGGTTATAATTTTCAGGTTTAGATATAATTTTAATATAGTATAATGCATCGTTTAAACCTGGTGGTGTGTGCATCATTAGATATAATATGTATTCAATTTAAGAAAAAGGAGACAAATCATGAATGAATTGGGTGTATATATTAAATAAATTTATATAATATAGTAATAATTTGTTTAAACTATTCTATTGTTTCATAGAAAACATTGTTCAATACTTAATGTTTATGTTTTTATGTCACATTTCTATTATTAAACATGACAAAACTAATTCATTAGAATTTCCATTTTCATAAATGATAGTTTTAATTCTATAACCTACATATTATATATCTCAATCCTTATTAATTGCATAAATCATGTAATTTAATAAGAATTGAATCATAATATAATTAAGTAACATGATTCATAAGGACACAATACATTGGTTTTTGGAACATATAAGATTATAACACTGAAAAAATGTGTTAACAGAAATAGGTTCCCTCATTCTGTTAATGATATTAATAATTCCCATCATAGAAAATTATTAAAATGAAACTACTTACAAACATATTATTATAGACCTGAAATCTAGGTCTACACACAATCTTATACACATGAATGTCACGTCTACACATAAACATATGGAAATTTAAATAAAGTCTACACATAATCTTATGAACATGAAAACCATTTCCAGGCTTAAAATTTTGTACAAGGATCCCTATATGCATTAAGAAATTTTGCACACTGTTAAAGATGGATATTAGTGTGGATTTTTTGGCCTCATTATCATTAATTCAGAACTATACAAGTTCATTTTTATGCCATCCACCTCACTGTCCTTAACATCAATGTATTTCTTGAGGACCCTTATTCCTCATGATCAATCTAATAGATGGAATAAAATTATATGGAGTATGAAGATTACATTAAAATATAACTTTTTTTACTTGTAGAATCATAATCCATTTTGTTTCGACCGATGAAAAGGTCAAGAATATTGGTTCTTACATTCCTTATAATTGATACTTCTCTACTAGGCATCAATAGGAGACTATGAATCACCACTTTTTTAGAGTGAATTGACTAAGGAGATTTGGAGTTTTAATGGGGATTTCTCACTGCTGCACTATACTACTACTCTAGATGGAACCATCCTATAGTGTTGGTTCATTAGAAAGAATAACCCATCCATGGAAGTAATGGAAAAGGCACTCATTTTGAATGCATCATATTGGCGCGATTGGCATGCCAAAAAAATGGCAATGTATAAAGGCATTAACTCCTTTTATTGATCCATAATTAAGAGAAAGATGTCACTTATATGGGATTTGGATAATTATATCTACAACTGGCTTGATGAGCCATCCAGGAAATGTTGGTAGATCAGTGTATCCCTGGACAATTCTGGTTGTTTATGGAATAGTGGACAGTGGGTGTGGTAGCATCCCCAAAATTATAGTTTAAATCATAAGGAGGATGGTTCGTTCTAGGAGTGGATCATTCATGGAGGAGTTGTACTTAGGGATTTTTTGTGAAGCATACATATATATTTTATACTTTCTACGGACATGTTACACCAATACAAGTGGAAGCCAAAATGATGTTCATAGGTTTGCATTTATGACAACAGAAGAATATCGCTCTCTTTCAATTGGAGACGAACCATATGGTCATCCACAACTCCATGCATGAAAATGTGTCCATTCTTTGGTCAATTTTTTACACCATCAGAAAATTTAAATCCATTCTTATTAACAACACTTTGGTGGTACATACATGGATGGAAGGGAACAGAGAAGCAGACGATCTCGTATCCATACGATGTTTTGGATCAAGGCCATAGATTCATTTTCGTCCCTAGATCCCTATTTTTGAAGACTTATGGGGTGATTTGGATTAGATGTGATGTTCTTGGACTTCCTTACATTAGACCTCCCAAGGCCATTCCATTTTTCATTATGGTCTTTTTAGTTTTTTTATGATGGTTATTTTGCGTGATTAACAAAAACTTATATCTGATGATAGAAAATAAAAGGGTTTCATAGTAATTTAATCATCAAATTTATCAAAAAAAATATTGAATTAATAGGGATTGAATCATTGGATCATTTAAAAAAAAAATTATATGTAACAACAAATGATGTTATCATTGATGAAAACATCCATTAAAGGATAACTAGAAAATTTCTTGAGGGGGATATCATTTTCAATTAAAAAATTCCATTAAGGAAAATAAAAATACCAATTTAATAACAAATATATATTCGTTAAGAATAACCTTGTAATCATTTTTTGTAAAAATCTATGTATTGATCAGTCATGATGGGGGACAAGTCAATTAATGCTATATATGATAGAATAAATATTTTCTTCAACTCTTTTCAAGGAAAAATCCGAAATTTCCTCATTAAAAAAAATAAAAATATGGATTTCATTAATAAATTTCATATAAATAAGAACATGGGTAACATTGCATTAAATTATCATAGAATAATATTAAAAAAATTCTTTAATTATTTTAATAAATCATAGATATGGAAGATAATTATTTTAGAAACATAATTGGATGAAAAGTAAATTTTAATTAAAAAATACTTTTAATATATCCATTACATAAGAAGAGTAAAATGAATGTAAAAACATTATTTTAAAAAATTATCCATATGAGAATATAAATAAATAGTTTATTGAGAGGATTGTAAAAAATGTCATCTATGTAATCTTAATTATAAACAATCTCGATTAATATTTAGAATGTCACATAAAACTCTTTCCAATTTTGTAACATTAGTATCATAAGAATCATGAATGAAATAAACACATATGAAATTTTAAATCCCCTTAAAATTTATATGATTTCTCATAAAAAAATCATGGTATGTATATAGACCACATAAGAGGAACAATTGGTCCCAATAAAATATGTATTATAGAAATAAATGTGAGATGAAAATCCATTACCATTAGTCCTACTTCATTCATAACCATTAGAACATGAATTTTAATAAATATATATTTATTATAAATATATCATAGAACCAAAATCATTTTTATCAGACTAATTAAGATTTACCTGAAACATTTTATCACATACTTGTTAATAATTATTTATTAAAATAACAGTTTGAGGTGATATGTTCTTTTTTTTCATGTATATTTCTTATCATTTGTTTTTATCCTTATACATTTATTTTGGTTCCATTATCTCCCTAATGTTAAAAATGATATAAATATAATATATTTTCATTATATTTATGTTTAGTTTCATCCAATAATATTGAAATAGAGAAATGTATTTCATTGTTCATGGAGACGGTAGGTCGTATGTACCATGAAAATTGTTTTCTTTTTTTGATTGATAGAAAAGATGAATTATAAATTATAAATAACATTTATGGAATAATTATTATATCATATATATCTTATATATTCATTATAGATATCCTTATATCCATCCTAGTAAAACCAAATTTAAAAACGAATCACGTTTCTTTTTTGAGACGGTAGTCCACACATACACACAAGTAACGTTATAATTGTCTTTCTGTATAGAATTTTATGAAGTAAATATAATATTATATGTAAATAAGTATAATAATGTTGTAAATTTAATATATAAACATTTAATGTAACAAAATTTCTATCTATAAAAACTGGTGATCATAAATAAATTAAATTGTTATGTGGGGATGGTAAATCGTATATATGCACGAGCGATACATTTAGATACAATTTTTGGGAAATAGAGTTAATAATGGTAGTAACATAATTATAATAAAATTTTATTTTATTCCGAATACATAATTTATTATAATATTTATAACATAACATAATTTTAGTTGGTAACATAATAATTAAAAAGAATGTGATCGGTTAATGTGATTCCATATTTTTTAAAAAACCTCTTTTAAAACTCCTCTTAATGATCTTAGGGTTTCTGTTTTGTAAATAAAACACATATAAAATGTATTAATGGAAGTTAATAAGTTATTTTTTTAGTTTATGAAAAATATAGAATAGTCAAATTATTATTTTATGAAAAATTATGGGTTCTCTTTCATAAATGATGGGAGGTGCATTCAAGGAATTTCATAATGTATAATATTAATATAAATTATCATTCAATCAAAAATGACTCAAAATTTGTATAATTAAATTTAATGAGGATTTTATTTCTAAATAATTCCTTAATATAAAATATTTAAAAGTTTTAGGTATGTTTTTAGCCTTATCATTTTGTTTTAAGCCTCATCAACCCTTCTTATAATTATAGTAACATTATTGTTTTCTACACATTAAGAATTTATAATGTTACTATAATTTGAGTAAAGATCCACAATCCTACCATTAAAAATATTTAAAACCATATAAAATTAATATTTTTGTATAAAATAGTTTTATGAATTATAAATCTTTAATAAAATATTACATATTATAAATTATTAAGAATGAAATTTGGAACACTATTTATTTAATTTTACATTAAATAAATCAGGAAAAATGTGTTATTGGAATATAATTCTTCCAAACCTATCTAATGTTTCATATAGATATATAAAATTTGTGGTACATACTAACAAATTCAAATGATATCACTTTTAGTATTTTTAAATTCATTTATTTTAATTATCCATTAATTAAATAAATATTATACTTGCGTTACACCAGCAATTACGATAATTATATAATTAGTAAAAATTATATTTTAATTTATATCATTAAAATAATTTCATTAATCTCAAAATAAAAACATATATGAATTTTTAACGTTCTGTTGTCCCCTTGTAGACACATTAGATATATTTGAAACTAAGAGAGTAACATATTGTATTTTTTGATTTATATATTATATAATCCATTTTCATACACAAGTGTCCATTAATTTTTGTATGAGTAGGGATAAATGGTTTTAAATATCATACTACAAAAACAATTAGGATAAAATATTTTTATCATATTAATTAATTTTAACCTACAATACATTGACTTTCCTATTGATGAAGGGATAAATTTTACCACAGTTAGAATAAGTAATGCCTAAAAATAAAAGTGACACAATTGAAAAAATTAATCCTACTAATTATAAAAATGGAATAAATTTATTAATATTAAAAATCTATTATTGGGATAAATTAATTTTAAATTAAGTGAAAAAAATGCGTTGAAACCCCCTTTTTACACAAATAAACTTTTACCATGAAACTGGATATATGGTCGTCACATTCATAGAAAACAATATAAAATTAATGATAAATCCTTTTATTGATAATATAATATATTATTTTCAATAAAATAATTTAATCATATTGGTCAATTTTATTTTGAATATATAATCACATTCCATGAATAAAAACTTGTTTAAAAAAATTAATTTTTATGAATAAAACTGAGCTTGTACAAAATTCAAACATATAAATGATTCTAGTGAAAATTAATAGATTATATAAAATAATAAAAAACTAATTCCACTTTTAACCTACTTTAAAAAAATGGACCATTGTACACGATTGAAAAAAATATTGAGTTTTCAGTAAAAATCATCACATTTCACTATTCACTAGAAAATCAATCATTTCAACAAATTATAATAAATTATTAGGATGATAAGAATATTACTTTTATTTAAAAATAACATTAATTATATAACATATCATATCATAATGATCCGAATATTAATCATAATTTTTTTTTAAAAATAATTTCTTTATCAATAACATATTTTGATGAATAAAATGACATTACAAAAATTTGAGTCATTATTTACTATGAATATATCATTAAATATAGATTAAATAATCAATTTAAATATATTTTAGAAAACAGTTATTCAATTTTATACCTTCTAATTTTACGATTATGCTATAATGGTCATAAAAACATACCATTTTTTGTTTAGGGTTTGTGTTGCATGTAATACAAGATCTTGAAGATTTTAAATTTAATTAATAATTATGTTATAAAAACTCTTCATGTATAATTATCCCCCCATTAATAAAATTTTACCCTATAGTATGAACATATTATCATTTTTAATGGGATTTATATTTGCAAATAACTTTTTTTAAACCCATAATGTAATTTTTTTTAATAAAACATCTTCTTAAAAAGAAGTAAAGGGAAGTGAAAGGGTCACTACAAAATAGGTTTCAAAATTGGAGATCATTAATTGCAAGTTGAAATATGGACATGGAAGAGAAAATGAACTCACATGTACTCAAGTAGAGTGATATAGAACATGATTAGGATAATGGTAACTACCATAAAACTAGGAATTATTGAGGGGATAAAGGACCATAAAATCATCATAAATGAAGGACTTATGTCAAAATTTTAGTCTTCAAGTCCTTTTACTAGTATTGATGCATTATATTTCCTCTCTATAATGAACATAAGGAAATATACATTCATAAACATTATAATTCCATACTTTAATTAGCTTCCATAATTATTTAATTTATTCCTCCAAACAATGTGTATTCAATAAGAAGTTGTATTCCTTCAGCACAAAAATCAACATATATCAAATCAAAAAAAGTATATCTTATTATTCCTCCTATATTTAGTAATTAAAAATAAAATATTTTGACCAAAATAATTCTAACAATGAATAAACCATTATATAATGATGTGAATCATTAATCTCAAAAGACATAATTACCTCAATAAATTGAATTTTATAGAATCCTTGAATCTAATAAGCTATATCATACCATTCGTATTCCATTTCTATAAAATAAATTACATTCTTCCCAAATAATCATTCATGATAACAGATTGTTTAAACATCATGGTTAAATATATCTAAATTCAATGAATCATCTAAAAATATGACCATTGCACAACACTATTTGATGTTTTAATGTAGTTCACATCACAAAAATATCATCACTCAAATTTGGATACTAACTAGAAAGGTTATCCTTAACATCAACATAAATATATTTTAAAATGTTTCATTGTTAATGAATCACTTTTCAACATTCAAGGATATCTATTTCCCACAATCTAGTTGACCATAATTTACATAAATCAAATCATATACTAACAAAACAGTTTTATTTAAATCTCAATTCTATATTATTACTAATAACCAATAACAGTTTCAAAACACATTAAAATCCAATCATCTAAAACATTAAAAATGGTTATTTATAATTTTGATGTTTTGATCAAACTTAAAATTATAAACCCATGATAATATCTATAAATTTTAGATTAACATCATATGAAAACATATATACTTCTAAAAAAATACACAATCCTTATTCATTTAGTATGTTCAATAACTATTTAATATATTCCAAACATCAAAAAATGCAATAAACATCATTAAATATAACCTAAATCATTTTTAAATAAACTAATCAAATTCAAGGCCTCCAATAATACCCAACAAATTCAAAACATCTCTTTATCGAATCTAAGTTTATGTTTCTATTCTATAAAGAAAATATACTATGGAATAATATATGATTATTTCATCATTCTTATACCAAAATTATCACTGATATAACACTTCCAAGGAATAATTCTTCAATCATAATATATACACATTTAAATCATTTCATGTAAAAATAATTTCCTTAGTAATGGAGAAAAACCTATAATTAGTAAATTTCCTTAGATAATGACCATATTTTCCATGCATAAGATGTCAAAAGTTTAGTCATACCATTGGATGATATTCATATCCCTCAATTTACATCTTTATTTTTCCATGTAATTTAATTGGTATATTAACCTATTTCACATATGTGAAAAATCTATGTGTTCTTCTATGTCATTCACTTGAGTGTTTCTTCTGAAATTTTCCACATATATGATGCTGAATCTTCATTCCTTCATAGTCTCCACCACCCTATATATTAGTGAAATATATCTTTTTTCACTTTGGTAATTCTAATAGTTGATTAAGGGGTAAATTTTTAATCATATTCCATGATTACTGATTAGGAATAATCACAAGGGTTCACATGAAAGATCTCTTTTAATTTGTTTTCTTAGGAGGAAAATCATTCCACTGTCCACTAGCATGAACATGATTTATCATAGTTCTAAAAATTGACTAAAAACAAAAAACCTAGTAACAGAAACAAATTTCATTGCATATAATTATAAAAAATCATTTATATAATGATAAAGCAGGAAAAAAACTATTAATTATTTAAAAACATAGTTTTAACATAGGTTATCCATAATCATTACAAAATAATTTGGATTTTATACAACATTTTAACATATCCTTATGGTTCTCAAAAAAAAATTTCCATTCACATTTCCAAAGATTAACCAATCCTTTGATTTTATAAAACCTATAGGGAACAATACTTTTAATATATTGATATTACATCTTAATATATGAGTAATAATTTTATTCTAAAAATATTTGTAAGTTTACCATAATGGTTTAGTGTATTTTATATGGGAATACATACAAAATTGGTTCATAAAAGATCTAAATAATCTCCCCAATTATAATAAAAAACAATAGACCATATTATACAATTTATACATAAAACATTTATTTATAACCTTGGGAAATAAAATTAATAAAGGGTGATCTCAAATCATCATCATAAGTATTAAAGAGATATATTAATGATCGAATAATCATAACGGGAGCATAAGGGTCTGAGAAATTGATCTTAATATTTTCAATACATAATCATTATATTGTAGATTTTGATCATTATTCATTGAATAGTTCATGGAAATTCATAAGAAAAAAATATGAATAAAAAAACATGAATATTTAGAGTATAAGAGATGTGTTTGTGTAATATATAAGATTATAACATTTTTAACATCAATAAATAGAAATAGGTTCACTCTTTAAGTTATGGAAAAAAAATTAGGCCCCGAAACAATCTTGTAGACCTAAAAATAGTTCCATGTATCATCTTGTCGACCTAAATGATAGGTTGAACTTAATATTATGGTCGTGAAATTCATTTCTATGCATAATCATATGGATATAAAACCATGTTCACCTGTAAACATATATATATGAAAAATAGGTCCAAACTTACAAATGTGAACATGATAGAAATTTCACTCATAACAAATTTAACTTATGAGTTATCCATATTTACCTAATGAACTATAGTGATTTAACTGATCCAATTATCACATAATCATAATTCATTCATTTAAATGATCCATGACCATAAATCAAGATATTATAACATAACCAACTAAATATAAATTAGATTTGTATGAAACTCATCTTCATAATAATAACGAAATTAGAGAAGGATTAATATTTGTATCATTGGATCTTATTACCATTATATCATAATTAATATCAAAGAAATTTCTCATTAATGAAAAACTCTTATAAATGATACCTAGAAATTTATGAAGGAAAATATACTTTTCAATCTTAGATATGATTTCTAAGACAAAGAAATATAAAAAATATTAAAGAAATACATTTTCTTTGAATGTTACCTTAGAAACAGATAATATAAAATTAAATGTTTTTATCACCAGTGATGATGTTAAATTTTTTAGGTTCCATATAAATAAAATCAGGCATTCCCTTAACACCACGTAGAAATGTTAAAAAATTAACACATTTAGACAAAGATAAGAAGACTAATTTTAATCCATATTTTCAAAATAATATAATGGGTAAAATTTAATTTAAATTAACATAATATACTATTTACAACCTTTTATTAAAAAATTTATTGATGATTTAGATTTTTGAAAATTTTTGATTTAAAAATAAAATAATATCTATTTTTTATAAACAATTCATATTTTGTATACATATGGTGAAAAAATCAATGGAAAACAAGTATTTTATTAAAACAATAATAAGAGATGGAAATCAATATTATCATGATATTTATATATTATTCTTTTATCACCAGGATCTAAAGAAAAAACCATCCTTGTAAACATTGTGGTTGTGACATAATACCCTTACCACCATTGTACCATTTTAATCATAAGACCCCTAAAATAATGAACATAATATGGATGTATAAATCCCTTTTAAATTTCCTATGATTTATTATAAAAGATATTAATTGGTATCATATATACCAAATAATATAAACTATTGGTTAATATGGAATATATTTCAGAGAAATAAATGTTTGATTAAAGTCCCTTAACATTGGAATAACATTATTCACAAGAATTGGAACCAAAATTATAATAAATATATATCTACAAAATAATTATTAGAAAACAATATTCATAAATATCATACCATATATGATTTACATATTACTATTTATAATCAATTGTTTAGTAATTCATTAGTAAAATCCTCATTCTGAGTGATATCTACATCATATTTTCATGTATGATTTTTTTGGTATTTTTTCTATTTCAATTTGATCATGGTTCTATACTCAAAATATTTTTAATAAATCTTTAAATATAATATGTTTTAATTATATACATGTTTGGATTCATCCATAATATTATAAGTGGCAAATGAATTTCATCATTCATAGAGATGATAAATCCTGAGTATGATTGAATGTTTGTTTTCTTTTTTAATGGACGGAAAAAAAGAAAGTAAAATAAAAAATATCCTTTAATGATTAAATTTTTAACATATATATATCACACATATTCATTACATCCACCCTTGTTACAATCTAAGTAAAATAGAAAGGAAAAAATTAATCACATTGTGTTGTGAACGTGGTAGTTTACATATATACTCAATTGAAATTATCATTTTCCAATGGCATTAGAGGTATGATGATATCTATCATATTATCATTCCAAAAGTATATTTATGTCATAAGTATAATATATAAAAATTAATAGACACAAATATTAATCCTTAAATTATGGTGATAAGAAATTAAATGTATCACAATGTGGAGATGGTCGGTCATACGTACACGTGTGAGGTACTTTCACTTCCCATTTGATGGAAAGAGTATTAATAAAGGTGGTCTAAAAATAATAATGAAATTATGGAATATTGAGGATGATGACTATATTATTTTTTGAATTATATAACATATTTATATGAGTTAAAGGAATAATTCAAAAAAATGTATTATGTTAAGGTGATTTCCACTTATTGGAAACAACTATATTATTTCTCCTTTTAAATATCGTAGGGTTGGTATTTTGTGAATAAAAACACATATATGTTATGGATAATGAATTTTAAAATTTATTTATTATTTTTATAGGTTTAATCTATAGGATGTGTCATGGTGTTAATAATATAATGGAGGGGTGCCCTAAATTATTAATGGGTGCAGAATTCTTGGAATTTCATAAAGTAATAAGAAATACAAATTATCCCTCATAAACAATTGGATCCATATTTTTATATTTAAAATATTATATGAATTTTTATTACACTTCTCTTAGCTGAAAAAATTTGGACCTGTTTTCGTTATATATTCCCCCCGATGTAATAGTTTTTACCCATAGTTAACCATTTTGACTATTACCATAATATTATAAATTTCCACCATTTAAGGGTTAATAATGTAATTATAAAATGAATAAAAACCCATAAATGGACCATGTATGATTCATAAACCCATATCCCATCCATTTTTATGAATCTCATTATTTGAAATTTAAAATCACTTAAAAAATTATTATTTATTAAGAAATAAAAATATTTTCATTTTACTACTATTCATTTAATTTTGAATTAAATATATCAAAATAGTGGGGGATATAAAATATAATGATGAAAAATCCCTAATATTTAATATATATCTATAAAAAAATTTAACATGTAAAATCATTCAAATTTTATCAAATAAATAATTTATGAAATCATTTATTTTATATTCATCTAATTAAATATATATTGTAATAGTGTTGCACACGAAATTGAGGTAATTATATAATTACTAAATATTTGAAATAAATTTATTTCATTAAAATAATTTTATTAATCCTAATATAGACACTTATAATCATTCATAAGTTAGTTTCTTACATGTTTTTAAAAAATAAGATATATTTTAAACTGAGAGAATAAAATTATGTAACATTCTTTGACTAACGAATTATATATATCATTTTCATAGAAATGTGTACAGAACCAACCCTAGAATTACCTAGTAAGTTAATTAAATTATTAAATTGGAAAGATTATATGGAATAAATTACCAAAGGACAAAAAAGTTTAACACTTTTTGTAATTAAGATACTTACATAAGTTCAATATTACAATTGGAAATGATATATATTATACTATTTCCACTAGAAACATATATAATTACTATATTATCACTCAAATTCATTCCTAATATACTTACTCTCATCCTAAAGAAAAATAAAACAT
Organism: Viscum album; assembly: GCA_963277665.1. NCBI lineage: Eukaryota > Viridiplantae > Streptophyta > Magnoliopsida > Santalales > Viscaceae > Viscum > Viscum album. Next base: position 1,186,477,945 of record OY728159.1, read on the forward strand.
AAGAAAGGGGTTGTCTTAGATGCGCAGTATGGGTATGCAATAAATTATATGATATCATAAACCAAATCATTAGGCATGGTGAGAAACTAAAAAAACAAGCCTATAAACAAATACCTGAGCATAATATGGTAGAAATAAAAGATGAATGAATAATTACATAATAAAACACAACGATGGGTATTAAAATAGAATAATAATAACAAAAACTAACCTTAATTATATTATAATTATAGAATTTAAAATGATGGACATCATACGCATTACGTCAAGGTATTATGCCAAGGTCGTACATAAACATGTAAAACCCCACACTAGTTTGACTCATGATACATATAGATGCGCTGATTGATATAGTGGTCCCCAACTGACACATAATATGTCCAATTAATTCCTCATATGAATGGGGTGAAGCATAAAAACATATAAATTCATATTGAAACTATTATATTAGATGAAAATCAATTCCCTATTCATTAAAAAGAACACTAACCATTTAGAGTAATATGGTTAATACATTCAAGATTTGAAATCTATAGTCAAAATAGACATAAAACATTAAATAAAACATAGTATTTGATATCATAAAATATTAATCCCAATTAAACATAATAATCAAAAGGTATGTTGAAATAGATGAAAATACTCTTATAAAATCATTGTGTAATTCATGGTAGAAATACTCTTTTACTTTTAATAGAAGAGTTAATTTGGAAAAAATTAATTATAAAAAACAATAATATAATTCAGGAAGATGTTTTCATTATAAAATCAGTAATTTTATAAAAAATAATTTTATCTTAAAATTGATTATATAATGCATTTGAACATTGGTAAGAACTCGAGAAGATTGTTTCAAACATACTTGTTTATCGGGAATATTTTTTTTATAAGAACCTTTTAAAACATTTATCTTGGAATAAAATAAAGAAGTATCATTATGGTTTCATATATATATATATATACATAAATATAATTACCACATAATTTATAGGTATTACATAATAATAATTAATAAAATCATTGAGATAAGTAGATAATAAGAGTAACATGAATGAATATGGGGGCTCGATTAGAAAACCATTACTATATGTCCGAATGTGATCTACAATTGACCATAATTTCTTAAAATATGAATTTAGACGAATTTATAGGTTAGTGACGAATATATTTTACTTGAATATAATTTATTAATATTTTATTATGTAAATTAACGGACTTTGGACATGTTATAAGATTGAATTTTATCATTCTGGAGTGTTTGTTTCTTGATATTCATGATCGGTTTGCTAGAATATATCAATATAATATCATGTGGAATGGATATAATTTACTCGGATTGAATTTATATATTATTAATGTCAAAACCCCCTCGCCACAAAGTGTACCCCTCCTGGGCCGGCAATGTGAGAAGGGAGATAATGACCCCCGAGTCCCGCCTCCAGTAGGCCCCGGGTTGGTGACTAGCACCGAGGGTATAGTAAAAACAAAAATGAGAGGCATTACACTATAAGAGAACACATGCAGAAGAGAAAGATAAGATAGAAACCAAGAAACTCCAAATCAAAACTAGAATATAAAAGAAAACCAAGTGCATATATAAAATGTCATGCAAAAGTACTACAACTGGAAAGGAAACCTGCAAGTACCCAATAGAATGTAAAAACAGCAGCAACCACAAGCCCGAACAGCTCCTGCAACCACAACCTAGTGTAAACTAGCATGATCTCTAACCTACTACGGGTGAGCTGATAAACCGTTTATATATACATAGGGTGAGTATAACAGTGTACTCAGTGGGATCCTCCCCGAAGCCTCTCATGCAAAAGTAAAGAAAGCAAACTAAAGCACAATGAACAACAAATGAAACTAACATGTCACTTAAAGAGGTATACTATGTTCCCAACCTCAACATGGACAATCTCACCAAGAAACGCATACAGGAATATATCATATATTAAATAATATCAATGGTACCCTGCTACTACTTCCCCACTGGTTTTCCGCTTTTCCCCAATGTTGCAGTCCTAAGAATATCTCTCCAAAAGGCTTGCCCGTAGACACCGGGGAGAAGCACGAAACCATCCTAGCAACCAAAAGTAACAAGGTAAGTTATGTGAGCCACCACATACTGCATAACTTGTATCATATGTCGGGTGTTATACCTCAATCCATTACAACCCATACAATGAGTAAGGATCTTCAAGCCATCACAGCCTATACACGTTACACCTATAGTAGTCCATAGGATACTATATCCAGAATATGTGTGTGTGAAATAACCACAAGCCATTACAGCCCCCTACACACATATATGGGGAAACTAACCACTATGCCTATTGGCACAAGAATTTACCAAGAGAAGAGAGCAGGGCCAAAGGGGGTAGTCAGTCATTCATCCTCCCACCAAAATGTTGGGGAAAACACCCCTAGGGCTCAGAATCCCCGGTGTGTCAGTTGCCCTTACTGACAGGGTGGAGTAGCATATGGAAACATAAAAAGTACACAATATATTATATCTCAAAACCACACTATGGGAATTAACTTGTCATAGAAACAACTACAGCTAACGTCTCTCAGACTCCGGGATGCTACTTCTAAGACTAGGTATCCTATAAGCACACAACCTTCTGAATAGCTTTATTAGATTACTTCATTCCCTTTTTATTAGTTCTAGTGTATGTTAATTAATTCTTTAAACCTTAATTAACCATGAACAATTTAACATTAACTTTCTTTAGCAGCACACCCAATATCCACTATACCTTCCAAATTACAACCTCATCATTATGTTCCACCAACTCCAACCCCATGAGATAACACCATTTACTCAATTATCCATTACAGAATTACTTTCCCATATTCTCAGGCATTCTAGAAAATCATTTTATGCTACTAAACACAAATGGGCACAACATGGTGAGTATTTTTACTACCCATTGAGTCATTTCCGCCTATAGCAAGAGCCTAGAACCATCCTTCCTTGAGAAGCTAAACATGGAAAGCACGTGGCATAGCTAGGGTGTCCTCACCTATTTCAGAAGAAGGGAAAGCAAGACCAGCTACCTTGAGTAGTGGGAAAAGTAAAGTAGATAAGAAACAAAAGAACCAACATGCATCCAAAAAAGAAATTCATTCCATTCAATCATCCCTAGTGTCCTCCCCGACACCCACATGCTTAAACCGATGCATCTCGCCACTCTAGGAGTCATCTACTGCCACAACCAAAAGTCTCCATGCCTTCACAAATCACAACAGCCATCCAGGCTCACATTATAGCACAAGCAGTAGGAAAACAAACATCAAATCAGTGGGATCCTGCCCCTTTAACAATTAAGAGGGTAACTCAGAACCCTTTTAGAAATTATCAAACATGCAGTTCTATAATCCATCTTGAATTAATATATTTATTCAAAGTAGGTTCCAAAATTCGGGATACCTAATCAGTAAGCTATCACAAATATAAAAACATTCTTACTGCACTAATTTAATTAACATCAAATCACAAAAAGAATTGGATTCATTTTCATTCCTCTTTATCTTTATCCAACACTTATCAATTAATCCCGATTTACGTTCTTTACTGATTTCCATCAAGAACAAAAAGCTAAACAAGCAAGCATAGATATCACACTATCTAGAAAAACAAGCGGCAATAACATACTATAGATATCAATTTATTTATCTAGTTCAAATATTTATTATGTCAATTCCATTATGATCCACTAGGATAAAACATGCTGACAATATAGTTGCACTTAAAAGAAAATAGAAGCAACGAATCCCCTGTATCAACAATTCCTGACGTTTTTTATCCATACAACAGGTCACCATTCTCCTCTTGTGACAAATGCATCCACCCGATGATTCCACGGTATGACTACACCAACCAAACCACAAGAAAAACCCATTAGAATCATGGAGATTACATGCTATAATATGGAAAAGAGAACACGAGAAGATGAACCCCAAAAGAACGATGATACAACATAACGTATATCCAAGATTGATTGATACATCTTGGTTGCAACAAAACAAAGCAGAACCAATCCTAGGAGTAATGTTTTATTGTGCAACTCTTACGGGAAGGATTGAAAGGTTCTCGCATATCATAGTCGATAACAAAGAGGAAGAAAAATGGAAATTGATATCTTGTCTCTTTTTGAATATTTAATGGGGTGACGATTTAAGATATGCTTAACTCTCCATTAAAAGTGAATCACATTAACCCATGTGGTTAGAACAATTAAAAACATCCGATATATAGGGATAATTAATATAGGATTTATGTCATTTTAATCGGCTTTAAGAGTACTTAAAATAAGGCTTTAAATGTATTTTATGTCAAAGTAAGCGTTAAAGGTGAAAAACTGTAAGAAGCTGGAAGCACTGTTCATATACTCAAAATTTGGAAAAGGAATGAATTAGTGACACTTTGAAGGCCACCATTCTAGAAACACTGTTAAAAAATTTGAAATTTGGAAAAGGAAATAAATAGACACTATTAGAGCTCACCATTCTGGAAACACAGTTCACAGAACTCAAAAATCTGGAAGAGGAAGTAATTGTTAGAATCCTCACTGATCTGGAAACTCTGTTCATGAACTTGAAAATTTGGAAAAGGAAGTAACTGTTAGAATCTTCACAGATCTGGAAACACTGTTCATGAAATTGAAAATTTGGAAAATGAAGTAACTGTTAGAATCCTTTCTAATCTGGAATCACTGTTCATGAATTCAAAAAATTGGAAAAGGAAATAACTGTTAGAATCCTCAATGATCTAGAAATACTTTTCAGGAACTCGAAATTTTTTCAAAGGATGTCACTATTTGAATCCTCACAGATCTGGAAACACTATTCATGAACCCACAAATTTGGCAAAGGAAGTAACTGTTAGAATCCTCACTGATCTAGAAACACTGTTCACAGAACTGAAAAATGTAAAAGTGTTGGGAAGAAGACACACTAACCTCCTAGAACACCTCCAAAACCATATTTTTAAAGTAATGGACCAGAGAGGTCCAAGTAATTACATCAGATACCTGTCAAAACATTCTCTTCCATGAGAATTTAAAACCATACTAAAGAAAAGAGGGGTCCGAAATACCACCTCGTAAGATACCTCTCAGTGGAAAACAACCCTGAGTCATTCTAAAGATGAAAAAAACCACGACATTCGAGATCAAGGGAATACACAATCCATATCCAAACAATTCAAGCATAACATCACATCAAAGTTACATAAATGAAAGGATCAAAGAAAACATAGCACAACAACTTAAAACAGCTCTGGGTAATATACACGCATCAGTGACTCATGTTCCTAGGTACTCCCCTCTATACCACCATGTCATCACAAGACAAAAACCAATGGAATATAATGTCCACGCAACACCTTCTCCATGTGGTCTTGGATCTCCACAGGTCGTTCCTCAATGGTTGCATCATCATCAACATCGATCTCTCCCCAATCAATGATGTGAGTGTCATCATGAATATAACGATGGAGTTGTGACATTTGGAAAACATCATGTATTCGACTCATCTGTGGGGTAAGTGAAACTCGATACACCACACCTCCAACATGAGCTAACACCTTGAAAGACCCAAAAAACTGAGGAGAAATCTTACTTCCATGACCAAACCTTCGCTTCCCACGACGGGGAGGGACCTTCAGAAACACATGATCCCCAACATTAAACTCCAAGCATCTCCTCCTTTGGTCAACATATGATTTCTAACAATATTTCACTGTCTTAATCCTCTAACGAGTCACATGAACCTTATTTGTTGTATTCTACACTAGTTCGGGTCCGAGAATTGCTAACTCTCTAACCCCTGTCCAGCACAACAGAGAATGAAAAGGTTGACCATACAAGGTTTCAAACGGTGCCATACCGATGGTGGAGTGGAAACTATTATTGTAAGAGAACTCCACTAGGGGTAAGTGCCTCATCCATGATCTTCCAAAATCAAGAACACAAGAGTATAACACGTATTCATGAGTCTGGATGGTTCTCTCTGTCTAACCATCTGTTTGAGGATGAAAAGCAGTGCTAGGGCATAGTTGTGAACCAAAAGCATGTTAGAGAACTCTCCACACCCTAGAGGTAAAACAAGGATCTCGATCAGAAGTGATCATCTTAGGGACTCCATGATGTCTTTCCACCTCCTCTAGATACTTCCTTGACAAAACATCCACTAAGCTCGACTCCATGATCACTATGAACTAGCACAATTTTGTTAAATGATCCACTACTACCCAAATTACATCATGTGTTTCCAGAGCATGAGGTAAACCTGTAACAAAGTCCATCGAGATGTCCCCCCACTTCCACTGAGGAATATCTAATGGCTAGAGAATACCACCAGGAACATAGTGTTCAACCTTCACCTTCTAGCATACTAAACATCGAGAAAAAAACTCCGCAACCACAGGCTTTAGCCGAGTCCACCAAAACTAACTCCTCGAGGATCGGTACATCTTTGTCACAGTAGGATGTACTGCTAAAGGAGAAATGTGGAAATATCTGAGAACCATCTCGCACATCTTCATGGGATTGAAAATAATTCTTTGGAACAACACTCAGTGTTTTTTATCCTTGTACCAACCATCAGGGGCCTCACCAAAAACAACTCAGTCTCCCCAGACCTCCACCTATGATCCTTCAACTGGGACTCTTCCACCTTCTGCATCAGGGATGACTATACAGTCATCTGAAAAATACAACCTCTACCCCCAACTTCTCCCATATCATGATGCAATGCTGACAGTTCTTCCATTACACTCCAGGAATCACGGGATTCACGCACAACATCACTACACGACTTTCGGCTCAGCGAATTAGCTAAAAAATTCCCATTTCTAGGTGGATACAATATTTCGAAGGCGTATTCCTACAAGAACTCCATCGACCGATGCTGTTGTATGTTCAAGTCACGTAGGGAGAAAACATACCTCGAACTCTTATTATCGGTGAAAACCAAAAAGCGCTCACCAATGAGGTAATGTCTCCTCAACATCAGAGAAAAAACCACAGATACCAACTCAAGATCATGGGTGGCATAGCTGCATTCATGGAGACCTAACTGCCAAGACCCATAAGAAACAACTGACCTCTACTACATGAGAACATAGCCTAACTCCATATGTGAAGCGTCATCGAAAACATCAAACAGAACTCCCTCAACTGGAAGATAAAGAACTGGAGAACTTACTAACTTATTCTTTAGATACTTGAAAGATTCCTGAAAATGATCAGTCCATATGAACACTTGATCCTTCCTAGTCAAAGCAATCAGAGGGGTCGCAACTCATGAGAAATTGGCTACAAAGATCTTATAGTAGCATGCGTGACCAAGGAAACTTCGCACCTCTAAAACTGTCTTGGGTGCTTCCCATGAAACAAATTCTTATATCTTCAATGTATCCATAGCTACTCCCTGTTGGGACACAAATTGCCACAAGAAACGGACTTCTCAGTCTCAAAACTCACACTTCGACAACTTCCCAAATAGCTGACGTTGATGTAAAATTCCCAAAATAGCTCGTAGATGATCTGCATGATCCTCTTAAGATGTGGAGTACACAAGGTTGTCTTCGATGAAGACTACCATGAACTTGTCTAGGAACTCTTGGAACACGACATTCATCAATACCATGAACACAGCTGGAGAATTCGTCACACCGAATGAAATTACAACGAAATCATAATCCCCATGATGACAACAGAATGCAGTCTTTGAGATATCCTCATCCCTTACACGCCTCTGATGATATGCTGACCGTAAGTTGATCTTTGAGAACCATCTTTCACCCTTCAGTTGAAAAAAAATCATCAATCCATGAAATAGGATAGATATTCTCTTTTGTACCATTGTATAAGAGATGATAATAGAAACACAACCGCAAACTGATGTCAGCCTTCTTCACGAACAAAACTTGTGCACCCCATGGTGACACACTTGGCCGAAAAAAACCACACTATTATAGAAAATCAAACTATATACATAGCTCTCATAACTTAGAAGGGGCCATCCTATATAGAGACATAGTGATTGGATATTCTCCTGGCTATAACTCGATCCAAAATTTGATTGCTCATCAAGGGGGTAATGTTACAACCTCTTTTGGAAAGACATCAGGGTACTCCTCAATGACCATAGGAAATGCCAGCTATTGAACCTCTGATGAGATCAAAATCATCTCATTCATCCTAGATGATAAGGAAGGAACATGCCTTTGACCCATATGAGGATCTCGCTCACTAACAAACACCACCTGCTCTCCATCTGCACCGATGAAGACGACCTTCTTCCCCAAGCAATCCACAATAGTGTACACCAAATACAACCAATCCATTTCGAGGATGAAATCATATGGTTGTATTATTAACATAGGAAATCTCCCCAATAGCGGTGCTTCCCCAACACTAGGTCCCAATCTCTACATACTTCAAACAAGTCGTCCCGACTTCCAACCGACATAGTCAACGCTAAGGGCACTTGAAGCCTCTCTACCTCAAGTCCCAAAGCATGGACATGGGTAGGTGATATGAAAGAGTGTGTCACTAATGAATCAAACAAGGAATACATAATGGTATAAAACAAGCAAAGGGTACCTCATATGACGTCTGGCTCGCCTGGAGCTGGCAACGCTATAGCATGAAGCCGACCACAACCTATTTGACAGCCTCTCTGACCCTAATAAAGACCACCACCACGGCCGTGATCTTCTCTCTGATAACGAGGAGCTACATGGGGTTGTCCTCTACCTTCCCCATCTACCCTATGCTGATCTAAAGCTGGTGAAGTCGGATACTGCTGCCTCAGCTAGAACTGCATCAACGGAGGGACCTGGAGCATAGCGCCCATTGCATGATGACTACTCTAAAAGGTCGGGCACTCCCACTGCTGATGAACATGACCAACACATGAAAAACAAGTTCCTAATCCCCTGTCATAGGCCTGAGAGTTGCTGCCTCTGGAGAAACGAGATGTGATGGGCCGTGACCTACCCAAAGGTGAACGGAAACTCTTCTGCCCTAAAAACCGGGAACCCCAGACCACAGATCTGTGGCGGGATGATTCATGCTGATTCTCCTCTCATGATGATCTTGTCCTCGACAAAGTCCTCTCGTCAAACTCTTCCCTCTCCAATAACTCAAGATGTGTTTTTAGCATAAATGGGGTGACCAGGCGCTAGATATCTGGACACAAAGCCTCATAGAAATTTCTTGCTCTGGCCTCCTCATCTTTCAGTAGGTCTGAATCATATCGTAGAAGGTTCTTGAAATGAATTCCAAACTCTCGAACACTGGAGGACCCCTGTCAAAGGGTAAAAAGCTTTTAGCAACTAGACTCCTTCATGGTTGAAGAATGAAACTCAACTCAAAACCAGTCTCAAAACTCCTCCCATGAGATGGATGACTACTCACGATCCCAGAGGAACAAGAACCACCACTGCCTCGCTGCTCCATGTGCCATTTTCACAACCAAGGACACCCAGATCTCTTTCCGAGCATGAATCGAACTAAAGCCAAACTCGACCTCCACTAAAAAATCTTCTGTGACTGCATCTGAAACAGTGCCATCATACTTCTGTAGAATCTGGCGCTGAAACTCTCAGTGTATCTTCCAACAAGTGTCATCGTCATCAACCTCTACCCTGAAATGATCTACTGGAACAACGTGCTAAAAATTTTCTGCACAAACCTGACAAGAACATCGACACGGAGCTATACCTGTAAAATAACAAACCGTTAGAGCTCATAAACCTGGAATATGGAAGAATCAATATTAAATAATTTATTTTTTTCTTTTATTCATTTTCGGTTAACCTATCCCAACGTCTACCCATTCAAACACTAGCAGAAAGAAGAATAATGCATGATCCTTTACTTAGCCTCTACCATAAAATTAGTATCACCTTGTTTAGTATCCATTTTAAACGTAAAGGTCCATACATCAGATCATATGGGTCTTTAAACACCTATGTCTCAACCGGTCTCTAGTGTTTACCTCACTGGATAAACATGAATGACACTGTTTCCCTACCAACCCATGCAACCTCACCTGTGCCTAACTCATTACTCAATCCTATCCCTCAACCAGACCTCTGATACAACTCTGTCACGACCCCCTCCCCACATGGTGTACCCCTCCTAGGACGACAATGTGAGAAGGGAGATAATGACCCCTGAGTCCCGCCTCCAGTAGGCCCGGGTTGACGACTAGCACCGAGGGTATAATAAACACACAAATGGAAGGCATTACCCTCTAAGAGAACACATGCGAAAGAGAGAGATAAGATAGAAACCAATTATATTCAAATCAAAAATGGAATATAAAAGAAACCCAAGTGTATATATTAAATGTCATGAAAAAGTACTATAACTAGAAGGGAAAACTGCAAGTACCCAACAGAATGTAAAAACAGCAGCTACCACAAGCCCGAACAACTCATGCAACCAAAAGCTAGTGGAAACCAGCTTGATCTCCAACCTTCTCCAATTGAGTTAAAAAATATTTTATATATACATACGGCGAGTATAATAGTATACTCAGTATGATCCTCCCCGAAGCATCTCATGAAAAAGTAATGAAAGCATACTAAAGCGCAGTGAACAACAACTGAAACTAACTCATCACCTAAATAGGTATACTAAGTTCCCAACCTCACCATGGCCACTCTCACCAAGTAACGCATATAAGAATATACCATATTGTAAAGAATATCAAGGGTACCCCGCTACTACATCCCCACTGGGTTACCTCTTTTCCCCAACACCGCACGTCCTAAGTATCTCTCTCCAAAAAGGCTTGCCCGCAGACACCTGGGCGAAGCACCACAGCATCCTCACAACCAAAAGTAACCAGGTACGTTCTGGGAGCCACCATAGCCCGCATAACATGTATCAAATATCAGTTATTATACCTCAAGCCATTACATCCCATACACCGAGTAAGGATCTTCAAGCCATCACAGCCTAAACACGTTACATATATAGTAGTCCATACGATGCTATATCTAGAATATATGTGCGTGAAATAACCACAAACCATTACAACCCTCTTCACACATATATGGAGAATCTAACCATTGTTCCTGTTGGCACAAGTATCTACCAAGAGAAGAGAGCGGGGCCAAAGGGGGTAGTTAATCATTCTCCCTCCCACCAAAATGTTGGGGAAAACACCCCGAGGGCTCAGAATCCCCGAGGTGTCAGTTTCCCTTACTGACAGGGTGTAGTAGCGTATAGAAACATAAAAAGTACATAATATATTATATCTCACAACCACACTATGGGAATTAACTAGACTTAGACACAACTGTAGCTAAAGTCTCTCAGACTCCGGGCTACTACATCTAAGACTAGGTATCCTATTAGCACACAACCATTTGAAGAGCTTTGTTAGATTAATTTATTTCCTTTTTATCAGTTCCACTGTATGTTAATTAATTATTTAAACATTAATTAACCATAAACAATTTAACATTAAACTTCATTATCATCCCACCCAATATCCATTGTACCTTCCAAATTATAACCTCGTCATTATGTTCCAGAAACTCCAACCCCATGAGTTAACACCATTTATTCAATTATTCATTACAGAATTACATTCCCATATTCCCATGCATTCTAGAAAAGAATTCTATGCTACTAAACACAAAGGGGATCAACATGGTGAGTATTTGTACTACCGTTCGAGTCTTTGTCACCTATAGTAAAAGCCTAGACTCATCCTCCCTTGATAAGCTAAACACGGAAAGCACGTCGCATACCCTGCGTGTCTTCACCTCTTTCGGAAGAAGGGTAAGCAAGACCAGCTGCCTTGAGCAGTGGGAAAAGTAAAGGAGATAAGAAACCAAAGAACTAGCTAGCATCCAACAAACAAATTCATTACATTCAACCATCCCTGGTGTCCTCCCCAACACCCACATGCATAAACCGATGCATCTCGCCACTCTAGGCGTCATCTGCTTCCACAACCAAAAGTCTCCATGCCTCCACAAATCCCAATAGCCATCCAGGCTCACATTACAACACAAGTAGTAGGAATAGAAACATTACGTCAATGGGATCTTTTCACTTTAACATTCAAGAGGGTAACTCAGAACACTTTTAGAAATTATCAAACAAGTAGTTCTTTAATCCATCTTGAATTAACAGATTTATTAAACATATGTTCCAAAAATTGGGAAACCTAATTAGTAAGAAATCACAAATAAATAAACATGATTACTAAAATAATTTGATTAACATCAAATCACAAGAAGAATCATATTTGTTTTTGTGGCTCTTTATCTTTTTCCAACACTTATAGATTAATCCCGATTTACGTTCTTTACCGATTTCCATCAAGAACAAACAACTAAACAAGAAAGCATAGATATCACACTATCTTACAAAATATAAGGCAATAACATATCATAGATATTAATTTATTTATCCAGTTAAAATATTTATCATGTCAATTCCATTGTGATCCACTGGGATAAAACATGCTTACAATACAGTTGCACATAAAAGAAAAGTGAATCAACGAATCCCCTACCTCAACAATTCTTGACATTCTTTATCCTCACAACAGGTCACAATCCTCCTCTCGCGCGACAACTGAATCCACCCGAGGATTCCACGGTACGACAACAACAACCAAACCCCAAGAAAAACCATTAGAAGCATAGAGATTACACGATATATCATGGAAAGGAGAACAGAAGAAGATAAACTCCAAAAGAACGATGATACAACATACCTTTTATCAAAGATTGATCGATACAGCTTGGTTGCATCAAAACAGAGAAGAACCAATCCTAGGAGTAAGTTTTGATTGTGCAACTCCTACGGGAATGATTGAAAGTTTCTATCATCTAATAGCCGATAACAAAGAGGAAGAACAAGGGAGAATGATATCTCGTCCCTTTTTGATGATTTAATGGGGTTATGGTTTAAGATACGCATAACTCTCCATCAAAACAAGATCACATTAACCCACGTGGTTAGACCAAGTAAAAACATCCCGATCTATAGGGATAATTATTATAGGATTTATGGCATTTGAATTGGCCTTACGAGTCCTTAAAATAAGGCTTTAAATGTATTTTACGTCAAAGGAAACGTCAAAGGAGAGAAAGTGTAGGAAGCTAGAAACATTGTTCACATACTCTAAATTGGGAAAAGGAAAGAATAGGTGACTCATAGTAGGTCACCGTTCTGGAAAAACTGTTCACAAATGTGAAATTTGGAAAAGGAAAGAAAAGGACACCATTAGAGATCACCATTCTAGAAACACTATTCACAAAACTAAAAAATTTAGAAATGGAAGTAACTATTAGAATCCTCATGGATCTAGAAACACTATTCATTAACTTGAAAATTTGCAAAGTAACTGTTAGACTCCTCACTGATCTAGAAACACTATTCATGAACTTGAAAATTTGGCAATGGAAGTAACTGTTAGAATCCTCACTGATCTGGAGACAGTGTTCATGAACTCGAAAACATGGAAAAGGAAGTAACTGTTAGAATCCTCATTGATCTAGAAACACTATTTCTGAACTCATAAATTTGGAAAAGGAACTAACTATTAGAATCCTCACTAATCTGGAAACACTGTTCATGAACATGAAAATTTGGAAAAGGAAGTAACTGTTAGAATCCTCACTGATATGGAAACACTATTCATGAACCCAAAAATTTGGCAATGGAATTAACTGTTATAATCATCATAGATCTGGAAACGCTGTTCATAGAACTGAGAAAATAGAAAAGTGTTGGGAATAAGACACCCTAACCTCCCAGAACACCTCCAAAACCATATTTTTAATGTAATGGACCGGAGAGGTCCGGGCCATTACAATTAATGAACATATAGTATTTTAAATATATATATATATATATATATATATATTTGTCTACATTGTATGATGATGAATCACTATCTAATTTAGTTAGTGATAATTGATTAGATTATTACAGTGGTTTTTTTATCACAATGATCTAGTTTTTTAAAATTATTTAGTGTAATTTTTAAATTATGGTTCCAGAAACATTACATAAGATATAATATAGATTTTGGAATATTTTTTAACCATAAAAATGAGTTTACAACCATTATTAAAGGATATTTTGAAGAACTAATGTTCATCATCCAAGAAGGTTGTAAATTGGCACCACCTAGATGATGAATTAATTTTTAAAATAATAGAAAGGATGTAAAGAGATTTATGATTTATTTTTTGTTAACTTGTTTTAATTACAATATAAATATTATACTGTATTTATCATGATCATTTAGACAAATTAGGTGAGGATATAATAATAATATAATGAAACATAAAAAATCTAAAAGTAAAAAGGATGAGGATTTTTCCTATTGAGTACTCCTCCTTTATAACCTTCTTAAATGAGTGGGTATTTTTTTGGAAATCCAGGAGCTTCTGGACGAGGTGAGGGACAATAGAATAGTATTTGGGTAGAAAATTGTGATGCTTAAAGTCTTGGAAGAGTGATGAGAAGAGTGAGTGAGGCGTGGTTTATATAGTGGAGAAGAGGAGTGATTTTTGAATATCATATTCATTATTTATTTCAAGACATTAAACAATGTTTGATACCTGTGAACATAAATAGTAATAGGTACATGCGGGTTTGAAATAATGGATTCATATATGAGCCATAATGAAACAAATAGAGTATATAATAGGTAATTTATATAAAAGTAAAATTACCATATTTTGTTTTTCATTGTGAATTCTAATATTTTAGAAAAATCTGAAAAACACATCATAACCATTTTTCAATGTGTAAAACCAAAAAATGGACTCCAGTTTATCGAATAAATTTTATATATCTATAATTTTTTTTATAATTAAATTCATCAATTACTTAAAAAATATAATCATTAAAATTAAATTTGATTTTATAACAACCAAAAAAATAACTAAGGTCTCATTAAATTTTCCTCAAATATTAATAAAAAAATATTTACTTAGGAATATATTATATGAAAATGAATTTTATTTTAAATATATTTATTAAATATAAAATTGTAATTAAATATTTTTTATTCATATTAAAAATACCAAAACATCATTTTTAATTATATTTCATTTAAAATGTTCCCATATTTTAGTTTTACTTTAATAATAGAGGTTATTATTCATAAGGGTCATATTACTATTCATAAGGGTAAAAATACTATTCCTTGGGATATATTACTATATATAATGGTCAATTTTCTATTCAAAAAAATGTATGTTGGCCATATCATTCTCTTAATATCTTTCTGAACACAATAATGCTTATATGTTTTTTGAAATTTAAATCATAAAAGAGGAAAAATTATTTTATTGGCTAGATTATAACAATGTTTAGTTTCATTGACACTCATTAAATCATGAATTGTATATTAATTTTATTTTTAAATTATTGGGGATTTATATTCTCCCCTCTTTAAAAAATTTTAGACTCGATATTCCTAAATGTGAAATTAAAAAAAAATTGTTACTTCATCATCAGAAGTTCTGCTGGATCACATGTCACCTCTTTAATTTTATTATTTCACTAGAGTACCTTGACCATACAAGTCATATGATTCCTCAACTCTCGTTCTTTAGTTTCCAGAATCCATATAGGCTCTTCATAGTTTGAAAATTCATGTTACAATTCAATACATTACGAAAAGAGGAAATGCATTGGGTCAGGCATGTAAATTCTCAACAATGAGACATGGAAAAATTTTTGTTGCATATAAAGGATAGTTTCCATCACCAAATGATAAGGCACAACTCTAAATATCTACAAAATTTTAAAAAGGACAAATGTACTTGGTTCATAGTTTCCCATTCTTTCAAAATCTTATAACACTATTCCATAGTGATGCATTCAAGAAAATGTGATCTCCCACTTGTGATTCTAAATAATTCCATCGATTATTGGTATAGATATTTTTCCGACATTAATATTCTTTGGTATGGGTTTGAATATTATTTATCGTTTTTGTGGTTTCCTTGAAAAGCTCTGGGTATACAAGCATTATTTCACCAAATTCATCCCAACAAGTTGGATAACGACATCTCCTTCCATAAAATGCTTAATATAGAGCCATTTCAATACATGAATGAAAACTATTATTGTAGGAAACTCAACTGAATGTAAATACAAATCACATATACATTTAAATTCAACAGAGAATGATCCTATAATGTCTTTTAATGTTTTTATTCTCCTTTTTAATTTCTCGTCGATTTAGGGTGATACTAAGTATTCAATCAAAGCTCAGTATCCAATGATTTTTAAAGACGTTTCTATAATTTCAATGTCAATAATAGATCATGATTAGAAAAAATATAGATAAGTTCCCTATAATTTCATACACCGTCATTAATATAGATCATAAGAAGTTTCTCCTATGTCATATCTTCCCTTCTGGTGAAGAAATGAGCAGTTTTGGTAAGTCGATCAAAAATCACCCATACTGCATAATTCCTCATTTTTTATTGGTAATCTAGTCACACAATCCATAATAATGTAATCCCATTCTTCATGTAGGAATATGTAAAGGTTGAATTAATCCACTAGAATGTTGTATTTCATTGTTCACCTATTGACATACTAATCATTTTGATAAAATTTTAACAGTTTACGATTTCATGTTGTCCTACAAGGAATGTTCCGACAAATCTGAATACATCATAGTTCTACCAGGGTGTATAGATAGATTTGAACTATAGGAATCATCCAATAACTCCGTTCAATGATAGTATAGACCACTTGTAGACTAGTAATCTATCAGTTGTAGGGAAGTCAACTAATATCCATGTAATTCATTTCTTCATAAATTTATCAACATCAAGAATATATTTTGGGTTGTCTTTCCCTCAATCATGCAATTTCCAAAAATATGATCTTTCTAGTGATTGTCTTTTATTTGAAACATTCAAATTATGGTCTTAAATTTTTAATGGAAAAGTAATTCAGTAAAATCCTCATATATTCCAAAATTCTTATATCTAATTCATCACAGATAAAATATTCATATGACATGATTCTTGAATGGGAATATAAGTCCTTCAAATTTATCTTCGGTAGTCTGTTAACCTGATCATTATCCAGTTACATCATTTGGGGTATATTCCTTTGATGCTTGTGAAATTTTGATTTAATACTGTCCCTTCTCATTTCAATTGAAGAATTGTACAATGGAAACCTTATTCATAACATTGAAATATTGTACACGGTGTTCTTTTTCTACAAACTTATAACAAAATCCAATTCCCTTCAAGAATTATCCAGGGTGATTCTTTTGATAGTTATCACATGTAAGAAAAACCCTCTTTCCCATCCTCTCTTTATCTATATTTTTCTCTATCCTCCACTTCTTCTATTACTTCCCTTCAATGATATAGGACTTAGAGAATTCATTACACATCGTGTTAACATATGATATTATTCACTCATATTATGAGGATACTTTGGAGACTATCTCCCTTCGAAATGACAGATTAATACCATGATATATATGATCATTATTTAATATTTCATCACATGAATTGGTTATGTTCTCATTACTTCTACAAGGTTCCATTTATAATCAATTACATATAATATATTAGCTCATAAAATTATAATCATACTATGACTCAAAAAATGGTATAACACATAATATAATTTTATTAATTATAAATCCTAAAACCATGTACATTGGTTATATTGGTGGCATAAAACCTTCATAATTGTGGGTAAATTAAAGTGAAATTTTATTATGATCCCCCCAGGGAGTGTCAAACTAGATGTGAATTAAAGAATGTTTCCATGTACCAAGATACCATGACTTAAGACTAAAACACCATGTGCAGTTGTTACACCTTGGTAAATATCTTCTAGAACCACATCCATTTGTAGTATCCAAAGATGGATGTATTCTATAATAATATCGACATAAAATCTTATTTACCCAAATTCTAGGTTGTTCTTATATGATTATCCTCAAAGTATTTATTCTTGATTTTCTCATTAATCTACATTTTCTAAATATTATTTTCAAGGATTATACTAAACTTCCTTTGATACCAACTATAATGCCTCGACCCCTAAAGCTCAGAGTTAGTGAATTGGATTATTACATTGTCATTATTACATGGAATCAAGTGTACATGGAATAAATAGTTTAGTAGGTTTGGAAAACAAGATACATACCTATGTTCAACATTACAACTTGAAATGATATATATTATATAATTTCAGCCAGAGACATCCAGAACTCTTATATTATACATGAAATTCATTAGTAATATAATTCCTTGCATCCTGGAGAAAAATAAAACATAAAAAACGAGTGATATTAGATTATAAATAAGGGTATAGAATAAAATGAAATATATCATAAATATAAACACCATGAATTGTGAGAAACTAAAAACACATTTCTTCAAACAAATACTTATTCATAATACGATATAAATAATAGATCAATGAATAATGCCATAATAAAACAAAAAAAATTATATTCTACTATTAAAATAACCATATGTACCACAACATACTTATTTATTAATGAGGGAATGTGTAATTTGGTACATCATAACCCTTTAGTCAAGGCCTCATGCCAAGACCATACATAAGTGGGGGAAAACCCTATCTAGTTTGTATCATGAGACCTACAATTGAACCAAGGGGCTAATGATGTCCCCACTAAACATCTACTATCTCTAATTAATTTCTCATATGAATGGTAGAAACATAAACAACATATACATTGATATTGAAACAAACATATGAATTGTAAATCACTTTCCCCAATCATTAAATATTAAATTAACCATTAAAAGTAATATGTTGAATGGTTACAAGATAGCACATCCATAGTCCAACTAATCATAAAACATTCATCAAATTTTTTTAGATGATTACGTAAAATATTAATCTGAATTTAACATAATAATCAACAAGAGTATTGAAATATATGAAAATACTCTAATAAAATAATCATGTAATTCTTGATAGAAATACTCTTTTACATTGAAAATAAGAGTAATTTTGAAAAAGATAAGGATTATGATTGGAAAATATATATATAATATTCCAACAGAATTTATGATGATTAAATAAGAATAAGTAACAGTTTCATTAAGTTATGTGTATAATAAGAGTAACCCGAATGAAAATGGAGTCTCTGTCGAAAACTTATACCTTATGTCTGAATGTGTTCTGAACTAGACATTAAATAAAATGAATATGAAATTAAACTCATTAATAATTTAATTCACAACCTATTAGTAATTTATATAAATTACTATAATTTTATTAAGGTCATTTATGGGCTTTACTTAAGTAATAATATTGAATATCGTCGTATCAGAGTGTGTGTTTCTTGATATTCATGATCGATTTGCTTGATTACAAGTATGAAAAATAATGAATAACAGATATAATTTCCAAATATTATATTTATTTATTATTAATGAAAATTTGGAAGTTTAAATGGTTATATATATCATTCGGTTACATGGTATGAGGGTGAATCATTAGATAAGTTATTTAGTGATGATTGATTTGATTTTTATTACCGTTTCTGGATCACAACGAACAAGTTTTGTACTATTGTTTAGTATAATGAAAAAATGATGGTTTTAGTAACATTAAATAATATATAAAAAAATATTTTAGAATATTTTTCAACAATAAAATTGGTTTCATGACCGGCCGTGAAGAAGAAATTGGAGACTAAACGTTAGTCGTCCATAATGTCTGTAAATTGGTAACATTCGAATAATGATTTAATTTTAAAAAAAATTTATTTGAGAAAGGATATTGATGATAGATTTTACATTAACCTAATATAATTACGTTATATAGATGATACTGGGGTTATCATGATCCATTGTACATATTAGTTGAGGAGATAATAATAATAGAGGGATCTTAATAAATATTAAAAGGAAAAAAGGAATAGGATTTTACCTCTTGATTACTCCTCAATGAGATTCCCATAATGTGAAATGGGTTTCCATCGTTCGGAAAGACCAAGACCCACTGAATGTGAGGAGGGATGATTTAAGATTATTTTGGTTGAAAATTGATAATATTAAATGCATTGATAAGTGTAGAGAAGAATGAGTGAATTGTAGTTTTTATAGTGGAGGAGAGGAGTGATTTTTGAATATCATAATCATTATATTATTATTTTACTCAAAACAGGAAATAGTGTATGATTATTGTGAAAAAATAGTAATAGGTTCATTTGAGTTCGAACTAATGGGTTCTTACAACAACCATGATGCAAAGAATAATATTTTTTACATGCAATTTATATATTCTATAAATTATCGTATTTCACTACTCACTAAAAATCAAATTTTTCATAAAAATCCAAAAAATTCTCTATATGAAATTTCCAAAATTTATAATCGAAAAATTGAATTCGTTTTATCAAAATAATTTTCAAAATACGAGAAATTTAATTTTTATTAAAATAATTATTTATTCAAAAACAATATTGTCTTTAAAATTAAAATTGATCTTATAACACCATAAATATTAACTATGTCTCGTTAGATTGCCCTAAATTCATCAAAAAATAAAGCTTTATTTAGGAATATATTTTATGGATTGTAATTTTGTTA
Source organism: Viscum album (assembly GCA_963277665.1). Taxonomy (NCBI): domain Eukaryota; kingdom Viridiplantae; phylum Streptophyta; class Magnoliopsida; order Santalales; family Viscaceae; genus Viscum; species Viscum album. Next base: position 1,186,498,574 of record OY728159.1, read on the forward strand.
AAAAAATTATTAATTATAAAATGGTAAATAATTATTTATTATTAAAAATAAAAAACCCAACATTTAATTATTTATTTTATTTCATTTTCATGGTCACTAGATTTTATTTCTTCTATCATGTGTGAGGTTACTATTCATTAGTTTCATATTACAATTCATTAAGGTAACATTACTATTCATAAGGGTACATTATTATTCATAAGGGTCTACATACAATTCATCAAAAAAGTATGTTTATCATATCAAACTCTAAATATCTTATGGAACACAACCATCTATATAATATTTTGAAAATTCAAATCACAGAATCAGAAAAACTCTGTTTATTGGATTGGTTATAATAAAGTGTTCTTTCGTAGAGACCTTGTGTTTCATGTATTCTATATTAAAGTTTATTAAAAATATTGTGGTGTTACCAAAGTTGTATATCAAAGAAGTAATGTAATATCCTATGGTGATTATGTAGTAATTAAAATCCCCTAATTAATAATACGATGAATAATGATATACTTATCCCTTAATTTTATCCCAGATTAACGTGATTTACATTTAACCGAGGTGACAGATTTTACAACTATTTTTATTAATAATGCCAAAAAATAAAAGATACACATTTAACATATTTTAACCTACTGGATAAAAAAATAAATCCCATTTATTCAATTAATTTTCTACAAATCTAAAAAATTATTTTAAGAATAAATATTTAAGAAATATGAAAACCCATTCTTTGAATATATTGAGTTTTATGAATAAAAATATATTATTATTATCTGATGTATAAAAATATTTTATGCATGTCAAAATGTTTAATTAAACATAATATATAATTATATTTATTTATATTAATTCTCTTGTATTGGCCCGGACCTCTGCAGTCCATTACTTTGTGAAAATGTGGTGCTAGAGGAGTTCTGGGAGGTCACGGTGACTTGGGCTGTGTTTGGGTGGAAATTTAAGGAAAGCTAAAGGGTACTAGCTTTCACACGGTTTGCACACGGTTTGTCTAAAACGTGTGGACAAACCGTGCAAGGATGGTTTTTGAGGCAGTGTCTTACGCAAAGTTAGTGCACAGTTTGTCTAATGGTGCGGACTAACTGTGTGAGGAGTGTTTGACGAGGCAGAAGCTACCACACAGTTAGCGCACGGTTTGTTAAACCGTGAAAACTAACCACGCGTGCACTTAATGTTATATCCTAAAATTGTGGATCTGAATTATTTTTGCTCTAAATGGTTCGTTTAAGCCCCAATGCGGCCATAAATCAGGATTAACCTTCCTTGAAGGTAGAAGAACCTCTCCCATGCGTTTCAGAGGTGATCTAGAGGATTCTATTCACGAATTGAAGCATGTTTCTCGAGGTAAGTGATCCTTTTTGTTTGGTATCATAGATCTACCTAGATCTACTCCTACTCTTCTCCAGGGATCCTAGATATACACCTGTTATGGGTAGATCAAAGTGTGTGGATGTCTATTATGATGATATTTTGACATGGTTGTGTTAGGATAAGTGATCTAGGGGGGATCCTTGGTGAACCCTGTCATCTTGGGTGTTCTTTGACCATTGTGGTTCCCATCAAAAACCTTTGAGGTAGGGTATTTGTGGCTTCTCAAAATGGTTATGTGCAATCGTAGAGTTAGCCTGATTTATCCATTTATATCACAATGGAATTGACCTAATTAAATACTTGAAATGGATTAAAAGAATTTGTTTGATTTCATGTTGTTACTTTGTGCCGTGATAACAGTTTTCATCTTGATTTTCTAAATAGTGTGATATATATGCCTTGCTTGTTAGCATGTTTCTCTTGATGAAATTGATAATGAACGTAAAGCCGGAATTAATTGATAATGAATTGGCTAAAGAAAAAGAGGCATGTAAATGATTTTTGCTGTTGTTGTTGTTGTGATTGTTGTTCCAAATTGATGTTAATCAAATAGAGGCCGATGATATTTTTACTTCAGTTAGTTGGTAAACCTGAAATATGATGGTTCTTGTTGTTGTTTGAATTCCAGATGACTTGCTAAAGGGCCAAGGGCCCATTTGATGTGATGTTTTATTTCATGCTGCTTGTGTTGTGATGTGACGCTGGATGGGTGTTGTGATATATGGAGGCAGGGAGGCCTTGTGGTTGTGGCAGTGGATGATGCCTAGAGTGGTAAGATGCATCTGTTTATGCATGTGGGTGTCTAGGAGGACACCCGAGTTGATGGAATGGGATAGATGTGATTGTTGGATGCTTGGAGTTTTTCTTGGTTGTTTATCCTCTTTACTTTTCCCCACTGCTCAAGTAACCTGGTATTGCTTACCCTGCTTCTGAAGGAGGCAAAGACACGGGGGGTATGCCACGTGCTTTCCTTGTTTATGTTCTCAAGGGAGACATGGTCTACGATCTTTCTATAGGTAGCAAAGACTCGACATGTAGTACATCTACTCACCGTGTTGAGCCCCTTGTGTTTAGTAGCATAGGATGCTTTTATAGAATGCATGAAAATTTGGTAAAGTAATTTTTTAATGAATATTTTATTAAATGATGTTAACCCATGGGGTTGGAGTTTGTTGAAACTTAATGATGAGGTTGAGAACTTTTGAAGGGATGGTGGTTTTTGGACGTGATGTTAATGGAATTTAATTGTGAAATTTTTCTTGATTAATTAATGTTTGAAGAATTAATTAACGTATAGTGGAATTGATAAAAAGGGAATGAAGTAATCTAATAAAGCCCTTTAAATTGTTGTGTGCTTATAGAATACCTAGTCTTGGAAGTGGCATCCCAGATTCTGAGATATGTTAGCTACAGTTCTGTCTTAGACTAGGTTATTCCCATAGTGTGGTTGTGAGGTATAATATATTATGTACTTTTTGTGTTTCTATACGCTACTCCACCCTGTCAGTAAGGGAAACTGGCACCACGTGGATTCTGAGCCCTAGGGGTGTTTTACCCAACATTCTGGTGGGAGGATGAATGGATGACTTCCCCCTTTGACCCCACTCTTTTCTCTTTGTAGATACATGTGCCATTAGGCACAATGGTTATTACCCCATATATGTGTGTAGAGGGCTGTAATGGCTTGTGGTTATTCACACACACATATTCTGGATATAGTATCCTATGGACTACTATAGTTATAACGTGTATAAGCTGTGATGGCTTGAGGATCCTTACTCGAAGTATGGGCTGTAATGGTTTGAGGTATAATACTCGACGTATGATACACGTTATGCGAGCTGTGGTGGCTCTCGGAAACTACATGGTTACATTTGGTTGTGAGGATGGTGTGGTGCTTAGCCCATGTGTCTTCGGGCAAGCCTTTGTGGTTCACGTGGAATAGACTGTGGAGCGTAGCCCAGGTGTATTCGGGCAAGCCTTTGGAGAGAGATTCACAGGACGTCTGTCATTGCAGCAAAGCGGAAAACCAGTGGGGTTGTAGTAGCGGGGTACCCGGGATATTACTTACTATATTCTATATTCTTGTATGCATTACTTGGTGAGGTTATCCATGGTGAGGTTGGGAACATAATATACCTATTTAGGTGATGTGTTAGTTTCAATTTTTGTTCACTGTACTTTAACATTCTTTCATTACTTTTTCACAAGATGCTTCAGGGAGGATCCTACCCAGTGTACTGTTATACTCACCCTATGTTTATATAAACTGTTTCTCAGGTCACTTGGAGCAGGTTGGAGATGATGATGGTTTCTACTAGTTTGTGGTTAGAGGTTCTATTTGGGCTTGTGGTTATTGCTGTTTTTACTTTCTTTTGGGTACTTGCAGTTTTTTCCTTTTTAGTTGTAGTACTTTTGCATGACATTCCATTTGTGCACTTGGGTTTCTTTTATATTTCCATTTTTGAGTTGGAGTTGATTGGTTTCTATCATATCTCTCTCTTCTGCATGTTTTATCTTAGAGGGTAATTCCTCCCATTCGCGTGTTTAGTATACCCTTGGTGCTAGTTGCCAAACCGGGGCATACTGGATGCGGGAATCGGGGGTCATTATCTCCCTTTTCACATTACTGGTCCAAGAGGTGTACACTTTGTGGGGAGGGGGTTGTTACAGAGTGGTATCAGAGGTCTGGTTGAGAGATCAAATGGAGTTTGGAGTTAGGAACAGGCGAGGTTCCATGGGTTGGTAGGGAAACAGTTCCATTCATGTTTAGAAAGTGAGGTAAACACTCGAGACCTGCTGAGACATAGGCATTTAGGTCCCCCTATTATCTGATGTACAGACCATTAAGTTAACAATGGCTACTAAAAAATGTGATACTAGTTGCAGGGTAGAGACTAAGGATAGGATCATGCATCATTCTTTTTTTGAATGTGTTTGAATGGGTAGACCTTGGGATAGGTTAACCTATAATGAATAAAAGAAAACAATTAATTCATAAATTTTTAGTCTTCCATATTTTAGGATTAGGATCTCTAATTGTTTGTTATTTTGCAGGTATGGCTCCAGGTCGATGTCCTCGTCGGGTTTGTGAAGAAGATGTCCAGCAGGATGTTCAAGCAGATCGCCGTAGGGTAGAGGTTGATGACGACGACACTTAGAGGAAGACACTCCGAGAGTTTCAGCGCTAGAGTATGCATAAGTATGAGGGCTCTGTTTCAGATGCAGTCATGGGAGACTGGTGGGAGATGTTTGAGATAGTATTCAGTTCGGTTCATGCTTTCATGGAGCACATGGTGACCATGGTTGGGACAATGCTACATATAGCAACAAGGCAGTGGTTATTCTTGTTCCTTAGGGATCGTGAGGAGTCAACGATCTCATGGGAGGAGTTCCAATACAAGTTCGGAGTCGAGTTCCTTTCATAGACTACAAAGGCGTCCAGTCACCAGGATCTTCTTAACCTTTGATAGGGGAGCTCCAGTGTTCGAGAGTTTGGGATCCATTTTAGGAACCTTTTACGATATGCTTCGGACCTGTTACCAAATGAGGAGGCCAGGGTGAGACATTTCGAGGAGGATTTGCATCCATAGATCCAACGCCTGGTCACCCCATTTATATTGAAGACATGCCTTGAGGTGATAGCGACGGCAGAGGTTGTTGAGAGGACTTTTCCCAGGACCAGATCATCACAGGAAGGGAATCAACATGATTTTTCATGAAGCAAGGTTGTGGTCCGGGGTTCCCGGTTTTCAGGGAAGAAGAGTTTCCGTTCAGCCGGGGGTATGTCCCATCCCTTCATGTCTCGTTTCTCCGGAGGCAGTACCTTTGAGGCATATTCCAAGGGATCATGCACTTGTTTTTCTTGTGGTGGTCATGGCCATCAACAATAGTAGTGCCCGACCATTCAAAGTAGTCATCGTCCATGGGGCACTCTACTCTAGTTTCCTTGTTTGAGGATGTTACAGCCGAGGCAGCAGCAGCGAGTTGGACAAGATTTAGATCACCAGAGGGGAGATGGGGTAGGCAGAGGATAGCCCTATGATTCTCCACGTCTTTAGAGAGTAGAGTGCGAGTTTTGTGGTGGTCGTCATCATGGTCAGAGAGTCCGTGGAGGAGGTCGTGGTTAGCTACATGCTCTAGCATTTCCCACACCAGACGAGCCATATGTCGTTCGAGGTACCCTTTTCTTGTTTTCTACCTTGGTGTATGCCTTGTTTGATTCAGAATCGAGACACTACTTCATATCACCCACCCTTGTCTATGCTTTGGGACTTGAGGTAGAGAGGCTTCTAGTGCCCTTGGCGTTGACTCCACCGGTTGGAGGTCGAGCTGACTTGTTTGATATATATAGAGACTGTGAGCTAGTGTTGGGGAAACACCGCTCTTGGGGATATTTTCTATGATTACGGATACAACCATAAGATGTCATCCTTGGCATGTATTGGTTGTATTCAGTGCAGGCTATCGTAAATTGCTTCTGGAAGAAGGTAGTTTTCTTTGACGCGGAAAGAGAGGAAGTGGTGTTTGTTGGTGAGTAAGACACTCATATGGGTCATAGGAATGTTTCATCATTATCATCCATGGAGACTGAGATGATGTTGTGTTCTTCATAGGTTCGATAGTTGGTGTTTCCTAGGATCATAGAGGAGTACCCTGATGTCTTTCTAGAAGAGGTTGTAGCCTTACCCCCTTGACAATAGATCAGGTTTGGGATCGAGCTACATCCGGGACCGTCTCCTATCTCTATGTCTACATATAGGATGGCCCCTTCTGAGTTGAGGGAGATACGTATACAGCTTGATGGTATGTTTTAGTGTGGTTTTGTTTGGCTGAGTGCGTCACTGTGGGGTGCACCAGTTTTGTTCGTGAAGAAGGATGACAGTAGTTTGCGGTTGTGTGTCGATTATCATCGCTTAAACAAAGTGACAATAAACAATCTATATCATCTTCCACGGATTGATTATTTATTCGATCAACTGATGGGCACATGTTGGTTCTCAAAGATCGACTTGTGGTCAGGATATCATCAGATGCTTTTGAAGGATACAGATATTCCGAGGACTGGTTTCCGTTGTCTTCATGGGCATTATGAGTTCGTTGTAATGCTGTTTTTCATGAAAAATTCTCTAGCTGTATTCATGGGATTGATGAATGTTGTTTTCCATGTGTTCCAGGACAAGTTCATGTTAGTTTTCATCGACGACATCCTTGTGTACTCCACATCTGAAGGGGAGCATGCAGAGCATCTGCGAGCCATCTTGGGATTTCTTCGTCAACAACAGCTGTCCGGGAAGTTGTCAAAGTGTGAGTTTTCGGCTCAAGAATTCCATTTCATAGGGCATGTTCTGTCTTGAAAGGGAGTAGCTATCAATCCATTGATGATTGTAGAAGTTTTGTCTTGGGCATCCCCCAAGACAGTGTTAGAGGTGCGAAGTTTCCTTGGTCTCACAGGATACTACCAGAGGTTCGTAGCCATTTTCTCACGGGTTGCGACCCCTCTAACAGCTTTGACCAAGAAAGATTAGGCATTCATATGGATTGATCCGTGCCAAGCAGCTTTAGAGTATCTAATGGAGAAGTTAGTAAGTTCTCCAGTTCATTGTCTTCCAGCTAAGGGAGTTCAATTTGATGTCTTCTGCGATGCTTCACATCTGGGGTAAGGCAGTGTCCTCATGAAGAAATGGTAAGTCGTTTCTTATGGGTCTCGACAGTTACGTCCCCAGGAACGTAACTATGTCACCCATGATCTTGAGTTGGCAGTATTGGTGTTTTATTTGAAGTTGTGGAGACATTACCTCATTGGTGAGTGCTTTATGGTTTTCACCGATCATAAGAGGTTGAGGTATGTTTTCTACCAGAGTGACTTAAACTTACGACAACATCAGTGGATGGCGTTCTTATAGGAATATGACATTGAAATATCGTATACACTTGGAAAAGGGAATGTTGTAGCTGATGAACTAATCCGAAATCCATGTAGTGATGCTGTGCATGAATTAGAAGATTCTTGGAGAGTAATGGAAGAACTGTCAGCATTATATCTTGACATGGGAGAAGTTTGGGGTAGACGCTATTTTTTTCAGATGACAGTGTAGTCATCCCTAGTGTAGAAGGTTTGAAGAGTCCCAGTTAGGTTATCTTGAGGTGTAGGTCTGAAGAGATCCATTTGTTTTTGGCGAGGCCCCTGATGGTTGGTCTGAAGATGTAAAACACCGAGTGTTATATCATGGAAGGATTTTTTTTCCCTTGGAGATGCGCAAGACGGTTATCAGAGAGTTCCATAGTTCTCCCTTAGCAGTACATCATGGTGTAACAAAGATGTACTGATCCTTGAGAGGTCAGTTTTTGTGGTATGGGCTGAAGCGTGCGGTTGCTGAGTTTGTGTCTCGATGTTTAGCCCGCCAGAAGGTGATGGTCGAACACGGTGTTCTAGGTGGTCTTCTCCAGCCTTTAGAGATTCCTCAGTGGAAGTGGGAGTACATCTCAATGGACTTTGTTACTAGCTTACCTTGTGCTCCGGGAGGATATGATGCTATTTGGGTGGTAGTGGATCATTTAACAAAATCAGCCCACATTATAGCAATCAAGGAGTCAATCTCAGTGTAATTATTGTCGAGGTAGTATCTAGAGGTGGTGTTGAGAGTTCATGGAGTCCCTAGGACGATAATTTCTGATTGAGATCCTCTTATTACCTCCCGAGTGTGGAGAGGTCTCCAACATGCTTTAGGTTCTCAGTTATTCCTTAGAACTTATTTTCATCCTCAAACGGACAGTCAGACAGAGCGAACCATCCAAACTCATGAAGACATGTTGCACTCTTGTGTTCATTATTTTTGAGGTTCATGGATGAGGCACTTACCCTTGGTGGATTTTTCCTACAATAATAGTTTCCACTCCACCATCAGTATGGATCCGTTTGAAGCTTTTTATGGATGACCTTGATGTTCTCCGTTGTGCTGGACTAGGGTTGGAGAGTTAACAATTCTTGGGCTAGAACTCGTGAAGAATACAACAGAGATGGTTTAGGTGATTCATGAGAGGATGAAGGAAGTGCAAGATCTTCATAAATCATATTCTGATCAAAGGATGAGGCCCTTGGAGTTTAATTTTGGGGATCATGTGTTTCTGAAGATGACTACCCGTCGTGGGCAGCAAAGGTTTGGTCATGGAAGTAAGCTTTCTCCTTTGTTTTTTGGGCCTTTCGAAGTGTTATCTCATGTTGGAGTTTTGGCATATCGAGTAGCACTTCCCCCTCAGATGAGTCAAATATGTGATGTTTTCCATGTATCAGACCTCAATCATTATCTCCATGATGACTCCCACATCATCGATTGGGTATAAATCGATGTTGATGATGATGCCACCATTGAAGAGAAACCTGTAGAGATCCAAGACCACAAGGAGAAGCCGTTGCGCGGGCATTCCATCCCATTAGTTCTTGTCTTGTGGCGACTCAGTGGCAGGGAGGAGAGTACCTGGGAACAATAATCACAGATACGTGCTCAGTACCTATAGTTTTTTGATGTTTAAATCTTTACATGTATCGTTGTAGATGATGTGGTTATGAATATTTCATGTTTATGAGATGACTCCCTTTTTTGCTTTGGTGGCTTTCTCTCTTCTGAGAGGTATCTTGGTGGGTGGTTGTTAAGACCCTGTTTCGTTTTCTCATTAGGTGGGTTTTGGATTCTCAAGGATGAGAATGTTTTGAGAGGTATCTGATGTAATGGAATGGACCTCTCCGGTCTATTACATAGTGAAAATGTGGTGCTAGAGGAGTTCTGGGAGGTCAAGGTGACTTGGGGTGAATTAGGGTGGACTTTTAAGGAAAGATAAAGGGTACTAGCTTTTGCACAGTTGGTGTACAGTTTTCCTAAAACGTGCAGCCAAACCATGCAAGGCTAGTCTTGGAGGTAATGGCTAATGCATGGTTAGCACACGATTTGTCTAACCGTGCAGACTAACCATGCTAGGAGTGTTTGACGAGCCAAAATCTAATGCATGGTTAGCACACAGTTTGTTAAATCATGCTGACTAACTGTGCAGGCACGTAAAGTTATATCCTAAAATTGTGGATCTGAACTCTTTTTCCTCTAAATGTTAGTTTTAAGACCATAAGAGGCCATAAATCGGGATTAACCTTCCTTGGAGGTAGAAGAACCTCTCCCAAGCGTTTTGGAGGTGATCTGGAAGATTCTCTTCGTGAATCGAAGTCGTTTTTTCCTAGTAAGTGGTCCTTTTAGTTTGGTTTCTTAGATCTGCCTAGATCTACTCCTCCTCTTTTCTTAGGATCTTAAATCTACGCCTGTTATGGGTAGATCTAAGTGTGTGTATGTCGATTATTATGATCTTTGGTCTTAGTTTGGTTAGGAGAAGAGATATGGGGAGGATCCTTGGTGAATAGGCCCAGTCTTCTAGGGGGTTCTTCGACCGTTGTGGTTCCCGTCAGAAACCATTGAGGTAGGGGATTTGTGGCTTCTCTAATTGTTGATGTGAAATCGTAGATTTAGCATGAATAGCCCTTTGGATAATAATGGAATTAACCTAATTAAATACTTGAACCGGACTAAAATAACTGGTTTGATCTCATGTTGTTTCTTTGTGCGGTAATAACAGTTTGCCTCTTGATTTTCTAGATAGTGTGATATATACAACTTGATTGTTAGCATGTTTCTCTTGATGAAATTAATAAAGAAAGTAATGCTAGAATTAATTGATAATGAATTGGCTAATGATAAAGAGGCATGTAAATGAATCTGGTTGTTGTTTTTTTGGTTGTTGTTCCAAATTGATGTTAATCAAAATGAGGCCGATGATGTGTTTATCTCAGTTGGTTGGTAAACATGAAATCTGTTGGTGCTTGTTGTTGTTTGAAGTCCATATACCTTGTTGAAGGGCCAAGATCCCATTTGATGTGATGTTTGATTTCCTACTTCTTGTGCTATTATGTGACCCAAGAGAGGTGTTATGATATGTGGATGCAGGGAGGCCTTGTGGTTGTGGCAGCGGATTATTCCTAGAGTGGCGAGATGCATCATTTTATGCATGTGGGTGTCAGGGAGGACACTAGAGTGGATGGAATGGGATCGACATGATTATTGGATGATTGGTACTTTGTTTGGTTGTTTGTATGCTTTACTTTTCCCCACCGCTCAAGGCATCTGGTCATGCTTACCCATCTTCCGTAGGTGGAGAAGACACGCATGGTATGCCAGGTGCTTTCTGAGTTTATCCTCACAATGGAGAATGGGTCTACTCTCTTTCTATAGGCAGAAAATACTCGAAGGGTAGTAAATCTACTCACTGTGTTGAGCCCCTTGTGTTTAGTAGCATAAGATGCTTTTCTAGAATTCCTGGGAATATGGGAAAGTAATTATTTAATGAATATTTGAGTAAATGATGTTAACACATGGTGATGGATTTTGTTGAAACTTGATGATGAGGTTGAGAAATTATGAAGGGATAGTGGTTTTTGGATGTGATGTTTAAGGAATTTTAATGTGAAATTGTTCATGGTTAATTAAGGATTGAAGAATTAATTAAAGTACAGTGGAATTGATAAAAAGGGAATGAAGGAATCTAATAAAGCCCTTTAAATGGTTTTGTGCTTATAGGATACCTAGTCTTAGAAGTGGCAGCCTGGATTCTGAGAGACGCTAGCTGCAGTTGTGTATAAGAATAGGTTATGCCCATAGTGTGGTTGTGAGTTGTAATATATTCTGTACTTTTTTGTTTCTATACGTTACTCTACCCTATCATTAAGGGAAACTGGCTCCCCGAGGATTCGGAGTCCTGGGGGAGTGTTTTCCCAAACATTCCGGTGGGAGGATAAATGGTTGAATTCCCCCTTTGACCCCACTCTCTTCCCTTGGTGGATACATGTGCCATTAGGAATAATAGTTAGTTACCCTATATATGTGTGTAGAGGGCTTTAATTTCTTGTGGTTATTCACACACAAATATTATGGATATAGTATCCTATGGAATACTGTAGATGTAATGTGTATAGAATGTGATGGATTGAGGATCCTTACTCGAAGTATGGGTTGTAATGGCTTGAGGTATAATACCCGACTTATGATACATGTTATGCGAGCCGTGGTGGCTCTTGGAAACTACCTGGTTAATTTTTTTTGTGAGTATGGTTTGGTGCTTAGCCCAGGTGTCTACGGGCAAGCCTTTTCGGTGCACGTGGTGCAGATTGTGGAGCTTAGCCGAGATGTATTCGGACAGGACTTTGGAGAGAGATGCACATGACGTGTGTCCTTGGGGAAAAGCGGAAAACCAGTGGGGAAGTAGTAGCAGGGTACCCTAGATATTACTTACTATATGGTATATTCTTGTATGTGTTACTTGGTGAGAGTATCCATGGTGAGGATGGGAACGTAGTATACCTGTTTAGGTGACGTGTTAGTTTCACCTATTGTTCAATGTGATTTAGCATGCTTTCATTACTTTTGAAAGAGAGGCTTCGAGGAGGATCCTACTGAGTATACTGTTATACTCACCCTACGTATATATAAACTTTTTTTCAGGTCACATAAAGCAGGTTGGAGATCAATATGGTTTCAACTAGTTTGTGGTTGCAGGAGCTGTTTGGGCTTGTGGCTACTGTTGTTTTTACTTTCGATTGGGTACTTGCAGTGTTTCCCTTTTTAGTTGTAGTACATTTGTATGAAATTTCATTTGTGAAATTGGGTTTATTTTATATTTCCATTTCTGAGTTGGAGTTGATTGGTGTCTATCTTATCTCTCTCTTCGACATGTGTTCTCTTAGAGGGTAATACCTCCCATTTGTGTGTTTATTACACCCTCGGTGCTAGTCGCCAACTCGAGGCCTACTGGAGGCAGGACTCGGGGGTCATTACCTCCCTTTTCACATTGCCGACCCAGGAGGGGTACACTTTGTGGGGAGGTGGTCGTGACATCTCTAATAGTGATTAATTTATTTTTTTTATGAAAAAAATATTAAATATTAAATATTTTCCCCAAAAATTGTTATTTACATAATTTTTTTAAACCAAAATAAATTATTAAATTTATTCAAAGGAACATTGTTATAATATTAAAAATATAAGAGTACTATTTTTTAATTAGAAACCTTTTCAAATCAAAATGGATATTCTTATGTGCTTGAAAAATTATAATTTTTTTCTATAATATTCACTATTTTCACACTCATTGGAAAATCAATGTTTTTATAAAATTATGAAAAATTCATCCTAAGATAATTTTAAGATGATGATTTTAAAATAATTTTTATTTTGTAAAATATAATTTATAACTATTATTTAAATTACCCATAATATTTTATTATTAAAATAAGTAAATTTTCTAGTAATCATTTTTCGGAAATATAAAATGACATTACTAAAAAAAGAGTGGTTATCTATGAAGAATTTATCAATAAATTTGTATTATTTATTAAATATATAAATATTTCAAAATTAAGTTAATATTTTTATACCCTCTTACACAATGGCTAGATTATAATGGTCATAATAATATATCATGTTTCATTTTGACAAAGTGTTGATTATAATGAAATCCATCGAAGAAGAAAATTGAATTAAAAAAATATTTCATAAAATCATAGGGAGTTAAAATTCAATTAATATATTGATTGGGAATGTTATTTCCAAATTTTTTTACCCATTATCGCCATGGGGTAAATAACATATACATCATTGAATGATATATAAATTGTATGTTATTTAGTATAATTGGATATCAATTTAAAATATATGGATTTATCATGTTTATTGATGAAATTATTTATTTTTTCCTATTATGATTCCATTTTAAATATATATTGAACCCATTTTCAATACAAGGGTATGTTATGATATGATGATGATTTATTTTTTTGGTACACATATGAATAGAAAATAGAATTTAAGGTCCTATATCACATATCCTAAATATTTTTTAGGTTTTATGTATCGTTAGATAGTAATTCATATAGATAATGTGATTTTTACAATGATTTTGTAAAATGATTTTTTTTCACATTATAATTCATGGACATAAGTTACGGGTATACAGAGTTTTCTTATATGGTTATCCCATGTTTATTATAGTTCTTCTTTTCTATGTTTTTTTTTATTTTCATGCTATGTTACACTCTTTGTTTATACCTATTTTTATGATAATATTTTCTATTATGTTATTCCCACATGATTTAGGATTGATGTTTTATTATTCTATGCTAGCTAGTTATTGTTTTATATTTTTATATACCACAATTCCATGATATTTTCTTATTCCATGGAAAACAATATTCTATGAATTTTGACCTATTATTTTTTGGGTATATACTACTAATGCATCATGATTATAATTATATGAACATATTTTTCGCACTTATGATTTTTCTTTATAATTTACTATATTAATAATTATTGAGCATCTTTGATCTCCCATTTCATTAGATTGTATTTAGCTAGATATTTAATAAATGTAATATATATGACGTGTCAATAAGATTATATGGCGTGTACAAATTGTTTTAAATAATAATGTATTATTATGTATCAACTATTTTAATATTTAGTATTAAATTTATCTAATTATTTAAAAAATAAATGTGTCTTTTTGGTTAATTGTTTTTCTAATATCTCTATAAAATGAAACAAAAATGATCATGTGAATGTATTGTAATGAAATATTTTCATTATGTCAGGTAATTATTAGATAATATCATTCACATGTAGTCATAATGTGATTAATACCACTACTTTTTTTAAAATTTAGTTCTTATTTTTAATTTATATTTAATATATAAATTTTAAAGTATGTAAAATCGAATGTATTCAATGTTATATAATATTATATATAATGATATATCATGGATATTAAATAATGTTATTTTTCAATAGAAATAGAAATTAAATGAATCAACCTAATTTTACAATATTTTTGAGTAATATAATTTTTAATTTCGTCCCATTTTCCATATTTAAAAATTTTCACCATTAGCCCTAAAACCTCGGTTTACTGCTATAAAATTTTCAACATCCTGATATCCACAAGTATGTCACTACACAATAATCTATGTAATAATGGCTATAATGACCAATTAAAATTTCCCAAGTGTTGAGATGTTTTTAATTCTATTCATGTAATAATATTAATAAAAAATATACAATCAACATATATTTTATAATCATCATAGCTCAATACCACACAATTTTAATTCAGTTCTATCAAAAATAAATAGATTATATCATTGACATTGCCTCATATGTAACTACAAAAATAATATATCATCTATATATTTTGCAAGAATCATCGAGAAATATTATTTTTAGAAAATATCAATCTCAATATCACGAAAAAAATAAACACTTAAATAATAAATCTTATAGTGATTTCACATTTTAAAATATGGTTTAATATTGAGTTTACATTTTTCTAAGAGGAAACAACAATAAATGAGATATAAATGTATTATTACCTTAATTTTATAAACATAGGGTTTAAAATGCAACCACTTAAGTTAATGTGTTGGTTAATGAAGTTTTTATCCCTATCAATAGGGCACCCACACCCCATCATGAAGAATGAATTTATTAAGAGAGCACATGGTTGCAACAATCATATGGATCACATATACTCTTATCGATAATAGTATTGATTAATAGTGTACATATTCCAATATAAAATATGGAAATATCAATCCACATTTGTAATATGCCTAATCCAGGGAGTATATGAGTTCATATTTTTTCCCGAGTACTCACTCAAGGTCACTACGACCTGATTTGTTTTGTTAAGATCATAGTTAAAAAACATATAGGTTACAGTCTACAATATATCTATCACTAAAATAAAATTACAGAATTTGTATCCACAAATCAAATAGATATAAATATCTTTAACTTTATAATAAATCCATAACATCGTATCTAAAAACCACTAACATTTATAGTAAGTCAGCTTACCATGTATTTAACAACCTTTAAAACACACTCTTATGGGTCACCACTTAGTGTATATATATAATTGATAATATAACATGCAATGAAACCAAATTTATTAATATATAATTTTCATTATGTTATCAAACACAGTTTCTAAATATTGTTAAAATATTTAAACATCATCTTTGGTCACTTATAAATTGGTTATCCTATCATTTTCATGTAGTGAATCATTCGATAACACCTAACTATCATGTAACCACACTTCTTGTTCACTAACACCATTTTTAACTACCGAGTGATATGTAGTTATCAAACAATCTACTATAAAATGTAATAATCATGACCAATTCATTTGTTAGAAACAAGGTTCTTATCTTGATGAACCTGTAGAAATTTTAGAAACTTATTTTATTAGTAAAAAATATAACCAACATATTATTATACTAAATTATTAAACATATGATGTAAAATTATCCTTTCATCAAAACTCATGTTCTAATGAGATATCTTATAAATCATCATTAATGTAAATATCATTGGTCAGTTCTCATTCAAATCAACATTCATAATATTATTCTTGTTAAAAAAATTTCTTAGATGATAAAATTTCTTTTAGAAGGAAACTATTTTTTCTACCTAATAAATATAATAAAGTTGTGTTGTTTAAATATTACTAGGTTATACCATCATCAATTTCTAAGTTTAAATATTTTGAATATCCCAAAAACACATTAATTCAAAAAAAATTGTTTAAAAAAAATCAATATTGTGTTCTTATTGGAAGACAAATAAAGTAAAATATTCATTAGTCCAATGATGAAATTATTACATGAATTTATATTTATATTAATTATTTTACATTAAAATGGATAAAAATGAGGTCACATGATACCAAACATGCCACAACCCACCAGTACATGGGGAAATGTATCCCTAGACCTATATCCAAATTGCCTGTACAATATGTTCTCCAATTCTTCAAATAGAATCTAGCCCATGCGATCATTTTATTGGCATACCATAACTCCTTATTTACCCTATACTCATTTCTCTTACCCCAAAAATAATTTTCCTCGTGAACATGCACATAGGATGGTCTCCATGCCACCCATTCCCTTATCTAATTCCTTATTGATTATAAAAAAATCATTAAATTAAATATATTTTTTATTGAATTATTTTGATTATTGTATCCTATATGGGGTTCCAAACACATCTTCAAGAAAATGAGGTAATGATTTTCAATTATTATTAATATTTAATTAAAACTAAAATTTATTTATTTTAATATAATAATATGTTATGTGTAAAGGAATTCTTCACCCTAATGTAACATTGTCAATAATACTTGGAAGTCTATCACTATATACCATTTAGCCGCTATGATCATCCATGAAACCATAGTAGAACATGGTTTGATATATATGCCAAATATTTGAAAATTTTGTATGAATCCTCATGAATAATATGTTTAATATTTCCAAAACAATGGAAACATTTCATATTATTTCAACACTCAATTCAAAAATAAATACCCACCACACATACATGATGTTTGTAGCATCTTCTTGCACAATAGTCCAGTAGATCTTGGTATTACCTCATAAAATGGAATGGGACATGATCACCAAAACACTATATAAGTGTTAATGAGGGGCATGAATATCATCTTACCAACAATAATATAACATGAAAAATTAAATAATACTAATAATTCATTATAATAATAATAATAATAATAATAAATATATAAATTATAAAATTTGGTCTTACGTTTAATGATGTGTTATACATAGAATAAAAATTACATATAAATCAATATTTTTATTATTATGGGACCACAATCACTATTATCCTCTATAATTATTTACATTCTTTTTTTCTTAATAAATTATTTTTTAAGATTGATTATTTGTCCACCTATTGATAATATAGACACACAAGATGTATAATATACAAAATTACATAAAAGTATATCTATGAAAAAACATCACCCTATAATATATATATATATATATATATGGTTCTAGGTGGTAAAATTACATTAAACACACACACATATATAACTAGTCTGGAAATATCATGTTTTCAGGATATCTTGAATTTTATTCTAGGGATCCATATCAATGATGAAATGACCTTCATTATTTTAAATCCAATCTTATTGTTGTTCATAATAGAATAATTCCAGAGAACAATGTTGAAATTTTATGTAACAAAAATTTCATTGGAATCATAATAGGAGAGAACCGTTCAACATCAATAAAGTATATCTAAAAAAGAGTACCATGGGACATTTCATTAATATCGACAATTTAATGAAGTCATCTCATATAGAAGATACTATGATTGATTTCCTATTTCATACCCTCATGTATTATAATTTAAATCTTACTCTTATCATCCCATTATATTATTATTTTTATTATTTACCTACCTACCTATAATGTATATGACATGTTCTTCATTCATCCACTCGTGTTGATTATAACTTGAAGATATGTCACCCTTATTCGATTACTAGACATAAGATAATCCAATGAACTATGATAACAGATTATAAAATTCCTAAAAGTTTATATATATTACTAGATTTTGATCACAAATATATCAAAAATTACAATCTAATTACACCAAACATGGCCATATTACATCAATAAAAAATCCATATAGTCTTCTATCATCAATCATACATATAAAATTAGAACCTAATAATATAATGGAGTTGAATCTTAATAATTTTTATCACCATTGAGAGTGGAATGTAATGTATTGATCAATCATAAGCATCAATATTATCACATGTACTAAAAATACCTTATCTTAGATTAATCATGTGATATAATCTATAGTGTCCAGATCACGAATTACATGGAGAGCGAACACCATATTAATCTGTCAATTTAAAGTCAATATCTCATTCTAATTCCATTTACACTTCATTTTAGGCTATTTAAAGGATATAAAAATGGTTCTCTATAATCACATAAATCAATATGGACATGATGACGTGGAGTGTTTTATCTTATGAACATGATGAATTTATATATATTTGTCCCCAAACAGTGTCTCATAATTCATCATACCACACTAATAACATCAAGAGGTACCAATATTCATGAATGAGTTAATATATTTCAATATTAATATTACAAATTAACATAAAATTGTTAAACTATCCTGACACATTTCCATTTTAGATCAAATAAATTCATTTTCTAGATCCAAGGAAGAATATTTTTATAAGGACCCAGACATAAACAGTACATAATATTGAATTAAATGAATAATTCACATTGAGGATCTTTTCAGGTTTAGAGTTTTAGAGAATTAGGCCATAACTATTACATTATAACTTCAATATTACATGTAGAAACTACTACTCAATATCCATTTTTTCATTAAATAAAAACACTAAAAAAGAAACATGTCTACTTCCATGTTTTAGATATCATGACTATTCCTTGATCCCATCATTGACCCAATTCATCTTTAAGTCCTGTGGAAAACATTTAAAAAACATAGGGTGAGCATAAAAATCTTAGTAAGGGTTATAAAATTAAGAATTAAAACATTATCCCATCAATATATACAAATCAATGAAACCATACTTTTCAATCATAACATACCTTATGAAATCATGAGATTTATGAATAACACACACAAATAATAAATCATAAATGTTAATTATAAAATCCATATCAAACATACATTGTAGCTATCAAAGCTACATAGGGTGTCACATTTGGAATACCTATCACAATATATTACCTAAATCTCTTAGGAGAAACATCACGTTTACCTCCGTCACGTTACCCAATGCATTGGAGATCTATCTTGGGCTCACCCGCCCTAGGTTTATCATGGAACCACCCGTATATGTAAACAATGCCCAATAACCATAAAATAATCATTACACATAACACAAGTATAAAGGAAAGATAATATGTCCAAATTCACCTATATCAAATCAAGATATTTAAGTAAACAATTCTTTATCAAAACATTTTCAAAAACCATTTAAAAATAGATTTTTGAAAAGAAGTGTCCCATACCACTTTGAATATTTAAAAAGAATTATCATTTGAAAACATTAATTTCCTTATAAATAAGTCATAAAAACCATTTTGAAAACATGGACATTAATGAGAAATATTTAGAAGAATAAATTTTTAAAACATTTAAAATGAGATTTTAGTTAAATATTTTTTAACAAAAAGAGAGACGCTTGAATACAAATAATTGAGAAATAAATTTTAATCATAACATTATAATATCATTAGAATAAATGTATTCATGATATAATATATCATAGGATAGTATATACACTATATAAGAGTGAATTGGTGCATAACAACAATGAAGTCTCAATGGAAATGTAAATTGAGGTGAAATCCCTTATAAAGATGGTATCCTTAAATTAAGGATAAATCAATCTTGTAATTATGTTTGAAAAATATAAGTACATAAAATAAAAGTGTATATTAATTAAAAAAAAATCATAGTTTATTCACACATATTCATAGGACGACATAAATAATAAAAGAGAAGATCAACCCAAAGTATGGGAATGGGTTAAGGAGTTCCCTTACCGATTTGGTAACTTACAAAACATATGTCACATGAAAGAAGGATTATCCAAAGAAGATGTAAATTCTCAAAAATGAAATTATATTACAAAAATATTACAATCATGGGATGTACATACACCACACAAAAGGAGACAGTGGAAAATATAGCATGAATCTCACGGGAATAAAAACAAGTGAGATGAAACCCTTTACCACGTTGTAGTCAACTGAGTCATATGACCAAAAGTTAATAACCACCAAATTAATCACAGAATACCATTAATACAATGAGAATCATGATAATATATATCAAATGGTAGTACAAAATACACCACATGCAATTAATAAGTGGTGAACAATTGAAATCTCACAAAATTAAAAGTGAGATAAGAAAAGCCCTTACAAATATTTTCCAGCCTAACGACACCGCTTAAAAATTTGTAAAATGAATTGATAAGAGTAAGAGGGGGTCACAAATCATATGAAAAAAAAATTACAGTCTGGTTAATATAAAAGAAAATCCTCTAACATAAGAACATGGATCATAAATGAAATGACATAAAAGAGAGTACATGAAAAGAAAGAGAGAGGTCAGATCCCTTTCCTCATGTCCGACTTGATTCAATCGTTCTTTAATCTCTTGAATAAAAAAATAAAGTTAATTTATACTTTCTTATGAAACTTTTTCAATTTTATTATTCCTTTTATATCACTTATTACGATGTTATGAACATTATGCAGTCATTTAAGTTAATAACGTTCATTTTGACGATATTTGGTACTTTAGTAAAAATGAACACCTTATATTTACAAGTTTTCCATGTGGTAAATGGTTCATTAAATCCAGAATTATATTCATGATTTGGATAGAATATATATCATATATATACAGTATATACATGATTTTATAATAGTACATAACATTTAAAGGTAAGAAATGAAATGCACCGTTCATGGAGACGGTAAGCCATATGTACGCATGAACGCTACTTTCATTTCTATTTATTATTTTAATGGAAATAAAACATAATGATACATAGTTATATTATAATTCCAGTATAATATCATATATAATATCTTTAACTCCATCTTTTTTAAATCCCACATAAGGCATTAACGAATCATATCACTTTGAGGGGGCGGTAGTCCGCACTTCCTCAAATGAGATTATCGTATTTACCCACTATGGAAACCATAGAGGTGTGCTATAAATGGGAAGTATAGAAGTATAAGGATATCATAAACATAATATATATCATATATAAATACAATTCCATCATAATTGACACCATGAGAGGCGGTAAGATGTAATTGAACAATCATCATTTCGTGAGGCCTTAGTTTTCCATCCACAGATACATTATGTTCTTCATCCATTAGATGGAGATGTGTGTAAGTGTAGTTCAAATAATTCTCATAACAACATCTTAGTGTATTGAGGATACTGGTTTTATTATAAAATAAAGGAATAAAATGATTTTTGGGGTTGGAGAAGTAAAATAAAACAAAATAGAACAAAATAATTTAAGAGAAACCGTTACCTTTAATTTGGGTAACTTTTTTTGGTTTGAACCAAAAGGAAATATTCAAGTGCCTCCTACCTAAGGTAAGGCTTCTAGGTGGAAGGTAGGGGTGTAGGGATCTTAATTGGGTAGAGTGTGGACAAGACAAATGGCTTGAGAGGTGTGATGATTTGGGTAGAAGTGTCTCCTTTTATAAGGGAGAGGAGGGACTCTTTAAGAATGTTTGGAAATATTATTTTATTATAAACTTATCATCAGTTTATAAATATAAAAAACGCATTAAAGATGAAGATAATATGACTAATGGTAGATATAAATTCATCCAAAAATAATTGGAAAAGGTTTGGATGATATTATAATCATTATAATCTTATTTATTTAAATCATTTATTAATGAGGTAAACATTGCATCATTATAGTGTCATAAATAATTAAATTTATTCGATGTCTAAAATTTATAAAACAACTACCAAGATGTAGGAAATATTTTTAGCTTTACAATGAATATTTATAGTAAAAAATATTTTTTATATAACAACATATAAAAAATAATTGCTAAAAGATTTTTGTTTATCTCTATTTTCCCTTTACTTTAAATTAATTAGTCTAAATTGTCATTATCATTCCCAAGTGAATCAAAGGGGTCCCAAAATCGACCCAATGATGACCATGGTCATTAATGAATCAACCAATAAGGTTTGGACATTTGTTGAGGTAATTTTGAATTATTATAATAATCTTTTTACCTTGAATTACCCTATTTACCTTTAACAGCGGTAAATAAAAGTCAAAGGTTACTATTCACCAAAAATTATTTTCATCTTATTGAACCACATTTTACTTCTTGATAACAACCATGTATGTCGGAGTTTTGAAATTCAATTCACAGAAGTGGTAAAATTTCATTTAAATGAAAAAGTCGTTTTTTTAACTACCACTAAGTGGTGTCACTATTCATCAAATATTTATGTTTTTCAGAAAAATACCAAAAATTCAGCCTACGCTTTTTTTGATATTCCAAATAAAAAAATGATCCCTGTTTTTCAAAATTCAAATCATAGAAGTGGAATTAATTAATTTTAAAATTAATTCCCGTTATCAAAACAAATAGCGCACTTTTAAGAAACAATAACTATCAAAAGATTGATACTTGTTTATGTCCAATTCCAAAGTGAAATTAATTCCAATGACCAATATTGGATTAAATGATAAAAATATATTTCAATTTAACTTTAAATCCAACTTAAAAGATAATCTATCAATATAAATAAATTATATTAAAAGGCACTTTTGAATTAAAATAAAGTATTTTCACTATTCATTAAAAATGAACATTATCAGAAAAATACCAAAAAATTACCCAAACTAAAATTTGATGTCACCATTCTAAAAAAGTATTATATTTGGTCAATTATAATGTATTAAAGTGACCAAAAATTTATTTAAACATGTTTCTCCATTAAAAGGCGGTAAATCGACCTTTTAATGTAAATTATGCTTAAAATTAAATTCATTCATATTTTAAGCCTCTAACTTGTTATTGGATAAATGTAAAAACATTTAACAATCATGTATAATCATAATGTATTTTTTTTGTTCATTCCCACCAATACAATGACTAGGATTTAATGGCCATTTAAAATAATAATATTATATTATTGGTGTGCAACGTAAGATTTCAAAGAAACCTTTTGTTGCGTATCGGGTACGCTATAGAACATAGCATCCCCTTTAATGTAAAATTAATATTTAATTGAAAAATATTAATAAATATGAAAATTTTCTTATTCTTTATTTATCTGGGATGTTACATCCTTCCCTCCTTTTGGGAATTGCGTCCTCACTATTTTAAAACTGGGCTTGGAAACATTATTAAAAGTCCAACATCGAAAAAGAGTCAATAAAAATATCACTTTAAAATAATGGAAGAGAAGTACAAAGGTCACGTGAGATAACCCATACTAGGATTCCATGTAGGAAAATATGGATATTAAAGAGAGAACAAATGGTCAAGTTCTGATGAAGAGTGCTTGAAAACATGATTAGGTGAAAGTTAACCACCGGAAAATCAGAAACATGTGATGGGTTAAACAGTATTTGATTCCCCAGTAGGAAAAGTTAACGGACATGGTTTTTGTTTATAGTTACTTTTCATTGAGGAATTTATTTATGAGCGTAACCAAAAACATCAGGAAATATACTTGTCATGTAGACATACATATTTTACTAGATTTCTAACAGAAAATAATATTTTCTCCAAACTATGAGTATTTAAGATGACTTTTTTTCACAATAAGAGCACTATAATAAACTTCAAGAGAATCACAGAATCCAAAAAAGATGGAAAATATATTTCCCATGTCTTTAGATATTAACTAAAACCAAAACGTTCAGTATATGATATGATAATCCCCAAAAAGGATAAACATTTACATAAATAGAAACTACTCTTAATCTCCAATATTTTTCTAACAAAACCCAAAGTTCAAAAAAGACCATTCAATAAAGATTATCCCTAAAATTATACAAATGTAATCCATAATGTGATTGTAACCCAAATCTCACAAGGATTTACTTACATAAACCTCAAATATACATCTTAACATTTATCTCCAACTAACAACAGTTACTCATAAAGTCTCAATTGAAAAGTAAATAACCTAATCACATATTCTCCATGATAGGTTAATCATTTTCATAAATAAATGAAATCATCATGTATCCATAATAAAAAAATAGATTATTCCAAACTAAAATTTCAACCATTATTCCAAAATTGAAATCCCATAGTATTCTACCTTACTTAGGCATATAGTGTTTCCTTAATCACTAAATCATTTTTCTATACAATGCATATCCGTTTGAAAGAACATAAGTTTGAAAAATCAAATTATTCTTATTAAATTAAATCATTTTACTAAAATAATAAGTCATACTAACTAGGTAATTCAAGTAGGCTAGTGGTATGTGATGCATCCTTGTCGCCATTCGGTTGTGGGTTCGATTCCGGAAGCCTTGCTGGATGCGACGGGTTGTCACCCATCCTAGGGGTTGTCCTTTTTATAAAACTCAAAAATAACCCTAACATGTTTTAACCTCAAAGGTTTACTTATACCTCTCATTTTCATCCAAATTCATTATGATCTCAACATCTTAATTCTTGAAGTCTTATTTCAACACCATATGATAAAATAAAATGATTCCCAAAATGAATAACATCATACCTTGATTATGGCGTCCACTAGGTTTCATCGTCATCTTGTTCACGTAGGTAGAAGTTCCATGCACCACAAAAATGATTTAGATATCCTTCAAAATAATTTTCTTCCACCATCGAAATACACCTTATACAACATGGGTCATATGGGTGTTCACAGAAAAACAGTTTTGGAAAATAATCATGTATGACATATAACTTCAAAACATCTGATAAAACATGATTTCTATAAAATAGTCGAAGCGAATTTGAGTTGAAACTTTAAATTAACGGTCCTTTTAATATACCATAAGTATGTGCTGAGAGAATATATTAAAAAAAATATAAATAGGTTGGGTAAGGGTCTCCTTCTTCAGCACCATTTTTAAAATCATAATATTCCTACAAAATTGTGATAAGGTAAAATATTTAAAAATACCTTGATAATATTTAACTTTTTGAAAATATGAGAATATTGTGAAAATTGGATTTGTCTAAATACAACCCATGATCGACGATGATAACGAGGTATAATGGAGGTGTTTGATATCTCAAACAACTGCTTTCAAGTGAGTTGTATGCTAGAAAATGTTTCACAATCATCCAAACATGACATTGCAATAATTATTGCAAGCATGTCATCAGGAAGAGAAAGAAATGTCATTTGAGATCCTCCTCCTTCCATTTGATACTGAATTTCCATGATCTAAAAAAGTTATAAAACAAGGATTTAAATGAAATAATAGACAAAGGGACTAACCATGTGTCTTACGAAAAATCATAATCCCCAAAGTTGTCTAAACCGACCTATGATACCAACTATAAGGACCCGTCCTTAAACATTACATAATATTGAATTAAATGAATAATTCACACTGAGGATTTTTCAGGTTTAGAGTTTTAGAGTATCAGGCCATAACAATTACATTACAACTTGAATATTACATGTAGACACCACTACTCAATATCCATTTTTTCATAAAATAAAAACACATAAAAAGAAACATGTATAGTTCAATATTTTAGATAGCATGACTATTCCATGATCCCATCTGTGACCCAATTCATCATTAAGTCCTGTGGAAAACATTTCAAAAACATCGGGTGAGCATAAAAAGCTCAGTAAGGGTTATAAAATAAGGAAGGAAAACATTATCCCATCAATATATACAAATCAATGAAACCATAATTTTCAATCATAACATACCTTATGAAATCATGAGATTTATGAATAACACACAAAAATCATAAATCATAAAGGTTACTTATGCAATCCATATCAAATATATATTATAGCTATCACTGCTACATAGGGAGTCACAGTTGTAAAACCCATCACAGTATATTCTCTAAATCTGTCATGACCCGTCCCCCGAGGCCCGTGTCGTAACTACCCCAAGCCCAACTTCCATATCCCAGGGGCTGGCGACTAGCACCAAAGGCGTAAATACCTATAACTGGGAAGACATTTCCTTTATGAAATGTAAACACACACACAACTAGAGTATAAGTGGAAGTAAACACTAAGTAAAGCAATTTAACAGGTGTGGTGAAAGTACAAAGGGGGACGGAAATAGAAGCCCAACAGTAAAGTACAAGAAAAAGACAAAATAGCAGGGAGGTGACAAGCTGCTCTTGGATCGTCCTCTAGAGTCCCTACATGATGGGTAGGTACAGATGGCCACCTCAACTCTCTACGTCCGTCTGTCACCTCCGGGTACCATCTAGTCGTGAAGTCCACCTCTGGGTACCATCTAATCGTCATGTCCACCTCCTGGTACCTTCTCTTCGTGAAGTCCACCTCTGGGTACCGTCTCGTCATCACGTCCACCTCCGGGTACCGTCTATCTCTACAAGCCTCAACCACAATCAGTGATGTCCGTCGTCTGCAAACAAAACAACGTAGTGCGGGTGAATCCCATACAGGGGTGAGTATACGATACTTAGTAGGGACCCCGATACCCCCGAAGGTCTCCCTGAATCCAAAAAGGATAAAACACAAAGAAAAGATACAATCACAAAGTATCACCCAACACTACTTAGGTATATGCCCATACATATACCTAAGTCATCAAATCCAGTTCATCTCTAACTCACGAGCTCAAGTACAATCCAGTGCACTCAGGAAAGTAATACTTAATCCACACAGGAAAGTATGACCCAATCCACACAGGAAAGCAGAATCCAATCCACACAGGATATCAAATCAATCACATCGAAGATAATGACTGAAAGTCAAGACTCAGCTGACACAGGTATACTACTCACGAAGAGGGGTGGAGATGATTAGATGTAGCCTCTAAATCATCTCCTCTACCGAACCCACGAAGGGTCCAAATTTAGTAGTCATCACTGCCAAAACCACGACAGATCCAATATAGTATTAATCATTGTCGAACCCACAGAGGATCCCAAGACGATAGTCGAACCCACGTAGGATCCCAGTATAGTAGTCATCCTCGTCGAAGCCATGGAGGATCCCAGTACGGTAGTTGTCCTCGTCGAACCCACAGGGGATCCCAGTACTGTAGTCGTCCTCGTCGAACCCACAGAGGATCCAGTATGGTAGTCGTCATCGTCGAACCCACAGAGGATCTAGTATGGTAGTCCTCCTCGTCGAACCCACAGAGGATCCTAGTACTGTAGTCATCCTCGTCGAACCCACAGAGGATCCAATACAGTAGTCATCCTCGTCGAACCCACAAAGGATCCAGTACAGTAGTCATCGTTGTCGAACCCACTGAGGATCCAGTACAGTAGTCGTCCTCATCGAACCCACAGAGGATTCCAGTACAATCATCATCGTCGTCACAGTCGCAGCCAGTTCTAGGTTTCCTGTACACAACATGCTCTATTTCGGGAGGGTCTGCTCCACGAGCCATGGGGTTCGATACATCAACTGACACATAGTCCAGAGTTTATTTATCCCAAAGTTCCGTCTCGATAATAGGAACTCAACGCGACAGACTGCGCGTCAATCAGATGCCCGGTCTGAGAGTTATTGACTTTTTCGTCCCTGGGGCCCGGATGGTTTTTAAGTCAAAACTAACCCAACGATACTCCAACAATGTTGAAACTTCTAGAGTAGTAATCCAAAATAACCGTCTCACTAAGATGAATCCAACAAAGTCGATGACACATCAATCAGACGTCTGGAGCTCAAGTTATAAGCGTTTCTGCTCTGAGGGCCTGGTTGGTTTTGTGTTCGAACCAACCCGGCTGTACCCAAATTTCTTCGAAACCTTGAGTGAAATATACCGAAAGGACCATCTCGATATTAGGATCGCATCGCAACTAACGGTGCGTCGATCGAAGGTTAGTATCTCATGTTACAAACATTTGAACGAATATGTCTTTTTTTAGGGGGTCTGGGCCCGGACTGACCCGACCCAAAACTCCTGGGTCGGCCCAAACCGGGTCGGCCCAACCCGGGTCTGGGTCCGGTCCATTAGGGTGCGTCCCGGACCAGATAGCATGGCCATCGTAGCTGGCACGGCCCGGCACGGCGCGGGCATCTCGACACGGCACGGGTGGCCCGACCCTCCGTGGGCGGCCCAGCCCGGTGTGGTTGTTTCTGCCTGGGTAGCTCGGCGCTTCCCGGGAAGATGCGGAATGGGGGGGGGGGGGGGCGCTGCTCCCCTAGTTTTGTAATAGCGGACCCCATGAGGGGGCCCGCCCCTTTTCCAGCCGCCGTGGGGTACAACCCCCGACCCTTCCCAATTCCGGCCGGCCGTGAGGGCTGGCCGGTGAGCCGCCGCGGGACACCCCGCGGGTCCCGCCTTCCCTATCGCCGACGGCCGGCGATTTCGGCCGCTGCTCCCTGCACCACCGCGGCCTTAAGCCATGGCCCAGTTCGACCAGCACGGCGCGACGGTGCCACGTCCCTCCGCCGTGGCCCCGCTGCAGTCGCGCCATCTTCGTGGTTCTCCAGCACAGCGCGACGGCGCCGCGCCCCTCTGCCGCAGCCCGACTCCGGCCGCGGCTTCTTTCGGCCTCAACGGTGCGGCGTGACAGTTCTATACTCCTTCACCGCATTCCTCCTTGTTCCCGTGCGATGTCGTTGCACCTCACTGCATACGTTCGAGCCGTAATGAGTATGACAACAAAGGGGGAGGAGGGTCGGCCGTGTTCATGCAGTCCGGCCCCCTCCCGTTAGTTCGATATCAAGCGGCTAATGATTTTCACGTTGGATGGAAAAAGAATATTCAAGAACACAAAACCAAACCCCTACCACGAAGAAGGTGTTCTTCGGTGTCGTTCCATCAACGTCGGGAAGGATGAAGCCGGGGGTTGAGTCGGCGTTCTTCGTTCTTCGTTGGTGGAAGGGGAAAGCTCTCCAAGTGTTGGGCGTCATGCTTCACTGCTAGCGTTCCGCCGCTTGAAGAATCCATCAAGAACTCCTCCACCTGACCTCCTTTAAATAGGATTGGGGGGTTATTCATTGGCACACAAGTCATAAATGGGGGATTTATGACATAGGGCCCCACTTACTTAATCTACTGCAGTGGAACATTTAAAAGGGAGGAAGTATCATCATTAATTAAACATGTTGGCATTTAATTAAAGAGAGGGAGGGAAGGTTCCTCATAAACATGAGGGGTTGACATGTATTAAAGAGGGAGAGGGTGTTTAATGTGGTGTTAGGAATTTTAAGGAGGTGGGGGATCATGTGGGCCCCACCCCACTTCCTCACAACTTCCTTTCCCATAACTCATAATCCACTAGAGGCATAATAAAAATATAACTGCAAAACAACTATATTTTTATTCCCCACATTTTTAACATCTCATCCCGAGGAAACACAACTCTAGAAAAAGTCATCCTAACCAATTACCGACACTGTGGTTTCATCGGTGCCCTCATATTTCATTTCTGAGCTCCGGATCAAATGTTAGAAAAACCCGCTCGCTCATTCACTGAACGTACCTGAGCTAAACTTAGAAAATTGATTCCGGGCACATCGGGCCTCAAGAATCAGGTGCCATCAGAAGCCACAGACTCGCAAAATTCCAAAGAAATTAAGAAAAAAAATTTCATTGATATTTTTGGGTCATTATATTACTCCCACCTCAGGGCTTTACGTCCCCGTAAAGCTATAACTAAAACTAGGGAATCAAAAGAGGGTACTGAGAACGCATCTGAGCCTCCCGATCCCAAATGCTCTCATATAGGTCCCCATGTTGCCACCTGATGCGCACTAGGGCAATCGACCGCCCACTTAGGACCTGGTCATGTCGATCCTCGATCTCCACCGGGACCTCTGCAAAAGTCACCCCGTCATCGATGTTCCGCTCCCCATGGTCGATGATATGCGTCGGGTTGTGCACGTATCTCCTCAGCTGAGACACGTGGAAAATGTCGTGCACCTGGTGCAACTTAGGTGAATGGGTGAAGTGGTAAACAACATCGCCTACCCTATTGAGGATGTAGAAGGGTCTGATGAAGCGCGGAGATAACTTTCCTCCCCGACCAAATCTCTTTAATCTAGGTCGAGGTGAGACCCATAGGAAAATGTGGTCGCCATCCTCGAACTTTGGTGGTCTCCGCCTCCTGTCCGCAGAAGACTTTATTCGGCTCTGAGCTGTCCTCATCTGCTCTTGGATGACCTGGACCTTCTCTGGTCCTACAAGAGCTGCAAAGATTTCTTCTTTGCTGATAAGAGAAATCCGGTCTAATCCCCAGGATGAACCACGTCCTTTGCCTAATACAGTCAGTCCCGACATAGATGATACTAATCCATACCAAGGATGACATCGTAAGGCCTCGACACTACTACCAAAGGATCCAACCATTACTCTCACCTCCAAGGGTTGAGTGACACTGTCATCATCAGTGTGTGGTCACTGGGTCTCCTTTAGTAGGTATCTCAAAAGTGAGGGTCAAGTCAACAGTTATAACCAGAACCTCTTAGTACACAAAAATAGAGGAAGCAAACGTCCCAAGGAAAAGTGTCTTTTATTATTGCAACTCAAGTACAAAGACACAAAAAATCCACAAGGACAGAAGCAACATGAACAAAAGTATCCATGACTGCAGCTAGTCTTTCTCTTGTCCATCAGCTCCTAGAGCTCCATGGTCATAAGCCTCAGTTACCCGAAGCTTAGCTCTCCCATGTCCACATGTTCCATATGGTCGTGGTAGACCTCATGGTGGTGGTGGTGGAAACACCTCGAAGCGTCGTCCACCTCCAGCTGCACTGCCAACTCCCCTGCCTCGGTCTCCTACTCCTTGCGATCCGCCCCGATCTAACCTCTGTCTCTGCCTAGGAGGTCCTTCATTTATCTGTTGGTCATCTGTATGGAGGTTTGGACAGTCACATGCCATGTGACCAACCCCACCGTAGGAGTAACACTGTCCACTCCTGGTATGTCGTTCTCCACCCTAGGTGCCTCTCACACACGATCGTGTGTCATGCGGTCGACCACCTGTAGGCCTGGTCCTCTTGGACCTCTGCGTCATCTGTCTACTGCCCGCTGTAGAAGACTTTGGCGCATGCCAGCTAGTGGTAGGTCCTGATGTTGGAGATTTATCAGCAAGGAAAATCTCCACTAAGAGGGCTCGCTCCAACACCACTGTCTGCTTCGGGATGCTGTGACAAACAATTGAAGCTCTAATCTCTCACCTGAGCCCCTACATGAAGGTTCAGGCCCTAAAAAATAGGTGTTGTACCATATCTGTGTAGTGGCGCGAGAGATCAGTGAACCTTGCTGAATACTGCACCACCGTCATGCTACCCTGCTGAGGATGATGTAGCTCATGTATGCGCACCGCTCGAAGGGTGGATGGTACAAACTCTTCCCGGAACAGGCTCTCGAAGTCTGCCCGCAGAAGTGATGCCTCGTCGTGCACCGGGAGCATCAGGCTCCACCATCTGCCTGCTGCTGCCTAAAGGAGGCTAGAAGCAAGGATCACCATGAAGTCTGATGGCATCCATACCAATCTAAAAACATGAACTACAGCCTCCAGCCAATCCTCGGCTGCCTGAGGGTACGTCTCCCCGCGGAACCTGGGCGGACTCTGATGCTGAAACTCGTGAAATGCACTAAGGCGACTTGCACTCTCAGCGTCTTGGGCTGGTGGCATCGGTGGCTCGGTGGGTAGAGGTACCGTCAGTGCCTCTGCTGTAATGGGGCCATACACCGAGGCCTCATCGCTCGGTGGGATGCCATCTCGTACAACACTCAGAGCCCTAGTTGGCTGCCGTCTTGGGGCCATCCAGAAAAGGAACAGGTGCACCACGATCAAAACAGTATACCTGGTGAGTTAACACAAAGTAATCACAAAGAAAACATTTTAAACACACATGCAATCAATTTTTTCATGCACCGAGTCGGAAATCAGAAGTCAGGGTCCTGGTGTATGGATACGTCAGCCGTCGCACCAACAATGGACTCCCTGGTCTAATAACCACACTGAATACCCATAACAATATTGCTTCACATAGAAGAAAGATAAGAGTCCTGAGTTCTGCGGTACGACCGAACTCGTCTGATACAAATTGTCAAAACCCGTCCCCTGGGGCCCGTGTCTTAACTACCCCAAGTCCGCCTTCAATAAGCCAGGGGATGACGACTAGAACCAAAGGCATAAATACGTATAACTGGGAAGGCATTGCCTTTATGAAATATAAACACACACACAACCAGAGTACATGTGGAAGAAAAAACCAAGTAAAGCAATTTAACAAGTGTTCTGAAAGTACAAAGGGGGCCGGAAATACAAGCCCAATAGTAAAGTACAAGAAAAAGACAAAATAGAAGGAAGGTGACAAGCTGCTATTGGATCGTCCTCTGGAGTCCCTACCTGAAGGGTAGGTACAGATGGCCACCTCAGCTCTCCATGTCCCTCTGTCACCGTCGGGTACCGTCTCGTCATGAAGTCCACCTTCGAGTACCATCTCGTCATCAAGTCCACCTCTAGGAACTGTCTCATCATGAAGTCCACCACCGAGTACCGTCTCGTCGTCACGTCCACCTATGGGTACCATCTATCACTAAAAGCCTTAACCACGATTAGTTGTGTCTGTCGTCTGCAAGCAACACAACGTAGTGCGGACGAATCCTGTGTAGGGGTGAGTATACGATACTCAGTAGGGACCCCGAGACCCCCGAAGGTCTCCCTAAATCCACAAAGGATAAACCACAAAGAAAATATACAATCACAAAGTATCATCCAAGACTACTTAGTTATATTCCCATACATATACCTAAGTCATCAAATCCAGTTCAGCTCCAACTCACGAGCTCATGTACAATCCAGTTCACTCAGGAAAGTAAAACATTATCCACACAAGAAATTATGACCCACTCTACATAGGAAATAATAATACAATCCACACAGGATACCAAGCCAATCACATCGAAGATAATGATTGAAATTCAAGACTCATCTCACACAGGTATACTACTCACAAAGTGGGGTGGAGATGATTAGATGTAGCCTCTGAATCATCTTCTGTTCCGAACCCACGCATGGTCCAAATTTATTAGTCGTCGTTGCCGAACCCACGGAGGATCCAATATAGTAGTCATCGTCGTCAGACCCACTGAGGATCCCAAGATGATAGTCGAACCCACGGAGGATCCCAATATAGTAGTCATCCTTATCGAACCCACGGAGGATCCCAGTAAGGTAGTCATCCTCGTTGAACCTACGGAGGATCCCAGTATGGTAGTCGTCCTCATCGAACCCATAGAGGATCCAGTATGGTAGTCATCCTCTTCGAACCCACAGAGGATCTGGTACGGTAGTCGTCCTCGTCGAACCCACAGAGGATCCAATACAGTAGTCGTCCTCATCGAACCCACAGAGGATCCCAGTACAGTAGTCGTCCTTGTCGAACCCACAGAGGATCCTGTACGGTAGTCTTCCTCGTTGAACCCACCAAAGATCCAGTACAGAAGTCGTCCTCGTCGAACCCACAGAGGATCCAGTACGGTAGTCGTCCTTGTCGAACCCACAGTGGATTCCAGTACAATCATCGTCGTTGTCACAATCACAGCCAGCTCTAGGGTTCCCACACACAGCATGCTCGATTCCTAGAGGGTCCGCTCCACGATCCAAGGGGTTCGATACATCAACTGACACGTAGTCCAGAGTTGATGTATCCCAACGTTCCGTCTCAACAATAGGAACTCAACGCGACAGACAGCGCGTCAATCGGACGCCCGGTCTGAGAGTTATTGGCTTTTTGTCCTAGGGGCTCGGTTGGTTTTTAAGTCAAAACCAACCCGAATGTACTCTAACTGCATCCAAACTTTGAGTGGAGTAATCCAAAAGAACTGTCTCACTAAGAGTAATCCAACAAAGTCGACGGTACGTCAATCAGACGTCTGGAGCTCAAGTTATAAGTGTTTCTGCTCCGAGGGACCGGTTGGTTTCATGTTCGAACCAACCTGGTTATACCCAAATTTTTTCGAAACCTTGAGTTTAATATACCGAAATGACCGACTTGATCCGAGGATCGAATGAAAACTGAAGGTGCGTCGATCGGAGGTTTGTATCCCATGTTACAGACGTTTCAACGAATCTGTCCATTTTTAAGGGGGTTTGGGCCTGGACCGACCTGGCTTAAAACCCCCTAGGTCGGCCCGAACCGGGTTGGCCTGACCCAGGTCCGGGTCTGACCCATTGGGCACGGCCAAGCCCGGCTGGCGCGACCCAGCCCAGCCGGCGCTACCCGGCCCGGTGCGGGCAACCCAACCCGGTGCGGCCGGTCCAGCCTTGGCGGATCAGCGCTGGCCGAGCAGATGCAGAAATGGGGGGGGGGGACTACCCCCTTGTTTTGTAAAGGCGGCCCCCACATGGGGGCCCACCCCATTGCCAGCCACCAGGGGTTACAACCCCCTACACTTCCCGATTTCGGCTGGCCGTGATGGTCGGTCGGTGAGCATCCGCGGGACCCCCCGTGGGTCCCGCCTTCCCTTGCACCGGCGGCCGACGATTCTGGCCGCCGCTCCCTGCACCGCCTCGGCCTTGTCTGACCGGCATAGTGCGACGGCGCTGCTTTCCTCCACCACATCCCGACTCCGGCCGTGACTTCATCCGTCCTCAATGGCGCGGCGAGACGGCGCCACGCTCTTTCACCACGTTCCTCCTCATTCCCACGCGGTGCCGTTGCACCGTGCCCCTTCGTTCGAGCTGCAATGAGTACAACAACAAAGGGGGAGGAGGGTCGGCTGTGTTCGTGCGGTCCGGCCCCCTCCCGTTAATTCGATATCAAGTGGCTAAAGAATTTAATGTTGGATGGAAAGGAATATTCATTAACACAAAACCAAACCCCTACCTCAAAGAAGGCATTCGTCGGTGTCACGGTAGACGACATCGTGGTAGACATCGTCATTCCGTCAATGTCGGCAAGGATGATGCCGAGGGTGGCGTCGAAGTTCTTCGTTCTTAGTTGGAGGAAGAGGAAAACTATCCAAGTGTTGGGCATCGTGCTTCGCTGCTAGCGTTCCTCTACATGAAGAAGTCGTATGGAACTCCTACCCCTGCCCTCCTTTAAATAGGAGTGGTGGGTCTGTCTTTGGTACGCAAGTCATAAATGGGGGACTTATGACATAGGGCCCCAATCACTTAATCTGATGCGGTGGAACATTTAAAAGGAGGAAGGATCATCATTAATTAAACACATTGGCATTTTATTAATGAGAGGGAGGGAAGGTTCCTCATAAACATGAGGGGTTGACATGTATTAAATAGGGAGAGGGTGTTTAATGGGGTGTTAGGAATTTTAAGGAGGTGAGGGATCATGTGGTCCCCACCCCACTTCCTCACAACTTCCTTTCCCATAACTCATAAAACACTAGAGGCGTAATAAAAATATAATTGTAAAACAACTATATTTTTATTCCTCACATTTTTAACAACTCATACTGAGAAAACTCAGCTCCAGAAAAAGTCTTCCTAAGAAATTATCGGTGCTGCGGTTTCATCGGTGCCCTCAGATTTCAATTCCGAGCACCAGATCAAAAGCTAGAAAAACACGCTCGCTCGTTCACTGAACTTACCCAAGCTAAACTTTGAAAATTGATTCCAGGCACACCGGGCCTCAGAATAAGGTGTCGTTAGAAGCCATACACTCACAAAATTCCAAATAATTATGAAAACAATTTCCTTGAAATTTCCAGGCCTTGACAAAATCTCTTAGGAGAAACATCTCTTTTACCTCTGTCACGTTACCCAATGCATTGGAGAGTAATCTCGGGCTCACCGGCCCTAGTTTTATCACAGATCCACCCGTATACGTAAACAATTCGCAATAACCATAACATAATCATAACACAAAACACAACTATAAATGAAAGATAAAATTTCCACATTCCACTATATCAAATCAATATATTTATGTAAATAATTCTTTATCAAACCATTTTCAAAAACCATTTAAAAAGAGATTTTTTAATCAAAGTGTCCCATGCCAATTTAATTTTTTTTAAATAAATATCATTTGAAAACATTAATTTCCATATAAATAAATCCTAAAACCCATTTTGAAAACATGGACATTAATGAGAAATATTTAGAGTAATAAATCTTTAAAACATTTAAAACGATATTTTAGTGAAATATTTTTTAACAAAAAAAGAGACTCTTGAATAAAAATAATTGAGAAATAAATTTAATGAGAACATTATAATATCATGAGAATAAAGATATTCATGATATAATATGTCCAAGGACATTATATACACTATATAAGAGTGAATTGGTGCATAACAACAATGAAGTCTCAATAGAAATTTAAATTGAGGTGAAATCCCTTATAAAGATGGTATCCATAAATTAAGGATAAATCAATCTCATAATTATGTGTGAAAAAAATAAATACAGAAAATACAAGTTTATATTATGTTTAAAACAATTATAGGTCATTCACACATATTCATAGGAAGACATAAATAAAAAAAGAGAAGATCAACCCAAAAAAAGGGAATTGGGTTAAGGAGTTCCCTTACCGATTTGGTAACTTACAAAACATATGTCACATGAAAGAAGGATCATCCAATGAAGATGTAAATAATCATAAATGAAAGTATATTACACAATGAGTACAATCATGGGCAGTACATAAACCACACAAAAGGAGATAGTGGAAAATATAACATTAATCTTACGAGAATAAAAACAAGTGAGATGAAACCCTTTACCACGTTGTAATCAACTGAGCCGTATGACCAAAAGTTAATAACCAACAAATTAATCAAAAAATAAGATGAATATAATGAGAGTCATGATAATATATATGAAATGGAGGTACACAATACACCACATGCAATGAATAAGTGGAGAACAATGAAAATCTCACAGAATTAAAAGTGAGATAAGAAAATCCCTTACAAAAATTTGGCATCCTAACGGCACCACTTATAAATTATTAAAATGAATTGATAAGTTTAAGAGAGGGTCTCTAATCATATTAAAAAAATTATAGTATGGTTAATATAAAATAACATCCTCCAACAGAAGAACATGGAGCATAAATGAAATGACATAAAAGAGAGTACTTGAAATGAAAGAGAGAGGTCAGATCTCTTACCTCATGTCCGACTTGACTCGAACATTGTTTAATCTCCTGAATAATAAAATAATGTAAATTTATACTTTATTAAGGACCTTTTTCAAGTTTATTATTCTATTTATATCATTTATTACCATTTTATAAACATTATCCAATCATTTAAGTTAATAACGTTAATTTTGTCGATATTTGGTACTTGAGTAAAAATGAACACCATATATTTTCAAGTTGTCCATGTGGTCAATGGTTAATTATATACATAATTATATTCATGATTTGGATATCATATATATCATATATATCAAGTGTATACAAGTTTTTATAATAGTACATAACACATAGAGATACGAAATGAAATGCACCGTTCATGGAGACGGTAAGCCGTACGTACGCATAAATGCTACTTTCATTTCCATTTCTTATTATAATTGAAATAAAACATAATTATACATAGGTATATTATAATTCCTGTATAATATCATATATAATATTTTTAACTCCATCATTTTTACATCCCACATAAGGCATTAACGAATCAAATCACTTTGAGGGGACGGTAGTCCGCACTTTCTCAAATGAGTATCGTATTTACCAACTATGGAAACCATATAGGTGTGCTATAAATGGGAAGTATAGATGAATAAAGAAATACTAAACATAATATATATCATATATAAATATAGTTCCATTATAATGGCCACCATGAGAGGCTGTAAGATTTAATTGAACACTCATCGTTTCATGAGGCCTTAGTTTTCCATCCACAGAAACATTATGTTCATCATCCATTAGATGGAGGTGTGTGTAAGTGTAGTTCGAATAATTATCATAAAAACATCCTAGGATATTGAGGATACTGGTGTTGTTATAAAATAAAGGAAAAAAAGTGTTTAGGGGTTGGAGAATTAAAATAAAACAAACTAAATTTTTTTTTAGAGAAAATGTTACCTTCTATTTGGGTACCTTCATTTGGATTGAACCAAAAGGAAATCTTGAAGTGCCTTATTCCTACGTTAAGGCTTATAGGTGGAAGGTAGGGATGTAGGGAGATTAATTGGGTAGAGGTTGTAGGATCCAATTAGCTTGAAAGGTGTGAGGATTTGCTTAGAAGTTGTCTCCTTTTATAAGGGAGAGGAGGGGCTCTTTAGGAATGTTTGCAAATATTATTTTATTATAAACCTATATTCGGTATATAAAGATACAAAACTCTTTAAAGATGAATATAGGATTAATAATGGTCAAATTAAATTTATCCAAAAATAATTTGACACGTTTTGGATGATATTATAATCATTATAATCTTATTTATTTAAATCATTTATTAATGAGGTAAACATTGCTTCATTATAGTGTCATAAATAATTTAATTTATTCGATGTCTAAAAATTATAAATAAAACTAAAATGATGTGTGAAATCATTTTATATTTCCAATGACTATTTATAGTCAAAAATATTCTTTATATAACACCATTTAAAAATTAATTACTAAAAGATTTTTGTTTATGTCTATTTTGCCTTTACTTTAAATTAATTAGTCTAAATTGTCATTATCACTCCCATGTGGATCAAATGGGTCCCAAAATCGATCCAATGATGCCCATGGTCGTTACTGAATCAACCAATAAGGTTTGGAAAAGTGTTGAGGTAATTTTGAATTATTATAATAATCTTTTTACCTTAAATTACCCTATTTACCTTTAACTGCGGAAAATAAAAGTCAAAAGTTACAATTCACCAAAAATTATTTTCATTTTACTGAACCAAATTTTACTTCTTGATAACAAACATATATGTTGTATTTTCAAAATTCATTTCACAGAAGTGGTAAAATAACATTTAAATGAATAAGTCAGATTTTTTAACTACCACTAAGTGGTTTCACTATTCATCAAAAATTGAAGTTTTTTAGAAAAATACAAAAAATTAAGAATAAGCTTTATTTGATATTACAAATTCTAAAATGATGTCTATTTATCCAAATTAAAATCATAGAAGTGGAATTAATTAATTTTAAAATTAATTCCCGTTATCAAAACAAATAGTGTGTTTTTAAGAAACAATAACTATCAAAAGATTGATACTTGTTTATTTCCAATCTCAAAGTGAACTTAATTCCAATGACCAATATTGGATTAAATGATAAAAATATATTTCAATTTCACTTTAAAACCAACTAAAAAAATATTCTATCCATAGAAATAAATTAGATTAAAAGGCAATTTTGAATTAAAATAATTTGTTTAACTATTCATTAAAAAGTGAACTTTATCAGAAAAAGACCAAAAAATTACCCAAAGTAAAATTTGATGTCCCCATTATAAATAAGGATTATATTTGGTCAATTATAATGTATTAAATTGACCAAAAATATATTTAAAGAGGGTTCTCCATTAAAAGGCGGTAAATCGGCCTTTTAATGTAAATTATGCTTAAAATTAGATTCATTCATATTTTAAGCCTCTAATTTTTTTTGGATAAATGTAAATAAATTTAACAATAATGTATAATCATAATGTTTTTAGTTTTTTTCATTCCCTCCAATACAATGACTAGGAGTTAATGACTGTTTAAAATAACAATATTATAATATTAGTGTGCAACGTAAGATTTCAAAGAAAAATGTTGTTGCGTATCGGGTACGCTATCGAACATAGCATCCCATTAAATTTAAAATTAATATTTAATTGAAAAATATTAATAAATATGAAAAGTTTTTTATTCATTATTTATCTGGGATGTTACAATTTTACACAAAATCATAAATTAGAAACACTAAATATCATAGTACGAAATGAATTCTGACACATAATATTTGAATATTATAAATTCAGTATGATATTCCATACATGATTAATAAGTATATATTTCATTTATATCAGGATCAATAAATACATATTTAATGTTATCTATTACTAATGATATATATTATAGTTAATTCATCCTTTACATCATGTGTCAATGAGATTTTTGGTAACATAAACCAAATCACATACATTATCAAAATAACAAGGAATAAAATTTTAATAAGAATCACAAATCAATTAATATATATATATATATTTATTTATTTATAGGTAGTTTTTTATAAATAATTACCCATTATTGAGTAGTTTTACGATTGAACTTAATTTCATAATCACCCTTTGTCAATAACATATTCACATCATATTTTCGAGTTTTGAAAAAGATTTAAAAATTAATATATTTATTTACCACCATTATGTGAGAATATTACATCAAAAAATTTTACTCAAAAACTATTTTAGAAAATAATATTATTATTTTTTTATAAAAATCCCATAAAATTAATGACATTAGAGACATCATTCGCACAATTCACCATAACACTAAAAGATAAACATTTTCATTCTACTAAACTCATTCAAATAATAATTAATTAATAATGACACTTGGTTAACAGATTATTTATAGTCAATATCTATAATAATTCTTATAATAATAAAGATATATTACAAATTTAAATATCTATCCAATTTTATACTGTAGTATATCTTCCCCTAACCATAATTTCTTATTTTTAACTAGTTTAATGAGGACCTATAACATAATGTACGACCTAGATATTCCTTATCATAACCAAATAACCTAAATTTTCTTCCTAAGACCCCATGATAACACTTTTCAAATTAATCTACACATCTTTTATTTGAAAAAATCATATCTTATTATAATATTTTATCAAACAACAATTCATATAGTGATTTATTCTATGAATTTAAAATGTATTTTGATGATAAAAATATCATGTCACTAAATAATAATTTCATGTTGAATTTATACATTAATAAACAACACCAGGTCATCTCACAAAAACATACTTCAATAAATCGATTTTGAATAAGATTTATGTGCATTAAATTAAATTATATTGAATAAAATGAGGATTTCTGATTTATAAACATGAATTAATCTACCTTAATAAGAGATATATTCTATGTAGATAAATAGTGATCAACGGTGGAAAATTTCTAATAAATCTCTATTTTCATCACTCTTAATATATATGGTATAGAAAATATATTTCTCAACTAATGTTTATTAGTCTAAGTATCATATGTGAGTTACAACAAGGATTCCTTGAAGTATTCGATTGGAAACAATCCTTTATTCACCAAAAACTAAAAGGAATCAATAAAATTGAATCCAATTTCAAAATATAATCTTTTCAAGGAAACACTTGATGAAATTAATTTGTTTCCATGTTTTATATCTTCATTTAAAATATTATCACAATAAAACATGAATTAAAATCAATTATAACCTTTGTATTTAATTAACATATTCAACACACAATAACATTATTGAGAAATAAAGGGTCATATGAGAAAATAAATTGTTCAAATAATCACAAAATCCCATTTATAACATAAAAATTGATGAACTGTGTTCCTTTTATTTTTATTTTAGAATAAAATACAAAAAAAAAAAGAAAAAATAATAAAATTACAAAAACATGGAATGTCTATTGATATCCCAAAGAGTATAAACATGAATCCATGGATAATATCAAGAGACAACCTACACATTTACCGTAAATTATTTTATAAAAAAATGATAAAAGAGAAGAATAAAATGATTGAAATATGCACTCCATATTAACAAAATTCATTCATTATATATTTAAAGCCATTTATAACAGTTTTTTGTGTAAATTTAATGAATATGTATTCCTGTTAACTCGAATGAAAATTTATTTTTTATATTGGGAAATTGATCTATCATTTTACAAATGGTTTCCTCTAATTTCATGTGATAAATGAATA
Source organism: Viscum album (assembly GCA_963277665.1). NCBI lineage: Eukaryota > Viridiplantae > Streptophyta > Magnoliopsida > Santalales > Viscaceae > Viscum > Viscum album. Next base: position 1,186,540,484 of record OY728159.1, read on the forward strand.
AACTATTTAGATAATCCTACCTAGATATTTTATGATGTATTTTTCTTTGATTTTAGTAATAATTATCTGATATAATGATCCCATATTTATTTTTTTACTCTAAATTTGATTCATTTAACAATTGTGGTTTAAATTAATCATCCCAATAGTTTTTGAATTATCATCTTTCATTTCGCCCCCATATGTTTATATACATATCTAGTTCATGTATAATGGATTGAATCCTAGTAACGACAGTATCTTAAAAATTTTCATAATGTTAGTTTGGAATTAATTATAAATTTAAATGTCCACAAAACAAAACTATTATTTTTCTGTGAAAATATCTAATATTTTGAAATATTTGATTTTTATTTATCATAAGTTAATGAATTTAAACAAATCAACATGAATGGTAAATTATTAAATAATAGAATAAATTTATCTTCCAAAATTTTATATCACCACTTTATGGGTGAAAATATTGTATAACATACCACACAATCACATCCCTAAACCTAAAAATTTAAATAATTTGAAAAATTATTATTTTAATCAAAATCTATTCCAAAATAAAAAATTGAGAAAATCTAAAACAATAATATTAAATAAATTCATTATATCAAGTTTCTTTAATCAAATTTCCTTCAACATTTCTTTTCTCAAATTCATATTCATTAAATTTTCAAATATTTACTCATCTACCATGTCGTACACAACCTCACAAGGAATTTATATCTCTTTTTTATTATTGTGAAATATATGAAAATTTTTGTGTGATAAAAAAAGTGAAATAAATTCAATATTCCAAATTACATCAAAAAAAATTCACATAAATAATAAATAAATTTGTCCTAATGATTAGAATTTAAAATGTGTGAATTAAGGCATAAGGTTATTGTGCTATTTGGAAAAAACTATGTCATAATTCTGTGGTTTTTTACTTAAAATATAATTCATTATCATTAATTCATTTACTAATGAACATTTCTTACTCAATGATACCCTCAAATTTATGACCAAACATAGTATTAATATTCAAACAATGACCATAATTCATAAAAATTAGTTAAAATTAGATTTCATACCTTTTTTAATTTTTTGTAATATATTATTAGATCATGGTAGGGAATCTAAATATATTGATGAAACTAATAATCACACATTTTTATTTTTGATGCCGGTCATGATTTGTACAAGTGAGTGTGATAAATGATTCAATTTACATTATATATATTTTCCATAATTATTTATTTATATGTATTTTTAATTATGTTAATGTTAAAACAACTAAATTTAAAATTAAATACATGACATAGAGTAATTTAATAAAATGAAAAATCCACCACACATTCCCATGCAATGTGTCTTATCCTTAATGTAACACATGATGTAACTCAATTCACCCATGAAGATTTTGAAAAATAATGATGAATTGTAATAATGTTTGAGGTATATAAGAATACTAGGATTGTAATGAGGATATTCTATAAGTTCTTTAATGGATACTGGGGTTCTAATAATGGATAATGTTAAGATTATTATTATATTAGATAAATAAGATTACCCAAATGATGTTCCCAAATAATTCTAGAAAAATTCTCTGTTCATAAAAACATTTATAAAGGATGAAAACATGTTTAATATAAAAAAAATAATATACGTTCAAATAAGAATGGATTGTACAAGGAAGAAAATGAAAAAAATGGTTTTTAATCCATCATAGGATTGGAAATTAATATATTTTTAGTCCCTATTGAGACATATATTTCAAAAATAAATCAAAATTAATAGAATGTATTGAATGTCTAGAAAAATATTTTATGAAAATATTGATGTCAAAACATTTTTCCAAAAAAAAGAAATAAAATGTAATTGTTATATAAAATAATGTTAGATATTCCATTTTTATTAAACTTTTATTTAAAACACAAATAGAGAAATAAAAAATGAAAAGTTTTTTTGTTATTTTATCTCAAATACATACTAAAATACGGTTCCCTCCCTATAGATGAAACTAAAATTACATTCAAGGATAAAATGAAATGTATGAATAAAAATTTTAAAGTGAGATAGGGAAATAAATGTTCGTCTGAGTAGAAAACACATGAATTAGTGAATTGAGTCTCCAAATAAAATTTTTATTAAAAATTATTAAAATTTGAATTCTATATCAAATAATATCATCCTAGTTAACTGAAACAATATTTTTATTTAATTTTATTATTTTTATATATTGTCCACTATTTGATGAAACCATAGTTATAAAAAGATATAAAAATTTGTTAACTTTGTAAATATATTTACATATACCCAAAAGTAAATATAAAAAAATATTATAGATAAATATAAAAAAGAAATTTTTCTATCATATTTCAATAACTAGCATAGTTTTTTTATGAAATAGATCATAATAAATTATGAAATCACACAGTGGAATAAAGCAAGTGGTTAAGTGTTAAGACGAGTCGTAGTCCTATCAACATGGAAATCACCCACCTCTGAGCAATTTATTTATGAATAAACATGTATATAACTGGAAAATACATTACAATAAAACATTTACTCACTTGAATCCTTGTTAATTGAAATTATCTACCATAGTTCTACATGAGAAAATAAAAGAGAAAAAACTACAAACATTCAGTCTAGACTATAAGGATTATCTTCCATATTTTATAATCTTATAGAAAAAGTAATTAAATTTAATGAGGTTTTTTATATACACTCCAAATATAGAATAATTTAATCTAATTTTATAATGATAAATTCATGTTCTCTTTATGTCACGACCTCCCCTTTACTCATTAATTATTTTTTTTCTAAAAGATGTTGATTTCATTGAAAATATCCATTTGAAAATAACCATTATAAATCCACATTTATTAGTATAACATTTATTCTTATTAATTTCTTCTATTGGGTATTTTATTTTTCTTTGAAAATTAGATTAATTAATAAATTTAGTTTTATAATAATTAGTTTTATATATTTTCACTTTTATATTTATATATTAGCATTCACTATCACTTCAATTTTTTTTTTGAAAATTTATCATCATATTAAATGAAAAAATGTATGGTATATCACATGAAAAAATAGTAAATCATTATACAATTTTGATTTATCATCTAATATTTACATTTGATCTACTACTTCAAAAAATTATGACCACAGAAAATGTCACTTCAACTAGTCATGTAGTCTAATTTTTGATTTGTTAAAATTTTAAATTTCACATATGTTATCTTTTCATTAACTTTTAGTCACTTATAGTATTATAGAAGAAAAAATTTAAATGATTACTCAATAAAATACATTATGATATTTTTATGGAAACATGGCATCTTCCATTTTGATTTATGGTTGACCAAACATGTTGTGACTTCTTTCAAATGGTTTAAGAAAAATCATCAATGACTTATCTGTCTGGCCTGTGATTGATCTATTTGTCATCTCTTATAATAATTTCCCTTTATGTTGATCCATTTCATTGACAATAAATTGACCCTCTTTGTCACGTGATATTTAAAAATTAGTCTCTTGAGTCCTTTATCATATATCTTCAATAAATGAGATAGTGTTTGTGTTGTTGATTGTGTATCCGTGAAATATGCATCTATCATGCTTATAGTCAATTGATTATCTATCTAAGAATCATGGTAGATTTTAGACATATGAATTTTCCCAAAATTTTATTGAAAAATGAATTATCTTTTATAAAATATAATACATTTTTGAAACAACAAACAAATTATTTGTGATTATTAAAATATAAAATTTCATGATCAATCCAACAACAACTAATAAGTACATTGATCATTTATAAACAGATGAATGCTTGAAATATTTTTTATAAACAACTATATTATTTTTCATATATAAATAATTTATAGAAACATAATCGAACACACTGAATTATTTCTTCTATACATCACATTCATCCATATATCCTAAAATATTTGAGTTAATATATTCACAAGAGTGGATAAAATAAATATGTTATCATTCTGCTTATGAGATGGTTTCCCATTTTCATATTGTTAATGAATATATAGAAATGTAAAAATAGAATAATGAATTCAATCAAATAGATCATGTGATATATACTATTATTAAATGGTACTATATGCATGGCACGACACATTCTCCGGTTGTGAAATTATAATAATTCAAATTATATAATGAAATTTATCCCTCATAATGTTCAATACCATCATGTGTGTAATTACCTAATATTTCCATAGAAATTATATTTAATAATATTATACTTATTATTTTGGTTCACAGATTAAACCAAAATAAAAATAAAATCATTGATATATTTTTTATATTAAATATGACTTTTAAAACATCGTTGTTAAATAAGTGGTATAAATTGATTTCACCCTAATTAAAAATTAAAATGTAAAGAATGAATAAATGGGAATAGAAATGGAAATCATTCCTTCTAATCCTAATTTGGATTTGATAAATTATATTTTGATAAAATCCATACACTAGACATTTTCATGATTGTAGTGATTTACACAAAATACGTCATAGGTAAACCACTATATAAAATTGAAACAAATGATTATCTAACCTTTAGTTCTTATAAATATATCATAATTAATTATGTATGTAAAACCATTATGATTATATAAGAATATATTAAATTAATAAAATCTAAAGATATTTCATGAATTTTTATATTTTATAAAAGGAAAATTTGGCTCAAATCACATTATTCATAAAAAATATATTTTCCAGAAATGTTAAATTTATTTAATGGAACTATGTTAATTTTGAATGATTAATAAAAAGATAAATTTACCATATAAAAATAAATTAGAAAATATATTAATTAATTATTTATATGAAAACGAACAGTTAACATACAAAAAGTCATTTTCAAATAAAAATAACTCTCACTATATGTTATGTGTTTAAATAAAAATGTTTTTAATTTTGTAGTGTAATATTTATGAAATAATGAATTATTAATTTAAATATTTTATTATGTTTAATTGTTTAGTTTTCCTTATTTTTTTATTAATATGTGAATAATGATATATAATATTTTCCAAAAAACCATGACTGATATCAAATTATTTGTATATAAGAGTGATTTATAAATTTTATAAAAAAATTTATAGACAAAATATATAAATTTATAAGTTATATTATAGTTTTAAAAATATTTATTCTATTTTAAATTAATATATTTAATTTTGTAATATATAAGTAATAATTCTCTCGTGAAGTTGTATTTAATACACAATAAAATTGTAATTTTAAAATTAATTTCAATCTACTCCAAAAATTAAATGTAATAAAATGGATTTAATATTTTAATAATTAGTTTTAATATACATAATAATGACCAAATTTAAGCATAAATGATATGTTACATTGGAAAATACTAGTTACTACCGTAAAATCTAAAACAGAAAATAAAACATCGTAATTGTAAATGAACACAAAAGTTTTCATAACATGTGTGTAAATGTGTCATCGAGGCCTTTATAACAATTATCACTTATCACCTCTATTATTTATTAATTTTTGATTTATATTTTTTGATAGTGTCTTCAAATTATAAAAATGTTATGTGTATTTACAAATATTTCTTCCTTTTCACTTATAAAATGGGCTCTCCAATCCTCATTTCACCTTACAGTACAACCACAAACTGGATAAACCCAATTTTTACCCAAACATCCCATTAACTGATATAATTCTATAAATTTGATTTTTTAATCTAAAATTTTCATTCCAAAAAGGAGTAACCTCTTCTAAAAGTTGATAATTAAATTATCAAGGTATAAATTTCTTACCACTCCATTCCACATTCTATTTATATAAGTGTACTTATTCATCACAAAATTACATTTCACCATCTTATAAGAAAAAAAAACATGTAACACTATTATATTGGAATGTTTTTATAATTATATTACTATAATTATCCTCCCTTTCCATTCAGATTATTAAAAATAAAAATGATATACATGTTTAAGCATGAACTACCACCTCTATGAATAAACAAGATTTGTTTTCCATTACCTCCTATCACAGATGGTATAAAATGGAATCATAATAAATAAGTATGATATATATTACCTGATTGTTAGTATAAAATAAATATTTATATCTTTTTTTTTTCATTCTATGAAAGACAAAATCATTATCAAAGAGAAATTCTAGACAACCACCACCATGGATTAGTGTATTCTACTTTCCTATACAGCCTCTCATGGTTAGTTTTAGAATTGGTTTCAAGGATAAATTTGAATTTTTCTGATATGATTAATGATATTTAATGAAAATTTAATAACCTATATATGATATTAAGGATAAAAAATCATTACAATATTTTCCATCATAAATAAGAAAACAAAGAAGGGAAAACAATTCACACTATGTAATTGTATCATACCCATCACTAATTTTTCATATTATTTAAAATTATTATAGATCACTATAATAATAAATAAATGGAAACATTATTTATAGAGTATAATGATATTGCAACTAAATCATCCCATCTTCTATTAATAACCACGATATCTTTATATTTGTCTAAAATTGACCACCTGCATATACATTCTAATAAATTATATAATGGATGAATATAAAAAGGTAATTAATTGTAAAATATGACATAAAATAATGAACACTTATTTTGTTTCGTTTTTAGAAATTATGCATCTTAATTTATCTAAGTAATGAATATAACATGATTCATTGATTAATATAAAACATAAGTGTTCTTCATGTCATTTTCTATTTAAGGATAAAGATTGAGACAGTCATAAATAGATGTTTAAAATTTATAAATTGTTATAATTAAACCGTAATTTTTAGTTTCGTTATCTTATAATGATGAAATTAAGAAAAATAATGTATACGAACACTTCTCCTATAAAACATGTGCAAATATTCAATAGTATAAACACTTTTCGAGAGAATATAGAATAAACCCAACTAATATACATGTAAATGATGATTATTAATGAACATTATTAAAATTATGTATTAACATGTTTATTAATGTATTTGTATAGATACATATGTTGGTTATATTGGAGGTTACAACACATATGTGAAATACAAGAATTAATTTTAGGGTAACCTGTATCAATTATCAATTCCATGATACATAATTCTTATTAAAACCTTGTTTTCATTATAATTCTATGTTAAATTATATATTTAACTCATGTTGTTAAATTATATTAAATATCATGAAATTTTAATTCCTATTTCTTTAACATCCTCTTATTTTCGTTTATCTCAAATACTCATTTATTCATAAGGGTTATTAGTAACTGAAATATCTCTCATTGAGTTATATAGTTTCTATTAAACTTCCTCCTTTAATGTTTCATGTAATTAATGATATACTTTTTTATATGAGGCCTATTTTTATAACATTGATAAATATGATTTCTTTATTCAAATCCCCTTCAATGAATGATTTTTATTTTAATAAATTATATTGTGTTTGGAATAATTCCCAACCTATTCATTCTTTATTTCTCAAAAAAGGATATTTAATTAAATTATATATTTTAACATTTCCCCAATATTATCCATTAATATTTTTAGATAATATTTTGTGTCACTTAAGGTGATATTTGTATTTTTATTTTTTAGATAATATTTGTTACTCTCATTTTTTGTTTTAGTATTTGTATTCTTACTTATCTCAAAAGGGTTAAATATTCTATTATTTTATGTTTAGAAATAACCATATATATTATTGTATGATATAATTTGTGGTAATTGAATTTTTTATCAATTTATCTGGTTTATATTTTATTTTTGTGATATGTTTTTATCTTCAAAGTGAAACAATTTATTATAAATAAATATTAATGATGTGATGATAATATATTTTTTGATTGTATTCAAGTTTATGATTGATAATTACGTTACGTGTGGGATTTATATATCCCTCTAATGCATTTGATAATGAATTAAATATCATGATATTATTTTGAATCAAATAATAACTCACCATTGAAAATGTGAAATTGATTTTGATGCCATGTCCACTATAGGAAATAGGTTTGGATTACATGATTCACTCTGGGAATTAGGTTTTGTTGAATGAAATGTTATGGGAAGTAGGTGGTGGTTCTTGATACACAATGTTGTGTTATATATTTATATTAATGACACAATCCATTTATATAACACTATGTTATTTTTTGTGGATCATTATTTAAGTCTCACGTTTTCCCAATATCTATTCAATGTTATGCGTTTCATTATTTTTTATTAAGTATTCTGTTATTTTTTCAGATGAACTATATTGATAAGAAAACTTTTTTAATCTAAAATTTATATCTTGATTATATTTTATTATATTCTTTTGATATCACCTTATGTAACATATTGATATGTATATTTTCCAATTATTAGGTGTTTTTACTCATCCTATTATTATTTTCTCATTTTCCAGGCATGAAGAAGTGTTCAACTTATATATGTTTATAAGAAGACATTATATAATGAAATCATTCATAAATGTTCACAATAATTTTGAAATAAGAAAATTATTTAGCTATTTTCTAAATATAATTGATATTTCAATTAATTAGATGATGAGTTTATTATTTATTATCATGTTTTAATAACTCAAATGACACAAAATAAAGGCATGTTTAGTCTATGTCACCACAATTTGTATAGGTTGGATGGTTTAGTAATTTTTTTTCTTTTTTGTGACCACTAATATTAGGGCTTGAGAAATTTAGATAAACCTTGAAATACATGTCTCTTTATATGATGATATCGAAAAAAAATCAATCTGTGGTTTTCGTAGGAATTAATTCCTCTGGGATACACATGAATCGGCGAAATTGTGGCACATATTCACTTAGGATTAATCTTTACATAATGATTTGATTGAGAATTGAATCTATCCTAAATAAAATGTATGATAAGTGGGGATAAGATTAAACACATATATAGAAACTCCGTGGTGATTTATCTTTGTTTATTATATTCTCTTTTTAAATCACTATAAATTATTTTTTTTATATTTGCATTTATTGACTTGTATAAGAAGTATATAATAACCTAACTTAACGTGAATTTTGTTTATATAATATTAATATAGGACGAATTATGAGAATTGGAAGATGACATGATTATGTATAATGATAAATTATTTCAATGGTGAATCAGTTTTATGTTATTTATTTTTCTAATTACTCTTTTATTATAAATTTTCATCACTCATGACAATCCATTTTCGTTTTAGACATGGTTGGAACTAAAAAGATTCAAGTGGACAATATGTGAGAGAAAAAACATATAATGTCACGACCCGTCCTCAGGGCCCGTGCTGTGACTACCCCAAGCCCGCCTTCCATAGGCCTGGGGTTGGCGACTAGAACCAAAGGCGTAAATCCCGATAACTGGGAAGGCATTGCCTTTATAAAAGTAAACAAAACACCACAGAGTACAAGCAGAAGTAAAACACTAAGTACAAAGAGAAGTACTGAAAAGTAAATGGGCCAGAATACAAACCCAACTGAAAGTACAACTACAACTGAAGAAAAGTACAACAGCTGGAAGAACGAAAGCGTCTCCTAGGACGTCCTCCTCAGATCCTACCTGAAGGGTAGGTACAGATGGCGCAGCTCCTGGATCGTCCACCACATATCCTACCTGAAGGGTAGGTACAGATAGTCTCCACAACGCTCTTGCCGGTCATTATCCTCCGAGTGTCGTCTCACCGTGAAGTCCACCTCCGGATACTGACTCGTCGTGTAATCCACCTCCGGGTACCATCCAGTCCTCGAACACTCGGCCTCCATCAGCACTGCCCGTCATCTGCAACCAACAGAACGAGGTGCTGGCATAACCCGTGCAGGGGTGAGTATAACAATACTCAGTAGGGACCCCGAGACCCTCAAGGTCTCAAAAAAACCAACAAGTATAACCAAAAAGAAGATCTCAACAGATAACCTCTACTTAGGTATATGCCCATACATATACCTAAGTTATCTAGTAACCCATATCAATCATGAGGTAACACAAAGATTATGAAATCAACGGATAACCACTACCCAGGTATATGCCCATACATATACCTAAGTTATCAAGTAACCCATCTCAATCATGAGGAAACACAAAGGTCATAGACTCAGCTCAAACCAGGATTTTCTTTATCGAAACTGTAACTGCTAAAGAGCTCCGTCTCTGGAGTGTATAGTGGTCATGTCACGACACTAAGGTACTGCTCACTAACCTAAGACTGCTGAGGTACTCCTCCTGTCGAGTACCGCGGGTCTGCGACCAACTACCAGGCGCTCCGTCCGCTGTGGGTTTGTCGCCAAATACTGGGAGCTCTCCCTAATAGCCTACAGAGGTACTCCTCCTATCGAGTACCGCGAGTCTGCGGCCAACTACCGGGTGCTCCGTCCGTCGTGGGTCGGTCGCCAAATACCCGGTTCTTCGTCCACTAGGCTAGTCGACTCACTCCAAGTCAAGTCGGTCAAGCAGTCGTCAGGTCTCAGCCAGTTACACGGTCTCCGTACTCCGTACGCTCATCTTCGGGAGGGTCCGCTCCACGAGCTACAGGTCGATACTCCAAGTATCACAATGTCCCACAGAGAAGTATCACAAAGGACCACCTTGTCATAGGGGTCTCAACGCAATAGACGGCGCGTCAATCGGACGCCCGGTCTGTGAGTTATTAGCATTTTTGTCCCCGGGGCCCGGTTGGTTTCGTGTGCGAACCAATCCGGCCGTATCTCAACTATACCCCGAACATTCATAGGGTATACTCATAGGGACCATTTCTCAACATGATCACCAACGCCGCTGACGGTTCGTCAAACGGACGTCCAGTCTGAAAGATATCAACTTTTCCGTTCCAGGGGCCCGGTTGGATTTCAGGTACGATCCAACCCGGCCACTATCCAACAGCAACCAAAACTCAGGCGATGTATGCCAAAAGTTCTGTCTCATCAAGATGAATTCAACGAGACAGACGGCCCGTCAATCAGACGCCTGGTCTGTGAGCTATTGGCTTTTTCATTCCAGGGCCCGGTTGGTTTCGTGAGCGAACCAACCCGACCGCACTCCGATGACATCCAAATCTTGAGCGGAGTAATCCAAAAGATCAGTCTCACCTAGAGGAGTCCATCAAAGTCAACGACACGTCAATCGGACGTCCGGAACTCAAGATATGAGCGTTTCCGCTCCGAGGGACCGGTTGGTTTCGTATCCGAACCAACCCGGCCGAATCCAAAGTATTCAGAAACCTCGAGTATAATATACCAAAACGACCATCTTGTTTCAAAGATCACTACGCAACTAACAGAGCGTCGATCGGAGGTCCGTAGCCCAAGATATGGGAAAAAGACCAAAGACTGTCTGAAAACGAGGGGTCTGGGCCCGGACCGACCCGGCCCGACCCCCCCTAGGTCGGCCCGACCTGGGTCGACCTGAACCGGGTCCGACCCAGCTGGGCCCGGCCGGCACGGCCCGGCCTGCCGCGGCTTGGCCAGCACGACAGAGCGGAAACCACAGAGCGGGGTGCATGACTCCCCACTTCGCCGCTGATTGAAGCCGGTGGCGAACCGCCGGCGCGGCGCGCCGCCACTGCCTTCCATGGACCACCGGACGCACTCCGGTGGTCCTTTTCTCCTGTGGTCTTCGCCAACGGTCCTCCCGGGACTCGACATTCACTGGGAAGGGATTAAAACGCCATAGCGGCCTGCTTCGTCGTCGTCCGCTGATCCGCACATCAATAAACAAACTGTAGAGGGTGGTCGGGCCGTGTTTGTTCGGCCCGTGTCCTCCGCGTTAGGTGTTATCAATTGGAAAAAAAATAAACACATGGTTTTAATCATGACGAGGGTATAATTTATCCAAAATAAATTATACGAACACCTTGGAATAAAAAAAACCCACGCACGAGAGTTTAAAATTTGAATCCGTGGGGTGACGACGTCGCACATTCTTGCCGCTCGATCCCGCGCGGCGCGACGGCACCGCATCAATTCATTCGATCCGCAACAACAAGAAAAACAAAAAGGGAGGGGGAAGACTGTGTTTGTGCGGTTCGGACTCCTCCCGTAAACTGATATCATGTGGTCCAAATATCGCGGATAAAAGACGGAAGCGAAACACGTATAGAAAACATGTAAACCCCCTACCTCAAGCACGGCTTGAACGAGGTTTTTGTCACGGGGAAATTCGTCGCAGAGCAACCATCATGGAAAGAGACGCCACGGAAAGAGGATTCGAAGACGTTGACGAAGATTTTCCGAGATGGAACGCCGTCTCCCTTCCTTTGACGTGGGAAGAAGAACGAAGGGTGGCGCGTCGTGGGTATGGCGTCGCGTTAAACTGTCTCTGAGGGCTCAGCGTTCTTCATTGGGAATCGTTCTTTCTTCGCGTTCTTCATCTAAGATGAAGAAGATGATATCTAAGCTCCGTGCCTTCTTTTTCCCCCAAGTCCTCTCAAGCGACAAAGGAACTAACCCAAAATAAATTAAGCCACACTTAATTTATTAACTCAACATGGCTTTTGAAATTCAAGTGTTTGAATTTCAAAAACTCACATTAAACTCACTACATTAATGTCATAAGTTATTAACATAAGTTAACAATATTAATGGTGAGTTGAGGGGGTTATAGGATATAAAGGGGTGGGGTTCGTGTGGGCCCCACCACCCTCATAACCTCACAAGGTAGGTTGGGTAGTTACCCAACATCCTTCCAAAGGATTAAACACTTAGAGTAAAATAAAAATTGTTGTTAAATTTTTATTTTTAACTTCCACAATTTTTATCAACTTCTCTCGAGTAAACGCACCTCCGGAATAAGTGTTCATAAGAAAATACCGGCACTGCGGTTCGATCGGTGCCCTAAGAATTTGATTCCGAGCACCAGTTCAAACGATAAGAATTCCTGCTCGTTCGTTCACGGAACGTACCCGAGCTAAACTTCAGAAATTGATTTCGGGAACACCGGGCCTCGGAATCAGGTTCCGTCAAAAACTGAGTTCTTGTAAAATCTCAAAGAAAATTAAGAGAAAATTTCCCTTGATTTTTACGGGTCTTTAAATTACTCCCACCTCAGGGATTTACGTCCCTGTAAAGCTACAACACAAACCAGGGATACAAAAACGGTATTGAGCACGCATCGGAGCCTCCTGCTCTCATGTTCTCAGCTGGAGGTTCCCATAATTCCAGTGAAAGAGCACCCGAGGAATCGTCCATCCTCATAGGATCCGCTCCTGTCGATCCTCGATTCCCACTAGAACCTCCGTGAAAGACACCCCACCACCATCGTCCAGTTTCCCATGGCCGATGATGTGTGAAGGATCACACATGTATCGCCTCAGTTATGATACACGGAAGTCATCATGCACCTAGTGTAACTGAGGTGGATGGGTCATGCGGTAAACCACATAGCCTACCCACCTGAGGACTTATAAATTGTTCACTTAACCTCCAGGATAACTTGCCGCCTTGGCCAAATCTCCGTAAATCTCGTTGAGGTGAAACCCATATAAGGACATGATCGTCATCCTCGAACTCTAGAGGCCTCAAATTCCTATCATCATAAGGTTTCTGTCAGCCCTGTGCTGTCCTCATCCGCTCTTGGATGGCCTGGACCTTCTCTAGTCTCACAAGAGATGCTATGATTTTTTCTTTACTGATAAGAGAAATATGGTCTCATCCCCTGGATGAACAACATTCATTGCCTAATACAGTCAATCCTGACATGAATGATGGATTTATGCCATGTATGACATCGTAAGGCCTCGACGTAACTACCAAGAGATCCAACTGTCACTCTCGCCTCCAAGGTTCGAGTCACACTGTCGGCATCAGTGTAAGGTCACTAGGTCTCCTCCTGTAGAAATCTCAAAAGTGGGGGTCAAGTCAATAGTTTTAACCGGGACCTCTCAGTATCAACCAAACAAAAGGAAAGGAAAGAAAACATCACAAAGATAAGTGTCTTTTCATTATTGCAGCTCATAGTACAAAGACACAAATGTAACAACAACAAAACTAGAAGCAACATGATCAATAGCCTCAAGGTCTGGAGATAGTCCCACTCCTATCCATCTGCTTCCAGAGCTCCATGACCATAGGCCTCATCTACCTGAAGCTGAGCTCTACCATGTCCTCCTGTCCCCTGAGGTCGGGGTGGGCCTCCAGGTGGTGGTGGTGGCAACACCCCGAAGCGTCATCCACCTCCAGCTGCACGACCAGCTCCTCATCCATGGCCGCCTACTCCTTGCGGTCTACCCTGATCGAACCTCTGCCTCTACCTTGGAGGTTCTTCATTTAACTGATGGTCATCTGCATGGCGGGTCGGACAGTCACGTGCCATGTGACCAATCACGCAGCAGGAGTAACACTGTCCACTCTCGACACGACTGGCTCTAACTCCACCTCGGTTCCCCCGCACAACTGAACCTGAGTCGTGCAGTCGGCCACCGGTAGGTCTGGTCCTCTTAGACCTCTTTGTCATCTGTCTACTGTCTACTGCAGAAGACTCTACCGCAAGACGACTAGTGGTGGGTCGTGCTGCTGGAGACTGCTCAGCAAGGAAACTCTCCACTAGAAGGGCTCTCTCCAACACCCCTATCTGGGTTGGAATGCTGTGAGAAACAATATAAGCTCTAATATCCCGCCTGAGCCCCTGCTCGAAGGTTCGGGACCTGAAGAACGGGTCCCGTACCATATATGTGGAGTAGCACGAGAGGTCTATGAACCTCGCGGAATATTGTGCCACTGTCATGCTGCCCTGCCGCAACTGAAGTAGCTCATGTGTACGCACTGCTCAAAGGGTGGCTGGTACAAAATCTGCCCGGAACAGGCTCTCGAAGTCTGCCCAAAGAAGTGTCGCCTCGTCATGCATCTAAAGAATCAGGCTCCACCATCTGCCTGCTGCTGCCTGAAGAAGGCTGGCAGCAAGGATCACCATGAAGTCTCCCGGAATCCCCACTAGCCTGAAGACTCTCACCACAGCCTCCAGCCAATCCTCAGCTGCCTGCGGGTCCGTCTCTCCCCGGAACCTGGGTGGCCTCTAGCCCTGGAACTCGTGCAGTGCGCTCAAGCGACGTGCACCCTCTGCTGCTGGGGCTGGTGGAATCGGTGGACCAATGGGTAGTAGTACCGCTGGTGCGCCTGCTGGTGCCTCAACTGGGATAGGGCCCTGTTCTGAGGCCACTTCACTCGACAGACTGTCAGTACGAACAACTCTCGGGGCTCTAGCTGGTCGTTCGCGAGGAGGAATTCTGAAAGAAACCAACATGACACGGTCAAAAGATTTATACCTGGTGAGCTAAACTGGTTTGAGATGATATTTAAAAACTTCTAGAAACACACATGCAATCAGTGTTTTCATGCACAAAGATGGAAATCAGAAGTCAGGGTCCTGGTGTACAGATACATCGGCCGCCGCACCAACACTGGACTCCGAGGACTGATATCCACACCCAATACGCTAAACACTATTGCTTCAGATAGAAAAATATCAGAGTCTCAAGTTCTGCGGTAGAACCGAAATCCTCTGATACCAATTTGTCACGACCTGTCCTCGGGGCCCGTGCTGTGACTACCCCAAAACCGCCTTCCATAGGCCAGGGGCTGGCGACTAGCACCAAAGGCGTAAATCCCGATAACTGGGAAGGAATTGCCTTTATAAAAGTAAACAAAACACCACAGAGTACATGCGGAAGTAAAACACTAAGTAGAAAGAGAAGTGATGAAAAGTAAATGGGCCAGAATACAAACCCAACTGAATTTACAACTACAACTGAACAAAAGTACAACACCAGGAAGAACGGAAGCGGCTCCTAGGATGTCCTCCTCGGATCCTACCTGAATGGTAGGTACAGATGGCGCAGCTCCTGTATCGTCCACCACGGATCCTACCTGAAGGGTAGGTATAGATAGCCTCCACAACGCTCTCGTCTGTCAACCTCCTCCGAGTGTCGTCTCACCGTGAAGTCCACCTCTGGATACTGACTCATCGTGTAGTCCACCTCCGGGTACCGTCCAGTCCTCGAACAATCGGCCTCCGTCAGCACTGCCCATCGTCTGCAACCAACACAACGAGGTGCGGGCATATCCCGTGCAGGGGTGAGTATAACGATACTCAGTAGGGACCCCGAGACCCTCAAGGTCTCAATAAAACCATCAACGATAACCACAAAGAAGATCTCAACAGATAACCTCTACTTAGGTATATGCCCATACATATACCTATGTTATCAAGTAACCCATCTCAATAATGAGGTAACACAAAGATTATTAAATCAACGGATAACCACTACCCAGGTATATTCCTATACATATACCTAAGTTATCATGTAACCCATATCAATCATGAGGAAACACAAAGGTCATAGACTCAGCTCAAACCCGGATTTTCTTTATTGAAACTGTAACTACTGAACAGCTCCGTCTCTGGAGTGTACAGTGGTCCTGTCACGACTCTGAGGTACTGCTCACTAACCTAAGACTGCTGAGGTACTCTTACTGTCGAGTACCGCGGGTCTACGGCCAACTACCGGGCGCTCCGTCCGCTGTGGGTCTGTCGCCAAATACTAGGCGCTCTCCCTAAAAGCCTACAGAGGTACTCCTCCTATCGAGTACCGTGGGTCTACGACCAACTACCGGGTGCTCCGTCTACCGTGGGTCTATCGCCAAATACCGGGCGCTCCGACCACTGGGCTAGTCAACTCACTCCAAGTTGAGTCGGTCAAGCAGTCGTCAAGGTCTCAGCCGGTTACACGGTCTCCATACTCCGTACGCTCGTCTCCGGGAGGGTTCGCTCCACGAGCTACAGGTCGATACTCCAAGTATCACAAAGGACAACCTCGTCATAGGGGTCTCAACGCAATAGACTACGCGTCAATCGGACGCCCGGTCTGTGAGTTATTAGCCTTTTTGTCCCCGGGGCCCGGTTGGTTTCATGTGCGAACCAATCCGGCTGTATCTCAACTGTACCCCGAACTTTCATAGGGTATACTCATAGGGACCGTTTCTCAACGTGATCACCAATGCCGCTGACGGTTCGTCAAACGGACGTCCGGTCTGAAAGATATCATCTTTTCCGTTCCAGGGGCCTGGTTGGATTTCGGGTACGATCCAACCCGGCCACTAACCAACAACAAACAAAACTCAGGAGAAGTATGCCAAATGTTCCGTCTCATCAAGAGGAATTCAACGAGACAGACGGCGCGTCAATCGGACGCCCGGTCTGTGAGTTATTGGCTTTTTCATTCTAGGGGCCCGGTTGGTTTCGTGAGCGAACCAACCCGACCTCACTCCGACGACATCTAAATCTCGAGCGGAGTAAGCCAAAATATCCGTCTCACCTATAGGAATCCATCAATGTCAACGACACATCAATCGGACGTCTGGAACTCAAGATATGAGCGTTTCCGCTCCGAGGGCCCGGTTGGTTTCGTATCCGAACCAACCTGGCTGAACCCAAAGTATTCCGAAACCTTGAGAATAATATACCGAAACGACCGTCTCGTTCCAAGGATCGTTACGCAATAGACGGAGCGTCGATCGTATGTCCATAGACCATGATATGGGCAAAAGAAAAAAGAGGGTCTGAAAACGGGGGGTCTGGGCCCGGACCGACCCGGCGGGGCCAGGCCGGTGCAGCCCGGCCCGGCCGGCTCGGTCCTGCCCGACCGGCCAGCCGCGGCTCGGACAGCGCGGCCGAGCGGAAGCCGGAGAGCGGGGTGCGTGGCTCCCCCCCCTCTCGCCGCTGATTGAAGCTGGCGGCGGACCGCCGCCGCCAGCCTTCTGGCGGTGCGACGCCCCCGCCGGTCGCCGGCGTGGCGCGCTGCCACCGCCTTCCGCGGACCACCGGACGCGCTCCAGTGTTCCGTTTCCCCTGCCGTCTTCGCCAACGGTCCTCCCGGGACCCGACCTTCACTGCTAAGGGATTCAAACGCCATATAGGACTGCTTCGGCATCGTCCGTTGATCCGCACATCGATAAACAAGCTGCGGAGGGTTGTCGGGCCGTGTTTGTTCAGCCCACGCCCTCCGCGTTAGGTGTTATCAATTGGAAAAAATAAACACATGGTTTTAATCATGATGAGGGTATAATTTATCCAAAATAAAATATACGAACACCTTGCAAAAAAAAAACCCACGCACGAGAGTTTAAAATTTGAATCCGCGGCGTGACGACGTCGCGCATTCTTGCAGCTCGATCCCGCGCGGCGCGACGACACCACATCAATTCATTCGATCCGAAACAAGAAAAACAAAAAGGGAGGGGGATGGTCATGTTTGTTCGGTCCGGCCTCCTCTCGTTAACTGATATCATGCGGTCCAAATATTGCGGATAAAAGACGGAAGAGAAACACGTATAGAAAACACGTAAACCCCCTACCTCGAGCGCGGATTGAACGGGGTTTTCGTCGTGGAGAAATTCGTCGCAGAGAAACCGTTGTGGAAAGAGACGTCACAGAAAGAGGATTCAAAGATGTTGACAAAGATTGTCTAAGATGGAACGTCGTCTCCCTTCCTTTGACGTGGGAAGAAGAACGAAGGGTGGCGCGTCGTGGGTATGGAGTCACGGTAAACGGTCTCTGAGGGCTCAGCGTTCTTCGTTGGGAATCGTTCGTTCTTCGCGTTCTTCGTCGAAGATGAAGAAGATGATCCCTAAGATCCTTGACTTCTTTTCCCTCCCAAGTCCTCTCAACCAACAAAGGAACTACCCCAAAATAAATTAAGCCACACGTAATTTATTAACTCAACATGGCTTTTGAAATTCAAGTGTTTGAATTTCAAAAACTCACATTAAACTCAGTACATTAATGTCATAACTTATTAACTTAAGTTAACAATATTAATGGTGAGTTGAGGGGGTTAGAGGATATGAAGGGGTGGGGTTCGTGTGGGCCCCACCACCCTCATAACCTCCCAAGGGAGGTTGGGTAGTTACCCAACTTCCTTCCAAAGGATTAAACACTTAGAGTAAAATAAAAATTGTTGTTAAATTTTTATTTTTAACTTACACAATTTTGATCAACTTATCTCGAGTAAACACAACTCCGGAATAGGCGTTCATAAGCATATATTGGCGCTGCGGTTCCATCGGTGCCCTCAGAATTTGATTCTGAGCACCGTTTCAAAAGATAGGAATTCTTGCTCGTTCGTTCACTGAACGTACCTGAGCTAAACTTCAGAAATTGATTCCGGGCACACCGGGCCTTGGAATCAGGTGCCGTCAGAAACTGCGTTCTTTTAAAATCTAAAAGTAAATTAAGAAAAAATTTCCCTTGAATTTTACGGGTCTTTACATATAAATTGTCTTAATGAACAAATTATTTTAATAGAGATGATCTAAAATATTTTATAATTATTACAATCCAAAAATCACTACACATAATTAACAATGTAACAATAGTACCAATATAATGTGAAAAATAAGGGAAATATGGACACTAAAGAATATTCATGAAATGAGGAATATGAAAGAATTTATATTCAACCGCATATATGTAAAAAATTTGGGAAGATACTTATGGAAAAGAGATTAGTGGGTGTTTTTATAAATTATGAAAATATGGTATCAAATATCATTAACTAAAACCAATTTAGCATAATCTTCCACTACATGTATAAATTTGTACTAAAAAATATCTTATCAATAAACTATGGGAGGTATTTACCAAAAATGATTTGTATGAAATGAAATATTTTGAATATTGTCAATAAAAGTAAATATATATTATTGATATAATTATATAAAATTTTAACAAGAGTCATATTATAGATACCTATATCTATCTTTGTTATAAAGTAATAATTCAAATTTCAAGATTATAAATTTTTAAGGGGAGATTGTAACAACATGATTTTTGACTATATATTCTATTTAAATAAAATTTATATATTAATGAGCATGTTTTACACATGATACAAAACTAAAATCCAAAAATATAATATATTTTCAATATTAATTATGATTTTTAAAATATGACCATCAAATTATCTAGTATAAATTAACACAACCATATCGCAAAATCAATAATGAATTTAATATTAACATGAATCTAGATTGGTAATTATTCCATATTAAGGATATTATAGAGAAAAATATGGATGTAGAATCTTATGGTATTTCCCAACAACATTACCATGTTTGACTCAACAAATTAATATTTGTGATATATAGTATATAAGAGATGTTACATATCTCAGATATTTCCACAGTATACATTATTGTTGAATAGTCATTTGAAACATCAAATAGAGCATATTGGATACTTAGTTATTACGAAGATATCGTAAGTGGTTATTTAATATAAATTTGGATTATATTAATTGTAAAAATTATGTATTTTTATAGATATATCATTATTTTTTGTACTTTCTAAAAGGACTTTTCCTGAATTCATCAAATGTTTAAAAATTGAGTTATCGGGAAATTAAACAATCATTTATAGGAACAATGTTTATTATGATTAAGTAATAAAAATTTGTATTTATAAGATATATGTTAATTTAACACAAGGTTAATTATTTCTTTTAAATAAAATTAATTTTTAATATACCAGAATTCATTTTACTGTAAATATTTTTTATATATTTTATTGTTGTTAAAAAAAATATTATTATTTTTAAGATTTTATTTTGATTGAAATAAATTTATTTTTTTACTTATCAAGGAAATATTTTCATGTGATATATATTTGTGATTTTTAAAATGAAAAAATTCATTTTTTGGTGATTAGTGAAATATATGGTTTTTGTAATTATTATCCATTTAATTGAATTATGATTTATAAAAATGATGCCAAAATTTATGAAACCATTATATATATAATATATGATCATTATATGTTATATTATATATTTAAAGATATTTACTCCTATTTAAAAATAAATATATATAATAATGGGTTTTTATGTCCTTGTTATTCCTTATCTCCTCTCGTATCCAATATTTTTCAATTTTTAGCATCTTTTATATATATTTTCTTCCAATGATTAAAATTTATGGTTATTTTTAAAAAATACTTCCATTTTTTACTTATAAACCCTTCTCTCCAATCATCACATACCCTAACACCAAAACCCCTTATATTATCCCATGGACATTCCAACACATATCAACACTACTATCATCCTTAATTTTTTTTATCTTCTCAAAATTACATCCCTCAAAGGCTTAACACTCATAACAAAAGATATAATCCCTACATTGAGGTATAAATTTTAAAACACAACATTCTATTTTTTATTTTTTAGGTAAACATATGATACATAAAATGGCATTAAAAAATATTAAAATGATAATATCTGTCTATATTCTATACTAAAATTTTATTTTTATTATTGTATAATCATTAACCACCCTTCACATTTCTATTAAAATAATGAAAATGTTTCATGTGCATATTTCAGGACTACAAACTCCACAAATAAATGCCTTTAATTTTCTGTCACCGCCTAACATGGTTGGTCAAAAAGGGAAATTTAATAAATATATATATGATATATGATATTTTTTTAGATTTTTAAATGAATAAACATATTTTTCCTTTCTCCAATTTTATGAAAATTAAATCATCATCCATGCATACATGAAAACTTCCACCTATGTTGTTTGGTTTATTCTATTTTTCATTATCAACTTTAATAGATGGTGATTTGAGTTGTTATAGAGCATAAATATGAATTATGTTGTATTAAAAAATATATTATAACCATAATTAATTAACATTCATATGTTATCAATCATAATTTATAAGAAAATAAAAAATATTAAACAACTGAACTACGATGAAAAAACAATTTATTCACACTACTTAACAGTTTTGTAACTTTAACTACATATCGAAATTCATTATAATTCTGATATATTTCAATAAGAAATAAAAAATTACTTCATTAGTTAACTGGTATTATAATATTTCAATTAAATCATCTCATATTCATCCATTAATCATGGTATGCTCATTTTTTGGTCATCTTTACAACCTACATAAAAATGAAACAAGATAATATAATATATAGATTTTGAACATATTTGAGGATATCATATGATATAAAAATATCATTAATGCATTTTTTCTTCGATATGATGCATCAAATATTTGACTTAATAGTTATGAAATGACATTTTTTTAGTTAATAAGATCATAAAATTGGGGTTAATGTTAATTTTATTTTCCTCGATAAATAATGAAAAAATCATAAAAGGGAATGTTATATTAATAAATATTTATAAGTATTTAAATATGTTAAAATTAATGTTATTTAAATTATCAACCTTCAAATAATATATAATACTAATGTCTCTAATTTCAAACTACTATAAATTGTCAAAACTACAAACACCCACTAAGTGAAAATAGTTAAAATCTTACTATTATAATTGAAGATAATGATTGTAATATAAAAATATAAAACATTCTAGTTAAGAATATGGTATGAAATAATTTATTAAGATATGTATGACTTATATAAAGGATATTATTCTGAATATTAGCAAGAGAAGATCTATGGTAAAGGAAACATGTCTCAATTTCGAATTCCCTAAAAAAATATTATTATTATATATATTTTTAAAAAATTAAATTTTCCCTAACATTTTAATTATTGTTGTAAAATAATATTAAAAATTATGATATTTTATGGTAATTTAAAGAATTCCTTATCATATGATTTTTATTAAAATATGCTATATGTTTTATGGGATTTTATAAACTCAAATAACTTTACGCGAGTTCTAGGGTTTCTATTAAACTTAGACCTTTGATGTGTCCAATATTCAATGATCTCCCTTCTCATATGATTTAAAAAAAGTATCTAGTAAAACTATGTTCGTAATTCAAATTGTCTTCCATAAATGATGATCATTTCCACTAAAATGAATTAAGTTTTGAATAATTCCATTCTTATTATGTATTGACTTCTCTTAAATGGTTATTTCATTAAGTATTTTATTAAATATTGTAAATGTTCTATTTTTTATTTAGAAATTTAGTTATGTATAAATTAATATGATCTCTATAATTTCCATTTAAATATTATTATTTTTTACTCTCTTTTATGTTTTGGATCTCTATTTTCTTTTCATCTCAAAAAAACTACTTTCCTTGATGTTATGTTTCATAAATATCACTATGAATTATTTTATGAAATTTATATTTTAGGTGATTGTATGTGGTATAATTTATTAATTTTCAAAAGGTTATTCCAGTTGTATGTATTGAAATGTAATGTGAACCCCATTAATATTTATGGGTTTTAATAATTTGATTGTTAAATATATTGAAATGAAACATATTTATTTAGTTAAACTTTATTTGTAGTGTGGAGCCCATGTAACAATCTAATGTTTTGCTTAATGCTTTTAATATACTGATAGATTGGAAAATGAGATGTGATACTTCATTCAAAATGAGAATCAAATTCAAATTATTAATCTTCATGTTTTAATAGGTTTTGATGTTAGATCTAAGATGGGAAATATATTTTTATGGATAATATTTTCTAAGAATCAAGTGGGGATTAATGATACATAATAATATGTTTTAATGACTATGTATGTTCAATGGTCCTTTGTAACAATATGATGCAGTGATATCTCAATAATGATGTAAGTATCGAGGTTTTCTAGTATTTCAACCAAGTTACACAGTTGATCATATTGGATTATTTGTTCTAAAAAATTTTCATATGGGAAATATTTATTATTTCATATCCTCTTAATATGTTATTTTTCTATTTATTAAACATGATCATAATGATATGATCTCATCTTTGGTAGCATGCTGAAATGATTATTTTTTCTATTACTGGGAATTTGATATCTACCCTTTTTCATGATTCCATTTCACATGGTGTGAGGATACATTTAACATAGGAGATGATTATAAGAATAAAATTTATGATAAATCTTATGAAAATATTCATGATAATAATAAAATATGTTTCTTATGTAGCGATTATATAAAAAACTAAATCCCTCTATTATTAGGATATTGTGATAATTTTGTAATGGAATGTTTTAATCATGGAAATGATGTAATATAATGAAATATTTAGTCAAGGAATATCCAATAGGTCAATTAATTGAGTTTAATAATTCATGGATGTTTGATTTAAAATTTCAACATAAAAACCGAAGGTTCATTATTTTTTAGTAAAAAAATATTTCCAATTCTGGTCTGATTGATTGAATTAAATCTTTACCTTATTTCATCATTGAATGATAACGGTCACAAAAAAATTCATATCACAGATTGTTATATTTATTTAATTATTTTTTTTACAAATTTGAAAATTCATTTAATAATTCCAGTCTATGCATTATTGGAATATTGAAATTTTATATTAACGGAATCCCATTAGATCCTAAAAATATTAAAGATAATTAATTGATTAATCCATGTTAAAGAGAATTATTATAACAAAATATAAAAAAACCTAATGAATTATAAATCATATAAATATTTAAAATGAGAAAGAGTGATAGGGGGAAATATTATTATTAATAATAATTTATTAATATGAAGATGTAAAATGAATAAGTAAAAAACATAAAAAATTATCTTTGATTCCCCATTAATGAAACCAAAATATAATCATTCCATAATGACTTGTCAAAATAATTTTTTAATTTCTATTATACATTATACATTAAAGTTATTACACTTGGTTATCACCAAATTATTTCTTTAGTCATTAGTTTACAATGAATAATTAATTAGACTAAATAAAAAATAAATAGATTAAAATAGGGTTGTGTGATTTGTAGACAGTGGATAAATTTATTTTATTAAAATAAAAACTCTTACACAGAGAAATAGTGATTAAAATGGGTTATTATATGATGAAGATAAAAAATCATTCAAATTAGGTGATATTTTATAGAATATGGATTATATGACCTATACATATTAAAACCAGTAAGATATGTGAGTTCATTATATTATCCTACTATGTATTTTATGATATAAAAAGATTTCATTTACAAAAAACTACCTTGAATTGAACGTTTTTAATTTAGTTTAATAATTTTATAATTACAATGTAAAAGAAGTAATAAGTATATGTGTTTTAGTGTCATATGTCTCTATTTTAATTTTCCATGTACTAAAGAATGTATTCTCACGACTTTTATCCTTTGTTTTTAATTGAATAATGAAAATGATAAGAACTCTCTTGAAAAAATATGTCTTAGAGAAGAAAATAACCTTCATTGATCATCACAAAATCACATTAATATATAAATTTATGAGGATTTGTGTTCCTTTTTTTTAGAATAAAAAATGGGAGAATAAATGAAATTAAACACAATAGAATAGAAACTGGAAATTATTTATATTCTCCCAAATATTAAAAATTAGATGAATGGAATAACATAAAGATGAATTCCACTAATTTATCACAAATGAGTTGAAAACAATAACATGGAGAGTAAAGAAAAATTGTTGAATTAAATAAAAAATCTAATTAAAAAGTATTTTAACATACATTCCCAACACTATATAAGATGTTTATAGTGCATCAAAATAATGTTTTTTATATTGGTTAAAAGAATGAATTCATTTACAATGTTAAACACTGAGATGTATTTTATTACATTATTCTCACAATTTTTATTTATTTTGTTACCATATTAAGGATTGAATCAATCTAGGATATTTTATGGATACATTTTCTATAGATTTAGATTTGATTATATTCTTGAATTTTCTCATTTCGAGTTATGTAGCCCAATTTATCACCTATTTAATTAATGTTGTCTAATTTAGTTTATTCAAACATTTTCCTATTTATTTATAAAATTATAGTCCCTTGAGTAGGGATTCAATAAATGGTTCAGTTGAAGGAAATATATCCTTTTAATCATGGAATAATAGAAAATATGTTTTTTAATTTTTAGCACTATTGTGAAATCTATTTAAATAACAAAAATTTGATATATTTCCCAAAAAATAACAATTATAGTTAAATTTACCATTTTAAAAGGTTTTAAAAAAATGTTTCAAACATGTTGAATAGAAAAGGGATCAATAATGGAATATAAGGCCTCAAAACTTTTAAACCACAACTTTATACTGGTTTATATTGGATAATTATTTCAGTAGTCATAAGAAATCATCATTGATGATTATTCCCTACCCCATTACATGATAATATCCCATCAATTTCACTCATATTAGTTTATTCAATTAAATCATATTCCATTACATCCAAATCAGGGTGAACATGATCATTCTATAATAATATTAATATATAAATTTATATAGACCAATATTCAGTTATCTTCATATAAAAATTTAGGTATATGGATTAGTATAATTATTCAATTGGAAAATTTAATTATAATTATATATCATCATCACAATAATATAGTAATATTATTTATTTAAATAAAAAATATGAAACAAATATTAGAATCCAATTATTAATTGATGTCGGTGTCAATATCCTTGTTTATTATCATCGAAAACATGTATTGTCTGGAGTTGAATTGTAAAGAGATGATAATATATGAAAGTACTTAAAAGATGATGTGGAAGCTATTTTTGTTGGATAGTATTTGTTAATGTATAATTATAATCCTTAAAAAAGATTATTGGTATTTAGAAGAAGACAATTATGTTCTATATATATATGACATAAATCATGTTGTAACACTATCAGTCACACATTAGTATATTTCAGGTATGAGTATAGTTTTTCATAAAAAATACACATTAAACATTGAAGTATTTAACCATAATAAAATTAACATATACATGAATAAATTAAGACATGTGTAATAATAATTCAATGATATATAAGATTGAATTAGATCTGTTGAAGATTATATGTTTAGATGCTACATATCAAAGATTTGTATCATGTTTTAATAAGTCATAATCCATATTACACTATTTTGAAGGTTAGTATTATAATAATCATTTCTCTTCGAGCATATATTCATATATTAAATAGGTGTTACTATATTTGGATCTATAAGGGATATTAAGCTAAGGTAGGTGATGTGGATTTGTGAATAAGAAAATATCATATATGAAGATCTACCTAGAAGGGATATTCATGTAATGAATTGCATATTTTTCTGTAAAGGGCCCATCAAATATGATATCCTATCATTTTACTATGGAATGTATGTGAGAGTTTGATCTGTGGATCTCATATAATTGAATATTATCCCACATTGGAGGAAAACATTTTTTTGGTGATTCCTAATTTGGTAGAAGATCAAATTTCTTTTTTTGTATGAATAAATTAATTATTTCATGATGGTAATATTCAAGACTAAACGAGGGTGAGTAAATTATAATTTAATAAATTTAAGGTTTATATTTGTTATCTATTTAATGAGACAAAAATTAGATTCAGATGAACCATATTTTGGAGACTAATTTTTGGGAGATTTCAGAGATGTTTTAAATATTAAAAATCAAATATTTTTCATAGATAATTTCATTATAATTTTCAAATATATTCATATGATTTAATTAATGTAACTAAAATTTAATAAATTAGAATTTTAATGGTAAATTAAATAATTTAATTCATTGAAGAAGAGTATAAATGATATTAGGATTTTATGGGACAAAGACTTTTCTAGATCTGTGATTGATATAGATATTTGACTTGGTGGAAGTAGAAATTTAAAATATAACTTCTTATTTTATAGGTAATACATTGACCATGATTTAATATTTCATATATATAAATTCAATAATATTATTTGAAATGGATTTAATACAGATAAATTTTTCTATTTATGGGATTTATTTCAGATATAATTATAATATAATATATCAATAGATATTTATCGATACATTAATAAAGGATCCATGGAAGTAAATATACATACTTATCCTAGATATATTTAAACATTAAAGATGATGATATTTTTACAATACATATATCATTATGAAAATTACATATGGATTGATTAAATTTTTTCAAATGTGTTGAATATGGATTAATTAATTTTCCACACATGCATGTGGTTGATTGAAGATATAAACTGAGAAATGAAATTAAAATTTCTTCTTCAATGGGGAGAAAATAATTTTATAATAGTAAAGTATAGAGATATCAATCTCTAAATTCGTTTTTTGATTTTCATGGACAAAGGTATATAATAATGAACTATATTGAAATACCAAAAATGATAGAAAATTATTGAATGAGTGGTATATTATAAAATAAATTTCAACCCCCATTTAAGATCACTCCTAGGGATATTAATAAGAGTTTATTCCTAAAGGACTCATTAATTGACACCAATGAATGTGGAAATATTAACATTGTTGTATTAAAATCATTATTGTGAAGAGGTTAAGTGATAGGGATATCAATGGGAACCTATATATTCTTAGCATTTCAAAGAAAGTAATGATGTTATTATTTAATTGAATTTCATTGCTTATAATTATTCCCTCTCGAGTATTGAGGGAAGATAATGGAGAGAAGGAGTGACTCTTGGGAAGTATTTATTCTTACCATGATCATGTAAAGGGAAGTGATCGTAGTCTTTAAGTGAACTTACCAAAACACATGATTAAATAGTTTATTCTGTATATTCAGTTATATTGATCCACTGTGGTTTTATTCCACATGGATTAGCTCTATATGGTTAAACCAATTAAAATTATTCCTTATTATGTTAATTATTTACATTCGAAAAAAACATTAATTAATGTGTGCAGTAGTGGAAAAAACATTTTACACATCGGTATTTTTTACATCGGTTCAATATTACTGACATGAAAATCTTTAGAAATCTATTTATCACGTCGGTTATAAAATATCTGATGTCATAAATCAATAACCATTTTTTACGTCAGTTATTAAATAACCGACATAAAAAATACTGAGATTAGCTTTATCATGACAGTTATAAAATAACCTCCATGAAAATGGAATATGCGCACTTTATCATGTCGGTTAGAAAATAACCGATATGATAAATGAAATATCATAAATCTATCTAGTCGGTTATGAAAAGAATCGACGTGAAAAATTGCCTTTTATCAAGTCGGTTATAAAATAAACGATGTGATAAATTATTTTCAGCGTCGGTTATTAAATTTCCGACCTTATAAACAAAAAAATAGTTTATCACATCATTTATTTTATAACCGACGTGATAAATATTTTAAATGATTTATCATGAACCGTTTTTAGTCATTCTGTTTTCTTCGATTTGGTGATCTGTGACTCGTCTATCCCACACCAAAAACCAAGAAAGGATTCTTCAAAGTGGTGATATCCATCCTTGTTTTTCCAACATCATTTATCATATTTATTGTCAAAAGCTATATCAGGTCGACTTGCAACACTCAAGTAAGCTTCACAAGGCTCAGTTTCAGTTTTTATTTGTTGTGATTCCCTAAAATAATTTTTGGAGATTTTATTTTTCTATCTTTTTTCCTACTATCATTGTTAGTTTCATAGTGTTCATTTATACCGTACTATATTTTTTTATGGTAAAATAAACCATGGAAGTGATATCATGAAACATTAGGCTTTTTGTGTCTTCCATCATGTGTGTGTGCGTGTATAGGGGGGTATCAAAGGGGGTGGATGCTTTCTAGAGGGGTGGGGGACTGTCCAGGGGGTGGGTGCTATCTAGGGGGTGGGGGAGTCCAAGGGGTGTCAAAGGTGTGGGGGGTGGTGTCCGGGGGGGGGGGGTGTACAGGGGCCGTACAAGGGTGTTGAGGTGTCCAAGGGGGTGGGGGTGGTTTCTAGGGGTGAGTGGGTTCTCCAGGGGGTAGGGGTGTCTAGGGGGTGGGGGCTGTCTAGGGGGTGGGGGCTGTCTTGAGGGGTGGGGCTGTCCAAGGGTGGCGGGGGGGGGGGGGGGGGGTCCAGAGCGGTGGGGGGTCCAGGTGGTGTCAAAGGGGGTGGGGGTGGTGTCGAGGGGGTGTCGGGGCTGTCCAAAGGGGTTGGGGTGTCCAAAGGGATGGGGTGGTGTCCAGTGGGGTGAGGGGGCTACACAAGTGGGGTGGGTGTCCAGGGGGGTGGGGGTGGTTTCTAGGGGGTGAGTGGGTTGTCCATGGGGGTAAGGGGTGTCTAGGGGTGTGGGTGTCCAAGGGGTGGGTCTGTATAGAGGGGTGGGGGCTCTCCAAGGTATGGAGGCTGTCCAGAGGGGTTGGGGTGTCCTGGGGGTCAAAGGGGGTTAGGGTGGTGTCCATGGGTGGGGGTGCATGGGCTGTCCAAGGGGCTTGGTGTTTCCAAGGGGGTGGGGGTGTGGTGTCTATGGGGTGAGGGGGCTGTCTAAGTGGGTAGGTGTGTTTATGGGGTTCAATGGAGGTGTCCAGGGGGGTGACTGTGATGTCTATGTGGGTAGGGGTGGTTTTCGAGAGAGGTGGGGGGTTGTCCAGATGGTGGGGGATGTCTAGAGGGGTGGGGTGTCTAGGGGTGTCAAAGGGGGTGGGTGGTGGTGTCCAGGGAGTGAGGGTGTTTTCCAAGGGGGTTGGAGTGTCCAAGGGGATGGTTGTGGTGTCAGGGGGGGGGGGTGACTGGGCTGTGCATGGTTTAGGGGGGTTTCTAGGGGGTGAGGCTTTCTAGAGTGGTGGGGATGAGGTTTAGCGGGTGGGGGTTGTCCAGGGGGTGGCGGATTCCTTGGTGTCCAAGGGGGTGGGGGTAGGGGTCATGTCCAATGGTGTAGGGGGTTGGACAGACCCCTCACCCTGGACACCACTCCCCCACCCATTGGAAACCTCCCACCCCCATGGATAGCCCCCACCCCCTAGACCGACCCCATCCCTTGGACACCCCCACCCACTAAACACCCTGTATAGCCCCTACCAACATGGACAGCCCAGACCCCATTGGAATGCCCCTGGATATCCCCCAACACCCTAGGACACCCTCTTGATATATATATATATATATATCCCAATAGATTCATTGAAAACATTGGAATATTTTAACTTCAGGTATTATATACCAACATTTCCTATATAATAGATGGTATATGGCTTTTGCAATGACCATCAAGCCAAAGTTGTGTGGAACAGTTGGGTACGCCAACGGTTTCATGGGTTATCCCAATGGTTTCATATCGGTGGGATATGTGTAATTTTTAGTAGTGAATGTATACATATTTTAATATTTATACTTCATATTTATTTTTTAAGGAAATGTGAATTTGGTTCTAGTTCCACCATGATGTATTCATTGTGTAACTTAAGAATAAATGATCCAATATGAATTTAAAATTTTTATATCTAACAATATTTTCTTTTTAAAATGACTTTTAGGTACAATTTTTTCAAATACCCATAGATTGTTTTATATTTCAAAATTGTTTTGACATTCAAATTATGATATTTTTCAGATAAATATATATTTTTCTTAATTTAACTAGATGTATAATTTGATATTTGTGATAAGTTAATAATGAGTCAAAGTCGGATTATGGCACATCGATGAGAAATGAATATGAGGATGGTGTTGATGCATTTTTGGAATTTGTTAAATGAAATGTTCCAAGAAGTGACATTTTTTTCTATCCAAGCCTGAGAAGTTTGAATATGAAGAAGTGGAATAGTATAGAGAACAAATATCATCAGATTTGTCATGGTTTTAATCTGAGTTACAACCCTTATATTTGGCATGGTGAAACAGGAAAGATTGTCAGATCTACTGATGAGGATGATTTTCAAGATGGTAACACTGATGGAATTTAAGAAATGATTCGTGATATTGTAGTAGAAGAAATTGAGATAGAACCGACAGTTGCATGCCTATATGATGATACTGAAAAACCAATGTATCCTAGTTGTATGGATTTTACCATTTTTTCGGCAGTCTTACGATTGATTAACCTAAAGGAAAAACATTGATGGAGTGATTCAAGTTTTACAGAGCTTCTATAATTAATGAAATACATTGTTCCAATATATAACGATCGTCCAAATTCACATTATACTACAAAAAAAATATTATTCATGATGGGATTGGTATACAAAGAAATAAATGCATGTTCAAATGATAGTATGATATGTAGGAAGGAATATGAATTTCTGTCAGAGTTTAAAAAATGTGGGAGATCACTGTATAATATGATAGAAAAATAACTAGCTGATGTTGAGATTACAAGGATCCCTTCCAAGGTATTTTGGTATCGTTCAATAATTCGTCATTTGAAACGTTTGTTTTCTAATTCACATGATTCAAAAATGTTAAGATGGCATGCTTATCAGCAGATATGTGATGAAAAAATACATCATCGAAAATATTTTTCACAATTGATGAATATTGATGAGCAGTATTCTATATTTGGAAATGAAATTAGAGATCTCAGAGTAGGGTTGTGCACAAATGGACAGAATCCATACTGAACCCTTAGTAGCACACATTTCTCATGGCCTGTTTTATTGGTAATTTACAACCTATCTCATGAAGTTTGTATAATGTGAAAATATGTCATGTTGTGTATAATGATATCTGGTCTAAGGAAACCTAGAAATGATATTGAGTTTTTCTAGTCACCAATGATTGATGATTCAAAACATTTATTGGAAGATGGTATTTGGGTGTATGATTCTTATAAAATGGTATATTGGCAGCTGCATGAAGTGCTTATGTTCACCATAAATGACTTCACAACATATGGAAATTAGTCTTTATACATTGTTAAAGGGGAATAAATCATATCCAATTTGCGAACAATAGACTCCATATTGACAATTGAATCATGGGAGGAAAACAATGTAAATGGGTCATCGAAAGTTTTTTCCTATGGATCACTCTTATAGAAGACTAAAAAATCCATTCAATAGCTCACCAGAATTTGATATATCTCTAAACCATTATCCCCTGATGTGTATTTTGATAGGGTTGAAAACCTTTATGTGACATTGGGAAAGACACAAAAATCTGGTAATGATAGAAATACATTGAAAAAAGGTCAATATTTTTTGAGCTACCATATTGGAGATATTCTGATGTTTAACATAATATTGATGTCATGCATGTGGAGAAGAATATAAGTGATAGTGTGATTGGAACATTGTTAGATATTAAAGGAATGTCCAAATATGGGTTGAATGAAATAATAGACATACTATCAATGAGATTACACTTGGAGTTAGCTCCCACTCTTAATGGAAGATGAACATTTATTCCCCGGATTTTCATACATTATCCAAGTGGGGAAAGTTATGTTTTGTTATTTTCTACATGATATCAAAGGGCCTCAAGGTTATTAATCAAATGTAAATTTTTTTGTCTCATTGAAATATTTTATGTTGATCGGTATGAAATATCATGATTTTCACATCATGATGCAACAACATCTACCAGTTGCATTGAGTGGAATATTTCAGATCCCTGTCAGAAAGACTATAATGAATTTGTGTTATTTTTTCAATTCAATTTATAATATGGTGATTGATATTAATGATTTGAATTTTTTGGAAAAGGTAATAATTTCTATACTTTTCCAATTGGAAATATATTTTTCGCCATCTGTTTTTGATATAATGGTGCATTTAATGATTCATCTGTTTTGAAAAATAAAACATTTTGTACATGTATATCTTCATTTGATGTATCCATTTGAATGGTATATGAAAATATTGAAGGGTTACGATAAGAATCCATATCGACATGAAGAATCCATTATTGAAAAGTATATTTCTTGAGGAGTTTGCAGAGTTTTTTACGAGCTACTTGGCTGTAGTGGAGCACATAGGTTTTCCTCCATCTCTCCATGAATGAGTTAATAATAAGGGATATGGGATTCATTGCATGATTTTCAAATCGTTTTCACCTAATAGATGAAGAAGATATAATTATACATCTTGAATAACATAGTTGATGCTCAACTGTATATTACATTGCATATTAATGAGTTAAAACAATGTCATTCATTGAAGAAAGAAATGTTGATTTTGAATGAGGACAAAAAAAATTTTCATGGATTAAAAAGAACTTTCTTGGTAGATTAGATGTATTAGAGACATTAGGATATATAGTGGGTGGTCCATGTTCAAATGTGATAACATGGTCCAGTTATGACATCAATGGATATACCTTTTATCCAAAAGCTCGGGACAACATTAGCGCAGTTCAGAATAGTGGTGTATTGGTGTTTGCAGAAGCAATGCATTTTTTGAGTTCTAAAGATAAAAACCAAATTTCTGCATTAAGAGCATATTATGGTGTTACTGAATAATTATGGGAG
Source organism: Viscum album (assembly GCA_963277665.1). Taxonomy (NCBI): domain Eukaryota; kingdom Viridiplantae; phylum Streptophyta; class Magnoliopsida; order Santalales; family Viscaceae; genus Viscum; species Viscum album. Next base: position 1,186,574,650 of record OY728159.1, read on the forward strand.
TTATATTTCATTAAAATTAATGTTACTGTTTTTAACTGTAAATGGTTTATCATGAACAACAGTGTTAGACATGATGAATTTTGAATGATAGTTGTTAATATAAATATATTGGAATGCACAACTGATTCTTTCAAAATGGGAACACATGAAATATAGATTTTATATGAAGTTGATCAATCAAATATGCAGTGGTTTGTTGTTTTACACGGGAAAAAAATATTTTGGTGAGGATCAAATTGAAGAAGATTCTGATTTATGGGACATCCCTACTTCTATGGAATGATTAGAAGAACATAATAATGAGCATGTTGAATACATGGTTTGTTCTATAAGTATTGATCATGACGAACAAATTTTGGACAACAATCCATTTTTACATTCTTAATATTACATGAATTTTTTTTATTTTTTATTAACATTTATTATTTTCATAAAATGTTAGATATTGAAATTTATTTCATTATTAAAACATATATTAAAACAAATAAGTAGATGTATTGGTTTATTTTAATTTTGTTTAGTGTATTTTATCATGCTTACCATAGTTTACCATTGCATACCATAGTTTACCTTTACATAATTTATATATTATTCAATTTTGTTGAATGAAAATTACACTAACATTTTTACCATGTTTACCATATTTACCATTTTTTTGACATGCTTACCATATTAACCATGTTTACTATTATGTAACATAGTTAAATTTTTTATATTTTGTTTACATTAGTTTTGTAATGTTTTAATTTGAATTTTTTTTGAACTAGGATTTTTTTTATTTGATTTCTAATGACATATCAATAATTTGATCAACCATGTGATTCTGGAAATGAGAATAATGATCATACCTCTTGGGAAGAATATTCACATGATAGTCTGATGTTCCCCAATCTTCCTCATGTGCTCCCATAACGATAAAGAGTTCAAGATTTAGAAAACAAGGGTGCACATATTTACCAAAATTATTACGTTCCCATATGAAGGACTAGAGTATACTCATTGAGTTTGATGTGAATGATATTCCCATAGGTCGAAATGGAAAATATTTTATGAGTTTTGTATCAACTCAGGGTATGATCAATGTAAATATTTTTTATGATAATTAGAGAAGTGTGCTCAGAGAAATAATTATCTATGTTGTGGGAGACTATTTTGTTATGTCAGTTTTCTATTCTATGCTTATTATTTAAATGTTTCTAGTATAATATGTTTTTCCTATTCATTATCAGATTACATTTGATATTCCTGAAACTGGAGGAGTCAGGAAGAAATTTTTATTGATGGCTGCTAGGAGATGGAGGGATTTCAAATCAACCCTCACATTGGATTTTATTTTTTGTCATACGAGTCATGATAATCCATGTTATATTCATCCTTTCATAGTTGAAGACACATGGAAACAATTTGGTGAATGTAGAAGAAGAGAATCATTTTTGGTAAGGGAAATGTAAAATTTTATAATCTTTATTATATAAAGGATCTTAGTAATGTTTTGTTAATGATTTATTATTCTGAATTTAGAGCAAACATGGAAATCTCATTAGGAGTTCCACTCTAAAAAAGAATACCCTCATATTATATCTTAGGGAGGTTATAAATTTTTGGATGAACAAATTATTGTAGAAAAATTACAAAAACTGAATGTTGAGTCTTAAAGATCTGGTGAGTATGCCTCTCCATACCCACCATATACACATGAAAATTGGAGGAGAGCCCAGATCGGAAAAAACGGGTCAATATCTTTCAAATTATTAGAGAATCGTAGATAAGAGGATTGTAAGATATTTATTTTATCTATTTACGTTATCTTCATTTTTCATATAATTTGAATCATTATTGAAATGTTAAATTAATTAATACATAATTTTCTTGAAAAGCGGAGATCACATGGGGTATTGACAAATGCTGGGAGCCAAGATATTTTATCTCCATCATTGGGAAAGCCCGAACATCCCGGTCGTGTATGAGGATATCTGATAGGTGTATCAGTAAGAATATTTTCGCCACGTTCTTCTACTTCATCCATTGAGGGTGACTAAAAAAAAGTAGAATCATTTTTGGATGATGTTTATAATATTAATGTGATTATGGAGGAATATATTAGAACGTCAGTACAATATATGTTTGTAGACATGCAAGGAAAATTTCAGGTTGCAGCTCCCACTCCTCCACCTCCCCCTGCAAACCCCATTATCTATCCTCCACCTCTTCATGTAGCCCCCTCTCCCCTACCTCATCATGCAGAGCCCATTTCTTATCCTACTCCTCCACCGTAGCTTCCTACTTATTACGAGTTGTATGTTGATGATCCTCAACATCCTGTCATAACATATGGGCTGGTATATTGTATAGGAGATATAGTTTATCATAAAGAGTTAGAGGTAGAGCATCATAGTGTAATTATACATGATATTATAGATATATCCATTCGAGAACCATTACCTACACATGAGATAAAGACGGTTGGAAATAGTATTAGCCATTTTCTAATTTGGCCATCTAGACTTTTGTGACTCATTACCATAGAGTTATGTATGTTATATATTCAATTTTATTTATTATTAATGTTGTTTTAAAAACTAAAATATAATATATTTTTTAATTTATTTTTATAGGATTATTTCAAAGGTAATGAAATATTATATAGATAATAACAAAGACAAATGTCTATAAAATCATATATATATTCAAGTAGTCTTAATACATTGTCAAGATACTCAAATTTATTAGGGGGTCATTATGAGTTACCAATGGAAGCTCAGGTTTGTGGATGTAGAACAACTATGAGGATTGAAAAAATAGTTATCATAAAGCTTGTTACAGGAGATAAGTTGGGAATCAACGTGGTGAATTTTTTTTTCTATGTATGTCTTAACACCATTTCCCTGCTGTATATTTATTAACAATTTATAATTATGTCTATTTTGTATTAGGTATCTTTATAACAAGTGAGATTAGAATCAGTAAAAAAATGTATATGGATTCATGGACACACATTTGACTTCACATGAAGCACATGAATTAGATGAGGAACAAAGAATTCCTTATATTGCTGAGAGATTTGAACAGAATATAATCACACTGTGTTGGATGATGCCTTTTTGTGAGATGTGTGAAACATATCTCTGGAAAAGAGTTCATTATCATTTAACATAAAAAACACTAACCTTAAATTATCTTTTTTCAATGATCATTGGATGTTAGGTGTTTTTCTCCTATGGGAGAAAACACTTAATTGGATATGCTCTGTCCATGGCGATGTGCGTGAATGTTTTAGGAATATGTTGGAAAAGTAAGTTGCAATTTTTTTATAGTTTTATATATTATAACTAATTATAAATTTATTCTATTCATATTATTATTTAATTGGGGATGGGTCTACTTTTGAAAAAACACAATGAAAAGGAGTTCCGAGATCAAATATGTAGAAGTAAAGGTATATATCCATTTATAATTTGTACTTTTCGATGTATTGCATAAAAATAAAATTTTGAATTTAAACTCAATCAAACAAAATTGTCCTGAAAAACAAGGTTTCATCGAATGCAGATATTATATGTTCATATTTATGTATGAAATAATTACAACTGGAAGACTTGTGAACTTTGATATGGTAATATTACCTTTTAAACATTGACATTGTAATAATTCCTTTTAAACATTTCCATAATATTTCATTTTATTTATTCATTATACATTTTAACTAATATCCATTTAATTTGTAGATATTTGATGACCCTAAACCCTATAGTTCTCAATATGTCAAACACTTAAAAGTGGAATGGTCAAATTATTTTACAGGATTGATTGGATTTTTGTTTGTTTGTAGTGTAAAATGTAATTTTGAATATTGTCATTATAATTTTTTATTAGGTAGTCGTTTAGGTTGGAATTAGGTTTTTGTGTGGATATTATAAGTTATGAATGTTATATATATCACTGTTCAAGTTTTAACTACTTCTTATTTTGGTCAAGTTTTGATGTTTATTCTTGTATGGATTCTAGTCTTGGGGGGGGGGGGTTAGGGGTGTGGGGAGGTGTCTAGTGGGGTGGGCGGTTTCCATGGGTGTGGGAGGGCTGTCCAGTTTAGTGTGTGTGTGGTGGTGTGGGGGGGGGGGGGGTTTCGCAGAGGGTGGGAGGGCTCTCTAGGGGGAGTCTGGGGGTGTGTTTTGAGGGGAGTGGGGGGGCCCTGTTGGGTTAGGGGGATTTCCAGGGGTGGGGGAGTGGGGTCCAGGGGGGTGGGGGTTTACTGGGTGTCCATGAGGGTGGGGGTAGTCCATGGGGTTTCTTGGGGTGTGGGGGTTACTAGGGGTGTCATATGGTTATCTTGGGGTCTTGGGAGGGATGTCTAGTGGGGTGGGGGCTTTGTAGGGGTGTGGGAGGGATCTCTAGTGGGGGGGGGGGGTCCCAGGTGTCCATTAAGGTGGGGGTAGTTCAGGGGGTGTCTAGAATTTTGGGGAGGTTTCAAGGGGTGTGAGAGGGAAGTCCAGGGTTATGGGGGGTCCCTGGTGTCCATGGGGGTGGGGGTGTCCAGGAGGGTGACAGTTCTATGCAGGGGTGGGGGTGTCCAGGGTTGTGTGGAGGTTGTTTACTGTGGTTGGGTGGTTTCCAAGGGTGTGGGAGGGCTTTCCAAGTTGTGGGGGAGGGTTGTCCAGTGGGGTGGGGGTGTTCAGGTGGGTGGGATGGTTGTCTAGAGGGTGTCGAGTAGTGTGGGGGTTCCTAGTGGGGTCATGGGGCTTTCCAATGGTGTGAGAGGGCTGTCTAGGGTGGTGTTGGGGTGTCCAGGGTGTCCATGACGGTGGGAGGAAGTCCAGGGGTGTCGAAGGATGTGTGTGTGTGGGGGGGGGGGGGGGGGGTTATAAGGGTGTGGGAGGGCTGTCTAGGGATGTGGGGGAGTGTCATGGGTGTCCATGAGAGTGTGTGTGTCTAGGAGGATGGGAGGGTTTTACAGGAAGTGGGGTCTGTCCAAGTGGGTGGTGGTGTTTAGGGTTGTGGGTAAGCTGTTTAATGGGATGGGGGGTTTCTAAGGGTGTGGGAGGGCTATAAAGGGGGTGGGGGAGGGATGTCTAGTGGAGTGGGGTGTCCAGGATGGTGGGAGGGCTGTACGGAGGGTGTCTAGGGGTGTGTGTGTGTGTGTGGGGGGGGGGGGGGGGTTATAAGGGTGTGGGAGGGCTGTCTAGGGATGTGGGGGAGTGTCATGGGTGTCCATGAGAGAGTGTGTGTCTAGGAGGATGGGAGGGTTTTACAGGAAGTGGGGTCTGTCCAAGTGGTTGGTGGTGTTTAGGGTTGTGGGTAAGCTGTTTAATGGGATGGGGGGTTTCTAAGGGTGTGGGAGGGCTATAAAGGGGGTGGGCGAGGGCTGTCTAGTGGAGTGGGGGGTGTCCAGGATGGTGGGAGGGCAGTACGGAGGGTGTCTAGGGGTGTGTGTGTGTGGGGGGGGGGGGGGGGGTCCCTATGAGGTCATGGGACTTTTTGGGGGTGTGTGAGGATTGTCTAGGAGGTGTGGGGATTTCAAGGGTGTCTATGAGGGTGTGGGCAGTCCAAGGGGTGTCCAGGGGTGTTTTTGTAAGGGGGGGGGGGGTTCTAGGGTTGTGGGAGGGTAGTCCAAGGGTGTCGGGGGTGTCCTGGGTGTCCATGGATGTTGGGGTGTCCAGGAGAGTAAGAGGGATGTCCAGGGGGTGGGGGTTATCCAAGAGGGTGGGGTGTCAAGGGTTGTGTGTAGGATGTTTAGTGGGGGGGGGGGTCAACTTTTGTGGGAGGGTTGTCCAGGTGGTGGGGGAGGGATATCCAGTGGGGTGGGTGGGTGGGGGTCCAGGAGTGTTGTGGCTGGTAAGGGGTGTCTATGGGTCTAGGGGGGTAGTGGGGTCAGGGGGATTTCCCAGGGTGAGGGAAGGTTTTCCAGGGGTGGGTGTATCCTGGGTGTCCATGAGGTTGGAAGTTTTCGAGGGGGTGTCCAGTGGTGTTTGTGGTGGTGGTTGTGGGGGGGGGGGGGGGTTATAGGGATGTGGGATGGATATCTAGGGGTCTGGGGAGGGCTGTCCTGAGGGTTGGGTGGATTTCCAGGTTTGTGATAGGGCGGTCTAGTGGGGTTGGGGTTTCCAAGGTTTCCATGATGGTGAGGGCAGTCCACGGGGTGTCTAGATGGCTGTGGGGGAGGGGGGGGGGGGGGGGTTCTAGTGGTGTGGGAGGGTAGTTCAGGGGTGTGGGGATTTTCCATGGTGTCCATGGAAGTGGGGGTGTCCAGGAGGGTGGGAGGGTTGCCCAAGGGGGTGGGGGCTATCCAGGATGGTGGCGGTGTCCACGGTTGTTGGCATGCTATTTAGTGGGGTGGGGGTTTCCAGGGGTGTGGGAGGTCTTCCCAGGGGGTGGTAGAGGGTTGTCTATTGTGTGTGTGTGTGTGTGGGGGGGGGTTGGTTTGTTTTTTTATGTTTCATGTATTATTTTGGTTGGGCATAGTTTTGGGGGGTTTCCAAGGGTGTGGTGGCTATCTAGGAGAGTGGGGGTTGTCCAAGGGTGTGGGGGTGGTGTTCATTTGGGTGGAGGGTTTCCAGGGGTGGGTGATGTCTAGTGGGGTGGGGATTTTTGTCTGGTTTTGGTTTGTTTCAGGTATTGTTTTGGAAGGGCATAATTATGGGGGGTGTCCAGGGGTGTGGGTGCTGTCTATGAGGGGGTCAGTCTAGGGGTGGGAGTTGTTGGTCTGTTTTTGTTATGTTTCAGGTATTCTTTTAGCTGGGCATAATTGTCGCTAAATGGTTTAATTAAAATACATTGGTTTTTATGTCAGTTATTTTATAGCCGCTGTAAAAAATGCAATGGGATAGGTTTTTATGTCGGTTATTTCATAACTAATGTAATAAATTGAAAGGAATAGTTTTTTATGTCGGTTATTTTATAATCAACATAGTAGATTTGTTTTCACATCTGTTATTATTTAACCAACATGGAAAATAGCATGACAGACTTCTTTATCGCGTTGGTTAAGAAAATAACTGACGTGATAAATGCCTGAAAGGAGTGACTTAAGACTTCAGATATATTATAATCGACGTGATAATGTATATTGAACGTCAATTTTTAAATAATTGATGTAATACATCACGACTCTTAAGCATCTTCAATGTCGTTTTTTGAGTAACCACCATGAAATAGGGTTCGGGTTTTTGTTTTTAATGTCAGGTTTAAAATGAGTAACGTAAAAACCATATTTATAACGTCTTCTGTAATAACGTCGACCAAAAATCAACGTAAAAACTAAATAACAACCACTGTAAAAAAATATTTTTTCACTAGTGGTGGGTTATGTTATCATTGACCAGATTATATTATAATAATGATATTAGAAATAAAATATTTATTAACAAAACAAATATTAAAAAATGGTTGACCCGGTTAAGAATGTGTTCATGCTCGATTATGGTGGTGAAAGATAAGGGATTAAATGATCAAATTGGAAAAAGGAGCATATTTTCATTTACCCTGACCAATCTAAATTTATATATCATTAAATACCATTTTGAACATAATTATTGGTATCAAAGCCTCAAATTTTATTGTTTATTTTTTCATTCTGGATTTATTTAATTGTTTATTATTTATATGTTTTATTTAAGGATATTTACCCTTACAAATTTGTTTTATACTAGATAATGGAAATAATCTAAGTAAAAATAACATATCTATGGGGATTCCACATAATAGAAACATATTTGGTGATTTTTAGACATAGATGGATAATTATAGTATATTTTGAAACTATGATATCAATGATTCAGATATTGGATCAACAATTTCATTTAATAATGTCATTATATTATCTAAGAAGTCAAAAATCTCAAGGAAGAAATTATCTACTGATGAGGAATAAAAATTTTTATATTAAAGGGTGGTGGTTAATAAAATATTATATGTATCTAAGAATGTAAAAAGGTGTCATAAATAAAAATAAAGGATAAAAAATATCATGATATTAATATTAGATGACTAAAGATTGATGTCTGAATGTTGAGTAATCTGACCAAAATATACTTTTAAATATAAAATAATGTCAAATATAATTATCATGTCACATATAATAAATTTGATTTTATATCCTCAAGGATACCAAATCATAATGCTGGTTTGGAGGATAGTGGGACTTCTATAAAAAGATGTTCAAAATTCAAAATCCAAGAAGGATAGTCTTGGTTAACACAAGAAGTAGTTTATAGAGGAGAATCAAAAGATAAAATAATAAATTATGACCCTTGTAGATTTAATTAAATTGATAAATACCAATAATAAAGAACACATTGGAATACTAGAAGAGATCTCCCATGTATTTGAGTATAAAATGTATATAGTGTAGGAGCAGAAGGATAACAAGAATGATTAAATTAGATAATTAATAAAAAAGTACAACAGTTTGAATAATATTTTATAATGGATAAGAAACAACTGAAATAACCAAATTCCAATGCTACTATTTGTTTAAAAAATGGTATTTAATTTTTTTCAATAATCCCTCAAAAGTGGATTTTGATTTTGAAATAAGATAGAAAATTTTGAAACAGAATCATAATCATATCAATATAATGTAAATTTTGTATTCAATGGAAAAATATTGAATTGTAAATGAAGAAACCAATTTGATTTTGTTGAAAAATAAAACAATAGGTAACCTTATAAAATTTGAAAACATTAAATATAATGAACGAACACTCCGAGTCTCCCAATAAGGTTCAATGAATAAAGGATCTGTTTTAGGATAATATTTGAAGATATATGCCCTTATTAAGGAAGGAATGTAAATATTTCTAGTTTTTTCTTTGAAGCATTGGAATAAGTATATTTTGGAGAAGTTGATGTATGTTTTATAAAATGATGTTACCAACCACATGAGAGTAACTATATTCTTTATTTCAATAACTCATACCATACTAACCCGGATTTTGATAGAGATACATGGATAATTTCTTCTATAATTAAATGACAAAACAAGTGTGTATTCAATGATAAGTTTATTTTACCTTGAAATATATTTTATGGACCATTTAATTAACATATCCATTTTGAAAATAGTTTAAATGTGATTTCCAAATATTCATTTGAAAAAAATAATCTTGGAATGACATGATGAATATTTAGTAATGTATAGTTAGATAAAAACTTGAAAATAATATATCATAAAGAATGGTATGTGTTTTGATAAAAAAAAATTAGGATATCAATAAATAGTAATGGAAATGGTTATTTAATAATAATTGGATTCAATTAACACCAGTTCTGGTCTAAGGATGGATTTCATGTTAAAAGATAAAGAAAATGTTTTTTCCTATAGTGACACACCATCATCCTTAACATGAGAATGTTAGAAGATAAATTATCCTGAAGAATTTACATAATACAATTTATGTAATATTATTTATCGTTTTCAGTAGATACAATACATAGTTTGGGTGTATCAAAAAATTCAAATCTTATCAATTGAGGATTCAAAAGTCCAATGCCTGATTCGAGAAGTGGAAGTTGTATTGTACATATTCCAGAATGAAATGTACAAGTATGATAAAGTGGAATCAGATAAATCATAATTGGAATCAATATGTTAATAAATTTTTATTTTCAAGAGAACATGTTAATCAATTTTAATTATACATTGAAGATTTAAGTGGATAAATTGATGTACAAGTTGCAAAAAAATGTTTGGATTGTTTATTTTTTTAATATATCAAGTTATATCCTTTGATAATTTTCAAGACATAAAAATATTATATAGAAGTAGGCTTGTAATATTTAATAGTATTAATGTTTTTAGAGATAAATGTGAGACAATGATATGGATTTTTCTTCTAAAAATTTAAAATGTTTTACCATAAATACCCATTTAAAGACACTTTATGGACAAAATATGAAATGAATTTGAATAATATGGTATTAAGATATGATACATGGTAGGGAGAATTGGTATGAAACACACAAATAGTTGTTCATTGTTATTAACTATTTTTTTTACAAACATGAGATGGATAAAAAGATATCTCCTTAGTAAATGCTGGTTGATTTTATTTCTTGATGTTTAAGGAATTATGTGAGTTTAATGAAAATATAATTCTATTGAAAATTACAATTTCTTCTGAAACCATGTTCTTGACTCAATAAGATTTTTGAATTTTTTATGAATTATTTTTAACGGGCAAGTTGACTTATTAATAATCAGATAGAATTTTTACATTTTTAAAAAAGGATCACAATCAAGAAATTCATATCAAGAATCATAGTGAATAATTTTATTCCGAGTAAAAATTTTAATTTTCCAGGATGTTTATTTAAATACAAGAAACATAGTATATTAAAATATTTTTATGTACTATCATGATAAAGGGGTAGAGAAAAAAAATAAAGTAGTATCGAATAATTAGTCTTGTTAAGCTTAAAATCCAATGATATGTTCCAATGTTATTGAAACTGAATGATAGTGATGTCATCTATGAAGTTACATAATGTAAAAATATTATACTTTTTATTAATTTTTTATGATTATTTACTTTGTATTTGATAAATAGGTGGATAGGTGGAATCATTATTATGTTGTGATGCGTGTTTTAAAGCCCATTAGATTTTAAATTGTATTAATAATAATACATCATGGTTTTGGATTCATGATGAATATTTACAATAAATAAAATGGTGGATAATTGGAGTATTTTATTTTGGATTGAAAATGTGGTTCAATTAATTATCAAACATATTTTCTATTTTCTACCGAAATATGTATTTTAAATGTTCTTTATAATGTTTTTATGATTTTTGGAGTTATTTAGATGAATTTGAGGATCTTCTATCTATAAGATAGTATGTGGTTGGGTTTAATTCTAATTATTAATAAACATATTTTGTACTTGTATAGCTATATTGATGTTGTATCTATAATAAAAATATCAGACTACAATAATGTGGACCTTGTCACAACAAATTTCTCATAAAATTATGTTTTTCGGCAGAATGTGTGCTTGTAGTGTGGCATTTGAATTCATACCAAAATGTAATTACGAAAGAATGAACCAATGCATATATAATAATTATTAATGAATATATATGATTTACTAAATTTTGTACAATATTAAATGTATACAAACCACTTCACAATAATTTAGGTCCCAATGCAATAAGTTACATGTAATATTAAAATTTTTAAAGGTGAGTATTTTGGGAAACTATTCATAACATGATGGAATTTATATGGGAAATGAAATCTACAATTTATATAGTTATAAATTAAATAATTCATAAATTTGTTTTTTAAATTGTGAAGAAAAATGTATCATGTCATTTTATCTTCCCATATATATATTTGGCACACTATGAATTGTTAATTTTTTTCATAATGGGTTACAAAATGAAGAGATATCATTATTTCCCCATTCCATAAATACTAGAGTTTAATTTATGAATTATGATGTATGAGTCAATTATGTGTAAATAGATGGAAACACGTCATGGAGATTCCTAATTTAGATGTATCTTAATTTTTTTTATTGATGACTGGAATTTCATGGTGATATTGATGTTCACACTACATCTCGATCATGTCCAGAAGATTTTTTTGAAATAAATGTTTCTATATTTTTTACTTTTAATATCTAAATTAAATTAGGTTAAATTAGATTATAGAGACTCACTTATGGGTAACATTAGGGAAGTATGAACAAGAGAAAATATATGATTCTTCTAAGAGAATATCTTTCATAAATTTATAAGACAATTTTTAGGAACCCCTTAAATAAATTCAAATGTGAAATCTCTGAAAGTGTATGAATTAGTTATGAGGATAAATTAATGTTATATGAATATAAATGATATTTTAATATTATGTATCTTTTATTATTTTTTCTCTTTAATAAATATGGATATTAAAATAGGTGGAAGAAGAAATAAAAATATAGATTTATATTTGTTGAATATATATTTAAGCACACTTTACCACACAAAATATCTAAAGGCATGGATATTATTTAACATAGATTAGATAGAGCGAAAACGATTCCATGTTTAATATTTAAAAAGGATCTAGTGATTATAAAATAATTTTTCTTGAATCACTAAAAAAGGATCCATCTATAGAATGATGATTTTTAGTTGAGATATGTTTTATTATTAAATATGTAAATATTTGAAAAATATCTAGATTATTATTGGTATGAAAAGTGACATGATACTTTGGACTGATAATTGAGGAAAATGGATGCAAGAATTTTACCAACTAGTTTGTTGTTCATTAATGATCTAAAATAACGGAATAAAATATAATATCCATTTAATATAATTGAATAGAAAAAATTATGATATTCATCACTATAATTATATGCTTATTACTATTGTGAAATGTATGTAAAATGACATAATTTAAAATTTCATAATAGAAAATAAATTCAGATAATAGATGTATAATAAAATATAATTTCTTTAACTCCTTAAATATCATTCCATGGGAGAATAAGACGTGATTATTTCTTGAAGAATCATTAAATATAATCAATAAAAATAGATATATTTTCAAAGTTTAATTTAAAAAATACTTTTGAACAAGATAATAAATCTTAATATTAATGGGTTCCATTCTACACATAGTTCATCATTGATAATGTAGATGATTTCATTCCTTTTTTTCTTTCCAATTTTTTTTTCCTTTCAAGAGTAGTTTTAATAATATAGTTTTTAGGTGTCCCTATATTGAGGAGTTATTTTCCTTTAATTTATAATTGACATACCTGGTGATACTATCTACTATAAATTTTTCCACTCGAGGGTTACAATATTGATTTTTTTTGAATTATTACCATCTCTTTTGTGTACCTGTAAGTTATTTGGATATATAAAAAAATTAGTGTTTTATGGTTATATTATGATATGGTTTTGTATATTTATATTTTGATTTTATAGGTTAATTCCACAAATGTATTTAATTTCTTATTGGTGATAATAACATGTTCTTAGCTTACCGAAGTATTCATTTTTGTGTTATAGTCAAATTTTGTTAAGTCTGTCACCCGAGTATCAACAATCTAGTAGATACATTGTCAAATTAGTTTTAGATATATGTTATAGTGTAAAAAAGGATTTAATAGAATATTAGTCTTGAAAAATAGAATAAAAACATAAATCTGACATTATATTTGAATATATAAAATATAATATTGAATTTTCAACGAAAAAATAAATATTACTCCTATCATATCAATGGATGTCACTCGAAATACTATTGATGGAATCATAGAGAAGGGAAACATATGAAAGGGTTGAGCTCATATGTCTTGTATGGGTTTGTGTATAAAAAAACAAAAAATGTAATAAACAAGGCATGAATAATATAGAAGGAATAAATGATGATAAAAATAATTCCATATAAATAATAATGTGTGATTGAAACTATTCCATGGATATCATCACTATTAAAATAATCACTTGGGCATCAATAACCTATTTCATAATGAAGGAATTGATAATTTAGTTCATCATAAACTTATCATCGTTTCCTCATGACAATATATGTAAATATATGAGTTAGTAATTAACAAAATATGAAAAAAATATGATACCTATAGATGAATATATAATATATGTAATTTCAGGCCCCACTAGAAAATTAATATATCTAATGCATTCATCAAATTTATTAACAATTCAACTTAATCTAAAAGCCTTAAATATCAGTAATTACCTTCATTAGAATAACTAGAACAAAAATTTGTAATAATTTCCCCTGTCAAACAAAAAATTAATAATCTAGAAAAATATGGTGGATGGTATCATTAGAGTATATCCACAATAATTTATAATATTCAACAAATTTTTGGCATATATTTCAATACATTAAAAAGATCTGTACAATATTTTATGTGGAAAATTCCATTTTAACTATGATATAACATAATTAATATATTAAATTAAACAAAATAAGAATTTTTTTTTATTTTAATGGGTCATTTGGAAATTTAAATTAATATGTTAAACATTGTGTGGTATTGAGTATGGGAAGTTCTTTTCATGTTGTATACAATAAAACAGTTATTCCCTTCAATTTTTTTTAAAACATTTCTATAGTAGCTCATTAAAAAATGGCAAGAAGATTACATTAATCATTTTATAAAAAATTCAAATGTGGTTAATTTTTCTACTAAACAAATATTTAAGAGTAGTATTTTTTTTAAATATTATAATGAAAATATCAACATGGAATAAAAATATTTCTATCAGATTAGAAAAATTAGGTTGGTTTTCCATAAAAACATTACTTTGGTATCCAGAGTACATAAAGTGTTAAAAATAAATAAATAATATTAAATTTATAGGTATTAACATATAAGAATATATTTTATTGTGTTTTATATATTAAGATAAAATAATTTCCCTAGTAGAGACTTAAACCTAAACAATCATAGTTAATGATGGAATTATGAAATAAACCCTCACCCCATGTTAGACTTATATCACAAGTATTCATTCCTATGATATAATAAAAATAAAATTTTATAAATATATTATAGAATAATAATATTTTATTCTATACCACATATGATTTACTTATAACTTTTTATTAGTAGTTTATAATTTTTTTTATTAAAATCACTTTTTTGACTTATAACCAATTCGTTAATCATGTATGTATTAGTTTGATAACATTCATCCTTATAAATTTAAATTGGTTCTATCATCAGTTTTTTTTAATAATGATATACATATAATTTCTATAAATTATATATAAATATATTTATAATCATCCATAAATTATTAAAATAATAAAATGAATTACATCATTTAGTGAGATGGTGGGCCATATATATGAATAGAAAATCTTTTCACATATCGAATGATAGAAAAAACAAAAAGTAAATAATAATTCAACATTAATTAATCATTATTATATCATATATATCATGTATATTCATTAAATATATACTTATTCACATTCATTAAATGAAGAATTGAAAATTATATCACATCGTTTCAAGGTCATGGTATCCCACACAAACGCACAAGCGATGATATCGTTTTTCAATTAATGGAAAATAGGATGTATAATGGTGGTATCATTATAATAATATAATTTTGTTAAATTGAGGAAAATAAATTTTCTTGATGAATATGATATATTTAGTTGAGTCAAATGTGAAAGTAAAAAATAAATAAGTTGATCTATTAAGGTTATTACCTCTTCTTTGAATGAACTCCATTATATATATTGTTTGATATTGTATTGTTTGACTTTTAGAAGAACATAATTTCAAGAAAAAATCCAAGGATGTTGGAGAAGGATTTATATTGTATTTGTATGATCTTGATGGATCAATTTGGGGTAATGTAAAAAAAGTAGTGGTTTCATTTTATAATGTAGGTAAATGAAACACTAGGAACGTCAAAATTGATAAAAATATTATAATGAAAATCTGAAGGAAAATTATTTTAAAATGAATACAAATTTGATTAAAAAGAAGAAATATTGGGAATATAATTGAAAATGAAATATAGAATGCTTAGAGATTCCTTTTAATCGTATTTTTTCATTTAACCACTTGGTTAACCAATTTTAATCTTAGTCATGGTGATTTAATTTTAATATCAATGTTTTATAATTTACATAATATGTAAATATTTAGATTATAAATTAATTAGGGATGATATTTTCGACCTTTTCTCATTATAATATTCCACTTATAATATTTTTCAAATAATCAATATAATATATTTATCAGAAAATAATGTTAATATAATTTTAATAAAAATTCATATAATTTGAAATTGAAGACTGATGGAGGGTATTGGAATTTTAATATAATCCTTTTCAAAAATATTAATATCTTACGTTTACTGAAAAAATTCATCGATCAAAATAAATCAACCAAATTGAATCAATTTTTTTGATAAATAATATATTTTATTTTTGTATTAATTTAATAAATACTACATCGACATTGCATCTATATTTATGGTAATTCTTTAATCCCTAAAATTATAAATTAATTGCAATGAATAAATTTATTTATATTTTATGTCAAAAAATTGAATGTAACTAATCCTCTATTTATCCTTACGTAATTTTTTTTTGAAATTATAGGTAAGAGATAGATATTTAGTATTAATTTTTTATTTCAACAAACATATGTCATAATTAATGAAAAATGACCAAGTGGATATATATTAGAGATATTTGTGGTTATGGAAAAACTAATGTAATCCAATATGATATATAAACGTGCTAGGAAATTTTAAAGGATTATCACAAACTTTAAACATTATATTACCCATATTACCCTAATCGATCTCAAAAAAATCACACAGGTTACGGTTCATGACAAAAACATTAAAGGGACCAATTTACCAAATTCGAATAAACTAATTAAATATATGGGATATATTTTTTATGGACATATTTTAAAAAGTTTGGGAAATTTATTTTGATATAATTTTTAAAACTTTGACCAAAACAAATTTTTTCATAAACCACATATTAAGTACAAATCATGATTTACTCTAAACCCATTCCTAGTTGAAACATTATATATGCATAATTTTTTTATTTAATATAGAATACATAATTTTAATAAAAATAATTCATCAATTTTGAGTAATATAATTTATTATTGTTAAAAAAATATTTTCCACATAAATTTTTTTTTTATAAAGTTACACTTTTTAAAATTCAAATATTTTTTCATTTTTATTTATCTTGAATTGAAAAAAATAATTAATTATATCAATGAATAATGAAAATAATTTTTTATAATTTTTTTCCTATTAATATACACTAATCCAACTAATATGAGATAATTATTATATTAAATACTAATATTTCAGTCATATGGTATTGTTCATTTGGACTTGGTGTTACATGTAAAGCACTAAATCCAATAAAATATTTATTAATAGTTATATATATAATTAAATATTAGGTCTTTTTATATAACCATTGACATAGTTTGGGTCTCAATAATAAGGGTCATATCAATGTGTAATTTTTATCTTTTAATATAATATAACATTAAAAATTATTTTTTTCTATGGTTGGTAGAATGGTGATGGATGATGATAATTTTTGATTTTGATGTGAGAAATTTTTAATACAACATAGTTCTTTATATTGTCAAAATAAGAGTGGGAACTTTATTTTTTAGTGGATATAATATTCAATATAAAAATAAAATTTCATTTTTTAAAATACAAAATATATTTAAATGGAAGGACATGGTTATTTTACATGGTATATTGAAAGATAATATTATAAAAAATAAAGGATAAAATATGAGATTTATGTTATGTTTTTATGAAAAAAGATGACACTACATGATGATAAAATTGGTGTTCTTGATTTATATTATCAAAGTGGAGATTGATTTGAAAATGAATAATTGGTTATTTTTTGTTAAATAAGACATTGTCACATAATATACACAAAAAAATTCTTTATGTTTGATATAAGAAATTGATATTATGATGATATAATATAACTTTCTTATGTGGGTATAGTAATAAATAAATAATTATTAACATTAGAAAGAAAATTTTCATTATTGTGACAATATTGAATTTAGAGTATGATATTATCTACTAGAATAACTCTTTTGGAGAGGTCCAAAGGTTGTAAATTTAAATATTACATAGAATTTGATAATTTTTTTTATACCAGTTACCTTATATGAATAAATAAAATAATTTAGTTTTATGTGTAATTATAATTTTAGATTGTGTTTTTCATTTTTTGGGTCCAAAAGGGTCTGTAGTGAGATATTCCCTCAAGGGAGGGATGGTGAATTAGGGCATGACACTTAATTCCATTAAACTTATAATCTATAAAATCTCACCACATGAAATAAAATTTTCCACATTTCTAGTGGAGACAATCATGGGTTCATTTAGTGATGATAATAAAATAAATATTTCTCATTGAATTGATATAATTTGATCAATGATTACCTATATTACATAGACTAAGTTTTGTCTTGGGGAATGTAATTTTATCATACATGCAATACAAAATAATTTTACATGGTTCAACATCATATTGATAATACATAGATAATGCAAAAAATTTGAGGATATACCAAAATCAACTATGCATATTGTTTGGTGGTGGGTATAGGGATGGTCACTCCAAGAATGAGGTTACTACCCTTTATATGGTTTATATTTGATGCACTACCTTTCAAGGGATACTCCCTCACCCCAATCTCTTCGAAAACTACTCTTGAAAGGAAAAAAAATTGGAAAGAAAAAAGGAATGAAATCATCTACATTATCAATGATGAACCATGTGTAGAATGGAACCCATTAATATTAAGATTTATTATCTTGTTCAAAAGTATTTTTTAAATTCCACTTTGAAAAGATATCTATTTTGATTGATGATATTTAATGATTCTTCAAGAAATAATCACGTCTTATTCTCCCATGGAATGATATTTAAGGAGTTGATTATAAACATATACATTAATACACCCATAAAATCAAAAAATAAAAATTCAATAGTAGGTTTCAATTATATAGTGGAAAAACAAAAAATATTATTTTATGGATATAAAACCCCGGGTCATTGAATGGTTTATATCATCAAAAACCAACTCCAATTAAAATCACATATTATATAAAACCAAGTTTATCATGATATGGTAAAAACTATAATTACAATGTCATACTTTTATATGTACATCTTATCTAAAAAATAATGAAGGTAAATTGGTGAATCCATAAACCAATTTATCCCATCTCCCCAAAATTTATACAATGAAGGTAAACCAAGAGTATATTTGAACACGTAATGTCCAAACAACCTATAATAATTACGATCAAATAAAACCTTACTAAAAAGTAGAGATGTAAATAATCATTATCATTATATGTCTATTACTCTATAGGGTTACCAAACCCATTAATAAATTACACCTACCTCACCAAGGAATAATGCTTATCGAATGACAGTTTTTCTATCTCCAATAGATGACCCTCGCTTATTTTTTTGAAAATGGTGTACCAAATCCATTATTTATTTCTATGTAATTCCTTCTATAATAGACATAAACACGAACTCACATATATGGTTCTAAAAATATAATCATTACATTTTTTCTCCATACTGATAATTTTGTCCAAAATATTTCCCATCATAATCATAAATCAAAAAATAATTAATCACTTATATTATCATGGACCTCATAAGAATATATGATTAAATAATAAGTAACAAATTAAACATAAATTAGGATTTTTAATTAAATGATCATTTACCTCACTTAACCATTAATTTCTTATTTTACATTAAGTCTTCATGATCATCAATATCAATTTATTTATACAAAAAATTATTTCACTCTCCTTAATTAAAATTTGGGGAAAACGAATAATATGAAGGTGGATCAAAATTTCCCAATATGGTAAAATATAATAATTAATAAAATAATTCCATATGCGAGAATAATAAGAGCATTAGGGTATAATGAAATAATCAAAGTGAATGAGTATAACATAAGAATACTCATATACAGAAAAAATTAGACCATTGAACATGAAAAAAATGTAATAATGCATTATATAATCATTTAATCATTATAATAAATAGAAATGAACCATTTGATATCAATCATAATCAATTTAACCATATTATACCAATAATAATCATAGAAGAAATGTGATGGTATTTGGGGTAAAAAGCTTCATAAAACCGTAATAGGACCTTTAAAAACCCTTACAATGGGAATAAGGATACGATCGACATCCAATATAGTTTTATACTGAACATTTTCATACCTAATGTATCAGTATATGAGCACACCCATTGCATATTCTATAATAGGCTCACCGACATTATCTAGGCACACCTATTATATTTAATTTCCAAGAACAACAATATGGGTAATGGCTTTAGAGCATTAATTTCATCATAAAACTTATAAAAATAATCATTATTTATTTATACCCAAATTAACCCATGAAAAATAAAAGTGGTTCATGTCTATCTCTTTGAAACTTTATTAAATTTGGGAAAATAATTAACTTATATAAAAATCCCATTGAATTTTTTAACATATATAGAGAAGTATACATATTTTATCATTCCAAGATGTATGAACTATAGAATAATTAACAAAAAAGGTTGTTTATTTTGATGAAAGGAAATACAATTTAATGATCATTAGATACATTATTTATAAAATTTCCTAAAATTTTTATTGTAATTTTTTTAAAAACAAATAATTCATAAAATACTAAAAAAATATATCTTTAATTTCAATAATACTTGTGAACATAAAAAATCATTAAAAAATATTTTCATTTTTTTTAGAAATATATCCTTCAAATTATGATAAAAAGTATTCAAAAAATAAAAAATGTTATAAATCCATTTCAATGAAAATCACTGCTAAAAACTAATCATTTATATGAAAATTAGGGGAAAAATTTCATTAAAATTATACTTCATAACATGAAATGTAAGAATAAACAAAATGTAAGTCATGATGGAGGATAATTCCATACATGTCATATATGTAAAAAATAACATTTCTTTTTTTCACTTTATAAGGTTTATAATTGATCATTGTTTCGAGAACAATATGTAGGTTCCTTTCAAATTCTTCCTAAATACTAAATGGGCATTGTTTGGAAGTAAAAATAATGATTCATTTTAAAAATTTATATAAGAATGAATAACATTTATAAAACTTTCTATCCTAATATAAAAATATTTGAAATCATTTTTGGAATACATTTTTTATAAATAAAAATGATTTCTTAAAAAAATAGATATAAATTATGACTTCATTAAATAAAACTCTTCTCTATTATTTTCAGTACCAAAGAATGGTAGAATAGTACTATTATATTTAAATGTCATGAATAAACTTATTATATTAATATTAATGAGTTTCGTTGTAGATGGATCAAAAAATATCTTGATTGGAAGTATAATCATAAACAATTTCATTAAACGATGACATTGTAACATAATACTATTACAACTTTAGTAACATTGAATTTTCTTTTCATTGAAATAATGTAACTAAAAATAATTTATAAAATCATGAAATTAATGATATTAATTATATAAAATTTAAATGGAGCATTATAAACTCCTCATAAAAGAATATTAGGTGGATAACATAACATACATCATAATGAATGAAAATTGAGACACAAATCCCTTTATACTATTGTAACTTTAAAATGGTATACCCCTTTAATGTGAGACACATAAATGGAAATATAAATATAAATAAATTTATTAATAAGTGTAATTAATTCATTCAGGTTCATTATATACAACAAAAATATAATAATTGGTGGATTTGAAATAGATCTCACAAAAATAAATGTTGCACATTAAAACCATTAAATCACACTTTCTTTTGGTTGATATTTATTTAAAATCATATATAATAGTATAAAACAAATTATTAACTCTATAAAAAACCATAATTATGTTTATAATATCACATATTATCCTTTGATAAAGGCTTTTCACACTTTTGTAAATAATCGATCATTATTTTTATTGTTCTAGGTGTAAATTTCCTTGTTTTCTCTTTCATGATTTATTATGAAAGATATGTTTCATGTACATATTATATAGTTACACAAACACCAGAATTATAATCATAACATAATGATCATATTTTGACATAATTTATTCATTTAATACCAATCATTAAATTTTTTATTGATAAATGAAGTACCTTAGGATCATAGAGATGTAGGACCTTCTTACGCATGAGTAACATTTCCATTTTCAATGAACATTATGGGAAATAGTTAAATAAAATTTATATTTAAGTAATTATAAAAAAAAGTGAATCAATGTTATTTAATTATATATACAAATATATATCATTCATATGATGAGGTGATGGTAACATGAATCACATTTCTTCAAGGAGGTGGTGGTCCAGACATCTGCGAATGACGTAATCATATTTATCAATGAGTGAAATGGAATGAAATAAAATATTATAAAATATTTAAATAATTATTAATATGTAATTAATATCATAATTATTTCATGTAAATCACATATATTCTTTTTTTTTTCTATCCTCATTTATGTAATAGTCAGTGAGAAATGAATCACATCGCTTTGTTAGGTGGTAGTCCACCGTAAAAAAAACTACTTTACTGTATCCAATGCTATATGGAATTTAAAACGTTATATATGATATAATGAATCCAAAAGTATAAATATGTCACAAATATCATATATTAACATTATATCCATCATTAAACCATACCTTTAGATGTATTAATGGAAAAACAAACGACGTCGATTCGTGAGGCGATAGTCCATTGTACACATGAATAATGACTTCACAACCCATTTGATTCAAGGAGGAAAAGATTTAGTTTACTATATTAACATAATGAAATTATATTATATTTAATATAATTATTTTAAAGTATAATATTGGTTCAAAAAAAATTTAAACAGTTTACCAATGAAATAAATTTAAAAATGCTCCTTATAAAACATTACCTTTTTTGGTTTATCCTTCATAGGTTTCAACAATACGCCATCACATGTTGGATTTATTTCGAAATTAAGGATTATAGAATGACATTATTGAATTTTGGAAGTTATTGTTTGTTTCTTGGCTGAACCAAAGAGGTTTTTGGTGCGAATTAGAGGGTAGAGTGGGTTGCCTATATAAGTGTGTTAGAGGATACACTTAGTATTTTTTAAAATAATTTTGTGCTACCAAATTTTCCATATATAAGAAAGTTAATAAATAAAACATTTTCAAAAATTATATGTTTCAATGAAGAAATATTTCTTAAAATTTTTCACCCATGTATACTGTTCATTTTTTACCTTTTCATTTTATTTTAACCCTCGATAATAACATTTAACCTTAACCTCATCAAATAAGTTTGGTTATTTTGATTTATTATTTAAAAATAATAAAATTTGAAATTATTAGATATTATATATTATTATAATTCTAAATAAGTAATCATGTTTTCCGAGTATCATTTACATAAGTTTAAAATTTTAACATAAATTTATCCCTACAAACGAGATGAAAATTCCATTTTTTAAGAGAAAATTTTCAAAAGTTTACAAGGTTTTTATATATTCTATGAATATGAAATTGATTACAATCACATAAATTCTATTATTGGATGTATTATTCAAAATGTTATACCTAAAACGTAATTTTAAATATAATTTATATTTATAAATAAATTAAATGAAAATTTATTTATAAATTATAATTGATTAATGATCAGTAATCATCAAAAATAATAATTTATTTTAAAATTATCCAAAATACACCTTTATAAAATAATTAAATTATTTTTCAAAAATTGGAAATTATTTTTTTAAATAAATTATCTAAATGTTTAAATAATTAAATTTAAATAAAACTCCACAGTCACAACAAAATGGAATGTTTATTAGAAGCATATTTTTAGGCACATATTTATTTAATATTATCATTATGTTTAATAATCGTAAATTAATTAATATCAATAAATATTTATTCATATATAATATTTAAATTTAACTAAAACAAATCCTCATTATCTGTTATATTAATTAATTAAAATTGAGAACCATTATGTATTTTAATACTATTTTTATAAAACCCAATTTTATCTAAAAAAAGTATACTAAAAAAAATATCTCCAATGTAATTTTGTGGATTTAATATAAATATTTAATTATTATGGTACATTAAATAATAATAAAAATTCACTCATAAATTATATAATTTACTAAAAAATTACATCGTTTTCAAAAAATCATTATTTTCACTATTCTCTGAAAAATCAATATTTTCAAAAAAAAATTAAAATATCATCGAATGTGAATTTATAAATTATGATTCCAAAAATTATTTATGTTTATCATCCAAATTTTCTAAATGTTCAAAATATTAATTATAATATTCTATTCAAGAGAAGCAATTAAATTATTTTTTAATGATATCAACATTTTAAAAAATCAAATAACATTATTTAAAATTGAATTATTATTTTCAAAACATTTATCAACATTTTATATTGAGTATGATATATATAGATAAATATTATAAAAATTTGTAAGTACTATTCATATGTTCCAACATAAATGCTATGTTTTAATGGTTATATATATCATGGGTCATTTAAGAAGGATATTGTATGTTAAAAACACTATTGATCATACAAATCCCAGGTTTTTGTGTACTTAAAGCTATTGAATATATTTAATTTATTTGAAAATAAATATATTTCAATTTTTGCGGAGTTATATTATTACCTAAGATCATTGTTTTTTTTCATTTTAACTATCAAACATATGTTTATTCTTTTAAAATCATATTATGTTACATCACCTCCCCATTAATAAAATGTGTCCTAAATTTTTAAATTTATATCAATAGTGCAGTATTGGATATTTTAGAGTAATATTTTTCTATAAACCCACATCATAAAAATGGTTAATTGAACGTCTTCTGTAAAACGTGAAAGAGATGTATGAGGGTCATCTAGAATAACACGTAACATGGTTTTTATGGGGGGGAACATTAGTGTAATGTGGATATATTCCCGTGAAATAATAGTGTAAATAATTATATAATGTGTGGAGGAAATTGATCACTAGATGGAATGTTAAGGGCCTCAAAACCATAATTCTTTGTTGATTGAAATGTTCATCGGTTCATCTGAAAAATATGAACTATGATAAAATTTTTCAAAATAATTTTCTTAGAGTTGATTAAATATAAAATCATTTTTACTATTAAAATATAGAAATATACTTACTTTATGAATAAAATATCATTCATTAATCAATTTCCACCATAATACGATATTTTAACATAAACAATGTTTATTCAAGATGAATTTTTCATTAATGAATCACTAAAATCATCTAGTAATTACTATAAACCCATAAATGGGATAACAAGTTATTAATCCAATCATTA
This sequence comes from Viscum album, assembly GCA_963277665.1. Lineage (NCBI taxonomy): Eukaryota > Viridiplantae > Streptophyta > Magnoliopsida > Santalales > Viscaceae > Viscum > Viscum album. Next base: position 1,186,599,579 of record OY728159.1, read on the forward strand.
GACACAATCCAAAATAAATTTTTTTATTTAATTTGTAAGATAAATCCAAAAATGAATAAATGTTAAATATTTTTATAGTAATAACAAATGTTCAATCCAAATCATACAATTAATAATTCTCTATAAAATTAATCAAAAATTATCTGATGATATTCATACCCAAATGATTTATAGGGTTTGATCTTATATTCCTTCATGAAAAAACTATTTTTTCCTAAATAAAAAACAATACAATTTTTAAATAAAAATAAACATTACCCAAAGAAATTTCATAATAATTGGGACATTGTGTAGGTTATTGGTTTTCACTACACCCCTATCACCCTTTGGTTTTTGGTAAAAGCCCTATGAAATTACAAAATTTGACCTCATGTCACCCAGCCTTCTGGTTTCCCTTTTTATATAAACATGCAAAAGTAATACATATACAAATAACACATCATGTTGATCCTATAAGTTAAAAATACCCCAACCTAAAATAACATCTCCAAAAATGTCATTTATAACCACAAAAAATTTACATCCCAAAACTCTCTAATGGGGTGTCAATGAATTTGAAGATATTAACAACCATAATATTATGGTATCCATATATATGATAACATACATCACATAAAAACAACATAATTTTAAATTTTATCTATACTTTTTTACTAATACCAACTATAATATCTATGAACCTGTACACTTGGATTCGGTGCTGAAATAGTAAGAAATACATTTTCATCATCAAACATGATAATTGTAACCCAATTTTATTCCATCAATAAATTAAAAATGATAATGGAAATATTAAATCAATTATAATATTGAGGTCCCATCATGTTTATAATATTTTGAAAATTATGACAATCTCATATATAAATAATTCTCATTTCATTTAATTTTCATTTATCCCACAAAACCCATCTTTTCTTATTTCATGTTTATTTTTCATCATCATAAATATTAAATACCTTCTATAAATAATTCATTCAACCAAATTATTTATATCATGGAGAATATAAATATAATATAAGTGTTCTTAAATAAATTCTAATGTAAACCATTAACATTAATAAATTGCAATCATTATTGATCAAAAGATTAACATTAATGAATAAGTCCTTAATCCACAGTCTTTAATATAAAAAAACAATATTCATACCAATCAATACATATACCATCAAACATGAAATTATGTTATAAGGATTTAACAAAGGAAAGAGTTATATGAATCAAAAATCATTAGTAATGTGATATAAATACTAATCAAATAAAAATTTATAATCCCATAGAAATAATATGATTTTTTTTTGTTTTCTTGTTACATAATGTTTAAAAAATTCTTACAAATGTCGTACAAAACAATTACAGTTGGAACAACCATGTATCCATCATTTGATATAATTCTCTAGAGAACATAATCATTCCCAATTCAATGGAGCAATGTTTGATAATGCACATTGTATAATCTATATGGGCTCACCTGAGACAATATGAGTGTACCCATTGTATATAATGATAAAGAACCATATCATGAATATATTCCATAGAGAATTAAATTATTTATAATAATTATATAGAAAATCACAAATCATTCATTACATAATTAACCAATAGAAATTAAAGTGGTTCTAGTCAATCTCTTTGAAACACGATTAAAACATGGAGAAAAAAGAGTCTATAAAAATCTATTAAAAAAATCATAATCTGTTACATCCTTCACCTCATCCATTGGAATTCAAAAAGGGGGTGGGTGTTACTATGTTTATGTGACATTCCCAAGATAGGAAATGATTGAAATAAATTCATAGGTCATAATAAAAAATTGGGGGAAGATTTTCCATTTTTTGGTTAAAACAATCAAAACATAAATCATTGACCATAAAAAATCAAACCTCTATATGATTCCGGAGTACGAAATACATTCCCATAAAAACCCAAAAAAATACATTAGATTACAATAATTAAAACAAGACAAAAAAATAAATGATACAAAATACATCCACTGAAAACCTCCCGTCCTTCTCATGATATAGCTCAACATAACCAACCAAATGTATCAAGAACCATCACTAAAGAACTATGATACCTTTACATTAACATTATCTTTATCTATAATATATAATAATTCACAAAAGATCTAAATAAGGGGGTGTTTACAAAACTAAATAATATTTCCCTAATGAATCCCAATCTCATGAACCTAAGAATGAATAGGTTAGAAAATATATATGAAATTGTTTAAAATAAATATAATTTTTTTATTTAAAATAAAACAACATTCCTAACCAAAATAGTTTTCTATGGAATGTACTAAAAAATTTATTAAAAAATTTTTCAAATCCATTTGGCATGAACATTACAATTATCCATTTATTCATGAACAGGGGAATATTCTATACTCATGAGTGGTCTCTCATCGATCTACCTTTTCATCATTAGATAACCAGTACTAGGTTCCACAACAGTATACGCCCCTTAAAAAGGGAAATGAATAATGAAAATTGACTCATGATAACAATTTATTCCAAATACCATGACAATACATTTAAATAAAAATACATTCTATTAATAACATGTTTATAATAATTTTATAGTTATCAAAACCAAACAATTTTTTTAACAGAAAAATTTTAAAATAATTAACCAAAATTACAATCCAAGAAAAAACTAAATTTACATAATTTCAAAGAAAATATCACAAAAGTGTTTTCTATAAAATATTTAATATGATTCATAATAATATCATGTAATTTAATTAATTTAAAATCATGCCTTCATGTTCTATTCAAGAAGATTCAAGAGAGAATTTACCTACCACTCAAGATTTGAAAAAAACAAATAAAGAAAAAAAATTCAAGAACATAGATTAGATCCTCTAATTCTGAACATATATATTTTTACCTTGATTCAAAATAATCATATCTCCTCATTATTAACATGAAATAGAAGTAATCATTCCCCAAAAAAATTTGATATATTATTCCAAGAGATCGTAGAAGAATAGAAATAAATAAAACAATAAAGAACAAGAACTATGTAGAAAATATAGATCACTAAAAGATATCATATATCCTATGGGTTTCTCCCTGGTAAAAATGAAAAATTTTCCCACATTAAAATTAATTGGAAATTTAGATATGAAAATATTAGGAAAAAAATTTCGTTAGGGGTCAAATTAATTTATATCCAGAATTTTTGGATACAAATTATAACGGTTCATGGTTAGGGAGAATAGTCAGGAAAAACACGTACTAAAAATTGTGTTGATACCACCTCAAGAAACAATATATATTATTTCCTCTTAGGGTTACAAAAACAATACAAAAAACATGCATTAGACACTATATCAAGGGATAATATACTCACAGATTTTCTTCTATGCATTAGCATAGATTTAGAAAACCATGTACTGACATTGTGACTACATAGTAACCTCTGTTTTCCCTGACATGGTTTCCTATATGTGTTTCACGATTTCTACTAACCATTCAAAAATTGTTCACCTCTATAAAATCCATCAAAAATAGAAAATCTCCACTAAATCTCCTAAAACATAACTCAGTAATTTTATATATTTAATGTAAATAAATATATGGTCATGTACATGTAAAATTGTCTTCTAAATTCTCAATATTTTTGGAATTTCCATCCACAAAAATTAGAAAAACAACCACTATCAAGAATGAGTTCATTTCATTTATCCACTATTTTCTTTTAACGCTCCCATGTTCCTCATGATTCTGACTATGTTTCCATAAAACCTATACAATATCGATGATTCTTTCCATAAAATAATACTAATTTACTATCCATATTCTTCATGAGCACTTGAAACAATGTATAATCTGGCTATATGTCAACATAATACCATAAAATTACTTTTTAATATCTAGTTTATATTTCTTTAATTGAGATACATGAAACACCTTAATCACGGAACACAAACATGGTGGAAAAAGAAACCTCTAATCCACCTCACCAACGAATCCTGGTATCTCAAAAGGGCCTATGTATTGAGGATATAACATACCCTATTTAGAAAATGATGATGTCCAAAACACGGTGTGATTCTCCAGTACATAATATTGCTCTCCTCAAATGACAATGGTCCTCTAGGATGATTCATATATGATTTTTTGATGACTCTGAGTTATCCAAATACTCTTTATGATCAATTGAATCTTCTCGATTGTCTATTTCCCATGTCATGGTACAACCATTACAGTCTCACTCATTTACACCCAACAATTTATATAATGACAAGGATTCCCATAAAATTCATCAAATAAGGCCATATAAATCTAGCCGTGGTAACTACTATTTTACAAGAACTCCACTAAATGTATTTCCTCCTCCCATGATCCATAAAATTCAATTACCCAATACATAATCATGTCCTATAATGTTTGGATGTTACTCTAAGATTTCACATCCTTTTGAGGATAATATGTTGTGGTCATTATCCATCGAGTCTTCAGGTGTCATGCCTCAAACATATCTTCCATGTAATTACAATATTACAGGATGATATATTATTTAATTTCCATTTTGGATAAACATTACTTGAAAATAAACACAAGGGAATCTTAATAAACATTTATTTATTACATTACTTTAAAACTAATAGAATCCAACTAACCAAAAATACCCATTAAAAGTCCAATCAGAGCCATTGGGAGGCCACCTAACACAACAATGAGACCCAATAAATAGTGAAGCCCCTTTGGGTCTGTCAGAATAAAGTACAACATGGCCAGAACCAGGATAGTTTTCCTGAGAATAAGTGGTATGATAAGTATCATTTTCACCCAGTTGTATTGAATATGGAACCACTTGATACATGTAGTTATAAACTCCTCATTTCGATTGTTTCCCTTATGAGACCGTTGAGTTCTAATGGCTATATGTATAGTCCTTGGTCATTCTGTTGGATAAATTTAAAATACCTAGGTATAATTAGTTTTCCAAAATATTTAAAGTATGCATTGAAAATTATAACATATAAACATATAAACACTTTTTTTAAATATTTGAGCTTCACTTAATATGATTTCAAAATCTGTTATGGATTTCATATACATATCAAATATTTAAAATGTAATGAAAAGATTTTATAAATGTTATCATTATTTATTTTTAAACTAAGGTCTTAACAATAAAAGTGTTCTTGATTTTTAGAATACTAATATAATATTTTTCTAATTAAGTATTGAACTTTGATTTATCAAATTATGTTTTATAACAGGGTGTTTCCTAAAACAAAGTAAAATATGTGGTTATAGTATAGGATTCATAATTTTTTGAAATTATATAATTATATGAAAAAATATTTTTATATTAACAAAAAATAATTATTTACCTAGCTAATATATAGGTGAGAAACTCATCTAGCAGAGGGTCTCCTCAGGTAGCCACTCAAGGGCATGATGGGATTACCACCAACAACCCCCTGGAAATGGCCTAGGGGTGGTGCGTACGAAGGGTTCATGATATGTCACAAACAAGGGAAGCATAGATTTCCCTCAGCGCACACGGGTGCGGGTGAAGGGACCAGAGCACGCCACCATGTGGGATGGCACAAGGGTGTGGGTGGGTGCAGGAGCACGCCCACAGAAGAACCTGGTACGGGGAGTACCTGAAGGGGAGGGGGAGTAATCTGAACGATGGTTCAGAGTCCCAGGCTTATAATAAAGCCATGTAGGGCCCTCCATTTTGATGCGGGACAAGGTTTTTATGGAGAAACATGATCTTGAACGTCATATCATGTCGCGCGCAATCACAACTATCCATTTTGGTTCGACCAAAAATCAATAATAGCTGTTGATTTCTCTTCGAGTTTTTTCCAGTTGTCTGATCGATCGTGATCTAATCCTGAATATTTAAGATTTTATTAAAACTCAATAATGCACTATTATTTTTCGATCAATTCGAGATTTAATCTTAACCAATCATTATTTTTTAATCTCTTAGATGCTCCCTGGCCGTCGGATCAAGGGGAATTTTTTTTCTATATGTCCAATTCTTTTCTATATTTTTCTCATCCACAGTTCCTTCTTCCTCCTGAATGCACTAAACTAGTGGCTTATTACACTCCTACATACACAGTTGTTCCACATTCGTGACCTGGGTTGGTCCATCATCGCTCTCAACTTCCACAAGACCGACACCTTCAGTCATTTTATATAATGAGTAGTCCTCATTTTTCCAGAAAGTAACATTAAAATATTCTATACATTTTATGTACAATATAATTTATATAAAACTTATTACACTTCCTTCCTCCTGATTTGTCCGCTTCTCAAGCCTCTTTCGAGCCTTCCTGAGCCTCTTCTCCTCATTAGAACCAGGAAAGGGATTTATATTATCTTTCCATATTTCAGTTTGGCTATATAAAAATATATAGAAGTATATACTTGTATATAAATATGTATATACGGTTGAGAATAAAACTAACTATCCCCTCTTCAGCTGGTGAAATTTTCAATCCTAAATTTATTCATAACCCTCTATCAAGAAAGGGTTTGAGTTCTTATGTGTATGATATATATATGTCGATTCATAAATGTAATAGAAAAATACATATATTCCACAACCGAACCCTTTTATTCATATAGAACAAATGATATTAATGATCTTAAAATAAAAACATATAAGGGTTTAATAAAAGTTTTCTACCATGTGAAAAACCAAATTATATATTTTTTATAGTTGGTTATATATGATTATATATATACCATTTGGTTTTCTTCTTAAACTAATTTAGTTTCTATATAAACATGTTTTTTATTCAAATATATATGTATAATTATAATATTAATTTGTTAAACATATTGTTAGTAGAGAAAAATTCCCTCTATATACTTTGTGTTTATTTAATTCATATAATTTTTCTAACCCACATTTAAACAAGAACAATTGATACCAAAATGTATACCATCCAAATATATTTAGAAGAATGAAATAATCTAAATATTTGAATCTACTGCAATAAAATTTATCAATCATTAATTTATATTTTTGTTAATATGCCCATTTATAAGCATGTATTTTAAATATGACTCACAATTATCCTAATTTATAATGGTGCATTCTGAAATATAAAATCTTTACATTCATAATAAGAATTTTTGGAAATGCAAATTTATGTGATAAACTTGTATTTCTATCTGGGCTTTAGTTGTCATCACATATGGTATAATATTCTTATATTTTTAGTCATTTATTGTCATAGCCATGAAACTATTAGTATTAGCTATTGACAGTTACATGGTTGATTCACTTTTTATATAAATGTAAATGCTAAAAAATTAAATATTACTATTATGATCGAATAAGGATTATACACTAAATTATTCAATGTGGTATGGGACACTTTGAATAAAATGAACTGAGAAATTAAATATTCATAGTGTTATGGGACTTTTTGAACATACAACCCTATATGGAATATGATAAATGTATTAGACTTGGTATAATGGGTTGGGGACCATTTAATGAAATCTCCTCAATGCATCGATAGTTCTCATGAGACAATTAGTTCATGGCACGTGGCCATTGACATTTCAGGTCTTGACACGAGGTCTCGATGGGGTCTAGAATAAAATGTTCCCTCATTTTTTACACAGAAATTTATTAATCTGGTGTGTATTATACTAGAGAGTATTTTTGATTAAGATATTTATAGAATTTTGTTAATCAAGTGTGTATTCAACTAGGGAATATTCTTGATTAAGAGATTTATAAAATTCAATTAAATAATTGTTTATTCAACTGGAGAAAAATCATGGTTAAATAGCATGTATCTATGAGTATCAGAAGAAGAATATACTATAGAATTTTGTTTATTTAGCATATACTATTTTTACATCACCATGATATTTATCATCCAGTGTATGTTTCACAGTAGTAAAATATGGAATTGAAGTTATTATTGTAATGTGAAACTCTGATAATTTATTACTCTTATTTATAAATTTTGTACTTGCATATTCAAATGTCTTACCTATTATAGTTATAATGTATTTTACTTATTATTCTGAATGAGAAAGCTTATAATTGAATCATGTTTTCTTTATAACTCTGTCATTATTCCATGAAATGTGCTCTTATAATTAATAGACAAAGTGTTATGTTATGAGGCATTTGATAAATCATTCCTTAAAAAATTGTTCTGTGAATAATTTGAAAGGAATTTTTTCAAAAAGATATAATTGGTATATTATGTTATTTTTAATACCCCTTACTGGGAATTCGACTACTCAGCCTATTTTTTCAATCAGTTTTCTTTTACAGGTGTAGTATATTTGAGTCCCTTTATTTGGTGACTGATTAATGAAGGAATTTTTGTTTTGTTTTATGGAATTTTAATAATTATATCTAAATCTCTAGGACCTAAACCGAACTGTTCCTCTCGACAAGAACATTTGTATGGGTTTATAGCAGTTTTTTATAAAAAACAGTTTACACACAATGTTTTATTAAATCTCTACACCAGCTTCAAGGTGGTCTGGGGTCGGGGTGTGAGAGTTGGTATCATAGTTTTCATTTTGATAACCCTAGAAAATTAGAACAATATTAAAATCATGGTTATGTGTCACGATATAGTAGTTTCATCAAAATTTTAGAAGGATGATGATTCACCAATTCTTTCTCTTCCAACTTAAGTATTTGAGACTATAGTGGTCGAATCTTGTTATTTAAAGTAGAGACTTTTGAAAATAAATGTTTATCATACAAAACCCTATACCATGTATCTAATTCTCCTCATGTACACCAACATCACTGAGGATAAGGATTCATCTATTATCTCATGATGAATAAAAAATTCCCGGTCAATGCACAATAAGGGAAATACATGGAGGGTATCTTTAATTGTTTCACCCTATCCAAGAATTTATTTTATCTTGAGGTCATTGAGGACGCTGCAAAATGTGGTTACCTCCGAGCATCATATATATGTCAAATTTTGACCTACATCCACTGTGGTAATTTTATCGACTTTAAATCCCTTGAGAACGAGACTTCACATTTACATTGTCAACATTAAGTTCATACCTATGAATCTCAACTTGATATGTGACATGATTCTCTCAATATTAATATTAGATATCCACATGCAGTTGATCGTAGTTGCACATGTTGCATCTTGACCAATGATATAGAAGAATTTAGAACCACTTTGGGAATCTATTTTTCTAGGAACATGGGAGATCCCCAACATTGGTAGTACCTATGAGGATTCATCTTAGAGGACGTCAGGAAATCCATAAAAGTGTTTGGGGAGATAGAGAAATTCAGTATGTAATATCATGAGTTTTAGTAATCATGTTTAAATTGATATTATTATATTTTATTTTTTGATAATATTTTATATAAAACAATGAATATATATTGAAATTAATTTTCTAAACTAAAAGCTGACTTCATACATATTCAGAAAGAAGACATGAGTTCACTAACCGATCTTCTATCACTTCCTACCACACTTTTAGAGATTATAATCATTAAGACATGTTTCGAGGAGTACTAGCCCTTTGCAAACATACATCTATCCTATAGACATCTCCATCGGGTTTCGAGAAGCCCAAACATCCTTAGATGTTACCAAGGAAGCAATCCTACCTATTATTGTATTGAAAATGCAAAATTTTCCGAATATAGGAAAAGAGGAAAGTATCATGAAGATCATTATCTATGATTCACTATGTTTGATAAATACTTATTTTTAAGTATGATTCTAGAAGATTCATTATATGGTGACCATCGAGCGACCTACTTATTCTAGGTCCTGAGTTTAGTATGTTCGAGGAACTCTAGGATATCAATATTTTCATGCACGTTGAGGTGCGAAAGAATTATAGTTTTTAGTTCACTCTGACATTTATAACCTCCATACCTCTCGTGCTACTCTATGGAAGGATGAGTAATTTAGGCACATTTTTGACCCTTGATATTCACAATGTGTTTGGACAAAGGAAATCAAGGAGCTAAATACTACCATAGGAATCCACCTGAGGTCATCATCACCATATCCTCAGTTTTGTTCTTGGTAATGTGAATAAGGGAGGTGATGTGTGTTTTTTTTTCAAGTATTCTGTGTATGAGAGTCTAGAATAGTGAGGATAGAATTCTTTATAGGGGTGAATAATGTAACACCCTAAACATATCTTCCTTGTAATAATAATATTGTAGGCTGATATAGTATTTAATATCCATTTTGGAAAAACAATACATGAAAATAAACTCACGGATTTCTAATTAGTCATGTAATTGATTACATTACATAAAAACTATGATAATACAACTAACCAAAAATGCCTACTAAAATGCATATCAAAGTAACTGGGAGACCACCTAATGAAACTACGAGACCCAGTAAATAGAGAAGCCACATTGGGTTATTCAGAATGAAGAACATCATGACCAGAACCATGATAGTTGTACTGAGCATCATTGGTATGATAAGTAAAATATTCACTAACTTTTATTGAATATGCAACACCATGATACATTTATTTATAAGGGACTTAATTAGATTATTTCCATTAAGAGACCTTTGAGTTCTAACAGCTATTTGTATAGTCATTGGTAATTCTGTTGGTTGAATTTAAAATAACTAGGAATAAATAGTTTTCAAAAAAATATACAATATGTATTGAAAATTATATAATTAAAACAAATAAACTCTTTTTATAAATTTATAAGCTACACTTAGTATGATTTAAAAATCAGGTATGGATTTAAAATACTTTTCAAATATTCTAAATGTGATGAAAATATTTTATAAACCAAGGTCTCAACTAGAAATATATTTTTGATTTTTTTAATACAAATATTATATTTTTATAATTATTTATTGACATTGATTTATCACTTTCTGGTTTATAACGTTTTGTTTTATAAAACTAAGGAAAATAAGTAGTTATAGTAGAGGATTCATGTATGTTTGAGACTATATAATATATGAAAAAATATTATTATATTACCAAAAAAAATATTATTTACATTGCTAGAATATAGGTGAGTACCCCATCTATTCAAGGGCCACCATAGGTAGCCACTCAAGGCCTTGATGGGCATCTCACAATCAACCCCTTGGAAATGGCACATTGGTGGTGCACATGAAGGGTGCATGCTAAGTCGGGCAAAAGATAATCATAGCTTCCCCTCAGTGTACCTCTGTGCAGGGTGACACTGTAGTGTGGGTGGGCGTAAGTGTGCACCCCCTGAAGAACCAAGTATGGGGTGGTACCCGGAAGGGAGGGGGAGTAAACTGAGTGATGGCTCAATGTCTTGCTATTATAAAGAAGTAGTGGAGGCCTCTCTATTTCAATGTGGGAAAAGAGTTTTTAGGAGAAATTGGATCTGTACTGTTAGATCCCATCGCGCGTGACCTGAACCATGCATTTTGGTTCGGCCTTCGATCCCCTATAGCTGCATATTTCTCTCCACGTTTTTACCCTTCTCCCAATTGATTTAAATCAAATTGGGATCATTTGCCTTTTTTTAAAACATAGCATCGCACCATAGCCTCCCGAACGAGTCGAGAATTAATAATGACATATCAATCTATTTAATTCTCTCAGAAGCACCCCAACTATCAGATCAAGGTTAGATTTAATCCCATCCATCCAATTATTTTCCTTATTTTTCTCATAATTGGTTTCTTATTCCTCCTCCATGCGTTGAACCAGTGGAATATTCCACTCCCACTTGCACTATTTTTTTGTGCCCATGACATTAGTTTGTCCCTCCTCGCTCTAAACATCAATAAACCCAACACCTTCTGTAATTTTATAAACCATGTAGGCCTCAGTTTTCCATCATGTAGCATTAAAAAAATTTCATGTATTTTATGTGTAATATAGTTTATATTATACCTGTTTCAGTTCTTTCCTCCTAGTTATTCTTCTTCTCAATCATCCATCAAGGATTGCCATGCCTCAGCTCCTCATTAGAACTAGGTAAGGGATTTATATTGACTTTGAATGTATCATTTTGGATATATATATACATAAATATATATGTATATATATACCATTGAGAATATAACCAATTATCCATTATTAAGTTAGTGAATCTCTCAATCTTAAATTTATTCATGACCCTCAATCGAGAAAGGGTTTGAGTTCCTATTTGTTTGACATATATATATATATATATCAATTCATAAATGCAAGAAGAAACTATGGTCCTAGAATGCAGCCATTTATATTTCAAGTTTTGACACGAGGTCTTACTGGGGTATGGCATTATACGTTCCCTCATTTGGTCTATAGAATGTAATTAAATAACTATGTGTATTCAACTGGAGAATATGCATGATTAAGATATTTATAGGATTTAATTAATCACGTGTGTATTCCACTATAGTATATGCTTGATTAATAAATTTATATAACTTAACTAACCAAGTGTGTATTCAATAAAATAATATGATTGGTTAAAGAGCATGTACCTATGAGTATCAAAAGAAGTAAATTTTATTGAATATTGTTTATTTAGCATAAAATAATTGTTCATCACCTATAGATTAATCTTCTTAATGTATATTTCTCAGTAGTAAATGATGGAATATAGGTTATTATTATTTTTCATAACTCTGATCATGTATTACTCATAGTTATAAATTTTGTACCTACATATTCAAATGTCATACCAATTAATATTAGAATGTCTTTTACTTATTATTCTGAATGATAATTCTTATAATTGAATAATTCTTCCTTATAACAATGTAGTATTCCATTAAATGTTCTCCTATTATTCATAGACAAAGTGTTATGTTATGATACATGTGTTACAACATTCCTTAAGAAAGTGTTTTATGAATAATTTTAAAATAATTTTTTCAAAATGATAAAACTAGTATATTAAGTTATTTCATAAAACCCTTAATGAAAATTCATATACTCACTCTATGTTATCAATATGTTTTCAGTTACAGGTTTAGTAGATTTGAGTTTCTATGTCTGGTGAATACTTAATTAAGACATCTTTGATTAGTTTGATTGAATTGTAATAATTGTATCTGATTCTCCAGGACCTGACCAAAATGTTCCTCTCTATTGGGACATGTGTGTTTGTTTTCCACTATTCTATATATTAAAAAACATTACACACCATGTTTTATTTCTGCTCAGCACCGGCATTAGGGCCGTTGGGGCAGGGGTGTGACACCAGGTATTTTTTTAAGAGTTTCTAAAAATGATTAGTTAACATCATAGCATGATTTTATACTATCAAAATTCATATTCCATTCCTTCTAAAAAAATCACATATATAAATTGTTTAGAATTATTTCAACATATTAGATTGATGAATATAGATGAAACGGTTTGAGATTATGAGTTTACCCACTATCTCTCGTATTCAATCGTTTCAAAAAAAATCCTTGGTAGAACTAATAAATGATTAATATATTTTGAACCCATTTCCACATAGGAATTTGTAATTATTTCAATGTTCCTACTAGTTGTTGCTTCTCCCCCATTATCTGCTGACATGTGTGGAATCTTGAAAAAAATTCACAATTATCCTTTTCGTCCAATACCATTAATATTGCAAATTTATATTTTTTATTTATTTTTATTCTAGGATGAATAGTCTTTTAACATTGGTGGTATGTATTGAGAATTTGTACTTAATAATCCAAAAGGTACCACGATTTGATTTCTAAACATTAAATTGAATTATGGTATTACTTCAATTCATCATTTTCACCCTTCCATTATGTTTTCACTTCATAGAAACACATTCAAAAATAGATATTTGAACATATTTCAGAAGAAAAACCAAATCATTTACAATAAAAAATGGGATGGAAAATTCCACATCTTCTCAATCATTAAAGTTCATGTACATATATTATATAATTAACATCTGCTACAACTGATGTGAATCTTTATGACCAACTGATTATATAAATTCCTTCTTAATTCATCCAAAGCCAAATTTTATTTCTCCAATGTATAAATCAAGTCTACGTCCAATATTTGTAGTAATTCCATCAATTTTCTGGGAATAATATTTTACTCCCATTGTGAGAAAATTTATTTCATGTTTTTATAGTTCGTAGATACTGTTAATTTATCACCAATAATCTTATGATGATATGCTTTCAATGTGTAGACTACAATATCCATTTCGAAATCATCTTTTGGGTAGTTATTCTCATCAAAAAGTAACTATTATGACCCATAAACAAATATATGATCTTTTTTCATGAGAACACATCCCAAACCTTGTCTAGATGTATCAAAATACACTATGTATCCTTTTCCATAATCCATAAATGTAATGATATGATCAAATGTATGTCTAATACTATTCTCTTCATTGGATTTATGAAATTTATCATTCCACTGAAAAATAATTCCTTCTTTTTCAATAGATCCATCGGTGATCCTAAATGTGAAAGGTTGCATACAAAATGCATGGAGAATCCCTCTTGTCCTAGTAAACAATATATATATAAGGCATTCTTTTGTGTTTCTAATATATGAAAACATTAATCTTATTTGGGTCTATAGAAAATTATTTTTCAAAAATTAAATGGCCTAGAAAATGCACCTATTTTATCTAGAAATCACACTTTTTTTATCATGGATTATAGACGATGCACTTTGAATATATCAAAAGTTATAGCCAACTATTTTTCACTATTCTCATTTTCCATCAATAAACTGTTATATCATCCCTAAACACCACCAAATATGAATATAGATACCTTTAAATTAATATATTCATCAAAACAATAATGATGAATTGGGTATTCTTAACATCAGAAGTCATAATAATGAACTCATAATGACAATATTCTCTCCAAAAATATATCATTGGCATATCCTCATTCTAAACACATAGTTTGTGGTATCCCAAACCCAATTTGAATTTATGGAACAATTTCACTCCCCTCAATTGAACAAAATAATCATCAATTCCTAGAAGTGGTTGTTGATTTTTTTGTCATAACATGGTTAATCATATGACAATCTAAACAAATCCTTATCATTCCATCCTACATCACAAATTGAATCTATAATTCCAACTGAGACATAGTTGGTTGGTTGAACCCTTAACTCTACAACTCCTATAATTGATACTAAAATTCATTCAATTTTGTATGTTCCAAGAGATAAGAATGAAAGGAAATAAGATTGGTCCTTGGTATAAGATCAATCATAAACTCAACTTCCCTATAGGGTGAAAATATAACAACTTATTGGGAATGAATCAGGGTAATGATCCACTAATTTTTTAAATTCTCTACCAATTATCCCATATTATAATGCAAAAGAAACTATTTTAAATTTGTAAGAGATAGATCGAACCACTGGTGCCGACAATCAAGTTATTCTTGCATCGAATTCTCAATTACATTTAAAGCGATGAATAACAAAATTAGAAGATTTCAAAATCACCTTCCGTGCACAATAACTGAATGGGCCTCATAGACTCATATTCTAATAAATTCCAAAAATTAATTCATAGGAATCTATATATATAATAGAGATGTTTCATACAAACTCAATCCCATAAATTATTATTGAACATATTTTACAATTCGAGGCTCAACATTTTTGTTATCCATAATGTATTTGGAGTTTCAAATATGATGGGATAATCTCTACATGTAAGACAATCAGATAAACAATATGGGAAGAACTAAATTAATGTGATGAACATGTATAAAAAATGATAATATAAGGGAATAATAACTATGAATTTTACGTCTCAATATCGTTGTTCTTGACTGATCATCTAGAATAAATTTCCTAGATCCATAAAATATTTTACGCTTTGCAACATTATATTTGATACCATGTTGATATTTTACTAGTTGGGGAGTCATGGTTTTTCTATAATCACCCTATATTACTCGATTCATTTTATTATATCCATTTTATTGCAAACATCATATCCCAACAGATGATGCTTGAGAATCATATGACATGTCCTTAACATCCAAACATGGATAACTGCACCAATAGAACATATAATTCCCCATTTTGTTTCAGTTGCGACATTCTCTAGTTGGTTTCACATAATAAACCGTTATATGATCAAAATAAATGAATTGGAAGAATACTAACTTACTCTTCTGTCATTGAGGTAAGCTGAATGTTCCCATCATCTGAATCTGAGATATGTCATCCCCATTTAGAATATGTTACCCTAGTCTACCTGTTCCCAGAGTTGGAGTTCTCAATAGTTATTATAAGAATAATTATTTTCCTTGAAATCATATTTCATAGGATATATCTTTCTTTATTTTTATATTTATTTACCATCAATGTATAATCCATTATACAATGAAATAAATCCTTTTTCGAAAGTTTGGTTTATACCCCGATTCTAAAATTTGTTCTCCATGGATGAACATGTATTAAATTTAAGTTAAAATAAAATTAATTCATAAACTTGACATCACACATTTTTATAGAGATTTTATCCCAGTTCATACTAAAAATTACATTATTCAATAAATTCAAAATTTGTTTGGATATAACTTTTTTTAATAATTTTTTAAAAATACTCCCACGAAATGATTTGGTCCTTTATAGATTTAACTTCTAAATCACACCACATGGGTGGTATATTGTTTAGCATATAATTTTCCCACATCTCATTCAACATAGTTGGTTTCTAAAGGAAATAGAAAATTATATTCATCTTGTTAACACAAACCTCTTTATTTTATAGCATCGAATAACCCAAAAGATTTTTGGAATCTACATTTGGAACTGAATTTAATGATCAAGTTATATGGGTTCATCCAATATGTTTCCTCTATGCATAGATTTAAAAACATGGAAAATACTCTAGACTAACTATTGGATTATCCATTTCTCAGGTGCAACCACATTATCAATAGCCTCCTCCTATTAGTTTCTACAATGCCTACCTTGGGACAATATCTATAAACAGAAGAACACTCCATTTAGTTTCAGTCTCTAGGAACTGATGTATTTTCACATTAAAATTTACCATATCATATATATCACAACATATATTTTAAAAATTAAATATTTTATAAATTCAATCATATTTTTAAACATACATCATGGTTTCTGAATTTAAAAATGGTTTCAACTATTTTCAAAAATCAATACTTTTCACCAAATAAAAAATCATTAATTAATATTAATTATTCACTCCATGTGGGAAGTCATTTATTCTAATGAATTTCATGCTCTTCTAATCATCTAAATGCATGATGATGATGTAATAACTAATTAAAGTTTCATAATATAATTATGTACCTTACTCTTTGGTTACATAATGTTATTCATAAATAATTTATATTCTCCTTTTTATGCTCTACATTTGAATTCATGAAAATTTTACGCCTATATACCATAGAATGAATAAAATATATAATAATAATAAAAAGGATTGAATGAGATAATAGCATTTGTAACATTCCACCCCTTAGTCATTGGTTTAGGAAGAGGAAAAGGGTGTTATAGGGCATAGGTGGCTTACCCAGGACACCAATGTCTGGAGATAAATTCCTAGGGAATCGTAAAAATTTGGGGGGTTATTTTACAATTTTGGGTAAAAAAATCAGACAATTAAAAATTATCCATAAACAATCAAACCACCATATTATTCATGAAAAATAAATACAATCAAAAACAAAAACAATCCAAATTAAAAAATCATAGAATGAATACTAAAACAAGGGAAAAAATAAAATACAAAAAACTTATAAAATCATAAAATACAAACAAAATCTATCTCCAAATCCACATTCCATTCACAAGGTATCAAGAAGAATCACTAATGAAGTGGGATACATTTTCATTACCTATGTATTGATATATAACATCTACAAATGAACCAAATTTCCCATGAATGGGGTGAGTATTAAACATTGTCGGATTTTGCAAATGATTTCATAACCCACTCAATTGTGAGTGAAAATTCAATTATATTTATATAAAATAGTTTAAAATAAATAAATATTATTGAATATCAAAACCAGACAGCATTCTATCCAAAATAATTTTCCATGGAAAAAAATAAATCAAACCATTAAAACTTTTCTAAACTCCATTTGGTATTCCCATTCCACACATCCATACATCCATACATTTATTACAAGTTGAATGTTACATACACATGGGTTATATGTCATCAATCTGCCAGGATTTCATAGTGTAACTAATAACAGTTTACCCAAAGGAACACACCCATTCCCTATGGTCACATCTAATGTAAATGAACTCATCAAAAGATTCTATGTAAAATACAATTCTAAATCAACAGTGAAAATAAACTTAATTAAAACATTTAATTTATTGAAAAAAAATCCTACACAAGTTTTCCATGAATAA
This sequence comes from Viscum album, assembly GCA_963277665.1. Classification (NCBI taxonomy): domain Eukaryota; kingdom Viridiplantae; phylum Streptophyta; class Magnoliopsida; order Santalales; family Viscaceae; genus Viscum; species Viscum album. Next base: position 1,186,617,908 of record OY728159.1, read on the forward strand.
AAAACAATCCGTATTATTAAATCCAACATTTTAAAATTTTTAAACAAAATAACATTCCAAAAATCTAACCAATTTAAAAATTTTCTATAAAAAAAACTCTGAAGAGATCTTTATAAATTAGAAAAGGATTTTCAGAAAAATTTTAACAACTTCAATAAACATTAAATCCATCATTCATGTTCAAATAAATAGTAATCGAGATTAAATCCAACAACCACTAAAACAATGGTTAAAATGAAGAAACAAACAAAAAATTTAATAACCTATCATATAACATCTAAATCCGACCTTAAATCACATTCCATTCACTCAAAGTAATCATTTCTCCTCATTTTCCACGTCACACAACATAGATAAATCCCCAAAATATTGGATCTCTGATTCTATGAGAGGGATGAGGATTATATCAAAGGAGAATGATGATCAATGATCAGTTACCAAATAATATTCACGTTTTATAGACTGTGGAATTCCTAAAAATTGATCCTTTGTTGAATAGGAAAGTATCTATAGCCTTAGGAGGAAGGAATGATTTTTTAATGACTATATTAGGGGGAAATATATTTCTAAAGTGGATAAATTATATAAGATCCACTATTTTCATATCTGATTTTTAATAGTTCATGGTTTGGGAGCCCTAGTAGGAAATCATTTCACTATCTATGCATGAGATACTACCTCATGAACCACATCACATAGTTGGATCACATGGTTTGAAAAAATATTCTCCAACCATTAATTAGGAACCGTATCATTTTATTATTTCCTCACACGTTTTCTCCTATTCATCTTCACTATTTGGTCAAACTTTGTTCCAACTCTTTCTTTCCTTGTGTCATATTATTTCTCATGCGTTGTTTTTTGAGGTTGTTTAACAGTTTCTTCTAATAATGATCATACCGTGTAGCTCCTAATAAGCCTCCAAAACATTCTAATGAAAGAATGAATATTTTATCATTTAAAATTATCCTCATTTGATTATAACTAATAAAATTAATTGTTTAATTTTATGAATGTAAATACCATTAAAATATCATTAAACATATTTTTTGGAAAATAACCTTTCATTTTTAAAATCAATTTTTTAAAAACTAAATATTCAAAAAAATTCAAAAAATGTTTTCATTGAAAATAGCCTAGGAAAAATACAAATAAATTAATAAAAAAATATAAACCATATCTTGAGGAAAATATCATTTTATTTTTGAAAAACACATTTTTTAAAATATAAAAAATATTATATTTTTTTTCTCGCAAATCAGATTTTAAAATTTATGATTTTTTTAATATAATGAGAAAAAATTATTAAAAAAATATCCTTTTAAACATGAAAGGAACACTTTAAAAATATTTTGTTAGTGATGGATGGTATTTCTATACATGTTATAAAAGTTAAAATACATTCCATTTTACAATAAAAATGTTAGATATGTGTGTTGCTTGGAAAATAACAAGAATGTTATTTTTACGTTTATAGTAAAATACAAACAGTTATTTTGTTATAAAAAATGAATATTCCCATTAAAACATTCATTAATTAGGTAAAATAATTTCATAGTAATCCAATATTTTTGAAAATATATTTATTAAATAATTATTTGAAATAAAATGGATTTCTAACCAATGGTATATATAAAGTAATATTTACTTAAAAACATTTCATCAATTATTTAAAGTACCAAATTGTCTATAAATTACCATATTTCATGTAAAAACATTAATAAAAATGGAGAAAAAATTATCAGTTTCTTGTGATATGGATTATAATATCTCTTCATTTTCAGCATAATAATAAACAATCCCGATAGACAATGACATTTTAATATATGACTCTTTCCACATTGGTAACATTAAAACCCAATTTCATGGAATAATATCATTAAATGAAACATATAATATCATAACTATTTGATTATTTATGATATAACATGTCAATGGTCTATTATTTTAACCTCATAAAGGAATAATGGTGTATATGATAACATACGTCTCAAAAAAGGAAATTCAAGACAAAAATACCTTAATTCTTCGGTAACATTGAAACCATAAACCTCATGAAATATAGATGCACTAATGGATTTTTAAATACCAATAAATTGATGACAGTAATAATAAAATAAAATCATTTTCATTGTATACAGAACATAATAAATATAAGTGTTTAAAATTGAATGGATCTAAAAAAATAAAAGTGAGATTAGAAAACCATTACCTCACATTTCTTTTAGGTTAGTCATGATTGAGCCTCCATTATTATGGTATCAAATGGTTTGTTAAATCATTAATAAAACAAATTAATGTTTTTAATATATTATATCATCATTTTATACCTTCTTTTGACACATTATTTAATAATCTTTCATTATTTTCATTTTTTAAGATGTTTATTGTCTTGTTTCCTCTTTCAGGCTTCGTTATAATGTTCTGGTTGTAGGGAATATTTAATAGTTTCATAATATGAAGAATAATAATCCATAAATAATTATCATATATATATATATCAGTTATAATTTCAATATCAATCATCCAAATTGGTTTTCATAAATAGAGTATGTTATGATCATTGAGACGACATGTCAAACGTACTCATGAGTAACATTTCAATTTTTCGATGAACATTATAGAATGATGGTTTTTAACATTTATATTTATATTATTATAATAATATCATGAATACCTAATTATTTAATTATATATATCTATATTTATCATTCTTGTAATTTTCTAATGAAAAAATTGATCACATCGCATTGATGAGGGGGTAGTCCACACGTGCACAGACGACGTTCTAATTTTTCAGTGATTATAATGGTTAGAAATAGAATGATGTATTATATTTAATGAATGATAAACATTTAATTAATAACATAATTATTTAATGTATATTACATATATTCATTATTTTTACACTTATTACCATCCATGTAACATGATTGTTAAAAATATATCACATTGCTTCGTGAGGCGGTAGTCTTATGTACACAAGATTGATGAAATCGTATCCCCTAAATTATAGAATGTAAAAAGGTTTAAATGATATAATTTTTAAATGGGTATAATTAGGTTATAATTATTATATATGAACTTTAGATAAATTATTATACACAACTATGAGATGTGTTAACGTAAAAATGAATGACATTAGTTGGGGAGGTTTTAGTCCACGATACACACACATGATGATTTCAAAACCCATTTTATATATGAGGTAAAATATTTAGGTCATAAAATTAATATAAAAAAATATAAATATATATAAGGTAATGAGGTAATTATATAATAAAGTCATAATAAAAATTTATTGAGGTGGAGAATAAAATAAAATAAAAACGCTTCATGAATAACATTACCACTTCTTCGGTAATCCTCCTTCAGTAAACACTAAAAGACTTACTAGGTTAGATTTATTCCAATAAAAATGATTCTAAAACTCTATTATATAATTTAAAATTTTATTTTTATTTTAATATTTCTACATAAGAGTTTATATGGTGTGAATAATATAGGATAAAGGGTTTACTTTAATAAGTTAGAGAGAATACACATTTGGTATATTTTAAACGAGTATAGTACTCCCACATTTTTAAATGTTAAATGGGCATTGAAATGACATTTATAATGAATTATTAGTGTATGTGTGTAAATATGTCTATAAAATTGTTTTTAGGAACGCTTATAGGCTATTTTTAATATTGTCGATTTAGTTTATCACCCAGTGAAACAAATTTTACCTTAACTGCTGTAAATTATTTTTACTGTCTTTACAATTAATTTTTCACAAAAATTAAATTTATATTATTTTATATTGTAAATTATTATTATTCTAGATATTATATCCATTTTTCAAAAAAAAATTCACAAGAAATATAAAATTTAATTTAAAATCAATCCCCATCTTGTCATGAGAATGAGGGGTTTTAATGAAAAAATGTTCAAATTTTTTACAATGTTTTTATTTCAATGATCAATATTAAATTTATTAAACTAACATGAATTTAATTAATTATTCGAAATTTAAATAATTTTAATTTTAAACCAATTTATAATGTATATTAACTTTATATGTAAGTTAAATTTAAAAAAATTAATTATAATTCATAATTTTTCAACATTCCTCAAAAAATAATCTTCTAAAAAAATATTAAAAATTCAACCTAATATAGTTTTTACATAATTATTTCTAATGTGATGTTTATTTTTTGAATTAAATTTTCAAAATGTTTAAAAAAGTAAATTTAAAACAAAACCCACAACCGTAACAAAAACAGGTTTCTAACAAGTATTATTTCAAGCACAAGATGGTTTTATATTAACATTAGGCTTATTATTATAATTTTTTGAATATAAATTAATATTTATTGATAATATATATATATATAATTTAAATCATTCTCAATTAGGTTTAATTAATATTTATTAAAATTGAGAGACATTATTTTTATAAAACCCATTCTTATATCGAAAGAATAATTTATAGTAAAAATAAATTAAAGTTTGATTGAAAAGTAATTAATTGCATTAAAGTAAAATAATTAATTATTATGATACATGAGATCATATCCAAAACAAAATTTGTCTTTTAAATTACATAATTTATTGAAAAGAAATGTCATTTTTACAAATTTCTAGTATTTTCATTATTCACTAAAAAAATGAAATTTTCCTAATAATGTTAAAATCTCTCCCATAATGTAATGTTGATATTATGATTCAAAAAATGATGTTAATTTTATAAAATTACTTTTATAATATTTCCAATAAATTGTTTTAATATTTTATTCTTGCAAATTAATAAAAAATTTGGAAAATATATTTTAGTTGATTGAAATAGTTTTACTACAAATATATTAATTACGTAATAAAAAAATACAATAACTAATATTGAGTAGGAAATAAATTTATTTTATAAAATTACGAATATTTTTCAGAGCCACCAATTTAATAGGTTGGTTTAAACAGTTATATATATAATGGATCATTTAAGTTCGGTGTTTCATGATGAATATGCTATTGAACATAAAAATATTGTGGTTTTGTGTTGTGAAATATATTGGACATATTTTATTTATTTAAAAATGAAATATATTTTAATATCATGGGAAGTTAAATTCTCACCATTTTAGGTATTTTATGTCATTTAATCAATGAAACAAAATTTATTCTATTAAAATCACTATGTGTTACACTCTCTTTTTCATTCCTATGTATCAAATAGGTTTTTACTCTATAATTTTTGTGGGTATGTTTGTCCCTTTTTTTCAAAAAGATTATCATCCCTAATTCTAATATAATACACTCAAACACACCCTTTATTTATCTATTCAATGATGAGGATATTAAATAACAAAAAATTCATTTGAAACAACCCCAACTGGTGATGATACTTTCAGCATACTTTTTTATTGGGGAAATCATTCATTATGGATAATTAATTTTTCTAATTCTAGCACATGATAGAAAATATATTGAAAACACGTGGAAATGAAAAGTACATGGAATTAATTTATTACTTACTTGGTGTGTGATACCTAGGAAGTAACCATGGAATTAATAATTCTCTTAGGTAATGTATTTAGTGTAGACATGGTGTGTTATTATAAAAAAAATTATGCTCATCGAAAGAGTAATTTGAAAATAAAATATATAATCAAATCAAGTTTCTTCAATATATATGTTGTGAACCTATATTGAAGATGGTGTGTGATACTAATGGTTTATTAATTATGTTATATTCTATAATCCAATTCAATTTTATCCATACAAGTAATGCGACCTATAATTGAATATTATGTCTGTCAGGTAGACTATCTATGCATGAAAAAAAGACATCGATTTGAGTCATTAAAACTTAAAATGTTTATCATTGGCCTATACAACATGTGAGGTTGGTTGTTATATAGGTAATGCACTCAAGTACATATTAGTCCATTTGGCCTACAAAATATGTAATATGACAGTAGTAACACCATGTGAGTTATTTATTTCCATAGAGAAACACTATCAACCAACAAAATATGGGTAACAATGTTTCCATTGTTAATAAAATCCATTTTATTTTTGTATTATAAAATAATTCCTAGTTCTATATTGAAATGGAAAAATATTATCTGTTTCAAGGCCCAATGTCATGCGATCATGAAACCAATTAGAGATATGATCTTCCAATCAATTTCATTATTATTTTCTTGATTATCACTATCAATTTCATGAATTTTGTGTCAACTATTATTCCTTATCACTATTTCTTAACCAATGATAATATTTTATGTCACCCTTATCATTGTATTAATTCAAATAGTAAATACTATATAACTCTCCAACTCACCAATTTTCACAAACTCAATTTTCTTAGTTATCCCCAATTAATATCCATAAGAGATATAGTACCTACCCCCTCTCCCTTCCCCCATTTCATTTATACCCGACTAACATAACCCCCAACATACATCCAACCATTATCACATGGGTTCTCTACTATTTTTTGTTCCAATGGTTTATTTAGTTATCATTGAGCATTCATTGAGAGGGTGAAGATACATAATAAGAATAATGTTAGGAAGTTAGTGGTTGCTATGATTCTGGACAAACTAATTCCCAATCATATCCCTCTTTTTTGAAAACATGTATAATAAAAAAAATCCATAGTTAATATATAAAGGATTTTATAATCTCAAATATTTCTTTGAATGATATAATTAATTATGAAAATTTAAAGATTATATATAAAAAATTCTACAATATAAAATAATTAATGAATATTAACTGAAAATCCCTGAGTATATGAATAATTTAAATATTTATAAAATTACTGAGATTTATATGATGATCAAGGTGAAAAATATAATAAAATATAAATCTATATATAAAAATTCACATCATAAGGATTTTTCTCATTTATTAATTGATAATCAATATTGTTGCTACCATAATGTTACATAATTCTTATAGATCCAACACCATCTCCTCCAATAATTATTCCAACATTGTTAATGAATTCTAAGGAGTTTGGTACGAGTATGGGAAACTTATTCATTAGTCTACGTTAAAAATAAACCATCCAAAAATTTAATGTACCAAAAGAAAATAATTCATGGACTATTAAATAAAAATGAAAATGAGAGAAATAAACCTATCATAGTTTTAAAGTCTCATTTAAAACATAAACAAGATGCCAAAAAATCTATATGGGAAACTATTTGTGGGATATTATCATTTCAATGTGCATGAAAAATAATTAATTACAAAATAAATATTAAATATCACTAAAAATAAACTATCAAGGAACATTAGTAAATAAATACCATGAATAAGCACCTTGTCATTGGACATTTGGAATGATCAGAAAATATTTCTGACATAGTCTAATCTAAGGAATTTATAGTTGAACGATTTTTAAAGTCACGATATTCTAAAACTCAATAAGGAGTTATGACTTCAAAAGGAAAATTCATAGGTCACCATATTCAATCAATATCTAAATTCATCCATAATCTCAAAGAAAAAAAAATTACTTTTTTTTAAAAGAATTGCTTTATTAGACAACCTTTAGGTAAATAATAGCAAGCCCCTAGCATTTTACCCACCTCATAAAGACCCAAATTCTATGTATTCTTTGAACAAAAATAAATAAAATAAGGGAAATTGTTATTTTATCACATTCCATTCCAGACTTCTGGTTATCTTCATGAGTTGTTGGATCATGAAGAATATAGTGGAACACATCAATAAGATCTTAATATCAAGTTATATTAATCCTTCTAAAATCTCCAACATGCTCATTTTCTCTTCCATGAGAATTCATCTCAATGAATTCAATTTAAAATAAACCATTAAAACCAACTCTCGAATAGTAAATTATAATAATACTTCCATATGAGAAATAAACTCCACATTTTTAATGATAAATCAAGATTAATATTCTCTTTAGTGGTAGGAATTATTTTTTAAATTTTATGATTTTATTAGTGTTTATGTTTTTTATTACATTTTTAATATTAAACAGCTCAGATTATATGAAAATAAATAATTATTATTTAAATAAATATTATTCTCACAACATTAGATATTTTTTTCTTAAATAATCATTAGTATTCATAATTATTGTTACTGTCATTTTCATAAAGGATTGCATATTCACCCTGTTTCACTATTTTATATACCTTAATACTATCTTATATTAACTTTATAAAGACATAGAACTACTTAATAATAAAAATTTTCAATCCCATGGAACACTATTGGAACCTTGATATTTTATTCATACATAAAAAGGATAGTATCAATATTAATAAGGTCAGCATCAACCATATAATGAGCTATAACAACATTAGAAATGAATTTTCTAAACATTATAATGATTTTTATGAACCATATAGGGATATTGATGGAACATAAAATCGTAAAATTATAAGATCAATAGTTTTGTCTCATCCTAATTATAATACGGATCATAATTAATGTTATGATGAAATTTTTCCATATGAATAATTAATAATATGAACAATATGTACCTTAAAAATCTATTTAATTCATGCATATATTTTCCCACTATTTTATCTTTCCCAAATGAGAATGGTGTGAGTTTTTTAAAGTCATTTAATGATCACTAGGAAAATCAAATAATTGAAACCCTGGTGGTGTAGATCCTGGATCACTTATCAGTTATATAATGGAAATTTTTTATATATTATGATTTAAATAGTGTAATAAAACAAATTATTAATGATATATAAATTTCACAAATTTTCATATGTTATTGTAAATACCATTATATTATTTGATCAAGATGGAACATAAATGTATGGCCTTATTTAAGGAATTATAAGGATACAATAAACACTATATTATTCATTATTTTATATTAGTTTTAAAAGTTTTTCTTTAATCATTTTCTAGATATAATGTTTTATAATTTTCTTTTCCAAAATGATGATCTCTTTTGTTTTTTATACATCCACCAATAGGTATATTTCTTTATGCGGTGAATCCATTTAAAATTTTGATTTCATCTCGATTGTGCCTTGAAATGTAAAAAAGAAGCCTTTTCTAGCTTGTTACTCGATGTCATAATAGTGCAGGATATTTTAATTGGTTATCACATTCTTTCAACAGTGAGTTTTTTTTGTAGATTAAATTTCTCTTGATGGAAACATATGAGTAAATATTAGATATAGGATCACATTGATATGAACTACTATAAAAATTTAGTGTTCATTATTAATTTTTCATATTGCACATACAATATGGTTTTAGTGTGGTAATCATATGGTCGATTTGTTGAAGAATAAACCCCATAGAATTAATGATCTATACATGTCAATATAAAAAAATATATAAAATAATAATATAAATTTGAATTCCTGTGTGTAAATAATCATTATATTAAATATTTGTTGAATTATTCCCAATTAATATCCATTGAGTGATAGAATAAATCCATCAGTGACAGACAGAATCAAAATATCCAAAGACACCTTGAATATTTCTTTATAATCGCTAAAGTTATAATGGATATAAACATCTTCACCTTCATATAATCTTCATTTCGTCAGGAAGTGATTACCTTGAAAATTTCATAGAATTATCGATTCACAATATAAGAGATCGCATTATTTAATATATCAATTATCTATGTATTTCCCTTAATGAAATCAGATTTTTTTTCAATGTACCATCATAAAACTATTAAAAATTTCAATTATTCATTGAATTTACTCTATTAATATTAAATAAATTTCATCCATTCATAATTTTTTATAATTGATATAATTTTATAGGATGTTTCATGAACCTATAATCATTAATGATGATAAATTCACTATTGAGATTCATTTAACTAAATCATATGATTTAATTTCATATTAAACGAACTCCCATTTTCACAAAAACTGTATAATGAACCTATTCTAAACATCAAAATCTGTTGTTAATCCATAAAAAATTCTGTAGTTTATGATTTTATCAAGATATCTTCATTTTGGAATAAAACAATTGTCTAATATTTATTCCTTTCCATGAAACCATTGTATGACTCCATATGGTACATAATATATTCAAAAACGAATATGAAATCTATTATTTATAGATGAAGTAAATAGTGACCTCTAAGAAATCATTGGTGATACTAATGACACTAAATGGGTTGGGATAATCTATTTGAACTATAATCATATCTATTTACAATCATTTACATTATAATATTTTTCATAAAAATCTTATTTACAAAAAATATAATCAACTTTACAGTAACATTTATTTACTAACGTACATGGAACATATAAATCTATCATAGACCAACTCCTATTTTCATGATCATATAAAATAAACATACATTTTTTATGAATACGGAACATGTCAACGATCTAACATATGATCATATCACATGTCCCTCATCTATGTATCTAAGCACATAATATGTAATATAATTGGGAATGCATATAAATTTCACATGTCTAATTTAATCATATGAAATATATCTTCACTCTCCATATAGGTGGAAAAATTTCATCTTGGTTGTTTTCTAACCAATGATGTGATCAAAAATATACCCAACCACCCGTTATTAGATAAGTCACATTTTACATTCATAAGGTATCAATGTCAGATGATTTCCTTTCTATATATCTCACATGCCTTATGTAATGGGTGTTTATAAAAACCATACAGTCCTAAGTATATCATGAATTGTAAGATATTTTATTAAATATACTATGGTTAGTCAATCCAATTAATATTTATCTATTTATGTCACTATGAATATAATCATTGTATCCATTATATAACCCTTTTAAATGAGATCAATGTTGTACTCATTCTAAATTTTATATATCGTGAAATACTAAAATAAAATATGATGATTATCGATTAATGATGACTACAAATTTTATTTTTAGTGGATTTCATCATGAAATTGTTCATGTAATGAATTTTTCATCACACATTAATGAATGATAATTGGAGGATTCCATTATAATAAAATCATGATATGAATTCAATAGTTACCTCAAAATCAATTTATCAAATACCAAGTGACAAATCTTGAGCCTCTTGATGTAGTTGTAGTATTTTATTTTTCAATGGATCAGATAAATTATCATATATATCCAACCAAATGACCTTTTCAACACCCCTCTCAATGATCTTTTACATGAGATGGTACATTTAAAGTAGATTATTATTTCTTTGGATAGAATATTGATAGAAAATATTCCATGTAATAGCCCCACTACTTCACAAAAATGTGAAACTTGATTTAGGTTTAAAATCATATTTTTGGTCTGCGAAACTATCATCTGTGTACCCATTTACACATAAATTATCCTCTCCTAAAAATATTATAAATATATTCAAAGTCCTATTTATTAATATAAGGATATTATTAATAGTAATGTAGTTACTATCACAAGTACTGGATTGGTATCTAATAATAATGATTGCAATATATGTGAAATCAGTTTGAATAAAAAAATATAATAAATGACATAACCTTTAGTTAGTGTATAGATAACTATATCAAAAATTTCTAATTCCATATATGGATCTCAAATCACCCTGATATATTTCCATGTAGCACTAGTAATAATTGCTTCTTACATTTCTATAATATAATCATATTTATAACATTACTGATGTATGTGTATCGAATATTTATAGGTAACCTATTAGTATTCAATCAATAAATCATTATATATAGTATGGAGCTTTTTTCACCCCATGCATTGATCAATAATCATGTTCCTAACCACACCATTACATATTGAATATTTTGGATACAATTTTCAAAAGAAGTATGTAATTTTAAAATAATAACAGAAACACCGCAATACTATCAGTAATGAAATTATATTCATAGAAGTATTCCTCATTTTTTTCTTGAAACCAATCTATTTGACTGTATCATCAAACATAATATTGCAAATTTGAGAGTCTTTATTCATTTCACAAAAGGGAAGTTGTAAATGTTTTAACATAAGAGTATCATTTGGATCATTGAAAAAATATAGTTGTATCATATTCACATACTCGAATAAATTTACTTTTAGGAATGAAATTTTAAGGCCCATTTTATATATCTCATAATAATAATGAGAAAATATGAATAGAAGAAGTTTAATGGACATTATCATCATTACCGTTGAAATGGTTTCTTCAAATTCAATACCATGAATTTGTTTAAAACCATTTTCAATTATGTCTGAATTATAGGTATAAACTCAAATAACCATGTCATTTTTCTTTTGGAAACCATATATTTAACCTATAGTTATCACACTATTATATTTGTCTACCATGTTCGACACAAGATAGTGTATATAGGGTTTATTTAAATTTCCATGGGTTCTAAAAATTTCTCAAAATCAGAACACACAATGTACTCTTGATAGGATGTAAGTTAGTCCCCTATGAATGTTTCCTCATTATCAATTTCAATGATAAATCTACATCTATAGGGTTTTATGTATATATTAGTATACCTTTGAGGTTTTTATGTAACATGAGTATTTTTATCTTCGATGACTCTTTCTGGAATTGACATACCTTTCATCTTAAGAACACTGTAATTTTTTTGGTCATGAAATTCTCCATGATTAGTATTCATCCCACTAAATCCCATTATAATGTCTTTAATTTCATGAAAAACATCATACAAGGCCAAAGAAACATTTTCATTAAAAGGGTTATATATGTAAACTCCCTATGTTTCATTGGGATAAGATACAAATATGAATTTATCATATTTAAGGTCATGTTTATAATAGTAAAAACATCTTTTTTATTATTACCAACTAAAAATATTCATATAATATATATTATGATTCTTCCAAATTCATATCTCATATAGTGTCTCTAGGATTTATTTAAATTAACACCCTTTAGTGAGAATAAAAAACTCTCTAGAGCATAACCCAAAAATGAAATTAAATGTGACATAGAGTCATCATCAATCATACCATTTATAATAATGTGTGACTTATCATTTTAAATAAACAATTCCATTATGATGTTCCTAGAGAAGTAAGATGTGAAACAATTCCCCAATCTCTAAGAGGGTAATTTAAATCCTAGATCATGTATTCACCGCCTTATTATAGATTCACAAAACTCTTACCTATTCGATTATACATTTCATTCTGAAACGCCATAATCTTGTATAAAAATGTTATTTTTTTGTCAGAATCAAAAATCCTTACAAACTAAATTCTTAAATAATAGAAACAAATTACCTAAAATAACCACACAGACATGATCTCATTGGTTTTCAAGCATCATAATTTACAACGTATTATAGTCTATTATCCCCTTAACCTTTACTCCAAAATCATGTATTTTTTCATTTTAGCATTAAACAATATTTTTAACTATAAAATTTTTCATAATCGTTTGATTCCAAAAACCTATAACTATGGATTATTTGACTGTGTTTATAATTTATATTTCTACATAAACAATTCCATTAACAGGTGGGATTAGAATCAACCATGAAATTCATATTTTGTAGGTTAGTAATAATATTATTTTAACCAATAATATATAAATAATGAATCGTCTTTCTAATTCTATAAAATTATTTTTTCTTATACATATAACAAAACATCTTCTAAATATTTTATTTATGTTATATATTTTCAATAATGATATAAAATCAAGATCAATCATATGTATGGAATGAAATAACATTTCTCTAGTGATAGGAAAATTTCACTTGGTAAATATATACCATATCTTCTATATTCAATTGAAGAATATATAACTCTATAAACATTATAATGATATATATCTAACATTTTCCGTTGTCATATATCTATGATTATATGTTTATAATAATATATTAATGATTAACTACTATTATATAATATCCCTGAGTTATAGTTAGTGAAATTGGCCCCACTGCTCGCATTTAGAGGCTCTGAAAAAATCTCCTTAATAATAATTTTTATTCCAAGATTCAAATTACTATCTATTTTATAGTGTACTAATAAATGTGATATCAATATTATTATTATTAATTAATCCATGATCGAAACCACGTATGAAATTAACTAACCTATTGGGGTCCCATCTATGTTAGTGGTGAGTAGAGATTGAAACCCTAATCCTACTTCTAGTTAGCTAGGGGCTAGAAAATAGCATAGAGAAAACATATCTCACAATATGATAGGCCTTAGATGTAACAAATTTCTTGGTCTTCCACTAAACATAAGAAAAAACCTGATTCACCACATGTATTTAAGGGACTTTGCAATCTCCATGGGATGAAAACTAGGGCCTATAGATCATATGAATTATTCTGTGAATGATTTTAACTATATTAGTGATAAATGTAATGGAAATGTGAAAATGAAAGATAAAAAAATACTACACACAAATACGACATAACTGGATACAATGATCTAGCCAATTTTCATAAAGTATAGAATCATCCATAGATAGGTGAATCAATAATAATAAATAACACATGTTTTTCAAAAATAATAGAACAACTACCAACAATCTCAAGCCAAGCCTGAACCATCCCCACGAATCTCTAGTTTAACACCACCACCAAACTCACCCCCATCAACCACGATGATCATGTAAAACCCAACAAGAAAAATATATCCCATAATATAAAATCATGAGCAGAAATCCAAATAGATTTCCATAACCCACCAAATCTGTGAACTATGTGTCCTATGGAAATCAATCAATGCATATTTTAAAATAATCTATAAGGAATAATTTTCCAATATAATTCATTGAAGAAAGAAAACCATAATAAAAATTCAAAAAATTATATTTATTTTTATAAACAAGTAAAATACATTTTGAAAATAAAACCACTAGCCTAATCTATTTAGAAATGATACAAACTATTAAAATTTATCAAAACAAATTTTTTATATCAAAAATAAAATTTATTATTTAAAACCATTAACCATTTAAATCCATCTCAATCCCAAAACACCCATTTTGAAATACAACATAGAAACTCACAATAGATTCATTCTTTTCCAAATTGGTTTTCAAATACCTTTGAATGCCAGTTTTACAAAGGAAAATGATTCAACACACAAGGATCAAGAATAACAAAATAGCACTATGATAATATTATAAGGCATACAACCATGAAATAAAACAATGTTTCCTTAATAATGAAGGATGGAAAATCATATAAATGATAACTATATCAAAATCCTACAAATAAAAACTAATAATAAATCAACTGTGTCACGACATCTACCCCTCGATTCCTAATGTGTGAATCATCTAATCATGAACTAGTATACAACCATATGAATTTTCTATCATAATGCACTAATGTTCATAACACAATTCATCCAAAAGTCCCACCAAAGAATCATTCGGGTGAAAATCATACTCCAGACTATTGTTCATAGCATAGATAGAGGGAAAAAAGAACAATTGAATCATCAAGGGGCATAATACAGATCTCCAACTTATTATTATGTTTCCCATGAACATTTTTAGAAGTGATCCATGGAGGAAAACATGATAGGTATGATGCAAAAGGTTTAACCATAGCTACCATCACCACTAACACTAAATGATGAATATAACCTTATTATAAAATATACAAAAACTTTACAAGAACATTCCCACACAAGAGGAGAAAACAAGTATCTCGTGGAGAGTATCTTCCCACACAAGTGATAGTATTCCATGGGGATATCAAGGGTTGTGTTACACAACATCCATTTTAATAACCAATGTACCAAACATGCCTTTTAGACTAAAACTAGGTTCAAGATTCCATTCCATCACTCATTTCATAAATCATATTTCTAAATATCATTTGTAAGATGATTAAAATCACCCCCGAATTTAAATCATTCTAAATACACCTTTAGAACATGGGTAATTCAATTTTCAATCAAATAAAAAATCCATAGGCCATTCATTTTAATAAAACCTTTTTGTATAAACAATCTATGAATTTTTAAATGGTGTAATTCTAGAAAACATTTCATATCATCATTTGAAATCTAATAAATCTTTTTATCACTTTGAGGTCAAAAACACTCATCAAAACCAAAAACCACTCTTAAACATAAATATAACACATTGAACATTGAAAACATGGTTAAACATAAAATACCCAATACGAAACAATTTAAAATCTGGTTTTATCATTACATAAAATATTATCATATTTGAAAATTACATTTAAAACCTAGAAACATGAAATTCACAAAAAAAACATTAATTCTGTGGAAAAAACATAATTGAATGGTTTTAATTCACCAAAACATTATCACCCAAATTCATACATTTTGAAATTATGAATTTAGAAATCACAAGAAACATTAGAATTATAAAATGAAATAATTTCAAAAAAATAAATACCTCTTTGATATGAGATCATATAAAATTCTCATCAGAACATATCCTTATTAATGGATACCACACTAGAAGAGATAAATACTATATATCCAAACCCTATAAAACATAAACACAATCATATAAGGTCATATGAGTTCATAATATCCAATTTTAGTTATATTTCAAAGGGGGTTTATGAATTTCACTTATGTTGGATCCTTAAGATGTTATTTTTCAAAAAGGGAAATTTTATCAATTTCATCTTCAAAAGTATCATGTAATTAGATATTAATTTTAATTTCAAAAAAGTATTTTTTATGAAAATAAATTTCCATGTTCTCAAAAAAAAAATTACATTAGGTGTTGAACATAATAAGTAATTGTCCAATTCAAATAATTTTAGAACCACTAAACCATCAAAACTGACATAAATATTTCACTAGGATGGTAATATATATATATATATATATTAATTTTATTATACTAATAAAAATCTAAAAATCTAAAAATAGGAAACATTAATAACATATTTGCTGATTCAAAAAATAGGTCAGCAACAACAGATTTTTCTTTATTTCATGAAAAAAATTAAATAAATATAAAATGTTTATATCATATGATTATTTTGCTTCTATAATACCCCATATTTATATTAATTATTATTTATTTGGAATAAATAAATTTTATTTAATAATTTACAATACAAACAAAATTGTGTTTTAACAAACCGTGATATATTATTAATATTATTATTTAAACATGATCGTTATAACCTAGTCATTAAACATATAGATATTAATAATAATAATATGTTTTTTTGTATTAGTAATAAAAATATTATATAATGAAATTATATGGATAAAAAAATTAATTTTTTGAAATGAGTTTAAATGTTAAAAAAATAATATTTTATTAAGAAAGTATTTCTTTTTTAGGACATTGATATTTTCAAAAAAACATTAAAAAATGTATTTGATAAAATAAAATTCATTTTTCAAATCATTATGTCTAAATTATCTTATTTTGGTTTTTAATATTTCTCTAAAAATATTCATTTCGCAATGATTTTTTAAAAATATTATTTTTATTTAAAACAATCATTTCATTTAAATAATTTATATATTTAATTTTTGTTTCACAAATAGTTTAAATGTAATATTTCATAATTATATATCAATTAATCCTTTTTATTTCAGGTTAATAATTTTTTTATTTAATTTGGATATAAAACCATTTAAAAATTATGATTATTTTCTCTTTCAAAAATCACTTTCCTGTGATATCTACAAGAATAATTTTAAATTAAATTTTCCCAAATTTTTTAATTTATTTTTGAAAATTTGATTACATATATGGAATCATTAAAATTTAGATTATCTAATATTCTTCACATTATTTTTTACCATAAGTAATAGTAATAACAATAAAAATTATTTATCACATTTGAAGTAAAAATCGGATTACCAGGGATTAAACTAAAAAGATAATGATTACAAATTTCTCTATATCTTTAAACACCAATGGAATAGAAATATTTAGACCTTATTATTTATGCTGAGAATATTTCTCCATTTTATAGAATTTTTAATTTTGAAAAATGTGTGTATAAATTTTTCATTTCAAAAACATATAAGTGTGCCACTCACATCATATATATAAAGCCACCCATTCTCCTCTAACCATCACACTTTAAAAACAACTTGGTTCAAAAAATACATGACCAAATACAGTCCTTAATTCCATACAATCATACTAGATTCCTTATATTATTCAAAAATACAACATATTATGGTTTTTATTACATACAAAAGGAGGTTAACCAATGGATTCGTAATGATTTCAATGATCATTTTAATTTTTTTTCATCCTCTACCAATTTTGATTCTTATTAAACCTCGATTTTATAATAACCTCATTATGTTAAATATTTTTTTTCAGGTATGACCTACATATATATCCTATTTTATACAATAGTGAATGGTATCATCACTCATGTGTACAGTTGATTACCGCCTCTTGAACTGATGTGACACATTTTCCATCAAAACCTCTCACCATCGAGTTTTATTATAGTTACACTGAATATATATATATATATGATATTTGTAACATAACTATTGTTTTAAAATATTTTATAATATATAATTTTTATTACATTCCATTCGATAGAGAATATGATAACGTTGTTCGTGTGTATGGAACACTACCACCTCCCGAAGTGATTCGGTCTATTTTTCAGAAATGTTTAAAATGGAAAGTAATTAAATGGAGAAATTAAATTAATATAAACAATATTTATGACATATTTATTATTAATTAATTTTAGTATATTATTTAACTTTATTTTACTTCATCCATCAAAAAAAATCAAACAACATTCATAAGTATAGGTGACCAACAATCTTTATGCACACTGTAATTCATTTTCAATCTCAAAAATTTCTAGATTATTATAAATAAATAAATAAATATATATATATATGATAATTAAATAATGTGTAGATTTTTTAAAAATTATGTAACTATGATAAAATTAATATGAACAAAAATAACAAATAAAAACATACATGAAAAACAAAACAATTATTACTTGGAATGTGACTTTAGCATAGAATTTTCACTAAACGTGTATTACATGGTCATAATTATATAATATATGTACTGATATATTTATATATATATATATGATTCTCTAATAGATATTTAATATACTTATATTTATTACATAGGAACTTTGAACATGTACGAAGAATGTCGATACTAATGGAAAGGTATTTTTTTCTCAATTTTCATTCCTTAAGACTTATGTTATGTTATACACCTATCATTTTTTATTAGGATTATATACATAAAATTTTAAATTTAATCAAATGATTCTATTTATTTTAATTATATTTTTGGTTTCATCTAAAAATATTCATTCATGGTGATTTCAATTCAATGTTACCTTCTAATTATTAAATATTATGATATAAGTGTCTTATGAAACACTTTAATTTTATTATCCTATGGTTATTTAATTATAATACATGTTTTAACTTAATTCTACTCTCTTTGTGAGCTCTATAATTAAAAACCATTTTTGTAAGTAACAACCTTTTATATCCATCATCGGTTGAGATATAGTTTCTCTTCCAAAACACTGTTTTCAATACTTATTTTCAAAATATATTTTTTAGAAATAATAATAATGATTTATTAAATTTATTTTTTCTAATTTTTTACTTTTTATAATATTTTTTGAAAGGATTATTAATTTCTTTTTCTAAAAAATTCCAATTTCATTTTTACGGAATATGTGAAATGAATCTTACTATTACTATTTATGGTATGAGTTTAATTCGATATATTTTTGAAAAATAATTTTTTTAAAAAATATATTATATTATTACATATATATTTTTAATAAAATTATATTAAAATTTGTTTCTGTTAAAAAATATTTATTAATATGGAAAAGTTATTTTCCTAAAGAAATGATCTATGTGATTTCTCATTCAAACTCAATTAACATTTAAGATGGCATGCATTGATGTACGTATGATTAATTAGAGATATGATTTGAGGATATTATTATAAATTTTTATGTTAATCGTTTATAAATATGATGAAAATATTTTCATGAATCTTATTTCTCTTCCACAAAATATACCATGAAAAAATGCATATGTGACTAATTTCTTTTTCCACGATTTCTAATTTGAAAAAATGATGATGTGATTATGAAACATGTTAATTTTAAATAGGATTTGTTATAATGAAATGTTAATGAAACCCACTATATTCATGGGTTCTTATATGAATAATTGTTTTTAATCATATGGAAAACATATATATGATTTACATTATGTTATGGTTGTTATGTTATAACCAAGGGCTATGGTTACATTTTCACCAAGTACAGTGATTATGTTATAACCAATATGGGTGGTGCCTATATATATCTCTAATGCATTGGGTAATGATTTATATCTCATGATATAGAATGGATAAAAATTGGATGTGAACCCATTTTTTTAAGGGACTCTATTCACTATGATAGACATTGGATTGTACCTTGACTACTATGAATGTTTTTGGAGTGAACATTATCCACAATGATAGTCTTATTAATAATCTATGAACCAATAAGGAAATGATTTTCCACAATTACGTGTATACCACAATTCCATGTCTTATGCCATTTTTATTCTCTCAAGGCTCTTGTAATTTGATTTCATTAATAGTATAGCCTAATGATCTGTAAATTTTTATGTGATTACCCAAAATATTGATAATTTATATACATTATATAGTTTTAAAATATTATTCACATGATCTCATACAGTACATATCATGTTATATTTACATATATCCCTTTATTACCCATAAATTGAATTATGACTCGCATTTTTTGTTATTATTTTCCCCGGTGTATGAATAATTGTGTTATATTTGATACATCTAAGATGGGTGATAATTATTAATAACATAGTGGGTAATGATATAGTTTACATATGAACCAGTTGTAATTGATTCTATTTTTTTCAAATAAACTATACTTTTTTGGTCTTTACATATTTGTTGTTATAATTTAATTAATTTTAATCTAAAAAAGATATAATATCTATTTTGGAAATTAATGGGTCATTATATTTGGTATTAGATGATGGTATTAGTTGATCTTTTGAAAATCTAATTGGAAACTTCAATAGAAACCCTTAGGATTATCCTTTGTATTGGGTAACATCAAATGTTTTGGTAAACAAGATATTGTGTGGTTAACCTAGAAATACATCTATGTCTAGAATCTAAATGTTTACATGGTTATGAAATAGATATATCTAGGTGTAATAACTCTGAATAATGGAGAATTATGATTGACTTGGGCATTATCTGGAACATGGAAACAGACCTTACTGTACACCTTAGTTGATATTCCAAGGGTATATTTTTTTTGTTAAAAATCATTTCATTATTAACCATAATGAAATATTTGAACAAATGATAATAATTGATGAATTAGGTTAATCAAAAGTTATCATAAATTTAAATTAATTTTTCTTGATTTAGATATCAAAAGTGATTTTTCCAAAATATATAGCTATACACTATGATTTGTGTTTCTCTCATTAATCTTATTGTTTTTAACGGACGGATGAAACTCAATGAAATCTTACTAATGATGTATGTGATAGGCATTGTAATGATTGTACTCTTCATAATGAGAATGTTATGATAACTATAATGAAAAATATCATTTAAGTGTTCACAAAAATTTATCATGAAACGATTCATGTTTAACTTCAAAATTGTCAAAGGATGTAATAGTGTTTTATCGAGGCAATCATGAGGCAACAACAACCTTACTTTAGTGGATTCATTGATATTATAGTTAATGATAAATGTATCTGAACCATTAAAAATAAATTTTTCAGTCTCTAGTGTTAAAAATATGAATCTTTCATTTTTTATGTCCATTGTCTGGAAGAAGAAAATGATATATGGTTGAATCTAATCCAGAACGCAATGGAACATGATCAAATTGAATCAATGGATGGGAATAATTCAATTATTATTTTTTAATAATTAATTTCCATCTCTTGTTTATGCAATATTGGCGAATGATTTATGAAAGAAAAATAAAAAATATGATGTGTCATTTGGTATATACGGGGGAATTTTTTTTATAATTATAATGTACATTTCTTGAATTATCATCCATGTTGAACATAATTTTGATCAGTTATTTAGTGGAATAAAAAATTATAAAACAATAATTATCCAAGCGCAAATTGATTAGGTATAAAGTGATTTTTTGATGTACTCTAGAGGTCTATATTGAGGTTTTATTTATATTTCATTCTCATGGTTTTTATCAAAATAAAACAATGGAATTCAAACAAATATATAAAAAATTGGAAAGATGAATAAGAGAATTCCATTATGCTCGATGTATGTAATGAAACATAATGGAAATTAATATAATGGTGTTGGTAAATGTTTTAAATATTTAAGGGATAATAATCTGGAAATAATGTATTGACATGATTTCAGTGTTTTATCAAATTATTAAAATTGTGATAAATCCTCACAAAATGCACCACCCACATACCAGTGTGTCAAATTCAAAGAGTATGTGTATTATTCTAACCTATACTAAAATTTGATGGTAAATGTGGCCGATCGAAATAAGAATAATCATCAGTAAAAAGGTAAGGTTAAATATAATGTGATCACTATTTCTAATGAGGGTTACAATAAAGATGTAGGGAAAAGTAAACTCACAGTCCACTCTAGAACGTTTAATGCCATATTTGACTGTGATTGTGTACATTATTTCAAAACTGAATGATTTTTACAGGTATCAAGATTCAACTCAAATGATTAGATGTACAATTATAAGTTAAAAAACATAATTCTATTATAATTACCTATAAAGTAATTGATTGTTCTCTGGTTAATTTTTTTGAGAAGGTGTTTCCTAAAAATATTTCTTTCTTATGTAGGTTGAATTTGATTTTATGTTAGGCATGGATTTTCACTCACAATATTTCAAGTCAATTAAAAAATAAGGGATGTCACTTTTGATATAAAAACAAACATATGATCATATATTAGTGTGATTATTAATATAAAACTATGATGGAAATATCATCAATTGTATGTGTTTTGATTCCCATTCTAGATGGGCTCTTATATCATATGTAACGACCGCGACCGTAGTATCCTGAAGTCATGACATAATTTATTATCTTAGAATTGATATAATTGTTTAGATATCAAAGTTCTGATCAGTTTAGTAATTTTGGAGAACCAAATACAAACAGTATAACCATTATATATACAGAATACAAAATTAAACATAGTATACAACAAAATAATATTCTCATCATCCCTGAAATCACATTAAAAGTATTCATCATCATGGACTAGGGAAAAGAAACAAAATAATGGTGAGATCAAATACTTAGTAAGGGTTAAGTTAAAAATAAGATATCAAAAATCCATAAGAATAATAAAAAATGAATGGTAAATTATTAAACTCACATTCAATTTAAATAACTTGATTACATGAAAAAATAATGCTTAATAGATATTTAAAGGTATATAATTAAAAAATAATGTCATATAAAATAGAAAATGAGAATTAAATGATTCCAGAGAAAATATCATAGTGATTATATCCAGGATAACTATATTTAAACTCTTAAGAATTGAAATGATTAATTATTGGACGTCATGTCTGAGGCACATAATACCTCTAACATGAATGCTGTTTAAAAGAGGATAGGATCTAAAGGTAATATCCGATTTAATTTTCCCAATGTATTTTTATCATTAGACCGTATGTACATTTATGGACTATATTATACCAAGAACCCCTATAAGTACCCATATGTTATAAACATTGATATTTCTTTAAATTTGAATAATATTAATTACAAAATATAAAACATTCATAATAGGATAGTATATGTATATTATTTTTAGAAACAGGGAAACATAAAAAAAATTGTTCACAAAACATCTAAATTGTCTCCCACTTATATCTTCATAATTTGGCTCATTTTTTACATATAATGCATAATAACCATATTCATGTCCTGGGGGAAACAAACACATGAATGGGTGAGAACAAATTATTTATAAGGGTAATGATGGGTGATATAAATCATATCATAATCATATGAAATAATACCATAATCATGGAAAATATAATCATGCGTATAAAATATAGGGATATCATATCATATGGTAATTCATAAATGTTTAGTGTAATCCCAAAAGTCATAACAAAAGACATGAAATTTTATGGCATACCCGTAGGAAATAAAATTAATTTCATATTTGTCAAGGCTCATTTCCAAGACCATCATAGCAGAGAGAGTCCATTTCTGGACAAGGATCACTCCTCTTTCCAGTCAAGTATTGCTGATCCATATTTACATTCTTTTAAAGTAATGTATATCTCATGAGATATAAATCGTTACCCAATTAGTTGGAGGGAGATATAGGACACACCAATATTATAATGAAATCTTTCTAACATTTTTTTTTCAAAACAAAAATCATTTATAATATCATAACCCATGGTAAAATAATGGTTTCTTACATATCATTCCATCATAATCAATAAAAATTATTGGATTTCAAAAAAATAATTCCCTAATTAAAAAAATTAAATCATTGAAAAAACATTCAAAAAACATAAAATTATTTAAAAATTCTCATCCTAGATGTAAAATAATTTTGTTAAACACTTGAAATTAATTCTACAGTAAAATATCATTTGTTCCTTCAAAAAGTTTTATTTTGTTAAAATGATATGATATTTTAAAATAAATGAATTAAATGGAAAATACACATGAAATCTTATAAAGTAAGTTTCATGAAAAAAATGTGTTATAAAAATATAAGAATATATTTATGATGTATATGTTAGAAAACATTCTTCTCATACATTTACCAGAATGGTCAAAAGATCCAAATTTTGAATAATAAAAAATTATTAATTTCATACTGTTTAATTAAAAAAATTCTAAAGTGTATAATTGACTTAAAAATTCTTGAATAATAATAATAATACTACATATTTAGGAACCATGCATGTTGATGATATATATACCCCTAGAAATACATATTTATAAACAATCTCTGATAAAAAAGAGATTGGGAAATTATCTATTACCTTTGGTATTAGATTAATTTTATAAATCCAAAACTATTGTATAATGATTTAAATAATTTCATTTACATATTATAGAATAAAAGAAATTTTATAACATCATATATGATCATATTTTTATCAGTTTATCAGAAACATCTCATTGTTACTTGTTATGTGGAGATTAACAACTTTATGTTGTTATGCATGTGTTGTCAAATAAGTTCTGGTTCCCATTATTATCTAATAGTATTAAAATTAAAAATATTATTTACATATGATATACCTTATATATATTCATTCTGTATATTTATAAAATCATAATTTTATGAATATCACATTGAGTGAATCACATCACATCGTGGAGACAGTAGGTCGTACGTATGCACGAGCAATGATATAATTCATAATTATGCTGAATGGTATTTAATTGTATAGTGTATAATATTTATAAATTAATCGAATATTTTAATAATAAAATATAGTTATTACATTCATCACATTACCCATCCATGTAAGGCGGTGGTCAAAACAAGATTACACCACAGCGTGGACACCACATCTTGGAGATAGTAAGTTGTACGTACCCACGCGTGGTGATTTGTTTTCATATGATGGATAAAAGGTAGAATATGGATGTTTTTAATTATAATAAAATCTCAATATATACATAATGATTTAATTTGTACTCTATAATTAAAACCTCATTGAGAAGATATATAAGAAGAAATAAGTTAGAATGAATCTTTAGAGGAGATCACATTTTCATCGACGTGTTTCCTCTAAATCATTTATTAGTGCACTAGAGATGGTCATTTAAGATGACGATAACCTCTATAATGTTAATAACAAAGTTGATATTTTAAAAGGGTAGAGAATGGCTGAGTCTGGAGGCTCAATGTAAAGTGAATAGGTAAATGATGAGATTCCCGTTTATAATTGAGGTGAGGTGAACTTTTGGAAACCTCATAAATATTAATTTATATAAAAATTAAAAAACATCTAAAATTCCCCATTTTGGATATGGGATGAGATAAGGTTTTAATATTATCACCTAACAATTTCTTGACACGTTTTCATTCAATTTAAATCATGTAATTTTAATTAATACTTAGTTATTATATTTAATGATTAACAAGTGTAAAAGTAATTCTATATTAAAATGTTGAAATATTTAATTATTTGATGTAAAATATATATTGAAAAAATTAATAAAAACATTTTATAACATTTAATAATAACAATATATATTTTTAATTTCATTATGATTTTTAAATAATTTAACAAACCATTATTTTGATAAATAATCAATTGTGTCATTTTCGACAATATTCAATTCAATGATTTTTAGAAATATTGATATAATAAGTTAACTTTTAAGAACAATATTTTATTATATTCCAAAGAGGTACAGATGATCTATAATATTCATTAATCATGTTAACATGCGCAAATTATATTTTCATAAATATTTTTCATATAATTTATTTATTATATCTATTAATATAATAATCACTACATCAATTTTGTGAAATTATTTAATAAAACTATTTATAGACAAAATGTAAAAATAAAATATTATGATGAAGATAAATCTTTTATATTTCAGAATAATATTTTTAGTCAAATTTTTTTATGGAACAACCAATATTTAAAATCTTATAATTATTATATTACAAATGTGACCACATGAACATAGCTTTAAAAAATATATAAGTGTTATACTCCCTTATATAAGGCTCTAAATGGGCAATAACTTGACCCTTTTATGATTACGGTCGAAATATACATGACCAATAATATGTTTTCAAATGTTTGTGTCAATTAATGGGAATTAATATTTAATGCATAACATATTATTTATTTTTCTTCAATTAAACTTTTTCAGAAGCTTAATGTGTATGATATAAAGGAAATTATTTATTTTTTAATAATTTTAAATAAATTATGATTATAAAGAAAGACATTTTTTCTTCCAAATTGGTATTTATAATCTAATTTTTCTTCTATTTAAAATTATATTAAAATGATTTGGTTATTAGAATTTGAGAGGGACATATTTAACATTTCTTAAAATAAAATAAATTAAATGTCATTATCTCATCCTAGTGGATTCAAATAGATACAATTTCGACCTGAGGATGATTTAGGTAGAAAAAACTATTAAAATTACTTTAGGATAGGTTTTTGGATAATTTTATAATAGTAATCTTACCCTTAATTACCTGATTCACACTTTTACCATTATAATTAAAATTACCGATGTTACTATTCATAATGCCCAAAAATAAAATGAAGTAATTTAAATAATATGTAATTACTGATTCCATATATGGAATCTATCTTTCAAAATTCAAACAAAAAAATTTTCATTAATTAATATAAAATTATTCCCACTGTCGGAAAGAGGGAACATGTTTTCAACGTTAAATCATTTCAAAAGATTGAGATGTTTTTACATATGAATTTAATATAAAATTAATGATAATGAAATTCATTATATTAAATGATAAAAATATATTATATTTATACATTTAAAAAATTCAATATTATAATTTTACAATATTATTTATTTTTATGAAAAAATTTTGTTTCTAATTAAAATATAGTGTATTTTAATTATTAATCAAAATTTGGATTTTATCATAAAAATAATAAAATTTTATCCAAAGTTAATTTTAATATTATACGTAAAAAAATTATATTATCATATGAAAATTATTAATGTTTAAAAATTTTAATTTAAAAGGGGTTCTCTATTCGAAAGGGGAATGTTTCTCTTGAAAAATATTTGTTTTTATATGTCAAATAGAATTTATTCATAATATATGAAAATAAAAATCATTGGATGAATATAAATAACATTTTTTTAGTAATATAAAATATATATTTCATTAATTTCATTTAATAATACAAATTAAAATTATAAGTATAAAAATATATAATTGATTTATATTTTCTATATGTTTTCATAACCACGTTATATATATTTCCTCCAACCTAACAAGAAGTTTATAATGGTAATTTTATATTAAGGGAATCTCGTGGTTCTTTTACACTCATGATTTTTTAAAATGAAATCTATAGAATAAAAATTATTTAGATAAATAATTTCATTAAAGCATCCATGTGTTATATTCATCCCCCTTTAATTAAATTTCACCCTATAAATTCATTACTTGTATAAATATAGATGAGGATACCTCTACATCATCACATAATCAAGTTTCTAAACAACTTCTTCAAATTGGTTGTTTCTACAGAAAAAATTAACCAAGTCAGTGTTTTTGTTTCAGATATTTTTTTTACTATGATCCTGAATCTCTATCGGTTATTCTTCATAAAAAAGATATTGCTCCAGTGGTATGACTTCTGAATTAAGTTCATGTGAAGAATTAGGTATGAACTATATCAGCAGAGATACATGGAACGCATCAAGTACATGAGAGTGATTCGGATGAACTGGTAATCCATAAGATACCTTCCAAACACAGTCAAAAATGTCAAAATGAGTGATATACATAGGGAAAACATTCCATTCATTCCAAATCTCATTACTCTCTTCAAGGGAGATATTTTTTAAAACACCTTATCATCCACTTAAAACTACAAGCCTTTTATTCCATTATCACCATAACTTTTTTTCTAACTCTAACATGATATTATGTGTTGTTTAAAATATATGAGGATTTTTTAACAATACATCAACAAGATCAGGTCCCAAGAGCCTTCTTTCCCCAAAATCATACCAGTTAGTTGGAGTTCGGCACTTATTACCATATAGGTAATCATAAGGATCCATCTAAATATTGGATTAAAAGATATTTTTATTATAAAATTAAACCAAAGGTATTGGATAATACCAACCACTATTGAAATACATATAGAAAGATCACAAAAAGTCTTATAGATTTTGAATTTTCCTCTCACAGTAACCATCAATATGAGCATGATAATCAGTACAGAAACATATCTCTGAATTCATAGCCTACTGAATATTTTGCCAGAACATTGAGGTAAACCTCAGATCTTGATCAAATATAATTAAATGTGGTAAAACATGAAATCAAAGAACATCCATTACATATATCCTACAAATATGTTCAAGATAAAAATACTCAGTAATGACAATTATGTGTGACGACATTGTAAGGCATCCAAATATAACCCATATAGAATTATTTTATTACTATGTCTTGCGATTTATGATGACAATTTCCATAGTAATGTTCTCCTATTTTCATTTTAGTATGTGTAATAGTTATAAAATCCTTTTAGTCTTCTATCTCTCTGCCTTAACTTGCTGACAAACCAAAAAACTGAGGGTCATATTTAGAAACATCCCTTCTCATGACATCCCACCAGAAAAATACTTTTGGGTCCATGTACATCTTTGTGTTTCCAGGGTGAATAGATAATGTTGAACTATGAGCCTCATCCAATTGATCATTCTTTAATTATAGTATGGTTTGTATACAAACACAATTCCTAGAACATATAATTCCAAAACAATCAAGGTTGAATTTAGGATCATATCTCACCTTATTGTGTAGCTCTTTATCTTCTTGTTGTGCCTCTTTAATATTCACTTGTATATAGGTTTGAACATTCATTTTATAAAGACATGATTTATCCCCTTCCATTAAAATTTCAAGATCTATCTATTAAAAATCCATAAATATTTTTTAATTTGTTATCCTCATTAGGGATATTCTATCATTTTCATTTATATTCAAAACATCTACCACCTTATTCACTTTCCCATGGTGGTAATTTATTGAAATTCCATAATCATTAATCAACTCCAACTATCTTCTATGACGAGTATTCATCTCCTTTTGTTTGATAATATACATTAATCTTCTATGATATATATTAATGTCACACATTTAATTGTAAATATAATACCCTTATATATTAAAATAAAATATTACCATAGATAACTCCAAACCATGAGTTGGCTAATTTTGCTTATGGATTTTCAATTTTCATGTGTCATAAGCTATCTCTATATTATTATTCATGAGAACACATCCCATAGCCTTTTTGGATACACCACTGTAGATCACAAACCATTATCCACTATAAGGAAATGTGAGAATGGGTTCACTAGATAACCTTCTTTTGATATCATTGAAATTCTCGTCACATTCCTATGTCCACATGATTGTAAATTCTTTACGAGTCAACTTGGTGAGTGAATTAGATAATCCTGAATAATCTTTTAGAAAAAATCAATAATATCGATCCAAATGTAGAAAAATTCGGATCTCAGTTAAAAATTTATGTGTCATACAACATTCAATAACTTTTACTTATGTTGGATTCATAGATATATCCTCTCATGAGATTATGTGCCCCAAAAATGGAAATTTTTTAAGCCAAAATTTACAATTTGTAAATCATACATAATGATTCTCCTTTCTATGGGTATTTAGTACTATTATCAACTGATGTTAACATTATCACTTACTCATTGAATAAAATAGAATATAAACTATAAATTCTACCACAAACTGATAAATATAGTTTTTGAAGACTATATTCATTAGATACATGATTGTAGAATGGTTATTAGGGAGACCCAAAGGAATAACTATAAATTCATTTGTTCATACCATTTATGGAATTCCATATTTGGTATATCCCCCTTCTTGACCCTTAATAGGGGATTTCTTGAATAAAGATATATCATGAAATTGAATTTACCTCTATGTAGTTGGTCTAATGGGTCATCAATAGAGAGAAGATGATACATTTCATTATAGTTTTCATGTTACGTTATCGGTAATAAATAATGAGTATCATTGATTCATCAATCTTCTTAAAAAATATAAAATTTACACCCCAAGGTGATTCAATAGGGAATATGAATCCCTTATCTTGATTCATTTGGAGTTTCTTCATTAATTAATGCAACACAATTGGGACTATTATTTAAAGATTCATTGAAATAAGAAAAGATCCAGTTATGAGTTCTATTGAAAACTGATCCTCACAATGGAGATTTAGGCATTTATATTCTTCTAAAAATAAATTATCAAAATGTAGTAGAATTTTTGTAATATTAATTGATAATTTATAACCATATTTTTGGGATAGGTAACCTTCATTTATAAGAATCATGACCTGTAATACGGATGAAATCTTCATTGGAAGTCCATACTCATCCTTGCATTGATCGATTATCATAGATTGATTTGGAATATGTAATGTGACTTCCCTTACTTGAAAATAGATATTAGATTCATATAGATAAATCCCATTCATTCCCGGAATAAAAGAAATTTCCACTATTGGAAGGATCACAAGATTTTCATAAATCACTATCCAACAAAATTTAACTAGAAGTGAGTTCTAATTTTTTGACACAACTATTGTTCTATTAAGAGTTGTCATAGATAACTCTACATCTAGTTATTGTGGTAATACGTAGATACCCTTAGAAAATTCATTAGAAATAAAATAGACAGTGGATCAAAAATCAAATTAAATATTTGATACAAAAGTGTGGATGATAATTGTACCTTTCACTACTTCATTATTATACTCTAAATCACTGATAGTTATCACATTGTACATACCATTATCTTTTTCTTTAAGAGTTTTCTAGCATCGATCATCATCAATAACCCTTGGATTAGGGAATTTATTGAAATAATTCCCCATTTCCAAGAACATGTAAAATCGATGTGTACGAGTTGAATTATGTGTATAATTTTCTCTATTCCCATCCATCGATAACTTTTTTCCATCACATCAGCATTCAATGTCCCAATGACTTTATTTTACACCCATAAAAAATTTACTAGTAACTTTATGTTAGTTTCCAACATGTTTCTTTCCACAATTTTAGAATAAAGGAAAACTTATCTTTTTTTATGTGTGATCATTATATATTCCATTGAATTACATTTGTCTCTTCATATCAAACCTGATCGAATGATGAGTTTCATAAATATTGATCTCAACTTTGAGAGAACATCAGACTATATCATTGTAGCTATTAATGTCTGTTATGGATAAATCCATTGGGGGACTTAGTTTTAAACCACCAATGAATCAGTCAATTTTACTTTCCCGATGGATAATAATTCCATAAGAATGACCTAAATGTCATGTAATATTTTCTCCGTGTGTACCAAAAGATTCTTCTTATTTTTTCGTAAGTTCAAGGAACACCTTCTCCATCATTGTTTGAAGAATATCAGTAATGTACTTATTGAAATATATGTTCATTAACTTGTCCTATTCCATGGACTCAATTTCAAATTCTTACCTCATATTGTTGATATGGTTCTACCATTGATCAGATTCACCTTCCAAATGATAGACTGATAATATGACTTTATCATGTTCTCAACTTTGTAGAACTAAAAATATAAATTTAGTGGTACTAATCCATTGTTGAGCAAATAATGGATCAGAAGAACTGCTAAAAGAAGGTTGATGATGCTTGATAAAGGACTCTAAAAAATTATATTCCATGCATTACTCATTTGGATGTCCTACATGATTCATAGCAGGATAATGTAGTATAAGAATAGATATATGATTTTTTTATTCAATCTCCCATAAAATTTAGTTACTCATGAGGACAATCATTGCATTTCCCTTCACATTCATCATGAATGTTGTTCCATCAGTTTCCTGCCATTGACTAAAAAAGATGCATAGTGTGACAAAAACTAATATTAATTGGAAAACAACAAAATAATGAATAAAATTTTTCTTTATGACACTTTAGGATTAATCCTTGTTTATTTATAATCATTTCTAAAACATTGGGACTGTAACCTATACATTGAAATATCCTTATGGTTTTTTCAAATTATTTTATATCCATGCTTTAAAATGTAATATATACATTTCTGCTAATACCAAATATAGAGACCCACACATTACATACATTGATATTACATAAATATTATTGACCATTCATTATAACTTATAATAATGTCACGATAGTACTATATTGGTATAATGTATTTAGAAACTGGGAAACATAAACAACGATATCATAAAAAACTACATTGTCTCCCAATTATTTCTTCACATATTGAATTCTTTCTAGAATATAATTATTAATACCCTTATTTAGGACTTGGGGACATGAAATAAAATAAAATATGAGCTCAATGGATCAGTAATGTTAGAAATGAGAGATTTAAATCATATCATAATCATAGGAAATAAAAATTTAATATTTCAAAATCATATACTGCATATAAAAATAATGGTATCACATCATGGGATAAATTACAAATGATCAAAATAATCCTGAAAAATCATAAAATAAGAAATGATTTTTTTGGAATACATTTAATCCTAGAAAAAAATTACATATTAGCAAAGGCTCATATATAAGACCTAATGGGTGAAAAAATTCCAATATTTAAACGGTTTCACTTTATCTTCCATCCCTATATGACTAAAATATATTTAATTATTGTTCTATTCATGTCTATCTCACGAGAGATAAATAATTACTCAATTCATTAAAGGGAGATATAGTTCCCACACATCTATTAATTAATTCATTCTTTCAGGTGCCACAAAAATATAAATCATTCACCATATCATAACCCAAAAAAAATGGGTTT
Source organism: Viscum album (assembly GCA_963277665.1). Lineage (NCBI taxonomy): Eukaryota > Viridiplantae > Streptophyta > Magnoliopsida > Santalales > Viscaceae > Viscum > Viscum album. Next base: position 1,186,651,478 of record OY728159.1, read on the forward strand.
CCTAAACATCATTCCATCATAATTCTTATAAAATAGATACATTTTAAAAAAATAATTCCATTATAAACACAATTAAATCATAGTAATAATAGTGATATAAAAATAACCATATTTAATGAATTTCATCTTAGAGGTAAATTAATTTTTTAAAAAAACATAAAATTAATTCTTAAGTAAAATATCATTTCTTCTCCAAAAATGTTTTCATTTATAATAATTCCATGAAATTTAAAATGATAATTATTTAATATAAAATAAAATTGAATTAATGTAATGGAATATTCATGTAAATAAATCATTATGAAAATTTAGGAATCATTTGTTGCTGTATAATTTCAAAAAACATTCTCCTTACACTTTTTCCGGAAAAACCTAAAAGTACCTCGTATCAAATAATAAAAAAGGATTCCTTTTATAATTATTAATATAAATTTACCATTGGTAAAAAATAACATTAAAAAATATGAGAAAAGAAAAATAAAATTACATATTTATGAAACTGGGATGTGTATGATAAATTAACCCCAGTAAATATTTACGTATAAACAAACTTGAATAATAATAAGATTACGAAATTATCCTTTACCTTAGGTATTATTTCTTTTGTATCTTTTTGAACCTTTTGTATAATGATTTAAATAATGTCATTGAATTATTTCATTATCATAGTCATTTTTCGAATATCATATTTGATCATATTATCATCAATTTGTTAGTAACAATTCATTATTATTCGTTATTCGGATATTAACTACTTTATGTACTTATGCATGTTTTATAGAAAATGTTCAGGATCTTATTATTAGGTCATTGTTATATAATTAAAAATGATATTAACATATTATATACCATATTTATTTATTCATGAAATTTATATAATCATTCTTTAATAAATATCATGTAGAGTGAATCGCATCGCATCGTGGAGATGGTAAGTTATACGTACACAAGCACGGTGATATCATTCCTAAATTTGTTGAATGGTAGCGAATTGGATGAAATTTAATATTTCACATTTAATTTCATATTTTGGATAAAAATAAAAAGTTATTAGTTAATTAATTATACCCATCCAATAATATTAAGGTGAAAAATAGATTACACCGCATCGTCGAGACGATAATATTTACATACGCAAGCATGATGATTTCATTTTTCATAGGATGGATAGAAAATTGAATATTTTTTATTAATAATTATAAGAACATATCATTATATAAGTGACACCAGATTTATTAAATTATAAATAAAAAACTTTGAATGATTATGTATAAGAAGAAAGAGATTTCAATGAATTAGTAGTGGAGATTTCATCTTTTTGATGTCCTTCCTCAAAATCTACACTTAGAGCACTAGAGATGGTCTTTGAAGAATAAAAGAACCTCTTAAATGTAAATAAGGAATTTTATAATGGAAAATGTAATGGGATGGATGAGATTAATGTATCAAGGCGATGTAAATAGTTGAGGGAGGAGGTTCCTTATTATAATTGAAGTGAGATGCACTTTTTGAAACCTCGCACATATTAATTTATTATAAAATTAATCCCCATCCAAAATCCTCCAATATTACAATGTTTTAAATTGGGAATAATATAATGTTGTAATATCATAAACCAATTTTTTCAAGTTTTCTCTCCATTATAAACTTATCATTTTAATTAACTATTAGTCATTCTATTTTGTTATTAACTATGGAATAAATAATTTATCATTAAAATGGTGGAATATTTACTTAATTAATATAAAATAGATTGTTAATAGATAGTGAATAATATTTTACACCATATCATAAATATTATATTTTTTAGAAATGTTTTATAATTTTTATCTCATTTAATAAAACATTATTCTGATCAATAATCATTACTGCCAATTTAGACACTATTCAATTCATTGTTTTTTAAAATATTTTTATAATAAGTTAAATTCAAAAAAACTATTTTATTATTTTATGAAGAGTTAAATGTATTATTTCCAGTTTATTAGACATGTTAATTAGACCAAATTATATTTACTTTAATATTTTTAGAAAAACTTATCTGTTTTCAATATTTAAAAAATAATCAAAACATAAATATATTATAATTATTTATAATACCTATTTTTAGATTAAAAAACAAAAACATAATATTATAATGAATTTTAATTTTTTATACCTCAAAGAAAATATTTTTAGTTAAATTTATTATCTAGAAAACCAATATTTAAAATGTTATACCTATTAAATTATGAACGTGAAAAATTTAACATCAATTTAAAGGATAAAAAATATCAATAACTCAAAACTTATATGATTATGGTCGATATATACTCAAAAAATATTATTTGGTCAAGTGTTTAGGTCTTTTAATAGATATTATTATTTTAATAATAGTTATATATTTTTTTCATAGGTTAAATAAATTTTGTGTCATTAATGTATAATTTATTAAGGTAATTTTTTAATTCGTAAAAATTAGAAATAAATTACCATGATAAAAAGGCCTATTATATTTATAATTATTATGAATAATTTAATTTATCTTCTCTATAAAATTATATAAAAATCATTTATTTATTAAAATTTGAGTGACACATATTAAACTTTTAATCAAGTAAAATAAATTAAATGTCCTAATTTCTACAATGTAGGATCAACTAGATATCATTTCTACCCAAGGAAGACATTGTTCCAAATACACTCCTAAAATGAGATTAATACAACTGTTAGGGTAATTTCATAATAGTGCCCTTACCTTTGATTTCTTGATTTATCCCTTTACCCTATTAATCATAATTACCGAAGTTACAGTTTATAATTCGAAAAAATAAAATAAATCTATTTACATAATTTATACCTATTGAATCCAAAAATGGAACAAATTTTTTAAAATTCAAAACACACATGTTATAGTAATTTAATTAAAATTATTCATATTTTCAGAAAGAGGGATTGTGTTTTAAAAGTTAAAACATTGCAAACGATTAAAATTATCTAACATATGAATTTAATGTAAAAATAATCATAATTACATACATTATATTGAATGATAATAAAATATTATATTTATACATTAAAAACATTTAATATTATTATTTAACCATAATAATTATTTTTGTGATTTTTTTTAAATTAATGGTTGGTGACTTTTCACTACTCATGAAAATTTGTAAGTTATCAGAAAATTATTAAAATTTAATCTAATGTAAATTCCAATATTATCATTCCAAATAACATGTTTTTATTTTCATATAAATATTATTAATCTATAATAATCTTAATTTAAAAAGGGTTAAAATTCAAAAGGTAAAAAATTTATCTTTTGAAAAATATATGATTCGATACATCAAATAGGGTTTATTCAAACTCTATAAATATAAAATCCATTTTATGAATATCAAAAATATTTTATTAGGTAAATTACATATATATTTAATTAATTTAATTCACTAATTATAGTTCAGATATAAAATATATAAATATAAAATGGATTTATATTTTTTATACATTTTCCTGTGTTAGATATATTTGTTCCTTCTAACCTAATGTCCATGTTATAATGGTTGTTTGATATTATGGGTATCTTATGGTTTATTTAAACTCACTATTTCTTACAATGAAAGATAATAAATAAAAATTATTTAGAAAATAATATCTCCTTAAAAAATTAAAGTGTTACAACCTCCCTCCACAATAGGATCTAATCATTCCTGTTATATCAAATATTCAATTTAATTAAACAAATATTAAATATCATCAAATATTTTTACTAAGTAAAGGATGCATATTTTTTAATATTTACCCAGTTAACTGTTAAATGTAAAAAAGAATATGTAAAAAATGTATATTATTTTGGAAATAATAATATTCATAATACAACAATACCGATACTTAAGATAAATTTAATGACAAATGAAATATTATAATAAGAAACAGATAGTTTCATTAGAATGAGAACAACCAAAAATTAATGTATGATTGCACAATAAATTTTATGATACAATATTTTTCACGTCAAATTCCCATAGATGAAAATATTCAAAGTGAAATATAAAATAACATCATATTTTGAATGATACATGATACTACATGTCTAATGGGAAATATAGACACCCCATAATAATTAATTGCTGCATAAGATCAAATAAGTATTAGTTTATTGTAAATTGTGTTGAAATAACTTACCTCAAGAATTCCATTATTTATACTTAATTTATACACTTTTATAGTGGTTAAAAACAAGTTATTAAATTGTCAAATAACTATATTAATATTTATTGTATTATATATGATCCTTTTAGAACATCATATTACCAATTTATTAGAAATCATTCATTATTTTCATTATTTTGGGTGTAAATATCCTTGTTTTCACATACATGTTTTGTTAGGAAAGATGACATTATTTAGAATATTATATAGTTATATCATCTATAAAAAAATGAAACTTTATGTTTTTAAAATATTATTATAATGATTGTACTTTTAAAACGCATCATGAAGGATGGTTATGAAAAATAAAGTATGTTACAATCTTAGAGACGGTAAGTCGCCCGTATACATGAGTAACACTCTCATTTTTCAATTATCATTATTTGATGGAGGTATTTAATATAATAATTTTTTATAACTATAATAATATGATATATACCATATTATAAAATTATATATATCATCTGTACTTTTTGGTGATAGAATGTGAGTCACATAACTTCTTTATTGTGGTATTTCACATGTATACAAATGATGTTATTGTCTTTATAAGTGTGAATATGAAAGAAACAAAATGATATAAAAACTTATATATAATGATTAAATAATGGTTATTATTTCACTAATATCAAAATTTTTTCATTTATATCATATATAATAATTAATAGTAGGTTTATCACCTTCCATGTGAAGCATTAGTGAAAGATGAATCACATCGTTTTGCAAGGAAGTACTTTGTTATAAAAATACGAGAAATTATTTAATATCATATAGAATGGAAGGTAAAAATGATATATGTTATATAATTATTAAATAGGGTTGATTTTCCTATAAATATTATATATATACATTACATCCATAATCACTTCCAACCATTAATGTTTCTAGTGGAAGAATGTACAATATCTGTTCGTGAGGAGGTAGTCTACCTTAAACAACATCGATGATTTCATTACCCTTTTGATGTATGTGTAAATGGTTTTGGTTAATTAAATTATTATATAATTAAACATTATATGAAATATTATTATAACATTATATCATCATGATATATTTAGAATTTAAGGAGGTGGATAATAATGTAAAATAATGTTCCTCATTTAAGAACAATACCTATTCTTTGAGTACCTCGAATTGGCGTGTACATATTATTTACATGGGTTTTTTTAATCCCAAAATAAGGATTATAGTATGATGGGAGGGATTTTTTATGTGATTTGGGTTATTCATGACTGATCTGAAGAGGATTAAATGTGTGATGAACTGAGGGGATTGAGTGCCCTTTAATAGTTGAGGTGGAGTGGCATTCCAATAAAAACTGATAATTATTAACTATTGTGAGGAATGTATTACCAAATATAGGTACAAAATTTATAATTAAATTTGTAAAGGGATTTTTAATTTTATATAAAACTACAAAAAATCAATGAAAAAATTGTTTTATACATTTCGTACAATAACATCTATGTTTCTTTAATTTTAACATTTTTGGTTTGTCACTACGTTAACTATTATTTTTAACATAGATAATTATAAATTAAAAAAAATAAAAAGATAATTATTAGATAATACAAAATAATAAATAATAAATATTATACCTAATTTATAATATATAAATCCAATTTTTTTGAAAATTATTTTTTAGAGAATATCATGAAAAGTGAAATTCACTAATTTCACATTAATCGTGCTAATATTGTTTCTAACATTTATATGCCAATATATTGATTTAAATGATAATTTATTTAATTAATGGTGCATAATTGGCATTTCATTAATATTTATAAGTACCATTAATGAATATTGTATTACTATTAACATTAAATAATTTAATGAAATATCAATTATCATAAAATAACATTAATATAAATTTAAAAACTATTCATTTGATTTCATTATAAAAATATCAAAAAATGAGATAATTATAATATATTTATTTTAGAACTATTTTTTTATTATATATTCATATCATACATGATGTAACACAATAATTTAATCCACATACTTCCATTTTTTATTTTCAATGTCAAAATTTTTTTAATTGTAAACTATATAATTAATGGGTTGGTGTTTTGTAAGAATTTATTCAAATTATTTTACCTAACAAATTTCAAATAATTTATCTAGATAATGAAATTTTTTTAACATTTAAAAATAATATATATAATCGGACATATTGTTTCCCTATCAAGCAATATAGATTTTAAATGTAATAAAATTATATTTTCGGTGTTTTCTTTCTATATTACATGGGTCATGTTCAATGGAAAGTGACACAATATTTCCATATTTTAGAGGATTTGATGCCCAATATAGAAATAAATTCATTTGGATAAATTAATATAATATTTTAATTTATTTTAACTCTTATAATACTATTTTAACTCCCATGTAAACTCATTTTAACTTTAATTATGATAATTATTAGTTATGACATTCACTGTTTTTTAAAAATAAAATTATATATAAATTACTATAAATTATAAATTATTATGAATCCAAATATTAAATAAATTATTAAAAATTTAAATCATAGAATAGGAAAACTATATATGAAAATTAATCCTACAGATTTGATGTGAATGCAAGTTTTTAATTTTGAAATGTTCAAACTTTTACAAGGTTTTTCAATCAAATTTCAATATGGAGAGGATTCATATTACCTAAATTGTATTAATTTATATGAATGAAAAATTATTTTATATTCAAATAAATTAAAAATATCATTTATCATTATAAATGTTTTTAAAAAATGAAGTCTTCAATCAAAATTCAGTATTTTAATTATTCATTCAAAAATGATTTTTTTCATAAAAATGAACAAATTCACACTATGATAAATGTGATATTATTATTTAAAAAATGAAATATTTTTTTAAAATTAATTATATAAAATTTTTAAATTATAATTCAATATTATATATTAAATGTGTGACTAAATGGTGTAATTTCAACCTGGTATTACATGTATAGGAAGCTATTAACGAGATTAAATTGATTCAGAAATAAATATATTCTAATGACATGGGATGTAATATTATCTCTATCAAAAATAAACTGATTTCATATAATTTTATTATTGTCGAAATTATGTTTTTTTAGAAAATAACTTTACTTAAAAAACCACATTGTATATGGTTTGTTAAAATATACCTTTAATAATAGAGAATGTGAAGTACATATGTCATATTGAATAATCACATCAATTTTTTTCCATTTATGAGAACATATTTGGGAAATATAATCATGTAAATTGAAGAGAATTCAAATTAAAAAGGATTAATAGGGAGTGATGGGGATAATTTATTACAATAATATGGGTAATCCACAGTAGGTTATCAATCACAAAACCAAAAACCAAATATGTGTAAAAAAGGTCATTGATATCATTTGAAATTATAGATATAAGATTAAATTTTATTTCATGATCTTTTCTTCCAATGATTAATATTTATTTTAAAGTATATGATTATTATGAAATAGAATCAATTGATACATTTATATTTCATATTCACTATTTCCTTATTTTGACGGGTTTTATCAATTTCCATTTCATCACTTAATGCATGTATTCAATAACCATTAAATTAATCTTTATTCCTGATACACTAAAATTATCCTTTAACTGATTATATGTTCCATAGAAGTTTAATAATATTTTCATCATTTCATTGATAAAATAAAAATTATTAGAAAATGAAATCAAGGAACACCTTCTATTCAACTTAATCAATTCCATAAATAGTTAACCTTAGATCTTATCATAAATATATATGTTCAAATTCAGAAGGAGGGTTAATAAATCAAATTTATGTTTCTGAAATGAAATTAAGTGGATCTTAATAATTACATATCAATAATCCAATGCCTTCATAATAAATTCGATTGAAGCATGGTAATGACTGGAATTAATATAAATCCATATCAAAAATATGCATAATTCCTTACTACATAAATAAAACATATATTATTGGATATGTTACTATGATTAAAAATGTTGTTAAATCAATTAATAATAGAATAACCCATGTTTTATGTATAAAATTAATTAGTTTCAATGTAGTCAATGTTTTCCCATTTAAATTATCCATATCAATTGTCTCTTTATAATAATATTATTATCTAAATATCAGGAATATATTAACAGTTATATTTCACTCAATATTTTGTTTTAAAATAATTTTAGCTTTCCACTCAATAAATTTTCATGGAACCATTCGACACATTCATTTCAATACATTATGAAATTGTACTGCATTTCAGTCCTTATATATTTGATTATTCTTATAAGCAAAATATCATCATTAAACATACTTTAAAAAAATTTATAGTATTTAAATAAATAAGAACATTAATCATTAATGATTATTTGTATCACTATAATACGCTTTTCCTTGATCACTTATCTTCTTTTGAGGTTAATTCCTTTGACTAATGGGGAATTCATTTCGGTACATACCCTTCTCTTTATAGATGAACCATTGAAGTGTAGTGTCTTCTTTTATTCTATTACATTATTTTTCTGGTGACCCTTTTCTCCAAACATATAAAAAACTCATAATTACATCAATCATTTATTTATGTGATTCTTTACATATTCATCACATGTGGTAAAACCCTTATATCCCTTCTACCCTTTATAAATTTTTTCTCTATTATATAAATTATCCATTTCGTCTTCATAATGTAATAAAACATAGATAATCATTTATCTTTCATGGTAGAATATAAAAAAATCATCATATAAAGTATAAGTTTTATAGACCATTTCCATCGGGAGATATGTATTAATTTCTTCAACGAAATGTTCTATAATACAATATGTTTTTCTAATGTAATCCATAACATACCTAGGTAACCTTGAAAAAGTGGATTCATAGATCGTTAACCATTATTATTCCTTTATTATGTAAGTAATATTATTTTCATCAAATTTTTTTTACATGAGGGAAATATTTATAAAAAATTATGTATGTAATATATTACAATTTCATGAGTTATATTTCCTCTTTCCCCTAATATTATATATCAACGACACCATTTATCATCATCACCTTTAAGACAATACACTGCAAGTGTAGCCTTTTGCTTTTGACCATGCCCCAATACCATATCTTTTTTTTCATAGACTCTTTTGATTTCTGAGAATCAATTAGATTAGTAGTCCCATTAAATAGTGGGGTTCTCAATCATATAACGCAAACCATCATTATATAATATTTTTGGGTAATAGGTTTCTCCTCTAAGAAATTTTATTTTTAATAACTTGATAAATCTTCCTTAATATAGTGATTACATGATCAATTTAAATTCCAACTGTATTAGCTTCCCATATAGGGAAATATAAACGTTTACAATGTTTATTGATAGCCTTATTCAATTTAGGTTCCATTTCAAAACAATGTTATATACTGGATTAAAATATAAAATTACCAACATCAAATTGTAATGTATAATCTCAAAACATGTAAAATATTAAACATAATATAACTTAATAATCATAAGTATTATTTCACTGGGGATAAATATACTTCCAAATACAACATAATGGTTTGTAATGAAAATGTGAATTATCCTCTGTATATCCATTGGGAGTGTCAAACAAGTTGTGTAGTATGACCCATTTTTCGGGTACTATGTAACACCTGAGTCAATCATGACATTACTTTTTTCAAGTAATTACCCCTAGGTACCATTATTATCGAACCATATCTACTTGTAGTATCAATATAAGAATTTATTTCTAGAAATACAAATATATTATCTTCATTAACAAAACATAATGTTGTTCTTCAATTTTTATAGTCAAATTTAATCATTGGTTTATGATCTTTAATAAATGTATTCCTTTGTCTTATTGTCATGTTTAATAATAATCTTCCATTGAACCTTATATAACCACTCCATCCCTAGTAGATAAAAGACAGTGTCGTACATTATTACATTATCCTAGATAAAATGGGTAAAAACATAAATGACAACACATTAAGTAGTTTTGGAGAACTATATATGTACATGAAACCAATTTTTTATTTTTAATAGAAAATAAAACATAGTACATAAAAAGTAAAATTATCATCAAATTTGAAAACTCATTCAAAGGTTTTATCTTCATAGACTAGAAAAATATAACAAAATCAGGTGGGTTCGACTGCTAAAAAAGGGAAAATTATAGAGGAAGATATCATGAATCAATAAAAATATTTTTAATAAAAATAGAAAGGTAATTTATTGAACAGATATTCCATTTAAATAGAATTCCTCTATGGATGAATATGGAACAATCAATATGGAAATTTAAACAAATGGAAATCTATTTCCGTTATATAATAAACTGATATTGAAATGAATCTACATATAATATCATTGTTAAAATATATAAGATAATGGTAAGTGAACTTTTAATTATATTAATGATTAATTATTAGACAACATGGCTTAGGAACATGACACCTCTATAATCAAGGCCATTAACAAGATAATTTAATCTATATGTAAAAACAAATTTAATGTGTCCAACTGATTTGTATCTTGAGAAATGATGACACATTAATAAGTTATATTATATCATTTTCAACCCATCAGTTTAGCTCCAAATCATTCCCCGTATATTGAATAATATATTTAACTAAATAAATATTTTTTGTCCAAAAATATCCGTTTTGAGTAATGGGTACAAATTTATCTATATTTCTCTTCTAATTATTTTGAATGTAAAAACCATAATAAAAAATATTATATGGTTTAAAAAATAATCATATCGGTCATTCAAGAATATGTATATTTAATAAAAATTTAATTACTAAAGAAGATTGATCATAAGATGGTTATTGTTTCAACAAAAAGTTCACAATAAAAAAATTATGTAATAGTGCACCAAAAACATTTCCACATGCTAATTTGGAAGTCAAATACTATTAGATGGAATGATTCAAATTGAAACATATAATACCATTTTGTATCAAAGAATTATGATGTTACATGTCAAATGAAAAGTGAGTCACATCGCATGATGTAGGTGGTAGTCATTTGGTTTGCACTCATACTTCCCTCAGCAGAATTTATGGAAAACATAATGCTTCTAAGATTAGTGGATCAAATTTTTTAATTTTCTTATTTATGTATTGGAATATCCAAATAGTATTGATGGTGTGAAAAGTGAGGGTAGTGGGTTCTCTTTTATTTTTGAGGAGTAGTGGTATTCTTATAAATACTGAAACATACTCAACATTGTGAGGTCTCTATTTCCTAAATTGGTTCCAAAACATGATAAATAACGGTTTGGGGGGTTTATATAGTCCATCAACACCTCCAAAAAATAATTAAACAATTGTTTTAAACTTTTTATTTCATAATTTCTAATTTTCCTTATTTATTCTATTTTGGCATTTCAATAATGTTTGATGTATATTAAACATAGGAAAATTATACATTAAACCTAAAATATAATTATCCTTATTATATAACTTGTACATAATTATTGTAAATATTATATCTAATACAATATTTTTCTATTGAAAATTAGTTTTACAATAATCACATGTGATGTGAAAAAACACTTCATTATCATTGATCACACTAACATACTTTATACCATTTAAGGTCAATATATTCATTATAAAAGACTAATTAGTCCATTAATGGAACTTATTTGATATTTTAATTACATTTATGAATCAATTGGTAGAATATAGTATATCTATTAATTTTTAATCATTTGATAAAATATCATTTATTTTAAATAATTATAATGTGAATTTTGACATTACTCATTTAATTTGAATTTAATATTTTCAACAATATTTTGGTATTAAAATATAATTTTTCACACATTTTTTACATTGTATATGAATCAATAAAAATAATTTAACATAACAATTTGTTCAATTTACTTCATAATTAATATATTTAGTTCCATTTATATTTTTTAATTGTTAACTATATAAATATTTTTTCTGTGTTTTATATGAATTTAAAAAAAAATTCACCTAAAAAAAATAAATCATAATGTCATGATAATAATATTGATTTATCTTAAAAATGATATATTTAATCTAACTTATGTTTTTCTATCACATCCCATGGATATATAGATATTTAATGTGAGAAAACTATTTCTTTACTTTTTCATAAAATAACTTATTATATGGGACATAATCAAAGGAAAGTTGAAATTAATTTACATATTTCATATAATTTAATCGAAAATTTAGAATAAAATTATATAAATAAAATTAGGATAATTTTTTGGGTCATTATCACTATTATCATTCTAGTTTAACCCCCAATAATCATTTTTTTACTTTAAACATGGTAATTATTTTTTCAGTCACTATTCATTTTGTTATGAAATTATGTTAACATTATGAGACATTATAAATTACATCAATTATAATTAATATTAAATTTTTTCAAATTCAATTAACAGTAGTGGAAATTTTTAATTTAAAAATAATCCGATATACGGGAAGAGAATGCATTTTTAAAAGTTAAATTGTTGAAATGATTACAATATTTTTTAAATAAATTTAACATGAAAATTATTTTAATGATTTAAATTGGATTAATTAATACAAAATTTAACTAATTATTATGTAAAATAAATAAAACTATAATTTAAAATTATAAATTATTTATGTGAAAAATATTTTTTCAATTAAAATTCACTTATTTTTATTATTCATAAAAAAAGTATAATTTTAAGGAAAATTTAAAAAATATCTCAATTATTATTTTCATATAATAATTTCAAAAATTAATATTATTTATTTAAATTAATTTTTTAAAAAGGGTTATAATTTAGTTCAATATTTAGTGTGAAAAGCATGACAAAATATTTTATTGTTTAAATTAGTTGTTTCTTGAATTTCAAGCTATTAGTGATATTAAATTTATCATAAAATAAATATATTATAATGGCATGGAATGTTACATTAGATTGATGGGGTGAATCTAAATATTGATGATACTCCTTGTTTGCATGATTTTATGATGGCTTTTCAGTATTGTTTCCCAGCCATACAACAAAACAGAATGTTGAGTTCATAGTATAACTCAGACATAGAGCCAAAAAAATTCAAAGACACCATATATAATGGAACCAAATGATTTATTTAAGTAAAAAATGACACAAGAATTGAACCATGAAAATGGATTCATTCAGACGAGTGTGTCACCATAGGGTGAACCTTTTATTTTTGTTTAAAAATTATGGATAGATTTTACTCTATATTGATTATCAAGAGTTGAATAAGATCACGATTAAGAAAAAGATTCATCTTCTGCGTATACATGACTTATTTGATAAAATGAATAGAACACAATAACTTTTTGAGTTTTAAATTCGTGTTGTATATCATCAATTGATGTTCAATATAGATGATATATGCATGAAAAAATTTATATAATGTTTCGACACAAAGAATACATATTAATGCAATTCGGTCTTAAAAATTCTCCCACTACCATTAAGGATTTAATGTATAGTAATTAGATATTAACTTGATTTTTTTCGATAATCCTCATAGATGATATTATAATATATTTAAAAAGAAATGAAGGTCTTGAATATTTATTAACAATATTATTAAATACACTAAAGAAGGAGAAAATATATGAAAATTTTAAAATGTGTGAATTTAGGCTGAAAACGATCCATTCATGGGTAATATAATCTCAAGAGATCGTATATAGGTAAATCATTCAAAGATTAGGGCCATTATCTATTGGTATAGACCAACCACAATGATTTAGATCTATAGTTTTCTCAGTTTATGTTGATATTATCTACAGTTTTTGGATAATTTCTCAGGAAAATCAAATCCATACTTCAAGATAACTAGGAAGATAGAAATATACTTTTATATAGAATAATGTGAGTGAATATTCATGTACTAAATTGAATATACGTTAGTGAACCTATTCATATATTACCAAATAATGGGAAATGGTTTTCAGTTTATCATGATTCAACAAATATGGGATTTCGATGTGTTATTATGTAGAATAGCATGGTTATAGGTTATGGAAAAATGAAACTGAATTTTCCATAGAAAAACTAACGAAATCATGATTTAAAGTTATGAAAGTTTATTATTACATGAATTATATTATTAATGTTAATTTAGGGAGAAATTATTTACATATATATTAGTGACAACTAAATTAAATATTATAATCCCATAGAAGAATTTAAATTTGATCAATAGAATATGGTTTGAACTAATTAGAGATTATAACCCCTCAATACAATACCACCCTATGAAATTGATTAATGTGAATGATGATATGAGTTGATAAGGGTCATCCATATTATCTGTGATCAGGATAAAAAATATCCAATATAACAATATTTGAAAAGGATGGATCTGAAAAACCTGAAGGATGGAGAGAAATATTATATTACTCAATTGGATGATTACCACCAAACCATGTGATGATTAAATTTGCATAGAAGGTAGACATGTATTTGGGATAGAATGTAAGAAATATTCATTAGTTCATCATTGATCATGATGGAATTATATGGTTTAGTAACCATGTATATGTTTTTTTCTATACCAGATACGAGGAATGTGTTGTTAGAGGTGGCTCATAGTTCATCATTCTCAATTCATCCTAGAATCATGTGGATGTATACATATTGGAAAGATTATTTCTAGTTGAATGTCATGAGGATATATATTGTAGATTTTGTATCTTTTTAATTGTTATGTCATAAATTTAAGGTCACGAAAAAATTATCAAAGTGGTTGTTACATACATTTACCATACCAAAATAGAAATTGGAAAATAACACCTTGTATTTTGATGTTGGGGTATCCAAATCATATAAAGAGAATAATTATATATGAGTAGTAATCGATCACCTAAAAATTCAAGCATAATTCATCACTATGTGATAATACACATATCTTTATCATATTTCTATAATGTACATTAAATGTGTGTTATGGTTTCATGGTGTACTACTTTGAATTTTTCCTAATCAACACATGATATTTTCCTCATTTTGTTGGTGAATTATTCAGCAGGATCATGTTATAACGTTCAATTTAATAACATCATATCTTCCTTAGATAGATGTTCAATGTGATATAAAATGTAAAACCTATAATATATGTTGATATAATTTTCTATGTATTTTAGTGATGGTTAGGATCAATAAATTCCCCTAGTTGAGTTTTCATACACAAATAGTTTAATCTCGAGCAATAAAACAGATCCTTATGAATACATATATGGAAATAAGTGTGGATATACATAATTATAGAATGATGTTGGATAAAAAAATCTATTGGAACATGGTATAAGTGAAGAAATGGAAATGATCATTATATCCATTCAGAAAAACATGAAGGAATCTAAGAGTCAACAAACAAGTAATAATGATAATTTTTTGTGTGAACTGCAATTTAATGTTGGTGAAATCGTTTTTATAATAATTTTTCTATGTAAAAATATAATTCAATTTGTAAGGAAATGAAAATAAATCCCTGGAAATAATATTCCATTTGATTAATTGATCTTATCAAGATGATGGCCTACTGGTTGGAGCATCCACTAGACCTCCCTGAAGTTTATGACATATTTAGTGTCCATCCAGTCAAAGAATAAAAATGACTCTCCATATATTTTAAACTCATTGGTTCTAATGATAGAGAAGGATCTTTCTTATATGAAATATCTATTGGATATTTTGGATCTTAAAGATATTTTTTCAGAAACAAGACTATTACCATTGCCAATATTGTTTCACAAAACCAAAATTTTAAAGATGCAATATTAGAAACTAAAAAATGATTAAGAAACGTTATTCTCATTTTTTTTATATCAGAGTGAAATATTATGGGGAAGATATTTATTTTAAGGGAGTAGAAAGTGGAAACCTTATATTTTAAGATTTATTATTTATTTTTAATAAAATAAATTTCTTTAGAAGCTTGTGTTTCGTTCAACAACAAATTTAAAAAACCCTGATACATTATTAATATTATTATTTAATCAAGTCCTTTATATCAAAATTGGTAAACATAGTGTTATGAATATTAATAAATACAATTTTAATATAAATAAATATATTTTTATATAAATAACACATATTTATATAAAGTACTAAATTTCTATATGTGACATTAAATGTTTCAAAAATAATGGTTTCTTGAGAAATATTTATTATCAATAATAACGTTAATAATTAAAGAAATTAGAAAATGATTTTGTTAAAATAATTTTCCTATTTTAAAAAATAATTTAAATATAATCAAAGGGTAAATTTTTATTATTTTCTAAAAAGATATATTTTTTACTGAAAAATAAAAATTACTATTTTTATTTTAAAATGTCGTTTCATTTAATAAATTTAGAAGGTTCCTTTTTTCATTAAAATTGCATGAAAAGTAACAATAACACAATTATAAATAAATTAATTCCAATTAAGTAATTGGAATCATTTTAATATTGAATTTTGATCTATAAATGTTTTATACTTTCGAGAATTTCCATTGTGGGAATCCGCATTCTCATCATATCAACAAGATTAATTTTATATTAAATTTAACTGATTCTATAAGTGGAATTTGGAAAAATGGATTCCTTATCTAAAATTATAAAATTTTTATTATCAGATAGTTTTAACTATTTTTTGACTATAATGAGTTATAAAAATAATAAAAATTAATTGGCGTGGTTAAGGTAAAAAGTGTTTATATGGGGTTAAACTAAAATAGTGTGGGTTAAAAGCAACCAAAACATATACAAAACCCATTAGATATCCATATTTCTACATTATATCTCATTGTATCATGAATGTCCCATTTTTCCTCCCCTTAGAAAAAAAATGTTGTTATTCCTTTTTTTAAAAAAATTATAGTTTTCCCACTCACCTCACTAATAAAAAAGTCATACATTATCCTCTATCCTTTACACCTACAAAACCCTATAGATTTTAAAATTCCATTCAATATACCAATCATAATTCCCTCATCTAATCATAGAGGCCTTATTTTAATGAGATGTTTTTCCTACGATGTTTTTTTGGTGAAACCCCCAAGGAGGATACCAAAATAATATATATGGTTCATCAATAAGATTTTTTATTTTATTATTTTCTTGACACCAAAATTTACTATTACAAATATTTTATATTATTACCTAATTACCTTAAAAATAGTGTGTTTTTTATATTATTTACATTACAAAATTCAAATCCTTCTGCATCAAATGAGTTATGATAATATTGCTCGTGTGTAAAGTGGACTAATTTCTCATGAAATAATGTGGCACATTTTCTGTCAACACTCTTCATAGTTGTGTATGATGATGGACATGATAATAATATATTATTTTATTAAATAACTATATTTTTGTCAACTTTTTATTATATATTCCTTTTTTACATTACATTTCAAATAGAATATGATAATGTCATTTTTGTCTACGGCGGCTTACCGCCTCATGATGTGATGTGATCTGTTTTCCACTTTTGTTTTACATGTAATGTAATAAAGGAAACATTTAATGAATATATGTGATATGTATGACATATATATGATTCTATAAATATATTATATTATTTATATTTAATTTTATTAATCCTTTGACGAAATAGAAACAATGTTCATGCGTATGTTTGGTTTACCGTCTCAATTAGGAGTGTATTTAATTTTCAATATCTAATGTTTATGTATTACTATTCATATAGTCAATATATATAATTTTTATAATTTTATCAATAATTTAAATGATTAATCCATTATAAATGTATGATGACAAAAAATAAAAAAGTAAACACATATATGAAAAAAGAAATTATTACCCAAAACATGACTTCAACAGGGAATTGATAATAAAAATATAATAAAACGTCATAATTAAATAATATATGGTATTAAATATAAAATTATTTTTGAATAATATATGTTTCATTACAATATATTTATTATAAAATAGTTATTAACATGTTTGAATGATGTAGATACTTGTGGTAATGTATTGTGGTATCAATTTTCCTTCACTGAGTCATATGTTATGTTATGCACCAATATTAATTTACAAGGTGTATATACAACTCATTTTTCATATAATTATGGTAGGTTTTTCATTCTCATGATATTTGAGGTTAAATTTAATGTAATCTCTTCATTGGGATTATAATAAAAAATTTCCACAGTGTAAAAGAATTTATGTTACAATTTCATTTCTTATTGAGATTGATTATTACTATTATTCTGGTAACAGAACATTATTCTCAATCTGTAAATAAATTCATGAATTTTTTACTCCTATGTATATTACATGATAATAAAATTTTCCCTTCATTTTTCTCCCTAGAAGTACTATAGATTTCAAAATATTATTTTTTTAGAAAAATCATATTTACTTCTCTATTCTGTCGCAAAGTCATTTTTTATACAAAAGCCTGGTTTTAAAATATATTCTAATAAATTTTTCATTAAATGTTTTTAAATGAATTGTTAAATACATTTTTACTCGTGTTTCAATTATTAAAAAAATATTTTAACATAATTTTCATGTTGTTTTCCAAATAATTATCATTTGGTATTAACCATTAATACGATAGGAATTTTAATATATATGTGTGGAATTAGAATAATTTTTTTACTTCTTGTCCAATTAATTTAATAACAATTTTATTATAATCATCCATGGTTATTTTTAATTAAAATGAATTTGAATATGTCTTCTGTTTTACATTTTTTTACAAATTGGAACATATATTTCCCTTATTAATCATTCCATGTGATTTTTATTTCAAAATAATTATCCATATTTGATGAAATTTGTTGATGTACCTATGATTTAATATAGATATTATCCATGTATAGAATTATTAATCATTATATAAATGGTTTATGTTCATGATGACTCAATGCTTATAAAACTTGTTTATATTCAACTTGTTATACAATGAAAAAATTCGAATGAAACCAACATATTATTCCATGGGTTATGCATATAAGAATTGATGAAATAATTATGAAAAAACATCCTTTTCAATACTTTATGTGATGGTGATTTTTTTAAACCCATTTATTTTTATGTGTTCTCAAATGATGAATGTTTTACGATGTTGTGGAATACATATGTATGATTTTCATTATGTGATGGAGGTTACATTATAACCATGTAAAATGGTTTTATTATAAAAAAATATGGTGTTTAATTCACAACCAAGATAGGTGGGAGATATATATCTATTTAATTCATTGGGTAAAGAATTATATATCACTAGATAGATAAGAAAGAAATATATAACAAACACATTTTTATAAGGGACTGTATCCACCTTAATAGTCATATGTTAAACATTGGATACTATAATGATTGGGTGAGTGAAACTATTCCACATTCATTATCTTATTAATTTTAATTGAACCACTAAAAAAATGATTTTATATGCATATATATATCCATAATTCCATGACTTACTCTGTTTTATATTTTCAATGGTCATATTATTTGATTATCTTATGTTTCATGTCTTTTGAACTATATCTCTTTATGACATGATCATAGATTATAATCATTGATATGAAATTTATATTTTTAAAATTTTATTTTCATTTTATCATACCTTTCATCACATGTTTGGATTAAAAATCTACCTTTTTAACTTTACTAAGAAATTTAACTCATCCTTTCTTATGATTATTTTCCATAGGTTATGATAAAATTTATTAGGTATTATATGTCTAATAAGGACTATATTTATAATGAACATAGTGTTAGATGATATAGTTCACAGATGTACCAGGTTTCTATGTTTCCATTATTCTAGAGGCACTAAACATTTACAATCCTTGATTATGTGTATGAATAATTTAATGAATGTTCATATAAAACAATGAACCATCAATGTTTTAAAATAATCGTTTGATATATCCTCTCCCACAAATATTTCATAAACATGGCTTTTATTTATTTCACCCTTAATGTCATAAATAATAAAATTCTTAGAAATATATATTTATTTTACTGTGATTGATGTCTACAATTTTTCATTCTCTATTTAGTAGAAATATATTGGTGTTTTGAATCCCCTAGTATTTCCTTCAAAAAGTATTCTTGAAAGTTTATTAGCTACTACATATTTCCCATGAAGGGGTGTTGTGATTCAGTTACATTGATTAAAAATAGAATATATTAAAAACATTAGTCACTGTTAATCATCCATTATAAATAGAATGAAGATTACATGTCATAATCTTTAATTGAAATAAAAATTACATCACATTTTCTTTTAATGAAATATGTATTTTCTTAATTATTCTCTAATGGATACAACTATTTTTAATTTTTAAAACATGTAGTTATCATAATACTCCATCATAATATCCACATTTTAAATCATTTAAACTCTTCTTTTCTATATAGTATTATAAATTTCAAGATCACCCCCTTTATATCTTAGTACATTGTGTGCTTCAATCCTATAGGTAATTAAAAACAATATCCATAAAAATCAATATAATGTGAAATATCTAGTTGTTTTAAAATTATTCTTTTTTTTACCACAATTTGGCTTCTAGATTTTTATTAGATTCATTTTACTTGGGTTTCCTTATTCATTAAAAAATTCTCTTATATCTCCACATGACACATCGACCAACCCATTTTATTGTATTTAATATGAAATAGGGGGCTTTGGTGTAATACATATATATTAATTAGGGATACCTTTCTCTTTTTATAGAAATGGGCTACTTAATGTTTAATTATATCTATATCCACTCCAACACTATAAAAATATTTTATCATCAAAACATAATCATAACATTTTCACTATCAGTCCAGGATTTTTTTTCATTAATCTATTTTGAAAAATAATATACTAATAATTGGATATATAATTATTATAAATAATTGTGAAATTGACCAATATAAATTAATCCATATTAAGAAAATAATGTTTTTAAAAAATTAATGTGTATAGTGGCACTGTTTGTCATTGGATACTCCTCAAATAATTTTATACTTCTGATATCTACTAAAAATTGGTGTGAGTCTTTATTAATTGATATAAAAGGAAAACAAGATCCAAAATATCATACATATGAAACTATATGTTCAAATTTATTAATATTCGTGTACCCTTCATCAAGGATTAATCGCCTAGTCACATGGTCACTAATTTTTTTCCCAAAAAGGATCCCCACCAACAAAATATATTGACATAGATTTAAATTTTAAACAATGATGCTTTGAAAAAATGTATAGTTCTTTTTATATGACTAATTAATTGATCAAATCAACATACTTGGGTGTTTTGGTGAGATTTTTCTATTACTCCCTAGGGATAGAGTCATCAAGGGTTTTCCCAATTGGTGAATCTGACTTAGTAGTGTGGGAAACTAACTCATGTGGTTTTTACCTATATCCCCAAATAGGTTTTTTTATCTCAAAGTTAAATACATTTTGTTTTATCATCCATATTAATAATATTATATTATCCTCAACCTTCTTTATCTATAATATATGTTATTTATAATCCAAATAAGTATTTAATTTACTTCATAAAAAATAGTAGCGCAATTTTTCTAAAGAAAAAATAGATAAAAAAGGTTTTTATGTATTTATTTTGGGATGTGTCCATGTTATTTAATGTGTCTTATATCACATTTTAGTTCCCATTCGACTTATTGGAAAATAATACACCGATAACATGATTAAAGGTATCACATGACTCTTCAAATGGTAGTTCCCAATATAGTTTAAAAATTATAGGGGTTATTGTCTGCCATTCCTTAATTCTATCTATGGTTATACTTCAAGAATAACAAACAGAAAATCAACTACCTTAGAGAGTATGTTATTAAGATAAAATAGTAATTATAAATTCCATAATAAACCTTCTTTAATATTTATAATTTCTAAAAAAAGATCTAAAATGATTCATAGTGGTGGGATAAGGTAATGTTGAAATGATGTCAACCTTGGAAATACATATTATATTTACATCCTTATAATTATATATCCTACATGATTTCAATTTTCCATCATGAAATACAATGTTTCAATTTCTATAAAATTGTTCTCTATGAATTTATTTTAACAAAATTATTTTCTTTAAGTTCTTTGATTCAAGTTCCATAAATAGTAATATAATCAACAAATATAGCCATGTATATGTAATTATTGTCTAAAAATATACTTACCAATCAATATTTAATAGTATACATGGAATTGAAAACCCCAAACGGAATCATTCATTACAAAACATACCAACGAGATAGAATGTTGTTGTTTTATACTTATCATACATATATATGTGAATCTAAATATATCATGAACATACATCAAGGAAGAAATGATGACCATTACTAGGTATTATATCAAACACTTATAAATCAAAAGTAATAGGAATGTGGCCTTTTTAGGTCCCATGATTTGGTTTTCTAAAGTCAATACAAACCCAAAAACTGTTATGGATCTAGTAATAACAAATTCATTACTCTCATTTTTCAGAATGGAGAGTAAAATATTATTGGGTATAATATAAATGGGAATCACACAATGGGTGTTTTTTATGGGGTATATGATTCCATATTCAAACAATATTCAGTTTTCTGTTTTTATAACATCCATCATGGTTTGGATAGCCCTTATTTGAGGTTTTCTTAGTGGGTTTTAATCAATTTTTTAGGGAATGTGATGTATATGGTTTTCAAGATTAATACATATGATATAGCCTAATAACTATCATATTGCTATATTTTGTTGGTTTAAAATATCTCATTACGTTTCCTCCGATGATTAGTCTACAATTTTGTTTTTGAAATTATGATTTTTATTTCCCCATTTTTTATAATAAATTCATATTTTATATTTGATAGTGTTCAAAATAGATCTTATTCATAGTGTTTTAAAAGATATTATTACCAAGATATTTTCAATGTTTTAAACCCATACATATAAGCTGTAATTTTTATTAAAATATTTTACTAAATACTCAAAATAACATTCATCTAAATTCATTAACTATTTACAACACAAAACTATTTCTGTAATAATCTGATTTTCAAAAAATATTCATCATAATAGTTTTCTTACACTAGTAATTCTACTAAAAAAATAATTTCATAAAATAATTCCATTAATTAGACCAATAAGTGATTTTTTAGTGTTTATTGTATAAATATATTTCTCATCATGAGTGTATTTCATTAAATCATTGATTCTAAATATTGCAATGCCTTCACAAAAATCAATTGAATATTTTCATTAAAAAACATTTATTTAGGTTATAATATTTTCATGGGATATCATTCCTAATATGAAAGTGGAACGATTTTTACCTCTTTAATATTCTATTTATATAATATTAATGTTATTTGGGAAGATAATCCATTTACTTGTACCAAAACTTCATCCAAAACAATAAATGGTTCGGATTATGTTTGTTCTTAATGTTCAAAAACTACATGTGTGTGCGTGATTTATCATATCTATGAGGACCAATAAACCTATTTTGGAATAAAATTAATTTTAAAGGAAAACAATTATCATAAATATATATAAATTTTATTATATGAAGATTCAATATAGAATATAATAATCCTTTATATAATAATTTACGTTTATTTCCATTGGAAATTTGAAGACATAAATATCTTGTCCATAAGTGTGCTAAATCACCTCATACTATGTTCTCCATAACTATCACCCTTATTATGAATATTATATAGTATACATTAATTTATGTACTATTTAATGGAAACATAATAAAGGGTGATATCAAATGCGCAATATGTTTAAAAATGGGTGATATCAATATAACACAAGAATATATGTTTGAGAACATTAGAATAAAACATGAAAACCATACTCTACATATAAAACATAAAAAACATGAGTCGTAACATAAATAATCATAGTTAAAAAGACTTGAATCATAACAGAATCAACGAACATCACCCATGAGAGCATGAAATTTGCATAAGTCATGCGTTATTAGAATATACATATGTATAGAAAATCATCTTTCAAGGTTACCCCCAAGAAATTCATATCATTTTAGGCTTGGGATAACCTTCCATATATCCTCTTCAGGCTATGGATAACCACTTTTTTTCTCTCTTTTGGGAATAGGAAAACCCCCAATGAACACCTTTTTGGGGTTTGGATATCCATATATATATATATATATCATTTTAGCTCGGAAAACCTTAATCACTACCCAATTTATTTGATGGAGTTATATGTCCCACCATCATTGTTATAAAATAACCACCCCCATTGGTTATAATGTATCAATTGTCACATATTGAACAATATATATGTGTGTACCAAAAAAATTAAAAAAATACATTTTATCAGAAAAAATGAAAAGAATTAGGTTCTATAAGAGTTAAACCATACCATAATCCAATTAAAATAAACAGGTTTCATATAAATTTCATCATCACATCATTTCATAATACGTTTAAATAGATTTAAGGATCATAATAATTTTATCATGGTATAAACTGTTGTAAAATAAGTGGGTGTCATATATATTTTATCATGGTATAATCCATGGAAAAGAAAAGGGTTTCATAAACATCATTTCATCATAAAAATAAACCATCATGAGAATAAATATGAATTATATCCTTGTATACTATCCCCAATAAAGAAAATTTTACAACAAAGGATGTCGTCTAAGATGAAAAATCATTTTGAAAATATACATGAAATATTTATCGAGTAATATAAATTTATTTTATAAATCAATTTTTATGACTAAAAAATCAAAAATAAAAAATTGGAATTTATTTTTTTTATCATTGAAAATTATTATGGATTATTAAAATAATATGATTTCATGAAAGATGAAAATACCATTCATGTCGTTCACATTAAAACAAATATTCCTTTAAAATTTTTAGAAATAGGTTAACATGCATTGATTTTTTACAAATAGAATGAATATTTCATTCTGTGAAAATTTCAAAAATTAAAAATTGGTAAACATTCATTTATTTTTTCCTTATTTTAATTAATTTTTTTAATTTTTAGGAAAAAATAATATGGTAGAAATATAGTTCTTTAACTGAAGATGAAAATAAATTAAATTTACATTAAAACAATATTTTTGAATCTAGGGGACAAAAATAGTGAGAAATGAAGGTGAAAATGTATTCTAATAATAAAAAAATATAAGGAAAAAATTAATGAATCTCTAGAGATTTTTGACATAATATTTCATCTTTATTAGAGTATTCATAAACAATCCCAACAAATGATAAGATTATAACATAAAACAATTACCACTTTGGTATTATTAAATCACAATCTCCATGAAAGAATAAAAATAAATAAAAATTAAAATATAATTTGAATAAGTAAATACATGGAATAATTTTTCACATTATATTATACAAACCTCATAAGTGATTATTGGTTCACAAAATAACATATGTCTCCGTGAATGCAAATAGAGAAAAAAATACCTTACCACATTAGTAATATTTTGAATAATACGGCATAATAAATAATAACATAAAATGAAATATTAAATATTATAAAAAATATTATTTACTATATAACATTTAAAAGTTTTAGTATATACCCCATAAAAAATAAACATCTGGAAAATTCACATATGTCCCCCAAAAATAAAAAAAGACACTAGAAATCCATAACCCTAAGTTTATACATCATTCATACATATTAATACCTCGTCAATAAAAAATACTGGATTATTCTAAATATATGATATAATCATAAGTATACATATCATAACAAATATAATTTAAAAATGACCATTTATTACATATATATTAATAATGACATTTTAACATGGGTTTTGTATAATACCAGCTTTGATTTTCAGGTTTGTTTTGATTTATATTTTTTTCCTCTTACATTCATCATTGTTCCATCATCTAATAACTTTTCAAAATTAAATTAATATCAAATATAATCATTATATATTTTACATAGTAATCCATAAAATTTAGAGATACAAAATCAAATACACCAATAATGGAGAAAGTAGGCCGTACATATACAATAAAGTTATTTCAATTTTCTTGACAGATGAAATGAAATAAAGTAAAATAAAATAATAACATTATATAATAATTTTTATATCATATATACTAAGTTTTTTATATTTAAAACTATTATTTTTACCAAACACTTAAATATTATGTCATAATCAAATCACTTGGCTTTGGAGGCGGTGGTCTATTGTACACAAGATTGGTGTGATTGTATTCAGACAGAATGGAAAGTTAGAAAGAAAATGTGACATACTAATTATATAAGAATCATAATATGATAAATATCATCCATAAAAGATATATCCATCATTTTTTCCTACTAGGAGATTAGGTTATGGTATAAAAATAACATTGGTTCGCTAGGTGGTAGTCCAACATACACACGATAGATGATTTCAAGACACATTTTATGGAGGGGTATAATGATTTAGGTTATTAAATTAAAATAAAAAATTAGTGTGATTATGTTATATGGTATATTATATAATCATTTTTTATATTAATTTATGGTGGTTGATGATGAAATAAAATAACATGCTCGATTAGAGATGTTACATATTGTTTAGAAATAATCTTCTCTTCTACATCAATAACCTTACTATATAAGATTTTTATCGAAACTAAGAAATATTGGTTGATGTTTTGTAAGAAATTAATCATGTTTTATGTGTCATTTCTAATACAATGAGTTTTTGAAGTGTAGATAAGAGAGGATAGTAGGTGGATTTTATAAATGAGGTGTGTGGAACAACTAAAATATTTGAAACGAAAAAGTTATTCCCCCTATTTTTCACATTCCAAAAGCACGAAAATGGTTCACTATCTATAATTGAAGTATTATGTTATAAATATTTCCATAAAATTAATTTAATGAATTTTATTGACCATTTTAACCATTATCAATTTATTTATACCCTCGATAATCCCATTTTCACCATAACCGTGGTAAAATGTTTTTACTATTTTTACTTTCCATTTAGGTAAAAAAATTTATAGTGACCATAATAGATAATATAAATTAATATTATTAGAAATATGGAGTACATTTTATTATTCCATGCTTCTTATAGTAATGTTTACATTTCAAACTATTTAATGAGTTATGGTAAGAAAACAGTTTTCAAAAAAGAGAATGTTAAAAAAATTAAATTAAATTAAATAAATTTTCATTAAAATTATATGTGAAATTGTTTACAATGAACCAAATTGAAATGTTTTTAAATAATATAAATAAAGAAAAACTCTTAAAAATAACCATTATTTCTAACTTCTCATTTAACAATTAAACTTCTCTTAAAATTCTAAAAAAAATCACCTTAAAATGAATTTTCATGCTAATTTTCAAACTTTATTACATTTGTAAATTATCTTTTCAAATTGGAAAATAAATTAAATAAGTTTCAAAAGGATACACAACTATTTTGTAGACAAATTCGGTATTTTGGAATAGAATTAGATTTATTTTTATTTCATGTCTTGGAAAGATAATAATATGATTGTTAAACATTTAGTTGAGTATATGACATATAAATTTTAATAAAAAAATTCAAGAGAAGTTATTTTTTAATTATTTGATGTAAAACAACTTTATGACAAAATAAGTTTATTCCAAAATGTATTTACGATATTTTTTCAATGGATTTTATTTTTATTTGTAATTAGTTTTTCAATAAATAATTAATTATATATACATGTGTAAACCATAGTTTTTAATAATTTAGTTAATCCTTCTCAAAACCTTAATTACAATGGATATATGATAAATAATTTATTAATATTATTTTAATATTATGTTACACTCCATTTAAACTTTTTGTTTCATGTAATAAAAACTACACAAAGAATGGAATATTACATATGAAAAACATTGTGTTTCATGTGATAAAATATAAATTTGATGTTGAATACAACATAAATTATTTAATTTATTAAATTTATTTCAAATAAAATCCTCAAAATATTAGGAATTAACATTTATTGATTCTACTAAACGACATTATAAATTAGAAAAAATTACTCCTCATATTGTTCAAAGAGTATTGAATATAATTGGGTCCTAACATTTCATAGGTGTTGTTGGGGTTTTTTGATATAAGAAACATTCTAAAAAAGTTAACATACTATCTCCTTAAAATTCAACTCTTTTTATATGCATAACCTTTATAAACTATCATACCATGGGATTTTTTGGTTGATCTACATTAAAATGGTATAGATCTCTCCTCTATTGAAATATTCTGGAGTTTATTTTTGAAAATAAAAATTATTGGTTTCCTTGGGTGTGTTTATTCATGTATGAAATGGAAATGGGGATTGGTGATTCACTAGAATCATGGATTATCCCTAGTATTTATTAATTTGACTTGTCTCAATAAGTTCCCACTCTTAGTATTTTTGTAAGGATATATTATTTAGGTTTCCATGTCTCTCCACCTCCATATTAATATCATTTTGGTGATTATTCATTAATCTTCACTACCATTACTCGTAGTAAATAAAATTAAAAACACCATCCTTTGGGATATGATTTAATAAGATAGTTATTCTACATAATTCTTGATTTACTATTTTATTGAGGGTAAATTAACTCTTTCTACATTATTCTTTTTGATCATCTAGTTCTTATCAATGTATTGTGAGAGTGATTTTAATATTGGTTTCACACTCTACTGTATATTTTTGAACATAATTCATGGATTGTTCATTATTATATCCTTTATAGTAACATATATATTGTTGGGAATTATTCATTTATAATGGTGTAAGACGAATTTTTATTAAAAATAATAAACCAAAGGTGTCCTTGAGGTTGTTGCATCCTAATTACATACTAATTTGTATGGTAAAATTTAGATCCTTGACTGATAGTTAGTTATTAATAGTAAATCATTTAGCATATGCAATCACAAGTCTATTTATCTATAATGAAAAAATCAATGTAAGGATCCTCATATTTTAAATGTTTTCTCACTCTAGGTGAGGGTGTTGAATGTGATGCTTCATGTACATTATTTAGAGAAAACTGTCTCACAAGAGATTTAATTTAATTAAGAATATTTTCTTGAAATAGTGATTTATAACTCTTTACCTCATATACTTATCTATTAATATTCCTTACACCCGAATATTGGGATATTTTTGACATACTCTCTATGAGCTCCATCAATTTATTAGGTGGTATTTCAATAAAAACATCCCCAGAAAAGGCTTCCAAAAGGTTCTGGACATTTTCTATGAAATACATGTTAAAGTAACAGTAAGAAATGGTTGATCTAAAATGAATGATGTGGATAGGATGAGGATGAATACATTATTCTCCCCCTAAACTAATAGAGGGGTTATCTATTGGTTTATTTTATCACATAGATCTCATTCTTCAGCAGATCAATCCTTAATGTATGGAAGAATTTCTTACTGATGGAATTCTAATGATCATACAACGTGGTAACTTATGATTGTAATTATATGTAATGTCACTATTTTTTCTATACTTATAATGAAAATATATTGTACTTCCATCTGATTTGAGAATTTGTAACTCCTCGAGGATTTATGTTGTTACACACACCCACATATTTTTTCAAATTCATGATAAGATCCTCTCCTAAAAAACATTGAAATTTTTTTATAATTATTTCATATCTATTTTAAACATTTAATCATATTGACTATTAAATTTCAATACGTTATTATTAATATTATTAATATTAGGATTATAGATAGCTCTAAGGTTTTTATTTTTCTATGTAAAAATTTATTCAATATTTTCACTTCATAAGGTGATTCTGTTACACAAAAAAGGGAAGATGGAGAATATATTGAGGGGAAAATAAAAAACACCCAATTGACTTCTTAAATGATTATTAATATTCTATTTATTTCCTCTTCAATTTTTTAAACCTATATATCAAGACAATCATTGTTATTTGAACTATCCCTAATCAAGTATCAATTTCATTTTAAATAATAAAAAACAAAAATTAAATAATGTAAATCTGGACTACCTCCCTAGAAATAGTGTTATGATGATAATATACATATCATAGAGATCTTATAAAAAAGTTGAAACCAAGTGAATGTAGTGAAAGTGAGGGACTTCAGTTTTCTCTTGGGATAACATTTTTTTGGATGTGTTTTCAATTTTTTTAGTGTGTTTTATGTGTGTCTGAGTAAAATCATTATTTTATATGATTAAATATAATAAATAAATATATCAAAAAATGTATTAAAATATTTTTATTGATACATGGATATCCACCCCACTCAACTATTAAATAAAAATTCTCAAAAGTTCTCATACTCTCACCCTATGACAATATGAAAACTCATTGATTACCCTCCCTTATATGATTCATCTTGAATTTGGTGATAAAAAATCACAAAATATATTACTCTAAAATATCATAGTGATTGAATACCTCTGATCACTATTGTTTTTTCTAGATACTAAACTTCATTGGTAGGGAAATTTTTTAATTTGGTACGTGTGTGAAACCAGTGAATAATGGTTACAAAAATTTTGTGTAATAAAAAATGAAAATCTATTCCAATCTAAATCCTTCATAGATTACTATAGAAAAAGAGCAGAGAAGATTTAGCATTTAAGAGTAGAATTCATTAATTTGAAAAAGGGGAGACAATCCATATCATAACCAATAATGATATAGTGTTCTATCAAATGATAATTAATAAATAAATAAATAAATTTGTTGAAACAACTCTACTTTCATAAAAATATCAGTGAAAACAATAGAAGAATCATCCACCCTTTACTATTGAAGAATTTATCTATCAATGAAATTATCTAGATCTTATTAAGATATTTTGTATCTCTACACCCCCTTTGAGTATAACTAATTTCTTCTTCTTCTTTGACTTAATACCATTCTTATATAAATTTTTATATACCAATCCCAGACTACATTAGATGACCTTCACATGATATGTTCAATTGAAGATGATGTCTTATCTAACATCATCCCAAATCTTATAGATAAAAAATATTAATACCATGATCATTATTATATTTTTTAACTTGACGATCACCACATGGTATCTCTAGTGAATCATTTTCTGATTAGGGATGACTAGTTGAATGGATGTGAATTTAGTTCTTTCCCCATTTCAATTTAAGGAGATCCAAGTTTAAATACCCATGACCCAATATTTTCCCAAAAAAAAGTAATTCTTGTTGGATAATATACAATTATGGGTGGACACAATTATATGGGATTGGAAAAATTCACATTAGCAGTGAAATGTCTTATAATTTCTTAGATTTATCATTTTTTCCAATCGAAAAATATCCTCCATGATGAGAAATCTCATATGGGGCTGGCTAGAGTTTTTGGAAAATCTAAATTTATTACGATGTCTTGTAAATATTCTATATTATATGGGAACATCATAGAAGATTTGAAATTTCATATACTTCGTTGTGGAGAAAAATAAAAATATCATATGGGGATCATAAAATGTTTTGTTCAGTCTTTAAATATTCCACCCAAGGTGAAATCTGATTCATGAATATGAAATGGATTCAAAATTCATCACATATTATAATTTTTATACCTAACACACACAAAACAATACCAATCAGTGTAGAGTTTTTCCAAAAAAACTAAAAATGGTATTAAACTAATATTAAATAGAAATAAAATACATTAAAAAATTAAAACATAACCCCAAAAAATGAATTTATGTCATTCATAATTTATCCAATAAAATAATAAGCCATTAGATAAAATATTAATTGCATGAAGAATTAAATTCCATATTTTTATAATTAATAATTATAAAATCATTTCACAGGTTTTATCTTATTTAAATGGTTAATTTACAATAAATAAAAAATTTTCAAAAAAATTGAGAATATTATCCCTCTTCAAGGACCAATCCCTTATACGGGTGTGGTGGAGTACCAATTCTAAAGATAGTGGACTCTTTATTGAGATGGTTGTGGAGGATTACCATCATTTCCAAATCATTCGATATGAGGGACTCACAACCTAACATTTCTTACTTCCATGGGAGTACTAACCCAAACACCACACTACTATTCATTCCCAAACCATACCATTTGTTGACCATCACAAATCGAAGAAACAAGATCAAACCATATCATTATTTATCATTTTTGTTAATTTCTATGTCAAAATCATGTCACATATAGAATTATTCTTAGAAAATACTTCTTGCATGTTTTAATCTTAGCATGAGAAAATAATTAAGACCATATAAAATTTGGAAGTAAATGAGTGTAGTGTGTTACTAGGGTATAAGGAATGTTTCCTTCAATATGTTTCCTAACTATCTATATGTACCATACATGTAATGTAAAATTTTAACTAAAAAATGTGTGTGGAAGTGATAATGGAATATAGGATCCACAGGGTTTCATGGCGTGTTCCTTGCCATACCATGTCAAGATTTACTAAGGGAACATTTTGTGTGGAATTGACAGACATGTCATATGGGAAACTCATTTTCCCTCACCATGTACCCCAAGTACAGGCCATGATTTCATGATAAAGGTAACCTGGAATGTGAGACAATCAAAATGTGTGTGATATAAAAATTATTCTAAAACCCTTTCCACCACATCCATTGAGAGACATGGCGTGTGTTCATCTGTACGACACACTATTTGTTGGTGAATTGTTAAGAGATTGAGTCTTTATTGAATCCTACATGGCTTCAAACAATTATCTAGTAGTTTATGATGCAATTATCCTTAACTGGGTCAAATTTTTTAGGAATAACATCAGATGTCAATTTCTCTTTACTATTCATCGGATACAGAACCTCACATTGAATTTTATTATTTTTACATGAAATCACTTAGTTAAATAGACAATTAGTTTTTTATATTTTGTTATTAATACCCAATGGTATCTAACATATCATGATCCAGGATACATAATGGTGTTCACAGTACCACTGAATGAATAAGGGGGTTTTATCATAATTCAAACTATCAATAAATAGTTGAATCTACGGTAAAAAAAATGTATGATCATGAATAACATAATGATTGGTGGGAGAATACCCATAAAATGGGGGAATCATTGATGGAATTTTTGAACAATATCATTGGTAAAAAATGAATAAATTTATGATCTAATATAATTACCCTGAAAATAATTTAATGATGATTGAAATAAAATTTACATCAACAAGGCCAGACACTAATCAATGGAATTTGAGGAAAAATAAATTCATTATGAAATCAATGATAAATGTGGAGAATCCAAATAATTGATTCCAAAAAACAATAATATAATGATCATTAGAATAAATTACAATCATATATATTTTTGGAGTGTATTTATTGATTTTTGTTTTTATTTTCATTTATTTCCGAATCACCCTTCAATCTATTGTCAATAATATCATTCTCTACCTCTCTATCAACTCTATAATCTCTACGATTTCTAATGATGGATTTTTTAACCCTATGGGATAATTATAACAGCTAATATAAGGTTATATGATTTATTTATAAATTAAATTAATTACTTAAATTAATAAACTTATTCAGAAGAATAAAATATCTCATGAGAGTACCAATAAAAACAAAAAAACACCCCTAGGGTAAACACGCCATAGAAATATCTTCTTTAGACATGGGTTTCCAGTCTATGATCCCATTTAAGATACATAATAATGTATCTATAGACACGTTCACATGGAAAAAGATAATATAATATTTTTATAAATTTATTTGAATTCTCTGTGACCCTCACTTTTACATATCATCTCAACTGATAGATAAATCCAATCATTATAACAAATTGAACCATTAGATAAAACATTTGACATTTTATACATGAGGAAACCTTTTATATTACCGATAATATGTTCATGTGATTTTAAAAATTCAGAAATGGAGATCAATCTTACCAGGAAAAATATTTTCTACTATATTTTACGATCCTTAATCCCTTAACATTAACAAACAATTGGTAACTAATATAATAATTTGAAGAGATCATATATAAATCCTTACAAAAAATGTTACACAATCATATGTAAATCATTAACCTTTAGTTAAGTGAGATAAAAACAAACTTTTCTGATTAATGTCTATAAAAGAGAATGCATTCTGCTATCAAATATGATATCAGATTCTGTCCGTGTTGAAACAAGAATGAACAAGAAACATCCATCCACCCTTGGAAGACCATATTCAATATTTAAACCTGAAATCCATAACTACATTAGAGTTTTACTAACATAATATATGAGAACAATTTGAAAATTTTAGGAATATATTCCCCTAATGGGTCACCAGTATATCCAAATCCAATCAGAGGGCCCTTCTACTCACCTTTTAAAGACCACACCTGGTGGTTATAAAGAGAAAAATCCATTTATTCCACAGTGATACATAATAAACATAACCATTTATCCCTAATGATATAAAAAATATAAATTATTAAATTATTTTTTGAATCCATGTCTAAAAACTCATTAGTAATATTCTTACACAACACATGCTTAACCATCGATAACATGTAGAACCTGAGAGACATGGTCGACCCACCTAAACATTGATACAAGAATCAATGATACCATCTCATTATCCTCAAAATCAATATTTGATTCAATAAAAGTTTCACTAAAAACCTAGTATAGTTGTTGTATATTTTTTTAAAAAAGATACCAATATACACATGAGTCAAATATATAACACCCTCTAACAACTCATTGTCACGCCACTATTTGTCTGGTGAGCTAATCCACCACAATCTAAATTGGATGTTAATAACCATTTGGATCACTCTACTCTATTGGTTCTATATCCCAAGACGTAAATTATTAAATAACAAGTATATAAAAAATCCAATGAAAATAATCTTCCATTGAAAAAAATAGATCCCATGATGTTTTGTACACCCAAAAGAATCTACACAACATGATCTACAACGGACTATGATTTAATAAAATGGTCATAGTTCTGAATTCCCATTATAATAACCATCACAATCATCATTGAAGATCTATGGTCCAACCGAGGTTTTAGATCACGTGATACATTCCTTAAAGAACATCCTCCAAGATTACCACTTGAGAACACCCAATCACAGATGAGACTTAATTTTACATCACCCATTAGTATCCTTCAGAAAAATAAAAGTTATATGAAAGATGCCATTGATTAATGGAATCCATCATCCCAATTTTAAATAAACAAAAAATTTATACTCTTAAACACTTTCTCCCTAACCTATAGATAGATTCCCCTTCTAGAAATAACAAACGTTCGTTACTCTAATATACATATTTTGATCGTTATAACAGTTATGAACTCCGCTTCCTGAAAATCGATACAAATAAAAAAAATGGATTATACAGAAATTGAACCTAAATTCCTTATATAATTCAATATGAATCATATCAAGGTGATATTTGATACCATACACACTAATTTAACTATGGTTATCATCATCCATGAAAAAAGGCCCATATATACAAAAAAAATCTTATCAAGGGTTATCCTCAGGTCACCCTAAAAAACAATTTGTTCCATCATTTAGAGTCATAAAAATATATTTCATTAACCATTAAAATAGTGGAAAATATAAACCCAAAAGTATAAGGGGTGCCTATTTAACATTTGAAGTGGTTAGCTCGAATTTATACCACATAGGGATCATTCTCAATGTTGTAGACAAAACCTATGTCATTTATAGAATCCCCAATAACTCATGACTCCAAAATTATAAAAAACATATATCATAGCATCATGTTACTATTTTAAGGTATTTATAAACACTTATATTTTCAAATCATTGTATGGTTTTTGATTGGGGTTTTCTCAGATTGAAAATTTAAGAGTTTTAAAAAATTGGGTGTGTGACCTAAAATCATGGAAATGTATGTTATCATTTAATCTTTGGTTTGAATCCTTTTTTTTGGTTAATTAATTGTTTAACCATGCCCTTAAGGAGTCTCGGGGGTGTTTTGAGGGTTCAAGACATGAAAATGGTGAAAAGGGGGATTTCATGGGTAGGACATATGGTCGGTGCATGGTTAGTTCTAATCATGTATACAACACAAGAACCCATGCATGAGGTGGGATTTTTGATAGTGGCCTCTCAATGGTTTGGAAAACAATGTCGATAAACCATGTTTTCTAAAAACATTTAAAATTTTACAATTTTTCCTATCCGATATTTTAATACCCAACTTTTGTTTCCTTCCATTTCTCCCCTCTTCACCCTTGTAACCATCCTAATCCACCAAGTTCTCCAAGATATCGATCTACCTCATTTATAAGGCATTTTTGGTGCCATTGTTTATAGATCAATTCTTAGGGAAAGGCTAATCCCATCATTGCTTCTCTTTTGAGTTTAGGGTTTGTATCTTTTTCTCCTCTCATTTCAAAGCTCAAAATCAATAGTCATTGGGTGAGATATATGATGATGAATCAAGGTTTGGTTGAATCATAATCTAAGGGTTCGATTAAGTGTGCATTCACCAGAAAAATGGAGGTATAAGGGTCTATATGTTATATCCTATTGTTTATTTTTGGGATTTGTGCATGTGTGGTTTTATTCTTGGGTTTCTCTTTGTATATTTTGATCACCTTAGCATGATTTGGTAATGTGGTTATTAATAAGTTATATGGAAACCCCCATTTCCCCCATGGGATTTTCTAGGGTGTTGAGACAAATCTAAGGCCACCCATGGGGAGTAACGATTTCCCTGAACGTAGGGATTTGGGTATAAAAAGTAATATTTATGTGTATATTTGTAGAGACCTAGATAAACATGTTCATTTGATTTATTGTGTTCGTAGAAGCTTGGTGATTCACCTAGCCTTAATAATAACATAAGAGATATTGGGATATAATGGATGATTTTTATATGTTTTGAACATAGTTATGATAGATAAATTGTTAATAGTTTTGGAGTGTGTAAATGGGTTGGCACAGGAGAATGATGTATTGATAAATGTGTTAAAATTTGGTAATAATAAAATAACATAATGGAATGGATTACAAGCCTAATAATGAAGCATAGTGAGTCAGACATAATAAATTAAACCTATTGAGATAGGCACAATGGATGAATTCTTAGGGAAATAAACATAATAAAAGGGAATTAGTCTAAATGTATAAATTTTGTAAAATGTGGTAAATGAGTTAATGGGTTAAGGCATGGTATTAACTCTCATGTTATTGTTATGAGTTAAGTTTGAATTGGGAAATGGTTGTGATGTTGTGTGAATGTTTAATTGGTACATATATGTATAGCATGTTCATATGTCATGGTAGAGTGAGATATTGACTTCCGATTCTACGCCCATAGGTCATGTTGGCCCGGGGCTCTAAACTCCACCCCTAATACAAGAGTTAGGGAAGAAGACTAATGATTTGTTCCCAGAATGGTTTCATTAACCAAGACTGAGGCTTCGAGATGAATAGATTCTTGACATGAGGATGGTAGTCTTAATTAGATAGGATAACCATGTGTTTTTTCTCATGCATGTCATTCTGTACTTTCAGCACATTTAAATTGTTTTGTTTTATGAACACATGACAAATATGTTGGAAATGGTATGTAATAAGAAATGGAATTAAATATTATGATAATGAAACATTAATAAATGTTTGTAATGTACCTTCACTATTTAAGGGATATTAATCAATTGTTTTTCATTTATTATTCATTTCAATTTTTCATGAAATTTTTTTTATACCAAATATTTTTTAGACATCATTGGTGTTGTCCTACTAATTTGTACTGACACCCTTCTAAGGCTATCTCTAGGTACTAGAGCATACTTCATGTTCGAAATTCTGGGGAAGGACATAGGCACCTTCTAGGAAATTTGGACGACATGGGTGTACGTGGAGGATGACCTTGTCATGGTGTCAAGACTATTTTAGGGATTTTGTGGTTTGTCTTTATTTTGTATTTTGTTTACTTTTTCACTGGTAAAAAAACAAGGAATATTTACTATTCGATATGGTGGCACCCGTTTCAGGAAATTGTTTTTTATGTATGATAATTTATTATTAGTTATTATTATTATATTTTGATTATCTTCTATTGTGGATTACTCTGATAAAATGGGGGTATAGTCACCCTAATTGACCTTTTTGGACACCTGGTGTTAGTCTTCATCCTATGGTGTATGACAAGGGAATCTTAAGGTCATGTAACCACCTAGCTCGGAGCATCGATTTAGTGGCTTCCGGGTCGGGGATGTTATAATATGGTATCAGTGGAGTTCATTTCTCATTTATACCATTTGGGTTTGGTGGATTGGAGGTTAAGAAAGTTTCAGGCCATGGTAATGAGTTTGTTCTTGGGAGTATTTGACCCATGTATGGGGGAAAACTGAAGTCACCCAGGTTAGAAATTGATGTTCTAGATTGTACGATGTTACATTAAATTATATTTCACCATTGGATGATGCAATGTTGTGTGTTGTGATGGTTTTATGATATTTGGATCATGGTCTCAATGGAGCATGGTTGTGTATTCATGCATAATTGTAGGAACCAAGAGTGATGGGTGACATGAATCATGGTAGGAACACACCGGTAGGGTGTACAAGTCATGAAATATAGAAAAGCACCTTGAATATTGATATTTAAAAATGGAGAATGTCATAAATGAAATGATTCATGTGGGCAATGATAAAAGAAAGATCTGTGATTATTTTAGACATATTTATAATTAATGGTTTTAAGGAATTGAAAATGATGTTTGTAACATGTTGTGCAAGACTTGTTGTGTCGTATGGTTGTTTACCACTTGTGGACCTTGGCCCACGATAGGGATGGTTGGTGTCATGTTTTCGAAATGCTTATGTTTTAAGGGATTGTGCATGTATGGCAGGTTGTTTTGGATGGTGAAGATCCATCTTATTATTAAGTTGTGAATTTTTTATGGTGTGTTTCATAAACATCATGTTTGGTAATGTAGTAAAATTCCACCATGACATCGAGTGTCGGTTAGGAAACAAGATCATGTTGTTGAGAACACTCCTCCAGTAGAGGAGAAATAGAATGTGGAGATATATGAGAGTAGGGATGCACAGTTATGAGAGAACTTTCTTCATTTTATGCAGATGATGGATCAAGACCAAGGGCAGGTTGCACATAGTATGTTTGAGATGTGCAGAGAGTTTCAACAGCAGTACACTCCTACCTTTACCAGAAACGGTGGGCTAGAGGCAGTATAATTCTGGATATATTCATTCTTTATGGTACTTTATCATCTAGAGTCTCTTGATGGATATGGGGTCAAGTTGGTAGCTTATATGTTGTGGGGCCAGGAAAAGAGTTGGTGGGACATCCTGGCTCAGACAAAGTAAGTTAAGTGGATTTTCTATAATGATTTCCAAGAAATTTTTTGGAGAATTTTTACCCAGATACATTGAGGAAAGAGCGATATGAAATGTTCTTGATCTAGAATCAATGATCGATGTTGGTGATTGAGTATGTTGGCCACTTCACTGACCTCCAATTCTTTGTTATAGCGTTGGTGGGTGATGAGATAGAAGTTATGAGGCATTTTAAGGATGTGCTGAGACACAAGATTAGGTCTAAAATGAATATCATTCTCTTAATGTTTTTTTATATAGGTAATGGATCAAGTGTAGATCTCAGAAGTAAACATTAAGGGAGATTTCGGAAGTGGTCTTGTCGTGCTAGCTAGGTGGACAAGTGTTTCACCTTCTGACGGTTGGGAGCATCATTGTGGATGTTTTCAGTCGGATGAATGTGTGAAATATGGTCAGAAAAGAGGGTCAACCTCTCAGGGTGGTGATACGGGGTTATACTATAATAATGGCCGGATAGGTCACAGGTCTGGCTAGTGTCCTCGACCTCCAGTTGAGTGTCAGTCATTCGACATATTGGTACAAGTGCAGAGGTCCTTCAGGAACCCTCAATAGGTGAGCATGAATGTTGGTGACATGAAGATTCCAAGAGGATTCAAGGTATTAGTTGTTACATCTAATGAAGGATGTTGGAGCTCCACGAGCCGCCCAGGATGGGGTAGTTGACTTGGAACATTGGGGTATGATCCCCACATCATCAGGGAAGTGCAGTGCAAGGTACAGAGGTTGGAGCCTTGGGAAGAGGTGTATGTCAACTTCATGCAGTTCACTCTACACCCAGTAATGGTGAGGTATGTCCATTTACTATTCTATGTATGATCCTTGTAGATGCTAAGATTCCTTGTTCTTTTTTTATACAGGTTCCTCACAAAATTTTATTTGTACTCAGCATGAGTAAATGTTTGGGTTTTCTTGTGGAGAGTTTGTTCGAGGTTATGTCGATTGACACTCTGTTGGTAGTGGGAAATGAAGATATCAGGAAGTGTAGGGGAAGTACTATAGAAGTTAGTGGGCATCATATCTTATGGGACGTGTTTGTTCTCTAGAATATGGGATTTGAACCAATCTTGGCTATGGAATGGTTGGTGTTGTATCAGGCACACATATATAGTTATCGTCTCAGGTTATCTTCTAGGTAACATGACGGTGATGCTTATACCAATCGTGGTAAGTGAGATGTTTGAGTAGGTCATGTGGGACCATTTTGTTGACATTAGGTTAGGATCATGGCTCAAATATCATGTCTTGTGCTTGACGATGAAAGATGGTAATATCTTGTCTCCACTCCAGTAGTGGATTAGTTTTAGAATGTACTTCCTAGAGATTTCTCAGGGTTTCCACCCGGGAGGGATATTGAGTTCAGGATTGAGTTGCTATCATGAGAAGAGCCATTTTTTATTCTGGCACACCAAATTTCACTGGATGAACCTCATGATTAAAGGATCATATTGAGGAATTTGAGAGTAAGGGGTTCATATATCTTAGTATGTCTCCATGGGGATCTTCTATTCTTTTGCAGATATGGTTGATGGGTCGTTAAGGATGTGTGTTGATTTTGAGAAGTTAAATCAGAAGATAGTGAAAACCCAGTATCCACATCCCAGAATTGATGACATGTTTGAGCTATTAAGGGGTACATCACTGTTTGGTAAGATTGATTTGAGATCGTGTTATCACCAGTTTTGGTTGAGGCCTTCTGACGTACCACTTACTTCTTTCAGGAGTCGGTACGAGTAGATTGAGTTTATGGTTATTCCATTCGGCTTTACCAATGCACATGCAGTGTTGATGGATTTGATTAAATTAATCTTTAATTCTTATCTAGATTAGTTTTAGGTTGTCTTTTTGAGGAAATCATGGTGTACTCGAAATCTCATGATGATAATGTCCAACAGCATGAAATCGTTCTGGGTATACTAAGAGAGCATTGTCTATACACCAATCTATTAAAGTGTCAGTTCAGGATTGAAGGAGATAATTTTATGGGTGAAATAATCTCTAAGGTAGGTCTGTCAGTGGGTTAAGAGGAAGTGCATGAAGTGGTGTCTTGGAAGCATCCCAAGACTGTTTCAAATGTTCAGAGTTTTCTACGATTTGGATGGGTATTACAGGGGGTCCATCCATGATTTCCCTCACTTTGTATCACCACAATCAGGCTTTAAAAATATGGGAATCAGGTTTGTGTGTTCTGAGGCTTGTGATAATTCTGTTAGTGTGTTGAGAAGTGAATGAATATGTCACTGATCATGATATTTCCTAAGCCATGTAGGATTTATGTCATATTTTGTGATCTGTTTAGTATCTGTCTTGAGGAAGTGTTTATGAATGATGAGGGGGTTGTGACTTATGGTCCAAGGTAATTTAGACCCCATGAGATAAATTATCCCACTCAGGATATTTATTTTTCTACTGTAGTGTATGCATTAATGTTTGGGTGGCAATACATGTTGGGGAACGGTTCACGATGTCTACGTATCACAATATTCTAAAGTTTATATTTTATTAGTGGGATTTGAATCTTCTGTATAGAAGATTGGTATAATATCTCTAGTCTTTCTACATAGATATGGAATATACACCGGGGAAGGGGGATGGAGTTTCTGATTCATTGAGCATGAAGGCTAATAACCATGTGGTTCTGGAATCTAGCATCGGGTGGAAGGTGATGGATTTGTTCATCAAGGTGCACCTGGAAGAGTGGGATGAAAAAAAGGTCAGTAGATTCTTGCTTTTGTGGAAGCTGAGTGGAATGTTTTAGGTTGAGTTATGGAATGATATATCGACAATCCTGAATGTTTGTCCATGACCGAAAGACTTAATGGTGGGGAGACACCATCTGGTTGGGATGTCGGTGTGGACAAGGTTGATTGTGTTCATAGGTGTGTTGTTGTGCCGATATGAATGCATGAAGAGTATATGTTTGAATTCCATGAAAAAAAATTGTAACTGAATCTTGGTTTGACCAAGATGGATAATAATGTCCATAGGATGTTTTGTGGCCAGAATGGCAAAAGGATGTTGCAGGCTTTTTGGCACGGTGCA
Organism: Viscum album; assembly: GCA_963277665.1. NCBI lineage: Eukaryota > Viridiplantae > Streptophyta > Magnoliopsida > Santalales > Viscaceae > Viscum > Viscum album. The sequence goes on from OY728159.1 coordinate 1,186,694,081, forward strand.
TTACCTGTCAAAAAGTGAAGGTCGAGCTTCAATAGTCAACTCATTTGTTACATCCATTTCCCATTCTGGAATAGATTGGGATGATGTGATGATGGATTTTTTTTTTGTTTCTTACAAGGAAACCTTATAAGAATTATGAAATCTGTGTGGTTGTTGTTTGGAATATGAAAGTGGATCATTTATTACCAATTCAGGATGCTTACATAGTTGATCAGTTGGATGAGTTGTATGTTCAGGAAATAGTATGTTTACATGTTGTACTATAGACTATATATTCAGATTGTTATCCTTATTTCACGTCATGCTTCTAGAAGGTATTGCCTAAGGAACATGGTACGTAGGTGATTGTGAGTATGACATTCCACCCGAAGACGTATGGGATGTCAGAGAATACAATCAAAGAGTTGGAGGAAATGTTGAGTGCTTGTGTATTCGATTTTGGCGGTTCCTGGAAGAATCACCTATCACCGGTGGAATTTTACAACACTAACTAATTTTAGGCTATTGTTCATATCGAACCATTTAAGGTTCACTATTTGAGTTTGTGTAGATCTATGATTTTTTAGTTGGATGCTGGTGAATCTGATCTGTTTTGACCGAGTCTCGTGTAAGAGACATCATCAAATGTTGTGTCGATTCAGAAACTGATGGACATGGCTCATAGTAGGATGAATTCATATGCATATCAAAGGTATAGTCCTTTTGAGTTCGAGGTGGGAGATATTTTGTTCCTTATGGTGTCTCCATGGACGGTTCACTAAAAAATTTAGAAGAAGTGAAAGTCGATGCTAATGTTTGTGGGGTCATTTTGATATTGTGGAGGGGATCATATTATTGGAGTACCAAGTGGCTTTTTTATAGAATTATAGTGGGCTGCGATATGTTATTCATCTATCACAGCTTCAAATGTTTCACCCGGAGCCAACTGACATGGGGGATGTTGATTATGTTGAGCTTGAGGCTGATGCATCCATTGTGGAGAATCAGGATTGTGTGGTGGATCATAGTGATAAATTCTTGTGAGGAAGGGTTGTGTGATTAGTTTGAGAATAATGGAATCATGGGAATTTTCAGGAAGTAACTTGGGAGTAGGAATCAGATATTCCTGCTTGGTGGCCCGATCTCTTTTCCAAGGAAGTGAAATAAATCATGGGATTTTGACTCAAGGACGTTATGTTATAAGGTGGGGAGGTTATAAGATCTCAGATCTTGGAAATGTTTTATCCTATTTATGTTTTAGTTTAATATATTTTTTTGGTTAATTATGTACTTACCCATGTCCTTAGGGAGGCTCAACGGTGTCTGAGGGTTCGGGACACGAAAAAATGGAGAAAGGGGGGGGGGGTTTATGGGTAGGCTTCACTGTCTACGCCCAGTTATGAAAACCCTACAAACAACCCCATAAACCATGTAGGAGGAGGCATTTTTTATTATTGTCACCTCAAGGTTTGCACATGGTTTTGATGATTATGAAGGTAAATCGTGCGACCCAGAAACAATTAAATGTTTACAATTTTCCACATCGAAATTTTAAGAACAAACATAGTATTTCAAACCATTTCTCCCCTCTTCAACCTAAAAACCAACCAAATCTCTGAAGAGCTCCAAGATAATGATCTCCCTCATTTATAAGGCTTCTCTTGTTCCACTATTTTTTGATTGAATCTCCTGGTAATGATAATCCCATCGTTGTTTCTCGTTTGAGTTTAGGGTTTGTATCTTCCTCTCATCTCCTTCTGAATCTCTAAAACCCTACTCTTTGGGAGACCTCAAATTTGAAGCATCAAGGTTTGGTTTAAGTGTAATATAAGGGTTTAATTAAGAGTGAGTTCACCCACGGAATCTAGGTAAGTAGTCTAAATGTTATATCCCATTGTTTATTTGTGGATTTCTGCATGTGTGGTTTTGTTCAGGGGTGTCTATCAGTATGGTTTGATCGCCCTTGGAATGTTTATGTAAAATGGTAATTACTAAGATAAATGGAAACCCACATGATCATTATGGTTTGTGTCAATGGTGATAAGACTAATCCAGGTCCACCCATGGGGTGTTCCAATTTCCCTAGACCTTGGAATTTGGGAAAAACAAGTGAGATTGTTGTGTATTTATTTAGAGCCCTTGATAAACATGTGGATGTTATTGATTGTGTTGGGAAGAATATACGAGATTCACATAGTCTTAATAAGAAACTAAGGGGTATTGGGATGGCATAGAAGTGGTTTATTTGGGTTTAACATAGTCATGATAGAAGAATTGTTAATAGTGTTGGAATGTGTAAAAGGGTTGGCAGTTGTAATGATGAATGGATAAATGGGATAATATTTTGAAAAGATTAAGGGGAATAATTGTAGAGACCCGAAGCTTAATGTACAAGGACATTACATTACTTTTGCAGAATACTTAGTACATAACAAAAATACACACACAAGGACCGTAAAAGTTTAGTGTCTTTGGAAACTCAGAATATAATCTTCTAATCGTGGTGAAAGATCTTCAACATATCCCATAAAGATCTTCCTTTTTTTAACCTAAAACCTTTCTTTATATCATGGGGGAAATAAAGCATAATAGGGTGAGCTCAAATGCTCAGTAAGGGTAAACAGAAGAAATATCAATCACATCATATTTATAAGAACATAACATTTTGGAAATCTTAACCTGCAAAAGAGATCATAATATCATAACACGAGATAAATCATAGTAGTGAAATGTAATCCCAATAATCATAAATTAAAACATGAAACTTTGTGGCATATACACATAATCATAGATAATAATTTCTTATTAGTCAAGACTCATTGCCAAGACTATCTTAGTAGACAAAGTCCATTTCTGAACCGAGTTCATTCCTCGTTTCAGTCCTGTTTCACAGAACCGGTTTAACCTGCCGTACTAGCCATGCCTATCTCCTGAGATATAAAATCTTTACCCAATGAATTAGAGTGAGATATAAGTCCCACCCATCTCATAATTAATCCATTATTATGTCTGCCAAGAAATCATAAATCATACCTCATAGCATACCCCATGTAATAAAAATGGGTTTCTTAAACAACATGACATCATAAAACAATTCGTATAACATAAAAGAATTCATAAAAATAATTCCATCACTACATAATCAAATCAATGTAATAATAGGGATATAAACAGAACCCTATATTATCTTAGATGGAAAATAATTTTGATAAAACACTTGAACTCCATTCTTGAGGAAAATATCCTTTCTACTTCAAAAACATTTTCCTTTCATAACATGTCATAAAATTTTAAAATAAAAGAAGTTGATTAAAAATAAACTTGAAAACTTGTAAAGGAATATTCTTGGAAATAATGTTTTAAAAATCCACTCATGCTGTATAAGTTAAAAAAACATTCTTCTCATACTTTTTTCAGAAAAGTCAAAAAGTACTTCGTACGAAAAATGAGAAATGATTCCTTTCATATCCTTTAGTAAAATCTCACCGAAGGGTAAAATTGTATTTAAACAATTGTAGTTGGATTGAAACAATATTAAATATTGAGGAAACATGGATGTGGATGATAAAATACACCCCATTAAATACCAAAGTATAAACAATCTCCGATAAAAATGAGATTGTGATATTTTCCTTACCTTAGGTCCGATATGCATCGTACATATCCGAACCTCCTGTATAATGACTTAAATAATGTCATTGACTTATTACAAAATAATATTCATTATTATTATATCATATATGTTTCACTTATGACTTTATATTACCCATTCTTTTGTAAATTCCATTTTAAAGCAGCGTTTTGGGTAAAATCATTTTATTTATCGTATGTGTTTCGACTTGTCGTTCTTGATATTATTACTTATATCCTGATTTACCTTATTACATAATGTAAAACATGATTTATATATAATATATATTCATCATATACATATATATTATAGATCTATAAAATGAAATAAATACACCGTTCATGGAGACGGTAGGCCGTACGTACGGATTAACGCTGTTTTCGTTTCCCTTTTGAATTGAATAGAATTAAGTAAATGACATACATATATATATATATACATAAATACAGTATCATTATTATGTCATATATTTCATTATTATTCATTATATATACTTTATAATCATTCATGAATGGTTAACATGGAGAGTGAATCTCATCGTGTCGTGGAGACAGTAGTCCGTACGTACGCACAAGCGATGATATCATCCCCAAGATCATGGAATTGTATTGGAGTGTATGTTTACTATTTCAGAATAAATATCACTTTACAATAATCATATATAGTTATTTATTTGAACCATTATACCCATCCAAGTAAGGTGGTGATGGAAAAAAGATTACACCACGGCGTGGAGAAGGTATTCCGTACATACGCACGCGTGGTGATTTCATTTTCCGTAGGATGGATAGATAGTGAAATAGGTTTGTTTCATAATTATAATAACATATCTGTATATGAGTGATACTGATGTTATTATGTCATAATGAAACAACCTAAGAAGAAGAATTGGAAGAAGAAATAAAGTTGAAAGAATCGGTAACGGACATTACCTCTTCTTTGAAGCGCCTCTTTGAGTCCTCCTATTAGGGCACTAAAATTGGTCTTTGAAGAATACCAGGACCTCTAGGATGTTTTAGGGAAGGGGAGAAGATAATTTGGCAGGGGTTGGCCAAGATTTAAGGCTCGAAGTGGTGTGAGGAAGAGAGGGAGGAGGTTCCCTTTTATAAGGGAGGAGAGGGGGACCTTTGGAATAACTAAAAATATTATTTTATTTTAAAGCCAAAATTCGGTTTCAAATATATCCAAATTAATTTATTTCTAAGACAAGGTGGGGATGGGTCTATATCCCCTCATCCAATATAATTTAGACAAGTTTATGTTCCTATTTTAACCTTATAATTTATATTTATCATTAAGTTAGATAATTTTACTTTTACCGTGTCTTTTTGTGTTCTTACACTATATGGTTAATAAACATACTATAACAAGCCAAAAGAACCCCAAGTTGTTTATTATTAATATATATAACCTTATCTAAGTCATTTGGCCGAACCTTAAATTTTTAGGAATAAAATAACAATTAATAATATAATATTTGTTTTAAAAACTATTTTATGTCAATTTTGACACTATTTAGTAATTGATTTTTGTGAAAATCATAACAGAATGAGTAGTTCAATAAAAGTTACTTAAATCAATAATAACATGTCATATTAACCTAAAAAATTAGTGGAATTAATAAAAAGTCTCAAATTACATTTATTTGGGTATTTATAACATCATTTATGTCAATATTTCATTAATAGGATAATTACTGCATCATCATTGTATCATAAATAAATTAAATTATTTTAAGTCTAAAAATTACAAATAAAATACCATTATGTTGGAAATATTTTTAGCTTTCTAATTTATATTCTAATTTATCATATGTATATCCCTATGTTAAAAATGATTTAGTTATTAAACATTGATTTTAACTATTTTAACCATTCTTTAAATAAATTGATAATAAATGTCCTAATCTAATCCAAGTGGCCCTAAATAGTCATATTTTATTCTTAAGGTTGTTTTTGGTCGAATTACACATATCCAATAGAATTAGTACATGTTTTAGGGAAACAATAATGACACTTCTACCCTTAATTACCCTATTTACTTTTAACCTTGGTAAAAAAAGTAAAAAGTTACTATTCACCAAAAATTATTTTCACCTCATTGATCCACATTTTAGTCCATGAAATTAACCGTGTCTCTCGGATTTTCGAAATTCTACTCACAGAAGCGGTAAAATTATGTTTTAGGAAAAATTCAATTTTTTAACTACCACTTAGTGGTGTCACTATTCATCAAAAAATGAAAGTTTCTAGAAAAATACCAAAAATTAGGCCTAAGATATATTTGATATTATGAACTCAAAAATGATGTCTATTTTACCAAATTCAAAACATATCAGTTGTATTAATTAATTTAAAAATTAATTCCCGTCGTCAAAACAAATAGCGTGTTCTTAAGAGATAATAACTATCAAAAGATTGACACTTGTTTATGTTTGGTTTAAATGTGAAATTACATCCAATGACCAACATTGTATTAAATTGTAAAAATATATACTTTAAAACCACTAAAATTAATAATTTATCACTATTAATTATTTCGATTAAAAAGGTTTTTTTAATTAAAATTTAGTGATTTTCACTATTCATCAGAAAATTAAAGTTATCCGAAAAGTACCAAAATTTCACCTTAATGTAATTTCGATATTCCGAATCCAAAAATGAAGTCCATTTTGAAAAATAAAATTTTGAAAAATTTCAAAAAGTGGTTATTACTAGTCATAACAGCTAGTTTTAATAATATTTTAATAGCATATCGTTGTTTAGTGAAACTCGGTATTGCGTACTACAGATGCTATCGAGGAAGGTCGCGATTCCACATAATGAAAGGCAAGTCAAGGATGCGTGTTGTGAAATCTCCTTTTGGTGTAGTGTACAACAGAAGACATTAATGAAATTAAAAAGAATATTTTTCATAAAATCTCGGGGTGTTACAATAATGGAATACATTATGAGCCTAGTAGTGATTCCGAGTGAGCTAGGAATAATTGAAGAAGACTAGTGAGATATGCACAATGAATGAATGCTTAGTGAGATAAGCGTAATAAAATGGAATTGGGATAAATGGCTAAAAGATGTGAATTTTTGTAAATGTGTTAATGGGTTAAGGCATGGTATTAACTCTAATGTTGTTTTTATGATTTATTTTTCCCTTATGAAATGGTTGTGTTGTAGTGTGAATGGTTAATGGATATATATATATATATATATTCATGCATGTGCACATGGATTGTTAGAGTTGGGTATTGAATTTAGGATCTATGCCCACGGGTTCTGTTGGACTGATGCTCTAAACTCCACCCTTATTGCACGAGTTAGAGAAGATGAATGAGGGTCAGATCCACTAATGGTTCTATCCACTTGGACTGAGGCTTTAAGGTGAGGATATGGTTGACATGACTATGTTATCCCTAGTGAGATAGGATGACCGTGTTTTTTTCTCTTGCATGTGATTGTGTACGTTGAGCTTGTGTAACTTGTTGTGTCTGAATAACCCATGATAAATATGTTGGAAATGGAAAGTAATGGAAAATGGGATTCAATATTATGATAAGAAATGGTAATAGATATTGTTAATGGACCTAAACAGGTTAAGGGCACTTGATATTTTCAATGTCATTTATTATTCATTTCCCTTTTTGCAGGCACAATAGTTTATACCAGATAATTTGTAGACACCGTTGGTGGTGGTCTACTTAGTTGAACACAAACCCTGCTTGGGTAGCCATTGGGTACCCAAGAAAACATCATGTTTGTAGGTCAGGGTAAGGGAAAAGGCTCTTTCTATGTTGTTGGGTTGGCATGGGTGTACATGGAAAAGGACCCGATCTTGTTTTCAGGACTATTTAGTGGATTTTCCAGTTTTTCTTTATTTGGGATTTTGTTCACATTTGAACTGGTTTCAAAATAGGGAATGTTAACTATTGGATATCATTTTAAATGTTTTAGGAAATGGTTTTTTATGCATGATCTTCTTGTATTTGTGGTTATTATTCTGCAATTTTGTTTATCTTAAGTTGTGGCTTACTTAGGTAAAAAGGGGGTATAGTGTCCCAAATTGATCTTTTTGGTGCCCATGCTACTAGTAGTCACCATTTGGAATATGGGGAGGCACACTTAAGGTCATGTAAAATCCTTTCTTAGAGCACCAATTTAGTGGATTTCAGGTTAGGACCTTAAATCGGGGTTAGTGCATGGTAGGCGCATGGTTTTCCTATACTGCGCTCCCACTCTGAAAAATGTTCAACCCAACGATGTGGGATATTGAATTGTTTTCACACATTGATTCATGTCATTTTCTCTCTTAGTAGAAACCATTTAGACCATTTAAAATAGGTGCACAGTTAGGCAGTATGCTTTGGCCTAACCATGCAGATCTTCCAAGTTAACCATTCACTTGATTTAATTAATCAAAAAATAGATCATAAGATTCCCAAACCCCGCGTTGTAGTTTTCTACCAGTCCTAGGATAAACCAATATGATTTATTATTCCATGGTATTACCCAATAGTAGTTATTGTCTCTTCAAATCCCTCCAGGAAGTAATTACAATCTTGATGAATTCCTTTCAATCTTATACCTATCAGTTTCCCCACCCCAATATCGACCACATGTGATATCTATTTTCCTCCATAGGGATCTGTGGATCCTCATTTTGATTTTTCATCTAATACCCATTATTTATGTAGCTAATCCTAGGTTTTATTCTTGTTTTCCAAAATTCTTTTATCACCAGTATTTATTTTATAATCCCAATTAGGGTTTTGTGATTTGACATCTATAGATCCTGAGGTAGGTGGTAAAATCATGAAACCCAAATATTGATAACCCTAAATTTCATCATTTAATTTTGATTTTTTGAATTATATGAAATCTATTTAGTTCAATAATATTTCATTCAACTGGATTGTTTGAAAAAATTCAATTCTATTTGCTGGGGTTTTTAAAAATGGGATTTTGGAATGAAATTAGAAAACCACAATTCTATATAATTTGGTTGTGTTCATAGAAATTAGAGAAATATATATATATATATATATATATATATATATATTTCAATTTTAATTGTGAAATGGGATTGATGAAAAATTATGGAAAACCCTCAATTCCATTGAATTTGGTGTTTGATGTGAAATTGATGGAAAATGATGAAATTTAATGTTTGAATATAATTGTGAATGTAAATTGTGAAAATGAATTGTGGATTGATTTCAAATCTCTATTTGAGAGAAATTGATTAATTTTTTTTGTATATATCATTAAGTATTATCTTTGAAAAATGAATTTATTTATTAAAACCTTTTTTTTGTTTTCTAATTGAAATTTTCATATTTTAAAATGGTGATTGAGATGAATTAAATTTTAATTATTCATAAAGTAAACTCCACTCATTTTTTAATTATAGAACATGAAATATAGAGGTTGTTAGACTGTTATTGGATAGTATTATAAGATTTACAAAATCCTAAAACATTGATGAAGTGTGTCACATTCCTGAGGTGATATTGATGAGTCCTCATTGACATGACCTCAAATGGATACATGTACCTTTTCTCATGTCACCTTGAGTGTGTGGAGTCCTTTAGCCTGGATGTATCATACCTTCATAGGCATATGACCATGTTGTTCACATGTTTATATATGATATATAAATTTATTTAAATATTGTAAACTATTTTACATTCCACCAGTTTTATATAAATTTATTTATATAAAATCCTTGATAATAATTTTTTTAACGTATCCACATTATTTTGAATTTTGAAGGATGATTTTATAATGTTTTACCACCCTTCAAAATTTAAATCATGATTTTTTTAAATATGGTTTAGAAAATTAAAACATATATATTTGAAAAATTAATGAAAATTATATGTAAATTTGATATTGGAATATTGTTATAGAATCCTCAGTTGGACCCTACTAGTATTTTAACTCTCATCCAACATGTGCCTACATGTGTTTTCATATTATCTCCTTCCAATTTTGAGTAGGGATAAAGAAACGGTTTGTGGTTTTTTCTACTTGTTTCTCTATGGATATGGAGAGTTGTATATTTTACAACATGGATAATTTATCTTCTTATTTTATGGTACATTGTTGTACTACTTTGGGTTTTTATACCCGTTTGACTTCTGGATCACATCTACTAGAGGAGTTTGTTTTATATTAATACTTATTTTTTATCTTTCTTCTACATTTTTAGTGTAAAATTTGTTCCAAATATCATTTTGTATGATGCATAATGCTAGTCTCCAACTTGTAGGGATCAGGAATTCCCTTCAGACAATGCTTGGACTGTCTGGGTTATCATGTTACCTGGGTACCTGGGATGATTATTGATAAATTTGTATTAGATCTCTAGGTTGAGGTTCTATCCTGAAATCAGTATGAATCATGTAATATTGTTTAGACATATGTGGTAGTTACAATTGAGTTAATGGAAATATCTCACCATAAAGTACGTTATGTATCCTTGTATGGTTTAGGAAATAAGTCTTAAGGATTATGTTTTGTCAATTAACTTGTTTTGATTTGTATAGATTGAAATATAAATCCTTTTTCCATATATATTGGCATTAATTTATCGTTGTTTATCTATTTGAGTGTTAATATGATGTCGTTCTTATTATCTACTGATTTTGAGTAACATCGTGACTTAGAGATGACATGTAAAGTAGATCCAAAAGAAAATTTTTACGAATCCATAGTGATGCAATCCATTATTGGACTTGATATTAGTTTATGTTATAGTGAGTATTTTCCATGTTCTGGTACATGAACCAGCATCAGTTCCCATTCAAGTTCCAGTTTTGGATCCTCGAAGTGGTGTTATATGATAACGTTCTCAATAATTCCTTCACCAGAATATTGATCATTCAAAAGATCAAATGATCTACTACAGGTTGAGGCATGGTTGAGAATAATGTAACCTTTTTTAGAGTACATGGAGAGACCATATTAAAAAAAGGTGAGGTGTTCTATCTTAATTTTTGGATATATTGAGTAGGATATGGTGGTAATCTACATTAATGGAGAATAATTGTGAAGGAATACAATGTAATTTCATCAAGGATATTTTCTATGACTAGTTATATCCAGAGATGATGTTGTTACCAAATGATACATATTATTTAAAACATGCGAAGACTAACATGACCATGATAGAGTATGGAAAGCATATTTTTGAGGTCATGTATTTTCCCCAAAAAAAGTACCGAATGATAGGATGAAGGTTTGAAGGTTCAATTTTGGATTTCATTGGGATATTAATTCTTAGGTTTTCTTGCTAAAGGTTCTTTCTTATGATAATGTGTTAGATAGAGCATTGATGGTCGAAATGGAAATGGCGGGAAAGATAGGGTTATTTGGAGTTTCTTTCTCTGTACTAGTAGTGTGGATTCCTTCAATGGAAAGTAGAATCGTGATGATTCTTTTGGATGTTCTTGACCAAAAGTTAATTGAAGAACATATATAGTGTTTAAAATAGGTACTTTTATTTGTATCCTATGAGTAAATCCAAGCAATTCTCGGAGGTTTTTCACTAAGACACCCAAGTTATATGGTTCTTGTGGGAACTCATGACACATATATAAATTCTTTAATGTTTATTGTACTCTATATAGTATAACATAATCATCATATAATCATTAAACATTAGGGAAATAAAATAATTCAATGATGAAGGGGCTCCAGTCATAGGCATCATGATTATTGCTTCTTCACACTTTGGCAGTGTCTCCAAAGGAACCAGATATGGGTCCAACAACCATCAGCGGCACCATTACTATGTCTTTTTCTTTATTGATTTCCCTATTTGATATTTTTGCATCACATTAAAATATTTTAACCTATATTTTAAATATATTAAATCTTCCTATGGTACTTTTGACTAATGTTATGGATATTACCCCACCCCTTCATCTGAAGAGAGTGAATGATCTCTATAGTCCCACATCTATTTTCCCTCTATCGGATTTCGAGCTTGCATGGAAAATTCTAGTTCTTAATATTAAATATCATGATGTAATATTCCTAATGTATTTTCTAATTTCTAATAATTCATAGATTTATTGTCATCTTCGATGGGTCTCCTTTACTACCCCCAGTGGTGTTCTTCATGTTATTCAATGATAATGTGACCCAAGGTAGTGTAGTGTTGGAACATATTATAGGGAGCTGGGGAAACTAATTTCAATTTTCTATTTTGATATATATTTGGAATCTTTGAGTGGTAATCTCCCTCCATTTATTTTCAGGTTTCCTTTCATATTTCCTCTTAACAACTATGGCCTCCCACATACAATGTAGGTTGATTTTTCTATCAAATTAATGCATAATACAAGACTAGTTTCTATTACATCCTACAAGATAGAACTTGATGAAATTAAGTAGTTGAAGACTTGATTGGATGAAAATTTTCTGAAATAATTTTTAAGCTCGTGTGTGTCACCGTGGGTGGTGCTGGTTCTCTTTTCTATGAAAGTGGATGCTTCAGTAGACCTTTTTTGTTGATTACTAAAAGCTCCACAAAGTGATGGTTAATAATAAGTATCTATTTCTGCATAATGATTATTTATTTGATTAGTTGAAATGTTAAATTGGTTATCAAATAATAAACATTTATCTGGTTACCATTAGTGGAGGATAAAATAGTCAAATATAAAAAAATGCATTTTAGAATAGTTATTGACCTTATCAGCACCTTATCATACCCTTTGGTCTAAAATATACTCTTTTGGTATTTATGGATTTACAGAATATGATCTTTCATGATTTTTTAGATATTTTCTCTATTTTATTTTTAGATTAAATCCTTATTTACAATGTGTTTAAGGTGGAAAGTGTGCATCATTTGAGAATAATTCTTAGCTTGTTGAGAAATCACTGACATTATTCCAAACATTCAGAATATTTTTTATGGATTCAGGCTGTGAAATTTATGGAACACATGGTGTCATAATATGTAAAATCAGGTGAACTTGAAAACATAACTGTTGTTTGGACATGAGAATACCAACAGAATGTTTTCAATATTCTATGCTCCTTGGGTTTAGTTGGGAATTATTTTAAGTCCGTTAAGGACTTCTCAAAATTGTTTTCTCTAATGAATGATCTCACTCAAAAGGAAGTAATGTTTTCATGGAATGATAAATGTTGGAATTTATTTATTGATCTGAAATCCCTTTTTTCTACTACACCATTGTTATGACTTCTAGAGTTGGCACTTGGCTCTGTAGTTTCATGCAACACATTTGTTTTATGTTTGGGGTTTGTTCCTAGGAAATTCAAACATGTTATTGCATATATATTCCCTCAGATTAGACCCCACATATAAAATAATCTGACCCATGACCATGAAAAAACATATATGATTCAAGTTATTAAGAGTTGGAAAAATTTCCTTTATAGAGAAAGTTTTACAATGTATTCAAACAATAAGCTCATAAGTCATATCTTCTCTGAAAAAATATTCGATTCCATTCCCAAGACATTTGGTGTAATATCATCAATATATCGACATCGACATAAACAATACCTTATGGAAAGAGAATGTCTTCGTAGATTCTCTGTGAAGGAAACATCAAACTCAAGCAGTAAAAGAGTCATTGATAGAACGTTATTTCATGGCACTCTTTGAACAGATTCATAATCAAGTCTAGGAATTAGGGGATAATGTTTCTTTTCCTAGCATTAAATTAGAATATTGTCTTATTGATATGATTCTTGAATAACAACATTTTTTTTATATGTTTTTTATTAGTAGAGACTCTCCCTCTAGTTGGGAGACCATTACTAAGTTTTCATTCTCTAGGGAGGGTATTTTATGATATCAGATATGATTTTTGAGCTATTAACTGTATGAACAGTTGTTATGGGCGATTTCATTAATTCACTATGGATAGTTCACCTGCAAATAACAAATATGTTCAATGAAATGTGACATCAGTTCTGGTGGCGTAGTATGAGATGGGGCATTGCTAAATTTCTCCCTCACTGTTTTACATCGTAACTGGTTAAGGATGTCCAGTAGAATCCTTTATGTTTGAGTGAACTACTTAAAATACCTTCCTGTAAGTGGGTCAAATACTAAATGGACTTTTTTGGGTTTTCATGTACCTAGATAGTGAGGAATTTGATATGGATTGTGATTTAATTGGTGACCATGTCTGGACAATTTATACAAATTCATGATTAAAAAGTTGACTATTTGCGAAATACATATAAGAACGATATATATTGTTTTCATAGAGTTCCATAAAATATAGTTACTGAAATTGGTCCTTATATTACTTCATGTTTTTAGAGGTTCCTTTTCAAGGAACTAGGATCTCATGTCTATTTCAGTATGTTGTTCCATCTGTAGTTGGATGACAAGACAGAAAGTGTTTTACAGATCCTTGGGGTTATACTTCATTCTTGTCTTCTAGAATTTGCTGGGGCTTTGAATGATCATTTTGATCTGGTTATGTTTACATATAACAACATTTAGAAATATTTAATTATGATGGATCTTTCTGAGGTCTCATATGTTCAACCTTACTGATCTCTTATGTGTATGTCGTATATTAGTGGATGAACCTCCCAGTTCAGGATTCCCATCACTAAAACTATCACAATCATTAATGATGAATTGTGGTCCACCAAATTTAGTAGATCACATACTCATTTCCTTAAATAAAAACCTCATTACAATTACTTCATATCATCCAATCATAGAGGAGTACTATGATAACATCAACCCTTTCAAATCCTTCATACAAAACCTTTATATATGAAAACCACAATTTATTGATGGAATGAAATATCTGTATTTCGAAGAAATAATAATGATATACTCTCACACGCTTCCACCATTTCCTATTGATAGTGTTAGCTCTTATAAGAATCCAACATCCATGACAATAAAATTCATAATTTGATCTTGTTAACCTCTATATAGTGAACTTTAAGAAGATTGGTATCAATCAACAATTACGAGTTTCACAAAAAAAGAACACAAAATTCTTATAGGATTCAATATGAATCATATCAATGACATTTGTTATGCCAAATTACACAATTCAGAAATGGTTATCATCAACAAGGGGAATAAGGTCTATGTTGTAACACCCACATATTTAGTTAATTGTTATTTTGGAATTACTTTATTCTTTTTTATATTTTTTGTTTCATGAAACACTTGGAATAGTTATGTTATATATATTAATTAAAAAAGGGTCTCTTATTAATAATGGAATACACACAACATAAATTTTATCTTGAACTGCATGAAAAATTGATGAATTATTTCCTTACGTGCAACAATGGGTTTCCTTGATGGTTTGAGGAACACACAGTACCGAGTGTTGGCGAAAAAAAATATATTATTCAAAATACATATATAATAATAATATAAAACCTCTCCATTTAATTATATTTTGTAAATATTATTAAATAAATTATTTAAATGTATTTCCTTCAAAAAATATAAAATTAATTAATTAGTTTCTAATTATTTAGAAATGAATATAGGAAATTAATTGAATATAAATAAAGTATTTTTAGAGAAAAATAATATTACACTCCCCATGTTATATTAACCATTAAAATTTAAATTAATTTCAATTATAATGTAATTTTAATATAATATATATGTTGTATATCCATGTAAATATTTTCTATACTCATCCATTAGATTGAATAATCATTATAAAATAATAAAACCTATTTAAAACATAAAACCAAATATTTTTATTAAGGAAGTTTAGTGTCAATTTAATAGAAAAACGAATTTAAAAAAATTGGAACATTTATATATTTAATATTTCAAAATAAAATTTTTATTGGGAAGAGAATCATAAAAACATGGTTAAGAAAATATTTTAGTATTTTTCAATAAGTATTTATTTTTAATGAGTAGATAAAATATTAGATTTTAATTAAAAACAAGTTTTCTATATAATTTTATTTATAAGGTTAAATATTATTTTAAATTTTATTTAATGTTTACTAAGATAATATTTTTATCAATAAATACAATTTGGGAAATTTTAATAAATTTTATTTTAAAATTGACTATGAAACAAAGAAAACCTTTGAATGTTATTACTTAAAAACCTGAATTGTAGACCTGACCGTGGGATAAAATTTAAAATAATTTCATCCGTATATTTTATCAGAATTTAGATAAATGGATTCGATAATTTCAGTCAGTATAATTTATAATATCTAATAAGTTCAACATAGTTTTTGACCAAAAATATTACGAAATAAATTAAAATTAATTACAATGATTAAGGTTATCATCAGCTTAATAAGGTACTAAAAAAAATCCTTAAATCCCAAAACGAATTATAAAAATTTACTAAAGACATTGGATGGACATATTTCAACCCTATTTAAACGTTTCTATAATTTTAATCATTATTTAACAACATTAATTAATAAAAAACAGGGGTGAGGTTCCTTTCTCTTATAATATTAAAAGTGTGCCACCCCTCCCCCATTATAAAAGTCCTCCTCTCCTCCCACTTACTCAAATATCTCAAGACACTTAATTTTGAAAAAACACTACCAAAATAGATCTAAAATATCAATAACATTCTCTCTAAATTCTTCTTTGAATAAAAAGCCTTCCTAGTAAGCCCTTCGGTGAAAACCAAATTGAGCTACCCAATTAAGAGGTAACACCCTCCATCAGACAACATTCTTTTATTTTATCTCACCACTCCCTCCAAAATTTTTATTCCATGCCAAAATAATAACAACAATATACTGAATATACTAATATTTTTTATTCTATGTTTTGTACCATGTCTTATAGAACCTTACATCTAATTTGTATGGAACATGATATTTAAGTGTTTTGTATACTACCGCATCACTAAATGATGGTTTCCGATTTTTCATATACCCCCCATCATGGTGAAAATTATGACGGAAAATATTCTTATATAATTGAAAAGTTATATTTATTAATTATTTATGTTTATTTAATTAGTTTACAACACAAATCTATATACATTCTATTTTGTGTTAATATGATAATTTTGTTTGAGGAAGTGTGTACTACTTCCCCCTCAAAGATATGTGATTAATTCATGCACTACATAGAATGTATTAAGATTATATTTAGTGAATATATTATATATATATATATATATGATATTTTAATGATAATGTAATAATGATCTATAATCATATATACTTATATAATTTGTTTACTATCTTTCTTTTATGAAAACAATAAAATGAAAATAGTGTTCATGCATACGTACGGATTAACATATACAGGTATGATGTATTTCATTTCATACTTATAAATCATATGGATTAATATAAAAATATATATACAAAAAATATGTATTTAAATAATGGTTTACATTCTAGAAATCTGGATATTATCATAAGGACAAATGGTTTAACCAATTACGACATATGTGAAAAATAAAGAGGATATTTTATGCCGTAAAACATTAACATTGAATTTTTAACAAGAGGGTATTATAAATCCACAGTCAAAAAATTTATTATATTTGAATTAATAATATGGTCCTATGATTGACGTATAATTAATTTATATTTATTATACAACAGTTTTTAATGAGTACGATGAGAGCCAAGACACGTGGAAAAGGGAATTTCATCTCATTCTTTTTTCTATGAGATACATGCCTTATTAACGGATAACTTCTCATGTGTGGCGTATATAATTACCATTAATGTATTATATGTCTCTTATAATTAAATAAATAGGTATTTAATTAACTATTTTATGAACATTCTATCATGAGGTTTAGGTTTCAAATGTTACCAATTCTGTAATGAAATTTTTGTCTCAATTTTCCTTCTTTGACAAACATTCCATGTTATACACTAATATATTTATATGAGGTGTATATATAAAATTTGACATATTATATCATGAATATCGTTCCATTAATTATATTTTATGCTTCCAGAAATTTCATTGAGTTTATGGTTCAAATTTACCATGTTATAAGAGTTAATTAAAATAATCTCATCACTTTTCGAGATTCTTTATGATTATGCTTCCATTGATGAAATATAATTATCCATATCTCATGAAAACTCATATCCTTTATTCATATTTTTTTATTATTGATATATTAATTTATTGTTTTCTCTTTTCCATTCATTGGTACATAATATTTTTATGAACTTGTTTTTAATAATGTATGAATTTACCCCTTTCTTCGGTCAGAATGCTATGTTCATCCAAAACCATGTCTCCTAAAAGGTTTCCAAAAAATATTCTCTTATTATCCAATGATCATAAAAAAATTCTTACCAATGATTTAGATTTATAAGAAACAGTTGTTTACAAGGAATCATGTTGTCATTTTCTTGTCAAGGACGCCTTATAAGATTTTAATTGTGTGAAAGAAATGTTTAGTGTGTCGGGTGTTATCTTCCATGATGAACATCATTATATTGAATTGTTCTTTAAATTATTAATTTTTTTTTATTTAAAAAAAATATCCTAATTTTTTAGAAAATAATTTTTTCAGTTTATCTTCAATGAAAAATTTTATCTAAACGTTTGCATGAAATTTTATATTTTTTCATGGAGACTAGTTTTCAAATTAATTTTATGAATCTTTTATAAATTTTCGAGGAATTTTTTATTCAATGTACATTCATGTTTATTTTATATCTTTTCAAATAAAATGGATCTTAAATTTTTTCATTATTTAGGTAAATGTTATATTCCCATGAAAATATATTTCAAATTTTTTAATGTTTTTAAGAAGAATTTTTCGAAGAAGGAATGATATTATCATCATTAAATAAAAGACCTTTCAAATTTATTTCTCATCTCTTATAACATCCATTGATGATACTCATTCTGTCCCTAAAAAAGATATTATTTCACTATTCTTATTATTTCTCTAAAGGGTTTATTATTTTTTCAAGGTCATTTTTATACCCATTTCCCTTTTACAATTTATACGTTTATGAAGTTCTTTTTCATTTTATGGTTATGTTTTTATGAAATTATTATGAAACATATAGCATTTTAAACATGTTATGATATGATAACTTGTTTATGATAGCCATTTTATTAAATGGGTTATGGTATAAATGTTTATGGTAGTTTCTTACATATGTATATGTCTTATATTTGAGATAAATTGGACCTATAACACCAACAAATGCATCAAGTAATTAATTATATCTTATTAGACAAACTAATAAAGTCTTGGGAGTGAAATTTTATTACTAATATTTTCATGGTAGTGATCTATGACTACTAAGATTGTATGACGAGTTAAATCGTAGTACTATATTGGCTATGGGAGTGAACAATGAAAACCGAGATTATATGTGGAGTAAACCCGTACTACTAATATGGTCTTGGATGCGATTCCTTGGGTACTATGTAGATAATATTATATTCTTATTTGATTCAAACAATTCCATGTTTTATTCCTATGAAATGATTTCATAGATTATGTACTTTTTTTATTTCTCATTCATGGATTATAAACTATTAATATTATTCCATAATTACTATTTATGAACACTGATATGGAGGGAATGATATTCAATTTCAAATATTAAGGTATCATACCATATCCTCATGTTTATCCTTACATGGATCCATTTTCTACCCTTACTGAGTATCTGTGTTCTATCATTTAATTATTTGTTCCCTCGGTTAGGAGGAAATGTAATATATTTGATGTTTAGAAGAAGGTTCTTAGTAAAGATGAACCATGTGCGAGATAATGTAGCTCACATAAGTACTAGTGTTTACATTTCCACATTTCCAAATAATCTGAACGAACATGGTCTTTAAGGTTCTCTTTGAATAATGTTTTAAGTATTATGAAAAATATATGTGGTTTCTATTTATGTCATGAATGGGTATTTATAGTTGGTATTAGAGTTAATGAATGTTTAACCATTGGAATCAATGATGAGAAAACAAAAGTGAGATCCTGACGAAAATGACTATGGAAAAGGAAAACCATATGATAATGTCATGGAATTTTGTAAAATGAAAGATTTTTTTGTTTTACTATAATTACATATGTGTATAGATACTACAAGTCGATGTGGCTCTAGAACACATATACCTAGAATAAATAACTCCATGAAGATGTTCAGGGCCTGACTAAGGGTATTCTGGTACACGACAATAGTACTTTCTACACACCTAGTTTTAGACTCCTAAGGTATATACTTTAGAAATTCTTGGATAGTTTACGAACTATTATGAATAATTTAAATATAATTGGGTTATAAATAATCGTGGATAATATTATGGTGTAAAATATTAAGTAACATTTCATGATTCTAAAATCATAAAAATTATTATTTTCATGAATATGTGTTTTTACTTCTATGATAATAAATGATAGCATTATGCTTTTATTATTAGTAAATGGCATGAACTAGGAGGAATTGGATTTACGTTAAATGTGAGGGATGATTTTATAAGGATAATTACAGTGGAAAGATAACTAGAGGGAAGGATTATATGATCATTACTAATAATTTTACAAGTAACATGATCAGAATTTTGTACGTTAACCAACTCTCGGACTCACCTAAGATGATGAGAAGGAGTTTTTTTAATTTTTGTAATGAAGAAAACAGATGAAAGAATATTTGGTTTCCTTTGGGTCAATAATGTGGAAATAATAACCCATGTTAATGTATTAGAATAATGAAAAGTTGTTTTGGATTGGGAAAATTCAAACCCAAATCAAGGGACTGTAAGGAAAAAATGAATATTTTGATTAAAGAATTAGATGTGAATATTGGCCTCCCTAAGTCATCATTGAGGGTCAATTGTTTAATGTGTGTAATAAATGGTCATTATGTAACTGAATTTTCCAAAGGGAAATATATATAATAGAGTCACCATGGTGGTAATAGAAATGGTTATATTGATAATGATGATGATGAGACTACAAATGAAATGTGAAAGGAAGGATATATTATGTAATATGATGTGGTGTCCTTATTCTGTCTTATAAATGAAAAGTAATTATAAAATATTTTACTTATTTTTATTCAAAAATTATTTTATATGAATGACAAAATATGTAACTATTTTTTTATTTATGTTTTTCACTCAGTATTTTAAAGCTTATGTTGAATGCTCCCAAAGGAATAGTAAAGTGATTTATTAATAAGGTGATATTTTTAATAAGGTAAGGTAACCCTTAAATAATAAATTAAATTTGTAAGAATAGGGACCTTCATTTTAGGTACGCCTCTCCTTTTCTGGAGTTTTTGAGGAAAATAATGTTTCTAGAAATTTTTGAAGTACACGCCGTGTATTTTCTGAGTACATGCCGTGTACTCCTTTCCTACTCGAGCCGTGTACTGACCATGACCGGGCCACACACACGGTGTGTAGGGGTGACGTGGAGGCCTATTTTGGTGGAGTACGGAAAAATATAGTACACACTTTGTACTCTAAAATTATACATTGTGTACTTTTCTTTTTTTCACAAAACGGATCGGGGTCGCTCCTAACACAAAGAAACACCTTCTTCTAGGTTCCGTTCATCAGAGAGTACCGAAGATTCGTGAATTTTCGACGAGCCTCTGTCTCTCATTCCATTCACTGATTCGAGCTCTGTCGATTGTGTTGGAATCGTAGCGATCTACGAAGTTATAAGAAGAATCTGTCGTTGTTGTTCATGTATATCGTTCTCCTAGGATCATGGTAGGTGGTTTGTGCCTTTTTGTAGAAATTCTTGGAGTATTTTGTGAAAATTCCACCAATACCCTTGAACGGGGTATTGCGTGTTCCTATTTTTCCCTTTTTTATTGCCTTCTTTTCTTTATTGCTAGAGTATATGTTTTTCCTGTGATTATAGTATTTTTTACTATACTTTGGATGTTTTGTATGCTTGTTCTTCTGGTTTGGCATTTTTCTAGTTGTGTTTCCTTGTTGTACGATAGTGGAACTGTTGCTTTGTTATGATGTTGAGCCTTGGACTAATAGCCAAGTATTTTTTGAGGATTACATAGACGATACATGGGCGCTGAGCATGTTTATTTCCACACAGGACAGTGAGAACGTATTGTAGTGGACCATAGGGAAAATGGATGTAAGGGATTCCCCAGATTGTCTTTTAATACAATGTGAGACTACAGGGAGAATTGATGATGTGTGCTTCCTCCAAGAGTCTGTAGTTCCTCGAAGCGGGCCACAGGGGGAATGAGACATTGAGTGATTCTCTAGAGAGCCTTTAGAAAGATAAAAGACTATAGGGGGAATTGATAGTGAGTTCTTCCTCAGAGAGTCTATTCTTAGCTGAACCAGTGGGGTGAGACTATGTGTGCCTCCTAGAGGGTTTCTAGTACTGGTAGGTTGAACCATAGAGGTTAGGCTGTGAGAGCTACCCAGAGGGTTACCTGTTTTCTACTAGTTGTTGTTTGTTACTTGTGTACTCTATATGTTAGAACTGTGAATTGTAGCTGCTATATATTTCATGTCTACTGTTCCTGTACATTTACTTTCCATGTATTTATTTACTGTTATGCATATATCATTGGGTGGTTGCCTATTGGGACTTTGCCTCACACCCTGTTTGGGCCATGTTTTTGGGCTCAAGCTGACTATGTTGCTGCAGGTATAGATAAGGGAATGCACCCTTCTACTTCAGGTACCTGACTTGTTGTGGAGATGGAGAGGAGGGGACCAAGCAATGGCTTGTGATGCTGAGAGGTTTACTTTGTTTTTCTTTTACACTTTTTTTTTCAGTTGTACTTCAACACATTGGTTTGTTTACTATTTTCCATATACATATGTACCATGTTGCATCATTATTATTTTATACATTGCCTTCGCTGTTCAGTTCAGTTGTTGTATGATTTTTATTGTTTCTGCTATTGTGTCTGGTAGTTGTTCCGCTATATACTTTACTGAATGAGGGCATAGTTTCCCCACCGAATCACCAAGGCCCTCGATGCTTGTCGGTAGCCTCTGGAATTTTGGGAAACGTGCTTGAGGTCATGTGGCGTACCGGGTATGGGGCACCAGTGGAGGGGCTCCGGATTCGGGTCGTTACAAACTGGTATCAAAGGAGTTCTTTTCACTTTCCTTACTATTTGGAGACATTATCCAAGGGTAGGATGAATTTGGTACTTGGTGTTAAGCTGTGCCAGGGAGTAGCTAAACCGTGTATAGGTAAAAGCCATACTACCTCATTTATTGCAGTTTTTTTATTGTGAGATTTTACGACTGATATGATTTCAACTAGAGTGATTCACATGCTTTGTGTTGTTGATTTCATGACGATTGCAGTTCTATTTCTGTTTCAACCCGATGAGATAAGGGTATGACATCTCATGCATCATATAAGAACTTATAGAAATCACATTCCATGCATTCTTGTCATGCAACTAGGGCGCATTAGAGATTTCATGCTGTTGTGATAGACTTTTTGTAGATTATGCATGCTGTTGTGATAGTTTCTTGATAGAATCTCTATTTCCTTTTTAGAAGATTGTTTGTATTCTACTTTGCTTAAATTAACACCAAGTATTGATTCACGGGGAGTATGGGCCCTCACGAATCATAATTTGTCACCTCCTTGGCTTGTTTTCTGTGTTTTCTGAGGGTTCTATGCAGTTTCTGCACTAATGCCCAGAAAAATCCAGAATACAAGACGTGTAAATTTTGACTACACTACGTATAGTTTTTAGACTGTGTCACTGATCATGTGAGAAAGGACACGCAGTTGTAGAAATAACTTCAGGAACATGCCGTGTACGGTAGGTACACGCCGTGTTGTTCAGAGCAGTGTACCTGGTCATGTCAATAACAACACGGGTCGGGGAAGCTCGGGTAGAACACGCCATGTTGTAAAGAAACATGTCATGTAGTCTTGTCCAGGTACCCGGTCATGTCATGAACAACACGGGCCGGCGTTACCTTCTCTTCAACACGCCGTGTTGTTTTTAGAACACGACGTGTAGTCTTATTCAGGTGCCCGGCCGTGTCACGAACAAAAAAGGACAGTGTAACCTTCACCTATACACGCCGTGTTTGTTTGGAACACGTCGTGTAAGGTTCATCTGTGTTGATGGCCATGTGTTTGACAACAGGGTCCGCCGAAGCCTTTTCTAGTACACACTGTGTTTGTTTAGAACACGTCGTGTAGTCTCAGGTTAAGTTGGGCTATGTGGGATCTCCGTGTAAAGAGACTTGGGCAGGGGAATAGTTTTCCAGTACACGCCATGTGTTGGGTCAACACGCCATGTAGTTTGAGGTGTCACATGACTTGTAGGGAAGGTGTACACACCCATGTCAGTTGAATGAGAAGACACGCCATGTAGTTTTTATATACGCCGTGTAGTCGTGTTTTGTAAAATTGTTTGTTTTCCTTTCCCTATTCCCATTTGGTACTCTTGTGTTTTCTGTCCTTGTTCTTCTAATCTAAGGTTTGCTTTTGATCTTTCAGAATTATGCCTTCGAGACATCCTCCGGTTGTACGTCTGTCACTAGGAAGTGATCAGATGCCAGATATGGGTGATTGGGGACTTCCTGCCAATCCTCCAATCAGGCCATCCTTGGCACCGGCTGTAATACTAGTTTCAGGCACTGACACGCAATTAAGGGAAGGTTTTATGAGGATGATGCAGACCTTTCAGGGAGCACCGCCTCCTGCCATGACTATGGAAGACTTTACATGGGTTTTCCTACAGCAACATCCACCTACTTTCTTGGGGGAAGGAGGACCTCAGGCTGTAGAGTCATGGATGGAAGCCATGTTGACTATCTTCGAGCATCTGGAGATGCCTCCAGAGAGGCGGTTCAAGTTTGATACCTACATGCTACGAGACTCCACCAAGAGGTGGTAGGATGTGATCCCATAGGCGGGTCACCAGCAGGTTATGGCTTGGGAGGAGTTCCAGTGCATGTTCTATGACTACTTCTACCTGGAGACCCTAAGGGCGGACCCAGCCCGGGAGTTCATGAGCTTAGAGAAGGGTACTATTTCTATCATGGATTATTCCTCTAATTTCACCGAGCTGCAGCATTTCTCACCCCTCTAGGATGGGAGTCGGGTGTTCTTAGCAAGGAAGTTTGAGGATAGTCTCAAGCGGGAGATCCGCTCGCTGGTGTATATATTCCTATTGAATTCCATCACTTCCATCATCAACCAGGAACTGATTTCGAAGTGCAATCTGAGAGACTCTGAAGCTGTGAGCCAGGGTGGTTCTGCTTCCAGAGCTAGTTTTCCTCAAGATGACAGCAAGAAGTACCGTAGGGAGTCTATGCGCGGTGATCCAAGTAAGCGAGATGCATTGTCAGGCAGCCAGGTGATTTGCTACCAGTGTGTCCGGTTAGGCCACACGAGGCCGCAGCGCCAGAGGGACCCCATAGAGTTCCGATCTTGCATCAAGATGGGTCACCTTTAGTGTTTCTACTAGGTTTTCACACCAGAAGGTGGTGACCAGGGTTCTTCCATGACTCCTCGTTTAGGAGCAGCACCACCAGTTTCTCACAAGTCGAGGATCTAGTGTTCTTTAGGCCGATCGAGATGAGGAGGAGGTCGAGGTCGTGGTGGTCAGCCACCAGTCCCTCAGCACCAGCAAGGTAGATCAGCTCAAAGTGGTTAGCCAAGGGCGCAGGACCGCAGTGCAGGCCAGTCTTTCGCCATGGAGAAAACCTATTAGGAGCAGGATCCCGACCCTTCTACAGTTCGAGGTACGATTTTAGTAAACTCAGTTTTCTCCTCATCCCTTTTAGATAATGGTGTTACGCATAGCTTTATCTATTTTTCTGTCATAGAGAGCCTTGGGCTATACATCTTTTCTTTTGCCAACTCTTTGACACTATACACACCTTTGTAAACGAGGAAATCTAGTGTACATCAGTGTAGAGAGTGCCCTCTCAAGGATGCATGGTATCTATTCTTATGGTATCTCTATATCCTAGATATGATAGGTTATGATTTCATCCTCGGGATGGACTGGTGGGTTCCCTTCTAGGATGTCGTCGACTATTATCTCCATAGAGTGAGTTTCGTTTCATGAGAGGGTGAATCTTTTCATCATAGAGGTGAATTGGATGTTTAGGCGAGTCGAGTAGGACTCGAGCATCATGGGCTAGGAAGGGTGACAACCTATATTGATAGACTTTATCTGGATGATCAGGTAACTTTTTAGTCGGACTTTCCTCCAGTGGTGGATCGTTTCAGGGACGTCTTTCCAGTGGAACTTTCGAGTTTTCCTCCAGAGTGTGAGGTAGACTTTTCTATTGAGCTTGTGACAAGAGTAGCATCAGTGTCCATTCACCCTTATAGGATGGTTACACCTGAGTTGTAGGAGATCAAGAAGAAGTTGGATGAGTTGGAGGCATAGGGTTTCATCCAACCCAGTACTCTCCTTAGGGTTCGCCTATCCTGTTTTTTAAGAAGTTAGATAGTAACCTTAGGATTTGTGGGGATTATTAGAAGCTGGACCAGTTAAAGATCAAGAACCGATATCCCTTTCCAAGGATTGATGACATTTTCGATCAACTTCGAGGAGCCCGAGTGTTCTCG
The DNA here is from genome assembly GCA_963277665.1 of Viscum album. Classification (NCBI taxonomy): domain Eukaryota; kingdom Viridiplantae; phylum Streptophyta; class Magnoliopsida; order Santalales; family Viscaceae; genus Viscum; species Viscum album. The sequence goes on from OY728159.1 coordinate 1,186,720,213, forward strand.
AAGATCGATTTGATGTCCGATTATCATCAGTTGCGTGTTATACCATCAGATATACCTCTGACAGCCTTCAGGAGCAGGAATGGTCTATACGAGTATAAAGTCATGATGTTCGGTCTCATGAAAGCGCCAGTAGTTTTCATGGTACTGATGAACTGAGTGTTCCATCCTTAAATGTACTCCTTCATTGTGGTCTTCGTGGGCGATATCTTGGTGTACTCTCACACTCGACAAGACCATGCCACACATCTTGAGATCGTTCTGAGTACACTGAGAGAGAATCGACTGTATGCTAAACATTCGACGTGCCGCATTTGAATTGAACAGATTCAAATTTTGGGTCACGTCATCTCAGACATAGGAGTATTTGTGGACCCAGAGAATGTGAGAGCTATAGACACCTGGGAGCAACCGAAGAAGGTTTTTGAGGTACAAAGTTTTCTAGGGCTGGCTGGATACTACTGACGCTTCATTCAGGACTTCTCTCTCCTAGCAGCACCTTTGACTGGTCTGACCATGAAGGGGGTGAGGTTCTTATGGTCAGATTATTGTCAGTCAGCCTTTCAGGAGCTGAAGGGAAAGCTGACATCTGCACCGATACTAGTCTTTCTAGATCCAGGCAAGAGATATACAGTATATTGTGATGCTTCTGGTATCGTTCTAGGAGTTTTGCTAATGCAGGGAGATGGAGTCGTTCCGTAAGGGTCTCGGTAGTTGAGGCCACATGATAGGAACTACCTGACGCATGATCTAGAGTTAGATGCTGTGGTTCATGCCTTACACTATTGGAGACACTATCTTCTTGGATATCACATTGTGGTATTCACCGACCACAAGTGTCTCAAGTATATCTTCACTCAGCGTGATCTGATTCTGAGGCAGTGCAGGTGGGTCGAATATCTTCAGTCTATTAATTTTGAGATTGCCTATATGCCGGGAAAGGGGAACACAGTGGCAGATGCATTGAGCAGGAGAACTCAGATTCAGGAAGGTCAGGAGGCCAGCAGTGAGTTGCACCTTACAGTTATGCTCTTTGAGATGCATCTGGAGGTGCCCGACAGATAGGGACATACCTTCTTATCTTTTGTACATGTTACCTCTACACTACTTGATCGGGTATAGATGAGGAAACTACCAGACTCAGAAAGATTATTCCTGCCGGAGATTGTGTCAGGAGAGGACCCTCTTCCTGGATTGACAGTGGGCAAGGATGATATCTTGGGTTTCTAGGGACATATTTGTGTGCCAGCAGACATACGTGAGGAGATGGTGTGGGGTTTTCATTCCTCAGTTTGGGCAGTTCATCCTGGCGTCACCATGAATATCGGGACCTTCATCACCAGTACTGGTGGCCAGGTATGAAGAAGGATGTTGCTATATTTGTCATGAGATGCTCTACTTGTTAGCAGGTGAAGGCGGAGCATCAGCGACCCGCAATCCTTTTATATCAGTTACTAATTCCAGAGTGGAAGTGGAATGATGTCGCAATGGACTTCATGACCGGGTTGCCGAGGTCATCTCGGGGGAACGATGATGTTTGAGTTGTCCTTGAAAGACTCACGAAGGTCGCACATTTCTTTCTGATCAAGGATACCTTCAGTGTTAATGATCTGGGATGACTTTAAATCAGAGAGATCGTTCGTCTGCATGGAGTTCCACACTCTATTGTTTCAGTCAGGGATGCGCGCTTTACCTCTCAGTTCTGGCAGGGACTTCAGAAGGCCTTGGTTACACAAGTACGTTTGAGTAAAACATACCATCACCAGACAGATGGCCAGTCCGAGCGTACGATCCAGGTGCTTGAGGATATGCTCTGATCTTGCATTCTAGACTTTGGTGGTTCTTTGGAGAATCATATCCCTCTTGTGGAGTTCACCTACAACAGTAGTTTCCAAGAGACTATTCAGATGACACCTTACAAGGCATTGCACGATAGGCCATGTCGATCACCCTTATGCTGGCTGGAGGCAGGTGAGGCAGCTTTGTTGGGACCTCATCTTGTTCAGGAGACTTCATACCATATAGAGGTGATTCAGAAGAGGATGGCTATGGAAAAGTCTCAGCATAATTCTTATGCTGATCAGCAGAGACGACCTCTGGAGTTTGAGGTCAGGGATCTGGTTTTTCTATGTGTCACACCGAGGTTAGGACACAAAATGATTCGGAGATAGGGTAAACTTTCACCGTGGTATGTCAAGCCATTTGAGGTTTTGGAGAGAGTTGGGTCAGTCACCTATCGGTTGCAGTTACCCCAGAGGTACCGGGCCATGCACGACATATTCCATGTCTCTCAACTCCGACATTACTTTTCAGACTTGTCTCATGTCATTCAGCCAGAGGAAGTTGAGCTCAAAGAGGATTCATCGTTTGGGGAGAATCCCATCCATATTGTCGATTGTAGTACGAAGGTTCCTCATGGGATGTCTGTACCTCTTGTTCGGGTGCTATGGAAGCATGGGCGAGTACAGGACGAGACCTGGGAGAGGGAGGCCGATATACGATCGCAATGGACAGAGCTGTTCTAGGTTTCTTCTTCTATGCCTCACTAGGGAAATTCAGGGACAAATTTATTTATGGGGGACAGTTTGTAAGAACTTGGATCTTCGTTTCAGGTATCTCTCTCCTTTTCTGGAGTTTTGGAGAAAAAGAATGTTTCTGGAAATTTTTGATGTACACGTCATGTACTTTCTGAGTACATGTCGTGTACTCATTTCCTGCTTGAATCTGTGTACAGGTTGTGTCCGAGACACACACATAGTGGGTAGGGGTGATGGGGAGGTCGATTTTCGTAGAGTACGGAAATACCAAGTACATGCCGTGTACTCTAAACATTCACACCATCTACTTTTATTTTTTTCACTAAACGGACTGGGGTCATGCCTACCGCACAGAAACAACTTCTTCTAGGTTCCGTTCGTCCAAGAGCATCGAGGATCTGTGAATTTTGGATGAGCCCCCGTCTGTCCGTCCATTCTATGATTTGATCTCTATCGATTTCATTGGAAGAGCAGCAATCTATGACATTCTAAGGAGAATATGTCGTCGTTGTTCAAGAATATCAATATCCTAGGATCTAGGTAGCTAGTTTGTGCATTTTTTAGAAAGTCAATGAGTATTTTTTGAAAATTCCACCAATACCATTGAACGGGGTATTGCGTGTTCTTGTTTTTCCCTTGTTGTATTGACTACTTTGCTTGATTTCTAGAGCAGATGTTTTTCCTGTGATTATGGTAGTTTTTACTGTACTCTGGATGTTTTCTATGCTTTTTCTGCCTGTTTGGCATTTTGACAGTTGCCATGCCTAGTTGTAGGATAGTGGAACTATTTATTTGTTATGTTGTTGAGCCATAGACTTATATCCAAGTAGGTATTTAGGTTTACGTGGACGATGCACGCGCACTGTGCATGTTTATTTCCACAAAGGACAGTGAGAACCTAGTGTAATATACCATAGGAAGAATGGATGTAGGGGCTTCTCCAGAGTGCCTTTTAATATGATGCGAGACCACAGGGTGAATTGAAGTTGAGTGCTTCCTCAGAGAGTCTGTAGTTCCTCGATGCGGGCCACAGGGGGAGTGAGACGTTGAGTGCTTCCCCAGAGAGCCTTTAGCATGATATGAGACTATAGGGGGAATTGATGGTGAGTGCTTCCTCAGATAGTCTATTCTTAGCTGAACTAGAGGGGTGAGACTGTGTGTGCCTCCTATAGGGTTTCTAGTACTGGTAGGTTGAACGATAGGGGATATGCTGTGAGAGCTACCCATAGGGTTACCTGTTTTCTACTTGTTGTTAGTTGTTACTTGTGTACTCTATATGTTAGAATTGTGAATTGTAGCTGCTGTGTATTTCAGGTTTATTGTTCCTGTACATTACTTTCCATGTATTAATTGACTGTTAGGCACAGATATTTGGGTGGTTGCCTACTGGGACTTTGTCTCACACCCTATTTGGGACATCTTTTTTGGCCCAAATAGACTATGATGCTGCAGGTATAGATAAAGGCAAGCGCCCTTCTACATCAGGTACCCGACTTGTTGGGGAGCTGGAGAGCAGGGGACCAAGCAATGGCTTGCGATTCTGAGGACTTTACTTTGTTTTTCTTTTGCACTTTGTTTTTCAATTGTACTTAATCATGTTGGTTTGTTTTCTGTTTTCCATAGACATATGTACCATGTTGAATCATTATTATTTTATACATTGCTTCCACTGTTCTGTTCAGTTGTTGTATGCTGTTTATTGTTTCTTCTATTGTGTCTGGTTGTTCTTAAACTATATACATTACCGAATGAGGGAATAGTTTCCCCACCGACTCACAAAGGCCCTCGCTGCTAGTCAGAAGCCTCTGGCGTCTGGGGATACGCGCTTGAGGTCATGTGGTGAACCGGGTACGAGGCACCAGTGGAGGGGCTTCAGATTCAGGTCATTACAAAATTGATATAATGATGTTTCGATAATGAAATGTTTGATATGAATATGTTAATTGGATGGAACAAATTACCAAAAAAAATAGATTATCGAAAATGGGTCTATGTCATTAAGGATAATTTTTATAACATCTAGTATTTAACTGATATATCAACTAATCATTATAATAAATAATCAGGAAGTCCTTTCAAAAGTATTTATGGTAATTAAAGGATTAAAAATTCATGGAATTCTCGCATTGGAATAAGAAAACCAAGAGATAATTTGTGATATATAGGGGATGATTGCTAGTCTGTTTTTGTGACACTATTTCAAATATTTTAGATTTTCAACTTTTAAAAGGGTTTTAAGGGTAACCATTTATGTGAGTGTTAATATAACATTAAAATCATGTTTTTGGAATTAAATTATTATTTGACAACAAGAATATTCATTAATATTGGATAATGTTCTCTAACAATTTTTTGTTAATGGTAACTAAAAAGAGATTGGATGACTTTTCATTGGACTCATTATCTATTAGTGCTTCAATAATAAAAAAAATCTACTTCCATTTTAAAAAAAAAATATTCAATTAGATCAATTAAAAATAAATGGTGAGATTGTCCTAAAATCATGCAATTATGAACTCCCATTAAAATTTAATATCATTAAGAATACAATATATAAATAAAATTTTATCCTTGTACCTTTTGTTTCTAATGTATCATATGATCATTTATGTCATCACATTGTTATATATTTTTTATTCTTAACATTATCATGGATATATTCTCTATCGTTATCCATTAGATCTAAATGGTTTGATTTCTTCTCTTTTCCCATGTTTTCACTACCCAATAATTTTATCCTATGTGTGATGTTATTTATGAGTTACGTCAGGTTACTATTTATGATACAATATACTTTTATAAAGGATCATTTAGAATTCATTTTTATGATGTGTGTTTCTATTAAAGGAACTCAAGAGTACTAAACCATTGATAGGCCAGATGAATTATGATGATGAAATTATTTTTAAGGGTTGTAAAATGTAACAACCCAAAATTTTGATAATTAATTTTTTTCAAATTAATTTATTCATTTTTATATTCTTCATTTATAAAAAAATTGAAAATGGGTATTTTATATATATATTAAATAATAATGTTTTGCTTTTTAAACATTCAGTACACACAAAATAAATTATATATTTCTCTACATCGAACACTGTGGATATATTAAGTTACACACAACAATGAATTTGCTCTATGCATTGTGTAACACACAAGACCAAGTGTTACAGAACAATAATATATTATTAATGAAAATACAATAATATATAACCTAGTCATTAAACTATATTTTATTAATATTATTAACTAAATTATTTAAATATATGGTTTGCAAAATATATATAATAAATTAAATAGTTATAAATTATTTTGAAATGAATATATTATCCTAATATATTATAAAAAAAATTATTTTAAAAAAATTATTATTACGATCAAAAAGTTATTTTAATCCTAATAAATTAAATTAATTATTAATATTCATTAAATTTAAATTAATATATAAGTCATCTGTTGAAGTAAATATTTTTAATATTCATCCAACAAATTTTATAATCATAATAATAGGTTAAAACTAATTTAACACATAAAACCCAATATTTGTATTACATCAGTTTTACAACTATTAAATGAAGAACCCCTTCTAAATTCAATTTTTTTTAAAATTAAAAAATTAAAATGTAAAAATAATGTTCATGGTTTTAATATAAATATAAAATTTATGTTATGATAATTCTTTTTATTTTAATGTATGGTTACATTTTTCAATAAATAGTTAAAAATATTATATTTTGATTAAAAATTAATTTTCATGGAATATATTTATTTGGTTAAATTATATTTTGAATGTGTTTCAATGTTTATTTAAATACTATTATTATCAAATAACACAATTTAGGTAATTTTAATAAATTTCAATTTAAATTGACTATAAAAATACAACAATGTTATTTATGTTTTTACTTTTAGAACCTTCATCATTATCCAAACTGTGAGATAAAATATAAATTAATTTCATCCACTTATGTGTTTAGAATCTGGATAAATGGATTCCATATTTTGAGACAGTATAATTTATATTTTGTAATACGGATATATTTTTTGAACAAATTTATTTGTGAAGTAATTAAAAAAATTACAATGATTAAGGTTAAATTAATTTAAATAAGAGACAATACTGTCACCCTAATACTAAAAAATTACAATTCACTTGTCCTAAATATATTTTATTAATATATACCAACCCTAATATCCATTTTTAGAGTTTTTAATATTATTTATCAACTTTCAATAAAACAATGTTGGTGCGGACTATTTCCCCCTCAAAGCGATGTGTTTTGTTCATGCACTACATGTAATTTATTAAAAAAGTATGCAATGAATATATATGATATATATGATATAATAATGGTATTTTAATAATTATATATATACGTAAAAAAAATTTGTACATTCATTCAGTCAACATGACAATTAAATGGAAATCTCATTATTGCGTACTTACTACTTTCCATCCCAATGAACGGTGTATTATGTTTTATACTTTTATATTTAATGGATTAATATTATAAATATATAACAAAAATAAAATATATTTAAATGATGTTTTAATTTCTTTATATCATGATATAAATTGGAGGACCAATGTGGTAACAAATTACAACACATGAAAAAAACTAATTGGTTATTACCTGAAGTGAAACAATAATATAAAATTGTTAACAGGCGGGTAATATAACACATAATCCAAAAAATTATAGTATTAAATGTTATATAATAGTTATGTGACAGATTCATCATAAATTTATTTATCTTATAAGTTATTTTTGAATGAGAACAATGAGATTAAATACACAAGGTAAGAGAATTTCATCTCCCTCCTTATTTCTAGGAGATATATGCCTTATTCACTGCTAACTTATCTTGTGTGGAGTATATACATACAATTTATGTATTATATGTATTGTAAAATTAAGTCATTGGTCACATACATATCTATTATAGGATATTTCTATGAAGGGGTTTCATTTTCAAATGTTATCAAATCAATAATGAATGTTTTGTCCCAATTTTCCTTCCTTGAGACACATGTCACATTATGCGCGTATATTTTAATATGAGCTTTATAAACTGAAAATGACATGTTATATAATTTATCTAATTCAGATCATGATATTTTAAAACTAATTATTTTCATTGGGATAATTATTAAAATTTACCAAGTTAAATGAATATATTGAAATAATATCATCGCTTTTGAGTTGGTTTATGATTACACATTATTTGAAGAAATATAATGATCCATATATAAATAAAACTAATGAATTTTGTTCTATTATTGTCAGTAATTATATGTTCTTTTATTGGATATATTTTTTCATTTTTCATTACTTAAGATATTTAAGAAATTGTTTTTAATAAACTATGACTTTACCCCTCTCTTCAGTCTAAATTTTATGTTCATTCAAAAACATATATCCTAAATGGATTCCAAAAATATTCCATTATTATTCTCTGGTCATTAAAAGTCATTTTTACCCATTTTTTCCTTTTGTTATTTTTTTAATATGGAATATTTTGTTTCCAATTGAGGAACCATTATAATCTTTATACGGTGTTCAAGGAATGATCTGAATGTTTGGGTTTATCCCCCATCACGATTGACATTCCTAGGATGCCTCCTTTATAATATTAAAATGTTATTTTCATTTAAAAAGTTATTTTCCTAATATTTTTGAAATTTATTATTTCATATTATTTTCAATTAAAAATATTTTCAAAATATTTTCATTCATTTTAATTTGATTTCAAGGAAACTGGTTTTTTAAAAAAAATTCATGCTTCTTTTATAATTTTTCATGGAAATTGGTTTTCAAATTACAATCAATATACTTTTTTACTTTTTCAAAGAGAATGGTTTTCAAAATACTATCAGGATTATTTGATATATTTTGTGTTATATGGTTGTCAACAAAGTTTTAGTCTTTAAATATATGTTTTATTCCCAATTAAATTGTTTTCAAAATGTTATATGTTATTAAAAAGACTTTTTAAATGAAGAAATGATATTTTACTCAGGAAATGTTTTTGATAGATATTTCAAATGTTTTTCCCATATATGATATTATACATTGATGTTAATCATTCCTTCTTTTTAAATGATATAATTTCGAAATTCTTATTATTCCTATGAATGGATTATGATTGATGTTATGGTATTTGTAAAAACCATTTCACTTTCACATGATATATGTTTTTGAAATACATTTTTCATTTATGGGTTAACTTTTTGATGAAATTATTATGAAACATTTATCTTTTCTCTATAGATTGTGATATGATTATATTTTTATGATATCCATTTAAATTAAATGGGTTTGATGTGATTTTTTTTGATTTTGTGTCCCATGTATATATGATTTCATTATGATATGGCTGGGACATATTTCTCCCTCCAATGCATTGGGTAATGACTTATATCACCTTAGATTGACTAAGATGGTGTTATGAGTGATCATTACTAGTAATATGGATATGGTATTGATCCATAACTACCAATATGGTATGAAGAGTGAACTCATGCTAATGAAATTGTCATGGGAGTGAACCAGGACTACCAAGAGGGTATGGGATGAGAACATATACTGTCTATATGGTCATGGTATTGATTCTTTAGATACTATATAAATCATATTATATGCTTGTGTGCTTACAAATTTTCATGTTTTATTCCTATGATATGATTTCTTATAATATTTCCTTTGTTACAGTATGATTCATCACTTATGAACGTAAAATATATATTCCGTTGTTTCTATTTTTTATTAGATATGAAGGGTATGATCTTCTATTTTCATGTTCCCATTATTATAACATATTCTCATTTTAATTCCAACATGTCTACATTTTTTACCCATATTTTGCATATGAGATCATCCATTTTTTTGTTTCCCTACCCAGGATATGAAGATATTCCTTATGATTGATGTGTCTAATAGAGGTGATAGTCATGAAAACCCTAGTGTGATATAATGTTTCTCATTTATTTATTTGTGTTTATATTTCCATGTTTTTTAATAAACTAAACTAAAAAGGTCTTAGGGTGGTTTTTTTGTATAATGTTTTATTCATATCACAAAAGAGATGTAACGTATATGTTTGTCCAGACTAGGTTGTTATAGTTAGTATCAACTCAATGGTTTAGTTATACATTGGAAACTATGATGGGAAAACCGTAGTGAGAGCCCTACAGACATGTGTAAGGATACATATATGTATATTAAAATCATAGAAAATTTTCACTAAATTTTAGTAATATATATTGTTATATATTTCATATATATACATTACTGTTTGGATACTACAATTGAATGTTTATCTATGACATATGTACCTTGTAGTGACAAATCTATCAAGATGTTTTGGGACTAACCAAAGGTAATGTGGTACATGAAAATTGGAATTGCAACACACAAGGTTTTTAACTCTCAAGCAATATGATTTTTGGAATTCATGAACTCTTCAGGAACCATTATGAATGAATTAAAAATAATTTGGTTTATAATAACGTTATATAATTATAAAGTGTCATAGATTATAAAAGGTGTCATTAGACATATTTAAAGTAATTATTTTCTTGACTACGTGATTTTCTACTATGATATGTAATTCTCAAACTATTTTTTTGGTTCTAGTCAATAGAGGGAACTAGAAGGAACAAGATTAACATTGAAAGTGATGGATGATTTTCTAATGAGAAGTCAATTGGGATAAAAACAGGAGTGTAGGATATAGGGATCATGAATAATCGTTTTTCATGGAATATGATCAATAATGTATACCATAAACAATTCTTGGATGCACCATAGAAGAGATTAATTGATTTATATAATGATTTAGTTAATGTAGACCATGAATACAAGATGATTTAGTTCCAATTATGTCTAAAATGAGTAAATAACCACATAAGCAAATGTCTTAGTGGAATAAAAATGTGTTTTGACTGAGGAAATGTAGGACACAAATCTAGTATATGTAATTGAAAATAAAGTTTTCAGTTAAAAAATATAGTTGTGAATATTGTCCTCCATAAGTAATCAATGATGGTAACGGGTTTTATCTGTGGAATAATTGGTCATATTGCAACTAAATGTGGAAAGAGGAAAGATTTAGAAGAGAATCAATAATGTGGTGTGAGAAATGGTTATATTATTCATGATTATGATACTATATATGAAATGTGAAAGGAATGGGGTATTATATAGTAGAATGAGCTATCCTGTTGATGCCTTATGAATAAAGTGGAATATTCGAATATTTTATGTATTTGGATTTAAAAATTACGTAATATTATTGATTAAATATACAAGGATTGTTTAAATTATGTTCTTCATTTAATATTTCCAAGTTTATTTTGAATGGTGTTTATGGAACGATAATGTAATTTGATGAAAAGGTTATATTTTTGATAAGGGGAGGTAACCCTTAATTAATGTCTAAAATTTAGATAATGATGTTTGGATTATTATATGACGGATATGAATAAGTAAATTGAATTGTATAAATTAACCTATAATTTATTATTAGAAAAGTTGTATATTTCATCAAGGATGAAGTTTTCAACTTCTGGTATTTAAGGAATATATCCAGTAATCATTAGAATACGAATTCATTCATGTTTTGCAAAAGTATTTATGGTAATAAATGGATTATAAAATGAGGGTATTAAAATTATAGAACATGGAAACCAAGAGATACTTTGCAATATATGGGTGATCATTGTTTATATTATTTTTTGACATTATTTCTAATTTATGGTAGTTTCATCATTCAAAAGGTTGTTAATATTAACCAATTATGGTATTTTTACATTAATCTTTTGATATTGTTTGTGAGATTATTGTATTATCATGCCACATGTGTATTCATGCGTATCAAATAAACTTCTCTGAAAATTTTATGTTTATTATAACTAATGTTATATTGGATGACTTATCATGGATCGCATGATCGGTTAGTGCTTTAGGAATGAAAAATTCATCTTCATTTTTTTTATAAAAAGCTAATTTAGTTAATTTAAAAAATGGGTAGTTTTTTCTGGAAATCATAAAAGTACATATTTTCCTGAAAATTCGTTATCTTTTGGAAAAAATATATTTATAAAATTTTATTCTACTACCTTTGTTGCAGATGTACCAGATGGTCCTTTAGATCATCACATATTTCAAGAATTTTGATTGTTAACATTCTCATAACATTACTCTGTATCACACTCCTTAAGAAAATTATAATTATATTTCTCTTCCATTCTAATGTTTTCACTACCCACCTATGTTCTCTTATTTTGGAATCATGTTATGAGTTACATTGGGTAAATTTTACGGTTACATATTTCTTTTTAAATGAAAGTTTTAGTATTTATTTTTACGGCATGATTTTCTATGAAAGGAACTCTCTAGTATTAATACATTAATAAAAAATTCTAATTTTAATAGAGAAATTTATTTAAAATGGGTCATAATGTGACACCCCTATTTTTGAATTAATATTTTGTTAATTAATTTATTCTTTTAAATATTTAGCATTTCATGTAACACTGAAAATATTTATTCTATATATATATATAATTTAAATTCTTATGTTTGGCTTGTTAATCATGAACTATAGGAAAAATAAATTTTATATTTTTTTACATGGAACAATGAGGATTACTTTCTTTACACACAACAATGACATTCCTTGATTGATTTTGTAACATAAAAGACCGAGTGTTACCCAACAATAACATATTATTAAAAAATATATAATTTATAACCTTTCCATTAAATTACATTTTATGAATATTATTAACAATATTTTTTAAATATGGTTTTTCACAATATATAAAATGAATTAATAAGTTAAATATTATTTATTAATGAAAATAACATTCAAATTTTTTATAAATGAAGTGTTTTTATAATAAACTATTATTATGATCACAATATAGTTTTTTTCCTAATAAATAAAATTAAATTAAATGAGTAAATAATATTAATATATTATATTTAATATATACAAAATACGATAATTTTAATATAAATCTAATATAATCTACAAGCATAAGATGAGAATAAAACCATTTTAACATATAAACCCCAATATTATTATTATGTTTTTTATTGACTTTTATTTGTGAAACAATTTTATATCCAATTTTTTGGAACTCCTATATATTTAGTATGTCAAAATAAAATTCATAATTTTAAAAAAATTAAGTTACGATAATGTTTTGTAAATTTTCTATACGGTTTTTTAATGTATATTTAAAAGAAAAGGATTTATATTCAAAACTACTTTTTAATCAGATTTAATTTTAATGAAAATTTATATTTTAAAATGGTTTCTAAAATAAAATAGATAATATTTATATCAGTCAATCCATTGTAGAAAATTTTAATCATTTTTGTATTAAACATGTCTCAAAAACATGGAAACTTTGGAATGGTTTTACATTATAAACCCTCATTGTTGACCTAATTGCATGATTAAATTTAATTTAATTTCAATAATATATATCTATGGAATTTGGAAAAATGTATTCAATACATGGAATCATAATACTTTTTAATGTCTAATAATTTCAAATTAGTTTTTTGATAATAATAATAGTTAAGAAATCAATATTTATTAAAAAAATTAATTTTAAATTAAGCTTAACAAGGGACTAAACCATAACCTTAATGCCCAAAACGACAAATAAAATTATCCTAAATCCATATTTATAAAATATTTCAAAATTTTATTCTATTTTAAAAACGTTTTACCATTATCAAACTACTTTCAATAAAATAAATATGTCATGTTCCATTCTTTTAAACTTTTACAAGATTGTAACCCTCCTCCATTATAAAAGTTCTCATATACTACCACATCCTCAATCCTCTAAATCCTATTATGTACATCCGAAATCTTATAAAAAATCTCCCGAATATCCCCCAATTTCTTTTTAGAGAATCCTTGTGGAATAAATTCTTTTCATGGAATCCCTTGGGTTCAATCCAAAAATAGCTACCCAATAAAGATGGAGAACCCTCCATCAAACTTCATTCTTTTAATCTATTTCTCCACTCCAACAAATATTTTTATTACATAGTTTTTTAACAAAAACAGTATACAAAATATTATAAGATGTTTTTATGGGGAATTATAAACCTAAAATTACACACATAACCATCTAATGTGTAACAAACATACTATTTAAGTGTACGACATCCAATTTTCACACTAAATGATGATTCTTCATTTTTCCATTACAGCCTATCATGGTGAAAATTATTAAAGAAAATATATTTTTATTTTCTATAATATATATTTATTATATCATTATTCTTCTGTAGTTCCTTTAAAAAATATATCATCATATTTTCCATTTTGTGTTAATATGAAAATTTTGTTTCAGGTGGTGCTTACTATCGCCCACTCAAAGAGATATGATTCGTTTTAGCACTACATGAAATGTATAAATAATGGATTTTGTGAATATATATGATATAAATGATTTAATAAATCTAAATTAATAATTATAAATATACATATATATACATAAATATTTCTTCAACATTCTTTCTTTCAACAGAACAATTAAACGGAAATAGCGTTAATGCATACGTATATCTTGTCGTCTCTATGGAAAATGTATTCTATTTCATAATTATATATTCTATTGATTAATATAAGGCAAATATTATGAATATAAAATATATTTAAACATTTTTTTACATTTTGGAAATCATTATATAGATATATGGATCAAAGATATAACAAATTATGACTCATGTGAAAAACAAAGTGGAAGTTACCCGATGTGAAACCTTAACCTAGAATTGTAAACAAAATGTTATAATAAATCCATAATATAAATTTTATTTAATTATAAGTAATAAGATTTAATTATATATTTATAATATAATTATATTTTTACATAGGATTTTTAAATGAGTACCACGAGAGACAAGACACAAGGTAAGAGAATTTCATCTCACTCCATATTTCTTTGAGATACTAAATTTATTTTACAATCACATATATAATGTGGTATATATAATACATATTTAGGTATTATATGTATCCAATGATTAAATATATTGGTAAATAAATAATCATTTTATGATCTTTCTATCATGGGGGTTATGTTTCAAAAGATTCTAAATTTGTAATGAATGTTTTGTCTCAATTTCTCTTCTTCGAGACACATTCCATGTTGTGAACCTATATTATTATATGAAGTGAATATATAACGTTGACATGTTATATCATGAATATAATTAATCTCATGATAGGATAATGTTCATTTAATTTCATGGGAATTATTGTTCAAAGATACAAATATATAAGAGATTTTGGATGAAATCTCATCGCTCTTTGAGATGGTATAAGATTATGATTTATTTGATAATATCTAATGATCCATTTATCATGATCTATAATTAATATTATTTTCATATAATTATTCTTTATATGTTAAATTATATGTATTATTTTCCCAATATTTTGTACATAAGATAGTTAATAAAGTGCTTTTAATAAATTCTGACCATACCGCTCACATTGGCCTGAAATCTGTGTTCATTCAAAATCATTTCCTAAAATATTTTCCAAACATATTCTATTATTATCCTATTATCTTTAAAATATATTATTACCCATGATATACTTTTTCAAACCAAATTTGTTTTACTATGGAATCATTTCATTTGTTTTCCATTCAATGAATCTTTCTAAACATTTTACAGTGTAAAAGGAATGTCTAGTATGGTAGATTTTATCTACCTTCATGACCAAAATTCCCTTAATGCTTCCAATACAAGATTAAAATTTTATTTTCATTAAAAAATCATAATATTATTTAATTTCATAATTTCAATATATTTTCAATGAAAAATATTTTCAAAACATTTTCATGCTATTTTGTATGATTTAAAGGGAAATGGTTTTCAAAATTATTTCAAGATTCTTTTATAAGTATTCAAGGAAAATGTTTTTGAAAAATATTTTAAATATTATTTAATATATTTTGATGTAAAATATTTGTAAAAAAATTTTCAGGAATTATATATAATTTTCAATCCCACAGAAATGTTTTTTGAAAGGTGTTATGTTTTAAAAAGAACTTTTTCAAAGAAGAAATTATATTTTCATCAAGTAATGTGTTTTTAGTGACAATTATTTATAATTTAATATTACCTACATTGATGTTACTCAATCCTTCCTTGTGGCTGATCTAAATAATCCATTTGTATTGTCTCTCAGAATTTTTTATTCTATATGAGATGGTATATATAAATCTAATTACTAATTGATGGGTTATATTTTTTTGAAATGGATTTTTCTTTCAAGGGTTACACTTTTGATGAAATGATTAAGAAACATGTATATTTTTCTTATGAATATGATATGATTAAAATTTTATGATACCTATTCCATTTCATCATTTAAGATATGATTTTTTATGATTTCTTGTCACATTTATGTATGGTTTCATTATGAGATGGGTGGGACCTATATCTCCCTCCAATGAAATGGGTAAAGATTTATATATCATGATATAGACTGAGATGATGTTGTAAGTAAACCTTAAGAATTGAGATATCATTGGGATTAAACCATGAATACCAAGATGGAATGAAAAGGGAAATCGTGTTACCCTGATATCCAAGGGAGTGAACCAAGACATCCATGATGGTATGTGGATTGACCTTATACTACTAAGATTGTATTTGAAGTGTCGCATTGGATACTATAGAAATCATTTTATATGCAGACCTATTTTCTAAAATTCCATGTTTTATTCCTATAATGTGATTTTATAACTATTTTCTTTTGCTTCCTTCTACTTCATTTCTTATGAAATTCCAATAGTTTAGGAATATTTGTATTATTTTTTAAGGTGTCTATGAAGGGTTATATCAAGGAAGAACATAGTGGGATAAATTGTAGCTCACTTATGTACGTGTGTTTATGTTTCCGTATTTCTAAATATTCTATAATAATAAGGTCGTTGGTGTCTTTTATTATATTGTTTTATGTATTCCATAAATGTTATGTAATGACTATGTATGTCATGAATGGGTAGTTATATATGGATGCAGTAGCCTGTAGATTAGGGTCATCCTTGGGTGACCCTATAGAATAATTTGTTTTTTCATTCAATGTCATGTAAAGAGATTAAATTTCCCATGGACATTGTGAAAAATCATTCCCGAATTGCTGAAGGGATAAAAATTTTACATTCTAGGGTTGGCTCAAATTTATATAGTTGAGGGATATTTCATAATGATTTATACAAATCATATGTCATCAGAATAATTTTAAACACCTCATAAAACAATAATTGGATCAAAATGTATATTATAACATATTAATACTTTTTTTTGGTATTTCTAACCCCATATTTTTACATTTCTTTAGTAGGGATTCATTTAGGGCTGTTCAAGGTTGATATTTTACGAGTTTTAAAATTTTTGGGCCACTAGATGGTAGGCAGAAGATTTTCCCAAACTTTTCACTCTCTTAAGGAAAACCAATCAACCCAAGGCAGTGGGTTTTTTCACAGTTTGGGAAATGTTAGTCAATTTTTTCACCCTCTAAGGATATATTATGTGGCCAATTTCAAATTAGACCTTGGACAAGCTGCTCAGTTTGGGATGACCGTGCAGATATTCATAGTAAACCATGAACCTGATTTTTTTTATCAAAAAACCTAATATAAAAATATGTATCCCTCCAATTTTATGTGTTTTTCATACCTATCATAAACCCATAATATGTATTCCTTCTAGAGATAACCAAATAGAAGTTTGTGGCCTCTAAAATCACTTCTAAAAGAAATATAAATCATGGGGAATTCCATATAATCTTGTCCTAGTTAGTTTCCTCACCATCATATCTATATCCCTAGATATCTCTTCTCCTCCCATTGTTTCTATGGATCACGTTGTTGGTTTTGGATCTAATACCCAATATTTTGGATCTAAACCAAGGATTGATTCTCTCTCCCCAGATTCCTTCATCGTCATTATTTATTTTAAAATCCATACTAGGGTTTGGCAATTTGAGATCCATAGATCCCCATGTTGGTGGATATATCCTGATGCAAATTTTTTTGAACCGTATATTTCATTATTTAATTTTAATTATTTGAAATAAAAAAAATTAAAGGATATCAATTATATTTCATACAATTAGTTTATTTTGAAACCAGATTCTTGTGGTGTGGAGGTCTAAAAATAGTATTTTTTCATGATAATAGAAACTGTTAATTATATTGAACTATGGTGTGTTTATAGAAAATGGCGACATATTTTTATTTTTGATTTTAGATTGTTAAATGGGATTGATAGAAATGTTTTTAAAAACCCTGATTCCATTGAATTGTGGGATTATTGTGATATTGAATGAAATTGTTGAAATAAAATTGTTTAATTTAATTTTGAAAGTAGATATTGGAATTGAATTTTAGATTGATATGAATTTAATATTTTTGAAAAATGGATAAAAATGCTTTTGATACAAAAAATTGGTTTTTATCGTTGAAAATAAAATTTTTTTATTACAAAAATATGTGTTTAATATTAAATAGAAAATTGGAGTATTTGAAATGGATAATGGGATGAATTTTATTATAATAATTATTAAATTAAATTTCCATTTTTTGTTTTTTATTAGATCACATAAAAGCCTTAGGTAGTTATTTAGTTATTGGACATCACTCTATGATTTAACATTTTTATAAACATAAATGCAGCATCTTACATCTATTATTATATTGTGATGATTCCTCATTGTCCAAATCTCAATGGTATGTATGTACATATTTTAGTGTCATATTGAGTTTGTGGGGTCCATGAGAATCAAACCATCGTACCTCTTTAGGGGTGTGACCATATTGCTCCTTTTTTATACAAATGATATAAATATATGTCATTTTTAAATGGTTTATATCCTTTAGGATTTATGTTAACTATTTTATATAAAAGTGTTGATAAGGAATTTTTTAAAAATTATTTCCATCATTTTTAAATGGGAAGCATCATTTGCTAAAAAACTTCCATCATTTGAAATGAACAATATGATTTTATCAAATATGGGTTTAAAATTTCAAACATTCATATTTAAAAAATTAAATCACATTATATGTTAATTTAATATTCAAATATAGTCATGTATTCTATTTTGAGACCCTATAGGGATTTTATCTCACACCCTACTTATGCCTCCAGACATTTCTATGTTATATCCTTTGATGACTGAGTAGGGGTAAAGCACTACTCAGTGGTGGTAATAGTTGTCAATCCAGGAACATGGATAGTTATTTCTATTGGGAAATAAGATTATTATAATCCCATTTTATTGAAATTTATTGTAATATTTTGGGTTTTCATTATTTTTTGACTTGTTGTACACATATCCCAGTGGAGTTTATTTTTTATCCATAGTGATTTGTTATCTTTACTCCCTGTTGTTAGTGGAATTTTTTTTCACAATATCATTTTATAAGTTTCCAGGGGATAGTATCCAACCCATGGGGGAAGAGAAGGACCTTGGTTGTTTTTCAAGACTATATCAGTTATTTGATTACCAATTAACATGGGCTAGTTCATGGAAATGTAGTATTGGAGATCTAGTATTAGTATCTGTTTTGAAATTAGTATGGTTTGTGTAATCTTTTCAGGATGTTGGAGGAAGTTATGACTGATTGACTAGCCAAATCTCACCAAAATAAACCTTAGTTCAATTTGGGTGTTTTGGAATCGATTTCATGAGGATTAATTTTAGGATTTTTCAATGCTTTGAATTTGGATAGATAGAAATATAAATCATTTTGGACTATCTTTAGTGATAAATATCCCATATTTTCTCTGTTTGTGTTTGAATCACATGTATTTATTATTTTCTTCTAATGTTGATTAACATCATGAATCTGAGAAAAAGTGTTAATTGGATCCAGGAGGAAGCTGTTACTGAACTATAGTGAGCCAATCCTCTAGTGGACATGAATCAAGTTGTGGTGATTGTGAGTATTGTTCATGGTCTAGTAGAAGCACCACCGCAAGTTCCTATCTAGGCTCTTGTTGTTTTACCTAAAGAGAATGATTTACCAAAACATTCTCATGAATTTCTTCTTTATAATATTTCACTATTCAATATCTCAAATAATATGTATGTGGATATGTAGTGTTTCAACAGAATGGAACATTTGTATAGGTTATTAGAGAAACATGATGAAGTAATGGTGAAGTATTCCACATTCCTGATAGAAGGAACAAGAAGGTGATGGTTGGACACTATGGTGATGGTGAATAAGAATGAAGCCTTAGAGGTGAAATAAATAAAAGTTATTTTCACTAACCAGTTCTGTCTGAAGATAATGTTGTTAGAGAAGGCACTAGAGTTTTTCAAACATAAGAAGGCCGAATAGACAATTACATGTTATTTAAACCGTATTTATGGGAATAGGTATTTCTCACCAGTGAGATTATCAAATGTGAAGATCAAGGCTATAATATAACAGTTGGGACTTCATCATGACATCAATTCTTATTTTTTCATGTTGAAGCTATTTTCTTATGCCGATGTTCTAAATAGAGATTTATGGTTGAAATAGACCTAATTGGAAAGTCAAGGATATTAAGAGTTTATGTAATGTACCATATTATTCCTTGTATTATTTTAATATATTATATAGAATTAATTCGAGACCAGGCACTAGGATGGCATGTGATTCAAAGGCATCGTGTTCCCTGAATACATGTTTGAATAATATTAAATATTAAATAGCATGCACATACTATTTCCCTTAAAAAGTATAATAACTTATAAACGGGTGAGTGGATCTGAAATATAAGGGTACAATTGCATTCCTAGGATTGGCATTACCCTAGGCAGGGAATTACATTAGCTGTCATGGGTCGAATGTTAAAAGTATTTTTCAGACGTTTTAATGGAAAAAATAAATCTAATATAAATATTGTTTCATTCTATTTCATTGATGCAATGAATTTTTATTATTAAACAAACCTTGAGGAATGGACCCATTTTTATGCTCATAACCATTTAATTACCTATAGTCTCTAGACAAGAACCTAGAGAATTCTCTCGGTAGAGAATGATGACGGAACTTAGATCAGAGATCTACAGACTTCGTTCCTGATGGAGATCTCAAACAGTGATGACACTGGAACAGATCTTCATTATATTATGATCCAACCCTGAGTAAGGTTATTCTTAATTTGAATCCCTTCACCATTCTTTGAATCAATGATGAACATTGATCAACCAACTAATATGTTGACCCATGGATCGATATTTCTTATAGGATGGTCTATAATTGTTAGATTCCTGGGGTTGATTTATTTTTTGATTTGTTGATTATTCTTATGGAAATAGATCAAGACTAAAAGAAAAAATATTTGAGGTACATTCCTAGGGTTTTTTTCCTAATTTTTTTCTTCTCCCACATATGTTCTATGTGTTCTTAACGTTCTTTTTGGTTTATGCACTAATAATATTTTCACCTTTAGTTCTTGGACCAACAATCAGAAATGGGTTTTCTGAAATCCTAGAGGCCTAGAGGAGTTGGGATCGTAATTGAGATAGAATAATTGAAGTGATTTGAGAGTACCGATTCTTTAGTGGATTTGTGAGAAGAAGAGCATAATTGGATTTCAAAGCGGATTAATGGACCGAAAGTCAGTAATTTGTTGTTTTGATGATTAGGTTACCTCTAGTTTTGAGATGAACAATGCATTGGATCGAAAACCGGAGGATCGACTGAGGTTTAACATGGAAGAATAATGGTTCTATAAAATATTGATCAACACAACGTTTAAACCATGTTTACACATCATGTGGTACCAAATAAATAGTGACTAGGGTTTCACGAGTTAATTAAATTCCACACATCATGTGACCCTATTACTTGGCATGTTGGCCATTCATAGAGTCTCATGGTGTATCTCAAGAGATACATGGACATGAGATGGAGTAAACATGTTGGTGAAAAATTTGTCTAAACCACCAGATGACTTGTACCAGACTGATTACATGTGTTACCCCATATATTGGTACATAGGTTGAGATACATTGGTTGACCCCATGTAGTAGCACTTGGTCAGAGTACATGGGTGGAACCCAGATAAAATGAAACATTTTGTGTTACCCTTCAAAATAGTGTATAACCATATTCTATATGATATGTACTTTTGAAATTGGTCATCATATATGGGAAGTAGCAGGGTTCAAGGGAAACAAAATATTACCCAAATACACGACATGTAACCCTTTTAATATAGGTTGAATCTCTTTTCCACTATATCTTAGATAAGTTTCATTTGGTTTTTTTCCTCCATCATTTACATGAAGGTTGGTGTATATCATTTCCTATTCATGGGAGTATGATCCCTTTAGTGGGACTTTGTGGATAGCATTTTTGGAATCAAATTAGAGAGGCCTGGAGCAGTATCCTCTATTCATTCTTCATTTTCTAGGTAGGGTCCTTAGTATGGATGTGACCATATTCAGTGGGCATCGATACTATGAATGGAAGGTTTATCCATACTGAGTTGATAGTATCACCCCATGGTACTGTATGTGTAACTCATCTATTTTATCATATCTCTCTTCCTATCTATCAGTGTATCTCTATTATGGCGGTTCATGATGACCAGTACATCACAGTCGGACTAAATCAGTTCAATCAAACTCAATAATGTCATATCATGGACAAGTGCTATGCTGAATCTTTGAACTGAACCCATAGTGTCAATATGTCATAGTTATGACTAACCTCTGGAAAAGTGTTTTTTCTTTGAGCATATTTGGATATTCTTGTTATATGTGTTGTACACATACATTGTGAAGAGTTGACTTTATAATCTCTTTGTGTCTTTGTTTGTTGTTTCAGGGTTTCCAACTTAGTATATTTATACTCACCCATATATAGGCTATTCATTCACATGTCATGTCTTATACAGACAGGTGATCAATTGATCGAATAGGAACATACATATCTTCATGAGTTTAGGTTGCCTGATGCCTTTCTATAGCTTTGAGCAGAAATAATAATACCTATTTTGTTTACAGGTTTGACTTTTTTTACAGACTATGTTGTGGGATTGTATTCTAGCACAGTTATCTATATGGTACTTTACATCATGTCGTATACTCATGGTTGGGATATTATTATGCATGTATTTGTTTCTTATTAGTTTTTACATTTCAGCATTTTTGGGATTGGAGATGTGTGTGTGTGTACATGTATAATAGAAAATTTTTCCCTTTTTAGTGACATAACATCTCAGTTCCAGTCACTATCCACTAGCCTATTAGAGGAAGGCTTGGGGAGTCGTGGTATGGGCCCCACTGGGTTTGTTTGTGATAGAGTGGTTTAATATGTGATTGGTTTTACCTTAGGACCAAGAGTCTGTGTGGTTGGTTAGTGGAAACAATGCTAACTGTTTCGAGATCAACATTCAGGCTTGGGAATCTAGTGTTAGTACATGCAGCCAATGTTTCCATACACCAAGACACTGATAACATTCTATTTGAATAGATAAATGAGAACACTGGTTTCATGAAAATTAATGGTACATGCCTCATTTAGGAATGGGTTGCGTCTTCGTTCCATTATTGAGTCAGCTCTCAAGATATAATCATTGACCATGTAACATATTGTTTTCTAACAGGATTCCCATGATACACATTCCTACTAAGATTAAGTGGAATGATTATGAGGATGACCCACTCAGTGATGAGGTTTTGAAATAGGAACAAGCTCCCCCATGTGTTTCCTCAAGGGGGTGCACAATCTGTACAACCACATGTGGAGAAGCAAGTGGAACCTATAGTACTAGCAGATGGGGAGCTTAGGATGACCACACATCATGAGTTTTAGAGACATAATCCCATTAGGTACTGAGGCGGGCCTGACCCTCGGGAGAGTGAGAACTATAAGGATGCAGTGACCCATGTTTTCCGCCTAACCGAACAACAATAGACCAGATCATGATACTGGCAAGAAGACTTCGTTAGGGTTTGGTATGGTGATGATGGTGTTTTTTCCTTACAAACTCATGATGACGTTACTCTTTCATTGATGGAGTTTGAGAATCTCTTTAGAGTGTAGTTATCATTGGCTACACTGACTGGAGTTTATATACATGAGCTTCTTCAATTCCATTTGTGTACCGTGATAGTGGAAGACTATTCATCAATGTTTACAATCTTTTCTTGGTAAATGATTTATATAGTCAGAGATTAGTATATAAATGATTGAAACATTGAGTAAGGTATGAAAAAAGACATCTAAGACACTGTTAAACCTTTATGCATTCTGAATTATGATGTTTTTTAGGATAAATCTTTTCTTGGACAAAAGGTTCTTAGATGAGCAGATACAACCGAATATAGTCACAAATTGATGACCATGTGCAGTGACCTCATCATCAGTGGTACTTATGGCAGTCTCAGGGATCCATAAATGGGTGACATTAAAGGAGGATATCCTATGATATGGGATATATAGTTGTGGCTTTGAGGATAGATGTAGTCAGCCTTGGGATATGCGATGCTACATATGTTAGAGAATGAATCATCTCGCTTGAGATTATCCAACCCATCGAGTGGAAGAGAAGGAGGAGGTGGAATGCAATGAATTCATATGCAACAATTTGACAAGTTAGGTCCTCTAAGTGGAGAATATGGCATTGGAGTTAGGATGGAATCAATATTTGGTTGATGTTTCAACTTGTTACCACCAACATCCGAGTGACGTCAACACTATGATCAAGGAGTTGGAGGTCTACAGTGGGGATATGAGAATGCACTCGAGTCATATCATCCAGTGAATCCATGTATGATTCATGGTAAAATCTGTCTCTTTTCTACAATAGATACCATATTGATCAACATATGTTACAACCATTCATTTATATGCAAATATCATTTTTGAGACCTATAGATTCATGTGGAAATGCTGAGTCGGCCCTTATGTTTGCAGAAACCCACTAGAGAATACTTAGTGATCTCAAATCTATGCCTATAGTGTGACTTGTCCTTTGCAGTAACGTGTTTTAGGTGGAACCTCTTGGACGCAGTGTTGAGGCTTTACGATGAAATTATTGGTATGGATTGGTTATCTTTGGACCATGATTAGATTGACAATTTTAGGGGATGGTTTTAGTGTGTCTGCAGCTATGTAATGATGTTTTCATTTGTTTTTTAGAGGAGACACATGCATCATAAGAAGTAATCATTCATAGAAGGGTATAGATGATTACTCATGAGCTGACTCGGCTGACCCTCGGAGAAGTAGAAGTTAGGACTTTTCAGTTCCAAATAGTAGTGCTGGAGTATGATGATGTCTTACTCAAATATGTCACAGGATTACCTCCCCAATGGGAGATAGAATTTTGCATTGAATTACACAATAGTACAGCACTAATATATATACAATATTATCAGATGTCTCCCACAGATCTTCATGAGCTAAGGGTGTATTTGGAGGACTTATAGAGGGAAGGATTTTTGAGATCCAATGTCCCACCCAATGTAGACCCAATTTTTTTTTGTAAAAATGAATAAGGATGTTTGAGCTTGTGTGTAGAGAAATAGAACCTTAACTAAGTGACCATGAAGGCAAATTATAAACTACTGTTGATTGATGAACTCTTTGATCAGTTAATATGGGAATGATTTTTCACAAAGGTTGGCCTTTGATAAGGATTCAACCAGTTGAGAGTAAAGGATGAAGATATACCTAATACGACTTTCATATGCCACAATGGACATTATGTGTATTTGGTGATTCCATTTGAAATGAAAAAATGCCACAAAAAAGTTCATGGGACTTGTGAACAATAACATTAGGCCTTACATAGACCAGTTCTTGGATGTCTTCATCGATGAAATCATTGTGCACTCATCATACAATGAGGAGCACGCGAGGCACCTAATGACAGTTCAAGATGTACATTGGGTCTACCACATATTTGGGAAACTCTCAAAGTGTAATCTCTAGATATAGGTGGTGCACATTATGGGACATGTTTTCTATGTATATGGAGTGGTTTTGGACCCTAAAAAGGTGGATGATGGGTTAGCATGAGATCCACATTAAAGAGTGATGGAGGTGAGAGAATTACTTGGTCTAGAAAGATATTTCCAGATATTCATACCAAATTTCATCAAAATATCAGAACCTATAATAGCTTTACACAAAAGTGGAATCCTTTTGTGTTAAAAAAGATGTTCCAGTAGGCTTTCCAACATTTGAGGATGAGTCTGATGAGCATTCCAATCGTGGGATTACTGGAGGAGGGTGTCGAGTATGTAGTGTTCTCTGATACATCAGGATCCATACCTGGTTGTTTACTGATGGAGAGTAAATCTGTGATTTAATATGTTTGAATCAGTTTTTACCCACAAAAGAAGAACTATGTGACCATTGATCCTTATTTAGATGAGGTAGTCTTCACAATGATGATTTGGAAACACTATCTAATGGGTGAGTGATTTATCATCTACTATGATCAAAAGAGTCTCAAGTATATATTCTCTCATAAAAATATGAAATTGAGATAGTAGCTATGGAAATAGTTCTTATATGAATTTGACATTGAAATTATCTATACTAATGGGTAGGAGAACGTGATAGAAGATGCTCTTAGTAGGTGATCTAGTTGAAAGTTTCTGAATGAGAAATTAGAGAAGTTGGCCTCATTTTTATTATCCTTTGTGGATGGAGATAGAGCATCTTACATCATGTTGACAGTAGTCACCCCTCCACTATTACAGTGATTCAAGGGGGAACATATTGTGGATTCCAAATGTGAGGCCCTACATTATTAGATGACTATAGGACATGCACCTGATGAATATTTAAAGGGTGGGTAGAACATCATCATTTTTAGATGACACATAGTTTTACTGATGGAATTGTGGGACGAGGATCAATGGGTGTTTCATTCATGCAAATTGGGAGTACATACAAGAGTTGTGAAGATGAACCTAGAACGATGACATTAATTTTAGTTGAAAGGGGTGAAGAAGGTAGTAGAAGAGTTCATTTTCAATGCTTGTTGTTGTATCAGGTGTGGGTTGAGTACTAGGTTCAACTGGTTATAGCTAAACCCCTTTAGGTTCTGCAATGGAACTGGGATGGGATATTGATGGAATAAGTCATAGGTTCTCCACATAGGTCTATGGTAAACGATTCCATCTTGTTGATCAATGATCGACTAACCATGTCACCATACTTCATATCTATTAATAAGAATAGTTCAGTAAAGATATTTGGATGCCTCTATGTGTGAGAGATGGTTCATATCCATGGATTCTAATCGATGATATTTTTCAATCCTGAGTGTCACTTTATATCCTAGTTGTGTAAGAGATTTCAGGATGGATTTGGGACTCAGATTCACTTGAGAACAATATATAACCCCCAAACAGATGGCCATATAGATTTGATCATTTAGGCCATTGAGGACATGCATCAGCCTTGCGTGTTGGACTTTGGTTATAGTTGGTAGGATAAACTACCACTGGTGGAGTTCACGTAAAACAAAAATATCATTCCACGATTAGTATGGAACCATATGAGGCCCTAAAAATGTGACCCTTCTAGTAACCCCTTTGCTGGAATGACCTAGGGGAGTAAACACTCAGGGAGGAAGAGTTGGTGTGAGCTACTACAAAGATGGTTCAGATCATTGAAGAGTGGGTGAATACTAAATAGAGCTATCAAAAATATTATACCGACAAGCGACGAAGTCCATTTTAGTTTTAAGAAGGAGAGTATTTGTTCCTTTGACTATCAAATATATAGGAATTATGGATATTTGGATGGGGAAAAACATTTTCTCTAAGGTCAATCAGCCATATCATTTATTGCATTGAGTTAGTGAGGGAACAAACTGCTTTCTGCTACACCCATAGTTTGACCAGGTACATGATTTCATCTTGGTGTCACAGTTGCGGAGGTACATTCATGACCCATCACACACCATCGATTTGGGTGATTGAGATGTTGATGATCGATAAACGTTTTCTCAGTACCCAGTGGAGATCAAGGATCAGTAGGAGAGGATCCTTTGGGGGTGATTGATTCCCTTGGTGTGTGTCTAGTGGCACCACAAGAATCTCCAAGAGCGCACATGGGAGTGGTAGGATCATATCCATGCACAGTACCCACAACATTTTTAGCCCTTTTCATAGATTTTTAGTGGCATAAATCCATATGCTGGGGAGAATTTAATGTATTTGATTTTTTATGTATTTTTTAAATGATATATGGAATTAAGTCATCACCAAGAGTTGAGATGAAATATGAGTTTGTGGCCGAGTGTGAATGAAATAAAGGTTTGAATAATAATAAAATATTAAAGATCACGTTCCCTCATTTTTATGAGAATGTATTAACATTTAAATGTGTTCTCGAATCAAAAATATGAAGTCAAAATTTCATTTAGAGAATTACCTTAAACTTAGGAAAGGTTTAACATCAGCTAGTACATGTTGGATATGAAATTATGTATTCAGACTTTTCAACCAATAAAATAAATTGAATATTTATTTCATTTTTTTCAATTTCATAGAAACAACAATGATTTATTTTAAAACAACCCTAGAGGTATGGATTTAGGGATATTCTCATAAACATAGAATTCCCTAGAAGATATAGAGAGGAAACTAGAGAATTATCTCTATGGAGAATGATGATAGTTCCTGGATTGGAGATCAAAAAATGTTATTCCTGACATATCTCACCAATGATGATGATGAAAAAACCAATATTATTTATTGAATGATCTAAACTTGAGGTAGGGAATTGTTATTTGGAATAATTTCCCAATTGTTAAAATTAACAACAAATGTGGATCAACAAAAGAATATTTTTTCCCACAGAACAATCATTATTAAAGGACATGCCTTAGCTGCGGGATTTATGGTGTTAATTTTTTGATTGATCTTATGAGAACAGATTGAGACCAAAATGGACAATTTTTAAGGTACATTCATCATGTTTCTTCCTTATGGGTATTTATTCTCCCTTATATATTATACACATTCTTCATGTTCTTCTTTTTTTATTAAAAATTAATCATTACAACTTTTATTATTAGTGTAATAATTAGAAATTAAATATCCAAACTTTTGGTGAACAAGAGTAGGTTATATAATGATGAATACAATTGAATCGAAGTGATTTAGAATACCCATTCATAGAATGATTTATGAGTGGAAGATATAAATTAGATTTCATAGCCGATTAGAGGCCCAAAATACACCGATTCATTCTAGTGATAATGAGGAAGCCTTGTATCATTAGTATTGAGGTGAATGAAACATTTTATCGAAATATAGAGGTTCAGCCATGGCACATAGAAAAATAACGACAGTTTTGGAAATTTTTGATCAACACAGCATGTAACCCAGAGTTACCCAATGTGTTTCCCCCACTAGACATCAGCATGGTATTGGGAGATATTTAAACAACACATGGATTGTAAATATATCACATGGCTTATAGGATCGTCCCAAAGACATGGTGCGTATCTTATGAGATACACAGTGACATGGTGTAGTATATGGGTGGCCTACATGGTGTGTATCCCCCACACCGCTTGGCCAAGACTGGATACACAGGTTACCTCATGTACAGGTTCCTTGGAATATCCATACAGGGTGGCACCATGTTATTGAAGATGGACAAAGTAAATGGGTGGACACGAGATGAAAGGAAACTAAATATGACCCATTTACATGGAATGTACCCATATACAACACAACATATACTTTTAAAATGGGATGTTTTACACAAGCATTAACCAAGGTCATGGAACAGGACATGTGAGCCTACATCATTCTAGGTACACCCATTCTATATGGATTGAATCTAATGTCCAACCTATCATGGACAAGATCAATAAGACTTGTTCCCATGATTTTTTATTTGATGGTTGTTGTGTATCATTTCCTACACACAAGATTATGATACTTTCAGCAGGAATTTCTAGATTGATATAATGGAATCCCCTCTGATAGGCCTGGAGAAAGATAAACTATTCATCTGTCATACCATAAGTAGAGTCCTCGGTATTGATGTCACCAACATCACTAGACATTGATCTCTACATATTAGGATAATCTAGATGGAGTTGTTGGTATCACTATTGGACCTTGATGTGATCCTCATCTATTTTATCATATATCTCTTCATATCTATCAATTTATCCAACTCATGACAGTTCCTGACAAATATTACTTATTGGGGGGATTTCATTGCTGTGATCAGACTCAGGAGTGTCTTCTCCTATATGAGTTCTTCGTGGAATCGTCGGATTGAATCCCTAGTGTGGGTTTAAGGTAGTTTTGACATACCTCTAGAATGTGTGTCTTGGTTTGAGTGTATCTAGATATTAAAATTAAATATTTTATAGAAATATACTATGTAGAGATGATTGTATCATTCCTTTGGGTATTTCCTTATCATTTCAGGGTCTCTAATAGAGTATTGTTATACTCACCCATGCACAATTTGTTCCTGCATGAGTTATTTCATTTGTGGATGATCAAACATTTGAACGAACATGATTAGATATATCATTGTATGTTTATGTAGACTGATGTGTTCCTATAGATTTTAGTTTTAGTCCTACTACATATTTTTATAGGTTGGACATTTTAGTTTCCATAAAATTTCTTTTTGTGGGTTTGTAGTCTTGTCCAAATTAATTTTCTACAATTTACTTCCTTTCATAGCCTGTTGGTTGGGATTGTTTTATGCATTCCATTTGTTTTCTTAGTGGTTTTTAAATTTAACCATTTGTGGAATTGCTATTTTTTTCATTTATACAGGTAAAATAAGAAATTTCTCAAATGTTTGGGACATGACTACTGTGTTCTATTCACAAACCTCTGGCCTATTAGTGGATGGATTGGAAGAAATGGAATGAACCCCACATGGATGTGTCGGGACAGTTTCCTCTTATCCATGGGGTAGCATGTGCTCTTTCATATGAATGTGAAACCTTGATTAATTTCTTTATAGTTCTCAACATCCGAATAATTCTATACCTTCTACATTTCCTAGTATTAGCCCTATGATTTTCTAATAGAGAGGAAAACCTAGGAATTCTAAGGGGGTTTTCACTAAAGCACCAAAAGTATATAGTTCTTGGGGGTTCTTTGGCCACTTACAAAGATTATGTAATGGTTATTATACTCTACATAGTGGAACATGATCATCATATAGTCCTAAAACTCTGGGGAAATCATATCCATCATGGATAAAAGGGTTCTACACACTAACTTCCAAAAATCAGCTCTTTCATGTAGTAGAAGAGTCTCTAGAGGAAAAAGATACAGATCTAGTGACTGTGATAGTTACCATAACTATAGCTTCATCATTAGTTACTCCTCTATTTCACACCTGTGTATTTCATTCATTTATTTCAACTCATATTGTAAATATTCCAAATCATCGTATTGATATATTCTCTTATGTTATGGATATTAATACTCCCCTTGGTATGAAGAGAAAGAAGGATCTATGTATTCATACTGTTTTATTATCTCTACCTTATGTCGATCTTTCTTGGAGATTTCTATTTATCAACATGAAATCAATTGATCTCTTATTCCGGATTGTTTAGCTAATCTCAAATAAATCCCACATTAATTGTTTTATTTGATAGTTCTCATTTAATACATGTAGTGGTGTTTTCCTTGTTTTTTTAGGAAAATGGGACCCATGGTCGAGTAGAGTCGGACCATCTTATCAGTGTTTGTGGAGAACAACATTAGGTATTTATATTAACATGGAGCAATAATCTTTGAGTGGTAATTTCCCTAATTATTTTTCTTAGTTTCCCTATATGTTTCTTTCTGAATTCTCTAGTCTACCAATGGTATTGGAAGATATTTTTTTATCGAATTAATTCTTGATAATAAACCACTTTCTATTTCAACTTACCATATGTAACTATATAAGATTAATTATCTAATGACATGGTTGGATGATTGATGGTGCTAAAATATGGGTCAGAAACGAATCAAGGGTTTCTAACATCATTTTGGATAACATTTTACCCTTATAAGGGACAAAAACCACCAATGAGGCCTGCATCACAATGATTTATCTCCAATCCACTCACCACTGCAATCTCTGAAAAGCCACAAATATGAGGAGCATTTTGTTACCATCGGAATGGAGTGATTGAAGGATTTGTAAGTTTGACATGTTTTTCAACCACCTCTATGTAGTGACAGATTGTTCTAATATTCTAATGAGCATCGAGATATTATCATCATGTTGTGATGTAATCCTAGTCAAGTACAATAGTTTAAGAAGTACAATTTAATTTATGGTATTCCACCTAGCATCATGAAACCCCATTGCAAAAAAATAGTTGCCTCACCCACCAATAATGTTTGTTACCCCACCCTTTCACATTCATAGAACCCATTTTTGTGAAGCAACATTTTTCAGAAAACTAGAGATCAAATCAAACACGTTGGGGTTTTCAACATCATGAACTAGCTTTCCCATTGTTATGATTTCCATTTATATCATTTGGGGGTTACCTACACAAATCCCCATAAAAACACGATGTTAGGAGTCTACTTTTGGTACTCATCGGGTCTGTAGCTGGTTGGGATGATCTCCATAGGAAATTATTGTATCTTTCTAGCAGCACTACTCAGATAAATAGTTTTACTAACATCTTCATGTTGAATAAAATTCCAACTGAGTGAGTCTATCGATTTGTGTCCTTATGGAGGGGCCTCATGTATTTACTCGACATGTTTTTGAATCCATAAAAACTTCTCATGATGTGTGTAGAGGATGTGAAAACTGATTTGGTCCCCTCCCTCATCACCTAGAATTTCCCTAATGGATTTTGTATCTTCTATGAAAAGTCTCAGTTCATAGAGGATTCCATTCAGTAATCCATAAAGCAAAATCTATTGCCTCTGACCACAGCTGCAAGAACAGATTCCAAGGATAAGATATCTGATGTTTCATAGATTAAATCCTCTAGGTTGTTGTAGATGTTAATGGAAGTTCCTCCTTCATAGCCTCACTGAGGACAAAAACCTCTAGCTCAGACTGAAGATCACCTTCTCTAACATCAATTATAGTCAGCACCACCCCTTCAATGACCACCACAAAGTAAAAAAGAATATTGTCCCACACACTCATCAAAATCTATGCCCTCAGGGTTAGGGTCCCATAGATCCATTCCAAGATAGTATATTTCTTACCTACTCCACTGAATAGGATCATGTACCTTACTTTTTCTAGAGTGCATTGGATCAGGGAATCTTTTGGAAACTAGTATGTAGAATGTGTGGAGAGGTTGATATCCTTGATCACCCCTATTATTTTCCCTATAACAAGTTACTTGGAAATTCCATATAGACGTACTATGTGTTCATGGACTAGCTCCATGACCATGTCGATAATAACATAGTTATATTGATTCCAAAGTCATTAGAGTTGGATTTATTTTCTGCAAACATGGATATCGATAGTCGTAGTGAATAGAAAGAGGACACAAGCAGTGGGTCATGAATGTGTGATGAAAGGATGGATCTCATGGCTATTGATCATTACCAATGTATCATATGTTATCATATATATCATCCCGATCATTCTAAACAACCACACCTCTTCTAAATATAACTTTTAAGTATTCTTCAAAGCCTATCACATCCTAAAAGAGAATGTTCCAATAGAAAAATAGAAATAAAAGTCCCCCTATGGTGTGGAAAATGACCCAGATACTCATAAATATCATTCCCAATATATGAGGATTACCCCTAGAATTCCCCCAACAATGGATCATTCTTCATGTGATGTTTTGAAGTATGCCACAAAGAACACTGTAAAGCCGGTGGACCATTACATGGTTCATGACGATGAGGAGCATCAAGTTGATACTCCTAATTTCCCAAGACGAAGAAATCATCGATGATGATGTGAGAATGTGAACCATAAAAATTCATTATACAATGCATTCATCCAAGTCATGCATGACACCAAGAGCTGAAAAAATTCCTAAAATAGAGTTCAATATATACAGTCCTGTCATCCTTTCCCATTAGGCTAAGAACCATCATTGTTTTTGTTGCTCTGTTATGAAGAGCCACCAAAACCATGTTATGACCAGAAGAATTTATATTTGGACATACTATAGTCATCTTGACATAATCCAGTAGTCGTATTTTCTATTTTTACTAGTGTGTAGTAGGATATTCCCAACACCATCAAGAATCTGCAGGTTTGACTGATACCCATCATACCACCTGCCATAGAGAAACTTTATATCAGTTTCAATGTGTGAACGACACAAAAGTATGATTTTTTATGAAACTTTCTATAATTCAAACAATGATCTCAATCCTTGAGGCTATCTTTAGGTTTTAAGATATCTGAGAAGCCCTCATAGAGGCTTTGAGAATCCCCTACTATTAAAAGTGGATGTAGTAGCCACCGATGCTTTCTATGTTGATGATGTTTATAATGAATAATTTTAGGTAATAATATCATTATCTATAGAGGATGAATGTTATTCCATTCAAGGTAACATTTACTCATTGTATATCACTATCCAGTTTAATGACACGAAGGGGCGGCATTGTCTCATAGACATATTTTTGGGATTAATCTTTTCTTGACCGATATTCATTGCAATATATTGCTATCTAAAGAAGATATGAATCCCATTAACATAGTGAATTAAGGTTATGATAGGATATAGAATACAACACATGATAAGATTTTCCAAAAGACCCAATTCAGTGGCCTAATTTCCAACGATGAGTTCATGACCATCTCGCAGGACACTGGTTACAGTGCCCTGATGGGTAGAACCAAGCTCTATCTGAAAGCAATAGTTTCCTCTTAATATCAATAATGACTAATTTACAAACTTCATGGTCTATTGGGTATATTCTAGTTTGATGAATCTCTATTTACCTATTGTGAATCCCACAAATTAGCTTGTAACTATTACAAGAGTAATTAATAATAGGATTAGTCTAATGAGGTTGAGCCTACCACTATTGGGGTTGACTTGTGGGAAGACATTGAGGATTATTACATCATCCTGATTCTTCAACAAGGGGCCACAACCCCAGACATAGTGAACAACATTGTTATCATTGTAATGAGTGAGAAGAACATTCCCAGGTATAAGGAGTGACAAAATATCACTTTTTACTCCTACATGAATCAGGTTCATATCATACCATAGCCCCTTACTCATATAAGGCATCAGGATTTTATCCCCAAGAAATAGAAATATTCCATTCTTTCATGTTTCTTTAGACTGGGTTGAATTGATTGATGAAAACACTCTACTACTATATAGATATTATCATGAATGTCCACCTCAGTTAAAGGCCTGATGGAATCTAATCCACATGAATTTTCATAACGATGTCCATAGTGGAGGATTATCCTGATAAAGATTCCGCTACCATTCTGAATGGAAACAACATTTCATCACGATTAGCTAATTCAGAATAGTTGGATCATGATAAGGATAATCATATTGTGTATGAAAAAAAATATTTGGAATATGTTCCTATTTAATTTTAGTAAGGTGTCTCTACCACTATCTATTAGTTGGTACAGGTGAATCTAAGTACTAAGGTAGATCCAAGACCAACACAATTAATCTTGTAGAATAGAAAAAATAGTATGAATATTTCTTGAAGAAAAATAATTATTTATTTTTTTGGAGCTATGAGAAAATTCCATGACATGATCCTCATGTTTCCATCCGTCGTCTTGGTCTCCCTGGAAAGTCATCATAGGTTCAATCAGACTCCCAGAATGGTGAACCCTGTAACGTTGCCATGGTTGAGGCCAAAGATGTTATGCTCATCAAAACTAACTTCATCAATAAATTATAATACCAAAAATTATTAGCTAACATCAATCTCGTGAGAGTGAATTATGTACATATCGGTGTATGCATTGACATCTGAGATATTAATCGTCACTTTTTGAAGGATGATTTCCCCATTCTTGTGATAGAGCTATTAATCGACACCACCATTTGTTTATAGTCCCTATACATTATTTATGGTTATTCCCAGTACAGTCATATATAAATGGCCCCCGATGATAAAGAAACCACAAAATTCATAGAACTTCAAGATAAATTTTGTTATTAGGTAATTCATTTCACTCGGAGGAATGCAGAATCTACATATCAGTTTGACGAGGACCACATATTCAAGATGATCCTCTGGACTCTAGTGGAATGTTATGTGGATGATTTGGTGGTTAAGTCCTACCAACATTAGTTCTGATCCCACCACTCTCTGAAAATCAATGGGTCCTTAATGTAACCTCCTTGGAATGATCCCCTAGCACCCTTCTCGCCCTGATGAACAATCAATGGATATAGAAAATATTATATTATATCATACACAAGAAATTTAACATAGAGACTAGAAATACCACTATCAAGAAGATATAACTAATAACAGTCTTTTAGAATATATGATGAAAAATTATCTACTACATCATGAGATATAGATGGCATCTTTTGTATATCTAATAATGATTATTTTCATCCTCCCTGTGTTGATAGCTCATCTACCTTTCTGGGTTGTGATCCTTAAGATGATTGACATAATGTTTTCCCCGAAGAAAGATGTTATCATTCAAAAGATGGTATAATTCCTTACCGCCTATCATGATATTTTTGTGTACTCCTTAGATCATGAAATTATAGAGGGGGCCATTCTGTCAGTCACCCAGATTAAACTATGTTAGTAGATTCAATTTTATGTTGCCTCATGGAGTCCAACTGAAAAATGGTCCAATGACCCCAGAGTCAATTGTGTTGGAATGTGTATCATCTTCATCACACCTACATAAGATTATTTTCTTACATGTTCATTTTTTCATAAGGGTGAACCAACAATGATGGGTATTACTAGGTCCTCGTAAATGGACTTGAGATAGCCCTTGAGATTGATGTTACCCACATAAATATAAAAGGGGACTCTGATATGGTTATCAAATAGATCAATGGTGGCTACGTAGTCAGCAAGCAAGAGCTCATGCGTCTCTTACAGAACACTCATCTATTGTTGGCTCATTTTCCTTCTCAACTAGAGGTCACTAATGTTTATTGGTCAATGAATGGCCAGACTGATTCATTTTCTAACCATTCTACTTCTCTCACAAAGAATAACTAGGATGATTTAATTATCCATGTGGGAAATCGATGGATTATCCATCTTGTTAGATTAGATTATGAATATATCAAGAATTTAAGTCACCTTATCATTGATGAATCTACCCTAGGACGTATGTATCCCCCTTCCATTGTTGAATAGACCCATATTGGATAACACCATTTGTCGAGTACCTAAAACCCAATTATATCTTTACAGATGGGGCTGGACCTAAGTGACTCTGGTGGAGTGAAGTTCAATTCACCTTCCGGAGTGGCCCCACACTTGAGAAGATCCTCTAAATAAATGAAATAGATGTAGTTATCCTCTAATGTATTCAAGGAGATAAGGTTATCAAGGTTTTTCAGAAAGTCTGTGCTAGTTCCTATATAGCTCACTACGTTGGGTTTAAACTCCCCCACTAGATCTGAGGATTGGGATACTTCCGGAACACCATGTTACAAGACTGTAATGATTTTCCAAGAGGTGTCATTCATTTCAGATCTATTCAAACTCGAAGCATCATCCACTAGATACCCTTCATACCATCAAGTACTCCTGGCCTTTTTCGGTCTAGGGGCTCGATGTCATGACAACTTATCCCCCAGCAACATCACAAAAGTTCAAGTTTATCCTAATGAGTATATATTTTTTTCCAATTATCATGAATAGAATTCGATAAAACAATTCTAGGAAAACAATTTCACTGAATTCATGTTCCCCAACATCATCAACTAATTAAATGTCTTCCAATCCATTCTCAATGATGACAATACCAATATTTAAGATGATAAGCTTTTGAAACTACACACCATAAAAAAATCCAGTCTAACTACTCATCTCATTATCATGATCACGAATATTTATTGATCAAGGTATTCAACAATACCCTTTATACCAATTTGTAGAATATGTTTGTTCATAAAAAAATAATTTTTCAGAACAAGATCTTCAAATCACTTTAGTATTACAAAGAGATGACTTTCAATTTCACCCAAGAGACCCATATTACATAGTTTATGGTACAAATGGAGTCTTTCCCACTGATATCCAGTTATCAACACTCCATACAATTGTTTATGATATGCATACATTCGAAAAGATTTTTAAAGTATGACTGAATGAACTGGATGTCCCTGACTAGAATATGATTTGGGCCTTGCACAATATGGATAGAATGAATAAAACAATAATTAGATAATTCAATGATAAGGTTCATCTTCTCTACTTCCTCCATGGTGATTGGGTATTGGTCCTAAGGATTCCAATGATACCCTGTTGTCGACACCAATGTTGGAGCCCAAATGGGAGGGACCCTACATCATTTAGAAGATTTACCCCAACGGTGCATACTCTTTGGTCACCATGATTTGTGAGAGAATTACTCCTCCCACCAATTCCAAATTCCTCAAGAAGTAAATCAGATAAGGAACCCACTCATCCATGATGCAGGACCTAGAACATCATATAATTAGAGTCTTACATGATGTTGAACTACTTACCCTCGTATGAACTACTGGATGTTAAACTGCCCAGTTCTTTTATCCTGCATGACGTTAGACTCCCCTATCATGCATGACATTAAACCGCTGTCTCTTCCTAGTCACACGATGCAAAAAATTCCCAATAAATCCATTTATTCATCTAAGAGGTAATCAATTTTCATCCATTCCCCCCTAAAATTATGTGTTCTAGAGAGGACATCATTGTTCATCAATCAAGCTGGATTTACAATAACAACATCATGTACCCTCCAAGGTAATAATCATCCTCCTCCTCGGTTTTTAAAACATAATGTTAAATTGCATGGAAATTCACGAACTATTTATTGATTTATTCATTCACCCACATGATATGTAAGAGAACCTAAAAATTTTTCCTTTGGGACAATCCTATGTTAAATACATCCATTCTTATATGGATATATGTGGTGTGTTATAAGACCTCTTTGGTTCTCAATCATGTCGGGATAATTACCTCTCTCTGATACATTTACATATTAGAATATAACCACTATTCATTCATCTTAAATGATGTTAAACTACTACAAATTTCATACCACATGATGTTAAACTACACTTCATTACCAAACTACATCTGGCTTGATTCGTTCCTTTATAGGATGTGTATTAACTCCCATGAGTTTCTCTTCATGTTTGTACCTATGTACCTCGACCTTTTCCTTATGTTCTGATTTATATGACCTTAAACTACATCATCACATGTCCACATGACATTGAACCATTATATCCTTCTTGAAAGACATTAAAATACATAGCTTATATTATCCATTTTACATGACCTTAAAGGAAAAGTTCCCCATCATGCTTCATGATGTAAAACCGCTACTTCATCGAGAATGATGTTAACCTGGATTGGATTTTTTTGAGATCCCTTATTTTCAACCCTTTATCTTGATTTGTGTCTTGGATTGATGTGTAGAGTGTGGTACAACACCTCACTGGTCCTCATTCACATTGGAATACTTTTCTGTGTGATGAAAATACCCTTTGGCGTATGACACTGATGTGAGGATTATTTTTCGTGAAATCCTCAATCAATTATTTTTTCCCAAAAAAACAATGCAATATATCAGTCCCTAGATTGTCTCTCGAGGATGTTGCAATTTGAGTTGAAAAACTGTCACCTTTTTTGTTGGTTTGTTTTCACATGAAATGGAAAATTGGGGATTTTATTAAAGACTCAAGAACAGAAAATAAATAAAAACCAAAGAGAAATAAAATTGGAGAATGATCTAGAAAATTCATTGGAAATAAAATGGGTTTCAAACCAGAATCAAAACAGTGGTTATGGACAATCTTTAACCTCCCAGACACTCCCCTCTTCCTTGTTTAAAATTACATCTCTAATGAATCTCTCAATGCCTACCCAAATACCTCTAGATAAACAACTTATTTGGAAAGGATATCATATTAAGACCTCAATATGATTGTTTCCCCTCCTATAGAAGTGATCTAATTATTTGAAGACCTACAAATAACCAAATCTAACTGAAATCACTCTACTCAACGGCAAGACCTCACCGAAGAAATTTAAATAGTGAAATCGACTATTTTACTTTATAGATTGGGAAACCATCCAGAAAAAACAAGTTGAAAATATATTCAAGAAATAAAACAACCGCTTTCATTCAAGAAATATAAATTCAAAAGAGATGCAACAGAGATTACACATGAAGATCAAAACTCGCAAGGGAGTGTCCGTCGGTTGTCGTCGTCCGCAACCACTTGCTACTTAGCCTCACATCACTTGATCAGCACACATCACCTCCATTCCAGAAAGAGTGTACACCATTTTCATCATTGTCTCCACAAATCCAACCCCCCTCGAAATGAATGAAGAGATAAGGAGAATAGGGGAGGAGGGCTGGAAAATTTTCTGTCCAGATTCTGTCCGCCCAAAATATTCTTCTGTTTAGAAAACCTCCCCTCTGAATAAACCTCTGGATCCTTCTAAAGAGTTGTTTAAGAATACGTTCTCCGGCGTTCCACAAAATATCATCCGCTTTGGATACGTGGTGAAAAAGTTATGAATTAATTACTCCACGACGCTTTCTCTTCCCGAGGAGACCTTTCATCTCCCACTTGTTTGACTCGATCATAGTGTGCCCTAATTATCGATTTTGACCTTGAAATTAATCATGAATGTGATT
This sequence comes from Viscum album, assembly GCA_963277665.1. Taxonomy (NCBI): domain Eukaryota; kingdom Viridiplantae; phylum Streptophyta; class Magnoliopsida; order Santalales; family Viscaceae; genus Viscum; species Viscum album. The sequence continues at coordinate 1,186,760,605 of OY728159.1, forward strand.
ATTGTAGTTCTATTGCACGCCCAGTTGGAATTAATGACATTGGAAACATGTAGCCGATGTTATGCTCCATTTATTGAGATGGGCTCCACACATCCAAACATACAAACTCTTCCAAAAGAATCATTTATTTGGACCCATAGATGGAAGATTTAGATCTTGATCCCGTTGACATATATGAAGAGAAAATTATAGGGGTTTCTAAATAAAATGAATCAGTCAAATTGGATAATTATATAAAAATATATTACCAAATACCCAGACAAGTCAAAAACTACTTAAAATCTAGAATTAATGAATTTTCACAATTTAGCCCAAAATACAACAATATTCCAAAAATGATGCAACATAACTTGTAATGAAACATTGGTGAGGATTAAATAATGGAAATTCAGATAAAATATATTGAAAATATCAACTCTATCAATTCCCCCACACATACAACTTGGTCTCCTGGACAAGTGATCATTAAAACCAAATCAGTGCATATTTAAAATACAAACCAATGAGGTTCACCAATCAACCACCAAGAATCAAATGATATCATGCCTCGTAAAAAAATTATTCAAGTTTTAAATTAAGTTCATTCAATCCATTTCATCTCATTTTATCCTCTCATTCACTTAACACAGTCACCTCACAAAAGTTTTCTCTGAACACAAATATTGATCTTCAACAAAGATTCTCTCAAGAAAACATGCAAGAATCATCATAGGCTTGAAAAATTTCTAAATCTCCACCTGATATGAGCCAGAAAAAATGTGATCATCATGAGGGCTTTTCAAGGATGTTCTGTGGATAAAGGTGGGTCGGTCTCAAATGTCAAAAATTCTGAAGCCGAATAAGGAGAGTTTGGCTCATTTTGGAAGCAAAAAATACATGAATCTAATCTTCAATTAGGTGGGGAATCCTCCTTACTATCCTCCAATGAAATTCATATTTGAGAATATCTGAGAATATCTTTTCCACCTCATTTCATCCAAATTTCAGTAGAAACATTTACATTTCTCTTTTTTTTCAAAAGCTCCAGATTGGGCACAACTTTCTTCCATCAAGAGCTCCAGACAGGCACAACTCTCTTCAATTGAGAGTTCCATATAGGCACAACTATCATCCTTGCAGATCTCCAGATAGGCATAGATCTCAAAAAAAACATCTTTTAGTAGCAAAAACATCTCTTCATTGTTTAGATAACCACCCAAAGCAACACCAGAAGATGTAGCACACCACAAGTCATCTCCCACACACTTAACTTCAACTAGATCATGAATTTATACTTCCAGAGCAGGTTGGAAAGGGAAAATGGCTTGTAATGTGGCTATCTAGAAGGAAGTACATGGCAAATAAGGGCTCAAGAAAGATAAAATGTAAAAGGTGGGCCAGAATAAAAGGGATAATTATGAAAAAGGGGATTTCAATCACAAAAAATTGCCTCAATCATTTCAATCACACTCACATTAGCCCTCACGTTTTGATAGAAAAAGATAAAGTTCTGGATCAATCAAACAAGAATTCTTTGGTTCACTCAAGAAGTAGGATGAATGTGAAGAAGATGAAAAATGGGTTCAAAATACTCACGGGCAAGTGGTTTTCAATATTAGACAGCATCCATGGAATGAGATTCAAAATTTAATGGGTTTTTCAAAATTTTGGAACTTGAAACAGTGTCTTTTTCAGCTTTCATTTATAACCAGATTCAAGGGATCAATTGGTTCACTCATTGATAGGGTTTTAAAATATCATCATGTAAGCTCAAATTTTATCAAAATTTTAATTAAAACACACAAATTTTGAAAAATAAAAGAACACACCAAAAATTGAAAGAGAGAGAAAAGAAAAGGAAAAAAATGAAATGAAAGAACACAAAATCCTAATCTACCCAGCATGTTCCTCCCCCCACACTTATTTTATGCAATGTTCTCATTGTGTAAAAAATGATATATGAATATGAAATTCAAGAAATAAAATACATTACAACAACAAAAAAGTGAGAAGGAAAAACACAACCTGGCATCAATTGTATTCTACTTCATGAAGATGGATCTCCTCCCCCAGAGGATCGTGAACATTCTATCTAAACAGCTTCATCCTGTTCACATTGACTGTGAATGGTGTCCCTTTGCTTGGTTCTTTAATCTAGATTGCTCCAAAAGGAAAAACATGAGTAACAATGAATGGACCAGACCATTTGGAACAAAATTTACCTGGGAACAGCTTCAATCTGGAATCAAATAGCAACACTTTGTCTCCCTCCTTGAAGTTTTTGTTGAGAATCATCTCATCATGAAATTATTTGGTTCGTTTCTTGTATAGCCTAGAACTTTCATATGCATTCTTTCCGATCTCCTCCAGCTCCTGCAAACAAAAATTTCTTTCTTCCCAAGCAGAAAACAGATTCATGTTACATGTTTTAACATCCCAAAATGATTTGTGTTCTAACTCAATCGGAAGGTGAAAAGCCTTTCTATAGACTAATCTAAATGGTGACATGCCAATTGGGGTTTTTAATGTAGTCCTATAAGACCATAGTGCATCATAAAGTCTCTAACACCAATACTTTCTATTTGGGTTCACAATTATTTCCAGAATTTGTATGATTTCTCTATTGGAAAACTTAGCCATTCCATTTTTTGGGGGTGATAGGGTGTAGAGACCCTATGATGAAGTCCATACTTATTCAATAGTGATTCCAAAGTCTTGTTACAAAAATGAGTACCTTGATCCGTATTCAAGAAATTTGGGAATCCAAACCTTGAAAATATATTTCCTTTCACAAACTTGGACACAGTTTTGGCATCATCAGCTCTTGTGGGAATAGCTTCTACCCACTTAGATACATAATCAACAGCAAGAAAAATGTAAATATATCCAAAGTAATTGGGAAAAGGTCCCATGAAATCCATACCCCAAACATAAAATACATCAAAAAACAAAAGAGGTTGTTGTGGCATCTCATTCCTTTTGGAAATTCCCCCTTGAAATTGACAATTTCTACATGTCCTACAGAAATCAAAAGAATCTCTAAAAATTGTAGGCCAATACAAACCAGTTTCAAGCACCATTCTTGCTGTTCTTTGAGGCCCAAAGTGTCTTCCACAGGTCAATGTGTGACAAAAGTTTAGGACAGATTGGAATTCATAATTTTGAATGTATCTCCTAATCATTTGATCACTACCATCATGCCAAAAGTAAGAATCATCCCAAATTTAATGCTTTGAATAACTCGAAAGTTTAGAAATTTGATTCTTGGAAAACTAGTGGGGAACATCATCAGAAGCTAAATAATTCACCATATCAGCAAACCATGTCCATTCAGTTTGACAAGCATACAACACCTCATTGGGAAATGTTTCTTTAATTAGTAGATAAATCTGAGGATCCCCATTCAAAAAAGATGGTATCCTACTCAAATGATCAGTAACAACATTTTCACTTCCCTTCTTGTCCTTTATTTCAACATCAAACTCTTGTAACAACAGAATCCATCCCAAAAGTCTTGTTTTTTCATCATGTTTCTTCATCAAAAATTTGATTGCGTAATAATCAGTGAAAAAAATCACCTTAGAGCCCAGAAGATAACATCTAAATTTTCACAAAGCAAAGACAACATCAAACAACTCCTTCTTAGTTGTTGTGTAGTTTGATTGGGCCTGATCTAATGTTATAGAGGAAAAGGAAAACACATGATATTTCATTTCCAACCTTTGACTTAAAACAACCCCAAGAGAAAAGTCAGATGCATCAGTCATGATCTCAAAAGGAAAGTCCCATTTGGGAGGTTGAAAAATGGGAGGAGTAATCAATTTTTGTTTCATCTCCCCAAAGTCCTATTTACAATTTTCATCAAAGAAATATGGGGTGTCTTTCTGGAGCAATCTAGACAATGGAAGTGAAACCTTACTGAAATCCTTAATGAATCTCCTATAAAAACTAGCATGACCAAGAAAAGATCTCACATCTCTGACTGTTTTTGGGTATGGAAATGAAGATATAACCTCAACTTTTGACTTATCAACTTGAATTCCATCCAAAGACACAACATGTCCAAGAACAATCCCCTAACCCACCATGAAATGACATTTTTCATAATTAAGAACAAGGTTCTTATCAATGCACCTTTCAAGAACATGAGCCAGACCTTCCAAACAACTTTTAAATGATGAGCCATAAACAGTGAAGTCATCCATAGAAACGTCCATGCATGTTTCAAGAAAATCAGAGAAAATGATCATCATACACCTTTGAAAAGTTCCAGGAGCATTGCACAAACCAAAGGGCATCCTCCTATAAGAAAATGTTCCAAATGGGCATGTGAATGTGGTTTTTTCTTGATCCTCCGGTGCAATATGAATTTGGAAATAACCAGAGAATCTATCCAGAAATCAATAATGGGTTTTTCCAGCCAGTCTTTCAAGGACCTGATCAATAAATGGATGTGGAAAGTGGTCTTTCCTCATAGCCAAATTGAGCTTCCTGTAATCAATGCACATTTTCCATTTTCTTGGAAGCCTAACATGAACAAGCTCACCAAATTCATTCTTTGAGATTGTGAAGCCTCCTTTTTTGGGAACTACATGGATTGGACTCACCCATTGACTATCAGAGATGGGAAAAATAATTCCAGTAGCTGAAATGGTGGTAACATCCTTCTTAACAACTTCTAAAAGTGTTGGATTCAACCTCCTTTGAAATTATCTCACCATTTTAACATTTTCCTCCAAGAAAATTCAATGCATGCACACTGAGGGGCTGACTCCAGTTAAATTAGATAGAGTCCATCCAATAGCTTTCTTGTGGGTTTTGAGGACTCCTAACAATTTATTCTCTTGGTCCTTCGACAATTATTTTGAAATTATAACAGGGAATGTTTCATTTTCACCTAAGAAATCATATTTGAGATTCTCAGGAAGTGGTTTCAACTCTAACTCAGCTGGGGTATTTTCATTGATCAAGGAACATTGCTTACAGGTGTGGTTGTTTAGTGGGGTTTCAAACTTTAATGGACAATCACCATGAATATCAATTTCAATGTTCTCGGAATTTGATTCTAGTGGAAATTTTTTAATTTCTCATGGGAGACCACTAGCAGCACTATGGATTTCTAGGGAGACATCTTCCTCATTTTTGAGATCAATAGAATCTTTCAAATCCATATCAACATTCCAAGACTCATCATCAGCTCCCTTTTCCCTCTCTTGTTGATCAGATTCAGCAACAAACAAATTTCCATCGTAAAAAATATCAGCTAGTTTCTCATCATAAGAAAAATCAGGGAACATATCAGTGGAAAATCAATCATTCTTGTTCACTTGTGGGGATGAATGATCCTCGAATGGGTGTTTCATGGACTTAAATATATTGAAATGAACAACCTCTCCACCAAACTCTAGTGAAAGTGTTCCCTTGGGATCATTGATGATTGCTTTTCCAGTTTTCAGGAATGGTCTCCCTAGAATGAGAGGTGCATGGGTACTAAACCTATCACCTTCCATATCTAAGATATAGAAATCCCCAGGAAAAATCATGTCTCTCACCTGAACAAGAACATCCTCAATAACTCCAGCAGGCTTCGTGGTACTTCGGTTAGCAATTTGAATGATGATCCCAGAGGGTTTCAATTCTCGAACATGAAGAGATGAGTAAACAGAATGTGGCATAACATTTATGGAGGCCCCCAAATCAAGTATAACATCCTTGAATTCACATTTCCCAATGGTTCAAGGAATGGTAAAGGTTCTTGGGTCTTAACATTTGATAGGAAAGGCATGCTGGATCAGGGATGAAACATTCCTCCCTAATTTGACCTTTTCACCTCCTTTGAATTTCCTCTTGTGGGTACGCATTTCTTTCAAAAACTTTGCAAACCTTGGAATTTGTTTCACAACATCAAGCAAAGGTATATTGACTTGAACTTTCTTAAAAGTCTCCAAAACCTCATTATATAACTCTTTCTCAGCACTCGACTTCACTGGTGGTTCACCCTATGGTAAGGCAATGGTGGTTTGTTTGTTTCAAGGCTATTCTGAGCACTTCTTTGACAAACAAAAGGTCCAGACATCCTCTTCCAATCCCTCTTTTTTCTTTCAAGAATCATTTCTTCTCTTGAAATTGTGTTTCCCTTCAAAGAACATTCAGAATTTACAACATTTCCATCAGTGGTGGGATTCTCAAAAGTAGTTTCAACAACAGGTTTTTTTTCTCCATTTGAGGGGTTTTCAATTGTTTTCCACTCCTAAGTTCAATTGTACTCACATTTTCCTTCCCTTTATCTCTCGGATTCACTTGTGGTTGTGAGGGTAAACCTCCACTCATTTGATTTTTTATGCAACTAAGATCAGAGGCAAGTTGACCCATTTGAGTCATTAGGGTATTCAGTATGTTTTGTTGTTGGTCTTGTGTTTGTTTTATTGACTCGTGTTGTTTCCTCATTGATTATTGAACATTACTCTCTGAATTATGAGTTGGAGGGGAAGCCTGAAAGTTTCTTCCAGAATGAGCATTGGCTTGCTCATTGACATATATTGGTTGTGAATTTCTTGATTGTCCTTGGAAGAAGCTTCTAGGTTGTTCAGGGTGTCGAAATATTTCATTAGAGTTGTTGTTCCAGCCTTGATTGAAATTTTGATTTGATTGAAATGGACTTTGTTGGTTTGATTGAAAGGGTTTTCTAGGAAAAACAACATTGTAGTTTTCAGAAGGTTCCTGCATTTGAGGGAATTGGTCACTAAAATTGTCATTGGAAGAAAAAATTACACAGTAGACTTTCATTTGAAATGTTGCTTCGGGTTTGGGTGGAGTTGGTGGGGTATTGGATAACATCATTGACCTCACCATAGTGGTAAGATAAAAAAATTGACTCAAAATCATATTGTTTTCAGGACTAGAATTGGGGAACTCTTGGGAATATTTCACATGAAGAAGGCCTCATGTTCCAAACTGTTGAGCATTTTGGGACATGTTTGCAATTAATGTCCTAGCAGCAGTTGGTGTTTTGTAAACTAGAGCCCCTCCTGCAGCAGCATCAATCATGCTTCTCTCAGTAAGACAAAACCCCTCATAAAAATATTGAATCAAAAGTTGGTCACTAATTTTATGGTGGGGGACACTGAAACATAGTCTTTTGAAGAGTTCCCAATAATCATGCAAAGTTTCACCTTGAGTTTGCCTAATTCCATAAATCTCTTCTCTAATGGAAGCAGTTCTAGAAGCAGGGAAAATTTTTCAGGGAAAAGTTTTTCTCAATTAATTCCAATCCCTAATCAAAGTAGAATGTGATTAGAAAAACCATTATTTGGAAACTCCTTCTAACGAAAAAGGAAACAACCTCAATTTCATTTGATTTGCATCAACGCCTTGGGGTTTCATGTTGACAAAAATATAACTAAATTCATGAAGGTGTTTATGTAGATCTTCCCCAGGAAAACCGTTAAATTTTGGAAGTTGATGAATGAAACCAGATTTAATTTCAATCCCAGTAGGTGCATCAGGATATTCAATAGGATTTTCTTGATTTGCATCATAAGATGAAGCCAATTCTTTGAAGGTTCTATTTTCAGCCATTGGAATTTCAATTTCAACCAGGTTTCTTCTAAGTGTTTTATTAGAAGATTCACAACATGGGACAAGGGGATTTTTGGTATCTCTACCCCTAGAGTGAAATGTTCTATCAATTTCAGAATCCAATGGGAACAAATGTGCGTTAGAATTTTGGGTCATGCAAAAACAAGTTTTACACAAATCAACTCAAGAAACCACCCTGGAAACAACGGCAGTTGATGTGAGGATTATTTGTCGTTAAATCCTCAATCAATTAATTTTTCTCCAAAAATAAATGCAATATAGCAGTCCCTGGATTATCTATCGAGGAGGTTGCAATTTGAGTTGCAAAACTGTCACCTTTTTGTTGGTTTGTTTTCAAATGAAATGGAAAATTGGGGAATTTATTAAAGACCAATGAACAGAAAATAAATAAAAACTAAAGATAAAGAAAATTGGAGAATGAGCTAGAAAATTGATTGGAAATAAAATGGGGTTCAAACCAGAATCAAAACAGTGGTTACAGACAAGCTTAACCTCCCGGACACTCCCCTCTTCCTTGTTTAAAATTATATCTCTAATGAATCATTCAATGCCTACCCAAATACCTCTGGATAAACACCTTATTTGGCAAGGATATCATATTATGACCTCAATATGATTGTTTCCCCTCCTATATAAGTGATCTAATTATTTGAAGACCTTCAAATAACCAAATCTAACCGAAATCACTATACTCAACGGCAAGACCTCACCGAAGAAATTTAAATAGTGAAATCAACTATTTTACTTTATAGATTGGGAAACCATCCAGAACAAACAAGTTGAAATTATATTCAATAAATAAAACAACCACTGTCATTCATGAAATATAAATTCAAAAGAGATGAAACAGAGATTACACATGAAGATCAAAACTTGGAAGGGAGTGTCCGTCAGTTGTCGCTGTCCGGAACCACTTGGTGATTAGCCTCACATCACTTGATCAGATCACATCACCTCCATTACAGAAAGAGTGTACACCATCTTTATCATTGTCTCCACAAATCCAAACCCCCCTTGAAATTAATGAAGAGATAGGGAGAATATGGGAGGAGGGCTGGAAAATCTTCTGTTCATATTCTGTCCGCCCCAAATATGCTTCTGTTTGCAACACCTCTCGGCCGAATCAACCTCTGTATTCTTCTAAAGCGTTGTTTAATAATTTGTTCTCTATTGGTCCACAAAATATCAGTCGCTTTGGATATGTGGTGCAAAAGGTATTAATTAATTACTCCACGACTCTTTCTCTTCCCGAGGAGACCTTTCATCTCCCACTTGTTTGACTCGATCATATTGTATCCTACTTATCTATTTTGACCTTGACATTAATCATGAATGTGCGCCTTGGAGTCCTCGTGCATGCCCAGTTGGAATTAATGACATTCGAAACATGTATCTGATGTTATTCTCCATTTATTGAGGTGGGCTCCACACATCCGAACATACAAACTTATCCAAAAGAATCCTTTAATTGGACCCATAGATGGATGATTTATATCTTGATCAAGTTGACATATATGAAAAGAACATTCCAGGGGTTCTTAAAAAAAAGGAATTAGTCTAATTGGGTAATTATATAAAAAGATATTACCAAATACCCAGACAAGTCAAAAAGTGATTAAAATCTAGAATTAAGGAATATTCAGAATTTAGCTCAAAATACAACAATATTCCAAAAATTATGCAACATAACATGTAATGAAACATTGGTGAGGATTAAATAATTGAAATGTAGATAAAAGATATTGAAAATATCAGCTCTATCAGACACCCATCCTCCATACATATTGTAAGATGTTAAACTAAAATACATTTCAGAACTTCATGTTTCTTGATTCCTTCCCTTTCATGATACATAGGAACCCCCACATATTTTTTCCTCAGTTTCATTCCTGGGTTCCAAAATCATTCAATCTCTTTATTGCCTCTTGAAATGTGTTCTCTATGGGAATGTATATGGTCTGCTGTGTACATATTTTTTCCCCATTCATGCCATTCTTAATATAGGCACACCATTAACCCATTTTCCAACATTCACCTACCTACATCATCACTGAATGACATTAAAGTTGATGTAATTTCAATACTATGTGTTACTTGATTCGTTCCCATGTAGTATACATAGAAATTCCTAGATATTTCGTCTTTGGGTCCTTCCCCAGCTCCCTCGACCTTTTCCATATCATCCGAGTTATGCAACCTTAAACTATGATCTCATCTATCCCACATGATGATAACTACTGTTACATGCCTAAAATAAATTAAAAATGATATCATATATGGTCATTTATGTATGACCTAAAAAATAAAAATTCTCCTTCATCATGCATGACATTAAAATATATGTCATTCAGCTGATATTACACGATTCCATCACTTTGGTCTAATTCTTATACTATGTGCACACAATGTGGTGTGGAATTCTAATGGCCTCATTAACATTATGTTTTTTCTACCATGCCATATTCATCCAAATTGAGATATCATTCTCTTCCCTTGTACTTATCTTATTATGTTAAATTGCACAACATTACAGAACTATTTAAATCTTGATTTCTTCCCTCATAAGATACATAGGAACACCCATATATTTTTCTTCAATTTCATCCCCAGGTTCATATACAAATTTTTTCTCTTTACTCTACTCATCCTCTAGAGACTGATGCCCCTAATTGGATCCCTATATCCGATTTGCCTCGTTAATGAGATCTGATGTGTTGTGGTATGAGACTTAGAGTCTTCGATTCTTCACGAATGTTATATCATTCCAAAATAATTCTTTACATTCCATGTTTTGGTCTTCACCATATTGGACATTTAAAAATACCCCCAAATGGTATAGATTCTCAGCCATAAGGCTCACCTATAATTCTAATCCAATAACCTAGAGAATGTTCAAAGGCATCCCAAGACATCATCCACCTACATTTTGAATATGGTTAGTGGAAAACCATTATTTGTTTATTCCCATCCCAGGTCCCATGATATGGATATTTTTTTTGAATATGGTCAGTAGTTATCCTCCATTTTTATGCCAATCCAGTTGGGTCCAAAATTTTTTGTCTCATAATTCAATTCCCTTCTCGCATCATTATGTACAGATAAAACTTTGATACTCTGGGTGCCATCCCTCCATGCACCTTTATATGTTTAGTGGACAGACTTGTGTTGTGGGGTTGTCCCTGAATCCACCCCTCTATTCCCATATTATGTTATTCTCTGTTTTGTAATTATCTTCTTCACCCTTTCTTTTCCAAAATGATCGTGGACTATGTGGGCATATGTTTTCTTGAAAATTTTTATAATTGTATGTAACATTTGCACACATTGCCTTTTCCCTATGGTCCAATCCTCATGACCTTAAACAGTGTATGGATTTTTCCCTTGAAATGTCTGATTTGGTGTGTCCCTCTTTGGTCCTCATTCACATCAGGTTACATTATGGTACGACCATATTACAGTTCATCCTTGGTACATTATGATCTCTACAACCTTAAACTATGATCTTCAGTGTCCATGTTCATGTTACATTAAAGTTTCAAATAACCTTGACTATCCCTATTTTGGAGGATATCTCCACCCTTTGTAATTGGTTAATTCCATGAAGTCTTTCAAGAACTATGTGTGGATTGATTCTTTCCCTCACAAGATACATAGAGTCACCTAAGCATTTTGTCTCTAGGAATAGCTTCAGAATCACCTATTCACCTTTTTTGGCCCCTCTCAGCCTGGATTTTCCATTTATAATACATGTTGTGCTGTGGAATTCTTTGATCCTTATTCAGATTGGGTTTTTTTACCTCGCCATGAATTTCACCTATTTCCCAGTCACATGACATTAATGTGGGGACCTATTGTCCACACTCTATGACCTAGATCATGGAGCTCCAGGTCTGAATGATGTGACATTTAAACTGATTGAAATTCCCCACAGGAACCTATACCATGAGGATGGGTATAATAAAACCTATATGTGTTCTGTACAAACATTCTTGAATTTGATGTGGTGCTGGAACTAAAGAATTGAATTCCATATGGAAATATCTACCAATGTCACTTCCATACTTCACATTACCCTTTATTTGGTCCAACATCGTCATTCAGATTCAGAAGCACCCAAAAATGGTTTGGATGCTTGGAAATAAGGCTCACCTACCATTCTAGGTGGATGTATGAAAAGATCATGATGAGAATATAGATATAGATTCTTCCCTTTTTTCAAATATGATCAACCGATGACCCTCAATTTCCTATTCCCATCCATTGCTACATCATATGGATGATGTGTTTCGAATTTGATCAACATTTATTCACAATCATTATTCCACCTGCATTTATCTCCTAATATTGGGCACTATGATTCACATTTTTCCACCCTTTCAAGATGTAACATCCCAGGTAAATAAAGAATAAAGAATTTTCATATTTATTAATATTTACGAATGAAATATTAATTTTATTTTAAAGGGATTGCTATGTTCGATAGCGTACCCGATACGCAACGATGAGTTTCTTTGAAACTTACGTAGCACACTAGTAATAAAATAATATTATTTTAAATGTTAGTTAACAAGTAGACGTTGTACTGGCGGGAATGGATAGAAATAACTAAAATATGATTAGATATGTTTTTAAATGTTTATACATTTACCCAATAAAAGATAAAGGCTTAAAATACGGAAAGAGTTCAATTTTAGGGTATATATACTCTAATTTTCACTAAAGGTTCACTTATCACATTTTGACGGAGAACCATCATTAAATATATTTTTGATCACTCTTATACTTTATTTTGGACCAAATATAACTCTTCTTTAGAATCGAGACATCAAAATTTACATTGTGTAAATTTTTGGTACCTTTCTGTTAATGTTCATTTTTTTATGAATAGTGTAAAATGTTGTATTTTAATTCAAAACCTCTTTTTAATATAATTTATTTATATGATTAGATTATGTTTTTAATTTGTTTTGAAGTGAAATTAGAATATATTTTTACCATTTTATCCAATGGTGGTCATTGGAATCAATTTCACTTTGAAATTAGACTTAAACTGGGGTCAATCTTTTGATACTTATTGTTTCACAAAAACACGCTATTTGTCATGACTGCGGGAATTAATTATTAAATTAATTCATTTGACTTATATGTTTTGAATTTTGTAAAATGGACTTCATTTTTGAATTCGGAATATCAAATATAGCTTAGGGTGAATTTTTGGTAATTTTCTGAAAAACTTCAATTTTTGATGAATAGTGAAACCACTAAGTTGTAATCAAGAAAACTGATTTTTCAGTGAAATGAAAGTTTACCACTAATGTGTATTGAATTTTGAAAATCCGACATACATGGTTGTCATTAAGAAGTAAAATGTGGTTCAATGAGATTAAAATAATTTTTTGGTGAATAGTAACTTTTTTTCATTAATCGCGATTAGAGGTAATTAGTGTAATTTAAGGTAAAAATGATATTATAAGAATGTGAAAACACCATGACACTTTTCCTACACCTATTGGGCGAGTCATGGACGACCAATACAACCAATGGGCCAAATTGGGGACCCCATGGAGACACTTTGGTTGGGAAATGACATAAATAACTTTTTATTTAATGTTAAAATTAAATCGACACAAACATGAGTTGTTTTACTAAAACAATATTTAAGTAGGGTTACACAGGTCCAAATTTTGATTATAAATATTAATTGGAAAGATAAAACGATTTCCTACATCATAGTAGTTTTTTTATAATTTTTAGACATTAAATAAATTAAATTATTTATGACATAATAATGATGCAGCGATGACATCATTATTTGACAATTTAAATAAAATGGAAAGATAATGAAAAATCTAAAACCTAAACATGGCCAAAACCAATTGGATGAGTGGATTTCGAACCCTTATAACCTTATACACGAATTATATCAATTTGGTACCTTTTAAAACCGAAACACATTTTCAAATAAAGTAATATTTCTTTACTTTCCAAAAGTGCCCCTCCTCTTCTCTTATAAAAGGCCCCCACCTCTACCACCTTACACACACTCCTCAAGCCTTTGGCTCGGCCAACCCCTTCCCATTTACTCTCTCCACACCCCTCTCCTCATCCTAGAGGATTCCCTTTGGGCAGAATCCTATCAAAGAAAGCCTTTAGGCTCAAATCAAAAGGAGTTACACTTTTAAAGATAATTCATTCTCTAATGTTCATTTTTTTTATTTTGCTTATCCAACACCCTAAACTCTTTTTATTTACTTCTTTTGTAACAACACACGTATATTCAATATACTAAGATGTTTTTATAAGATTTATTCGAGCTACACTATCACACAACTACATCCAATGGTTAAAGAACATACGGTTTCTGTGGATGGCAAAATTCTGCCTCCCGAAATGATGATTGTTCAATACTAATTTAACACCTTCAAGGGTGGCCATTATGATGTCACTATTTTTATATATGATATATAATATGTTTATGTTTTCTTTAAGCTTCTGTATTTTTTATTTTTGGCATACCTTTATGGTTTCCATTATGGGTAAACACGATATCTTCATTTAAGGAAGTGCGGACTACCGCCCCCTAAAAGTGATGTGATTCGTTAATGCCATATGTGGGACGTGTAAATGATGGATTTATAGTTATTATATATGATGTTATACTGGAATTATAATATACCTATATATCATTATTATTTCTTTCCATTAAGGTATGAGATAGAAATGAAAGTAGCGTTCATGCGTAAGTACGGCTTACCGTCTCCATGAACGGTGCATTTCATTTCTTATCCCCAAATGTAATGTACTATTAAAATTACATGTATATAATGTATATATATAATTAATGATATAACTAAATTATGAATATAATTCTGGAATTAAAATATACATACCTCTCATTTAGTTTTAATTCCACTAATATGACAATGAAATGAAAGTAGCATTAATGCGTACGTACGGCTTACCGTCTCCATGAACGGTGCATTTCATTTCTTACCTCTAAATGATTATGTAATATTATAAATACATGTACATGCTGGATATATATGATATATATGATATCCAAATCATGAATTTCATTCTGTATATAACGAACTTTTGACCACATGAACAACATGTAATTGTAAGAAGTCAACTTTCGACTTAAGAACCAAATATTGACAAAACAAACATTATTAACTTAAATGGTAACATAATGTTTATAACATCGAAATAAGTGATATAAAAAGAATAATGAACTTTACAAAGGTTCTTAATCAAGTATAAATTAACTCAAGTTTATTATTCAGGACGTTAAAGAACGATCGAGTCAAGTCGGACCCAAGGTAAGGGACATCGTCTCAATCTCCTTTCATTGAGGCATATTTCATTTTATACACAAATTTCTTTTATACGGTGTATAAACCCTTTTACATTTACTTTTATACAAAAGGAATCTTTTTCTACGTTGCGTTTTACTAAACGACAAAAAGGAATGTTTTTTTTAACGTACGCGGTGACAACAACTTTTTCCGCCGCCGCGAGTATTATTTGGTCTTTGGCTTCCTCAACAAGCCATATTGTTTTTAGAATAAAATAAATAACATATACTCTTTTATGTATTTTGGTATTGAAAATGGTTTTGATAAAGGATTCTATTATTTCAATATATTTATGTTATATTATGATTGAAATGTGGAAATGTTATCATTCCTTTATATTGGTTTTATGTTTTATGATTTTATATTGGTACTCGGACATTTTAACGGGTGGTTACGTTATAAACCATATGACGGGTGGTTCCGTGAATACCAGGACGGGTGGTTACGTTATAACCTCCAATGCATTGGGTATGGAAGTCGGCCGTATGGCTATTCCATTAAGTATGTATTGAAATTGGCCGTATGGCTATTCCATTAAGTGATATGTGTGGAGGTCGACCGTATGGTTATTCCACTTAAGTATGTTTATGTCCCATGTTACCTTTATATATGTTATGTGTTCTTTATATGGGTTTTATGGTTATACTTTGGTTACAAAAAGGTAAGTAATGATACTTTTTTCAGTGAAGATTGTTTTTACTACTTCATGAAGGTGAAGGTATTACTTTGATATAGTATACATGGTTTACTTGATGTTTGAAAAACTAACAGTTTTCATTCATTTTGTATCCCTTATTGTGCTTTTTATGCTCACCCCAAGTTTTTCAAAATGTTTTTCACAGGACTTAAAGTGGAATAAGGTCAAGGATGGGATCAAGGGAATTTCATTCTATCTAAAACATGGAATCTAGACATCGTTCTTTTTAATAGTTTTTATTTTATGGAGAATTAGTAGAAGTGTCTACTTTGTAATCTTTTAAGATGTAATAGTTATGTTCTAATTCTTTAAAACTCTAAACCTGAACAGAACCTCAACGTGAATTATTCATTTAATTCAATATTAAGTAAGGTTTAAGACCGGGGCATTATAGTTGGTATCAAAGGTCGGTTTAGACAACTTTAGGAGTTAGAAAAGTGTTAAATTATAATATGATTGAAATGATATAGCATTTACGGATTACCATGTTGCTTCGCCTAAGATATTTCTGTGCTCAGAATGGTTTTCCGCAGAGGAAACAAAGTAGCTATGTTGGGATGACATCAGGAGGAAGATAACCTTCCAAATCAGCAACCTGAGATGGTCGGAATCGGAACTGAACAGTTTTTTGCAGTGATGGCACAGTTGACTCAGGCTATAAATGGTGGTGGTATCCATGCACGATATCAGCCAGATCAACCGCAGAGGAACATGTCAGTGGTGGAACATTTCATGAAGAAACATCCCCCATCATTCAGAGGATCATCTGACCCTGTGCAAGCTGAAGGGTGGATTAAAGCACTGGAAAAGATTTTTGATGTCATGGGGTGTTCAGAACATAAAAAGGTTAGTCTTGATGTTTACCGTTTTGAAGGTGAAGCTGATCATTGGTGGTCGATGGTGAAAAATATAAGGGATAGTGATGAGATTGAGGATCTTCACTGGAACGAATTCAAAGTTATGTTTCTTGAGAAATATTTTCCTAAGCTGGTTCATCTTAGGATGGAAAAAAAGTTCCTAGAATTGAGGCAGGAGGATGATTCAGTGGCTGATTATGATGAAAAGTTCACTCGATTGGCAAGGTATGCTCCAAACTTCATATGAGATCTTGATAGTAAAATAAACCGTTTTTACTCAGGGATAAAGCCAAAGTATCGAAGGGCTTTAGCTTCTCGTGAGTTCAAAAGTTATGAAAAACTTGTTTGATGTGCGGAGAAGGTGGAAATGGAGTTTGCCGATGATCAGGTGTTCTATGACAAACAACAGAATAAGAGATCTAGTTGGCAAGAAAATGGGAAGAATTCATCAAATAAGAAAGGAGGTAAGAAAACCAAATATCCATCCTGTGAGAAGTGTGGTAAAATGCATCCTGGAGAATGTTTATCCAAGTCTGGTAAGTGCTTTTGGTGTGGTAAGTCTGGTCATATTTCTCGTAACTGTAAGGAAGATGATCAAGCAGGAAATGAAAATCCAACGGTAAGATGTTTTAAGTGTAATGAAATGGGTCATTATGCAAACGACTGTCCAACGAAGAACTCAACTGGAGGAATTCAGCTAGACTACAAGCAGAAAGGGGTGGTAAAATCATTTGCAACAACTTCAGCAGATGTTGGGCCATCGAATGAAGTGGTATCAGCTCTAGGGAGCTCAGTTTTTTTCGAAGATTGACTTGAGGTCGGGGTACCATCAGTTGAAAGTAAAAGAAGCAGACGTTCCGAAGACTGCGTTCCGTACTAGATATGGCCATTATGAATTTGTAGTTATGCATTTTGGGTTAACCAATGCACCTGCTGTATTCATGGACCTTATGAATAAAATTTTCCATGAGTTCTTGGATATGTTTGTGTTTGTGTTTTGAGAAGAGGTTATGTGTGCCTTGTGATTCACAGTTGAAGAATGAGTTGTTATGTGAGGCTCATAGTTCCCTGTTTTCACTTCATCCTGGCAGTACTAAGATGTATAGAGATCTGCGGGAGTATTACTGGTGGGATGGAGTGAAAAGAGACATTGCTGATTTTACTGAGAAGTGTTTGACATGTTAACAGGTTAAAGCAGAGCGGCAGGGATGATTCAGCCTTTACCAGTGCCAGAGTGGAAATGGGAAAACATATCCATGGACTTTGTTGTGGGATTACCGAGGACATCTTGAGGTAATAATGCAATCTGGGTTATTGTTGATCGCTTGACCAAATCTTCTCATTTCTTTTCTATACGAGATACTTTATCTCTTGATCAACTTTCCCGTTTGTAACTTAAAGAGATAGTTAGGTTACATGGAGTTCCTCTCTCCATTGTATCGGATCGTGATCCCAGGTTTACTTCTAACTTTTGGAAAGGCCTTCAGAATTCGTTGGGTACTGAATTAAATTTTAGTACAGCTTAACATCCTCAATCAGATGGGCAGTCAGAACGAACAATTCAGATGTTGGAGGATATGCTACGAGCTTGTTCGATGGATTATTAGGGAAGTTGGGACCAACATCTTTCTTTGGTTGAATTTTCTTATAATAACAGCTTTCATTCCAGTATACAGATGGCACTATTTGAGGCATTATATGGGAAGCGGTGTCGAACTCCAGCATTATTGAATGAAGTGGGTGAAAGGAAGCTGATGGGACCAGAATTGGTAGAAGAGATGGCAGAAAAAGTTCAGTTGATTCAGAAAACACATGAGAACAGCTCAGAGCAGGCAGAAGAGTTATGCGGATAACCGGAGGAAGGATCTATCTTTTGAGGTAGGCGATCATGATTTTCTCAAGGTTTCTCCTTGGAAAAGTGTGATGAGATTTGGTAAGAAAGGAAAGTTGAGTTCATGGTTGGTTGGACCATACGAAATTCTGGAAAGAGTTGGATCAGTTGCATACCGAGTGGCTTTACCTCCGAGTTTATCTCAGGTACACAATGTTTTTCACGTTTCAATGTTGAGAAAGTATATTCCAGATCCATCTCATGTTTTGACCCAGAGGTAGTTCAGCTGGAAGAGAACCTATCTTATGAGGAACAACCGGTCCAGATTCTTGACCACAGGGAGCAAGTGTTACGGAATAAGGTGATTCATCAAGTAAAGGTTTTGTGGAAAACCCATGTGATTTAAGAGGCAACGTGGGAATCTGAAAATGCTATGAGGGATAACTACCCCCACTTATTTTGATAAGTGAATAAAATTGCGAGGACGCAATTCCCAAAAGGGGGGAAGGATGTAACATCCCAGGTAAAAAAAGAATAAATAATTTTCATATTTATTAATATTTACGAAATAAATATTAATTTTATTTTAAAGGGGTTTCTATGTTCGATAGCGTACCCGATACGCAACGATGAGTTTCTTTGAAACTTACGTAGCACACTAGTAATAAACTAATATTATTTTAAATGTTATTTAACAAGTAGTCGTTGTACAGGCGGGAATGGATATAAATAACTAAAATATGATTATATATGTTTTTAAATGTTTATACATTTACCCAATAAAAGATAAAGGCTTAAAATACGGAAAGAGTTCAATTTTAGGGCCTATATACTCTAATTTTCACTAAAGGTTCACTTATCACCTTTTGACGGAGAACCGTCATTAAATATAGTTTTCATCACTCTTATACTTTATTTTGGACCAAATATAACTCTTCTTTAGAATCGGGACATCAAAATTTACTTTGTGTAAATTTTTGGTACCTTTCTGTTAAAGTTCATTTTTTTATGAATAGTGTAAAATGTTGCATTTTAATTCAAAACCTCTTTTTAATATAATTTATTTATATGATTAGATTATGTTTTGAATTGGTTTTGAAGTGAAATTAGTATATATTTTTACCATTTTATCCAATGGTGGTCATTGGAATCAATTTCACTTTGAAATTAGACTTAAACTGGTGTTAATCTTTTGATACTTATTGTTTCACAAAAACACGGTATTTGTCATGACAACGGGAATTAATTATTAAATTAATTCATTTGACTTATATGTTTTGAATTTTGTAAAATGGACTTCATTTTTGAATTCGGAATATCAAATATAGCTTAGGGTGAATTTTTGGTAATTTTCTGAAAAACTTCAATTTTTGATGAATAGAGAAACAACTAAGTTGTAATCAAGCAAACTGATTTTTCAGTGAAATGAAAGTTTACCACTAATGTGTATTGAATTTTGAAAATCCGACATACATGGTTGTCATTAAGAAGTAAAATGTGGTTCAATGAGATTAAAATAATTTTTTGGTGAATAGTAACTTTTTTTCATTAATCGCGATTAGAGGTAATTAGTGTAATTTAAGGTAAAAATGATATTATAAGAATGTGAAAACACCATGACACTTGTCCTACACCTATTGGGTGAGTCATGGCCGACCAAGACAAGCCATGGGAAAACTTGGGGACCCCATGGAGACACTTTGGTTGGGAAATGACATAAATAACTTTTTATTTAATGTTAAAATTAAATCGACACAAACATGAGTTGTTTTACTAAAACAATTTTTAAGTAGGGTTAAACGGGTCCAAATTTTGATTATAAATAGTAATTGGAAAGATAAAACGATTTCCTACATCATAGTAGTTTTTTTATAATTTTTAGACATTATATAAATTAAATTATTTATGACATAATAATGATGCAGCGATGACATCATTATTTGACAATTTAAATAAAATGGAAAGATAATGAAAAATCTAAAACCTAAACATGGCCAAAACCAATTGGATGAGTGGATTTCGAACCCTTATAACCTTATACACGAATTATATCAATGTGGTACCTTTTAAAACCGAAACACATTTACAAATAAAGTAATATTTCTTTACTTTCCAAAAGTGCCCCTCCTCTTCTCTTATAAAAGGCCCCCACCTCTACCACCTTACACACACTCCTCAAGCCTTTGGCTCGGCCAAACCCTTCCCATTTACTCTCTCCACATCCCTCTCCTCATCCTAGAGGATTCCCTTTGGGCAGAATCCTATCAAAGAAATCCTTTAGGCTCAAATCAAAAGGAGTTACACTTTTAAAGATAATTCATTCTCTCATGTTCATTTTTTTTATTTTGCTTATCCAACCCCCTAAACTCTTTTTATTTACTTATTTTGTAACAACACAAGTATCTTCAATATAATAGGATGTTTTTATAAGATTTATTAGAGCTACACTCTCACACAACTACATCCAATGGTTAAAGAACATACGGTTTCCGTGGATGGAAAAATTCTGCCTCCCGAAATGATGATTGTTCAATACTCATTTAACACCTTCAAGGGTGGCCATTATGATGTCACTATTTTTATATATGATATATAATATGTTTATGTTTTCTTTATTCTTCTGTATTTTTCATTTTTGGCATACCTTTATGGTTTCCATTATGGGTAAACACGATATCTTCATTTAAGGAAGTGCGGACTACTGCCCCCTAAAAGTGATGTGATCCGTTAATGCCATATGTGGGACGTGTAAAGGATGGATTTATATTTATTATATATGATGTTATACTGGAATTATAATATACCTAAATATCATTATTATTTCTTTCCATTAAGGTATGAGATAGAAATGAAAGTAGCGTTCATGCGTAAGTACGGCTTACCGTCTCCATGAACGGTGCATTTCATTTCTTATCCCCAAATGTAATGTACTATTAAAATTACATGTATATAATGTATATATATAATTAATGATATATCTAAATGATGAATATAATTCTGGAATTAAAATATACATACCTCTCATTTAGTTTTATTTCCACTAATATGACAAAGAAATGAAAGTAGCATTCATGCGTACGTACGGCTTACCGTCTCCATGAACGGTGCATTTCGTTTCATACCTCTATATGATTATGTAATATTATAAATACATGTACATGCTGGATATATATGATATATATGATATCCAAATCAGGAATTTCATTCTGTATATAAAGAACTTTTGACCACATGAACAACATGTAATTGTAAGAAGTCAACTTTCGACTTAAGAACCAAATATTGACAAAACAAACATTATTAACTTAAATGGTTACATAATGTTTATAACATCGAAATAAGTGATATAAAAAGAATAATGAACTTTAAAATGGTTCTTAATCAAGTATAAATTAACTCAAGTTTATTATTCAGGACGTTAAAGAACGATCTAGTCAAGTCGGACCCAAGGTAAGGGACATTGTCTCAATCTCCTTTCATTGAGGCATATTTCGTTTTATACACAACTTTCTTTTATACGGTGTATAAACCATTTGACATTTACTTTTATACAAAAGGAATCTTTTTCTATGAAGTGTTTTACTAAACGACAAAAAGGAATGTTTTTTTAACGTACGCGGAGACAACAACTTTTTCCGCCGCCGCGAGTATTATTTGGTCTTTGGCTTCCTCAGCAAGCCATATTGTTTTTAGAATAAAATAAATAACATATACTCTTTTATGTATTTTGGTATTGAAAATGGTTTTGATAAAGGATTCTATTATTTCAATATATTTATGTTATATTATGATTGAAATGTGGAAATGTTATCATTCCTTTATATTGGTTTTATGTTTTATGATTTTATATTGGTACTCGGACATTTTAACGGGTGGTTACGTTATAAACCATATGACGGGTGGTTCCGTGAATACCAGGACGGGTGGTTACGTTATAACCTCCAATGCATTGGGTATGGAAGTCGGCCGTATGGCTATTCCATTAAGTATGTATGGAAATTGGCCGTATGGGTATTCCATTAAGTGATATGTGTGGAAGTCGACCGTATGGTTATTCCACGTATGTTTATGTCCCATGTTACCTTTATATATGTTATGTGTTCTTTATATGGGTTTTATGGTTATACTTTGGTTACAAAAAGGTAAGTAATGATACTTTTTTCAGTGAAGATTATTTTTACTACTTCATGAAGGTGAAGGTATTACTTTGATATAGTATACTTGGTTTACTTGATGTTTGAAAAACTTACAGTTGTCATTCTTTTTGTATCCCTTATTGAGCTTTTTATGCTCACCCCATGTTTTTCAAAAAAAAATTCACAGGACTTGAAGTGGATTAAGGTCAAGGATGGGATCAAGGGAATTTCATGCTATCTAAAACATGAAATCTAGACATCTTTATTTTTAAGAGTTTTTATTTTATGGAGACTTAGTAGAAGTGTCTACTTTGTAATCTTTTAAGATGTAATAGTTATGTTCTAATTCTCTAAAACTCTAAACCTGAAAAGATCCTCAATGTGAATTATTCATTTAATTCAATATTAAGTAAGGTTTAAGGCTGGGGCCTTATACAATATCTTGTGTATTTCCCACACCCATGGTGTTTTCCCTCTATGAATTCACGCATTTCAAGTAGAACTAATGGTATCATTGAAATATCCCAACTAAAACATCCTTTCAAATGTAGTGCACTCTCATGTGATTAGAGAAGCCTGACATCTCTCCTTGTTTCCCACACCAAGCATGTCTCATTTGTGATTATGACTCTTTGTACTTTTATACCAACATTTGATTGTTGTGTATCCTTATAGTCCATGTTATACAGAGAAAAAAGAATATTCCTTCCATGCAATAAATATGATGTTAAACTACGATGCCTCGTCCCTTAAGACATTAAATTATTGATTCATTAGCGTACGATTTTTATGTGCATGTAAAGTTCCTCTTATATGACTTTAATATACCATATACACATATTCGTGACATGATGAAAAATAGAACAACATTGTATTATTCTAACTTTAGAGGGGCTCACCTTTTTTAATCATCACCTACCATGCCACCTTTCAAGAACTGTATATAGTTTGATTCCAGTACTAACCCTTGATCTTTTAATTTGGTGATTGCTACCAAACAAACACCCACATACCAAAGTAACCAACAAAAAATATATAATTTCTTTTCTCTATGTGATTAGGTCAGAACTGCTTTCACGTTTGAGGGCTATATATGTCTTGATTCTTGAACCTGCATGATACATAGTGATACTTGTATCATCAATCATGGGCCCAAACTCATCGTCAGTTCCCCTTTTATCATCCTTACATAATTATGTTAAACTGTATGGAGTTCCTAGAACTATTTATGGTTTGATTGAAACCCTTGTAGGATGTGTAGTGACTTCCAGATAACGTATCCCAAGATCTGGTGCCATAATTGTAAAAGAATATTTTTTTTTTCTTTTTTATGGTTTTCCCATTGAGAATGTGTGATGTGTCTTGTGTCTTCTTATCCTCATTCATGTTAGGTTAGGTCTTTCACCACACATTTATTCGTTGGGGCATGCATTTCCTAACTATATGATAAGAAACAACATCGCAAATTTCATCTTTCATGATGTTAAACTATATGAACCCTCATAAACTATGTTCTACCATACTTATGGGATATGTAGGTATTACATCGCATGTTGTCTTCTGGTCCATCCCCAGGTTCAGTAAACATTCTAACCCTTTGTCCCCGATTATAGTCCCAAATGTATAACTGTAACCGAAGAGCCTCACATGAATATATGGAGCGAAAATTAGTGATTTGTCTCTTTTGAATCCATTAATGTTGGGGTTTTCCCTTACCACATCCCTTGTTGTCTTCTAGTCTATCCCCAGGTTCAGTAAACATTCCAACCCTTTTTCCCCGATTATAGTACCAAATGTATAACTGTAACCGAAGAGCCTCACATGAATATATGGTGCAAAAATTAGTGATTTGTCTCTTTTGAATCCATTAATGTTGGGGTTTTCCCTTACCACATCCCATATGTCTATTTTCCATTAATTTTGTATAATTTATATGATGCACTATCCTTATTTGACTCATTCCAAATGGTGTTATTCTCTCTATTTCATGCAATAATTAAAATAATATAAGACAATGTTTGTACAAAATAACATTAAACTATTATACAGTGTCCATTTAATATGACCTCAAACTATGTGCAACATCCTGTTCATATGATTTTAAACTATTCCATGAAGCACATTCCCATATATTGCTAAACTAAATTCTCATAGTCTTCTTTTTGATGATGTTTAAATGAAAGGAATTTTAGGTCCTCACCAGAGAGGTCTTGTCAGAAATATGGTTTGATCTTAGTTCAGAACAATACAGTCACCCAATTTTCTATTTTCATGGTGGTGTAATTTCAATAGTGTTAGGCTCCATTCAAATAACCCCTCACTCCACATCAAATACCTGACTTTCAATTATCTGAGCCCTCATCATCATTGAATTCTGAATGGACCCCCTAATGGTTTGTATATTTTGCCTTATGGATTTCCTACAATTTTTTGCCATTTTTTTGAGGGAATTATATTACACTTTGTGTTTGGACCCTTGTTTTGAATATGTTCAGTGGATCACCGTTGTTTTATTATCCCCACAGTATTACATGTTATAGACGTTCTGTTTCGTAGTTATCATCCATCATCATGCTTCCCTCTCTTTGTTCTGAAATTTGGGTATCAGGATTGAATATTTTCATTAAAATTTGTTCAGATTAATTATAATTCCTCCATAATTATACCACCTATGCAATAGAGAGTGTTAGGAAAGGCAGATTGGAAACTATGAGGATCTTATTATCTAGTCATTGCACCCTATCTCATAGTATGAAATCATTGGGCAGTCAGTCAAACCTATATTCATTGATGAATTTCTAATAATCTCATATCCAAATTGAGTGATTATATGATTGTCCCTTGTTTCACACACTAGGTTTGACCCACCTAATATTAGTGATTGATAATGATTTGTTTCATTAAGATGATTGAGATGTAGTAGTTAATGAAAGAAATATTTTAATATATATAGTCTAAATAGGAATGAAAGTGAAATATATGATTTTATATTTAGTAAGAACAATCCCTATGGTTTGGCCCCTTTAATGGATAACCTCAACTCTCCACCAATCAACTTGTTGCATTCAGTATTTGGTGTCACCTCTTGAGTTCCCTACCTTCCTCGTTGGATATGGGAAATTGTTCATCTTCTATGATCCATGAACAATATTTATCATCCTAGGTATCAGCCAATTCACAAGATTTTGACCTCAATTACTCTTTGTATTTTAATAATTTGATCCATAATCATGATATGAGTTCTAATTAGGTGATTATAATAGATGAGAACAAATTTATCCTCATTTTGATGTAATGGATCTCTTGTTCAGACTCTTGAATATTTTAAATGCAGACAGACTTCCTCCACTACCAATAATCCTTGATATAATGGCCACTCTCATAAATTCATAGTAATATAGTCTTGAATGACCATATTAGGATAGAGTATATCTAAACCACCAGCACACATCTCACACAATCAAAGATAGAGTGATCCCATTAGTCTTATCCATTCTTATTGCGGGATGTTATTGATAAAGTGCTTCTTATGTTTCCATGACCGATGATATTCATGTTGGATGTCCTCCACATTACAAGAAGATTCATCCAGTTCCTTCAGATCAGTGGGTTCATATTTCAAGAACACCTCCATGAGTTTGGAAGAGGGGTCCACTTCTAGAATTTTATTATATGAGATGGTTTCCATATCATGATGTTGATTCTCATTACTGGATTCCACTTGGATAATATCATATTCCACCTCACCGGAGGTTCCACCCACTATCTTGATCATTATGGTATGGTCAGCTCGATCGTATGTTTCCATGTCTATAGGAATTTCCCTTAGGAAATGAGCTTCGGGACCCCAGACCATCCACATTAAGAATATGCATACTTCTTGAAGGATTGATCAAATAATTAAATTCTTAGTTTCACTTATCTCTTATATAATGGGTATGAATCATTGAGGTAAATGAAATAAAACATTCTAGTATATGATCACTGCCTAGAGTAGTTGTTTTCTGAATATTAGGATGTGGCCTCTGTTTATATTTTGGAACTCTGGCGATTCATGAATGGATTCCATAGTTACCTTATCCCCGCTATTCACTGTACTTATCAGTGTTCCAATCCCAGGCCATGATTCCCCATCTGTTGTCATGCGGGGAGGGGAATTTTGTATGAGGGTCTCATGTACAGAACAAATGTTAGTTGAAAAACTTGAATGTAATTATTATGAACATTGAACAATGAATTTGTAGAACCCTAAAAATGTGTCCCAAAAATTTTCCCAATTCTTCCATAAACGATTCAAGATCGTATACATTTTTGCAAGCTTATATTTGGTAGGTTGCAGGGACCGAATGGAGTTACAGATTAGGAGTTATGGACATTTGAAGTTAGGATGGAAATTTGGTTCGCGAAGCCCATTCGCGAAGCCCCGCTCTGTGATCGCGGAGCGCTGCCACGATGTAATGAGGCGAGATGCTTCGCGAACCCTTATGACGTTCGCGATGCTCAGTGAACACCCGCCGCGAAGCAGAGGAGGCGGTAACGCTCCGTGAATACCCTGATGTTCGCGAGCCCGCCGCAAAGCCCCGGAGGCGGGAATGCTCCGTGAACCCGGTTGACCTTCGCGACCCACCGCGAAGCAACCACCGCCCCTTCGCGCCGCGTGAGCTCTACATCGCAGAACCCCTGCCTATAAATACCCAGCTCACCCCCTTCTCCTGACGGACGGCCACGGCCACTTCCCCTCTTGGGTGGCCGTTTGGAGCTCCGCATTGCTGCTCCTCGAGAAGCTTCATTGGCGTTGCTGCTCCACGAGCTGAGGCTCCGTGAGTCCATGATCCAGGAGCCCATGCTCCATGATGCTACTGCGTGAGATCATACTTTGTGAGTCCATGCTCCACGAGCCAATGCTCTGCGATGCTGCTCTGCAAGACCAAGCTCCGCGAGACCCCTTTGCTCTGCAAGACCCCTTTGCTCCATGAGAGAGCATTGCTCTGTGAGGCCATGCTCCGCGAAGCTACTTCCCGAAGACCTATCCTTCGCCATGATCCTAACATCGTTCCCACCAGTCCATACCGCAGGGCCTGCGCCCCCGCACCCCCGCTCGGGGTCAGTGTCGAGCTGCGATCCCGGCCCTCCGGGCCGGTCCCTTTGCTACCGTCATAGACCCCCATGGAAAATGGAGAGTCGAACCGCGAACTTTTCGGGTCGGGATGATAGGATTTTCCATTGCTCCCTTATATGAACACCCACCTTCCACCTATGGAATGCCACAATTCGAGAGACTCCTCTACACCCCATGAAGCACCTTGAGTCAGACCATTCCTCAGGCAACTCTTCCAAACCCCATCACTTGGCTACAATGCTAGGTTGAACCAGAAAGGGCCACCCTTGCGTAAGTCCCAACACCAACCACTTCTAGGAACCTTCTGCCTTACAGTCCTATCTATATGACTTTAAACTGTAGTACACCCTATCTAACAAATGATAGGATGCCTCTTACTCCAAACAAGAGATGCCTCTTTCTCCAAACAAGAGATGTATTGTGCTCCAAGCATAAGATGCCAATAGTCCTATCTACATGACTATAAACTGTAGTACTCCCTACCTAACAAATGATAGGATGCCTCATTCCCTATACAAGTGATTCCTTATGCTCCTAGCATGAGATTCCAACAGTCCTACCTACATGACTCTAAACTGTAGTGATCTCCCTATGTTCGAAACATAGGATGCCACTTCCCCTATACGAGAGATGCCTTATGCTCTAAGCATGAGATGCCAACAGTCCTATCTACATGACTTTAAACTGTAGTCATCCCTATATGATCAATATAGGATGCCTCTTACTCCAAGCATGAGATACCAACAGTCCTCTATACATTACTATAATCTATAGTTCACCCTATGTTCCAATCATAGGATGCCTCTTGCTCCAAATAAGAGATGAATTGTGCTCCAAGCATGAGATGCTAACAGTCCTTTCTACATGACTCTAAACTGTAGAAATCCCTTTGTGCCAAACATAGGATGCATCTTGCTACAAACAAGAGATTCCTTGTGCTCCAAGCATTAGATGCCAACATTCCTATCTACAAGACTATAAATTGTAGTACTCCATATCTAACAAATGATAGGATGCCTCTTGACCTATACAAGAGATGCCTTATGCTCCAAGCATGAGAGGCTAATAAACCTATCTACAAGACTATAAATTGTAGTACACCCTATGTGCCAATCATAGGATGCCTCTTTTACTAAAATAAGAGATCCCGTATGATCCAAGCATAATATTCTTAATGCCATGATTACAGTGGCATAATTACAATGCCCCTTGGAATTATCCCTCTTGTGCACCAGTGCACATGTGAGGGCATCAATTCACCAGTAAGTTGGGATGCCCTCATGGCCAGACATGAGGAAGACATTATGGGAAGCTACTTTGCGTAATCCCCACTCACCAGTGCCACTCCTTAGCGGCACCCAGGGCAGCATATTTGTGTAAGCCCCATCCATGTTTGCCGATCCATAGCGGCACCCGGGAAGCATACTCGCATAAACCCCATTCACCATTGTCGCTCCATAGTGGAACCCGGGAAGCTTCTTTGCGTAAACCTCATCCACGATTACCGCTCCATAGCGGCCCCGGGCAGCATCCAAGCGTAAGCCTCATCCACCATTGCTGCACCATAGCGGTGCCCAGGTAGCTTTCTTGCGTAATCCCCATTCACCATTGCCGCTCCATAGCGGCACCCGAGAAGTTTCCTAGCGTAAGCCCCATTAATCAGTGCCACTCCTTAGCGGCACCCAGGGAAACATCTTTGCGTAAGCCCCATCCACGATTGCGGCTCCATAGCGGCACCTGGGAAGCTTCCCCACGTAAGACCCGTTCACCATTGCCGCTCCATAATGGCACCTGGGTAGCATTCTTGTGTAAGCCCCATTCACTATTTCCGCTCTATAGCGGCACCCGGGAAGCTTCTTTGCGTAAGCCCATCCACGATTACCGCTCCATAGCGGCACCCGGGCAGCTTCCAAGCGTAAGCCCCATCAACCAGTGTTGCACCATTGTGGCACCTGGGCAACTTTCTTGCATAAGCCCCATTCACCATTGCTGCTCCATAGAGGCACCGAGGAAGCTTCATTGCGTAAGCCCCACTCACCGTTGTCGCTCCATAGTGGCACCCATGCAGATTCCTAGCGTAAGCCCCATCCACAGTTGTGATCCTATTCAGCAGTAAGCCGTTGATATCCTCATCCATCGATAAGCCGTTGTGATCTCATTCAGCGGTAAGCCGTTGACACCCTATTCAGCGGTAAGCCGTTGTGACCCAATCCAGCATTAAGCCATTGAAACCCCCAATCGATGGTAATCCATCATCATAAGTACTACGTGGACATTTATTCCCTGCCACAGGGATACGTAGGAAGCCTCTTCAAGGCTGAAGCTCGAAACTATCGTCATCCTTTTCCTTGGGCCTCCATCCTTGAGTAAGTCCCAGCATCATGGGCCGCCTAACGCGTAAGCCCCTTCTTCATTTCTCACGGAATCCCCCTTCGCGACGTGATAGTCAGGTCTCTGCTACCTCTTGCTTCTCACACCGAGCACGACTCACGTGGGCTTAGAGTAAGAAATTTCCATGACAACACCTCATCCATCATGACGTTAAACTATATGCCTCGTCCAACATGACGTTAAACTGTATGCCCCTGTCCAGCTTGACGTTAAACTGCACACCCATTTGAACTATGAGGTCTTTGATCCATGTCATGGAATGGTACGTAGGAAGCCTCCATGAGGTTCAAGCCCACCAACCATTATTTCTTTACGTCGAGTTCTACCTTCATCCATCATGACGTTAAACTGCATTCCAGTCCAACAGAAAGCTGTTGTGACCATCCCGAACTACGAGAACTTTGATCCATGTCAATGCATGGTACGTAGGAAGCCCCCCTAAAGTTCAAGCCCATCTCCCAATGGACCAAGGTCCTTTCTTCACGTCGGTTCACCGACACCCACCATTAATTCCCGAACTATGAGGACTTTGATCCATGTCATGGCATGGTACATAGGAAGCCTTCACGAGGTTCAAGCCCACCACCAGTGGACCCCCGGGTTCACCTTCACCTCAGTTCACTGACGAACCCCCTTTGAACTATGAGGTCTTTGATCCATGTCAAGCCTGGTACGTAGGAAGCCTCCCAGAGGTTCAATCCCACCACCTGTTGGTCACCCCAACCTTCTTCACGTCAGGTCACCAGCACCTGGGCAACCTAGTGTGTAAGCGCCACACCATCTGGACCACATTCCCCACTCGCATCGGTTCGCCGACACACCATTATGAACTACGAGGTATTTGATCCATGTCAAGGAATTGTACGTAGGAATCCTTCACGAGGTTTAATCCCACCGCCACCTGGACCCCTGGTCCTTCTTCACGTCAGCCTTCCGGCGTCCAACCTGAACTATGTGGTCTTTGATCCATGTAAAGGCATGGTACATAGGAAGCCTCCATAAGGTTCAAGCTCATAACCCGGTCGTTCCGACCCCATTCACGTCAGTTCACCCCCATCCTGCATGATATTAAACTGTATTCCACACCTCAATTGAACTATGTGGCCTTTGACCTATTTCAAGGCATGGTACGTAGGAAGCCTCACGAGGTTCAACCCCACCATCCATCGTACCAAGGTCCACCTTCGCGTTGGTTCGCTGACAACACCCATCGGACCAAGGATTACCCTCACGTTGGTTCGCTGACAATACCCATAGGGCCAAGGTCCACCTTCACGTCGGTTCGCTGACAGCACCCAGTGGACCCACGGGTTCACCTTCACGTCGGTCCTCCGGCGCACCATCCCGAACTACGCAGAATTTGATTCCCTGCCACAGGGATACGTAGGAAAACTCCAAGAGGTTCAATCCCAGCCAATGGTAATCCATGGTGTCATCCATCCTCAGGAACACTTCCCCTGATCCGCCCCCAGTAGTGTTTAGATCAGCCATTACGGTGTGACATCTCCCCTCTTTGGAGTGCGCCACCTCGAATTCGTCCTCATTGGGCGTTCTGATCCATCCATAATCCAGGTGTTCTCTCCTTGGGATATACCAATCTGATCCGTCTCTATGGGACGTTTTGATCACCCTCATATTGTCTCTACAAGACATTAAACTCTCAGCCTACCTCGTGATAAACATGAGATGCCTGAGGAAAACCTCGGATGACACGTCTTTGGCGTAACCATCTCGGTAAGACATTTAACTCGTGGCATACCCTATGTTAAACACGAGAAGCTGAAGAAAACCTCAGATACATGCCTATGGCATATGATTCCCTGTATTCGACGCAGGATGCCTCGGGTTATGCACCCTTGAGATTCCCTCTCATGAGGAAGAATACAGGTTCCCCAATATCCATGCACCTAAAGATGCCCTAACATTCCTTATTTTGTCATCTACTCCAACCGAAGGTCTCTACCATGTCAAGATCCCATGGAATGTCTTGAAAAAAATAGTGTAATTAACCGTTGTCCATGAAGATATGGCACCGAGAATGTGATTCACGAACAACATATTATATCTATGAGGGAGACCCGGACTAGGTGATGAGTTCTAAGGAGGAATCCACAGAAGGAAGAACCGACATCCCATCATCCTGATTTTGATCAAGGATCAGACGTACCTGAATAAAGAATGGATGTCGCCCGCCTTTGGAAGGAGGGAATGTAGGGAAACAGTAGCGCGTCCTCACAGACGGATGCACGCGCCCTGGCGAAAGCGTCGGAAACAGAAATAAATTAGAGCTCCCCTTAAGAGTTTCAGAGATTTCTCCAAGATCTTAGGTCTCAACCTCACCTTCAACCCTAGGAATGTCAGCATTCTCCCTCCAAGACTCTTCCAATCCCTCGAGAAGAGGGAATCACTCTTCCAGGTCATCAGAGGACAATTTTTTTTGGTGAAGTTCTTTTAAGATTTACTTTTACCTGACCCTTCATTATGTGAGGGAGACCAAAAATCTAGCCATGGCATACAAAAATTCTTGAATATCCCATATAAATATGTTAATTTAGTCTCCAATCATTGAATTACATTGTAATTTCATGTATTCATCCTAGTTTTACTTTGCCTTCGGTAAAAAAAGTCTTTAGGTATGTCCAAACTGCATAGTCACTTCCCATGATATTGAGTAGGTATCCTACAAATTCCTCTTGATGAACTCCCTTCCTCTAGAATCTATTCAGTTGGGGCCACTAGAACTTATACTACTTATCCACATTCATTTTCAACCAATGCAGGTAGCAATATAACTAGCCTTCTACTACATCATCCCAAAAACCCCAAAGTTTGTTTTCCATTGTCCGACCCCAGCCATGATGTTGAGGGGGCACCCCATAATCTTCTCAACTAGTCTTTTTCATCAGAATCTCCGCTACGTAGGCTACATCCTAGATTTTTTCATACTCCTCAATCATCCTATAGGAAATCATAAGTAGGGGAAACTAATTCTGTATTGCCATATATTCTCGTTCGAACATGATCTAGAGTTGCCTCATCATGCATGGGTAATCCTGATTGTGCACCCCTAGGTAAAATCATGGGGTTAGCTTTTTCATACAATGGAATATCATGAGAAAGTGATGATGAGTATATGTCTCATAAAATTGCTCATAATCTACCCAAGCTACTAGAACTCATCCTTTAAAGGCTATGTGATACGACTAATGCTCGTCAATCCTTCAGTTATAATTGGCGAATACTCTAGTTAGCATCATGAATGGATGAAAGTTGAATTCATCTTCCCTCAAAACCTTGTGTAGCATAGTGTGGAATGTCAATATTATTATGAAACGCCCCAAAACATTCAAAATCACTGGCTAAAAATATGGCTCATGAGGGGAAATGGGGATCAAATATTCATTTTCCCTCACGTGTGCTACAATCCAACGAAACAAAAAGTAGAGTAGTCCACATATTCATTATGGATTATTCCCCTCACTAATGATACAAACACCTTAAAAAAATTTCCAACACTGTATTCTCATGGATGATGCACTTCGAGTCACCAGAATGTAAGCTGTGATGAATGTGCTCGATCGTGCACGAATGTGTGAGTTCTTAATCGGAAACATCCATCCAAAAACTGGTGTAGAGAAAAACCTAGCCAACCTAACCATTGATTGTTGCTTGATGTTGAAATTGTACCCCCATAACATCCATTGACTTTATTCTAGTACTTTATAGTAGAAACCTTATTTTATGCGATGATCTACCCTAGGATAGGTGGGGGACCTCATTTTCCATTTCATGTGTGCCTCCTCTCCTTGACTAAAATTAAATTTTCATTTTAAATAAAATTTTGGAAAAATTGGTAAACCCAAAATAAAATCATTCAAGATGAAATCCAAATCAAGACTACAAGGAACCTTCCATATCTATCAACAAAATCATTATGTATAACAATTATATTACATGACCACTTGACATGATACCTCATGTTTTGTTACATAGGCATAGTACCAATGTCAAAGACATACCCTCTCATTCTTCTAAGTCTGAATGACCACATACAGATGAATGATTCATGCTATATATCATCATCTATAGCTAATCCTGGTAGAATAATAGTTTCTAACATAATCAAAACCGAAATAAAACAATGTTAAAAAAACTTCCTCATATCCCATCCATTTCAAATTTCAAAAAATGGTACTGATAATTTTACAAAAAAAATCTAAAATCCACCAAAAATTCAAAAACTGATAAATGCTATCGATCTCTATGAACTGACCACTCAAACTCACATCCCAAAGGAACACAAAGAACATTAAAACACTCTTCTTTAGAGAGAATTTAGGAATCCTAGAACTATAATTGAGAACCAAAAAAGACAGAATGAATCGCCGACGATATCACGTATTGACACCATCACATCACATTCGCTGTCAACACATCCTCCCAAGTATTATTGATAGGGAAGAAATCATTATGCATTTCCTAGTATTGGAATACCTAAAATATATTGGAGGTCCTAGTGGCTGATTTCAACCTCCCCAGGATGATGATGGAATGTGGTGGTCCTCGATGACCACCTACTCAGTAGCACTACCATCAAGTGTTTCAACTAGAATATGTCTAATTTACAAGCTGACACAGCCTCATACTTTCCTGCCCGGCAAACCATCTCTATTAATTCATCAAATGACATCAAAACCCATTAGACCCAAGCCCATTCAGATGTGATGTTTCCCCCGTTGAAAATCCCAATTATTAGGCCACCCATTTATACGATTCCTAAAGCTTCCTTGAGAATAGTATGGTACTACCGTGTAGATACCCTTGGTTTCAAGGCCTTGCCATCAACTAAATTTACATGGTTTTAAAATAAAATGGAAATAATAGGCATTTGGCCCTTCATGTAAGACCATTGGCATCTATAAACCATGGATACATGAAAAATGTTCCCCTAATCTGGTATGTCATTTGGTCCCTTCTTACTTCGGGGATGGAAACACCATCCCTTAGACCAAATCCAAAAAACAATATCCTTTTGAATAGGGGTAACCTTTTTTCACATCCACATGTAGCTCCACTAGAGACTCATGATTAAAATGACTCTTCACACATTCTATTATATCGACATTGTTTAGTATGTCCCAACTCTGAGCAATATCGATGAGGAACTCCCGATCAGATTTTTGGTAGGCTATTTGATCTCGATTTTGTCTTTTTTCTTCTCTATTTATGGTGTATTCTCACAGAAAACTTTTTTAGAGAAAATTCATGGAGCACATGTTTATAGTGTAATGAAAGACATTGGGTGATTCACATAGAAAAAATGTATCGTGATGTATCGATTTTCAAAGAAGCATTCATGGGGAATCGATCTGAGGACCCTAGTTCACAGAGTGTTTGTGATGGTTTTGGAGCTTCATGATTTGATATCTCAAGAATAGTTCATGGAGATTGGATGCAGGATAAATATGGTCACTCATGCTGAATTTATAGGTACCAGCTCCCGGAGCATCATGGCTCCCTCATCCTCTGCAAGCTTTGCGGAGATCTCCCCACTCACTTCACTTGCCATTATCAGGATTAGGTTTAACAGCATGTCATTTTTCATTTATCATCCCTTAGAATACCTCCCTACATTTTCTTCATGTCCCATAATGAGAAGGGGAATTTATTTTCCCCAAAATAAAATACATAGAAGGATCAAGGTTGGACTACACCATCTGGGATATCATTTTACCCTTTTGAGGATAAAAAATCACCCAAGGGCCATGCTTTGCAAAGCTCTATCACCTAGCCCCTCACAACCTGAACATCCAAAACTTACTAATCTAACGAACTTCATGACAATGATGTTATGGATTGACAAAAGGATTTGTGAGTTTGATGTGCTCTGCGACCACTCAGAAGTAGTGAGGAATGACTTCAGGATTCCCAAGCACTTTCCAACACCATCGCCAATTTGTGGAAGACTTTTCACGTTCATCGGATCTGCCACCATTCATGAAGCATTATTTTCATTAGGGTGTTCCACCTAGAATAATGATTCCCCATTTTCTATAAATAACAGGCTCACCCCCCAATAATGATTATTATATTTACCATTCACATTTCGAGATCCCATTACACGAAGGAACCTTTTCTCTATGAACCAGTGAATAAATGAGTCACCAAATGTATTTGAGAATCACAAACCAACTTTCCCGTTGTTGTTATTTCCCTATACATAATAAGGGGATGACCATCATGAATCCCTTAATCATTATGAAGGTAGGAGTCCCTTCAAGGAACTCGAGACATCATGGAGAATTCAGCATGAATGATGCTCCCTTATGGCACATGTAGACTCTATTCCACATTTTGGTCATGATGATTCAAAAAGATCCAACCTTCAAATAGAACCATTTTATAATGGATCCTAAAGAACATACCTTCACGAAGGTCCTTTTATTTGTGAAAGAATGAAATTTTGAGAAGCCTATTTTAACGAGGAAGTCATCTTCTCCTTCCCCTTTCCCATGTAGCCATCCTGGCTCATATTAAAATGCTTCATGGTCCAACGAGTGGTGTTTCATGTTTTGTTTTCCAAACTTTTAATTCTTTGAAAAGGCACGATAATGACTATTTCTTCTTCTCATAGCCATGATATCATGGGACCCTCAGTTGGAATCTCATCAGCATTATTATTACTTCAAAATTCTTGTTTCTTCCTTGACCATGTGTTAGAGGGTGAATTTTATGCTAGTCCAAGGGGTGGTGTTTGAGTCCCCATTGTCCGAGTTAGAGGATACTAAACTTCCAATCACCCATTCTCCTCCACACATTACATTGAACTATGATCACACCAAGTGTGGATGACCTAGGTGAGTTAGGAGGGGAATGACCATTAGAACTGTCCATCCCCTCTCCCATTGGGATTTGTTTCCATGTGTGCCCTGAGTAGTCTCAATGTATTCCCCGACACACTTAGATATGGTATTCCCTATAAAATGGTCATATACTCCTCATACATTGTGTAACCATCCTTAGGAAACCCTCATGTAGTAATTCCCAATCTACACCATCCCTCATGGATGCAACATTCATGACATAACCATCTGGTCAGCTTCTTCATCTAGTTTCTCAAACCATGCCTGATTCACGTGGGCCTAGAGTAAGTGTCAACCATGAAATATTCTATGGGCCACAAACCAAGAATAAGCCCCATGTCGCTATTTAATGAACTATGTAGACATTGATCCCTATCTCCAAAACATGGGTAATAGGAAGGTTCCATGAGATTCAATCCTATCCCCCATCTATCCCAACCACTTCAAATCAGTTCACCTTCATACTTCATGACTTTAAATAGCAAGCCCCTTACTCCTTCCAAATTACACGGGTTTTCACCACTTTTCGTTATGTAGGATTCCACACTGAGGTTCAACTCCATTCAATTGTAAAATCTGGTTCTCCCTTCAAGTGATGTATCTTAATGATGTGGAATATTTCTTTTTTTGGGACACATCTTCCAGATCTTCCAACCTGGGGTGTTTTGATCCCTATATATGGTCTTCTAAACAAGCATAAGAAACAACCACATGTACTGTTCCACTGAGATTATAACTATACATAATCCCTACACTCTACCATACTCATCCAACCAAAAGTTTCTATATTATGATGGTCTACTAACCTTTTATAACCCACATCATGTCTTTAGGTTATTTTCCATTATGTACATCAATATTCTATGCCCATTCCTGAAAAATGTGGACATTGATTCCCCATCATTGGGATATGTTGGAATCTTACTTCAGGTTCAATCACATCACCCATTACTATACATGTCTCCCCTATAATCCTATTTGATTCAGCAATATCATCCCCCAACTTAGTGCTTCTATATCCATTGGGGTCCAATCCATGCGTTCTATTAATTTGGGTTGCCTTCTTAGGTGTCCCATTGACCCACCGAACTACGTTGAAATTTAATTCCTTCCATGAGGATACATAGGAAACCTAAATGTGGTAAAATTCCAACTTCCCCTTATCCATATCAACTATACTCACCCTTAAACACATCATCCAAATCAATCCTAATTATTCTTGAGAATCCACATCCATGTAAAATTATGTCGTCCATTTGGGAATTTAACAATGTCTAAGCCCCAAATAACCCTTTCATACAATGTTAGTGTTGATCCCAATATTATAAATTTGGTATATAGGATTATTCTCTGGGGTTCAATCCCAAATAATGGTAAAAGTTGGTGTCACCCTTTGTAGGTCCCACCACTTTGGATCTTCCCTTTATCGTATCCATATCATTCTTCATGGTGTGAAACCATAAATTTTTGGGACATGCCATCCTATATCCATCCTCATTGGGTGTTTTGATCCCTAAATATCAATATCATTCTTGGTGATCCCCCTATGAATGTTCCTATCTGATCTACTATCATAATTGTTATTCTCATTCCAACCCATCTCTGATAGAAATTTAACTCATGAAATACCACTTTTTAAAAATGGACATTCGTGGAATACCTCATAGACAGACCTATGTCATATGTTACCCCCTGATTGATGCCAAAAGCCTGAGGTTTCGGTTCCCTTAATAAGACATCTGGTGAGGAAGAAAACGTGTGTTTTAATGTTTCAGTGTCCAGACACGCCATAGATTCCTCAGTGATAATACTCCCCTGACAAATGGTTTCTTCCCTAAAATGAACCCTCGGAATGTCTTGACAAAAGATATATAATTAAACAGTTCCCAAGAAGATATGACACTACGAAATTGTTTCATGATGAAAATGTTAATCTATATAGGAGTCCCAGACTATGGGATGAGTTCCGAGGGAAAATCCATGTTATTAGGAACTGACATCACATCACCCAATTTTTATCTAGAATATAACATTGCTGAAGAAGTGATATATGAAACCCGCCTTTAGAATATAGAAATGGTGGGGAAAATGTGAATTATCTAACAAACAGTTCCCAACATTTGGATTGATGTGGAATGCCCCAACAAAAGCATATGAAATAATGACCTTTATTAGAGTGTATTTTTACACATTAGTGTGTCTCCTTTGAGGGTTCTAGTTCTCTTTGCAAAGAAAGCTGATGGTTCGTTGCACCATTATGTTTATTAAAAAAATCTAAATTGTGTGAATATAAAAAAATATATCCATTTTCATTTATTGATGATCAGTTTGATAAGATAAAATAGGAAAAGTGGTTCTCAAATATTGAATTTCGATCTAGTTACCATTTATTGAGGATTAATGAATCTAACATCAATGAATATTCATTTTAGATCAGGAATGGAAATTATTAGTAACTTTTCATTCGATTTAGTCTAAACAATTATCCTACAGTGATTATGAATATAATGAATTGAATTTTCCATAAGTATCTTGATAATTTTGTGGTAGTCTGTGTGTATGAAATCCTAATTTACTATGTTCTTGAGTAGGAGCATGTACGTCATCTGAGTGAAATTCTACGCTTATTTCGAAATATCCATAATTACTCCATGATTTTGAAATTTTATTTTTGGAACC
The DNA here is from genome assembly GCA_963277665.1 of Viscum album. Classification (NCBI taxonomy): domain Eukaryota; kingdom Viridiplantae; phylum Streptophyta; class Magnoliopsida; order Santalales; family Viscaceae; genus Viscum; species Viscum album. The sequence continues at coordinate 1,186,800,114 of OY728159.1, forward strand.
GAGAAGTGAAATTCATTGGAAAAATGGTTTCATAACATGGAATATCTATTGACTATAAAGTGTTAACGGCTTTTAGAACATTGTAACAACTATAGAATGTTTTCATGATTCATATCTTCATGGGTCTATATGGGTTTTAACATCACTTTGTTAAGGACTTATCAATGTTTGATTCCCTAAGTCTTCTCCAACTCAGAAGAGAGTAAATATTTATAGGAATGATAAATGTGTGAATTATAAGATTTATCCAAAACATATTTTGACTACTACCCTGATGTTAACTCTTTCAGAGGATGGAAAGTGTGATGTGGTCTTCTATAATGTATCAAGTTCAGGTTTGGGATTGTTCTTGTATTGGGAATTCATGTTGCTGCCTATGGATCTTGTAATTTGAGGCCACCCAAGAAGAAATATATGACCCATGAAATTGAACATGTAGTTTCGATGCACATTCTTAATAATTTACAACATTACCATTAATGATAAAGGATTATCGTGTATTCAGACAATAGGTTATTGAGTTATATCTTCTCCCAAAATGACATGAATCTATACCAAACACATCAGGTGGAATACCATTAATATGTCAACATCTACATTTCATATACCTTAGAAGAGGAAATGTCATCATAGATATTTTGACCAGGATACTTATGAACCAGGCAGTAAAAGAATCTTAAATATAGTGGAATTTGATGGCACTCATTTCATAGTTGCATATTTGAGGAAATGAATCATGGGATAATATTTACATGGCTAGTGTTCAATTGATATCATATATTATGTAGATGATTATTCATGAATAACTACTTGATGATGATTTTTTAGTATTATAGACTCTAACTATAGTGGGGAGATTATTGCTGAGTGTTAATTCTTAAAAGAGGGAATTATATGCTATCAAAAATTATTTGTTACTAAATTTTCGGTATGGAATTATGTAATGGGGAATTTCAATAATTACAAAGGGGTAGTTCACTGAGGAACCATTAATATGTTCTATGACATTCTGTGTCTATTTCTGTGTGCAAGTATGATATAGGTAGTTGCTGAATTTTTCTCTCAATGCCATACATGCCTATAGGTTAAGGTCGAGCATTAGAAATCCCCAGGTTTTCTTCTACCACATACATTTCCTACACAAAAGTGGGATGAAATATAAAAGGACATAATATTTGTGTTTCGACATACCAATAGAATGAAAAATGTGATATAGGGTCTGATTGATAGGATGACCATGTCAGATCACTTTATACCCATTCACGATGCAACCAAAGTTGAAGAGTTGGGAAATCTCTATTTGAAATATATTTTTCATTTTCACAGAGTTCCATATAATATATATTTGGATAGGTATCATCAATTCACTTGTTATTTATGGAGAGGATTACAGGATGAAAATGGATCTCTCATCTATTTAAGTATGGTATACCATCCAAAGTGGGATAAATAGATATAAAGATCTATACAAATCCTTGAGGATATGATTGATGATTCTATTTTCAATTTTTGGGGATTAGGACGAACATTTTGGGATAGTTGAGTTTTCATAAAACAGTAGTTACCGGTTTGTGATCTAGATGGATCTATTTGAGGCGTTGTATGGTCGGGCTTGCATATATCTGTTGTATAGGTATGAGATTTGAGAATGTTCCTTGATTGGACAATGTTTGGCCAAAGATATGACAACAATTATTAATCTTATTTTTCAGATAATGTTGATATCAGATATCTTATATATATCTTATATTTATCATCATCATTGTGTATTGGAGTTTTCAGTTTATTACTTGGTGTTCTTGAATGTATCACCCTGGATGTGTTATCTATGGCTAGGGAAAAAAGTGTAACATTCACTTCATTTTTTAGGTCCATTTGAGGTTTTTGGGAAGGTGGGAAAATTTTCATAAAATTTTACCACTTACATCATATCTAATACCGACACATAAAATCTTCCATGCATGTTATCTTCAAAATTATTAATATGAACCATCTCATTTTTTGAGCTAGCGTGATCTTGTAGTTGAACATGATTTAGGTATGACTGAACAACTACGTAGGGTAGTTGATTTTTAATCCAAGATACATTGTGGGAGTGTAATACCTTTTTCTCATTATACGGCAGCACATTTCAGATAATCGTGATATGTGGGATAAGGATGCACAAAAGAGAGAGTAGTTGCCTCCTCTTTTTGGAATGAAAGATTCAAAGTTAGTCTTCTAGGGACAAAATGATTCTATAGTGGGGAGGTTGTAACATACTATAACTATTTTAACGTATTCCAAACACCACTTATTACCAATATTTGGTTGGTTTTCATTTTTTGGGGTTTTCAAGTATAAATTTGATTATTTTTTTAAAAAATTGGGCTAGTGCATGGACTGCTCACAGTTATCCAAAACTTTGAACCCTATCAATCCATGTCATATAACACTAGTTAGTGTATTATTTTATTGTTATTTCATATATAGTCATTCCATTTACTCTCTTAGGTGATACCAATCATCCCATATTAAATAGGTGCATGGCTAAGCCTCACGGTTTGGTCTAACCATGCGAATCTGACAAGTTAATCATGCAAGGGATTTATTTAATTTTAAAATTCAAATTAAAAATACTAAACCCCACATTTTAGGTACTAAATTTACCAATAATGAACCCAAATGATTTATTCATCCTATAGATTACTCAATATCAGTTCTTTTCTCCTCAGATCCCTCTCAAAAGCAATTTGAAACTTGAGTAATTACATTCGATCATCTACTAGTTTGTTTCCCCATCCTAATCTCCATCTCTTGAAAAATAAATTGTGATCCCTAGGTTTCTTTGGATCCCTATATGGAATTTTGAATATAATAGCCTTTATTTTGGATCTAACATTAGGTTTTATTCTAGTTTTCTCAGATTCCTTAATCTTCATTCTTCATTGGAAAATCCCGATTCGATTTTGGGGATTCTGGATCTGTAGATCCATAGGTAGGTGGTTCAATCACGATTCCCACATTTCATTAATCCAAAATATCTTTATTTAATACAATTTTTTAATTCAATTACATTTCATCATGTAAATTATATTTCTTTCATAATTTTTAATAAACTTAATTACCTTAAATTATTGTTTTGAAAATTGGATATGGAATGAAATTGAACACCCCCCCCATTTGATTGAATTGGGTTGTGTTTATTGAATTTTTAGATATTTAACTTTTATAAATTTAAATTAATGAGGGTTTTTTATTTATTTTTTTCAAAAACCCCCAATTCCATTGAATAAGGGGTTTTTGGTGAAATTGAAATAATTGAAGAAATTGATAGTAGAATTTAATTGTGAAATAAGATTGTGAAATTGAATTATAAACTAGTTTGAAATCTATATTATGAAAAAGTTACTTTAAATGGTTTTGATAGAAACCCTCAGGATTTATCTTGGAAGAATGAAGGTTTTTTTTATTAAAAACTCATGTGTTTTTCTTTAAATGGTAAATTGGCATATTCGAAATGTAAACTGGGAAGAATTGTATTGTAAGAATACATAATCTAAATTTTAAATCATTGTTTGTTATTAAAGAACATGAAATAATTATGTAGTTTTTGAGTTATTGGACATCACTCTTTGATTTACAACATTATAAAACATAAATTTATAGAATCACATTTCATAGGCAATGGTGATGAGAACTATTTGACATGAAAAAATGGATTTATGTATATATTTTCATGTCACATTGAGTTTTTGGAGTCCCTTATCATATAACTATCATAAATTTTTATGAATATGACCTTGTTTCAATCTTGTATATATATGATATATCGATTAATTCCATTATTGTAAACAATTTGTCCAACCCTCTGATTTATGAAAAATATTTTATATAAAACTGTTGATAAATAATTTGTTTAAATTTAATTAAATCATTATAAAATTTGAAGATCGATTTGATAATTTTTTACCATCCTTTGAAATGTAAATCAAAACATTTTAAAATATTTTTTTAAGTCCAAACCTATTTATTTGAAAATTTAAATCGCTTTATTTGGTTAATTTGATATTAGCACCTTGTTATGGAATCCTTTGTGAGTATTTACTGGGATTTTAACTCACAACCTACCAGTTACTTCTAGTGTTTATAAATTATATCTTTTTTGGTTCAAGCATTATAAATCACCACTTATAGGTGGTCCTTGCTGTTGATCTGTGGACATCATGATTTGTATCTATTTGGACTTATCCTATTTAGCTTCATATTTTATGGTACTTTGTGTTAGTACATTGTGTTTTCATACCTTTTTTACTTTTGTTACACATATATTTGTGGAGTTTCTTTTGTATTCAAACAAATTTTATATCATTATTTTGAATTCTTAGTGGAAATGTTTTTCCCACATTTGTTTTATAAGATTCCAGGTTCTATTTGATATCTTAATGGGATTGGGAATACCCTTCAGGCCATGTCAGGAATGGATTGGTAATCAGGTTAATAGGGTACTCAAGATGGTTCCCAATATATATTATGAGAGTTAACACCATTCCCCTTGTCATATAGGATGATATTTTTGAGAATTCAACTTTCTCTTTCAATTATTGAACTCACATCACCAAAAGGGTGAGTGAATAATGGATTCCATCGGTGAAATGTTTTCTAGCTGGAAATGGTCTATCCAATTGTCCCATATAAATATCAAACTCTCAAACATACGGTGTAAGATGGATATATCACACATTCATTGACCAATATGATGGTTTTAATAGAATGAACATTTTTCATACTCCACTATACACCTACTACTTCGCAATTACCATCATTTTCTATGCTCATTATCCAACATCTCAATCAATCAACACTCTAAATTTAATAGGGACCCAATAATGGTGGAATATCAAGGGAGATGTTTGATGCATCATGTACCTATATATTTTATTCAAAAAAAAACATCCTTTACAAAAAAATTATATGAAATAATTAGGGACCCCATCAAAGAGCTTACCAACCTCATCAATGACACATAGATGATAGTCCATCCATTGAATCATTTTATTTGTTTTTTTCTGAAATGGTATATTGTTCACATGAACATGGAGGAACTCTTAAAACTCTCTATAGTAACTCTGACATTGAGGTGCTGTAAAAAAGAACCACCATAACTCCAAAATTTATTCATATAGAGTTTTCCCAATTCCCAGAGTCCAGGAAATCCCACTGAAACACAAATTTAAATAACACATCACAAGGATCTATGAACCATTAAGTGTATTGAATCATGGTCATGACATGTGATGGGTATAACATTCCCCTAAAAAACTATATCCATTAAAAGGGCTCAAACATCATCCAAGGTAGATAAACCTCATTCTGAATTTCAATAATGAATATTCATCCCTCCAAAATTTCTCTCAATTTTGTATAGGAAGTCATAATATAGAACTAGAATCATGTATGTTCATAATTAAAAAATACCAAAACAAGAGAGTTTCAGGATCCGATTGATCTCAAATCAGTATAATATTAGGATCTCCATGAAATTAAAAATTCACATCAAATCTATTATCTAATAGATAATCTCACTAAGTAAAAATCATTATCTAATCTACATGAAACCTATACTAAGCTTAGAGCGGAGAAAAAATTAATTTTATTATAATAAAATAATATGTCTAAACCAATTTCATAAAATAATACATTTTCAATATAAATTCGGAATTAGAAAGTATCTTGAACAAGAATCAGTTCACCAGAACCCTACCTTAATGGAAAAAACTAGCTTTCAAAAAACTGAATCCATTACCAAATAAGATGAACCTACATAGATTTAGAGAATATATAGACAATATAACACAAAAATAACATAGAAGTCCATAATGACCACTATATGATATCAATCTAAATTGAACCCCACAATGATGTCATAGATATTTCCCTCGATGAATAGGATATCATAAACCTTAGGAAAGGTTATGTCGGTTGCTACACCTACAATAGTCTCCATTGAATATCCAACAAACAATTGAGCACATTAATATTAATTTTCTATGTACAAAAACTCTTCCTCACGTGACAAATAACACTAGTCTTTTGTCTTATCAAAACATGATGTGATGACACCATTGAATAACCCAACCCACTAGGGATTCACTTTAGATTGTGGTAAGTAGTGAGTGACACCGCAATCCCACAAAAAATAGAACTGTTATGGTGACTAACACCAATTATAAAAACCTCGCAATATGGAATGAGTATGTTTTTAACAACTTATGAAAAATTAATATAATGATTACACGAGATGATAAAAAACACTAATAGAAAAACTATATATAATCCACTAAAATGAGAAAAATAAAAATCCTAATGAAAAATTAAAAAAAAATTGATAATTTAAAATAATAGAAACCAAATACACATAAAAATATTTTTAACCTATGAATTTGGGAATATCCCCATGCACTATGAACTCTTGATTCACTCTATGGGAAAAATGGTGAATGCATTCATCACAAACCATAAAGCTTTAATGAACACCAAAAAGCTTCGCTAGACCCATCAGTGTGTTATATCTAAAAAACTACACTAGTTCCCTTATCCACACAGAGTATCTCCAAAAATGTGCATCATTTTACCAAAAAAACAGGTGTTAGACTAATAACCATCTTGGTTTGGTTATAAACATACTTAGTAGGATTCCCAAGAACCCCCAATAAAATAATAAAACAATGGGTCTGCTCAACTCATCCCATGTAAAGTTCCAAGGACAATGAAAAATATTAAAAAAAACTCTCAATTCCTCCAATACTAAATAGTAACATGAATTATTTCACGGTATAATAATCTAATTTTTTTACTCTCTAGATTTCTTAGGGGTAGAGAGTTGTCTTGGAGATATCATCTTGAATCCTTGAAAGCCACTTAATATAAGAATCATGAAGGGAAAAGAAAATCAATGAGTTCATGATATCTAAAGACCTTAGCCATAAATGTGTTGTATCTTAACGACAAGCACATGGATGTTGATGATTATATAATCCCTTCTATAATACCTAAACATTCAATAACATCATCACTACTAAATTTACAGAAGGGGAGACTTCTTATCTATAAATGATTCTCATCATATCAGTGATCACTACACTGTCCATATTATCAAAATTAGTAAAACAAAATTGAGTACCCATTCCCTAAAACCCCATAAACTAATAATATATATAGAAGGGCCACTAAATTACTGATGAAAACCCTAGATGAGGGTTTATCAACTACATTGGAGGACCAAAAAAAATATTAGAGCCCAAGGTGGAGTATTAGTGAACTTTTAGATGAAGAACACATGCCTCATATGGGTTTATAGGTGTACCAACAGTACAAATTGTTGAAACACACCCCATAATGGTGCTAGGTGTGGCAAATAAACTAGAATATAGTATAAGGTGGGACCACAACCTCACTAATGAAGTTTCATTGGGAATACCAATCCCATCACTAGTATTATGTTCATACCTAAAACATTTCATCATCAAACCATCATTAAAGGAAAAATCCCACACTCAACATTTCATGAAATTTCTTTTATGTTGAAACAGAGTTTACTATAGTGTACAATGTATAATTATTTTAAAAAATGACCTGTCACATTTCATGATCTAAGAAGGAGTGAGTAGTGGATTTTGTTAGATATTTCTGCTAAAGACCATGGTATATGTCTAGGGAAAAAGGCATGTATCCATTATGTAGTCACCCTTCTATATAAAGGTACCCTATATAGAATATATAAGTCTTGATAAATGGTTTAGAGATAACTGTACACTTTATGTGGGATGCCCACCTACTACCCATATTTTGTTTCACAGATCGTGTATTCCATGTATCTTTGATACACATGGTTTGTAAGCCACTCAAATTTCTAGGGTGTGGACCCTATGTACAGGTTGAGATGATCATCTATGGATTACATGGAATGGGATCCAATCAAACGAAATGTTATATTTAACGTAACAAAAAACCATGACAATTATATCCATCATGATATGTGTTGTGGGTTCCTCTAAACAGCACATTGTGTAGTTCAGATATTTTGAAAACATTGAATCATCAATGAATCCTAAATTATTGGAAATGATTCCACCACAATCTATCATATAATTTATATTTAACATAAAAATTTTAGTATGAACACCACTATAGATCATTTTTTACCAACATTCATTGAATTTGAAAACTCTAGTATAAGTTCACCATTTCTATAGACATTTACTCATAGTGATCCCCCTTACATAATTTCACTTACATGATTCTCCACCATAATCCATTATCATATCAACTATAATACCCAGCGTTGAATGAAACGCCAAATCATAAATCTTGGGCCTTGATTGTGATTCAAACCTCTCCAATGAAAGTTTTATCCCCACAAAAACAAGCTTAAAAATAAATAACGTGATGAAAAATAGGGGAAAACTATTAAAAAAATTTAACAATAATTGAGGACTATTGTGAACGTATCTGGAGATCATTGGTAGGTAAAATGATGAACCAATGGATTCACCAAACCTCTAAAATTAATTTAGATAATTATAAAATATAAATTCATAGGGAAATGAGATAATCAATAAATTTTTAGAAAAATACATTCCCATCCCAGGAATTCAATGATTAATAGTGAAAATAAAATATAACACTACCTTTCCATGATTTCTAATTATTTATTATTAGAATAAAGAATTCATGTCAATGTCATTAGTTATTTTAAGTAATTCCGTAATCACATTTGATGTAATTACTGATCATGGCTGAATCTGAAATCACCAAGAACCATCTATCCATCTCTATCAACAAACTTTTACTTAGGGTTTCCAAATATGAATGTGTGTAAAATATGAGGAGAATAATAAATGGGAATAAATAGGGTTAAATCTTGGATTCACCATTACTTTTGACAATAAATAAAAAAACATATTTTTTTTTAATTTATTCACTAATGATAGCTAATATGATACTACCCCAATGAGAATAAAACTAATAATGTCCCTTCGATAGACACCTTGGTCTGGGATTATTTATGGACTCGAATTATCCAATAATAACCCTATTTAATACAATAAAATTATATATAAATTTATTTAAATATTATAATGTATGGACATAAATCATATAATATTTTTATTTTTTTCTTTTCAATAATTAGTGACACACTGTTTTCAGCACTAAACTCAACCGAGTGGAAAACCCTATACATCGAAAACAATTAACACTGACAAAAAGTTTTGGCATTTTTATACTATGGTAAATAAAACATTTATCCTTATATAAGAACTAAGGTATCAAACATTCCAAAATTTATTTATGTCCATCACAAAAAAATATAGGTCACTTTTCAAAATATGTATATGATTGATTATTATGTTTTATATATTTTTATCCGATACTTTTTATGAAATTTATCCAAATAAAAATGATAAACATGTACATCATATCGATTTAGTGGTCTATGATCCATATTAATTTCCTAAATTCACTAGTTTTATCATGTAAATATCCCATTACTATTTTTGGAAGACTGGTATTATCAAATATATCACATATTTGATCCATGGATAGATGAGTAAAAAACCCTTTGCCAATCCATAAAATGCATAAAATAAAATATATTCATCTATTATCATAACAATTAGGGTTTCCAAATTAATTTAATATTGTTAATATTTCTTTAATAACATTGATTGATAATCAAGGGGTAATCAATTGATGTCAAACTACAGAAAAAGATAACATAGAGTTACTTAAAACATGATTTATTTACATAATATAATAAACTGGTACTTAAATGAGATCAAGAAACCTGGGTGGATGGTTATGATCTGGAGATGTTCTCTAAAAGAAGTAATCTAACACTTATTATTTATTTGGTTTTCTTATTTTCGCTAATTTAATATACATTATGTGAATATTAAATTCACAACTATGGAAACATTGGAAAAATTTATCTTTCCATGTATTATTCCATCATGAATGTATGATTATAACAACATATTGTAGTAATAACTATTACATATAAAAAATTAATGTTTTTACACAAAGGTAATGTGTATCTTTGTACAGAACCCATATTTTGTGTTTCTCAATTCATAGAATCCAATAATTATCTTACATATCTAAACGAATCATATTCCTAATATATAAGAAATTTTCTTCTAATGGAATAATGATACAGTAAATTAATAATATCCACATGAGTAAAAATAGAGAAATTGTTTTTCCACCCCTCAATATTTCAATACAAGTTATAAGACTCTGATTCATTAGGTGGTCTTACACATGGACCCTCTTAATAGTGATAGTTTACACAAGGTATAATTCACCACATGATATCTCTAATACATAATATATGCAAACATTATTCAATGGCTACTCTTAGGCATATAATTCATTAAAAAATTAGGTTATTGTAGATAGAAAACTAAATTTCATGGAGTCACACATAGAATATAATTAAATGATCTATCTCTACAAATAGTTTTATCATTAAATAAAGCATGAATATTATTTATAGTCTATAAATAATTTATAAATGAATAATAAATTGAATAAATTATAAATAAATAAATAATTCATATTTTTTTAACATGAAATAACATTTTATAAACTAATCCAAAATAATATTATACAATAAAAATATATGAGTTATGATAGTTATTATATATATACGATCATCTTGAATATAAAAATAATATCTCAAGATTAAATGGAATTGAATTAAAAAAATTCCCAAGGTAAACTACATTTCAATATTATTGATAAAAAATTTATAAAAAATATAAATTTTAAAAAGATATTCTTAATATTAATTTTTTAATATTAATAGAATATTTTTTACATGTTTTTGAAACCCATTTAAAAAATTAGACACAAATAATTTTATGATAATTAATTTATAAAAAATATATATATTTTATAAAAATTCCAAAATATATTATTCCATTATTTATAATAAATTTTAAAATTATTTGAATATTTTTATCTTGATTTTCATATAAAATTGAAATATACACAATTAGATTGTAAACATTATTCCCGTCCTTCATTCCTTTCTTTGTTAAAATTTTAACTTAACGTTGAGTGGTTCTCCCATTATTAAATTTTATTAAAAAGTAATGTAGGTTTTGTGGAAACCAATTGGTTTTTCATATAATGATTTATTAATTTAGTAGTTAATTAAGTATATTTATCTGATGAGGAGTAAGGCTATGATTCCATTCATGGGATTTAGGGGATCATCATAATATCGACTAAAAATAGAATAAAACCTATGTAATGTATGATATAATCATGATTATAAAAAATATAATATAAATGAAGAACATCAAAAAGTATACATGGATTACGGTATGATGCATCTTCAATCCTCGATGGAGTACTCTTAAAGAATATTGTAGGATGTGGAGACAAAATACTCCTGCCTATGATGGGATAAAATAAGAAAAATGGTAAAATTTCATTAGATTTAATATATATAAACCTATAAGTGGTGTTACAACCTTCACTTTGTGATAAAATATGTTTCTAGATAAAGATATAATCTGGCGTTTTACATTAAATAGATGAGTTTAAACAAAGTGATTTCATTCCATTATATAACCATTCTTGATATGTCTCATTATAGAAAATGTGTTGGCAATTTTCAATGTATCATCATATATTCATTTTTTGTTTCTAATTATTCATTTAATCAAACAAATGATTATGAATTCCATTTAATACATTCATAATGGATTATAATTGATTAAATATAATGGTAATATGCATAAAAATAAATCTACAAGGTAAAATGAATGCACTTAAATACAAATGGGAAGATGTAGGCACCTAAATCAGATGCTTTTGGTTTACAAAAACCTTCAAATGTACATTTATTTATTTAAACTTTTACCATCATTTTTGTTTGGATGATCTTTTATCTTTATTTTTATTTTAACTCAAATATTTAATTCTATTCATTTAAAATATTTAAATTTTAAGAGAGGTGTATTCTCTCATAGTCTATACCTATTCAAGAACTTTTACTAGAAAATGTTATTTATAAAATCCTTTTATGTTTATTATTAGGTTCTGTTTCATATATTTATATTTTACTATAGTTTTCATACACATAATCATCTATATAAAATGATTCTTCTCGTATGTTAGTAATGAAATCAAATGATGGTTCAATACCTCAAAAAACACCAAATTTCAAAATTAACGATTATGGATACAGATAGGTGAGGATATAAGAATACATGAACATTTAAGAATAAATAAATGGATTATAATTGTAAAACTATAAAAACAAATTTATTTTGATCCAGAAACTATTATGGGTATCGTTGAGGTAAAATATGTTTTTATTTAAATGAAATGAATAATTTATATAGTTCTATTAATAAATATTTGTCTAGCCATGTCTCAATATGGTTGATAGATTGAGAAATTTAGGGGATATTATAAGAAAAATAGTATATAATAGGAAATATAAAATGAAAAACATAGGGAATTCTATGTGTATAATTTCAAAAAATATAAATGACATAAGATAATTCAGTAAACCATATTTTTCATATATGTATAAGAATAAAAAAATTTATGAATGAAGTAACAGAGAAATCATATGACACTACTATAATTTAAAGGGTGTTTCTATAACTATATTATAATTCCCATAAAAATGGTGAAAATTAGGGAGATTTGTAATTCTACAGAATAGTCATTGGATGAATACATTGATTTGATGGTATAATAAAAACTGATGCTAACGAATATTGTTGATGAGATAACATAATTGAATAATGGAATAGGGTTTAAGTTCAAAATAGATGTTTCTATTAGCTCTTTTTACTCTAAGGTACATGAAAAAAACATTATAAATAGATAACATTACTAATGGACTATATAAAATGATGAAACTAAATGATTATTGTAGAAGTCTATGAATGGAAACAAGAAATATGATCCAAGGAAAATGGGTTATGATATTATATATTATTATGTTTTATAACAAAATTATATGAGTGTAGATACAAGGGATATAAAATTTTATAGTTTACAAAGATAAAGAACTTAAGATATGTTAATAATTATAGTGATAAATAGAAGTATGAACTGATAGATTGGGGGATTTATACAATTGTATCAAACTCCATTAGTGAATCTGAAAGTGGGAAAGAATAAAATACCTGATACTTCATGGATACATATTTTTATATGGTCATTAATGATTCTGATTGTAATTCTAAATATTAATCATATTCTAAAGCTGAGGTTAAATAAATAACTAAAAAATTCAAAATATAGAATGATGTTTTACAAATGGAAGAATTATATAGAGATTTAACAAATTAAAATAAGAAATTCATTAAAAAGGTGACATGTTTTCTCTGTAAAATGAGAATCCTAAAATTATTGTATCATGTTTGAATGAAATGGTTTATTTTTAAATTTATAATCTAAAAATGAAAATTATGAATTAATGTTATAAAATATAAAATGTAATGATGGGAATTATAAACATAAAAAAATTATTTCAATGAATATTTATCGGTATAAAAGGAAATTCCATATATATAAGGAAATGTATGAATCATTAAAAAAATAAAATAAAAAACATACAGAGTAAAATAATATATAAATAAACGATATATATTTTCTAATGAAAATGTTTATAGTCATTTATAAATTACACAAAAAGAGAATGAAATTCTAAAAAATAAGTTTTTAGTCTAAAATAAGCATTATGTACTTTTTTCATGAAAATGAAAACATTTATAATATGATGGCTTTGAATAAACAAAATAAAAATGTAATTAGTTTTGGATAAATCAAAAAGGCCAAAAAAATATTATAAGATTTTATTTGTTAAGATTACTAAAGGTAATGCATCTATTCTTAGGTGCATTAGGCATAATATGAATGAGTATTGTGATGATGAATGATTTTGATGATTTATCCAATTATTATGAAATAATAATTATTTAATGTATAAGAATTTATCTTCTAGATTACCCATAAATAAATGATTAAAATATAATTGGTTACCTAATGAATAATTTACTAATCAAATTTTATTTAAGATAACATGGGCCCTATAGTTTGTGTTCTACATGATTGATTTTAGTAATTATTCCTTTAATGTTTCAAGAACCGATGGTCCATTGACAGAAGTTATTCTATATATATGATGGGTGATCTATCAAATATTCTATCTCACATTAAAATTTATGATGTATTTTAGAAATTAATTGATAACATAAATGGTTTGATTAATGTATTCAGTTAACTATGTATTTTTTAAAATTTTAAAATTTATAATGTATTATATATTCATGGATTAAAAATAATTTCAAATTTATTTCAATTTATTATGATGATAGAATGAAATAGAGTTTTTATGATAAAAATTATTTAGTTTTCAAGGATAGATCTATTTATTTATATGAAGAAAAGAAAATATATATTCTATTTTTTTTGTGAACATTATTATTATAATGTTAAGTGTATTAATGATATGGAAATAGATAATATATTGTGTCATAATAGGCTTGGAGATGTTCTATTTTGGTTTGAACATAAATTATCAATCCATGAAAAAGTTCTAAAACTGCCTAACCAAATTCAAAAATATTTGTATTATAATTTTAAAAAATAGAAAATTAAATAATATTTGCGAATTATAAATGATGTTACAATTGTAACTATTCCACAAAAAATTTTACTATTTTTTATTTTCACTATGAAAAAACATGTTTAGTAGGAAATTTTTATGTTTTCTAATATTTAAATATTTTAGTTGGTTCAAATGCACTTATTTTATGTCTAATAAAATTTAAACATTGTCAATTTTTTTATTTTTTATTGTTAAAAATTAATGTTGGTTATCTTATACTATATATTATATTTCATGGTGATAGTTAATTTTTTAGATTATAATTTAATGAATTTTTGGGTGAAAAATGTATTTATATTGTTTTTACTCCCCAAGAACACCATGGAAAATTGTGTTTTAAAAAGAAAAAAAGGTCTATATTTGAAAATTGAAAAAATAATTATTAATTAATATAAATCCAATAAAAATTTTAAATTTATCTGGTTTATCATATTGAATCTATTTTGATTTTATTATATTTTCATTGATATGATGGTTTTAAATTGTTTCATATGAATGTTAAAATTTGCACTTAAAATTATTTTATTTTTTATAAATTAAATGTTAATTAATCACAAATATTTGAACAATAATTCTTTCCAAATCATGTTTTTATAATATAAAAATCAATATATATTCTTATTAAATTTCAATGATCATCGTATGGTATATTATCATTGTTTTTTTTCAAATAATGTGACTAAAAAAAATTCTATCCATATTTTTTTCATAAGTAATATTCATAATGAAGTTTTATTTGTAAAAATATATTTTGAGGCTATTGGGTTTGGTTCCTCATGTTTTTTAATGTAATTAATTTTCTATATTGATGAATTTTGAGTTTGAAATGAGTTTAATAGGAATATAGAAATTATTTATTTCATATAAAACATTTCCAAGAGGAAATTGAATATTTTTTAATCAATGTAAATTTGATAAAAAGATATCTAAAATATTTAATATTTATTCCAGTAAAACAATGATAACCCCTAAAATTACTAATTATATATTAGATTTATGTGAATATAGAAACCCTGGAGATGAATAATTATTTAGGGAATGATTATAAGAAAATATACTTAATTGTACAAATAATGTTATGAAATAGTTAAAAAACTAAATTAGTATTTATAATACCTTATATGATTATTTTATAACTTCTCACAACCAATTAAATATTAATATTTCATTATTTTCATGCTTTTGGGGTTGTTAGTTTTATAATTTCATGATCATTTCATTTGTGTATAATTATGGATGTTCGTGTAAAATAAGATATCAAATAAAAAATTGGAACCTGATAGTATAAATTAACATCAAGTATTATAAATAATATCATAAGTGATTTTTATTTCTTACATGAGGGTGATTTATTAGATAATATATTGATAACAAATATTTAGTTTATTTTTTGCAGTTTCTCCGAACATCACGATGTAATTTCTTATCATTAAAGAATTTTTTATATATTAGTTCCATAAATTAAAATAATCTATAATATACATAATTAAATATTTTTACCATAATTATTGTTTTATGACCACCCATTAATGTGGTAATGGAAAACTAACAAAATCAATATTCACAGAGGTGAATAATTTATATGACTTGGATAATAGTTTCATTTCATTTAATAAGATGAAATATGAAATGAAATAGACATGATATTATCAATTAGAAACATAAAACTCTATTATATATATTATTCTAGATTTATCATGCAATTATATATGATGTAGGTGAGGAGAAAGCAGAAAAATAAATGAACATTAGAGAGGTAATTTGAGAAAATTACATATGGAATATCACCTCCCTAAGAGACCCTTAAGGACCTGGGATTTTGTATTTTGGTGATACCATAACAAATTAAATATGGGCGGTGCATAAGAAATGTTTGGATAGATATTTGTTGAGATAAAAGTCATGTGAGTCGAAATGGGATGGTGAGGAGTTATATATATACATGGGGATATGTGGGTTCAACTAATAAAAATAATGATCATTTTATATTTATAGAAAACCATATTGATTTGGAATTAATTTAAATGAATTAAATAGTTTATTTATTTATTTTACTATGTAATGGTTTGATACACACTTCAACCAACCATTAATTGTTATATTTTTTATGTATGTTAAGATTTTACCATTTATCTATAAACCTTGTCATTGTTTCACATATACAACGGTAAATAGTTTTTTAAAACAATAGATTATTATACATAAAAATTAAATTTTCCATTAAAACTAATTTATACCTTAATATTAAAAATATTTAATCCATTATACCTAATTATTTTTACATAATTTTAAAAATAAAATTTAAATTAATATCTCTGTCAAAATAAACAAGTGTTTTTTTAAAGTGAAAAGTTCAAAAGGATGTAATGTTTTTATATACAGTTTCAATGTGAAATTGATTATAGTGAAATAAATTAGTTTTTTTGGTGTATAATTGTACTAATTATAATTTAAAAATATTTAAAATGTAATATAATTATATAAATAAATTATATGGAGAAATATTTTTCGAATATAATGTTGTATTTTGGCACAATTCATTGTAAAATGTAACTGTCTAAAAAATACCCCAAATTTACACTAAGATGATTTTTTTTATTATATAATAATTTATATTTATTTTTAAAAAAATGTATATATTAGTTTTTTAAAATACATACATATATATATAATAGATGCATCGTCATTTTGAGTAAAAAGTATCTTTTAGAAAAATATTGCTCTTATGCTTAACATTCGTTTTATTCTTTTCTCCAGCCTTTCAAACTTATTGGATGAATTTTAAAACATTTTCCCGAATATATTTCTTATAAATTTAAATAATATATTGTTATATTATTTATTAATTTATTTTATGAATATAAAATCCAATTGTATTGATAAAAATAAATTTTTAATTAAAACACATAATTTATATTCTCTTGGTATTTATTTTTTTGTAATTAATTAGTTTCAAATATATTTATTATTAAACATTTTTATATAATATTTTCATTATTTAGTTAATATAATACATTATATACATTCCAAGTACTATGTTTTAAAATTCACATTTGAATTAAAATATTTAGTCATTTCTGTATGCCTGATGTGGCGTATCTTATATAATATTAAGAATACTGTTTCCTTTTACATTTTTGGGATGATAGATTTTTTGTCAACATTATAAAGATATTATTGAAAATTTTAAGAATAAATTTTAATATTATAATTAAATTTTACATGATTAAAATTGAACAGTATAATGAATTTATACATTATTAAGATACTGATTTTTTTCATTAATTTTTTATTACACATTGTTTTAGTATTATTGTGCGGGAATGGTGGGAATTTTGGAGACTCATTTAATAATAAATTATAGGTTAACCAATATAAAAACCCACAAGATGAATATCATTGACCACGTTGAAAACTTCAATTGGAATAATTTTAACAAATTATGGTTGAAATAGAGTTCTGTAACTCCTGAAAAAATGTAACACAAAGTAATGTGAAGCTCTTACACTATGAAAATAATGTTCTATTTTGCGATCATAAAAGATATTAAACATTATTTTCTTATTTAATTATTGTCCTCAAATAAAAATTATGTTCTTCGTTAATATAATTTGGTTTTCCATGCTTTATTATTTTATTTTCTATTTATACATAAACTATTAGCTTATAATTTTTCCTTCCAAAGGCATGTTGATTGTTGTTGGTTATACCTCCAATAAATGGTAGGCTTGGTTTATTTTTTACTCTCTTTAAATGTTAGGTTTCTTATTGGTTGTTTTGTTCTTCCAAATAAAGACAATGATAGGCTAGGTTATTCCATCATGTGTGAAAAGGAATGTCCTTATAATAAGTAATCACATACTATAATAAACAAGGTTTTATTTAGTGGGTTATATTTTTATCATAAGAATATATCTGTAATAGGATGAGATAGGATCACACAGATATAAAATAATTTTAATATTTGGTGTTAATGTTTTTATATTTCCACTTTACACGCACATAAACTTGAACACATACTTTTATTTTTTACACTTTTAAATGATGATGTCTTTTCAATGAATTTAATCTTAATGTTTAGTTTAAAAAAGATATTGATCACTGTTATTTCACACTATTTAGATTTTTAAAATTATTTCATCAATAATAACCCCCCATAGACCTATTTTATTTCTCACTGTAGATAAAAATTTTCATTAAAAAACTACTTATGTAAAAAAACATGTATAATGAACAATAAAGAAACATCCACACTTACCCCAAAATAGCGTCAAGGTAATACACTCCTCATGGATTAATTTTAAACCTCTTTATCTTTTTTAATATAAAACATGCCAATTTCATTGTCATAATAAACATTGGAAAAATATATCCTCCTTTTCAATCTTCTCTACAACACATCGATATTTTTGGAAATATTTATCTTTTTAAAAATTTAATTACATTAACAAATTGTCATACAAGAAACCCTAAGTCTGAATGAGTGATAATATTATATATATTTCTATCATACCCATTATATTGGATGATTAAATTTAAATAAAAAATTATTGGAAATAAATAAATTTGTATCTAAAGAAAATATATTGATAAATATGTACTAACTTTTTTTTATAAAATCATTATAATCCATAAAATTTCGTTTCTAATGAAATTGGTTTTTATTTCATATTTTGGAGATATAATAAAATAAATTTATACCATTTTTAGAAATTTTATTTTAACATTTTATTTTTTAAATAATCATATAAAAATAAAATATGGTGAATTTTTTGGATTTTCCTTAAATGATTGATTTTTCAATGAATTGTGAAAAATATTGATTTCCCATATACTATCATTTCATTTCATTAAATAAAAAATTCTAAATTGCAATAAATATTTGGGATTTACTAAAAATTATAAATATTAAAAATATAGTTATTATGAAAAAATTAATTCAATTCTAATAAGAAATATTCATGATTTTGATATAAGTTTTTTTGCCTAAAAAGCATTATCTTAAAAAATGTTTTCATAATTTTTTTAATATTGTTAAAATTTAGTTCATAAACATATAGATATTTATTCAAAAAAATGGATTTCATATTTTTAATCAACTTTTTTTAATTTTTTAAGTAAGACCATTTTAATTTATTCATTATGAATAGTTTCCATGTTTAATTTATGTCAACCTGTTAAGGGTAAAATGGGTAAAAACATTTTAAAACAATGAATCAATGTCCCAAAATCTACCCATGAGTTTAATTTATTTCCTTATATGGGTTTAATTCAACCATAAAAATAATAAATTTTATTTTGTTTTCATTTTTTGCCATGTTTCCAAGATAATGAGATTTATATTATTTTACAAAAATGTAAACTAAAAAACATCACACTATTGGATATAATTCAGATTATATGTTCCCATATGATAATAATATGTTATAAATGAATATAAAATTTTCACTAAAAATAAAAAATTTATATTTATGGTGTTTATTAATTTTTTTAATTTTTTTCTTGGTATAATTACCTTAAATTATTAAACAACACTTATACAATTCTTATTAAAGGAGTAGAAAAATAAAGAAATGTTATTTTAAAAACATGTGAAGTAAGTTTTTTTTAATTATAGTGAAAGAATTATTTTATAGCTTATAATAATTTATATTTTATGGTTAAAGAGGTTATATTTCAATTAAATTTTTATTTATTTGGCTACAAAACTAATTTAAATTAATAGTGTCCAAATTGATATTAATTATTTTTTATAAGTAATAATATCTACAAAATTATTAAAAAATTCTAAAAATATTAAAATTTGTCAACTGGTATGATAAATAGTATACAATTTTATCCCATGTCCATTTATTATCCAATTATTATCTTAGATTTAATATTAAAACTCTCTAATATTGAAAAAGATGTTACCACATTAAAATTGAAAATAAGTTTAACATGGTTTAAACTAAGAGATAGGGGTAAGTTTGATGATTATAAGAGTCTAAATACTCATTATTTCCCATATTTAGACCCCAAGATAAAACACCTTGAATAATTATATATTTGGATGTCTTTTTATTGACTATGTAATTTTTATATTTTAATATTTAATAAATTTCACATGTCTGTTCTCCACTACTTATAAAAGTACATCCATATTTTCTTTTCTTGTTTCCATATGGAGGCACATATCTCATCCATCCAATAAAAATATTTTATATAGTTCCTATTATACAATTTAGTGGTGGTTATATTTCTATGAAACCATTATAAGGGTCCTAAAGATGGGATCTAAATGAGGACTACTAAAGAAAAGGTATTCATCCTACCCAGCCTCATTCAATTTATTTAATCTTCTGACTCCTCTAAATATATGTTATTCATCATAAACTAATAAATTTAGTTTTCTTTTTATGCTAATATTTTGTTATTAATAATATCTAACGACCTTTATAAACCTTATTTTTCTTAAAATTAGATGTGAAAGTATATCCCATGTATAGATGTGGACAACTAATTCTCCATTGTATTCTACATAATTTTCCATCAATAGTTTTATGGATGGTCTTTATGATGGGATTGATATTGAAATATGATATTTATGACATAATTATGATTAAGAATTTTTTAATATCATGTCTAACTTTTTATCTTTCACCCTTTGGAATATGTTAACATTGCTAATGCGTTCATGTCGACATCCACCTCCACGAAGCAGTGAAAATCTTTTGTTCACATTACATGGATGGTAAAAAAGATATGATTAATAATTATATATTATTTATACGTTTTAAAATATGTATATATAGAATCTAACTATTATTTAAAATTATTTTGTTACATAATTTGAAAATTTAAAACAATATTCATGTGTACATACGACCTACAACCGCCATGAACAGTGTAAGTTAATTTTATATAAGTACCTTTGAGGTTGAAAATATTTATATATATATATATGATGGATATATATTACATTTCTAATTTTAATAACTTTATTTAAATAATATAATTATGACTAGTGAATAAGGAATGGAACTAAAGTACTTAAATTTTCATGAAAAAAAAATGGTTAACACCCATAAATGAAAATTAAAATATGGAATTATGAAAAAACGAGTCATATATAATTTTATAATTTTAAACATGATCTGGTATATAAATATTTTAAATAATAATCTATTATAGTTTAATTTATTGTTCTTTTGAATTAATTAAAACAAAAGGTAATGTATTTTAATCTCACTTTTATTTATACAAAATAAATTATAAATTCACCACTTTTTTAGTTTATGATGTGTCTATACGGACCATTAATGATGTTTATATATCTAATACTGAAAATTATTAGGATATACATATCCATTTTCTATTGTATCTTTCATGAGATTTTTACGAATGATATGAAAATACAACGGATTTCAGATACAATCTCATTGCTTATCATGTTAATTTATTATTATGTTTATGATGATGAAATTTTATGACCTCTCTCTCATGAATCCAATGATTTTTATTATATTATTTTTATTTGTAGATATTACATATCTTCATTTTATTTTCTTCTCATTATGAACTCATGAGACTGAAATTATATATTATGTAAATCTAACTTTACATTAGTCTTTTATTGAGAATAATTATGATTTCATATCTAGGTTTTCTAAATATGTTTACAATGATTTTTTATAATTTCCAAAGAATTTTTAATTTAATTTTTACCCATGATATAATTTTTACAAAAAAAGGGACAATTATTTCTATTTCAGAATTAGGTCCTTTTGATTTTTTTATGAAAATGTGAAATGAATCCTTATTTTGAAGAATAGTATACTGATGGAATATCCCACCATCATGATATATCATTTATTTGAAAAATACATTATTTTTATCCAAGGATCATTTAATAAAATTAATTCATTAATATTTTTGAATTTTTTGAATTTTAAATATTTTATTCAAAGGGATAAGGTTATTTTCCACACAAAATGTTCCATCTATCTATAAAAATAATTTCTCATCTCAAAAAAATTATTTGATGTTAAATTTGAAGTAATAGAATATAATCCAATGATATCATCCACATTAATTATTTTTTTGGGTGAAGATGATGAAAAGTTAATAATGATTATTGGAAACAAGTTTCATTCCTATTTGTTAATTAAATTGTTATGAAATAAAATTCTTTTAAAGGGGTTATAAAATGATAATATGATGAAATGAATATGAAACTCATTTTATTTCCTTGGTAAATTCCGAGATGAATATTTTAGGATCTTATATCTCACATAAGTTTGATTTTTAATATGTGGTATTTGTTACCATAATTATACAACCGAACAAAGCATTGGTTAATGAACGATATGTCATGAGGTAATAACAAAATGAAAGGGGAGTGAACCTAGTTTAGTAAAGAACTATATCCCCTATTTTTGTATTGGGAGTGATCCTTGAATATGTATAAGATGTAATGTGGATTGAAACCGATAAATAATGACTATCTTAGATGTTGGAAATGTCAATGAAAATGATTTTCTATGCTTATCTGTATTCCACAATCTTATGTATTTCATCAATGTTATAATCCCAAGGCGTATGTTATTCGATTCCTTATAAACTACCATTATTTATTCTGAAAATTAGTATTATTACTTATAATATTATGGGTATGGATTTAAAATGTTAAAATCATTTTCATATACCCTTCTGATCAGGTTATGCTCATGTTATATTTGATATCTCCATTGTTTAACCGTATAGGGAATTTGATATTAAACTTTTTTGTGTTTCTATCCTTGGGTTGTGGATAACGGTTTTATGAGTAATATGTTTAAGAAGGGTTCTATTCACGAATAACATAAAGGGAGATAATATAGAATTATTACGTACAATTTATTTAAGTACTGAGGTTTCAAAAGACACTATAACTATATGATTGTGGAATAGATCATATTTTCTTGTACTAAATATTATACTAATAAGATTTAATGTTTATTTAAGAAATTTTTGTGTTGTTATCAATGTTATTAGAGTAGATTATTTTTCACTGTAAGCTTGGTTGTTAAAAAAGTATCTTGAAACAAATCGATAGTCATACATATTAGATACCTCCGTCTATCAGGGTAATGATACTAGTTAGTTTTTCAATATAAATAATATTATATATATAATATAAGAGGATGTTTTTTTATAAATGAATCATGGGACAATAAACTCAAAAATATCTGGTCGAGTATATCTCAGCAACCATTTCAGTACTGAAATAATGTTCCATTATAGAATAGCTGGTTTGAAACTGCTAGGAAATATGCTATGGTTAACAAATATTTTCATTAAAAATCATTATGATGGATTTTATTATATACTGATCATGGATGAACTTAGTTAAATCAAATTTTGCATAGATTAAAAATAATGGGTCATGATTTAGATATACTATAAAAGTTTTTTCATAATTAATAAATGTAATTAATGATACATTATTTTCATTCTAACCATTTTTTTATTATTACTGAAATGATAGTAAAAAATTATGTTGAGGTAATGATATATATTTTTCGATATTGATGTTTATTATTTGATCATTGTTATATGAAATCCCTTATATCATGAAACATTTATTTGGATATTCATTAGTAATCAAAAATTAAATATATTAAATTATCATTGAAACCTAGAATGATACGACGATCACATCCTAATCCAATAAATTTTATCCAACAATGGATTATGGGAATGTACTTCATAAAAATCTCATTATTATCCCTCTAGTTGAATTTATCACTTTCTTAGGCACATGTTGAAATTCATTCCAAAAATCCCACATCTATTATAGTGGAAGGGAATTAATATTTTATATTGTTAATTATCATATGATCACCTGTCACGACCCGTCCTCAGGGCCCGTGCTGTGACTACCCCAAGCCCGCCTTCCATAGGCCAGGGGATAGCAACTAGCACCAAAGGCATAAATCCCAATAACTAGGAAGGCATTGCCTTTATAAAAGTAAACAAAATACCACATAGTACAAGTGGAATTAATACACTAAGTACAAAAGAAACTGCTGAAAAGTAAATGGGCCAGAATACAAACCCAACTAAAAGTACAGCTACAACTGAACGAATGTACAACAGAAAAGACAAGCAGCTAGAAGAATAGAAGCAGCTCTTAGGTCATCCACCACGGATCCTACCTGAAGGGTAGGTATAGATAGCACAGCTCATGAATCGTCCACCACGGATCCTACCTGAAGGGTAGGTCCAAATAACCTCCAAAATTCTCTCCATGTCAACCTCCTCCGAGTATCATCTCATCGTGAAGTCCACCTTCGGATATCGTCCAGTCCTCAAACACTCGGCCTTTGTCAGCGCTCCCCGTCGTCTGCAACCAACACAATGATGTGCGGGCATAGCCCATGCAGGGGTGAGTATACGATACTTAGTAGGGACCCCGAGACCCTCATGGTCTCTCTAAATCGAACAAGGATAACCACAAAGATGGATCTCAACAGATAACCCTTACTTATGTATAAGCCCATACTTATACCTAAGTTATCAAGTAACCCTTCTCAATTATGAGGAAACACAATGGTTATGAAATCAAAAGATAACCACTACCTAGGTATATTCCCATAAATATACCTATGTTATCAAGTGACCAATCTAAACCATGAGGTAAATACAAAGGTCATAGAATCAGCTCAAACCAGAATTTTCATTATCGAAACCGTAACTGCTGAAGAGCTCCATCTCTGACGAGTACTGTGATCCTGTCATGACTCCGAGGTACTGGTCACTAACCTAAGACTTTTGAGGTATTCCTCCTATCGAGAACCGCAGGTCTGCTACCAAATACAGGGTGCTCTGTCTGTTGTGGGTCTGTCACCAAATACCGGGTGCTCCCCCAAATAGCCTACAGAGGTACTCCTCCAGTCGAGTACCGCGGGTCTGCGATGAACTACCGGGCGCTCCGTCTGCTGTGGGTCTGTCACCAAATATCGGGCACTCCGTCCACTAGGCTAGTCGACTCACTCCATGTCGAGTCAGTCAAGCAGTTGTCAGGTCTCAACTCGCTAGACAGTCTCCGTACTCCGTACGCTCATCTCCGGGAGGTTCTGTTACATGATCTAAAGGTATATACTCCGAGTATCAAAAAGTTCCATGAAGAATTATCTCAATGGACCTCCTCGTCATAGGGGTCTCAACGCAATAGATGGCGGGTCAATAGGACACCCGGTCTGTGAGTTATTCGCCTTTTTGTCCGAGGGGCCTGGTTGGTTACGTGTATGAACCAACCCGGCCGCATCTCAACTATACCCCGAAATCGCATAGGGTATACTCATAGCGACCGATTCTCAACGTGATCACCAACGATGCTGACGGTTCGTCAAACAGACGTCTGGTCTGAAAGTTATCAGATTTTCCGTTCAAGGGGCCCGGTTGGATTTCAGTTTCAATCCAACCTGGACACTATAGAACTGTGTCCAAACCACAGGATAAGTATTCCAAAAGTTCCTTCTCATCAATAGGAATCTGACAAAGTTGACGGCATGTCAATCGGACGTTCGGAGCTCAAGTTATTAGCGTTTCCGCTCCAAGGGTCAGGTTAGTTTCGGGTTCAAACCAACCCGGCGGTACTCAAAGTTCTCCAAAACTTTGAGTGTAATATACTTAAACTACTGTCTCGATCCAAGGATCGCATTGCAACTGACGGTTCATTGATCAGAGGTCCTTAGCTCATGTTATGGGTGTTTTAACAAAACTTCATGAGAATAGGGGGTTTGGGCCCGGTCCGACCCAGCCAAATACTCCCCTGGGTCAGCCCGAACCGGGTCGACCCGATCTAGGTTTTGGTCCGGCCCCTTAGGGCGCGGCCCGACCAGACCCAGAACAACCCACCCATCCTGGCCTAGCTGGCGCGGCCCAGCCCATGCGGGGCGCCCGTTGGCCTGGCGCTGGCGCGGCGCCCGCACGTCCTGCGAAGAACGGGGGGGGGGGGGGGGTGATGTCCCCCCAGATTGACCATAACGATGCAGAAATTAAGGTGTTCCTCCCCCTAAACCCCGAAATGCTTTTCCGTTCCGGTCCGCCGTGGCTCAACCGATGCGGTCTCCTCCGGCGGCGCGCCGCCACCGCGCCGGTGGGGCACGCCACCGCCGCTTTCTGCGGACCACCGGACGAGCTCTGGTGATCCGTTTCACCCGCCGTCTTCTCCAGTTGTCATATCGGGTCCCGTACTTCACTTCGGAAACATCAAATCACTATTTCGGCCTGTTCTGTCATCGCCCGTCGATCCACACTTCAATAAACAAAGTGCAGAGTCTTCGAATCTCCTCTGCGGCCCCGACTCCGACTACGGTTTCGTTCGGCCTCAACGGCGCCACGCTTCTTCGTCATGTTCCTTTCTGATTATGCGTGGTGTCGTTGCACCATACTGCCTTCGTTCGAGCCGCAATGAAAACAACATCGAAGGGGGAGAAGGGTCTGTCGTGTTCGTGTGGTCCGACCACCTCCCGTTATTACTATAAAAGCCGACCCAAATTGAAGTCGATGAACATCAAAGAATTCAAGAAAAAATAAATAACCCCTACCTGGAAGAAGTCATCGAATGAGGATCGTCGCGGAACAACGGCGTCACGGAAGATGACGTTGTGGAAGTCGACGTCACAGAAGACGGCGTCACGGAGAAAAGAATCATCGACATCGTGGTACATGACGTCGCGTCATCAATCTTCCAGGATTCAGCGTTCTTCATCGGAGGCTGGCATTCTTCCTCGACGATGGTGCATTCTTCACGTTCATCCATGAGGAAGATGAGGATTCCACGACTGAGCAATTCCTCTCCAATCCTTCTCGCACAATGAAAATAATCCTTAATGAAATAAGACCTTGTATTATTTAATTAACACACACAATCCAACTTTAAATTTGAAATTCAAAATTAATTCCCGAATTAATTACATTGAATAAGTTAATCAATTAATGAGTTGACTTTTCATTTAAGGGGGGTGCGGGTGAGTTACAAATTAAATGGGGGGTTTGAGGAAGTTGAATAAGTGGGGCTCATGTGGGACCCACCCCACTAATATCCTACCTAGTGGATTAGGATATTGTGGGTCCCACTCCAAACACCAAGCATAGGTTTTAACTACATAGAAATAAAAATAAAATTGGTTGCACAAATTTTATTTTTATTCATTACTTAACCCATTATTTTAAAAACCACATCTGAGAAAACGCAACTCTGGAAAAGGTGTTCCTAAGAAATTACTTGCGCTGCGGTTTCATCAGTTCCCTCAAATTTCGATTCCAAGAACTGGTTCAAATGTTAGGAAATACCGCTCGTTCGTTCACTGAACGTACCCGAGCTAAACATCGGAAATTGATTCCGGGCACACCGGGCCTCAGAATCAGGTGTCGTCAGAAACTGAGTTCTTTTAAAATCCCAAACAAATTAAGAAAAACTTTTCCTTGAAATATCTAGGTCTATATATTCTCTATCAGTGTGGGGATTAATATGATCATTGGATGAATCATTCATCCATTATATGGGTTTTGATTCCTATTTAAATGGTGTATTTTCCTTATATGGTTTGAGAGAATTTCCACATCTAAAATTAGAATTTTTTGGGAGAGTTTTTTTTTATTTTCATTTAAAAGATATTCCAATTGTTCTTTTAAATCCTAATATTCAGATTTGAATATAATCAATACATGGTTTTACACCAATTTAAAATAATCTATATATAACATCCCTGATTAAGTTACCATATTAGAAAAATAGAATCTTTGAGAATCATAACATGGGATTCTTTAACCAAGTACATCAGTTGGGGTTATTATGTTATTTGTTTCAATAATAAATATTGATTAGTGTGACTCTATATTAGTTATCAAGAACATAACAAGATCATAATCATGGATAAGTATCATATACCCCATTTTGATGTTTTTTTGATCAATTACAATAATCAGATATTTTAAAAAAATCGATAATTGATCTAGATATAATTAATTAGTGGTAAGATTTAATAAATAACCAATATAGGCATCATTATGAGGTACATATAGTATGAATTTATTGTGAATTCATTTACCCTTAATAATTCCCACAATATGATCATGGATTTTTGGAATAGTTTCTATAGAAAATTACTTTTTTGGATGGTGGTAATACTTATAGATTTGATTATTATATATTCCAGGAGCATAAAAGTACATTGAAAATACATGATAATAGTCATAAAAACCCTATGAATATATATGTCGTATAATACTTTAATTAATTATAAATTTTGGTTACAAAAAGTTTCATATTTATGTTCATAAAATCACAAGTGAGGGTATATCAGTGGATTCATAAAAGACAAAAATTATTGAAAATTGGCCTAGACTAACCAATATCGATGAGATCCACACTATTTATTTGGTTTTTCAATATATTATCGATGCTTTGTGTCAAATTTTTAATGGGTATCTAATCCACTAAGCAAGTTTATGGGAAATGGATTCAAATTCCTTCAGATAATTGAAAGTGAGGAAAATTTCATGGAATTGAAATGATAGTTATTAGGTGAACCTATGATTTCCCTACCACAATGTGGATAATGGTTTTTGATTTATAGGGTTGTATTAAATATGGTTTTGGGATTCATCGTTTTGTTGAATGATATTGTGATAGCTTATGCCTCATAGAAATTAATGGTTCATGTGAAAAATTATACTACTCGTGTGTTATAGTTAGCTGTGGTAATGTATTAAATAATGAAATGGAGGACATGTCTTTATGGGTAAGTGTATGACATATATATCGATCATATAACTACAATGTTTATATTCACATACAAATACATGAATATTTTAAAGATAATAGGGTTGGTTTTGACTAATGATTATGTATTCTCAATATATTACCAACCTAGGAAAGTTAACAAGGGACAGATTCACTAATGAAAAGAATCTTGAAAGAATTTTTCTGATAATGAATAAAAAATATCCAATATTTCAACATTTCCAAATGATTAATATAGAAATATTGGACCAAGTGGAAAATCATATCTTCCTCATAAGAGTGTTCAACTATATATATATGTGAATATTTAATTGGCATGAATAGATGATGTTGATATTTAGAAGAATGTTATAAATGTTCTTAATTTAAATATTTATTTTTATGGAATTATATGATTCTTGAACCTTTTTTTGGTCTCATCCAGACCAA
Organism: Viscum album; assembly: GCA_963277665.1. Taxonomy (NCBI): domain Eukaryota; kingdom Viridiplantae; phylum Streptophyta; class Magnoliopsida; order Santalales; family Viscaceae; genus Viscum; species Viscum album. The sequence continues at coordinate 1,186,830,002 of OY728159.1, forward strand.
ACATTAATAAGGATCTACATGATGGATCTCATAGTTTATCCTTTTCTATTAATCATGGATGTACAAAGATGTGTACATATATAAAATAGTGTAGCTATTCATGCAACATTAATATAAATATTGAAAAGTGTGTATATTAGTGGTGGGTATGTAGTAAATTATGGTTGAGAAACAAAATTCATATCATATATAACATCAATTACCCATACCATAATGTAAATTGGAAAATGTCCAATTGATATTAATATCCGACTCACCAAAATGTGTAAAAGTCATAATGTTATTTTTGTTGTAGTTAATCACATTATAAATTCATCAAACATCTATAATATCTTATAATATTTATATTTTTTAGACGATTATAATTTATTTTAAGTATGGTGTACGGTTTGATGGGGTACCAAAGTCTATTATATTAGTACATGTTCCAAGGTTTACTTTGAAGATCTGGAGAATTGTTTAGAAATATCTGGATTTAAGGTTTTATATCAGTACTACATATCATTATCAGATATATTGTGAGTATGAGACAACTATTAAATGCTTTTAGATTATGTTTTGTTATTATTTAAATTTATTTACATGGTTTTTGGGATAAACACTTTTCTGTAGTTGAGTTTTCATATAATAAAAATTTTAACGCAATAATTATAGTCGATCCTTATGAATTCCTCAATTTAAATAAATGTATATGTCCAATATGTTGGTTTAAAATTTGACAATTGAAGCTAATGGAAACTGAGATAACTATGGATATATTATACAAAGTCATATCAATTTAGCAGCAAATCAATGAATCTCAATGTCGATGGAAATTTTTTAACAATGACATTAGATATCATGAATTTCAAGTGAGTGATACGGTTTTTGTGTGAATCTCCTCATCAAATAGTTTTATTATATTCATAAAGAAGATAAAGTTGATACTCTGGTATACAATACCCTTTTAGATTCTTGAACGAGTATGGATTGTATTTTTTCCCTTGGTGCTTACACCAAACCACTCTCAAGTTCACTATATGCTCCATGTATATATCTTGAGGAATTAAATATATGCTCATTAAAATATATTTAACTCATAGGTTTGACCAAAATACCATGATCATTCCTATAAATAAAAATCAATAGAGATATTGGATCATAGAGATAAAGTTCCATGAAACATACCTTCTTAGAGGGTTAGACCTCATTAGATATATCAGAAATTCGAAGAATCTATATATGAATATGAGGGTGTGATGAAATATATATCTTTTTAGTGATATAATTTCAAGGTAAGAATTAATTTTTAGGGGGTTAGAATAAAACAACCTAAAATTTATTCATATATTTTTCTTCTATTAAATATAATTTCGTCACTTTTTGTGATACACCCAACCTCTACTTCAAATAAACTAAAATATACTATTCCATTATAACGTATCCATTAAATTGGATAAGTGAATATGAATATTTTTTTTAAAAAGACATCATTAATGGTTTTATATAAATTAAATATATATATGAATATGTACTCAATTGTTTGTAAACTTTTATATACTTTTAAAATACATTTTCCCTTACACTGTTTTTTTATTTTTGGGGGAAATATTGTAAATAACAAATTTAAATAAAAAAATAACTATAAAATTAATATTACTTTTTAAATCATCATATCAAAATTAACCTTTAGTAAAATTTTCTGATTTTTTAAAAATATTGTTTTTTATATACTAGTGAAAAATAACTCTTTTTCAAATGCACTCATTTATTATCATTAAATCATGTAATTTAAATGAACATTTATATTATTTATTTATAGATAATGGTAAATATGATACATTTTATTTATAATTATCAAATTAATTCCATGTAAATACAAAATTTACATTTTTTATATAAGATTTTTTTTATGCATAAAACACATTTGTCTAAATAATACTTTTCATAATATTTTATTCATTTATATTTTAATTGATTTCATCCACTATTAAATATTTAATTATGAAAAGGGTTACCATAATAGCAATTAGGATGTTCAAATTTGGTAAATTTCTCCTTTTTAGGAATAGTAATAATATTAAATATGTATCACATTGGTAAGGGTAAAACGGTACAATAGTGTTAAAACCATGGGAAAAGTTCTAAAATATTAACTAAAAATGTGCATTTATTTCATCTAATGTAATTATTTTGACAATATACCTAAAAAATAGAATATATATTATTTAATTACTTGTAATCCATGATAAGGACATATATATTATTTTATGGAAAGAATTTTCCAAAATGTCAATAGACAGAGGAAGGCATCTGACGACTGCATCTGCAGCATGGGAAAGGAAATGCATCGATGGATGCAGCAGTCGTAGGAGTAGATGAAGTATGTGGGATTTCTGACTCACGATTTAGGAGTGGAGTTCCTTCCACCATCTCTTCCTGGTCCTCTAGAAGCCCCCCCCCCCTCAGTGATATATTTTTTTATGATAAAACATTTGAATGTAATTTTTTTTGTAATATTAACTATTTAATTTTCTATATATTGTGTTTTCTATATTTTTTATAATATTGAAACTTATATTTTTATTTAATTTTTATTATTTATTTATTAAAAAAATTTACATAATTTTTTATTTTTTCTTGATTGTTTAATAATTTTATCACTGTAAATTTTTTTTCATTTTTTTCTTGATATATAATTTCATTTTTTATATCATTGCTTTCATTTTTTATAGTTTAAAGGAATATTGAGGTTTTTTTTATTTTTTACATATTTTAATTTTAGAAATACTTATATTATTATTTCATTAAAATTAGTAAAAGTATAATTATTATATTTATAATATTATTAATAATATTATTTTATTATTTTGTTAATTTTTATATTATTATTTGATATGTGTTTAAATTATTATTTCATTAATATTAATAATATTAATATTAATATATTAGTATTTTTATTATATTAATATATTTTATATTATTATTATTAGTATTATCATTATTATTTTCCAATAAAATTTTACTCATTTTTTATTTTTATTTATTTCTATTATGATATTTGGGATGGGGCACTATGTCAGAAATATTTTTTTTGAAAAAATCTCAAGAAAAAAATTTGCAATGTGAATTTTTTTGATGAGGAACCCCATCGCAAAAATAATTTTTGCGACGCCTTTTTCTACAATATGCCATTTGCGATGGGACCCCATCACAAATGGCCCATCAAGAATAGTCCAATTTTATTGATTCTATTATTACTAGGGTTTGATTGTGGTTATGATAGAATGCTATTTATGAAGTCCATTTGTTTTATATGGATTATGATATAATGATATTGATGAATCCCATTTTATTCCTTGGGTTATACTATGATAAATAATTTTTTTATATTGGTAATAATGATTTCATTGTGAGATGGGTCGGACCTATATCTCCCTCCAGTATATTATGTATTGATTTATATCTCATGATAGAGACTTGGATAGTATGTGAATAGTTATCAGTTCCGTAATACAGGTCTCGAACGGGAAGTGAACTCGGTTCAGTAATAGACATTGTCTACAATGATGGTCATGGAAATGTGCCTTGAATAATATGAAATGAGTTTTTATACTTATTTGCATACCAAAAAATCATGTCTTATATTATGAATTTTGGTATCACGTTCGCTGATTCTTATAAACATTCATGATTTATCCCATGGAATGTTATCATGATCTTATATATGTAGTAAAATATTTTCAAATTTTATGTTCTTCTATATTAAGATTATGATATGATTGATATCTTACTTGATTAATGTTACTGATAAACCGGGCTCACCCATGGAAGTGTTTCTTTTCCATCGGTCAAGAATAAGGGTATTTAGTAAGATATGTAAAAAGTGGATCTATTTATGTGGGAATAATTGGTAGACAATAAATATGTAGTTTGAACAAGTTGTTTATGTTTCCTTGCTTCTAAAGACACTAGACTTGTACGGTCCATTCAAATATTTGTTATATTTTTTTAGTGAATATTTATTATCAGTGATGTAATAGTAATTTATGTAATGTATGGGTCATTATAGTTGGTATCATTGGAACAGTATAGTTAACCATTATAATCTAGGATGATAAAACCATAGTAAGAACAAAAATATTCATCTATGTATATGTTACAATCCTACTGTTTTATAACAGGTGATTAATAACCTATGATAAATCTTAATGTGTCCTAAATTTAAATTTTATTATCTATTATGTGTTTTTTCCAATATGATTATTATTTCTCACACATTGCATTTTGGTTTTATTCAATGGAAGGAACCCGAAGGAACGACTTCAATTTTGAATACGATGAGAAATGAAATGATTTACCTCCCTAGAGAGAAATCCCAAATGGAAAATATTTTATTTATGCTTAGATAAAATTTTCAAGATATGTATCATGAAAGGAATCCAAATGATCAAAAGAAGGAATACCATTCTATTTAGTCTATCATTTTCCAACTTCTACCTTCTTTCAGCGGGTATTCTGGTTCATTACTGGCTGAATAATGGATTAGTAAAAATGAAAACTTATTTTCAGTACTCTAATATTTAGAACATGCTAAATTAATCTTAGTAGTCAATGCATTGGATAGAGAAACTGGTCAATGGTGGAACCTTATCAGGAATATTAGGAAATGATATTTAATTTAATCCATTGAATGTGATGATATCAAGAACATATTTTTCAATATGTACATTCCTCATAATTTTTGAATAAAGGTTGAGACATAGTTCCTTCAACTTAATAAAATTTATGAATAATTAGTGGGTACCTATGAAGAAAATTTGATAAGACATGCAAGGTATGATTCTGGAATTATTATCCACCTTGAGAGTAAAATTGATCAATTTTTTGTGGCCTTAACACTATGTCTTCAAAACAAATTATCCACAAGGTACTACAAAAGGTACGTATAAATCATTTTATGTTATGTCAGGGTTGATATGGAGACTAGGGTAACCCATCAGTCCTATGGGTTTGATAATTAGGGAAAAATGATATTAAAGGGAAAACATAAAGATCACATTAAAAATAAGATGAGTATCCCCTTATGCTCAATGTGTGGAAAAGAATATGGAAGAAATAATTTTGAAGGGAGTATTAAATATTTTATGTGTGAAAAATGTCATTGGGTATTTGACATCAAAAGTGATGAGAAAAATATTTCTAATGATTTGATTAGAAAAAAGGTTACATAGAATTCACCTCCTACACATCAATGTTCTATGTGATAGAAAATGGTTCATTATTCTTATCAATGCCATAATCCATGGGTTCTTGATGATGATCAATGTCAGCAAATCTTACGGCCAAAGGCAATGATAAGTTACATGTGATAATTATCAGTGATGTGGAGTATGATAATGGTGTGGTTAAAGGTACCTATACCATCCACTATAAAGTATAAAATGTTTTATTTGATTCTAGATCAACCCACTCTTTTCTTTAGGATGAATTTTCTAATGGTATCCCAATATTACATCAACAATTAGATGATTAGTTAACTATGAAAACTCATAATGGAACAACTCTTGCATCAAATGGTTATTATTATTATATGGTTGATGTGTGTGAAAAATTTCCACCAAAAAATATTTTCATCCTTCTTATAGTAGTATTTTAGATGATTATTGTCATGGGTTGGAGTTCTCAGTATGGAGATCATAACAATTTCTAAGGAAGGGAAGTAACATTTCATATTCTGGATAAATTTGTGATCATTTATCAGTGCAAGGATAAATATAACCTTCTAGTACAAATTGTTTTCCATCATATGTTAATTGATTCTTATAAATGAGGATTTATTATTTAAAATGTTTGTGGAGAAACTCAAAAATAATAATACACCCATTTTATGGGTGTTTGATGATTATTTTATGAAATAATTAGTAGTTCTACCAAAAAATAGGGATGCTGAGTTTTCAATAGAACTCCTAATAGGTATTATGCCTATTTCAAGGACATCATATATAAGGGATCAAATTGAGATGGAGTAATTGATGAAGAAAATCCAAGAGAATCTTAAAAAGGAATTCATATGCCCTAGTGCATCGCCCTGCTGTGTAAAGGTTAATTTTGATAATAATAAATATGGATCAATGCGGCTCTATATTTGTTACCGAGAACATAACAAGATCACTATCAATGAAATATGTCCCCTTCCCCGCATTTATGACTTATTAAACCAACTAAACGGAGCTCAATACATTTCCAAGATTCATCTTTTTTAATGATATCATCGATTAAGGTCCATAGAGGAGGATATATAAAAGCCAACATTTCACAAAATGTGTGTACACTATGAATTTATAGTGATTTATTTTGGTCTTATTAATTCCCCGGATATCTTTATGGATCTAATGAACAATGTATTTAGATACTACCGTGATTATTTTATGGTAGAATTTATAGATGATATTCATGTCTATTCGAATAGAAAGTATGATCATGAAGATCACATGATAATTGTACAGAAGAACATCATAAAGAAAAAACATTATGTAAAATTTTACAAGTGTGAATTTTGGGTTTAGAATGTTTTATTTATGGGACACAAAATCTCAAGAGAGGAGAAATATGTTGATCCAGAAAAAAATAGATGTTATTGAATGTTGGATGAGGCAAAAAATGGTAACAATGATATGATTTTGTCATGTTTTCGCTAGATATTAACAACGTTTTGTAAAACATATTTCATGATTATCCAGTCCACTCAATAAGAATACTCAAAAATGAGTTTATTTCGTACGGATTGAGGAATATGAAGAAAGTTTCAAAGAGCTAAAAAGAATGTTAGCCAGTTTACATGTTCCCACACTACATTTTACTATATAATGGTTTATGATCTAATTTGATGAATACGTGAAGGGGATGGTGTTTTTCCCCATGAAAATAATTTTGTGATAGTCTATGAATCATGAAATTTTAAAATCTATGAGACAAATAAACCAAATCAGGATTTAGAGTAGCTGCTGTAATCTTTTCACGGTAAATATAGTGGCATTATCATTTTTCTGAAAGGTGTGATTTTTCTAATTATAATTAATTATTAAACTAAATTTTCGCACAATAAGAGATGAATATTAATCATAGAAGATGGTTGAATTTGATTTATGATTATGAATACTTAATACATTGCAACACTGGGAAAGCGAACAAGGTGGATTATGCTTTGATTTTAAAGGACCATGCTAGCCTATCTGTGATGAGGATAATAAAATATACAATATTTTTAGATTTTCAAAGTATGTATCTTGAAATTTTAATTGATGGCGATAAATCATATCTCTCTCAAATTAATGTTCAACCACTTATATAAGTGAACATTAAGGAGGTGTAGAAGGAAGATACCTACATAAAAAACGGTCATAAATTTCCGTGAACTCAACCTTTATTTTGATAGAATAATATGGATCATGAATCAGGTTTTTATTAATATCATACAGAAATTAATGAAGGATCTATTGGATGAGGATCATTGTTATTCATTATTTATTTACCCTTGAAGCACCAACATGTATAGGGACCTGAATGAGTATTTTTGTTTGGTGGCATGAAAAGAGATGTTTCCAAATATTCCTCTTAGTGCTTGGTTAGTCAGGAAGATAAGGCTGAGATATAAAATACAAAGGGAAAGTTACAACCATTACCCATACCAAAATGGAAATGGTAAAATAATACTACACACATTGTCTTCATACATCCCAAAACATCTAAATTCCAGAATGTTATATTGGTTATAGTTGGATGCCTTAGGAATTCATCACACTTTACATATATTAGAGAATATTTATCTATTGACCAACATACCATGAAATATGTAATATAATTGGTATGATTTATTAGATTATATCATTGTATTATATTTGATTATGATCAGAGGTTTCCCTTGATGTTTGTGGATAAGTCTTCAGCAGGCTCTAGATATTGAGATATGTTTCAACACTGCTTATCTTCCTTAGACTAATGGAAAATTTTAGAGGAAATTTAAAAATCTTGAAGTCATGTTGAGAGATTTATCTATGAATTTCAATATTTTTTGGGTTCAACATCGATTTTTGGTGAAATTTTCATACATCAATATCTTTCACTCTAGTATTCAGATGGCTCCTTATGATTCCCTCAATGGAATGACGTTAAGAAATCCATATTGTAGGTATGAATCGGTGAATGAAATATTTTAGGACATAATCTTGTTGATAAAATGGCATAAATGGTTAGATCTATTGACAAACATATAAGAAAATTCCATAGTCGACAAAAACGTTTTGCTGAAAACTGAAGAAAATACCTACATTTTGATGTGGGTGAAAATCTGTTTCTATGAATATCTCCTAGGAAGAGAGTTGAGATATTTGGAATGAAGGGCATGTTGAGCCCTAAGTATATCATTTCTTTTTATGTTTTCGATCATGTTGGGAAGGTAGATAACAAATTGGTGCACCAAGTGAATCTCTCTCAAGTTAATGATATGTTCCATGTATCTCTCTTGAGAAAGTACATACCTGATACTTCACATATAATAAACTCATAAGTCATACCGCTAGAGAAAGAAATTTTCTTATTGAGAATAACTGATAGTGATTCAGGATCGTAGCGAAATGGCTCTGCGAAACAAGACCGCTCTATTTTTTAAAAATTTATAGTGGAACCATAAAATTGAATAAGATATATGGGAAATTAAGGATATGATGAGGGAGATATATATTAATCAGCTTTTATCATGTGATTAATTTCAAGGGTGAAATTCTATTTATGGAGGGAATAATTTACCACATGAGTAGTTTTATGAAATATTTTCATTGAATAATTTTAATTCATCAATAGCTAGAAATGAACTCAATTTTGTGTTTAAAAAAACCATGATATTCCCTTAGTATAAAATGACCATTTTAACATAGCCATTTGGTTAGCATTAATAAATATAACTAACTTATGAAAATGTTTGGTGAAGTCATTTGCTGCCAATTATTTATGAAAAATATAAATCTATTCTATTTATGTATTAATAAATAGAGTGGATTGTTATTTGTGAATAAAAAGAATGAAATATATATTTTTTATACTTAATAAAATATTTTTTATATTCATTCAATAGATATTTTTTTCATAGGGTATTAAAAAATACAATTTGAAGTATAAAAACCTATATTTATCAAAATAGTAATTTTTGACATTTTATTGGGGAACCTATTTTAAATTTTTATTTCAACACATTAATAATTTTTTAAGGACTACATAAATGTGTTATTTGTTAGTGGGATATAGAAATAGAATTTGGATGGATTTTTAATATCTTTCTGTTATTTTTTAAATTTTAATGAATAGTAAAAATATGCTAAATTAGAAATAAAAACAACATTTTAAATCGAAATAATTTATATCATTATTTTATAACATTTAAAAGATAAAAAATATATATATAATATTTTTTATCATTCAAAATAATTTATGTTATTATTATTATATTTATATTGACTTCAGAAGAAAAAATAGTTGAATCTTTTTCTATGTTTTAACTTTTTAAACTTATTCACTCTTTCTAACTATATGATGAATTTTAAATTAATTATTGCAACTTATTTTCTTTGATTTTTAAAAAATATATTAAATATTTTCAATTAGTAGGTCCAAATTAAGTAATTATCTTGATTTTATTTTCTAGGGTATAATTAAAAGCAGCTTTGGTAACTTTTATTTATTCGGTAATTAGGGTAAATCCGGTAATTAATGGTAAGGATACTATTTTAAGATTACCCGAACACTTTTCATAATATCATTAGATTATTCTTATTATTCTTGAGATATCCTTGGGTCAAAATGTTGTCCTTTTAAAACCACTTTAGTGATATTAGTACTATTAATATATTTTGATTAAAGAATAGATAAAGATGTCTCACTCAAATTTTAATAACTAAATCCTTTTTTATATAATGTTATAAAAACGATAATTTCAATTTTAAATACTCATTTTAAATATATTTTTTTTCTTTATCCGGTTAATTTATTTTTAATTATTTGAAAATAAATAATTACCTTAATAGCTTATACAATGACGATGTAATAACTAATTAATTGATGACAAATCTGTGTAAATATTTAATATTTAATATTAAAATATTAATGACCAGAATGTGACCCAAAGAATTACCAAATCATTTTTTATAGTATATATCTACCATAATCATTCAAGGGTCAGGTTAGTGACCATTTAGATACTTATAGACGAGATTTTGACACTATTGTTCTATTTAATGTGATGTTAAAGTTGTCACATTCATAATTTAATAATTATAACAGTTTAAATATTGGATTTTATAGAAGATATATAAGACTAAATATATTCTAATGAAATATAGTAGATTTATCTTCATCATATTATTAGTTTTATTATTTTATTCACCAAATAAGTACACAAAATAATTACGCAAAATTGATTTAGTAATTATTTTAGTTAAAGAGATATCAAATAAATGTTATTAAAAATATTAAATAAAATATAATTTTGGATAATTAATATATCCAATGATTTTCCTGCATTACATTGATCACTTATGAATAAAATAAAATATATTTTTTGATGTTATATTCATATTAGATTATTTTTAAAATTCAATGAATTGAATATTGTCAAAATTGACACTAATGATTTTTTTCTCAAAATAATGTGTTATTAAACAATTTAAAAATCATATAAAAAATTTAAAAAATATTTAATAACTATTATATGTTTTAAAAATCTATAAGGTGTTTAATGATGGTTTAATTGAAACAAATATAATGATATGTTATTACAGTTATGAAACAACTGTATTCCTCCCTTTAACCATTCATACGAATAATGAAATCACCAAGTGTGTGTGAGTACGACTTATCAACTCCATGCCATGCTGTAATATATATTTCACTTCTACCTTCCATAGATGTGTATAATGATTGAAATAATAACAATATATGATTATTATAATGTTACATTAATTTTGAAATATTATATAGCATACAATTCAACACCATTCAACAAATATGGGAATGATATCATCGTTATTATGTATATACGACCCACCGTCTCCCTGATGCGATGTGATTCAGTAAACAATATAATCATTAGAGAATGATTATATAAACATAAAGAATTAATAAATATTGTATGTATAATAATAATATCATATTTTAATTATATTACTATGACTTATGAATGAGAACCAGAAATTATTCGACAAACATGCATAAGTACATATTGTAGTTAATATTTGAGTAATGTGTAAAAATGAAATGTTATTAATGAATGGAAGATAAAATTATCATATATGATATCATAAAAAAGAATATGTATCTAGAATAATTAAATAACATTATTTAAATCATTATATAGGAGGTTTAGATATGTACAAAGGATATCCGACCAATGATTAGGGATAATTTCGTAGTCTCATTATTATATAAGATTGATTATACATTAGTACTTATTGGGGTATATTTTTCATCCATTTACATTTTTCCAAAATATTTAATAATATTTATATTCTTATACAATTTTTTATTGTCAATTTTTCCCAATAGTGATTTTTTAAATGGTATTAGTGGAATATTTTGTCATTATTTGATACATGGTACTTTTTTGACATTTTTAGAAAATGTATGAGGCAAATGATTCTTTTATTTTATATGGAATGAAGTGATTTTTAAGTATTCATAAAAAATTATTTCAATGAAATATTTTCTACCTGATTTCAATTTAATATTAAAATATATAATTATGTTATAATATTTTTTGGCATTCGAGAAAAGAAAATAGTTTTGAAATTGAAAGTATTTTTTCCTCAATAATTTCTATCAAGTATTTTATCAAAAATATTTTTAAATATATGATGAAATTATTTAAATATGATTATTTGTCTATACCTATTATTAATATGTTTTTATTGTTTTTATTATGGAATATTATTTAAGAAATTCATTTTTTAATATAGATAATGATGGAATAATGTTTGTGAAACCCAGTTTATTTCATGGGTTCTACTATGATGGATGGATTATATTTTCATGGCATACGTTAGAATGATTTCATAATGATATTTCGGTAGCTATCTATCCATCCAATTAATTGGTTAAAAAATCATATCTCATGAGAAAAACATGGCTGGAATGGGAAAATATCTCATTTCAGTAATACCAGGACAGAATGAGGAGTGAAATCTATTCAGTAATAGAAATTATCCTCTATGATGGTCCTGAAAATGATCAACGAATAATATGAAATTATTTTCGATGATCAGGTGTATGCCTTAAAATATCTTGAACTATGTTAAGAATTTTTGTATTATGTTTGTCTATTCATATGAACATTCATTATTTATCCCATGGCATGATATCATGGTCTTACATATGCATGATAATATTTACAAATTTTTTGTTTTTATGTCTTATGATTATGATAGATTGATATCACCCATGTCTACCCTTATTGATAATTTTAGATCACCATGTTATAGGGTTGCCTTCCTCAGGTCTTGAATAAGGGTATTAAATAAGATATGTCAAAAGGGGGTCTAGTTAAGGAAAAATAAGTGAGAGATAATGATGATGTATTATGAATTTGTTTCTTATGTTCCCTAGTTTAAAATGAAACTATTCCTATACGATTATGTCATAGATTTTTTATATTTGTTAATTAATATTCTTTAAATTTGAAGTAATATCAACGGTATTTAACGTATGAGTCATTATATTTGATGTGTGATTTGTTGTGTTGTTTCTCAAATGTGTTGTATGGATTGTGTTAAAGGTGATAAATGTGCTTTAAAAGAGATTTAATGTGTGAATATTTTAAATGTGTATTTTTCAAGAAATATGGGTATTATTTCTTGTTGGATTCATTATTGGGAACCTTAAATATGTCTTTGAATTGAGAAACTAATGTGAATCATGTCATAAAATTGTATTGTTGTAATAATGAATTTGAATGGGCGATTTTCCTATGGGAATGGTTTGATTCCATATTTACTCTTCCTACTGTCTTTCTTAATTAGTTTTAGGAATTTTGAATGTCATTCGAGATGTATTTCCAAATGTTTATATTGTGTGTGTAAAATGGAAATTGGTTTTCTATAGAAAATGGTTATATACATGTGAGTTTTAATTTTTGTTTCAATTTGAATTGTTAATGTGGTGACTTACATGTGTTCTTATCAGTCATGGAATGTGTATGTAAATTTGATGAATTATTTGATATGTGAAATGGAATTTGAGCACAAATTTGATACTGAGTACCTAGGTTGGTTAAGTAGAACAATTACTATAGTTAATTTGGTATAGGATAATGCTTTTATTCATCTTGAAGGATTTAAGTTAACAAATCTTATTAAACATGTGATATGATCAGAGACCACTAGAACATGGTATGTGATCCCTTATAGTAGAACAAATATTGGAATAATATTGGAATGAGATTTTGATATATAAACCAATAGACCATAGGATGTGATCCCCTTAATGTTCTCATGCACTAGATCACTATTTTAGTTGAGTTAATGGTTTTTTGATCAATGATGTATGGGGTTTATAGTGTCCCATTTGATTTAGATACTTATAGGTATAGACAATAGTGATCTATTCTGACGATATGAATATGTGATTTCGTTTAGATGTTAGTATATGGTAGATCATGTCTTCATTTTTTTCAAGCATTATTTAATGGGGAATATATTTTTATTAGAAATCGTTTCCTGGAAATTTTTTAATTAAAATGATTACATAGAATTTTTTCAAATATTTTTATTGAAATATTCTTGGTGATTTTTCTTTTAATGTTAAGTCATGGAATCATTTGTTTGGGAAGAATCCTAATGGTCTTTTACTAAAACCCTAAATACACTTATCCTTATATGTATACTTTGATATGTATAGCCAATATAAATGAAAGATGTATCATAGTGGTGATATTGGATTTAGTTTGTAGTGTTCTAATTTTTGTAGGTGCTAATGGTGGTGGGTTGAGGGTGATGTCCCTCTTGTTTTATATAAGTTTATGGGATAGTCTTTCTATTCCCATTCTATTGTTGTCCTTTTGGTTTTGGTTAAATTTGTGAAATATTGAATCTAAAAAGTGATACAGCTTGTTTGGTTCTGGTTATGAATTATTGTGATTCTCATCATTCTTGGTTGTTTATGATTTTATAAATTGATGAAATCATTCCGAAATTTTATTTTCGATTATTTATGAACTAGTTTCCAAACCTTGTAGATCAGTAACGCCCTTTGGGCCATGACATGAATCGAGTCAGGAGATATGTTGGATGGTATCCAAGATTGGTTTGTGAAAACAAGGTATCAGATAATGTCATATTATTTTAGGGTAATTTTTTGGGAATGATTCCACATAGACATGAGATAGTATTTTTAGGGCTTGTGGTTTTTGTCGTGAGTGAGATGTTTTTCCATCAATCCTTGTGACAAAACTCGAGTCCAAGTATTAGAGATTATTGATTGTTGCTGGAAATATTCAAAATGATACGTTGTGGGTATTTTCTTTTCATTGTTTCTTGATGAAGTAAAATACATCTCATATAATTAATCGTAAACTTTTGGAAGAGGCCAGAGAGGTTTCTCCCACACTAATCGATCAGATAATCATCCAAGTAGTGGTTAAGTATATCCATACATTGGGTAAAAGAGAGGGATTTTGTCCAACATAGGTTAGAGAATATAAACCTGATCCTAGAAGTGATAACTATCAGGAGTTCCCCAAGAACAAGACTATTATATTCCGAGGAAGAAAAAACCCAAAAAATAGGTGGAGAATCTTGAGAAAATAATGATAATGTTATAGTTTTTTTATACTCTAAAGGTGTTCAGAGTGAAGCGTCCTTTGTTTTTGTTGGAACTTCCCCGCATAATGTTGGGAGTCTCGTTGTTTCATTATGGGAATCATGGCCATATAGGTTGGAAGGATTTAAATTTTTTATAAAATGATAATTTTTATCTTGATATTTTGACCTTCACCAAGTTTGACGTGTTTTTGGATCTTATCCAAGAGAATCAGAATGTGATGGTGTATGGAAACCAGTTTTCGAGTTAGTTTGTTATGCACCCATGATCATTTCCCATGATAAATAGAAGGCTCTAAAGTTTGAGATTGTTTTACAACCAAAAATATATTCTCATTTGTTCTTTTTCAAGTTAAAGATGTATTCCATTGTTGTTGATCATGTGAGGATGGTAAAAATTGATCGTAATGGAATGTATGGTCTTTATGGTGTTGTGTCAGTAGTGGGATGTGCAATTATTTTGAAAAAAGGGGATGTGGGATGAGCAGGGTAATAATGTAGGTGGTATTTCAATCCATCCATCCATGAAATCATCTTTTCTGGCATCCAATGGATGGTTAATTGTTTTCCACCAGTGTGGAAATGAATGAAACATGTGGTGTGTTTGTTTATCTCAACCAAGACCTTGTCATGGGTGCAGAGCTATGGGGCACCTAAATTGATTTTTCACTGTGGTGTCCCCATATCAGTGTGGTGATAGATCGATAGATTTCTATGTAATTTCAACATTGATAGAACTATACCAGACACTAGGTTATCCATTTACAAGTCATGGTGGTAATGATGGATCTTCTTCTGAGAAGATTTAGTTTAGGGTCGACTCACAGATCAGTGTTTGTTCTTAGGCCCAGGAAGAGACGATGCATATTGGCAATGTGGAATGAGAACCAGAAAATTCAAATGTATTGCCTTTGAACGTTTTTAGGCAATGATCTTTTTGAATCATCATTATCTCTTTTTTGTTTAATTCTAGTGCTTCGATTTCATTTTTTTACCCCATCGGGTGGGTTTGTTAATGTTTCCAATTGAGTTTCACTTGTATGTGAAGGATTTGGTAACAATGCTTGGTAATAAGAGAGGCCAGGGTTTTATGTGTCCGTCTTGTGCACCCATTGTGTTAGGGGATGAGTTTTGAGGGGAAATTTATGTTCTAGAAATTGACCACACTGACGGGATCCTATGTATCGATTAGTTGGATCATTTTTTGGTGCATATCAATTGTTATATATGGTGATAGAAGTAACCAAATTTTTCAACGTGAATGGGATCCTCAGTCAAGAGGTGTTGGACCGCCACTTCCAGATTTGGGAGACTATTTTTATCATATATCATCACTCATGTTAGAGGACAATTATGATTCTCCTAGAAACGGATTATCTACTATCATTGAAGAGTCCTTCTATGTTTTTGATAAAATATTTATCTAGTTTTTCTCTAGATTGGGATGTATAGTAATACATTTAATTGGTGTCAAGAACACAACCGATATATATACCTTCATAAAGCATGCTCCCCCTGAGTTTATAGAATTAAATTTAAAACTAGAAAATTTTGAATAATAATGATTAATTTTTCAAAGAGTTTAACATTTGTGCTCCCCAATTCTATTTTCTAAGAAGATCGATGGATCCCTCTGGTTGTGTGTTTATTACCAAATTTTTTAAAATGTGATGATGAGGAACAAGTACCATTTTTTCTGTATTGATGACGAGTTTGATCAGGTTAATGGGAAATTTGGTTCTCAAAGATATATTTATGATATGTGTATACCAATATTAGGTTTAGAGAGGCGAATCTCCCAAAAATAGCCTTTTGAAGAATGTATGACCAATTTTCTTTCCATTGTCCGGCCATTTGGGTGGAACAATGTTTCAATTGTATTTATAGCACTAATTAATAGGGCGTTCCACCAGTATCTCAATTACATTGTTGTGGTATCTGGGAATGAAATTGTGGCCTCTTTTGGGACTGAGGAGGAGCACGGGAGGATTTTGATAATATTCATGGGAACCCTTTAGGGTCATATTCTCTATATAAAATTTTCTATGTGCACCATCTGAATCAGGGAGGTTATGTTTCTGGGTCATGAGATCTCATAATTAGGCATTTTAGTGGACCCTAAAAAGATTTGTGAACTTATTCCATGGAAGCATTCGGAGAATGTTTTTTATATCAAGAGATTTTTTAGGTCTAGAAGGGTGTTATAGGCGGTTCATTTGATATTTATCTCATCTTTCTTCATCGATGTGATTTATTACCAAGAATGGGATAAAATTTAAATGGATTCTAGAGTTTTTGTGGTCATTGTATGAGCTAAATCAATTGTTTCCCATAGATCTTATTTTAATCATGTCAGATTATATAGTTTGATATGTGGCCTATTGTGATGACCCATGTTTGGGTCTTGGGTGGTGCTGATTGGAATGACCTTGTTATGGTAAATGTTTTTTTTTCAACTCTAATGAAATGAAAAGAATTACCCAACTCGTGATATGAAATTAGTCATTGGGATGCATGCCCACCAAAATTTGTGGCACTATCATTTGGGGATAAGTTTATAATTTATACATATCATAATATCTTATCCCACATATTATGCCATAAGTTTTTGAATTTAATGTAGAATATTTCGGTTGAGTACCTAATGGGTTTTGATTTCGATATAGTCTATACCTTTGGGTAGAGTAATATTGTGAAATATTTTATTATTAGAATATTGTTCATACAAGTGTTGAAATAGTCCAGTGATGAGTGGAATTTGATGGTAAATTTTACATAGATTCATCTTCATTCCAATGAAGATAGTGTATAAGTATTGTTGGAAACTGTTTTGTTGACACCTCCTCTTATATATTTGTTTTAGAATGTGAAGATGAGTGATCGGTTGTGCTAGTATTCTCTATAGTTTTTAAATAGTGTGTTGGTTCCATGATAGTGGTCATTGTCTCCTAATGAATTTTTGTGATTTAGGGTCTTCTTTTTGGTACCTCTATCATTAAGGAATTATTTGATGTAGGATAGAAACCAATATTAGTGGGAAATTCATCCTTATGCCACTAAGATTTATTATGACATATGTCGTCAGTTCTGGTGGCTAGGTTTTAGGAGGGACATAGACTAATTTTCAAATTAGTGTTATTCAATTCATCTAGTTAAATCAGAGAACCAAAGGCCCTTAAGTATGCTTCATCCATCAAATACTACAACCTTGGGATGGGACATGATTTTCATGGACCTTATTGCCGACTGGCCTTATACACCCCAAGGGAGGAATTTCATTTGGGTAGTGATTGGTTTTCTGACAAAATCATTAGATTTTATTCTTGTTAGGGATTCATCCAAGGAGGAGGATTTGGGTTGGTTATATGTTCATGAGGTTTTGAGGCTTCATGGTGTCCCATTAACAATTGTTTCAGAGAGGGAACCCTATTTTACCACACAATTTTGGGATGTCTAACATAATGGGATGGGGTCACCAGTAATGTTGATCATGGAATTCCATACCCAACTCTAGGGTCATATGTAGTAGGCAATGCATATTTTGGAAGTCATTTTCCAGAATGCGATTTTTATTTTTGAGGTTTTGTGATATCCATAATGGATTGGTTTATTTTTTGTATAAAAATAGTTACCAATATTCGATTTCAATTCCTCTATTGGAAGAAATTTATTTTCATTGTTGTTGGCCTCCCTTGAGTTTGGATGAGGTGTGATAGACATCATTATTGCAATCCATCCTTGTGATGGAAACATCTGGTGATGTTAAATTGATCAGTAAGTAATTGTTGAAGGGGTAGAGTCATTATAAGGCATATACTAATTAGATGTGCCATGCATTGGAGTTTTTTGTGGGTCACACTATGTTCTAAATATTGTAACTTATCTTGTGTCAACATTATTTGGGTAATCAAGGGAATATAACACTGAGGTATGTCTGTCCATTTGCGATTTACAATATAGTTGGTATAATAGTATACATATTATATTTTACCTCACATTTTATGTATATTCATGAGGTGTTCAATGTCTCTCATCTAAAAAATTATAAACAATAAAAATTTCATGTGTTTATAATTAATGATTCGTAATTATAAACTAATTATTCTATGTTTGATCATCTAGTATATAATTTATATAATTAAGAGAAACAACTTCTTGGAAGGTCTATTATTTTGGTCTGTGTTGTTTGGATGCATGGTAGTGATGATAATTATACATGTTAGTGAAATAATTTGGTTTAAGAGTAGTATCCATTTTTATTCTATGAACATGATTCAAGATAACTATTTGAGGGAGGAACGTTTTCATGGTGGGGTAGAATATTTTGATTCCTAATTTTTTGAGTTATTTATTGGTATATTTTTGTTAAATAATTTATATATTGGTTTACCCTTTATTTTTGGGGAAATATGTGTATTGTTTCCCTGATAGTATGTGTAACAGGGTTGGTTCATAGTTTGGTGAATCAATAAACCCTTTCCCAGGAAACCATACATAAAATAGTCATTTTGGATAGTGAAAACTAGACAATTATCCCATGACATTGAATACCATCATGATAACTGTCTAGCATGTCCCTCTTGGATAGTTAGGGGTGCATGGTTTCTACACTATTTGGTAAACCATGGTGGATAGTTATGTTACATGTCCAGGTCATTAAGAATTTGAAATATACCATTCTTAGCTCTTCAATTTTAACCCTAAATCACCTATCATCCACCCCATATAAGATTTTCATCCAAGAGATCTTCCTCCAAGAATTCTTGGACATCTTAGGATCAATATATGGTTGTTTTTCCCTTTTATCTTAATTTAATCATTACATAATTCTCTTTTCACATGAGGTCAACCTTCTTCTAATGTTCTTATTCAATATGTCATTATTCCATATCTTCCAAATGGTTATTTGAAAAAATGTGGGCATGTTCATGAGGTTTTGTGTGAAACCATGATGTTTATTGTTCTATCATTCCTTACAGGGTCTCTTGCTTGTGCATTTGAGATTTTACATCGATTCCTATGTGATTCCAAGTGTTTTTTTTCTAGTTCCATGATTTTTCATTATTATTCGATGTTGGATTTCATGTCTTATTGTTTAAATTTGATTTATTTATTATTTTTGTTATGAATAATATCTTATGTAATAGATTTTTTATGACCATGTGAAAAAAATGATATTTATAAATGTATCTAGCTTTGTATTAGGTGTTCTTGAATATTGTGTTTCCGAAATATGTTTTACTCCTTATGTGAATTGTGTGAAATATCTTGAAAGTGTATTTTAAACAAAAATGGGTTTTGTTTCATGTTGTATTATTTTTTTTTGAAAATTAAATGTGTCATTAAATTTTTGAAGTGATGTAAAGAATTATATAAATTGGTTTTGATGTGAGTATGAATTTGAAAATGCTATTTTTTTCCATAGAAAGGGATGGATTCCATTTGTGTTCTTCATTGTATGTTTCGAAATGGGTTTCTTGAATTTTCTCAATGGCGTGAAATGAATTTAAAAATTATTTTGGTGTGTTTCTAAAATGGAAAGTGTATTTTTATGAAAAATGGTGGCTTTCAAGTGAGTTTTAATCCTTTTATAAATGTGAATTGTGAAATAGATGATTTCATGACCTGCTTATGATTCTTAGAATGTGTATGTAAATTGGAGGATGTGTGTGACATTTAAAATTGAATTTTAGAACAAAGGGAATACTGCATATCTATTTGGAATATCTATAAGTAGTACTCTATTTGATTTAGAAGTGGTTGGGGCCCGGATTCATCTAGCATGATTTATGATTACAAAACGAACTACACATCTGTTATGATTATAGACCAATATACCTTGAGATAGAATTTCTTCTAGTTGATCATGCAAGGTAAATTTGTTGGATTTGGATTATTATATAGAGACTATTAGACCATGTTATCGGATCACCTCTAATGGATTTTTCACATGAATGTTTTTTGTTACTTAGTAAGAGGATTTTGATCACTACAGTAAGAGGTTACTAGAGACCCACTTATGGCAGTTACCAGTAAATATTACCCACAGATATCACATATGACATGATGATATATGGCGTGGTGCAACTGTCTATATGTGGTATATGTTTTGTGAATATTTTTTCAAGAAATATTATTTGTGAAAAAAATTTACCTTATAATGTGTGTGTTGAGAAATTTTTCCTTACAATGTTTAACTAAAATGTTACAAATATTCTTATATAAATTTGCAATATGATTTATATTTTAATGTTATATCCTGGAATCAATATTTTTCTTGGCATCCCATTGGTCATTGGATCACTACCTATATACACCTTTTGGTGTAAGTATACTTTTTTATGTGTGAGCCAAGTAAAGAAAACATGTATCATGGTGGTGCAGTTGGATCCATTTTCTAGTGTTCCATTTCATGTAGGTGATGATGGTGGTGGCTTGAGGGTGATATCATTATTATTGAATAGATTTTTTTGGATAATCATTTTGTTCCCATTTCATTGAAGTAAATTTGGTTTTTCTTAATGTTGTAAGACATTGAATCTCAAAATTATAAAACCTTGTTTAGTTTTTGTTATAAGTTATTGTGATTTTCATTTTTTTGGTTATTTATGATAATAAAAATGTCTGAAATCATTTAAAAATAGAATGGTTGATACCCATGCACTGGTTTCTAGCCCGTGGGGTCCAGTAATGACCTTCGAGCCATGATAAAAATTAAGTAAGGCATTAGGTTGGATGGCATCCCAGATTTCTTCATGACATACATAGAAAATCCCTCATACTCAATATACTGCACTACCATATGAATTCCCTCTATCACTAAAACACTTCTGAGACTATTATAGATTGTGTGGAATTATAATTTCTTCCCAATACAACATATATATAGATCACACTCTAACAATGAAGATCATAATAATACATTTTTAATGACATATAAATACTATGTCATCAGATCAATTACCCTTATTTAATATCCATTCCTAATCGTGATACCCTACTGATGGTCCACCATCTCTAAAACACTACACTATGAGAATATAGATAGATCTAATCCCACTCAAGTTCTCAATATCTAACCATGGTGAATAAATTTCATTATAAGTATGAGTAAAAATTATACACAAATGGATTTTTATGTAATGGAGATGATATAATGTAAGAATCACTATCTCAACGAAATATACCATCAATTAAAAAATGTGATATAATAATAAAAACTAATAATCCATTCCTTAAGGATTATTCTTACCTCAAAACTAATGATACCTCTATAACGGGGATTCATATAACATATCCATCCCATGGGTAGTCTCATCTAGCTTATCCCGACTTATTATCCACTCTGTGAGGGAGACCAACTGATTCAAAATAGGTAAAAATATACAATATAATCATAGGAAAGATGGAGATATTAAATATTTCAATGAATTTATTCCACATTTCTCAATTGATTATTTATTAGAGGCTAAATTACTCTAACCATATTTACATAAAACTGCATATAAATTTGAGTCGGATATAACTGGGTGGAATCCCTCATACATCAGGATAGACACATATTTATTAAATCATATCTACATGATATATAACAGTTATGAAATGAAAATAAGAACTGGTCATTGTATGATGAATTTACAATCGTTGATATACCCCAAAATTATTCCCCCGTAGTTTCATATATAAAAAAAAATTATTAGAATATGGGAATATAGATATGTCCACTTCCAAACCAACATTGTGTGCCCCAGAAGAAAATATAAAATCATTACTTCTTGCCATAATTTCCCTAAATCATAAATCATATATCACTAAAATTATACCTCCAAACTCCTTCCCTATGAAACAACTACTATAATAACATTCTAACACAGCCAGACCCAATAGGAACCCACCAAGTATGGTTGTATGTTGAGTATGACTCCCCAATACCAAAACTTATATCCCAATGGTTAGATAATAACACCAAGAATGAATTACATACACATGATTCCATAGCCAATAATTACATACCATAGATACAAAACAACATTAAAGATAAATAAAAATCAACCACTATATATATCTGACATTAAAAAAAACTCTTTCATCAAGAATAAAATATTCATAGAAAACGTTAAATGGGAAAAAAAAAATGTGATAGTGTTATTAGATATGATAGATATAAATGAAGTAAAAATAAAACCTCACCCAAAAGCCTCAATGATCAAACTGTTACATTATCTATCAACTTTATAGAACAACATACACTACAAATCACCAGTACAAATAATTCTTCCCACTCCATACATGTCAAGGTCACCAAATAACTGTTCAACACCTATATAAAAAACTATATATGGTTA
Organism: Viscum album; assembly: GCA_963277665.1. NCBI lineage: Eukaryota > Viridiplantae > Streptophyta > Magnoliopsida > Santalales > Viscaceae > Viscum > Viscum album. Next base: position 1,186,853,187 of record OY728159.1, read on the forward strand.
TGGATACCCATTAAATGATGAGTATAAATATACAATGTTGGATTTATTAAATAGATATTGGAAACATATGACAATAAATAATCATAAATAAATAGAACAAACATTTATATGATTTAAGGGATATCAAGCCCATTGTTATGAGATTGTACCAATAATTAAAAATCAAATCCCATTAGAATCATATCTCATGCATAACCAAATATTATTAAAATAAATTAAATCCCATAAAACATAAATCTGACATCCTTTTTGTGAATTACATATCATAGAAAATACAGGGAAATGATGAATCCCAAAATCACAATAGATCATCGCTAAAATTTTCATAAGTTAAATGGAAAATAGAATACCATAGAACCTATTTTGTCTTAACAACCCAACATATCATGACTCCTAATTGACCTCTCTAAAAATTTAGTGAGGGACCCATACGTCATCATGGTAATTCTATTTGTAGTGGGGGATATTGACCCCAAAAATGGGGGATAGTCCTCCCATTTGAGAAAATTATATCTCAAATGTGGGGGTTACCAAATCATATGTAGGACATATATATTATTTATTATTGGGGGTACCAACTATATACCTACTGTTTTGGAAACACCCTCTTAATGTATTCTCTTTTCTATCTCTGGGGTACCCAATTCCACAATGCATGTGGGGGACTATCGCCCTTTAATCGATATGCTTCTAAGAAGGTTAATGTCCTCAAACTGACTTTAAAACATTACCCAACACTATATCCTATATCCTCAATGTTTTGACGATCCAATAGGACAAAATTACATGGAATCAACACTATGTTATGAATATACTCAAAATATCATTTTCAATGAAACAATTTTCTCATAATGGATAATTAATTTATACATTTTGATACTCGGGTGAGGAGATATAGAAGAAAATAATAAATAAATTTTACATATAATATAATTATCATAGACACGACATGTAATCCCCATAATGAATCCTATAATATACTTCTTATTTTTTATTATCCAGTCACATTATGCATATAATATTATTATGATGACACAAAAAGTAAATTAAAGAGTTGATTGGGTGTAAACAATTTTTCCTCTATCATGTGACATCAATACTCATGGAATACACCTCCCAAGAATTTGTTCTATGAAATTCAAGGGATATATGAAATTTACACTATTTTAATCACAACCCTGTCAGTCTAAACAACTAAATAGATCTCTGAAATGACATGTATGTTTGTTAAATAATTTACATTTGTAAACACATGGTCATTTAACATAATATTAAACAAAATATATATTCTTATTGTCCACACTACATGTGGGTCTATGGATTTAGTTGGTCATGTACTCTGGTAATCCTTAAGTTATACTGTGAAGTAAATATGGAATGTGAATACTGTCATATTGCATGTGTTATTTATTTTCTCGGGGAAACTATACCCTCAATCCAAAGGAAAGAGATGAATATTCATTTTAAGTGACATATCATGTTATATATAAATTATATAAAAACCAAGTAATAACATGAAAATAAAACAATTCATGTTATTTTTGGAACCACATGTCATGTAATCATGTCTTATTCACTATATTTTCTTACAAATTACATTACTATTTCCATGGTTCTCCCAACCATCCATGTCCAATGTGATTCCCATCAAGATTTAGAGCTGCAACCACATCACTAATTTCCAACCATAAAACCCATCATCAGAGAAAAATAATTAATTATTCATTATATCTCCATTCACATAAAATCAATTTTCAACAATGTCTCTCATTCATCGCTACACTCAACACTATACCCCCACCCAATCCCAATGGTATATCTCTATCCAAACCAACATTCTCATTCTTCACATGTATATCACCATAGGTATCCTACTTAAAATCCATCATCAATTTATTTGAATGATGGTTATGGTTTATTGAGAGGTGGTGGTGAACATAAATGTGTGGATGGATTTCAAAATATAGTCAGATTCTGACCACAAAAAATCCTGTTTTAACCATGATTCCCATCATATTTTTTTTAATGATTAGATAAAAAATAGATACCTTTTAAGGCAGAGTATAATATAAAATTTTTCCCAACAATAGAAAAATTTTCTATAATGATTAATTGTTATAATCCAAAAATTTAGTAAGTTAAAATAATTATTGATCGGGACCTATAAATTCTTATGTCATTGAAAAAATTTAATATCAATAATTAAATTATATTTTGATAATGATCATGGAGATTAAAAATTAATGTTTTATCAGATTAAAATTAAATTTTCAATGATATTTTTTATCAATTACAAGATAATTTATCAACGGTTCATCCATATGATTTTTATACCCTTGGAGATCCAACAATGTTACCTAAACAAAATATTTCTCCATCACAAATATCATTTTAGTGGTTTTGTGTATCAACATCCAAAACACACAAGGGATTTTAAAAACATAATTTAAAAAAATAAGTTAAAAATATATCAATTTAAAACATAAAACACACCTCCCCAATATAAAACAATTGGTTTTAGAGAAAACATTTGTGTAGGATTTTAATTCTATGGTACTGTTGGGGTAAAAACATCATTATCAAGTGTGAGATAAATATATATTAAATAAAAAAATATTATTTATCCCCTAAAAATTATATAGTTATAAGATTCATCTATATTTAACTAAATGGTAAACACCATGTACCGAGATAAGGGAGATGATCAACAAATTTTTCTAATATATTTTAATATATTGAATTTATCGTTGAAACCTTCATAGAAGTTTGGGACATTGATGATCAAGAATAAACAAAATCCAAATGAAGGGAAAAACATTTTTCCCTACATAGAAATGGAAATAATATTACTGAAATAATAGTGAAATAAAAATGTTGATACAATTATTAGAGGAAAATGGAGAAAATGATAAATGGTTCCTTATGTTAGAGATGTGAATATTTTATGCATTATTTTCGAATATGAATAATGTGGGTGGATTATAATCATGATATTATAACTTTGGGGAAAATAATATTATAATTAAATACTAAAATAAATCCTTCATGAAGAACTAATTAAAATATAATTTTAGCTATATACTAGCCATTCAAGACAATATCTTTAAGAATATCAAATAATTTTATAAAAACATATACAATATAATAATTTATTTTAGGGTAATTACTTCATTAAAAACATAAATCTTTGTTTTTAAGGAATTATATTTGTAAAGAATATATTCAATGAAATAATGGTTACTGATCATCATTAATGGATAAATTAATAGTGTTTTTTTCATTTTTATTAGGCTTATTAGGGAAAACTGTGTTAGGTGATTTCGTTAAAATAGTATTTTGACTTTCCAATTGGGTTTTATGACTTAATTTTTTCTTGATAACTTATGTGAAGTAGTTTTCCTACTAAACTAGTGGACATTGATTTAGAATAGGATTAATAATATTTGTATTCTCAAAATTTATTTCTAAGAAGTAATAAAATATCCTTCAAGTCAATAACAATATTTTTCCATTTTTTCAATATAGATCATTATTATTATTTATATTAAAAGTATTTTTTTTATAATATATAATATAATGTCACATCTTTAGTCTATTAATTTTTTTCTTGATTAATATACCACACATAGTCCTCGAAAACAATTACTCAACACTCAATGTTTTTATTATGAGAATGTATGATGATCATAATCTAAATGTCCTTTGTCATGGTCTTATAATAATTCATGTTTACAGTGGGAGATGACTCAATGAGTAACTCATACTTCATCATAGATAAATCAGAAAAAATATTTGGCACATCTGAAGGGGAGGATTCAAAAACCAAATTAATAATCTAAAATAGTGAGGGGTCATGCTTTTGAACTTCCAGTTTAGTGAAATCGCCTTTTAGATAAGGTGTCAAAAGGAAATATATCCACATCTCCGTGATGATTATAAATATAATTATCTGATGGATCATATATATTAGGAAGGAAATATTCACCAACGATCATTTAAATGCATGATTATTCTATGTCCTACTACAAGATATGACACTCGATCTTTATACAGATAGGGGTATGAGAATTTTTTTAACTAAGAGTATTCTCGTTGTTTAAATACAAAACATCTCATCAACGTGACTTGTTATATATTTTTATTGACTTCAACATTATGTACAAATATTATTCATACATTATTACAACACATGTTAGAACACCCGCTCTAACAAAAAGGTAGTGTCATGTAATGAATGTCATACCACATCCTAGAAACATGAGTTATATATAGCTTAATAGTGCACATAATCATTGGTATATAGATAGGTTAATTCTAATTATATTGATATTATTGGAAAAATAGATAACTGTTACCTATATCAACATTGAGTGGCACTCCCACTAGTGAAACCTCTTCATTTCTCATAAATTCATATGAGTTTTTCAAATATTGACGTATTACATTTAGAAATACGTTTATTTATTTATTTATACTTTAATAAAGTGATTATTTCAAAAGATATTATATTAATTTACTAGTAATTAATCACAGGATAACTCTCTAATAACAAGAAATAATAAACGATAATTAAGATATAACCATAGCATACCAAATTCCTATTGAGTAATCATTCCTTAATATACCATATTCTATTTCAGAAATAATTCCCCAAACATCCACATTCCATTTGAGTAATAATTTACAATGGTTAATTTTTCCACAATGTTCCATATTCTCTTCAAGTAATCATTCCTCATTATACAATATTCTATTTTAGTTCTTCTACCAAACTGGTTATATCCTTTACAAGTATAGCCACATCATCATCTATTTTTTTAATGATATCCAGGATAAATTGGTAATAAACACCAATACATAATTTGAACAATAAATATTATTTTATCCCATTTCATAATACATGAATACATACCACATGTTGTAAATGTTCTATGATCAGTCCCATCACATGACCGTAAAATATGAAACACAAACTACATGATATTTGACTCCTACTAACCCATATATATATGATCTATAATAATTTTTAAATCAAAACTCCCAATAATTATTAGGTACATGACCTTAAAATGAACATCAAAAGGTCGTAGAGACATGACCTCAAAAGGAACATCACTTGGTTATGGATTTGTGACCATAAATGGATTCACATTGGTCTTTTACACAAAACCAAAAATGTTATGGCGTACCCCCTTAAGTGGAACCAAAATACATGGGTTTTGATTATCTTTATAGGGATAAATTGGAAACCACTCTAATAGGCCAGATCTCAATTTCATAACACCTATCACCATCATGGATGGTAATAATTTCTATAGTTACTAATTTTTTTGGATTTTAAGACAAATTAATATTGATCAATCCCAAGTAAAATTCATTGATTCCATCAACATAGTTTTAGAGGTACTGAGTGGTAATATTATTACATAAAATGAGTTACAAATAAATATTATATCATAAAAATAGTTGTATAATAGGAAATAATTAACCCCAAAATAGGGATATGTCAGGACCTACCATCCTCTTGAACATTGTTTATACCAAAGTGTTACTAGTGAAGAACTAGTAACAAACTACCATTAGAAATCTTGTCTTCATAGTCCTTTAATTTCATGAATGCGATAACACATATGAAACACACTTTTGAACATGACATGACCCCTATACACATGAAAATGATCAACTGAACAACTTTTGAATGTGATTTTTTCGTTGAGAGGATTCTTCTTTGTGATTGATGTCTCCTTCAGGAATCATCTCAATACACCCTTCGATACTAATGGAATCATCAAGAACATTATTAAATTACATTATACGAAGAATTTTGTTTATAAAATATAAGAAACCATCCTATTTTTTATATTACTAAATGGTTTGTTGGGAATATTCCATAGCTACAATAAAGGAAAAGGCCCTAGAGACACATTATACATTTTCAATAACATAATATATAAAGGGATAAAGGTTGAAAGTACTTATCCTAGTGTATCATTATAATGGGTTCATTCCACCCTTGTTGTTTTCAAGTGATTCTATAGGGGATAATTCCTACACTAAATAACTTATCAATTATTTTCCACAAATAGGCATGGGCCCATACTGCCACGTACAACAACTTTGGGGTTTTATCCAATGAATTTGAAAGCACATAACTTTTTTTCTTATGTAAGTGGATTATCATGTAGATCACATACCCATTTCATATTTAGATCTTCATAGAATGGATTGTTTAATACACAATAATCATGAGAACTACATGACCAAAAAGCTTAAAAATATTCTAGGTAAATTTCCTAATAGATCAAAGATCCAAGGGTTTATACCATGAATCACAATAGATAGTCTAAATGGTATAGATAAAAAACTAAAACATTGTATTATTCTTATATTCCTTTTCCCTATTAATATTTTCATCATCATATTTTTATGGTAACTAATGAAAAAGGTCATATACTTGATCACTACTATAAATATCATCAGTATGTCACAATGGTAACCCAATATGAAGATAATATCCCACCACAAACTGAATATATTCTTTACCCAATCCTAGTGGAATATAAATAATTATAAATGGATCATATCCCTAATCACATTCTTGTAGTATGTTAGTATATTCCCACAATATTTTAGATGGAATCTCATATCTTGGCTCTACTTAACATTTTACATTCTTTCCAACATATTTGGAATGCAACTGAAAATGAGGTTCATATTACTACTCTATGAAAAACCAAAAATTGGGATCATATCTCTACTATAAAACCTAATTGATAATTTCAATGGAATATTCTAGTGGAAGCCATGGAAAAGGGCATATTGTTTCCCTCTATCGAAATGTTCACTAGAATATTATGAAGGTAATGTATGAGTCCATTATAAGGGAACCCACTCATGATTTTCACATCCCACAGACTATAACCACAATTATGATTAGGCTTTTGAAATTTATTACCATATATAGGGAATATAAAAGGAAATATTATTTTGGAAAATAGATATAATAGGACAAGAATTATATACCTTCCCCTATAGATAATATTTTTTCTGGCTCTTCCGTATCATTCAATAGCATCTTAATAATATATCAATTCATCATCTAAATGAAATGGAGTCAATTTAGATAAATATACTCCCCATGATACCGATGTTTGAAACTCTTTAAGTGAACCCCAAAATAATCACTATTAATAACATCCCCAGGGAAACATCATGATCAACAATGGGGGTCCTCCCCATGGTAAATGTTTAAGAGTTCCTCCCTAAATCATAAAAAATTTACCGTTAATAAGTTACTCTCTTTCTAAATCATAAACAATTGGTAACCATGGTGGTCCTTTCTATGAGAAATGAACAAAATGATCAATAGTTACAACAAATTTTATATGTTATAAAGGGAACTAATATGATAAGAAAAAATTCTATGGCGGAGGTTTTTCCAATGATAAATATTTATGAGTTAACAATTGTGGTCCAATAAAAGTTTTTTTAAATTAAATATTGTAAAACACTTTTCATTTTAACCTGTAGTTCCACCATATATTTTAGCTACACTTATTTTTTCCTCAAACTAAGGGTAACATTAAAAATCAATTACATATATACTAAGAAACATATCACCGACTAAAAATATCTCATCATAGATGAAATATTGTTCAAGGTGGAAATCATCCTCTCTACCTCCTTGGATTTCATTCCCTCTAATTAATATAAGGTGAATGTGAATGATATCTCTAATCATGAAACATCTGTTGAAAAAATGCGATTTTTTAGATTATTTTGATAAAACCCATATATAGGATTAATAGAATAACCTAGTCCTGTGAAAAGAGCTATCAGAGGATAAATTATTGGTCATGTTGTATCCAATCACCACTTTTCACTATTAAATTCAATGTTATGTGAAATATGAATGTATACTGCACATTAATTGAAACTTGTGGTAACCCTCTATCATCCACAGGGAAAAATATCTTCTCTATGAGGTTTATTCCACCCATGTCAATGTGAAAAAAAAGATTTTTCTCCACATTCGAACTGTCCACCTTCTCAATGTCTTGTAACCCTAGGGAAATGAGATAATATGAATTGATCTAACATTTTTCATCAACTATATTAAAAGAACCTCATAAATAATAATTTTTAATTCACTAAATATTCATACCATTGGATGGAGTGAATACGAGGTTTTTTATTTTACCCCATTAATTTTCTAATATTGCCCATTAAGAAAGAAACCTACAATGTTGTTGCATCAATCCGAGTCTCAATAAAATGGACTGTATATATCTGTTGGTCTATCATATGGAATTTTATTATTCCAAATGTGTTTAAAATGATTATTTTAATAGGGAGGAAAACTAAAAGACTCTTACATTATATTGGAAATTATTTTAAACATAACTCCTATCTAAATAAAAACACATGAATCCATATAGAAACCATTAGAGACAAGAATCTTTTACCCCAAAAAACAACATATACATATTATTTCTAAAAAGAGGTTGTATTTTTTTATGTATTTAGTATGAACTAACTTAATAATTTTACAATAGAAACACATGATCAGTTGGCTCAGAGTATTTATATTACAATATCTTAACCTAGGGTCATAAATACTATAGAAGATATAGGATATTATAGTGGTAGATATATATGAACACCGTGACATAGGGTTGGTGGTGTTATTATCACTTCAACACAATGGAAATTTTTCTTATCGATGTTGAGAGTATATTCATGAGAAATTATCTCATGTTTACTTCCACTCTGCATTCAATCACACTAATTTGGAGGAAATTATAGGAAATCCTCTCAAGAGTCTCTTTGGATCATCATTTTTAAACCACATGATATGGAACATAAGGAATGAACATTGAATCTTCATAGGATTGAAAACTAATAAAATATATCAAGCATGTAGATAATATTGATTATTATGATTTATCCATCTGGATATATTTAATGGATGAAAATTATCCCAATTACGCTATAATAGATGATAATTTTCTTCTTTTTTCAGTAGACATTGGTGGAGGTTGTTGTCAACATACCTATAGAAGAAACATACCATAATAATAGAAAAAATGTTTGTGGTGTGGCGATATCTATCCAAACTATGTATTCAATCATTTTTTAGGAAGAAAGTATGTGTATCTTGTTGCAGAGATAGGTTTGAAATCTGATAAATCCTCCAAATATTTAGTTATCACATTCATAAATAATCTTGTCCATGTATATAATGAAATAAATCAACATATTTATACAATTAACCAAAGTATCTAAGAAATTTTTTTTGAATAGAGGACTTCATAATATGATGTTGAGCGGGAGGAGCTGAGGTACCTTAATGAAAAGATACTCAGAAAAAATATTACTATTGAGTGAAACTCTAATGATGAGATGGCATTCCCTCTTGAAAATTACATCAAATAATAATGTTATGGTTGACTTTAATTTTTTTTAATACTATTCATGTGGCTAAATGAGGCACATACAATCAATTTATCAAACATTGATGGGTGTTTACATCAATAATTTCCTCCCCTCAGAAAATGCCTATTTCAATTTCATGAAATATACCGTAGGATAACTGAATAAAGATATCAATAGTCAGTAATGGTTGGCCAACCATACCATACAATGTAAAATACTTTTAATCAAGCATCATCTTAGATAAAAGTGTTTTCAAAACTCATTACATCCATACCATCCCATAACACCCAATTATAATTCGTAGTGGAGAAATTGTGAACACATATATGTAGATATTAAACAATACTAAAATGGGTGAATTTGTCTCTTACCTGTCTAATTTTAGGAATTATAATATCACAATATCCATTATGATATGGGATTTTGAATATAATATCATGAAATTGTTTTTATGATTTTTCCATTATGTGTAATGAAGAGACACATGAAGTAGAAAAAATAATATAATTTGATAAAATTATAGATTTGAATGAATTTCTCTAAAATAGAATCCTATTGGGGATGTTAATTACTAGCTTGGAAGGCATTCAAAAATAGTTCCCAAAACAATTAATCTATATTTTGAGGAATCAAATTTTCCTCATCCTATAAAATTGGAAATATCATGAAATTAGATAGTTCTAGACATTATCACCTATTGAAAGAACTAACATTCTAATTGAATACATCGCTTCATTAAGTGATATTTTTTTAGGATTCTATAAATAAATATCTAAGTTTTGTTGAAACTCCTCCTCATTCCTTTAAAGTAAGTTGGTGGTCTGTGGGAGTTTGTAGTAGTCTCATAGTTGATAAAATATGACATTTCTCATAACATGGAAAAGATTCGACCAATATAAAAAATATATTAAAAGGAAAATATTATATTTGAGACTTTAATGACCACACTCAAGCCAATGATAATATGTATCGATATACAAAACCCACATATTATCACATGGAACCTCCTCCTAATGAGAGTTGGGGAAAAACCCTCAACATGAGGGAAATAAATATTCAAATACCCTAATGCTTACTAATATCAGTATAAAATTTATTAATTAATAAAATAATAACATTGCTGTTATTTAATTACTAGAATGGATCCTATATTGTTTAAACTAATGGAGGACTGAAACATGATGAAATTAGCCTAAATTTTCACTTTGACTAATCCTCATATAAAAGAATTTCATGGAATAATATACAAGAAGGTTAAAAATTCAAAGATATACTCAAGAAGAAGGATTAATCCAACCCATCAAGGCTAGTTAAAGACATTGAATAAGTGACTTATTGTTTTCTACTCTTGTATAAAAATATTGAATCTGTAAATATTCTTATAGGGATTTTTATAGAAATTTTATGACTGGATAATTAGTAAATTTGTATGTCGGGTTCACAGTATAGAAATGGGGCAACTAAACATTCCATTTGGAACATTAATTATATAAACATTACTATATATGTCTTTTTTTAGCATTATAACCATCCATGAGTTGGTGATATCATCACTTATAAGAAAATTCATAGGGTTATGATCCCTTTTTGGAACCCCAATCAACCTAAATCCTCTAAAACGTAAAAACCCTTAATTTGGTGAATATAAACATTACCAAGAAATTATGTAATGGGAAATACCAAAATAAATAGAACCTTCATTAGACGTGGACTCAGAGTATGTCTCTATCAAAGTTATCCACCTAATTGGACTCTTTGCAGATGAAGAAGATTATTCATAAAAATTTCAGTTCCCCACTAAAAATTGTGGAAGAGGTCACACAGATATATGATATAAAAGAATATGAGGTAAACATAAACCCAAAAATTTTGGAACTGTTTCCACTAAATCTCTATATATAGTTTAAACATAGTGCCAGGTATACTAACATGATCAACCAGGAAAAGTATCTGATACTGAATTACATAAGGCGTATTTAAAATAAATTATACCCATAGAATAATGAGTATATATTTGATTTTATATTTAATAATGATGCATTGAATGGATACCTTATCCTTACCCGTAAACAAACAAAATCTTTCCTACTTCATGACTATTGCTGTCATTTATGGAATAGTCCACATCATCCCCTAATCCTCGATATAGGGAGGAACCTCATGAAAATAATCATATGACCTTGATATAGTATTGCGATTTTTTAAAGAATCCTAATATTGTATAAGTTAATATCTCAATATTTAATGAGTGTCACCTAATGACTAAAATCATATAAAACCTTAATTAGAACCTTTTAATATCACAAAAGTTTGAGGATGAAATCATTGTAGATAATTCATATCAAATAAAGTTAGGTTTATATAAAATGACATTGGTCAATTCCTTCATAGAAAAATAATAAAAAGGTTCCTTATATGGGAACATCATATTCTTGAACTTATATGGTAAGCCAGATGATATCAAAATCCATCAAGCCCAAGTTGATAATGTTTTTTGGATCAACATTATCCACATTATGTAATTTTAATGCTTATGTTATAGTGAAGCTAACATGTATCTGTAAAAATGAAAATTACGGGGTATAACAAGAGCGAACATAGGCCCCTTAGAATGATCAATATGTGAACATCTGGATCATATTATCAAATCCTAAATTATTATAGACATATAAAATTATAGGTATTGTTAACACCGTGAAATTATAATATATGATTACCTTTAAATAATCTAATGCGTATGGTAGTTTTATCCTCAAACAACACTCAACATAAATGGAACTATGTTATATTAAGATAAAATAGAAATATTTAAGTATATAAAATAAAATAATAGCCATTGAATTAATAGGAATGAATATGGGTATCATGTTCATGGGTTATATATATATATATATATATATATATATATGTGTGTGTGTGTGTGTGTGTGTAATTAAGGATGATTTTAACATAATTGAAATTCCAAATGTTTACCTAAAATATGTAATAATATAATTTATTATTTAGAAAAAATATTTTTCCATAAAAATTCATATTTTATGTGATGAACATTTATATTTTAAGAAACATGGTTATGGAAAAAGTATATTTTATATTAATTTTTTATTAAAAAGTATTTTTTTTATTTCATGAATGATATAATAATTGTAACATTTTTTATATTAAAATTTTATTTTCCAATTAATTATTTTCAATTTTATTTTCTAAATTTATAAAAAAACACATTTATATATTTTTAATTTTATTTTAACAAAAATGATCTTCATTTTTTAGTTACACAAATGTAAATTAACATTGAATCTTTTTTCAATAATTTTATGAAAAGATGAGGTTTTAGTCAAAAAAATATCTTCTTCATTAGACTAGTAATTTGTATTCCATTATTGTTATATAAGAATAACCAATGAATTTTTAAAAACATTCATGTAATCAGATATCAATTTTATCAATAAAATATTTTATTTTAAAATATTATTTGATCTCAAAATATATATGGGAAAAAATTTATAACAAATTAAAATGTTGCTTTAATATAAAAAATTGTTTCTCGTCCTTTCATTGTTCTAGTATTTTTAATGAGAGATTTGGTTTTAGTCACTATTATATAACATCATACCATAATTTACAATGTGAACATGAATATAAAAATTTATCCCCAATGTAATTCGGTGTGGTCAAGTCCTCAAGCATCTTTAATTGTAGTGTCTTCTCTGTCACATGTGTGAGCTACATTTGGCCGTTCTTCCATATATAAAATTTTTCAATAAACACCAATATTAGGATATTATTATCATTAATATACATTAATGTTACTATATTATGTTATTATCATTTGTTTTTCATATACCCCATCCATTAAGAAAAAATATCTGTGAATGCCCTATAGAGAGATCATCCTCCATGAGATAACATGTTTTGTCTCACATCATCGACCAAAATGGATGGTTATGTGGATTATATTCAATGATAAATATTATTATTTTTAATTTTTAATGTTTTTTCATTATAAATTTCCAAAACATCTAATGGAATGATCAACAAATGGTCATCATTAATTACATTATTTTAAATATTCATAATAAGAGAATGACCTTTTGGTCAAATGGTGGAATAATCCCAAATCCATTAATGCATCATAATTATTTTTATAATGGAGACATATTATAAAAATTTACACTAAATATATCATTATTACACTACTATAATTATATTATACTTAAATAACAACATAATCATTCATTAAATCATGGATTTTACAAGTCTGGGTCAGTTTGACGACCAACATGAACAATACAATGAATTTATATGATGGATGAATATTTTAACATAAATAATGGTATAATACGATATAAGTGAGTAAATAATGTGTTGGTTTTGGTTATGATGATGTTATATGACTATTTAATCAGTGTTTTAAGAAAACACACTTTGATTGTTAAGAATCATTGAAATATACTTCTTATCAATATGACTAACGATGATAAAGACACAAACACAATTGAAAAGATTTTGTAACATATTAAATAAGTAACAAAAATACATAGTAGTAACCATAATAATCCATTAATGGTGAATTTTTTAATATGAAATAATTTATACAATGTTATTATGAAACAAAAAAAATCATCAAGACCACAAACACCCACTTCTGAAAATCAGAAGAATTCATGTAAAGAACTATTGTTTTTTAAAAGTAATAATTAAAATGGATATGGTTATGTTTATGAAATAAATTATTAAATTAGCAATTTTTTTATATTGTAGGTTAATTAACATTAATGAATATCCAAAAAAGTATTAAGGATTTTCATCTCAAATTCCTCTCTTTTAGACATATTCGATATTTTGAACCAAATTTATCATATATGGGGTATATTTTATCTATGTGAGATAAAATATCGTGAATAATATTTCAATCCCAATATTTTGGGACTAGTTACAATCCATCTCTTTCAAGGGTTCTAATTAATATGTCACACATGCCAAAATAATTTTATTGGTCTCAATTTGAATTCCTTGAGACATGTGACGTTTTGAGAACCATGTTTCCATTGTAAGGTGTGATAAATACCCATGGATATGTTTTTATCATTATATTTTTAATTTTATTTTGTAGACCAATAATTATACTTTGTTTTGGTGGTTATTGATATAGTTATTTATTATTCGTATGTCTTTCTGGTAACACAAATTTCCTTCTTTGAGTTATAATATTTTATCTTGAGAATTTTTCTTACAAGATTGGGTTCTGAAATATTTTTTATAATAATATTTGATAAAATTATGTTTTAATAAAAATAATGTTTTATTATTAAGATTACAAAGTGGGTTTCTAACAAACATAATTTCAAGTAATAAAAATTTCCATCTCATAGTCATGTTTATTGGTTCCGTATTTACATTAGAAAACACTATTTCATATTCAATGATCCATTATTAAATATGATTTTAAAAAGAAATATTTTCAATGATTATTCACATCACATTTCAAAAAATACTTTTTAGAATTTTCCAGCAACATCTCTTTTTCGTCAATGTTTTAAATGTTTTTTAAAACTTGTAACCTCCTGGTTCCGGGTGCCACTCAACGGTTCACCAAACCCAGTTCAACACGTGACCTCACATGCATTTCCCCAAACACTAGAGGTTGCTGACTAGAATCGAGGGCCTAGGTCTGATAGTAGGGAAACTATGCCCTCATTTATCAAAGTGCAGAACAGCGGAAAGGGTAAATAGTATATAGCAACAACGGAAGCAATAAACCATACACAAGTAAACAACTACATTAATAGATAACCAACAGTTATATATAATGATGCAACATGACTCAAGTTCTATGAAAACAGCCAGAACATGTTACACAACAATACAGTACAACACAATACAGAGTACAACAAAACAAAACAAAACATCTTGTAGCATCGCAAGCCTATGCCCAGTCCCAGGCTCCCCTACATCTCAACAGTAATCAAGTACCTGTATAGGGACCCTTACCCTTATCCACACCTGTAGAAACGTAATCTGTTTGGGCCGAAGACATCACCCAAACAGGTTGTGAGAAATAAATCCCAGTAGTCACCCACCAAAGGCTCGTGCCCAACTATGTGAAAAGACACAACAACAGTGTGTAGTAGTAATATGCAATAAACTAAGAAGTACTCAAAAGTAACTAACCTTACCACTTATATTTCCATGTAAATATTAATTTAATTATTCATTATAAGGAAACCACCACAGTGAATTTCTATGTAAACAGTTAGTGTCCTCAGACACGCAAACCCTTAACCTCAGCTAATCAGAAATGTAACCTGTAAGTAATTTCCCATAAGCATAATATATATTTCCCTTATGCGTATGAAGTGTCACCCTCAGGCACAGAGTCTATTTCCCACAGGCACGAAATATGTTTCCCTCAGGCTGAAATAACCACTTTCCTCAGGCTAAAGGTAACACTACCCTCAGGCTAAGTAAAGCACTACCCTTAGGCTAAGAAAGTAACTAGGCCATGCCCAACATATAATAAACAATCATTTACAATTCCTTTCAAGGAAAAAGTAATTCATAATGTAAATATGGCATACCCTCGGGTATCCGAGCCAAATGACTAAACAGAGGAACCCACCCCAAGGGTGGTCCTGGATCCATGAAACAATCCCAAACAACAGTTTATTATCACATTTAATTACATATATGATTCTAGGTATTTAAACAGCCAAGGCCTCAGCCACACGATACCCCAACATGGTTTTGTAGCACAAAAATACACACAAATGCACAACAACTGAAAATTAAACACCAGGCCACCTACCTCGATCACCCGTGATCGATATACCCGAATAAAGGCTTCTGAAATGTCCAAGAACATCTTAGATCTAAGGTAAAAGAATTATCATTAAACATAAAATAACATCCATTATAGGAATAATTGGAAAGAACTACATAAGGAGATGGGGGGGCTTACCATTGCGGTTCCAACATGATCGACGGAAGAGGAAACAGATTCCCGATGCTCAATCTGGAGATCCATGAAGGTTCATCCATCCTCTCTCGAGATCCCATCCGGTTCTAATACAATACTGTGAACATGGTTGGCTACTGCCCATTTTAAGCGGAAAAAACAACGTATATGGTGTGTACTTCTAAATACACAGCTTGTACTCACCTCATTTAACTATTCTTCTGGCAGCACCGCCAAACTGTTCATCCGTCAACATGAGTACATGACGTGTATTATTGACTACATGGCATGTACTGTCGCCCAGCTGGCGGCTGCTCCCATCGCCTTACTATTTTCCTACCGACTGACTTCAAGACGTGTAAATACATACTACATGGTGTGTAGTCGGTTTTTACACCTTTCATCGCTGACATGGCTACACGAACTGTGTACTCATCCCACACGGCCAAAAGTACACTGTGTGTGGAAAAGTACAGAACATGTAGTCCCAAAATTTAGGATTTTCCCCATTTTCCTTATTTTTTCAAAAACACTTAAGGAAAGGATAAAAGAAGAAGCTCGTAGCTCAAAAATAAGAACCGAGTTCTTACAAACTTCCCCCCTTAAACCAATTCATCCCCAAATTTCCCATCCGAGGGTGGTGAAGATAAAACCGTGAACAACTCTGGCCACTGAGCATGTATGTCGGTCTCCTGCTCCATGTTTATGTCCTACACTAGGCCATGCTGCCATAGCACCCGTACGAGAGGAACTGACCGGCCTCAGAGAACCTTCATGCTCCAATATACGATACGAATCAGATGCTCCTCAAAGGACACATCTACCTCAACCTCAACCTCCTAGGGTTGAAAGATGTGAGACAGTTCTGGATGATAACGGTGCAACTGAGATAGATGGAAGACATCGTGCATGTCCCAGTACCTCTGTGGTAACTGCAACCAAAAGGCTACCAGCCCGACTTTTTCCAGAATCCCAAATGGCCCCACATACATCAGTGAAATTTTACCCTGTCTCCTAATCCGCCTATGTCCAAACATCGGTGAAACAAGAAAGAACACGTGATCCCCAACCACGAACTCCAAGGGTCTTCTCCGGCGATCATCATAAGATTTCTGACGAGATTGTGTGGTAGCCATCCGCTTCTGAATCAATTGGACCTGCTCAGAAATCTCCTGCGTGAGACGTGGTCCCAGTAAAGCTGCCTCACTTGCCTCTAATCAGGACAAGGGTGATTGGAATGGCCTACCATATAAAGCCTCATAAGGTGTCATCATAATAGATTCTTGAAAACTATTATCATAGGCAAACTCAAATAAGGGTATATGCTTCTCCCAAGATTGCCCAAAGTATAGGACGCATGCATGCAACATGTCCTCTAGCACCTGTATCATACGCTCGGACTGACCATCAGTCTGAGGGTGGTAACCTGTGCTCAGAAGCACCTATGTACCCAGTGCCCTCTGAAAAAACTGCCAAAAATGAGACATAAAACATGCGTCCCTATCTGAAACGATACATTGAGGGACCCCATGAAGACGTATGAACTCTCGAATATACATCTTCTCAAGCTCGTCAACACCAAAGGTCTCATAGATCTGTAAAAATAGATCTACCTTTGTGAGTCTGTCCACAATAAACCACATGGCATCATTGCCTCGAGGTGACCTCGGAAACCCAGTCACAAAGTCCATCACAACATCATCCCATTTCCACTCCAGGATGGGTAACTGTTGTAATAGTCTGGCTGGCCTATGATGCTCTGCCTTCACCTACAGATAGGTGGAACATCTCGTAACAAAACCAGCTACTTCTCTCTTCATACCCGGCCACCAGTACTGACGTCTCAAGTCACGGTATATCATGGTAACTTCGGGATGAAATTCCCAAGCTGAAGCATGAAACTCTCGCATCAGCTCCTCACGTATATCCCCTAGAACCCACACTCGTCCATGGAAACACAGTACCTCATCATCTCATATCATCAACCCAAGAGGAGGGTCCTCATTTGACACTGAATCCCGTAGGACTAGGCCTTCTGAATCATATAGTTGTCTCATCCTCAATCTATCCAGGAGGGTAATGCTCACAGCTAAAGATGAAAGATAGGTTTTCCTATGATTTTCGTGCACCTCCAAATGCATCTTAGAGAACAAAGCCATAAGCTTACACTCTCCACTGGCCTCATGAACTTCATGTGTATGAGTCTTCCTGCTTAGTGCATCAAAAACTGCATTACCCTTACCAGGTGTATAAGCAAGCTCAAAATCGAAGGACTGAAGGTATTCAACCCACCATCGTTGTCTCAGGTTCAAGTCACTCTGGGTAAAGATGTACCTGATACTTTTGTGGTCTGTGAACACCACAAAATGTTTTCCCAAGAGATAATGTCTCCAACAACGTAATGCATGAAAAACTGTAGCCAAATCGAGATCATGTGTCGGGTAATTCCTCTCATGTGGTCTCAACTACCGAGACTCGTACACAACTACTTGATCACCTTGTCTCAACACTCCTCCAAGCCCAATACCTGATGCATCACAGTAAACTGTATAGCTCTTCCCTTACTCATGGAGTATCAGGATCGGTGATGATGTCAACTTTCCCTTCAGATCCTAGAAGGCCATCTCGAAAAATTCTGACCAAACGAACTTCACACCCTTCTTAGTCAGACACATCCACAGCGTTTCTAATAGGGTGAAGTCATGTATAAAACTCATGTAGTAAACGGACAGTCCTAAGAATCTCTGTTTCTCAAACACGTTCTTAGGCTTCTCCCAAGAAACTACAACTCTCACCTTTTCTGGGTCCACAGAAAATCATGCCTCTGAGATGATATGAGCCAAGAAGTGTATCTGGTCCATCCAAAAGTGGCACTTTGAGAGCTTAGCATATAGCTTGTTCTCTCTCAGTATACTCAATGTGATCTCAAGATGGGTGGAGTGGTCGTGTCGAGTATGAGAGTACACCAATATATCATCCATGAATAATACCAAAAATGAATCCATATAAGGATGGAACACACGATTCATCAGAGCCATGAAAACTTCTGGTGCATTCGTGAGTCCGAACGGCATAACCGTATGCTCGTATAGACCATACCTGCTCCTGAAAGATGTGAGAGGTAAACAAGATGGTCTAATGCACAGCTTATGATATCCTGATCTAAAGTCAATATTCATGAACACTCATTCTCCACAAAGTTGCTAAAAAAGATCAAAAATCCTCAGTAAGGGATATCGGTTCTTAACCGTTAACTAGTTCAGCTTCCGATAATCCACATAAACTCTAAGGGTACCGTCCGCCTTCTTCGCAAAGAGGACCAGTGAACCCCAAAGAGAAGTACTGGGTCAAACGAAACCCTTTGACTGTAACTCCTCTAACTGCCTTTTGAGCTCCTGTAACTCTAGTGTAGCCATCCAATA
The DNA here is from genome assembly GCA_963277665.1 of Viscum album. NCBI lineage: Eukaryota > Viridiplantae > Streptophyta > Magnoliopsida > Santalales > Viscaceae > Viscum > Viscum album. Next base: position 1,186,873,002 of record OY728159.1, read on the forward strand.
AGGAGGAATGGACACCGGTGCTGCTCCTGGAACAAGCTCAATAGAGAAATCCACCTCACGCTCTGGAGGAAGACGTGAAAAGTCATCCAGGAAGATATCCTTGAAACAATCAACCACTGGAGGGAAATCCTTCTGACAAGTCCATGGGTCATCCACATATAATCTTGCAATCTAGGCTGCGATACCACCTTGCCCATGATACTCTGGTCTAGCTCGACTCGCCTAAACATCCCACTCGCCCTTGTATAGAAACTCTCTACCTTTGGTGATGTGAAACTCATCCTCCGACGATAGAAATTCACAAAGGCCCAAAAGAGAATCAACCAGTCCATTCCAAGAATAAAATAATAGATCATCTTCTCTAACCAATAGAGTTTCCAGAGGAAGTGACACCCACCAACCTCGAGAGGTCACTCCTTGCACTGACGCACACCAGCCGTTCTAGTCCCCAATAGAGGGTCTAGCATCATAAAAATAGAAGAAGAAGGAACATAGAGCCCAAGGCTCTCCAAAATGGGAATAATATGAAACTATGTGTAGCACCCATATAAAAAAGTAATGAAGAAAAAACAGAAGCTACTAGAATAGTACCTCTGATAGTAGAAGGTCCGGGATACTGCTCCTGCTGGGTTTGTTGCACTGCATATGTCTTCCCAGTGCCACGGCCCTACGACACTTCCTGGCTACCTTGAGTTGTCCCGCCCTGCTACCTCTGGGATCCTGGTGTTTGGCTACCATGGCCACATCCACCATCCCTGCCTGCACACCTTGACGTATTCCAGTTCCCTGACTGGTAAGAAGCTGCTGGTCCAACACCCACACGTAGAGTCTGCACAGAACCCCTCTCACTAGTCACTGGTGGAAACACCCTGCAAAAGTGCTACAGATGACCCATATTGCCGCAAGATCGGCACTCCACTGGGTCTCGTGGACACTAAGGTCGCTTGTGCCCCTCCATAACACACTGGTAGCACATGACCAGGCCACCTGAAAAATTCTTCTGGCTGGTACTGCCACCCTGAGAGAAGTCCATCTGTCTCTTCCACTTACCAGTAGAAATAGTACCAGAAAATTGTGTTGAACTGCCCTGGCCCACACCACTATCTTCCCACAGGTTACTTTATGTAATCAGCACCGGGTTCACAATAGCATGTACTAATGGAAACCTGAAAACATTCACCAGTGCTCAGATGTCATATCGAAGAGCATCCTAAAAGCGTCTGTCTCTCAGCATCTCATCTCCCACCAGAACGGCTGCAAAACATTGAAGCTCATTGAAACGAGAAGAATAATCCATCACTGACATAGCGCCCTGCTACAGATTCATGAACCCTCGAGAACGTTCTGCCCTCAGCGTCTCTAGGAAGAAGAAGTCATAGAAGGCTGAATAGAAATCTTCCCACACCATGTCTCTATGATTCTCTGACTGAGTGGTGAAATACCACCACCTCTTGGTGGAATCACGTAGCATATACATCCTGAGCATGACCCTCTACCATAGAGGTGTATCAAGATGCTCAAAAATAGTCTGCATCGACCCAAGCCTAGACTCCGCAGCCTGTGGTACGCCATCCCCTAAAAACATAGGCCGATGATACTGCTGGAATATTTTTGTCAGCTCTTCCATTGATGTGGCAGCTGGTGGTGCTCCCTGAAAGGTCTGCATGAATCATATAAATCCTTCACATAACTGTGCATCCATGCCTGTGTCCGGTATAATGGATGGCGCCACATTAGGCTTTCCTGGAGGATCAACTGGTAGCCCATAGCCTACCATCTATGGATTATAATCATTGCCGCTCTCCTGGTGAACAACACATGGTTGTGTCAGCGGCATGACACTACAAGGTCAAACACAGACCTTAGATCAAGATTATCAGAGTCTGAAAACGAAGGAACAAAATGGGGAATAGGAGGAAGAAGGAATTCAAGATTTGCAAAACAAGACTACACAATTTGTATACTGACTACACGACGTGTACTTAAATTTTGTTCCCCTGTATGGTTCCTTCTACATGGACAAGCCATATGGCTCCCGTTAAACAATACTACACGGTGTGTATATACTCTACACAACGTGTATGGTTTAATTTTCCAACTGATCGTGTCGTCTGTGACACGGCCGATGACTCAGATTGTTACTACACAATGTGTTACACCTGCACACGGAGTGTACACCACCTCGTTTCCTAGACACTTAGCTTAAAACCACACGGTCTGTCCTTGGACAAGACTACATGGCGTGTCCCATGGGTACACGGCGTGGACGATACGAGCTCCGCCGACCTGTGTTTTTAGTTACACGGCCGGATACACGGCTCCAACTACACGGCATGTTCAATATACACACGGTGTGTACACGAAAGGATTAAACCGAACCATGTTGTTAGTTACATGGTCGGATCCCAGGTCAGACTACTGGAGTGTTCCATAGTGGACGCAGCATGTATGCCTTAAGGTCTCCCCATCCGTGTTTGTTCGTTAAATGGGCGGACTCCAGGACAACACTACAGGTCATGTACTTACGGTACACGGCATGTTCGGACCATGAACTTCCCTTCCCAATGTCCCTTCCCACATGGCCAATGACACAGGAAGAGAATACATGGCGTGTACATAGAGTACACGGCGTGTACTCAAAAAGTTATCTTTTGTTTTCAAACTGAAGAACATACACAATGTATTTAAGGTACTACACGGTGTGTACACTGGGTTTCTAGACAGTATTCCCCAGAAACATCTCTGAAACCCAGAAAATACTGAGAAACAACACGTAAGTTCCAAATTCTAATCTGTGAGGTCCCATGCTCCATGTGAATCAATGTTTGGCATCTTATATGTGTTATAACCGGATAAACAGCCAATAATCCACCAAATTTAGGTCAATAAGGGCCCATACTCCCCAAAGACCGATGTTTGGCATCCATTCCATAAACAGGATCACACAATAGTACCCTATCAAATAGCAGGTATCTATATAGAAACTATCACAACAACATGCTTTTTCTAGCTCCACAATTATCCTAACAACATGTAATTTTCTAATGCACCTATATGGAATGGAAACTATGCATGGAAAGTGATTTATAGCATGTTCCTAAATGATGCATGAGATTGAATACCCCTATCTCATCGGGTTGCAACTAAATAGAACCCATGAATAAAATATAAACAGCTCAATACAAGTGTGTCGACCCTCGGTGAAAATCAATTCAACTGTAAAATTAGAAAAATTAGAAAAATTGCAACACGTGGTAAATTGGATTTTCCCTGTACATGAGTTTACTATGCCCAGTCACAGCTTATTAACAACTATCGTTCTCATCCTATCATTGACTAGGGCTCCAAATAGTAATTCAATGAAAAGAACCCCTTTGATACCACTTTGTAACGTCAAGGTTCCGGGTGCCACTCAACGGTGCCCCGAACCCAGTTTGCCACATGACCTCATGCGCATTTCTCCAAATGCCAGAGTCTTCCCACTAGAAGTGAGGGCCCAAGTTCGATAGTGGGGAAACTATGCCCTCATTTTTCAAAGTGTAGCACTGTGGAAAAGGTAAATAGTATACAGCAACAACTGAAGCAATAAACCATACACAAGTAAACAACTGTAGTAAAAGATAACAAAAAGTTATATATAATGATGCAACATGCCTCAAGTTCTTTGAAAAAAGCCAGAACATGTTACACAACAATACAGTACATCACAATACATAGTACAGTAAAACTAAACAAAATAGCTTGTACAATCGCGAGCCTAAGCCCGGTCCCATGCTCCCCTACTTCTCAGTAGCAATCAAGTACCTGTATAGGGACCTTTTCCCTTATTCACACCTGCATAAACATAATCTGTTTGGGCCGAAGACATGACCCAAACAGGGTGTGAGAAATAATTCCCAGTAGGCACCCACCAAGGGCCCGTGCCCAACTGTGTGAAAAGATGCACCAACAGTGTGCAGCAGTAAAATGCAATAAACAAATCCATACTCAAAAGTAACTAACTTTACCAATTATATTTCCATTTAAATATTCATTTGATCATTCATTATAAGGAAACCACCATAGTGAATTTCTATGTAAACAGTCAGTTCCCTCAGACACGCAAACCCTTACCCTCAGGTAATCTGAAACATAACTCATAGGTAATTTCCAACAGGCATAACAGATATTTCCCTTAGGCGTACAAAGTGTGGCCCTCAGGCACAGTGTCTATTGCCCATAGGCAGGAAGGAAGTTGCCCTAAGGCTGAAATAACCACTGCCCTAATGCTAAAAGGTAACACTGCCCTCAGGATAATTAAAGCACTTCCCTCGGGATAAGGAAGTAACTGGGCCATTCCCAACATATAAAAAAATTATTTACAATTCCTCTCAAGGAAAAATTAATTCATAAAGTAAACATGGCATACCCTCAGGTATCTGGGCAACGACTAAACATAGGAATGCACCCCCGGGGTGGTCCTGGGTCCAAACAGCGATTCCAAACATCAATTTATTATCACATTTAACTACCTATATGATTCTAGGTATTCAAACACCCAAGGAATCAACCACATGATACCTCAACATTGGTTTGTAGCACAAAAAATCACACAAACGCACAACTGATGGAAATTAAACACCAACACACCTACCTTGATCACCCGTGATCGATATACCCGAACAACACCTTTTGAGATGTCCAAGAACTTTGTAGATCTGAGGTAAAATAATTCTTATTCCACCTCAAATAACATCCATTAGAGGAATAATTGGAAATAACTATGCAAGGAGATTGGAGGGCATACCCGTGCGATTCCAACGTGATCGACGAAAGAGGAAACGGATTCCCGATGCTCGATCTAGAGATCCACGAAGGTTCTTCCTTCCTCTCCCAAGCTCCCGTACGGTTCTATGACAATCATGTGAACAGGGATGGCTACTTCCCATTTTACGCGAAAAAACAAAGTACACGACATTTACTTTTGACGACATGGCGTGTACTGCACACATTATTTGTTCTTCTAGCAGCACCACTAAAGTGTTCATCCGTCGACATGAGTACACGACGTGTATTTCTGACTACTCAGCATGTACTATCGCCCAGCTGGCGGCTGATCCCACTACCTTACTATTCGCCCACCGCCTAACTACACGGCGTGTAAATATAAACTACACGGTGTGTAGTCAGTTTCTACACCTTTCATCACCGAAATGGCTACACGACCTGTGTACTCATCCCACACGGCCAAGAGTACACGCCATGTGAAAAATTACACGATGTGTAGTCCCAAAATTTAGGATTTTCCCCCATTTACCTCATTTTCTAAAAAACCTTAAGGAACGGAGAAAATAATACGCCCGTACCTCAAAAATAAAAATTGGTTTCTTACAAAATCACTAATAAGTATTTAATTATTTTTAACAATACATGTTAAAAAAATACATAATTTAGATTATGATTATATATTTATACTCATATATATATATATTGTTTTAATGAACTCAATATACCACAAAATCAAATTCATGATACCTTCTTGGGTGGTATCATTCAAGCATTCTTTTCAGGGATGTTTTTTGTCTATTACTATATCATTCTTGACTTCCATTGTTATATTAGGGATATGTTATTTTGAAATAATCAACATCATTTATTGAGATTCCCCTTGATAATTGTTGTACTAGAATTTCATTTATTGTACATTCGTTTCTCTAGATGGTCTAATTTTCACATTCCACTTTTTTCCAATTGGATGATGATCATAGGAACTTAATTTTATTATTTAACATGGTAAAAAGTATAGTTATTACATTTTTTATTCAAATATGGATGAAAATTTGAAACTAATATAGCTTTATAATGAATTTATATTATTCATTTTATATTAAACATATATCATTGTTTTTATTCAGCCAAAACTTCCATGGGAATAGAATTAAATGCCGTGTTGGCTCATCATGTGAATGAATGGTACTTAATTAGGTTATTGGTGGTGATAAAAATTATATAAACCCCAATTAATTGTTATATCTCATGTGAAAAATTAGTTTTGTATGTTTTGTGTATACCTGCCCAATTTATAAATATGTCTTGATTGTGGTCTTGATATCAAGTAATATGGCTTTTCCCAAGTCATATATATGTGGTTTCAGATTTACTCTATTATGCATTCAATAAACAAGAGATTAGTATAATTTAAATACATATTTTTTTTATTTTTATATATATATATAATGATCAGAGTATCAATTTTATTATGGATCCATGTTCTTTATAATTCATTCCATATTATTTATTCTACGATTATTCCATCATTTAATATGTTTAATGATTCCATTAGAATGAAATTTTTATCCCCAGTTATTATACATACATTTACCTAGGATATGAAGAAACGTATTACATGTATCATTTTTATAAGGATAGTACACATGGAACCAGTTATGGGTGGATTAAAGACTTTCTCATTAATTATGTAGTTTCTTATATATAATAGAAATATCTACATTACATTGAAAAAACATGTCATCTTTTTTATTATGATGTGTCCAAATACTAAGAAATCATAAACGTGGAAATATACATATGATGTATGAAATCCCATAATAAATATTGATTTTTTAATTATGGATGGTTGTATCAATGAATTATTAGATAATATAGAGCAAGTTTGAAAATTATATATCTATGAGAATTGGATTCTAGGACTACATGTATGGCGTGTCTCAGTTGGCGTTAATGGAAATGTTTTGATAACATGTATGATTATGATTTTATTTAGGATAATTTGTGGGATTATAAGTTATATTTGATCATAGATGCAAAGGAATATAAAATCCTTTACAGTAGGAATATGATTTTATATTAACGTAATAATGAACATTTTATTTTGGTATTTTGATAATTGAACTTCAGTGAAAATCCTATGAATATTTGTAATTATTGGATAACATCCTAATGATTAATTAAATTAGAGGTTATTAGTTTTTTCCAATGAATACATAAATTTATGGATATTTAAATGGATGCATGATATTGTACAGTTATACCATGGTGTAATAACATGAAATGGGGACATTGGGTTTTACTCAATCATCACATGTTACATGATGAAGACCCTAACCAAGACACTGATTTTAACACTCCTAGGGGAGATTATTTGGTTAATCCCATTATTTTTAATAATCACTATAAATTAAGCCATTATACTCTTAACTAGTTTGGTTAGATAACCTAATAGATTAAATTACCACATATAACCAAGGATTCAATATGAGAGTCATATATATATATATATGTATACATACATATACATATATATATAGATGTATCATAGGTTTAATCATAGTTTTCATAAGCTAAGACACGTCTGTTTTGATTATTTAAAACTCATATTTTGGATACTATATAACCATTTCAGTTTTAGTATATGGTTGAAATAGGGTAACATAAATAATGTAGAGAAAGGTAAATATCAAAAAACTACAATGTCTTATAACTGATTAAGGTGTCGTACTTTAGTGGTTGAGAATTTTTGTACATGCCTATTGTGATAGAAAAGTGAGTATCCATGTATTTCTTAATAAATTGATTTTGATATCATAATATGAAAAATTATTGATACTATATTATATTTTCATTAATCTTGTAAAAAAATATCTATGAAATTTAGTTATATTCTAAATATTATTGAATATCATTTCAGATATCAAAGGATTATTATTAAGATGTTTTATTTGAATGGTATGGAAAAATATATTAAATTATATTAATAACAATGAAAATATATTTTATGATGCAATTATATTTTTGGGTGTTAACTATTGAAGAAAATAGTACCGAGGAATGGATATGTTTTCATTTTAAAATAAACATAATATTGGGATTGTTAAAGGTGGTGTGATTTTGATGAAGTAAGATATAAATGTTAATTGGTAACATTAGTATTAATATTTCATATATAGTGACTACACTTTGACCATATAAACTATTTATTAATACCATTTTAGGGTTAAAGAAAGATTTTTTATTTGGAGGAGTATATAATATCGTTGTGGTTTAATGTCTGGGAGATTCAAATTGGTTTAATGAATGGTGTGTTATTGAGAGTATATTATTGTAGGAATCACTAATGTTGTTAGATGTTGGATAATATTGGATTTTAAAGAATAAATTAAAATGAAAATTTTGAAATTTAATAGTAATTTTATATCTATATTTTATGTATTACTTTATTGATTATGAACGTTCGGAACTAAATGTTTCCTAGATTCAACCATGAATGATATATGTAAAATTAAGAGTGATATATGTTGAAATGAGTCTAATACATGTTTATCTCTATGAACTACATGATAAAATGATCTTATTATAATATGAGACATAAGGAGGTTATGTTTTTCTATAGTTATTTATGTTAAAACCATTGTAATTATTGTCACTATTGTTATGTTTTTTGGTATTAGTAATCGATGGAACATGAAGGAACCACAAGTGTGGGGGGTAATGTAGATATTACTTGGAAAAAAATTATCTAAATGAGTTATAGAGTGATAATATTGATGATTATGTTAAGTTAACTATCATGAAATAGGTTTAATAGTGTAAACATAGTAAATGTCCAAAACACTCCAAGGAAGAGAATGATGGAGTCTCATGACAGATCTATTATTGAAGATGATGAATGGAGTAGGATTGAAAGTTCTATATATAAAAAATTTGGGATGATTCTCAGTGTAAATTTAATAAAAGGGATAGTTTTGTTAAATTATTTTTTATATTAAGGTTATTATACTCGTATGTTTTAGTGAAACAGATATGTGATAAAAAATCATTGCGACAACATAAATGTTGGGAATTATGTGAAATATTATCTCAATACAGGTGAAAATGACAATGATAGTCACCCAAAACCACATGAATAATTAAAATATTTTCTAAATGATACTAATCAATCTAATAATGATTTTTACTCTATACCTTTTGTGTTCCATGTCATCAATTTTTTCACGAACTACTAGATCTTGAGTAATAAAATTAAAATCCTTAACTATTTGATTTTCATAAAAATCATTTTATCGGTTTTTGGGATGTTATTCCTTATGGAACATTATTTTACCATATTTTTATAATTATATGTGAAATTATAAATTGGTTATTTCTCTTTGTAAACCACTAAAAAAATTTTCTCATATAGCTAAATATCATTCTACAAAGTTAATAAACTACTAATCATCTAGTGGAGTATTAATTAATTATTAGATCCCTATAGAAATTAACGTTACTCAAATTAAAAGGATGGAACTTATTTAGTGAGGATAATGCTACTCCTAAAAATTATAATATAAATTTACCTCTAAATTATTAAAAGGGTTTGATAAAATTTTTCACATGTAATAATAAACATAAATAAAAACATGGAATATTATGATAAAATAAAATATATTTAACTATAACCGTTAGAAAAAAAGTCATTTAATTAAGAAGAATGAATGAAGAAAACCACTTTATTTATTTTACATATTGAAAATAATTTTTACGTTTAATATCAATTAAACTCAATTACTTTCCTTAAAATGACGAATAAGACCATTTATTGATTAGAAAATTAATTTTTATAAGATAATATCTTTTATGTGATAGTCATTTAAATTTCAATAAAAATATGGTTACTAATAAATGATGTTTAAAAATAATAATTCTTTAGTTCTAATTAATTTTTAGGTGATATGAACTATGAATTATAGTAGTTAATATTTGAAAATTACATTTTATAAATAAGAATATTTTATGATAATATTTTAATTTTTTATTAATAAACTAAACACTTAATTTATTGAGTGTGAAAATAATGAAAATGAACCTAATATTTTAATTCATAATATCAAAATTGAATTATTATTTATTATTTATCGTTATCTATGATGGTCAATTTGTAGACAAAAAATATGGTTTTCAGGAAACATGTTGGTAGCTCATATTTATTTTTATATCCAAATGACATAAAACATTATAAAAATATTTATGTAATAAAATATTAATTTTATGAATAAATTTATTCATTTTAAAATATTCTATTCACTTTTCAATCCAGTTGAAAATATTATTATAACTAATTAATATGTTACTATAATATAAAAAATGTTTTTGATCATTTTATTAAATCGTGTTTTAAAGGGAGATTCAGTTTTGTATCAACATGGAAGCCTCATAATAATTTATTTCATTTAATATTAAAATTTTTTCAATATTAATTACTATCCATCGTAATTTTATGATATATATAATTTTAAAACCGAAAATTTTTATTTCACTATAAACAGTTTTATACATTTAAATTTTTATTTTATAAAATTACTTTATCATAAATATAAGAATTATAATTGATGAAATGGGTTTAAAAATTTTATTTTTAATTTATAAACTAAGAAATGAGATCAGTTTTAGTTTATTTATTTAAATTAATTACTAAGGCTAAATATTTCTTAGCTTGATAAAAAAATAAAATTGTAAGTGCTCTTTTACTCTGGGGGAAAGAAAAAACATGTTCAAAAATGGAATGGTAAAGTCTATATTGACCAAACAATCCCCATATTTCTTATTTTTTTTCTTTCTTATGATGGTCTATAACATTCAATGTGACATTAAATTTAAGAAATTTAGTTTTTTATTGAAAAACTACCCTTTCGTTAACATAAAATGTTATCATGTTCACCACAAAATACTCACATATTCTTTAAATTTATCCTTGAAGCGCTTATATTTTACTTCTAGTAGAACTACATTAGCCCATTAAATTATATTTGTAAAAATAGTTATCCAAATTCATTCATTTCTTAGGGGAATTCCAAAAAAAATTCTACTCCCTTATGGGAATATTATCAACAAATTAATATTATTATTAAATATATACATTCATATTAATTATAGAAATACAAATATATTGTAATTATTTTCATTTATATACTATAACATTACTATATTTATAGTGTTTTAATTTTTTCTTCATATACTTCATTCAATATGAATAAATTGGTTTCTCTTGTGTTGTATAGACTACCGCATCCATGATGTAACATGTGTCATTTTCCATAACCAACTAACAAAATTATATATAATGATGGTATAAGAGTTTAAATATTATTTTTTACATATATTGAATGTTTTAAAGGAAAAATATATATAAAATATTATATATATGATAAAAATTGATCATCATTAATTCAATGATATAAAATAGTAATACTAAGAAGATAAAAATTTATTCCAATTGTGTAATATTTCCATATCCATTACATGTTCTTCAACTTACTCCAATTATTTTATATCACACAAATTAAAATTAACTAATATCATTAATCTTTGAGTTATATTATATTATAACCGTTCCTCCTCATAAACATTCATTAACATAGGGTATGTTCATTTTTTGGTCGGTTTAACCACATACATGAAAAATAAAATGAATTCAAATCTAGAATTAATTTGGGTACATAATTATTGGTATAAAATTATTTTAATGATTGAATAATCGTAATCTGGTTTTGGTGAATTAATTCAAATATTTAATTAATTAATTATAAAAAAGACTTTGATTATTGTGAATCAATGAAACATGCTTCTTATCATTTTTATTTTCTTGCATAATGAATAACTCATGAATGGACATATTTCAAAATATAGAATTTAGTTAAAAAACACCCCTATATGTATCCATAATGACCTTGTAATTGTGAAATTTGGAAGAATTCTGAATGCATATACCATTATTATGAGACTAGAATAAATGATCATGTCTATTAACACATGCTTTGTGAAATAACAATATTTCTTATAGAAATTAACTATTTATGAAATACATGAATGGAAATTTATATAAGTAAGATTTTTAATTAAGTGATTAATTTTACTATTTTTGTGATAGAGTGGGTATATGTACGCTTGTGAGAGTTGGGAAAAGTGGTAAGGGGTTTTCACTCAACGTCCCCTCTTTGAAAAATATTTCATATTATGCAACTAATTTATTTTTTATTGGTGTATACACTTAACATGTGTTATATAAAAACCAAGGTAAAAGTAAATCAATTTTATGTCATGTTAGTATTTATAAATTATATTTAAAAGTTTTTATTAAATATATTTATATTTACTATTTTAAAAAAAATAATTTTATGATGTTTTAATTAAAAGTTCAATTTATAAATTATGGAATTGTAATTTAATAAAACGATAATAAATTTAATGTTAATAATATATAAATTAATATATGGTGGAATTTTGGGATTTTTCTGAAAAAACTAGTTTTTCATAGAATAATTAATTATATAGTTTTTTTGTAAAATAATCATTTCATTTCACAAATTATTTTTATAAAGACATATTTGATCTTAATTTAAACTAAGTATCCTTTAATTAGAATTAATGTAATTAATTACATATTAATTTTCATTATACCAAAAAAAATTATGTTCATTTTAGGATTGAAAATACATTTTCAAAAAAAATATATTTTTTGTTTTATTTTATGAATTTATATTTGATTTCATTTCCTGAACATCAAGAATCGATTTCATAAAAAATGGGGCCCATATCTAGAATATTTAGGTTAAATTTTTTTTAAATCTACCCCTTCCATTTTTTATTATAAATAGTGACAATAATAAATATTTATGATCTCAGTAAGGGTAAATCTGGTAATTAAGGTGAAAAATAATATGATGATGCCTAATAATATCCCTATAATCTAAATCTATTTAATTTTATAATTTTATATACCATTATAATTAAATTATTTATAATTGGGTGATTTTATTCCACTTTTCATTGATGATAAAATTAATTTAATTTTAATTAAAGACTAAAAACAACATATCACTCAATATATTTAAATAAGATTATTATTTTCTTCATTGTGGTTAAATAAAATTATTTTAATATTAAAAATGGTTTTTTAAAATATTAATAATTTTTTTAGCAAGGTAATTTTTTTTACATTTTCTTAATTTAATAATTATCTAAAATTCTTAAGAAACACAAACTTAATTCTTATGAAATTAGTCAAAAAATGAATTAAATTGGTTTTAAAATGTTTAAAGTAATTTTTTTGGGTTACATATTGTTTCCCATGAGTATTCTTGATATAGATAACATATTATGTATATTTAATATGTATATATTTGAATTAATTACTATATTTATGTCATTAGTGTCAAACTATGTGAATAGTCTTGAAAATGTTTATAATGGTATATTGTTTTAAGTAATGTTTTATTTAATGATTACAATTTCATAAAAAAATATTAAAATTTTTCAAGTGATTTGGATATGGTCGGGAATAAAATCCATTGTCCACTTATGAGTAACTTTCTCATATATATTATCTATCATGAGCCCTAAAAAGTAAACAATAATAGATATCGTACTAATTATAAAAAAGAGATAAAAGGAATTAAAAATAAATAAATAATGGTGAAAAGAACACATTATACTATGAATAGTTTATTTTATTATTGGATTTAGGTTCATACCCCTTATATATTTTTAACATATCAACTTATTTTTCCTTTTTAATGAATATGAACTTATATTAATTAAATACTTTATGTAATTCTAAGAGTTCCCCTAACCTCAATAATAAAAGAGAACCTCCTATTCTCAGTTCCACACACATTTTCAGAACTTTCGTTCATCAAATACCTAAAAATTTCCCTCCCCAAAATCACTTCCCACATCTTAATGGCCCTCTTCCAACTAAATGAAAAAACTTGTTAGTATTTATGTGTAATCCAAAGAGGTTATCCGAGGAGAAGGTATTAGTCTAATCTGATGTATTTCAAGTTCATTTATTCCAACAACTCCATTAACTATTCATTAACCATTCTTAAATAAAAATAGATATATATTAAATATAATGAAATTTTATGATGATGATCATAAAACCATTTTTCTCCTCCTTTTCCATCATAAAGAAAACAGAATCATCTCTTCTATTTACATGTGCATATCACATCTATGAGTCAATGTGTTTTGGTTTTGCATCACCACATCTCCCTGAGTTTTATAAAAGTAGATTAAATTTACATATATGATATTAAGGATGTATTTATGATTCCATAATGATAAAATATCATCTATTTTCTATCCATTATTTGTATTGAGAAATGATAATGGCCTTCATGGATACATGTAAACATCCAACTCCGAAAATAAAAGTTAATAATTATTCATGTATATAATATATAGATGGATATAAAATTTTATTAAAAAATAAAAATGATAATAATTTCCTGATTAATATTATTGAAATTTTTCAACTCTGACCCATTTGTCCATGTTCATCCAATCAAAGTTGTTTTGGGATTATGAACCAACTTTCAAAAGAATTCCTAACATAAACATAATGGTTTAAAACTATATTTCTATGATTCCCATATTATTTTATCTATTTAAACAACACAATTATTTATGTATAAATATGTATATAGTGTTGTTTTTGGAATTTATTTAATTTGTTATATTTTATTAAAAAAATAATCATTTAAAACTTTTCGATATGAGTCACTTTTGAATATTTTTACCAATAAATGAAAGAATGTTTTTATTTATCATATAAATAATGAACATAATTTCCGATATTAATAATATTTTTAAATATTATGCATCCTCTAAAAATTTCCAAGGTTATTTTGAAATGAATGAATTTTGATAATAATTTGGTATTTTTTCGTTTTAATTAATTTTCAAAAAATATTTTATTTCAACATATTTTTTATTTAATAATGGAATGTGATTTTCTTAAATGTAAAAAATAGTTTTTATTAATATCATTTAAGAAATGATAAATCATAAAAAAATTATAATATGGTACTATATTTTTCTAGATATTGATGGGTGTGTCTGATATAACTTATATGATAGGTGATCTCAATACAACTTACATAATGGGTGAGCCCAATACAGCCTACATGATAGGTGATCCGGATTTATCCCTCTAATAAATTATGTGCTGTTTAAAATTGTCAAAGTAATGTGTGAGGATATTAATCCTAGAAATTTCTTGCATGGATCTTACTAGGCAGTATTTATTTCTAACATGAGTTAACATGGGTTATTAATACGATGTTATATGTTTTTTAAAAGGGTTTTAATTTTATTTAAATGTTTTATCAATGATTTATTTTTGAAAAAAAAAAAGATTCCTTGTTTTTAAATTATATTTTATACTCATATAGAATAAAATAGAAAATGTAAACCTTTCTTTTGGTCTACATGTATTTCCCAAGACAGCCATACTTTTTTCTTTTATACCCCATACAATGATTTTTGTGATCTTCCCACATTTTAAACTATTTTTCAAGGGGATAAGAATGATTAAAGAGAAAAAAAAATTAAAGTAAAAATTAATGAATAATTACAATGAAAAGAAAAATAAATTATTTTTAAATGTTTCATATTATTTTCATAATTATAATTGAGTTTTAGTTTCCACTTTGTAGTATATGGGTTTTTTTATATATTGGTTATGACCAAATTATATAAATCTATAAACTAAAAGGTTTTTTTGAATTATTTAATTTTATTTCATGTCTGAAATTACTAGATTATGAAATTATTTTGAGGTTGGTTATTATAGTTTTTACCAATGTTAAGGTTTAGATAACATTTTATGTTTGGATATATTAATAAAATACACTTGATAGATATTCTTTCTAGTTATTTTTAAATGTTAAAGAATTTAATGATGACCATCATCATTTATCAAATATATGTTTGTTTTCAATAATTTTCAATAGTTTAAAAAAAGAAGATGGAGTGTTAATTTATCAAGAATAAAATATTCATCCAAATCAGTATCATAATTTTTTTGGAAATTGAATGAATTAATTTATTCATTTATTGTTCAGTTGATAAACACTATATATGGTTTTGGTTTCCATGTTAGAGATCAACTAGATTTACCATAAAGGAATATGTATATAGTATAGAATTTTATGAAACTGAACCCTATAGATTTCAATGGGACATCTTATATAGTGGTAGCTGAAGGGTGAATAAATGATTTGGAAAAGATATTTTAAATAATGGGACATCCAACATGTATACTTATAACTCTATACAATTATCATTTTGAAGCAGAATCTGATCGATAATGGTCTGTAGTTAGTAATATCAATGATGTATTATATCGTAATTCCACAAAATAGGAATACTTATGAGTCATTTCTTAGAGAAATGTTCCATTAAAAATTTTAGCATATAATAAAGAAACAATTCATTGAATTAATAAAAAGAGGTATTCAGTAGTCGTGTATAAATTGTTTTACAAATTTGTTCTAGTACCAACCAAAAAATATTTCGGTAACTCATAGTAAAATCACTATATTTCACTTATTATTGGAACCATATTTATAATTTGGAATTATGTGAATTTAAAACTTATAGGAAATTATTTCATTATTCTATTAATGTTTTGATATAATTTTTTTTCACTAATTTTCCTCATGATGTGAAGAGTATGAATAATTTAAGTTGTAATGGAATGAATAAATAATCATCTATGAAATTTAGAGGTAACCAATAACATATTTTTAGGTGTTGTAGTAAAACATTTCAAGAAATACTTGAAAATATATATAATGTGTTATTAGCACAGTAGGTTTAGTCATATGGTTCATCAATTCAAATAATAGTGTCCAAAAAATCTAATAATTGGTTAAAAGATACTTATAAAATATTGATATATATAAAATATAATGAGTTGAGGTAATATGTTAATATTTTTCCAATGATAGTTACACCATATGATAATCATCAAGATAGAAAGAAAAATAGTGTTGAGAAATAATACACTGCTATGATGTTTTATTTTGGGTCTCAAACGAAGTTGTTATTGGTATGTTACATCTTTATCAGAAGTGCATCAAAGCACTATTGGTTTATGGATCTTCGTAGACTATCATTTCTTGAAATTTTTTAGATAAATAGTAATATATCATTACAAGATTAAAATATCTATTTTAGTGAAAAATCATAATGGAATTATTAAATAATCCAAATTTTATATAATTATTTAAATTATTTATAGTGGGAGTGTTTATCTTGATAATATTTTCGAATTATCCATTTTAGAGGTTATAAATATTTTGGGAATGGATTGGATTTCAGTTAATCTCACTAAGATAGATTTCATAGCTAAGAAATATAAATTTTATGATTTGATATCTTTTTTAATATACGAATAATTTGCGAAATTGATTAAATATAGTCATTTAAGATACCTAATGCTTGTTTTTGAAAATAAATAAATTAATTAAAATAATGATTTTTTAGTTTAAAATGATTATATTATACATATTTTATTAGTGTTATTATAGATTGTCAAGTTGACATTTCTATTGACTGAAAACCTAATGTTGAAATAATTTTACCCCTATCAAATGGATCAAGTAAATATTTTTAAATAGAAAAAATAATTGGAATATTTACTAGATAAAGTATCCAATAGTCTAATCACTTCACCGTGGGTTTCCCCTCTTTTATTTGATAAAAAAGAGCATTCAATGAGTCCTTCTATGATTATAGATATTTGAATAACATCATTATTATGAATAAGCATATTTTCCCTCCTATCAATGATTTTTCTAATCATATCTTGGGAGTGTATAATTTTTCCTGTTCTGATCTCTGGTCTAGGTACCATACCATGATGGTGAACAAGGAAATTATTTTTAAGATGGAATTTCAGACTAAATATGAGATTAATGAATTTTTGGTTATTCCCAATGGGTTGTTTAATGTAATAGATATATTCATTGATCATAAAAATAATGTGGTCTATGAATATTGGATATATTTGTGGTTGTGTTTGTTTATGATATTTTGTTATATTATGATTTTCATGAGGAGCATGAAAAATCGTTAAGTACTTTTTTATAAACCCTAAATAAAAAATCATTATATTTTTAATTTCTTAAATTATAGTTTGGGTTTCATCTAATTTCATTCCTTTAAGAAATGTTTTCTAAATATGTCATAAAATTTGTCCCATCTGAAACTAAAGTGGTTAATGAATGTACCCGACTATAATATTCCATAGGGATTGATCATTTTTGTAATATTGGGTTACTATTGGTAATTGTTTGTAAAATTGACATAATTATTAATCCAACTCACTATATTAACTCAAAATGAGTTAAATTAATATAGATAAAAGACTGTATCAATTTCTCCCAATAATAGTACTAAATATTGGTGAATTCGTTTTTATAGTCCTTCCTAATATAAAAAGTGTATTTTTCATCTAAAAAGATTCATCATTAAAGGGATATGGCTGTGTTTTGATGTATAATAACCAGGTAATTGATTACGGTCTATGTTAATTGAAAGATATTGTTCTAAAATATCTTAGAAATTATGTCAAACTAAATGAAATGTTTTATTATTTAAAACATTGGAAAAATTATTTATATATATTAATTATAAATATATATAATAATCAAAAAGTGTTGACTATATATTCACACAAAAAGGTATGAATGTGAGGTTGACAAAATGGATGGATCTAATAATGAATTATAATGGAATAATTAACTATAATCAAACAATATAACAATGTTTTTGATCATTTTAATCAAGAATATAACACATAATTTACCATGATATGATTAGAATACCATCCTTTAATAAATGTTTTAGTTAATTATATCTATGATTTTATGCATTTTTTAGCATCCTATATTTTTTGATGTTTTATTATAATTTTTGTTTTTATATTTTATTAGGAATTTATAGAAGGAAAACCATGATTTTCATCGAATGATGGATCTGGTAAGTAATGTCATGTTATAGAAACTTATCATTTAAAAGGAAGATGTTTTGATATTTGGTAAAATGTTTTTTGTGATTTCATTATCACCTAGTTTGAAAAAATAATTATTGAGTGATGATCATAACTCTCCCTTATCATTATATACAATAAGTAATTATATTTAAAAATATAAAAAGTAGTAATAATTTTCGGATAAAATGAAGAGAGATATTGAAAATTTTACAATGAAATGTTTTATTTTTAATCATGTTAAAGAAATATGAGATTTATCTAATGAGACATTTCATCATTTTCCTCTACTAGACAGGAAATGGGAATATATATCCATTAATTTAATTGTGGGATTTTCAAAGGATTATTTATGTAATGATATGATTTGGTATATTTTTAAATGCATAACTCAATCTATATATTATTTTACAATTCAAGATAAAATTCAATAAGTTCATGTTTATAACTATATCTATTGAATATATTTAGGTTACTAGGAGTTCATATCTCTATTGACACTAATCATGATCACATGTTTAGTTCTAGTTTTTAAAAAGTACTTCAAATGTTTTTATGTAACGCCCCAACCCCAGTTACCCATAGTCGGTGCATTATTACATAACATTGGGATGATCACAAAAGATCAAGTCCCGAAGGAACGATTAGTTTAGTAGCCTTGGAATCACTATACACATTCATCAGTCTTACATTACATCATAAAATGAAAAATACAACAACATAGTCTCTATAGTCCACACTCATATCCCCTCATACTATCCCTGCATGTCATTCATAAATTATTTCTTCACATCCTTGGGAAAAATAAAACATAGAAAGGGGTGAAATCATATTCCTAGGAAGGATAATAATATAGCAGAAACTTTCATAAATAAGAATAAAAATTTATGGAAATGTATAACTAAATCAAAAGCCTTTTAAACTTGAACTTCATCATGATATGGAAGAAATAAAATTAATAAATTCCATTTACTTATTCACATGGATATTCTACTAATCTTATAATCACATGAAATATCAATAACCACTTTTATAATGATGGAATGCATAATTCCAGACTATCATAACCACGTAGCGAAGGCCTCGTGCCAAGACTACACAGAAGATTTTGTCAAGGCCTCCTGCCAAGACACTAGTTTGTTTCATGAGACCTACAGATGCATTGAGGAGCTATAGAGGGCTCCACCTGTCACTTACTAAGTCTAATTAATTCTTTATATGAACAGGTTTAAACATAAAATAAATTGTCGTATTAAAACTAGCATACGAAATGTCAATAATTTCTCTATAAATCATGAATGGTATTAAAATAACACATCCACAAAAAAATATCAAAAAACCTTCAATATAATATAGAAGTTTTGCATCATAATAAATCAACTTCATATGAGAATAAAATCAATAAAAGGATTTTGACATAGATTAAATCAAAACTATTTGAGAGAAATATCACTTTTTTAAAATCATGTAAAAGTCACACATTTGGTAAGGAAGTAATTTAAAATATATATTTGAATCAAAGTGTACTATACCACTTTGAAACTTTTGAAAAGATATATAATTTCAAAACACTCATGTCCATCTAAATAAATCCTTAAAATCCTTTTAAAAACATGGACATTAAATAAAAATATTTAGAAAGATAAATCTTTAAAACATTTAAAATTATGATCTTAATAAAGAGTACCTTTCAAAAATTATTAAAATATTAATTTTGAAATCATTTAAAAGTAACATAATTATTAAATAAAACGTTTACATTCGAAATATTATTATAATATTGTAATGGACGCTTTGAGGAGTTTATAATGGTAGAAATTAGCCACACCCACCGTATATGTTAAAAAAACTTTCTTACCTTAATTTTTTTGAAAAGGTCATAAAATACCTTATTTGTAAAATGATAGAATGATTCCATTAAAAACACATAAGGGTATAAATGAATTTAACCTATTTTCTAGAAAATAGTAAAAAAATTTGAAATATATTTTTATGAAACATGGATGTGGATGATAAAGAGGTCCCACTAGATAATTACATATAAACAACCTCGGATAATGATGAGATTGTGAAATAAACCCTTACCTTGTACTTTTCCTTAGTCTAGGATTGGTTAAACTCCTTTATAATAGTTAAATAATCGTTATTAAATTATACAAGAATCATATATATATATATGATATCTTATATGATCTTTTAATTTTGTTTTGTTAATAATATTTTAGTATTATTGTCGTTTCGGGTGTTAACCGATTCGTTTTCCATTATATGCTTTGTTACATAAGCCATGTTTGTTATGTATAGGATGTATATTATTAATATCTATAATGATATTGAGTCCTTAAACATTACTTTTAATCATCAAATGAGAATTATTCTTGAATGGATATGATGGGGAAATGAATCTCATCGCATTCCTGGAGACGGTAATCACTACGTACGCACGAACACTACTTCCATTTCATTTTTAATTTTAATAGGAATCAAAACCTAATGATACATAGGTATATTTTTATTCTAGTATAATATAATATCTTATATATGTTACTTAATATCATTAACACAAGACTTTATAAGTTCCATGTATGGTATGTACGAGTCATATCACTTTGAGGGGGTGGTAGTCCGCACTTCCACAAATAAAATTATTATATATATATAAAACATGAATAAATAATGTTATGATATAAAATAGAATTAAAAAATGTTATATATTAAATAAATATCATAAATATCAAATTTAATTACAGTTCCATCAGAATGGCCCCCATGAGAGGTGGTTGGTGATAATTGAACAATCATCATTTCGTGAGGCGTTTGGTTTCCATCCACAGAAACATTATGTTCTTCACCTATTAGATGGAGGTTTGTGTAAGTGTAGTTTTAATACATCTCATAAAAATATCCTAGTATATTTAGGATACTAGTGTCGTTACAAAATAAAATAATAAGAAGATTCTAGGGGTTGGAGAAGTAAAATAAAATAGAAGAATCTAAGAGAAATTGTTACCTTTAATTTGGGTAACTCCCATTGGTTTGAACCAAAATGGACTCTTTATGTTCCTTATGCCTAAGGTACGACTTCTAGGAGGAGGATAGGGATGTAGGTATGTTAATTGGGAAGAGTTTGGATGAGTCAAAAGGCTTTAGTGGTGTGAGTAATTGGTTATAAGTGGTGTCGTTTTATATGGGGGAGGAGGGGCTCTTTAGGAATAACTTAAATAATTAATTTATAATAATTTCAAATTCTATTTTTAATGACTCAAAATTGGATTATTAAATTTATAAGGTGGGAATAGGTAAAAAACTCCTCAACCAATAGATGTTAGATAGGTTTGGGTCACTATAGTAACATTATCTTTTAGAATTAACTCTTAGTTAAATAGTTTGACATTTACCGTGTCTCTTGGTATTTTTATATTATATAGTTAAAAAACATGTAATAAACTAACAAGAGAACTCCAAGTTGTTCATTAATGACATAAGTATCATCAAATAAGTCTTTTTTCAGAACCTTAGATTTTTAGGAATACAAAATATATTAATAATATAATATATTTTTTAAAAACCACTTTATGTCAATTTTGACACTATTTAATGATTGATTTTTGTTAAAATCTTAATAACTTTATTAATTCGAACCAAATTCAATTAATCAATCCAAACATGTCATATTAACATATAAAATTCCTGGAATTAATTAAAAGTCTCAAATTATATTTATTTGGATATTTTTAATATCAATTATTTTAATATTTCACTAATAATGTAATTACTACATCATCATTCTGTCATAAATAAATTAAATTATTAAATTTTTAAAAAATATAAATAAAATTCCATTATGTATTAAATTTTTTTATCTTGTTAATTAATATTTTTAATCTAATTTATCTTATGTATAACCCTATATTAAAATTTTTTTATTTATTAAACTTTAATTTTTTCTCTTTTAAGTCTTCTTTGAATTAAATAATAATAAATGTTCTAATCTAAACCATGTAGACCAAAAAGGTTCAAATTTTATTAACAATGTTTTTTTGGTCGAATAATACTTAGACAATAGAATTAGTACATGTGTTAGGGTAATAATCATATCATTTTTACCCTTAATTACCCTATTTAATTTTTATCGTGGTAAATAAAAGTAAAAAGTTACTATTCAAAAAAATTATTTTTATCTTATTGAACCTCATTTTACTCCTTTATATTAAATATTTCTCTTGGATTTTCGAAAATCTATTCATAGAAGCCGTAAAATTACATTTTATGTGAATTTTCAAATTTTCCTAGCAGCTGGGTAAAAGACGGTGAAAAGTTCAATAATTTTTTTTATATATCTAAAATTTTAATAAACAGACTCCAATGAATTACATTGAACTTAAATATATATTAGGTATCTATTTTTACATAAATTAAATTTAAATAAAATAAATAATTTTTAAATAAAAATTCGGGTTTAAACTATAACTCAGTGTTTTTCACCATTCATCAAAAATTAAAAGTTCTAAAAAAAACCAAAAATTGACTCTAAGATAATTTTGAAATTCCAAATTCAATTATGAAGTCCACATTACAAAATTCAAAATATATAAGTTGCATTTATTAATTTAAAATTAATTCCTACTCTCAAAACCAAAAGGCGTATTTTAAAGAGATAATAACTACCAAAAGTTTGACACTTGTTTATGTCCAATTTCAAAGTGAAATTACATACAATGACCGTAATTGGATTAAATGTTAAAAATATAATATATTTTTAAATACATACCATTAAATTGTATAATTTCAAAATATAAATTATTTTGATTAAAAAAGTTGTTTTAATTTAAAATATAGTATTTTTCACTATTCACCAAAATATGAAATTATCAGAAAAACACCAAAACATTATTGAAACTAAATTCTTATGTCCTTATTCTAAAGAAGAAGTTTATTTCGTCAAATTGAATATATAAAAGTTTCAAATATTGGATTTAATAAGGATTTTCCATTAAAAGGCAGTAAAATTGAATTTTATTAAAAATACTTCTTTTATCTAAAAAAATGTATTTGTTCTAACATTATGTCTGGGAAACTCATAATATGGATTCTAAAATTATAAGGATTATATAAAGTTCAAAATTCAGTTAATACTATTCATAACCGCTTTTGAACGACCTGTTTGGTAAGTCATGGTGTGATAGAACTCGGTGTTGCGTGTATTGCACGTTATTGAATTAATTTAAGGAAATAACGTACTATGAAATCATGGGGAGTTACAATCATCCCTCCTTTAATAAATTGATTCCTCGCAATTTGAAATTATTTTTAGAAAATAAGCGGTTGAAAATAGAAAATGCATTTGGGAAAACCCACATCAGAAATTAGGTTAATAAAATTTAGTCTTAATAAGAGGAAAAGGGAAATGAAAGGATCACCACTAAATTATGAACTCTATTAGGAGAACATTGGTGGAAATAAAAGACATATAATTGGAGGGAAAATGTAAATATTTATAGGTAGTGATTTATGTCACCAATCACAAACTAGTGTAAAATTGAGGGCCTTAAATTCATCAATATATGATAATTTAAAATACAATCAGTTCAACAAAACATATGGTATTAGGATAACACATTTTTTGTTTTAAGATTCCTGAAATAAAGTATAAGATTTAATTTATTCATTGAATAAGAGAAGAAGAAAATATATACTTGACTAGTAGAGTCCCATCCTTTAACTAAGTTCTACCACAAACTCATCTTTCACTCTAAAATAAAATATAACTGAAAAATAATATTTTATTTATCCTAATCGTATAGGGTTTAAAAAAATCGAATTTATAAATAACCTACAAGATTTTTTTTTAAAATTACTACATTATTAAATCCAGGACATCATGTGGGTCAGTGGTAGGTGATACACCCTTGTCGCCCTTCAGTTGTGGGTTCAAGTCTCACGGCCTTTCCGGACGCGATGGGTTGCCGCCTGACCTCCGGGTTGTCCATTTTATGGAAATCCAAAAATAATATCAAACTAGACTTATCCAAAATACTTTTGTCTGAACTCACAGTCCAAAATTTATAAGGTAGGTAAACAAAATGAAGATCTTTTTTCCAAGTAATACCATGCGAACACCTTCATCATGTATTCATTTAAAACAATTCAACATCCTAAAATAGCATAAAACCTTACTGATTACATTCATGATCCCTTATTACTTATAGAATACTGGATATACCCCTTCTATCAAGAATATTTGTAAACTCCAACAATTATGGAATATACAAATCATTAATCAGTTTCAAGGTAGTCAAGAATATCAAATATAATTTATCCAAATCAATCGTGTATTATTCCAAAATCACTTCTTCGATATCATAACCATATTATGGTTTATCTTTCTCTCAACCATATATTTTCCAAAAATTTAACCTGTTGTTGACTCACTTTTCTTTGTTCCACACAATCTCAAGTCCTTAATGAAATAGTACTGCAGTACAATCCTTATATACCCCATAATTATTTTATCCAGTACATTGTTGATACAACACTCAAATGACATAATTCTCTAATAAAAACATAATAACACTAATCATTCCTCCCAATCTATGGTAGTATCATAACTTTATTATTATCCAATAGCATCATTTGGGGAATACATTGATGATTTGGACATCGGTTCATGTAGTGTCCCAAATCCTTACAGATGAATCATTGTCCATTTGAAACCTTTTTATTACCCATGTAGTCACGTACTTGGTGTCCTTTTTCTCCACACTTATAACTAACTCTCATTCCATTCAAGAATGTTCCAAGGTGTTTCTTCCCACATTTATCACATATGGGAAAATTATTCTTTTCCCTCTTACCTTTATCAATCATTCTCTCTTCCATCCTTTTCTTCTCTTGCATCCCTTCAAATCCATAGGACTTGGAGAATTATTTACTTATCTTATTAACACATGATACTATTTCTTCATGTGTTTAGAATACAGGGGGAGACTACATCCCTTCTAAATTTTGGGTAAATACTATGAAATATATGATCCTTCTTACTCTTTGGATCATACGTATTGTTAGAGTTCACATTCCTTCTACAGGGCACCATTTCTATACAATAGCATAAACTAGGTCAGTTTATGAGTTGCAATGAATAATGCTGAACTTCTAAAATACCTAACGTAAATTGAAAAGTTTATGGATATAATCTATAATCATAAAAATGTTTTCTTTGAGTAAGTATATAATCATAAGACCTTTATAATGGTTTGTAATGAAAATAAGAATTATCCTAAGCATATCCCTTGAGAGTGTCGTAACCAATAGTGCATCAAGGCTCATTGTCGTGCACCAGTTACCATTTGATTCTATCTCAATGCGGTGATTTTAGGTTTTACCCCTAGGTACATCTATGCCAGAGCCGCCTCTATCTATTCGTATCCTGATAGAGATGTATTTCTCCTAAAACTCCCAAAATAATTAAAATACCAAAATTCTAGGAAGTTCTTCTATAATAATCCTCAAAGACTATATTAGGGTCATGTTCCTTAACTAGAGTTTAACTAAATCTAGCTTCCAAGGTTTGTACTAAACTTCCCCTAATACCAAGTGTAATGCCCCGACCTTAGTTACCCATTGTCGGTGCATTATTACAGAACATTGGCATGATCACAAAAGATGATGTCCCGATGGACTGATTAGTTTAGTGGCCTTGGAATCAGTAGATACATTCATCAATCTTACATTACATCATAAAATAAAAACTACAACAATATAGTCTCCATAGTCCACACTCATATCCCCTCATACTATCCTTGCAGATCATTCATATATTACTTCTTCACATCCTAGGAAAAATTAAACATAGAAAGGGGTGAGCTCAGATGCCTAGAAAGGATAACAATATAGAGGAAACTTTCACAAATAATAATAAGCATTTAAGGCAATGTATAACTAAAAAAAGCCTTTTAAAATTTAAATTCAGCATAATATGGCAGAAATAAAATTAAATTTTTCCATTTAATTATTCACATAGATATTCTAATAATGAAATAATCACATGAAATATCAATAAACACTTTCATAATGATGGAATGCATAATGTCAGACTATCATAACCACATAGCCAAGGCCTCATGCCAAGACTACAGATAAGATTTTGTCAAAACCTCGTGCCAAGACACTAGTTTGTCTCATGAGACCTACCGATGCATCGAGGAGCTATAGCAGGCTCCACCCGTCACTTAATAAGTCCAATGCATTCCTCATATGAACAGGTTTAAACATAACATAAACATTCATATTAAAACTAGCATAAGAAATGTCAATACTTTCTCCATAAACCATGATGGGTCTAAAAATAACACATCCACAGTCAATCATATCACAAAACCTTCAATACATTATCAATGTTTTTATCATAATAAATCAACATCAAATAAGCTTAAAATCCATCAAATACTGTTGAAATAGATGAAATCAAAACTATTTGAGAGAAAAATATATTTTTTTAAATCATTTAAAAGTCACGCATTTATTAATGAAGAAATTTAAAAGAGATTTTTGAATCAAAGTGTCACATACCACATTGAAACTTTTGAAAAGAAATATTATTTCAAAACATTCATGTCCATATAAATAAATCCTTAAAATAATTTTCAAAACATGGACATTAATTAAAAATATTTAGAAAGATAAGTCTTTAAAATATTTAAAATTCTGATCCTGATAAAGAGTACCTTTCACAAATTCTAAAAATATTCATTTTGAAATCATTTAAAAGTCACATAATTATAAAATTAAAACATTTACATTCAAAATATTCTTTTAAGCATGTAAGGGAAGCTTCAACGAGTTTATAATAGTAGAAAATATTAGCACCCTCCGTATAAGTTATAAAAACATTATTACGTTTAATTTGTTGAAAAGGTCAAAAAGTACCTTGTTTGGAAAATGAAAGAATTATTCCATTAAAAACACATAAGTGTATAAATTACATTAAACCATTGTCCAGTAAATATTAAATTTTCTTTGAATTATATTTTTATGAAACATGGATTTGGATGATAAAGAGGTCCCAGTAGATAATTACGTATAAACAACCTCAGATAATGAAGAGATTGTGAAATAAAACCTTACCTTTACATTTCCATTGTTGAGGGTAGTTTAACCTCATGTATAATAGTTAATTCATTGTAATTAAATTATACAAGAATCATATATCTAAATATTATATCATATATTATCTTTTAATATTATTTTGTTAATAATATTATAATTTTATCGTCATTTTGGGTGTTAACCGATTCATTTTCCTTTATATGACTTGTCATGAACCGAATCTGGATGCCGCCAAAACTGGCACCAAACCCAGACCGTGACAAGTCCCGAAGGGCGTTCTCGATCCCAACGGGCTGGCACAATTGCCCGGGTATCATAAAATGATAATTGGGAACAATTTACCCAAGTTTATAAACTTAAAACGACAAAAGAATCCAATGAAACGAATCTGGATTTTTCAAACCAAATAATATTTTTAAAAAATTCAGAACTTAATTACACAATTTTAAACAATTTTTAAAGACCATTAAAAAGGTAAAAACCCAAGAATATACAACCCAAGAACCACCACATTGAAAGAGGCACTGCCCTCAAGCCATCTCCACGACATTGCATCACGATGGACCGCTAAAAACCCGAACCAAAGGCATACAACCTGTACCCAAACCTGTGACATAAAATAAGAAAGTCTACTTACACCCAAAGGTGTAAGTAGGGTGTGAGTGAAAGCCCAGTAGGATACCACCTCTATGAGATTCCATGTGATAAAAATTTCATGACAAAAAGCATTGCATGTTTTGTAAATAAGAACTGCTAGTTACAATTTTCTAAAGGATGCAATAATAATTGAAAACAATTTTCATGTGGGATAATTTTAAAGGAACAACAATTTTAAAAAAAATAACAAAGCTACTGAATTTTCCAGCCAACAATACAATATACTGATGGTATGTACAGAGGATCTAATGCGCACAAGTGATAGGAAATAACCCCTAGTCACTAGTTAGCTATGGGTCCCAGGTACCTCGTATCTCGGTGAGAGTAACCACAAAAAATAACTGTTCTCATGCACGAGCCACTAGTAGGGATCATACCCACAACCTAGTGGTCCCCAATCATCATCATCATAGTTTAGTTAGAGTTTTAAGCATCAATATTGCTAAGTAAAACTGAGGCCAAACCCCACGGATTCACTAGCATACTAGTACACGTCCACCCACCTAGATACCCGAGTTTTCCCTTTGTGATGAAACAAGTTCAACAATCCAAGAAGAATAGTTTTCACATGAAAATATCAATTCCACCTCACACATTAACCTAACAGCCCCATGTACATCACACAAGTCAATAATTCCACTTTTCATTCAAATGCATTTTGAAATCAAACTCACACCAAAATTGCATACAGCACGTTTCATATTTCTTTAACACTTACACAAATCATTTAAACGATTTTATAAAACCATTACAAGATATTAAAATCACATAACAGCCCACAGACATGTCACATAATACCCTTCTCACCTTCACAATTCATTTTATCACTAAACTCACATGAAACATCCCACACCCATGTTTCGCACACAAAACACAATTTAGTAAAACATTTAGGCAATTTATAATACATTCTAAAAATGTTTTACATCTCAAATCACCACTTTACCATTCAAAAACCCACATTAGGTGAACACACTCACCCAAACAGTACATATACACCCTTTCCCAACATCGTTTAACCAAATAAAACATTTGCAATTTTTATAAAACAAACCCAAGAGGTATAACCATTGTTTGCACACAAAACCCATTTCAAACACTTCATTAAAAACCAAAATCATACCAATAACAATACAAAACAGAATTTTTCATCCCTAAAACAATTATTAAACCACCCCCAAATGTTATAAAAATACATCAAATAATACAACAAAGACACACATGAAAAACACACGTTTTGATAAATCCCCTTCAAAAAGTACAACACAGCTTTACACCTTAAACTCATTCAAAATACCTCTTTTCAAGGCCCACATGACAATAAGTAATTAACAAAACCTAATTGAAATCCCCTTTCAAGACTAATAAATCACTTTCATATGTTATAAACTATACCCAAACATTACCCCAAGAGTCACACATGAAAAGTACCCAATTTCAAGCTAAAATACAACTGAAAATTAGATGTTTAACGAAATTCATCAAAAAAAGTTTTCAAACCACAAAAAACAGATTATAAACATACTAAATTAATAAACCAAACAAGCTAACTCATCATAAAATGGTTACACATGGAATCACCTACCTTTTGAGTCGAAACCCTCAAAACATGGTGCGAAACCTTAAGAGCACCACCGCCGCACCACAAGGAATATAAATACAGACCTAGACCACCAAAAATTGACCCAAAAGATACCAAATCCGACCTTAGGATCGATCCCTAACTTCTATACATGAGGAACTTCAAGAAATAGGAAATAAAACTAACAGAGGATGGAAGGAACCAAGAAGGAATTCCCTTACTTGAAATATCTTGAAGAGATCAGACCCAATCCACCTTACTATGAATCTTCAAGTACCCAAAACTGGTATTTAGGTTCTAAGGAGTAATATTAGGTCATGTGGGAACTGAAATTGGGGGAAAAGGATGAAAATTGAAGGAGTTATGAAAGATTCATTTTACCTCATCAAATCTGGTCGATTTGAGGAATATTGAGAAAGATCGTCCAACTCCGCAGGGTATATGAGATCCAAAGAGGAAAACGAGATACAAGGTGTGATTCTGAGGTTTTTGGTTTCGAGTGGGAGGTTTAATCACCAAAAAAAGTAAAAAACTAATGAGATATGGAAATTTTAAAAGAATAATTTAATGCAGGAAATGGGCTTACGGGCAGGCCCATTACCTTAATTAAAAACCCAAATCCATCATGATTTGGGATTTCTATGTGGTTCAAAGGGATATGGTGATTTTAATATATTAGGGTATTCCAATTGTGAAGTGGAATTGGTTTAAAATAATAAAAAATGAAGCAGTTATAGAAGAATCAAAATTTGTTTTTAAATCTGGATTTGGGCTCACGGTTTGGCCCAAATTTTCAAAACCCACCATTTTCACCAAAATGAGTGGTAAACCCCCAAAACAAATCGGGAATGGAAGTTATTGAGTAATGAATTTAAAAAAAAGTCATGAGTGTGACAATTCTACCCACTATAATACTTTCTGCCCTCGGAATGCCACATCACGGACAAAGCACAAAACCAAACCCAACCGAAAGGCATAAATGGACTCTTTTGCTAAGCTTCGCCCCCAAAGGTCAAAACACCTCCAGTGATCAATTAAGGAAGGAATAATTCACAACCAAAACATACACCTCATTACTGAAATTATCAAGCACATTCATGATTTATCCTAAAATAAAACTCCTAAAACACTATCTTAACAAGGCCCAAGAAATTTACCCAAACAAACAAGAACATCGAACAAGGTTACACTTACCTTGATATAACTAAACCATTGGGAAATCTCCAATCCCAACCTTTACTCAAGGAATATGTATGTGGTTATATAGCTCTGAACGAGACTACACACATCCAATCCCAGACCATGTACAAAAGTGAGTTACTGGTACAAGGATACACAAATGGGCTCCCCAACCATAAGAGACAACTTAAATTGTTTTCTGAGAAAGAATCAAGACACTAACATGGGAGCCCCGAACAAACCCCCAAGTACAAGGGGTAGAATCCCATTAGGAATTTTCAAAATAATATACTTGAGACTGATAGTGGTTCTCCCCACCATAAGAACCATCCATCTTAACTGACCAATATGGGCCGGCATAGAAAAACCCCAAAACGTAAAGAGTTGGGACAACCGCATGGTTAGCCCATTCAGTTTGGGAAACTCTACTCTAACCATGTAGATCTTTATACCTACATGGTTTTCTGGTTAACGGTTACTAATAAATGTTCACTCAACATGTCTAGACAAATCCAAAACCTTTCCCCAAACCCAAAGGAAACCAAAGGGGAAAAGAAAGTCATTGGGAGATAACATGGGGATGAGGCCCTCCACCTCTTTCCACCAAATGGGGACAAAAGAAGAAAGATGAAAACACCAAATGTTTAAACTATTCCCATCTCCCATACTAAGAATAGTTCTTTGTTCAAGGTTAAAAACTACCCTAGGATTTCCTTTGACTATGTGTAAGCTTCTCTTCGGGACCTATGGCTGGAGCTGGAATGATTGAAGCATCTTCGGCCTCACAGTTAGGATTTGGAAACCCCCGAATAGAATTTCTTCTTCCGATGCTACAAAAAACTACATGCAATCTGAGATGGGTTCACCCAGACATAACACAATCCAGAACTCACTTTACCCTAACTTTTAAATTCACCGAAATAAGGGTTTAGAGGATGCACTCACATCATACCTTTGTTCTTCGGGTGAGAAACAACAGAAATAAAGGACACATATAAACACCTTCCTCTAAAATTAAAGGATGTCGAGATCTCCCAAAAGGAAAAATAGTTTTGAAAAATATAGACTCACATAATATTGTACAACTTCACCTTTACAATCAAACGAGCACGTGACATCACATCACGTCACCGAACAAGACCAAAGCGACTGAGAGGAATAATACAAGGAGGGGGCCTTATACAACATCACCAAATATCACAGCATTCCAGAAAGTGTTCATAACAGCCACTCATTTCAAGATTTCCCACACTGGTGGTTTAACATAAACACCTTCTTCTAAGAGAGTACGAAGGACTTAGAGGCCTTCTTAAACACTATCCATACTGACAACCCCAAACAACATTAACATTCGATGAATTAGGTAGCTTAAGAAACTAAGGTATCTTTCAACCATCCACGAGCACTCTTCTGCAACAAGAGGATCCAAAAAAACCAAGAAAGTAAATGGTGTAGACTCATTATACAAAGCTCAAGAAAAGATTTCTTACATGGATCAACTGGAGGATTCTCCAATGGAAAAAAAAATTCGGGTTGCACGTCAGTTGTGCACTAAACCTTAATGGGGGCGTACCTTATCCAAAGAGAGAACCCAAGGACCCAACCAAGCTAGTCCATTGGTAAAAAAATTCCACAAAACAGATCCAAACTCATTAATGGAACCACATTAAAGGTTTCCTGAAACATATATCATAGGGGACTACTAACCGGACCTTCTACCCAGATTACCGACCAAACACAAACCCAAAACACAGTTCGAACAGGAGGGGTTCTTGGACTCAAAACATCCCACAACATCAAAATTTTCCAAAAACACATAATATACAACATTCCAAACAATTCATCAAGATATCATGTTTTTTCTTGAAAAACATTTCTTTTAAAACCAATGGTTCAGTAGTTAGTGTATCCACCAATGGTACCCCATGGGCCTCACACATGCATGTTTCTGTGCCACACCAGGCACCCTCCTCATATTCCTCCCGACACTCATCCAGTAATGCCATCAACCATCTATCATCCCATATAACCCCATGCACGCGGTCACTCATGGAAATACAAAAGGTTAATGTACGGATTCTTTCCACTTTTCAAAACCAAAACGGTCAACCAACACATCATTCTTATCAAAAACGCTAACCAGGAGGTCGAACCCAAATTACCGCATTAAAAAAAACTTCTCATAAAGGCACAATCATTCCAATGAAAACTCACATTCAAGTTATTTAAATCAATTTCAAAAAAAAACATCCCATAAAAAAACCTTTTTATAGTTTAGAAAACTCTAATAGGAACAATTATTCAAAACCAACTTCAATATAGTTTCTGCTTTCAAAAGAGGTGTAAGAACACAATTTTCCATTTCAAAATAATTCTGAATATTCAGATCCACCATTTCATAAATCAAACCATTCCATATTTATTTGAAAACCGTTTCACAAAAACATTACACTTCCTAAAACCAAGTCATTTTAAAACCAAATTTCCAAGATTTCAAAACTAAAGAACACCAGACAATGTGAGAGGAAACTAGTTTCAGTGGGTGACTTCGACATATGGTTGGCGGCCATATTCCAATAACTTCATTGTCACAGAGAGTGTTCTAGGGAATATCCCCGGCTCCACATGGCTTTCCAGACCCTGCGAGCTCATTGAGACCATTAACCCAACTCTCTTTTCATTTCCCCTAATCATCATCAAACCAAGAAAACCAAAAGACCTAGACAAATCCCTACTTCCCCTAGCGAATTGAATCCTGAAATGAGGTGTGGTGATCAAGCACACTACCCATAACCAGAATTCCATGTCCCAACAATCATAACTCTAGACTATCCCGACTATTTCCCAAATAACATGACTCCAATGGTGAAAACCTCCTCTGATACCATTTTTTCACGAACCGAATATGGACGCCGCCAAAACCGGCACCAAAACCAGACCATGACAAGTCCCGAAGGGTGTTCCCTATCCTCACGGTCTGGAACAAGTGCCCGGGTATCATAAAATGATAATTGGGAACGATTTACCCGAGTTTATAAACTTAAAATGACAAAAGAATCCAATGAAACGAATCTGGATTTTTCAAAACAAATAATCTTTTTCAAAAATTCATAACTGAAGTACACAATTTTAAACAATTTTTAAATACCATTAAAAAGGTAAAAACCCAAGAAAAGACATCCCAAGAACCCCCACATGGAAAGAGGCACCGCCCTCAAGCCATATCCATGACACTGCATCATGATAGACCGCTAAAAACCCGAACCACAGGCATAAAACATGTACCCAAACCTGAGACATAAAATAAGCAAGTCTACTTACACCCAAAGGTGTAAGTAGGGTGTGAGAGAAATCCCAGTAAGATACCACCTCTATGAGATTCCATTTGATAAACATTTCATGACAAAAAGCATTGCATGTTTTGTAAATAAGAAAAGCTAGTTACAATTTTCTAAAGGATGCAATAACAAATGAAAACAGTTTTCATTTGGGATAATTTTAAAGGAACAAAATTTTTAAAATAAATAACAAAGCTAATGAATTTTCCAGCCATCAATATCGTATACCGATGGTAAGTACAAAATATCTAATGAGAACAAGTGATAGGAAATAACCCCTAGGCACTAGCTAGCTGTGGGTCCCAGGTACCTCGTATCTCGGTGAGAGTAACCACAAAAAATATCCGTTCTCGTGCACGAGCCACTAGTAGGGATCATACCCATAACATAGTGGTCCCCAATCATCATCATCATAGTTTAGTTAGAGTTGTAAGCGTCAATATTTCTAAGTGAAACTGAGGCCAAACCCCACGGATTCACTATCATACTAGTACACGTCCACCCACCTAGATACCCGGGTTTTCCCTTTGTGCTCAAACAAGTTCAACAATCCAAGAAAAATAGTTTTCACATGAAAATATAAATTCCACATCACACATTAACCAAACAGTCCCATGTACATCACACAAGTCAAAAATTCCACTTTTCATTCAAATGCATTTTGAAATCAAACTCACACCAAAATTGCCTACAACACTTTTCGCATTTCTTTAACACATACACAAATCCTTTAAACGGTTTTATAAAACCATTACAAGATATTAAACTCACATAACAGCCCACACACATGTCACAAAATACCCTTCTCACCTTCACAATTCATTTTATCAATAAACTCACACGAAACATCCCACACCCGTGTTTCGCACACAAAACACAATTTAGTAAAACATTTCGGCAATTTATAAAACATTCTAAAAATGTTTGACATCTCAAATCACCACTTTACCATCCAAAAACCCATATTAGGTGAACAAACTCTCCCAAAAAGTACATATACACCCTTTCCCAATTTTGTTTAACCAAATAAAACATTTTCAATTTTTATAAAACAAACCCAAGAGGTATAACCATTGTTTGCACACTAAACCCATTTCAAACCCCTCATTCAAAACAAAAATCATACCAATAACAATCCAAAACAGAATTTTTCAGCCCTAAAACAATTCTTAAACCACCCCCAAATGTTATAAAAATACATCAAATAATACCACAAAGATACACATGAAAAACACGCGTTTTCATAAATCACCTTCAAAAAGTACAACACGGTTTTACACCTTAAAATCATTCAAAAAACCTCTTTTCAAGGCCCACATGAAAATAAGTAATTAAAAAAACATAATTTTCAGCCCTTTTCAAGACTAATAAATCACTTTCATATGTTATAAACTAAACCCAAACATTACCCCAAGAGTCACACATGAAAAGTACCCAATTTCAAGCTAAAATACAACAAAAAATTAGATGTTTATCCAAATTCATCAAAAACAGTTTTAAAACCACAAAAAACAGATTATAAACATACTAAATTAATAAACCAAACAAGCTAACTCATCATAAAATGGTTACACATGGAATCACCTACCTTTTGAGTCGAAACCCTCAAAACATGGTGTGAAACCTTAAGCGCACCACCGCCGCACCACAAGGAATATAAATCCAGACCTAGACCACCAAATATTGACCCAAATGATACCAAATCAGACCTTAGGATCGAACCCTAACTTCTATACATGAGTAACTTCATGAAATAGGAAATAAAACTAAAAGAGGATGGAAGGAACCAAGAAGGAATTTCCTTACTTGAAATATCATGAAGAGATCGGCCCCAATCCACGTAACTATGATTCTGCAAGTAACCAAAACTGGTATGGAGGTTCTAAGGAGTCATATTAGGTCATGTGGGGACTGAAATGGGGGGAAAATGATTAAAATTTAAGGAGTTATGAAAGATTCATTTTACCTCATCAAATCTGGTCGATTTGAGAAAGATTGAGAATGATCGTCCATCTCCGCGAGGTATATAAGCTCGAAAGAGGAAAAAACAATACAGGGGGTGAGGCTGAGGTTTTTGGCCTCGAGTGGGAGGTTGAATCACCGAAAAAAGTAAAAAACGAATGTGATATTGAAATTTTAAATAAATAATTTAAAGCAGGAAATGGGCTTACGGGCAGGCCCATTACCTTAATTAAAAACCCAAATTCATCATGATTAGGATTTCTATGTGGTTCAAAGGGATATGGTGATTTTAATATATTAGGGTATGCCAATTGGGAAGTGGAATGGGTTTAAAATAGTAAAAATTGAAGGAGTTATAGAAGAATCAAAATTTGTTTTTAAATCTGGATTTGGGCTCACGGTTTGGCCCAAATTTTCAAAACCCACCATTTTCACCAAAATGAGTGGTAAACCCCCAAAACAAATCGGGAATGGAAATTATTGAGTAATGAATTTAAAAAAAAGTCATGGGTGTGACATGACTTGTTACATAAGTCGTTTTTTTATGGATAGGTTGTATCATATAAATATCCATAATGATATAAAGTTCTTAAACATTACATTTAATCATCAAATGAGAATTAGTTTTGAATGGATATGATGGGGAAATGAATCTCATCGCGTTCATGGAGACGGTAATCCGTACGTACGCATGAACGCTACATCCATTTCATTTTTCATTTTAAAAGGAATAAAAACCAAATTATGCATAGGTATATTATTATTCCAGTATAATATAATATCTTATATATGTTACTTAAATTCATTAACATCATCCTTTATATGTTCCATGTATGGTATGAACGAGTCATATCACTTTGAGGTGGCGGTAGTCCACACATCCTCAAATAAAATTATTGTATATATATACAACATGAAACGAATAATGGTATGATATAAAATGGAATTATAGAAGCTTATATATAAAATAAATATCATAAATATCATATTTGATTATAGTTCCGTCATAATGGCCACCATGTGAGGTTGTAGGAGATAATTGAACAATCATCGTTTCGTGATGCGTTTGGTTGGAATCCACAAAAACATTATGTTATTCACCCATTAGATGGAGGTTTGTGTAAGTGTAGTTCTAATACATCTCATAAAAATATCCTAGTATATTTAGGATACTGGTTTTGTTACAATAGAATATAATAAGAATAGTTTAGGGGTTGGAGAAGTAAAATAAAAGAAAAGAAGCTAAGTGAGATCATTACATTTAATTTGGGTAACTCCCTTTGGTTTGAACCAAAAAAGACTATTTAGGTGCCTTAGGTCTAAGGTAAGGGTTCTAGGAGGAGGGGAGGGATTTAGGGAGCTTAATTGGGAAAAGATTGGATGATAAAAAAGGCTTTAGAGGTGTGAGGAATTGGTTAGAAGTGGTGTCCTTTAATAAGGGGGAGGAGGGTCTCTTTAGGAATAACTTAAAATATTAATTTATAATAAATTCATATTCGGTTTCAAATGGCTCAAAAGTATATTATTCAAAGTATAAGGTGGGTATGGGTCTAAAAACACTCATCCAATAGATTTTAGACAGGTTTCGGTCAGTATAGTAACCTTATCTTTTAGATTTAACTATTAGATAAATTGTTTGACATTTATCATGTCTCTTTGTATTTTAATATTATATAGTTAATAATGTAACTATAAACTATCAAGAGAACCCCAAGTGGTTCATTAATGGAATACATATCATCATATAAGTCCTTTGGCCGAACCTAATATTTTTAGGAATATTATATCACTTTATAATATAATATGTTTTTTAAATACTCCTTTATGTAAATTTTGACACTATTTAATAATTGATTTTTTCTAAAGTCTTAATAACGTTATTAATTCTAAAAAAATTCATCTAATAAATTCTAACAAGTCATATTAACCAATAAAATTCGTGGAATTCATTAATAGTCTAAAATTATATTTATTTGGGTATTTATAATATCAATTATTTTAATATTTCACTAATAAGGTAATTAATGCATCATCATTGTGTCATAAATAAATTAAATTATATAATGTCTAAAAATTATAACTAAAATAAAATTATGTAGTAAATAATTTTATATTTCTAATGATAATTTATAATTGAATTTATCTTATGTATAACACTATATTAAAAATGTTTTAGTTATTAAACTTTGATTTTAACTCTCTTAACTTTTCTTTGAATTAACTAATAATAAAAGTCATAATCTAATCCATGTGGACCAAAGAGGTTAATGTTTTATTACTAAGGTTGTTTTTGGTCGAATTATACCTATTCAATAGAATTAGGAAATGTGTTAGGGTAATAATAATATCATTTTTACCCTTAATTACCCTATTTAATTTTTACCGTGGTAAATAAAAGTAAAAAATTACTATTCCCCAAAAATTATTTTTATCTTATTGAACCACATTTTACTCCTTGATATTAACCGTGTCTTATGGATTTTTGAAATTCCACTCACAAAAGTGGTAAAATTATGTTTTATGTGAATTTTCAAATTCTCCTAGGAGATGGGTAAAAGACGGTGAAAAGTTCAATAAGTTTTTTATATATCGAAAATTATTATAAACTGTCTCCAATGAATTAAATTTAACTTATATAGTCATTATGTATCTATTTGGACATAAAAAAATTTAAATAAAATATATAATTATCTAAAAAAATCGGTTTAAAACAATAACTCAATGTTTTTCACTATTCATCATAAATTAAATGTTTTCAGAAAAATACCAAAAAATCACTCTAAGATAATTTTGACATTCCAAATTCAATAATGAAGTCTATTTTACAAAATTAAAAAAAAAATATATTTCATTTATTAATTTAAAATTAATACCCGTTGTCAAAACCCAAAGACGTATTTTTAAGAAATAATAACCATCAAAATTTTGACATTTGTTTATGTTCAATTTGAAAGTGAAATTACATAAAATGACCATAATTGGATTTAATAGTGAAAATAAAATTTATTTATAATTCCATACCATTAAAATTTATAATTTAACAATATAAATTATTTTGATTAAAAAAAATTTCAGTTAAAATATAGTATTTTTTACTATTCATCCAAATATGAAAGTTATCAGAAAAACACCAAAACATTATTGAAATTAATTATTATGTCCCGATTATAAAGAAGATGATAATTTTGTCAAATTGAATATATAACTGTTTCAAATATTTTATTTAAAAAGGCTACTCCATTAAATTGCGGTAAAATTGAATTTTTGGAAAAATAATTCTTTTATCTGAAAAAATGTATTTGTTCTTACATTATGTCCAAGAAACTCATAATATGGATTATAAAATTATATGGATTATATAAAGATCAAAATTCAGTTAATATTATTCATAACCGCTTTTGAACGACTTTTTTGGTAAGTCATGGTGCGCTATAACTCGGTGTTGCGTGTAGGGAAAGTTATTGAGTTAATTTGAAAAAAACGCACTACGAAATCTTGGGGTGTTACATATTATGTATTGAATTATATTTCATTACATATTTTCATCATTAATCTGAGGGGAAATCATATCAAATGATTAAAAAATTTAATGAATGGATTCAATATTGTTCAGTGGAATACAATATCAGTTGTGATTAACATCTCTATTTTGTTGAATTTTAATATAAAAAAGTATTCATTCTATTATACAGATATAACTATTTGTATAATTATATAGAAATTTGTATCAAACATTGTTTTTTTTGGAATGATGTTGGTGAATGAAATTTGTTTGGACAATATTTATTAGAGTAAATAGTTTTTATGGTAAAAATGATTCAACATCACTTTATAGAAGCTCAGATTAGATTAAATATCATTCCAGATAATAGAGGAATAATCTTTCACATGACATTGGCAATCGGGATTTTATTAAATTATCTAAATGGAAATTTGTTAATTTTATTTTGTTAAAAGGGATTGTTAATTCCACATTTCATTATACTATATTAAATTCATGAAAATTTTGGATCAGTTTCTAACCTCGTGGAATTTCCTTTATTTTATCACTAAAAGAAAATGTGTATGATGATTAACTATGAGTAAAATATGTCTTTCCACATATCATATTTTGAGTACTAATTTAGATAACTTGGGATAGAACATATCATATGAGTAATATCCTTTTATGTTTCATGAATTTAAAGAGTATGTGTTATGGTATATGGTTATTCAACGGGTTTAGGTTTTTATGAAACCGTATATAATGTGGTGAAGCAACATATGAATCAAAAAATGGTATATAAGAGAAATCTCCCAATTTTCCTATGCTTGGAATAAAATTATAAGGATGAATTTTATATAATGGGGAATAATGTTTCCATGAAGGTGATATTAAATATATTCCATTTATTATTAATATTCCTGAATAATATTGTATAATTCTATTTCATTATAGGATTTTTATGTATGTTTTCAGTCAAATAATTTTTATAATGATTAATGTAATACAAAAATTTATAAATCATAGAATTATAATTTAAAATATTTAACTTTCTTTTGAAAAAATTATATTAAAATTATCTTCGATATATATATTTTTATTTTTATGAAAAAAATTAATTTTTAGTGAATAATGTTAATTAACGATTTTGGTAAAACTGTCATTTATTCATATTAAATAAACCACATCAAAAATACTAGTTCTTCATAAATTTATATAATTATCCTATATTTATAAATAATATAATTAATTACATAGGAATAATCATCGTAACTAATTTTCATATGAGTTCATTTTTAGGCATAAATTGTTTTTTCTAAAAAGTGATTTCTATTGCATTTTATGTCTTTATTTTAAAATTTATTTTTTTAACATAATTCAAATAGAATCACAAAAAAATTATTAAATATTTTTTATAATTAAATTCATATTTCGTTATTAGTTCCAAATTATTATTTTCTCAATATTAATATTAACCATATCAAATACATATCACCCCAGTAAGGGAAGATTAGGTAATTATGGTTAAAATTAATCTAACATGTTATTAAAATATCACTAGAACATGTATTTATTTTTTTGGATATTTTTTTATAATATTCCAAAAATCGGTTCACAATGTCAAATTAATTTCCCCCTTTTCATAATAATAA
Source organism: Viscum album (assembly GCA_963277665.1). NCBI lineage: Eukaryota > Viridiplantae > Streptophyta > Magnoliopsida > Santalales > Viscaceae > Viscum > Viscum album. Next base: position 1,186,914,778 of record OY728159.1, read on the forward strand.
CCATAATATGATTTTAAATACAGAATAAAAATAATAATTTCACTATATTTTATATTTTTTATAATTATTTGTTATTAGGATAAAAAGAGGTTATGTTTTATTAAAAATGGTTATTACAGATATTAATGAAACATTTATACAATGCTAATTTATTTTTATTTTTTATCATTGAAATGATTACCTTAAGTTCCTAGGTAATGTTCACACAGTTTATCTGCAAATAGTAGAAATATTAATAAAATGATTTTAGAAACACTAAAAGAAATATTGTTTTTGGTGACTTATAGTGTAATTCTATTTTTTAGATAGATAGATATATATATATATATATATATATATATAATTATGGGTATTTTAAATTAATCAAATTTCATAACAATTTATATTTTATTAATGTCATACTATGTGAAGAGTCTTGAAAATTATTATAATGGTATATTATGTAAACTAATATATTATTTAATGATTTAAATTTATTTTAAATATTATCATAAAAAATGTTAATGGTATATGGTATATAATATTAAACATGTTCCACAAATGGGTCACTTTTCCTTTTATATTATATTTCTTTATTTGTAATGAGTAAAAAACATTCATATCACAATAATTTTCAAAATGATTAATGAGGGATAATGATAATAGATAAGGGTGAAACAATCACCCAAAATTTTCCAAAATTAACTATATGAGATGATTTTTACCCATACCTATCCTATATTCTAATTAAATAAGTATTTTTCTACTTTTATAAATATTTAGTTTATACTAATTTAATGCATTTATTTATTCCTTGAGTATTCCACTACTCACTTATAAAGGGGAACCACCTATCCTCTCCACCTCACACCTTATTATAACTCAATTTTGTATATTACTTAACCAATACACTCCCAAATACCCCTAATAACATCATATAGGTCCTAGTAATTTTAAAATACTAAAACATGAAGGATTAAGATATGATCTAAAGAGGTTACCTGGTGTGATGATATAATTCCAAAGCTACCTATTTCATATTAAATTCCCTTTCCACATCATTAAAATAATATTTAACCAGACATAAATAATAAAATAATTATCATTAATATACATAAATGTTATTATTATTATTTTATTCCACTTTTTACCTACTATTCCATCCTAGGTAAAATTGAAACATCATTCCCATGTATGTGTGGATTTCCACCTCCACAATCATTGTGTTTTTTTCCATAAATTCATCACAAGGAGGTTTATAATAATGGATTTTATTTATTTATAAGATATTAAATACATAATAATCAATCATAAAATATAGCATATCATCGATTTTCTTACTGTTTCATCCAATGAAAAAGGATATTGTCATTCATGAGTACATTTGGACTATAACTTCCAAGAAGTGATGTGATTGTTTTTTCAGGTATGACTCTTGTTAATGGTTATCAAATTTATTTTAATGTATGAAAATTTTTTTCATTTAATTTAATGTTTAGGATATTATTGAATAGTGACCGTTATACCTTGTTCATCCAACAAAATATATTTTGGGAATATTAATTAAATGTATTCAGCACTTCAGATATGAACTTAACTAAGGAATAACTAAATAAATAATGGTAATAAATAACACTAATATGATAATGATAATGTAATGATGAAAAATATATTCTTAAACTGTTAAAATACTGATAAAAGTTCATTATTTTGGGGTTAATTAACATATGATATTAGATAGTATTTATGGTATGAGACTTTCTTTAAAAAAATCATCTTTTAAGGTTTCTATATTAACACTTTTTATAAGTTTCCCATGATCAATTAAATGATTCATCAAAATTCATATTCATGATTTAATGGTTTGAAAAGTATATTTATTTCTATAATTTTCTTTTATTACATTGTTTTAAACAAGAATTTTTAATGGTTTATATATGTGTCACTTTTGACTCTTTTTATCATGGTTTAAAATAATTGATGAATTTCACAAATATTACAAGAATAAAATTCTCCAAAATAATGAATTTTCATTTATTTAAATATAAATCTACATATTTCCTTGGTTCATTTCAAATTAAATCATTTCCATAATGTTTTTGTAATTTTTGGACTTAAATTATTTTTAATAGGAAAAGTCTTTTTCTATTTTTTATGAAAAAATTGAAACTCATTTTCTTATAAGATAAATTGAGTTTTCAAGGAATTTAAAATTAAATTATGAATGATTAATAAACATTTTTATGAAATGGGGATTTATATAAATTTTGATTATGTGTTATCCTAATGAAACATATATTATGGATGAGGCCGATACAACTTATATGAAGGGTGAGGCTGATATAGCTTATATGACTACTGATCATGATAAATCACTTAAAATAATTGGATAATTTCTCATGTATTCAAATACAACTATTATAGAGTAAACCCCTGAGTTTTATTTTATGGATTTAATAAAGTTCCAGTTAGGTCAGACATGAGTAAACATGGTTTGTGAATATAATTCTCTATGTTTTCTATAATACATTATTTTTCATGGTTTTAATTTTGAATGTTTTAATTAAGAAAAAATATATTTTATATGTGGATATAAATAATTTTGTATTATAAAATTATAATATGAAATGATAAAAAATTTATGGTTTTTCTTATTTTCACTATACTAACATGTTTATTTTTATTATATCCATAAATGAGATTTTTGTGCTCATCACACATTTTCAAATGTTTTTTAAATTGATGAAGCAAGTGTAGTGATAAATAATAATTCATGTTGAAAGTCATAAATATTTCTTATTTAATAAATAATTTTTAAATTTAAAACTTTTTTTAAAATTAATACTGAGTGGAGGTGTCCTGTTAATAATATATAGGTTAATTATGTAAGATATATAACATAACTATCTAAAACTATATACCAAAATGGAACTTTATAATGTAAGAGTAATAATTCCATTACAAATAAACTTGATTATGAAAAGGATTAAGGTTTGGTCCTTATCTAAGATATCATATTAGTAATTATCATCTAATCATGGATTTTGAGGTTCAATTAGAAGCCTGAACTTTCATGGATTTTTATAAAAATATTACACAGGAAACAATATTTCTTTTTTACTTAATGGTAATTCTTTGAGTCTTGTTACATATAAGTCACCATGTTTTTTTGTTATTGTGTATTCACTACCAATGTATATATTTTTATTATACTCTATGAATATCATGTGATTTACTGTCCAAATCATGTTTCTATATTCATGTGGTTATTGATATAGTTGTTACCCAACAAATAATGTTTTTTGGTAAATAAAATCCTCTTCTCTGAATTAAAATGTTCTATCTTGAAAATTTTTCTTCCAAACATGGTGTAACATCTCACCACTCTTCATTGGCTTGAAAAGTTGGAAGGAAATATCAAGGCCTTACCCGACATCCCCAATGTGCCAAGGTCTATAAATAAATTTAATGAACTTCATTAATAGACGAGGTATGTTTTTCATTTTGTTTAAAAAACAACACTACAAAAAAAGATCTAAAAAATATCACCACATAAAGAATGATAGAAATGTAAAATTACACAAATTAATACCATTGATGTAAAAATCATTCCAAAATAATGAAACATAATGGAAAACAAAAAAACATCAAAGTACACCATGGATGAAAAATCTAATAAACCCCAAAGTCTCTATAACAACACTCCACAACTCCCATCATGCTCCATGATTCAACTCCACAATAAATCCCACATATCACGAGGAACCACTAAATAAGTGTGATAATTTACCTTTCACAATGTCATGATGAAGAATATCTAAAAAATATCCAAAGATCCCAATATGTAGTGACTAAAAAAACAATATGTTTTTCCGAAATTAATTCACTACTCAAGAAACTATGAAAGAAGAAGATAGAACATTTATATAAAACAATATATATAAAAATACATTAAATATTTCAACAATCTACAACAATACCAAAACGTTCATACAAAAAAAGTTCCATCTAAATAATAGAAATAATTATTAGACCATTTCATATTTTTTTTTGGAATTCCCTTTCCATGATTCGTATCCACAACCACTAATGCATTCTTCACTGATAGTTCCATACTCATGAGTGGATTATAATCCATCCACTAAATCATTACAATGTTTTCAATTTCATTGTGCCCAATGAAACATTCCCCTAATCTTGGGTCTGGTCAATTTGTATCCCAATGGTACAAACCCATTATCTAAAGTCACGTCCAAAGTATTAACTCACACAAAGCTATGTATTACAAAGCATTTTGATGTAAACATTTTAAACCAGTTTCAAAAATAATTCATATTATTTAAATCCTTTCAGAAAAAACATTTTTAAAAATCCAAAATACCCATATTTGAAAATCAACATTATAAAATTATGAAATTAGAGCACTGAGAACAAATAGTTTTCCAAAAAACCATTATTTCACATAAATAAAAAAACCATCACTAAAGAGGATTTATACCATTTTTTTCAAAAAAAATCACTATAAAATTAATGTAAATTAAAAAATTTGCATCTAATCCTTTACATTCTATGAAGGGGAGTTGATATTGAAGGTTCTTGCATTAGGATTTATAATAAAAATGAATAACGACACTAAAACACCAATGAAAATGGGCTGAATCTCAAAAAAATACCACCTTACATCTATTAACATGACATCTAAAATGCCAAATAAACCATTATTGGAATAAAAAAATTATATCTATACAAATTGTTCTATATCTATGAAACTGAGAGAGAGAGACTATTATATCTATGAAAACCAACCAAAAACTAACAGAAAAGGGACTTACCAAGGGAATTAACTTCAACACACCATGAAATGCCTCCAAATCTCATAAAATTAGATATGGAATGGTTACACAACATTGAGATGGAGAAAACATGATTCAGGGTTGATTTGGAGAAAATATAGCATGATTAGAGGAGAAAATGTGTTAGATCCAATTTTTTATGATCTATCTTTTAAATCATGCATGGTTAGTCAAAATATTAGGAAAAATATGTGCTAACTGTGAATATTCTTCTTTTTCAAGTGATTCCTCTAAATGTTGTATTGCATGGTTCTTAAAATCTTGAGCCATCCAGGAAAATTATCATTGTCCCATTTTGCATGTTTTCTCGATGGTGGCTCCACGGTATGGACAAACCATGTGCCCAAACATGTGCCTTAAAATTTTCCAATGTCTCATTATTCACGGTTTCTTATAGGAGTTTCACGATTTCTATAAACTGTGTAGTGACCATGAACCTTTAGAAATGTAAAAAAACATTCCAAAATTTTCCAAAACTCATTAAATACTTCACCAAAGCACTTTACAAACATAAAATAGAATAAATTATGTGTTACCTAAAACCATAGGTGTTATATTATCCCCACAGTTGTCCTCTCTAACCATATTAATTAGAAACCCAATAATTCACCCATAATATTTTATGTTATTCCTCAACCATTTCATTTTTCCATTCACATGTATCTTCCTAATTTGACAATGCTTCAAAAAACATGCACTAGACCGAAACCTTTTCCATGGCTCTTTCCTATCCACAATCAGTATATTCATATGCACCAGGGAAGCATTCGACTCTATCCATATGTTCCCATTGAATAAAATTTACATGATCACGATGTTACATTTTCAATTAAGATACAAGTAACACAATATTCACATCACTAAACTGTGCTAGAAATGCAAACAAATAATCCACTACACCAATCCATTCAAGTATCTAAAAAATCCATATGTAACAAAGAGATAACATTATCCATTTCTCAAAATGAGTTCATCCATGAATTGGATAGATCCGAAAAAACTCATTATTACTCACGTCGAATAATAATGGTTAAAAATGATGATCCTCATATGATTTTTAATGACTTCGAGCTGTCTCCATCTGTTTCCTGATCAAAAAAATCTTCTCTGTTGTTTCATACACAAAGAATAGAACAACTAATATAATATCACCTGTTTCCACCCAAAAAAGTGTATAATGAAAAAGACGCTCATAAAATTTTTCAAAAGGATCCATATGTAGAAAGGGTTTATAAATATTCTTAAATGAGATCTCCACTAATGTTATGTGCTCATCCCATGAGCCACAAAAATCCATTACTCATGGCCACAAAATTTCAACCAATGATTTTTTTCATTAATTTGGTTTGTCTATCTTTCTATGGTTGATACACCATACTCATAATAAATTTACACGCAAGTGATTTATATAAGTATTTCTGTAAAATAGACATAAACCTCAGATCTCTATATTATTCTATCAAAATTGTTTCATCATTCCTCTTTACCACATCTCAGATATAGATTTTGATAAATCCTCCACCATTTGAGAATCACAAATATAGATTAAAAGATCCGATAAACTATCACACATATGAAATCCTGCTTTAAAATTGTTCATACGAGACCTATTAAAAAATAGATCATTATCAGATCCAATTTCAAAATTGGATTTGTTACATACTACAACATACCTAATTATTGTTGATGATCTTCCTTAACATGATGAAAATTTAAAAATCCAAAAAAATAAATCCTCCATCCATTTCATAAACACCTAATGAAAACTATGAATTCAATGTCTTATACATCCCTTGTGTTTTAGGATTTACATCCCACCTGGAAGAGTTGTAAGAATGAAGAATTTATTCTTGAAAAGGAATTGGTACATCCATCCAATTTAGGGACCACAAAATTGAACTCCCATCCATCATACATCCCTCAATGTTCTCTCCACTATGGAGTATTGACCTTATTGGAAATCATTTTGAATTGAATTTATGTTTCTTTTTAACTATATTTTCTAAATTAAGAAAAAAATAAATTGGAAACCAAACTGAAAATTCACCTTGGTCATCACATTCCTTGTACATATCTGTTATCACTGACATCAAAAACCACTTATTAGAAGCCTTTTTTTCTAAATGGGCATAAAAAATTCTTCACAATGAATCTAACCTTGAATTCTGTTTACCATGTTTATAAATCAAGTCATAGACGAATATTTGGATATAAAACATCAATATAATTTTTAATAGGTTCAAATCACTTTGTGGGAAAATATTCTTGAAATCTCATGATATGTAAAAACTATAACTTATTAACCAAACGGGTAATGAAACGATGACTTAAAATTATATAATACTGCTGAAAACAAGAAATCATGTGTTGGGTATTTATTATCAGGAAAAAATTACTACCATAATCACTAAGAAACAACATGGTCTCCCTTCATGAGAAAAAAATCCAAAACATGATCCCAAAGGATCACAATATACCAGTTACAATTGTCATGATTCTGATAAAATCAAGATTGGTGCTGATGTAGGGAGAACATTAATACCTTGAAAAGAATACTTCATTCATAACTTAATTATAATGTAAAATTATTCTTTGTAAAATATATCATAGGTGAATCCAATCATTATAAATCACAAACAAACCATTTGTAATAACCAAATAGACCACAGATACTATGAATCATGAATACATTCTTTAGTGGTTTCCAAGAGATTATAGATTCTAGTATTTCTAAATCCATATAAACAAAATTTTCAGAGATTACATGGCCTATGAAATGTAACTATTATATCCTACAATTACAGTTTGAAAATTTGGAATACATATGATGATCCCTCAAGATAATCAACATTATATCAATGTTCTTATCATGCTCAGTCATTTTCCTTGAATTCACCAATATTTCATCCAAAAAAACCACCATAATAGAATATAGATATATTAGAAATATATGATTAATCAATTAAATAATGATTACTGGTACATTTTTATGACATAGAGGCATTACCACAAACTCATAATTTGTATATCTACTTTTGAAATATATAATTGGAATATCATCAGTTTGAATGTGAAATGTATGATATCCAGACATGATGACAATAATAAAGATCCATTGATCTCGAAAAAATTGATTAAAAAATCACCAATATGTGGATGTGGATATCATTTCATTTTTATGACTTAGATATGATTTTTATAATCCACAGAGAACCATAGATATCCAACCGCTATTTTGTAAAACAAAACTGGTGTTGGCCATAGAGACGTACATGGATGAAAGAACCATTTACATTCAAGCTCTTCCAACTACTCTTTTAGTTTTATTAATTACCTTGGTTTTCTCTAATAATATATACAAGAAAATGATTGTTCCCCAGAAGGATATAAATTGTATACCCCAATTTTTTTGGTGGAAACCCTAAGAGATGTTTGAGAGACATGAATGGAAATTGATCAACCACTACTGGAAAACAACAATTCATGATCTCATCTAATTTTTACAATTTCATGGATTTCCCAAGGTATAACATTATTCCAAATATTTTTCCAACAATCCCATATCAACAAAATTTATATTAATTTCTCTTCTAAAGAGATGGTCGTCATCATCAATAATTGTAATGATAACCCTTTCGGCATAATAGTCAATGTGAGCCTGGAAAATTTTCAACCAGGCCATACTAAGGATTGTTTCATATAAATACAACTCATGAATAGAGAAATCCACTATCATCATTCTTCAGTCAACATTTATTCAATATGCTTTACACATAAAGGCTCAACATTCTCTTTGACCAAGATGAGATTGATGATTCAATACAGAAGGAGTCATTTCAAATATCAAACCCGACAACTAAATAGCTTGAGAAACAATAATGGAATGTGATGCACCTATATAAAAAAATCTATCCTTAGTATAGAATTACAATGAATCATACCCCCACCATTGATAGTTCAGATTCATCATCCATAATTACCGGCTCATCTTCAAAAAAAATTCTCACACGTAGCACTATGTTCCTCATTTCCCAATTGTCATTTCACTTTTTATGGAGTCATGTTATTCATTGAATCACAATGGCTAGCTCAATTCTATAACAAGTTTTATTCTTCTTTTATTGACCCATTGAAGCATCTGATATCTCTAACACATGAGAAGTGTCTAAAATACTTGATCTGAGAGCACTGTGGTAATACAGTTGAATATTCCCCATATGATTATAGTTATGTCACGATTTTGGTTGTGTCGTACAATCACAATTCATGTGGCTGAAATAACAACAGTAAAAACATCCCTCTTTTTTCATGTTTCTAGGAGGAATATTCCCCAATACATTTTTGGGATTCTAATCCATACACATACCTTGTAAATATATTTTCTTCATTATCTTTCTCCTAGTATTAGAGTTTCCACTGATTCCAATAGGTATCGAAATGCCCCCTCCACCCATAGATCATGAGATGTCTATTTCTTATATAATATATCTATTGAACATATATTTAAAATAAATAATATAAGGCCTAGTAATCTTCAAGGTAATCTTCATTATTATCAACAGATCAAAATTGTGTGCCTTCAAGGATACATTAGTAGCAACTTCAGTTGATAACCAAACAAAACTCATGATTTTAGAAACAAATCTATCACCATGAGGGTCTCCTACTTCAAGATAAAAAATTTGGTTATTCTAATGATTCTAATTTTTTGAGGATTGTAATATTTTTGGAACAATTATTCAAAATCGTCAAATGAAAGTCCTTGGTATAATTTATCATGAACTTATAAATCCCATAATTGGTTTGGATGATTTTCAACCATATATGTCACCATATTTACATTCATCTCTTTTTGTGTGCTAAAAATAGATGATCTGATTCATCCTATTTAGCCACTACTATTTATTTATTTTTTGAATCACCTTAAATTTTTGGTGTATATTGCTTCTGGAACTAGAAAAAATGATTCACATTACTTGGTTTATCTAACTTGTTCCCTCTATCCATAGCCTAAAAATATTCAACAATACTATGAACAACCTATTGGTTATCCTATGGTTTAGGTGAAACCATATTTTAATCAGATTCATCCATTTGGTTTCTATGATGCATATTGGGTTCCATTTTCATTAAAAATTACAACTTCCATAAGTCATATTTTCTAGAAATGAAAGTATTAATAATTTCCATATCTACAAAATCATCAATCACAAAATTTCATTCCTAAACTCAGCCTCTTACTGATTAATTTTTGCAAAAAAATTAACCATTCTTTTGAAACTCAATCCTTTTTTAAAAATAATCCTATCATTCCTTATTCTAATTCTCACATTTGAAAACAACATCATCAATTCTCAAAAATCAACACCTTTTTAAATAATCGTATGTCATTAGTCAAAATTAAATATTCCCTCCTAGTGGTTAGTCATTTAAAAAATACATTTCATGGTCATGTCATTGGATAAACATATTATAATTAGATTTTAACTCCAATAAGTGTTTCAAAAGAAATATTTACCCAACTCCATGGTAAGTTGAAGTTAATCATAAAAAGGAAAGGTACATCTTTTATGATTTTAATTTTATGTACTAGAATCCTATACCTTTCTACCAAACCATTATAATGAGTAAACCAGAATGAGTTTTTAATCTAAGACCCACTAAACTAATGATCACTTGTTAGTCCAAGATCTACCATTAACATCCTATTTTTTCAATAAGGTTGAAAACCTCTCCCATTTCATATTTTTAAAATTGTGGGGTGCCCATTTATTTTTTGTTGTCCATAACCAAATTTCGATCTTTTTTCCAACCATATATCATTTTTTTGGAAGGGTTTATAGGCTTGGAGAGTACCTCTTGTGTTTTGAACTATTTGATTCCTGAAGGCAAATCATTAGTGTTTTAGGTCCAAGCACACAGTTTGGGGTAAATGATTAAGCCTCTTCGAGCTTGCCGTGAACCCTTGTATTGAACTACCACATGGTTTTGGAAATCCTTGGGGGAGGTGCATGGTCATTCTTCTTTATCTTCAGTTCTTGTAGAGGAATACAACATAGTTTTCACACATTAAGAGAAAGTCCTATCGAAAAAGGCATAGGTAGTCCCATATAGGTAGTACCTATGCTTTGAAGCCCACATGGATTTTAAACACTGTTGAAAACCATGGGATCAAAATATGAAGCCTTATTAAAGGTGTAAAATTATTTTATATCACCCTTCTATTTTTCCTCATTTTTCATTCCTTTCCCATCATCTCAAATCATTAGTCAAGTTTTAGAAAAAGAGGATCTCACTTCAAATTCCTATTTGGGTGGCCTTGATCATTCATCGAAAATCTATTTTGGTCCTCATTTAGAGAAAAAAAACTATATCTTTATGGATTATCACATGATTTCCTCTTATGTCCTTTGATTTCATCCTTATGAACAACTAAATCCTTCCAATCCATATATCCTATATTTAGGGAATTTATCAGAATCAGCTATTTATTCCAATTGGAATCTAGTTAGAGTCTGATACTGGATGTGACTACCATTATGAGTCCAATGTAGGAGGTGAGTTTATTTATTTGGGTTTTTTTCAGTTTATTTGGTGGTGTGTATTTTAGAGCATCATTGGGTATTTGAGATTGGCCCTATTAAATTGAAATCTTCATTTTACTTGATTGTATGACCCCATGAGATATTTATGGGATTCTCGAACCATATTCACACGTGCGAGGCTAGGTTAGAGTTCATCAAACACCTATGTTGTTTATTTCAGTGTGTGTTCATGATTTGTTTTGAAAATATTGTTAAATTGAAATTTGACAATTCAATTATATTTAAGTGTTTGTTAATTAGATTTAAATATCATTTTTATTGAATTGTTAATTTGATTCTAGTTTTTCAATTATGTTACATTGGATTAGTTTATGAAATTGATTGGAATTTTATATTTGAAAAGCTTACGATGATAAACATTTTATAGGATCCTTGGAAGCATTATGGTCACAACCCGAGTATCGAATGGTGATAGTCATTTGATATTGGGCCAATGTGATTTTTTGGTTGGGCTTGGGACATATTACTTAGGCAGTGTTGACCATCTTTTAGGATTCATGGAAATCAGTATGATTTAGTGAGGCCATCACATTTAAGACGTGACACATGTTAGTGGATGGAATGGTCGGTGTGATTATGTGAAATGGTCGTAGCGGCACGAGGTTCCTGTTGAATGTGGATTATGTAATATATTTTTTGGGTTTCACTCAATCATGAAAGGAAAACTGGCGATTGGATTCAAGTTTGCAATGGTTGGATAAATGATGAGTTTGTTTTGAGCAATAGTGTGGGTAGTGGACCCAAATATTAGTAGCTTATGTGAATTTTGTTAGGGGGTTTGTTCCATATAAATCCATGTGGATGGTGAGGAGTATTGAGATGATAGTGTTAAGTCTATCAGTTTGGGGATGTGTCTCATTGTTATTGAGGACATCTATTCAAAACTTATATATAAGGATAAATATCATCATTCCTCATGATGTAGTTTGATGAGTCTATGTTGGTTTTTATTTGAGTACATGAATTGTTGTACCTCTACATGTTAGGTTTGATCCGATGAGTGATTTTTAAAAGGGTTCCATAGGACCAGTTACGTGGTTTGGAAATTCCTTAATGACATCACTATTAATACATGGGACATGAGGTGTCATGTTGGAATAAGGAACTAGTGATTTTGGAGGTGGAACATTAGGGTTCTTTTAGGCTTTTTGACATTATGGGATACTGTGGTCCATATTACAAGGATCTATTCTTCTTCAAAGATTCTGAGATTAGATGAGGTAGGTTATGGCCTTCTCGTGGCTTTTGAACACCAAATAATCCGGTGTTTATTTTACACATATGATTATTTATTTATTATAGTTCACACATGATTAAAAAGTCATGTTGGATATGAAAAGTTTGGTTGTATACTAATGATGCATGTTCTCACACCCTTCATGGGAAATTCAGGACATGTGCGGACTTTATGTTGTTTTATTCATGTAAAGTATCTACCTCATGAGATGGATCAATGTTTTGTTTGGAATAGGATGATTAAAAAGGATCTTGAGGTTCTCGCCTCTTTAAGAGTTACTTTTTGGATTTATCTTATTGTAACCTTTTGTTTCATGTTACCTATATATGTAATATATTGTTTTCATGTAGGGATCACCTTTACTTTCTTGGTATTGATATGCATGACATGTAAAATATGCATGTTTTTTAGTTTTTCTTGTGGAATGATGATATGTTGATTACTTTATGCTTATTATTTAATTATTTTTCAATTATTTATTTTTTTTAATTGTTCTTCAACCATTGTCTATTTTGGTTCGAGTCTGATGATTATTCAATTCCAGTACAGGTTTTATATATGTACTCAGACAGCTATTATATCTTCCCCAGATGGTGTACCCTCCCCACATTCCCTCTATACACCCTCTCTTCTAGCCATCATCCTTTTGTATTTGGTGATGTGTACCTAAGGATGGTGGGACCTGAAAAAGTAGAACTAATTGGGTGGATAATTGGGTTGGATATTCTACAAGTGGTATCAAAGAAATTCATGAATAAGATTTAGTAGAAGTGTTAGACTGGATAATAATGAGATTTGTATTTTTTCCCTTTTATTATAGTATTAATATTAGGTTTATGATAGATTGGAGACTAGGTGTTTTCTTAACTGGGTGTAGATTTCTTCCATTGGTTTCAACAACCCCATGTATGGGGGACATATGAATTTACTATTGGTGGGAATTGTATTTCTATTTTTCTTAGTTATTAGTTGGTTTTATTTCCACATATAGTTGAATATATGAAACGTGAATGGTTAATTTTTATGAATTTTGATCCATGGAGTGGTATGAAATGGATGGTTATTTGGAACCTTTGCCCGGTGAGGCAAGGAGTGCTTGTGATGCTAGGTTTTGGTTTTGTCTAGGAACATTGTATAATATTTATTTTTATATGATTTTTCCATTGTAAATTTACATGTGATATATCTTGTGAAATTTTTTATTCCTTTTCATACGTACATAAATTTATTGAGATATGTATAATGCGAATGTCTATTATAAGAGAAGGAAGTTATAGTGAGATGGGGTGATTTTGATCACCAGGTTGGGAAACAAGGGAATCAAATTGAGGAAACACTGGTTTTTAAGATGAGTGCGGTCTAGGGTGTAATTGATACGTGGATATGTTGAGGTAGGGTAAGGAGTCTATGAGGCATAGATTATATGAGGAATTTTTTCTTTATGAAAGGGTAAGGATAGTGAGGATTCATTTACTTTTACTTCTTTCCATATATGAATTATATATATATATGCTATGGGATGTCTAGACATGCTAATAGTACTCAATGGGTTCTCTAAGATGGCTATTATGGAGCATCAGCTGGGTGAAAATATGGTTTCACCATTCCATGAGATGGTTTATGCCCCTAAGGGCCAGCTAGAACATGAGCCACATGTTTATGCTCGGGGGTAGTCTTATACTCGGATTTTATTATAGGTGGTTTATCTGAATAATCTTACATTAATTGGGACATGTATTGTTGGTAATATTTGAGTGACCATGGTATGTGTGTTACAAGGGATTAACATGTGTGATCTGAGAGAAAATCCATTGATGACGTATCTAAATAGGGAGTTTCTGTCAAAGAATACAATGCTTTTTAAGGGTGAGGGTGGTCCATAGGTGTCTATGAACTCAATCGTGGTGATACAGATAATTGTTTTGAAAATTGAGACACCTCCATGGTGGAGGGTGAAGTTGGAAACCAACATGATTAGAGGACCATATAATAACTATTGGGATATGTAGGTTTAGGTAGAAAAGAAGGGGGAACTGGATTTGAAAAATGTCAAGAACATGTTCTTATATCATTTTATCCCATAGATGTTGAAGAATGATAGGGCTCTGTAATTGTTAAGCCTTTATCCAGGTGAAATGTCTATCATTTATTATGTGGCGACATTCAAAGATTTTTTTTTCACCCGATAGGTTGAGGTACTTCGAGGATGGTTTACAACATGCCATTAGGGTGAAGTTAAATTTATTTAGTTTGGCCCCATTCTCATAGGAATATTACCGAGAACTCATAGTCGATGGATATGAGAAGGTATTACTCAAATCAGGAAGAAAAGATAGGTGATTTTAGTAGAAATACATCGCATTCTAGGAAGCATGGTTGAGTTTTGTTCTAGTTGGGTGGTCGAGTCATGGACTTGTGAAGACCACATAATAGTGGACCATATTTCCTTTTTATCCATTGGAGGTATCCATGGAATGTAATAACTCTATTTATGTTGTCTCCTATGGAGTTTTTGGTATTTATAAATCTAAAACACCTTGATAGAATCAATAATAATCCTTCTCATACATTCGACATTCAATGATTTCGGTAGACATAAGGTTCGATGGTCAGTTCTAGATCCGTACTAGGTGAGGGAAGTCGAGCTTCAACTATATGTTTATGTCATGGAAGAGATAGTTGCACCCAAAAATATGGAATGTATCTGGTATAGTGCAACATGTAAGTCAGTATTCAGGATATCAAGCATTAGGATAGGTGAAAACCGTGGAGCTCCTAGAGGCAGAGTAGGCTGGTGAACCAATGACAGTTAGAGGTACATAATTGGTGATGACTAGTTCATTTGATTCATTTTGAAATATCCTTCGAGGCAGTTCTATTTTATGTTAATGGGGTGAACAAGCTATTTAAATATATCACCCATACATTGGTCAGTATGTCACCATTGTATCAGATGCGTTGTGTATATATATATATGCGGTGTGAGGCACCAAGTCTTATTTTTCAACATCGATAGGTGAAAGATGATTGAGGTGCTTTGGCATCGAGATTCAAGGAGATGTATTTAATTAAGGAGTGTCAGAATCTGGAAACCATTATAGTGCAGTAGTGGATTCAGGTGTGAGGCACAATGTTTGGATTTTAATCTCTATTGAGATATAGGTTCTTATTGGATCTATGTGGGTCATGGGTATGAGGCATCCACTGATGTAGTGCAGAAATGTGATGGGTGTTGGGAATCTAATGGGAGTACCTGATGTGGTGTAGGAGTGACAATGCAATATTGTATGACATTGAGTATGGGAATTGGTCGATGGAATATTTCTTGATTTGAGTTTTGGGTGGGAAATGACAAGGGTAGGTAACTCAGATGGTGGGGATCCACCATCGAGGTTGTTGATCTAATACATTTAAAATGATGTAGTCTGGTTTTGTTTATACGGGATGGGTATGTGATAAAACACAATTTTATTGAATATTTTGTCAATAAAAAATGAAATAATTTCCTCACATTGTGTTAAATATGTTAATTTATAAAATATTTGGGATTAGATCATTCATTTGGAAATTTTATTGAAATTCCAGTTTTACCCTTTTCAAGTTTACTGTATTATTTAGGGAATAAATTTTTTTTTGTAAATTTATTTGACTTTAAATTTTGAAAATGTGATTCTGACGTAATGGAATAAAAATTCTATTTAGGACATGGGAGTTGTATCATGCATTTGATTTGAGTAGGTGGTCCACGAAGACACAATTTTAGTGAACCGTCAATATTGGACATTAATTAACCATTTAGGTCATATCTTCTTCATCCGGGCATTTATTGGGAACAAATGTTGAGGGACGCTCGGGGACATGATTAAGAACAAATAATTATTTTAGATTACTGGCCAACTCGTACGTTTAGAAGGTCAAAAATGTGCTGAAATTTCTATTAAATTTTTTGTCTGAATTTCATTTTCTGATTTAAAAGGTTTTGGAACCCTAGCCCCCCCCCGACTATATTTAATGATGTTTTCACTCATTGGGATGGTTGTCCGATGATTTGGGATGGTGTGTCCAAATGGTTGTATCCTGGAAGCATTTCAATCCTCTTAGAAGAATTATGTTTTTTTGCATTGATCTCTTCCAAGAATGCTCTCTTCTCCCACCTCCACTTCGTGTTTCATTGTATTCATGCTTGTAATCTGAATTTTTATTCAATAAATCTTTTGTGTTATTATATATTTATATTTATATTTTAAATTTTTGGTCTTGTATCATGTGTAGAAACAATATTGGGTTATACCCGTTCAAACCCATCACACTTGCATAACATTTTTACGATAACTACACCGCTCATGTAAGATTTGTTTTTTAATATTCGATCGACCTCTATCCTTATACATTTATTTATTTTCAATAAATTATATATTTTAATTCTAAAAATATGATTTATTAATTGATTTTTTAATTCAATTGCATCTAACCAATAAATTGAACAATTAACACAAATCACGTAAGGTCTGTAATTGTGTTAATTGTGAGAGTGCAACCTTAACCTATAATAAAAATCCATACATGATAAATTTTTATTATTACAATATAATACCTTCACTAAATTAATTATAATTTCCAAAAATTAAATGTTCATTAATTTTCCACTAACTATAAGCTGACGTTAGAACATAAGTCAAAGCATGGTGTTGCGATCGCATGTTCCAAAGATACCATAGGGTTAAATTAAATTCATCTTTCTAGTAAAGATAATTCTCATAGGGGTTAGGATTGAACTAATTAATGGATCATAATTTAGTGTATATTATTTTATATGATAATGATTAATAAATTATTTCATAGGTAGAGTTACATCAATTACACATTTTAAATATTTTCTAAAAAAATATATTCTTGTTGTGTCATTTTAAAAGAACATCATTTTAAAAACAAAAACAAAAAAATACAATCTTCTTCCAGAAAACATTTTCTAAATTTATAAAATATAAACAACCCCATCCTTTTAATTAGTATTATTATTTTCTTTTTCTTTTATTTTAAAAATACTTTTAATATGTTGTTAAATTTACTTCCCCCTTTGAGAGATGACCTTGGTCAACCACTCTGCGGCACCTAATTACTCAACAATCACATATCATTTGAAAGCACCTATGATAGCCCCATTCAAATTGTCATCATTGCAACAGAAGAGATTTCTTTATTCAACCTATTTTAGGTAAGTTATTTTTATTCGTAATTTTCTTTTCCTCTCTTTACTTTTTCATTCGTTCTTCCCCATCACATCTTTTTCGGAACATCAGTTGAAACATGATTTTATGATATTGGTGTATTCAGCTTTTGTTCCACTTTTCCATGATTTATGACACAGTACCACACGGATGATATCATTTATCTAGACCCTGATATTGAATGCATCTGTAGGGCTTGAATCAGAAAGTCTCATTCTACAAGATGTGTTGACATTTACCAAATTGAGGAATTCCTCTACTCTAGGAATTTTTATTTTGTAAAATCTTATAAAACAAATACTAAATAAGATACAATGGATGAAAATAACAACAATGAACTCAATAAGAAAATTCAAGAGTTAGTTTCACCAAATATAAATTATCAACATATATTAATTGCATATTCAACTATTGAATCAGATATTGAAATAAAATCTGGTTTAATTCACAATTCTCCAAATATTCATTGTTTATCTAGTGAGGATCCAAACAAACATTTTAAATAATACAATGTGTTATTCTCAACAATGAAACCACGAAATGTCTTTGAAGATGAAATAAGACTCAGAGAATTCTCATTCTAATTTTATTGAACTGCTATGGATTTGATGAATTATTTACAAACTGAATATGTACCATGTTGGAATGATTAGAAATGTCTTTTCTTGGAGATATTATTTCGAGAATCATGGAACCGATTCATTTGAAAGAAGATCTCTGGGATCAAGTAAGCACTTGGGGATTCAATGAATGAGTATTGGGAATGAATCAAGAGGTTATGCACAAGCTGCATGCATCACCGAATCAGCGAGTAACTCCATATGTGGAAATTTTAATAAGGACTCAAACTTATAGAGAGAATCATGGTAGATGTCGTAGTTTGGAGGGGAATTGGTCTACAAAACAACTGGTGCATATGCGTTGGCTGACAATATGGCACAAAACTCCCAACAATTTGGTGATCGAGTTACCCCACATGTTATAGAAGTAACTCAGGCATGTCCATCTTTTCATGAATGTCATTTGATTGATAACAAGTTTGATTAATTGAAATATTTGGTTAAATTATTTCATTTTCTCAAATTACATCCGAACCTCCTCCTTCAAGACCTTGTGAAATATGCACTGAGACAAGCCACCCAACAGACTATTTCCACCGACCACAAGAAACATAATATTGTGAATTAGTGTTTCCTTGGAGACTATATCAGCATCCACCACCACCACATCCCCCAAATAATTTAGATTCATTTTCTCCAACATATAACCAGTGGTTGAAGAATCAATCAGACATGAGGTATTCCTATGGAAAACAACAATGGGCCCCCCTTTCAACAAAACTCCCAGTAGCCTGTAGCATAACAACAAGGTTTCCAACATCCCCTTACATGATTTGAAGCTCATGAATCAAAATGACAAAAACAAGGCACTTATCAGCTAAAGGTATATTATAATAATGATGATATTTAGAAAGAAATTATTCTTAATCAATAGACAGAGTTGAAGAGTCATGGTTCAGAGCTGAGGGAGTTGAAAACTAAAATGATCTAGATTGAAGCATCCATCCATGATCTAGTATGTATGAATCCTATAAATCTTACTTCCTAACCTACTCCAAATCCAAAGTGGAATGCCAGTTTCTTCACATTGATAAGTGGGTAGCCAAAAAATGATGATTTTCCACCTACTACTCCACCAAGATTCACGTCAACTCCAGAGAATCCCCAATCAAGAACAACTTATGACAATCCCACATTGAAAGAAAAATGTAAGAAAAATAAAAATTTTGTTCCTCCTAAACCCCTTCCCTTTCCAATCATTGTTGCTAAAATCCAGACGATAGCTGAGGTGGAAATTAAAATTGAGTTTTTTGGAACATTCATGCGTGTGGAGATAAACATCCCCCTTATTGAGGCCATTAAGAAAATCCTATGGTATGCAAAATTTCTAAAATAAACTTTTATTAATCGATGAGGTGTCAAAGGGAATGTGAGGATCAATCTTTGAAGGAATCTATGCGCACTAATTATACAAACTCTAGGAATGCGAATGATGTGAACAGATCCAAGGACATTCACCATTTCTAGCACTATAGGGGAGTAACACTTTTATGATGCTTTATGTGATTTAAGAGCTTATATAAATGTTATTCCTCTCTATGTATTCTATTATTTATATATTTGGGGGTTGAAGCCCATGAGATTATTGGTGTAGTTGGAAAATAGAGCTATAACATATCTAGTGGGAGTCCTTGAGGTTGTACTTGTCTGGGTAAGATACATGATCTTTCCAACAGACTTATACATTCTTAAAATGGAGGGTGATCAAGTAAGTTCTAGTGCTCCAATTATTGTAGGTAGTCCCTACCTAAAAATATTAAAGAAATCAGAAATTTAAATTAGGGAACAATTTCTATGGATTTTCGGGAATAAGTTGTGATATTTAGTATTATGGATTCCATGAAATACCCCTCATAGGACAATTATTTTTTTGTTATCCCCAATTTTAAACCACCAAATGAAAATCAAATAGAATTTTATTGTCCTATTATAAGAGATATTATGAGCATTAGTTCTATAATGATGTCTACGAACACCTCCACACCTGTTTCTAATGCACAATACTCTCTTAAATTTAACATTGAGATTGATTCATAATCATATTTTGATCATGTTCACTCTTATAATTACTTTTCAGTTGAATATGCTGATGTATTTGATGAATTATTCTCTGATTTTAATTATGCATATTCTGATACTGATATTCTTTTTGCATGTATTTCAGTTCCTTAACTATATCCATCTATACAGAACCCCCCCCCCCCCCCCATACTGTAAATAAAGACAATTCGACCTAATCAGAAAAACTCATACATATTTAGTGGTAAAATATTACCTAGTGACAATGCAAAAAATTATTCTTTTGACCATGAATAATTTTTTGATTCTTTTTAGGGAGAACTATAGGGAAATTGGGTGGACCTTAGGTGACATATCAGGTATTATCCCCTCCATTTTTTGTGTAGGATTCTTTTGGAGGATGGGGATAAACAAGTGAGGCAATCACAATGGTGACTCAATCCAACCCTTCTAGATGTTGTGAAAAAAGAATTTTGCCATTTTCTCAGGTCTTGTATAATATCTCACATTTCATATTCTCATTGGGTAATTCCTATTCATGTTGTGCCTACAAAAAGTAGTGTTATAGTTGTTAAAAACGAGAAAGATTAGTTTGATCCAGTGAGGGTGAAAATCAGTTGGCATGTGTGAAATGATTCTAGAAAACAAAATCAATCCACTCACAAGGACCATTTTCCCCTGCCATTTATTGATCAAATGTTCGAGATACTAACTAGGAAGACACAAAAATGTTTCTTGGATGGATTTTCTAGATATTTTCAGGTTCTTATTGCTCCGGAAGATCAGGTAAAGACTACATTCACATGTCCCTTCGGCAGATTTTCCTATCAGAGGATGCCATTTGGACTTTTCTATTCACTAGTTACCTTGCAGAGATACATGGAGAGTTTTTTTATTTTTTTTTAATACCATCATGGAGGTATTTATAAATGAAATTAAAATATATGGATCCTGATTTAATTAATTTCTATGTTTATTAGGAAAGGTGTTGAATCGTTGTATTGAGAATAATCTGGTCTATAATTTTGAAATGTGTCATTTCATGGTTGATTATGGGATCATTTTAGTTCATGTAGTGTCAAAACCTGGGATAAAGGTGGATAGATATAAGGTGGATATCATTTCAACCTTACCATATCCTTTGTTTGTGCGGGATGTTAGATCATTTCTAGGGCATTAAGGGTTTTATCAGTACTTCATCAAATATTTTAGTAAGACTTCTCTTCTGTTGTAATGATTAAATTAGAAGGATTATGATTTTGTGTTTGATGATTAATGATTGTTAGAATTTTATTAGTTGAAGAACTGTCTGACCACTCCACCTATCATACATCCCCCACAATGGGACATTCCTTGTGATATTATGTGTGACACATCCAACATCGTTGTTGGAGATGTCTTGTCACAGATGGTGGATGAATGTTCAAATGTTATTAAATATGCTTCAAGGATAATGGATTCATCACAATCAGACTACAATACCAAGAAAAAAGATATTTTCCATCATATTGTATTTAGATAAATTATTTTCATATTTATTGGGTTCTAAATTAGTTGTTTTTTTACCATGCATCTTTGAGTTATGTTTTAATGAAGCCAGATGCAAATCCTGGACTTATCTAGTGGATTCTCCTTATTCCAGAATTGAATATTGAAGTAAAGGACAAGTATGGGTCAAATAATGTAACGCCCAGACCCTAGTTACCTAGAGTTAGTGCATTATTACATAACATTGGCATGATAAAGAAAGATCATGTCTCAAAAGACTGATTAATTTAGTAGCCTAGTAAGAACCAGATACATTCATTATATTTTCATTATATTATAAAATGAAAACAAAAATAATTATCCATTGAACACATTCATTTCCCATGGACTATCCCTACAGGTCAGTCATAATATACTTCTTCACATCTTGAGAAAAATAAAACATTGAAAGAGATGACTTCAGATTCTCAATAAGGATAACAATATAGCGGAAACATTCATAAATAAGAATAAAAATATAATTAAATGTATATGAATAAAAAAAATCCTTTTAATAATATTATTCATCATTATATAGAAAATATAAATCAAAATAATGTGATTTACTTATTCACATGGATATTCTACTAGTCGAATAATCACATGAAATATCAATAACCACATTAATAATGATGGAATGCATAATGAGAGAATTCATAACCACATAGGAAAGGCCTTATTTGAAGAATACAAATAATTTTTTTTCAAGGCCTTGTTCCAAGATGGTAGTTTGTATCATGAGACCAACCGATGCATCGAGGATCTATAGCGGGCTCCACCCATCACTCACTAAGTCTAATGAATTCCTCATACAAAACGGTTTCAACATAACATAAAAATTCATATTAAAGCTACCATATGAAATTTCAATACCTTATCCATAAACCATGAATGGTATCAAAATAACACATCCGCAGTAAAATATATTATCAAAATCTTCCATAAAATACGGAAGATTTTATCACAATAAATCAACTTCAAACTTGTTTAAAATCCATCAACGGGTGTTGACATAGATGAAATGAAAATTATTTGAACCAAATACCACTTTATATTTTAAAACCATTTAATATAAAATATTTATTTTTGAATATTTTTATAAGCATGTAACGGATGCTTTGAATGTGTTATAATGGAGGAAAATATCCACACCCACCGTATAATTAAAAAAACATTCTTTCCTTAATTTTGTCGAAAATGTCGAAAAGTACATTGTTTGGAAAACGACGGAACAATTCTTTTATAAAAATAATATAAAATGTCATACAAGGGTAGAAATTACTTTAACCCATATCCTATAAAATAGTAAAACTATTATGAAATAAATTTTATGAAAAATGGATGTGGATGATAAAGTTGTCCCAGTAGATAATTGCGTATATACAATCTCTGATAATTAAGAGATTGTGAAATTAACCCTTACATTGTACATTTCCTTAGTATATGTTATGTTAACTTATTTTATAATAGTTAAATAATTGTTATTAAATTATAAAAAACGATATATGTATATATGATATCATATAATATCATTAAATATTTCTTGGTTAATAATATTTTAGTAGTCTCGTCGTTTTAGGTGTTAACTGATTCGTTTTCCTTTTTATAAATGGTTATATAAGCAATGCTTTTTATGAATAAGATGTATATGATTCATATATAGAATGATGTTATGAAAATTAATATGATTTTTAATCATAAAATGTATATTATTCTTGAATTATTATGATGGGGAATGAATCTCATCGCGTTAATGGAGACGGTAATCCGTACATACACATGAGCGGAAATAACATTATATTGATGGTGATATCATATATAAATGGATGGTATATCATATATACCGAATCATTAACCTGTAATATTTATTATGGACATCAATTATACTCATTATTAATCCCATCCAAATAATAATGTATGGAATAACAAATACACCACGATGTGGAGACGGTAAGTCGTACGTACACACGTATGGTGACTTTCTCATTCATATGATGGATAGAATAATGAATATAATTGTACCGTTTTTATAATAACATCACAGTATATAGAAGATACTGGAGTTATTATTTTAGAATGGAAACAATAAATAATGAAGAAGTGGAAGAAGAAAAGAACTTGAAATGGGTGATGAAATATTTACATATTCTTCAGGTTTTTCCTTGTGATTTGATCAAAAGTGCTCATTAGGATGGCATTATGACAAAAGTAAGGCCTCTAGGATTAAGGGAGGATAAATTAGAGGATATTTGGGATGGTGTTGGCAGAGCCAAAAGGATTTGGATGTGTGAAATTAAGTGAAGGGGAAGTTCCCTTTTATAAGAGAGGTGAGGGTCACTTTACGAAAAGCGTGAAATATTATTTTATAATAAAAAAATTGTAGATTTACAATGGCTAAAAAATGATTTATTTAAATGATAATTTGGTTATGTGTCTAAAACCTTTCATAAAATAGGTTTTATATAGGTTAGGGTCACCATATTAACCTTATCATTAAGATTTAACTCTATGTTAAAAAGTATGACATTTACCTTATCTCTTTGAATTTTAATATTTTATGGTTAATAAACATACTATAACAAGAAAAGAGAACCCAAAGTTGTTCATTATTAATATATATAACCATATATAATCCATTTGGGTAAACCTTAGATTTTTAGGAATATTATATCAATTAATAATATAATATTTGTTTAAAAAACTGTTTTATATCAATATTATAATTATTTGTTATTTTGTTTTTTATAACGTCCTAACATCATCATTACTTCAAAAAAAATTCATTTAATCAACCCTAACATGTCATATTAACATATAAAATTAATTTAATTAAAACAATGTCTTATATTAGATTTAATTGGATATTTATAATATTAATTATTCTAATCATTGATTAATAATGTAATAACTACATCATCTTTGTGTCATAAATAAATTTAATTATTTAACATATTAAAATCATAAATAAAATAAAATTATGTAGGAAATAATTTTTTCTTTCTATTGAATATTTATAGTCGAATTTAGATTATGTAAAAGCCTATATTAAATATGTTTTTGTTATGAAAACATCAATTTAACACTTTTAAATCTTCTTTTAATTAAATAATAATAAATTTCCAAATCTAATCCACGTGGTCCTAAAGGATCATATTTTATTCCTATGGTATTTTTGGTTGGATATAACTTATCCAATAGAATTAGTACATGTTTTAGGGTAATAAAAATATCATTTTAACCTTTAATTACTCTATTTACTTTTAATCATGGTAAATAAAAGTTTACTGTTATTATTCACCAAAAATTATTTTCATTTTATTGAGTCAAATTTTACATACTAATATCAACGGTGTCTCTCTAATTTTTGAAATTCAACTCACATAATTGGTAAAATTATGTTTTATGTAAATTTGTAAATGCTCCAAGATGGTGGGTAAAAGACGGTAAAAAGTTCAATAAAATTTTTATATATCGAAAATTATAATAAAATTAATTCAATGAATTACATTGAATATTTATAGGTTTTATGTATCTAGTTTTAAATAAAATAAAAATAAATAAAATAACTAATTATTTAAATATAATTTTTTCATTAAACAATAACTCACTGTTTTTCACTATTCATGAAAAATTGAATGTTTTCAGAAAATACCAAAAATTCACCCTAAGCTAATTTCGATATTCAAAATCCAAAAATGGAGTCCATTTTGAATGATTAAATTCATAAAATTTTAAAAAGTTGTAATTACTATTCATTACAGCTATTTTGACTGGTTGTGGTGTTTTTGAACTCGAAGTTGCCTACAACACAAGCTATTATACTATTCAAAGGGAAACATACCGTGGAAGCTTAGGGTGTTACATTGTCTTCTTCATAAAAAAAATTTTGACCTCCAAATTTCTAGAATATTACTACATAAAAATTTTTGGGTGGATCTTCATCATATGTTCCTTAGGTTCCCAAGTTTCCTCTTCCGTCTTATGGTATCTCAATAGAAATTTTACCAGACAAGTTGTCCGGTTTCTCAGCACATGTTCTCTTGTATCATGAATCTAGACAGGCCCTTCACAATAAGATAGATCATGTTCCAGTTCAATTTTCTCATAGATGGGTACATGCATTAGATCAGGCATGTATTTTCTCAACAATGATACGAGGAACACATCGTGAACTTTAGAGAGACTTGGTGGAATTTCCAAACGTTAAGCTACAGTTCCAATTCATTCTAGAATTTTGAAATGTTTGATGTAACTGGGAGATAATTTACCCTTCTTACCGAATCGTATAACTCCCTTTAATCGAGATACCTTCCATAAAACATGATCTCTCAACTGAAATTCCTAACCCTTCCTTGAGTTATCGGCATAGATCCTCTTCCTACATTGACCTTCTTTAATGTGGGTTTGGATTACCTTAACCTTTTCCATTGTTTCCTCAAAAATTTCTTGGCCTATGATTTTTCCTTCACCACATCATCCCCACAAGTTGTTGTGCGACATCTCGTTCCATATAACACTTCATATGGTGACATTTGAATACTCGAATGGAAACTATTGTTATAGGAAAATTCTATGAGAGGTAAATATTGAACCCACATACCATGAATATCTTGTGATCAAGATCTCAACATGTCTACTAAGGTTTGAAAAGTCCATTCTGATTGTCCATCAGTTTGAGGGCGGTAGGAAGTTCTCAATAAATGTTCAGTATCCAGGGCCTTCTGAATACCTTTCTAGAATCATGAGGTAAAATGAAGATCATGATCAGAAAAAATTGACAGGGGTACTCCCTGAAGACTTATAACTTCATTAATATATAGACGTTCTAGATGTTCAAGTTGTAAATCTTCTCATATAGAAATAGAGTGTGCTGACTTTGTAATATGACAAAAAATGACCCATATTTCATATTCCATCAAGGTGTCTTTAGTAGTCCCATGAAAAAGACCATCGTAATATTATCCCATTTCCACTCAGGTATGGGAAGAGGTTTTAGGACTCCTCTACGATGTTGTCTTCCAACATTCACTTGTTTGAAAACCATACATCTCTACACAAAATCAGAAATCTCTCTATTTATGTTATCCCACAAAAACTATTTTTTCAAATATCTATTCATCTTAGTGCTACCGGGGTGTATAGAGAAATTAGAGCTATGTTCATCATCCAACAATTCCCATTTCATATCTGGTATATTAGAAACACAATGTCTCTTACCAAATTTCAAAATTCCATCTTAATATACAAAGTAACTCAATCTCCCACCCTTCACAGCTTTAATCTTCTTTTTTAGCTCCACATCATTGGTATGAGAACTGTTTATCATTTCTAGTAATGATTGTTTGGACACCAATTGAAAAAGTATTGATGTTTCACCATACATGGTTATTCCCTTATACATATTTACTAGATTCATGGAAATAAGATCTCTTTCAACTGCCATCTTGTTCGAAACTCCATGATCCTTTCAGCTCAAAGCATCTTCCACCTTATTTTTATTTCCCTGGGTGGTAGTGTACAGTGAAATCATAAACTTTGATATGTTAATTCCATCGCCTTTGCCTCATGTTGAGTTCTATATGCGAAAAAATATACATCAAAATCTTATGATTGGAATATATCTCACACTTTTCACCATAGAGGTAGTGTCTCCATATCATAAAAGAAAATATTACAACTGCTAACTCATGATCATGAGTAGGATAGTTGGGATCATTAATTTTTTGGCTATCTTGATGAATAGGAAATAACCCTATCATTCTGCATAAGTACACCACCAAGTCCTTTATTTGATGCATCACTAAAAAAACTGACCCACCATTCCCTGATGGTAGAGTCAATATAAGATAATTGACTAATCTCCCCTTCAGTTCTTCAAAACATTCTACACACTCTTTTTTCCAAACAAAATTAACTCCTTTACATGCGATCTTGGTTAATGGGTTAGCCAATCTGGAAGAATTTAGAAAAAAAATTCCTATAATAACCTATTAAACCAATAAAACTGCATACCTCAGTTATACTTTTAGGTTCTATATATTCTTGGATTCCCTTTGTCTTAGAAGGATCAACATAGATTCCGTCCTTATAGACAACATATCCAAGAAATGAAATCTCTTGAAGCTATAATGTACAGTTTCTAAACATCCCATATAATTCATTTATTTTATGAGTCTGGAGTATGATGCACCTGTTATTTTCATGATATTCATTGCTTTTGGAGAATACCAAGATATCATCAATAAATACTACTACAAAGTCATCATTATAATACTTGAAAACATTGTTCATTAGATCCATGAAAATATAGGGTGCATTAGTCATCCAAAAAGGCATTACTGTAAACTCGTAATGCATGTACCTGGTTCAAAATGGTATTTCAGGAATGTCTTCCTTCATTACACATAACCGATGATATCCAAATTGTAGGTCAATCTTTGAAAAATATCGATCTCCATGAAGTTGTTTGAATAACTCATCAATGTGACGTAGATGATACTTGTTCTTTATTGTTATAGCAATTATCTCCTTGTAGTCAATGCACAACCTCATAGATCCATCGTTCTTCTTAAAAAAGAACCGGGGATCCACATAGCGAAGAATTGGGGTGAATAAATCCCTTATTACTCAATTACATTAGTAGTTTCATTTGTTCCATTAATTCGATAGTGTCCATTCTATAAGTTGTCTTCGATATGGGGCTTGACTCAAGAATTATATCACTGGAAAACTCAATTTCTCATCCTAGAGGATGTCAAGATAAATCCTCTAGAAACACATCAACATATTCTTTTATAATAGGTATGTCCTATATTTTATCATTAATTTCCTCACCCACTTTTATTTCATTCTATTCCCCCCAATAATTGAATTTTGTTAAAATACATGGGGCGGATATATATAAGAAGCAGGTGGTGACGTTTCTGCTATAAAGATAAGGTACTCTTTATCATCATCACAAATTTTATCCTCTTTATTCTTACAATTAATTTTCAAATCATGGTCAGAAATCCAATCCATTCTTATTATTATATAAAATTAAATAATGTGTATGACGATGAGATTAGCAAATAAAGACCAATTATATTTCTTAAGGGGAACAGATTCACAAAACATTTTTGTAATGATACTTCCCTTAGGTGTTTTGACTGAAAACTCCCTTGTTATGTCAAATTGAAAATATTTAATTTTCTTAGAAAATTGGGAAGATATGAAATAATGAGATGATCCAAAATATAATAAATCATTGGATAAACTTGAGAAAAACATTAAATTACCTTTAACCTTGACTTTCAGAGCTACAAAATCAGCAGTACTGGTCGCATAATATTGGCCTTGCTCTATTGAACTTTCCTAAGGTAGGTTTTCTTGGTGATTAGGACAATAATTTTCATAATTACCCCTTTCCCTACAATTGTAGCTTTCAACATTGATGTCCTATTTCATTCCTTTACAATCTCGGGCTTTCTTTCCATTTTCACCATACTTATAACAAACTCACATTCCCTTCAGGTATGTACCGGGGTGTTTCTTCCCACATTTAATATAGTATGGATATTCAACTTTTCCCTTCATCGCCTCATTTCCATTTCCATAGTGTTCAATACATCTCTTCTTCTCATACATTCCATTAATGTTGTAAGACGTTGAGAATTCTTTTCATATCTTGATATCAAATGAGACTATATCTTCCTAAGATGAGAAGGATCATGAGACTAATGCTCGATGGAGAAATGGTTTTAACCCATCAAATAATCGATCAATATTACTCCTTCGGTTACATATATAATCTATAGCATACCTTGGTATCCTTGTAAATACTTCCTCTTACTTGGCAACATTCTCATCCTCCTTCTACCTCAGATTCAAAAATTACCTTTCCATATCCGATCAATGGTCACGAAGAAATGATTTTTCTAATAAAATATCTCTAAACTCTATTTATTCCATATTTGACACTTCTTAATCTTTAATTTTCATTCGGAATAATGATCACCATTGATCTTCATCTCCCGTGAGGCCATAAACTTCCATGACAACTTTTTCCCTTTCACTCTTCCTCAAATCATGAAATATTTTCTCAAATAAACTTATCCATTTCTTAGATAGAAATGGATCTGTAGTCCCATTAAATGTTGGTGGTTTTTGCCTCATGAATTTGTCTAACATTAATACTCAATGTTGTGGATCATTGTGCTCCATACAGGCAAGGTTATTATTCATATCCTTACTGAGTTTCCCCGGTTTGTTGATAAGCTGATGAGCATTAGTTGCATCACCAGCTACACTATAATTATCTTGAGTGGGAGGGAAATTCTTACATGGACTACATGGTTGGATACAGTTTCTATTCCTTCCACTATGAACAATTTCTAAACAATTTCATACACTAGATTAGTTTATGAATAACAATACATAATTCCAAACTTATAAATCATTTAACATAAATTGATAAGTTTATAGGTATAATAAATAATCATAAAAATGTTTTCTTTGAGGAGGTATATACCCATAAATCCTTCATAATGGACTGTAAAGAAAATGTAAATTATCCTAAGAATATCCCCTATGAGTATCGTAACCAAGAGTTCAGCAAGTCCCATTGTCATGCCCCAGTTCCCGTTCGAGCCTATCTCAAAGCAGTGATTTCAGGTTTTACTCCTAGGTACATCTGTGCCAGAGCTGCCTCTACCTACTTGTATCTAGATCGGGATGTACTTCTTTGAAAACTCACAAAATTTCTACATTACCAAAATTATAGGAAGTTATTCTATACCAATCCGCAAAGTCTATCTTTGGGTAATGTACTTAATCAAAGATTACCTAAATCTAGCATCCAATGGTTTTACTAAACTTCCTATAATACCAACCATAACGCCACGACCCTACTAACCAGAGTCAGTGCTTTATTACAAAACATTGGAATGATCACAGGAGAACATGTCTGGAAAGACCAATTAGTTTAGTATCCTTGTAAGTACTAGATGAATTCATAAGATATACATTACATTATAATATGAAAACAACATCAACTGTGTCTCCATTTAACACTATCGTATCCCTTAGACTATCCCTACAGGTCAGTCATAAAATACTTATTCACATCCTAGGAAAAATAAAACCAAGAAAGGGGTGAGCTCAGATTGTCAGTAAGGATGACAATATAGAGGAAACTTTTAAAAATAAACATAAACTTTTAAGACAATCTATAATACTAAAACAAATTCCTTTTAAACTTAGACATCCTTATAATATGGAAAATATAAATCAAAATAACACCATTTACTTATTCACATGGATATTTTAATAGTCGAATAATCACATGAAATATCAATAACAACTTTCATAATGAGGGAATGCATAATGCCAGACTTCATAAACACATAGTCGTGGACTTGTGCCAAGAATTCAAATAAAATTTTGTCAAGTCCTTGTTATATGTCACTAGTTTTTCTCCTGAGACCTACCAATGCATCGAGGAGCTATTGCAGTCTCCACCCACCACTTACTATGTTCAATGATTTCCTCATACGAAAAGGTTTAAATATAACATAAACATTCATATTAAAACTAGCATAAGAAATGACAGTACCATATCCATGAACCATGCACGGTATAAAAATAACACGTCCACTGTCAAATATATCACAAAAAACATCAATACAATATGGAAGATTTTATGATAATAAAGAAACTTCAAACAAGATTAAAATCCATCAATGGATGTTGACATAGATGAAATGAAAAATATTTGAAATAAGTAACTCTTTATTTCTTGAAACCTTTTGAAAGAGAAAATTTATTTTGGAAATACTCTTATAATATTTTAAAGGATGTTTTGACGGGGTTATAACAATAGTAAAAATAGCTTCACCCGCCTTATAATTTTAAAAAAAATTCCGTCCTTAATTTTGTCGAAAATGTCGTAAAGTAGCTTGTTTTAAAAATGACTAAATCATTCCGTTATAACAATATTATAAAATTTCAAACAAGGGTATAAATTTCGTTAACCCATAGTCTAGGAAATAGTAAAAATGTTTCAAAATACATTTTATGAAACATGTATGTGGATGATGAAGAGGTCTGTGTAAATAATTGTGTTCAATCATCCTCGGATAATAAAGAGATTATTAAATTAACACTTACCTTGTAATTTTCCTTAGTTGATGCTATGTTAATGTCATTTATAATAGATAAATAATTTTTTAAAATTATAAGAAATCTATATAGATAAATATTATATCATATATGATTTTCTAATATTGCTCTGATAATTATATTTTAGTTGTATCATCATTTTGGGTATTAACTTATTCATTTTCTTTTATATCATTGGTTACGTAAGCCTGGGTTATTATGAATAGGATGTATTTTATTAATATACAGAATGATATTATGTTCATAATTATTCTTTTGAATCATAATATGAAAATTAGCCTTGAATTATTACGATGAGGAATGAATCTCGTCGTGTTCGTGGATACGGTAATCCGTACGTACGCACGAGCGATAATATAATTATACTCTTAGTCATATCGTATGTAATTGGATGGAATATCATATATAAATAATCAGTAACATGTTATATTTATTTTTTACATCAATTTTAATCATTATTATACCCATCGAAATATTAATGTATTGAATGACAACTACACCACGATGTGGAGATGGTAAGCCGTACGTACGCATGTATGGTGTCTCTGTAATTCATATGGTGGATAGAATAATGAATATGGATATACCAGTTTTTTAATAACATAATAGTATAATTAAGATATTGGATTTTTTATTTTATAATGTAAACAACAATGAAAGATGAAGTGGAAGAAGATAAGAACTTGAATGAGGTGATAAAATATTTACCTCTTCATTGGGTTTTTACTTCTGATTTGATCAAAAGGGAACCTTAGGATTGCATTATGACCAAGTTAAGGCCTCTAAGATGAAGTTAGTGTAGTTTAGATGATATTTATGTAGGGGTTGGACGAGCCAAAATGCTTTGGAGGTGTGAAATTAAGAGAAGGGGATGTGCCCTTTTATAAGAGAGGTGATGGTCAGTTTAGGAAAAGAATGAAATATAATTTTATAATTAAATACTTTCAGTTTATAATGGTTAAAATATGATTTATTTCGAGTATAAGGGGGTATGGGTCGAAAAATGCTCAACCAATAGGTTTTAGATAGGTTTGGGTCACCATATTAACCATATCTTTTAGATTTAACACTTATTTGAAACGTTTGACATTTACCATGTCTCTATGTATTTTTATATTATATGGTTATTAATGTTACTATAACAAGCCTAGAAACCCCCAAGGGGTTCATTATTAATATATATAACCTTATTTAAGTCATTTTGACGGACCGTTGATTTTTAGGAATATTATATCAATTTGTAATATAATATTTAATTTAAAAACTCTTTTATGTCAATTTTGACACTATTTGGTATTTTGTTATTGTTAAAGACAAAATATCACGATTAATTCAAAAAAATTAATTTAATCTACCTTTACATGTCATATTGACATAAACAATTAGTTTAATTCAACAAAAGTCTCGAATTAGATTTATTTGGTTATTTAAAATATAAGTTATTTTAATCGTTCATTTATAAGTTAATTACAACATCATCATTGTGTCATAAATATATATAATTATTTAATGTTTAAAATTTCTAAATAAAATACCATTATGTAGGAAATATTTTTATATTTATAATTTATATTTATAGTTGAATTTATCTTATGTATAACCCTATATTAAATATGTTTTTTTATGATAACTTGAATTTAACACTTTTAAATATTCTTTGAATTAAATAAAAATAAATGTCCTAATATAATATATGTTTACCTAAATGAACATATTTTATTCCTATGGTTGTTTTTGGTCGAATAACACTAATCTAATAGAATTAGGGCATGTGTTAGGGTAATAATAATATCATTTTTACATTTAATTACCCTATTTACTTTAAACCATGTTAAATAAAAGTAAAATGTTACTACTAACCAAATATTATTTTCCTCATATTAGCCACATATTTATTAATTATATCAACCATTTCTCTCAGATACTTCAAATTCAACTCACAGAAGTGATAAAATTTCATTTTATGGGAAATTTCAAATGCTCCTATGCAGTGGGTAAAAGAAGGTAAAAAGTTCAATTAAATTTTTATATATCTAGAAATGTTATAAAATGACTTAAATGATTTATATCGAACTCATATAGGTATTATTTATCTATTTTGATATAAAAATATTTAAATAAAATAAATAATTAATTAAATAAAATTTTATTTTTAAACAATAACTCATTGTTTTTCACAATTCATCAAAAATTGAATGATTCCAGAAAAATACCAAAAACTCACCCTAAGATGATTTTGATATTCCGAATCCAAAAATGAAGTCTATTTTGAAAGATAAAATTTATAAAATTTCAAAAAGTCAATGTCACTAATCATAGCGGCAATTTTGATTGGTTGTGGTGAGTTTGAACTCAAAGATGCATACAACACAAGCTATTGTATTATTTAAAGGGAAACGTATCGTGGATACATGGGGTGATACAAGAAACCTGGTGGAGAACCTCATGAGTATGATTAATCACAAACTATAGGATGGCACCTTGGCCTAAGTACCACTTTGGGACACATTCCCCAATGAGCATATTTATTCCATCTCAAGTACACATCCTAGGTATGCTGATTTAGTGAACAACCTTGTTTCATCCGAAATACCTGAAATTTTAAAGAAACAACATGTCCAAAAATTAAAAATGGTGTCTGGGTATTATGTGAGGGTTGATACATACCACTGGCGCATGTGTAGTGATCATGTTATTAAGAGGTGTGTTCCTGATCATGAGTTTGAGTTTGTTCTGCAATTCAGTCGTACACTTTCTTGTGGTGGACACTTTATACCCCAAAAGATAGATAATTTTTTTGGACTCTGGATTATATTTTCCTAGCTTAATCCATGATTCTAATTTGTTTTTTAAGTCATTATCTCATTTCCAACACACTAGGAACATTTCTAGGAGACATGAGATTCCCCTAAAACCCATAATATTTTGTGACATTTTTGATGTGTGGGAATTTATTTTATGGGTCCTTTTCTTACTTAATTTGGATTGTTGTAAATTTTTGTTGTTGATGATTATGTGAGAAAATGTGTGGATGTTGAGGCCACCAGGAATGATGATTCTCTTGTTTTAGTATACTTTGTAAAAGTATATATCTTTTGAAGGTTTTGAGTACCGAATGCTATCACTAGTGACCAAGGGACACACTTTTGCAGTCATAATTTTGTTTCATCCTTTGGAAGTATGGTTTTACAGTGAAAAAAGCAACACCATACCACCCCAAAAAAATTTCTAGGTTGAGGTTTCCTATAGAGAGTTTAAATGATTTTTGAATAAAACCGTGTAACCAAATAGAAAGGATTGGAGCAAGCGCTTGGATGATTTTCATTGGGCGTATAGAACGGCATAAAAAACTCCCATCGGTATTTCTACATTTTCATATTGTTTTGGGAAATATTTTCATCTTAAAATGGATGTAGATCATCATTCTTATTTGGATATAAAGAAATGCAACATGGATTTGGCTCAAGCTGGAATCCAAATGAAGCTACAAATTCAAGAGCATGAGTAGATTTGATTGTCTTCATATGGGAACTGAAATATCTACAATGAATGGTCAAAAGTAGATCATGATAGAATAATCCAACAAAGGGAGTTTCATGTTGGATATAAAGTCCATCAGTATAGTTCATGACTAAATTTGCTTCCTAGTAAGATGTGTTCCAGATGGTCAGGTCTATATATTATATCTAATGCTTTTCCTTATGGTGAAATGGAGATCACACAAGAGGACACTAGAAGGATATTATAGTCAACATGAAACGTTTGAAAAATAAATTTAGTTGATTCCTATAGATGTAGTCGATTTCATCACACTTCATGACCCCACCGTCACTTGAGGATATCAGGCTATTCCTAACCCTTTCACTTTTATAGTATTTGTCACATTTAAAATTCATCTTTTCATGTGCACATATCTTATAATTGGATCACATTGAGGACAATGCAAAATTTTATTTGTGGGAGAGGGGATGAAATTTGGGGTTGATATTTAGGAATTTCATTTGTGTTTGTGTGTTTGTGTATTTTCTGTAAGTTTTTTTTGTTAAAATATTATAAATAAAGAAAAAACAATACTAAAATAAAAATAAAAAATATATATATATCATGTAACATTCCCATGTGGAACATATGGAAAATGCATGTTTTCAAAATTCATTGGTATAATGATAAAAATGAGTAAGATTTCATCATGAAGGGTTTATTTTTATAAAAATTATAGTTTTGATGATATGAATGGTTGTGTTATTATAATGACTTTTAATTTTGACATCATTATTTGTGATATTTTTCCATGGTAATTTGTGTCGTTGATTTCTCCACACAATTTTTCACTGAACCATGAAAGGTGAAAATTTTCTAACTCAGTTGAATGTATAACCAATTAGGTAAAAAATAATATATGAACAATATATTTTTTTCTCTTCTAATCGGTATCATTTATCTAACAAATTAAACTATGCATGTGAACCTTTTATCCAACTATTGTACACCCTCTAGATAATGTGTTGAGTCTTGGACAAGTCAAAAACCACTCGTCGTCATCCTTTGATCTTGTTATAAATATTACAAGTAGTGTAGTGAAGAGATTAAACAAGGGTTGAGAGTTTTTTCTGAGAATTGATCCATGTTCATCATATAAAAACACAAAAAGTAATAAAAAATGAGGGGAGTGATGAAATGTACAATTTATGGGGATATCTAGGTTAAGAGATTATGGTTTCACTTTTAGGAATGTTTTAGTTAGTGGGTCTGGAAATTTGATTGAAAAGGAATGCATAGCATTTTTGATGAATTAAATAAAGTATGAATAATTATTTTACATGACCTGAATATACTTAATATCGGGTGGATTAATGATCATGTAATGGTTGGCACACAGACACGTGGATAATTAATGGTATGGTAGACCCATGACCTGATTCTGTATGATTAGTGTTATGAATATCAATGGATTATGTTTGGACACAACTTATGAGACATTGAATTTATAATTTTTCGATATTTCCTCTTGATGGGATTCTTACATTGTTTATATATATACATTGGATTGTGAAATATGAACATACATATTTTATCAAAATGTTTTCGAATACATGATATTAGGGTTTTCCTAGGAGTGTAAAAGGGTAGGTGTTGGGGAGTTGATAAATAAAAATTGTATTTAATATATTTTTGATATTAAATGAAATAATTTCCTCACATTGTGTTAAATGTGTTAATTTATAGAATATTTGGTATTAGATCATTAATTTGTAAATATGATAGAAATTAATGTTTTACCCTTTAAATGTTCACTTTAGTATTTCAGGCATAAATATTTTTCTGTAAATATTATTGTCTTGAAATTTTTTAAATGTGTTTTAGTCTTAATGGGATACATATTTTATTTATGGCATTGTAGATGGATCATGAATTTGAGTGGAGTAAATGTTCCATTAATACAATGTTGTACTGAAATATCCAGATTAGACATCACTTCCTCATTTAGGTCGTATCTTCTTCATCTGGACTTGAATGGGGCCCATATTTATAGGCATGCCTAGGAACAAGATTATGAAAAAATTATCTTTCTAGAGAGCTAGAAAATTCTCTTGTTTAGGAGGTCAAATATGATATGCAATTGGGATTAAAATATTTGGACGGATTTCCCTTTCATCTTTAAAAAGTTATGTAACCCTAGAACTCCCCAACAATATTTAAAGGATGTATTCACTCATTAGGAGGATTGGTAGGGGTTTGGGGAAGCTGTGTTCGAATGGGTGGATCTTAGAAACACATCAATTCTTATATAAGAAGTAAGGATTTATGCATAGATCTCTTCTAAGAATCCTCTCCTCTCCCACCTCCTCTTTGTGTTTCATTGTTTTCATGATTGTAATTTGAAATTTTCATCATTAAATATTCTGTATTCTTATCTTTTTGTCTTCATATTTTACCTCATTGGTATGGAATCACGAGTATAAACAGAAATGTGTTATACCCTTTCTAAACCATTTCACTTGCATAATGTTTTTATGATGACAACACCGCCCATGGAAAAGTAGTTTTTTTAGTTATCAATTTACCTCAATCCTTCTATTTTAATTATTTTGAATCAATGATATACTCTAATTAAAATAAAATGATATATTAATTTAGTTTTAAATTTAATTTAAACTAATAAAGTAATTGAAAATTTATTACAAATCACGGGAGGTTTGGAGTTGAGTTAATTTAGAGAGTGTAACTTTAATCAGTAATACAAAATCATATGAGATCAATTTTTAGTGTAAATATATAAACCATAACTAAATTAATTATAATTTCTAGTGCGGAAATTTGGATTAAATTACCACTGACCATATGATTACTATAGAACATCAATCAAAGCAGGCTCCTGCATATCCGTGTTCGAAAGTTACCCTACGGTTAAATTCATTCCATCTTTTTGGGGATGTTAATTCTCATATGGTTTGAGATTTATCAAATTAAGGAATCATAATTAAGTGGATATTAATTTAAATTGAAATTATGAATAATTGTCTGAATAGATATATTTATATCAATTATTCCATTTAAATATTTTCTAAAAAACATCTTTATGTGTCATTTTTATCGAACGCTATTTCAAAAATAAAAACAAATAAAATACAATATTCTTCCAGAAAACTTATTCTAGATTCATAAATGATAATCACACCCACACATTTAATTAGTATTCTTATTTAAATTTTTTTTATTTTCAAATTACTGTTAATATTTTTTTAAATTTACTTGCTCCTTTGAGAGATGACTTTGGTCAGCCTCTATGATGCACCTATGTACAAAACAATCACATATCATTTGAAATCTGATACGACAGCAACTTTCTAATTGGTTCCATTGCAGGGGGAATTGTTTTATTCAATCAATTTTTGGTATGTTATTTTTTTATTTGTTATGATGTTATTTTCTTCTCCTCCCATTCATTTTCTATTCATTCTTCCCTACCTCTTCTTTTTCGGACCATCAATTAAAACATCATTTAATGTTATTGGTGTCTGCTGATTTTTTCACTTTTCTATGATTTATGACACGATCCCACCCTAATGATCTCTTTGATATAGACCCCAAGATTGAGCATAGCCTTTTGGCTCAAATCATATTATCTTATTATTTGAGAATTGTTTACATTTACCCAACATAGTAATTCCTCCACTCTAGGAATATTGAAATTTGAAACACTTCTAAAAAACATTAAACAAGATGAAATGGTTGAAAATAAAAAAACTGTACTCAAAAAGACTATTTTATAGTTGGATCCTCCTGATATTAATTATCCACCTACATGTATTTCATCTCCAACTCTTGAATCATACTTTGAACTATAATCTATGTTAATTCACCTTCATCCAAAATTTCATGTTTTATCGGGTGAGGATCCAAAAATTCATTTAAAAGAATTAAATTTTGAATGCTCAACAAATAAACAATGAAATTTCTCTAAAGATCAAATAAAACATAATGAATTCTCATTATCACAGGATGGAACTACGAAGGATTGGATGTTTTATTTACATCCTAATGATGTAACATGTTGGAATGTTTTGAAATTTCTTTTCCTGGAGAGATTTTTTATTTCATGAAGGAAAATTTCCATTTGAAAGGAGTCATCAGGGATCATGGAGGCACATAGGGATTCAATGTATGAGA
This sequence comes from Viscum album, assembly GCA_963277665.1. Taxonomy (NCBI): domain Eukaryota; kingdom Viridiplantae; phylum Streptophyta; class Magnoliopsida; order Santalales; family Viscaceae; genus Viscum; species Viscum album. The sequence goes on from OY728159.1 coordinate 1,186,954,675, forward strand.
GTTGGGAAAGAGTCAAGAAGTTTTTTTCAATCTTTCCACCTCACCAAAATAGTGTAAAACTCCACATCCTATACATCTATGAAGCACTCACATCAATGAAGAGAAGCATGGTGGACACCACATCTAGAGGATAATTGGACAAAAAACACCCAAAACTGCATGTGTGTTGTTCAACAAAATGGCACAAAACTCCAAAAAATTTGGCGATCGAGGTACCCCTCATGTTATCAGAGTACATCAGGTAAGTCCATCATATCGTGAAAGTCATTTGATTGAAACCTTGTTTGATGAATTGAATAATATGGTGATAAATATTTCATTTTCTCAAAGGACATCCCAACCCCCTCCTTCATGGCCTTATGGAATATTCACTAAGAGCATCCACCCAGCTGACTATTGCCCCCCAACTACAACAAACAGAATATTGTGCAGCAGTGTTTCCTAGGTGACCATATCTGCATCAACAACAACCATATCCCAAAACAAAGTCAGATTTTGTTTCTTCGACATACAAAAAAGGGTGGAAGGATCAATCAGACATTAGGTATTCCACAAGACATCAAAAAAGGCCCCCATTAAACAAAACATCCAGCAGCCTCCACCTTACCAAAAAGGTTTCCAACAGCCCAAAATGAAATTTTATGATCAAGAATCAAAATCTCTTAGGAAAAGGTAGATTCTAATAGTAATTATAATTTTAAACAAATTGTTCTTAATCAATATAATGAGTTGAAGACTCATGGTTCAGAGCTTTGGGAGTTGAAAACTAAAATGAGAAAGATTTCACCACCCTCCTTGATCATGTAAGTACGAATTATTGAAACTTAACTTCCCGACTTACTCTAAATCCAAAAGATAATGTCAGTTCCATCACATTGAAAAGTTGGAAGCAACCAAATGATTCTTTCCCACCTAACATTCCACCAGGATTCACCTCAATTACAGATAATCCCCAATCAATAACTACTAATTGGAATATAGTAGAGAACGAAAAATTTGAGAAAAAAGATCGATGATTTTCCTCCTAGACTCCTTCCCTTTGTGAATAGGTTTTTTTCAAACCGAGAAGATATACGAGGAGGCGATGCAGAAGGAGGTTTTGGCACATTCTAATAGGTGGAGATAAAAATCCCATACATTGTGGCCATTAATCAAATCCCAAGGTATGACAAATTCTTCAAAGAAGATTTCACTATTCAAATAGGGATCAAAGGGAATGAGATGATCAATATTTGAAGGAATGTGTCATCACTCATTACAAAATCACTAGCAATGCCAGTGATGTTCAATGATCCAAGGACACTCACCATCCCATGAAACATAGGGGAGTTACACTTCTCTAATTCATTATGTGATTTAGTATCTTCTATAAATGTGATGCCTTAGACTATATTCTCTTCTTTGCAGATTGGGGAGTTGAAGCTGAAAATAGTACTGGTGCAGCTGAAAAATAGAGTTATAGCATAACCACTAGGTTTCATTGAGGATGTACTTGTCTAGGTAAGATACAAGATAATTACTACAGACTTCTACATTATTAAGATGAAGGGTGGTCAATTAAGTTCTCTTGCTCCAATAAACATAGATATGAACTTCCTCAAAACTAAAAAAACAATCATAAAGGTCAATGAGGGTACAGTTTAGATGGAGTTTGGGGATGGAATTTTGATATTTAATATTATGGAGTTCATGAAATACCCCTTAGTGGACCATTCTTCTTTTCCATTCTCCATTTTTAAACCACCAAATAAAAATCCCATGGAATTTTATTGTTCTGTTCTTTGGGAGATTATGAGCATTGGTTCTTGATTGATCTCTAAGAGTACATCCACACATGTTTCTATGCGCAAAACACTATAAGATTTGATTATTAAATATATTCATATTCTTATTGTCATCATGTGCACTCTGCTTGTGGCATGGTTATTGAATATGCTGTTGGATTTGATGAATTATTCTTTGATTTTGATAATGTATATTCTGATACTAATGCTCATTGTGCACATATTTCAGTTACTTCACTAAGTCCATCAATACAGAACCCCCCTATAATGGATCTCAAGACAGTTCCACCAAATATCAAATTCTCATACTTATTGAGTGGTAAAAAATTACCTGTTATCAATGATAGAAATATCTCTTTTGAAGATGAATGATGACCTTTGAAACTTTTTAGGGAGAATATTAAGGAAATTGGGTGGACCTCGGGTAACATATCAGGTATTAGCCCCTCCATTTTCATCCATATGATTCTTTTGGACAATGGGTCTTACCTAATGAGGAAACCTCAAAAGAGACTCAATCCAACCCTTTTGGATGTTGTTAAAAATTATGATGAGAAATTTCTTGAGGCAGGTATAATATTTCCCATTTTAAATTCTCAGTGGGTATGTCCTATTCTATTTGTGCCTATGAAAAGTGTTGTTATAGTTGTTAAATATGATAGTGACGAGTTAGTTCCAATGGGGGTGAATAATAGTTGGAATGTGTGTATTAATTATAGGAAACTAAATCAATCCACTTGGAAGGACCATTTCCCCCTCCTATTTATTGATCAAATTCTCAAGAGACAAGGTGGGAAGACACATTGTTGTTTTGTGAATGTATTTTTTAGGATATTTTTTGGTTCATATAGATATGGTTGATCAGAAGAAAACTACATTCAACAATTCCTTCGACACATTTTCCTACCATTTGATGCCATTTGTAATTTTCAATGCCACTGGTACCTTCTAGAGATGCATGGGGATTATTTTACTGATTTTCTTGATACCTACATAGAGGTATTTATGGATGGATTTAATGTCTGTGTATCATAATTTGATGAATATCTAAGTAGTTTGAGGAAGGTGGTGAATCATTTTATTGAGAAGAATCTGGTCATTTACATTGAAAAGTGTCATTTCATGGTAGATAATGATATTGATTTTGGGCAAGAAGTGTCAAAAAATGGAATAGAGGACTACATATCTATGGTAGATATCATATCATCCTTACCCTATACTATATGTGTGCGTGATATTAGATCTTTCCTAGGGAATGATTGGTTTTATTGGTCAATCATCAACGATTATAGAAAGATTGATCTTCCATTTACAAGATTACATCAAAAGGATTCTAGTTTGTGTTTAATGATTCATGTCGGTTAGCATTTGATGAGGTGAAAAAGTGTTTAACCACTACCCCGATCATACAGACCCAAAAATGGGACATTCCTTATGAGATTTGGTGTGACACATCCAAATTTGTCGTTGGAGTTGTCTTATCACAGTGGGTGGATGGACATTCACATTTGATTTCTTATGCATCAAGGATGTTGGATTCAGCCAAATGAAACAACAAAACCATGTAAAAGGTGTTTCTTTCCATCATAATTGATTAAGATAAATTCCATTCGTATTTTTTGGGCTCTAAAATATTTTTTTGAACATGTTTCTCTGAGGTACCTTTTGAAGAAGCACGATGATGTGCCTAGACTTATCCAATTGTCACTCCATCTTCAATAATTTGATATTAAAAAAACAATAATGGCTCAAAAAACATGGTTCCTGACCACAAGTGTAGGATTACTCACACATTAGAGGATGAAACATTTTACCAAGTACCACATCGAGACACTTTCCCGAATGACCATCTTTATTACATCTCAGGTATGCATCCTTATTATACTGATTTAGTTAACTACTATGTTACATCCGAAATACCTGCAAATTTAAGAGAAACATCATGTCCGAAAATTAAAAAGTGAGTCTCTGTATTATGTGTGGGATGATCAATACCTCTTGCACATGTGTCGTGATCATGTTATTATGTGGTGTGTTACTGATCATGAGTTTGATTCTATTCAACAATTTTGACATACACTTTTTTTGTTAGATACTTTGAACCCCAAAAGAGAGCTAGTAATGTTTTGGACCTTGGATTATATTGTAAAATCATGTTCCATGATACCCATATGTTTTTTTAATTCATGTTCTTGTTTATAGCTCACTAGGAACATTTCTAAGAGACAAGCGATTTTCTAAAAACCCATAATGTTTTGTGGGATTTTTGATTGTGGGGAACTGATTTTATGAGTCCTTTTACTAGTTCATTTAGTTTTTTGAATATTTTTGTTGTGGTTGGTTACATGAGAAAATGGTTGGAGGATAAGGTCACATGGACTGATGATTCTCATGATGTAGTGGAATTTATCAAAGCACAAGTTTTTTTTCATGTTTGGAGTATCGATGGCCATCATTTGTGACTAAAGGACACACTTTTGCAATCAGAATTTGAATCCCCTCATTCATAAGTATTGGGTGACACAGAAAACATCATCACCAAACCACCCCCAAAAAATGGACTATATAATGTTTTAAATAGGGAGTTCAAACAAATTTTTGAGAAAACAGTGCCACCAATTGGGAATGATTGTAGAAATAGCTTTGATGATAGGCATTGGGATTATACGATAGCATACAAAACTCCCATCAATATTTCTCCATTTTAGATTATTTTTTGGGAAATCTTGTCATCTTCTTATGGAAGTCGATCATCGTTCTTATAGGGATTAAAAGAAATGAAACATGGATTTTGCCCAATATGAAATCCAAAGAAAGCTACAAATTTGAAATCTTTAAGAGATTTGATTGTTTTCATATGAGAACTAAAGGCTATATACGGAATGTTCTAAAGTAGATCACGATAGAATCATCCAACAAAGGGAGATTCATGTTGTAGAGAATGTACTTCTATACAGTTCACTACTAAATCTAATTCTAGGTAATTTTTGTTCTAGATGGTTAGGTCCTTATATTGTATCTAATTTTTTCCCTTATGTTACACTGGAGATCACACAAGAGGGAATTGTAATGAGCTTTACAGTCAACGGGAAATGTATGATGAAATAAATTGATGGACATCCTTCTGATGTAGTGGATTACATCACACTACATGACCCCATCATCACATGAGTATATCAGGTTGTTCCTAACCATTTCACTATTATATTATTTGTCCTATTTAAAATTATGTTTTTCATTAGGACATATCATCTCACAGGACCACATTAAGGACAATGAAATATTTTAAATGTTGGGGAGGGGACATCATTTTGGGGTTGATATTTAGTATTTTTAATTTTGTGTTTCTTGTGTATTTTCTAGTATGTTTTTTGAATAAAATTTTCAAAAAAATAACAATCAAAAAACAAACAATATATATATTTATATATTTATCGTGTAACATTCCTTTGTGGAACATATGGAAAATGTTTTTTTAAAATATCATTTTAAGAATTATAATAATAAGTAAAATTTCATCACCAATGGTTGATTTTTAGAAAAATTTATTTAATCGATCATATGAATTATTAAGTCACTATAAATCCATTTAGATTTTGACATCATTATTTGTGATATTTGTCCATGGTAAATTATTTCATTGATTTCTCCACATAATATGTCACTCAACCATGACTTGTAATATTTTTCCTAATCAACTACTTTTACATTCATATAGGTAAAAAAATTCATTGGTAGATACATATGTTCGTTTCTCTTCCAATCAATTTTGTTACTGTACCGAATTGACAAATTCATGTGTACCTATTATCTTACCATTGTATTCCATCAAAAAAATTATGGGTTTTTACTTGGATATCTCAAAAACAACTCTTAATCATCCATTCATATTTTTATAACTAATAAAATTACTATCATGAGGAGGTCAAACAAGGGATGATAGTTGAGTATGATATTTTTTAAAATTTCGTCTTAAAAATAACCAATAATAATAATAATTGAGTGGAGTGATGAAATGAACCACATATAGGGATATCTAGGTTTGGAGCTTAAAAGTTTACTTTCAGGAATGCTTAAGTGATTGGGTCATAAAATTAAATTGAAAAGTATTTTAGAAAATGTTCAATGAATCAATCCATGTAAGAAGAATTGATTTACATTACCAAAATATAGTGAATAATTGGTGGATTTGTGAGCTTGGAATGGTTGGAACACACACCCGTGGAGAATTAATGGCATGATAGATGCATGAATTGTTTTATATATGATTAGGGTTATGAATCTCACTGGATATTTTTGACCAAATATATGGAACACTGAATTTATATTTTATTTATATTGACTAATTATTGGATTCTTACTTTTCTTATATTACATCATTTGAGTGAGAAATATGAACATGCATATCTTGTCACAATTTTTCCAAATTCATGATATTATGTTTTAACCAAGAGTGAAAAAGGGTAAGTGAGTGGATGTTGATAAAACACAATTTTATTGAATATTTTGTTGACAATAAATGAAATAATATCCTCACATTGTTAAAAATATGTTATTTTATAGTGATTTTGGTATTAGAATATTTATTTGGAAAGTTGAAGAAAATCTCAGTTTTATACTTTTAAAATTTGCTATAGTATTTTGGGCATACGTACTTTTTAAAAAATTATTTTGACTTAAAATTTTTAACCATGTTTTTGACATAATGGTATACATAGTCTATATAGGACATGGGAGGTGGATCATGAATTTGAGTGGAGTAAATGGGTTATTAAGACAATGTTGTACTGAACTATCTATATTGGATATCACTTTACCTTTTGGTTTGTATCTTACTCATACATACTTGTATTGGGGCCAATTTTGGAGGGAGGCTTAGGGACATGATTATCCACAAATCATACTCCAAGAATGAAAGCCAATTCACCCTTTTAAGAGGAAAACTATGTGTTTCAAGTGGGATTAAAATATTTGGATGAATTACCCTTTCACATTTAAAATGATGTGTAACCCTATCCCTCCTCAACTCTATTTAAATAGTTTTCTCACTATTTGGAAGGTTTGATAGAGGTTTTGGGATGTTGTGTCCAAATGGTTGGATCCTGTAACATTTAAATACTTTTGGAATAAGTATGTCTTTATGAATTGATCTCTTCCAAGAAGTCTCTCCTCTCCCACCTCCACTTTTTGTTTCATTGTTTTTATGCTTGTAATTTATATTTTTTGACAATAATTATTTTGTATTCCTATCATTAAATATTCATTTTTTACTTCATTTTTCTAGAATCAAGAGTATAAACAAGATTGGGTTATACAATTTCTAAATTTTTACACATGAATAATGTTTCTACGATTACTATACCGCCCATTGAAGAGTAGTATTTTTAGTAACCGATCGACCACTGTCCATATTCATTAATTTAGTTTTGAATGAATGATATATTTTTATTAATATAATAAAATCTATTAATTGATACTATGAATGAAACTGATCAATTAACACAAATCACGTGAGGTCAGGAATTGTGTGAATTGAGAGAGTGAACCTTAATCTGTAAAAAAACCATACATGACCAATTTGTACTGTTCAAATACAATCCATAGACTCAATTAATTTGAATTTATAGAATATAAATGTGACTTAATTTACCACTAACCATAAGATAACCATTGAACATTAATCAAATTAAAGTTTTGTGATTTCATGTCCCATAGTTATCCAAGGGCTAAATTCACATCATCTTTATGGTAAAGTTGATTCTCGTAGGGTTTTAGATTTAAAAAATTAAGGGGATATTATTTTAGATGATAATTATTAATAAATAATTGAATATGGTTAGTTATATTTATTATTCCTTTGATGAATTTTCTTAAAAAATTACTTGTTGTGTCATTTTAATCCAAAATCATTTCAAAAATGAAAAAATAAAATAAAATCTTCTTCGAAAAAACATCTTCTAGATTTAAAAATGATAAATAAACCCATCCTTTTAATTAGTATTCTTATTTTATTTTATTTTATTTTTAAATACCTTTAATATGTTGTTAACATTACTTCCTCCTTCAAATGATGACCTATGTCAGCCACTCTTTTGCACCTATGTACTAAAAAATCTCATATAATTTGGAAGTTCCAATTACAGAACATTTAAATATGTTCTATACTATATTGGTTTTTAGTTTTATATCTTAAGGATGACCTATAATAATGTTCCGATATTGTATCATCATTACATTTTGAATCTGGTAAAAAACCTCTACCATTTTTATTTTTTGAAATAGTTTTGGTTCCCTATTTTGTTGATATAAACCAATTTTGAGAGTTCTATCAGCCTTATATCATCTTCTTGGATGGATTTAGAGGCTTGGACTGTGATTCAAGTGTTTTAAATGGATTTTTGATCATCAACTACCTGAAGACCATGCTTGGGTGTTGCATTTCATGGTACAACGTTTGGGAAAAACTGTGTGACATCTTCCACCTAATTATGTCACTCAATTTTGAATAGTGGTATAGTTTATGTAAGTCATGCAGGGATATGGATAACCATGTGACTTTGTCAGCTATTTTTTTAGAGGTCTACAAAATGTTTTGCACATTATTGGAGAATACTGTGTTGCAAGATTCATGGGAAGTTCCACATAAGAAGTTCATATGCAATGAAAACAACAGGTTTGGGGAAAAATTTTACAATACTTGTGATATGTCCATGATACCATATTAAATGTGTAAATTTAATTTTATACCACATTAATTTTTTCTCATTTCTACTTCATTTTCCATCTATTTCATTCATGGTTTACACATGAGAAACTCAAGTGTTATCCTCATCCTCTCCTCAAGGGTGTGGCGAGAATCCTTTATTTGACCTCCGTTTTGGTCTCCATTGGGTGAAATAGAAGTGTATATTTATAAATTATCACATGAATGCCTCATTTCTCATTTTGATTAAATTTATAGACTGATAAATCTATCTACGTTGTTTTACTTTATTTTTATGTTGTTCAATAGAATCATCATGTTCTTCCAAACTGTATCGAGATATAGGTTAATAATGAATATATCTATTTCTACGAGTCCATGATTGGTGGTTCATGCCATTAATTCTATTTCCTTACTCTATTTTGGGGTGCACCTTTTAGCGTATCAGGGGTTCTTTGGGTGGGACTATTTAAAATTTATTTCAACATATCAAATTATTTGTATGGACTAATGGGATGTTTTTAGGCATACCCAATCCAAAATGACTAGTTTTAGGTTGGGTTAGTGTCCATACACCACCTGGGTAGTTTAGGACATGTTGTTTTGTTTGTTTATTTTTAAATCGTTGTTAAATTGACATTACACAATTCATTTTATTTCAATTTTTATTAAATTATAATTAAATGATTAATTTTTATTGAATTGTTAATATGATTCAAGTTGTTCGATTCAATTGTATTGAATTTTTTTATCAATTGGATTTCAATTTTATATTTGAAATTCTTATGTTGAAAATAATGTGTTTGGATCCTTGGGATCCTAGAGTACTTGGACCATGGTTTGAATGTCAATGGCCATTCAGAATTTGGGATATTTGATCATCTGGTTGGGCTTGTCTCATATTACATTGGTGGTGTTGGCCGTTAGTTGGAAATCATGGAAATTGAATTAAGGTGGAAATGACATCAGGTGGAGGGCATGTCCTATGTTAGTGGATTGAATGGCTATCAGACATCAGTGACATTGGTGTAGGGGACACATTTTTGGTAGGATGTGGATTAGGTACTATATTTGGTGATTTTCACTCACTCGTGATTCACAATTCACCAATTAGTGTCATGTTCACATTTTATGAATCCATAATGAGGTGGTTTTGAACAATCATTTTGGTAGAGGCCCCCGGTAGTAGTATCTAAGGTGAATTTATATTGAGGGTGAAAAAAATAAATACCCACATGGATGGTGATGAGACTGAATATGAAGTGTTGAGGATATTGGTTGGGGGATAATGATTACCATGCCTGGGGCCATTATTCTTGGACTTATGTTGGAGGACGAATATCATAGTTCCATTGGACATTGTGCTATGAGATGATGGGCATTTTCAAATGAGGACAGGTATAAATATGCCTCCAAATTTCATTCTTCAAGCCGAATAATGATTTTGATAAGGAGTCTAAGGGACCAGTTCCTTCATTTGGGTGTGCCTTCAAGACATCAATGGTTTTAATAGGGACATGAGGATTCAGGTTTTCATGAGGTTCCCTTGACTATGGAGGTGGAACAATAGGGTTCACTAAGGCTATTTTACATGAGGGTGTACAATTGTCTATTGGACAAGGATCCATTCCTCTTTTAGGATTCTTTCATTTTCCAAGGCATGTGATGGCTTCTTGGTGGCTGTATAGAATCAATGAATCTTCTATTTATTTTATGCATATTCTATTTCTTCACACCTACATAATCACTATTGTTAGGTATGCACACATTGTTGGATTCCAACTGAGATATGTTCTCAAACAATATAGAGGCCCATCGAGATGCCTATATACTATATGATTTTTTGTTAAGTTAAAGGATCATCCTCAGCTGTTGGATCATATTTTTATTTGGACTTGGATGTTTTCCCAGTATCATGGGGTTCTCACCTCTATTAGAGTTTCTTTTGTGTTTTCCCTTTATGTAACCTTTTGTGTTGTCATTCGTATAAATGTAATGTATTTAGGTCATAAATTAGTGACATTTTTATTTTGGATATTGATATGTATAAAAATTATTGTATGCATGTTTTGTTTTAGTGAAAAAAGTTGTATACTAGTATATTTATTCATTTTCCCCTATTATTAAATTATGTTCATATTTTTTTATTGTTATTGCTTTTTCTTCCACCACTGGTGGGTCTACAATGAGTATAATAATTTTTTATATCCATTGAGTATAATATATATACTCATTCCAACATTGATTCTTTCATAGAGGGTATAGATGTCCCATATTCCCTCTTTACAATCTTAGATCTAGTAATTGTCCTTTTGAATTTGGGGAGGTGTTCCTAATGTAATCTGGTTAAGGATGGTACTACAACATGATGATTCCACATGTAACATCCTACCCCTCTTCATTGGCTTGAGAAGGAAGAAGGAAATTATATGGACATATGATCCATATTCAAGGAACAAAAGGATGATAATAAATTCATAGTGCTTCATTAAAATACGGGGGAAAATTTTGCATTTTTAAAATAAACCGACTAAACCAAACATTTTATAACAAAATACCACTATATGATTCTTGATAATGAGGTAAAAAACTCAAATTAATAACATTGACGTCAAAATAAAACCACAAGAGAGTGCCATAGTGTAAGACTAAAAAAAATCAAAGTACACAATGAAAGAAAAATCAAACAAAACCCAAAGACTACAATACAAGTCTATACAGCTCCCAACATGAAAAATTCCCAAACACCATAAAACAATGCATGTATCATGAATAAATACTAAATAAGTGTGATAATTTAAATTTTCTAGTGTCATTATGAACAATATCTTCAAAATCACTAATGTTCCATTGTAGGATAGAGTACAAAAACGCCTTAGGTTTTTTCCCAATGACTTCTCTATTCATGCCATTAGATAGGGAAAGTTAGTGTGATTATATAAATGAATTTATATAAAAATACAATAAATAGTTCATCAATCTATAAAAAATCAAAATTTCTCATACATAATAATATTCCATGTAATGAAAAAAACAATACGTAAAACCATTTGACATTCATTTTTGACATACCCTTTCCATAATTCCCATAGACACCAACACATATATATTTAAATAAAAGTTCCCTACTCATTATTGGTTTCTCATCCATCAACTAATTCATCAAAAAGTGGTCAATATCTTTATTCCCTAATGACACACACCCCTTATCCATGGTAATGTCAATTTTTACCCCAATGTTATATGCCCATTATTCAATTCCATGTAAAAGAATGAACTCACACCGAAAAGTGTGGGCATAATCAAATTAAATTTGACTATTTAATTTTGTTTAAATTATTTCAACTCTATTGAAAAAAATTAAAAACCGTTAACAAAAATAAAAAAACCTTTAATTTACAATCAAAATTTTAAAATAAAAAAAATCACATAATACAACCAAATTTCCGGAAATACACAATTGTAGAAAAATCCAAAAATCATCAATAAAGAGAGTATCTATCATGATTTTTTCCAAAATTTCAAAATAAAATTCAATATATTTAACCAATTCCAGATTAATCCTTCATGATCTATAAAGAGGAGTTGAGATTGAAGCCCTCAACCTCAAGATTTATTGTGAAAAAAATAATGACACCAGAACACCTAAAAAACCGATTTGAATATCTAAAAATCCACCTTATATCTCTTATGATGACATCTTAAAGGGAAAATATAACCATTATTGGCATAAATGACCTTAGATATATCCATAAATGGATAGATATCAAAAACATAAAGATAGATAGAGACAAATGTTGATAGAAGAAAAACCACAAAAACTACCACAACAAGAGACATACCAAAGAAATCCAAGAAAAAAACCCACCAAAAACACCTATGAATTGATCCAATAAAATTGGTAATGGTTTTGAATAATTTATAAGGAAAAAAATTTGATTTAGGGTCCATTTAGAAAAGGAATGAGAGGATGAGATGTGTAAACGTGTTAGATTCAATTTTTAAGGATCGAACATTTAAAATTTCCATAGTTAGCCACACAGTTCGGCCAAACATATTCTAACCATGAACCTACCACTTCCTCAAGGGGGAACACACATGATTGGCCCATATAGATATAAAAAATCATGTTCTAAACATGAAAAATCTCTCAGACTAACTTTGCACTATTTCTCCTAGGTGGACGCCCAATTTGGAAAAAATGTGCGCTTAACAATGTGACTTACGATTATCCCTTGTAATATTTAGTAGTTTATTGTATGATATTCCCCATTTCATGAAACCATTCACTAAAATATCACCTTTACAAAAATCAAATAAAAAACATGCAAATAGTCTTATAAACACTATGAAAATACACCCTAGCACATTACATACTTAAAAGTAATCATGAAAAGGTAACTTACTTGAACTTGAGGGTGATATACATGGGGTATAAAAAATTAAAAATTTATGTTGTTTTATAATCCTATTTAATGATATAATGTTTTATATCAAATAAGGTTTTATTTCTCTTTTAATAATGTGGGTTCTCAAAAATTGTTATTTCATTTATTAAAAATAAAAATTTTATTATTAAAATTTTTACATCCACATATCATATAGATATAATTTTTATTTTAAAAGAATACTTTTGGAAGATTATTTTGAAATTAATTGTTTTCAATGATTTTTCAATTACAATTTTGAAAAATAATGTTGTAAGTGTTATGTAACTTCCACATTTATGATAATGTAATAAAAAGTATAATATATCTTTTATGTTTTGACTTCCATTTGCCATTAAATTTTGACAATTTCCACCCTGATTGGGTTTATGTTACACTATTTATACCTATATACATGTATATATATACATAAATATTTGTGTAATATATTCAATATACCAATCAATCCAATTCAAAATCCCTAATTGGGAGGTATGAGTCATGATTTTCTTTCAAGGGTGTTTTACATCTATTACAAAATTCTTAAAAGTTTCTTGTATTATTCTAGGGATAATTTATTATGAAACTATCCAAAATATTTATATAGATGTATTTTGATCAGGATTATTCTGGTATTTTCGTTTTCTTATAGTCATTGTGAAATTATGGTTAAATCCGCACACTTTACATTATTTGAGTGGGTGAATTTTACCTAGAAAGAATGTTGTTCCATTGAAATTAAAAAAAAATTATTGGTTTTTTATGCTTTTATTAAAATATTCAAGATTATTGGCCACCTAAATAAGTTTATCATGAATTTATATTAATTATTATTTATTATATTGATATCCATATTCTTATTCATCTAATTAATCCTTTTGGAATGATATGAGATTTTTGGATAACTTATATAGTGCATAGATTGAAATTACTCTGGTTATAAGTGCTTCCCTAAATAATATATCCCCATTATTTATATACACGTCTCATGAGAAAGTTTTGTATATGGTTTATTTATTCTCAATTCAAAAATATGTAATGGCATTGGTCTTGGAAACAAATATAGTATCTTGGAAGAAGGCCTTAACAACCTGTTTTTGATGTTTAGCATTATGCATTTAATAATTACTACATTAGTATTATTGAAATCCATGTTTTTATTAATTTCCATGTATATATAATGATATCATTTTCTTACAGATCGTGGATTAATGTTGTTCACATAATCCATCCGTAATATTTATTCCTTGAATATTATATGATTTCGTTAATTATATGTTTCCCTTGCATATAATTTTCGCTGACCGCAAATTATGTTTTCAAATCCCCATGTTATGAAGAATGTTAGTACTAATGAAATATTTTATGGATATAATGTGTATAAAAATTTGTGTGATATATTTATTTATTATCATTAATTAAGTGGTTTCTGTTATATAATGGAAACAAATATCTACTAGTCGAGTAAGGCATGGTATTTATTAGTTTTTTAGGTATTCTAACTTTATAAATCTATAAAATATAAATTATAATTCATATATATAAAATCCTATATTATTTATTTTTTATTTTACGAGGGTTAGTTATATATAGTCTTTTACAGGTTTTATTAAGTAAGTGTGTACATTATATGTATATGAGCCCTAGATTTTAGGAGTGTGGATTGTGGAATCTCTTACTACAGGAAGATATTTCATTCTTTGTGTTTTGAAAATATCAATATATATATATAGGGTTCTATAAAAGAGAATGTATATTTCCATTGGTCAATAATGCCATTAAGATTTCGGTTACTAATGGTCTTGAAACGGATCCCATAAATCCATGGAATGAACAAAATATTGACTATATGATTCCCATCAACTGGATTGGTCTAACAACACATAATATAGGAACATGTCCTGCTAAATGGGTTTCTTCATACAATAAACTAAAACAACTAATCATTTCATGTATATATGATGGTCAGAAAAACATATCCATTAAATGGTAACAACCTAAGATGAAAAATAATTTGATATATTACATCTAGATTAATGTTTCCCATGTGTGTCGATATATTCAAGTAGGTATAATTAATTTTTAACAAATATAATAGAGGATATTTTATCTATTGCATAGAAATTATAAAATAGAATGATCACAAGGTTTATGAACACTCAATTATGTCCTCATGGCATCTGCTGTTTCAGATGAGTCCAAAAATCAAAACAATTATATCAATATGATAAGAATAACAATATCCCCATATTTTCTCCCAAACCATAGGGTGATAATCCATATACTTACCTTGATTATGGTGATGAATAAGATAAATATCACAAGGATTATCCTCAATAATTTCAGGAAGGTGTCTTGGAAAATACCAATGAATTTAGATTGGATAATTTGGGTATGAAGGATTATTTTTTTAATATATTAATCAACAATAATATGAAAATTCTTGGATTATCTCTAGTTATGGATACCAATAATTTGTGTTTTTGAAATGACCTTCAGGGGTATAAATATGAATTAAAGATAATTAATTTGATCCAAGTTGTCAAAGTGAATGATGAAGTTGGATAGATGATCGAATCCAAATTATTTCAATATTTTCACTACCCAAAGTAGATCACCAATATTTGACACATTAATAAAAAATAACATGAAAATAAGGGCCTAAATCAACATCAGGTATCTCTATATTCACATCAATAATGATTATTACTTGGTCTTGATCACAAAATTATTGATCAATACATCTTTTGGTTCCCATAAAATTACTTTATAGAAGTGTATTTTGGATACAACATGATCTGTTTAGAACCTATAGATTAGTATTCAACTAGTTTTAGGGTTCCTTATAGGGTATACTTGTATCATGTAATACCCTTTGGCTTGAATAATTCTTATGTTAAATATAAATATTTCGTGCTTTATATCTTTTTTCCCTTTTGGAAGAAAACCCATCAAATTTACTAATGAATAACCATCACAGTTAATCATGGAATAACCATCATCGTATTGTCCCATTAACTCTTAAGAGGAACCTAATAGACTAACTCCTTGTCATATATTAAATAACAACATGATCGACTTCCATCTCCAGAGAACCCAATGTATTGATGATTATAACCTAACAACTTGTCCTTTGTTTATCATGGAACCCCATATCATTGGATAATAACGTAATCACCCATCCACAGTTTATTATAGATCCCCATCAATATAAACAATTCCAAAGAACAACATTATTATAATAAAACATTAATTCTTGCATCATAAAAATATTCTTAATTCAGATAACCTTTTAATTAAAAAGAAGTGTTTTTAGAAAAATTGTGTACATAAAATGGTAAAAAACAATTCCTTGAAAATAACAATGTAAACATTTTAAGGAATCTTCAATGCATTAAATAATTATTAAGGTGTTTAGTGCTTCTCATTCTGTATATGTTAAAACAAATCCATTTTGACTTTTAAATAAACAATATATTAACATTAAAATAGATTTTATTAAAGTAATATCACATATCATAAGTCTAACGTGTCATGTACTTTTTTATCATAATCTTACTAAAAAAATATCACTTATTTAAAAAATTAAGACCTATATGGGTGCTGTTATTCCTAAAATAATACTTCTAGAATAATGGTAGTTATTCTATGATGTAAATAATTAACTTAAGAATTTGATTTTGTGATGGTTAACTTAATCATGACCATATTCTCTATAAATCTCTACTAGTCACTAAGATTGAATTTTCTCTTCTATATCCACGTTTCAAATTCCCACTTATGTTCTACTACATGGAAACATAGTATAGATTATTCTAGATTTCCTTTATAGTTCACTTTATATCTTTTAAACTTAATATTTTATTAATCATTTATGTTAGAAGGGTTTTCAAGACAGGTATTTTGAAAAGTAAATCCCTATTTACAGAGCCTTGGTTTAAAATTATAAGGACACAAATTTCAAAAAGATTTGGGTAGAACTCAACATATCGAGATTTTAAAAGATATATCTATGTTTGATAATAAACAAAATACCCCACATCAAATAAAAACAAATTACAAAATATTCTTATTATTTAAATGTTATTATTGTATCCTAGCTATTATATTGGTGTGTATAAGTTGGAAAAACTAATTTATGAAATAAATAAAAGGTTTTGACTGGATATTAATTTATTGGTATGTTCATTAAAAATAATCACACATTTTTTTGTAAAGTCATTTTATTCTTCAAAAAAATATTTTTTCTTTACAAATTAGTTTTTATTATTTTTAAAATTTAATATTCTAATTGGTTTAATATATAGAAAATTTATATTCCAAAATAAATCTCATTTTTTAATTATCCATGTAAATATTTTCTTCATATTATGTTTTTATATTTATTAAGAGTATATATTTTTCACTAAAAATGGAGAAATTCTAATTGCTATTAAAAATGTATTTTATTTACAATGCGAATACTTTTTTGGTTTTTTTTAATATTTATAATTAATTTTTATTTAAATAAAACCATTTGTGGTTCTAAATTGAATTTTATAATTTACTTTATTTTAAAAATAAACTTATTTTAAAAAATGGCATTTTAATAAATAATTGTTTTTCATTTATTTGTCTCATTTAATTTAAAATTTAATTTTGTATTTTTTTTAAATTTTTAAAAGGGGATTAAATATTTTGAATATGTTGGTCTAAATTTATCAAATTGATTTGTTTTATTTCTGGAAAATATGAATAGTGAACATAGTAATTTTATTTTCATTGTAAAAGGTAAACACTACAAAGTATTTATAATTTATCAACAGAAACATATTTTTCGGTATGGAAACATTTTTTTGGGTAAAATTTTTACCCAAAACAATATGTTTTTGTCAATAAATTTTCAACAAAAACATTAACACAAAATGTTATTAAAATTGATAAAATAGTTTCGTTATAATTATAACAATACCAACCGATAATATATATACTGGCTAAAGTGTTTTGTTATAGATTCCCATGAAAAAAAATCTATTGGTAAAAATATTTCCAATATATAATATAATGTTATACATGAAATTTAAATAAATTTTATAAAATTTTATTTCTTATAAAATTTCATACTATATTTATTATGATATCATATAAAATACATCTATTTTAATTATTAATCTGAAAGTCATTATAGATTGTTAAAACTAAGAGAATGAAAATTTTTATTTACATTAAAATTTAATACAAAATGAATCAGTACATATTTGACGTTCCATGATACAAAAACCCAAAAACCCTACCCCTGCCTCCCAAATGTCATCATTCTAAGCTCATGCATACAGGTTCTTGGCCTAAAAAATACTACATTCCTTATGTATTTTCAGACATTGTTATATCATCAAATTTTCCAAGTCAATTACACCCTCCCCTTATCTTGAATCTCTCTTTGTAAAATAAACCCTCACCTTCCACTGTCAACGAACTACCAATTTCATCATCCTCAATATTTTAGATTTTTATCATTATTCTTGTCCACAGATTCAGAAAAATTGTTGAGGCGTTTTCACACCATTCATTACCATGCATGTTATCATTTTGTTTTTATACATACAAGTCAATTGAAATGATTTATTATTTATTAGACTTTCATCTATCTTGTGATTCCATTCCCACCCATGACCACAATTTCATCTCCATCATATATCCATGTAAAATGTAGTCATCTCCAAAGAACATACTCTTCTGAAAATCATTGCGCACATTAAAATATGATTCATGTTGATACCAATCATTCAGGGTGTTATAGACTTTTGCAGCTAGTAAAACATATGCAACTTGTTGTTAGGATTTGAAGCACCCTCAAGGATCAAATTAATCATCTTATGAATGCATTCTAATAGATATTTTTCTGATGTATACATCAATATTTAAACTCATACACTCTACTGATGAAACATGATAGTTTCATTCATGTACCACTCAAGGTCATGTTATCCACCCTTCTCATCAGATGTAGGATTTATCCCCCAAAGAAGTCCTCTATTGGATACATTCCTACAGTACTAGAACATTTTCCCTCATGGTTGAAGAATAGGTACTTCCATCAATCAAATAAATTCATCTCAAAAAAATAATTCATCTTCATTACTAATGAGGATCCTCAAGTCACTAATATTACATACCTGTTATCTCCAATATCTACACCACACACAAGTCAAGTGAATGCCAAAAATCATTATGAAATATCAAAAATTATGGATACAAACATAGAAATAAATGAAAGTGTAAATAATTGATCAACATAGAATAATCAATCTTCTTCATCACTATTGACATCTCAAGGATTGATAGTCCAAATATAAACAATCTAGGACACATTTCACATAAAATATTCATATAGGATCGCAAAAACTATAATGTCTCAAAATATGATTACCTCCGTGATTGAGTAGTGATAGAATTGATTATATTTTTTACATATTGTCATTTTCACATGAATCGAAATTTATAAAACTCCCCAATAGAATAAAATCCATGAGGATTTATATCAGTAATATCTGTATGTGCCTTAGATAAATCGTAATGATATCAAAAATAACATTTTTATTGTACATGTTCATAGGGACAACCAACAAATCAAATAACAATAGGTATCCGAATAACAATTAAATTATGTATACTTATGAATGGAAGATGTGTGATAAGAAAATAATTATTCCCACTATGAACACCTCTAAATTAGATTATTTATTAATGATTATATGGTATTAAGTAATACTCATAAAGAAAGATGATAAAAAACAATGGAAAAAATATTATGAATAATATTATATGTAATTGGGTACAAATTATTGATTTACCACCACATAAGGGTTAAACCACTAAAAGTTTCGGTCATGTAACTGTATGTTGTTGTCAAAATATTAAAATACTATTTATTTCAATTTACAAATATTATATGTGTTTAATTGTACATTATAGCATTATCTCTAACATGCACATAAACAGATGATGTTACTCTATAATTAGAGAATATGTGTATATTATATCAAACAGACTCATGAAATATTTTTAAATGATTTAAAAAGGGATGAGATATAGAATGTGATGTGTTTTATAGTGGTGTAACATGATTGTTCAATTAAATAGACTATATTCTACTAATTGTTTGCATAGGTGTAGAACATTATTTTATTAAATGGATTTATATTTCATAGTCCATAATTGACAATTAATTCTTCTTCAAAAAATAGTTTTACAAACATTAATTCATCCTAAAATATATATTATGCGATTTGAGGATTCTCAATTTGAGTAATGTTAGAATATGGAACTACATTAGCTAATCCAATGATTCCTCCATCAACATAGCATAAATTCCACAATCAATCTTAATAGGAATTCATATATATGAAATTAAAAAATAATACATGGGTCTAAATAAATCTCATTTCAAATTTGAAATGAAAAATTTACGGAGTTTTTTTAAAATGTTATATAGACCTAAAATATGGGTTCTTTAATTTTCTAACAACCACATTCAATTCAAGGTAAATAGACAATTTGGAGATGAAATAAATGGTGAAAAACACATATAATAATTACAGTATCACATATAACTCAATATTAATTAAATGATATATATATATTTGAAAAAAACACATCCAAACGTCACTAACATTAGTAGGATGTAAGAACAATTTTGTAGTGGAATATTTAATTTAAACTACAATGGAATCAAAATTTTAGTATATCATAATCAAATTAAACATCATTGTAACCTGAAAATTACTTATCTATTTAAAAATAATTTTACATTTAATAAAAACTAATATTACATATCTATAGAAATAATAAGGCCAATGCAACGAGAATGCTAGAAGTGGATCTATAGTAACAGAAACACATTAATGTAGTGGGGTTGGTAGCATTAAAATGAACAAATGACTAGTCAAGAAAAATTATATGACTGATTATAGGAAATAATATGATGGATTATGGGAGGTAAATAGATTAGAAGAGATTTAATGATAAAGGGAATGAAAAATTTATGGAAAAAATTAGACTAAAATTAGAATAAATCTTATATCATTGGTTATATTTATATACAATCTGTAAACCATGGACACTGGGATACTCAGATTGTGGGAGAATCCTATAATTCATGAGAATTTATATAGTTAAATAGGGGTTACTAATGATTTCATATATACATTCTGATATGTAAATATAGAATCATATTAAAGTAGTGTAATGTGCATATACCAAGACTTAGTTTATTAGTTTCTTGGTCAAGTACATCTAAAATATAGATTAAGGTATTGAAATACGACTCTAGTTCATGAGGATAAGGAAAATATAAAAAATTAATGTTTCACTAGGGTACCCAAAAATCCATGTTTCACTTTTTAAATAACTTATTCTTAGAACCTTGATGTTCACCAATCGAAAAATTGTATTGGCTATGGAGGTTGTACTCAATTTGTTGCACTAGCACTATGAAATGTGGTTCAAAATCCCATTTGGTTTAAAAGAATAACATGTGTAGTGAATGGTGGTAGACAAGAGACTTGGATTTCGGGATAGCCTGTGAACAACACAAACAATGTAAAGGTCGATATATATAGTCTACCAATGTCTAATAATCATGGATTGATAATTCAATCATATATTAGGTGAAAAAGTACAATATCGTGGAGCTTTAATTTCATTTTTATGATCATCAGGGGTATTGTTGATATTGTAGCTAAAAACTCCACATTTCATGCTTATACTATTGGTATTCTTTCTTTCATCCCTAATATCTCCAATATCTAAAAAAATTACTTTTTATTGATGGTGATTCATCATAATGTCTTGTTCTTTCAATTAATTCCCATCAAAATAACAAGAAAACTATCAATGAAATGGATAAAAAATGTTAGTGGTGCATTTGAAACCAATAGTAGGAACATGTGGACTTAAAATCATTATTTATATAATTTTAAATTCAATGTATCTTTAAATTATTAAAATAAATTATTTCCAAGGGATTTTTAGGATAAATATTACTTTGGCTTATACTACATTGGACTTTTATGCATTGAAAACATTTTCAGAAGCAAACAAGAAGATTGCATTAGATACCCTACCAAGGGGCATAAACTAATGTCTACATCAAAATATTAATATTCATTATATCTCAACCTTAAATGATGATTTAATATATAACATTCATAGATATAAGATCTCTCACCATGTCATTTATATTAGGATAAAGTGCTTGTCGGGAAATACAGAATCCCAAAACGAGTTATTTTCGTCCAGAATGAGGCAGAAATATTGGTTTTGACCCTTTCTAGTTCATTAGTGTTGTTGTTTCCTTCCAAAAATCATTGTAATGAAAATATTAAATCTCATACTATTTCCATGATGAGATAACCCAAAATGAGATTCCATATATAAGTTCATTCCATATTCAACAAGATAAAAACTCAATTTTTGTTGGTTATGAGAAATTTCTTATGAATTGATATATCAAAATTTGGAACTCTTCTTAAAAATAATATGTGCATGTAAAATTATAATGAGTGCATAATACAAAGTAATTTGTTTAAATAAATACATGATTCTATTCACTACATATTGAAAATAAATTAAATAAATATTGTATATTGAATGTATTACTAAAATAAAACTATAGTGGATAAGAAAAAAATGAAGAAACCTATAAAATATATATATCATATAGATACATTGAAAACAATAGTATTTGGAAGAAAAAAAATTTCAAGCATCAAACTATAGGTTCTTCTACAATGGAATATTGACTGAAAAAGTATTCATTACCAGACACATAAACAATAAGAAAAAATAATTAGGGTTATGGAATCACATTGTTGTCGTGTGATGTATATATTAACTATTGATGTGTATCTACTAATGTGGATTTGTATATTATTCATATGAAATGTTATTTTTTATAACCAAACATGGGAGTGATTAATATTAAAATATTTGTGGATTTGTATATTAACTGTAATTTTTTAGTGCATAGAAATAATAA
This sequence comes from Viscum album, assembly GCA_963277665.1. NCBI lineage: Eukaryota > Viridiplantae > Streptophyta > Magnoliopsida > Santalales > Viscaceae > Viscum > Viscum album. The sequence continues at coordinate 1,186,977,607 of OY728159.1, forward strand.
AATGAAGATACTACATGAAATTTTAGCATAAATTAAATGGTCCCTAGAAATCAACAGTTAATGATTCTATGATATCAATTAATGTTTTTTCAGACCAAAAAATTCCCATGTTATGTATATATTAAAATTTTTGGTTTTTATTCATATTATTTATAATATGAATTTTTACTAAAAGTGATATAAGTATGTTTTTATCATTAAATATGTATTTGAAAAAATTATATGTTTCCCCCAATCTATTTATAAAAAGAGGTGAAATGTATAATGATTCCCACAACAAAATATGAAAAAAAGATTTGATAAATATTTAATGAGTTTTTTATTTTCATGATTATAATAATTGCATCATATTTTACAAGAATATGATGTGAAATTGAATATATTATAGTTTTCAGTTCCATAAACAGTCTCATTGTGCCAATTATAATGGTTACTAGTTTTTATTTAATATAATTGGTATTTTTTGTTGTCACATTCATGAAATCCATATATCTGTGGTTTATGATGTAAAATTATTTAGATGTAGTACCTTTTCATGTGGGTTTACCCATAGAGGACCCCTGATTTGAGTGATTATCAACATTATAGTGACGATATTGAAGACAAAAAGAATTAAAAAACACTAGTAATTTTACTAAACCATTATATATATATATATATATGATCCTTGATTCGACAAAATATATGGTTTTTATGTAAATGAAAAAATTTGGGTAAGGTCATGTAATCACCTCAGTAGTCTATATTCCGAGTAAATTAGAATGTAAAAAATCCACATCCCAGGTAAAATCATTAATTAGGAATTCTTTAGGGGCATGGAAGAAGAAACAGCTAAGTGGAAATAAATGAATGTATTAGACCACAATGAACTTTTAACTTCTGACATAAGGAAGAATGATAGTTTTATCAATTTTGATGTGTGGATTTAATTAACAAAGCAATAGAGTAAAAAAATTAATAACCCATTCACCTTTTCATGTGATTGTTTGTGCATTGATGATGTGCAGATTATATGATCCCCTCATGAAAAAATATTTTCTTCATCACATCCACCGATTTTCTAAAGTTACTTATATAAACACATATAACATTGATATTTGAAAAAAACCTAAAAATTACCTACATAAGCATAGAGTTCATCTTGGTTCATTATTGTAAGTATATATAACATGTATATGTCATGAAATTAAATGAAAATAATTCAAAAAAGATGGAATCCCGCATTAGCATATTTTTTGAAGCATCTAAGTATTTTAATAACTTGAAAAAAATAATAAATATTCATATAATTAATTGTAAAAATATATAAAAATAATAATAATTAATTAGAAAACATGGAAATACATAATATATTTAGGTAGTATGTCAAAGATGAAGTGAAAAAAACACGAGGAACCTTGATATGTCATATCAATGTCCTTGAAACCCAAAACTGAATATAAAATTATTAATAACTCATAAATAACAGACAAGATAATGAAATATCATTTTAATAAGGAATTTGAAACACAAAATAAAACAACATAAAAAACCACATAGTATTTTCTCTCTGTAATAATTTTCAATAAAAATAAATAAAAAATGAAACATTGGTAATTGTGGGTCTTTGCAGAATTGTGTGTATGATTAATAACCTACCTAGAATAAAATAAAAGTTTTAACTAACTGAAATAATGTATATTTTGTATCACATATAAAAACTATAACAAAACACTTACTCAATCCCATATAAACTCATTTCAGTGATGGGTCATATGTATAGAACTTATATCTAAAATTGTTAATATTTACTGATAAAAAATGATTCCTCAAAATAATTTATTTCCATTAATATAAAAATGAAATATCAAATATAATGTTCCTTAAAAAAGTAAAATGGGAAAACAAAAAAGTGATTTACATGGTGACATTATATTGTTACTATTTTTTGTTGTTCAAGATAATGAGATTCAATAATTATTTTTTTTTTTCAAATAATAATCATAAATACAAATTCATCAGTAAATATAATTGAAGAACTAATTTTAGTACAATTAATTATTGAAGAAATAATGAGTTATATCATGATCCAAATTTTAAAAAAAATTCAATAATTTTGTTATAACACCTCTATTAAAATTACTTTCACAAAGACTAGCCATACTAAAATTGAGAAAGATTATTATGAAGTTAACTATAATTTTTTTATGGGATAATATGTTATCTAATGATACTTGGGGGGAATACAAAAAATAAAACCTAATTTTAAACAAAAAAAACTTTGGTTTTATTGAGAACAATTTTTTCTTACAATGGAACATGTATCCACTTTCACATCTAATGTATTATTCCATCCTTTTACAGTGAACTTATATCAAAATTGAAAAACTTATCCTTCATTTAACAGAAAATAATAAGTTTCATTCAAATTTGGAATTAATAATGTTAACTTGTGAAGGATGTTATCCGGCAATGTGGAAAAGTTTTTTGAAAAATTAATAATAATATAAAAACAAAATAAATTACTCATCGTATATATGGTGAAGAAGAAATATATTTTAGGAATTATAAACGTTTAAATAAGATAAAAAATTAAGTTTTATATATGAGAATATGTCTTTTTATCTTGTACCAATAACAGAAATCAAGAAAAATCCCAATGTTGAAGAGGAATGATAAATAAAATGACATTGTAAAAAATTATTTCTTAAAATAATGTATATATGGATAAAAAAATATTTGAAATCGATGAAAAATGAGTGCCAAAAAAATAGTGACATTGATTCAATCAATAACACATACACCCCCTGAAACATGAGCATCATAAGATTGATTAATTTAATAATGATGAACCTACAATAAAAATGACAATTAAGAATCAAAATGGATGGAAATTTATTTCCATAAAAATTTTAATTACTTTCACAATGAATTACAAATTAACAACAAGTGAAAAAGCATAGTGATAAAATAAAATTTATTTACTATAAATTAAAAAGTATTTCCATTGTTAGAGTTATAAAAAAATAATTATTATATAACATGCAAAAAATAGATTATGTAGTAATTACTAACTATAGACCAAAATAAAAGAAACCAAAATAGAAACCAATTCTATAAATAGATCCATCAATAACATAGGAAGCTTATACATGGAACTCAACTCCAATTAGAAACCAAAAACATAAAGAGGAGTTGAATCCCATCAGAGGGTTATTTCATTGAAAATGATATAAATAATTGATAAGTGGGAAACCATTAAACTAAGGGAATGTAGTTGGTGCTGATGTGTGGGGGAAGGAATAACCATGGGAGATGATAAGGGATTCTAGGATTTGATATGGTTGAGAAAAGACATTAGTGATAGAGGGGTCACATGGGGAGGCCAATATACAAATTTGTGGATGATAGTAGTTAGGAAAGGGAATGATGGCCTGGAAAACCTAGGATTTCATTATTCAATGAGGGGTTTCACATTATGGGGTCGGTCGAGATCAATGTGGGTATTCACTCGATGACGTTGGACTAGGATGCCATCTGAGATCTTGGAGGGTGGTTCGTGCGATGACCTCATAGCGGGATGTCAAATGGTTATAGAGAGGGGTTTCCTACAAAGCACTCTGTGAGGGACACCAATGAGGAACATAGAGGTAATGGTGGGGATGGTGTGCATTTTTTAAGTCATGGGAATCTGAAGGGGAAATTTAAATATATGTATATATATAATGAAAAATATTATAAATTTATAAATAATTTATTTATCAAATTATATTTGTTAAATATTATTTTTATACATAATCTACAAATATTAATAAACTGTGGATATTTTAATTAGTCAAATTTTTTTATTATCAAAATGATATGTTTGTAACAGATAATATATGTAAATATATTCAATTTTAATATAATTTTTCATTTTACTAAATGATGTATTGGAATAGATTTTTATAATGGTGAATAATTTATTAGAAATAATAATTAATAATAATAGATTAATTGTTTGGTATGTTAATTTTTGGTATTATTATGATAGTACAACATATTTACATTTTGTTAAAAGATGTTATTGTATAAAAATATTAATATAAATAGATATATTTGTTTGTAATAAATGTTTTGATACATGTTGTTAATATCAAAAAAGTTATTGTCTCTTCAAATTAATCATTTTTACAAACAGACATATTATCTTTTGGTAAACGTCTTTTTCTAAGGGTCACTATTTTGTAGTAAAATCAGTTAATTAATTAATCAAAATAAAATGATATAGACTATAAAATGACCATAACACATGATTAATTATTATTTTATGTGTATATCTTGACCATTATCATCAAAGGATTTAATAAAGGATTTTCTGGGGACTCTTTTATTAAATTTTGATGTTTATCTTATTTTATTTAATTAAATGTCGAACATGCCATGTTCTGTTTTTTACTAAGTGTGATATTTAAATTGTAATGTTATTTAGAAAATGTTTTTGACTAAAAATAGTTATTTGAAAACTAAAATATTCTTCCAAACCATGGTATTTTATTTTTAAATTATAGTTAATAAATAATTACATTAAATGTTTTCACAGTGATGATGCAGTAATTATATAAATATTGGAATAATAAAATAAATGATATTAAAATTATAAAATAGATATAATTATATAAAATTAACAAGATCAATGAATTTTATATATCACCTTGGATTTTTAGGTAAATAGTAATTTTTTCTATTTATAAGTTTTTTCTTGATATTATTAAGGTAAATGTAATTGATACTCCTAAAAATTGACATCATTGATATTTTATAATAAATAATATTTTATTAAATTATATAAAATTTCTAAAAATATTAAATATGGCCATGTGATTTGAGGAAGGTTTAAAATTTCTACCATGATCCATTTAATGATTTTTTTATATAGTAACTATATTGACACTTAAAATGTAAAAATATATATTTTCATGGTAAGTGTTAAAGGGGTTAAATTAATGATAAAAATGATAAGGGTATAAATACTATAAAAATATGTCTTTTTTTATTATTTGAGGTTTTTAATATATAAACTTATTATCCTAAAAATAAATTACTTTGTATCCATTTGGATTTCAAATTTAATTTATATTAATTTAATTATTTATGAAATTACAAGAGTACAAAACCCACTCTTATAAAAGGGAATATCTTTTTTAAATTTCTCCATAAATAAAAAATTATGGTTTTTATCCATATATATTTGACTATTTTGTATGAATTATTTTTGAATAGGTTTTTTATTCTTCTATAAAAATTTTGTCATTTTTATTCATGTATTACTTTTTAAAAAATTGTTTGAAACGAATAATTTTTCAATTTTTCCAAATGAGGTGATTTCTGAATATTTAGAAAAAATATATGAAAGGAATGATTTTTATTAGTTATATAGAATGAATTTAATTTCCCACCAATATGAAACCATAATTATTTTATGAATCCGTTTCAATTTACTTGTATATTTTCAATGAAAATGATTTCTATTGTATGTGTGTGATATTTAAAAAAAATATGTGATTTAAATTTGAAAAACATTACTTTCATTCAGATTGTTTTTATGATGCAGTAGTTTGTGGTTTATTTTAATGATACGGTTCTTGTTAATTATTTGTAATGATTGGTGGTTACATTATTAACCATGGGAACGTAGTTATCTTATTAACCAAGGAAGGGTGGTTACTTTGTTAACCATGGATCTGTTTTTAATTTATAACCTCCAATGGATTGGGTACTTTGGTGTTGTATGCTGACAAATTATTACATTTTATATAATGATATAGAAAATAATTTCCCAATTTACCTATTTAAAATTTACATTCATTTTATTGAGTTTTCATGGAAAACTGTTATTTTATTTGATAAGATAATGATCTATTTGAAATGTAGATTCCATTTTATAGGTAAAAATGATATGTTTTATGAAATTTTTTTAAATGGAATTCATCTTTTTCATAGGATCCTTTTGTGAATCATGGTTTTTTTTGTTTCAACTAAGGAACTACAATGAGAAATGATAAATAATTATTTTCCTAAAATCTAAAATATAATATTATGTAAATATGTTTCCGAATATTCCGCAAAATAGACCAGAAGATATTCATTGTTGTATAAGAACAATTTATTATTCATTTAATTTTTAATAGATATATAAATAACATATATTAATACCAAATATAGAATTTCATGTTCGAGATTTGATAGTTATGTTTCTAGTATTGAAATAATTTTCAATAAACACCTATAATAACTCATATATTTGAACACCTATAAATGTGTTTTCAATGTTTTTTGAAGGAAATTTATTTTCTTTAGGGTATGTAATCATGGAGTTGATGTATAAAATGATAATATTAGTTAATATTGGAAATCCCCCTCTTATAAACAGTAATGTTTTTATATAACTCTAGTGGCATCTCCCCTATATGAATCACTTCAGAACAAAAAACTTTTAAATTTCATTACCCTTCAATATGTTATTAAAAAACAAGACACATATCACTATATGAATATTAATATAAATAATTTTATAATATCATGAAAAATCTATTGCATAAAAAATCATTTTGAGATCAGTAGAAGGTAACCCTATCAAAGTCAATGAAGAAACACTGTAGTGATAACCAAACACCCACAATTCTTATAATAATAATGTAATCATGGAAAATAGTCTCCATAATATTAGTAGAAAAATGTCAGATAATGAGACCCAATATTATGATATTTCTATGAACTTCCTAGACCCTACCTCATGGTATAGAAACTGAGATAATATTTACTGCACTATAAGGTCTATATGATCTCTCATTCTGATATTTCCTTTTTTATCATTTGTTTTCCAATGCTAAATATGAATCTAGAGTGGCTGTGGTTAGAATTTTATAGTTTTATATCAATTTCAAGTCTTAGAAGGAAGTATAAAAGGAAAACATTATAAATTTTTATCATAGCACCCCCTGTCCAATAAATTCACATTTAAACACAGAACCCCTAATGAAAAAGTCATTTACATCCCAAAATGGGAAATATGTATAAATTTTCTGTGATTATTAGATTTAAAATTTTATTAGGGTTGAAAATAAAAATATCAAAAAATATGGATTGAGGATCATATTCGTCTCTATTAGAAAACATGTTGTGTCGTTTTCCTTCCAAATGTGAAAAGAATACACCGACAATGAGGTAGAATAACAAACCCTTATCTTGGGAATGGTTTTGAACCTATAGATAACAGTGGCCTAATTTAATATAATGGATGATTCAAAGATAATACGAAATGAAATAATTGGAAACCATTCCCTTAATAAAGAATAATTCATCTGTATTATTGATTATATATGAGGGTTAATTGAAAAATTACCCTTTATGCTAACACTATCTCACATCTCACATTAAATAAATTCTAAATTGGATTCACTATCCAATTAAACTAAAATCCTGGTAGATATAAACTAGTACAAGATGTTCATTTGAATAATATATCACAGTTTCAGATCTCCATTCATCAGTGGTGACACTAAATATAGCATTGAAGTAAAATCCAACCTCGATCAAGGGGAGCCTATATTACGGATAATTTATTTCATAATTTGGAGGATGTTTCCAACTATAATATAGGTCTAATATGAAATTTTACCACCTTATCGAGCCATGAAAGATGAAATAGAGTGGTAGGTTGAAAACATAATCATCTATCATTGCATAAATTATTAAAAGGTCATTTAAAAATGAATTCTTGATGGGGTCCTCCTCAAGTTCATTGAATTAGAGGAGACACTTTATATTATATAGGAAGTTAATGTTGTCATATACGGTGCCCACTAGTGAAAAACAATTATCTCCCCAAAAAATAAGATATAAGGAAACATTAGGATATCAATAATGAATGAATGTTTATATTTCATAATAAAGTGAAATTCATTTTAGATAAATTCCACAATTATTCCAAAATCTAAATTATTATTTAACATTTCCGAATACCATTGATTTTTTTATATGAAAACATTTATGGTTCCATATCACCCTACTATAGTCATTAATCATAGAAAAATACTTACTTTTATAAAATTTTTATTCAATTTGGATGTGTCTATATCCCTAAAGAATTTTAGAAAATCTTATTATCATTAATTTCAAGAAGTCTTACATTATTTCAAAATTCTGCATCCCTAACACAATATTGATAGATTGAATCAATAATTTGTTCACATATGAATTAAAATGGATCTATCAATAGCATAATATCTTTTTCCAGGAAATCATATCACATTAATACATGTTAAAATTGATGGATAGATGCCTTCAACAAAACCCTATCTGATGTCATTTTAAATGTTGGAAAGGGATAAGATATCTTCTCCAGGAATGATCATATATTCTTTGTGGAATTATCACTTTATGTCCCATACTAACACATTGGTTTCTCAATATTTTCAACTATATAGGATTGATGTATTCAGTCACATAAATGCCTAATTTTCCCCAAACTGTATTTCCATCTACGATATACTATGAAAAAATGATATGTCTCTGATCTTTTATCCTATGTTGTAACCACTTGATGAGTTCTGCACACAAACGAAAATATTATTTTACTATAATTTTCTCTAATGGGTGTTCAATAAGAATGTTCACCTCAACCCGTTTATAAAAGGGGAACCAATTTTGGATCTTTGAACTCCCATAACACATGGATACAAGTCCATGAATGTTGTGTGAAAATTTGATGGACCATATGCCATGCATATGGTATAATACAGTAGAGTATAATATTTGATAATAATATATGTAGAGAGTATCATGTTATCCATTAATTAAAAATTTTATAGTGAATACATAGTTTAATTTCAGGACATGCACATTATTGTGTTGTCCTGGGATTTAAAATGGATGACAAATTGTTTATTTTAATGCTACAAATAACTCACCATCTTATTAATTGTAACTTAACATTATGTATCATGCTTTGTGGATTATCTAGTAAGACCATTATAATAAGAAATTGGTGAAATCCTTGATAAATTAATTCTTTATATAAGATTCGTATTTATATAATAATTCACACTGTATCGTTATATAAACATGATCCTGGGATAAGAAAATATTACCCCTATTGTATAGAATATCATCCTATCATTTGGGCCCTCTCATTAATATCATATGTTAAGATGGTCATAAATTTATATGAACCACATCACCATATCCTTGTACAAAATCATCATTCATTATGGGTTCCTCCTTAACACTATGATTGATACATCCTTATCATATGATTTAAAACTTCTCAAAAATGTCCTAGTTATAAAATCCCATATTTGAATACACCTTAGTTCATGATTTATTACATTAAAAACACATAATATATTCCAAAAAATATCATGAGGCCTAGTTTTTATTAAAATTATATAAATAATAGATTAACATGAATCATGGTTACAATAATATTATCAAATAACTATTATCATTCTATTAAAATTCAATCTCTCTTTTGATAATACATTAGATAAGTTATGGATAAACATTAGTAAGGGGTGCGATATAATGCCCAGTAAGTGAATAATAAAAGAATCGCATTATGAATGTAATACATGTTAGGGAATATTCATAAAAAAATGACATAATAGTGAGGATAATCTGAATTGTGAACATAAAAGAATAATATAAGATAATGATATCAATGATACATATGAATGTTCTAAAAACAAATAATATGACATACTAAACATAATCCATGTATAAAATTAGATACATAATAACTTAGTGTTATTATAATAACCTAACATTCACCATATATTTTATCACAAGATTTAAAATCATTACTGAATTAATTGGAGGTATATATAATTCTTAGTCGACCCATCACAATCATATCAGAAACATTCACTACTTTTCCACATAGACCGTACAACATAATAACAATTTTTTTCCCAATTTATTCCAATGAGAATGAATATGATATTACATACATGAAATTACATAATAAATGAAGGATATGTATATCTACTTGAATACCATTTAGTGTAAATGAAAATGGATATTCAATACCAAATATTTATCATGGAAAATCAAATGATTATTTTGAAAACATAACAAGTTATCAAAAATAATCATGGAATTTTTTAATAAAACCGAATGGGGGTCTCAAATTACAATTATATAATAATTACATAATTATGGATGTGTAAAAACATATTAAAAATGAAATATTTGAAATAAAATGTCAAAATACAAAGAAATTTCTTATATAAAAGGATGATAGGAGAATCATTTACGTGTGAGGGTGCTTCAAAATATAGGGAGGAGCTACATTAAATCCTTGGAACAAACTTATATGCATTTATAAAGAGATATGGAGATATATTTCATACTCAATGGGTTTTATGGAAGTGGAGTGGGAGGATGTATGAGTAATATTTGAAAAATAGTGGGGACTCTATTACTTTAATAACCCATGGGTTTTGGACTCGGTGTGATAAAGTAATCAAAACCCTATACCTTCCCATGCTATGGACCATGGTTTATAAAAAATAGAATTCATTTTTTATATTTATACGGCATATAAATAAATTCCTACAAAAAATATACTTGGTGATGTGGAAATGAGTCATGTTTATAATAAATTAAATTTAAATCCCATAAAATATATTATATATTTTTGGAGATTTATTAGGTGTTTAAAAAATTAATCAAAAAACTATAAATATATATTTTTCAAATTAGAAATATATATTTGGACATGGACTCCATTTATGGAATTAATTACATCGCGTTTGGATCATTAGGTTTTCACATTACATGGCGTATATTTATATTGTAAATAATTCTTCCACAAAAATTTTAGTTATCAAAAAATAAAGAAAATTTGTCCATTTCCTAATTGATATTTTTTATCAAAAATAATAAAAAAAAATTTAAAATAATTTTTGAGACATGAGAATATTTACATTCAAATAAAAAACCCAATTTATTTAAAAGTAATAATTTTATTAAATTAAAAACATCATGATAGCTATAAATAAATATAATGGGCTTCATAATATCATTTTTATTTAAATAATAAAAATATTATTTATTTTAAAAATTATCAAATTTATCAAATGTGTGTCTAAATAGGGAATTTATATTTTCCAAAAACACAATTTAAATTTCATTAGATAAAAAAAATATTTGTATAAATAACATTGTGTAATCATTAGTAATGTAATAATTTAAAATGTTAAATATAATCAATATTTTATTAAAAAAAATATACTAATTCATAGTAATGGGGACTAGTTACATAAACACTAAATATAGTAGCTTACACACTATGAGAGGGCGTGTGATTATAAGGACTGATGATCTTGAAATAAATTTTTTAAATACACTAAATATATTTCGTAGGGAAGTGCACATAGTTTTCCTAAAATTTGGAATAACATAAAAAAAGGGGCCCAAATTTGAATCCTGATGGAACACAAAAGTTCAAAATTTTTGTATTACATTAGTCATGGAATAACCTTGGTTAGTGAGAGGCATTATTATAAAAGTAATCATAGGTGTGAAATGAATAAAAATATTGATTAAATTATTTTTTTTAGTTCATTGATGTAGAGACTAACGTGTCTTTAAATAGACTGATATGAATAAATTAAAATATTATCAGCACAACCCTAGATCCATTAGAGATAATTTCGAGAGATAATTGTAGTATCTCTCTCAAACGAAATGAAACTAGATCATAAATTTTTTATCGGCATGCAATATGATTTGGGATCTCATCATCGACAATAATACATGATCATTCTTCATTAGTTATCAATCTATATTTAGGTAGGTTGTTTTTTTGTGTCAAAATTATTACGCCATTATTAATTTTTTAATGAAAACAAATCAATTAACAATTAATTTTATCTTCAGATTAGTCATTCATGGGATGGGGTTTGTTACAAGATTTTTATTGGTAGAATATGTTTTTAATATTTTATTATTCCTTTTCATTATATATGTGATGGATTGAGGCCAAAAAGAACATTAGATGTAAGATCCAAATTTTTTTGGATATGACTCGACCTTATTTTCATGTATTATTTTTCCTAGTTTTTAGTATATGTTTTTTAGGTTTTATCATGGGTGAATTTGCGTAAAAGTTTGAGAATATTTAATCAATGAAGGACATTGCATGGTTGGCACATGTTTTCCCCAAACTGTATGACCTGGCCTAACAAACCAAAAAACCTCTCATATAGATGGTTTGAATCGATAGTTCAATGTTTTTCAAACCATGATTCATATAAGAGGAAAATATGAACTCCTAGAAGAGGTTCACAATTGAAACAATGGTGCACCCATACCTAGTAAACTATATGTTAGAGTTATATTACATGAAATTTAGACATTAAATTACCTGAACCTCAAAACGTTTACAAAAATTAACCCCAAAATAGAAAAAGGCCTTTCCATTCAATTTTGGAGTCTCTATGATGATGTATTAAGTCTCCCAACAAATGTTTTTTGTGATTCAAATTCGAAAATGTAGATCTACACCACTCCCAATAAGTGAATCTTGTCTCAGTTAGTTTTTAATTTTTCTCTCTTTCTTTATGGGGGTTTTTCCTCTATTTTTTGGATATAGATATAATTTTTTTTGATAAAAATCTATAATTATTATATCATGATCTGGGTTTAATGGATCATGATTTTGACTCTACATTTAGGTTCTTTTCTAAATCTCATTCTTCCCCATTATTCCAATCAAATTGGGGATTTATGTTGGAATGCATTTTTAAATGAATTGAGGTATGAGATTTTATTTCCAATCCCATAGTATTAATTTCAAATATGTTCATGTAATTTTAGAATTTCTATTGAAAATATTTTAATTGGGTTTCATAAATAAATTAATTAATTTGGTGAATTAATTAATTTAGGGTTTGTGAGATTGATTGAATAATGGGCTTATGGAATTTATACCACAGATAGTTTTTCAAATTATATAATTGGTGGATTACATTAATTAATTGTTGAAGAAATTGATGATAAATTATTTCTTCTTTAATAGTAATAATTATTTGTTGAATGTGTTATTATATCAATTATTTGTTGAATGTTTTATTATATTATTTAATTTCTAAATTGGATTAATTAATTAGTGGATTAACTAATGTATCATTGTCATTAATTTAAATAGAAAAATTAATTTTTGACTTAATCATAGGGATATAAGGATTTTGGAATTTTGATTATGTAAAATTTTTATTAATTAATTTTTCAAAATTGAGTGTTGGTATTAAATAATTTTTGAATTAATTAATGTAATTAATGTGACCAATTAATTGGTAAATTAATGGATGAGATTGAAATAAATAATTAATTGTTGAATTAATTAATATAATGAGTTTCAGAAGAAAATTTTCAATTGGATTAATGAATTTTTTATTTAATTAGTGTTATATTATGATACATATCATATATGTTGTTGATTGATATATGAGTGTTGTACATGGACTGATGTTATGGAACATATGTGATTGATAGATCTATGGGTGTGGGACGTGGATGGAAAAACCAAATACCTATGGTGTTCTATCTATGACATTATGGGACCCCATGAATTTATTAAAATTATATGGGATATGTACTTATTCTCCAAATAACCACGAGGTGTGAGATAAGGATTAATATTCCAAATATTCATAGGGTGCTAGACGAGATGATTTTCACCCAAAATGCTTGAATTGGACTATGGTTCAAACTAGCCATATTATAAATTGAAAATAAATTTATAATGAATAAACATTATTTAAATGAATTGTGATTTCAAAATATGAAATTGAGCAGACTCTGTCACATGCCGAAAAATGTATTGATATTTTGGTGTCATTGGGAACCTAGGGGTTTATATGGTTAAATAAAGGATAAATGAATGAATGTAAACAATTTAGTTTGTTAATATTATTTCATTATTTATAAAATTGTATACACTATTAATGATTAGATTGGTTTTAGACACCATTGGTGGTGTCTTACTGGGTTTTACTAACATCCTACTCATGTTGTCTAATAGGTCCCTGAACAGATTTAATTTTTTATAGGATAGGCTTTGGGAAATGGACCCATGAAAAATTGCTGGGATGGGATGGAGCATGAATGAGGGAATGAGACGTGGTCTGGGTCCCACTTGGGATTTATATGTGTCCTTATTTAATTTTTGTTTTTTTTTATTTACACTTAACACATACTTTGGCATGGAATATCTACTTTCATACAAAAAACATGATGACATCAGTAGAAGGCAACCCAATCAAACTCAATATATAAATACTTTAGTGATAACTCAATGACCACCATTCTTATAATAGTAATGTAATCATGGAAAATAGACTCTATAATATCAGATGAAATATGTTAGATAAAGAGACCAAATTATATGATATTGCAAAGAAATTCCTTGACCATACTTCATGTTATTGAAACTGTGATAATATTTAAAGCACTGTAAGGCCTATAAGATCTCTCATTCTGATGTTCCCATTATTTACATTGGTTATCCAAAGCTAATTCTGAATCTAGAATGGGTGTGGTAAATATTTAATAGTTTTATAAATATTTCATCTCTCAGAAGGAAGTAAAAAAAGGAAAACATAAGAAATTATTATCATAGCACCACATGTCCAATAAATTCATTGTTAAACATAGAACCCCCTGATGAATAAGTCATTTACATACCAAATGGTATATATGCATATTAATTTTATGTGATTATAGGGTTCCAAATTGTTTAAGGGATGAAAATCTAAAGATCAACAAAGCTGGATTGTGGATTTTTTTCGTCTCTATTTTAAAAAAATTTATGTTGCAGTCCTTCCAACTGTAACAAGGATACACCAACATTTAGGATGAATAAAAAACCCTAATTATTGAAACATATTTAATCCTATAGATAACAGTGGCCTAATATATTATAATTGATGATTCAGAGATAATAATAAATAAAATCAATGGAAACTATGCCATTAAGAATGAATAATTCATATGATTTCTTGATTTTATATGATGGTTGATGGAAAAATTACCCATAATTACAACACTATCTCACATATGACATTTAATAAATTCTAATGAGGATTCATTATACAATAAAACTAAAATCTTGGTAGATATGAAATATTATAAGATGTTCAATTTAATAATATATCCTTGGTTGGGATCTCCATTCAATAGTGGTGACATGAAATATACAATTGAAGTCAAATCCAACCTTTATCAAGGTGAGCATATATTATGGATAATTTATTTCATAATTTTGTGGATTTTTTCTATTATAATATATATATATATAATGAAATTATACCTCCAAATCAATCCATGAAAGATAAAATCTAGTGTAAGGTACAAAACATAATCATTTATGTTTTTTTAAATTATTAGACGTTCCTTTTAAAATGAATTCATGATGGGGTCCTCCTCAAGTTAATTTAAGGAGGGGAAAGACATTATATTATATAGGATGTCAATGTTGTCACATATGGTCCCCACTAGTAAAAAATTTATCTCTCATATAATTAAGAGATAATGATACATTTTAATATCAACAATGAATGAATGCATAGATTTCATAATGTAGTGAAATGATTTTCAGATAAATTCCATAATTATTTCAAATTCCTAAGAATTATTGCAAATATCCAAATACCCTTGATTGTTTTCTTTATAATGATATTTATGTGTCCATGTCACTCCACTATAATGAGTCATTTTAATAACATAATTACTTTTATCAACATCTTATTCAATTCATATGTATCTATATACATAAAGGATTTCAGAAAATATTCTATCGTCAATTTCAGGAATCCATACATTATTTTAAAATTTCGCATCCCTAACACAATATTTATAGATAGTATTAATAATTTTTTCACTTCTGAATTAAAATGGATATATCAACTGTATATTACTTTTTTCCAAGAATTCATATCACTATAATACATGTTAAAATTGAATGATAGATTCCAATAACAAAGCCCTGTTTAATATCCATTAAAATGTTGGACATGGATAAGACATCTTCTCCAAGAAAGATCATATATTCCTGGGGGGATTATCTCATCATGTTCCATAATAACACATTACTGGACCAATATTTTCATCCATATAGAATTGATGTAGTCCATCACATTAATGCCTAATTTCCTTACTTATGTATTTCCATCTACGATATACTATGAAT
Organism: Viscum album; assembly: GCA_963277665.1. Taxonomy (NCBI): domain Eukaryota; kingdom Viridiplantae; phylum Streptophyta; class Magnoliopsida; order Santalales; family Viscaceae; genus Viscum; species Viscum album. The sequence continues at coordinate 1,186,993,820 of OY728159.1, forward strand.
GGATGAGATGTCTCTGATTTTTCTTCCTAAGTTGTATCAACTTGAGGAGAAAAGGATGTTCACATAGCCCAACCTATAGTTTTACTATAATTTTCTCTTACAGGTGTCCAATAAGAATGTTCACCTCCACCCATTTATAAATGAGGAACCAGTTTTGGATCCCAGAATTCCAATAACACAAGGAAACAATTCCATGAAATTTGTGTGAAAATTGGATGGATGGTACGCCATACATATTGTTTACTCTAACAGAGTATAATATTTGATAATAATATATGTAGAATGTATTATGTTAACCATTAATTAAAATATTATTAGTAAATATATATTTTAATATCCTTAAAGTCACATTATTTCTTTGTATTGTGTTTTAATATTCATGAAGAATTATTTATTTTAATGCTCTAAACTAGTCATCAACTTAGTAATTATCACATAAAATTAAATATCATGGATTTTGGTTTACATTTTAAAACCATAAACATAAAAAAATTGGTATAATCCTTGATAAATGTATTCATTATATAAGATTCTTACTTATATACTAATCTATATTGTGTGGTTCTGTTAATATGAACCAATGATAAGAAACAATTTCACCCATTTTCCATAATTTCATCATATCATTTGGGACATCTCATTAATATAAAATCTTATGATGGTCTTCTATTTACATGATACATGTAAGTATATCCTTTTAAAAAATCATCAATCATGATGGGTTCCCCCTTAACAATAGTATGGAAACATCCATATCATATGATTTAAAACATATCGACAATGTAATTGTTATGAAAACACATATTTGAATACACCTTGGTTCATGGTTTATTACATAAAGAAACACATAACATATTCCAAAAAGAGCATGAGGCCAAGTTTATTTTTTAAAATTATCTATATTATAGAGTAACATGAATCATGGTTAAAAAATATTATAAAATAACTCTTATCATTCTATTAAAATTCAATCACTCTTCTGAAACTACATTAGATAACATGTGGATGAACATATGTAAGGGTTGAGATATAATTCCCAGTTAGTGAATAATCAATTAATAACATTATCAATTCAAAAAAAATTAGTGAATATTCATAAAAAGGTGACATAAATGTGGTGAGAATTTGAAGTATGAACATAAATTAATGATATAAGATAACGATATCAAGGAAATATATGAATGTTCTAAAGACAAAGAATATACCATCCTAAACATATTTCATGTATAAAAATAGATATATAATAAAATAGTGTTTTTATGATAACCTGAAATCCACCATAAATTGTTTCTCATGAGATAAAATCAATACAGAATTAATTGAAGGTATATATAATTCTTCGTCAACCCATCACAATCTTATCATGAACATTTACTATTATTCCACATAGATCATAAAACATAAGAACAATTTTTTCCACAATTAATTCCAATGATAATGAATATGATATTAAATACATGAAATTACATAATAAATAAAGGATATGTATATCTACATGGATACCTTTTAGTGTAAATGGAAGTGGATGTTCAGTATAGAATATTTATTCATAGAAAATCAAATTATTATTTTGAAAAAAATATAATGTTTTAAAAAATATATACAGAAAGTTTTAAAATAAGTTAAAGGGGGTCTCTTATTACATTTATATCTAAATTTATGTATTATAAATGTGTAAAAACATATTCTATCATGAAATATGTGAAATAAAATGTCAAAATACAATGAAATTTATTATATAAAATGAAGATATGAGGATTGTTTACATTTGAGGGTTCTTACAAATATATGGAGGAGCTACATAAAATATTTTAAACAAAATTAGAGGGATTTATAGCGGTATATAGAGATTAAATTCATACTCAACGGGTTTTAGGGAAGTAGAGTGGAAGGATGTATGATTATTTTTTACAAAATAATGGGGTCTCTTAATTAATTTCACAACCATTGGTTTTTGGAATCGATGTGATAAAATAATCAAAAATTCATACCTTCCCTTGGTATTGACCATGGTTTAAACAAAATTAAATTATGTTTTTTGTTTATAAGTATTAGAAATAAATTCCGTAAAAATAATATAATTGGGGATGTGGAAATGAGTCATGTTTATAATTAATTGAATTTAAACCCATTAAATATATTATATGTTTTGGGAGATTTATTATGGTTTTATAAAATTAATGACATAAAATTAAAATATATAGTTGGTCATGGACATGATATATGGAATTAATTACATCATTTTTGGGTCATTATGTTTTCACATTACATGCCGTATATTTATATTGTATATAATTTTTTTCCAAAAAAATTTGAGTGTAACCAAAAATAGAGAAATGTTGTCCATTTAATAATTTTATTTTTTTAATTTCAAAAATAATTACCATATTTTCAAATTTATTTTCCAAACATGAGAATTTTTACATTCATATAAATATCTTAATATAGTTGAAAATAATACTTCCTTGACATTAAAAAGAATTTGACCGATATAAATAAATATGATGGGATTCATGATATCATTTATATTTAAATAATTTAAATAATATTTTATTAAAAAAAATTATTTACAAAATTATTGAATTTATCAATTGTGTTTCTTAATTGAGAATTTATATATTCCAAAAATACAATGTTGATTTCTTTACATAAAAAAACATATTTTATAATGAAAATTATTTAATCATTGGTAATGGAATAATTTTAATGGACAAATATAATCATTTTTATTAAAAATAAAAATATAAATATTCATAGTAATAGGGACTAGCTACCTAACCACTTATTACAATAACATATACACCACGAGACAATGTGTGATTCCAAGGCCTTGTTTTCCTTAAATAAAATTTTGAAATATATTAAATATATTTCATAGTGAGGGCATATTGCCTTCCTAAAAATGAGGAATAACATCTAAAAAGGGGCCCAAATTAGAAACATGAGAAAAAAAATATGTTCTAAATATGGTTATTACCTTCGGCATGAAAAATCTTCGGTTGGTGAGGAACATTTTTAGAAAATTCATCATATGCGTGAAATGAAAAAAAACATTGATTAAATTATTTTATTTTAATTCATTGATTTAGAGAAAATCATGTCTTTAAATAGACTATTATGAATAAATTATAATATTTTCATCATAAACCTAGATCTATTAGAGATAATTTAGAGAGAGAATTATAGGATCTATCTCAAATGAAATTCAAATATATTTTAAATTTTTGATTGGCATGCAACATGATTTGGGATTTCGCCATTGATAATAATGCTTGATCGTTCTTCATTAGTGATCAATCGATATTTGGGTACAATGTTTTTTTGTTAAAATTATTACACCATTATTAATTTTTATTAATAAAACTTATTAATGAACAATTAATTTGATATTCAAATCAGTCATTCACGGGATGAGGTTAATTACTGGATTTTAATTGGGAGAAATTGTTTTTTATATTTAATTATTCATTTTCAATCTATCTATGATGAATTGTGCCCAAAATGAAAATTAGACATAATATCCAAATTTTTTTGGAGATTTCTTGACCTTCTTTTCATGTATTCATTTTCATAGTTTTGAGTATATTTTATTTGGGTCATAACTTGGGTGTATTTGGGTATGAGTTTGAGAAAATTTAATCAATGAAGGACGGTGCACAATTGGCACATGGTTTTCCTAAATTTTATGCCCTGGCCTAACAAACCAAGAATCCTATCATATATAGAGATTGATAGCTAGTTCATAGTTTATCAAACCATGATCCATTTAATAAGAAACTATGAACCTGTATAAGAGGTGCATGTTTGGGAAAACAATGAGTTCATACCTAGTAAACCATGTATAGGAATTTAAATTACATTAAAATTTGATTTAAAATTACATGAACCTAAAAAAGTAAACAAAAATCAACTCCAATGTAGAAAAACTCATTTACAAACATTTTTGGAGGCTCTCAAATGATTTATTAAGGATCCCAACATCTGTTATTTGTGATTCAATACTGAAATTGTAGATCTAAACCTCTCCCAATAAGTGAATTATATCTCAGTTAGTTTCTCATTTTTCTCTCGTTCTTTAAGAGAATTATTCCTCTATTTGTTTGGATATAGATATATTTTAGTTGGATAATGATCTAGTCTTATTATATCTTGATCTAGGTTTGATAGAAATTGATTTTTATTCTAGATTTAGGTTTGTTTTCTAGAACTCATTCTCCCCCATTATTCCACTCAAATTGGTGATTTGTACTGGAAAAGAGTTTTTAAATGAATTATGGTATTAGATTTATATTGCAAATCCAACAGTATTAATTTCAAATACATTCATGTATTTTTAGAATTTCGATTGATCATTTTGTAATTGGGTTTCATAAAAAATTTAATTAATTGGTTGAATTAATTAATTTATGGTTTGTGAAATTGATTGAATAATGGTGTTATGGAATTGGTAAGTCATTGAGTTTTTCAAATTTTATAATTGAAGGATTCCATTAATTAATTGTTGAATAAATTGATGACTAATTATTTATTTTTTATTAGGAAAACTTAATTTTGAATGTATTATTGTATCATTTAATTGTTAAATTGTATTAATTAAACAATGGATTAATTAATGTTACATTGTAATTAATGTAATTGGAATAATTAATTTTTGACTAAATATTTTTGATATAGGGAATCTAGAATTCTGACTAAATAAAATTTTAATTATTTAATTTTGGGAAATTGAGTGTTGGTATTAATTAATTTTTAATTAATTAATGTAATTGATGTGACCAATTAATTGGTAACATAATTAATGAGAGAAACATGATTATCTAATTGTTGAATTAATTAATGAAATTAGTTGAATATGAAAGTTTTAAATTGGATTAATAAATTTTTTAATTAATTAGATTTATATTGAGATGCATATCATAAATATTTTTGATTGGTATATGAGTGTTGTACATGTACTGATGCTATGACGCATATGTGAATGATTGGTATTTAGGTTTGGTACATGTATTGACACTATAAATACCAATGGTGTTCTAGCTATGAAATTCTAGGACCCAATGAATTTATGAATATTTTTGGGATATGTACATATTATCCAAATTCACATGTTGTGTGAGATAGGGATTAATAGTCCCAATACTCATGGGGTGAAAGATGTGATGATCTACACCCAAAATGATGGTATTGGACTATGGTTCCAACTAGCCATATTATAAATTGGAATTAAATGGTTAATGAATAAACATTATTTAAATGAATTTTGAATATAAAATATGAAATGGTCCAGACTCTGACACGTGCTAAATAAGGTATTTAAATTTTTGTGTCATTTGGAACCTAGGGGTTATAATGTTAAATAAAGTATAATTGAATAAATTTAACCAGTTTTGATTTTTAATAATATTTCATTATTTATAAAATGGTATACACTATTAATTGTTGGATTTGTTTTCGACACCATAGGAGGGGACCTATTGAGTTTTACTCACATCCTACTCATGTTGTATGATCAGTCCTTAAATAGATTTTATTTTTTATAGGATAAGATATGGGAAAGGGACCAATGATAGATGGCTGAGTGAGGAAGAAGCCTGGATGTGGGAATGAGATGGGGTTCGGGTCTCACTTCAGTGTTTTTAGTATCCTTATTTGATTTGGGTTTTTCATATTGACATGTTACACATACATTGGTATATAATATACAATGTTTAATTTTGACACTTTTATTCCTAATTTGGTCATCTTATTATATTCATATTATTATTTTTATGGTTCTTTATTTGGGTTATTTATTATTTATTTTTGCTGGTGTATTAAATTGATAAAGAGGTTATAGTTTCCCCATGAATGATACTATACCCACGTTGCTTGTCAAAACTCTCTGGTATATGGGGAGGTATGCTCAAAGTCACGTAGCGAACTAGTTCGAGTTGTCGACATGTGACACCTGGGTTGATACATTATAAAGTGGTATCATAGCCAATTTTCTTTTCTTTTCTTTTGTCTTACTGTTTGGGAATGTAATATAGAAGACTAGGAAGAGTTTTTCCTCAGTTATGTTATTGTTAATGGGATGATCTAACCCATTTTATGTGTAAAATCCAAGTATAATGTGAAGGATGATTACAATTAGTATTTTCTATGAATGTTGAATGTAATTTCAACTTTGATGACTCAATTTTTGTGAAATGATAAAATTATTACTAATATTTATGATATTTGACTCATATACCATTATGGAACGAGTGTTGATTATGAATGAATCATTATAGGCACTCAAGATAATTTTTTAACATGAATCAATTTAGGTATTCATTTGAAAATGGTTACTGAGTAAGTTGCTGAACAAGAAATGTCTTCCCATGTGTATTTAATTGAAAAACATGTCTATAATGAACATAAAAAAAGAATAATAAATGATATACAAATTTAAATAAATAGGGTTTTAAAGAGATACATAAATAATGAGAATGATTTTACCCCTTTATTAACCATGGCATAGTTTTAGTTTGGTTAAGGGTTGTGATAACAACTTAGTTTTCACAATTTGGCAGGATTTGGGAGAAGAATTTTTATGCATTATTGTGATTTCCCTCTTTCATAAGTGTGTTAAGGTTGTGTTATTTGTCATAAGATGTGTGTTTGGAATTTTAGAGATATGACTCTAAAACAATTCATGTTGAGAGGACTATAAGAGGAAATGGATGGAGATACTCCTCTCTTAGTGGAACCAGAGGCACCAGTAGTGTTGTTTGAGGAATTCAGAGAGATATTACAAGAGAACTTTTCCTAGTATATGAATTTTATGGAGTGAGACCCAGGAAAGGTTCTAAAAAAGCATTTATGATCTAATGAGGGGGTTCCAGTTTCATCACCCTCTAAATTTCACCATAGAGTGTGTACTTGAGGTAGCTGAGATACAGATTGAGTGCATCCAGACTATCATTAACCACCAAGAGACTCTTACAAAATGAAGAGTAAAGCTGGATACATACATGTTATGTTGAAAAATGAATAATTGGTAAGACATCTAGAAACATGATGGAAATATGGCAATTATTGACTGGAAGGAAATTCTGGAGAAGTTCTTGGAGCACTTTTACCCTGAAATGCTTATGAAGAAGATATCAGTTGAATTTATGCTGAAATCTTTGCATAGATTCTTTTTTATAGATTATTCTTGAGAAATTGTATATTTTAATTCTATTTTATAGTATTGTACATGTTGAGGAAACTATGGAAAAGTAGTTTCATGATGGGATTAAATTTTATATGATGTACAATTTGAATATATACAGGCTGAATAAGTTTTCAAAAATAGTTACTCCAGATATCATATCGTAAAGAAACCTAAAAGAGGATTCCTGTATATGACAGGTGGTTCTAGCTTGACAGTCCTGCGGTGTGAATTTATAGAAAAGGAAGTGTCACTATAACTATTTTAGATAAGACATTTGAAAATAGAGTACCCAGATAGAGGGATATGTTACCCTAGATCTTACTCAAGTGTACTGTCACAAGTTTAGTAGGTCTTTCCACTTTTGTAAAAAAATCCCAGACACTAAAAAGAGTGTTCAACATAAGGTAGGATGGATCATCAACATAGTTTCTACAAAAATCTATGTAAAATAAGTATTTATGGATTTGCTAGGAAGAACCGGAGTATGAGAGGGTGATCTTCTACCTCATATATGTTAGGCATCTAGAGTTTTACTATAAGTAATAGTAGATTTAGTGGATGTGATACATATGGGATAGTGCTCCCATTTTTATAGAGTGTTGCATCTCTTATATCAAAAACTACCTCATAGAGAAGAGGGCTAGGATAGATGCATGTAGTTTAACCTATACTAGTTGATAATGATTATGGACCATGGACCATAAAAGGTACTATTCTTATAGCTTTTATATTAGCTACTGCCTTATATAATATTGGTGCCTCTTGTTACATTATTTATACAAAAACCTTGTGAATTGTTTTGGATTTGAAGTGGAGTTCTTTAGAGATGTTATTAAGATATACAAACCATTGGTAGTATGGTTTTGAGACATCATCTTGGTCAATGGGTGTTCTCTCGATGTTAGGGAGTGTCGTTTCAATTAGGAAATTTATTTCTTTGATATGCCAGGCTTCCACCAATTTATGGGTAAGGAATTTTTAATAGAATATTGAGCCCACATATATTGTTATCATTGGATGGTTACTTTTACATCTTCTAATTCAAGAAAATATATACGCCTTGGAGGGTGGGATAATCAGGAAGGTCGTGTAGGGATGATTCTTAAGAAATAGGGGGATCTTACTTCTTCGATTGGTAGTTTATTAATGGATAACATAGGTGTCAAAAAGAATATAGTTCCATATATAGTGGAAATATCAAAGAATGCTTTTCATTAAGACTTCTAATGGATTCCACATGATAGTGATATTGAATTTAATATTGTATCATGTCCTGGGATGATCTAGTTTATATTCCATAATATAGAATGGAACCAATTAAGCTTCACGATTTTGAGGATTAGAAAGATAATTTTATGGATAAGGTGATTATTCGTATGATTATATTACCTTGGGGATATCTATTATTGTTTGAAAATAAGGATGTAATAAACATGAATTTGTGTATTAAATACCGAAAGATGAACTAGATAACCATGAAAAGGTGATATCCTCATCCATGTGTCGATGAACTATTTTACTATAGGAGGGTTGATTATGTATACTCTGAGAATCAATTTAGATCAGGGTATCATCATTTGAGAGTTTGAACTTATGAAATTCCATGAAATTCATTTGTAAGTAGGTATGTCTTTTATATGTTCATCATGATGTCATTCAGGTTGACTAATCCACCATAAATGTTTATGGACTTGATGAATATAATCCGCCATTCATTCCTCGATCAGTTTGTTATAGTGTTTGTGGATTGAATATTGGTGTACTCTAAGACTCAAGATGATAATTCCCAATATGTTTCCATCATCTTGATTACACTAAGAGATCATTAGATATATTTCAGGTAATTAAGGTGTGAGTTTTGGATTTACCATGTACACTTCTTGGGTCTCATCATCTCTGAGGAAGGTGTGTAGATAGACCTAGATATGGTTAAGATTGTTGTATCTTGGGAGAAGCCTGTAAATATTTTCAGTATTTGTAGATTTATAGGGTTTGATGGATAATAATGGAGGTTCTTTAGTGTATTTTATATCTTGGTAGAACCACATTCTATCGTGACCAAAATGGGGGGATATTGAATGGTCATATGTCTCACCGAGATTTTCAATTTCCATCCTTTGTTTCAAAAAAAAATTTGGTTCGTGGTTTTCTCTTGGTATCTAGGTGTTCAAGGATTAGTTTAGGTGTCATGTTTGTTCTTGATCAAAGTAATTATTCTAGTATTTTTTGGATGATATTTGATCTTTTCTTTTCATAAAGTTAATGTATGAGGTTGAGGTAGTTTGGAGTTAGATTTTGACACTCCTAATGTCACCCTTGTGGGGAATGTTTTTTGGGTGGATTATACCCTTTAATATGATGAGTATTGGTGTGGAAAGGTGGTTTTATTTTTTTATTCACCTCTATATTTGGTCCATCATTCCCCCTAGGTTTCCCCCTTGTAGATCCATGGAATTGGAGGAGAATGGCAGGGTTTTGGGTGGCCAGAACAGGCCCCATGGTTCAGCCCCACGGTATACTAAACCGTGCAGCCAAACCGTGCAAGGTTTATAGGTTATTAAAAATATTTTTGAAATTCCAAATTTTCACTCCTGGAAATAAACCAAAGAAACCCCATTATTCTCCCATTCAAACCTATAATCCACAGTAGGCCTCAAATCTCCCTCAAGCTCCAACGGAACTCATATTTTTATGGAGTATTTGGTGGAGAAACCTCAAGAACATCCACGTAAGAAAAATCCTTATTGGTTTATTCAATATTCCATTTGTTATATTTATTCATAAATGATGTTCTAATGTGTCCCACATTGATGTTTCGTACCTTGGGTTTAACCATGAGTCTTGTTGGTGAAATTCTGTGGGTTGGGGCTCGATTTATTTTCATTTTGGTGCGGTGGTGGTGTGGTTGAAGTTTCACACCATGATTCAAGGGTATTGACACTTACGGTAGGTGATTCCATGAGTAATCAATTCTAGATGAGTCAAAATTTTAGAATATCTTTTTTTCACACTTATTATTCATTTTACTTGCTTTGAAATTTGGTTTTGGTGACATTTGTTAAGAAAATGATTTTCAGGTACCAATTTTGTGCCTAATTGGGTGTTCTACATGTGTATTTAATGTTATACCAAATGGGATTGTTTTATAACTCATGTAATGGGTTTATAAAAAAATTTTGGGTGTGGAAAATTATATTTGGGTGAATAGTCATATGTATAAGATCTTTAATGTGCAGTTTTTAGGTAATTTGTGTGAAAGTCATTGTTGGATCTTGTGAAGTTGTTCTATTGGAATTCTAAAGGTTTTATTGGTTGGTGTAAGTGGTGAAAAACATTTGTAGCTAATTTTTGATTTAATTATGACCATAAATGATGTGTTTATGTGATAATATATTTTGGTATCTTGAGGTAATGGTTTGATAAAAATTTGGGAAGCCTGAGTACCTAGGATGGTGGGTATGTAATAGTACACTAGTGATACATGGGGGTTTTGTCCCTGTTTCACTAAGAAAAATAGATAATGACAATACTAAAAATCTATATTGATGATTATTGGGGAAAACTATGAGATCTGTATGTTTCCTACAAGTGGCTCGTGCATGAGAACATATTTTTCTACGGTTACATTACACCGAGGTACAAGGTATAGGGTCCAAAGACTAGCTAGTGCTGAGGGGAGTTCCTGAGATAGGTGCTCATTGACTCATGTGTATTTATAATTTTCAAATGGTAGTTTTCACTAGAAAATAAATTATCATACATGTTTTACTTAAATGTGTTCATTCATGGAAAATTCCATGTGAAAAACTGTTTATATTTTAATGTTTCATTCTTTATAAATTATTTCCACCACCTATTGTGTATCAAAAATGGCATGATTTTTATATTTTATTTCTTACCCTATGGATTATCTTGCTGGTATCCTATTATTATTAATATCGCACAATACTTACTCCCCATGGGTGTAATTATACATGGTCATGTATGATGCAGGTGAAATAAATTATTTGGTTGATGGTGGTTCGGGTTGTTAGTTCCCTTCCATGGCAAAGCATTGTGGAGAGGCCTTGTCAGTGATAACCCGTTATCATGTAGATTTATTTGGGATGTTTATCTAATTTTAATTAATTTATTTGGACTTCTGGTATTATGTTCAAACCTATGTATTCAATTCGGTATTTTTTGTAGTCCTTTTTTCGTATGAATTTTTTATATTTGGTTTATCGACTGGTTTGGATGTCTTCTACTTCCATATTCATGTAAATCATCCCCAAACCATGGTGTATGATAGCCATGCACTTGTACCATCCTGTGAGGATAGGGAATTACCACTGTAAATTTGCACGAGCTGGGTTTGGTGTATGTTTTTATGGCGACAAGATTCAGTTTCTGACATCAGAAGTGTTTGGGAAATACTTTTAGGAGTTGAAGAATCTATTGACATCAACACGAATAAAGTTCATACTTAATATAGGTGAATATAATATGGTTTATTGTGATATTTTATGGATTATTGATGATGAAACGTTGATATAGGTAGATATATTTTTCTTTTATAGGTCTCGAAAATTGAGGCCTCATGATTGAAATTACCCTACACATGAACTCAAGTATGCTACCATGGATTGTTATTTAATGGGTTAGAGACAATACCTATTTGGTGAAAATTTTATTCTATATAATGATCATAATATCTTTATGAATATATTTTCATTGTGATATTTTAATCCTAGTAGTTGAGGTTGGTCGAGTATATGTACTCTTTGGAAATTGAGATAACATATATTACCATGAAGAGGACCGGTGTTGCTGATTCACTACGAAATTAATCTCACACATTGGTTTTTCAAGAGCCTAGTGTCGAGTGGAAGATAATGAGATTACTGGCTGAGATGCATGTTGTGGTTCTGTAGATCCAGTATTAGATGACTCTAGTATCAGTTTGAGTAGAGTCAACACTTTTGAGATGCATTTTTGGTAGAATATATGAGGATACCAAATATCATTCCTTTTGATCAACACATTAATGTGGGAATTCACCATTATATTGGAACATAGATGGGGAGTAGATCAATAGTGTGATGAATCGGGATGTTTTAATGATGATAATGTAGGAGGAGATGAAGTTTATGCCTCAAAGTGGGTGGAATATTCTTGTGTGCCCAAAACTTTTCGGTGACCTACGATGATTGTTTTGGTTGTAGGATATGAAAAAGGATATATCATGATTCTTGAAATAATGCTACATATTTGAAAAGGGGGTGGCTGAGAATCAGTGACCAGCTTGTTTAATACAGTGTTTCCCAATTATAGAATGCATGTAGGATGACGTTACTGTGAATTTTGTGGTGGGTCTCCAATGGTTGCTTTTGAAGAATGATTATATTTAGATGATTGTATACTGGGTGAATGAGGTAGTTAATTTCATATGAGTATAAGATAATTTTTAAATGGATCTATTTGGAGACATATAAATTCTGGAGATAGCCAATTTTCAAAAGGATCCAGGGTCCATTGATTCTATTCGTGGCTCACAAATTACACGAAACTTCTAGAAGGTCTTGTAGATGGTGCCTGGTATATAGGTTTTGCTGAGTATGGATTTACACACATAGAAATAAGGGAAATCATAGAGTATTATACAGGTTCTTGAGGATATGTTACGACCATGTGTCATATACATTGCTGGTTCTTGGGTGAAACACCATGCTTTGGTAGAGTTATCCTATAAAAATAGTTATCGGGAAACATTTCATAAGGATACATATATGTCTCTTTATTATAGGCTATGAAATCGCCTATATACTAGTGGGAGGTAAGTGATTTGTAGTTTTTTAGAATGAGACTCAAGTATGAGACATTAGAGTATGTTCATATTATTCAAAGCGTATGGACATAAATCGGAGTACAAAAATTGATATGTTTATATAATTATAAGAATGCCAGATTATATGCAGGATGTTAATGGATTACATTGAGTATCTCCTAGGATGGGTCACCAAATGATATATAGACAGGGCATGTCGGTGCCTAGGTTTGTAGGGCCTTTAGAGGTTATGGAGGGAATTAGATTAGGGTAATAACAATTGGATCTTCTATATAGCTATAGTTATATGCATGAAATTTTTCATTTGTCACATATTTGGTGGTATCACCCTAACCCTTCTCATTTGATCAATGACTATTATTTTTAGCTTGAGATGGACACCTCCTTTGAATGTCATTTAATACGTGTGTTGGAACATCATGAGAATGTGTTGTGGGGAAAGACCTTGTTGATATTTCATTTAATCTAGAAATATGGAAATGTTCATGTGGTAATATGGGAGGTAGAAAAAGATATGTGGGCTCAGTAGTCCGATATTTTTTACATATACTTATAGAAATACAAGGAAATATAGCTCCAAGATGTGCAGATATAAGGTATGAAGATTGTAAGATCCCAAAATTTTAAAGAGATGTCTCAATACTAGTTTTATGTATCCTTTATCCATGTTTTGATTACACTTTGTTTGGTTTTATCATGGTTGTGTCTGGGGGAAATCATGATAAAACTGGATAGATAAAGTGTAATGTAGGGTTGGCGCAAGGTTTTCCCAAACCATTCACCCTGGCACTGAAACTTGTGACACCCCATACAGAGAGGGATATCACTGATGGAACATAGTTTTTCAAATCATACACCCTATAAGGATAATCTTTTCCCCCCATATAAGAGGTACAATGTAATGGTGAATGGTTTGGAAAACTATGTGCCCCTTCCCAGATAATAATATATTTATTTTTTATTATCCTAAAAATTTGATTACAAATTTCCCAAAACCCCAAAACATAGAAAAATCAACCATAACTAAGACCAAGTAATGTTTTCTTCATTTGGAAGCTTTAAGATTATATCATAAGGTTCTGGAACTCCTTTCATGGTAATTAAATGACTAGATTAATGATATATACCTCTCCAAGCAAGTGAATCAAATCACAATTGTTTTTTCATCCTTCCCCTATTCTTCTCTCTTTCTTTATAGGAATTTATATATTTTTTGGGATATAGATCTAGACCTCAAATTTTAATATATAAATCTAGATTTTATGAAATATGATTTATTTGATTCTAGATCTAGGTTTCTGTTCTATAACCATTCTTCCCTATTATTCCATTAAAATATAAATATCTATTGATGATCATTTATGAAAAAACTAATGTAGGTGGTTTAAATTGAAAATCTCATCGAATTAATTTTAATTACATGTATGTCACTTCATAATTTTTTTTAACATTTAAGAATTGGATTTATTACATTTAATAAATTAATTAACGGTGTGTTGTATTGATTGAATATTGGGGTTATAGAATTCGTAACCCATTATGGTTGTGAAATTTCACAATTTATGGATTATATTTATCAATTACTGAATTAATTAATGGAATGTTTATTTTTTATTTGGAATAATTAATTTTTGAATATGTCATTGGATTGTTTTAATTCTGAAACTGGATTATCTAATAATAGGATTAATTAATTGAACATTAGAATAAATTTAATAAGATAATTTTTTTTTGAAATAGTTATAAAAATATATGTATTCATAATAATGATTAATTCATTATAAATAAATTTTCACAAATTCATTTTATTGTTTATTGATTAGTGAATTAATTAATTAAATTGACGTGACCAATTAGTTAGTGAATTAATTGAATGGAATGATGTGATTAATTAATTATTGAATTAATTAATGGTATTATGTGAATAATCAATTTTTGAATTATATTAATTAATTATTTATTTAATTAATTATTATTATATTGTGATTCATATCATATATATGGTTGTTTGATATTTGATCAAGGTACATAGACTAATGCTCCGAATTCCCAAATATGATTGACTGATATACAAGAGTGGTACATGGACTGATGCTTTAAATACCCATTGGTCCTATCCATGATATTTTAGGATCAAAATAATTCATTGTAATTACATAGGATAGGTAATGATGCTCCAAATATCCATGAGGTTTGAGACCGGGACTAATTCTCAAAATACTCACGGGGTATTAGACATGATGATCTACACCCAAAATATGGCCATTAGAATCAGGTTCTAATTACTCATATTATAAATTGAATTGAAATGGTTAATGAATTCTTATTTTTTAAATGAATTATGAATTGAAAATATTAAACGGATCAGACTCTATCAGGGAAATAAGTAGGTTTTGAGATTCTTTTTTCATTGGGAACATACGGGTTTAAGAAATTAAATATAGTATAATTGAATAATTGTAAAATATTTACTTTATTGCATTGTATTTCATTCTTTTTAAAACCACATACACTGTTAATGAGCATATTTTTTAGATATCATTTGTGGTAGACTACTTATTTGTACCCACACCTTACTTGGTCGACCTGATCAGTACCTGACTATATTTCACTGTTACAGGATATATTATGTGCAAGGGTCCCATGATAGGTGGAAGAGTTAGTATAGAGTATGAATGAGGGAACAAGATGTGGTTTGGGACCAACTTGGGAGTTTTCAGTGACATTATTATTTTTTGTTTTTTCATATTGAATCATTATCATAAATTTACATGGAATATATACTATTTAATTCTGATAATTTTGTTGTTACATTGGTCATCTTGTGATATTGACATTATTTTGGTTATGGATATATCTTTTGGTTATTTGTTATTTATTTTCTACTTGTGTATTACTCTGAAAAAGAGGGTATATTCTCCCCATGATCGATATTAAACCCCCACGGCATGTTGGTAGACACTAGAGTACACAGAGGTGCACTTGAGGTCATGTATTGAATTGGATCAGAGAACTATTGTGTGGTACCCAGTTCAATATGTTACATTTGATGAGGTTTGTTCCTCATGTTCTTCATAAATCGTTTCCCTCATTTTTCCTCTTTCATCATGGGTGTTATTCATCCTAATGTGGTTCTATTTACATCAATAAATCAATCATTTTACACAAATTTCAGTGAGTAATGATATGATATTCTAGATCTAGGATCAGTAAGGCATGATGGTGGTGAGATGATAAAATTAGTGCCATATCAGATGCTTATGGATACTCTATTTTAGGTTCTTCAGCACACAATGAAGAATGACATAAAAATAAGTATTCTAGTTGGATTGATTGTTTGAATCCCTTTTTTCGATGATGATGTTGTTAAGATGATAATATACATTGATTTCTATGATGGAAAATCCATAATGGTGGTTGGAGGAGCATCTAGAAACGTGAAATCAAAATTTAGAAATTTGTACAATTACACAGTACACGACATGTAACACAGATCCACATTAAATGCTAACCCCTATAAGATTTTTATAGGTTTTTGGGAAGGATATTAGAATCACACAATGTGTGAACATGTCACATGGGGTGTGGTGCCCGTTTGTGTGATCATTTTGTACCTCTGAAGGTACACAAATATTGATTAGTGTACCTGGGTATGGTCATGCCATGCAGTCCCTCACAAACACCATGAGGATGGGAATACATGGGCTAAGATATATACCATCATGTGGGGTTATGTACTTGGGTAATAGAATACTATGTACTTTCTTAGAGCCATTAACACAGACACGGACATGTCATATTTACACAGGCAGGATCTGGGGACAAATGGACCTAGAATTTAACCCTACAACACACTGAATACTCATAAAATGTTGGCTTGGATCCATTATCCTTTATTTCATGGAATGTATTTTTACGGTGCATTACCAATGTAAATTCCCCATGGGTTATTACTGAATCACCTCCTACATATCGTAAAATGATCTGATTAGTAGGACATTTTGGAT
Organism: Viscum album; assembly: GCA_963277665.1. NCBI lineage: Eukaryota > Viridiplantae > Streptophyta > Magnoliopsida > Santalales > Viscaceae > Viscum > Viscum album. The sequence continues at coordinate 1,187,010,834 of OY728159.1, forward strand.
AGAGTTGTTGGAATCCCACTCTGAGGCCCGAAAAGATATCCTCTATTCAACTTCATTAGACATATTGAATTTTTTGAATCATTGTTACAAAAAATAGATGTGTTCAAATCCTATACTTATTTGGGTTAATCTAGATTGAGTGTTTGGGATACCCCATGGTCATAGGATTGATCCTCATTTTTGTATCCTATCTATTTTTACCTTTAGCATTTTATTCTCATGGAGAGACTCGATGAGAACTACCTCTCAGAAGGATGTCCTCAGTGTTATCAAACTCATGGACTGTGTTCTACTGGAAGAGTGTATTTTGGATCCTTTCATATGGAATACAAGGTTTTCATTATGGTTGTGACTTTACCTCTAGATTGTGGGACCTTGTTGTGTATATTTGTAGATTCATGTTACTTGTGTTGTAGAAATATATCTTTTTTGATATGAATATTATTCATTAATTATATGATTTGTGGTTTTTTGAATGTCTTAATGAGTATTTTTATATTCACCCATGTACTATAATTTCCCATAAATACAATCAACCTTTTTATAGAGTTTAAACCAGACTATGACCAGAGAGTGCTTAATGAGACCGAACATACCAAGGCGTGTTCAAATAGTATAGTAAAAATAATCCATGTCTCTATTTTTAGGATGGACTTGTTCTCACAAGCATTATGGTGGGATTGTATGTTTCTCAGTTTAGTTTTATTTAAATCAATTAGTATTATAGTTATGTGATTTAAATTTATGAATACATTTTTTTCCAGTTGTGTTTACATATAATCATGGTTTTTATTGGAGATGTGTGCATATGTGCAGGTACTTAGGTTAAGGCCTCCCATGCCAGTGATATGTCTAGTCAGTGGTATTCACTCTCCCCTATTCTGTTAGAGGGTGGTTGGGGAGTTGTGGAATGATACCCATTGGTACAGGTCATGATTGAGTGGGTCTAGAGCATTCAGTTCTACCTTAGGAGTAGAGTCTATGCGTTTGGTTTGGGGAAATATTGTTCAGTGTTTTGAGTACATATTTAAGGCCATCGACTCCAATGTTGGTGTAGTTACTGATGTATCCAAAATGAAGGACTTTAATCACCTTATTTGTGAAATGAAACATGATAAAAATGATTTAAGGAAAATAATTGAACATGCATCATATTGGAACAGTTTGCTGATTCCATGTCCTTCATGATTTATCTCTCTGGATATACACATTGATCATGGTATATCTTATTTACATTCAGGATGAATCCTCAATGTATTCCAGCATGGATTCATCAATAGGATCACAATTATGATTCCCTCAGTGATGATACATCAATACATGGACCAATTCCCAATTTTCTACCTCCAGGTAGTGCACCAGTTATACCAATCCCTCTAGAGAAGAAGATAATACCTACAATACTTTTAGAAGTGGTATATATCCTAAGAGAACATCATGAGTATCAGCGATAGAGACACATTGGATTATGAGTTGAGATCAATCCACATGAAATCGATGATTTTCCTGATGCAGTGACCATAGTTTTCTGTCTAGTTAGGACACCAATAGATTATATGGTGGTCTTAGTGGAAATATTTCTCTATCAATCAACTAGAACAAGTTTGTTTTTATTTACCAATTCATATGAAAATGTGAATCTAGAATGGTTAAATTTTGAGTAGCTTTTCATATATAAGTTATATTAACCTAAAATGGGGGATATTTTTATCTATGTGCTTCCTAATTCTTTTCATGGAATCACAATGAAAGATGGGTATTCGTCAAGGTTACCCAATTGCTCCAGGTACGTGATGGATATGTCTTGAGACAAGTTCATCAATGATCATCCATCGAGCAAGGACCTCATGGAGACATATGACTAAGGTTTATTACTTTATGAATTTCTATATATTATGGTGTGCTAGAGAGAACTTTTTCCATTGGGATTTTCTTGGTGAATCAGACACAACTAGTGGTTGCCTGTAGTGGGAAAGAAGGATTAAATACCTCAACAGTAGGAAGATGATGTTAGTATCAATGACCTAAATTTGTGAGTTTTTTTAGTAGGAGGTCCCGGGATAGAGAATCTACGGGTAAGGTCTCTCTATATGGTTCCAGGCATTCCATGGATAGTTAGGGCAACTCATGTGATGGAAAGGGACATCATACTAGACATTTTCCAACCTATCGTACGACTGATTGAGATTTCATGGATATAAAATGAAGGTAAATAAAACTTCATGAAAGGATAGGTTCATAGGGAGGAATAATAATAAGTGGAGATAGAAGAATTGAATGAGGATTCAGACCCAGTTACATGTTACTACAACCACACCAAGGTGATCCATGCCAATCTTATGGAGCTGGATAAATTGGGAAGGGATAGCTTCTGGTGGTCGAGGCTTATGATTCTAAGGCATAGAGAATGACATGAGGTATGATCTTTGTCTTCCCCACCATAGCTATAGTACTAATATACATAATATATAGATAGTTTTTCTAAATATCTTGTTCAAGAGGTAGTGATTCGGTTTGATCCTTTGGATCGACCCTTTCACTGGGTGACACATTTTTGTGACGAATCAGTGATTACACATTTGTATCAATAGCATGATATAACTCATTGATAAAATATTTTTTATTGTTATATCATTGTATCATCAATGAGACCTTATGATTTCATATTAGTTATGGGGTAATTAAACAAATTTCATTCCAAAACTTGTTTTTTAGGTAGAGGATAAGGTGTGTCTGCTGATAGGGAACTAGGTTATCATTTGTGGGTGGAATGAAAAACTAGATAGTGTAGGATGGGATCACACATATGAGGGTAATAACTGATTACACACTAGCTGGAATGCATGACCCTATGGGCATTCAATATTAATAGATCCCAATTTCCTCATGATGTGGTGGAGTACGTAGATCAATTCCATAAGGATGTTCCAGGTTTACATCCACACCAAGAGATATACTTAAACATTGATCTACACCATGGGATAAAACTAATATCTACACCATTATATTAGATGTGTCTTGAAGAGTTTCATAAGCTAAGGGCGTAGTTGGATTACATACAGAGGATGAGATTTCATAGAACCAATGTTTCACCATGGGATACCATTTTTTTCCTTTTCAAGATGGTGGAAGACATATTGAGGTCTTGTATGTAATAGTAGTGCTTCAACTACATGTCCATGAACAAAATGTATCCACAAATGAAGATCAATGACTTAATTAATTAGTAATGAGGGGCATGATGGCTCACAAAAGTTCACCATAGATATGACTATCACTTGTTGTGAGTACAAGATGATGATATACTATTGACGACATTCATATGTATCCATAGTCAATAAATGTACTTGGTGATTCCTTTTTACAAGATGAATACCCCAATAGTTTTCATGGTACTCATGAACCAGATCATTCAAACTTTAATGGACTGATTCATGGTATTTTTCATTGATGATATATTTTTTTTGTGTCTGAGGAGGGGCATTGGAGACAGATAATGATGAATCTAGGCATACTCTGAGGGAACAAGATTTATCCAAAGCTCTCTATGTTCCAGTTATGGATTTAGGTGGTCGAAAAAATTGGACCCACTAACTTTGAATATGGATTGGTAGTTGATCTAATGAATTTCATGGTATGATTATCTTGGGATCCTCCCAATAGTGTGGTGGAGGTGCAGAGCTTCCTTGGGTTGGCATGCAATTACTTGAAATTTATACTTGATTTCTCATGTATATTAGATCTTGTGATTGATTTGGACCAAAGGACCATCATTTTTTGTGGATTTATAGGTTCTAGCTGGTTTTTATGTAGTTTAGGTATAGATTTATGAGTTCTCCCATCTTGAGATTTCCAAAGCATAGTGTTGAGTAACTAGTGTTCTTTGATGGATTAGGAAATTGAATTAGTTGTATTGTGATGCATATATAGCTGGTAGTTGGCTATCATTCACATCATTTTTGGATACATGAGAATAACTATGTGACTCATGATTGTATGTAATATTTATTAGTCTTCTCAGTATATATGTGATGAAACAACTATTTGGGATATATGTTTATCATCTATTCTAATCGAACGATTTTGAAGTATCTCTTCTCTAAAAAGGACCATAACATGAGACAAAGGTGATGAATATAGTTCCTCTAGTATTTTGAATTAGATATTTTTTGTACTCCTTGGATGAGGAACATGCTAGAAGATTCCCTCAACATGTGTTCTAGTTGGTGTTTGATGAATGAGGTAACAATGAATTTGGATTTATTATAGTTATTTGTTGTTGATAGAGATGGAGAAGTTTACCACTAGTAGATGGTTGTTACACCTACTATATTTTAGTGATTTACATAGGAATAGATTGGGGATGTCAAATGTGAGGCCCTATGTCCTATGATATCCAATAGACAAGCTTCGGATATATTTTTATAAGGTGGGGAGCATGTTGTTGTTTTCTGAGGATGCATAATGGTACCAATTTTGTTACGGAAGGAATCTTAGAGAGAGTATATTATAACTATTATGGAAGTATATCCAGGTGTATAAAACATATACCAGGACCTTTTAAGTTTGTTTTAGTGGATTGGGATGTGGAATGGAGTTTCAAATATTGTCTCTTGATGTCTTACTTTTTTTATAGTGAATGATGAGAATCGTGTTCCAGTGAGTTTTAGATCAACACTCTGAGGTTGTATAGTGGAATTGTGATGGGATATAAATGAAAATAATGATTATATTAACATGTAAATCCATGGGACATGATTCTATATGGGTGGTCATAGACCAACTCATCAATTTGGGAAACTGATTAGCGTTTGGGAGTATGTTTTAGCATAGATCCTGGGGAACCACTTCGTATAGAAGATATTCCAACTCAATGGAGTACTATCAATGATCAATTTTTTTCTGATGCATACAACACATATCAGTTATGTAATGGATTTTAGGTGGTGTATGGGACTCATTTACGTATGACCACAACATTTCAACCCTAGTGTAATGACTAAATAGAGTGGGCCATTCTAGTTCTTGATGACTTGAGTTCAGATTTCATGTATTACATTGGTTATAGTTAGTATGATTAGTTATGACTAGTGGAGTTTGTGTATAACAATGGTTATCATTCCACCATCTTTATGACACCATTCAAGGCTTTGTATGGGTGACCGTTCTGGTCACCACTTTTCTAGACTGGCCTAGGAGGGTCATCACTAATGGGCCCACATATTTTTTGACTAACTACCGAGAACGTGTACGTAATATAGAAGTGGATTAAGACAACATAGTGCCCTAAAAAGTACTATAAGGATAGGCTAAAGATTCATTTATAGTCAATAGAGGTAGACCATGTGTTCCCAATGATTTTACCCTGATATGGATTGTGGATATTTGCTCTGGGAAATAAAAAATCCTTTAGATTCATCAACCCTTTCTAGATACTATATAGAGTTGGTGAGGAGTCATACTACTTAGTTCTACCACTGTAGTTTTACTGGGTACAAGACGTCTTTCATGTGTCATAGCTGATGATTTATGTGCATGACCCATCACACATTATCAGCTAGGGAATGCTATAAATTAAGGATTGATATTCCAATCCTAGGAACTATGTTGAGATCGAGGATCGGAAGGAGAGGGTTCTTGATATGATATTAATTCTTTTACTTCATTTTTAGTGGTAGCATGACAAAATTCAAAAGAGAATATGGGAGAGGGATGCTAAAATTTTTGGTATGTAACCGCATCACATTTTTTAGAGATTATTTTAGCTTTTGGGGCATAAATATCCAGGGTGGGGAGAATGTAATGACTCAAAATTTAAATGGATTATATTCAGGTCTTGTATGGATTATTTTTTAGTCTATGCGCAATGATAGTGTGTGATTCACAAGCTCAGTGTGATCAGAATAAATGTTATAATTATTATATATAAATTTACTATCACAGAAATGATTTTTTCCTAAAAAAATGGAATACATTATAAAAGGGGGACTAGATCTTAAATTCAAGGGAAATAATGTGTTAAAAATACGAGTTTTACCCTAGGCTTGACATCACCTTGTTCATTGAGGGATGTTTACAAAAAAGAAACTACAAGTTTGAAATGAATAAAATAATGAATTATTTTATTTTAGTTTTAATTCATTGATATAGTGGGTGAAACGTATTGAAATAGATTATTAAGAAAAAATAACAGCATTAGGTTCATAAACCTAGAGACATTGGAGAGAGTATTGGAGGGTCTCTCTTAGATGAACAACAACCAGATCGTTGATCGGTGATCATCAAACAACATGTTTCATGATCATGCCAATGAAAATGATGTAGGATCATTGTTCCTCAGTTATAAATCTATCTCAATATTGGTTTTTTGTTGTGATTTGATTATTTATCTATTATTAATTTTTATGTTTAACACGGATTGATCGACAAACATAGTGATCAATAGATCAGTCATTTATGGGATAACGTTTATTATGGGATTTTTATTGGGAGAAATTATTATTGATATTTTATAATACATGGTCATTATAATTGTGATGCATTGAGGCCAATATGAAAATTTCATTAGGATCATTCATCAAGTTTTTGGTTGTTCATTTCTCCCCCTTTTCTTCTTTGGTCACTGGTGTTCTTTAGTTGGATAGTTTTTCAACATCCATCGATATATTTATCATTCACACACAATATCATAGATAAATGAATCAATATAAAAAATATGTTTTCAGCACATCACGATGGTGGTGATATGATGGGAGGGTGGTAGATTAGATAGTTTTGTATAACCCAATTTTCTATTCTTCAGTGAGTAATTAAGATTGATGTAAAAAAAATAAGAATGGATTCATTGCTTGAGTCCAAGTGTTCAATAATGAAATGGTTCAAAAGATTATCTCCCTTGATTCTACTAAATGGAATTAATGGAATGGATGCCGAAGTAGTGGCCGATGATGTGGAATCCAGATATAGAAATCTATAAAATTAGGCATGATAGGGATTGTAATGCCTAGCCACATGTCTTCTGGGCCCATATCAACGACAGATAGGTTTTTTAAAATGAGATATGTATTAGATAGAATATGACCTTTTCACATGGTGTGTAATACTCTAGGGTGAGATCAGTGTGTACTTCAGAGGGTTCCAGAACATGGGCTAGAGTACACTGGCATAGAACTCCATGTGCTCCCACATATATGTGGTTAGGCTTGGAATACATACGCTATGTTGGGTACTATGACACCGGGTGAAGTACACAAGGTACAAAATGTTGCGTATATTCACATATAAAATGACATGGACACATTCACAGACATGTACACGATCTGTTTACATGGGAAGGACTCGTTGTTGAAGGGTCACGACCTGTAACACTACTACACTCCATGTACACCTAAAATTCTACATTGGAGCACATTTACTCCGTAATGATGATAAAATTCATTAGATTGTCTTCCCCTTATCAATTCCTTGAGGGTTAGTATTGAATCACCTCAAACACATAGTATATTGAGCCCTTCAATAGGATGTTACTCTAAACTATGTTAAATACCCTAAGAGGTGGGTGGGTGAATCTAGGTATGACAGATTAAAAAGATTTCCATTTTGATTTTGTTTTATTTTTTAACAAAACTCCCTTCTCTCTATTTCCCTCAAAACAATGTGAAACGAAATTAAAGCATGCACATAAAAGAAGAATATTACATGGTTCAACATCACTAGGATACAACTAAATACCATACAATGATAATTTACTAATGTATGAAATCCACTAAATGTATAATGCTATTTAAAAATGTTATTGTCGACTCACTATCAAACATTGATTACAACCAATCACGATTTGAATGCTCCATCCTTTCTCAACAGAAATGTTATCACGGGTTATTCAAAAGAGCCAATCATAGTTTATGGTTTTGTAGGTCCTTTCAGTATCTCCAATTAATGCATCTTCTACTATATAAAGATTCTCTATTGACTCCCCACTTTAATCTGCTAATGAATACCCCTATAGCACATAACACTAGGCATATCCCTTTTAAAACATTTTCGTGATGCACACTGCCTTTGAGATTCTTCCTATTTCACAAAGCTCAAACTTGACTACGGAAAGCTACCAACATCACAAAGCACAAACTGGCCTTTGTAAAGATCACTATTTCAAAAAGCTTTGACTTTCCTTTACAAAGAGACCTACCATCACGATGATACCAAATTTTAGTCGATGTTCTTTTGTCTTTGTGAATTCCTACACTTTTATGATGCTCAAAACATTAAGTTATATGTATTATCATTCGCGGAGTTTCTCACCATAAAGACCTTCGCGAATAACCCTCATGTACTACCTACATGAACTTGATGACTTATAATTCACTTTCAGTCTTGATAAATCTTATGATGGTGGTATAAACCAATTTATAAGAATTTCCACCGACTCCCAAACCTTTTATGGAATGACATCACATATCAAAGAGATTCAAATTTTTTTATGTGATTCCCCATTTCTCGTGAATCTCTATCGATATTTATTGTTCACATTAATTTTCATAATTATAGACCTCCAAGAAAACATCACGCCTCCATGATGCACCACTCACAATGCTTCTCACCTACACTATTCATGATCCTCATAAAACTCATAGAGCTCAATGTCAAAATTAATTTATCCATCACAAAAGTGTCTTCATTAAAACCATATTCTCGAAACTCATTACTTTTCCATATTTTAATGAGATATTCAAGGAAATACATATTTTATATTATTTTTATTACTCAAAATATTGGGCCCCAAAAATTTGGTAAACTGTAGGAAAATACATTACCATATACACCTCCCTCAGAAAATACCAACTGTTCTCATTCCAATTCATCTGTAATTGATAGAAAACACGATCACATAAAAAACACGGAGATGATTCTATGAGGGATTTTATCTCAATATTTGAATTCATGGAGAGAGTGGTTGGAATCCCTCCATGATGCCAAAATTGAGATCCTCTATTCATCAACGTACCATAGTAGAGTCCATGGAATCTTCGTGACCAACCCTATTTGTATATTGATCTTTTATATATAAGGGTTAATCTAGATAGGGCTGTTGGTATACCACATGTCCTTGGGAGTGATCCTCATATGTGTATTGTATCTCTTCTAACATTCAAGGTGATATTAATATTACAATACCTGACAAGAATTACCTCTCATAAGGACATCATCAATTCTATTAGATTCAGGGAGTATTTTCTCATGAATGATTTAATTATAGAGCCTTCGAGCTGGAATCCGAGGATCACAATACAGTTGGGACTTTACATATTGAATGTGGGTATTTTTTTGTATATCTAGATATTCTTATTAATTTTTTTATTGAAATGTATCTTTGTATAGATATATTTTATTACATAATTTTATGGTTCATGGTTTTGGGATTCCATCATGAGTATTGTTATAATCACTCATACATGGGACTTTCCCAAACTTTCCCTATCTTGTGCAAATGTACTTCTTTTTTATAGAGTCCAAGATAGAACAGGATAAGATGGTGCATAGTGATGCCAAAGATACTGAGGTATCATCATGTAGTATCTTGACGGTATTACCTATCTCACTTTTCATGTTGGACTTGGTTTGAGACACTTTTTTGGATTGTATTTGGCCCAATTTACTTTAATTTACATCATGTGGTACTCTAGTTTTGGGATTTAAATGTTTCCATGAACAATTGTTTATTTTATTACATTTCTGAATTATATAGGCTTGGTGAGGTTTTGTGTGTATACAGACAGAGGCTATTTCCTCCATTGTCACTGATATGAATACTCGATTCTATTAATCATCCCTTGCCTTATTGGAGGTGGGAAAGGGAATTCACAGCATGGGCCCCATTGGGATGGGCCATTCCATTCTTCTTAGGACTGGTCTAGGGAATAGCCTAGTGATTCTATCTCCATCAGAATCTATGATAGATGGGATTAATAGTGTATGATCCTATTAGTAGAGGTCATTAGTACTTACATAAATGAAAATTAGACTTTGTCATAAACATTAATATGAAATGATTTTATCTATCATTGTACAATATATATATTATCAATAGTTGAGATTATTATTTGTATTTTAAATCTTTCATGTTATATTTTATATTTGGTCTAGAATAAGTAATGGAGTACATCTATTTTCTATAAATATATTACATAATAATTACTTTATTAATTAGAAAGGTAAATTTCATGCAACACAATGAGATTTGGTGAAATATTTATTTTTTAAATAAATTATAATTTTTTTAAATTTTGAATTACCAGAAACACATTGTTTTTCTTAGGTTACATGAAACACCATGTTTATTTTTTTATATATAGAACCATTTTATGCCCAATTTGTACACCACATTTATTTTATATTTAATTACATACAACACTATGTTCAATCAAAACTTATGTTACTAAAAAATAATTATTATTTTATAACATAGTTATCATATAGCCCCTAGAATGGCCAATATGAGTAGTATTTTTTAATTTATAAAATAAAATATTTTACTCATATATTTATAATTAATTCCACTACTACAATATAGTTATAAATTAATATAAAAACTATTTAATAATAAAGGTAATCTATTTTTGAAAAACTATTTTTATCCACACACACATGTTTTATCTCAATAATTTAACTAAATCACTCTTTGTGAATTATTTTAATAAAATTTATAGATTATATATTCAATCCAATTTTCAAAATTCATCTTAGGTGTTCTCTAATTAATATATACAAATAAATAATATTTTATTCTTAATATGTATTTTAAAAAATGAATCTTACCCCTATTGCACACGTATTTTAAATCTAAATTATGAATCATTTAGAGAAAAAATTTACAAAATTAAATTCATTTTTAAAACATCCTTTCAAAACTATTTTATGGTAATTATTTAATAATTTCTTGAGAAGGTAGATTTTTCGATGAATATTGAAAAATAATAGTTTTTGTTAAGAAGTTTCATTCCTTTTAATGATTATAAAAATAATTTTTTTAAAATTGATATAAATGAAAAATAAGTTCAATTATATATACAATAACCAAATTTAAGCCATTGGAATTATTTTCACTTTGAATTTTTATATATAATCTTGTTTACCTTTTGGAAAAAAAATTTAGACCCCACGTTCACATAACGTCTGCAAGATTAATATTTAATTATAATTTTCCACTCATTTGAGATGAATATTGAATAATGGATTCCATATTTTTAAGTAGAAATATTTATATAATATAAAAATTTAAAATTAATTTTTTCACAAAAGGAATAGTAAAACCCTAAATATTATTTACAGCGGTTAAGATAAAAATGGGTTTACTGGCGGTTAATCTAAAATGATCATGGTTAAAATAACAAAAAAACATCCAATAAAAATTTTATGTACATATTAATACATTAAATCTTTCTTCATATAAAATAGATAATTTTATGCCATTATTCATGTCAAAATTTTGGGAATACCTTGTTATTTTAAAATATTAATAGTGTGTGAATCAGCACACATATAAAAGGCCACCCACTCTCATATATTATTAAGACATTAAAAAATCATTGAATCTTACAATACATACTAAAATAATTTTTTAATTCCCATATCTCTTCATATAAGCCTTATTATTTTCTTAAATCCAACCTAGTAATGATTTTGGTACAAACCGAATGTAGTTATCTGAGGAAGAGGTAACATCTTTTGCTATGAATTTAATTTTATTTCCTCATGCACCTCCTTCAATTGTTATTAATAATATGATAAAAAATCTATTTATATTACAAATATATATATATATATATTATTAACTTAATTTAATTAACTACAACCATATCCACATCAATAAAATGGTTTATGAAATCATCATTTGTGTGTATGACAGACTGCAACCATGTGAACAGATGTCATTGATGATTCCATTAAAACCTATTAAAACATGATATAATAAATGATTTATTTCCTATATATGATTTATATGACATTATTATTCTTATCGAATCATTATATCACAAATTAGTTCTTAAATTACATTATGTTGGAATATAATAATTTCACTCATCTGTACAGTAGACTACTGCCTTGAAAAATGATGTGATTCGTTCATGAATTACATGAAATATAACAAGTATGGGTTAAAAAACATAAGTTGTATAAATGAAATGATCCTGGACTAGTATAAATCACCCTGTATTAGTTAAGGATCATTATTGTACTTATTCATGTGGTCTTATGTGTTCAATATAAAATTTTATACTCCGACGACGGCACTATTGGTAAGTTTTAGAGAACCCCTATAAGGCCCCATCCTTAAACCTTACTTAATCTTGAGTTATTACAAGATTACACATTGAGGATCTTTTTGGGTTTAGAGTTTTAGAGAATTAGATCATAAAACTTTCATTACATTTCACATATAAACGATGTCGTTACATAAAGATAGTCTTCTGTTTTCCAATCAATGGAAACATATTTAAAATAAAACATGGATTCATTCCTAACACTTCCTTGACACTATCATCATATCATGTACCTTTTCCTTGACCTGTGAAAAACATTTCAAAAAAACATGGGATGAGCATAAAAAGCTCAGTATGGGTTATAAAAATATGGAAAGGAAACATAAGTTCATATGTATATAAGAATGAAATCATACTTTACCAATAAAACATAAGAACATTAACATACCTCATCAAATCATGAATAAATCATAGAAATCCTAATACATAAAGGTAACTTGAGGCATTCATAACATTCTTACATAGGGAGTAACCCTCTTGGTTACGTTTGGAATACCCATCATAGTATATTCCCTAAATCTCTTCGGAGAAACCTTAATGATTCACTCCTTCGCGTTACCCAATGCATTGGAGAGCTATATCGGGCTCACCCACCCTAAGTTTATCATGGAACCACCCATCTTCATAATAATGCCCAAGAACCTCAACATAATCGTATCACATAAAACATGCATAAAGGAAACATGACATTTCCACCTTTAAATCACAAGATATCAATAAAACACATTGATATATTAAAAAAAATTATGAAAACCATTTTCAATACCAAAACAAAAGAAAAGTAAAACATGGTATTTATTTTTCTTTTAAAAAAAGGTATGGCTTGTAGAGGAAGCCGAAACTCAAATAATGGTCACGGCGGCGGAAAAGTCATTGTCACCACATACGTACGACAAAAACATTCCCTTTTTTCATTTAGTAAAAAGCTTCATATAAAAAATATTCCTTTTGGAAAAAAATAAAATTCAAATGGGTTTATACACCGTATAAAAGAAGGTTGTGTATAAAACAAAATATGCCTCAATGAAAGGAGATTGAAATGATGTCACATACCTCAGGTCCGACATGACTCGATTGTTATTTAATGTCCTGAATAATAAACTTGAGTTACTTTCTACATTCATAAGAACCTTTTTCAACTTCATTATTTCTTTTATATCACTTATTATCATGTCATGAACACTATGTAATTATTTTAGTTAATAACGGTCGTTTTAACGATAATGGGTACCTGAGTCAAAATATCCTCTTTATAATTACAAGTTGTTCATGTATCTATTATATCCAGAGTTATAATCACGATGTATATATCATAAATATCCAGTATATACATGCATTTATAATATTACATAATCATTTAGAGGTAAGAATTGAAATGCACCGTTCATGGAGACGGTAAGCCGTACGTACGCATGAACGCTACTTTCATTTCTATTTCGTATTTTATAGAATGGAATCATAATTATATAAATATATATTATAATTCCAGTATAATATCATATATAATATCATAATTCCATCCTTTATACATCCCACATATGGTATTTAACGAATCAAATCACTTTGAGGGGGCGGTAGTCCGCACTTCCTTAAATGAAGATTTCGCGTTTACCCATAATGGAAACCATAAAGGTATGCCCAAAATTGAAAATACAGAAGCTTAAGGAAAACATAAAAATACTATATATCATATATAAATATAGTTTCATCATAATGTCCACCTTTGAAGGTGTTAAAAGAATGTTGAACAATCATCGTTTCGGGAGGCATAAATTCACCATCCACGGAAACAGTATGTCCTTTAACCATTAGATGTAGGAGTGTGTAAGTGTAGCTAGAATACTTCTTATAAAAACATCATAGTATATTTAAGATACTGTATTTGTTACAAAATAAATTAATAAAAAGTGTTTAGGGGGTTGGAGAAGAAAAAAAACAAAAGGACTCAAGTGAAGACATTACCTTAAAATCAGGTAACTCTCTTTGGTTTCAGCTCAAAGGCATCCTTGGGAAGACATATGCCCAAAGTGAGGCTTAAAGGAGTAAGAGAGGGAAGTGGAGAGACAAAATTGGAAAGGTTTGTCCGAGCCAAAAGCTTTCTATGTGTGGGTAAGGATGTAGAGGTGGGGGCCTTTTATAAGAGGAGAGGAAGGGCACTCTTGGAAAGTAAAGAAATGTTACATTATTTGAAAATTATTTTCGGATTAAAAAGGTCCCCCATTGATATAATTAGAGGATAAGGTGATAAGGGTTCGAAAGCCACCTATCCAAGAGGTTTTGGACATGTTTAGGTCATATATTTTACATTATCTTTTCATTTTATTTAAATCTTTTTTTAATGAGGTAATTGCGGCATCATCATGATGTCATTAATAATTTAATTAATTTAATGTCTAAAAATTATAAAAAAAATAATATGATGTATGAAATCCTTTTATATTTCCAATGAATATTTATAGTCTAAAATATCATCTATTTAGACAAAAGTAAAAATGTTTTAATCAGGTGATACATTCTTGTTATATTTACTTTCTTTTAAAAACAATAAAAAGATAACAAGTAACTTTCCACAAAAGTGATTCCATGGGGTCCCCAAGTTTGGAACAAGGAATTACATGGTTGGACATGAGACAACCAGTAGAATTAGAAAACATGTTGGTGTCATTTTTTTTTATTATGATATTATTTTATTATCCTTAACTACACGGTTACTCATTAATCAAGATAATTACCGTCGTTACTATTCATAATGTCCGAAAACAAAAGAGTTTTGATTACATAATTTGGAACTTATGATTCCAAATATGTAATCCATTTTACCAAATTTAAAACAAAGAAATTGCAATAATGTATTTAAAAATAATTCTCGTTGTCATAACAAATAACAGGTTTTTTTGAAACAATATCTATAAAAAGTTTGGCATTAGTTTATGCCCAATTCCAAAGTGAAATTAATCCTAATGACCACCATTGGATTAAATGGTAAAAATATATTCTAATTTAACATTAAACCCAATTCAAAAGATAATATAATTATATAAATAAATTTTATTAAAAAGCAATTTTGATGTAAAATGCAGTATTTTTCACTATTCATTAAAAAATGAACATTGTCAGAAAAATACCAAAAAATCACCCAAAGTAAATTTTTATGTCCCAATCATAAAGAATAAGTTTATTTTGACAAACATAGCTTATAAAATTTTCAAAAGATAGATTTAAAAATGGTTTGCCATCAAACCGCAGTAAAACAATCTTTTAAAAATATTAGTGTATTCCATGCTTAAGATTGGATTTATTTTCATTTTAAGCCTCTAAAACACTATCTAATTCATTAAAAGACATAGAGGAAAATATCTATTATTAATTACTTACTTGGGATGTTACATCCTTTTCCCCTTTAGAAAATTGTGTCCTCGCAATTTATTTACTTTTTGAATAAATGAGGGTACTTATCCCTCATTGCATTTTCAGATTCTCATGTTGCATCTTCCATCATGTGGTTTTTCCACAAAACCTTTACCTGATTAATCACCTTATTCCGTAACACATGCTCATTGTGGTCAAGAATCTTGACCGGTTGTTCCTCATAAGATAGGTTATCTTCCAGCTAAAATACCTCTGGACTCAAAACATGAGATGGATCTGGCATATACTTTATCAACATCGAAACATGAAAAACACTGTGTACCTGAGATAAACTCGGAGATAAAGCCACTCGGTAAGCAACTGATCCAACTCTCTCCAGAATTTCATATGGTCCAATGAACCTTCGGGCTCAGCTTTCCTTTCTTACCAAATCGCATCACACTTTTCCATGGTGAGACTTTGAGAAAAACATGATCACGTACCTCAAAAGATAGATCCTTCCTCCTATTGCATGTATAACTCTTCTGCCTACTCTGAGTTGTTCTCATGTGTTTCTGAATCAGCTGAACTTTTTCTGCCATCTCTTCTACCAATTCTGGTCCCATCAAATTCCATTCACCCACTTCATCTCAGAAAGCTGGAGTTCGACACCGCTTCCCATATAACGCCTCAAATGGTGCCATCTGTATACTGGAATGAAAACTGTTATTATATAAAAATTCAACCAAATAAAGATGTTGGTCCCAACTTCCCTGATAATCCATCAAACAAGCTCGTAGCATATCCTCCATGGTCTGAATTGTTCGTTCGGACTGCCCATCTGGTTGAGGATGAAATGCTGTACTAAAATTTAATTCAGTACCCAACGACTTCTGAAGGCCCTTCCAAATGTTAGAAGTGAACCTGGGATCACGATCAGATACAATGGAGATGGGAACTCCATGTAACCTGAATATCTCTTTAAGATACAAACGGGAAAGTTGATCTAAGGAAAAAGTATCTCGTATAGCAAGGAAATGAGCAGATTTAGTCAAGCGATCAATAATAACCTAGATTGCATTATTACCTCGAGATGTCTTCAGTAATCCCACAAAAATGTCCATGGATATATTCTTCCATTTACACTCTGGCACTGGTAGAGGCTAAATCATCCCTTTCAGTAACTACCGCTCTGCTTTAACCTACTGACAAGTCAAACATTTCACAGTAAAATCAGCAATATCTCTTTTCATTCCATCCCACCAGTAATACACCCGCAGATCTCTATACATCTTAGTACTACCAGGATGAACTGAAAACGGAGAACTATGATCTTCACATAACAACTCTCTCTTCAACTGTGAATCACAAGGAACACAGAATCTCTTCCCAAATCTCAAAACACAATCATTATCAATGTTGAATTCAGGCAACTTACCCTTCTGAACCAGCTTTACTTTTTTCTGCAACTCAATGTGTTGCTTATGTGCTTTCTTGATTCTGTCTGATAGGGATGATCTCACTGATACCTGAAACAAAACATAAGAACTTCCTACTACAACAACTTCTATGCCGAATTTCATAAAATCCTTAACCAAAGGATCACGTTCCAAACACAACATTGTTAATGAAGAATTACTTTTTCGACTGAAAGCATCATCCACTTTATTTTCTTTTCCCGAATGGTAATGAATTGTACAATCATAATCCTTAATTAATTCTAGCCATAACCTTTGTCTCATGTTCAATGCTTTCTGAATGAATATATTCTTTAAACTTTTTTGATCAGTATATATTTCACACTTTACTCCATACAAATGATGCCTCCAAATTTTTAAAGCAAAAACAACAACAGCTAATTCCAAATCATGTGTAGGGTAATTTACCTCATGAGTTTTCAGCTATCATGAAGCATAAGCAATTACCTGATCATTCTGCATTAGGACACAACCAAGTCCTTTCAATGAAGAATCACTGTAGATAACAAACTCACCATTCCTGGAAGGTAGTGCCAAAACTAGAGCATTCACCAATCTTCTTTTCAACTCCTGAAAACAATCATCACATTATTTTTTCCAGATAAACTTAACACCCTTCTGAGTTAGCTTAGTCATTGGACTAGATAACAATGAAAAATTTCTAACAAACCTTCGGTAATAGCCTTCCAAACCAAGGAAACTACGAATCTCTGTTAGATTTGTGGGTCTTGGCCATTCTTCAACAACCTTTTTTTTGTAGTATCAATAGTTATCCCATCTTTAGAAACAATATGACCAAGGAAAGAAATTTGTTGCAACCAAAACTCACACTTGCTGAATTTCCCATAAAATTTCTTTTCGTTTAAGGTTTGAAAATTAACCCTTAAATGTCTTTCATGCTCCTCTTTACTTTTAGAAAACACCAAAATATCATCAATGAAAACCACCACAAACTTATCCACGAACTCATGGAAAATTTGATTCATTAAGTCCATGAATATAGCAGGTGAATTGGTTAGCCCAAAAGGCATTACTACAAATTCATAATGGCCATATCTTGTACGGAACACGGTCTTCGGAACATCCACTTCCTTTACCTTTAGCTGATGGTACCCCGATCTCAGGTCAATCTTTGAAAAATACTAAGCTCCCTGGAGCTGATCAAACAAATCATCGATATGAGGCAAAGGATATTTGTTCTTAACAGTGATGTTATTCAAGGCTCTATAATCAATGCAAAGTCTCATAGAACCATCTTTCTTTTTAACAAATAAAACAGGATCACCCCATGGTGACGTGTTAGGTCGAATGAAACCTTTCTCTAATAAATATTGCAATTGCTCCTTCAGCTCAAAAAGTTCAATTTGAGCCATTCGATAAGGGGTTTTGAAATTGGCTTAGCATCAGGAACTAAGTCAACAGTAAACTGAACTTCCCGATCTGGAATTATTCCAGGAAACTCATCAGGAAAAACATCAGGATACTCATTTACCACTGGCACATCATTAATCTTATCAGTTCCTTTATTTTCAACGATGTGTGAAAGGTAACATGCATTTCCATCTTTTACAAGTTTCACAGCCTTTTGATATGTTATCAACAGTAAGGGTTCATTCTTGTACACAAACTGAAAGTCTTTCTGAAAAGAAACTTCTTTAGATCTACAGTCAATCTTAGCATGGTAAATAGAGAGCCAATCCATACCCATGATAACATCAAACTCTACTAGAGGTAGAACAATAAGGTTTGAATGTAGGTTCTTTCCACGGATAAGGATAGGAAGATTCTTATAAATTCGTTTTTCCTCAACATTTCCCCCATGTGTTTTTAACAAAAGTTTAGGAGTCATTTCTTGAGATGGTATTCCCATTTTACTAGAAAAGTTTTCACAGATGAAAGAATGTGTAGACCCTGAATCAAACAACACACTGGCATAGTCTAAAAAAACAAACAAAGTACATCATACAACTTCATTTGAGGGACCGACATCTGCTGAAGTAGTTGAAAAGGATTTCACCACCCCTTTCTGCTTGTAGTCTAACTGCTTCCCATCACTCAAGCTCTTTGTCGGGAACTCATTTTCATAGTGACCCATCTCATTTCACTTAAAACATTTCACTAGATGTAAATCAAATTTGGTATTACCTTCCCCTTGATCATTTTTAGTGCAATCACGATGCTTATGTCCCATCTTACTACATCGGTAGCACTTTCCAGAATTCAGAAGACATTCTCCAGCATGCCTTTGTCCACATTTATCACAAACTAGAAACATAGATTTCTTACCATATGTCTTTTTTGAAGAATTCTTACCTTTCTCCTGCCACCTTAGTCTCTTCTTCTGTTGGTTGTTATAGAACACTTGATCATCGTCAAACTCCATTTCCACCTTCTCAGCACATCGAACAAGCTTTTCATAACTTTTAAACTGACGAGAAGCTAATTCCCTTCGATATTTTGTCTTAAATCCTGAGTAAAAACGATTTATTTTACTATCAAGGTCTCGGATATAAATTGGAGCATACCTTGCCAATCCAGTGAACCTTTCTTCATAGGTAGCCATTGAGTCTTCCTCTTTCCTCAATTTGAAGAATTGCTTTTCCATCCTAAGTCGAACATCCTTAGGAAAATACATCTCAAGAAACATACCTTTGAATTCATCCCAGTCGAGATCACCAATCTCATCAGCGTCACTGATATTTTTAACCATCGACCACCACTGATCTGCTTCACCCTCCAAACGGTAAATAGAAATACTAACCTTTTGATTTTCTGAACACACCATGACATCGAAAATCTTCTCCAGTACTTTAATCCACCCTTCCGCTAACACAGTGTCAGTTGATCCTCTGAATGATGGGGTATGTTGCCTCATGAAATGTTCCACCACTGACATGTTCCTCTGCAGTTGATCTGGATGATCTCGTGCATGGATACCACCACCATTTATGGCTTGAGTCAACTACGCCATTACTACAACAAACTGTTCAGTTCCAATTCCGACCATCTCAGGATGCTGATTCGGAAGGTTATTTCCTTATGTATTCCTTCCTAGCACTGCTTCCCTGTTTCCTCTGCGGAAAACCATTCTGAACAAACATGTCTTAGATGAAGCAACATGGTAATCTTCAAATGCTATATCATTTCAAAAAAAATATTTTTGGATAATCATTTAATACAATTCTAACTCCTATATTTTTCTAAACCGACCTATGATACCAACTATAAGGCCCCAGCCTTAAACCTTACTTAATCTTGAGTTATTACAAGATTACACATTGAGGATCTTTTCGGGTTTAGAGTTTTAGAGAATTAGATCATAAAAATTGCATTAAATTTCATATATAAACAAAGCGGTTACATAAATATAGTATTCTTTTTCCCATCAATGGAAACATATTTAAAATAAAACATAGATTCATTCTTGAAAATTCCTTGACACTATCATCATATCATGTACCTTTCCCTTGACCTCTGAAAAACATTTCAAAAAAACTTGGGATGAGCATAAAAAGCTCAGAACGGGTTATAAAAATATGGAAAGGAAACATAAGTTCATATATACATAAGAATGAAATCATACAATACCCATAAAACATAAGCACTTTAACATACCTCATCAAATCATGAATAAATCATAGAAATCATAAGACATAAAGGTAACTTGAGGCATTCATAACATTCTTACGTAGAGAGTAACCCTTTTGGTTACGTTTGGAATACCCATCACATTATATTCCCTAAATCACTTCGGAGAAACCATAATGTTTCAATCCTTCGGGTTACCCAATGCATTGAAGAGCTATATCGGGCTCACCCGCCCTTAGTTTATCACGGAACCACCCATCTACATAATAATGCCCAAGAACCTCAACATAATCGTATCACATAAAACACGTATAAAGGAAACATAACATTTCCACATTTCAATCACAAGATATCAATAAAACACATTGATATATTAAAAACATTATGAAAACCATTTTCAATACCAAAACAAAAGAAAAGTAAAACATGGTATTTATTTTTCTTTTAAAAAAGGTATGGCTTGTAGGGGAAGCCGAAACTCAAATAATGGTCATGGCGAGGGAGAAGTCATTGTCACCGCATACATATGACAAAAAAAATCCCTTTTGTCATTTAGTAAAACGCTTCGTATAAAAAAGATACCTTTTGGATAAAAATAAAATTCAAAGGGGTTTATACACCGTATAAAAGAAGGTTGTGTATAAAACAAAATATGCCTCAATGAAAGGAGATTGAGACGAAGTCCCATACCTCGGGTCTGACTTGAATCGATCGTTCTTTAATGTCCTGAATAATAAACTTGAGTTAATTTCTACTTTCTTAAGAATCTTTTTCAAGTTCATTATTCCTTTTATATCACATATTACCATGTCATGAACACTATGTAATTATTTTAGTTAATAATAGTCGTTTTAACGATAGTGGGTACCTGAGTCAAAATATGCTCTTTATAATTACAAGTTGTTCATGTATCCATTATATCCAAAGTTATAATCATGATTTATATATCATATATATCCAGTATATACATGCATTTATAATATTACATAATCATTTAGAGGTAATAAATAAAATGCACCGTTCATGGAGACTGCAAGCCGTACGTACGCATGAAGGCTACTTTCATTTCTATTTCGTATTTTATAGAATGGAATCATAATGATATAAAGGTATATTATAATCCCAGTATAATATCATATATAATTTCATAACTCCATCCTTTATACGTCCCACATATGGTGTTTAACGAATCACATCACTTTGAGGGGGCGGTAGTCCGCACTTCCTTAAATGAAGATATCGCGTTTACCCATAATGGAAACCATAAAGGTATGCCCAAAATAAAAAATACAGGAGCTTAAGGAAAATATAAACATATTATATATCATATATAAATATAGAGTCATCTTAATGGCCTCCTTGGAAGGTGTTAAAAGAATGTTGAACAATCATCGTTTCGGGAGGCATAAATTCACCATCCACGGAAACATTATGTCCTTTAACCATTAGATGTAGGTGTGTGTAAGTGTAGCTGGAATCCTTCTTATTACAACATCCTATTATATTGAATATACTGTAGTTGTTACAAAAGAAATTATTAAAAAGAGTTTAGGGGGTTGGAGAAGCAAAATAAAACAAAAGGACTCAAGTGAAGACATTACCTTAAAATCGGGTAACTCTCTTTGGTTTGAGCTCAAAGGCTTCCTTGGAAGACTTCTTCCCAAAGTGAGGCTTCAAGGAGTAATAGAGGGAAGTGGAGAGACAAAATGGTCAGGTTTTGGCCGATACAAAGGATTTGGAAGTGTTGGTAAGGAGGTAGAGGTGGGGGCCTTTTATAAGAGGAGAGGAGGGGCACTCTTGGAAAGTAAAGAAATGTTACTTTATTTGAAAATTAGTTTCGGATTAAAAAGGTCCCAAATTGATATAATTAGAGGATAAGGTGATACGGGTTCGAAATCCACCCATCTAATAGGTTTTGGACATGTGTAGGTCATAGATTTTACATTATCTTTTCATTTTATTTAAATCTTTTTTTTAATGAGGTAATCGCTGCATCATCATGATTTCATAAATAATTTAATTTATTTAATGTCTAAAAATTATGAAAAAAAATACTATGATGTAGGAAATATTTTTAGATTTCCAATGAATAATTATAGTCTGAAATATCATCTATTTATACAAAATTAAAAATGTTTTAATCAGGTGATACATTCGTGTTATATTTACTTTCTTTAAAACAAATAAAAAGATAACAAGTCACTTTCCACAAAAGTGATTCCATGGGGTCCCCAAGTTTGACACAAGGCATACCATGGCCATACATGAGACAACCAATATAATTACAACACATGTTGGTGTCATTTTTTTTATTATGATATTATTTTATTATCCTTAACTACCCGATTACTCATTAATCAAGATAATTAAAGATAACTACCGTCGTTACTATTCATAATGTCCAAAAACAAAAGAGTCTTGATTACAAAATTTGGACCTTATTATTCCAAATATGTAATCCATTTTACCAAATTCCAAACACATAAATTGCAATAATTGATTTAAAAATAATTCCCGTTGTCAAAACAAATAGCAGGTCATTTTGAAACAATATCTATGAAAAGTTTGGCATTAGTTTATGCCCAATTCCAAAGTGAAATTAATCCTAATGACCACCATTGGATTAAATGGTAAAAATAAATTATAATTTCACTTTAAACCCAATTCAAAAAATAATCTAATCATATAAATAAATTAGATTAAAAAGCAGTTTTGATGTAAAATGCAGTATTTTTCACTATTCATTAAAAAATGAACATTGTCAGAAAAATACCAAAAATTCACACAAAGTAAATTTTGATGTGCCAATCATAAATAATAAGTTTATTTTGAAAAAAATAGATAATAAAATTGTCAACAGACAGATTTAAAAATGGTTTTCCATCAAAAGGCAGTAAAACAATCTTTTAAAAATAATAGTGTATTCCATGCTTAAGATTGGATTTATTTTCATTTTAAGCCCCTAAAACACTATCTAAATCATTAATAGACATAGATAAAAATATATATTATTCATTACTTACTTGGGATGTTACAACCCCATAATCCTTTTCATAATCATTAAATTATTAGAATTATATGGAATATGGTTGGATGATTTTTATGACTCGAAATTATAAAAGTATAATTTCGCTTACTGTATCCATAATAATACTCAATTATGTTTTTGTTTCATAAATTGAAGCATAATATGTTTAGATTGATTTAGGGGAAGAGTTCTCTTACTAGAAACTAGTTGTCTTCCAATCATGGGTTGATTTCTGTTCTTCATTCAAGAGAATGGGGCATATTATTTTAGTGTTCTACCATAGGCCTAAAAATCATTTTAGATTTGGGGGGATTGAAAGCGTGAATGCATTAGTTTCTTCAGACGTGAACACCATCATCAAAATGGATTCACCCTATTAATAGGTGTTGTGTATTGAAGTGGATTCAAAATAAGAGGAAATCATTATAGTGGTAAGTAAGAAAGGTAATTATATATACATTCCTCATATATGACCAATGTAGGGGACACTAGCTTCAAATTAGAGATGGGTGAATTCACTAAAAAGGATTATCCCCATCATAACAACTCTATCTCTAAATATATTAAATAATTTTGATGTTTAAGAAGTTATGGATATGATTCCTAGCCATGGTGAATTTAAAATAATGGAACCAAGATCTTTATAAAGAGAAATATTTTCATCAAAAAAATCTCCTCTAGATGGGGATAAAAATGTTTTTCATGGACCACATGCAGCATATTTTATTAATGATAGCTTCATTCTACTCTCATTAAACAATGTAGAGGGAATACATGTTAGTATAATTCACATCACAATGAGGAAGAATTGGTGTATGAAAAATTGAAAGTCAGGGGGATTTATCGTGATTTAAGTGGAAGATATATAAATATTGTACTTAATATTATCACTTTACTAATCCTTTGGAAATAAGGTCATCCAAATTGGGTGGTGCAAAAAAGGATATTAAAATAAAATCCACTTTGAATGAGCAGTTACATAAGAAGGCTATTATTATTTATATTTTGAACCAAATATAAGAGTGTGGAGTTTCACTTGAATATGAAAAATTTAGTGACATGATGGAAGTTCCATTTCAGGAATCAGGGCCTGCAGAGAAAATAAATATAGGAAGGGTGAAAGAGGAATAGGGATAATGTTTGGAGCTCATTCTCCACTCTAAGGAAAAATTTATAGATGGATATTTCTAGATCAATGCAACAGTGGAGAATGTTAAATTAATTTTTGAGAAATTGTTTTTAGTTGATGTTAATGGTCGTAAATGGGTGTGGTTTAACAATTAATACCACTTTTTATCATGAGGCTTCAACAATATCGAGATAATTTTAGAGAAATATTTCTAGACTTTGGGCCAATTGGCTAATCATTTAAAAGATATTATAAAAGATGATTTTGATATATAATTATCATTACTTTACTAGGGTTTATATAAGGTGATTAATTACATTAATATTTGTCTCTTATTTAATGATTTTATGATATCATTGAGTGTTTAATGTAATTTTTAATTAAAAATAGAGTTTTCCCACATTACCAAAAAATTGAAATAAAAAAAATTAATTTTCTAACAATTGTTAAATTTATGTTATTATAATATGATTGAAAATTCTACTAAAGAGGTATGGGATTTCTCATGTCACTTTTATATCCATGAGATACAAGACATATTTACCACTTATTTATCATATATGGTGTATGTATATTCCATGAATTTCTTTCATATTTATTATCTTGAATATTATGGGTACAAATATATCCATTTTACGATATCTCTTTCATAGGGTTTGTGCTTCAAAAGATATCCAAGTTGTAAGTTATTTTTATCTATATTTAACTTCTTTTAGAGATATATTATATTTTAACCTATAATATTTTATGAGGTCAATAGAGATCATCGTGGATAATTAATATCATTAATATATTTATTCCCATGATATTTTTTTATTTAAGGTTTTTCATTTAAGATGATTATGATTCATTGTTTCTAAAGTTGTAATAGTTTTTTTGTGAAAGTATTATTGCTGATTAGGAGTGTTTATGATTATGCTTATATGAATTAAATATTATGATTTACCCATCAAGAAACTAATTAATTTTCTTAAAAAAATTTATTTCTTGAGAATACATGATTCCCCATCATGTTTCTCTCTTAACGATATGAATAGTTCAAAATAATTTTTTTAAGAAAAAGTAATGTTAATTCTCTATTTGGTAAAAATCTATTTTTCTTAACATCCCATGATTTATAAAAGTATGTTCAAAATTATTGTTATCATTTTTAATTTTTTTTATTAATAATACTTATTCCAATGTTTTATATTTTGAAACAATAAAATATTTATATCTTCATGTATTTTTTTCAAAAATTGCTCAATTGGATTTTACCAAAAAAATCAAACAAATATTGTTTTATTGTGTACATCATGAATATAATTTACCACCATCATGAAAATTATTTGCTATGAATTATAAATTATATGTTTTAAATTTTTTTTTGAAATAAAATGATTCTTGAAAAAATTTATGTTTTATAAAAAATAATTTTTGAAAGTGATAATGATATTTTCCTCATGAATTTTTTTAAATGATTTTAATGTTTCTTATATAAGATTAAAAAAATATTATTTTCAACAAAATTTATTTCTCAAATTTTTAATAATGTTTATTTTTAGAATTTTATTTATATAGAATGTTTATTTTACTCACAAAACATTCTACATTATTTTTATTTGAAAATAATTCTCTATATAAGATAGAATACAATGATGTTACATCTGATTTTGTGAGGATATTAACCAAGGATAAATGTGTTATTATTTCTTTGATTGCTTAATATATATTATGACATGATGAATATTAATCTCTTTCCCAATCCACATGATAAACCAAAATATAATTCTTAGGAAACCCACTTCATTTATCATTGCTTATACCGTGATATAATTATTATAAAACCCAATTCTGATTCCATAGGTCATACCATGATATAATTTTATGATACGCACATCCATTTCCTTGGATTATTTCATTATATAATTTTTATAAACTACACTATATTTTACATGAGTCGTGCTAAGATAGTAATGTTTGGAAAATAGATTCTTTTACCATGGATTTGTTGTAATGAAATGATCAAATGACTATGAACCTTTTCCCCTTTCATAGGTTATACAACAAAAAAATTTCATTGAAACCCATTTAATTTCATGGGTTATGACAGGATGAATGTTGTATGAACCAGTTCACACATATTTATTATTCTAATTATGTGACTTGTGTGACCTATAACTCCCTCTAATGCATTGGGTAATTATTAATTTTATATAATATCAAAGGGTACATGGGAATTTATCTGAATTTTGAAAGAGGGAACATGGGAGGTTATCCCAATCTCGAAAGAGGGTACATAGGAGGTTTTCACAATCCTGAAATTGATTACATGAAATTTTATCCTAATACTGAATAAGGTTACATGGGAGGTTACCAAAGCCCAAAATGGTATACATGTTGTTATCCCATGCCTAAATTTTCTGGAATGTCATTATGGGTATCGATGACATGAGTGATTTAAATTATTTTAATATTTTAAAAATATATGTATTTTTCCAATATTATTATCTTTTGGATCACATTAATTAATTCCATTATGTTTCAGATTCTATGAACTACAATGATTTATGCCATGACTCATGTTTATGTTATATGATATGTATGGTATGGTTTTCATATGTTATTCTCATATTTTCACACCCATAAGATCGTGTTACATTTAAATATCCCCTAATACCATTTATTATCATCTAAACTCACCCATTGATACATTTCCATTTTTTGGGATATGAATAAAGGTATTATGTTTGATATTTCTATGAAGGATTCTTTTTATGAAGAAAATAGGGGGAGATTATGTAACTCATATATTGAATAATTGTTTATGTTTCCCTGTTTCCAAATGTAATATTCCTTTTAAATCCACTATCATTTATTTGTGCAATGTAATGATTATTTGACTAAAAAGTTGTAATATTGGTTTCTGAGAAACCTGGGTTTCAATAATTTTTAACAGAGGATAGGTTTAGTTATAATTTTGAAACTAGGATGAGAATACATTAGTGAGATCCCAGAGTACATGTCTAAGGATAATTCTATAAATGAATCAATGTTTAGGAAATCTTCCTCTAATGTTGTTATATGATATAGGAAGAGGTTTCCAATAAATTAAATCCGTTTTAAATAAATTATATGGATGTGGATCAGTGATAGAGGTACCTAGGGGTAATGACTCCTAAAAGGGTGTATTGAATTAAACATGATCGTTACCATGTGGTTGTCAATGGGCCTTGGTGCACACCTGGTTTAGTACTACCAAGGGATATGTTATAGAAATTAAAAATATCATTAAAAAAAATAATGAAGGATTTGAATAATGACCATGAATGACCTTGGTTAAGACTGTGCATTTATAGATTAAAATTAAGGTGTCATGATTTAGGCATCATCTAAATGATTTTTCATGATTACATGGTTCCCCAATATCATTTTTTTTATCACACTATGTTTTTGGTTTATCCAATGTATAGAACCAGATAAAATCATGTTATTGCAGACTACGATGAAAAATTAAATTATTTTACACATTCTGAATTGATTTTTTTGGGATTTGGAAGCAAAAATCTCATTCTTATGCTCACAAAAGTAACTCATGTAATCAATCAAGATATAAATAAAAATGACAAAATGAGGGAACTAAATTATATTAATTCCTTTACGATGAAACTCCCACCTTATTTAATTGGGTATTTTGGTCCACTAGTTTATGCGAAATGGATCAACACCAATAAAAATATATTTTCCATCCACTACTGCTTTGATCATGAGAAACCCCTTTGGATATCTTCCATTTGTAATGTGATGTAGATAAATGGTTTATCTGTATCAATAATATAAGGAAACAAGATGAAATTGACTCCATATATTGGTAGAAGATCAAAAACTTATTTTTTTTATGCACATTCAGAATATTATTTTTATAAATATTGAGAGGGGGTTCATTAAGATAATGAAAAAGGATGATGAATCTTTTGGTACCTATGTGGAAATTTTTACAAGACTTTTGAGGTACACTTTTATTATTATCATCCAACCTGAAGGTAATTTTTATAGATTAATTAGTTTTCAAAACTAAGCCTCCAAAGTACATTATCTATAAGAGACTTTAGTATATATAATGTTACTAATCTATGTTTTATCAAGGTGGAAATTTTGGTTAGAGTTATGTATGAATCTCATTATATTAATAAGAAGAGAATTATGTATCTAGATAGTTCACCAAGTTCATTATGGTTTCTCTATCTTATTTTTATCACTATCGAGAAATTATACTTCTAGACATGTATAAATTGGTTTAATCATTCTTATCCAATGGAATTTTCTCCATGGCCTTAATTCCCAATTTATCTCATTGATTACCTATATTTATAATTCCTCTAAGATACATCTTTTATTACATATAGATCTGATTAACATGTTTTACAATATCATTACCATGATTCATGCCAATATGCTTTCCCAAATTGCTAAAAACGTTGTCTCTTGGAATCTGTTTGATTTTGTGAATGGTATATCCATTTAATATAGTATTATCATGTATTATGAATGCAAAAATATTCTAATTAAATTAAATAGAGTATTCATCATTTCTGGGGAACATTACATGAGAATGGATTTCCATATTATGTATTGGAGCTTCATATATAAGGTTATTCAAGGATTTGATTTCAATGAACCATTTTTCAAAAAAATTAAATCCTTTTTTATCTATAATAACAACTGATTTATTTTAAATGGATATCTTAGGGTTGTTTTAAAATATAAAATGGGTTTAGAAAAGGTGGTCCCCAATCCCACATCCTCTTATCTTTTACAAATGATTATTTAATTAAGCCTCTTTTCCACTAGGTGGATCTTGGTAAACTTCATCTGATTTTTGTTTCAAGAATTATTATTGTTCCTTCTCATCCCCTTTATTCAGATGAAATTATTTTATTTTTACAAGGTGGAAAAGAGTCATTTAAAATATTAGATCTCTCTCATTATATAGTCATTTAATTCCATGCTATAAACAAGAATAAATCCATTTTATTCATAGGGAAAAGTTTTCAAATCTCTAGAAGAAATCGTATCATGAATGACTTGGACATAAATTACGGTCTCATCTATTAACCAACATTGGTTTTCCTCTATATTGGGGAAGCACTAAAATTATTATCTTTTCGAAAATATATAATCAAATAAAGAATCATCTTTTTTCATGGAATGGTATGTCACTATCTATGTCTGGAAGAATTTTCTTATTAAATATATAATTGATTATAATTTTCTTATTCATTTATTTTTTATAAATGGCCTATTGGAATTATTAAATGTAACATTATCTCTATTATTAATATTTTGAGTGGAATACATCTTTAATAGATTTTAATTATCATCCTTTGGATTAACTAATGTAAGACTCTTGCTAATGGTTGATTGGGAATCAAGATTCTCAAAATATTTATTTTTTCTTTACATGCATGGTTTACTTGGAATATTCTGAATAATAATTCCATGGATCTAAACATTCAAAGAGAAATATTCATTGAAAAATTGCAGAGAGGAATCCAACACTATATATACTCATCTTTCTGACCAACCGTCAAATATTAATTTATCAATATTATACCTAATTTCATATTTATCAATAATAAAGAGTATTCTCTCAACTTTTGGATCTATATTTGTATCAGTTCCCACCTTATTTCAATTATTGATCTCCAAAATTGAAATGTGGATACTCAATTTTATATTAATGATGTTTTGGACTCACCCAGACTATATATTCCTAGTATTATTAACATAATGTTCATCAATTATTTTATTTATATAGATGTTTTATTGATATGGAAACATTATCTTAATAGTATTATTGAATTATACATTTCAAAAGATGCAATTTCCATGTTACAAATTATGATTTTAATTGGATGAAAAGAATTTGTAAGCCTTGGATATAGCCATAACAATAGTATTAGTAGGTGTTCATCCCAATATTCATTTAAATACATTATACAAGATCTCTACATGTACTGTACATTTTAAATGATTCCTCAAGACTTACCATCCATCATAGGATGATATGTTTTACTAAAACTCATCTACGTATTCAACAATTTATGAAGGATTTCACAAAACCATGAGAAAATCCTCAGGTATTGATAAGAAAAAATGGGGAGTGTAAATCCATGCATTCATAACATGTCTATTATTTATATCACGTTTAGTTATTCAAGAGATAAATCTTCCTTGATATTAATTAAATTATCTAACTTTATAAGGTTATCAACTACTTACTAGATGGTTTTATTTCCCTTAGATGTCCGAGGGAGTCCTATTGTAACGCCCCGACCCCAGTTACCCAGAGTCGGTGCATTAATTACATAACATTGGCATGATCACAAGAAAGATCAAATCTCGAAAGACTGATTGGTTTAGTAGCCTTGGAAACACTAGATATATTCATAAGTTTTACATTACATCATAAAATGAAAAACTACTACAACAACATAATGTTTCCACAATCCACACTATTAACCCCTCATAAAATCCCTGCAGGTCATTCATAACTTACTTCTTCACATCCTGGGAAAAATAAAACATAGAAAAGGGGTGAGCTCAAATGCCCAGTAAGGATAACAATATAGCGGAAACTTTCATAAATAAGAATAAACATTTAAGGCAATGTATAAATAAAACAAAAGCCTTTTAAATATTAACTTTCAACATGGTATGGCATAAATAAAATGAAATAATGCCATTTACTTATTCTACTAATCGAATAATCACATGCAAAAATCAATAACCACTTTCATAATGTTGGAATGCATAATGCCAGACTATCATAACCACATAGCCAAGGCCTCGTGCCAAGACTACAAATAAGATTTTGTCAAGGCCTTGTGCCAAGACACTAGTTTGTCTCATGAGACCTACCGATGCATCGAGGAGCTATAGCGGGCTCCACCCGTCACTTATTAAGTCCAATGCATTCCCATATGAAAAGGTTTAAACATAACATAAACATTCGTATTAAAACTAGCATACGAAATGTCAATAATTTCACCATAAACTATGAATGGTATAAAAATAGCACATCCACAGTCAAACATATCACAAAACCTTCAATACAATATAGAAGTTTTGTATCATAATAAATCAACTTCAAATAATCTTAAAATCCATCAAAGGATGTTGACATAGATGAAATCAAAATTCTTTTTTTAAAGAAGTATCTCCTTTTATTTTGAAATCATTTAAGGTCCATATAAAATAAAACATTTTCTTTGAAAATATTCTTATAAGCTTGTATGGAAAGCTTCGACGATTTTATAACGGCGGAAAATAACCGCACCCGCCGTATAAGTTAAAAAAAACATTCTTACCTCAATTCTGTCGAAAAGGTTAAAAAGGACCTTGTTTTGAAAACGACGGAAAGATTCCTTTATAAACCTCTTATAAAAAGTCAAACAAGGGTATAAATGACTTTAACCCATATTCTTGTAAATAGTAAAAATGTTTTGAAATACATTTCGAAGATACATGGATGTGGATGATAAAGAGATCCCAGTAGATTATTACGTATAATACAACCTCGGATAATGAAGAGATTGTGAAATAACCCTTACCTTGTACTTTTCCTTGGTTGGGGTAGGTTAACCTCCTGTATAATAGTGAAATAATTGTTACTAAATTATACAAGAATCATATACATTAATATGATATCATATATGATCTTTTAATATTGATTTGATAATAATATCTTAGTATTATCGCCGTTTCGAGTGTTAACTTGCTCATTTTCTTTTATATGTTTTGTTACATAAGTCATGTTTGTTGTATCTTATTCATATCCATAATGATATCAAGTCCTTAAACATCATTTTTAAATCATTAAATGATAATTATACTTGAATGGATACGATGGAGAATGAATCTCATTGCGTTCGTGGAGACGGTAGTCCATACGTACGCACGAACGCTACTTCCATTTAATTTTTATTTTAAAAGAATCGAATCCAAATGATACATAGGTATATTACTATTCCAGTATAATATAATATTTTATATATGTTACTTAAGTTCATTAACACCATCCTTTATACGTTCCATGTGTGGTATGAACGAGTCATATCATTTTAAGGGGGCGGTAGTCCACACTTCCTCAAATGAAATTATCGTATGTATATACAACATGAAATGAATAATGGTATGAAATAAAATGGAATTACATAAGCTTATATATAAAATATATATCATTAATATCATATTTAATTATAGTTCCATCACAATGGCCACCATGAGAGGCGGTAAGATGTATTTGAACAATCATCGTTTCGTGAGGCGTTAGTTTGCCATCCACAGAAACATTATGTTCATCATCCATTAGATGGAGTTGTGTGTATGTGTAGTTTGAATCCTTATTATAACAACATCCTAGTATATTGAGGATACTGTTGTTGTAAAAGAAAGGAAATAAAAAGAGTTTGGGGGTTGAAGAAGCAAAATAAATGAAAATAATTTAAGAGAAATCGTTACCTTTAATTTAGGTAACTCACTTTGGTTGGAACCAAAGGACTTGTTGAAATGATTTCTGCCTA
The DNA here is from genome assembly GCA_963277665.1 of Viscum album. Taxonomy (NCBI): domain Eukaryota; kingdom Viridiplantae; phylum Streptophyta; class Magnoliopsida; order Santalales; family Viscaceae; genus Viscum; species Viscum album. The sequence goes on from OY728159.1 coordinate 1,187,044,292, forward strand.
AGGGGAAGCTTCAAGGAGGAGGAGAGGGATGTGGGGAGCTTAGGTGGGTAGAGTTTGGATGAGCCAAGTGGCTTGAGAGGTGTGAGGAATGAGAAGAAGTGGTCTCCTTTTATAAGGGAGAGGAGGGGCTCTTTAGGAAAGAGTGAAAGTATTACTTTATAATATAATTATATTCGGTTTATAATGGTCCAAAAATCATTGAGGTCGAATATAAGATGACTCATATTCTAAATAACATCAACCAATAAGAATTGGACAGGTTTTAGATAATATTTTAATCATTATAATATTATTTATTTCAATGATTTATTAATGAGGTAAACATTGCATCATTATTGTGTCATTAATAATTTAACTTATTTGATGTCTAAAAATTATAAATAAAATATCATCATGTAGGAAATCTTTTTAGCTTTCTAATGAATATTTATAATCTAAAATCCAACATGTATAACCCTATGTAAAAATTGTTCTTCTAAAAGATGTAAGCTTATGCCATTTTTATTTTTATTTTAACTTTATTAATATAATGTGTACCTACCACATACAAGTGGCTCCAAGGGGTCCCCAAATTGACCCAAGGATGCCCATGGTCGGGTATGTGTCCACCAATAAGGTTAGGACACGTTTTAGGGTAATTTTGTATTATTATAATATTATTTTTTAACCCTTATTTACCGGATTTACCCTTTAACCATGGTAAATAAAATATTTACCACAGTAACTATTCAAAATGTATAAAAATAAAAGTTACCTATTTACACAATTTGAAAATCCTGATTCCAAATATGGAATCCATTTTCCTAAATTCAAAACACAGAAGTGGCAGAAATTAATTAATTCCCGCTGTCAAAACAAAAAGCGTGTTTTTAAGAGGTAATAACTATCAAAAGATTGACACTTGTTTATGTTCGGTTTAATTGTAAAATTATGTCCAATGACCAACATTATATTAAATGGTAAAAATATATTATAAATATACTTTAAAACCACTCAAAATCACAATTTATCACTATTAATTATTTTGATTAAAAAATTTGTTTTTAATTAAAATTTAGAAATTTTCACTATTCATCAAAATATGAAAGTTATCCGAAATGTACCAAAATTTCACCCTAGGCTAATTTTTATATTCCGAATCTAAAAATGAAGTCCATTTTGAAATATTGAATATATATGATTTCAAAAAGTAGGTATTACTATTCACAACGGCTAGTTTAATTAGTTGTGGTGTGTGTTAGAACTCGAGGTTGCGTACAACACACGCTATCGCATTATTCGAAGGGAAACGTACCATAGAAGCTTGGGGTGTTACATTCTCCCCTCCTTCAAATAATTACGTCCTCGCAATTTCTAGGGTATTACTACATAAAAAGACTCGGGTGGTTCTTCATCATAAGTTCCTCGGGCTCCCATGTTGCCTCTTCCATCTTATGATTTCTCCACAAAACTTTTACCAGACGCGTCGTCCGGTTTCTCAGTACTTGTTCTCTTGTATCAAGAATCTTGACGGGCTCTTCACAATAAGACAGATCGGGTTCCAGTTCTAATTCCTCATAGGTGAGTACATGTGTTGGGTCAGGCATGTATTTTCTCAACAGAGATACGTGGAACACATCGTGAACTTTGGAGAGACTTGGCGGCATTGCCAATCGGTAAGCTACAACCCCAATTCGTTCTAGAATTTCGAAAGGTCCGATGTACCTGGGACTCAATTTACCTTTCTTACCAAAACGTATGACTCCCTTCCATGGAGATACCTTCAGGAAAACATGATCACCGACTTGAAATTCCAAATCCTTCCTTCGATTATCGGCATAGCTCTTCTGCCTACTTTGAGCTGCTTTGATGTGATTTTGAATTACTTTCACCTTTTCCACCGTTTCCTCCACCAGTTCTGGGCCTACAAGTTTTCATTCACCAACGTCATCCCAACAAGTTGGTGTACGACATCTCTTTCCATATAACGCTTCATATGGTGCCATCTGAATACTTGAATGGAAGCTATTGTTATAGGAAAATTCTACCAGTGGTAAATATTGATCCCACATACCCTGAAAATCAAGTGAGCAAGATCTCAACATGTCTTCTAAGGTTTGAATAGTCCGTTCTGATTGTCCGTCTGTCTGAGGGTGGTAATCAGTGCTCAAATGAAGTTCAGTATCCAGGGATTTCTAAAGACTTTTCCAGAATCTTGAAGTAAAACGGGGATCACGATCAGAAACAATCGATAGGGGTACTCCATGAAGTCTCACAACTTCATTAATGTATAGTCTTGCTAGACGTTCCAGGGGTAGATCTTCTCTTATAGCAAGAAAATGTGCTGACTTGGTAAGACGATCAACAATAACCCATATTGCATCGTTCCTTCTAGAAGTCTTTGGTAGTCCCATGACAAAGTCCATCGTAATATTGTCCCATTTCCACTCCGGTATGGGAAGAGGTTGCATGACTCCTCCAGGCTGTTGCCTTCCAGCTTTCACTTGTTGACAAACCATACATCTTGACACAAAATCAGCAATCTCCCTCTTCATGTTGTCCCACCAAAAATGTTCCTTCAAATCTCTATACATTTTGGTGCTCCCAGGGTGTATAGAGAAATTGGAACTATGAGCGTCATCCAGCAATTCCCTTTTTAGATCAGGTATATTGGGAACACAAAGTCTCTTCCCGAATTTCAAAATTCCATCTTCATACACAAAGTCTCTCAATCTCCCATCATTCAAAGCTTTAATCTTCTTCTGAAATTCTTCATCATCGGTCTGGGAACTCTTAATCCTTTCTAGTAAAGATGGTTTGGCAACCATTTGAAAAAGCATTGATGTTTCACCTTCCCTGGTTATTCCCATGTCCATCTTCTCTAGATCCATGAAAATTGGATCCCTTTCAATTCTCATCATGTTCAGAACTCCATGGTCTTTTCTGCTCAAAGCATCTGCTACTTTGTTTGCTTTCCCCGGGTGGTAGTGTATCGTGCAATCATAATCCTTGAGTAATTCAAGCCATCTCCTTTGCCTCATGTTGAGTTCTTTTTGTGAGAAAATATACTTCAAACTCTTGTGATCAGTATAAATCTCACATTTTTCACCATAGAGGTAGTGCCTCCATATCTTCAAAGCAAAGATCACAGCTGCTAACTCAAGATCATGAGTAGGATAGTTTTGTTCATGAATTTTCAACTGTCGTGATGCATAGGCAATAACTCTATCATTCTGCATAAGGACACAACCAAGTCCTTTCTTTGATGCATCACTATAAATAACGAACCCATCATTCCCCGATGGTAGAGTCAATATAGGAGCATTGACTAATATTTTCTTCAATTCTTCGAAACATTCTTCACACTCTTTTGTCCAAACAAATTTAACCCCTTTACGTGTGAGCTTCGTTAATGGGTTAGCCAATCGGGCAAAATTCTGGACGAAACGTCGATAATAACCTGCCAAGCCAATAAAACTACGTACCTCAGTTATACTCGTAGGTGCTGGCCATTCTTGGATTGCCTTGGTCTTAGAAGGATCAACAGAGATTCCATCTTTAGAGACAATATGGCCAAGAAAAGAAATCTCCTGAAGCCAGAATTACACTTGCTAAACTTCCCATATAATTCATGCCTCCTCAGAGTCTTCAAGATAATGCGCAAGTGATTTTCATGATCTTCGTAGGTTTTGGAGTATACCAAGATATCATCAATAAATACCACCACAAATTCATCAAGATACTCCTTGAAAACTCTATTCATTAGATCCATGAATACAGAGGGTGCATTAGTCAATCCAAACGGCATTACAGTAAACTCGTAATGCCCGTACCTGGTTCGAAATGCTGTTTTCGGAATGTCTTCCTTCTTCACACACAACTGATGGTATCCAGATCGAAGGTCAATCTTTGAAAAGTATTGAGCTCCATGCAGTTGGTCAAATAAATCATCAATACGAGGTAGGGGATACTTGTTCTTTATCATTATAGCATTGATCTCCCTGTAGTCGATACATAACCTCATAGATCCATCTTTCTTTTTAACAAAAAGAACAGGGGCTCCCCATGGAGAAACACTAGGGCGAATAAATCCCTTATTACTCAATTCCTCTAGTTGTTTCTTTAGTTCGACTAACTCTACAGTGGCCATTCTATAAGGGGTCTTCGATATAGGCCTTGATCCAGGAATCAAATCAATGGAAAACTCAACTTCTCGTTCTGGAGTATGTCCAGGTAAATCTTCTGGAAATACATCTAAAAATTCTTTCACAATAGGTACATCCTCTATTTGAACATTCCTTTCCTCACCCGCAGTTATTTCATTCTCTTCCTCCCCAATAATTGAATTTAGTTGAGCTATTGAGGGTGGATCTAAATAATAATTAGGTGGTGACAATTCTGCTCTAAAAATAAGGTGTTCCTTATCATTATCATCAAGAATCGTAACCTCTTTCTTCTTACAATAAATCTTCGCATCATAGTCCGAAAGCCAGTCCATACCGAGGATTATATCAAACTCAATCATAGGTATGACGATGAGATCAGCAGATAAAGAAAATTTATGTGCTCTAATGGGGACTGATTCACAAAACTTTGTTGCAACGATACTTCCCTTAGGAGTTTTAACTGACAACTCCCTTATTAAATCAAATTGGAAATATCTAATTTTCTTAGCAAACTGGGAAGATATGAAACAATGTGATGATCCAGAATCAAATAATGCATTTGCTAAACTTGAGGAAACCATTAAATTACCTGCCACCACATCTTTCGGAGCTTCTACCTCAGCAGTAGTGATAGCATAAGCCTGGCCTTGATCCCTTGGCCTTTTCTGAGGTAAGTTATCCTGACGCTTAGGACATGCATTTGCATAATGCCCCATCTCCCTGCAATTTTAGCACTGAACGTTGGTAGCTTCCTTCTTCCCCTTGCAATCATGAGCTTGGTGGCCTTTTTCACCACACTTGTAACAGACTCCCATTCCCTTCAGGCAAGCACCGGGGTGTTTCTTCCCGCACTTACCACAAGATGGATATTCAACCTTTCCCTTCTTCCCCTTATTTCCATTCCCATATTGATCAGCAGGTCTCTTCTTCTCTTGCTTTGCTTTAAAGTCATAAGACTTAGAGAATTCCTTTTCGGTCCTGATAGCACATGAGACAATGTCTTCGTACGATGAAAAGGATTGTGAGACTAATGCTCGACGGAGAAATGGTTTTAACCCATCAAAGAAACGATCAATCTTACTTCTTGGGTTGCGAATATAATCACCAGCGTACCTCGCTAACCTTGTAATGTTAGCCTCATACTTTGTGACATTCTCATCCTCCTTTTGTCTCAGACTCAGAAATTGTCTTTCCATATCTGCTCGATGGTCGCGAGGAAAGTATTTTTCTAAAAACAGATCTTTGAACTCCCTCCATTCCATATTTGATACTTCATCATCTTCCTTCGTATTTTGAATCAATGACCACCATTGATCAGCATCTCCAGTGAGGCGGTAAACTGCCATGATAACTTTTTCCCTTTCACTTCTCCCCAAAGCCTGAAATATTTTCTCTAGGGAAAATATCCATTGCTCAGCTACTAAGGGATTTTTATTCCCATTGAACGTTGGTGGTTGCTGTCTCATGAATCGATCTAACATTGATCCTCCACGCTGCGGATCAGGGTGCTCCATACGGGTAAGGTTATTATTCATAACCTGAGTAAGTTGTCCCAGTATGGTGATTAGCTAATCAGCACCTGTTGCATCACTAGCCCCACTATAATTCTCTTGAGCAGGAGGGCAATCCCTACATGGAGTGCGTGCATTGATACGGTTTCCGTTTCGTCCACTAGGTGCCATTTCTAAACAATGGCATAAACTAGATCAGTTTATGAATCAAAATACATAATCCCATACTTATAAAACACTTAACATAAATTGAACTTTTTATGGATATAATCCATAATCATAAGAATGTTTTCTTTGAGGAAGTATATACTCATAATCCCTTCAAAATGATTTGTAAAGAAAATGAGAGTTATCCTAAGCATATCCCCCGGGAGTGTCGTAACCAAGAGTGCAGAAAGGCCCGTTGTCGTGCACCAGTTCCCGTTCGAGTCTAGCTCAAAGCGGTGTTTTTGGGTTTTACCCCTAGGTACATCTGTGCCAGAGCCGCCTCTACCTGCTCGTATCCAGACAGGGATGTATTGCTTGGAAAACTCACAAAATCTCTACAATACCAAAATTCTAGGAAGTTCTTCTATACTAATCCTCAAAGTTCATCTTAGGTCTACGTGCTCTAATCAGAGTTTATCTAAATCTATCTTCCAAGGTTTGTACTAAACTTCCTCTGATACCAACTGTAACGCCCCGACCCCAGTTACCCAGAGTCGGTGCATTAATTACATAACTATGGCATGATCACAAGAAAGATCAAATCTCGAAAGACCGATTGGTTTAGTAGCCTTGGAAACACTAGATATATTCATAAGTTTTACATTACATCATAAAATGAAAAACTACTACAACAACATAATGTTTCCACAATCCACACTATTAACCCCTCATAAAATCCTTGCAGGTCATTCATAACTTACTTCTTCACATCCTGGGAAAAATAAAACATAGAAAAGGGGTGAGCTCAAATGCCCAGTAAGGATAACAATATAGCGGAAACTTTCATAAATAAGAATAAACATTTAAGGCAATGTATAACTAAAACAAAAGCCTTTTAAATATTAACTTTCAACTTGGTATGGCATAAATAAAATGAAATAATGCCATTTACTTATTCTACTAATCGAATAATCACATGCAAAAATCAATAACCACTTTCATAATGTTGGAATGCATAATGCCAGACTATCATAACCACATAGCCAAGGCCTCGTGCCAAGACTACAAATAAGATTTTGTCAAGGCCTTGTGCCAAGACACTAGTTTGTCTCATGAGACCTACCGATGCATCGAGGATCTATAGCAGGCTCCACCCGTCACTTATTAAGTCCAATGCATTCCCATATGAAAAGGTTTAAACATAACATAAACATTCGTATTAAAACTAGCATACGAAATGTCAATAATTTCACCATAAACTATGAATGGTATAAAAATAGCACATCCACAGTCAAACATATCACAAAACCTTCAATACAATATAGAAGTTTTGTATCATAATAAATCAACTTCAAATAATCTTAAAATCCATCAAAGGATGTTGACATAGATGAAATCAAAATTCTTTTTTTAAAGAAGTATCTCCTTTTATTTTGAAATCATTTAAGGTCCATATAAAATAAAACATTTTCTTTGAAAATATTCTTATAAGCTTGTATGGAAAGCTTCGACGATTTTATAACGGCGGAAAATAACCGCACCCGCCGTATAAGTTAAAAAAACATTCTTACCTCAATTCTGTCGAAAAGGTTAAAAAGGACCTTGTTTTGAAAACGACGGAAAGATTCCTTTATAAACCTCTTATAAAAAGTCAAACAAGGGTATAAATGACTTTAACCCATATTCTTGTAAATAGTAAAAATGTTTTGAAATACATTTCGAAGATACATGGATGTGGATGATAAAGAGATCCTAGTAGATTATTACGTATAATACAACCTCGGATAATGAAGAGATTGTGAAATAACCCTTACCTTGTACTTTTCCTTGGTTGGGGTAGGTTAACCTCCTGTATAATAGTGAAATAATTATTACTAAATTATACAAGAATCATATACATTAATATGATATCATATATGATCTTTTAATATTGATTTGATAATAATATCTTAGTATTATCGCCGTTTCGGGTGTTAACTTACTCATTTTCTTTTATATGTTTTGTTACATAAGTCATGTTTGTTGTATCTTATTCATATCCAGAATGATATCAAGTCCTTAAACATCATTCTTAAATCATTAAATGATAATTATACTTGAATGGATACGATGGAGAATGAATCTCATTGCGTTCGTGGAGACGGTAGTCCGTACGTACGCACGAACGCTACTTCCATTTAATTTTTATTTTAAAAGAATCGAATCCAAATGATACATAGGTATATTACTATTCCAGTATAATATAATATTTTATATATGTTACTTAAGTTCATTAACACCATCCTTTATACGTTCCATGTGTGGTATGAACGAGTCATATCATTTTAAGGGGGCGGTAGTCCACACTTCCTCAAATGAAATTATCGTATGTATATACAACATGAAACGAATAATGGTATGAAATAAAATGGAATTACATAGGCTTATATATAAAATATATATCATTAATATCATATTTAATTATAGTTCCATCATAATGGCCACCATGAGAGGCGGTAAGATGTATTTGAACAATCATCGTTTCGTGAGGCGTTAGTTTGCCATCCACAGAAACATTATGTTCATCATCCATTAGATGGAGTTGTGTGTATGTGTAGTTTGAATCGTTATTATAACAACATCCTAGTATATTGAGGATACTGTTGTTGTAAAAGAAAGGAAATAAAAAGAGTTTGGGGGTTGAAGAAGCAAAATAAATGAAAATAATTTAAGAGAAATCGTTACCTTTAATTTAGGTAACTCACTTTGGTTGGAACCAAAGGACTTGTTGAAATGCTTTCTGCCTAAGGGGAAGCTTCAAGGAGGAGGAGAGGGATGTGGGGAGCTTAGTTGGGCAGAGTTTGGATGAGCCAAGTGGCTTGAGAGGTGTGAGGAATGAGAAGAAGTGGTCTCCTTTTATAAGGGAGAGGAGGGGCTCTTTAGGAAAGAGTGAAAGTATTACTTTATAATATAATTATATTCGGTTTATAATGGTCCAAAAATCATTGAGGTCGAAGATAAGATGACTCATATTCTAAATAACATCAACCAATAAGAATTGGACAGGTTTTAGATAATATTTTAATCATTATAATATTATTTATTTCAATGATTTATTAATGAGGTAAACATTGCATCATTATTGTGTCATTAATAATTTAACTTATTTGATGTCTAAAAATTATAAATAAAATATAATCATGTAGGAAATCTTTTTAGATTTCTAATGAATATTTATAATCTAAAATCCAACATGTATAACCCTATGTAAAAATTGTTCTTCTAAAAGATGTAAGCCTATGCCATTTTTATTTTTATTTTAACTTTATTAATATAATGTGTACCTACCACATACAAGTGGCTCCATGGGGTCCCCAAATTGACCCAAGGATGCCCATGGTCGGGTATGTGTCCACCAATAAGGTTAGGACACGTTTTAGGGTAATTTTGTATTATTATAATATTATTTTTTAACCCTTATTTACCGGATTTACCCTTTAACCATGGTAAATAAAATATTTACCACAGTAACTATTCAAAATGTCTAAAAATAAAAGTTACCTATTTACACAATTTGAACATCCTGATTCCAAATATGGAATCCATTTTCCTAAATTCAAAACACAGAAGTGGCAGAAATTAATTAATTCCCGCTGTCAAAACAAAAAGCGTGTTTTTAAGAGGTAATAACTATCAAAAGATTGACACTTGTTTATGTTCGGTTTAATTGTAAAATTATGTCCAATGATCAACATTATATTAAATGGTAAAAATATATTATAAATATACTTTAAAACCACTCAAAATCACAATTTATCACTATTAATTATTTTGATTAAAAAATTTGTTTTTAATTAAAATTTAGAAATTTTCACTATTCATCAAAATATGAAAGTTATCCGAAATGTACCAAAATTTCACCCTAGGCTAATTTTTATATTCCGAATCTAAAAATGAAGTCCATTTTGAAATATTGAATATATATGATTTCAAAAAGTAGGTATTACTATTCACAACAGCTAGTTTAATTAGTTGTGGTGTGTGTTAGAACTCGAGGTTGCGTACAACACACGCTATCGCATTATTCGAAGGGAAACGTACCATAGAAGCTTGGGGTGTTACACCTATGATGAAAACAATTATTATTTTTTCTAACTTCCCTAATGGTATTTGAAATGGATACATCATACCAATCGAATTTTTCATTCCACATTGACTTGTTATCATACTGAGAATCAGGATACAAATTATGTAATCTCAATATTCATGATATACCACCTGATGTTTTTCATTATATCCCTATATATCATAGTACATATTATATGAATATAGAAGTATGAGCTATGCACATTATCCATAGGATCACTCTGTACATCTATTTATTCTGAAAAAAATATTTGGGTTCTTAACATTATATCTAAATCTTTAGTAAAAATTCGAACACTGGAATATTAACTACTTTTTCTATAATAGATTATAAAATTTTTATTCACCCTTAATCATATCTATAATGGATGGTTGAGTATTTATTTGAGAATTAAGGATGAAAATATTCTTATTATTCCCATGTCAATCATTTTTTTGTAAAGGGAGACTGGATACCATTCATTCCACACCACGAATGGGATTGTAGGATCCTATTGACATAGAGAATCTACAAATTTGTTCAGCAATATAGGATGATAATGGATTGAATAACCATAATCATTAATCTAATCACACAAAATTTTATAGAGGTTATTGATATCCTTTTTTTTTGAATATATATATGAGCCTATTATGATCTTCATATATTTAACACATTTCCCCAAGGATAAATTCTCTCCAAAGTTTAAACAAAAAGATCAATACATCCAATTCCAGATCATGTATTGGGTATTTATTCTCATTGATCGTTTTTTAGATTCATAGGTGTTAATGCATTCATTTTTCATAAGTATAAACCACAATCCCTTTTTGGCGCATCACTTTAGATCAAAAATATTTCCCCATTGGTGGGTAATGTTTGTACAAGTGTAGTTATAATATTCTTTATTAACTCTTTTAATATATCATCACATTCATGAATCTTGAAAATCATGACTTACTTTTGAATTTTCATTTTTAGTGGGATTCCGAATCATAATATGTTCATCACAAACTAATAATTGTAAAATATAGTAAATGGAAACTATAGATTTTAGAGAAGGATGTTTTCTAGCCCATAATTTTAATACCTATATCTTTGAAGGATCCACTAATATCAAATTTTTAGTGATAAAATTCCCTTGGAATGTTACTTCATCCATCTAAAACATCAATATACCATACATCACATAATTCTTTTACTTTTTCAAGGTGTTCACCACATCATTCAAATACTTTTCGTGTTCCCCCTTACTTTTTCAATATATAATGATATCATCAAAAATACTAAAAAATATTTGTTTATGTAATCCATAAATAATCTATTCATAAATTCTGTGATGCTCGAGGAAGAATTAATAAGTCTAAATGGTATCACTATAAACTCATAGTTCTCATACCTTCTAGAAAATGTAGTTTGCGGGATGTCCTCTTTCTTTACATTTACTTGAGAATATATAAATTGATGTTTCACCATATAGAAGTACTATGATCCATATAACTAATCAAATAATTCATCAATAAATGGTGGAGAAAAACTATTTTCTATTTTCATACTACTGTGGACATGAAAATAAATACATAGGTGTATTAACACATCTTTATTCTTAAATCAGATGACTGATTCACCCTATAGTGATGATCATTGGCATATAATACCTCTATTTATATTTTCCTACATTTTCTTCATCAATAAATTCAAGCACATAAATGGTTATTATATTTATATTCATTGGTATTGTAAAATATCTTACCATGATATTTGCTAATAAAACAACCTCACATCTTAGAGGAAGACCTTTAAATTCTTCAAGAAAAACATCATCATATTGACATAAAATGAGCATGTCGTCGTGGATGATCATTTCCATAGTCTCTATAATTTCATCTAGATATGAATGATCATAATTAAAAAAATTAATTCTTGATTTGATGATATTTAATGATATTTATCCTTTTACTTGAACATGTATCAAATGTATATTTTTGATTTTAGAGGTTTTTTTATTACTATTAATGTTTTTTGTTGGATCTAAACATGTAAATCCAATCCATAAATATAATTGCATCGAATTATGATAAAGAAAGTATCATAAGGTTCAATGATAAGTTAACACTTGTAATATATATACATGAGATGATAAATATGTGGGATTCAATAATTTCTACAGATTCCAAATTCACCAATTCCCCCAATTCCATGTTCTGAGGTGTTTTTTAAATAGTTATTCTAAAAAAGTGTTTTATAAAAGAATATTTAAAACAAAAATAAAAGAGTATGATCTCTATTATTTAATGAATAACAAGAGTACCTATCACCATATCTTCTTAGGGATACACCATAACTATTTTGATAACACAATCTCAACCTTTATCTCATGGTCGTAGAAAATATTGGAATGAATTTTCATTGACAACCCTTGTCTTAATTAACTGATTCACATAGTGTCATTATTTCTTACAGTTGATACATTAGAAAATAGTATGGGTTTTGGAAAGAGTTTTCCTTTCTTCCATCATATTTTCGGGTTCCTCACATCATAATTCAATATCCAAGAGTATTTCCTTCCCACACCTAAAGCATTTCCATGTCTACTTTTGGATATTTCTTGGATGCTTCCTACCCAAAATTGGAAAAATGTGATGACTAAATTTATTTCACCCATTAGAATTATATATTGATCTACCAGAAATAAAATATATTCTTCTAATTTTCTCATTATACATATGATAAACTTTATATATTTTTATCTCAATATCAACATTGGGGAACATCAGATAATTTCCTCATAGATTTTAAATAATATAATCACAAATTCATTTCATAAACTCGAATATAACTCACTAAGTATGTGGTCAAAATTAAATTTAGAGGATATTATAATTTATAAGTTATATGATGAAATTATTTTGAATTTTTTCTCATACACCTTTATGGTTTCATAATTATTTTTCATGAGGGAAACTAAATCCCAATTCATTTTATGATAGAGGGTGTGAGGAAAATATTTATTGACTTTTCCAAAATTCCTTACACTCTATCAAATCAATCTCTTCATAAGGAATTGTATTTTTATTATTGTAAAACTCAGATCATCTTCTACTAAAATATGAGAAATATGAAAAAATAAATTCACTTTCTCAGATCAGTTAAGGGTGGAGAAGATATTTTCAATGGAATTTATCCATTGTTTTATGATTATGTGTAAGACCATGAAATTTTCTAGAGATGCATAAATATTGATTTTTGGTAATATATTTCATTGTGTGGAGTAATATTCATTTGATTTTTACATTGGTTTTTGTTTGGGTAAAATATTGAGAAAAATGGACAAAAAAGGAAGTATGTGGTGTGCACACATTTAGGGAAAACTTTGTGCCCCCAACCTAACATACTATGTGAAGATAAATAGAGGTGATTCACATGGATTGAACATGGTTTTTAAACAATGTTCCATAAAGGGGTAACCATGAACCAACCACCCAAGAGACACATGTCTAAGGTGCATGGTTTGGTAAAATTGTGTGCCCCATCCTAGAAATTGGTTTTAGAATTTTTTATTCACCAGAAAATTAGGTTATAATACACTAGAACCCGTGAAACACAACATATTCAAGCTAAAAATAAAATAAATCATCTAATAGTGATTTTAGATCCTCCTAAATGTATTTTAAGTCTTATCAACCTCCATTTTATTTGATTTAAATCTTGGATCAAATTTCTACACCCCTCCCGGTAAGAGAATCCAATCCCCCTTTTTTCCTCATCCTTATCCTTTATTCTCCCATCATAGAAATGGTTTTTATTACTATTTTAATTATATCTAGATCTACGATTGGGGATATAAATATATAATTGATGGATCTTAATTTTATCAATATATTTTTATTATTTTAGATTCAAATATCATTCTAGGTGGTTGTGCCTCTCCCATTTTGGGGATTTATGTTAGCTGATCGTTCAACAATGGATGGAGGTAGGTTGTTTATAATTCAAATCCCAATTTCATTATTGAATTTCTTTTATGTATTTTTATAATTTCTATAAAATAATTACAAATTTATTTCTTGACTGAATTAATAAAACTGGTGAATTAATTAATGAAGGTAAATTGGGAAATTGGGGATAATGGAATTGTAGACTGTGAATAATTAATTATGGAAATAATTTCTATAAATTGGGATAATGACCTTAAATAAATAATTGTTGAATAAATTACTTTATAATTATATTTCACATTGAATAATTAAATGTTGATTTAATCATTTGATTATTTGGATTATGTATTTTGATTAATTAATTGGGAATTTAATTGAGGTAATTGATGTGATAAACTAATTGTTGAATTAGTAAAGAATCGAGTTGATTATTTATTTATTTATTTAATTAGATATATTGAGAAGATAAATTAACTGAGTGAATTAATAATATTGAAAATATTAATTAATTTTTAGTACATTCGTTATATTGAGATAATTAGTTAATTAATGTGTTAATTTGTGAGATTAAAAAGATTAATTAATTGTTGAGTGAATTGATAATATTGAAAAGAGTAATTACTTTTTTGGATAATTAATGAGGTAGATATGATATATTATTTCTTAATTTAGTAATTAATTATTAAATTATTAATTTATTTTTTATTTAATCAATGAGATTGATATGATTAATTAATTTTTAAGATTGAGAAACTAAATTAATTTTCAAGTTAATTAATGGGACTGAGATGATAAATTAATTATTGAATAAATTCATGAAATTATTAATGATAAAAATGGAATCCATTCATGAATTGAGATCTAGAATTGTATCAATGTTATTATGAGATATGTTATGTGAAATATAATGGTTATAGAGGAAATCTAGGATATGGTATCCCTTGGGGATGGTTTATAATCTAGAGTGGGATTAAGCAGGTATTTAGGGTTGAGTGTCCTTGAGAATTCCGAGAGATTATGTGTTTGTTTAATGAATAATTTGATAATGTGCTTACTATTGATTTAAGAATTGTGTGTATTTATTTATACATATGCAGACACCATTACTAATTGAATGTTTTATTAGACACCGTTTTTGTTGTCTTACTTAGTTGTAATGACATCCTACTCAGGATTCCCGATTGGTACCTGAATAGATTTCACTATTATATTATGGTTAATAGAAAATAACCTATGATAGATGGATGATTTTGGGATAATGTATGGATGAGGGACAAATTTTGTAGGGGATCCACATTGTAGTTTTCCATGTCCTTCATTTTTTTTTCATTTTAACACTCGACATGAAATTTAACATGGAATATCTACTAATTTTTTTTTATATTTTATTTCTATTTTTTGGACATATTATAACAATAGAATTGTTTAACATATGATATATTTTTTAAATTGTTATTTTTTATATTATTCTTCGGATGTATTAAACATATAAAATAAGTTATAGTATCTCCATGATCTACACAAGACCCTCGATATTTGCTGGTAGAGTTTGGAAAATGGGAAGGCATGATTGAGGTCATGTAAAAGACTACTTTGGGAAACCAGTAGGTCGCACCTGGATCAGGGAATCACAAAGTGGTATCAGGGCCATGTTTTCTTATATTTTTATTTGGTGTTACTATTTCAGAAACATGTATAGGAGAATCTGAAGATTCCAGCCTTTGAAATGATATCGTTCATGAGAGTAGAATACTCATGTACAGGGGATAACCATAGTATGAAATGTGGGAATTGTTGTTATATTTTTTTGTTATTATAGTTGAATATTATTTCACCTTGGATGACATAATTTTAGAGTTATGGGATTTTTGTTTCTGAGATTTTTTGACATTTGACTCATGGAATGGTATCGCATGATAAATGAGTATTCAAGAATCAATATATGCACTCCTGATTATGATGTAACATGCATCATTTTATATATACACAATAAAATGGGTTTTGGGTAAGTTGATGAACATGAACTATTTTCATTGCTTGTAAAATTTGTGTAATGTTGCAGAAAATATAAAATTTTAGAAGTAATTAAAAATTATATTAGGGGAAATTAAATATGTCCTTAAATGAAAAACATTAATAATTCAAATATGTTTACCCTTGTTAACTTGTACCTCAGCGTAAGATGGTTAAGGGTGTAGTTTCGCCCTCAGTTATGACCATACGGAAGGGTTTTTTGAAAATACATTATGTTCCTTATTTTATTTTAAAAAAAATGAGTTATTTATGAGAAAATTATCATACAATACATGTTTTTCTTGTAGATTTATGCATCCATGAGAACCCCTATTGAAAAGACAAAAAAAGTTAAAAATGCTAGTGATGATCCTCTAGTGGTAGAACCCGAGTAACTAATAGTGCCAAGTGAGGAAGTTGGGGAGATGTTTTGCAAGAAATTTTCATGGTTTATATAATTCATGGAAATAGAACCAGGGTGTGTATTGATAATCATGTCTAAATGGATAAGGGATTTTTAGTTGCATCACCCCCAGACTTTTGCTGGAGAGGTTGGACTTAGGTGATCTAAGTCCATGATTGAGTCTATTCGTAATTTAAATTACCACATAGATTATTCTACTTAGAAGATGGTCAAGAATTATTGTTATATGATATTATGATCAGCGATGTAGAAGTGGGATGTTCATGATATTACTAGGTAGTATTACATTATATTATGGAAGTACTTATTGGATATGTTCTTGTATCACTTCTATCTAGATTTTTTATGGTATGAGAGAGTGGTTGAGTTCATCAAAATGACTTAGGGTAGTATTTTGTTGATATAATATGTTAGAAACATTAAATATTTTTTTTATTTCTACATAATTGGATGAGGATGGGGGTATATCAAAATAAAATTTATGGAAGGACTTATATGTAAAATTAAGTCCTAGGTAATCATCTTCAGGCTGATGAAGTTAGTAGATGTGGTGAACCATGCTCTCATAGCATTGAGTATCTTGAAAGATGATTATAATTTATTATAGATGGTTTTTTCTATACAATTTGGATGTACATATCCTAATAGAATGAAGAATCATTTTGAGAAAATTATCCAACACAGTGTAAAATAGAGTGGTTAGGGGGAGAAGTGAGTTACAGTGGATTCTTATGTGGATATTTTCCTCTAGTGTGATAGTCCAAGATGCTATCATAGGCATTTTCTCCCACCACCAGTGGTGTGAAGATCTTAAAAAATGATGGCACATCTGTATAAGTTCTATAGAAACTCATGATAGATGGGTAATGATCAGACAGCTAGACTGAATTAGAGAGTTGGAAGGGGATCTTTTACACCATACCAAGATTTAAATATGAGTGCTATTTGGATGGTAAGTAGAGTTAGTTTATTTGGTACTTCTGTAAAATAGATCCCATATCAGAAGATTGGTGTAGCATAAGTCACATAGACAACACCAGAATGAAGAGGGGCAGAATCATTGCATGCAGTTCAGCCTATACTCGTGGATAGCGAGGCTGGACTATTTATAGTGAGAGGTAATCTTATTATATCTTTTAAACTGGCTATTTCTATATTTGATTTAGGGGCCACTAATTCCTTTATATATGTAGAGATTTTAAATCCTTTTATCCCAATTCTATAGTTCTTGAGTATAGTTTTGATGATAGATATATCATTGGTAGTGCATTCAAGGGACACATTCTAGTGCAAGGGATGTTCTCTATATGTTGGTGAGTATGGTTTTTATGGTTTCTCTACAACCTAGACATGTCAGGCTTCATGATTATATTGGATAAGGACTGGTTAGTATCATATAGTTCTCATATTGATTTTTACCATAAGATACTATGTTTCATAACTCCTAAGGGTGAACACTATATTCACTGTGAAGAGTGGGATATCCAAATAGAGCATGCAGGGAAAATTACTCTATAACTAGAATAGGTTACAGCCTTGGTTTCTATTCAAATGTTGGATGATAAGAGTGGGAAACATTATTACTTTGCACCATTATAGGACATGATTAATGAAGAGTTTCCCAAAGACTTCTCAGTGCTTCTACATGAGATAGATATTGAATTATCTATTCCTCTCATTCTAGGAGATGACTGAGTTTTATTCTACTATACAGAATAGAAATGATAGTGCTTCATGAGACCAATACTCATCTAGGAGTGTTGATATATAAGGGTTTTATCCATACATGTATTTCTCCTTTCAGATCACCTTTTTTTTAAATATGGCTGTCATGAGTGTGTGATAGTTTGTCGATTATCAAATATTGAACTAGATGACTATAGATAACCTATATCCTCATCCAGAAATCAATTTCATTTTTTACCAGTTCAGAGGAGCATGTGTATTTTACTTGGCATGTGATCATGTAATCATCAATTGATAGTTCTCCATTATGATATATCGAGGAATTCCTTCAGATGCATGCTTGGTGTATGCGAGTTCAACATGATATTATTTGGGTTTATGAACACACTAACAATGTTTATACCTTTGATGAGATGAATATTCCATCTGTAGATATATCAGTTTATTGTTTTATTCATTTATAAAATCTTTGTGTACTCAAAAACACAAGATGATAATGCCCAATATCATAACATCATATTGAGTATATTGAGAGAGATTCAGATATACAACAAGCTATCAAATTATCATTTTTTTTATTGATTTGGTACACTACTTGGGTCCCATTATTACATAGAAATGTGTGTTAGGTGATCAAGATAAGGTTCTGGTAGTTGTATATTGGGAGAATAGAAATAATGTTTTAAATATCTATTTACCTCTAGGATTAAATAGATACTACTGGAGGTTCATCCATGATGTTCCATAATAGAAAAAAATCTCTTGGGCTAGCCCAAGAAGGTAATAATGTTTGAATGGCGGGAATAATATGATGATACTTTCAAAAAGTTTAGTTAGTTTTTGAAATCATCACTAATCATGTTTCTAACTGAGTCGGGTGGGGAGTACATGGTTTTTTGTGAAAATTATAGTATAGTTCTTAGAGATGTACTGTTGTAAGGAGAACGATTTGTGGCATTTGGTTCATGGAAGTGGAGACCCAATGAATGAAATTATCCTAGGCATGAAATCTAGGTGGATGCAATGGTTTACTCTTTGATGTGTTAGGGGAATTATCTATTGGGTGAGACATTTACTTTGTTTTCATATCACAAGAGATTAAGGATTATCCACTATAAATGAGATCTGACTTTTTGATATCATAGATTGATTTTTTATTTATAGTCAATTGATTTAAAATTGAATATTCACCAGGAAAATTAAAAAATGTTATTGATTCCATCAATATGTAAACTAGGAATATAGATTTTTAAGAATATAGTGTTGAGTAGAATATGATGACTCTATTACTTAAGATTCATGTGGTGGTTTAAGAGAATTAGGAGGAGATGAATCTAGTGTCAGTTTTGGTAGAATCTACACAATTGAGATGGAACAAGAAAAAATAGTATGAGGACACTGAATTTTTACATTTTAGGGAAATCCTTAAAGGTGGGGACACCTTCATACTAGTTGATATATGAGAACCAGATCATCTATGTAAAAAGTAAAGGATTTGTGCCTTTGATTATGTCAGAGGTGTTTGTGAATGAATTCCATGCCTCGATTTGGGTGGTAAATCGATGTGTGGAAAAGATATATTATGAAATACAATGATAGTTTTGGTATTCAGGCATGAAAAAGCATATAATGGGGTTCATGACATAATGATACACCTATCAGAAGGTGATGGTAGAGCATCAATGACCTATAGGATTTCTTCTCCAGTTGCCAATTCCAGAGTAGGAGTGGACTGAAATTATCTTCTATATTTTTTTGATTATCTCGAGGAATACTTGTAATAATGATTCTATTTGGGTTATTATGGATCAACTGATTAATATAGTGAATTTCTTTCTTATATAAGAGACCATATAGATAGAGTAGATGGATGATTTGAATGATCGAGATATAGTCTGTCTTCATGGGGTTCCACAGACGATAGATTCATATTGTGAGTCACACATTACTTCACACATCTGGCTGGTTTGACATTAGTTTATTGGTTGAAATGTTTTGTTGACTATCAAATTATACCCACATATAGATGGGTAGTGAGAACATACTATATTAGAGCTTGAGTATATGATTTGATCGTGTGTTTTAGACATCGTTGGATCATGGTAGAAGAAACTAGATTTTGTAGAGCATTCCTATAATAATTGTTACGAAGATAATATTTAGATGGAACCATATGAGGCTCTTTATGGTAATCTATGTAGATCACCATTTTGCCGAATAATGGTAGGTGAGTATGTGTTCTTGTGACCGAGTCTCGTGTATGAGATGTCAGAATTGGTGCAGTTTATTCAGAACTGTATGGTTACCTCTCAATGTAGAAAGAAGTCATATAAAGATAGAAAATAATAACCCATAGTGTTTATATTGGTTTATCATGTATTACTTTGGGTTTCACTGAGTTGTTTCACCATAGTATATATGGAAATGGCAAGCTAGCACCCAGTTTCATGGGACAATTTGAGGTAGTGGAATGAATCAGGCTGGTGGTGTATTGGTTGACTATTCAATAGAAATATAGTGATATGAATGAATTTTTTTATGTGTTAAAGATTAACTAATGTCACCTCAACCATTCTCATGTGATCGATGTGGATGATGTTGATATAGAAATAGATGCATCCTTTGAGGAGCATCTAATATGTGTGTTAGATCAAAGTGATAATGTTTTGTGGGGGAATAAATTGTTGATAGTTTTTGTACTGTGGATCCAGGGCCATGCTCAACATAATAAATGATAGAGAGATGTATATATTTTTGAAATAATGGGTGTCCTAGACACCATTATGCAGTATATTAGATTACCAGGTCATGAGTACAATTAGTTATACATCATGTCAGCTTACCATTATAGCGTAGACTTTTCTCAACCACATTTATAATGGTAATTTCCAAATATTATTTGTCGTTTTGAGAGGTTATAACAGATCCCAAGATATGATGAGAACCTCGATATACAATGACATTCATATTAAATATATGTTCTATAGTCTAGATACTTCTTAAAAACTAGACACAGTAGGTGATTGACTATCATTTTTTTGGGGATCATATGCATTGAGACTTCTTATCATGTTGTCTGGACTTGGTGATCTCTAGTAGTATGATCATGAGGACACACTCACCAATAAGAACACTATATGTCTGGGTGTCATTGGATATTCCTATCTACGGAAATGTGTATTGGTCTCCTAACTTGATACCATTTCCAATGTGTATCATTTTATTATGTACATTGATGCAAGGTGAAAACCATGGTACTAAAATCATGGAGAGGATTCCTACGTTGGGTGCATCGTTGGTGGTGTCACATTGGCTGAATGGTCATGAAATTATTTGTTTCTTCTTAGTTTAGAATGGTTTGTATCTCCTTTTAGGTTGATAAGGATTGTGATACATTTAAAAGTCTTTAGACAAAGAATTCGCAAGTTATATACATCTGCAAAAATCAAAAATTAATTAAGAATGGTAAGGATGATGAAACAAGTGTGATTCCCTCATTATGAGATATTTAATGACAATGAGATTATAGTACACATTCAATGTTCATAGGGTGGTTTTCATTTCTATTTCAATCCTTATATCTATTGGGGCCATGATGGGTTTCTAGACTCTACTCTTGGTCTGTGGAATTATTCACTGCTATCAGGATAAGGGCTTATAGGGTCACACACAATAACATATTCAATAATCTACCAAATTCCATTGACTAGGTATATGATCATAGTGGGCCCTGCCATGGGGTCCATGTTTTTTCCATGTTATCGATCACCAAAAGAATTAAATAAATTCATTAATATTCATGTTATGATTATTTGGGATGGAATTTATTTATTGTATGTACATGTTTAGTAAATATGAGATAATATTAACCGAACAAATATTATTTTAATAATCATGGTTTGTTTAATATTATGCGGGACAATGAGTCTAGTTAAATTGATCGGTTTTATCATGTAATATTATATATATATATATATATTACCAGTATGTGATAAAATAATAAATTAAATTGACACAGTTTAGTTCATCAAAATTATTTATTTAGTGGACGTTGGAATGAACGGGGGTCAGGGAACCCTACTGGTATTTATCAACTACACTATAAATGTAGTATGAGGATCTATCACATGTGTGTCAATTCACTATTTATTCACATTCATGGAATAAAAATTGGGAGCCTCTCTCTCATTTGCTTCCTAGAGAGAGAATCAGTTGATACAAGATCTCAGTTATAGATCTTCCTTAGGCATCAAAGGTATCTCGATGTGGTGATCCTCAGGATTTCAAAAGCATTGCCAGATCACCACGCTAGAATCAAGAGTTTGACAGTTGACATTCCAGGGGATTTTAAAGCACATATCGATAATCTAGAGGGATACTTCTATGGATTATTCAAGCAGTGGCTGCTAGTGACAATTACCAGTCATGTATTCCATCATATTTTCAATGATATGTATTTTGTGTATGGTGTTTGATCATTAGATATTATGTTAGAGCATCGGACCTCATTAGGGATCAGATCATCGACGTCAACAAGAATCATGAATCTACTGACAAAAAATTGAATATCCCCAGCCCAATGACTTCCATTGTGGACCCTGGAACCTCACAGTGGTATCAGAGGGAGAGCGTAGATTTAACATGCCAAATTAAATTAATTTTAATAAAATTATGTAGACGGTTCAAAAACTATCTCATCTGTTCAAACCACACGTCAATCTGATCTCAGATGACTATGTTATGGAAAATTTATTTATTTTGGATTGGATAAAAATTTGTGTTTTGACCATGGATATTAAATTTTAATTCAATCCGATGAACTAAAGAAACATAGATCGATTCATCGGATATAATAAATATTATATGAAAATTTTAAATTTTATAATTAACTAATTTGAATAATAATATTATTTTTATTATTATATTTATACTAATAATAATAATAATATAGAATGTTAAATTATAGTTTCATTATAATAATAATATTATTATTATAGAAAAACACTAAGTTTCCTTTGGTAATTATATGGAGGAGTTGACATTAAAATAAGTCATAAATTTAATTAAAAAATTGGAGTAAATATTTATTTAATGAGTTGAGAGACTTGATTTAAAAATTGGGTGTGGTAATCAATCAAAAAATGGCCAACATGGGTCATGTAAATTAAAAAGAAATAAAAAGGATAAGGGGTCTGATAGACCACCTGGCATCCTGGGCATGCTGTACTCCAGATGCCGGCAACCTCCCCTGTGGCGTCCCAAGGTCCATCGTCGGCTCCAGTCAAAGTCAGCCTCCTCCACAAAGTAGTAGGCGCTCTGTGCCATTACCCTAGGCCCGCACTCATCGTCGCGCGACTTGGTAGGTTGTTCCCTACCAGCTCCCCCTAGCCATGGCTACTGACTTCAATAGGAACCGTGGCCCTGTCAGATTCCATCTAAATCCCTGAGGTATTTTTTCTTGCATGAAATTGTTTCGGCAGAAAAGAAATTGTCCTTGAAACCGTTTGAACACACCTACCCACCCGGGAATGAGTTTGGGTGTATCATCTCGATCCAATTTCTCCCATTCACGGCCTACTAGAGTACTGCACTGGTTTTCCCTGACACGAACAGTCCATCCAGTGATGTTTCATGGACAAATCAAAAAATAATTAATTTAATTAATTTAATTTTTGTACCTAAATTAAATTAATTAAAAATAATTTCGGATAAATATTTTTAATACATGATTATTTAAATTAATTTAAATTTTCAATATAATTAAATTATTTAAGGGACTGATGATTAAATAAATTATTTGAATTTATTAATTCGTATACTTTTATTATATAACCCTCTTACATAATTAATTCAATTTCATTTAATCACGCATTGATTTTACCCATCTATTATTCTTGGGAATCGACCCATGCATGTTCACATTTATTTATTTATTTTTTTTAATTGTGTGTGATTCTTGTAATTAATTATAGGATGGTCTGTGTATCATATTTTTTGATTAATATTTATATGGTTCTATGCACCCAATTTACCCGATGTACATTTCTACCTCCAGTCCCCCTCACCTACACGTGAGTATATTTTTATTTTTGATGAAGATGAATATCAATGTGGACCCCACCAAGAAAAGGTGGATCAAGTTGATCGAGAAGATGCAAGACGACACGTGGATACTACCAAGATGAGGTGGTACTCCCAAATGTGACGGGGACCTTGCCAAAACAAGGCGTTAACTCAGATGCGATGTGAACATAAAATAAGAGGGAAAGATTCCTCAAGAGTCATGTTTTGACTCTGGTATGAGGCCCTTAGGTAATTTAGATGATCAATAATAGTCGAATTAAAGTTTACCTTTAAACATATATTTATTATTTTATACATTTTTGAATAGCTGGAAAATACATAAAATAATAGTTAATAAAATGCATAAATATGTGGCATATGTTTTTTCTATTAACGTTCTTTTGTGAGCACAAAATCATAGTTGAAAAAGGTTAATAGAAATGGATTAAATTTTCCAGAGAAACAAAAAAATCCCCTAGGTAAATATTTTAGTCAATATAGACTTTTTTCATTCATCTTTAAACAAAACCGTGTGTTTGGGGTGCTGGTCATGGAATATCTGAGTGTTCCCCTTACAATTGTGATGTTCTTATTATGGTGGTGCGTTCAATTAACTAAAATTGAAGCAATGTAATAGCCATATATATCTTGTTGTAATTATAGAGGCAAGTGTTGAGTAAATTGAAATTTGATTTTAGATGTTGGGAATTCACTCAACGGTTCATGAAACATGGAGTTAATGTGGATGGACATCCAAAACCCTACCTTGAACCCTCCGAGTAGTGCTGTAGAAACATCTTCTAGACTATGAGGAGTAATTTTAGGATCCTTTCAACTAGAATACTCAATAGTATTTTGATTCTAGTATAGGGGGTTCGTAGAATTCAAAATATTATTGGGAGACATTTAATGTTTAAATTAATCGGTAATGTGGAATTTGGTAATCATGTGAAAGTACAATATGCTAATGATTATAATGTAAAAAATCATAAGTAGTACCATAATTAAAAATTCAATAAATATTGGAAAAATATGATATCCAAACTAGTACAAAATTCCATGTGTAGTATAGTCTCTTGTGCACATTACTACTATAATAGAAATTAAATTGTCAATGTATTAAAGTGGTAAGCCTCCTCAGAAAGCAGGAGTGTAAAATTTCTTACAGGAGACTCTTGAATTAATCATTTAATGGTTCTATCAAAATAATATAAAAAATTTATGATGTTAGTTGTGGTTTCTACATCATGACATGGATGATATTACATGAAGTCTCATTTCCAAAAAAAATTCAAGGAAAAAGTTATGAAAAGTTTGAATGTGATGATTGCACTCAATTTGTGTAAAGTGAAAGACATTTAACAATATTTCATCCCATTATTATACCTTTTTACACCACATTACACTAGTTTTGATTAAGGATATAAACAAACTACATAGTGTAAGTGGTTTATTACCTTTAAGGTAATATTAACGAATTAATAAAACTATTAAAGAATGTACCATATTTTTTTCTTAAGGTGTACATACTAAAAGTCAAGGAGAAAATGCCATTGAATAGTTACTCCAAAGGCACATTCGTCATGTCATTCAATGAAATGTGGTTGGTTATTTAATAGGAGGTTATTATCAACACATATTGAAATAATTTTTGAGAAGTTTAAAAATGAAATTAACTGAATTGAAGAAGAAAGTACCTGCTTCTCATTCAGTTTATATTCATAAATATAAATTATTGTCTCTCAAATACTTCATGGGAATTAAATACAATATGATTTTCACATATATGAATTGAAATATGGTAACTGTGTATGTGGAGAAACATCACTAAGAGTAAGGTGTCTTCTCCAAGCAGGTGAGAAAGGGTGATTTCAATGTTAGCGGTGTGAAACACATAACTTTTAATTTCCATGTGATTGATTAAAATTGGAAAAGTTGTTGAGTATAACCAAATAATTTATCTCAAGTTCAATTTTGTAAATTATGATACATTATTCCATGTTTTTGAATGAATGTTGTTCATGGTAATATACTCATCAAATAGTTTGCTGCTACTTGAATCAAAGGCAAAACTGGATGAATATAAATTGTATGTCCTTCCCAGTTGTGTCAATATAGTTATTTGTCCTGTAAAAGTAATATTGTAAGTCAAGAATATTCCTAGTATGGTATTTATCATTTTCATAACCAAACATCCTTGGAATTATTGAAATTTATATTTTAGACAAAGAATCATTTGAAAATAACTGTATGCCCCAAAGCTTCCAAGGTTAGTTCCAAAAGAGAGTTTAAACGATTCAAATGAATGCATGAGTTAAAGATGAATTATAAGATTCCTTTAAGTTAATAATGATATTAATAATGAAGTATATGTTTGGTCATAAGATATTTCTTTCTTTGGATCGACCTGTGGATGAATATCTTGACAAAACAATCATCGATAATGATAATGTTGCATAAAGTAATTCCTAAACGCTTGTTACCTTATCTACATCATGACATTGATGTTAACAAAAAGGATAGATGATTAGTCATACATGTTTACATTTATCAACAAAATTTATCATGAAGAAATTCCTAAACACACATTTTATATATCAATGTTATGATATATGTTGTGTCAATGTTTCAATTTGCCGAAAATTCCATTATATATGATTATGTGCTTTGCAAATAATGGAGTAAACCCATAACAAATATGCCAACTAAAATGAAAAATGGATATCATGTAAGAAATAGAATGACAAAAAATAATTATGTCATAGGAAATGTGTTAGGATTCAAAGATGTTGTAAATATATAAACAAACATGATTCAAGCTGAATACATGGTGCATCTATGTAATTATCCAATCAATTTCTTATGATGTTATACAAATACCAATGATATAAAATATGTAGTTAAGTATTAGAATAAATATCAATATAAGGGTGAACATATCTATTAGAGATAGTGGGAGCTAAAATTTCATGAACTCAGTCAATTCCTAAGATGCACAAATGGTTGGAATAGGAACAAGTTCCACAAGTACATGTGGAATATGTATCTTCTAGAGACACATTATGTGTAGGAAGGATAAAACCATGGTGATGGATTTATATTCAATATGGCCAATGATAAAATTTTCATTGAGAATAATGAATCCTACAAGTAAGTAGTACATTAAAATTATCTCTGACTGATAAGATCAGTTTAAATTCAACAATGGATTCCATGTATCAAAAAACAAAGGGGCTTATAAATTGAATATTGTGGTGCGTATTCAAATGAGATGATACATGGATGGTGCATGCCCGATACCAATATGGATCGACTGTTTATACCAAATTAGTATTACTAAATAAAATATAAATTTACTTGACATAGATAAACTTATAAGATCATTCAATTGGTTATTGGATTTCGTGATCATCTTTCGTGGAAGGTGTCTATAAGAAGAAACAAGAATCAGATGATGACACCTTCAAATTCCAATGAAGGTTAAAAGTCACTACAATCCAGTTTTGGATTGAATTAATAAGTAATATCTTAGAGCATTCATTTTATATGAATATTTTCCTTGTGTCAACCAATGGTTTGTGGGAGTGCCAATGTATTCCAAGAGAAACTTGTTCCACAACATATGGAAAACAGATCATGGGCTAATAGTTATATAAGACTATAATAAATTTAATTCTCCAATGATGGACATAAATTATAAACATAAGTGATAGGGAACTGGATCTACTGAGGTAGATCTAATGGTTTCTTAGACCTAGTCAATCATACATAAAGTGACACTGTATTAAAAAACAACATGTTAGAACAATTCAAGTTCATAATTGTTTGTCAATGTGACATGGCTTATGTAACATCCCAATGTTTTCTAAAAATAAATTTAAAATGCTTGAAATTTTGTTAAGGTATATATTTATAAGTATCCTTTAATCATAATTTTATTTCTTCTATGTTTTTAATTTCAAGAAACTGTCATCTACAATTGTGTTCAGTATGTTATTTAGAGTATGATGAAACAAACTTGTTTTTTGGTGAATAGTAACATGCCCTTATTAATAGTAATATGAATTGTAATATGACCTCATGAATAGTAAATAATAATATTATTTTATTTTCCCAAGGAAATAGGATAATGGGATCTTAATTAATTTTCCAATGTCACATAAAACTAATTGCACTTCAATATTGTTATTTTTCGAATTAACTGTGACCTTTTTTAAAAATTGAATTAATAATATTTAGAAATTTATTTTGGAAAAATGGAGTTCATTTTTGAATTATACACATCAAAAAATGGTTGGGGTAAATTTTTGGTATTTTTCTGAAACTCTTGAATTTTCGGTGAATAGTGAAATACGATAAAAGGGCGTATAATCAATTTATCAGTAAAAATGCAATATTTATGACATCATAAGTGATTCAAGGACACATTATTAGAACTCAATTGATATTTTCACTAATTAAGGACACTTTATTTGAGATTATTCATAGTCTTGATAAAAATATTATAACAATAATTAAAATAATCTAAAATACCTCCCCTCCTCCACTATAAATATCACCCTCACTCCCCTCTTCCTCCCACACCTCTCAAGCCTTGAGCATTGTCTAATTTCTGCCAAATTCCCTCCCCAATCTTCTTCCCCACGTCCTAGAGATTATGGTCTCACCAAAAGACCAAAATTAAAGCCCTTAAGAAGGATCTCAAGGAGAAGAGATCAAGAGGTAAACATCCTCTTTCATTTTCATTCTTTTCTTCCATTTTATGTTATTCTCTTCCTTTCCCTTTGTCTTTTGTTGGGATATTTCATTAAATATTTCCCCTTACTGTCCAAATTTTGTATGAATGATGAGATATTCCATTCCTCTCATCAATCTTGTTTTTATGATATTTTAAGAGACGCCGTTAGACTGCCGAATTTTCGTAAGAAATTTCTCATGTTTTCTTTATTTCATGATTACTTTCTCTTATTTCTTCACCCTCTCATATCCAAGAGGCATGAAATCTACAGAATCATGTATATTCTGGATTTATTCATGTTTATGTAAAATTAAAAATCATTATTCCTCTCCTCTCTCACTTATTTAAGGAATAAGAACATTGTCTGTGATGTGTCGAATTACCGACATCGTGGACAGTGTAATTTCACATTCCATTAATTCATTCCAGTCTGGTCATGAAACCATTTATATGGTTGAACCAGGTTATAATATATGTTTTATAACTCATACTTTGTTCTGTAATTTTTTTGTACCCACGGTTGAAATTTATAAGACTAAATGAGGTTGTAATTATCAAAGATCCACTTAAATGATCTAAACAAACATAATTAATGTTTTTACTTATAAATCATCATTATATAAAGCATAAAAGTGATAAATGGTATAATTTATGGTACTGGAAATATGTAAATACTACTCCATTACAAATCTAGAGTTTCAATTCCAATAAACAAGAACGATTCGTCATGAACCGATCGTGAAAATCACAAAAGAACTCACCCAAAATAACGCAAGGAACAAAATACTAACAATTAAGGGGTGAAATGAGGTTATGAAATGACCATATATGACGTTATAAACATGAAAATGATTCTATAAAATACTAATAACACTCTTTTAACAATTATACAGGAGGTTTAAACAATTTTGAAGTAAGACAAGCGTAAGGTAAGGGAATTCTTAACCCGATTTCCATTCTTTGGGTTAACCTTCTACTTTATAATTTATGTGCTATTTAAATTGTTTGTGTGATGGGTTCTGTTTATATTATATTTCATTATGTTTATTTACAGAGTATATACATATTCCATCCACTATCTTAAGTCTCACTTCATGTATATGAGGTTTATAAGGGACTTTTCTTTTAAAATTCTTTTTTTAATTCTGTTTTTCAATATTCTAAAGCAATGTTTTATGCTACTATTTATGTTGTATGATTATGTTTTGGTTTTTGGGAATTGTTTATGATGAAGTGTGGGACCTATATTTCCCTCCAATGTATTGGGTATGAGTAAGTTGGAGGTCGGCCGTATGGTTACTCCAAGTGTAACTGTGATGGTTACACAAAGTAAGGTAGTCGTGAGGGTTACAAATTTTAAGCTAGCCAAGATGGTTACAAGATTATGTATGTAATGCCCCAAGATACCAATATGATTATATTTATGTTTGTGTGGATCTTTTTTAAATCTCATGATACACAAATTAAGTATTTATGGGTGGAAATCATGTCTTTGGAAATTGTTTTCATACATCATGCGTATTCATGGACTAATGTGATTTTTCCTTCTTTTTTAAACCTTACTGAGCTTTTGTGCTCATCCCAAGTTTTTAAATGAATTTTCACAGGTTAAAGGATGAGTAATACAAGGAAGGAAGACATGATAAATGTTGAAGAATTGTCAAGGATTCTTGTTTTATGTTTTATTGTTTTATATTCTGAGGAAAATGGAAACTGATTTTATGGTATCCACTATGTAACAATGTGTAATGTTATGAATGTTTTGTCTTAATTCTCTAAAGCTCTAAACTTGAATAGTTACTCAATGTAAAAGGAAGTGTTTTCTTGAATAAATTCAAGATTATGTATGTAACAAGTGCGGGTCTTTATAGTTGGTATCAGAGGATGGTTTAGATAACTTTAGGGGTTAAGGTGATGCTAATAGAATACCATAAATAATTTTCACTCTATGTTTAATTTGTTATATCATTTAAAGATTACCATGTTGCTTCATCTAAGAAATGTTTGTTTAGAATGGTTGTCCGCAGAAGGAACATGGATTCTGAAGAGGATATTCACCGACAAAAGAACATCCTTCCTGATCTACAGCCCGGAATGGTAGGGATTGGAACCAAGTAGTTTTTGAAAGTAATGGCTCAGCTAACGCAGGCTATAAATGGTGGTGGCATCCATGGAAGAGAACCAATAGAGGTACCCCAACGGAACATGACAGTGGTGGAACATTTTATGAGACAATATCCTCCTGCATTCAATGGATCTTCTGACCCAGTGGAAGAAGAAGGATGGATTAAAGCCCTTGAAAATATATTTGATGTTATGGGATGTTCATACAATCAAAAGGTAAGCCTTTCCATTTATTGTTTTGAAGGGGAAGCTGATCAGGGGTGGTCAATGGTAAGGAATATCAGGGGTAGAGAGGATTTTGATGCCTTAGTGTGGGATGAATTTAAAAGTCTTTTTCATGAAAAATATTTTCCTAAGGTGGTGCTACTTAGAATGGAGAAACAATTCCTTGAATTGAAACAAATGGAGGAATATTCAGTGGCTATGTATGAGGAGAACTTCACCCAACTGGCGAGGTATGCTCCAAATATTATTCTGGATCTCGATAGCAAAATCAACCGCTTTTTCCCAGGATTGAATCCAAGGTATCGAAGGGCGTTGGCCTCTCGTGAATTCAAAAGTTACGAGAAAATTGTCCGATGTGCTGAGAGGGTAGAGATGGAGTTTGCTGACGATCACATGCAATTTGGAAACAAAGAGAAAAAGTGGTCCAATTGGAAAGCAATGGGTAAGAATCAACCAAAGAGATATGATGGTAAGAAAATCCAGTTTCCAGTTTGTGAAAAGTGTGGCAAGAAGCACCCTTGGGAATTTCTTATCAAAACTGGGAAGTGTTTTAAATGTGGTATGTTTTGTCATATGGCCTGAGATTGCAATGAAAATGATCCAAAGACTAATCCTGATAAGAAAACTGTAAAGTGTTTTAAATGTGGTGAAATGGGTCACTATGCAAATACCTGTCCAAAGAGGGATCCAAATGATGCAAAGAATCCATACTACAAGAAAAAAGGTGTAGTGAGATCCTTTGTGACTATGTCAGCAGATGTTGGGCCATACAATGAAGTTGTATCAGGTACTTTGTTTGTTCACTCAGATTCTGCTAAAGTTTTGTTTGATACGGGGTCTACACATTCCTTCACCTCTGATAAATTTTCTAGTAAATTGGAAATATCACCTCAAAAAATGCGACCCGAACTTGTTGTTAAAACACCAGGGGGAAATGTTATAGCAAAGAGGAATTATAAGTATATTTCTATTGTGGTAAGTGGAAATACTTTACATGAAATCCTTGTTGTTTTACCCTTAGTCGAGTTTGATGATATTCTGGGGATGGACTGGCTTTCTGACTATAATGCTAAGATTGACTGTAGAACTAAAGAAGTTTTTTTTTTCAAAAAGAGTTTCAGTTTGTATACAAGAATGAACCCATACAATTGATAACATATCAAGAAGCTGAGAAATAGCTGAAAGATGGAAATGAAAGTTATCTGGCTCATATTATTGAAAACAATGGAACTATTCAAATTAATGATGCCCCAGTGGTAAATGAATACCTTGATGTTTTTATTGAGAAGTTACCCAGTGTCATACCTGAACGAGAAGTTGAATTCACAATTGAATTAGTTTCTGATGCTAAGCCAATTTCAAAACCCCCATATCGTATGGCTCCAATAGAACTTCTTGAATTGAAAAATCAGTTGCAGGATTTTCTTGTCAAAGGCTTCATTCGTCCCAGTACTTCACCATGGGGAGCCCCTGTTTTGTTTGTTAAAAAGAATGATGGTTCCATGAGACTTTGCATTGATTATAGAGATTTGAATAACATCACTGTTAAAAACATGTATCCTTTGCCTCATATTGATGACTTGTTTGAGCATCTCCAGGGAGCTCAGTACTTTTCCAAGATTGACTTGAGATCTGGATACCATCAGCTGAAGGTGAAGGAGGATGACATCCAGAAAACAGCCTTTCGTACTTGATATGGGCATTATGAATTTGTTTTTATGCCATTTGGGTTAACTAATGCACCTGATGTATTCATGAATCTTATGAATAGAGTATTTTATGAGTTCATGGATAAGTTTTTGGTTGTATTTATTGATGACATTCTGGTTTTTTCTAAAAATAAAGAGGAGCATGAAAAACATCTAAGGGTTGCTTTACAAAAGTTAAAAGAAAAGAAACTATATGGAAAATTTAGCAAGTGTGATTTTTGGTTGCAACAGATTTCTTTTCTTGGGAACATTGTAAATAAGGATGGAATAACAGTTGATCCTGCCAAAACAAAAGTAGTTGATGAATGTCCAAGACCCACAAATGTTACAGAGATTTGTAGTTTTCTGGGATTAGCAAGTTATTAAAGACGATTTTTTAAGAACTTTGCACAGTTATCTAGCCCAATAACAAAGTTAACATAGAAATGGGTTAAATTTGTTTGGACAGAGGAATGTGATGTTTGTTTTCAGGAACTAAAGAAGAGATTGGTGAATGCTCCGGTTTTGGCCTTACCTTCCCGGAATGGTGAATTTTTCATCTACAGTGATGCTTCAATGAAGGGACTTGGTTGTGTTTTGATGCAGAATGATCAGGTAATTGACTATTCTTTGAGACAACTTAAACCTATTGAGCTTAATTATCCCACACATGATTTGGAATTGGCATCTGTGGTTTTTTCTTTGAAAATATGAAGGCATCATCTATGCGGAACCAAATTCCAAATATATACTGACCATAAAAGTCTTAAGTATATATTCACTCAGAAGGAATTAAACATGAGGCAGAGAAGATGGCTAGAACTAATAAAGGATTATGACTGCACGATTAATTACCATCCTGGAAAAGAAAACAAAGTAGCGGATGCCTTAAGTCGGAAAAATCATGCATCAATAACCATGCTACATTTGGAACATGACCCCTTGGTTAATGATTTGATTAATTTTGGCTTAGAAGTTGTTGGTGCAGGGAATATATCTGTTTTGTTACAGGTTTCAGTGCAGTCTTCGTTGTCAGACAGAATTATGAAAGCGCAGAGGGAAGACCGTGAGCTATAGAAAAAGTTAGAATTGGTTAAAATGGGTAATTTTCCAGAATTTAATCTTGATAAAGATTTTGTTTTAAGATTTGTAAAAACGTTGTGTGTGCCTTGTGATACCTAGCTGAAGAAAGAATTGTTGTGTGAAGCTCATAGTTCTCCATTTTCTGTTCATCCTGGAAGTACTAAGATGTACAGAGACCTTTGAGAGTATTACTGGTGGAATGGGATGAAATGAGATATTTCTGATTTTACAATGAAATGTTTGACATGTCAGCAGGTTAAAGAAGAGCGGCAATTACCAAATGGGATACTTTAGCCTTTGCCATTGCTAGAATGGAAATGGGAGAATATATCAATGGATTTTGTGGTGGGACTACCAAAGACTTCTCGAGGTAACAATGTGATATGGGTTATTGTTGATCGGCTAACAAAGTCTGCTCATTTTCATTCTATTTGAGATAAAATGAATTTAGATCAGCTTTCTAGATTGTACCTCAAAGAGATTGTCAGGTTACATGGAGTTACTCTTTCCATTGTGTGTGACCGAGATCCCAGGTTCACTTCTAATTTTTGGAAGGGACTTCAGAATTATTTGGGCATAGAGTTGAATTTCAGTACAGCTTTTGATCCTCAATCAGATGGGCAGTCAGAACGAATAATTCAGACATTGGAGGATATGATTCGAGCTTGTTCAATGGACTATCAGGGAAGTTGGGATCAACATCTTTCATTAGTTGATTTTTCTTATAATAAAAGTTTCTATTCGAGTATTCAGATGGCACCTTTTGAGGCCTTGTATGGAAAGCGGGGTCGGACTCCTGCGTTTTGGGATGAAGTCGGTGAAAGAATGTTGATGGGTCCAGAATTAGTAGAAGAAGTGGCAGAGAAAGTGAGGATGATCCAGCAACACATGAGGACAGATCAGAGCAGGCAGAAAAGTTATGCAGATAACAGAAGGAAAGACTTCTATTTTGAGGTAAGTGACCATGTTTTCCTTAAAATATCTCCTTGGAAAAGTGTGATGCATTTCGGTCAGAAAGGGAAACTAAGTCCACAGTTCATCGGTCCTTTTGAAATCTTGGTTAAAGTTGGAAAAGTTTCATACCGTGTAGCTTTTCCTCTGAGCTTATTTCAGGTACACAATGTTTTTCATTTTTCGATGTTGAGAAAGTATGTTCCAGATTCATCACATGCCTTGAGGCCGGAAGCAGTTCAGCTGGCAGAGAACCTTTCTTATGAAGAAAAACAGGTTCAGATTCTTGATCGAATATAACAGGTATTGCGGAATAAGGTAATCCACCTGTTAAAGGTTTTGTGGAGAAACCACATGGTTGAAGAAGCAACATGGGAGTCTGAAAATGCTATGAGGGAAAAATACCCTCAGTTGTTTAATAAGTAAATAAAATTTGCGAGGATGCAATTTCAAGAAGGTGGGGATAATGTAACATCCCATGGTTTTCTAAAAATAAATTGAAAATTCTTGAAATTCTGTTACGGTATATATTTATAAGTATCCTTTAAACATAATTTTATTTCTTCTGTGTTTTGAATTTCAAGAAACTATCATCTACAATTGTGTCCAGTATGTTATTTAGAGTCTGATGAAACAAACTTGTTTTTTTGGTGAATAGTAACATGCCCTTATGAATAGTAATATGAATAGTAATATGACCTCATGAATAGTAAATAATAATAATATTTTATTTTCCCATGGAAATAGGATAATGGGATCTTAATTAATTTTCCAATGTCACATAAAACTAATTGCACTTCAATATTGTTATTTTTCGAATTAACTGTGAACTTATCAAAAAATTAATTTAATAATATTTAGAAAATTATTTTGGAAAAATGGAGTTCATTTTTGAATTCTACACATCGAAAAATGGTTGGGGTAAATTTTTGGTATTTTTCTGAAACTCTTGAATTTTCGGTGAATATTGAAATAAAATAAAATACCGTATAATCAATTTATCAGTAAAAATGCACTATTTATGACATCATAAGTGATGAAAGGCCACTTTATTTGAACTCACTTTATATTTTCACTAATTAAGTCCACTTTATTTTATATTATTCATAGTCTTGATAAAAGTATTATAATAATAATTAAAATAATCTAAAATACCTCCCCTCCTCCACTATAAATATAACCCTCACTCCCCTCTTCCTCCCACACCTCTAAAGCCTTGAGCATTGTCTAATTTCTGCCAAATTCCCTCCCCAATATTCTTCCCCACGTCCTAGAGCTGATGGTCTCACCAAAAGACCAAAATCAAAGCCCTTAAGAAGGATCTCAAGGAGAAGAGATCAAGAGGTAAACATCCTCTTTCATTTTCATTCTTTTCTTCTATTTTATGTTATTCTCTTCCTTTTCCTTTTTCTTTTGTTGGGATATTTCATTAAATATTTCCCCTTACTGTCAAAATTTTGTATGAATGATGAGATATTCCATTCCTCTCATCAATCTTGTTTTTAGGAAATTTTAAGAGACGCTGTTAGGCTGCCGAATTTTCGTAAGAAATTTCTCATCTTTTCTTTATTTCATGATTCCTTTCTCTTATTTCTTCACCCTCTCTTATCCAAGAGGAATGGAATCTCCAGAATCATGTATATTCTGGATTTTTTCATGTTTATGGAAAATTACAAATCATTATTCCTCTCCTCTCTCACTTATTTAAGGAATAAGAACATTGTCCGTGATGTGTCGAATTACCGACATCGTGGACGGTGTAATTTCACTTTCCATTAATTCTTTCAAGTCTGGTCATTAAACCATTCATATGGTTGAAATGGGTTATAATATATGTTTTATAACTCAAATTTTGTTCTGTAATTCTTTTGTACCCATGGTTCAAATTTATAAGACAAAATGAGGTTGTAATTATCAAAGAACCACTTAAATGATCTAAACGAACATAATTAATGTTTTAACATATAAATCATCATCATATAAAGCATAAAAGTGATAAATTGTATAATTTATGGTACATTAAATATTTAAATACTACTCCATTACAATTCTAGAGTTTCACTTCCAATAAAAAAGAACGATTCATCATGAACCGATCGTGAAAATCAGAAAAGAACTCACCCAAAATAATGCAAGGAATAAAACACTAACAATTAAGGGGTGAAATGAGGTTATGAAATGACCATATATGATGTTATAACCATGAACATGTTTCTTTAAAATACTAATAACACTCTTTTAACCATTATAAAGGAGGTTTAAACAATTTTGATGTAAGACAAGCCTAAGGTAAGGGAATTCTTAACCTGATTTACATTCTTTGGGTTAACCTTCTACTTTATAATTTATGTGTTATTTAAATTTTTTGTGTGATGGGTTCTATTTATATTATGTTTAATTATGTTTATTTACATAGTATATACATATTCCATCCACTCTATTAAGTCTCACTTCAAGTATATGATGTTTATAAGAGACTTTTCTTCTAAAATTCATTTTTTTAATTCTGTTTTACAATATTCAAAAGAAATGTTTTATTCTACTATTTATGTTGTATGATTATGTTTTGGTTATTGGGCATTGTTTATGATGAAGGATGGGACCTATATTTCCCTCCAATGCATTGGGTATGAGAATGTTTGAGGTCGGCCATATGGTTACTCCAAGTGTAACTCTGATGGTTACACAAAGTAAGGTAGCTGTGAGGGTTACAAATTTTAAGGTAGCCAAGATGGTTGCAAGATTATGTAAGTAATTCCCCAAGATACCACTATGATTATATTTATGTTTGTGTGGATCTATTTTAAATATCATTATACACAAATTAAGTATTTATGGGTGGAAAGCATGTCTTCTGAAAATGTTTTCATATGTCATGCGTATCCATGGACTAATTTGAATTTTCCTTCTTTTTCATACGTTACTGAGCTTTTGTGATCATCCCATGTTTTTTAATGATTTTTCATAGGTTAATGGATGAGTAATACAAGGAAGGAAGACATGTTAAATGTTGAAGAATTGTCAAGGAGTCTTGTTTTATGTTTTAATGTTTTATATTCTGAGGAAAATGGAAACTGATTTTATGGTATCCATTATGTAACAATGTGTAATGATATGAATGTTTTGTCTTAATTCTCTAAAGCTCTAAACTTGAAAAGATCCTCAATGTAAAAGGAAGTGTTTTCTTGAATAAATTCAAGATTATGTATGTAACAAGTGCGGGTCTTTATAGCTTAATCTCATCATAATTGTTTCTCCCATGGTCTTCATCCCCCTTTCCTTGCCCTCTTATGGGGTTCCTCCTCTTTCGACATGGGTTATCAATCCATGTCCCCTACCTATGGCGCTATCACGTCTCTATCTCCCTCTTCTAGGGTTTATCCCCATTCGACTATGGTTCCCCTCCTAGTATTCGGTGCTCTCACACCTCTCTCCCCCTTTTCCAGGGCTTCTCCTCCTTCGGCGATGCCTCTTCCTCAACATGATGGGGATCCCTTGGTTTCATTACCCCAGTTTTTATTCTGTGGCTTGTTCGTGCCTAGGTCTTTCTTTTGGTCTTATTATTACTTCTGATCTGGTGTTGACGCCCTATCTTTTGCGATGCTGACTTCTACTACAAGGAGGTCCTAGGGTTCTGATACGGGTTGTCTGCTATGGATTTCTTCAGTCACCCATTCCGTGGCTCTGACCTCTTATTCCTTGTTGCCGATCCTAGTTGGACATGGAGCAGTGGCTGAAGGAGGGTTTGGGTTAGGCGGTTCGGCAGTTGACGGATCTCTAGGTGGAGTTTGGCCGCATGCTCCTATTTTGTTTGCTTCCAATTTTTTCTTTGTCATCGTTACTTCTATATGGAACTTTAGACCGCTCAACCTCTTCTTTGAAATTATGTTCTACTTATCCTCTTCTGGTCGGAGCCAGAGCAGTGGTAACAACAATTTTTTGGAGGAGCGGTTCAACGACCACCATTGTCCCAGACGCAGCTCTTCGACGCTGTTTTTTTGTTTTTCAATGATTGTTTGATTGTTCTATTCTCGAAGGTGGTGTGTTGAATTATTTATCTATGTTCTTTCCTAGTTTTGGTTTTGGTGTTTTTTTGTTGCTGGCTCAATGGACAACAAAGACACAATGCGATGTTTATTGCGGCACCGGTGGTCTCAGATGTTCTTCAGTGTCTTGTGTGGTGGTAGGATATTGACGATGATGAGGTGATAGATGAATATGGCTACACTGGTTCTCATCATGATGATTAATGGAGACATCTATAGTGGTACTCATTATTATGATGGGTGATCCTGGGATCTTCTCCTCAGGTGTTGTGAACATTTTTGAATTTTGAAATCTTCTATTGTGGTTACTTTGGTGTATGGTTCCCACGAGGTGTTTTGTAGAGTAATGCTCATTAAAAATCAAATAAAAATGAATTTTCATGCCAGAATAAACATTATTGTAGGAATATATAAATTATATCTAGGAGCACGGCTAGTTATGCTATCCGAACTATCATCCTAAACATTGGAAAATACAAATGATATGTACATGTTAAATGAAGAAGGTATACTATTTATGGTGAAACACAAACTAGTAATACTTAGATGAATTTGATCTTGTATTACAGTTAGGAAAAGGGGATGAGGGAGTCATGTTCATAATAGCTAGTGGTATCCATGTATAAAATATTGGGTACATTGCAGCCTCTATGGCAGTTAAAAAGTACTTATCAATCACAATGATTTGTTACTGTTCTTGGAATCACACATAGTGAGAAAAGTATTATCATAATGTAAATTATGATATTCAAGCAAGACAAGTTTTCAGGCTTTGAAAATGAACATAAGTGATATACTAAGGGATTCCTTATCTTGATAATTTTTACACAAGGGGATGAGGTCTTATATAGTAGATATGCCACAAGGTGAAAAAATAGTAGGCCTAGCAGTGAAAGTCATTACTCAGTAGAAACACGATCTTTATCATGTGAGTAGCTAACTAGCGTGGATAGAAAGTGGGATCTAATAGATGTGGTAGTGTTGAAATATTGGTCACCCAAGACCCAACTATGTCGTACTTTTGATTACCAGTTCATTTGTATAGTTATTTATACATGATGTCAACAAAACATTATACTGTAGAATTTTTT
Organism: Viscum album; assembly: GCA_963277665.1. Lineage (NCBI taxonomy): Eukaryota > Viridiplantae > Streptophyta > Magnoliopsida > Santalales > Viscaceae > Viscum > Viscum album. Next base: position 1,187,084,270 of record OY728159.1, read on the forward strand.
GTATCAACTATTATAATGGTAATGTCCAAAGATTCGTAGGAATTTTGATAGGTTATAGTAGATCCCATACTATAATGGGAACCTCAAGACACAATGAAATTAATCATAAATATATGTTCTATAGTCTAGTAACATCTAAATGACTAAAAACATTAGGTGTTTGAATATCAGGTGAAAGGGACAGATAAGAATTGAGACTTTATCTCATGAAGTTCATACTTGGTGATCTATAGTAGTGAGATCATGAGAACATTACTGACAATAATAACTCTATGTGTTTTGGTTGTCATTGGTTGTTACTATCTACGAACATCTGGATTGTTCTCCTGACAAGAGACTATTACCAATGTGAATCATTTTATTACATACATTGATGCAAGGAAAAAACCATGTTATTGAAATAGTGGTGAGGTATCTTGTGTTGGATGTGTTGTTGGTGGTATGACATTGGTTGAATAGTCAAGAAAGGATTGTTCCCTTCCGAGAAAGTTGTATATCTTAGGCCTGGTGGATCAGGATGGTGTTACATTTATAAGTCTTTGGCTAAAGCATTCGATAGGTAAATCCAGTTAAATAGATCAACAAATAATAAATCAAGATAAGGACAATGAATGGTGTGTGTTTCATGATTTATAAGATATTTATTGTCAAAGATACTATAGTGAATATTCAGTGTTCATAAGATGGTTTTCATTGCTATGACAATATTTTCCTATTTAGGGGCCATAATGGGTTTTTAGACACTGCTATTGGTTTTTGGATTTATTCACTACTACTGAGATAAGGGCCTAGAGGGACACACACAATATTGAATTCAAGAATCCACCATAATCATTTAAATATATATATAGACATATTGGGCCCCACCATGGGGTATTTATTTTTCCAAATTTATTGATCAAAAAAGATTTAAATAAATTTATTAGTATTCAAGTTTTGAATATTTGGGATTGAATTTACTTTATGTATTTACATGTTTTGTAAATACGGGATAATATTAATCGAATTAATATTATTTTAGTATTCAAGGTTCATTTAATATTATGTGGGATAGATATTCAGGTTAAATGGATCACTTTTTATCATGTAATATTATATATGTATATACATTAAAAGTACGTGATAAAATAATAAAGAATATCGACACTGTTTTGTTTATCAAATTATTTATTTAGTGGACGTTGAAATAAACGGGGTCCGGGGAACCCTACATGGTATTTATCAACTCCACTATAACTATAGGAGGAGGATCTCTCCCATGTGTGTCCATTCACTATTAATTTCCTATCATAGAATCAAAATTGAGAGCCTCCCTCTCCTCCAACTTCCTAGAGAGAGAATAATTTGATCAAAGAGCTCATATCATGATCTTCCTCACGCATCGAAGGATTTTTTATGCGGTGATCATCGGAACACCGAAAGCATCATCGAATTTATGTGGTAGCACTTGGAGTTTGATGATTGATGTCCCAACAGATTTTGATGTGCATGTAGACGATCTATAAGAATTCTGATATGGATTCTTCTAGCAACGATCTTTAGTGGTAACTTTCAGTTGAGCGTGCCTTCATATTCAAAATGTTTAGTATTCTGTTTATTTTTTGATCTCATTACAATTTACTCTAGATCCTCGGACCTCACAGGGGATCAAATCATCAGGGTCGACATGTACCATCGATCTGGCAATGAATAATTTAAAATCCCATGCCCACCAGCTTTTGTAATAGGCCCTGGACCTCATTGATATTCATGCATGAAAAAGGATATAGCAAGGTTTGTGAAATTATACAACACCTATTAGAAGCTGAGGGATGTGTATCAATTACCTAGAGGTTTTCTAATCCAGTTGCCTATTATGGAGTAGAAGTGGGATGAAATTACCATGTATATGTTTTTGGTTCACTCGATGATTATTTGGATGAATTATTCTATTTGGGTTATTTTGGATCTGGTGATGAAGAGAGTTCATTTCTTTCCTATATATGAGACCATATCAATAGAGTAGATGGATGATTTGAATGTTCAGGATATAATATATCTTCATGGGGTTACAAAGACTATAGTTTCATATTATGTTTTATGAAATACATCATGACTCTATCTAGGTTTACAAAAGGTTCTTGGTCGAAATATTTTTTTGAGTATCTAATTATACCCACATAAGAATAGGTAGCGATAGCGTACTATATAAGATATAGGGAATATGATGTGAGTGTTGGTTTTAGACATCGGTGGATATTTGGAGAAGAACCTAAATTTGGTAGAGTTTTCCTATAATAATAGTTATGAAGATAATATTCAGATGGAACCAAATTAGGATCTTTATGGTAGTCTATGTAGATCACCTTTATTCTGAATATTTGCAGTTGAGTTAGTGTTCTTAGGACCGAGTCTCTTATAGGAGACATCATAATAGTTGCAATTGACTCAGATGTGTATAGTTACATCTAAAAGTTGAAAGAAGTCATAAAATGATAAAAATTATAACCCCTATTGTTTTAAAATGGTTATCATTTAATCCTTTGGATTTCTCCTTTGTTGCATCACCACAAAATATATGGATAGGGAATGCTGGAATCCAGTTTCGTTAAACCATTTGAGGTAGTGGAGTTAATCATGTAGGTGGAATATTGATTGACTATTACATATAAATATTGTGCTATGAATGATATTTTTCAAGTGTTAAAAATTATTCAATAGCTTCACAAAAATTCTCATGTGATTGAGGTGTATGATGTTGATCTTGGGTGAGATGCGTCCCTTGAGGAGCATCAGATATGTGTGTTGGATTGTAGTGAGAATGTTTTGTGGGGATATACCATGTCGATAGTTCATGTACTATGGAATCATGACAATGTTCAAGAGGAAACATGATATAGAGAAGTATATATATGGGCTCAATAGACCAATCTTTTTGACTTTGAATCTTAAAAATGCTTAAGAGTACATGTCGAGTAAGAGCTATTATAAGGATGGATGATTATTTGATCATAATGTTTTCTGGATATATCTCGGGCTAGAGTTAATGTTCTCTATTTTCCTTGTGATGATTAATTTCCAATTGGGTTTTTCATTGGGACGCATATGATTGAAAATTTGTGGAAAATTTTAGAATGTGGGATGTGCAAGGATGGCACATGGTTAGGACAAACCATGCACTCTAACCCCTCAAATCATGTGCACCCAAATAGAGGGTATTCGCATGGTTGGCTCATGGTTTGACAAAATATTAAACCTAAAATAACAAATCATTCACCCCTTACCTCTAAAATATGTGAAATACTAAGCTGAAATGTTTGGAATACTTTGTTCCCCTACCCAGCAAACTGTGTGAGACTTTTGAATTCACCAAAAATCTGAACATTAATTAACCTAAACCCCCAAAACTCACCTTATTCGATAGTAACTCCATCCTACTATTATGTTCACGTTTTTGTAGTCTAACAGATGAATTATGAGCCTCCTCAACCTCCTTTATTCATAACATGAATCCCAGATTGAAGATATACACCCCTCCTAGTAATAAAATCCAATCCTTCCTCTTTTCCGGTTACTCCTCCTTTCTTCTCCCACCATAGAAGGGGTAATTCTTACTATTTTAATTAAATTTATATATATGATTCTAGATCAAGATATATAATTTTTGGATCTTTATTTATTCGATCTGGATTTAGTGTTTTATATTTTGATCTCATTCTACATCGTTGTGCCACACAAATTTTTTTGATTTCCATTGGGCAATCATTTGTCAATGAATTAAGGTTGGTGGTATTTAATTCAAATCCCAATGTCGTAATAGAAATTATATGTTTATAATATTATAATTGATATTCTATGTTTTTAAACTGAGTTCATGATTGAATTAATTAAATTGTTGAATTAATTAATTAATGAAAAATTGAAAATTAGGGATATTGGAATTGAAGATTGTAAAAAAATTAATTTTGGAATTAATTAGGGGATATTGAGACTTTGAATTTCATTAATTAATTATGAAATTAAATATAGTTTATTTATATTATGAATTTAATAAATAAAGGATAAATTAATTATTGGATTACCAGGATTGTGGATTCTGATTAATTAATTGGGAAAGTAATTAAAAAAATTGTTGTGAGAAACTAATAATTGAATTAGTAATGAATTGAGATTATTAATTAATTGTAGAGTTAATTAATAGTATTGAAAATATTAATTAACTTTTCAGTTAATTAATATGATTGAAAAGATTTAATAATTATTGATTTAATTAATGAAATTAAAAACATTCGTTCATTAACAAGTTAATTAATAGGATTGATAGGTTTAATTAATTGTTTAGTTAATTAATAAGACTATGAAGACTAATTATTTATTGATTAAATTAATGATATTGTGATAATTAATAAGGTTGAATATATTATTTAATATTGGTGTAAATTAATTATATTTATATAATTAATTCATTGATGACTTAATTATAGATCTTTAGAATATTAATTAATTATTGAGGTAATTAATTGGATTGATATTATTAATTAATGAATGAATGAATTAATGAAATGATTAATGGTGAAAATTGAATTCATATGAGAATTTTGATATGGAATTGTTATAATGGAATTCTAATATATTATATGTGATACTGAATTGATACAGTGGCTTTCAATGAAATGATATCCCTTATGGATAGTTTAAACACTAGCATGGGCCAATGTAGGTATTGTGGTCCAAGTTTCTTTTAGACCCCATGGAGTTTATATGGTTAATTAAGGAATAAATACATAATGTGATGACTATTTATTTAGGAATTTTTCAAATTTATTTATATAACTATATAAACTAATACTGAATAGAAATTTTTTTAGACACTATTGGTGGTGGCATACTGATTTGTACTCACACCCTTCTCAGGTTTCTTGATCAGTTCCTGGATTGTTTTTATTCTTAGAAGACATGTTAAGGGAAAATTTCATGCGTTAGATGGATTATTTTTGGGATGGTTCATGGATAAGAGATGTCGATGTGGTTCAAGACCTTCATGGGAGTTTTCAGTGTTTTTACATTGTGTTGTATTTTGACACTCGACATGTACATTAGATTTGTATAACCGCTGCATTGTTTTGGTTTTATATTTCCAATTTTTGTCATCTTCTTATACTGGTATTTTTCTTGTAATGATATCTTTTAGATATACAGCTATTATTGTTTATTTAATTATATAGGTGTATCAATACATTAAAATAGTGTAGTGTATCACCATGAACTACATTTGACAATTGCTGCTAGTCGGAAGCCTATGGTGTATAGGTAGGTTCTCTTAAGGGCGTGTGACTGAATTTCACGAGGCACCAAAATGTGGTACCCATGTTAGGAAGTCAATAAAAGGGATCAAAATTTTCACTAAATTCGGAGTCCATTATCACATAATTGTCTAAATTAAAACATGATATTTATTAGGTGGAGTGTGTGTTCCTTCTAACTAATGATTCTATCAAAATAATTAGTTAGTTGAGAAATTATTTTTCTGAATTTTCTAATTCCAACTACCATCATGATGTACAAATCATTTGGGAAGTCCTCATATTTCCCCTTATATTAAAATATCACTTGGTTCCTCCTATTTACATCCATTAATAATAATAAAGGGTAAATGTCGGATAATTTTTTTAATCTATTAATCACATATATGGAAAACCATGAAAAATAAAGAGATAACTAATAAATGATATATATTACATAACATATGAATTTATAGGTTTCAATATATGTTATCTATGATCAATTTCATATCCTAAATACTAATTTGAGTTTATATTCCCTTTATAATAGATCATAAAGATCTTTTTAATTTTACAAATTATATCTATCGGGAGTGTTAATCTTGGAGTAAATAAAGGAATATTTTTCCTGCATGAGGTGATGATTGATTAAAATAATATTCACCCTTTTTCAGGGTTATTACCCCTATGTAAAACATTGTCGAATCCACATCCACTTGTTGTATCTGAACATGGATTTTGTTTATTCTAAAACATATAATAAATACTCTAAAATAATTTAAGGATGTTATAATATGTTATTTATTATCCCTAAGATATTATCTGGTTTTGTAATACTTAACCAAAAAAATAACTACAAATTCCACTAATTCAAAAAAATGAAAACTAGTATTTTTAAATCTACTAAATTCATGATTGATTACATAATGACACATTTAAAACAATATTAGGAGATAATAAGGTCTGTGTTTTAGAAATTAGGTTCATAACACATTTTCATGAATCGTGGTTTAAAAATAATATTAAAAACCTCTTCACATTTTTCAAAATTCCATCACTCTTCGAAGACTGCAAGGGGTAAACTGGGGACATAAATAAGATAGAGATGAGCTGTAAATCCCGGTAAGGGAATAATGAAATTATAACATGTGAAATAATAAATGTTAGTAATGGGGAATATCACGGTGACATAAAATTGGAGAGGATCATAAACGGGATCATTGAATCAAGATATAAAATAATGACATCAAGGTATCATAGCAATGTAGAAACAAAATAAAACATGACATCATACATATTTGTTAATTATAACTTTCACTACATCATACCATAGTGGGATTATGATAACATCTCATTCACCATAAAATATATATCCCATGATAAAAAAAATACCCAACTCATTGGAGGGCTATAAAATCTTAGGACCACCCATCACATCCATATCATGTACATGAATTTTTATGCCACATAGACCATACAACATAAGATCAAATTTCATCAATTTCAATACAATTTTAAGGGAGTGTGGGAATAAAGGCATGTATTTATCCAATGCCTTATATTAATGTACATATAGGTGCATACATTTAAGTGATAATGGGGATGTTTATTCACTATATAAATGTTTGTTTAGGAAAATAACATAATAATTTTGGTTTCATAAGAGGAGTACATAATGAATCATTACTGGGTTTACTTGGTGTTAAAGGGGTATCTCATTATGTGTATATAATAATGAAATTTAGAGGTATTTTGAAAGACATATTCCATCAGCATATATATATGTATTTAGAAGGAAACATACAAATAAATTTCTTGAATAAGGAGGAAGAGATGATACATTACCTTGTGAGGATGCTTTTAAAATCTGAGTAGGAGATTCTTGAGAGCTTGGGAACCCCTTCGTATATTTTTATAGAGTGTTAGAGATATTAAATTATTTCTCGATGTTTTCTGATTGAATAGGAGTGTGAGGATGGTTGGGTGTATATTATAAAAGTTGGGGACACATTATTATTTTTAAAACATCAGTTTTGGACTCTATCTGATAAAATAATCAAAACACCAAATTTCCCATGTTCTTTTCCCATGATATCTAAAAAATTAATTTTTTTTAATATTTTATAAGGACATGAAATTAACTACTAAAAATAATATCCATGGTGATGTGGAATTGAGTCATGTTGAAAATAAATGATTTTAAAACATAAAAATGTAATATATGTTTTGGAGGATTCATTGAGGATTTATAAAATTAATCATTTAAACTCAAAATATATTATTTTATTTGGATAAATATATATTTGATCATGTATTCCATTAATAGAATTTATTACACCACTTATGGGACATTATGATGTAATAATATAGACTATATAAATATATACAATATTAATTTTCACCCATAAATTTGGCATATATATAAAAATATGAAAAATAACCATTAGATAATTTATATGATGGATATCAAAAAAATAGATTTAAAAAAAATTCATAATATGAGAATGTTATTTTTAAATAAATATCTCAGATTGTTAGAAAATACTATATTTTTATATGTTAACAACTTTCTGTCCCTTATAGAAAATTATATTGAACATAATATTATCATTTATATGTAAATAATTAAAATAACCTTATATTATTAAAATATTTTTCATTTTGAAATAAAAAAATAGAATTTATCAAAAATGTTTTTAATGGAAACTATATATTTCCCAAAAATACAATTTTTAATTAATCATGTCAAAATTTAATTTTTATCAATCACAATATACATTAATTGAAAAATAAAAATAATAAATAATAAATAATAATAATTATTTTATTAAAATGGAAAATATTTATATTCATTCTATAAGGGTCTGGATATATAAACCCATATTACAGTAGTGTATACTCTAAGGTTATGTTTTATATTACGAGGATTTGTTGGGGTTGTTTATTGATCTTGGTTTGGGTTGTGATCTCGGTATAGTGGAACTTCCCCCATAAACCACTTTTTTCATTCTTTAACTGTTGAATTTATGATTGGGATTAGTTGAGGACAAATCCTTGTGATGTCATCCCATTACATGATTTGTTATATTTTCTTAACATTGTATGATAATACTAGTTGAGGCCATCTATCCTTATATTTGTGTTAATTAGTCTTTATTATAACCCTTAATATATACTAATCTTATCATTAATTGTACAATGACTATATTATAAATACTTAAGGTGTTTAATATTTTCTTAAATCTAATAGGTTATATTTTATAATTATTCCAAAATAACCAATTTTGTGAATTTTTTTTTATTAAAATACATTAAATATTAATGAATTTATTCATTAAAAATTTATATTTCATTAATAACAAATTTTATCATTACATTAGTTTCCTAACTATACATTTCATGGAAGATATACCTTATCCCATGACTATATACTATATTGCGTACAATTTCTCCCACAAAAAATCTAATGTGTTCATATATGTTCATTTCATATGACCCTATGCTAAATAAAGTATTTTATTCTTTTTAATCCTTGAAATATAAAGATTACATTATATATGTTATTGAACTATGTAATGAAATCTTTTATTAATGTTTTTATGGTTACTGATAAACTGATAGATAATGATGTTACATTTTACCTAATGTGTTGTAAAAAATGTCCCTTTTAAGAATTTCCAATGGCACAATTACTGTTATTTTAGAATACATAATGAAACGTATATCTTCTGTCCTAGGTCCAACCAAAACATCTATTTCAAAAATAGAATCAACTCTAGTTGTTGACATCATGTTTTAACCCGCTATATCACTTAATCTCCTACAAATATAAAATTTTATTTCGTTGCACAAGATATATATATATATATGTAAAATGGATAATATCACATGAAATATGTGTTGCATGATTCATGTTACATCATGATGAATATTGACACATGGATATTATATCTCATTCAAAGATGAAATTTATTTCTATATACCGAACCTCACATATAATAAGAGAACTATATTAGCATGTGTATTTTACTCTCATGATCATGAATTCAATTAGAACCCAATTAGTTTTTTAGTGCTGAAAGTCTATTGACATTGGGTTTCCTCTTATATCACAACATGAGGGCCATTCACATTATTTACATACTCCAATTAAATATTATTCATGTTTATATAAATTCATTATTAACTGCATGTGGAAATAATTTCTTTATTTTAGGATACATAGTGATCCTTAGATATGTATTTTAATGACAAGACACAAAGTACATAAAAATTAAATCCCTCTCTTTCCTAGTGTTTAGGCCCTCATTATTCATGAATATTATTCTTCATCATTTATACACTAGTATACCATATACACATACACGTGATATTATATCAATGGTATAACCATAGACCAGCCTCAGGTTCTAATCCCATTATAGAGAATACATTCCCTCATTTTGTAAATACATGAGGATGGATTATTATTCTTATAAAAACATAAGGATTTCATGATTAATTTTCCCAAAGCCATAAATAGATATCACTGTTATCCAAATTCTCCCAGTAGTATATGGCCTTCCTTTTCATGGAATTCCATTAAATATTAGGCTTCATGATGGTCTAAATTATTTTTTGTAATAACTACTTTTGAATTTAATATTTTTTTTATAAAATTTATTGTGACATTTGATATATATATTTTATAATGAGTTGAAAATTTTACCATCATCATATTTACCCATTTTTTCAAATGTTTGGGCTCTCTCATTCATGTTAGGTTCCTCACATTCTTGTGAAAATATAATAGTTGTGTAATTTCAGTGTACATGAACCTTTTTTTACAATTTTATCATTATTAATGAATCCCTCATCCATGATCATTAAGATGTTTAGTCATTCAATTCTTCATATCTTAATTTTATAAACTCATCTTACAGTTAAGGAATATGTGGAAGTATACATGAAAAAACAATATATATAATATAAAAAAATTATGTGTACCTAAAATTTTTAATTCCTTCATTCTATTAGATTACCCTCAATCACTATGTTGGAACATATATATTTATATGTACCTCACCTATATCTGATTCAGGGCATTAGATTAAAAAATATTGGGTTGATTAAAACACATTGTTGATTCAAGAACTTTGAGACAATTTTTTACATGACTTATCCCCATTAAATATTAATATTGATTCATTTATGTTGACATTACTCATCAAATGATTCATTGGTTTTTATTAATTTATATTTGATATGATATAGATGTTTGAACATTGACATAAACTCAGGGTAAAATATCATTTTTAATCATCAAATAAGAATCATGGGGAACTTAAATAATTTGGATTATCTATTTTTCATTATATATAATGAAATGTAACAGAAAATAGATATAATATATTATGGTTTTCTGAATTTAACAAAATATATAATAACTTATTGGTATAATTGATGGAATATTGGATACTCACTCACATGGATGCTAGATACTCATCAAGTGGGAATGATTGTTCAATGTCTATTGACTATTATCGGTTCTTCTTCTTAAAGTTATCAAATCCAAAAAATCAGTCCCAAAATAATTTATCTCACACATATCACATGGGAATCATATTATTAAATTATTTATCTACGTAGATATAAAATAATTAAGTCATGGTTCATTGGAAGGGTGTTGCATCAATTCCAAGGTATCCTATTCCACAAACACTTCTCGGTGATTCATTCTTTCAAAGTTAGAAGGATACCTCTCATAGATGTATGATTCTTCACATGTAGTTATGATTTTATTAATAATATATTATAATTAAAAATAGCTAAATTTTCTTGTCCCCATTACCACAATGAATCAGAGAAGGTGATTTTCCTAACCCACAATCTTTGAAATTGGATTCTGAGGGATTAGAGAATTGATATTCTTTAATAATATTTGGGGATTATTTTTTTCATGGAGGAGGATTTTTACCAATTTTTTATTTATACTTTGGAACGTTGATATATCCTTAGTGGAGATCTCTTATTTTGAAGGTTCAAAGAATAAATGATGATATTATGATAACTTGATTTTTGACTTCTGTGTTAAGAGGGTCTTACTAGGTGATTTCTGGCCAATGTGGAGTTCATTAATATCATAAGTGGTATATACTCATCTTCAAAATTTTATATTTTCTTCCAAATCCAATTATCTCTAAACATCCCAATTTCTTAATTAGTGGACCACATCTTTGGGGAGTAACTCCTCTCCCGATTTAACTTTGGATAAATTTTATCTATAATCGAGTATGATCTTAGGATACAACGATAAGCCCATTGGTCAGAAGTAGGTTTATTGGGGAATTTATTTCCATGCTTTTAAATAACAAGAATAATTTTAATAGATTTGTTTTGTCTTGTTAGATATGAACTCTATAAATGGAATGTAATAATATTATCATATACACATCGAAATTAACACTCAAACGAAAATGGAATATTAGGATCACAAATGGAAATCCCATAAACTCTTCAGGTCAGTGATCTGTCTTTCATTTGGAATCTATTATAATAGATATATAGTAATCCTTTGATGTTATATGATTATATCCCAATATGATTATTTTTAGGAGTAAACGTGAATTTTAAATAACTACCTACTATATGATATCATAGATCAATATATAAATTTACTAGTTACAATCCCACAATGTCCAATAACATGGGACTATAGGAAAACTGAGCAGTCATCAAAATGTTCTCGGGGACATGGCCAGTAAGGTGTATTACTATCTAACTATAACATACTTAGATGGTACTATTGAAATCATTTGGGTCTACAAGAATTGGTTGGGACAATGGGAATTGGGTGGGACACAAGAATTTCAGGACCAAAAATCCATCTATAATGAAACACTTCCAAAAGGCATATCAGCTGAATATTTTATCTCATTTATAACTTCTCATTATAACCCCACAATATATACTTATCATCATCTAGGATAGAGAAAAATTATTAAAATTTCCATTCTTGTTTTGTGTTTGAAGAATCAATGGCCTCTTTTTGTTCATTTTGATATATGTGAATGAAAAAGTATCTTAATCCTAGATAAGAAGGAGAAATTATAAATGGATGAAATTCAGTCATCTCTATATTATCATCCAGAATGAATAAACTCCTCCATATAGTGGGTTTCTATAATAATTTTCCTATACACATAAATACAAAAGGAACTTATCATAATTGCTTATAATGATAGGGAATCCCACAATCATATAAATTATAATGTAACTCAAACCCACATATTCATTCAAGAGGTGGAAGGTGGTGGATTTTGGTAACCACTAATTTTAATATATTATATAAAAGAAAATGATTCTAACAAACCCATAACCATGAATTCTATGTGGCATCCTAATGCCTAATGGTTCTAAAAAGGCCTTAAAACATGATGCATCTATATTTCAACAAATATGGCCATGATCACTATTTAAAAATGTCCCCCAAAGATGGAGGTCCCATTGAAGGCTATATCTATCCATTTTATCTATAAACACGATCAATTCATCATCATGTAGGCTTTATTATTTTTCTAAATCGTTATTTTTGAGTGGAATGTATAATATAAAACCTCATTAATATCATCATATATAACATTACTGTTGGAAAAGGTGTTTTTAAAGTTACGTTTCTTGTGATAATGAATCATAGAATGTGAATATTTGTGCCTGGTCATAGAAAAACAATATTAGTCAGAACGAGAAACACATAAAAATAAATCTTCTCTGATAATAGGTGTTTAACTAGAGATGAACTAAGAAGGGTTGATAGTACTCAATGGAATGGTATGATAGGATATCATAAGCTATGATATATGGTTCTTACTATTTGTTTTTTTAAGCCCATACATAATTTTTGTAATATGAAATGGTTCTTGAATAATGGGTAGTTTATTCCTAAAAAATAAAATTTTAGAGATATAGTTGAATGGGAAAAGGAAAAAATAAAAACAATATATTAAAATGTTAATATATTCTAAACATGAAAACCAACAAAAAAGTAAAAATGTGTAACAATTTTTTGATGTTTTATTTCTTATTATTTTTCCCCAAATTTTCATTTCATAGTATAATTCACTCTGATCATCTCTCTCTATTGAAGGTATTACAATAAACTGTTTCCCAACTAGAAAAAGTTTATCAAATCCAAAGAGAATGTGGAAAACATGTGATCACCATGGGTATAGTGTGTAATTGAGAAAAATGAATGTGTAATGTATTATAATTCACTCAAAAAATATTGGATGTGTGGAAGATTAGTAGTCTCATACTACATATAATTTTTATCCACATAATGTATATAAGTCCTAACTCACATCACATTATCGAATACCATTGTTCAAAAATTCATATCATGGACACATCATTTCAATAGTCCTTAACCTATAATGGATCATTCAATAATTGGATGCCACCTTTATTCCAGGGTTATATCCTCATTATAATTCAAACCCAATCTTTTTTATTGAATGTAAATATCAGAAGAGGTATTAGTGTGAAATTATTTTTTCTAGAGCTAAATACTTTAGTACGAGAAATGATAATTACATAAATGAAGAATAGTAGGTTTCTAAGGCCTTGTTTTGGGCCTAGGTAATTGTTTCATATGCCCTTCCACATGCTCATTCCACTTTGTGTATATGTATATTATGTTCCATGGATACTTTTTTGAGAGTTTTAGGGAACTTATGCCTTTTATAATGGGTATTTGGTATGATAAGCCTCACATGCGGAAGTCCAATCGCATAAATCCCTCCTGTGCCCTAGAGTGTGGAAGGATTTTACCCACATTACAATGAACCATAGATTCTTTGTGTATATAAATATATCTCATTACACCATTTGAATATAGAAGTCACACTTTGGAGGAATATACTGATGTGAAGATCACCCCTAACATGAAACCAAGTATTCTTTTCTCCTTCAGGTGACATCCTATGTCAGAACCTAATGATAATAATGAAAATTACAGTTAATGGGATTATATAAATATCATTACACAAAATAAATTATAAAAAACATTCCTAATGATCATTTAGAATTAGGGAGAAAAACTCCATTTCATTAAAACCACAGAATGAAACTATGCACCTAACTTACCCCTATAGTACAATAATAGGGAACCATCTTCCTAACTCAAATCAGTTTGTTTATATTAAGGGAAAACTATTTCCAAACCATCATATTTATATTACACTCAATCCTTCTGTCAATATTACAGTGAAAAATCACCCTATGATTCATATTATGCTTAAACATATCAAAATAATCACATACATCAGCGATCCATTAACATTGATATGCTAGTATGGTGAAATATTTACAATTTTTATACATAGGTATTCCCACTCCAAATATTATATACCAAGATTCCAAATTTTCCTAGTCTCATGGATGAGAACACACTCACCAAGGTCTCATACATGGGAAATTATTTCCCCGAGTCCTCACATCTAGGTGCTAATTCACCTAGGAATTCTCACATAGGTGCCAAATGTTCCCCAGTCATGTACCTAGATTCCTACATACTATTACTCCTCCACTACCCCATGATGTACAAGATTAGTACATTCACATCGGTGTGAGATATTTATTCATGTATTTAATTAATAATTAGTATTGGTCATTTAATTTTTCAACTGATACCATTCAGACCCTAATATTGTTTAGAATTATGTATGTTGTTGATAATATGGGTCCCTATTAGAAGAATACCAGTGGATCTTATTCTATCTCATGATTCCTATTATGGTTTCCCTATATCAGGCAACCTAACATCCTTGTTATCCAATGTGCTTCTTTTATCCATTTAATGAAAAATAGATTCACATATGGGCCTCCAATTAGGGGTAATACCAGAAACCCTGCCTTCAACTCCATCACCATCCATGTCAAACATCTCCATGTGAAATATTGAGAGGCTCAACATGTATAATTCTATATGCCATGTAGGGTATAGTCCACATATTAGGATTAATACCAAGTACTTCCCCATTAGTTTATAATCCTTGCGATTTTAATCCTACTTCATATTTTTTACCAATAGACAAGAATATTTTACTTATGTGGATACCCATGTATAAAAACCAACTTGTTCCTTAACGAGTCATATTCTTTACGAAGCTACAATTATCAATTGTCCATATTCCATGTGAGTCATCATTAATCAATCATCCATATTCTATACAATCCATCCATACAAAATGATTTATATTAATTATGATTCCTCATTCCTCAAGAGTCCTTATTATATTTGATTAACTTTAAACCACTAAGACATATCTCTTATGAGTCTAATAACATCCTCCCAAGTTTCATTATCAATATCTTGGATAAAAAGTATGGTTCAATCATGTTTAATCCCTAGTAAATAACATTTTGTTTCCAATTAAATGGAATATATATATTTATTTCAGGAATTTATACAGCAAGGATAATCCCTACGATGTAGTGATCTATGATTATCATACATTTGTATTACATATTTTTATATTAATATTCATTAAATTACCCAAAAAGAAGCCTGAGAATCACAAATTTATATTTCCCTAGGATACATAGACACATAAAAAACTGGTCCATAAGTGAGATGCATCATCTCGCATTGTGTTATTCATAATAGAACCCTTTGTAGACATATCAAACACGATACGTTTTCTACATCACCAGGAAATGAAAAATAATAAAGGGTGAGATCAGGTGTTCAATGAGGGTAGAAAAGACTTTTATTAATATAACATGAACATATGGGTTTTATAACCTGAGAATAAAAAATTAAATCAATGCCCTATATATCCTAGATCATTTATACGAGTCATGTCATAAATCGTTGTAGTTTATAATAAATAAACCATAATAGAATAAAATAACAGGATCCAAGAGTTTATAAAATTGGCATGAGAAATATTTTTGTTGAATATATATATAAATATATATAATATTATGTCATGGATATCTGTTACGATAATCATATCATGATAGGAATGGGCTAACTATTAGTGTACATAGTTCATGCAAGGCATAACATCCCATGTACCATCCTTTGGGCTTGGGATGACCACTCATGTACACTCTTTTAGGCTTTAGATAACCTCTCGTTTACCCTCTTATGGATTTTAGATGACATATCATGTACTCATTGGGCTAATATAATATTATTAATAAACAAAATAATTTGAGGGAGATATATGTCCCACCCATGACATAATAAAAACCATACACATGTGTTCCATATGATCATAAAACATATATCATTTCTAAACCCATTTAAATAAATGGGTATCAAAAAAATATATCATAGAATAACTTGTGAAAAAACCTGGTTGTTATCTTTTCTTCATTTCATCATAGAATAACATATAAAAAATAAGATAGTTTCAAAAAAAAACTCATTCATGGTATAAACTATTGATGGAAAATGAATTTCATAAAAATTATTTCATAAAAAAGTAAATAAATTCATTGAATGAATAATAATGGTATTTATGGATCAAATCACCATTAAATCATATGTATCCTTAATGGATGTCATCTTAAATAGAGAATGTTTTTAAAGAAAAATCACATAGAATGTTTCTCAATGAAAATAACCTTTATTTGAAAATAAATTTCATAAAATAAACATAATAAAATATTTTTTATATAATTTTCTTTGAATATAATATTTTAAAACATATAAATTATGCTTTAAAATACTTTTTAAACATTTCTTGATTGAAATACCGTTATCAATTTAAAAAAACATTATAAAAAATAAAAAAAAATAATCTAATTTTATTTGAAAATATCTATGAATTTTTTAAAATTAATAATAAATGAAAATTTTGGTAATGATTGTGGTAAATTCCTTTTAATATTGACATGTTAAAACATATTCCCCTTTCACATTTTGCAAAAAAATCCAATCAAGCATTATTTGGAAAAATACATGATGATAACATATTAAACAATTTTCAATAATTCAAAAGTGTGTAAAAATATTTCTAATAAATAATTTTTTGGATTTAGAAACATTTTATAATTTTTTTATAAAACATGGTTTAAATGAAAAGGCATTTTTGACCAAATATATAATTAAATATGACTTTTTGTAAAAATATTATTTTGAACTAATGAGTACAATTAGAGGGGAGGATGAAGGAAAATATTATTCACATGAATTTACTAAAGGAGAATAAAATTATTGTTTTTGTTTAGGAAGATTTTAGATTATTTTAATATTGGAACAATAATCATAAATTGTACCTATAAACGATTAGAATGTAACATGAAACACTTACAAATTTGGTAACATTGAATCATACTAACCAAAAATGAATAATAATAAATAATAAAAATAATACCATGAGACGAATAATATTGATAATATTATATTTAAAATTTGTTATTATATACACCTCATAAAGGGAATTAGGGTCACAAAAAAACCTAGGTCTCAAGTAAGGCGATTTGTGACCAAAACCAATTACTATTGGTATAACATTTGAAATTTAAACAACATGAAAGGGAGATCCTAAAACGGATATGTTAATAAAAATAATATAAATTTTAATAATAATAAATATATTTATGCTATGTATATATACTACACAAATGAAATATGTGGTGAATATGAAATTTGTCACATTGAATTAAAAATTTATATGGATATCCCTTCCCTTATTTCTTTTCATCCTTTGTACATATTTAAAACTATTATAGAGTAAATATAATTTTATTTTTAATTTATAAAATAACATCGATAATATATATCACATCATATATGATTTACTAATGACCTTTTATTAAACATTTATTAATAATTACATGTTTAATTAATGTTTTAGGTAATAAATCCTTTGTTTTTCATGAAATTTTTAATCTATAATTTTTGTTAATCTATGCTTATTAATGGATTAATCATATCCAAATTTATAAAAATTTTATAAATATAATATATATTAAATTTATATTAATTTATAGTAGTCAATAAAAGGTATAAATAGAAAATGAAATTCACCATTCTTGGACATCACAGGTCATACATAAGATTTAAAATTGTTTCCAGTTTCCTAAAAAAATTATGATAAAATGTTAAATAATATTTTACGAATACGTAATAAATTTTATTTCATATATATATCACATATTTTCATTAAAATCATATTTATTTTCTTCCATTGATTCAATGGATGAATCATAATGCTTAATGAGTCGGTTGTCCTCCGTCCACATGAATGACATTATGGAATTCCCACAGAATGTGTTGTAATAATTAACATGTGATATCATTATAATATAAGAAGAATAATATCATAAATATCATATATATAAAATAAATACATTTTCATATCTAGCCGTGAGTGGTGTTGATGGAAAACAAATAACATCGATTCGTGGTGCGGCATTCTGCCATACACATGAATTATGAATTCTGAACTCATTAGATAGAATATGATATCAGTTTACATCATTACATTATAATTTAAAAATATTACGATATGGAAAAAAAATATTTAATTATTTCAGAATATTTTAATAATAATTAAATTATGTAGAGGAATAAATAAAATAAAAACACCTGTTGAAGAACGTTACCTTTTATTTGAGTAACCTTATTATGTTTTCACAAAATTATGAAACACGTAGGCATTATAACCATAATAAAAATTATATGACTATATTTGGTAATTAATTAAGTTATTTGGGTAGGTAATGTGTGAATTAATGGGTTTTTAATGTGTTTAGTTGAGTGGATATTTTGTAGCCATTTATATGTGATGTGAGTGGAATACTTGTAATTAAAAATAATAATAAGGGTGCCTGCAATTTTCCAATGTAAAAAGGCTAAAAAATGAAACATGTCCAATGAAACAAGAAATAGGATAAGAAAATATATATAAATGTTGTTTTTAATAGTTTTCTGTCATTTTTATCCATATTTTTTAGTGCAACCTTCATGTCAATACATTTTAACATTACCACAATAAATAATTATTACTATTATTACTATTAATTATGGACAAAAAATAATTAGATAACATAAATTATTCTTATTCCAAATATGGAATCCATTATTCAAAATACCATTCACATAGGTGGAAAACAGGAATTTATGTACAGATGCGATGCGAAAGATGATTTTCAAAGAGAAAATGTTCGAAAGTTTAAAATTATTTATAATAAAATTACATATGAAAAAGGATTCTAATAAACTATATTGGGTTATTTCATATATAATTGAACTAATTATTCTTTTAAAATCTTAATAAGATAAATTGTAATGTTTAAATTTGTTAAAATAAATGAAAATTATTAATAAAAATGGTATTTTTAACTATTCATCAAAAATCATTATCACATCAAAAAAATCTCAAAAATACACTATAATATAATTTTGAAATGACAATCTAAAAAATGAAAAAAAAATCGTAAAAAAATTATAAAAGTGTTAATCAACTTAAATAAGTGTGAAAAAATCGACATAAACTATTTTTAGAAAAACTTTGTTTTTAGGAATTAAATTAGGCTGATTATTTTCTATTGTCTATAAGACACATTATATCAATTTTAATAATTTTATAGAATATATTATACATAAAATTTATTAAAATAATTTACTAAAAGTAACTTGATCGATTTATTGATGTCAAACACATTTGAGATTATAAAAATAGTTTTTTTGTAATAAAAATAATTTTTTTAAATTGATCTTATTTTGATTTTAAATTCATTTGTTACAAAATATATAATTTTATAAAAATTTATAAACAACGTATTTTCATTATTTAGATAATCATATTCATACAATCCATTCAAATAGCTACTTGAAAACCATCATAACAGATAACAATATTTTAAGAGTTTTCATTTTTTTAAACTCAATGTGTCATGTATGAGAAGGAAGAAACAATGAATCATATATTTCAAGATACAATCAGTGTTGCATGTAACATATTATTAATTTTTTGATACATTTTGTATATAACAGATAAAATATTGAATTTAATTGAAAATATATATTTCAAAAAATATTAGGGTGTTACATTCTTCCCCTTAAACTAAATTTTGACCTCTAAATTCATTACTTTGTTACCAAATACATTGGATAGTTCTTTATAATTATATCCTCAGGTCCCAGGTATATTCCTAAATCTTGATATTTTTCCAAAAAAAACATTGACCACATAAGTGGTTTTTTATAGAACATTATCTATTCAATATAGTATATCCCCTGGTTTTTTTCTCATAATAATGATCAATCTCTAGCAGTGAGACCTCTACGATAACACATGTGATGGATCAATTATATAATTCCTTGGGAGATATAAATGGAACAAATTTTGAAGCTAATAATGGTTTGGTGGAAGTTCAAAGGATATGCTACTTTCCCGATATGATCATGAATTCAAAGGGACTGATATACTCAGGGCATACTATTCCCTTATTTCTTCCACCATGAAAAACATAGAAATTTAGTCTCATAGACGTAAAATTCAAGATCACATTTATGATTATCATAAAAACTAATTTTCACCATTTTACATGTTTCTTACAAAAGATATCCAAACTTTTATTCCATTTTTTCTTCTTTCTTAGATACAAATTTATTATTTTTGTAGCTCAATTTCATTACATTGGAATTTTATACCTATTTAAATAAGGTAATCCATATGGAGAAATATAAATTCTCATGTGAATGTTTTTTTGTAAGAAAACATAAATTAAAGAATGTGGTGTTTCAACCAACAAGGAAAATCATTATAACAAGATCATAGAATATACTCTAGGGTGATTATTTTTCAATTAGAATTAAAATCTATATGAGGATGATACACATTGTTGAAACTCAACTTTATATCAAGAAAATATTAAAAACTTTACCGAAACATAAAGGTAATATTCAGACCAAGATTAGATACAATTTTAATTAGGACTCTAAATAATCTTAAAACATCCTTAACGTATGTTTTAGATATCATTTCGAAATAGAGATCTACTCTGCTAGGAATAAAGTGTGATGAATTCATAAATCGATCGAACATAAACCATAATTTCCTCGACATCAAAAAATATATTAACCATAATGGATACAAGTACCATTAATCATATGTATACAATGTTTAAATTAATTCCTCCTAAAATAAAATATTCACCATGGAATTTAAAAATCAAATGTGTTGTATTGCATAAAATGTATCTTAAAATATCCTTAATATGGATAAACATCCCTCAAATAAAACCTCAAAATGGGTTACACTGAGCTTGAACTTCTGATAAACAATAAACTCATAAACCTGTGATGGAATCCATAACTCTTATGTTAATTTTAACTATTAATGTACATGCTTCTAAAATATTACTAACCACTTATTACTTAAATAAGATAGTATATTATAAAAAAATCCATTAGAATCTTGGGTTCAACCTTATATCAATAGAATATCATTAGTGATTTCATTATTCTATAATCCATGGAATGTGAAATTATCAATTATAATAGTCATATCATAAATCCGATAAGTATTAAGAATAATATTTTCATAGGGATCATTCATACAAAATGAATCATGAAACTCTATATAAGGTAGGTTAGGATAAGTGTTCTTTAATTATCATGATTCACTATCACTGTTATGACTGAATAATATTATTCTTTATCCTTTATCATCATAGGTTTTTGATGATTTTCATACTCATTCGGCCATGGGTTTTGAATTGATTCTAATAATTCCTATACTCCTTGAATTTGAAGAACATTCATGGGAATGTGGCATTTGGTGTATCTTTCACTTTAATTTTATCATTAACTATCTTCTTCCCATGTCATTATCTATATATTTCTCAATAAATTTTCATTCCACACTTTGAAAATTTAATAGTCACCTTATGAAAATTTCCTCCATGTATCATCACACGCATTGAAGATAAATGAAATTCCATATTCTTCATTCCATGGTTTTTATATTTTCCATTATGTTCCATTTTTATCTTCTTATCAAAACCACAATATTGATACATAAATCAAACATCCATTTCTACCTTTATATAACATTGAAAAATTTCATTATATATATAGATGTATATTATGGTTAATTATCTTTAGAGACTTGATTTAATGACACTGAATTATCAATCCACCTTTCATTCATTTTGGATGATAATACAAGAATATAACCCAAATTATATTTTAAATGTTTCCCCATATTTGCCAATAGATTTTTTAATATATTAAAATTGATCAAGGAACCATTTATCCATCATTGTATGAGTAACATAAAGAAAATAATTAATAAAAACATGTTATTGAACTCATTTGAATTGATGGAATAAATTTCATATTTTTTCTAATATTCTAAATTCAATTCCACCATAGAATTACTTACCATCCTGATGATATTCCTACAAAATGAAAATCCCATTATTCAAACACTAGAGAACAAAAAATATTTTTTTTTTCGTTCTGATCTATTTATCATCAACTAGTGGACATAATACTGACTGAATGAATGTAGAAGTATTTACTATAGGGATCAAAATAATGGTATTCCCTTATTTCCACTTTATAAGTCCATCATGATTCATATCTTGAGAAAGTTCTCATAGAATATCAATTAGATTTTTTTTCTACTGCCCATAATATTTGGTTGATGTGGAAGTAAATAAGTGCATTATCCATCACATTCATCATTAAAACAATTTCATCAAGTTCCATCCTTATAATAAAAAAAAAATAATTTTATAAAAAATGATCATAGTGAGGAACCACATAATCAATAAAAATATCATTTATGATGCATAAATAATGAATTCTTTTTTTAATCTACGACAACTTAGGATTATCATAGGTCATTTATAGTGATCATATAGTGAAATACTTTATGATTTTTCAAAAAGTGTTTGTGAATTTCAAAATCATATCCCATGAGTGTGTCAAACTAGGGGTGCAATAAAGAACATTATTATGAACTTGGGGACTGTTGAATCATGATCAATGCACCTTTTTCGAGTTATTACACCTAGGTACCTCTGTAATAGATCCACATCCACTTTTTGTATATAGAAATAGATTTTCTTCTATAAAACCACTCTCTCTATCTTTTAACCTATATTAAAATTCATTTTCCTATAATTTTAATCATTTGTAGACATAACATAGACATATGACCAAACATGACCTTATGAATATCCCTAGTGAAGTCACTAATTTTTTCTCAACCTTTTTAACCATGGCTAACTAATCCTTTTCTCTAATACCTACTGTAGAAACCAGGTTTCACAATCCTATAAAATGAATCATTTTAGATGAATATTTAATACATTACACAAAAAAACACCAAAGTCTCATTAAGGTATATTTCCTTTATAATTATAGGAAAATAAAAAAATTCCTCATAAGTGAGTTATGCCTTCTCCCACTACATTTTTCTTAAATAAAACCCTTATTAGACATGTTATGAATAAAACATTTCTTAATATCCTAGGGAATGGAATCATATGAAATGTATAAAGTCGATGATAAATAAGGGTAAAAATGAAAAATAACAATATAAAGTGATAATATGGGTTTGAGAACATGTGAATAACATATGAATATCATAAATTTCATATTATATAGCATAAAAATTAGACAAGGCATAAATATTTGAAGTTCATAAAACATGATCCAGAATGAAATCAAATAACATTATCCATGAGAGAATAACATAAATATAAGACATAATTTTTTGGAATATACATATAGAAAAATATTGTGTCTAAGATACACTCCAAGACCATCATAACATGATTGAATTTGTAAATACACTCAGATACCTACTACAGTATTAGTATAACCTCCAATGTTGTTTTTTTTGGTTTGGTATAAACCCCACATAGACTCTATTGGGGGTGAGGAAACCTACCATATACACACGTTTGGGTTTGGGATAACCTCATGTGTACCCATTGATGTCATATAACATTAATCATTAAAAATTTCAATTTAGGAAGATATAAGACCCACCCATCAAATAATGAAAATCATAAACATGTGTTACACAAGATTATAAAACATTCACCATATTAGTACCCATGAATAGAAATAGATTTTCATAAACAGATCATCATTGAATATCCTGTGGATAATAAAAAGGTTCATAATAATTTTATCATTTCATCACATCATTTCCTAAAAAAATGATGTGGGTTTCATAAAAAATGTATGATGATATAACCCATGAAATGGAAAGTTGTGCGATAAAAATTATTTCATCATTACGATAAACCATTTAGATAAATAATAAAAATGGTATCGTTTGACCATATACCCAATAAATAATAAGGAACCTCAAAACTTTCCATCTTTAATGAATAATTACTTTTAAAGAGAATGACTTGGAATATATATTTATGATAAAAAAATTTATTTAAAAATAAAATTTTAAAACTAAAAATTATAGATATTTTGGAATTCTTTTTCATTAATAATAAACTTCAAAAACTTTAAAAATTATCATTAAAACACATTTTTAAACATTTCAAGAAAAAATATCATTTTTGAAAATGAAAAAAAAATTCAAAATAGAAAAAAAGTTCAAAATCATTTTATGTGATAATTACATTGAAAACATAAAATTTATTATTTAATGAAGATAATTATCACGAAGGGGGTAAATTACATTCATGTCATATACGTTAACACATAGATCCATTTCACCTTTTCTATAATACCAAAATGGGGATATTTTAAAAAAAATGAAATTAATATTTATTTAAAAATAATTTATATAAATTCGAAAAATCGATAAAAATGTTCATAATAAATAACTATTGGGATTTAAAGAATTTTTGGAAAAAAATTGACAATAATTTTTTGGTTATAACAAATATTGAATTTATGATGTATTTTCCTAAAAATGTTCTTTTGAACTCTTCAGTAAGTAAGGGGAGGAAAATGAAGGGAAAAATGTATTATCATGAAATAAATGTTGGAGATTATATTTCCAGAGTATCATGAGATATAGATTATATGATTTCTTAATTGGAAGCCTAATAATGTACAATCCTGACAAAATATGAGATTATAACAAAAACTATTTCCACATTGGTAACATTGAATCATAATACCTAGAAAATAATAAAATTAAATAAAAAATTTATCATCATGAAAATAAGGATATTCATGACATATCATTTCAAATGGGTTGTATATACACCTCATAAAATAATATTGGTACATGTTATAACCTAATTTTCTAAGAAGGAAATTGGAGTTAAAAATAACATCGTTTTGTGGTTTCATTTGAATCATAAACCCCCATGTAAGATTGGTCTTATAATGTATATGTAAATAAAAACTTTTTAGATTAATAATCTTAAAATAAACACATGGGTAGTATAAACACCACCCAAACGAAATAGATGGTGAATATGGATTGTGTCTCTTAAAAGTAAAAAGTTAGACGGAAATCCCTTAACATAATTATTGATTTATTTCAAGGACATTCAATAATCCTTTATAATAAATATTAGTTTATTATTTAAATATACCAGAACATTAATTATGTATATCATTCTAAATAATTTTTAATTATTAAGTTTTATTTCATATTTATTAAATCGTCCAAGTTAATGTCGTGTTTCAGGTAATACCACCACCATTATTTGTTTGTATTATCCAAAAAAACTTTTAAGGAAAAATTGATAAACCCTAGGAGAAGACATAGTTATTAAAAGACATCTTAAGCCTATTGACCTGCTTATCCTTAAAAAGATCCTGGGAGAAAGAAGATACCGACGTTTCGGGATCAACCTTTATAAGGTCTTCAAATTGACGTTCAGGTCTGTCCCAAGCTAGCATGTACTCCTCTTGGGTGATTTTCCCTGATTTAAAAAAACTTTCCAGGATAATATTCTGCGTGTAAATCCAACCACTCTATTCTCTATTGGTTTCCAACTGAATGGTCTTTCCCATAACTTTATCACCATCTTCAGCTGAAGCATTAATCATAATGGATTCCTCCTCCATTTTTTCTCCAGAATGTATTAGTAGCTCCAATGGTTGCACAACATTCATGCATGTCATCTACGAGACATTCCTAATGGGATCATCCCTATAGTCAATAGCCTCTGCTCGAACAACATTTCCTTTAATTTTAAAAACACCTTATATCCCTTGGGCTTTCAACTTCCTGGTGGATCGTCTCTCCATTGGTGAAGGAAGATATGAATAATATTTTCTCCCTTTCTTATCGCCTCGACAGCCCTTCCTCCTCCTCAGACTACAGACATCGCTACCATAAAAATATAGAGCATTTTCTTTGGAAACCTAGCTAGATGAATCATCCACATACTCCTCCATTGGAATAACCTGATCCTCATTGAAGATTTCTTGTCGGTCTGCCTCCTGGGAAGTCCCTTCGTTCTCTAATATCTCAATGTGGTTACTCAATTTAATATCATGCAATAAATGTTTTTTTCATGTATTTATTTATTTATTGTTATAGGTAATCTTACATTAATAATGGTCCATTAAAATATAGATTTTAATCCATGATATAAGTATTCTAAATATTCTATATTTCTATATTTAGGTTGATCCATAATATTTAGAGATAAAAAATGAAATACAACATTTGTGGAGATGGTAGGTCATACGTACACAGTAATTTTGTTTCCTTTTTAACCTAAGGAAATATATATATTACGGTAAATAATATAATAAAATTACAAAATATTTTTAAGCCATATATATTACATAAGTTGATTAATACTATCATTGTTACCTTCCATTTAATTACTGAATGAATCAAATATCTTCACAAGGTGGTAGTCTATCATATATAAGAAAACAATTATAATATTCTAATGGTAGGAAATGTATAAAGCAACATGTGATAGCATGATTCCATAAGAATAATAATATCATTAATATAATATATAGATAATAAATAAAATATTATATAAATCATTTTGAGGTGGTAATGGAAAACAAATAACTTTTGGTCACATGGTGATAGTCCTTCATACAAACAAATGATAATTTAATGAAAAATTTGTTGAATGAGGAGACAGTCACAGATCAAAAAAATAACGTAAAAATGTCTTAGTATATTTTGGATACTAATATAATTATATCATTATGTTTTAATAATAATTAAATGATACAGAAGAAGAAATATAATAAAAATTCTTGTGGAATAACATCATCTCTTCTTCAAATAACCTCCATAGTTTTACACCAAATTACTTTATAGGGTGTATTTATGATCGTAATCATTCTTCTACTATGATTAGATGTAATTAATAAAGTCATTTGTTATGGAATTTTATAAACCAGTGGTTTTTTTAAGTGTGTAGAGAAGAGGATATGAGTTGGGATTTTATAAGTGAGGTGAGTGGCACAGTTGTAAATTTTTAAAATATAAATGTCTAACTACGTTTTCTTAATATAAAAAACTCCAAAATGGACCATTATAGATCCTAGATGATATAAGGAATAAATATTTCAATAAATGGTTATTTTAAATATTTTTCATCAATTTTTACACTTATAATTTTAACTTAACACCATGTAAATCTATTTTTACAAATTACATTCACATATTTAGGGAAAATTAACTTATAATTAATCCCACATAGACGATGAGAAAGTGGGGTTTCAAAGATAACATTATCAAATGTTAAAATAGTTTTTCTGTTGTAATTAAATATGAATATTATTCCAATGAAATAAAATGGATTAATATATGTATAATTGATCTAATTTATCTTTTTAAAATGTCAATTTTTTTTATCATTATTGGTTTTAAAACAAATAACAAATTTTAAGAAAAATATGTATTTTACTATTCATTGAAATCAAATAATTCTCAAAATTATCAAATCATCACTCTATGATAATTTTTATATTTTAATTTTAAGAATTTATTTTATTTTTTCATGAAATTATGAAATTTTAAAAAAATAATTATTTTAATCAGTTCACAAAAGGAGAAAAACATCATTTAAAAAAATATAAGGTTTTAAGCATAAGCTTGGATTTATTCTTATCTCCAATATTAGAAAATTTAATAGGAATGTTAAAAAAAATATTTTAATTTATAATATATTGATTTATTTTTAATAACAGATTAAATTTAGTTTTTAAATTTATTTATGAAAATTAAATTATTTCACATAAAAATAGTTTTCCAGAAAAATATTTAGTTTAATTTCAAATGGTTCATATTTTCATTTGTAATTAATTTTATAGGGAAGAGTTCATTTTATATACAAGAGTAATGTTTTTATTTCAATAATTTATTTGATCTTATGCTTACTCCTTATTATAATTCACATGTGATAATTATTAAATTAAATAGTAATACTTTAATAGTATGTCATGTTTCATTTAAAATAATTGATTTATGTAATGTAAGATAATTTTTTTCATGTATCATAATACTAACTTGGTGTTCTATATAACACAAGCTAAAATTTGTGTACTGTGTAAGGTACAATATCAAACACAAAATTTTTTTAAAAAAAATATTTCACAAAATCGTCAGGTGTTTCATGTAGCATGAATATAAACGATGTAACACAAATTATGTGAGAATTAATTCTGGCTAATGAAGACACGTATTATTCATCTATAAAGTTCAATATATAAACCTAATAGGACATGGATTCATGAAATTATAAAGAACTATAATAGATATTGAATTCACGACCTTAAAAAGAACATCATATGGTAATGACAACCTAACGTTTAAAGGAATAACACTGCTCCTTATCATATGAAAATGAAAGGTACAATATTCCCTATTTAGTGTCATCGATATAAACATGTAATGATTTTCGTTAGGTACAACATTACATATATGGAAATAAATTATATAGTACCAAAATTTGTGTACATTAGACCATAGTATAAAAAACCATTCAATAGTAAAATTCATGGAATGAATAGATCCCTTTCACATATGTAACTAGTGGTATCATTATTATTATTATGGAATAAAAATTAAATATTATATTTTTTAGAGAGATGTTGGTTCATACCTAATTCCACTTAAATGGGATATCTAGTCATTATATGCCATTTTATTAACTAATTCACAAACAAATGTGACACTGGTTCATTATAGTTACCACCTACAATTGAAAAGAAGGTCTACATTGACCCAAATTTCCACGAGGACATTGATGCATTTGAAAAACACATATAGTGATGTATGAAATGTATATCATAAATATAAAACAATAATATCTCCAAATGAAGACAAAATTTGTACACATTAACCTATAGATACAAACTCCTCTCTAAATACATCTCTAATGATCATCTCGTTGTCGACCATGACTAATAAATACCAATAGCTATATAAATATTGTTTAGTATACCGAAACATCAAATGTATTCATAGTCATGACTATTACAAAGAAATAGTTCTAATTTAGGTGTTCTTACATCAAAACAATATGAAATACCAAGTAGTAAAATAGAATCAATCTGAACTCAAACTTCTATAATAACCAAAGCATATGAAATTATAATATATAGTCATGACCACACTGTTCAATTATACCAAAGAATAATGTCATTAATACCTTATCGAAGAGACTATGTTATCCTTAGAGTCTTAGAATATATAAAATATTTAACACAAATATATTTTATAATTTGTTTCCTAAAAATAATATATTTGATAGTGTGTTATATTCATAACACTTAAGCTTAAACGAACCGAGATATACAATATGACTGTTATGACCAAGTCATTGGATTGGTGGGTATAAATAGATTTAACCATAAAATGAAATACACAAAATATATATATATATATATATATATATTAATATTTATATAATAACATTAATATGAAATCATACATTTATTATCAATTTATTGGAAATGAATAAAATTCTATTGAAGATAAATGATATATTTTCCTTAAAACTATTTTTTTGGTCGCAATGTATTTTTATCATAACAGAGTAAATCAATTAACAAACTTAAATAATTTCAATTAAATAATTTGATTATATATGATATTTAATAAATTAACATTTTCTTCATTATTGTTATTATACAAGTATTGATGATAACACCATTTTTTTTGCATTAAATACATTTTCTTCCGAAACAATTTTTATTGTATTGTGTGTGTGGATATTATAATTAATTTATGAATCTCATGTATGTTTTATTATTTGAAATAGTCTACATTTTATCAATTAACATATTTAATATATAAAATTTTTATTTTTTGATTTTTTTCTGAAATGATTGACATTTTGGTGAATGGTGAAAAATATTAATTTATTTAAAACAGTAAATTATTTTAATTATAAAATGTAAATTAAAAAAATTATTATTATTTATATAAGTTTTAAAGAAATAAAATTTGAATTTAATTAAACCATTTCTAAATAATTCCTTATGTATTTAAAATATATTTTATTTTGATACAAGTTCATTTTTATGCTTCAAAATGTTATATTCTAAAAGATATACATAGTACTTCTCAGAATATTATTAAATTTAATTTATATGAATAATAAGAAATTAATATTTAAAAATAGTTTAAATATTATTAATTATATTTTTTAAAATAATTAATGAGGTAAACTTCATTTCTACTCTTTTGGAATAGTAATCCTGGTTAAAATGTGTCAGCATGGTAAATGTTAAACCATTTTAATTAAGGTAAAAACCCTTTTATAAGGTCATATAATATTATGTTAATTATTATTTAATAGTTTTATTTTTACACTTGTGACCTTATATTCTACATTAGATAGATTTTGAGCCACATTAACTTGATCAAAACATTTTTAATAATTACTTGTTTTGAAAGATTTCTTGTGAACCACTCCCCTCACATATAAATGAGAAATTCATATTATCTCAGACATACAAATTTTTTACACTATAACTCAATAAAAACCTACCCAAATATCTAAAAAACATCCCTAACCACTTTCTATTAATATAAATGTCAAAATACTACAAACCGTTGTTCGGTTAAGGTGCAAGACATGGGTGGGTTTTTTAAGAAGATGTATTATTCTTATCTAAGTGTTTCATGTTTATTTCATTATATAGCCCCAAAAAATACATACCAACCAATATAACATAATGAAATTTTTATAATAAAAATATTGAAATCTTATTAGGATAATGGTACAACCTTTATTCATCACTTTTTTCATATAATGGTAAAGGAAGACATCACTTGTGAGTACGAGTGGATCACCATCTCTACAACGTGTTGTATTACATTTATTAAAACTGGAATATATATATATGGTTATAAAAATTTAATTAACAAATATATAAAGATTAAATAAGTTTTTTTATTGAATAAATATAGTACATTACTTATCTTCTTTCCCCTTCCATATTTTTTAAATTTATAGAATTTATTGTATGTATGTATGGAATAACTCATCCACAAACTGATGTGATTAATTTTTCATTTACTACTTACAAGGCTTGTTAATAGGGTGGAATTAATGAACAAATATAAAATTTATAAAGTATTTATTAATCTATACAAATTACATACTATCCTATTTATTTTGTTTCTTCTAGTTAAAAAATGATAATGTTGTTCATTCGTTTGTACGATCTATTATCTCCATGAAACAACATAGTTATTTTTCCAGGAATATCAAACATGGTTGGTTTGAAAAGGGTTTATAATATAAAAATATGATAATTATATCGTGTTTTTTATTATGGATTCATTGTAACCATAAGACCACTAACCCTTTTCAATGCACTAATGTTATTTTTAGACTATAGTTGATGGTTTTCTTAACATCCATCATAGACATAGTCATTTTAGTAACGTAATAATGTGTGATGACAATTAAAATCAAGAAAATAGTAATTATAGAATTCAAATAAAAATTTTATTATGGAATTAAAAATCTAGTATAATTTTATTACAATTGATGTTATACATAAAAATTAAATGAGTCATGACTCAAAGTAATGGGGATTCTTATAAAATTCATGTATTATGCTTTTCATCCATCTAATTTTCATCCATGTATTGGATCATAAAAATGTTTTCAAAAATGTTCCAATATATTATTTAATGGTATATAATGGTCATTTTTAATTCATCTTTTATTCTTTATAATATATTTAAAAGAATATATTTATATTTTTTAAGATGAGCCTTTTTAGATTTCGTTATTAATGTGTTAATAGAATGCTTTTTATTATTTATTATCAAATTAATGTAATTTCACACCATCATAACCATTTTACTATTAAAATATTTCTTTATAAGTTACCATGGTTATTTTCAAATAATGTCATTTTCTCAATAATATGTAATTTTTTTTATTTAATTTTTTTTTGTAAATTTATATATCATTATAATTGTGAGAGATATCTAAATGTATTATTTCTTATGGGATTGAATTGAAATTATAATGAGTTATATAGTAAATTTTAAATATAAAATTATTCTATAAATTCTATGGTTCATGGACAATTTTTATGATGCATGGGTGAGAATGAAAAAGCTATGATGATGGGTGAGCCCTATATCTCTCTAATTCATTGGCATAGGTGTTCGATTTTATTGGGGATGGGTTACTACTATGACATGAGGGAATTATATATTTGAGTTGTTTGGTTTAGTGTAATAGTGAATGTAATAATAATTTCCCATGGTAAGTACATTATATGATTGTAATGGTTTATAAGGGAAATATTTTTATTTCAGATGATTATAAAATGAGATTTCGTTTTTAAGGATTTATTCATATTTTTTCAATTAAATGTAAAAGGGTTGTTTTTGATAGAAATGTGTTATAATAATATTAAAATGAAGAAAAATGATGGGTGTGAATTTGTTCGTTTTAAAAAATGACAAATTTT
Organism: Viscum album; assembly: GCA_963277665.1. Taxonomy (NCBI): domain Eukaryota; kingdom Viridiplantae; phylum Streptophyta; class Magnoliopsida; order Santalales; family Viscaceae; genus Viscum; species Viscum album. Next base: position 1,187,117,399 of record OY728159.1, read on the forward strand.
CCAATTGATCTCTATTAAAAAAGTAAATAGAAAATGACCTCATTTATTTAAATACAGTATACAATAGGGAATCAATGAGAATATAATAGTAATTTTTATTGTGTTTTGGGGAACAAGGATCCCCTATTCTACTCCATAGACACTATCTCAATGATCTTGGTGGTTTTAACTAGTATATTATTTTCCATGGGATATTTCAAGTTGATTATATGAAACTAAAAAAATGTTATTAATGATTTTACAACGTTCATAAGAAATAATAATAATTTCCCTCGAAACACCCCAAACCATTGTGTTTAAAAAGAATAGAGGTTGAATTTGGTTAGAGAAATTCCATTTGTAATAATTCAATTAAAAATAAAGCATCTTTATGATGAAGAGATCTTCAATGAAATATATAAATTTCTTTAATGAATATTCCATGTTGAGTAGGAAGTAATAATTTATAATTTTAGCTTCCTTTGTTTGGTAAATACCAAAAAAATATTATAATAGTATTTTACTTTGTTTTTGTATCTAATTTATTTTAGAATTATTTTAGAAAACCTATTTTTATACCCAACATAGAAATGATTCTAATAATAATTAATTTTATTTTATTATATTTAATCTAAAAAATCATAATAATGGTTCATCTAGTCCATCAAATTAATTATTATTCTCACTATTGTTTAGAAAAATGACTTTTCTATCCAGATGAGGAAATTCATGATCATCATACCGACATAAGTACGAATACATAGTACTAATATTAGTTCATTTTATTAGATTAAATAAATAATGAAGTCCATCAAGGAATCTAGATTTTATAATTTGAGTGATTGAATTAAATATATCATATGGTTTCTATATACGAATTGAAATGGTATTAAAAAAATTGATATTGGAAAAACTAAATCTAGTCTATTCTTAACTATGAATATCATGATCCAGAAAATTATTATCTATCAATTCACATGATGAGTAGGATCATTGAAACTATCTCATAAATATGACTATTGGGGTATTTCATATAAAGAGTATGTCATTTTATGGGACGATGGATGATGGATTTTCCACTCAAGTAATTATTGTTTTCTCTATTCATGAACGTATTGATCTAAATGGTGGTTAATTTCATAGAGAGTTGATGATTTAAAGGATCCTTGCATGGACTATAAATTCATTAAAACACTTTTTTTCTATTAACTATGTTCGATCAAGGATATATAAAGGTATTCCTTATATAGAACGATGGGTGAATTTGTTCCATCATATTGAGGGATTTCAGGGTTAAATAGAGAGAGAAGACATTAATCAAAGTGAGGTATTTATTTTTTAGGGAAGAAAAAGATGAATATGAACCATATTATTGAGTTATTATTTGAATAATAAGATAAAGACATTCAAAAATTAGTATCAAGGGATTTCGTAGTAAAGAAAATACATAGCCTTACAATAGTTACTAAATTTATAGATTTTTTAATTCAGGAATTCTGACTTCCTCAACTCTTAATGTTAAAGAGTAAATTATTTTTTCATGCTGGTATGTAATTTTTATTATTATATTATTTGGGTTTTACTTGTTTCTAAAAAATAAATATCACTCTATTCTTGAACATTAGAATATTATTTCATAACATTTACTTATAACAATATATTTTATCGGGGTGTATGAGATAGTGATAATAAGTCTGATATATCAAATAGTTAATAAATCTTATTTTATTACTATTTCCATTAGATTATCTATGAGTTTGATCATTTTATCTTAAGATGAATAATTTTTCTTTAATTTTGTTATTTAAACTACAATATACCCCCTCTTGTATCCATAATAAAATATTATAATCTAGAAAAAATAATATCATAAGAGTTTAAATTAATTTACTTACTATTTTTTACTTTTTTTTGTCAACTATAGGCTATTATTTTTTTTAAACTGCTTGTTTATATATATTTATTTACAAACGTTTTTTTGTAGAAAAGAGTTTCTATTTTTTATAAAATATAGGTGTTAAATGTTTTAACCCTATGAAATCATAATATGAGAAGACCAACTATAAGATTATAGATAATTATGTTACTAATTTTATATATTATGGAAAAATGAATATCAACTGAATTATTGAGTAAGGATCATTATTTTATGATCTATGACCCGATATATATATTCTCATAATAATTCATTTGAAAATAATAATAGTATATGTAAGAAGATAGATGTAACATATTTTGGAACCTCTAAATTTATTTAAAAATAATAGATATGATTTGTGTTGACTATCAATACTTTACTTTTTTACATAGAGAGTGATTTCCTAAGATGCACTTATGGTTTATGACTATTAAAAACAATTTACAGTATATTGGGGAGAAATATCTTGAAGATGATATTTTAGTTAGTTAGATAATATAATTCATGACTAATGTCTTTTAAAGACCCACACATATTTTTTAATTCACTCAAGATGTGGTTATATGTGATTTTTTTCACAAACCACAATTTCTACTAAAATGTTGTATAGTTATCATACATGGTCAATCCCATGGGGATCTGGATTTGATGGCATGAAAAAAATAATTTAAACCAATGTGTATGTTTCATCACATGTTGAGTGAGTTTGGTGATAAACTAATGTTAATGAATTTGTGGAGTAAGATCAGAGAGTGAGAAAGTAGGAATATGAATCAATTTTGTGGTTTAGGTAAAATTATACTTATAATCCTAACATGGTATTGTCCTCCGAACTAGGATATGAAACAAAAAAATCTCTATCTAACTATGGTCAATCCAAATAAATCAGTATTTTTTAAACCATTCTTTTATATTGAGATTAATACAACATAGATGAATTAATCCTATATTCTAAAGAAGAAAGTATCATATGTTATTGTTTATGACCTATTCCACTCCAATTAGGTATGTTTTTTTCATAAAAATTTCATGATAGTTAGTGTTTCTTAAATGAATTAGTTAAACAATTTTTGTTTAACCTTGTTACCAACCATAAGGTTACCAAGTTGATAATTAATGATTAATTATGTTTATAAACCCCTTCTATCAACCTCTACCATAATTGGTTTATCCACTCAAGGTAGAATTGATCGACGCCCTATAATGGATTGAAAATATAGCTGACACACAAATAATAATTTAGATCATGAAATTAGAGATCATAAATTCAATAATATTAAATTTAAAACTTCAATCTACCACAAATATAAAAAAATAATTACTTAAAATAATAATTATGATAGAATATGGTAAGGATTTATCATCAATCATCGTTTGGATTAGAATGTATGTGCACCATTGCCCGACAATGTAGAAGAACAATGAATTCTTTAAAAGTTTATCAAACGTGATTGAATTGACTTAAAACAATGAAAATATTTGATGAAGGTCAAGTTGAGGTGGAAAGGGAGAAGACGTAATGGGAGAAAAGAGTGGGATAATTTAAACGTGTTGAATTTTCTATCCACCATGTGCCTGCTAGAAGTAAATAACAGGGATATTACATGACATGTAAAAAATATAACATCATGTAATTCTAATCCATGATTTTATCCATTTATTTTTAATCTGGTAAGAATAATTATTGAATCTCATCCTTTTTCTTATAGATTTGTATTTTTTATTGCTTACTTGATTTGAAACTGGTCTTCCTGACACGTGTATTACATTGGCTTGATCATTAAAGAGGGAGATTAAATTTGAATGGTACATGACATGTATTGTTGAATAACATTGTTTTATCATGTCTTTGATTGTATTTACATCAAAAATTTATTCAAAACATGTGGTAAAATATGTGTGAAGCAAACAAATCATTTAAATCATTCTCACAATGTTTAATGGACATTTTTTGTATGGTTCCTACAAATTATCATTTAAAACCTTGGAAGCATATTTCATGGATAAAATAAAAAAACATGGTCAATTTTCAATTAAAACATGAATATTCTTTCATAAAATGATTATGATATGTATATAAAATTTCATGTTATCAAATTCCCCCATGCTTGAGAAATTCCTTATCGTCATGAAAAAAAACTCAACATTGATTTTAAAAGGTAAAAATTTGAAAAAAAGAAATCATTTTCAACCAGAAAAATAAAAATATGTATAAGTGCAGAAAATAATTCTTCCATAATCAATCATTCATAGAAATCCCGGCATGAAACATTAATTAGTTCATTAATAAAAATATTAATCTTTTAGTTTCAATTTATTAATGGTTCCTTAATTTTTATCCCCATGTTTCAATTTTCCTCACAGTGATTTTTTTCATTAATCTTGGTAAAAGAAAACTAGAGTTCTACTCATACCCTAATACATGTTTCTAACTATAGGATTTCATTAATTCTATCATTTCCACTACATAATGTCTAATAAAAAATTAATCACGAGAGCCTCAAAAAAATGGATACCATGAAACTAAGTCATATGGAAGGCTAAAATATCATGGAAAGAACAATATCAAAACAGATTGTATGATCTAATGTATAACACGTGAATGTTGTGAGTAATGTAATGAAATAAATCTTCCCGTATCAAATGAATTCCATGATCCAAGTAGCTCATGGTGGATCATTTAATATATCATGTGATTCCAGAATGTATCATGTTCCTTTATTATTCGTTTCATGTTATTTATATTTCAAAATTCATGTCTAGTCTAGATGTCACATCTATCGCCTAACCACATGTGATCCTTCAGGGGATTTAATGGCCTGGAAATGGTTATTTTTTACCTTCCAAATAAATAAATGAGTTATCTTTTTCTTTTTTATTTTTTTTATTTTTTAATTGAATGTGATAAGGCGTAAAATACCAATAATTACACATGGAATATATTAAAATAAATTGTTTATAAACCTAATATGTGTCCTCAGTTACATAATCATGTGTCTCTTGGATGAAAAACATACCACAGACTTGTCAAAATCAAATTCATGCATAATAATATGATCAGGGTAGGATGGGATAATCAGTTAGGAATAAATACATCCAGTTAAGGTATTTTATTGGAACTAATGGATATATGAAGATAAAATATAAGGTGGGTCTCATAAATAAGTGGCTCAATTAATATTTCCACAATCATATGAATGTTTTACTTGTTTAGTAATATGCTCATAAAGTTATCAATTAAAATTATGATATATTTTCATGTCATTGGTTTCACTCAAGATGTATGGTCAAAAATAATTTGCAATTTTAGGCTCATTACCCTCTCAAGAATGAGAGTAAATATAGAAAACCGGTAATGAATCATGTTATAAATCAAGTAATAAGAGAATCAAAAGAGATTTAAAAAAATTTCAATCTGATTTAAACAACTAAAATTTGAAGTCATTATAAAAATTTAAACAGAAGAAATACATGGATTTCAAAAAACATCCAACATAACTTTTTCTTTTATTTAAATTAATGTAATGAGATTCTGGTTTAAAAAAAGATTTTAATGAAAAATTTCTCCTAGTTAAATGAGAAAAATAAATAATCTTTGTGTATTTAAATAGAATATCATGAATGCTTCACCCACACATAAAATGAGCCAGTTTATACATTTGTCCATGAATATACCTTGGGAGATGTATAACATATTAAATATATGGATTTAAAATTAATTTTTTTAAAAATAATGTTATGGTGTCATGAGTGGCCTTCCCTAGGTAAACATTAAAAATCTTTATTTTTTATTTAGGCTACCTATATATTTGGTTATATATATAAATCCTATACTAGATAAAACATTATTCCACATTGTTTAATAAAATTTTAACTAGTAAAATAGGTTTATGAATACATTTAATAGGAAATAAAGATATAATATAAAAATTGAAGTATGTGTATACAATAAATATCAGGTGACCTCTGAAAAACATCAACTGAAAACAAAACTAAAAGTCTAAAAATTGACTATGAATCAAGAAAAAAAATTAAAAATTTGTGTCCCCCCATTGTGTTCTAATAAAGTTATATTCATTTTGATAGGCAGACGAGTGTATCTGTCAATATCGTCCATTGGCTCAGATCTCTCCATTTTACTACAACTACTGGTGGCGTTATCCTCTAGCTATCATCGTTGTTTTGTAGGATTTGTCACTTCAGGTGAACTCCATGGATGGATCGAGTGTGGAAGGAATGGTATTCATACTCTTGGTGGTGTATAATATTCAAATATCTCTTGTGATTTTTAATAATGATGATGCTCAACATTATGTAGATGTCGATTCATCCTTAGAACAAGGGCATATGGTGATGTTATAGTAACATCGATGACCATAGAAGTAGTAGAGGAGTTTGGAATGACTACCATAATAGTGAAATGAATTAAAAATTAATCAAAATAATAAAAATAAAAATATGTTTCCAATATATATATAAAGTGATATGTACATCAATGAAAGTGGATGCATATAGGTCTAATGTGAGAACCCAGATAGCCTAAAAATAACGGAACTGAAATTGGGTCGAGTGAGAGTAATCGATATAATCAATTATATAATATAAAGTCTTATCCTGAATATTGTGCGGTTGAAGCTACCCCACCAGGTCAATGGATATAATAGTATAAGGGGTTGGATGATCATCTACAAAAGGTAGTGCCATATAAATGGAAACTATCTCCTAGTCATGTTGCGGCTAGGTACCAATCCTATGATTGGATGTGGGATTGATTGTTAGATCAATTCATGTAACATTAGTGTATAGGGTGACAAATTGGCCCATTCCCCTATGGGCCTTATCTAGTAGATATTCCTACTGTGCAACACTTCCTTTCAGCATTGATTGTCGTTTGGCTGAGATGGCGACTGAGGTAGGGGTGGTTGATTATGAGGGGATAATAGAGGTTGATAAACTTCCCAATATGATGGTAGTGTAGGGGTATTGAAAGGATAGAATTATATAAAAGTGATATTCTTGTTTTGGGATATCCTTTTTAAATTCCCTATAATGTATAGGTGACTATTCCAGAGATTTTCTAATTATAATGGGTTGGTTGGAGTTGTACTGTATTTGGTGGTAGATGTAGGAAAATTTATGGGGTCATGGGTGTGAAGGGAAGATGTAGAGGATGGGCTAGATGTGGTGGCTAGAGCGAGTGTAGGGGCAGTTTCAAGATCATTAGGTGCCTCATCAGTATCCTCAAATACTCTTGGAACCCACCATTAGATGTCACCATCCTTATCCATCACCTATATAATGTGCAGAAAAAAGAAATTAATGGATTCAATATGAAAGAGGGAGTTGAGTGTGAGGGTGGTTTCAAATATGCTGAGATGACATGTGAAATGTGTAATGAAAGATAAAACCATCAATATCACTCATTTCAAATGCATACGATATCTATAGTTGAAGGATAACTAAGAATCCCTGATGACATTAGGGTAGCCCATGGAGTTTTTGAGGAATATGATGTATATATAGATAACACATTCATGAGATTTAGATTTATAGAACCAGATATGAATCAACCCATATGAAGTATGTGGAGAACTGAACCGCAGATCTTGGTGGAGTTTATAATCCTAGGATTGTTCTTAGTGTGAAAATCCCATGAAATCATCCTCTATAAATACATACAATCTAACTTTTGTGGCTCAAGTTGCAAGGTCATGAATAATGTTGATGTGGTGTATTCTTTAATAAAAATCCCAACATTATGCCGAATTCATTGAAAGAATGCTCGTGAGGTATTCCACCTAATTTAAAGAGGACGATATCAACTAAGATAACCTAGGTGGGAAAGAACTTAATAAACAGATCTTGTTATACCATATACTGCACATTTTTTATGGAGGTTATATCCAAGATGTTGAGGAGTTTGAGTACCTTTTTGTAACACCCTAGGTAAATAAAGAATATGACATTTTCATATTTATCCATATTTTTGAATAAAATATTAATATTACTTTAAAGGGAATTCTATGCTCGAGGGAATACCCAATACATAACAAGGAGTTTCTTAAAAATATTATGTTACACTCTAATAATAAAATAATATTATTTTAAAAGGTAGTTAACGCCTAGCCGTTATAATGGCGGGAATGAACGGAACTAACTACAAATGTTAGTCAAATATTTTTACTTTTATCCAATAAATGTTAGAGGCTTAAAATGCAAATGAATCCAATTTTAAGCATAAATCTTCTAATATTCTTTAAAAGGTCGATTAAACGCCTTTTGATGGAGAACCCTTTTTAAATATACTCTTCAAATTTTTATATGTTGTGTTTGACAAAATAAAATCCTTTTTTAGAATCTGGACATCAAAATTTACTTTGTATAAAATTTTGTTATTTTTCCGATAAAGATCATTTTTATTGAAAATGTTGCATTTTAATTCAAAACCTCCTTTTAATCTGATTTAATTATATGGATAGATTCTATTTATAATTTATATTAAAGTTTATTTATAATATATTTTTACCATTTAATCTAATGGTGGTCATTGGAATTAATTTCACATTGAAATTGGACTTAAACGAGTGTCAATCTTTTATTAAGATATTGTTTCTTAAAAACACGCTATTTGTTTTGACAGCAGGAATTAATTATTAAATTAATTAATGCAACATATATGTTTTGAATTTTGTAAAATAGACATCATTATTGAATTTGGAATATCAAATATTGCTTAGGGTGAATTTTTGGTATTTTTCTAAAAACATCAATTTTTGATGAATAGTGAAACCACCAAGTGGTAGTTTAAAAAGTGATTTTTCGTTTAAATGAAACATTACCACTTCTGTGATTTGAATTTCAAAATTCCGACATACATGGTTGTAATTGGGATGTAAAATGTGGTTCAATGGGATTAAAATAACTTTTTTGGTGAATAGTAACTTTTAAGTTTTTAATCGCGATTAGAGGTAATTAGTGTAATTTAAGGTAAAAATAATGTTTTAATAATATGAAATGACCTAGACACATGTCCTACCCTCATTTTATGTGTCATGGCCGACCATGAAAATCCATGGGTCAACTTGGGGACCCCATGGAGCCACTATGGTTGGAAAATGACATAAATAACTTTTTATTTAAAGTTAAAATAAAAATGTCACAAGCATGAGTTGTTTTACTAAAACAATTTTTAAATGGATACAAGCCATTATTTTTACTATAAATATTCATTATAAATCTAAAAATATTTCCTACATCATGATATCTTTTTTATAATATTTAGACATTAAATAAATTAAATTATTTATGACATCATGATAATGCAACGATTACCTCATTAATTAAGGATTTAAATAAAATGAAAAGATAATGTTAAAACTATAACTTACACTTTTCAAATACCTATATTATGAGTATATTTATAACCCTTACCACCTTATCCTTGAAATACATCAATGTGGGACCTTTAAAATCCGAAACTCATTCGAAAATAAAGTAACATTTTGTAACTTTCCAAGAGTGCCCCTCCTCTTCTCTTATAAAAGGCCCCCACCTCTTCCACCTTAACCACACCTCTCAAACCTTTGTCTCAGAAAACCCCTACTCATTTTGTCTCTCCACATACCTCTATTACTCCTAGAATCCTCACATTGGGCAGAAGTCTTCCCAAGGAAGCCTTTGAGATCAAATCAAAGGGAGATACCCGATTTTAAGGTAATGTCTTCACTTTTGTTCTTTTGTTTTATTATTCTTCTCCAACCCCCTAAACTATTTTATTCATTTCTTTTGTAACAAATACAGTATCTTCAATTTACTAGGATTTTTTTTATATGATGTATTCGAGCTACACTTACACACACCTATATCTAATGGTTAAAGAACATACTATTTCTGTGGATGGTGAATTTCTGCCTCACGAAATGATGATTGTTCAATATTCTTTTAACACCCTAAAAGGTGGAAATTAAGATGTCACTATATTTATGTATGATATATAATATGTATATGTTTTTATTAAGCTTCTGTATTTTTCATTTATGGAATACCTTTATGGTTTCCATTATGGTTAAACGTGATATCTTCATTTTAGGAAGTGCGGACTACCGCCCCCTCAAAGTGATTTGATTCGTTAATAACATATGTGGTATGTATAAAGGATAGATTTAATGATATTATATATGATACCATACTGGAATTATAATACTATTATGTATCATTATGTTTTAATTCCACTAAATAAGAAATAGAAATTGAAGTAGCGTTCATGCGTACGTACGAGTTACCATCTCCATGAAGAGTGAATTTCATTTCTTACCTCTAAATGTTATGTAATATTATAAATTCATGTATATAATGGATATATATGTTATATATGTTATCTACATAATGAATATAATTCTGGATATAATATATATTTTACCACATGAACAACTTGTAATTATAAAGAGTTTATTTTTGACTCAAGTAGCAATGATCTACAAAACGACCATTATTAACTTAAAAAAATTACGTAGTGTTCATAGCATGGTAGTAAGAGATATAAAAGGAATAATGAACTTGTAAAAGGTTCTTAAGAAACTAGAAATTAACTCAAGTTTATTATTCAGGAGGTTATAGAATGATCGAGTCAAGTCAGACCCGAGGTAATGGATCCCACCCCTCTCTTTATTTTTAACTACACTCTTTTATGTCATTCCTTTTAAGCTCATATTTATTATGATTGGGATGTTATTATATATTAATGTTACTTTAATGTTTATGTTCATATGATGAGAGACCCTATTTTCTCTCATCAATCCTTTTTGAAAGTTTTAATTGGCGCCATTAGGCTGCCAGAATTTTGTAAGGGGCTTTTTTATCTCACTTTGTGTTTTCGTGAGATTCATGCTAAATTTGCCAATATTTCCTTTTGAGTGGTGGATGTACAGTCCATTATTGTACTCTGTGTGTAACATACTTTAGTTTATGAGTATTTACATCAATTTTGTATATTCATTCTTTCATGGGGTGTACGTTTCGAAAGTTACCCAAATCGGTAAGGGAATCTTTCACCCTCCTCTCTTTAAAAGACCTCTTTTGTTATGTCTTTTAATTTTCATCTTATTATGTGGGGATATGTTCTTATATATCCTTATTGCCATAAATTTTATGTCCAAGTGATGAGGTACCCTTTATCTTTCTCAACAACTCTTTTTCTAAAATTTGATTTGACGTCGTTAGGCTGTCAAGGGAACTTCTTAACCCAATTTCGATTTATTTGGGTTCAACATGTAGTTATTGAATATGTAATCCTTTGAATATGTGTGAATGACCTTTGATTAATTTACACTTAATATCCACTTATATTGGGATTATTTATATTTTTCACACATAATTATGAGATTGATTTATCCTTAATTTAAGTATACCATCTTTATAATGGATTTCATCTCAATTTACATTTCCATTGAGACTTCATTGTTGTTATGCACCAATTCACTCTTATATGGTATATACACTGTCCTTTGGAATATTATATCATGAATCCCTTTATTCTCATGATATTATTAAATGTTATTCCTCAATTATTATATTCAAGTGTCTCTCATTTTGTTAAAAACCCTTTAACTAAAATATCATTTTAAATGTTTTATTGATTTATTCTTATAAATATTTATCATTAATATCCATGTTTTCAAAATGGTTTTAAGGATTTATTTATATTGATATTAATGGTTTAAAATGTTAAAAGCTTCAATGTGGTATGGAACACTTTGATTTAAAAATCTCTTTATTAAATGTTTAAAATGGTTTTGAAAATGGTTTTTAGAATGGATTCATTATTTCAATATCTTAAAATGTTATATTGTTATTGCAATGTGGTAATATTATCTTTCCTTTATAATTAAGTTATGTTCTATGATTATGTTATGGTTCTTGGTAATTGTTATGAAGATTAGTGGTTCTGTGATAAACTAAGGGCGGGTGAGCCCGATATAGCTGTCCAATGCATTGGGTCACGTGAAGGAGTTAATCATTAAGATTTCTCTGAAGAGATTTAGGGAATATACTTTGATGGGTATTCCAAATGTAACCAAGAGGGTTACTCCCTACGTAAGAATGTTATGAATGCCTCAAGTTACCTTTTTGTCTTATGATTTCTATCATTTATTCATGATTTTGCAAGGTATGTTAAAGTCCTTATGTTTTATGGGTAAAGTATGATTTCATTCTTATGTATATATGTACTCATGTTTCCTTTCCATACTTTTTATAACCCTGACTGAGCTTTTTATGCTCATCCCATGTTTTTGAAATGTTTTTCACAGGTCAAGGGAATGGTACATGATATGATGATAGTGTTAAGGAAGTGTCAAGAAAGAATCCATGTTTTATTTTAAATATGTTTCCGTTGATGGAAAAAATGAATACTACCTTTTATGTAACCACTTTGTTTAAATGTGGAATGTAATGAAACATTTATGATTTAATTCTCTAAAACAATAAAACTGAAAAGATCCTCAATGTGTAATCTTGTAATAACTCAAGATTAAGTATGGTTTAAGGCTAGGGCCTTATAGTTGGTATTAAAGGTCGGTTTAGATAACTTTAGAGGTTAGAGTGTTGTTTAAGAAAAAGTGACAAGTTGTGTATAACCACAATGGTGAGTATATTAGATGGAGTCATCATTTTTTTGAAAGTTAGAATGAGTTTGAGATAACTTGGATAAGTATATCTTGGTGTTTATATTCCTCTTTTTTATTTGATGATTTTACTGATATACTCACACTGACCTTTTTGGTTTTAGTAAATGGCTGGATCTTGCAGGCACCAAAGTAACAGTGGATTTGAAGAAAACTGTGACGGTTTTATGAAAGAACAACTGAATGATATGGGAGCTGCAATGAGAACTCGTGTGGTTATCCTCAACCGACTATCTGGATTCATGATTGACCACCTGAACCTTAGTGAATTTTTTAAGGCATCGTATACGCGAGAAACAAATCCATACAGAAGTTCAGGTAATAATAATAAAGGTAAGTATGTTCAAAAACCTATGTGTCAAATATGTTGAATGAAACACATAGGAAAATGTTTCAAAGGGACAGAAAGATGATCTAGGTGTGGAAATGAAGGTCATAAAGCAAGAACCTACCATGGAAAAAGGAAGAATCTAGTTGACTCTAGGAAAGGGAAAAAAGTTCTTTCTGAAGGATCAATTGAATGTTTTAAATGTGGTGGGCATGGTCATTATGAAAACACATGTCCTATGAAGAAGTTTCGGTAATGGGGTCACCAAGATCGTACAAATATTCATTTAACAATACCTAATTCCATTCCGATTGAGGATGTAGAAACTGACAATGAAGAATGAAAGGTATGGATTATTTCTTAACATATGTTTTCCTATTAATGTAATCTTAGGATATGATTCATGATTCTGTTTTTAGGAAAGAAGTATTTCAGAATAAGTTGAAAAGGAATGGCTAATGGATCATGAAGAATATTGAATGAGTAAGAAGTCATCATATAAGGGATTCAAGAGTTATGGTATATTTTAGGATGGTGAAATTCTTAGATGTATTAAGTCTCTTTTGATGATGGGGTTTCATTAGAAGGCTTTTTAGAGTAACACTGATGTTTGATATACGAAAATTTTATTCAAGGAAATATTATCCATTATTTTTTGGATATAGTTATAATGAACCATTTGGGTTTATATGATCCTTGAATTTGAGGAAATTACTTGTTAATAAATTTTGGGTTTCAATATTAGTTTGTTTTACTTTGTAGAATTTTATGGATAGATGTCTATTGAATGGTCTTTGTTTAACTTTGGGTTTTGTTTTAAATTTTTTGATGATTAAGAATAGATTTTTTTCATAAAGGATTATCCGTTTTGGGTATTATCTGATCTCATGCTAGCATTTTTGGTTTTATTTTTGGTTAAGGTCTAAATACATGGGACACATATTGTTCTCTTTTGTGGATTAGGTGATTCTCTATAAGTTGATTATAGCTCTCTTAATATGAACAAGTCATCCTAATTACTCGTCTTTTGGAGAAAATATGAAATCTTGTAAAAGTTGAAAGTCGACATGACAATTAAGTATGCTTCCTTATGTTTTAGTTAAGCTCATAAATAAATTCCTCAATGAAAAGTAACTGAAAACAAAAATGTTGTTTGTTAATTTTTCCTACTGGGGAATCAAATACCGGTTAACCCATCACTAGTTTGTGATTTTCTTATTGTTAACTTTCTCTTAAAAATGTTTACTATCACTCTCCATCAGAACATGACCCTTTGTTTTTTCCTCCATTTCCATATTTTCATACTTGGAATCCTAGTATGGGTTATCTCGGGTGACATTTGTACTTCTCTCCCATTCTTTTAAGGTGATAGTTTTACTGACTCTTGTTCCGATGTGGGATTTTCAATTAAGCTTCCAAGTCCAACTTTAAAATTGCGAGGACGTAATTCCCAAAAGGGGGGAAGGATGTAACACCCCAGGTAAGTAAAGAATATGAAATTTTCATATTTATCCATATTTTTGAATAAAATATTAATATTACTTTAAAGGGAATGCTATGCTCGTGGGCGTACCCAATACGCAACAACGAGTTTCTTAGAAATCTTACGTTACACTCTAATAATAAAATAATACTATTTTAAAAGGTAGTTAAGGCCTAGCCTTTATAATGGCAGGAATGAACAGAACTAACTACAAAATGATTATATATTTTTGTCAAATATTTTTACTTTTTTCCAATAAATGTTAGAGGCTTAAAATGAAAATGAATCCAATTTTAAGCATAAATCTTCTAATATTTATTAAAAGGTCGATTAACTGCCTTTTGATGGAGAACCCTTTTTAAATATACTTTTGACAATTTTATATGTTGTTTTTGACAAAATAAAATATTTCTCTAGAATCTGGACATCAAAATTTACTTTGTGTAAAATTTTGTTATTTTTCCGATAAAGATCATTTTTATTGAAAATGTTGCATTTTAATTCAAAACCTCCTTTTAATATGATTTATTTATATGGATAGATTATATTTTTAATTTATATTAAAGTGTATTTAGAATATATTTTTACCATTTAATCTAATGGTGTTCATTGGAATTAATTTCACTTTAAAATTGGACTTAAACTAGTGTCAATCTTTTAATAGATATTGTTTCTTAAAAACACGCTATTTATTTTGACAACAGGAATTAATTATTAAATTAATTAATGAAACATAAATGTTTTGAATTTTGTAAAATATACATCATTATTGAATTCAGAATATCAAATATAGCTTAGGGTAAATTTTTGGTATTTTTCTGAAAAACTTCAATTTTTGATGAATAGTGAAACCACTAAGTGGTAGTTTAAAAACTGATTTTACGTTTAAATGAAACTTTACCACTTCTATGATTTTAATTTAAAAAATCCTACATACATGGTTTTAATTATAATGTAAAATGTGGTTCAATGGGATTAAAATAATTTTTTGGTGAATAGTAACTTTTAAGTTTTTTATCGCGATTATAGGTAATTAGTGTAATTTAAGGTAAAAATAATGTTTTAATAATAAGAAATGATCTAGAAACATGTCCTACCCTCATTGGATGTGTCATGGACGACCAAGAAAATCCATTTGTCAACCGGGGGACCCCATCGATCCACTTTGGTTGAAAATGACATAAATAACTTTTTATTTAAAGTTAAAATAAAAATGTCACAAGCATGAGTTGTTTAACTAAAACAATTTTTAAATGGGGTTATTCAAGTCATATTTTTTACTATAAATAATCATTAAAAATATAATAATATTTCCTACATCATGATATTTGTTTTATAATTTTTATACATTAAATAAATTAAATTATTTATGACATCATGATGATGCAGCGATTACCTCATTAATTAAGGATTTAGATAAAATGAAAAGATAATGTTAAAACTATAACATAAACTTGTCAAAGACCTATTGGATGAGTATATTTCGAACCCTTAACACCCTATCCTCTAAATACATCAATTTTGGACCTTTAAAAACCGAAAATCATTTGAAAATAAAGTAACATTTTTTAACTTTCCAAGAGTGCCCCTCCACTCCTCTTATAAAAGGCCCCCACATATACCACCTTACCCACACCTCTCAAGCCTTTGGCTCGGCCAACCCCTTCCTTTTTTGTCTCTCAACATCCCTATCTTACTCCTAGAAGCCTCAATTTGGGCCTAAGTCTTCCCAATGAAGCCTTTGAGCTCAAATCAAAGAGAGATACCCGATTTTAAGGTAATGTCTTCACTTGTGTTCTTTTGTTTTATTTTGCTTCTCCAACCCCATAAAATATTTTTATTCATTTCTTTTGTAACAACTACAGTATATTAAATATAATAGGATGTTGTTATAAGAAGTATTTGAGCTAGAATTACACAAACCTACATCTAATGGCTAAAGAACATACTGTTTCTGTGGATGGTGAATTTCTGCCTCATGAAATGATGATTGTTCAATATTCTTTTAACACCCTCAAAGGTGGCCATTAATATGTCACTATATTTATATATTATATGTTATATGTTTATGTTTTACTTGAGATTATGTATTTTATATTTATGGCATACCTTTATGGTTTCCATTATGGTTAAACGCGATATCTTCATTTTAGGAAGTGCAGACTACCGCCCCCTCAAAGTGATTTGATTCGTTAATACCATATGTGGTACATATAAAGGATAGATTTAATGATATTATATATGATACCATACTTGAATTATAATACTATTATGTGTCATTATGTTTTAATTCCATTAAATAAGAAATAAAAATGGAAGTAGCGTCCATGCGTACATACGGCTTACCGTCTCCATGAATGGTGAAATTCATTTATTACCTCTAAATGTTATGTAATATTATAAATGAATGTATATAATAGATATAGATTATATATATGATATCTAAATAATGAATATAATTCTGTATATAATATATATTTTACCACATGAACAACTTGTAATTATAAAGAGTTTATTTTTGACTCAAGTAGGAATGATCTACAAAACAACCATTATTAACTTAAAAAAATTACATACTGTTCATAGCATGGTACTAAGAGATATAAAAGGAATAATGAACTTGGAAAAGGTTATTAAGAAAGTATAAATTAACTCATGTTTATTATTCAGGAGGCTAAAGAACGATCGAGTCAAGTCGGACCCGAGGTAAGGGATCCTACCCCTCTCTTTCTTTTTAAGCACAGTCTTTTATGTCATTCCTTTTAAGCTCTTCTTTCTTATGATAGGGATTTTATTTTATATTACTCTTACTGTAATTTGTATGTTCATATGATGATAGACCCTATTTTATCTCATCAATCCTTTTTGGAAGTTTTAATTGGCGTCATTAGGCTGCCGAAATTTCGTAAGGGGCTTTTTATCTCACTTTGTGTTTTCGTGAGATTCATGCTACATTTTCCAATATTTCCTTTTGAGTGGTGTATGTACTGTCCATTATTCTAATCTGTGTGTAACATAATTTCGTTTATGAGTATTTACATCAATGTTGTATAGTCCTTCTTTCATGGGGTGTACGTTTTTAAAGTTACCCAAATCGGTAAGGGAATCTTTCGCCCTCCTCTCTTTAAAAGACTTCTTTTGTTATGTCTTTTAATTTGCATATTATTATGTGGGGATATGTTATTATATATACTTATTGCCATATATTTTATGTCCAAGATATGAGTTACCCTTTATCTCTTTCATCAACTCTTTTTCTAAAATTTGATGTGATGTCGTTAGGCTGTCAAGGGAACTTCTTAACCCAATTTCGATTTCTTTGGGTTCATCGTGTATTTATTGAATATGTCATCCATTGAATATGTGTGAATTACCTTTTATTATTTTACACTTAATATCCACTTATATTGGGTGTATTTATATTTGTCACATATAATTATGATATTGATTTAACCTTAATTTAATGATACCATCTTTATAATGGATTTCATCTCAATTTACATTTCCATTGAGACTTCATAGTTGTTATGAACCAATTCACTCTTATATGGTGTATACACTGTCCTTTGGAATATTATATCATGAATCCCTTTATTCTAATGATATTATTAAATGTTATTCCTCAATTATTATATTCAAGTGTCTCTCATTTTGTTAAAAACCCTTTAACTAAAATATTGTTTTAAATGTTTTAATGATTTATTCTTATAAATATTTCTCATTAATATACATGTTTTCAAAATGGATTTAAGGATTTATTTATATGGATATTAATGGTTTAAAATGTTAAAATATTCAATGTGGTATGGGACACTTTGATTTAAAAATCTCTTTATTAAATGTTTTAAATGGTTTTGAAAATGATTTTTAGAATGGATTCATTATTTCAATATCTTAAAATGTTATATTGTTTTTTCAATGTGGGAATATTATCTTTACATTATGATTAAGGTATGTGCCATGATTATGTTATAGTTCTTGGGCATTGTTATGAAGATGGGTGGTTCCGTGATAAACTAAGGGTGGGTGAGCCCGATATAGCTCTCCAATGCATTGGGTAACACAAAGGAGTTAAATGTTAAGGTTTCTCCAAAGAGATTTAGGGAATATACTATGATGGGTATTCCAAACATAACCAAGAGGGTTACTCCCTACGTAAGAATGTTATGAATGCCTCATGTTACCTTTATGTCTTATGATTTCTATGATTTATTCATGATTTTGCAAGGTATGTTAAAGTCCTTATGTTTTATGGGTAAAGTATGATTTCATTCTTATGTATATATGTACTCATGTTTCCTTTCCATACTTTTTATAACCCTGACTGAGCTTTTTATGCTCATCCCATGTTTTTGAAATGTTTTTCACAGGTCAAGGGAATGGTACATGATATGATGATAGTGTTAAGGAAGTGTCAAGAAAGAATCCATGTTTTATTTTAAAAATGTTTCCGTTGATGGAAAAAATGAATACTACCTTTTATGTAACCACTTTGTTTAAATGTGGAATGTAATTCATGTTTTATGATCTAATTACCTAAAACTCTAAACCTAAAAAGATCCTCAATGTGTAATCTTGTAATAACTCAAGATTAAGTAAGGTTTAAGGCTGGGGCCTTCAACTTTTGGTAGAAATAAATTACTATTAGAACAGTTATATCGAGTGTTTTGTTAGTCCTCATTTGTTTCGAATGTACATGGTTGACTTAAACATGGTGTTTGGGGTCATAAATGTGTGTTTTGAGGTTAATGTGTGAGATATATTCCTTATATCCCCCCATAGAGTTGGATTGGGAGTCCTAACAAATATCCATCCCATCATGGATGTTAGTATAAGTGGGTGAAGAAGATGAATGAGTTGTTAAGGTGTAACACAATGTCGTTGCATTATCAATCATGGATCATATTGACCAGGTGTAGGATCAGAATGCTGATTTATCATCATCTTGGTGAATTCAATGTGAGTGGAAGGATTGGGTACAAAGAGGTTCAAAAGAATAATGAGGTGCGAGGGGTACTGGAATTAGGGAGTGGGGTGCATGCAATGGGCGCTGGGAGGAGGGGTACTATTCTGTCATGAACCCTAGGTTCATGACCTAAAGAGATCATGGAATTATGTGATATGTAATCATTTGTTATGTCATTTAATTTTTTAATTTTTTGAAATTCATGTTTTGTAAATACATAGTGTGAAGTTTGGTTACATGATGTGTAATTTCTTTTTTTTGTTCAAATTTGTAACAGACCCTAATACTTTTCATCCAAAATTCAAAAAGTTATCCTAATGATTATTATAACCTAATATATACTAAGGTTACCTTCCCTATGTTTTTATATAGTCAAAGATTATTTTCTCATAGATATCATGACCATTTGATGCTAGGATGAATTAAAATATGATGGCACACCTCTCACTAAAGGTTTCTTGATCGATTTTCAACATATTTCTTTTTTACATTGAATTGTAGACATAATTATTTATAAATATTGATGGTACCACAAAGAAATAATTATATTTCCACAAAGGGTCCTAGCAATCAGGATTTAAACATTCTATGTAATACTTTTAATCTTGTGTTAAACAGTAGGACCTTATTTCATCTACCATAAATGCATATCCCGGTGTGTTGATCATGAACTATATTGGTTTATTCTTCATAGAACTTTTAATTTACATAGTAATCATTTATTATCTCTTCAAATTCATTAAATTTAAAAATCTATTATTCCCCATCTTTTTTAAAAAATTTATTGAGCTTCTTAATTTCCCAATATGAGTGATGCTCTATTCTATTACAAAATGACATGGAATTCAAGACACTAGTCAGAAGGGTGTGGTTTTGATGTGAAATTGTAATGCAATGTAGTATATCTCTAGTGCATCATATAGCTTCGAACTCTAATTCTCTATAGTTTTATGATATTTTTATTGATTTTTTAAATTTCATAGTTGGATAATTCGACTTTCCCACTTGATTTCTGGTGGTAGCGAGTTACGATGTTATACCTCAAGATAATTTCATCAAATATTTCATTAATAAAATGATTAATAAAATGTGTTCCCTAATCAATAATGATTATTTATGGAAATATTAATGTAAAAAATTATTATCATTTAATAAATTAATGACCACCTTCATTGTTCCATGATTCATTTATTTAGCTTCTATCCATTTAAAAATGTACTTAATGATAAAAAGTATATAGGAATTTTTGAATGAATTATGAAATGGTCCCATAATTTTTTTTAACCATTATTATAAAATTTCAAATTCCATGATTGGGTTTTGAGTCATTTCAATCCATATTCTAATGGTGCATACTCATTGGCACTGATCACATATTTGATAGTAATCCCTTATATCATGGTATAGTGTGCACCAAAAAAGTACACTTTGGTGAATATTTTCTACTATCCATTATTTTAGATGATAACCACTATATGGTCATGTATTAAACATGTCAAACACAATTTGGATTTCATCCTCTAAGATGTAGTGTCTCCATAATCCATTTGCACCTTACCTAAAAAGGAGTTGTTCATCCTAGCAGTATTGTGAAACATAAAGGCATAATATTCTTCATTGAAGGTAGAAAAAAGTATAGGTATAAAAATCATGTGTTGAGATAGTTTTTAATATCTAAAACCCATTGTTTTTCTATTATTCTATTGATTGTTTCCTCAAGGAATTTGAATTCGATGTCTAGATCATTATCATCCTTTCAAAATGGCAATAAAAGTCAGGATAAGTGGTTGGTGAAAACATTTTCCTTTAATTTGGTATTCTTGATGAAAATATTTAATTATTTCCAAAATAGGATCCACCCTATCATTCATTGTATGGAAATATTTTCATTCATCAAATATCACAGGGATGTATGGTATGTGTACACAATTAATTTTGACAAAATCAGAATGGATAGAAATTTATCAAAAAAAAAGATCTAAAGAGTGATCCTTCATTATTGTTTTATAAATAAATTTAGAGTTTCATTTAGTGTGTGAATGACATAGTATATGGGGAAGTATATGTGAATGAATCACTATTATATAAATATTCCAATAGAAATTTCATGTGCATCGCACAACAATTTTTACTCTTTCTCCCAATATGGTGAAATGAAAACAATAGCATCGAACATGATTTCATTTAAAGTGTTGAATGACCATCAAAATTTTTCAAAATATTTTATGGATCCATGATATATTCCAAAATTTTCAAGATAGCTCCATATAAATTTTACTATTTAGGGATCTATTAATTTTTTGATAAAATTTATTTTTGTAGGATCCACTTCTATTGTATCCTTGAAAATTTTTTAGCCCATGGATTATGCCTCCTTAAACCATAATGTTATACTTTTCCGAGTTTAAAACAACACACTTATCTTTATAAAATTGAAAGACTAAATCAAGATAACTTAGGTAGACCTCAAATGATCATCCATAAACTAATTATTTTTCAATAAAATTTTCTAAGAATTCATCTTCCATATCATAAAATATGTTTGTCACGCACCTTTAAAAATACTTCAATGCATTACCCAAACTAAATGAAATGTGTCTCTAAGTAATATTACCAAATGGATATGTGACTTTTTTTAGACTAATATCCTAGGATGACATTAATATTAATTTATCCAAAATATATTTCAATGAATTAGTATAATTCAGGTCATGTGAAAATATCCATAATTTTTCCCATGAATGAAATAAGAAATCGTTATTCTAGGATTATTTATTTAGGTTTATATAGTCCTCACACACTATCCATCCTAGGATTGTGTGATTCAAGATCACTTCATCATCAACAATTTTTTTATCTATGATGAAACCTTTAATTGGAACGGTGTATAGATGGATCACATACTTACAATCAGAGTGTGAAAATATTATTCTAGCCTATATAAGTTTTAGTTACATCATTATTACCTAATTCCTTCTTAGGTAGGTTAATTCTCCTCTGATGTTATTATTGGTATTATTCTCTTTCCTATACTAAGATCATAATGGTTCACAAAGTAGGATTGATCCCCTATATGTTAGACACCCCTCAGAAAATCAACTACTTTTTTCTTGGTAGGATATTGATTAATTTTTTAACTTCTGACTGTTTCAGTTCTGAGATAATAATGAATGGTAATATAATATTATCCCTTATAAATTATTTCTTGAGTGTACTAAGGATGTGTTTCAGTTCCATTTTCATTGGCCTAATGATTTAGGGTATGAAATGTGGTATAGTGTCCCTTGTAAGAATTTTTATTCAATTTACTTACTCAAAGTCATATTATTTCCCCTTATCTATGATATTTCATCGCTTTCATATCTAATTCCTATATAGGAATCTCTTAAGTATATGAAAAAATAGCTTGGTGGTCAATAGAATCATCATTTTTGACTCTTTAGCCAGGTCTAACACATGTTTTATGTCATATTCTTAGAATATGAGTCTTTAATGATTTAAATCAATTAGTTTGATATATGTGGCTATGAATGGTCATCCTAGGATTATTGGAACATTTCATTCCATAACCATGTCCAAAAAGAGGAATTACACTTGAAAAATCAATTTTCCAACTTTGACAAAGACTTCCCCAAGAAGTCCCCCATGATACAGTACAAATTATTCAACTCTTTGGAGTTCCACTCTAGTCAATTAGAGTTCTTTGTGTCCCAGTTTGGGGAATACACTCATATTAATGAAGTTAATGATGGACCTTAATTTGTATAACGATGTTCTGATGTTACATTCTTAAATGTTTCATGGGATTGGTAAATTCTTGGGGTCTCTCATTTTTTGAAGAATTGTTTGATGAACAAAATCAGTGCACTCTTCATTTAGTGATATGACTCTGTGGCCTTCCATTTTTATTTGGATATAAATTATTTCCATATGAATTTTTTCATAGGCACACACTTGAGTTTGTATATAGAAAATTTAATGGTTATATATAATTTATTTATCATCACAAAATATTTTATTTATTTTCCCTCAATCTGTCCTTACATTAATCATTAAAGAAAGAGTAGTATTTTTTTATAATGTGGTGGTGGAATGTAGAAATTGTCTTTGTGTTTTCCATGAATTTTATATTTTTTAGTATATGGGGCTTCATGAGGTATCTCTTTAACAGTTTCTTATATTTTATAATCATTTATTTCTTCCATCATTTTAGTACGATTTTTTTGTTTCCAAAACATTTTTTAATTCTCATCATATGGATTTTGAAATTCTATCACATTTCTTCTCTTCAAAACAACGACCTTTTCTTCTTACATTAGGTATATATTTTTATTAATAGGTAGAGTACCTAGAAATATATCTGAAAAGGTCATTGAGGTGTGAACCATTTGCTATTATGAGTTATGATGAGCTTCAATTTGATTCTATATTTCTCTCTCTTGGGTGGTCATCCTTTAATATTCATTGTTAATGAAGGCTAATAGTATATTTTTGCAAATTTTTTTATGGGGATCATATGGTTATTGAGTTCTTGGTGGAGCTGGTTGAATTCCTTTTGTTCTATATAGGGGAAGGGTTGGTGTGCTAGTTATTTGGGTGGTCTAGGATTAAGATTTATTAGCAGGTACCCTAGTAGTCCTATGATCCTGAATACTGTCTGAACACTTTTTCGGTAGTACACTTGATCAGTTTGTACCATCTGTTGCAATTGAATTTATTTATAATACTATTTATTTTCTGGAGAATTTTAATTTTTTTAATTTTATTTATTTATTTAAAATCATGTGTTTTTTGTTCCTCAACACCACCTAGGTACTCTTGATATATGTGTAAGCATTTACACATTTTTCAGGATTGTATATACCTGATAGGAGTAAGAGGGAGAGGTGGTGCAGAATGTAGCAGAAAGGATTTCATCTTCATAGTTAAGGCCTCTAATTGTGTCAGTATTTTAGTATGTTCATCAACTAGGTGGATTTCACACCAGGTTGGTCCACGATCACTGATCCATAGACTTGAATTATGAGAGAATTCTTCTAAAATTACTCAGCTGACTTCAAGTGTTTTAAACATTATTATTCCATCAGTGGTCATATAAAATATGTTGAGAGTGGATAGTTGGAGGCCATGCTAGAATTCATGGATTGGAATCCACATAACAAGCTCGTGATGTGGTCACTTATGAGTGAGTTCCTTGAAATGATCACATTCTTCCCATTCTAACTCTCCATTAGTTTGAATGAAATTATGGATGTCTTTTGAAGGATTCCATGATTGTATAGGAGAAAAGTAATTTTCTTTAAATTTCATGGCTTAATCATCCCATGTTGTGATGGACATGGGGGATTGACTTTTGAACAAATACTTTTCATGGCCTCATAATGGAAAAGGGAAAAACTATTAAATATATAAGATCAGAAGATACTCCCTTATTGTAAAAGGTTTCACATAATTATAAGAAGTTGGAGATATGTAAATGGGGATCCACACATTGAAGCCCACTGAACTGAACCTTATTATAGATAATATGAATGATTAATGAATTAATCATGAATGTATGAACCTAGCCAAGAGGGAGTACAATACATGGTGTAGCACCACTGATTGATGGAAATCCATAATACATAATGGTGAGTTTTTGTTAAACGGGCATATTTCCAAGTAGTGTGGGTTACATGGTTTTCATGTTGGATCAGTTAATACCATCAAGATTTTTCTGGTCAGCAATCTCTGAACAAGACCATGCATTAATGTACCATTCAATTTCATGTTTGAAGAAAATAAGTTCTTTTATCATCAAATCAATTTTAACAGGTCAGACATCCCTCAATAATGCAGTTAGACACAATGAGAAGCATGTAGTGGTGTATGAAAAGGGAGAAGAATGAAAATAAAATATAAAGAGGAAAGGGTGAGGTAATCTTAGTTTCTTGATATAGGTTTCCATTCCATTGAACAATCTCTATGAATACCTAGAAATGATACCAAAATTTGACATGCCTTCACACGAAATTTAATTCGTTCAAGTGATGGTCAGATTATATTTGTGATTCCCAAACGATAGATTCTACTAAAATTTAGTATACTAATAGTGCAGAGTTGATCTCATAGGGATCTATACTAGATGTAATAAATATGGATTTGATACCTCTGTGTAGAAGTCCTCAAAATTTCATTGATTTTGGGAATAAATTAATGATAACGTATTTGGTATTAACATAAGAGATAGGGTAGGGATCATGATCTTTTTTAGTGTTTCGTTAAAAGGATGATCTTAATCATAACATGGTATGGTCATAATATTTTGAAAATGAAACAAGAAAAGGTCCCTAGTTGACTATGGTCTAACAAACTATATCTATCTAATAATAATGTATTCTTTTGTTTGGATATAGCTACATCTTATATTCATTATGCCTAGATAGTAAGGTAAAAAGTATCATAGGCTATAGGTTATAACCTATTAAACTCCAAATTGGTCATGGTTATTCATTCAAAATCCCCTCGGTTAGGTTTACATAATCTAATGAGATAATTTTTTTGGTTTATCCTAATTACTATCCTTATAGTTAACATGTTTATAATTTTTTATTCATTATATTTAAAAACCCCTACTCTTGACTACAAACCTATGTAGATTAACCACTAATGGATGAATTTATTAAAATTTGGTAAATGATTATAAACATAATCAACATACCAATAAAAATTGATATCACACAATTAAAATTCATTCATTCAAGAATACTCAATATAAAACTTATATCAATCAATAATTTAATCAATCAATAACATGGAATATGAAATAAGGAAGAACAAACAAATGTTTCGTAGGCGTTCATTAATTGAAATGGAAAAGCCACGAAATACAGCTTGGTGATGTAAAAGAATGAAAAATGATTTTATAGTTTATCAAAAGTACTTGAATATATGAAAACCATGAAGGGAAGTTATGAAATTTGAGTTGAGGGATAGTGATAGAAGAAGGAATTAGAGAAAAATAATAAAAAATTCATTGTGTCGAACATTCATCCCACAATGTTGTAGCTCAAAGTAAATAATCATGATATTACATGATATGTTAAAAATTCCATGTCATGTAATTCTAATAATATATTTTCTCCAATGATTTTGAATCTGATGTGAATTTTATACAAATATCATCTCATATCATAAAGATTTAGATGTCTGAATCCTTTCATGATGTGTAAATTCTCTTCACAATATGTTTCTTCCTTCAAATGGATATTTAAAGAGAGAGTTGAAATTAAAATGTTAAGGACCATTTATTGATGATTCAAATAGTGTAATCATATCCTTTAATGTCATTCCATCATGACGAGATTTATTGTTTGTGATACATCAAGAATAATGAGTACACATTGTGTGTGTGGTTTCATGATGTGTAATTGAAATTTTTTTTTGTAAATTTGTATATATTTTCCTTTTAAAAATTTGAATCCAATTTACTAAAAAAAATAACTCATACCTGGTGCATTATTGCATAAATCATTAATATTCCTTGATAAAATATTGTGAAATGTGTATAAAATTTCATCTTATGGGACTGGGGATCAAAAATAATAACATTGGATTATGTGAGAAGGATTAAAAATCTAAACCATGATGATATCATTGGAACCCTAAAAAAATATGAATTATTATTGAAAAATGATATAGAATATATGAAAAAGAAAAATTGAGTTGCTTCTTTTGAAACTACATATCATGCTCCTATCAAAGCTCAATCATCTTTAAAATTTTTGAAATCTTCTAGGAAGAAGAAATTTGTTATTGAATCTGATACTAGATATTCTGAAGTGTCTAAGAATGAATTTGACACTATTTTGAGAAGAATGAATAATATTGTTGGAATGAAAGACTTTCAAAATTCATATATAAAAATTCATATGGATTAGACTGATAATAAAGAATATATGAAAGTGATTTATTATGAATGAAATAAGAAAGGATACATCAGATTATATTTTCATATTCTTAAAAGGAAGGATAATAAAAAGAGTAATTCAAATGGGAATGCTACAACATACAATAAGAAAAAAGAACAAATTTTTTGAATGTTTTTGAGACTTTCAGTGCATGTTTAGGGGACATTTCTTCTTATAATTCTTCAGATGACTATAGTTTTGGATAATTAAATATTGTTCTATTTTAAAAAATAAAAAAAGTAAATAACTATCTGATGGATAAGTTGTATATTTTATAATCTAATGCAACCCTTACTTGAAAAGAGAATTATACTAATATTACTGATGAAAAAAATTCTACAAATTTAGTTTAATATTCCCCCTCAACAAAATACTAATATACTCTTCCAAGTTCTGATGAAGTATTTATGGTTTCTAATCATTTTAAAAATAAAAATTGTATGGTTTATACTAATTGTGATAATTCCAAAGAAAACAAGTGAAGGATAACTTTTAGAGATTAATATTACTACAGAGATATCATGTCAATCTAAATTTATTGATAAGATTTTTTTTGAAAAAGATAATATTCTAATACATAATTAAAAAAAAATTATGAATTTTCATTTAAAAACTAATGTTCTAAAACAAAGTTTGAAAACCTCTACTTCAGAGGATAAGAAGATGGTTGTAAAAATAAAATTTGAAACTTCTAGTTTGAATTTTTTTTTTATGTTTAGCTCTGGGAATGAAAACATTGATAAAATGATTATGGAAATTACACCTCATGTTGATATTTTTGTAATGGGTTTTACTTATAAAAACCAATTTTTAGTAATACCAATTTTGTTCCAATAAGTGAAATTTTTTTCACTAATTATCAATGTGGTGGACATTGGAAAAAATTGTTCTCTTGTTAAAATTAATTCCTTGAGATTTCATAAATAATATTTCTCAAAAGAAATGAAATATTATCAATGTAGCAATATTGGAAGAGTGTTTTTACTTAATATTTTATCCGATGATTACATACAAACCAAGAAGGTCAGTGTTCCAAGACATTATTGTAATTGTTTTCATGAAAATAATGAGAGTATAAAAAAATATTGTGCATGGAGAGTGGGTTTTCCATACATATAATTGGAACCAAATATTTTTTTAAGAATATCATAATGGTGAAATGTTGAAAAGTACCTTTTAGAGATATTGTCCAATGAGAGATTATCAGAATAAGTAATATTGTTCTTCTTGAAAATAATTAATTTCATACATTTTATTTATTTTAGTATATAATCCCAACATCATTAATATAAACCAATTATGTGATGGTGGCTATCTTGTGAAATTAATGAATTGAAATTTTATATTTCATATTTTAAATTATGAGTTTATTCTTTCATCCGATTGACATTATAAATTTTTCACATTAATCATAGAAGACCATGGGATCTAAGATCTACCTTACCCATGTGTCATGGAGATCAATAATGGTTATTAAATACATGGTTATGAAACTAAAATATTATAATTTATCTATATTGTGTAAAAATTTATTAGTGAAGGACCTACTAGAACATTGGATTGATACATATATTGTTTTTGATCATTTGAAACATGGTATGGAATATATGTCATGTTTTAACTCAATTTGTGTTGTATCAACTTCATATTCATTGTTGTTAGTGTACATGGAATTGTTTTCCGTAAAAAAATTATTAGTATTGGTGGAAATTTCGATTTATATGGTTTATTTGATGATTACACTAGGCACATGTGGTACTATTTTCATGAATGAAAAGATCAATCCTTTAGGTGTTTTAAAACATGTGTATCATGTGTTAAAATTGACAAAAACCTCTCCTTAATAATTATTCACAATGGTCAATGTGGATAATTTGATAAATCTAATTTTGAACCTTTTTATATTAATATATATATATATATATATATATTCACAATGAACACCATAGAATAATGGTGTAGTTGAAAGTAGAAATAGAGTTTTACTAATGATTACCAGAGCCATGATGATTGAATAATTAGCTATTAAACTTTTCTTGGACTAAAGTAGTTAGTATTGGATTCTATACTATAAACAGAGTATTAATTATACAATTTTTTAATATAACTCCTTATGATTTTGTAACTGGTAGGAAACATGATCCTTCTTACTTCAATGTTTTTGGAAGCAATGTATTCATTCTGAATATTAAAGATAACATAAAAATGTTTTCACCAAAATCAGATGAAGAAATATTTTAATGTTATTTCAAAACTACTGAGGATTATAGATTTTCAATAAAAAATAAATGTATTATTAAAGTAACAATACATGTTTTGTTTGATGAAAAAAATCCTTTTGATTTTAGAAAAGACCAATCTATATCATTAGATGTTATTTATAAAAATGATTCTCAACCTATGTTATGAAGTAAATCTCATTTGAAAAAAACTAATGGATTTGTTTCCATAGTTATTAACCAAGAATATTATGAACATATTTTTGAGGAAAAATGTTTTAGAAATCAAATAAACCAGTTGTTTCTTGGAATTAACCTATTGATCATATCATCCATGAAAAAGATCATTCAGTTAGAACTAGAAGTTTTTTGATAAATAAAATTAAACATCTATCATTCATATAATAATTAGAACCTAATAATCATGATGCAGGTTTAGGTGATGAGGATTGGATCAGGAAAATTCAGGATGAACTCATTGAGTTTGAAAGGAACCATGTTAGTTCTTTTGTTGAAAATCATAAATAATCTTTCAAAATTTCAGTAAAATAGGACATTCATAATAAATGTGACGATAATGTTATAACAGTTATATATAATGTTTTAATTTTTTAAATGATTTATAATAAACAATAAAGAATAGACTGAAAATAAATAGATTCTTTAGTAGCTATGAATTCGTCTATTTCCATACTGGTGACTTAAAATAAAGTATTAAAATTAAATGTATTTCAAATTAATCAGATGTGTTTTTTTCCTATTGGATACGTTTCGGATGATGTTTATGTTTAAAAAACAGATATTTTTTACAATAAAAAACAAATATTATTTACAATAAAAAACAAATATTTTTAAATATAAAAAACATCTTGAACATGATCTTAAACATACAAAGGAACCATATGGATTTAAACAAGCCCCAATAGCCTGGTATGATTTGTTAATAGGGTTTTTGATAGAAAAATATTTTGATAGAGAATTTTCAGATCAAAACTATTTTTTTAAAATAAGTTAATAAAAATATTATAGGTATTAAAATATATGTTGATGAACTTATATTTGGTTCAACTCAAAAATCATTGATAGATTACTCTGTAGATCCTATGAAAATTGAGTCTGAAATATGTATAAATGGTTAGTTGACATAATATTTAGGTTATCAACATTCAAAAAAATCAGAAGGAACCTCTATATATCAAAATAAGTATATAAAATAAATTATTAATAAATCAAGGAATGAAAACCCTTAATGTATTAGTTCTCCTATCATAATATCAAATATTTTAGATATTGATGAAGCTCGGAAAGTAGTTGATCAAAATTCTTTTAGAGGATAGATTGTAGGATTACATTACATAACATATAATCATCTATATTTAATGTTTTTATTATACATATGTTCGAGATAACAACAAAATGTAATGTAGTTCCATATTAAAAATGTTTATCAAATTTAGCATTACCACAAGGGAACTGTGGATATAGGTATGTTTTACTATTCTTGAAATGTTTTTGCGTAAAAATTGTTTTATATGCTGATTTAGGTCGATGTAGAATTGATATTGAATGTACATGTAAAACATGTTATATATTAAGAGAATATTTAGTTTCATGGACTTGTAAGAAACAATACTCACCATGTCAATCCACTACAAAATCCAAATATGTGTCAGTTGGAAGGGGTTGTGCTCAAGTGTTGTGGAGGCAACACACACTCACTAAATATGGAATGAGTTTTACCAAAACAAAAATATTGTGTGATAACACATTTTCCGTTATATTATGTGAAATCAAAATACATAACTCATATGCTAATCACATAGTTTTAGACATCATTTCCATTGGGATCACATAAAATAAGTATATATCATTTGATAATTCGTTGAAACAAATGAACAACTTAGTGACATTTTTACTTGACATCATAGTTACAATGGATTGGAATATATTAAATAGAATACAAGAATGATAAATATCAAAATATTATTCATATATACTTCTTATTTACCATTCTCCTTACATTTAAAATCACTTTTTTAAAGGGTTAGTAGATATGTTTTCTGTCTTAAAAACCATTTAATTTTTTAAAAATATTTACTTTTTACAATAAATATTTTTTAAAAAAATTTTGTGTTCATTTTTTATAATAAGATTATCAGAATAATAATTTCCAAAAAAAATTCATAATTAGTTTTCATATAAACATTTTCATGTCAATATTTGATAAAAAATATTATTAAGAATCATAATTTTTCATGATTCAAAAAGTGTTATAATTTTTTTGGAGAATAATTTTATTTTAAACATTATCATAATAATTTTCTATTAAATAAACCATGTAGAATATCTTATTCATAATAAATAATAATTTCTACACTGACGTGTATTCTTCATTTACATTATGTACATATTCATTAGTTTTGATTTTAAATGATTTTTTATATATAGTTTTATTTTTAAAAGATTAATTTTGATTTAAATATAATATTTTCTAATATAAATATTGTATACTATGATAATCATTTTCTTAAAAACATATATAGATCATAATTTAAAAAAATCTAATCTTCAAATTAAATATTTGTTTCCATATAAGAAACGGTTAGTCAATCTAAAAAATTAATATTCCTAGAATGTGAACCAACAATTCCCATTTCTATAAAAGGGTGTGTCACCCCATGTACAACATTTGATTTAATAGAATTTTATCTCGACTCATATTATCTATTTAAGTAATCAATCCGATCTTTTAGAATTTGTTCGATTTTTGGTACTGATCTCAATGTGATGGCCACAACTAAAGAATTCATGAAATGGGATGTTTTCCAAGAAAGACGTACTGATAATTTTATTTATGAAATTCTATTCCTTATTGAAGAGAGTAATCATGATACATTTTTGGGAAGATATTTTAATTTAGAAAGATGATTTTGAATTATATCACCCTAAGATAGTTATATAATTTTATACTTTAGTTGATCTATCTTTATGAATAAGTAGAAATGGGTTTTACTATGTCTATTTAAATTTATAAATATGAATTTCAATAATTCATAGAGTTAGTGGAAGTACCTTTTGAGCATTATTGTATCTCCCTTCCAAAAATATTCCTGAAAAACATGTGAGTTTTGTAAATTCAATTGAAAAGTAAAATTTCATTACATCATTTGGGAATGTTATAAATGATTTACATCTAACGGTAGAGGTAAGGGACATTACATTGTGGATGAAGGATTATGTAATTCTGGGAATGGGTGATAGAAATACCCAAAATATTGTTACAAATATATGGCAAATAAATATAGTAATGGTTTTATTTCTAATGTTTGGATCCATCAAAATGGAATAAATGAAATTGATGATTTCGAAATTAATTTATTTTTTAAAAAAATAGTTAGTAAATATCATGAAATAATTATTTATTAAAAATTAAAAATATCCAATGATGGAAAATATATCCCTAATTAGTGAAGAGACCATGTTGATGATGATGTTGGTTTTCAATACCAAACTAAATAAATTTTAGGATAGAGTGGATATAACTGCATCTTATAAAAAACATGATAAGGAGATGAAAGGATTTTAATAAATGTGAAAGGATGAATCCTTACCTCATGATGCAAGGAAGAAACAACAAACCATGACTGATATCGAATTCAACGATTTCATGGAAGATAAGGTCCAGAATATAAATAGTGATCCCATTTTCGATCTTTATAAGGTTGATTCCAAAGCATTGAAAATTTTGTCGTCTAATGAGCTAAGTGTCTGATTTTTTTGATCTTATGCTTCAATATGAGGACCTTAAGGAAACTAAACATGTTAATGTGAGATAATAATAATCTTGAGGTATGGACATATGTGTGGTACATGAAACATGTGTATTATCTTATATATTTATATAGAGAATACATTTGGTATTAAAATGAATTTAAATAAATAATGATAAATAAATTATATATATTATTATAAGGAGTTCCATTTTAGTTTATAGATATAGTGGTGGAAGTAATATACATGGGGTATAGATAAGATAAGTGTAGTATGTCACTTCAATCAACAATATGTGGGATTCCCTATGAATGATAATTCTATAAGAATGGTTTTATAAAAGTTTCAAAGCCATAAAATTCCATTGTATAAGGTGAATATCTATTATTATGAGAAGTATTTGTGGTTGGAGGAGTAATATATTATGTTTAGAATGCTCTATTATATGAAGGGGAACACGATTCCATTGTTTGTTTTTTTATTGATGGGGGATTCTCATCAATGGTGGATTCTGTTTCTTGATGGTTGTGTGGGGTCAAAGGTATCCATAGATTTTTTAGCCAATTCTATGTTTTTTTATTTTGTTAATGATGAAGGTAGTGTATAGATAAATTTTTCTTCCTCATTTATATGGATGAATGATTCTAAATGATCTGGTAATTTTTTTAATCTAACGTATTCTATTTACATATAACCTCATTTAAGATGAGGTGGATATAGAATATCATTTTGGTAATGTGTTGAGTGTTTATATCAAATACTAGTTAACCATTTCTGTGTTTTTTATACCATGAGATAGTATAAAAATATTACTATATTGAAAAAATATTATAAAATGCAGTTCATCTTATGAGGGAAATCATCAGAACATTTTGGGGATAATATCCACGATTGAAGGTTCTCATCTATCTGGTTAGTCCATTCTTTGATTGATTTGGATTCGATCATAGATTTCCTCTTACCATTTCTCTATAGTTGTAAATTATCAATCCCCTTACATAATATCTATCATTGTTTTCAATTATTTTGAAGGATAAAAACATTGACATTTATAGTGTACTCTGATTATTAAATTTTAGTATGATTTTGATGTTTTTTTCTTCTCAACCTAAAATGTAGATTCCTATAAGGATTTATCATAACCAGAAGGGTTCTTGGAATTTATGTATGAAAAAGGAGGAAATGGAAGAGGAAAACCATAATATGTTCTTTGTCCTAGGGGTTATAAATATTTTTTTGGTCCTAAAGGTGTTAATAATAATTTTCAAAAAGGAAAAGGGTCAGGGAATAACTAGATATATTTTTTATTTTTAGGGTAGGAGGATAAAAAAATTTCATTTGATGTACCATATTAGTCATCTATATTCAATAACTAAATTTGGACTATATTCCAGTGCCCTTGGTGTAATATATTATAGTTGATGAGGATTATATATTTATTAATTTTATTAAGATCATAAGATAATTATGGGGTAACATCAGATTATTAAAGAGTTTTTATTGTTATATATACAACCACATGATTTTGTCCTTAGAATGGATTTTTATATATAATACAGAATGTTATTGATTACATTTATAGAATACTTGTATTCCTTGATTTAAAGGCTAAGTGTGGTGTGTTCATTACAAAGTGAGATCACTGAATAGATCATAGACATATTGAACCACATTATTAACAATTGATAAGGATTATGTTAAGATCTAATGAAGTTTAAGAATTAGGGATTCTAATATTATTATGAGTTTCTTTATGTGTTTCATGAATAAATTATGTTTCCACAACCTTGACATGGAATAATGTTATTATTATAGTCCCAACCGGAATTTATCCTAATTTCTACGTCTTTGTATAGAGTGGAGCCTTTTGAGTTATTATAGTTAAATATTCTAATTGATGATATGTATATTTTGGGTTTCATCTAGCCCAGTGTGTCTCCTTGGGGTTATCTAGTGTGGTTGACATATAATTTGGGTGGTATCATTCAAATATGAATTAATTAACATTGATTTGATCTAGAGAAAGTTATGAACTATTATCCTCTTCCAATGATCGATTATTTATTCAATAAATTTAAAAGATCAATAATGTGTTTAAATATGATTTTTTTGGAAAAGAGATCATAAAATAATGGATAAGGAGGAAGATATATTGAACTATTTAGTCAAATATTTATATAGACACTTTAAGTGCATGGTTTTTAAATTTTGTTTCATGAACACCCCCACTATTTTCATAAAACTAATGATCATTTTGTTTTGTGAGTTTCTTGATCAGTGTTTTGGTTTTGTTAATTGGGGACTTACTCATGTATTTTACATCCAAAGAGGATCATTTCAGCATTCAGGGATACATTTGAGGTATTTTGAGGGAATTAGGACTATTATAAATTATCCAAGTATATATTCGAGACATGTTATGTGTATTTCCCTAGAATGTTGTGTCTTTTAAGAGAGTCATTGTTCTTCCTATAATAGTCTACGTTGTAGTTTCTTGGGTAGGCCTTGATAATTTTACTATTTTTTTAATTACCTCTTTATTTTTAGAATATTATTTGACATTTTTTATTTATCTCAAATAAAATCCAATTTGTCAAATTTAAGGAAAATATATCATAACTTTGTCTTGAAATATCATTTTTAAACAGTGTTTGAGTAGACAAAGTTGATGAATATTTGGTATTTTATTATTATTATACCCTATGAAAATGTTTTGAATAATATATTTTAAGATTCTTATCATCATGGCCTATGTTTCAGTCTCATTAAATAAAAAGGGATGAACTTATATGTTTTTCAATAGTTTATCCCTATGGATAATAAGTATTCCACCAAGATCAAAATCTTATGGTGGTTGTGATTACCTTGATGTTAGAGAGATAATATCTTATCGATTATCTACTTTGTTCCATCACATATATATCGAAAATGTAATATAACTTCTCTTAACAAGGTATTCATTTTTAGTGGATATTGACAGAGATATTTTTTATTACGATTTATAGATATCTTATGCAATATGGAAGGTTAATGTGGTATATTATTCTTGAGAAAAGTCCTCACTCTGATGCAAGTTTATAATTTAATGATTCTTAGAGAATAATGGAGGATAATTTACACTTTCATATTAAAATATATGAATATAAATATGGTTTTCTTGTATAAATTTTTTTTCAATTCCACATTGATATATCAGGTGAAGGACTCTCTATTGGGAGATCTTAAGGTGGAGATGTCGATGGATCTTGTGGTCTATGAAGTTCAATTGAGGTTTGATTGGTGGATTATCTACATTTGGTGGGAATCTAATTTTCATTTTTTGATGTGATATTTCATTCACTATGAGTTTCATATCACACATTTACAATTTAATTAAAGTATCACCAAGATTTATTATACTTTGAGGAGTTTGTTCTAGTAGATAGCGATAAAGAGTTTAGTGGTTATTTTTGGCTGTTAATTTTTTTTATTACGGGGAAAAAAATTATCATCTTTTTACAATGGATTTATTGAATCTATTATAGGGTCCTTGGATAAAGTATTAGTATATATTTATGGATTTAATTATTATTTTTCCTCAATATTTATGAGGATATAACATTATTAGTGTGACTACTAATAAGTTGATAATATCAACTCATTTCTCAATGAGTAGGGAGTATAGCATTTTTGATGCATTTGAAATGATTTATATGGTAGAAATTATATGTCATCCTAAGGTATTACTGGTGAATATCTCTATAATTAACCATCATTATACCATGGGGGTTTGGAAGATCCTACAATATTCTTCTTACTCCAAATAATATATAAAAAAACTTTTCATCCTCAAATAGATGGTTGGTTGAATCAAATTATCAAAAATTTACATTACATGATGGGTGAATATGTTTTGGGTTTTATTGTTTATTAATAAAATATTTTTATTTAGGTATAATTTTCTTATAATATCAACTATTACTCATATAATTTTATGGATACATTTATGAAAATTTTTGGGTGTCATTGAAGATCGGTAATATGTTGGATCATTTGTAGGATAATAAATAAATATTGGACAAGAATTTATATAGAAAAATACATTGGAGGTGAATGTGAATTTTGAGTGGATGAAAGATTATCCATATCCTAAAAAACAAATATTGATATTAGGAGACTACTATAATAATATATTAAATATTATTTTTTTTCTAAATGTATCTCTGAATTTGGAGTGATGATGGTTTGTTCAAGGTCTTATGATTTCTCCTTGGATTATTAAACCTATAAAGGTTTTCAAGTGTATTAGTAATTTGGTATATTTATTTGATCATCCTTTTTTGTTGGATTGAGTAATGGATGTTTTCTATTTTTCATAACTCTTATCATATATTTATAATAATTCCCATTTAACTAATTAGGGTCATATTTATTTTGAGGATGATGTGATATTTATGGAGAGACCTATTAAAATCTAGGATCATCAGGAGAAGTTATTGTGTGATATTTATTTCCTCTGATTTTTTGTGGTGACATGATTAATTAAAAGAGTCTATGTGAGATTCTGATTCATATATTAATTCTAATTATCTTGATTTTTTATTAACAATGTTTTACTATGATGTTGAAATTTATTTTTTGTTGATATAATTAAAAATTTTCCCTTTATCTTTTATGTTTCATACATGATTATGTGGTGGTGAAATTAATGATAGAGAGAAACTTGTTGTGGTGTTTTTTTAAGTTATAATATTTATTCCTAGATTGGATTTTATTATTTGGGATGGAAATCCATTGATTGGTATATAATATAGAGGATAGTACATTTTGTTATTTAATGTTTGAATTTTTAGGTATTTGAATCCTTAAAAAAGAGTATGGTGGCTATGGAGAGATGAAAAGAAGTGTTTGGTAATTTTGAAGGATTTGACGGACGTGGTGGTTATATTAAACATCATGGTATGTATTGAGGTTATTCATCGACCAACTATGGTTAGGTATATTTATCTTATTTTTACGTTCTATAATATTGGTTGATTATGACAGATTTTTGTGAATTTGATGTCATGGTTAGTCACCGCTGACATATAAACCCCTATTTCGGTAGGTGTGAAACTTTGGTGAAATCCTAGTAAGATACATGGATGGATGGAATTTGTGTTTCAGGGATCATGTGAATTATTATATGTTCACGGTATTTCATTAATGTTGTAGATATATGGTTGATGAATGGAAATAGAAGAGCAGGTTTTCACTATATTGTGGCAGTATGTGACCAGTGTTTTGGTGGATGAGTGAAATAATCATTTTTAAAAAAACCATTCCATGGTGGTTGAAGTTTTTTCCATATATTTAAATTTTTTATTGATATATATATTTTTACAACCACAAAAATTGTTAGTTTTTTTACCAACAATCTTAATACAGTCATCTACCAATCACTGTGTTGTAAAAATGTCACATGAATAATTTTATAAATTAATGGTGTTGAACAGTTGTAATTTGATTATTATGGATTCAATAAACCGTAGGCACTATGTGGTCCACCTTTAATGATTATATTTATATCTGGGTGGGTCTAAAACCCTTGATTTTTGTGATAGATGCATTATAAAAATAAGTCTATTATTATCTTATCTTCTATCATTTTGTCTTAACTATTCCATTATCAAAGGATTTAGAAGTATCTATTATAAGATATTGTAAGAGTTTACTTGATGTTTTGATGATTGTATTGTTTATGGCTTCCCATGTGAACATTGACAATAAAAAATTGATTCATCCTTATTCTTCAGTGTGTGATTTTTTAAACATCCATTGAGGTAGGGGATTCTGAATGTCTTATGATTTAATTTATGTAATATTTTTTATTATTGTGATTTTATATACATTTGGTAAATGGTTATAATTATACTATTGAAGATAATATCCAAATTGGTAAAATAGAGTTTTAGATGTGATTCTAGCATGTTTTTCACTCATCTTTATTATTTATGTTTTTTTATTTGATTGATTGATGTGTTAAGAATATTGAAGTTGGTATAATTTACATGTTATAACCTTCCT
This sequence comes from Viscum album, assembly GCA_963277665.1. Taxonomy (NCBI): domain Eukaryota; kingdom Viridiplantae; phylum Streptophyta; class Magnoliopsida; order Santalales; family Viscaceae; genus Viscum; species Viscum album. The sequence continues at coordinate 1,187,156,739 of OY728159.1, forward strand.
GAATGATTTTAAATAACCAAAATATAGTAAATAGAAAAATATTGACAATCTAAAATATCATTTGATATTGATCAAGTATATGTACTTGTAAAATTTGTAAAGTAAGCATAATGATTTTGTTTTATTTTATATATATAAACATGATTTCATGTTGTTTTTATTATAGTTGTGGTATGTTTAGAATGTGTTTTTCTAATTAAATTTTTAATGGTAAATTTTTTTCTAGTGGTTTTTATATAGTCTCTATGGATACTGTGGTTGTTGTTTTAGAATGCAAGAGGTGTTGTTTTGGTTTTTGGAAGAGTTGTTGATGGGGTTTCATGTACTGAGATTTAAGGTTAGTGTGTGGAAGATAGATAGAGATATAGAAGAAAAAATTTAAATGAATAATATGATTTGATGAAAATTAAATGGGTTGTGGGAAAAGAAATGATATGATGGACATAACGAACAAAGAAACGCTTAAAATACTTAAAAATAAGTTAATGTGAAATACTGATATATGGAATAAAATATTATAAATGAATATGGTTGTTTATTAAAAAAAATCATAATTACAAATTTGAAATATGTTAGATATTCTTATTATCATGAAGGGTTATGAACTTACCATCATGGAGTTATTATAGATAGAGGTTGAACCAATGGTTGTTGTGTAGTAATTGTTGTATTATAATGAGTTGTGGTTAATGAGGGTGATATAGAAGTGGATCATAGGTTAGTGTGGTGTGACTATATAATATCCATTATAATTATTAATGATTCTTATTCACCACGATCGGATTTAGTTAACATGACCAATCCCACTTAAGGTTTTTTATTCATGATGTCCTACCCAATATACATGACGTAGGTGATACTAATGGATAAATACCTCTCCATCCTCACTCTCAATTAGAGGTATAATATAGGATATGTTTGTGTATGGTTTTTGAAGGTGGTGTTGGGGGGGTGAATTTATGATATGATTGGGATATAAAATATGTGATAGTATCATTGATATGTGGTTATGGTTATAGTTACCTAGTTGTGTGGTTATCTAGATATAGAAGATATGGGAGAACCCAAAAAATAAGAAATTGGGTCATAAGGGTAACTATTTCAGTAGTTAATGTTGTTATAGGGATCCTTCTAAAATATAGTTCCCATATAATTTTATTATTAGTTGGAATGAATTTGGGGAGTGATACTCCATGAGGTTGGGTGGTGGTAAAAATAGTAAGTAATTATTTTTTTGTTCTTCATTCACTGAGGAATTAGTAGGTTTCTTCTACATTTTCACATAAGGTTTTATGAATGATCCTACTAAGTATAAATTCCCCCCCTACACTATTTTATATATCCTATTTTTATATATTATCACAATAGAGTTACTGGCTAGGATAGACATCACAAACTCATTGAATAGAGCTATTGGTGTTGGAGTTTCTAGCACATGAGTCTTTCATAAGAATTTAATTTGGATATTTCTATTAAGTTTGAAATTACATACAATATTGATATATTGTGATGTTTTATTTTTTTTCATTTAATATTTTTGTGGGGTATTATAAATTTTTCATCATATTCTTGAGGGTTTTTCGTCCAGTGTGTATATTTTATACTATTTGGTCTAGTTTCCAACTCATTACCTATAGAAGGTTTATTTTAATAGCCACACTCACCTTCAGTATTAGATCGAGAGGGGTTTTAGTGGGGTTGGATCATGACACTACATAATTTTTCTGAATAATAGATAATAAAACACACAATTATCCCCAAATCCTTATATTATCAAGGTCAATAGTTTATCTCATATTGTAAAAATATTAGTATGATACCCTCATCTATATAATTCCCATGTCAGTTATCTTGTGACACTTTTTTATAAAACCATTATATAATCCACACATATCATGGATAAAATTTTGAATACATCACACACCACTAGTAAAATAATAATGATATAAGTATCATAATATTATTTTTCTATTTTATTCATGAGGTTTAGCTCAAATGTTAACAAAAAAAATTTCTCTGAATATAACACTTGATTAATCTTCATATCTCGATAAACCCATTGAATGTTCATCGTTATCCGTAATTTATATATATAATATCAAAAAATATTATTAAACATAATATGTAATTCCACATATTAATTATAGACTTTATTAATATATTATGTCCCTCTCGGAGAACCACATGCACTATTATTGGCATAAAAATATTCAATCTGAGCTACCTAATGTCCACCTAATAAATAAAAATTTATCAAAATCAAAATATAAGGTTATTTAAATAGTGAAATGGATAAAACCATTATTTTTTACCTGATCATTCTTAGTTTTATTTTTTCTAAAAATAAATATCAATTTAATTTATCTGAACAGTATAACATGAATACAATAATTTATCAGACTTGAGAATAAAATTTATTCCATTAATTAAAATCAAATATAATTTTATCAAGATCAACATAATAACATAGTTATCGACCCTGTAGGAATCATTCTCATTATAATTATGAAGGATTACCTAATTTACAAGATTACTATCATGAAATGGGTTGAGGAACCCAAGGGAATGAATTTAAGGTACCAATGTTGACAACCACATATGAACACTCACTGTGTAAAAAAGTCCATTTTTCATAATATATCATCAGGTAGGATTCACATTTGTGTCCCCAATCTATATGCTCGATTTTTATTTATATTACTACCTGAAATAATCATATAATCATTCCATTTCCATGGAATTTAATATGTTGTATCTACTATAATCAAAGGACCAATATTTCATCATCCATAAAGATAGAAGGGAAAATTACTTCCTCGACTTATTCATTGATAACATGTCACTCATGATACACTCAACATATGAAACTTCACCATGAACTATTACCACCATGGTTTATGAAATAGATATATGTATGTTGTTTGTAACATGTATTTATAATAATATTATAGTCTAAAGGCCATCACACATTCTGTTAGATAGGAATATCTGATGACACTGATACATAGAGAATTTCTACTAGTGGTTCTCTTTTCATAATCACCCATCATGGAGATTACCAATTGTAAACCACATGAGAAGAGCCCTCATTTTCTTATGAGTAATCTCACATGACAGTCTATGTACTATGAATCCCAACACAGTACATTATAAAACCACAGAACAATATTTGAAATTATCATCATCGAAAATCAATGATCTCATTGCAGCAGGGAAATTCAATGACCCTATAAATGAAACATACACTCGATGATATTTTCAAATTACGGTCATTCTAAACAATGAAAATTATTTAATATAAAATTTTATTAATATTAAATACATCAAATATTCATTTAATGATGTTATAAACAATTAGTCCTATAAAATAAAATCCAACAAACTCTCACTTTGACTAGATCCAACTGCCTATAACCTTTAGTTATCTAGACAATAAATGATTGTCATGGTTCTACTGATTCAAGAATTTATTCAAGGGGTATACCACGTTGACTACCATGGAAATATTGCTCACTGCATTTTCTCATCTATGTGAATAATACATCAAGAGATGATACTTATTAGGGGTTTTCTTTTCCTACTTCTGTGACCTGTTCAATTTTACAAGCACCGTTGTTACAGTATTATCATAATAGTGTGTGATAGGTTCTTTACTACAAGATAACACATCAAGATCAGGGATAATTTGTAACATCCCAGGTAAATAAATAATAATACATTTTCATATTTATTAATATTTTCGAATTAAATATTAATTTTACTTTAAAGGGGTTTCTATCTTCGATAGAGTACCTGATACACAACAAAGTGTTTCTTTGAAATCTTACGTTGCACACTAGTAATAAAATAATATTATTTTGAATGGTAGTTAACACGCATCCATTGTATTGGCAGGAATGAATAAAAACAACTGAAATATGGTTATATATGTTTTTTTAAATGTTTTTTACATTTATCCAATAAAAGATAAAGGCTTAAAATATGAAAAGAATTCAATTTTAGGCATATATACTCTAACATTCACTAAAGGTCGACTTATCACCTTTTGATGGAGAACCATCTATAAATATAGTTTTGGTCACTCTTATACATTATATTGGACCAAATAAAATTCTTCTTTATAATAGGGACATCAAAATTTACATTGTGTAAATTTTTGGTATTTTTCCGATAAAGTTCATTTTTTTAATGAATAGTGAAAAATGTTGTATTTAAATTCAAAACCACTTTTTAATCTAATACATTTAAAAGATTATATTATCTTTTGAATTTATTTTAATGTGAAATTATAATATATTTTTACCATTTAATCCAATAGTGGTCATTGGAATTAATTTCTCTTTGAAATTGGACTTAAACTAGTGTCAATCTTTTGATACTTATTGTTTCATAAAAACGCGCTATTTGCTCTGACAATGGGAATTAATTATTAAATTAATTAATTTAACTTATATGTTTTGAATTTTTTAAAATAGACTTCATTTTTGAATTCAGAATATCAAATATAGCTTAGGGTAATGTTTTGGTATTTTTCTGAAAAACTTCAATTTTTGATGAATGGTGAAACCACTAAGTGGTACATAAAAAACTGAATTTTCATTTAAATGAAATTTTACCACCTCTGTGTTTTGAATTTATAAAATCTGACATAAATGGTTGTCATTAAGAAGTAAAATGTGGTTCAATGGGATTAAAATTATTTTTTGGAGAATAGTAACTTTTATTTTTATTAATCGCGATTAGAGGTAATTAGTGTAGTTTAAGGTAAAAATAATGTTTTAATAATATAAAATGAACTTTACACATGTCCTAACATTATTGGATGTTTCATGGCCGACCAATAAAATCCATGGGTCAACTTGGGGACCCCATGGAGTCACTATGGTAGAGAAATGACATTAATAACTTTTTATTTAATGTTAAAATAAAAATGTCACAAACAAGAGTTGTTTTACTAGAACAATTTTTAAATAGGCTTATACAAGTCATATGTTTTACTATAAATATTCATTGGAAAGATAAAATGATTTCCTACATAATGATATTTTTTTATAATTTGTAGACATTAAATAAATTAAATTATTTATGACACCATGATGATGCAGCGATTACCTCATTATTTAATGATTTAAATAAAATGAAAATATAATGTAAACTCTAAGAACTACATTTGTCAAAAACCTATTGAATGGGTATATTTCGAACCCTTATCACTTTATCTTCCAATTATATCAATGTGGGACCTTTAAAATCCGAAAATAATTTTATAATAAAGTAAACTTTTATAACTTTCCATGAGTGCCCCTCCTCTCCTCTTATAAATGGCCCCCACCTCTACCACCTTACCCACACCTCTAAAGCCTTTGGTTCGTCCAATATCCGCCCATTTTTTCTCTCCAAATCCCTATCTTACTCCTAGAAGCCTCACATTGGGCAGAAGACTTCCCAAGGAAGCCTTTAAGGTCAAATCAAAAAGAGTTACCCGTTTTAAAGGTAGTGTTTTCTCTTGTGTTCTTTTGTTTTATTTTGCTTCTCCAACCCTCTAAATTCTTTTTATTATTTTATTTTGTAACAAAACCAGTATCTTCAATATACTAGGATTTTTTTATAAGAATAATTCGAGCTACACTTACACACACCTACATCTTATGGTTAAAGAACATATTGTTTCTGTGGATCGCGAATTTCTACCTCACGAAATGATGATTGTTCAATATTCTTCCAACACCTTCAAAGGTGGCCATTAAGATGTCACTATATTTATATATGATATATAATATGTTTATTTCATCCTTAATCTTCTGTATTTTTCATTTATGTCATACCTTTATTGCTTCCATTATGGGTATACGCGATATCTTCATTTTAGGAAGTGCGGACTACCGCCCCCTCAAAGTGATTTGATTCGTTAATACCATATGTGGAACGTATAAAGGATGGATTTAAAGTTATTATATATGATTTATGTTACATCTAAATGATGAATATAATTCTGGAATTAAAATATACATACCTCTCATTTAGTTTTAATTCCATTAATATGACATAGAAATGAAAGTAGGGTTCATGCGTATGTACGGCTTACCGTCTCCATGAACGGTGCATTTCATTTCATACCTCTAAATGATTATGTAATATTATAAATACATGTATATGCTAGATATATATTATATATAGTATATCCAAATCATGAATATCATTCTGGATATAATGAACCTTTGACCACACGAACAACATGTAATTGTAAGAAGTCCACTTTCGACTTAAGAACAAAATATCGACAAAACAAACATTATTAACTTAAATGATTAAATAATGTTTATAACATGGTAATAAGTGATATAAAAGTAATAATGAACTTGAAAAATGTTCTTAAGAAAGTAGAAATTAACTCAAGTTTATTATTCAGGACGTTAAAGAACGATCGAGTCAAGTCAGACCCGAGGTAAGGAACTTCGTCTCAATCTCCTTTCATTAAGGCATATTTCGTTTTTTACACAACTTTCTTTATACAGTGTATAAACCCATTTGACTTTTACTTTTATACAGAAGGAATCTTTTTCTACGAATGGTTATACTAAACGAGAAAAAGGAATGTTTCTTTTAACATACGTGGTGACAATGACCTTTTCCGCCGCCGCGAGTATTATTTGATCTTTGGCTTCCTCAACAAGACGTAATTTTTTTATAGTGAAATAAATACCATATAATATTTTATGTATTTTGGTATTGAAAATGGTTTTTATAATGGATTTTTTATGTCAATATATTTACGTGATATATTGTGACCAAAGTGTGGAAATGTTTTCTTTCCATTATATTTGTTTTATGTATTTTGATTTTATAATGGTACTTGGAAATTTGACGGGTGGTTACGTGATAAACCATATGACGGGTGGTGTCGTGGATACCTAGACGGGTGGTTACGTTATACCTCCAATGCATTGGGTATAGAAGTCGGTCGTACGGCTATTCCATTAAGTGATATGTGTGGAAGTCGACCGTATGGTTATTCCATTTAAGTATGTTTATGTCCCAAGTTACCTTTATATGTTATGTGACCTTTATATTGGTTTTATGGTAATCATTGGGTTACAAAAGGGTAAGTAATGATCTTTTATTCATTGAAGAGTTTTTACTACTTCATAAAGGTGAAAAGTATTACATTGATAAAGTATACATGTTTTACTTGTGGGTTTGAAAAACTAATAGTTTTCATTCATTGTGTATCACTTACTGAGCTTTTTATGCTCACCCCATGTTTTTTGATATGTTTTTCACAGGACCTAATGTGGAATAGGGTGAAGGATGAGATCAAGGGAAAGTCATGCTATATAAAACATGGAACTAGACATGTTTCTTTTTAAGAGTTTTTATTCTATGGAAACTTAGAAGAAGTTTTTACTTTGTAATCTTTTGAGATATAATAGTTATGTCCTAATTCTCTAAAACACTAAACCTGAAAAGATCCTCAATGTGGATTATTCATATAATTCAATATTAAGTAAGGTTTAAGGCCAGGGCCTTATAGTTGGTGTTAAAGGTTGTTTTAGACAACTTTAGGAGTTAGAAAAGTGTAATATTATAAATTAATTTATGGTATGACTGAAATGATATAGAATTTAAAGATTACCATGTTGCTTCACCTAAGGTATTTCTGTGATAAGAATGGTTTTCCATAGAAGAAACAGAGCAGCTTTTCTGGGAAGGCATACAGAGGGAAATGACCTTTCAATTCAGTATCCTGATATGTTCAGAATCAGAACTAAACAGTTTGTTGCAGTGATGGCTCAGTTGACTCAGGTGAAAAATGTTGGGTTCTTTTATTGATAATATTTTGGTGTTTTAAAAAAGTAAAGAGGAGCATGAATGAAATTTAAGGGTAATATTTCAAACCTTAAAAGAAAAGAAACTGTATGGAAAATTCAGCAAGTGTGAGTTTTGGTTACAAAAAAATTATTTCCTTGGTCACATTGTTTAAAAAAATGGCATAACTATTGATCCTGATAAAACAAAAGTTGTAGAAGAATGGCCAATACCGACAAATGTAATCGAGATCCGTAGTTTTCTTGGTTTGGCAGGCAATTACCGAAGGTTTGTTAGAAAGTTTTCACGATTATCTAGTCCAATGACTAAGCTAACTCGGAAGGGTGTTAAGTTTATCTAGACAAAATAATGTGATGATTGTTTTCAGGAGTTTAAAAGAAGATTGGTGAATTCTCCAGTTTTGGAACTTCCTTCCAGAAAAGGTGAGTTTGTTATATACAGTGATGCTTCATTGAAAATACTGGGCTCTGTCCTTATGCAGAATGATCAGGTAATTGCATATGTTTCATGTCAGTTAAAAAAACCATGAGGTAAATTACCCTACACATGATTTGGAATTAGCTGGTGTTGTTTTTTCGCTAAAAATTTGGAGGCATCATTTGTATGGAGTAAAGTGTGAAATATATACTGATCACAAAAGTTTAAAGTATATATTCACTCAAAAAGAATTGAACATGAGACAGAGGATATGGATTGAATTAATCAAGGATTATGATTGTACAATTCATTACCATCCTGGAAAAGTAAATAAAGTGGCTGATGCTTTGAGTCGAAAAAGTAATGCTTCAATAACCATGATACGTTTGGAACAAGATCCTTTGGTTTTTGATTTGATGAACTTTGGCATAGAATTTGTTGGTGCAAGAATTTATTCTGTTTTGTTTCAGGTATCAGTGACATCATCTATATCAGACAGAATTAAGCAAGCAGAGAAGCAAGACAGTGAGTTGCAGAAAAAGGTAGAGCTAGTTCAGAAGGGTAAGTTGCCTGAATTCAACATTAATAATGATTGTGTTTTCAGTTTTGGGAAGAGATTATGTGTGCCTTGTGATTCACAGTTGAAGAGAGAGTTGTTATATGAATCTCATAGTTCTCCATTTTCAGTTCATCCTGACAGTACTAATATGTACAGAGATCTGTGGGGGTATTACTGGTGGGAAGGAATAAAAAGAGATATTGCTGATTTTACTGTGAAGTGTTTGACTTGTCAGCAGGTTAATGTAGAGCAGTAGTTACCGAAAGGGATGCTTCAGCCATTACCAGTTCCAGAGTTGAAATGGAAAAAATATATCCATGGAATTTTATGTGGGATTACCGAGGACATCTCAAGGTAATAATGCAATCTGGGTTATTGTTGATCGATTGACTAAATCTGCTCATTTCCTTCCTATTCGAGATACATTCTCTCTAGATCAACTTTCTCGATTGTATCTTAAAGAGATAGTCAAGTTGCATGGAGTTCCCCTCTCCATTGTATCTGATCGTGATCCCAGGTTTACTTCTAACTTTTGGAAAGGTCTTCAGAAGTAATTGGATACTGAATTAAATTTTAGTACAGCTTTTCATCCACAATCAGATGGGCAGTCAGAACAAACAATTCAGACCTTATAGGATATGTTACGATCTTGCTCTATGGATTATCAGGGAATTTGGGACCAACATATTACTTTGGTTGAGTTTTCTTATAATAATAGTTTTCATTCTAGTATACAGATGGAACCATTTGAGGCATTATATGGGAAGCGGTGTCGAACTCCAGTTTTTTGGGATGAAGTGGGTGAAAGGAAGCTGATGGGACCAGAATTGGTAGAAGAGATGTCATAAAAAGTTCAGTTCATTCAGAAACACATGAGAATAGCTCAGAGCAGACAGAAAAGTTATTCGGATAACCGGAGGAAGGATCTATCTTTCGAGGTAGGTGATCATGTTTTTCTCAAAGTTTCACCATGGAAAAGTGTGATGCGATTTGGTAAGAAAGAAAAGATGAGTCCAAGGATCATTGGACCATATGAAATTCTAGAGAGAGTTGGATTACTTGCATACAGAGTGGAATTACCTTCGAGTTTATCTTAGGTACACAATGTTTTTCATGTTTTGATGTTGAGAAAGTATATGCCAGATCTATCTCATGTTTTGAGCCCATAGGTAGTTCAGTTGGAAGAGAATCTCTCTTATGAAGAACAACCAGTCCAGATTCTTGACCTAAGAGAGAAAGTGTTACGAAATAAGGTAATTCACCAGGTAATGGTTTTGTGGAAAACCCATATGGTTGAAGAGGCAACGAGGGAATCTGAAAATTCTATGAGGGATAAATACCCCCACTTATTTTGATAAGTGAATAAAATTGCGAGGACTCAATTCCCAAAAGGGTGGAAGGATGTAAAATCCCAGGTAAATAAATAATATTACATTTTCATATTTATTAATATTTTTGAATTAAATATTAATTTTACATTAAAGGGGTTTCTATGTTCGATAGCATACCCGATACGCAACAAAGAGTTTCTTTGAAATCTTACGTTGCACACTAGTAATAAAATAATATTATATTGAATGGTAGTTAACACGTAGTCGTTGTTTTGGCGGGAATGAATAGAAACAACTAAAATATGGTTATATATGTTTTTTTAAATGTTTTTACATTTATCAAATAAAAGATAAAGGCATAAAATATGAAAAGAATTAAATTTTAGGCATATATACTCTAACATTCACTAAAGGCCGACTTATCACCTTTTGATGGCGAACCTTCTATAAATATAATTTTGGTGACTCTTATACATTCTATTGGACCAAATAAAATTCTTCTTTAGAATAGGGACATCAAAATTTACTTTGTGTAAATTTTTGGTATTTTTCCTATAATGTTCATTTTTTTAATGAATAGTGAAAAATGTTGTATTTTAATTCATAACCTCTTTTTAATATAATTTATTTACATGATTAGATTATATTTTGAATTGGTTTTAAAGTTAAATTAGAATATATTTTTACTATTTTATCCAATAGTGGTCGTTGGAATGAATTTCACTTTGAAAATGGACTTAAACTAGTGTCAATCTTTTGATACTTATTGTTTCATAAAAACACGCTATTTGCTCTGACAGCGGGAATTAATTATTAAATTAATTAATGTAAATTATATTTTTTGAATTTTTTAAAATAGAATTCATTTTTTAATTCGTAATATCAAATATAGTTTAGGGTGAAGTTGTGGTATTTTTCTGAATAACATCAATTTTTGATGAATGGTGAAACCACTAAGTGGTACATAAAAAACTGATTTTTCATTTAAATGAAATTTTACCACCTCTATGTTTTGAATTTATAAAATCAAACATTCATGGTTGTCATTAATAAGTAATATTCGGTTCAATGGGATGAAAATAATTTTTTGGTGAATAGTAACTTTTAAGTTTATTAATCGCGATTAGAGGTAATTAGTGTAGTTTAAGGTAAAAATAATATTTTAATAATATGAAATGAACTTGACACATATCTTAACATTATTGGATGTGTCATGTACGACCAATACAATCAATGTGTCAACTTGGGGACCCCCTGGAGCCTCTTTGGTTGGAAAATGACATTAATAACGTTTTATTTAATGTTAAAATAAAAATGTCACAAACATGAGTTGTTTTACTAAATATTTTTTAAATGGTGTTATACAAGTCATATTTTTGACTATAAATATTCATTAGAAATATAAAAAGAGTTCCTACATCATGAATATTTTTTATAATTTTTAGACATTAAATAAATTAAATTATTTATGACACCATGATGATGCGACGATTACCTCATTATTTAACGATTTAAATAAAATGACAATATAATGTAAAATCTAAGAACTAAACATGTTCAAAACCTATTGTATGGATATATTTAGAACCCTTATCACCTTATCCTCCAATTATATCAATGTGGGACCTTTAAAATCCGAAAATCATTTTATAATAAAGTAAACTTTTATAACTTTCCAAGAGTTCCCCTCCTCTCCACTTATAAAAGGCCCCCACCTCTACCACCTTACCCACACCTCTCAAGCCTTTGGTTCGGCCATGATTTTCCCATGTTGTCTCTAAAAAGCCCTCTCTTACTCCTATAATCCCTACTTTGGGCAGAAGTCTTCCCAAGTAACCCTTTGAGCTCAAATCAAAAAGAGTTACCCGTTTTAAAGGTAGTGTTTTCTCTTGTGTTCTTTTGTTTTATTTTTATTCTCCAAACCTTTAAACTCTTTTTATTCCTTTATTTTTTAACAAAACCAGTATCTTAAATATACTAGGATGTTTTTATAAGAATAATTCTAGCTACACATACACACACCTACACCTAATGGTTAAAGAACATACTGTTTCTATGGATGGCGAATTTCTGCCTCACGAAACGATGATTGTTCGATATTCTTCCAACACCTTCAAAGGTGTCCATTAAGATGTCACTATATTTAAATATGATAGATAATATGTTTATTTATTCCTTAAGATTCTGTATTTTTAATTTATGGCATACCATTATGACTTCCATTATGGGTATACACGATATCTTTATTTTTGGAAGTGCGGACTACTGCCCTCTCAAAGTGATTTGATTCGTTAATGCCATTTGTGGGATGTATAAAGGATGGATTTAAAGTTATTATATATTATGTATGTTACATCTAAATGATGAATATAATTCTGGAATTAAAATATACATACCTCTCATTTAGTTTTAATTCCATTAATATGACATAGAAATGAAAGTAGCGTTCATGCGTACGTACGACTTACCGTCTCCATGAATGGTGCATTTCATTTATTACCTCTAAATGATTATTTAATATTATAAATACATGTATATTCTGGATATATATGATATATATTATATCCAAATCATGAATATCATTTTGGATATAATGAACCTTTGACAACATGAACAACATGTAATTGTAAGAAGTCCACTTTCGACTTAAGAACCAAATATCGACAAAACAAACATTATTAACTTAAATGATTACATAATGTTTATAACATGGTAATAAGTGATATAAAAGTAATAATGAACTTGAAAAAGTTTCTTAATCAATTAGAAATTAACTCAAGTTTGTTATACAGGACGTTAAAGAACGATCGAGTCTAGTCGGACCCAAGGTAAGGGACTTCATCTCAATCTCCTTTCATTGAGGCATATTTCGTTTTATAAACAACTTTATTTTATACGGTGTATAAACCCCTTTGAATTTTACTTTTATACAAAAGGAATCTTTTTCTACAAAGCTTTTTACTAAATGACAAAAAGGAATGTTTCTTTTAACGTACGCGGTGACAACGACCTTTTCTGCCGCCATGAGTATTATTTGGTCTTTGGATTCCTCAACAAGCCGTATTGTTTTTAAAGTGACATAAATACCATATAATCTTGTATGTATTTTGGTATTTAAATGGTTTTTATAATGGATTTTTTATGTCAATATATTTAGGTGATATATTGTGATCAAAGTGTGGAAATATTTTCTTTCCATTATATTTGTTTTATGTATTATGATTTTATAATGGTACATGGACATTTGAAGGGTGGTTACGTGATAAACCATATGACGGGTGGTGCTGTGAATATCAGGACGGGTGGTTACGTTATAACCTCCAATTCATTGGGTATGGAAGTCGGCCGTATGGCTATTCCATTAAGTGATATGTGTGGAAGTCGACCGTATGGTAATTCCATTTAAGTATGTTTATTTCCCAAGTTACCTTTATATGTTATGTGATCTTTATATGGGTTTTATGGTAATATTTGGGTTACAAAAGGGTAAGTAATGATCTTTTATTCATTGAAGATTCTTTACTACTTCATAAAGGTGAAAATTATTACATTGATAAAGTATACATGGTTTACTTGTTGTTTTGAAAAACTAACAGTTTTCATTCATTATGTATCCCATACTGAGCTTTTTATACTCACCCCATGTTTTTTGAAATGTTTTTCACAGGACTTAATGTGGAATAGGGTCAAGGATGGGATCAAGGGAAATTCATGCTATATAAAACATAGAACTAGACATGTTTCTTTTTAAGAGTTTTTATTTTATGGAAACTTAGTAGAAGTGTCTATTTGTAATCTTTTGAGATGTAGTAGTTATATCCTAATATTCTAAAACTCTAATCCTGAAAAGATCCTCAATGTGAATTATTCATTTATTTCAATATTTAGTAAGGTTTAAGGCTGGGGCCTTACATAATTTTTAACCACTATATTACTTTTTTAACTGCCTAAATGGCCACAATATACATGGAATTTTCTATTGAATCTGTAACCATGTCCTTATTTAAGATATTCACAGTCTCCGAACCCCCATTAAAAATGAATATGTATCTCATTTATGGAATCATGTCATTATGATCAATTTTGAAATGAGAATATAAGATCCTCTATTGACTAGTTACTCATCTCCTCTTAAAACCAATTAAAAATACTTGGACTGCCTCAGATACTTATGGATTGTCTCGAATTCTTCCAATAGTGATCACCTAGATCAACTTGATATCTTCCAACCACACATAATCAATAGGCGACATCTCGCCTAGAATATAACATATAAAAAATGATTTTTCTAATTTATCATGCATATGAAAACTATTTTTTTATTATTTATGTATTATTTATGAACTGATTGATGATGATATATGTGGCTAACATGAAAATAATGACATATTATTGGTGTTCCCTGATAGTTCTCCAATTCAATTTGTAAATAATTTAATATAACAAGATGAAAATTTTAGGATACCTAGTTAAATAACCTTGGTAATTTTTATGAAACAATGGGGATGGGACATAGTAATATTCTTATGAATATAGAAATTAAATTTTGAAGGAACATTGAAAAGTTAGGATTTATGTAATTTTTTTATGATATGGCTCTTCATCATGATATTTTGATATTCCTCACGTTCTTATTGATATTCATCTTGATATATAATAAACTATTACCCTTGTTATTGATTATAAGGACTTATGCATAACTTTTTATTTTATTTATGTCTCACGGTTAGGAGACGAAATAAATTTTCACTGGATGTACCATGAAAAAATACTATTTTTGTAATCAAATTCTTTAATAAGTTTTCAAGTGTTATATACCATTTTTCCATGGCACTGTAATTTAAAATAGAATATATTTTTAAAAATCTATGTAAATATGTGTATTAAAATGATGGGATGATATATTTTTATCAAAGGGAAATTTAATTATTTATGGAAATTTGGATTTGAATAAATTAGGATGAACATTAGTGATATTATTAAATATAGGAAAACATCATGGTATTTTTGATAAATATTAAGTGTGTTGTTTTTGAGCAAAGAAATATCTATCTAGATATGAACTAGAGGATGTGGTTCATGATTACATGTATCTAGGGGTAAAACCCAAAAATATTACTTTGAGCTAGACTCGAATGTGAACTGGTGCTCAAAAATAGGACTTACTAAACATTTGGTTTGACACTCCTTTGGGATGTGTTGGGTTAATCACAAGGTTTTAATAAACCATTATGATGGATTTATAGAAAATATAATTTCTATTTAAGAATAATTTATAAGTGTTATTTTAAATCATAAAATTAACATAGAATTATAATATTACTAATACTAACAAATTTATAATAAGTTAAAATTATGAGGACACAATTTCGTTTTTGGGTGAGGAATGTAACGATCCAAAAAATGTACTTTTTTATAGGTATATTTCCTCCAAATAACTTTTTTATGATTTACAATGTAAGAATATAAAATAAATATTTGTTTCCTTATAACATTATACATCATGCATAAATTTTTACTAGTACAACCAAGATCAAAAATGAGATATACACATTTTAGAATAAATATTCTTAATAAAATATATGTTTAATTGAGAAAAAATTGATTACATGATTTTTGCGTAACAAGGTGTTCTGTTTAGACAGTTATAAATTTTTTTATTATAGTATGTATTTATTAATAATTTTTATTATAGTGAAATATTTTTATAAAAGTAGTCATTTTGAAATACAAATAATAATATAATTTTATATATTTCATGTGTCGAACATTTTACCATGCAGCTTAAAATGAATTTTATGTCCATTATTTTTATAATAAATAAGTATTTTTCGAGTTAAAAGATAAATTTATCATATTTAGATAATTTATATGATAAAATAAGTTTCATTTATTAATTCATTATATCTATATTAGTTTGCGGTGAAATTATCATAATTTTTTAAAATATTTTGTTTTTTGGTGTTATTAAAAATACAGTTTGGAGTGCTCAATGTATATAATTAAATAATAATGATGTAATTTGTTATTTAAAATGATGTCCATATATTGTGAAATAAAGTATTATATGATGGGCCACATGTTCTTGATACCACTAGAAAATATAGGGTTAATCCAATGGTTTTGGAAATACTACTTCTAAGGTGTCCTTATAAACTAATAAACCACTCTCTTACTTTTTTCTATAAATACCCACCAATTATATCATTTTATTTCATTTCCAATTCATTCCCAAAATACGATATAATAATATTACCTCACAATGAGTCCTTCTATGGTGCTTTAAATCTTCCATGGTCCCAATTTTTGAGTTTTAGAAGTCACTCTTCATGGTAAGGGAATCTAACACCCTTCACTTTTCATGAACTCCTTTTATATTATTCCTTTTTAATTTATATTTTCATATGATGGTATATGTCATTACATATCCCACATAATTTCAATACTGTGTAAAAATTATAACATATGTATTTTCTCTCTCATCAACACATTTTTAGAATTTTTTTCTGACGTCATTATGTTGCTGAAATTTCAAAGGGGAACTCTCAACTTCGCTTTACTTTTTTTTATTTTTTATGTGTTATGTATTTGAAATATCCACACCATTTTATTCTATTTATTATATTATATACCTTTATAATTTTAATATTCATTTATGCTCAGTATACCCTTGTACCCAATCTTTTTAATGTTTTCTAAAATCATGATTCAAACACATAATGTTGTAGAATTTTCATCTCAAAGTTTCAATATTTTTTTAAGAAAACCTTTTATTTTATATTTTGTATATCTAAAAAACTTTAATCTCATAGAGTAATCTCATAGATTTAAAAATGATCTATTTTATTTATGGATTATCATACATGAAACCCGCATAATTTTTTGCTGGGTTTAAAATGAAATAATGATCTTGTTTTTAATGATCTTTTAAAAACTCCATGATTTTTATTTGAAACCCATTGGTTTTTTTCTACAAGAATTATTCAAAAAATGTTTGATGATGATATATGTTTCTGAAATGAAATTAAATAAATATTAATGGTTCTCCCAAATAGTGCTCAAATGTATTTTGTCATTAATTTAATCTCTAGAGATGACCACTTTAATAATACATTAGTGAATAGCCACAATAATTTTCCTAAAACCCTTGGGACCGACCATGGAGATATGATTAGTAATGTATAAATAAAATTTTCTAGAAACATTTAAATGTTAAGATTCATGTTGTTATAATTAATATATGTCTATTTATCATTTTCATGCGATAATCCTCATGTTTGTATTGATATTTCTCAACATCACAAGTAAATTATTCTATTTTTATCCCATACTAGGAGTTAAGCTCAGAGTTATCTTTGATGTATGTCCCTTGGTAATGATATTCAATTAATATAATTTTAATGAAACATTACTAATCCTTTCTATTGGAATATAATATTGTTTTACATTTTCATGTATTATATACCATTCTTCAAGACACGAATATATAAATGATCCCTTATTTTTTAAATACAATATAATGATATGTATAAAAAAGAGGGATGTCATATACCCAAAAATTGCATTAATATGATATTTCCCACATACATCATTATAATATAATTAAAGAATAAATTTTTCCCTTTAATTGTCCCCTATAAATGGTGATTTTTTCATTTTTTCATGTAATGATTCTTGATAATAAACTAGTGGACTGATTTTAAAAAATTATAAATATCCATATTGATGTAATTTATTAAATACTTTTAAATTTACCTGTCCAAGATGGTTATATCAATGATTGGTGTGGGACGACTCGTGTGTTGTAACAATTTTATGATTTCCATTATTTGGATAGTGTAATCCAACAAATAAATACGATTATATAAATTTGTGTTAACATAAAATTGATATCATTATAAAATAAAAACATGTATTCCCTAATTTAAAAATAAATCCATATCTATAAGTTCTGGATAATAGAATATTGATTTTGAAAACATATGGAACATTACAACTACCCTTTAATACCATTATCAATTAGGTCAGAAACGTGAGATTTTAGTACCAGATTCTTGTAACAAAATGTTTAGCAATGTTGGTTGCTCGAAGATATATCCCTCCTTGGTCAATATATTTTTATCTACATGGTTCCTATATTTGAATAAATTTGTTATCACCATAATCTATATATAATACCCATATTCTTGAAATATATAAATTGCAGTCGGTAACCAAAACACCTAAAGCTTCTTATTTCTTCTTTGGTTGGCTGTATTTTTTCATCTAGTACCCCTTCTTTATAATTGAAAAACAAATAATATCCTATTAAATTTCATGCTTCTTGATATTACTCTACTTTTGAGGGAAGGAAGAACATTTTTTCTTAAATATATTCGCTTTCCCTTTATATATATTCACCGTTAGGATGTATGGTTATTAACGTTTTGTATCATTATCTTCTTGGAGAAAAAGATAGGAATATATGGTGTAGTGTTCACAATGTTTTCAATATTATCATTCTTAATAATCATGGGAGGATCTAAGGGAGTGACCCTAGAATGATGTCAGTGCTAAGTTCTTCATGGATTTTATTCCCTAGAACATCTAAGAGCTCAATGTCTCCAATGATATTGAATATGTGTGGCCTAGCTGGGGCACCCTCCACATGATTTCTCTGAAAGAGAACCTTGTAAATCATAAACAATTCCTATCACTATATCTATTGGTAAATACCATTGTGGTGATCTATAATTTTATATGCATCCATGATTTTGTGAGACATCATTATTTCACAAGACATTGATGAAAGCATCAATCATTTTATATTGACTATATCACTATAATTTTTTTCATAGACAATGAACTCTTCCTCACTCGCATTTTTTACAAGAAGATAAGGCATTGATGATTCTATAATGTGAGAATTTAATTCATGGAGTAGCGTAACCCAATGGGGTCTAAACGAATACTTTTTTAACTTCTAGGTAGGAGGTTATCTATCTCCAATATTGATCGTATGAGATAGTGTGGATGATGAATTTTTCATTTTATTCCACAAAAAATAGCTCATTATTAGAACATATCATGATTAAAAATTAAGTGAGATGTAATAAATCAATTGTTTTTAGTTTATTTATTATATCTATTTTTATTTTATCAAGTCTAATAAGCCCTCACCATTTAAATCAAAATGTCTAGTTTATTAAACATTTTATTGGCAGTGATCCCTATTAAATTTCTTAATGATCCATGTAACAACCAAAACGTTTATAAATTGAAAACTCCCTTCATATATGTCTCCCAAAATATATATAACATAAAATCACATTAAGAAGACAAAGAAATATTTATTAATTATGAATTAATTAAATAATAAGTATTTCTTGAAGTTAAAGAACCTTTACTAATCCAATAGTATCTTACCCTTTGAATTAGTAATGTGACCCTTATGAATAGTGAACATGCCAATTAAATAGTAACCTCGCCAATTATAGTATAAATAAGATTTATCCTTCTTATAAGTGACAATATAATATGATTATATCACAGAATAAGTGAATAAATATTTTAAAAATTATTATTCAAGTTTTAGTAATTATATAGGATATAAATATTTTATTACAATTTATTTATTTATTTATAAATTCAAAATAAAATATATTATAATAAAATATATATATAAGTTAATATATTTAGGTCTTATGAATATGACATAATTTTATGAGACCTTAATCATTTTTTCAAAGTGTTAGAAAAGTAGTTCAATTTTAAAATTTTTATTTTCCTTGTAAATGATGATTTTAGAAAGAAATTATATTTCATATATATAATAACTTTTTTTCTTAAATTTTTCTTCATTTTTGAATTCCACATCTCAAAATATGATTATGGTGAATGTTTTGTATTTTTCTAAAATACGTAAATTTTGTGAATAGTTAAATATTATATTTTATGATAAATGAAAAATACATGAATATGGATTCATAGATGATGTACAGATAATATAAGCCCAAAATATTAAAAAATAATTATTTATTTTATTACATTTGATGATAATTCTCAAAAATATTCATAGCCTAGATGGAAAATATTGAAAAATATTAAAGTAATGAGAAAACACCCCACTCCCCCACTATAAATAACGACCATCACCGCCTATTTTCCCCACACCTATCAAGAATATATCATTATCCAAATTTAACCCAATACTATTAAAAATAATCTCCTCTAAATCTAGGGGGATTTATTGTTTATGAAAAACCAATACCAGTACCAAAAGTAGGTTCTCAAGTAGAAGGAATCAAGAGGTAAAACCCCCTCCCTTTTAGTTTAAAATATTTTTCAAGTTCCCATCTTTAATTTTTCTATCCTCACCTCGCATTATAGAAATAGTATGATAAATTATGTTCCATACATATAAAGGAATATTTTTATGTGAATTGACTATTTCATCAACACTTTTATTTCCCATCCTTTTATACTAAAGATGATAACATCGCATGTGATATGTTAAATCCTCACATTAAATGACGTTGATGTTTTCAATTTCTGTTAAAATATTCACGGAATGTCATGAATCCATTTTTCTATTTGAATCTTGTAATATTATATCTATTATAACTTATTTAATGTTTTGGAATAAATTTTTACACATTATTTCATTTTATAAAACAAAATTAAATCATTTTGATAAAAACCGACCAAAATAAAACCAAATGGTTATCATTAATAGTTTATCAAATGATTCATCCTCACCAAATATAACTAAAAGGCTTATAAGGTCGTTCAATATTATGTATTTTCAGTGTTAACTAATAACTTCAATTCATAACAATCATTCTCATCTTACATGATTATTCATACATCTATATTTATAAACTGAACATGAAAACCAAGAAACCAATAATTCTTGAACAATGAAATTAGACATTATTACTAATCAAAATGTCCATTAATTTGATTCATATAATTATAATAAATAAAATATATTTATAAAATGTTATGAATTAATTAATTAGTAGGTTTAATTTTTTTTTATTCAGGACATTAAGGTCATGTTAAAAATCATTTCCGCCAAACGATAAGGGATTCTACCCGATCGTTTACTATTCCATCATGTTACTCTTTCTCAATTTTTACCCTAATAAAATTAAATTTTATTTTTATGTAAATATTATAAATTCAATTTATATTTTCTAACCTCATTTATATATATCTATTTATGCATATTTTTTTCGATATACATCATTTTAATAGGTTATATACTCAATTCTTTTTGATAAAAAGGACTGATTTCAAGGAACCTCCCAAATTATTACTGTATTTCAAGTGTGCTCAATAATATATTTCAGGACACCGTTATTTTTCTGAAGTAAAATATTTTAAAATGAAAACTACAATTTTTAAATTATTGGTTTATACAAAAAAATTCATTTTCATTTTAAATAATAATGATAGTCTTCCTATAAATCGTCATTAATTTTTTTATTTCTAAGGTTTATAATTTTTTTTGATTCAATTCAACATAAATTATCATGAGATATTCATATATTCCATTTTTATGTTCATTAATGATTTAAATCCCTCATTTAGTAGAAACCACTCAGATATGTCCTTTTTATATGTCTTCTGACATAATAATGATAACCAATTCATTCTATTGGTATCCCTTATGCTTATGTATATTGGTTGTGAATGATTCATTATGTGGAAAAAATATTCATGAACATTTTATTCTGGGGTTTCCTAGATCACATTATAATTAATTGTGTAATGTTTAGTCTCATGAGGTGTTATGTGCAATGGTCTTGGTAGCCAGCCTTGACTCATGTTATATGTACAATGGTCTTGGTGGTTATCCATGACTCCTGCTCTAGGTGCATCAGTCTTGGGGGTTGGCCTTGAATCATGCAACAATATATGAAACAATCCTTGATTCATGATAAATCCATGGATCAGGTTGTGTCCACATTACTATGATTCAACTAATATATGACCCCATCTTATGATAATATTGTTCAAGGCCTTTTTATAAGATCATGTTATGCCTTCTATCCTATGTGGTATGATATATTCTTATATTTTTTCCCTTACAAGTATTTTAGAGCATACATTTTTAATCATATCCCCATGTAATCATATGAATATATATGGAATCAATGGAATTTATGATCTCATATGGGATGATTAATAAATAATTTTTTAACATAGTCTCATGTTTTCAGTGTTATATACCTAGTCCTTTAAGACAATGCGCATCATGATCCTTGGCTTGTGATTTTAGGTATAAATATACATAAAATAATATAATGATTTGTGTAAAAGGATATGGTCATTATAATAAATAATTTTTACATGAAAATCATAATAAAGTAATTAGGTAGGTGGTCTTGCCAACCTTGGACTTGTTTCTCTTAGATCAATTGAGTGGATTCCCTAATCCCAAAATTCCGATTTGGATTTCCCCAACACATGCCTCCATATTTTTATTTATGATACTTTGGAAAATAAATTGAATATAATTTATGTTAATTAAACCAATAACCCTCATTTAAACTCCCCAACAAAAGTATGTGTCCAGACTATGGCCATGTAATACACTTAGATCTATAGTTCCATTCTTATCCAATTAATTGAATGCATTGTATGACTAAATAATTAAATGTTTATTTTAATTTATTTTTCTTAAATAATATCATGTTTTATCATTTATACATATTCTTATTATTATTTTTATGTTACTTAATTAATTATCCATGTTGTATAAAACATTTTCATATAATTAATTTGTTTTTTTTTCATTTCATGTTAATAAATTTATTTATGTCATCGCATTTTTTCATCCATAAAAAAAATAAATTTATTGAGATATATAACTAATTAATTAAATAAACCATTAATGATCATTATATGGCAGTTGATTGAATTAGAATTTGTTAAGTCTACCTTTTACCTATGGGAAGTAACTCCAACTACCAGTATTGGAATGAATTACAATATTCAACTTGTACATCTATGTATGTCATTGGATGGAATCATTATCATTCTATCTCAAACCAACACAACTTGATTTGAGATACTCCCTTAATTTCAAATATTTACTTCTCACACCTAGATGATGAGATCCAATGAATTTGGTAAAGGGGATTACATGAATATCATTAGACATTCAAGTCTTATATAATAAGCCTAGAGGGATAAATAACAACCCATAATTTAATTTAATATTAAATAATTGCACACTCATGAAATAAATTTTATTAAAACCTCCAACGCATGCGAAGGTCCTGGCCAAGCTTATGAACAATTATACATGAAACAAATACAAATATATAAACATATAGTATTATTTTTATTATTTGTTATTTTATTATTTAAGATAAATGTTTTGGAATTAATTAATTCTCTTTCATCTTAATGATAATCTCATTTGAATTTATGGTACCCATCATTAATGGTATTTATGAAAAATAAATGGTATAACCAATAATTAAATATTAATTACAATAAATTAATTTACCATTTAAATTTCATTAAACCCATTATTAAATTCTAAAACACGCAATTGTGTTCTATTATATAAAATAAGGGTTTAATGTAGTAATTTTCAAATTTAATATAATTTTAATTTTTTCCATTAATGGGAGTCTACAGGGCGTGTACATCTTACTACACATCATGTAACATGTTTTTTCATATATCCATGTAATATTCCCATGGATTCATCATGATAAATCATGAAAATTACTTGAAATGAATATGATATATATACACCACGTATCTTGATTATGTGTACCAAGATGTCTTAGTTAACACATGGTGTATGATAACCCGACTTTTATTAAAAACATAAACATGATTTATTACATATACTATTTACATGGTACAACATGGAAGATCAAGAGGTATAGTGTCTGTAGGGATTAGGATCATTACATTACAACTTAAAACATGAAATAAACCATCTGTATGGAAAACATCCTTTACATGACCACTACATTCTCTTGTACTTAGCATTTCATGGGATAACCTGAGGACATGCATAAGAAAAGGGTGAGCTACAAATCCCAGTTAGGGAATAAACATGGAATACATGAGGAGTACAATAAATTTTATACAATAGGCATAGCAATGGAGGACAAGATAAACATGGACATAAATGCATGATAAAGCATGATCATCATAACATGGAAATGTGGCAACAACACTTAACATGGAATTAGCATGAGCCAAGGCTAATTGCACATGAAGCATGAGTAAATCCTCATTGCACATGAAGCACGAGTAAACCCTCATTGCACATTAATTATCATGAGTCAACACTTGTTGCACATGTTTTATCACGATACTATACTTCAGCCAATGCATTGGAGCGCTATAAGGGCGCACCATTCTTAAAAATTTCATTTCATTCATAAGTGTGCCACATGGATCATAAAACATGGATTCATAAAACATAATCATTTATTCCATGATAAAGGAAAGTGGAACGAAAATTTAGAATCAATATGTTAATGTGAATCAAGATGAATACCCTTGATGGAGAAATGGGCATGGTATTCACTACACAAAGGCATTGGCTTAGAAAATCGGTGCAATTTCGGCAGCGTAATGGCGTGACATAAGAATTCATAAAAATGGTTGATGAGAGAGAAAGAGGTGTCTCATCATATTTACATAAAATGGAAAGTAAGGGGGTCATATATATACATGTCCAAACAATTGTAATGGAATTTGTATTCATGATAAAAAAGTATTGCTTGAATGTCATTGAAGAGAGAGAAGTTCTTTTCCGAATTTCGGCATAGTAACAGGGGTACATGAGAGGTATTAAATGAGAGATAAAGGGGTCTACCATCATCCAAAAAATAACAGGGAAGTATAGGGGAGGTGTGAAACCATACCCTATCATTTATAATTGATATTAAAAGGGCATAACAATATTAATAAAATTGGACAAAAAGAGTGAAAGGAAGAAAAACCCCTTACAAGGAAGTGTGCTTCCAAGGCTTGAGAGAGGATTGAGAGAGGATTATTGGGAGCTTGGGGAACCTTGGGAGGATTCTAGAGAGAGTAGGTCAGTGTTTGGACGAACTCCAAAGGCTTTTAGTGAGGACGAAGTGGGTTCTTGTGTGGGTTTATATAGGAAAGGTGAGTGAATTATTTATTATTTAGGTTTGGGACCCCTTACATTAAACTAATCCAAACCACAAATCAGATCATGTTTTTTCCCATGTTTTTTGGAAGAGGGAAGATTAAAACAATATTTTATAAGTCCAAAGTCCGAACTTCTTAAAATAATGGGTTGCTTATGTGGAGGTGAGTCACACTCCCATGGAAAATAATTTAAAAAGACAAGATGTTTAATAAGTCTTGAGGGGTCCATTAATTCTTCGAAATAATAATTCAAACAAACCCAAAATCACATTATTTTAATGTTAAAACATATATTGGACGAAAATAAATCTTATAGTATTTTACTACATCACTATTGGGTCATTATGATGTCATAAAACCCAAAATATATTTAAACGGTATATAATTTTTACCCAAAAATTTGATTGTCTCATAAAATTATGAAAAATTCACCATTGGATAATTTCAACGTCTTGATTCCATAAATAACATTTATTGTATCTACCTAATTTTCTAAATATGTTAATTTTTACTTTTAAAATAAAAACCGAAATCTATCGAAAATTCACGGGTTTTGACAAAAATGGATTTCGAACGTTAATAAAAATTATAATTGCATTCACAAAATTATATAATAATTTATATATAATAAAATTAATTTAATAATTATAATAATATTTTAATAAAATACTACTAACTTCAAAAATCCCTTAATTTAATAAAATAGATTTTTAATTAAATAATAACTAAAAACACTACTTGTACTTTAAAATCTATTTACAAAGTATCAATAATGACAAGAAAGTATATTCATTAATATATAAAAAAATAATGTACATGAACATAGTACTAGAGATTTTTTACATAACCCCTTAAAACAGCTACTTAAGACCTAATGGTAAGGTGTACGATGGTGATAGACTCTTGGGGTGGCTCAGATAACATTACTCGAGTGGTAATCTCTATCAACTTCTACATTTCCCATAGACGGTCTCGTTCGAGCTTGACTTGATGAAGCTCAACATGTGCTTGGTCAAGAGTGAAACACAAGGACACCACATCTTTTCCGAACTCTGACAAATGGGCTTCGTATGGAGCAATTCTACTGGATGAGGCCATTGATTCTTTTGTCTGAGTAAATTGGATTTGTTAAAGCCTTGTATTTATACTAATCATGTGATCACTGTTCAACGACTATATAAGCAACGATCAAAATTTATAACATAAAACCAAAGAAGTTGACATTTTATATAAACATTTTACATAAAAATATATTTAATTATATCAAGTCTGATTTACATTAATGAAAATTTCGGTCGTTAAAATATTCCCCAATTAAGAAATATCGACCTAAAAATTTAATTTTCCCACACTAAAACAGAAGTGGGTAACTCAGCTTCATCATTTCATCTGATTCCAAAGTCGCTTCTTCAAACTTGTGGTTTCGCCACAACACCTTAACAAGGAGAATTGTCATATTTCGTAGAAATTTTTCTCTATAATCTAAGATATTCACTGGTAGCTCCTCATAAGAAAGATCATCCTCCCACTCTATCACCTTAGAAGAGAGTGCATGTGAAGGGTCCGAAACGTACTTCCTTATGAGGGATACATGAAAGTCATAATGTACTTTGGTCATGGTAGGTGGAAGTGATATTCAATAGGCCACATCCCTGACATGATCAAGAATTTCGAAGGGGCCAATGTACCTTGGACTTATCTTTCCTTTCTTTTTAAACCTCATGACTTTCTTCCACGCAGATATGCGCAGAAAAACCATGTATCCAACTTTAAACTCAAGGTCTCATCAACGGTTATCTGCAGAACTCTTCTGTCGACTCTGGGCTGCCTTGATATGCTGTTGAATGGGTTTCACCTTCTCCACAAATTCTTCGACCATTTCTGGTCCAAGCAGCTAACATTCACTAACATCATCCCAACATGCCGGTGTTCTCCACCTTTTCCCATACAGGGCTTCAGAAGGTTCCATTTGGATGCTTGAGTGGAAACTGTTATTATAAGTGAACTCAACCAGAAAAAGATGTTGATCCCATACTCTTTTAAAGTCCATTGATCATTCTCTCAACATGTCCTCAACTGTTTGGATAGTCCTCTTGGATTGGACATCAGTTTGAGTATGATAGGTCATACTGAATTTCAGTTAACTATTCAGAGCATGTTGAAGACTCTTCCAAAACGTAGAGGTGAATCTTGGATCTCGGTCAAACACAATAAATAGTGGCACTCCATGAAGCCTTACCACTTCCCTGATATATATCCATGCCAGTTGATCCAATGAAAAATCCTCCTGAAGAGAAATAAAGTGTGCAGTCTTTGTAAGACGATCCACCACAACCCAGATTTTATTGTTGCCTTTGGAAGTCCTTGGAAGTCTGGTGAAAAAGTCCATGGTGATGTTCTCCCATTTCCATTCTAGTATGTGAAATTGTTGCATCATCCTCATAGACTTCTTCCTCTCTGACTTCACTTGCAGGCACATCAGGCACTTTGATGTATATACAATGATCTCCATATTCATATTATCCCACCAAAAGTTTTCTTGGAGATCTCGATACAGCATTGTTCTCCCTAGGTGAATAGAGAAATTTGAACTATATGAATCATTAAAAAGTTCCTTCTTCAGCTACGGACTTTATGGAACACATACTATTTTCCCAAATCGCACAATTCCTTCTTCATTAACATTAAACTCCGAGGATTTCCCTTTTTCGATAGCTTCTACTTTTTCCGGAACTCCCACATCATCCTTTTGAGAATCTTTTAACATTTCCAAAAGAGACAGTTGAGAAATAATTTATGAAAGGATTGATGATGTTCCCTTCTTTATGATTCCCATGTCCATCTTCATCAAGTCTAAGAAGATTGGATCCTTCTAAATTCTCGTCATTGATAGAATCGATGGGTCCTTTCTACTTAGGAAATCTACCAACCTGTTGGCTTTCCCAAGGTGGTAATGTATTGAACAGTAATAATCCTTAATGAGATCTATCCATCTTATCTAGAGCATATTATGCTCTTTCTGTGTGAATATATATTTAAGACTCTTGTGGTCAACATATATCTCAAATTTCTCCCCATAGAGATAATGCCGCAAGATTTTCAAGGCAAAGATCACCGCAGCCAACTCCAGATCATGCATTGGATAGTTTCGCTCATGGATTTTCAACTTCCTTGAGGAATAGGATATCACTTTATAATATTGCATCAGCACACAGCTTATGCCCTTCTTCAAAGCATCACTGAATATCACAAAAGGTTCCAAACTTGTGGGTAAAGTGAGAACAGACGTAGTGATAAGCCTCGTTTTAAACTTCTTTAGGCTTTCTTTGCATTCATCACACCAAGAAAACTTTACTCCCTTTAGAGTTAACTTGGTAAAGGGTTGGAAAATCGTGAGAAATTTCTTACAAATCGTTGATAATATCAAGCTAACCCCACGAAGCCACGGATATCTATTATCGATGTTGGCCTCGTCCATCCCTCAATTACATCTGTATTAGAGGGATCCATAGATATCCCATTTCTTGTGATGATATGGCCCAAGAATGAGACTTCCTTCAACCAGAACTCACACATGATGTACTTTTCATAGAGCTTCTTCTTGCGCGAAGTCTCTAGTACAGTTCTTAAATTCTCCTCAGGATCCTCCTTGGTTTTGGATTATATTAGAATATCATATATAAAGACTACCACAAATTTTTCAAGGTAATCTCTAAAGACTCTATTCCTCAAGTCCATGAGGATTTCTGGATCATTAGTGATTATGAAAGGCATTACTATGAATTCATAGTTCCTATATCTTGTACGGAAAGCAGTCTTGGGGACACCTTCCTTCTTCACCCTTACTTGATAATATCCCGACCACAAATCTACCTTGGAGAAGTATTGTGCTCCACACAGCTGATCGAACAAGTCATAGATCCGTGGAAGAGGATA
Source organism: Viscum album (assembly GCA_963277665.1). Taxonomy (NCBI): domain Eukaryota; kingdom Viridiplantae; phylum Streptophyta; class Magnoliopsida; order Santalales; family Viscaceae; genus Viscum; species Viscum album. The sequence goes on from OY728159.1 coordinate 1,187,185,947, forward strand.
CTTTTTCTTTATCGTGATTTTTTAAGCTCATGATAATCGATGCAGAGGCGCATTGACCCATCCTTCTTCTTGACGAAGAGGACTGGTGCACCCCATGGTGAATCACTTGAGAGTATAAACCATTTATCCAGATTCTCCTATAGTTTTTTCTTCTTCTCTTCATGCTCCACCACATCCATTCTATATTAAGTCTTGGATATTGGTAGAGACCCTGATATAAGTTCAATTGAGGATTCAACATCTCTTCTAGGAGGAAGACTAGGAAGTTCCTCGGGAAACACTTCAGTGAATTCCCTCACAATAGAAATTTCTTCAAAGATGGTTTCTTCCTTGGACTCAATCATCTAAGCTAGATACGAGTGATCATAGGGTAGTAATATCCATGCTTGAGATGATGTAGATAAAGGAGATTCATCTTCCTCCTTACACTTGTAATCAATCGGGGGTCGATTCTCCATATGGAGTGTGATTTCCCTTTCCAGACAATTTATGTTGGCTCTATATAAGGAAAGCCAATCCATGCCAAGAATTGCATCAAATTCCACCAGAGGGAGTACGAAGAGGTTTTCTGGGAAATTCAATCCATATATTATAACAGGGGAGGACTTATAGTCATGGGATGCAATGATTTCCCCATTTTCCGTACTCACTAACATCTCCACTTCTATGATTTGTGGTGGTTCTGGGATTGTTCTACTAATCTTTCGAGATATAAAAGAATTCATAGCACTAGAATCAATATGTATGTTCAATATTCTAGAATGAATAACTAGTGTACCTATAACCACTTCATTGTAGGGGTTCACTTCGTAGAAGTGATGGAAAAAGCTCTTCCTTAGTGCCTTGGAGGTTGTTGGTTGCCTCAGAAAACCCTTGGATTAGGTCACTGATTCACAAAATGCCTCAGATCATTTTAGTTGTAGCAATGAACAATGCGTTGAGGTTCGAACGGAGCTTTACTCTCCTCTGTCATAGCCACGGGTCTTTCTTTCTGATAGTTAACAGCTAGGTGCCCTTCTCTTCTACACCTAAAGCATTTCCTCGTTCCCTTGAGGCAATTTGTAGTGTTCTTCTTTCTGCACTTTTGGAAGGTGGGGTGATGGATCTTCTTAGCACTGTTGGATTTATCCATCGGACTGCCAGCATTGAATTCCACCTTACGCTTATTATCCCTTTGATACCCATGTGATTACCTGATCTCCATTTCAACCTTGAGGGCACATCGGACAATTTCCTCATAGCTGTCGAAGTCACGGATCGCTAATACTTTCTGTAGGCTGGGCTTCAGCCCACAAAAGATGCGATCAACCTTACATTTGAGGTTAATGACAAAGCTGAATGTGTATCGTGCAAGCCTTGTGAAGTTTTCCTCATACGCTCCAACAGATTATTTGTCTTTTTTCTTAAGGGAAAGGAAGTCCCTTTCCATCTTAAGCCGGAGGGTGTGCGGAAAATACTTATCAAAAAACATCATTCTGAAATCCTTCCATTCCAACTCCTTGATCTCCTCCTCATGCTTCGTATCTTTTACCAACGTCCACCATTGATCAGCTTCACCCTTTATACGGTAAGCCGCCAGGAGAAACTTCTCTTGTTCAGAACGTTGAAGGATGGATAAGATCTTTTCAATGGAGTTGATTCGTTGTTTAGCGATCAAGGGATCAGATGATCCACTAAAAGAAGGAGGCCTTTGTCTCATGATGCTCTATATAGCAACTTGTTCTTTCACAGGGGGTTGAACGTTCCCCTTGACCTGTTTTTCTATTCAAATCATGAGTTAGATGAGAGAAAAGTTTGACAAAGTTCGCGATTCCTGCTCTCACTGGATTGGGCATCTCATTAGTACAATCATCACACTGATCATCACATCGGTTGTTAGCCCAAGTAATCCAATTACCAGCTATTGGAATGAATAAAATGAATGTTAGGGGGTTACACATAAAGGTTAATCCAAAGACAAAAGTTTATGACTTATAAATAATCTTTTACTTCCTTAACTCATGAGTCTATATGATTCAATATAGGCTTTTCATGATCTACTCTCTAAAGTAAATTCTTAGGGGTTTTTTATTCCCTTAATAAGGGTGATTACTAAGCTTGTGAATTTACCAAAGCATATCTTCCAGTAGTTTCATTACCAAGAGTGCAACAAGTCCCGTTGTTGTGCACCAGTTCCCATTCGAGTCTAGCTCAAAGTGGTGTTTTCAGGTTTTACCCCTAGGATACATCTGTGCCAAAGCCGCCTCTACCTGCTCGTATCTATGCATGGATGAATTTGCTTAATAATACACTCACTTAGTACTTACAAAAACATCAGGATGTTTTTATTATACTTAGTCTTGTCTCAAAGGCTTTATAGGGGTTTTCCAATCCTAATCTCAAAAATAACTAAACCTATCCTCGGATACCAACTATGAAAACCCTGATTTTATTACAGACATAAACATGATTTATTACATATACTATTCACTTGGCACAACCTGGAAGATCGATAGGTCTAGTGTATTTGGGTCTTATGATCATTCCATAACAACTTAAAACATGAAATACAACATCTTAATTGAAAACTTTATTTACATGACCACCACATTCCCTCGTACTTAGCATTGCATGGGATAACCTGAGGACATGCATAAGAAAAGGGTGAGCTATAATGCCTAGTAAGGGAATAAAAATGGAATACATGAAGAGTACAATAAATGTTAGACAATATTCATATCAATATAGAACAAGAGAAACATGGACATAAAATAATGATAAAGAATGATAATAATAACATGGAAATGTGGCAACAACACATAACATGGAATTACCATGAGCCAAGGCTCATTGCACATGGAGCATGAGTAAATAATCATTGAACATGAAGCATGAGTAAACCGACATTACACTTGAATTATCATGAGTTAACACTCATTGAACATGTCATATCATGATACTACACATTACCTAATTAATTGGAGCGCTATAAGGGCGCACCCTTCATATAAATTTCATTTCATGCATAAGTGTGCCACATGGATCATAAAACATGGATTCATAAAACATAATCATTTATTCCATGACAAAGGAATGTGGAATTAAAATTTATAATCAACAAGTAAATGTGCATGAAGGTGAATTCCCTTGATGGAGAAATGGGCATGGTATTCACTACACAAAGGCATTGTCTTAGAAAATCGGTGCAATTTCGGCAGCGTTACTACGTGCCATAAGAATTCATAAAAATGGTTGATGAGAGATAAAGGGGTGTCTCATCATATTTACATGAAATGGACAGTTTGGGGATCATATAGATACATCCCGAAACAATTGTAATGTAATTTTGATTCATTATACAAAAGTATTGCTTGAATGTAAATGAAGAGAGAGAAGTTCCTTTCAGAATTTTGGCATTGTAATGGGTGTACATGGGAGGCATTAAATGAGAGATAAAGGGGTATCCCATCATTTAAACAATAAGAGGGTAGTATGGGTGAGGTGAGAAACCATACCCCAGAATTTATAATTAAAGTTAAAAGGGAGTAACAATATTAAGAATATTGGACAGAAAAAGTGAAAGGAAGAAAAAACCCTTACTTGGAAGTGTGCCTCCAAGGATTGAGAGAGGATTGAGAGAGGCTTATTGGGAGCTTGGGGAACCTTGGGAGGATTCTAGAGAGAATAGGGCAGAGGTTGGACGAACTTCAAAGTCTTTTAGAGTGGAGGAAGTGGGAGCATGGGTGGGTTTATATATGAAAGTTGAGTGGATTCTTTATTATTTAGGTTTGGGACCACTTATATTAAACTAATCAAAACCACAAATCAGATCATGGTTTTTGGGAAAGGGAAGAGGAAAACAATATTTTATGAGTCCAAAGTCCAAACATCTTAAAATAATGGGGTTTCTTAAGTGGAGGAGAGTCACACTCCCATGGAAAATAATTTAAAAAGACAAGATATTTAATAAGTCTTGAGGGTTCCATTATTGCTTTGAAAAGTAATTCAAAAAATCCCAATATCACATTATATTAATTTTAAAACATATATTGGCCGAAAATAAAGCTTATAGTATTTTATTACATCAATATTGGGTCGTTATGATGTCATAAAACACATTATATATTTAAACGGTATTTAATTTTTACCCAAAAAATTGACTGTCTCAGAAAAATATGAAATATTCACCATTGGATAATTTTGACATCCTAATTCTAGAAATAACATTTATTTTATCTAAATAATTTTCTAAATATGTTAATTTTCAATTTTAATATAAAAACTGAAATCAATCAAAAATTCACGAGTTTTGACAGAAATGGCTTTCAAACCTTAATAAAAATTATAATTGCATTCATAAAATTATATGATCATTTATATATAATAAAATTAATTTAATAATAATAATAATATTTTATTAAAATATTATTTAATTAAAAATCCCTTAATTTAATAAAATATATTTCTAAATTAAATAATAACTAAAAACACTACTAGTACTTAAAAAACTATTTACAATGTATCAATAATGGCAAGAAAGTATATTCACTATTATATACAAAAATAATGTACATGAACATCGTACCAGAGATTTGTTACATAACCCCTTAAAACAGCCGCATGAGACCTAAGGTTATGGTGTGTGATGGTGACAGACTCTTGGGGTGGCTCAGATAACATTGCTCAAGTGGGAATCTCTATCAACTTCAACATTTCCCATAGACGGTCTTGTTCGAGCTTGACAGGATGAAGATCAGCTTGGGCTTGGTCAAGAGCGAAACCCAAGGACACCACCTCTTTTCCGAGCCCCAAAAAATGGGCTTTGTATGGAGAAAGGCTATTGGATGAGGCCATCACTTCTTTTGTCTGAGTAAATTGGATTTGTTAAAGCCCTATATTTAGACTAATCATGTGATCACTGTTCAACAGATATATTACGAATGGCCAAAATTCTTAACATAAAACCAAAGAATTTGACATTTTATATAAAATTTTTACATAAAGAGACATTTCATTAGATCAAGTGGGATTTACATTAATGAAACTTTGGGTTGTTACATGGTGTGTAATTAAAGACAATTTATAATTAATTTATCGATGACTCTGGATATAATGCTCATGGATATAGGATATAATCTATGGCTTCATGCCACATAACAATGTTTTACCAGCCAATGAGTGGGAATATTCCAACGACATATCATGTCATTCTTTATTTTTTCTTAATCATTTATGAAAATGAAACATTAAATGAACATGATTAATATGTCAATAACATGATAAATAAATTCATATTAAAAAATGAATATAATTTAATGAATATATAACCCTAATTATCTATATATCTACAATAAAATAATTAATTACAAATTTAAACATTACTGATATGATACCATATAAAGGTTCTATGAGCGATTGATCAATACAGAGGTCGGTGATATATTAAAATTTCATTTAGAAGTTCTTTACCAAATCTATGACTGAATATCTAGCTTGAAAAATGTGTAATTAATTTGTATAATATTTGATGAAATAAATATATCATATTAAGAACTTCCATAATTGGTAAATTTTTATCATCCAAAAAGATTCTTCCAGATTACATTCATTGTGTTTTGAGGATCCAATGATATAATCCCTCTAGCGGTGATCCCCACTTTCTCTAATGATATCTGAGAAACACCACATTATCTTCTTGTGCTGACATGGTTTGTGAAATGTCTTTAGTTGTTTTTTCTGGATCACTTGTTCTTTGGTATTAAAGAAATTTCTCTTGTACCTCTATTTCATGAGGAGGAGTGTGAATGTGGAGTTCAGAGATAATTCATCATGCGCAAAAATTCTGTATTCTATATTTTTGGATTCCTATACAACAGAAATATACATCTATATATAGATTTATGATTTAATATAAAATATTATTAAATTTTATATCATCCAATAAATAAAATTTATTATTTTCTAATAAACCTCATTCCATATAATAATAATTTTTTTATTTTTTTATTTTTAGGGGTGCTTGAACATTCACAGTAAGAAATATTATGTATCATAATTTTAAATTAATATGTGTACCTAGAATCTATCTTGGTTTGATCAATCTCGACTTTTTTTGAAAAATGAATACATATTTTATTCATAAAAAACATTTTAATAAAAATCTATTGAATAAATAATTATTGAAATATTCAATAAAAAAATTATTTACAATCTGTGGAATAAATATTTATTTTATTTATATAATCAATATAACATCAATAAAATTATTCATCATAATTGATAATATTATTTTTCCATTAATTAAACTCAAATAAAATTTAATCGATATAAATGAAAACACATAGTGTGTGACCTTATAGGTTTTTATCTATTTTTAATTAGAAGGTTTTGCCTACAGTTTAGGATTACTGTCTAACAACGAGATATGGTACGTAAGAGAAATAAAATAATATTGCAAAGTTGACAACCTCATATTAACACTCATTATTCCATGTAATATTTTTTCATGGTATCTAACCAAAAAGGTTTCACATCTATATAACCAACATATGTGCTCAATATTCCATTCATTGACTATCTGATATAAACACATAATTATACCATGACCTTGATGTTTAATGCAATATTTATCTTACAATAAAAGGGTCAAGATATCGGCTTCTATAAAGATGGAATGGAAAAATCTATCATTTACATATTCATTAATTACATGTCACTTGCGAATCACCCAATATATCCAAATTCACCATGAAACATTATCATTATTTTTTATGAAATACATATAATTATTCGATTTGTTACATGGATTAATAATAATCATATATTATAAAAACCATCATACTAGCTCGTATATATAAATATTTTATGATAAAAAACATGTGGAATTCCTACTGGTGGGTCCGGTTTATAATCTACCATCTTGGAAATTACCAAGTGTGAGTATCATGAGAAGAAGTCTCATATGTTTATGAGTACTCGAACAAAATAATCTATGAACTATGTTTTCTGTCATAGTATATTATACAATGGTAAAAAATATTTAAGAATATTGTGGTAGATCATCAAGGATCTCATCATGGAGGGGAACTTCTATAACATTATTAATAGAATGTATACTCTATGATATTATCACATTATAGTCAAGAATAAAAACAATCAATACATAATAAAATATTTTAGAAATATTTAATACATTGAATATATATGTAATTAGTGTAAAAACAGTTGGTCCAACATGGATGACGATTTGTGTACATAATGTTCACTTATATTGGCCATGACTTGAAATTTTGAAAATTAATTTATGTTGATCTGTGTGTTTTTTACAGTCACCAAAAGTAGTTGTGGTTATTTTTTTTTAACTAACCATGATGTGGTAAATGGAGAAGTTTATAAGTAAACATGAAATTAATACATGGTATCTTCATAACGAAGGAAGAATATATAGTATAGTTAATTAGATCTGTCATGCTTGTTTTTTAAAGTGAACATGATGTATATTTTAATTTATCATGGGAATTTATATAATTTAAAAATACATAGTCAATTATTTAATTTGAATATTTTAATTATATGGGGAATTAAATTTAAAGGTAAACAATAGCTTAAATGAGATATTAGAATTGAATTAGTGATAATTAATAAATACAATATACATCATTGGACAATTTTTCAGTGATTTATCTTTATAATTATAATATTCATGTTTTAAAGTTAAAATAAATAAATTGAAGATAATATTGATATATTTTATTAGAGAAAAAATTATATAGAATAAGCATTTTATCCTTGTTTTTATTTTTTTATTTAATTGTTGGATATTGTAACCATGTGTTTGTGTGTGTATTTGGAATAAGGGGTTAAAAATAGAAAAACAAACACACACACATACCTAATTTGATCAACCCTCATCATTAACCATAAGGACTAAAAAGCAACAACATGAACTATTTTATTAAATATTTATAGCTCTATTCTAGAATCTCTTGATGGCTTGAGCACCAATGTGAATGTGGCCATAAAACCATTTAATGGAGATTAACTAATGACCCAAAAGACTATCTTTAATCAAACCATGGATTAAATATTGTATCATGCCTCACCCTAATATAGTAGTAATAAAACCCCATTTGATTTGGATCTCATTTGGTTCATATTTTCACATCACTTTTGGTTTCATTCATGTTTTTTGAAGGAAATATATGTGATTATGTTGTTAAATATAGTTTTAATATTTTTTTATGAATTACTAAACTGTTGATTATATTGTTTAAAATAATTAATTAATTTTTTCAATTATTAATGTGTGTTGAGGGTTGTATTTTTATTTATTTCACACTAAAATTTCATTAAAAATGATAATTTTATGTTTTATTGTTTAGTCTTTATTTATAACGAATAACATTATTTATTTTCTTTGTTTCTTTAATAATTTAATTTTTAATGTTTTTTTATTTTTTAGAATTTATCATATCACCATTTTTTATGTATTATAATTTATTATTATTGAATATGATGGAAATTTTATCTGTTTTAATTCAGTCTATGTTATTATAAATTTTAATCCTTTTGATTTTAATAATTCTAATAATTTTTAATTAATGATATTTTAGTTTAAATGTTAATTATTTATTTTAAATGTTTTTTTTAATTTTAAAATTATTGTAACATAATATTATTGTAGGATAAATTGTGATATTCTATTTCATATGGTGTATTTCTATGGAAGTTGAAGGCCAATATCTACACGATATCGATAAACCACATCAAACAAAGGCGAACACAAATTTATTTCAAAGATGAATGGAGTAAGTATGGAGGAGATCGAGGAATCACATTATACATTAATTTATCTAAGAATGTTCATTGGAACATATCAGATTTGATGTTCATGGTCGAGACTGTTGGGGGAGAAATAAAAAAATGTTCTAGATCAGTTGAAGATTGATGATCATGTGGATGAACCTCGTAGAGAACTATATATTTAAACTGATGATTGAGCATATGCATTGAAGAAGAAGAACCAAAATTGATGTTTTAAAATATACTTGACCAAACACAATGTTGGAGAAATTTACGAAGATTTATGGATGATATTCCTAGTTGGATGATAATTTGATGTCACCTTCTATGTAATTATGTTCTGAGTTTGCATTTTCAGATTCCAGTCCTAGGTGTCACACAAATCACTATTTCTGAGATCAATTCCTGTAGAAGAAAAAGGTCTATAATATGTTGGAAAATTGATTAATGATGGATAAATTATCCTTACCAAAATCAGGTGACTATGGATAATTGTATACTACAATTTATCTATTCATTGTTTGATATATGCAACAAAGACATAGACATATCTTGATTTAATGTGTACACCAGATGATTGATAATTTTCCAATGAGAAGCTGCAACCGTTTTTTCTATTTGGATGGGATAGATAGTACTAAAGCGAGATACTTATATCTATCTATTGAGATGAGATTTTATTTCCCCCTGACGTTTTCTTATTTTATTTCTAAAATTCAGGTTCCCATGTATTTTCAAATGCAATCACATGCACAATAACTAATCAATTAAGGAATAATTAATTATTGTAGATTTCCATTATTTTATTATTGTTGATTTATTCATTTTGAGCTATAATTAATCTATTTGATCACATATCTTATGGAAGTAAGAGAAATTTCAAGGGAGTAACCATAATTTTTTTATGGAGATTATGATACATATAAAAATTCAGTTTTTTGGTGTAGAAATTATTTTATTAGACATTAATATTCTAAAATTTACATAAATAGAAGTTCACTTCCTAATATTTCCATATATATATTATATATAAAAATTATTAGTTTTAAAATAAATTTTTCTTTTATTAATAAATCACCATTATTCACACATTTCCACTCTTTTAATCATAAATTTCATTTTTACTAAGTATTAGTTTAGAAAATTAATAAACCCTTAGAACAACTGTTTCTAGATCCTGAGGGAACTACCCTTTTTTCCAATCTCTGGATTTGAGTAGGAGTTTAAAATTTGTAATTCGACAAGAATATCAATTACCATTCCATGAAAAAAATTTATATTGTATCTGTAGGAGACATGTATTGAGTATCAATGGATTTAAAGAATTAACAAAATAAGTCAAACAAAAAAACAAAAAATAATAATTTTTTTGAATATTCTTATTGTTATTCCTTTCACATTCTTCTGGATCGTGATTTTAATTGACCATTATGTATTCCTTTAAAATATTTTTGGGTTTCAATTGAAAATATTGTAATATTATTTACTACTTTAGAATGGAACATCAATAGTTCTAGTATAAAAAATATTTTTATTGTGTTTTTATGTAAATTATCGGAAACTATTCTAGCGATATTACTAAAACCAAATGATACAACACAATCCCCTTTAATTGTACCAGAGATTTTATATGCCTGAAACCTAGGATCATTATATTTTAAATAAATATTGCATAAAATGGTAGAAAAAGTTTATGATATATTACAACCCTATGAATCCATAATTAGAATATTACAATCTAATCCATAGAAGCTCTATGAACAATCCAAATCGTGCAAATTTTTTTAAATTCCATCAATAATGTTAATTTTTGGAGAAATATAATGTAGTGTAATGAGAAGTGAGACTGATATTAAGGTTATTATCATGGATCCAGAAGAAATTGAATTTGATGTAGAAGAAATTGTTAAAATAACTCATTCTCTAATTAAAGACAATGATTTTAATGAATATATGATGAACATATTGGGAATTGAGTTGTAATCTATTGAGAAACAACTGAAAGAACATGAATATAAATTCCCCATTCTTTATGTCATTCATAAATTTAAAAATAAAAGTAGTTATTATATTTTTAAGTACTTTATTTTATGGGATAATGATAAATTGGAAAATGAGAACTTGATTATTAAAAACCCTTCAGCCTTATTTTCTAAAATATTGAATAATTAATTTTAATATTTAATTGGGGATATGTTGTAATTAAATAATAACCTTAAAATAATTTATTCTATAATTATTTAATCTTATTTGAAATTTAATCTTCCTGATTTTGAAACATGAAACCCAACAACATATGAAATTTTTTCTAATGAAAATGATAATGGTGAGTTCTTTGAAGAAAAATAGATTGATGAATTTCACCCACTTCATCACTCAATTTTGAATCCTATAATTATTTTTCAAATTCCATGAAAAATATTTTTTACTAATAGTTGGAAAATATATTATCTATTAAATTACACAAATATAATTTTCATGAAATTTGAATTCATATTTCATCCAATAGAAATTGAATTAGATCACTCACAAGATGCTATTTTATGGGATGAACTCATATAATTAAATCTTCTTGGGATCTTTGTATAGATATTATATTTTCTAATAGGAATTAATTTTTCAAAAGCTGTGGTTTATGATTTTCTATTTTCAGATAAGGATCATTTGGAATAAATTTATAAAATTGTGAAACCCATGTGTTCTGATGACCAAAAAAGTTATATTCCTTATTTTTCACACCATTACTCACTGATTTTGTTGCCTAATTTCATATTGAAGATGATATTAGTTTTTAATAGGATTCCTTTTTTTATTTCCAATTTAAAAAATGCACATAAAACACCAAAAACCTCTCCTTAAACCTATTTTCCATAACGTAGATTATAAAAAACCAATGTCTAATTTTTCATTGAAACTTTGAATGAATGAGAATGGTGATAGGATTGTGTATCAAATCTAGAAGAAACTTGTTCACTACGACAATTTTAAAAATTATAGTTATTTTAATTTTAAATTACTTCCGAATTTCGATATAACACCTCCCATGAGGGATCCTTGTGATTTATTTCTTATTTTTGAGTATAAATGTTTATTATAAGAGTTATATGGGGATCATTTCTAATCGAATAATCCAAAATGTATTAAAAATACAAATACATATGATTTAGGGTATATGTTTTCTTCTATACTTGAAGACAGATTTTACTAATTCTTTTTTTATAACATGTGTTTTCTTATTGTATTTTAAGCTGTTGATATAATAATGTGTTCTCTTGTTTGTATTTAATCCCCAAAAATGTATGTTTTTTTATTAAAAATTATTGGGAAGTCTACAAATGGTGGGTTATATATTATAAAAAACATCCTCTGAGTGACTATGGTTACTTTCTGGAAAAGATATCCCAGGGATTATAAATCAATTGATGCATTGGAGGAAAATGATGATTATTTTTTTCTCCACTTTTTATTTTAGTGATAATAAATTCCTCATCATATTTTCTAGAGTATATTAGAACTATAAACCAATTTACGTGGCCTATTTTTTACTACCACTAAGTCTCACCACTTCTTGGTCTTATCTTTTCAATTCATAAAGTAAGGGATTCATGTTTTTTGTAGATAATAAATTGAATGCACTATTATAGTAAATACTCAATGCAAAATAAATTATAGAGGGGTATTATTATTGATCCAAACTATGAGAAAAAAAGAACCAAATTTATTTTAATTTATTTCTTATTTTCTATTAATATTTAAATTTTAGAAATCATTCCATGTATCTATGGAATTTGGATATAATTTATTATACGGTTTTCTAGAAATTAAAAAAGGGATAAATTTTTTGTTATTATAAAATTTTAAGGTGATTTTTTTTATTGGCCTCAAAATTGATGTAATATACTTCATTGAAAACATGATTTAATTAATTTTGAATACCTTTAATGAAACCCATTAAGATACATTTTTACTTTTCACATTGTTTGAAGTGAAATCATTAATTAACGAGTTTCCTTTTTGAGCTTAATTTAAAAACATTACTCTATAAAAACCTTAAATAATATACATTTAAATATTATGTTGTTCAAAAGTGTTTTATTTAATTTTAAACATGTCATTTTAATTTCATTATGAACTTTAAATAGTTCATTTCACTATCTAATTGGAAATAAATTTTGAACCAAATTTCATAAATTCATTTCTCTCACCTTCTCTTTCAAAATTAGAGACTAAGATGTGTTCTATGTTTTGGAAGGGTTCTTAATATTATCTAATTTTTTCTTTAAATTAAAACCATAAAAAACATTATAATAATTCATGTTCGGATATTTTGGAATTCTCATATTTCTTATTCAGTAGATTAAAATATTTATTATGCTTGGGATTTGAATTACCACCGTCAGGCATTAAAATTAGTCGACATTCCCATAAATTTAATTAGGTCCATAAATTTTCTCCATTTTTAAATATTTTGTTTCTATTGAGTTTTTGGGAGTAATATTTAAAAATATCATTATATTTGGATCTTTTTATTGAGTCATAATCTTTTTTGAAATGAATTTACATTACCCACAAAATAAAAATTGTATTATTGGTTAAGCCGCTAGTGTTTCATTCACCATTTGTATTATATTTTATGATATTGGATGAGTTATTTATCATGTTTATAATTATTAATCATACTCATATATATATTTCTTCTAATTATTAATATCTATATTTATCTGTATCTATTAATCTATAAGTAATTAGAAGTTTTTATATACTACTTAAATGAATAGTGATGATTGATTAATCATTTTTTAAATTTTCAATATTAATAATTTTTTTAATATGAAAGACAAAGATAACCAAACCACTTATTTTGAGAATAGAGAATCCATTTTCATACATTAATTAGTCTATGGGGGAAATATTTCGGAAAATTTTATTAATTTGGGAAATTCACTTCATTAACCTGATTTTTTTTATTCTATAGATTTGGTAAGGTTATTACATGTGGAAATGAAATATTATGATGTGGGGGGATATTATATGGATTTTAATTGATACATATTACATGTAACATTTGGTGTTTTAAATTTATTTTTATTCCAAAAATATGTAATTATTTAGTTAATTAGAGTGATAATTTTTTTAAATATTAAAAATTTATCATTATGTTAAAATGATTTATTAATTGGGTGAATAATGAAAGTATTTTGAGGCCGTTATATTTAATTATATCATTCGATATTATATTTGATAAAATTAATTTTTGATTTAATTGTTTTATCTTTTATTAATGTATTTTATTATTTATTTTCTTTGTTTTGGTAGAAATTTAATTATTATGCATTAATTATTTCATTTTAATTTATCAATTTTTCATTTTATAAACATATTAATTTATTTAGTTTGAATATAATTTTAAGGGTAAATATTTAGTTTATTCTAGGTTCATAGAAATTTTAATTCTTTTGTTTTTAATGTTTCTAAATGTTTTTAATTAATATTAATTTAAAATAACTTGTAATTATCTCTTTTAAATGTTTCTGTATTTTTTAAAAATTAAACTAAATTTATATTTAATTAATAATTCATCATGTATTAATTTATTTCATTTAATGCTTCTTATTTTTCTAATATTATCTATCCATAGTTTAGGAAAAAGTGCAAGATGTAATTTCTTTTGATGTGGAAATACAAAATTACATATGTTAAATATTTATCAATAATGAATATCAATTTTTCATCAACATAAAATAATTATCATCTATGTAATTTAATTTTTTATCAAGATTCTACACCATAATATAAAATCTTTATATGATAAAATTCACATAGGATAAATTATCTTCTGTGATTTTGCATGGTGGACTTCTAAGGAAGATGAATTCCACGATGTACTCAATACTACTGAATATAATTCCCCCACCCTAGTTACCTAGATACTCTTCTTTTGTTTAATATATTGGCATGATTAAAGGAATAAAGCCCCAAAGATAGACCGGTTTAGGAGTCTTGGAAAATATATTACATACAATAATGTTACATTACACTATCTAACATAAAATAGAACATAAATAATCCATTGAGAACACCATTATTACCCTAGGTCAACCATGCATATCAATCAGAATATCGTTCGTGGCATCTTGGGAAAAACATGAAGGGGTGATCTGAGAAGCTCAGTTAGGGTAAATATTTCAGTGGAAGCTATAACCATTTAAGGAATGATGGATAATTAAAAAATCATCCTTTTATATATAAACTTGAACATAATATGGTGAAAATAAATAAAAAATTACCATATAAACATGCACATGGATATTCTACTAGTACAATAATCACATATAATAACTAATTTCATAACAAGGGAATGCACAACGTTGTGAATAGTAACTAGTATGTTGAGGCCTTATGGTAAGACCATTCCTATAAATTCTGTCAAGGCCTTGTGCCAAGACACTATTCTGTCACATGAGACCTATAGATACAACAAGGTTCTATAGTGGGCCCCTCCCATGAACTACTATGTCCAATGAATTCCCAATATGAAAAGGGTGAAACATAACATAAACATTTATATTAAAACTAGAATACGAAATGTTAATACATTAATCAAAAACCATGAATTGTATAAAAATAGCACATCCATAGTAAAACAAATCTAAATTCATTCGATACAATATGTAAGATTGTATTATAATAAATAAACCTTAATTCAGAATAATATCTAATAAAGGATGTAGATATATTTGAAAATATTCACTAAAACTTGATTTGGGAAATATTTTTTTTTCAGGAAATCATATAAAAGTCAGCTAATTTTTAAAATTGGTCATTTAAAAAAATTGAATCAAATTGTCTCATACCACTTTAATGATTTTGAAGGAAATTAACATTTTAAAATAATCATACCCTTATAAATAAATCATTTTTTAATACATTGAGATTAATTAAATATATTTAGAAAAATAAATCATTAAAATATTTAGGTTGTTGATATATTTAACAAGTAACTTCCAAAAAACATAAAATATTCTTTTTGATAACATTTTTATGAAACATGGATATGGATGATAAATATGTCCATGAAAATAATTAAATATAAAAAATCTTGGATTGTAATGAGATTGAGGAATTAACCCTTAACATATAATTTTCCTTAGATGAGGACACGTTAGAAAACATTATAATAGTTAAATAATTGTTATTAAATTATACATTAACCACGTACATATATATTATATCATATAGAATCCTTTAAAAATTCGTTCTTATTAATATTTCAGTTCTATCATTATTTCGGGTGTTAACAGATTTATTTTACATTATATGTTTGATAATGTAAGTCATTGTTTTAGGGATAATATTTATTTTATTCATATCCAGAATAATATAATGTTCTTAAACACTAATATTTAAAAATCAAATTAAATGTTTTTTGAATTGTTACGATGGGGAATGAAATCCCATCGTGTCATGGAGATGGTATGTCGTACATACAGACAAGCTACAATATCATTCTATTGATGGGGAAGTCATATGTAATTGGATATTATATTATATATATAGAATCATTAACATGTTATATTTATTATTTACATCAATTATAGTTTGTATTACTCCCATCCAAATAATGAAGTATTGAAAAACAACCAACACCAAGACGTAGAGACGATAACCCATACGTACGCCCATAGAATGACTTTTATATTCATAGGATGGATAGAATAATTAATATTGTTGTACCATAATTATATTAACATCATAGTATGTAGAGGGAACTGGCGTTATTATTTTGGTATGGAAACAACAAATAATGAGAAAGTGAAAGAAGAAAAGAACATTGAAAGAGGTGATAAAATAATTTCTGATTCTTCAGGTTCTTACATTTGATTTGATCAAAATGACACTTTATGATGGATTTGTAATCAATATAAGGCCTATAAGATTATTTGAGGTTAGTTTGGAGGATATTTGTGCTGGTTTTGTCCGAGGCAAATTGCATTGAAGGTGTTAATTTGAGAGAAGGGGAATTTTCATTTCAGAAGAGGGGTGAGGGGACCATATGGAAGATCTCAAAATAGAAAGTTATAATAAAATCAGTTTCAGTTTCTAATATCAAAAAATGGATTTATATCTAGAATAAAGTTTGGATGGGTATAAATCCTCTCAACCAATATTTTTGAGACATGTTTCAGTCACCATATTAAACTTATATTTTAGATTTGACTCCATTTTAAATAGTTTAACTTATACCATTTCTTCTCGAGTATTTATGTTATATGGTTAATATAGTTTCTATAAAATGAAAAAATAACCTCAATTGGTTCACTAATGAAATATCTATAATTATCTATATCATTTGGTTGAATTACATATTTGTATCTATTTTATATAATTTAATAAAATTTTATTTGTTTTTAAAAACTCATTTATGTCTATTTTGACACCATCTAGTATTTTGTTTTGGTGATAGTAATAGTAAATTCATTACGTAGAAAAAATACTTTTGATTCACCATAAGTTTTAATATGAACCTATAAATTCATATATATCATAGAAACATTCAAATTATATTTATCTTAATATTTAGAATATCAATTATATGATTCGTTCATTAATAAAGAAAAATTTTGCATCATTATTGTATCCTAAATTAATATATATATATATATATTGTATAAAAATTAAAAATAAAATACCATGATGTAGTAATTATTTATACCAGTCTAATTAATATTTATAGACTAATAGATAACTTATATAACCCCATAAAAATTTATTTAGTAAAAGATACATGATTAGGTTATATTTTCCATAACATTAAATTAAAAGTAATCTAATGTCATTCTAACACAAAAGTGGATCCATTAAACCATAAAATCGACCCAAGGATGCCCATTCTCAGATATATATCATCCAATAGGGTAATGACATGTTTTAGAGTAATTTAATATTATTATAATATTATTGTTTACCCTTATTTACTAGATTCACCCTTTTACCATAGTAAATAAAATATTTACTAAAATTACTACTCATAATGTCTAATAATAAAAGTTACTTATTTTCACATTTTAGACCATATAATTATGAATATAGAATCCATATTTCCAAATTAAAAACACAGAATTTAAATATTTTAATTTAAAATTAATTCATGTTGTCAAAACCAAAAAGTGTAATTTTATGAAATAAAAACTACAAACATTTTGACATATGTGTATGTCTAATTAAAAAGTTAAATTACATAAAATCACCAAAAATTGATTAAATAGTTAAAAAATAATATAATTATACATTAAAACCAATCAAATGGATGATTTAAAACAATAAATTTTTTTGGATTAAGGAATTTGTTTTCAATCAAAATTTTGTATATTTCAGTTTAAATCAAAATATGAATGTTTTCAGAAAAGTACCAAAAATTTATCCAAGCTAAATTTTTTTGTCTCACTTATATAAAATATTTAATTTCCTTAAATTTAATTTATTGAAGTGTCAAATAATATATTTACAAAGGGTTTTCCATTAAATGGTGAAAAAACTGCATTTTTTTAAAAAATACATATTTTATCTGAAAAATTGTATTTGTACTTACATTATGTCTATGGAACAAAAATATAAATATTAAATTTCTATGGGATAGATAGAATTAAAATTTTGATTAATAATATTCATAATCTCTTTTTAAAGGATTTTTTGATAGGTCGTGGTGCGCTTGAACTCAGTGATCGTTACATCGTATGCTATTGAATTGTTTAAAAAGGATGTGTGCCATGTATTTTTGGGTGTTACACAATCCCCTACTTTAATAAATGTTCTCCTCATAATTTAAACTCACAATTTAAAACCAGGGGTTTGACATTCCAAATACCTTAGTTGAAATCCCTTAAACAAAAATTGAATAATGATGCCTCTATTTAAAAATTAATAATGTTAAGTATGAAGGTTACCAAGAATAAAACATACTAGGGATACATGTAAGAAAACATGGATATGGAAGATAAACTTAATAATGATGTTCGAATGGAGAGTAATAGGGAATATTATTAGGATAATGTTAACAATTAGAAGCCATAAATCTATGATGATCAAACAGACCATTTGATTCATTGAAAATAATGTACTAAGAAATTTTGTTTGTTTATTATGATCCTTTTACTAGTGTTTAAGAATTAATTTAATTAATAGTTTAAGAACACCAGGAAGCATTCTTAACATATATGTTTTGTTTCATCGTCTACCATAAAATCATCTTTCTCTTCAAAAGATAAAACTCAAATATATTTTATTTATCTCAATCGTATAAGGTTCCAAATATAAACATATTCCATTTAAATAGAGAAAAATATTTTATTATAACTTTTCACTTCAAGTAGGTCAGTGTAAGGTGATAAATCCTTGTCACACTTCAGTTGTGGTTTCAATTTTTAGAGCATTGTCCGACATGGTGGGTTATCAAACAACCTCCAATCTGTCATTTTCTAAGACAATAGTATTATATCATTCAAAAAAATCATATGAAATGTTTTAACCTTAAACAATACATTACAATGTTCAAAAAAATCCATTCCATACTTTAATGTTATCCAAAATACTTATGCCTAATATCTTTCTAAAAGGACTCTAATTTTCCAATATCAAATGTAACAACAAATTCCCAAAAAACATATAGATTATCTTGTAGTCACATTATGAATATATGATTACCTTTATCATATTAAAAATTAGATGAAAACAAACTGTACTATCATCAAATACTTTTATATATCACATTCTTTATATAACTATAATATAACTCTTGAATCAAAAAACACAAATACATTAATTATTCCACATCAACGGTAGTAACAACAGAATCTTTATCTTGATCTATTTTCTTTTTATGTGCTATATTTCCTTGAATATTTGGAATATAATTTTCATAATGTCCCATATATTTAAAATTATAACATTTCAAGCCTTCTTTATTTCCCTTACAATCACACGCTTGATGAACATTTTCTCCACATTTGTAAGAAAATCCCATTCCTTTTAGGCCAGTATTAGGGTGTTTCCTCACAATATTATCACATAAGTGTAAATACTTCATTTATGTTCCCTTTATCGGTCTCTTTCTCCATCGTTTTATTATTCCGTTGATTTACATTAATCTCATAAAACATAGATAATTTATTTTCTATCTTGATAACATGTTAGGCTATATCTTCCTATAATGAGAAATATTGTAAGACCAATTCCCATCGGAGTAAAGGTATTAACCCATCAAATAATTTATCAATCTTACATCTCATTTTTAAATATGTAGCTTTTATTATGTCGTGTTAACATTGTGATGTTAGCCTTATAATTTAAAACAATATCATCTTTCTTTTTCTTCAGGATTATAAATTTCCTTTCCATATCAATTCACAGTTCATGAGAAAATTATTTATCTAGATAATGTTCAATAAACTCCCTTCATTCCATATTTCCCACTTCTTCTACATCTTTTGTGTTTTCAATTAATGGCCACCATTGATCTGCATCTCCTGAGGGACGATAAACTACATTGACAACCTTTTCTATTTTATTACTTCCCAATGCACGAAATATTTTCCTTATGGAATGAATCCACTGTCCATATACTAATGTATTTGTATTCCCATTGAATTTTTCAGGTTGTTGTCTAATGAAGCGGTCTATCATTGATCCCCCACGTTGTGGATAAGGATTCTCCACATGGGTAATGTTATTATTCACAACATAAGTTAGTTTTCCAAATATAGTTACAAGCTATTCAGTAATAGTTGTGACACCATCTATACTATCATTAACATGAATAGTATTGAAATACCTACATAGATTTCGTGTCTTGATATGATTTCTATTTCTTCCATTAGGAAAAATTTCTTAAAAATGGCAGACACTAGATTAGGTTATGAATAATAATTCACAATTCCAATCTAATAAAATACATTACATAAATTGAAATATTTCTGCATTTCTAATTGATATTCATAAATATAGTTCTTTTGAGACATAATTTCACATAAATTTGTCATCATGGTTCATCAATTAAATGTGAATTTTACTATAAATATCCCCCATGGGTGTCCAATAAAGTGTGTAGTATGGCCCTTTATCATGTACTTGGACAACCCAGGTTAATCCTAAAACTCCTTGTTAGAGTTTCCACTCTTAGGTATATATGTGCCAGAATCATGTCCAAATATAGTATCTAGACAGGGAGGTATTTCTTGAAAAACCCATATAATATCTATTATATGATTCGAGTATTATCTTCAATACTTATCCATAAATTCTATATTTGTGTTATGATCCCAAATCCTAGATTTCTAAATTGATTTTAAATGTTGGTAATAATATTTATCATATAACAACTGTAACTCCATGACCCCAATTAACCATAGATGGTGCATTATTTTAATTCATTAGCATAATTACAAGGAATCATATCCCGAAGGACCGATTCGTTTAGCTGTATTGGAAAATAAATAACATACATGAATGTTACATTACACTTTCTAACATAAAAAACAACATAAATATTAATTTGATAATTACATTAATCCCGTAGCCTTACCATTTATATCAATAATAATACACTTCTTGGAATCCAGGAAAAAAATATAAGAAGGGGTGAGCTCAGATGCTTAGTAAGGGAAAATAATTTCACAGATTCTATAAACGTTTAAGGAATGATGTATAATAAAAAATGATGTCATTATAAACATAAACATGAACATAATATAGAAAAAATAAGTCAAACATTTCCATATAAATATGCATAAGGATATTCTACTTGTTTAATATTCACATGTACTAACTAATTTCATAGTGAGGGAATGTATAATGCCAAACATAATAACTACTTCATCAAGGAATTGTGCCCATACCATTCACAAATATTCCGTCGAAGCCTTATTCCAAGAAACTTGTTTGTCTCATGAGACTTACTGATCCATCGAGGTGCTATAGAGGGACACGCTCGTCACTAACTATGTCCAATTCGTTCCTCAAATGAAAAGTGTTGAAACATAACATAAACATTAGCATTAAAACTATCATATGAAATGTTAATATATTAATAATAAACCATAAATGGAATAAAAATAGAACATCCACAATCAAACATATCATAACTCATTAAATAAAATATATAAGATTTTATTATAATAAATCAACCTTAATCAAGAATAATATCCAATAAATGATGTTGATATAGTTGAAAATAATTAGAAAAAAACTTTTTGGAAATATCCTTTTTTCATGAAATCATTTAAAAGTCACACAATTTATAAAATATGTCATTTAAAATATATTTTGGAATCAAAGTGTCTCATACCACTTTGAAACTTTTGGAAGGAATTAACATTTTAAAAAAATAATGTCAATATAAATATATCATTAATGTCATTTTGATATCATGGACATTAATTAAATATATTTAGAAAAATAAATCATTAAAACATTTAAAATGATGATATACTAAAACAGTACCTTCCATTAAACTTAAATTATTCCATTTTCAAACATTTTTATGAAACATGGATATGAATGATAAATATTTCCCAGAAAATACTTATGCATAAAAATCTCAGATGGTAATGAGATTGAAGAATTAATCCTTACCAGGTACTTTTCCTTAATCGAGGGTATGTTAAGCTCCTATATAATAGTTAAATAATTTTTATTAAATTATAAATAACCACATACTTAAATATTATATCATATATGATCTTTTATAATTTCATTGTTAATAATATTCCAGTAGTATCATTGTTTTGGGTGTAAACTGATTTGTTTTCCTTTATATGTTTGGTTACATAAGTCATGTTTTTTAGGGATAGGATTTATTGTATTGAAATCTATAATGATATTATGTTTTTAAACCCTATTTTTTATTCCTCAAATGAAAATTATTCAGTAATGGTTTTGATGGGGAATGAAATATCATCGCATCATGGAAAGGGTATGTATTACAAATGCATAAGGGTCAATATTATTCAATAGATGGTGAAATAATATGTAATTGTATTTTATATATTATATATACTGAATAATTAACATGTTATATATATTATTTACATCAATTATATTCATTGTTATTCCTATCCAAATAATTAAGCATTGAATAAAAAACAACCCCATGATCTGGAGTCGGTAAACCATATGAATGCATGTATGGATACATTGTCATTCATAAAATGGATAGAATAATGAATATGGTTGTAACATATTTATAATGAAATAACAGTATGTATATGATACTAGAGTTATTATCTTGGTATGGAAACAATAATGAATAAGGAAGTGGAAGAAGAAATGAACTTTGAATGAGGTGATAAAAAAATTACATCTTCTTCGGGTGCTTCCTTTTGATTTAATAAAATGGGCTCTTTACGTTGGATTTATGAAAAATGTTAGGACTTTAAGATGAATTGAGGGTAGATTGGAGGTGATTTTAGTAGGTTTCTCCTGAAACAAATTTCATTGGATGTGTTAATTTTAAATAAAGGGGAAGTACCCATTTATAAGAGGGGTGAGGGGCACATTTGGAAGGGCTTGAAATAGTAATTTATTATAAAATAATTTTCAGTATATAATATCTAAAAATGGATTTATTTTTAGTATAAGGATTTTATGGTTATAAATCCTCTCAATAAATTGATTTTAGACAATTTTAGGTCACTATATAATTCTTATATTTTATATTTAACTCTATGTTAAATAGTTTAACTTTTACCATATCTTCTTTAATTTTAATAGTATATGGTTAATATAGTAAATATTAAATTCCAATTGAATCTCAAGTGGTTCAATAATAACATATCTATCATCATCTATGTCCTTTGTAGGATTATTATATTTTTAGTAATATTATATAATGTAATAAATTTTTATTTGTTTTAAAAACTCATTTATGTCAATTTTGACACTATTTTGTATTTTTTGAGAATGTAATAAAAACTTGATTACTTTGAAAAAAATAAATTGAATCAACCCTAATATTTTATATGCACTTATAAAATTAATTTATGGAATATAAACTTTCCAATTATATTTATTTTAGTATTAATAATATCATTTATTTAATTATTTCATTAATAATGAAAATAATGCATCACTATTGTGTCCGAAATTAATAAATATTTTATATATCTAACAATTATAAATAAAATATAATGATTTATTAAATATTTTTATATTTTTAATTAATATTTATAGTCTAAGAAATCACTTATAAAACCTCATATGAAAATTGATTTAGTAAAAGATACATGATTTGTTAATATTTTCCACAACTTTAAATTAAATGTAATTAAATGTCATTTTAAAACAAAAGTGTCTCCATTAGACCCTAAAATCGACCTAAGGATAACCAATTTCTATAATATAGTATCCAATAGGGTTAGTAAATTTTAAGGATAATTTATTATTTTTATAATATTTTTTATTACCATTATTTACCATATATACCATCCATAGTAAATAAATTATTTACTAAAGTTACTATTCATAATGTCTAAAAATAAAAGTTTCCAATTTAAACAGTTTGGAACACATTATTTCAAATATTTATTTCATATTTCCAAATTGAAAACATAAAATTGAAAAAAAAATTAATTTAAATTTATTTCCCATTGTAAAAACCAAAAAATGTGTTTTCTGGAAATAAAAACTACCAAAAGACTGACATGTCTTTATGTCTAATTAAAACGTGAAATTACATACAATGAACAAAATTATATTAAATTGTAAAAATATAATCTAATTATAAATTAATACAAATAAAAATTATTATTTAACACTATAAATTATTTCGATTAAAAAAGTTGTTTTCAATAAAAATTTAATATTTTTTAATATTCATCAAAATATGAAGGTTATCAGGAAAGTACCAAAAATTTATCCAAATATATTTTTATTTAACTCTTCCTAAATAATTATTCAATTTCCTTAAATTTTTATATACAAGTGTAAAATATTGAATTTAAAAAAAATTCTCCATTAAAAGGTGGAAAAACTGCATTTATTTAAAAATACATATTTAAACTAAAAAATTGAATTTGTCTTTATATTATGTATAAGGAACCAAAAATATGAATAGTACAATTATATGGGATATATTAAATTCAAAATTTAGTTAATATTATACATAAAATCTTTTTAAAAGGCTAGTTTGATAGGTCATGGTGCGCTTGAACTCGGTGTTGCATACATCGTACACTATTGAATTATTTAAAAAGGATGTGTTGCGTGGAAGCTTGGGGTGTAACACTAAAGTGCATAAAAAGGTGAAAATGGATTTATTTTGATGAATAAACTAGTCAGTATACATATGATTAAGGAATTGATATACTCTTGGACATATTATTAACAAAGAGAGAAGCCATTTTAGTGATGTAAGAAATTTTTTATGATGACATAAATCCCAAAGATAGAGTTCAACCAATATATAAAGTACCTTAAAGGATGAATAATCTGATTAGAATTCGATATCATGATGACTAATTAACAATTAATGGACCTTAATTACTTAAATTTTATGTTACACGTAAATTGATCTGAACTTATGTTTTCATCGGAGATGACTGAAAACTAAAGTCACTGATGCTTGACCCTAAACCTAGCTTGTCATGCTATAAATATTTTATTTGTGTTCCAATATATTTGATGTGCTCATATGATCATGTCGAATAAGAAAACATGAAATTATTTTAGATCTGTTTATGATTGATGATCTCACAGATAAATTCCATAGATATCTACCTAAAGGAAACTGAAGTCTTGGAGTCCTTATTAAGGAAGTCAACCCTAAATCAGATTTTTAGAATTTTCTATACCCATACCCATTTCATAATAAAACTATATATTATTGATTATTGGTCTTCCCAATGTTAATATAACTAATCAATTCCATCTCAGAATTTATGTAATTTGATAGAGTTTGAAGATCCCTACCCAAGGTGTTTCACGATATATAGTTTCTATGTTAACATTCTATATAATAGGGAGGTCGAGCATAGGTTGGGGAATTGATTAATCTGGGAAAATTGATATTTATTTATGTTAGATGAGATTTTATATTCTAGATTTTTATTTCTACATTTATTGTTAGTTTTAGGTGGGGAGGCCACACACATATCTCAATTTGGTCTGTGCAACAGATGACTGATGATTTTTCTATGAGAAGATATAATAACTTTCTCTACTATTATAGGGTAGAGGTTAGTTTTTTTTACATAGTTATTGGATTAAAGTGTATCCAAATTAATGAATCCTATGCAATGGAATATGGATGTGAGCTTTATATGGAATTTAATGCAAATTACATAATTTTTTGGAGGGAGTTATAAAAGTTAAAGTGCAATGGAAGATGGTCAATAGGGAACAAAATTATGTCTTCGATAACTGAATCTTCAAATTGGAAATGTGGGGTGGTTTTTTGAATGGAGAATTAATAAGAGGGATATAAATAATGACAATTGAGTCACCACCACAGGTTTTATGCACACTTTTAGAGAATGATACTAATACACACTCTGGATCCAAGTGTATTCAATCTTGTTCAGGATAAGGTGTGTGACATTAATTTGATGTCATTGTTGATGTATAAGTGATTATAGACTGAATTATACATGAGGGATTATATTTTCACACTCCTTCTCTATTACTTCAATATTTTCTAAAATTTATGTTCTCATGTTTTCCCATTAGTAATAACAAGCATTGTTCGTCATCGATTGGGGAAGATTAATTATTGATGTTTTTTAGTATATTTTGTTAATTTATTCATCCATAACTGAACTCCTTTAATTTTCTCACATATACTAAGGAGGTATAATAAATATCACGGGAGTAGTATTAATTATCATTTTAGATTTTTATAATTCCTAAAATTCAGTTTATTTCATTATAGAAATTATTTTCCTAAACATTATTCTCCTTACAGAAACATCAATCGGTTTTATATGAACAATATTATGAAATGTCACTAACTTTTAACATATATTACTTTAAAAAAAATTAACATTACATTCTATATAAATTTAATTAGAAAAATTCTCAATAATTCAATCATCAACTATATTTTGGGTTTTCAGTTTTTTAGGAAATGAATAAATTCTAAGAGAATCAATCAACCAATCAATGTGGATCAACCTTCCTTAACAATGCTTTGTTGTGACATGGAGTTTATACACTGTAATTTTATTGGTGCATTAATTTACACACATTTATTAGTATATCTGGTTTGGAAGTATTTTTTACCCTTAACAAGAAGGAAAGGTACCCCCATCATCCCACAATTGGAATCCATGTGGTATGAGGGTTGAATGATAGGTGTAAACACACATATTTATATCTTGGGATTCCCGCCAAGATTTTCATGTGTGGTGACCCACTACAACAATTAATATGTTGTTTCATGTCAACCAATTAATTCTACTATGAAAATAATAACATGGAAGGTCAAAACTATATCCCACATTAGAAATCGTGGTTGGTAGATAGATAATGGATTGACTCTAACACACCCATATCTCTTTGAACAAATCAAATCATAATCTTTTAGTTTTATTTTTCATATAGGATTTAGTGGATTTAATCATTAATGTTGTCTAAAAAAGAAATTATGGAAAAATTATTTCAATTCATCTACGCTAGGAGACTCTTATTCTTTACCCATTTTGGTATGATTCCATCACGTCAAACTGATGTATATTTGGATTGTTCAATTTAAAGTGATATTTTATCTAATATTTATGTGAAATTGTTTTAATGAAATGTTAGTATTTTTAGAATTGTGATAACTATGAATGTGTGTATTTTAAGAAAAACCTAAATATTGAGTTTTCATAGTCATGAGATTTGATTTTTGAAAATTGGGGTTTATCACAAAGTGGTATTTAATTTTTCTATGTGTTTATTTTTTTAAATTGACAAAGAAATCATTCTATAAAAAAATTCTAAATCCATAGAACTATTCTTTCTTATTTGATTAGTAACTGTGGTGTCATGTTTGAATGAACAATATATATAGAGATATAATCAAATGCACAATTAATATATATTTATAATCAAATACACCATGGGAAGTTGTTTGGTAGTGACATCAGGGGGGTGTTAAGATCTTTATTGATTCATGGATACAATATTTTATGCTTCGATTCATATTTTATCACTTATTTGAATTATTAAATATTGACACCACATTAGAAATGTATTTTCTTTAGATGTGAATCCTATAAATTGATATTCATTGTATTAATGGTTTCATTGATTAATAAACATCCAAATATATATTTTTTTTAAATGGAATTTTTTATATGTTTTGTAATAAATAATACACAGGAATATGTTGGAATGATTTGGGGAAATTAAATTTAGTAATGTAAATTCACACCCCTACCTACACATTTATGTGTCCATATAGATTTTTTAAAAAATGTATGTAATGAAAGGGATAAAACGTAAATAAATAGTGGTTTATAGGATCTATGATCATAAAAGTTAATGATTGTGTTTGGTTTTGTGTTTTTGAATGAATTTTGGTAATCCAATAAATATGGTTTTCAGAAATCTATTTTCATCATTCCATGTATTGATTTGGTTATCTTAATTCCAATAAATTTTAACGGAATTATATGTTCAAAGTGTAATGGAAGTCTCATTTTTATTTGTTTTATATTTTTATAAAAAATTATTACCAATTTGTTATGTTGTGTCCTTTGAAACTTGTTACTATCCTATAATGATATGGGAATTTTCTTTTCACTATTTAGTGGTCCAAAGCACATATATGTTTCAGGTAATTATAGTAGTTTTCATGAGAACATGGTTACCTCTGGGATGAATATATCACCATAATAATATATATGTTTTAAATGAGAAAATCACAAAAAAAAACATTAACAGATGTTATATATGTATATTGAGTGGAAAGTAAAGAAGAATTCTCCATTAATAAATTTCATGGAGTTTGTGACAAAAAAATCATGAAATATATTAGAAATTGTTGTTATAATTTTCAATGGACATTATAAATTACCATATGATCCTTGTGTTTTGATTTGAATAATCATTTTTATAATTTTTGAATGTAAAGAAACTAGATGAAATTCATAATAAAAAAAATTACATTAATCCCCCAATTTAAACTAAAACAACCAAACCAAGGTGGATTATGGAAAGTAAATATCATTAAAATTAAAATATTTTGATCATAATTAAATCATTTATAGTTCCTAGAGACTTTATCAAATCCATATACATATACAAATTCTACTAAAAACAACCTATAAAAAATAAAATCATGGAATATAAATGTCACCATATAAGAGTGTGAAAAAACTAATACTTAGAATCGTCCACTAATGATATACTAAACACAATAAACATGAATCAGATGTATTTTAATATTTTTGAATGGATAAACCAACTAATAAAAAATTCAAAACCTAAACCCAGGTAATTCCAATTATCATGAACAGTCCCAAAGTCACTATTGAAAACATCTAACTAACACAACACATTACATAATGTATATAGACCTCATATCTCTCTATAAATAAAATACATTCCCAAAAATTGAATTATATAGTTAAAAAATGCACTAATACAAGGAATAAAAAATAATTAATCCATATTAATAGAAATAAAAAATGATTATCAAAAACTCAGTGTCACAAGTTTTCCTTGTAATGAAGAAGTTGATTTAGTCCAAAACCCATCCATGATTATGATATTTACATATAAAATTAAATTAGCCCGATTTTTAATCAATATAGTGTTCCATTATTAATCAAATATATGTGTGTGTATCCAAATCTAGTATGCGAATATCAAGAATGTCTATAAATTGGTGTAAAAATAAAGAGCATGAGTATTAATACAAATAAATCTATTAAACAAAATAAAAATCAAATGTTATATAATAAAATCATTCTATAATTTAACCCATCATTAGTGTCCCAACATATAGAAGCTAAATCAACTATTAGGAACACAAGTTTCCCAAACCAATCATTAGTGAGTCTGAAGATAAATTGATTCAACAATATTAGTTAACTCTTATATAGGATTATAATCACTAACACTTGGTCCCATTGGTTAATTCAAAATTGTTCTCAATCTCTTTTCTCACCCCTAGAACACCCATAGATAACCTTATATTAAAATAGGTCCTGGGAGTAATAATATAACAATGTTTATCTCCATGCCATAAGAAAAACAATCATTACTCGTAATATCATATTTAATGAGGGTCAATTCCATATGAAAGTAAAATTAAAATAAAATAGTCCATTCAGAATTACTCATTTACTCTGAAAACAAAGAGATAATTTACAATGATTATGTTTTCGTTGTCTTATGGTATCCATATATTTTAGTATTCTAATATTGATCTAGGGATGTTGTAAAAAAATAAGAAATGAAATCTACTATCTACATAGGCATAACTACAACTGAATTAAATTATTTTGATAGTAAATAAAACCATTAATCTATATCACATATCAATGTAAAATCACCATGAAGAACAAATCATAATATCTTAAAAGATATCTAATAAAAAATTATATCATACAATAAAGAATGCATCCCCGGTAGATAGAAACCACATAAAACAATTATAATAATTTAATACATTAAAAACACAATATATATATTTGATATATTATTATTATTATTCAATTAGTCTAAGGAAAGGATTGTATCTTAATAAAATGATTTAGTTTTCATTTTACGTTTGTTAGATAAATTGGCCTATCATTTAACTTCATGTGTTTTGTAACATGAATACCACATTACATAATGAAAATATAATTTATTTCACCAACATAAATCCATAATGGATATTCAATCCAATATTTATTGTGATGAATCAGTTAAACAAATTATTTTCCGTATAAAATATTTAATAAGTATATGATATCCCTCTATAGGTCAAATTGAATTTTTCAATATTCATTATGTCGAATATGGTAAAATGTAGTTTAATCTATTTTAATATATTGAAAAATTACCATTTTCTTCAAATAATAAAAAAAAAATTCGACTTATTTAATCACATCAAATCTTTTCAAATCCAATTAACGCTAATTATATCCAATAAAATTTGGTTTGTTTCAATAAAAGTAAAAAAATTTGATTCAATTCATTCAATCAGTACATTCCTCAGTAAGATATGAATTAACCATGTGACAAAACTATACATAGAAATTTAATGATGAAAATTTTTATAATATTCCATTAATTTATTTTTAAAAAACTCATTTATGGTTGAATAAATTTAATCATTCATATAAATAATTACATTCCTTGAAATAGTCTTCCCTGTGATTTCTGTCCCCAACCAACATTACCTAACAAATGTTTTATATCTCATAATCATGATGGATTGATTCATTATCAATAGGAGTTATAATAATTTAAAATGTATTAATTTTTTTTATATAAACTAATTTCCATTAAAACATTTAATTGTGATATATGTGAAAAAAATAAATGAAATCCACAAATCAAATGGCCATATATTAGGGCACGAGAATTACACGTGGCACTATACTAGAAAATGTTATGTCAATCAACAAGAGTACGACATGGTGATCAATGATTCTACCATATAATATATAGCTATGGAACAACACTTCTGCCTACTAGGGTTTCATGTACCATTGAGATGTCTCATGATTAACACTATTAATGGAAGGGGAGTTTTATATCCAGAAATTAATTTAAAATATTTCTCATTTAAACTTATTAATATATATAAATAAACCAGTTTTGGTTGATAATGAATTAATCTCCATCAGTAAAACAATTTTCCACTAACATGAACAAAAAAATGTAGATTAATCATTCAAGTAGAATTATTGGAAAACTTTGATAAACAAAAAATATTTTAACTCATTTAATTCTCCTATTATGGTTAAATAAAATATTTTTATGTTTTCACGGTTGATGAAAATTTTGATGAATGAAATTAATTATTTATTCTATTAGTTAATAATCTAATTTAATAATTCAATTAACCTTTTTTCTTTTAATATTTTATTTATTATTAATCTAACATCTCTTATATAATATGCTAATAGAAAACAATTATATGATATCAAAATGTCCCTCATAAAAGAATGAATTTCATAATAATATTTTTACATTTAAATAAATAGATTAGTATTCCCCAAAACACTATAACATTTCTATAATTGAGAAATATAGTTTATGTAAAAATTATTTTAAATGAATTAAAATTTGAATCACTATAAAAACATATTGTGATAAAATACATTACTTCTAATTTTCTAGATTACTAGTCATTCATAAATGTATGATATAATTAAAAAATAGCAAGAAACTGTTTTTAAAAGATAATCAATTTCCAAATAAATAAATATTTATGTTACTATCAATAAATTTTTTCTGTTACCAATTAATATATTTTCAATAACCCATTTAGACTTCATGTAATTCAAACATGAGGGAAAAAGGATCAAATTACACAAAAATGCATTGTATAGAAGATAAAAAATTCTTAATATGATGGATAATATTTGCCACTTGATGTTCAAGTCAGGATCCCTAATCTACTCTAAAATATTATTTGATCATTTTCACCAAATGAATAATGGTCCTAAATTTGTCATAGAATTAAATGGATCCTTTAGGGATTATACAATTTTGTAGAATAGGGAAGAGATATTTTTTATATACAAAAAATCTAGAAAAATATGGTGGATGAATTATTTAAACTAAAATGTATTAGCATGATTTACTCTTTTAATTCACATTAATATTTATCATTATGAATATATAGTCATCCAATGAACGATATCCCTTAAAAAATACACTAACTATCCATTTCATGGAAACTCAAAAAATATATTTCCACATCATCATAAAATCTAAAAAATTATTTTTATAAGTTAAATGTAGAATTAATTAGTATCTTCAATAAATGAACAGGTCTATGGCTCAACCTATACAATTTTCCATGTGATCATACCTAAATTGATGATCCAAAATTCTATCAATATATTTCATCCCATAAGTATGTGAATTTTCACATATAAGATACTATAAAATATTATTTATGATAGAATCCTTCCTCTTATTTTTTATTTGGAATTGACAGAATTAAACAACTCTATCTACAATCTATGTATTTATGGTGGTAATAGAATTTTAAAATAGATGATACATGATATTAACCAAAAAGAAAATGATTATAATATTATTGTTCACTTCAAAATTTGGATGTCTTATAATATAGTTTATTATATATTTATTATTAGAATAATATATCCAAGGGTTTTTCTAAATAGTTTTTTGATCTATGATTTCATTATTTCACTTATTCTTAGCTCTCCACCTCTCCTATAAGAAGAACTTATGGATTCTGTTAAGTTAATATGGGGTTTAATCAAGGGTACATGATCTATCCCAATATATTTTTTCTTACCCAATAGTTATTATAAGTTTTATTCATAATTCTATGTATACTAGATATATTTCTCATTCAAGGGAAAATATGTAGTTTTGGGTATATCACATTTATTCATTATAGATGACATGATACTTTTTATTAATCGTAGTAACAAATTTATTCATGGTTTCAAATATTTTATTCATTATGATTTATTATGGAGGAGTAAATATATGAATTTCAACAACAGTAGTGTATTTGTCTCAATTTATTTTTTAGTTGTGATATCTCTTAAAATTGATGGTCGGATAAGATTCCAAAGGGGTAGGATCACCATGTAATATTTTGGATCTCTGCTATAACCATGTTAAATAAGAATTAATCATATTGATTCCATGTTTAGGAGGATATCATGCTATATTACTAAAAGGATGATATAGTGGACCACTTTTGAAGGTAAACCGACATTGATTAACCAAGATTTTTGTCGATCCCCGAGCATATAATGTATAACAATGATTTCCCCAAATGAAGTATCAATTTAATAAAAAAATATCCATTTGTTCGCTTGGAACTCACATCAAAATGTAATTCTCCATTAGTATATCTAAAGACACCAATTAAAAACATTTAATGAAGTGGAATTAGCCTACATATCCTAGATGGATACACTAAGTCCATGAAAACAATGTCGACATGAGAAATCATTACAGGACAATAGTAATAGGGAATATATGCCAGTTATTAATGTCGATGAGTGCCTGATTCTATCTAACAAGTCGCATATTCTACTTCCCATTATTGTAAAATTATTGAATACCTTATTCATTTTATTCATGATTATTAATGATGTATTATCCAATGTGGTGAACTTTTCTTTTTGAAACATAACTATTACGGGTTAATACAATACACACCACAGTACCACACACCAAACATGATTTTCATGGAATCAAATAATCATAAAATTATTATTTATGGCATCATAATCTATAAAATATAGGAATTTTTATAAAATTAATTAGGTAGTTAATGAACTAAACATAATCTACTTTAAATGATATATCTCTTATAAGTTTAATTCAATATATTTCTGTACAACTAAACACATAAAATGAGGGTTTATACAATGGGAGATTTTTAATATAATGATATATTCCCTTTAAATATACATTTATCATGTTATTCTATTGAAATAATGATATCTCAAGGTGTAACATGATCCAACATAGAGGTGAACACATGAATTCAAATTGTATTTTTTTTCTTACAACAATAGTTTCGATCAATCAGTCGTCTCATTATAGGGGGATCGAGTGTCCATTTCTAGAAATTATTATGGGATGACATGGTTGTTCAGAAAAACCTAGGTTTAATCAACTATTTATCGGATTCATGGTTTGGTAATATTGATACTCTTTAATGAGTTTTATGTTCATAATTCTACTATAGTAAAAGGGTCATTGATTATCTAGAATAGGTGCAACCGATAACATAATTATCGATCGTGATATAGTTTCTAGTTCTTAAAAATCAATACAATATTCCTGATATATCATTTATCTTATTTTTTAAGAACATTCACACTATGGAACCTTCACATAGATATGTAGATACCTCTCATTCTAGTGGGAATAGGGTAACATATAGGTTGCAGGTCAATCCACCCAGTGATGGGATTAGACGCAATATAGATGGATCATATCAAAATGGAATTATGAGAGGCGGTGTTATTATTAATATAATCATCAATTATTGGTCAAGAATATAGTACCTACTATGAACATGGAAACTCCCTAAAATATAATCCTAAGGTGATTCTCTAAGGCCCATCTATAGGTAACAAATAAAATCATTCCTTTTGAAAGTGTAATCTGATTTTGAAATGATTACACATAATTTATATAATTTCACTGCGTTTTCATACATGGGTATTACATATTTTTAGATTAATATACATTATATTACAAAAACAGATGCTTGAGGACCATAATAGTATTTTTCATTAGTATAAATAGAACACATTCTTCTAATTTGGTTAATGATCTTCATCATCTCTTATATAGATATTCCCCTTTAGTAAGCCAAATTAAAGACATTCTTCATAACATGTGGAGATGAATCCTAAGAAAGGTTCAGCTCAGATTCTTTGTATTGGTAAACATGGGAGATAAATAAGAATAAAATGAGAATAAATTCATCAAAACATGATCATCACATTTGTATATAATACCTTGAATTTCAAAGATCATATTCTTGATATACATAATTAAATAATTATATTTCATAATAGATGAATCCAAAGATAATCAAAGAACATGTTCCATTATATTATAACAATGGAATAAGCCATGGAATTTTGGGTATACAGATAATAGAATAAAATATAATGTCAATGATACCTACCAAGCCATTCATACAAGGTTATTCTTGGGATAATCACATGTGTACATACTCTAGGCTTGGGATGACTTACCATGTACCCTATTATTTTTTTCTTAAGATGACCTTTTGTGTAACTCTTGTTGCAGGTTTTGGATGGCCTCATATATACCCTCTCAATGTATTCATAGGATAAAATCACATGTACCCTCTTCTTATAGGCATGCGATGATAACTCATATAAACATTTAGCTCAAAAAGAATTTATCATTACTCAACACATTGGAGGGAGATAATGGTCTCACAAATCAAATAATTAAAACCATAAATATGTGTTCTATATAAACATAATTCATTCACAACATCAGATTTCATGAATATAAAGGGTTTTTATAATCATTTCATTAGAGGATATCCAATTTAAATGTAATGGGATTCATAAACAAAATTCCATAAAAACGTAATCAATTTATCTAAAGAATATGAATTATAACCTAGGATCCTATAACAAATAATTCATGAGTTACCCAATATATGTCATATTATATGGAATATAATTTAGAAACATCCGTGTAAAACATTTACCCGAGAAAAATATAGTTTCCATTTTGAAAAACACATTTTATATCACAAAAAAATTAAAAAAATTCATTTAAAAAACCATGAAAACATAAAAAGTATGCAATGAAACCCACTTTAATGATCTTTGAAATATTATTCCATGAAAATTATTCAAAGATCATTTAAAAACATTTTGTAATTCTTATTTAGGACACATGGTTATTGAATAAAAAATTTTCTGATCAATGAGAGGATAAGATTTCATTTACTATATAATATCATGAAAAGAATGATATTAATAATACATAATTTTAATGATAAATATATAAACATAATGAAATTATGTTGGTTAGTAACATATCATGTGTCTCAAATAAGTAATATTAAGAAAAAAATACCTTACTGATTTGGTATCTTTTGAATTTAATGCACCGTGAAGGAGAGATATTCAATTAGATATTTCAATAAAAATAAATTTAAGGATAAGGGTATTATATTATATTCAATCACATTATATACAGTACACAAAAAAATATTGGTGAGTATGGAATTAGTCTCTTAGAAATAAAAGTATGACTAGAAATCTCCATACCTTATGACTTTACTTCCTTTATACATGTTAAAAACAACTATAAAAAAAAATAAGTTACCATAAATATAAAAAAACCATATTAAAATATATAATACAATATATCTTAAAATTATGAATTTATATTACTTGTTTATAGATAAGTCCTTGTTAATGTTAGGTCTCAGGTAATAACTGCTTTGTTTTTCATAATGTTTTCACTAGTTATTTATGGTAATCTTATATAGAGCTTGTTTAGTAATCACAATAATGAAAAACATGAAAAAAATATAATATATATTCATTATATATTTACTTTTTGTGATTAAAAAAATTATAGGTCGAAAATAAAATACATCATTTATGAAGATGGCAGACCATACGTATGCATGAATGAGATTTTCATTTATATTTCATATTATAGTAAAGAAAATTATATAATATATTATCTCTAAATAATCATTTTTAGGTCATATTTATCAATTTTTTTTTATATCAATCATAAATAAATTTTGTTTAAAGTTTCAATGAATCACATCACTTCGTGAGGTAGTAGTCTGTTGTACAGACGAACACCATCATCATATTCCCACAAAATGTAAAGAATGAAGGTATGTGTGATTAAATAATAAAAAATTATAATAACATAATAATAATAATAACATATCAGATATAAACTATAAATATATCATTATTCACAATATTTAAATGTGTAAATTGATGAACGTATGCCATCGGTTCGTGTGGTTATTGTTCGTCGTACACACGAACAATTATTACATATCCCATTTGACAAATTATTTTGATGTTATATTTAGTGGCAATAAAAACATATAATAATATTTAAGATACTGTTCATATTATATAAAAATTATTTGAAAATAAATTATGGTTTTAATGAATAAATAAAATAAAAACATTCACTGATGGACATTACTTCTTCTTCGTGTATATCCTTTTGGTTTTCACTAAATAAATCCAATTATTAGATTTATGAATAAAGGAAGGGTTATAGGTTTAATAGAGTGAAATTGGGAGGATATTTTTATTGTTTTCTATTGATACAAATAGGTTTTTATGTATTAATAAAAGAAAAAAAGTGGTTCCCTTTTATGAGAGAGGGGAGCGACCCTCTTGGAATTTTACAAAATATTAAATTAATATACATTATTTTTATATTCCAAATGGATAAAAACTGATTTATTTAGATTATTTTATAAATATGGATCAAAATAAATTTATCCAACTAAATTATATATAATTTGACTATTTTATAATCCTTATAATTTGGTTTTAACAATTATTTAATAGCCTTATTCTAATCATGACTACATGAATTTTTACTCATTGAGCATTGATATTGTTAGATAAAGTGCCCAAGGAGAAATAAGTAAATCATGAATGAAACATTAAATCTTATCCTAATAATTGGTATGAATATTATATTTTTAGTAATTTTAGATCATTTAAAAATATATTATTCATTTTATAATATCATTAATGTCTATTTTGACACTATTCATTACGTTAGCTTATACAAAAATTAGTACAACATGATAATTTTTTTTAAAATATTATAAAAAATAATTAAAATTTTTATGTAATCTATAATTTTTTTTATATAATAAATTATCTCTACTTATATTTTTTATATTTTAAATTTTTCTTATTTGATATTTCTACTTATTAAACAATTTATGCATCATCATTGTGCATGTCTTTTCAAATAATTATTTCTTCCCTAAAAATAAAAATTAAATTTCCATGATGAAGATAAATATTTTATATTTTTTGAATATTATTTATGGTCTATTATATATTCTAAATGACCACATATTAAAATTGTAATAATTTTTAAAAACCATGGTGTAACAAATTTTTATTTTCATAAAATCAAATACTATAACGTTATTAAAGGAATTGTGGTAGATTTTTGAGGTCATAAATTAATCACAATTATTATAATGGTAAAAAAACAAATAATATAATAATGGAACGTTTTAGTTTTATTTTTTAATATTTATAATATGGTTTTTAACTTTAATTACCTTATTATCCCTTAACTACGGTAATAAAATTTGTATTTATACAATTCATATTGTCCAAAAATAAAAGTAACCCATTTAATAAATATTAATCATATGATTACTACTTTGGAATCCATTCTTCTATATTCAAAACATATAATAGGCTAAAATTAATTTAATATTAATCCCATTGATGGTGTAAGAAGTTGGGTTTTTAATGAAACAATGTTCCAATGATTACTAAGATCTCACATGTAAATTTAAAATAAAAATTTTTATAATGAACTAAATGGGATTAATGGACATATAATGTATCTGTGATGACCACAAAACCTATCCAAAAAAACATGTAATATTATATATTATTTATATGAAATGATACAATTCAATTAAATTGTAGCCTTATTTTATTTATCAAAAGATGAATGTTCTCAAAAAATAACAATTATTCACAATAACACACATTAATTATTTGGATTTCAAAAATGAATAATATTTTTGTAAATAAAATTTATGAATGTGGGAAAATTTATTTTCAATACAAGTCATCAATTAAAAGAGTACACAGTTTCCTTTAAACAAAGTACATATTTTTATGTTTAAAAATGTATTTTTTAAAGCTTATAAAACACAATTAATGAATTTTTAAAAATTTCAAAGAATATATAATATAAAAATTTCATTACTATCATTCACTAACAGTTATATGATAAATATCATATTAAAAAATAATACAATATTATTTTTCAGAAAAACACTTTCTTTCCTGTATCCCAGGAAATTGAAGGAACATGTTTTTGTGTCTAACATAAGAAAAACATTGTGTTTCATGTACCACAAGGAAAACTATGTGTTTCATATTGCACGAGATTAACATGTTGTTGTGTATAAATCAATATTGACTTACTATAGGATAAAAAATATTCCATCTAATGAATTTAATTCTTTTAAAAATAATTCATAAAAACAAAGGCTATTTCATTTGACCACCATAAAATTAATTTCTCCCTAGAAATTCATCTAGGTCATTATTATTTTAATACACAAAAGTTGATATAATGTGAAACCACATCAAAATAAGATAAATAAAACAAAATTTAAAATAGGAATTTTTGAAACAAAATGATTTCTCAAAGAAACTCATAAGTAGGTTTCCACATATGATAACGTAGTTGGGATGTGAAAAA
Source organism: Viscum album (assembly GCA_963277665.1). Taxonomy (NCBI): domain Eukaryota; kingdom Viridiplantae; phylum Streptophyta; class Magnoliopsida; order Santalales; family Viscaceae; genus Viscum; species Viscum album. Next base: position 1,187,225,880 of record OY728159.1, read on the forward strand.
ATTGACATATATAAGAAAAAAAATACTATCAAGATAATATGGAGATTGATAGAGAACATGTTAAAGTTATGTTCAATAACCACAGTATCATAGAGCAAATTGTTCTAGATAAGATCATTCATATCATAAAAAATAAAGTTAATAGGATAAGCTTTTATTTAAAAACCATTTAATATGATATACTTACATGATTTAATGTCATAAGAAAAATATCACCCTTTTGATGTAAATTTATTAATTTATTCTTCACCAATTACTCAATGACATGATTCTAAAACTATAATGCCCAAATGACTAGTGGATCATAATATCTATAATGGTGTGATAATTAATTCCTTCTATCTCTAGTAATCATCAAATCAAAGAGGATAACATATTATATCTAATATGAAAAAATCATCATACTACAAAACATTAATCTCTAATCCTCATTCAAATCACAACAAAATCCTTTTAAAAATTGGTTAAATTTTATATTGTTCCTAAATACGAATATTAAAATTTTTAGAGACATAGTCATAAAATTTCTCGAATTAATCTTATCATTGATCCCACATATATCCTAAAGTACAACTTCAGTATCATATACCAAACAGGTGAATATATTTATCCTGTATTCTATTCAAAAGTAGTAATGACATTAATTTCCATATTTCCATATTGAAAAAATTTATACTTGATCGTTATTTAATCATATTATTGGATATATTATGTAAATAGAAAAATAATTTAAACTCCATCCATGATAGAATAAATCAATTTTTAAATAATTCAATTATAAGTTATGAGGTCAAAAAATTTAACCATATTAATTTAATCTTATCCAAAATATGTTTATCTAAACCAAACACCATTTTATAAACCTTATTGACATATTAAAGGATAAATTTTTTTAATAATGGTATTTCCATAAAATAAATCATTCTTATTTAATTAATTTTCTAGTTCATTGTTACAATTCAACGTATTCTTTCAGAGAATTAATGAAAATATTATACCCCCAAATAATTATATATTTTAAAATTCTATTTCTTGAATCCAAATACATAAAAATTCTTCTATAAATCATTATTGTAAATTAATTAACTAATATTAATCATATTATTCTTTAACAGTTCTTTATATTTAAATTCCATCAATATTATCTTTATCATCAGAATTATAACAACTACTCATATAACCTTGTTTGTTTTATTCATGATATTTCCCCAAAGAATTTTTAATTTTATAATTATATTTATTTCAACATTTAAGACATTCGTCTATTAATAATACCTTATAGAGAACCACATTACCATCAATTTAATTAATAAAATATTCATTTTTCTGTTGTAGTTACTTTATTAATGTGCATCTTTTGCACAAAAAGCAACCTCTTATTCCCATAAGACATTCAATTGGGTAATTCTTACCAAATTATTGATATATAAGAAACTGAATTTTATTTCCTCTATGGTATCCAGTATATAAATATTCATCATACTCTTTCCTTCTCATAATTGGGGGTGTCTGAGAGTTGGTTAAGGTACCCAATGTTAATCATGTTCCATTAAAACTGATTAGGAATAATCAAAAATAAAAATTTCTCCAATGATAATTTCATTTAACTATTCACAAGAAAATTGTCAGTCACATTAAATGTTTACCAAGTACCTTCTAGTTTTCACCATTAAAAAAAATCTTAGTTTAAGAAAAACTTTTCATTGTGAAATACCATATAATCAAGAAAATACTTATAAATTCTAAAGCCTAACACCTACTTCTATAATGTATGAAAATGTAGGGTTATCCTTGGATATTCATAGATATATTTTATTTATGTCCATCCTTATGGTACGTAAAGAATTTATTGTTTTCATTATAGATCCACCAGGATTGTCAAACTATGTGTAAAATAATGATCATTATCATGCACTAGTTCCCAATCAATTATTGCTCGATATGTTATTCTCAAGGTCGTTACACCTAGGTAAATTCATTCCAGATCCACATCCACTTGTAGTATCTAGAAACTGATTTTTTTTCATGGAAACCATTCACTCTATCATTTACCAAAATTTGAGGTCATTTTCATAAACATTGAATCATCCTTATAATTATCCTTAGAGACATCACTATAAATATCCATATAAATATCTATAAGGATCTAAAAAATGTTTTATCACTTTAGTTTCCAAATATTGACTAATAATTTTCTCTTATAATAGCAATATTTACCTGATCATTAATAAATTAATATTATATATTTTTATATGGATATTAATTACATTACACATACATGTTGCTATGGAATGTAACTATTTATTTAATTTGAAACATGAAACAAATTATTATAATTTTGAGAAAATATCTTCAAATATCCTATAAAAATATTTCCCTTTAATACCACGACATAAAACCTTTCTTCACTACATGGGGAAAGGGAACATAATAAATGGTGATCTCAGATTCTCGATAATTGTAAACATGTAAGATACATAAGCATAATTTACGAATAAGTTTATGAGATCATGATCATAATATTTGAAATGTATACCTTTCATATTGAAGATCATAATCATGATTCATGGATTTAAATATTGGCAGTTCATAAGACACGAATCATATTATAATCAAAGAACCTGATCTATTAGTGTAGAAAAATGGAATAAGGTTTCAAATGTGTGGCCTAAATATATGGTTATAAAAAATTATATCAATAATACATATGAAGAAGTTCCTATCAGGTTAGGATTGATATAATAACCCATGTAATTTCATTGGTATTAGTATGACTTATCATGTAACCTCTTGTTTCTGGTGTAATATGTCCTCCCTTCTACCATCTTCTATCAGTCTTAGATTGACCTCCCATGTACCCTCTTATTGTGCGCATATAAAGACCACATGTGTACCATTTAAGCTAATAGAACATTTTTCACTACCCATTTCATTATAGTAATTAACATATCCCACCATTAAAATAATTAGAAACTTATATATGTATTTTACATGAAGATAAATAATATTTTACATAAAAATTCTTTATAATAAATGTATTTTGTAGATATTTCATCATAGAATATCTCTATAAATAGTAGCATTATTCATAATTTAATGTCATCAAAACATAAATCATCACAAGAAATAATATGAATGGTAAACTTGGATAATTTCTATAGTAAGTCATGACTAACACCAATGGATGTCATATTATATGGAAACAAATTTTGAAATATCATTTTAAAACATTTCATTTAAAAAATATCTATTTTTCAATAAAAACACTTTTAAATTATAAAACATTAAGAAAACCATTTTTATTGAAAATTGCCTTGAAAACATAAAAATGATTATTTTAAAACAATTTAAAAAATAATTTTAATCATTTTAATTGAAAATTCTTACACGATAAATTAAAAACATTTTGGAATATATTTTTTATCAAGGAAGGAAAATAATATATGTGTATAATATAATATTTTTATCAAGGAAGGAAAATTGAGACAAAATTTACTTTATGATTGGTAACATTTGTAGCATAAACCACATCAAAGATAGAAAATAAAATGGATATGTAAATACCCATAAATTTAATGATATATATCATGGATTACATTAATGGGTAGTATATATACCATATAAAAGTAACAACTGGTGAATATGGCATAAGTCCGACATAAATAAATGTGTGTATAGATATCCACATACCTTATGTCTTGACTTTCTTAATACATTAAAAAATAATGTATAAAAATTATAGGTTTATAATAAATATAACCCATATCCATATTCATATATATCAAACCATATATGTTTTACTTATAACTTATTATTTCTAATCTGTTGAGAATTCCATGATAATGATATGTTTCAACTAATAACCGCTTGTTTTTCGTACAAGTTTTGACTTTTTATTATTAGTCCTCTACATAGAATTTCATCACATAAATAATGATGTACATGATATAAATTTCATATAAATTCATTTTTATGTATTTATTTATATTCATAAATTTAATAGGTATAAAATAAAATACAATATCCATGGAGAGGGTAGGTCATACGTACACGTGAACACCATTATTGGTTTCTTTACAGTTGGAAATATATAAAATTATATGATATGATTGAACTAGAAAATAATTTTTATAACATATATATATATCACATCAGTTTATGAAAATCATACTTAATACATCCTATGTTATGTGTGAATTAATCTCATTGCATCATGAGGTGGTAGTTCGCCGTACAGATGATCGATGTTATTGTGTTCCCAAAAATTGGAAAGCAGGAAGGTATATGTGATATAAAAATTACATAATCAGATTAACATCATCAAAATCAAATAAATCATATTAAATCTATAAATAAATCATTATTACCCACCATTAAATGTGGTAATGGACGAATGAGCAACATCAGTTCACGACGCGGTAGGCCACCGTACACAGAAATGATCAATAAATATCCCATTTGAATGAAATTTTAGAATTTGTATCTCATAAAAAAACATAAAAACATCTCAACTTATTAAAGATACATAGTTTATTATATCCACATTATATAAAAAATTATGCTTGTTTGAGTAAGAAAGAAAACAAAAAAAAATCATTGATGAACATTACCCCATCATCGGTTATCTACTTTGGGTTTGCACTAAAGGACTTCATTGGAAGGATTTATGACTAGTGGAAGGAATATAAGATTAATATAGGGAATTTGGGAGGATATTTGGACTGGGTTTTACTAAACCAAATAGGATTTTATGTGTGAAAAAAATAGAATAAGTGGATCACTTTTAAATGAGAGGGGAGGGGAAATCTTTTAATTTCTCAAAATAATAAATTACTATAAATAAATATTCTTTCCCAAAATGTACCAGAATAATTTACATAGAATATAACAGGAATTTAGTTCAAAATCAATTAATAAAATTAAAAGTATACCTATTTTTACTATTTTTTTTACTTATCATTCGATTTTAATTCTTATTTAACACCTTTTTTTCTTACCGTTACAACATTGATTTCTAATCTTTTAGGGGTAATATTGTTACTATAAAATTAAAAAATAACCATAAATAGATAATTAATGGTATTTTTAACCATATTCCAATATTTTGGCCAAATATAATATTTTTAGTAACTTTAAATCATTTTATAGTTTATTATATATTTTGAAATATCATTAATGTAACTTTTGACAATATTTTAAACATTGAAATATACAAAAAAATTAAATAAAACAAGTTAAATTTTAATTAAATAATTTAACTCACCGCTATAATTTCAAATTAATTAATAAAATTTGAGGATGATAATAATAATCTTAAATTAATTAATTTTAAAATTATTAATATCAATTATTTAATATTTCAATTAATTAAAAAATAACAGTATCATAATTGTAATTTTCTTTTAAGGTGATGATTTATTACCAAAAAATGTATAATAAAATCCCATGATGTTGATAAATATTTTATATTTACATGTACTATTAATGGTCAACTTTTTTTCAATTAACACATATTAAAAAAAGTAAAACATATTAAAAATACTAGTGTGAAAAGTTTTAATTTTCTTAAAATAAAATAATTTAAGGGGATTAAAGTCATCATAGTAGATCCAAGAGGTCCAAAATAAAGCCCTATAATGATTTTGTTTGATAATAACTAATATAATAAAATTATTAAAATTGGTAGCATAATTTTATAATATTTACTATAATATTTTCCCCATTAGTAAGATGAATTACCCTTAAGAAATTACTAAGTATACATTTCATATTATACAAAAATAAGGAAGATATGCATAATAAATTATGACCTTCTGATTCTTAAAGTGGAAACTATTTTTCAAAATTAAAAACATATAAGTGGCTAAAATTATCTTAAAACTATTTCATGGCCACTTGGTTATGGTCCTATGGGTGATGTAATTGGTATCCTCCACCCAAATTAAAAGGGGCCTTTATTTCAATAATAAAAAGAGTCTTCAATACAAAATATTAAAAAATTAAAATCCAGAAAACCCACCTTCTATAAGTATATCTTATTTATCCTTAAAATGGATCTGTTCTTATTTAATGCCTATAAATTTTATTGTATGTCTTTCAAATAATTATTCAAATATATACCATGAAAATTTCATGAGGATTGTTCAATAATAGTGATAAATTTAATTTACTATGATAAATGCTATTTTGGGATTAAAATTTTTTTGTATAAAAAAATTCTATTCTTTTTAATTAGTTTTATCTTATTCTCTAATTATTTGGTCACCAAATAAGTAATTTTAATAACATATGTAAACCATGTTTCCATAATTCAGTTAATCGTATTCAATCCTTCCATTCTAATACCTTGGTGATAACTGTCACGACCCCCTCCCCACAATGTGTACCCCTCCTGGGCCGACAATGTGAAAAGGGAGATAATGACCCCCGAGTCCCGCCTCCAGTAGGCCCCGGGTTGGCGACTAGCACCGAGGGTATAATAACATACAAATGGGAGGCATTACCCTCTAAGAGAACACATGCAGAAGAGAGAGATAGAATAGAATCCAATCAAATCCAACTCAGAACTGAAATATAAAAGGAAACCAAGTACATATATGAAATGTCATGCAAAAGTACTACAACTGAAGGGGAAACTAAAAGTACCCAAAAGAAAGAAAAATGGAAGCGACCACGAGCCCGAACAGCTCCTCCTTCAACCACAAGTTAGTATTAACCCGCTTGATCTCCAACCTGCTCCAAGTGACCTGAAAAACATTTTATATGTACATAGGGTGACTATAACAGTATACTCAGTAGGATCCTCCCCAAGCCTCCCGTGCAAAGGTAAAGAAAGAATGCTAAAGCCCAGTGAACAACAAGTGAAACTAACTCGTCACCTAAATAGGTATACTATGTTCCCAACCTCACCATGGCTACTCTCACCAAGTAACGCATACAAGAATATAGCATATAGTAAAGAGTATAAAGGGTACTCCGCTACTACTTCCCCACTGGTTTGCTGCTTTGCCCCAACGACATACGTCTTGTGCATCTCTCTCCAAAGGCTTGCCCGCAGACACCTCGGCTAAGCTCCACAATCTGCACCTCGTGCACCACATAGGCTTGCCCGCAGACACCTCGGCTAACCACCACACCATCCTCACAACCAAAGTAACCAGGTAGTTTCCGGGAGCCACCATAGCTCGTATAACGTGTATCATACGTCGAGTATTATACCTCAAGCCACCACAGCCCATACGCCGAGTAAGGATCCTCAAGCCATCACAGCCTATACACGTTACACCTATAGTAGTCCATAGGATACTATATCCAGAATATATGTGTGGGAAATAACCACAAGCCATTACAGCCCTCTACACACATATATGGGGTAACTAACCGTTGTGCCTCATGGCACAAGTATCTACCAAGAGAAGAGAGCGGGGCCAAAGGGGGTAGTCAGCCATTCAACCTCCCATCAGAATGTTGGGGAAACCCCCCCCCCCCCCCAGGGCTCAGAATCCCCGGGGTGTCAGTTTCCCTTACCGACAGGGTGGAGTAGCGTATAGAAACACAAAAAGTACCGAATATATCAGTAACTCACTTCGACACTATGGGCATTACCTAGTCTTAGATACAACTGCAGAAAACGTCTCTCAGACTCCATGTTGCTACTTCAAATACTAGGTATCCTATAAGCACACAACCAATTGAAGAGCCTTATTAGATTACTCCATTCTCATTTATCAGTTCCACTGTACATTAAATAATTCTGTAAACATTAATTAAGAATAAACAATTCCACATTAAACTGAACTGGCATCACTTTCAAAAACAACTGCTCCTTTTTAAGATTCACATCACCTTTAAATTCCAGCATCTCTATCCCCTTGGATTTTCACCATTTAATCAAACATTCCTTACAGAATTACTTTTCCACATTCCCAGGCATTCTAGAAAAGCATCCTATGCTTCTAAACACAAAGGAGGCTCAACACGGTGAGTAAATATACTACCCATCGAGTCTTTTCCGCCTATAGAAAGAGAATATACCCATTCTCCCTCGAGAGGCTAAACACGGAAAGCACGTGGCATACCCCGCGCGTCTTCACCTCCTTAGGAAGAAGGGTAGCAAGACCAGCTGCCTTGAGCAGTGGGGAAAATCAAAGCAGATTAACATTCAAGAAAACTGCAAGAAACCTGTAACTGCATCCATCCCATTCCATCACCCCGGGTGTCCTCCCCGACACCCATATGCATAAACTGATGCATCTCGCCACTCTAGGCGTCATCCGCTGCCACAACCACAAGTCTCCATGACTCCACATATCACAACAGCCATCCAGGCTCACATCACAGCACAAGCAGCAGGAAAAAAAACATCACAAAAATGGGCTCTCAGCCCTTTAACAAGGCATTCAGCCTTCAAACACAATGAGCACTTAGAGCTCCAAACCACAAGGCATTCAGCCTTACAAGCAAGCGTGTAACTAAGAACCCTTTTGAAATTCTCACATAATCTGTTTTCTAATCCATATGGAATTGGAAGATTTGTAATTCGTAGGTTCCAATCATGGATACCTAATCTGAAAGCTATCACAATTAAATAACCATGCTTACTTCCCTAATTTGATTATCCTCAAATTAGAACAACTATAACAACGACAACAACCAGATTAATTTACATGCCTCTTTATCTTTAGCCAATTAATTAACAATTAATTCTGGCTTTACGTTCATTATCAATTTCCATCATGAACGAACAAAAAATCAAAGAAAACATAGATATCACTATATCTAGGAAAACATGAGGCAAACCGTTATCACGGTATAAAGCAACAGCATGCGATCAACCAATCCTTTTAATCCGGTTCAAGTATTTAATTAGGTTAATTTCATTGTTATCCAAAGAGATAAATCATGCTAATTCTACGATTGCACATATACAATTAGAGAATCCATGAATCCTCTACCTCGAAGAGTTCTTGATGTCCTTTATCCACACAACGGGCCACAATCCTTCTCTCGCGACAACTTATGTGGAAGAATGATCGACACAGCTTGGTTGCATCAAAACAAAGCAGAACCAATCCTAGGAGTAAAGATTGATTGTGAAACTCCTACGGAAAGGATTGAAAGGTTCTAGCGCCTCTTAGTTGAGAACAAAGGGAAATAACAAGGGAGAATGATATCTCATCCCTTTTTAAGATTTAACGAGGTGGCGGTTTAAGATCCGGTTAATTCTCCATTAAAAACGGATGGCATTAACCCACGCGGTTTGACAAAGTAAAATATTCCAAGCCTTTGGAATAATTAATATAGGATTTATGGAATTTGAATCGGCCTTAAGAGCCCTTAAAATAAGGCTTTAAATGTATTTTACGTCAAAAAAAACGTCAAAAGGGGCAAAACTGTAGGAGTCTGGAAACACTGTTCACCCACCGTTACTGTACATGAAACTGATCTGTGAAACCGATCTGTGAAACTGATATGTCACACCGATCTGTGAAACCGATCTGTGAAACCGATCTGTGAAACTGATATGTCACACCGATCTGTGAAACTGATCTGTCACACCGATCTGTGAAACCGATCTGTGAAACCAGTCTGTGAAACCGATCTGTGAAACTGATCTGTCACCCCGATTTGTGAAACTGATCTGTGTAACCGATCTTTGAAACTGATCTGTAAAACTGATCTGTCACACCGATCTGTGAAACCGATCTGTGAAAATGATCTGTGAAACTGATCTGTCACACCGATCTGTGAAACCGATCTGTCAGACCGATCTGTGAAACCGATCTGTCACACCGATCTGTGAAACTGATCTGTCACACAGATCTGTGAAACCGATCTGTCAGACCGATCTGTGAAACCGATCTATCACACCGATCTGTGAAACCGATCTGTCAGACTGATCTGTGAAACCGATCTGTCACACCGATCTGTGAAACCGATCTGTCCGACCGATCTGTGAAACCGATCTGTCACACCGATCTGTGAAACCGATCTGTCAGACCGATCGGTGAGACCGATCTGTTATTGTTCATAAAACTGGAAACACTGTTCACAGAACTGGAAAATTGGAAAAGTGTTGGGGATAAGTCCTCTTGACCTCCCAGAACACCTCCAACACCAACATTTCACAAAGTAATGGACCGGATAGGTCTGGGCCATTACATTAGATACCTCTCAAAACATTCTCGTCCTCGAGAATTAAAAACCAACCTAGAAGAGAAGAGGGGTCTGAACAACCACCCCATAAGATACCTCTCCGGGGAAAACCACCATGAGTTGTTCGAAAGCTGGAACAAAACTATGACATTCGGGAACAAACAATCCATAACCAAACAATTCAAACATAACATCACATCAAAGGTACATAATTAAAACATGAAAGGTCTAACCAGAGATGAAACATCATTACATGAAAGGAGTTAAACATTAAACAACTCTGGGTACTGAGCACGTATCTGTGACTCACGCTCCCAGGTACTCTCCTCCATGCCACCGTGTCGCCACAAGACACGAAATAAGGGGATATAACGTCCACGCAACACTTTCTCCTTGCGGTCTTGGATCTCCACAGGTCGCTCCTCGAAGGTTGCATCTTGGTCAATATCGATCTCTCCCCAATCGATCACATGAGATTCATCATGAAGATAACGACGGAGCTGCAATACATGGAAAACATCATGTATCCGACTCATCAGAGGGGGAAGTGCTACTCGATACGCCACACCTCCAACACGAGCTAACACCTCGAAAGGCCCAACAAAATGGGGAGAAAGCTTACATCCGCGACCAAACCTTCACCGCCCACGACGGGGAGTCACCTTTAGAAACACATGTTCCCCAACATTAAACTCTAAGGGTCTCCTTCTTTGATCAGCATAAGATTTCTGACGATCTTGTGCTGTCTTCATCCTCTCACGAATCACCTGAACCATATATTTTGTATTCTGCACTAGTTCTGGTCCGAGAATTGCTGACTCTCCGACCCCAGTCCAGTACAATGGAGAACGGCATGGCCGGCCATACAAGGCTTCAAACGGTTCCATGCCGATGGTAGAGTTAAAACTATTATTGTAAGAGAACTCTACCAAGGGTAAGTGCTTCACCCATGAACCTCCAAAATCAAGAACACAAGAGCGCAACATGTCTTCAAAAGTCTGGATTGTTCGCTCTGTCTGACCATCCGTTTGTGGATGAAAAGAAGTGCTAAGGCACAGTTGAGAGCCAAAAGCATGCTGGAGACCTCTCCACACCCTAGAGGTAAAACGAGGATCTCGATCAGAAATGATCGTCTTAGGAACTCAGTGAAGCCTCACCACCTCCACCAGATACTACCTCGACAAAACTTCCACTGAGCTCGACTCCTTGATCGCTATGAAGTGGGATGATTTTGTTAAACGATCCACTACCGCCCATATAGCATCATGTCCTCCCGGAACTCGAGGTAAACCTGTAACAAATTCCATTGAGATGTCCTCCCACTTCCACTGAGGAATCTCTAAGTGCTGGAGAAGACCACCAGGAACACGTTGTTCGGCCTTCACCTTCTGGCAGACTAAACATCGAGACACACATTCTGAAACTGTACGCTTCAGCCCAAGCCACCAAAACTGACTCCTCAAGGATTGGTACATCTTCGTCACACCAGGATGTACCACCAAGGGTGAACTATGGAACTCTTGGAGAACCGTCTCGCGCATCGCCAAGGGAACAAAAAGCCTGCCATGATACAACACTCGGTGTTGTTCATCCTCCGACCAACCATCAGGGGCCTCACCACATACAACTCTGTCTCTCCAAACCTCCACCTCTAGATCACCCAACTGAGACTCTTCCACCTTCTGCATCAGGGATGACTGCACCGTCATCTGGAAAAAACAACCTCTTCCCCCAACTTCTCCCATATCAAGATGCAAAGCTGATAGCTCTTCCATCACTCTCCAGGAATAACCAGATCCACGCACAACATCATTACGTGACTTTCGGCTCAGTGCATCAGCAACAACATTACCTTTTCCAGGTGTATACGATATTTCGAAGTCGTATTCCTGCAATAACTCCATCCACCGACGCTGCCTCAAGTTCAAGTCACGTTGGGAGAAAACATACCTCAAACTCTTATGATCGGTGAAAACCACAAAGCGCTCGCCAATGAGGTAATGTCTCCACAACTTCAGCACAATAACCACGGCTGCCAACTCAAGATCATGGGGGGCATAGTTGCGTTCATGGGGACGCAACTGCCGAGACCCATAAGAAACAACTGACCTCTGCTGCATGAGAACATAGCCTATCCCCAGATGTGAAGCATCACAGAAAACATCAAACTGGACTCCCTCCGCTGGAAGACAAATTACTGGAGCACTTACCAACTTCTCCTTTAGATATTCGAAAGCTGCCTGACACTGATCAGTCCATATGAACGCTTGATCCTTCTTGGTCAAAGCTGTCAGAGGAGTCACAACTCGGGAGAAATTGGCTACAAATCTCCTATAATAGCATGCGATACCAAGGAAACTTCGCACCTCTGACACGGTCTTGTGGGCTGGCCAAGACACCACTGCTTCTATCTTCGAAGGATCCACAGCTAATCCCTGTTGGGACACAACATGTCCCAAGAAACGAACTTATCGAGCCCAGAACTCACACTTGGACAACTTCCCAAACAACCGATGTTGGCGAAGAACTCCCAAAATGGCTCGTAGATGCTCTGCATGCTCCTCTTCAGATGTGGAGTACACAAGGATGTCATCGATGAAAACCACAACAAACTTGTCCATGAATTCACGGAACACAGCATTCATCAACCCCATGAAAACAGCTGGAGCCTTTGTCACGCCGAATGGCATTACAACAAACTCATAATGCCCATGACGACAGCGGAAAGCAGTCTTCAGGATATCCTCATCCTTTACACGCATCTGATGATATCCTGACCGCAAGTCTATTTTTGAAAACCAACTTGCACCCTTCAGTTGATCAAATAGGTCATCAATCCGCGGGAGAGGATAGAAGTTCTTTATTGTCACTTTGTTTAACCGACGATAATCGATGTACAACCGCAAACTGCCATCAGCCTTTTTCACAAACAAAACTGGTGAACCCCACGGTGACACACTCGGCCGAACAAAAGCACACTGAAACAGACCATCGAGCTGTATACGTAGCTCTCGTAACTCAGAAGGGGCCATCCTATACGGAGACATAGAGATAGGAGACGCTCCCGGCTATAGCTCGATCCCAAACTCGATCTCTCGTCGAGGGGGTAAGGATACAACCTCTTCTGGAAAGACGTCAGGGTACTCCTCTACGACCCTAGGAAACGCCAACTGTTGAACCTCTGAAGAACTCAGCATCATCCCAGCCATCATGGATGATAAGGATGAAACTCTTCTATGACTCATCTGAGGATATCTCTCACCAACAAACACTACTTCCTCTCCGTCTTCATCAAAGAAAACGACCTTCTTCCTGTAGCAATCCACAACAGCCTGCACCGAATACAACCAATCCATGCCAAGTATGACATCATATGGTTGTATTCGCAAACATAGGAAATCTCCCCAAGAGCGGTGCTGCCCCCACACTATCTCACAGTCTCTACATACTTCAAACAAGGTAGCTCGACCTCCAACTGGCATAGTCAATGCCAAGGGCACTGGAAGCCTCTCTACCTCAAGTCCCAAAGCATGGACAAGGGTAGGTGATATAAAGGAGTGTGTCGCTCCTGAATCAAACAAGGCATACACCAAGGTAGAAAACAAGAAAAGGGTACCTCGGACGACGTCTGGCTCGCCTGGAGCTGGCAACGCTAGAGCATGAAGCTGACCACGACCACCTCCACGGCCTCTCTGACCCTGATGACGACCACCACCACAGCTGCGCTCTGCTCTCTGAGGACGGGGAGCGTCATGGGGCTGTCCTCTGCCTGCTCCATCTATACTCTGGTGATCTAAAGCTGGTGCAACCTGCTGCTGCTGCCTCCGCTGGAACTGCCTCAATGGAGGAACCTGGAGTGGAGCGCCTGGTGCACGATGACTGCTCTGAAAAGTCGGGCACTCCCGCTACTGATGACCATGACCACCACAAGAAAAACAAGCGCCTGATCCCTTGGCATAGGCCTGAGAGTTGTTGCCTCCGGAGAAACGAGATGGGAAGGGCTGGCACCTACCCCCAGGTGAACGGAAACTCTTCTGTCCTGAAAACTGGGAACCCCGGACCACAGCACTGCTTCGTGAGGAATCATGACGATTCCCCTCTCGTGACGATCCGGTCCTGGTCAAAGTCCTCTCAACAACCTCTGCCCTTGACAGCACCTCAAGATCTGTCTTCACCATAAATGGGGTGACCTGGCGCTGGATCTTTGGACGCAAAGCCTCCTCGAAATGCCTCGCCCTGGCCTCATCATCTGGTAACAGGTCTGAAGCATATCGTAGAAGGTTCCTGAAACGGATTCCAAACTCTCGAACACTAGAGCTCCCCTGTCGAAGGGTGAGTAGCTCCTGGCGACTGGATGCCTTTGCAGTCGATGAAAGAAACTCGACTCTAAACCTGTCTCGAAACTCCTCCCATGAGATCGCTGACTCCTCACGATCACCGAGGAACAAGAACCACCACTGCCTCGCTGCTCCACGCAGCATCGTCACAACCAAGGACACCCAGTGTTCCTTCCGAGCACAAATCGAACTGAAGCCTATCTTGACCTCCTCCAACCAGTCTTCTGTGACTGCATCTGAAACGGAGCCCTCGTACTTCTGTAGACTCTGGCGCTGGAACTCTCGGAGTGTCTTCCTCCAAGTTTCATCGTCGTCAACCTCTACCTGGCGGCGATCTGCTGGAATAACCTGCTGGGCACCTTCTACGAAAACCTGACGAGGACGTCGACCTGGAGCCATACCTGTAAAATAACAACCGTTAGAGCTCCTAAGCCTGGAATATGGAAGACTCAACATTAATTAATTAATTGTTTTGTTTTATTAATTTTAGGTCACCTACCCCAAGGTCTACCCATTCAAACACAGGTGCAAAGAATAATGATGCATGATCCTTTCCTAGGACTCTACCCTGCAACCAGTATCACTTTGTTTAGTAGCCATCGTAAACTTAAAGGTCCGTGCAATAGATCATAGGGGGCCCTGAACGCCTATGTCTCTGCCGGTCTCCAGTATTTACCCCACTTGATAAACATGAATGACATCGTTGCCCTACCATCCCATGCATCCTCACCTGTGCCTAACTCCAAACTCCATCCTATCCCTCAACCAGACCTCTGATACCACTCTGTCACGACCCCCTTTCCACAAAGTGTACCCCTCCTGGGCCGGCAATGTGAAAAGGGAGATAATGACCCCCGATTCCTGCCTCTAGTAGGCCCCGGGATGGCGACTAGCACCGAGGGTATAATACCATACAAATGGGAGGCATTACCCTCTAAGAGAACACATGCAGAAGAGAGAGATAGAATAGACTCCAATCAACTCCAACTCAGAACTGAAATATAAAAGGAAACCAAGTACATATATGAAATGTCATGCAAAAGTACTACAACTAAAGGGGAAACTAAAAGTACCCAAAAGAAAGAAAAACGGCAGCGACCACGAGCCCGAACAGCTCCTCCTCCAACCACAAGCTAGTAGTAACCCGCTTGATCTCCAACCTGCTCCAACTGACCTGAAAAATAGTTTATATGTACATAGGGTGAGTATAACAGTATACTCAGTAGGATCCTCTCCAAGCCTCTCGTGCAAAGGTAAAGAAAGAATGCTAAAGCCCAGTGAACAACAAGTGAAACTAACTCGTCACCTAAACGGGTGTACTATGTTCCCAACCTCACCATGGCTACTCTCACCAAGTAACGCATACAAGAATATAGCATATAGTAAAGAATATAAAGGGTACCCCGCTACTACTTCCCCACTGTTTTGCCGCTTTTCCCCAACGACATACGTCCTGTGCATCTCTATCCAAAGGCTTGCCCGCAGACACCTGGGCTAAGCTCCACAATCTGCACCTCGTGCACCACATAGGCTTGCCCGCAGACATCTGGGCTAAGCACCACACCATCCTCACAACCAAAGTAACCAGGTAGTTTCTGGGAGCCACCATAGCTCGTATAACGTGTATCATACATCGAGTATTATACCTCAAGCCATCACAACCCATACGCTGAGTAAGGATCCTCAAGCCATCACAGCCTATACACGTTACACCTATAGTAGTCCATAGGATACTATATCCAGAATATATGTGTGGGAAATAACCACAAGCCATTACAGCCCTCTACACACATATATGGGGTAACTAACCGCTGTGCCTCATGGCACAAGTATCTACCAAGAGAAGAGAGCGGGGCCAAAGGGGGTAGTCAGCCATTCAACCTCCCATCAGAATGTTGGGGAAAACACCCCCCCCCCCCCAGGGCTCAGAATCCCCGGGGTGTCAGTTTCCCTTACCGACAGGGTGGAGTAGCGTATAGAAACAAAAAAAGTACAAAATATATCAGTAACTCACATCCACACTCTGGGCATTACCAAGTCTTAGATACAACTGCAGCTAACGTCTCTCAGACTCCAGGTTGCTACTTCAAAGACTAGGTATCCTATAAGCACACAACCAATTGAAGAGCTTTATTAGATTACTCCATTCTCATTTATCAGTTCCACTGTACATTAATTAATTCTTTAAACATTAATTAATAATGAACAATTCCACATTAAACTGAACTTGCATCACTTTCAAAAACAACTGCTCCTTTTTAAGATTCACATCACCTTTAAATTCCAGCATCTCCATCCCCGTGGATTTTCACCATTTAATCAAACATTACTTACAAAATTACTTTTCCACATTCCCGGGAATTCTAGAAAAGCATCCTATGCTTCTAATCACAAAGGAGGCTCAACACGGTGAGTAAATATACTACCCGTCGAGTCTTTGCCGCCTATAGAAAGAGCATATAACCATTCTCCCTCGAGAGGAAAAACACGGAAAGAACGTGGCATACCCCGCGCGTCTTCGCCTCCTTCGGAAGAAGGGTAGCAAGACCAGCTGCCTTGAGCAGTGGGGAAAAGAAATGCAGATTAACATTCAAGAAAACTGCAAGCAACCAGTAACCACATCCATCCCATTCCATCACCCCTGGTGTCCTCCCCAACAACCATATGCATAAACTGATGCATCTCGCCACTCTAGGCGTCATCCGCTGCCACAACCACAAGTCTCCATGACTCCACATATCACAACAGCCATCCAGGCTCACATCACAGCACAAGCAACAGGAAACAAACATCACAAAAATGGGATCTCATCCCTTTAACAAGGCATTCATCCTTCAAACACAATGAGCACTCAGAGCTCCAAACCACAAGGCATTAAGCCTTACAAGCAAGCGGGTAACTCAGAACCCTTTTGAAATTCTCACATAATCTGTTTTCTAATCCATATGGAATTGGCAGATTTGTTATTTGTAGGTTCCAATCATGGATACCTAATCAGCAAGCTATCAAAATTAAATAACCATGCTTACTTCCCTAATTTGATTATCCTCAAATTAGAACAACTACAACAACGGCAACAACCAGATTAATTTACATGCCTCTTTATCTTTAGCCAATTAATTAACAATTAATTCCGGCTATACGTTCATTATCAATTTCCATCATGAACGAACAACAAATCAAAGAAAACATAGATATCACTATATCTAGGAAAACATGAGGCAAACCGTTATCACGGTATAAAGAAACAGAATGCGATCAACCAATTCTTTTAATCCGGTTCAAGTATTTAATTAGGTCAATTTCATTGTGATCCAAAGAGATAAATCATGCTAATTCTACGATTGCACATATACAATTAGAGAAGCCATGAATCCCCTACCTCGAAGAGTTCTTGACGTCCTTTATCCACACAGCGGGCCACAATCCTTCTCTCACGACAACTTATATGGAAGAATGATCGACACATCTTGGTTGCATCAAAACAAAGCAGAACCAATCCTAGGAGTAAAGATTGATTGTGCGACTCCTACGGAAAGGATTGAAAGTTTCTAGCGCCTCTTAGTTGAGAACAAAGGGAAAGAACAAGGGAGAATGATATCTCATCCCTTTTTAAGATTTAACGAGGTGGCGGTTGAAGATCTGGTTAATTCTCCATTAAAAACGGATCACATTAACCCACGCGGTTTTACCAAGTAAAACATTCCAAGCCTTAGGAATAATTAATATAGGATTTATGGAATTTGAATCGTCCTTAAGAGCCCTTAAAATAAGGCTTTAAATGTATTTTACGTCAAAAGAAACGTCAAAAGGGGCAAAACTGTAGGAGTCTGGAAACACTGTTCACCCACCATAACTGTACATGAAACCGATCTGTGAAACCGATCTGTGAAACCGATCTGTGAAACTGATCTGTCACACCGATCCGTGAAACCGATCTGTGAAACCGATCTGTGAAACTGATCTGTCACACCGATCTGTGAAACCGATCTGTGAAACCGATCTGTGAAACTGATCTGTCACACCGATCTGTGAAACCGATCTGTGAAATCGATCTGTGAAACCGATCTTTGAAACTGATCTGTCACACCGATCTGTGAAACTGATCTGTGAAACCGATATGTGAAACTGATCTGTGAAACTGATCTGTCACACCGATCTGTGAAACCGATCTGTGAAACTGATCTGTGAAACTGATCTGTCACACCGATCTGTGAAACCGATCTGTCAGACCGATCTGTGAAACCGATCTCTCACACCGATCTGTGAAACTGATCTGTCACACCAATCTGTGAAACCGATCTGTCAGACCGATCTGTGAAACCGATCTGTCACACCGATCTGTGAAACCGATCTATCAGACCGATCTGTGAAACCAATCTGTCACAATAATCTGTGAAACCGATCTGTCAGACCGATCGGTGAAACCTATCTGTCACACCGATTTGTCAGACCGATCGGTGAGACCGATATGTTACTGTTCATAAAACTGGAAAAACTGTTCAAAAAACTGGAAAATTGGCAAAGTGTTGGGGATAAGTCCTCTTGACCTCCCAGAACACCTCCAACACCAACATTTCACAAAGTAATGGACCGGAGAGGTCCGGGCCATTACAATAACAATCATATTAAATATTAATAGTATATTAATGTTCTGTAAATCCCATTCATCCTTGTAACAAAATCCATCTAAAGTTCTTGTTTTTGTGTGTAGCACAATCCAAATGTAGTTCTTCAGGGACAGAAAATAAAAAATTATGTTGTGTGTTGCACAACATTATCTTGGTGTTGGCTATAAATAAATCATCATTTGGTGTTACACGATACACAATCCAAAAATTGATTTTAAATGATTCAAAAATAATTAATAAAGACTCACGGTGTTACAATATGATATGTATTTCACCTCCACACTGAAATATTTCTTACCACAGAAAGAATTAAAAGGAATGAACAACCTATAAAATGGTTTTGCTCACACTTGATAAAATGGGAAAATGATGGTCTATATTATTGAATTGAAAGGAGGAAATCAACATCCTATTACTATTTATTCTTCTATATCCTCCTTCTCTCTTGAAAATAAAGACATTATATAAGGCCCCAGCCTTAAACCTTACTTAAAATTGAATTAAATGAATAATTCACATTGAGGATCTTTTCAGGTTTAGAGTTTTAGAGAATTAGGACATAACTATTACATTTCAAAAGATTACAAAGTATTCTCTTCTACTAAATTTCCATAAAATAAAAACTCTTAAAAAGAAACATGTCTAGTTTCATGTTTTAGGTAGCATGACTTTCTGTTGATCCCATCCTTGACCCTATTCCACGCTAAGTCTTATGAAAAACATTTCAAAAACATGGGATGAGCGTTAAAACTCAGTAAGGGATACACAAAAAAACTGTTAGTTTAAAACAAAAAGTAAACCATGTATAATTAATCAAGGTAATACTTTTCACCTTTATGAAGTAGTAAAACTCTTCACTGAATAAAATATCATTACTTACCTTTCTGTAACCAAAGGATTACCATAAAACCCATATAAAGAACACATAACATATATAAAGGTAACTTGGGACATAAACATACTTAAGTGGAATAACCATACGGTCGACTCCCACACATATCACTTAATGGAATAGCCATACGACCAATTTCCATACATACTAAATGGAATAGCCATACAGCTGACTTTCATACCCAATGCATTGGAGGTTAAAATGTAACCACTCATCCTGTTATTCATGGCACCACCCGTCATATGGTTTATAACGTAACCACCCGTTAAAATGTCCAAGTACCAATATAAAATCATAAAACATAAAACCAATATAAAGGAATGATAACATTTCCACATTTCAATCACAATATATCATAAATATATTGACATAATATAATCCTTTATCAAAACCATTTTCAATACCAAAATACATAAAAGAGTATATGGTATTTATTTTATTTTAAAAACATTACGGCTTGTTGATGAAGGCAAAGACCAAATAATACTCGCGGCGGCGGAAAAGGTCGTTGTCATCGTGTACGTTAAAAGAAACATTCCTTTTTGTCGTTTTGTAAAACACTTCGTAGAAAATGATTCCTATTTTTTAAAAGTAAAAGTCAAATGGGTTTATACACCGTTACAAAATAAATTAGTGTATAAAACGAAATATGCCTCAATGAAAGGAGATTGAGACGAAGTACCTTACAAATATGATATCCTTAGTTTCAGGATAAATCAATTACATAATTATGTGTGAAAAACGAATACAAAAAATATAAGTGGATATTAAGTGTAAAATAATCAAAGGTCATTCACACATATTCAAAGGATGACATATTCAATAACTACGTGACGAACCCAAAGAAATCGAAATTGGGTTATGAAGTTCCCTTGACAGCCTAACGATGTCACATCAAAATGAGTTGATGAGAGATAAAAAGTGTATCTCATCACTTGGACATTAACATTACATCAATAAGGATATATGAGAACAAATCCCAACATAATAATATGTAAATTAAAAGACCCAACAAAATAAGTCTTTTAAAAAAAGGAGGGTGAAAGGTTCCCTTACCGACTTGGGTATCTTTCGAAACATACGACCCGTGAAAGAAGGACAATACATCATTGATGTAAATACTCATAAATGAAGGAATATTACACAATGAGTAAAATAATGGTCAGTACATACACCGCTCAAAGGAAATTGTGGCAAATGTAGCATAAATCTAATGGGAATAAAAGTGAGATGAAAAATCACTTACGAAAACTCGGCAGCCTAACAGCGCCACTTAAAACTTCCAAAAATGGATTGATGAGTTAAAATAGGGTATCTCATCACATTACAACAAAATTTACAGCAAGAGGAATATGAAATAACATCCCCCATCGTAACAAATAGGAGCCTAAAAGAAGTGACATAAAAGGGAGTACTTAAAAAGAAAGAGAGAGGTTAGATCTCTTACGAAAATTCGGTAGCCTAACGGCGCCACTCAAAACATCCAAAATGGATTGATGAGAGAGAATAGGGTCTCTCGTCACATGAACATAAAAATTACAGTATGTGTAATATATAATAACATCCCAATAACAAGAAAGATGATCTTTAGAGGGAATGACATAGAAGAGTGTACTTAAAAAGAAAGAGAGGAGTAAGATCCCTTACCTCGGGTCCGACTTGACTCGATCGTTCTTTAATCTCTTGAATAATAAACTTGAGTTAATTTATACTTCCTTAAGAACCTTTTTCAAGTTCAATATTCCTTTTATATCACCTATTACCATGTCATAAACATTATGTAATCATTTAAGTTAATAATATTTGTTTTGCCGATATTTGGTTCTTAAGTCGAAAGTGGACTTCTTACAATTACATGTTGTTCGTGTGGCCAAATGTTTATTATATCCAGAATTGTATTCATTACGTAGATATAATATGTCATATATATCCAGTACATGCATGCATTTATAAAATTACATAATCATTTAGAGGTAAGAAATGAAATGCACCGTTCATGGAGACGGTAAGCCGTACGTACGCATGAATGCTACTTTCATTTCTATTTCGTATTTTATAGAATGGAATAATAATGATATAAAGGTATATTATAATTAAAGTATAATATCATATATAATATCACATATAATATCATAGTTACATCCTTTATACGTCCCACATATGGTATTTAACGAATCAAATCACCTTGAGGGGGCGGTAGTCCGCACTTCCTTAAATGAAGATATCGCGTTTACCCATAATGGAAACCATAAAGGTATGCCTAAAATGAAAAAAACAGAAGCTTAAGGAAAACATAAACATATTATATATCATATATAATAATATTGATGTCATAATGGCCACCTTTGAAGGTGTTAATTGAGTATTGAACAATCATCGTTTCGGGAGGCAGAATTTCGCCATCCACGGAAACCGTATGTTCTTTAACCATTTGGTGTAGTTGTGTGAGAGTGTAGCTCGAATAAATCATATAACAACATTCTAGTATATTGAAGATACTGGTTTTGTTACAAAAGAAGTAAATAAAAAGAGTTTAGGGGGTTTGAGAAGCAAAATAAAACAAATAAACATGAGAGAATGAATTACATTTAAAAGTGTAACTCCTTTTGATTTGAGCCTAAAGGCTTCCTTTGAAAAGATTCTGCCCAAAGGGAATCCTCTAGGATGAGGAGAGGGATGTGGAGAGAGTAAATGGGCAGGTTTTGGCCGAGCAAAAGGCTTGAGGAGTGTGTGAAATGAGGTAGAGGTGGGGGCCTTTTATAAGAGGAGAGGAGAGGCACTTTTGGAAAGTAAAGAAATATTACTTTATTTGAAAATGTGTTTCGGTTTTAAAAGATCCCACATTGATATAATTCGTGGATAAGGTGATAAGGGTTATAAATGCATCCATCCAATAAGTTTTGGACATGTTTAGTTCATATATTTTACATTATCTTTCCATTTTATTTAAATCGTCAAATAATGATGTCATCGCTGCATCATTATTATGTCATAAATAATTTAATTTATTTAATGTCTAAAAATTATAAAAAAATTACTATGATGTATGAAATCTTTTTATCTTCCCAGTGAATATTTATAATAAAAAATATGACTTGTATATCCCCATAAAAGAATTGTTTTAGTAAAACATATCATGTTTGTGCCATTTTTTTACATTAACATTAAATAAAAGGTATTTATGTCATTTTCCAACCAAAGTGGCTCCATGGGGACCCCAAGTTGACCCATGGCTTGTATTGGACGGACATGACACCTCAAATAGGGGTAGGACATGTGTCAAGGTATTTTCATTTTATTATAATATCATTTTTGCCTTAAATTGCACTAATTACCTCTAATCGCGATTAAAAACTTAATAAGTTACTATTCACCAAAAAAATATTTTTATCTCATTGAACAACATATTACTTTTTAATGACAACCATGTATGTCTGATTTTTAAAATTCAAAACACAGAAGTGGTAAAATTTCATTTAAATGAAAAATCAGTTTAATATAAGTACCACTTAGTGGTTTCACTATTCATCAGAAATTGAAGTTTTTCAGAAAAATACCAAAAATTCACCCTAAGCTATATTTGATATTCTGAATTCAAAAATTAAGTCCATTTTACAAAATTCAAAAAAAAATAAGTTGCATTAATTAATTTAATAATTACTTCCCACTGTCAGAGCAAATAGCTTGTTTTTATGAAACAATAAGTATCAAAAGATTGACACTAGTTTAATTCCGATTTCAAAGTGAAATTAATTCCAACGATCACTGTTGGATTTAATGGTAAAAATATTTTCTAATTTAACTTTAAAACAAATTCAAAAGATAATCTAATCATATAAATAAATTAGATTAAAAAGAGGTTTTGAATTAAAAAACAACATTTTACACTATTCATTAAAAAATGAACTTTATCGGAAAAATACCAAAAATTTACACAAAGTAAAATTTGTTATCCCGATTCTAAAGAAGAGTTTTATTTGGTCCAGAAGAATGTATAAGTGTGATCAAAACTATTTTTAATGACAGTTCGCCATCAAAAGGAGATAAGTGAACCTTTAGTGAAAATTAGGGTATAAAAGCCTAAAATTGAATTCTTGCTGTATTTTAATCCTTTGGATAAATGTAAAAACATTTAAAAACATATATAATCATATTTTAGTTATTTATATCCATTCCCGCCAATACAACGTCTACATGTTAACTACCATTTAAAATAATATTATTTTATTATTAGAGTGCAACGTAAGATTTCCAAGAAACTCGTTGTTGCGTATTGGGTACGCCATCGAGCATACTATCCCGTTTAAAGTAATTTTAATATTTGATTCCCGAATATGGATAAATATAAAGATGTCATATTCTTTATTTACCTGGGGTGTTACATCCTTCCCCCCTTTTGGGAATTGCATCCTCGCAATTTTAAAATTGGGCATAGAAACATCCTTGAAAGTCCCACATCGGAGAAGAGTCGGTAAAACAATCACTTTAAAATAAAGAAATATAAGTACAAAGGTCACCTGAGTTAACCCATACTAGGATTCCAAGTATGAAAATATGGACATGGAGAAGAAAACATAGGGTCATGTTCTGATGGAGAGTGATAGAAAACATGTTTAGGAGAAAGTTAACCATGAGAAAATCACAAAATTGTGATGGGTTAAACGGTATTCGATTCCCCAGTAGGAAAAGTTAATAGACAACATTTTTGTTTTAAGTTTCTTTTTATTGAGGAATTTATTCATAAGGAAACATAATCACTTATCATGTTGACTCTCAACTTTTATTAGATTCCTTACAAAAACTCATATTTTCTCCAAAAGGCGAGTATTTAGGAAGACTTGTTCACATTAAGAGTACTATAATCAACTTCTAAAGAATTACCTAACCCAAAAAAGAGAACTACATACTTCCCAGGTCTTTAGACTTTAACCAAAACCAAAACCCAAAAGATTAGTACAAGATCAGATATCCCAGAAAAGGATAACCCATTAGAAAGAAAATCTATTCTTAATCTCCAAAATTTGTCCAACAAAACCCAAATTTCAACGAGGACCATCCGATAAGAAATTTGTCCATAAAATTCCTCAAAGTAAACCAATCTAAGATTGAAACCCAAACATTTGAAGGATTTAGTCACATAGTCTTCCATGTTAAATCATAACATTTATCTCCAAACAAAATCAGTTGCTCTTAAAGTCTCGCATTGAAAAGTAATTATCCTAATCACATATCATCCATGATATGTTAATCATTTTAATAAATAACCCAAAATCAACTTACTCTTAAAAAAAGAATCAGTAAAACTAACCAGGGACTTCACGTAGTCTAGTGGTAGGCGATAAATACCAGTCGCACTTTGGTTGTGGGTTCCATTCCCGCAGCTTTGTCCGACGCGATGGGTAGTCACACGATCTACGTGTTGTCCTTTTTCCAAAACTATATAATTCTCAAATCATTCCCCAAAAAGGGATAAAATCATCAAAAATAACCCTAACATAATTTAACCTCAATTTTATCTCATGCCTTTCACTTCAATCGTAACATATAGTAACCCATAATTACCTCAAAAGTAAGGATCATATAAACCCAAATGGTTCTTTATAACTATGTCCACAAAAGAAAAGTTAACTATTACTTGAATAAAATTTTCCTATATTAAACATCAGGGTTACACATAATATAAAAAGTCTTCTAATGTAACCCCATCATTAAAAGAGACTTAATACTCTTAAGAATTTCACCATAACTCTTGAATCCCTTATATGTTGACATCTTACTCATTCAACATTCTTCATGATCTATTATCCATTCCTTTCCAACTTATTCCGAAATACCTCTTTCCTACAAAAAAATCATGAATCATATCCTAAGATTCCAAAATAGGAAAACAATAGTCATGAAATAGTACATACCTTTGATTGGTCATTGTAAGTTTCTTTGTCCTCAATCGGAATGGAATTGGGTATTGGTAAATGAATATTGGTACGTTATTGGTGACCCCATTCACGAAACTTCTTCATAGGACATGTATTTCATAATGACCATGCACACCACATTTAAAACATTCAATTGATCCCTTAGAAAGTACTTCATTCCCTTTCCTCGAGTCAACTGGATGCTTCCTTTTTCCATGGAAGGTTCTTACTTTATGACCTTCATTTCCACATCTATAGCATATTTCCGTCCCTTTGAAACATTTTCCTAGGTGTTTCTTTCCACATCTTTGACACATAGGTTTTTGAACACACTTACCTTTATGATTATTACCTGTACTTCCGTAGGGATTTGTTTCTTGCATATATGATGCCTTAGAGAAATCTACAAGGTTTAGGTGGTCAATCATAACTCAAGATAGTTGGTTGAGGATAAACACATGAGTTCTCATTACAGCTCCCATATCATTCAGTTGCTCGATCAGAAAACTATCACAGTTTCCTTCACATCCACCGTTACCTTGGTGCCTGCTAGATCCAGCCATTTACTAAAACCAAAAAGGGTTAGTGTGAGTATAACAAAAAAACCATCATGTACTAAAGAGGAAGATAAATACTAAGATATTCTTACTCATTCACTTTATCTAAAACTAGGACTTTGTCTGAAATCCTAACCATTATGGTAATGTCACTTATACTTAAAGAATACCCTAACATCTAAAGTTATCTAAACCGACCTTTGATACCAACTATAAGGCCCCAGCCTTAAACCTTACTTAAAATTGAATTAAATGAATAATTCACATTGAGGATCTTTTCAGGTTTAGAGTTTTAGAGAATTAGGACATAACTATTACATCTCAAAAGATTACAAAGTAGTCTCTTCTAATAAATTTCCATAAAATAAAAACACTTAAAAAGAAACATGTCTAGTTTCATGTTTTAGGTAGCATGACTTTCCCTTGATCCCATCCTTGACCCTATTCCACGCTAAGTCCTGTGAAAAACATTTCAAAAACTTGGGATGAGCATAAAAACTCAGTAAGGGATACACAAAAAAACTGTTAGTTAAAAAAAAAGTAAATCATGTATACTCAATCAAGGTAATACTTTTCCCCTTTATGATGTAGTAAAACTCTTCACTGAATAAAATATCAGTACTTACCTTTTTGTAACCAAAGGATTACCATAAAATCCATATAAAGAACACATAACATATATAAAGGTAACTTGGGACATAAACATACTTAAGTGGAATAACCATATGGTCGACTCCCACACATATCACATAATGGAATAGCCATACGTCCAATTTCCATACATACTAAATGGAATAGCCATACGACCGACTTCCATACCCAATGCATTGGAGGTTAAAATGTAACTACCCATCCTGGTATTCACAGCACCACCCGTCATATGGTTTATAACGTAACAACCCGTTAAAATGTCCAAGTACCAATATAAAATCATAAATCATAAAACCAATATAATGAAATGATAACATTTCCACATTTCAATCACAATATATCATAAATATATTGACATAATAGAATCCTTTATCAAACCCATTTTCAATACAAAAATACATAAAAGAGTATATGGTATTTATTTTATTTTAAAAACATTACGGCTTGTTGAGGAAGCCAAATACCAAATAATACTTGTGGCGGCAGAAAAGGTCGTTGTCACCGCGTACGTTAAAAGAAACATTCCTTTTTGTCGTTTTGTAAATCGCTTTGTAGAAAACGATTCCTTTTTTTAAAAAGTAAAAGTCAAAGGGGTTTATACACCATTATAAAAGAAAGTTGTGTATAAAACGAAATATGCCTCAATGAAATGAGATTGAGACGAAGTCCCTTACAAAGACGATATCCTTGGTTTCAGGATAAATCAATTACATAATTATGTGTGACAAATGAATACACCAAATATAAGTGGATATTAAGTGTAAAATAATCAAAGGTCATTCACACATATTCAAAGTATGACATATTCAATAACTATGCGACGAACCCAAAGAAACCAAAATTGGGATAGGAAGTTTCCTTGACAGCCTAACGGCGTCACATCAAAATGAGTTGATGAGAGATAAAAAGTGTATCTCATCACTTGGAAATAAACTTTACATCAATAAGGATATATGAGAACAAATCCCAACATAATAATATGTAAATTAAAAGACCCAACAAAAGATGTCTTTTTAAAAAAAGGAGGGTGAAAGGATCCCTTACCGACTTGGGTATCTTTCGAAACATACGACCCGTGAAAGAAGGACAATACATCCTTTATGTAAATACTCATAAATGAAGGAATATTACACAATTAGTAAAATAATGGTCAGTACATACACCACTCAAAGGAAATTGTGGAAAATGTAGCATAAATCTCACGGGAATAAAAGTGAGATGAAAAATCACTTACGAAAACTCGGAAGCCTAACGACGCCACTTAAAACTTCCAAAAATGGATTGATGAGATCAAATAGGGTATCTCATCACATTACAACAAAATTTAAAGCAAGAGTAATATGAAATAACATCCCCCATCGTAACAAATAGGATCCTAAAAGAAGTGACATAAAGCGGAGTACTTAAAAAGAAAGACAGAGGTTTGATCTCTTACGAAAATACGGCAGCCTAACGGCGCCACTCAAAACTTCCAAAATGGATTGATGAGAAATAATATGGTCTATTATCACATGAACATAAAAATTACAGTAAGTGTAATGTATAATAACATCCCAATAACAAGAAAGATGATCTTTAGAGGGAATGACATAGAAGAGTGTACTTAAAAAGAAAGAGAGGAGTAAGATCCCTTACCTCGGGTCCGACTTGACTCGATCGTTCTTTAATCTCATGAATAATAAACTTGAGATAATTTCTACTTCCTTAAGAACCTTTTTCAAGTTCATTATTCCTTTTATATCACTTATTACCATGTCATAAACATTATGTAATCATTTAAGTTGATAATATTTGTTTTGCCGATATTTGGTTCTTAAGTCGAAAGTGGACTTCTTACAATTACATGTTGTTCGTGTGGACAAATGTTTATTATATCCAGAATTGTATTCATGCTGTATATATAATATATGAAATATATATCCAGTACATGCATCCATTTATAACATTACATAATCATTTAGAGGTAAGAAATGAAATGCACCGTTCATGGAGACGGTAAGCCGTACGTACGCATGAACGCTACTTTCATTTCTATTTCGTATTTTATATAATGGAATAATAATTATATAAAGGTATATTATAATTACATTATAATATCATATATAATATCATAGTTACATCCTTTATACGTCAACGAATCAAATCACTTTGAGGGGGCGGTAGTCCGCACTTCCTTAAATGAAGATATCGCGTTTACCCATAATGGAAACCATAAAGGTATGCCCAAAATGAAAAAAACAGAAGCTTAAGGAAAACATAAACATATTATATATAATATATAAAAACATTGACATCATAATGGCCACATTTGAAGGTGTTAAATTATTATTGAACAATCATCGTTTCGGGAGGTAGAATTTCGCCATCCAAGGAAACTGTATGTTCTTTAACCATTTGATTTAGTTGTCTGAGAGTGTAGCTTGAATAAATCTTATAAAAACATCCTACTATATTTAAGATACTGGTGTTGTTACAAAAGAAGTAAATAAAAAGAGTTTAGGGGGCTGGAGAAGAAAAATAAAACAAATGAACATGAGAGAATGAATTACCTTTAAAAGTGTAACTCCTTTTGATTTGAGCCTAAAGGCTTCCTTTGAAAAGATTCTGCCCAAAGGGAATCCTCTAGGATGAGGAGAGGGATGTGGAGAGAGTAAATGGGCAGGGGTTGGCCGAGCCAAAGGCTTTAGGAGTGTGTGAAATGAGGTAGAGGTGGGGTCCTTTTATAAGAGGAGAGGAGGGGAACTTTTGGAAAGTAAAGAAATATTACATTATTTGAAAATGTGTTTCAGTTTTAAAAGGTCCCACATTGATATCATTCGTGGATAAGGTGATCAGGGTTCGAAATCCACCCATCCAATAAGTTTTGGACATGTGTAGTTCATAGATTTTACATTATCATTCCATTTTATTTAAATCGTCAAATAATGATGTCATCGCTGCATCATTATTATGTCATAAATAATTTAATTTATTTAATGTCTAAAAATGATAAAAAAATTACTATGATGTAGTAAATATTTTTAGATTTCAAATGAATATTTATAATAAAAAATCTGACTTTTATATCCCCATAAAAAAATTGTTTTAGTAAAACATATCATGTTTGTGCCATTTTTTTTACATTAACATTAAATAAAAGGTATTTATGTCATTTTCCAACCGAAGTGGTTCCATGGGGTCCCCAAGTTGACCCATGGCCTGTCTTGGTCGGCCATGACACATCCAATAAGTGTAGGACATGTGTCAGGGTATTATCATTTTATTATAATATCATTTTTGCCTTAAATTGCATTAATTACCTCTAATCGCGATTAAAAACTTAATAAGTTACTATTCACCAAAAAAATATTTTTATCTCATTGAACCACATTTTACTTCTTAATGAAAACCATGTATGTCGGATTTTTAAAATTCAAAACACAGAAGTGGTAAAATTTCATTTAAATGAAAAATCCGTTTAATATAAGTACCACTTAGTGGTTTCACTATTCATCGGAAATTGAAGTTTTTCAGAAAAATACCAAAAATTCACCCTAAGCTATATTTGATATTCCGAATTCAAAAGTGAAGTCCATTTTACAAAATTCACAACATATAAGTTGAATTAATTAATTTAATAATTAATTCCCGCCGTCAGAGCAAATAGCGTGTTTTTATGAAACAATAAGTATCAAAAGATTGACACTAGTTTAAGTCCGATTTCAAAGTGAAATTAATTCCAACAATCAATATTGGATTTAATGGTAAAAATATTTTCTAATTTCAATTTAAAACCAATTCAAAAGATAATATAATCATATAAATAACTTAGATTAAAAAGGGGTTTTGAATTAAAAAACAACATTTTACACTATTCATTAAAAAATGAACTTTATCGGAAAAATACCAATAATTTACACAAAGTAAAATTTGATGTCCCGATTCTAAAGAAGTGTTTTATTTGGTCCAAAAGAATGTATAAGAGTGATCAAAACTATTTTTAGTGACAGTTCTCCATCAAAAGGCGATAAGCGAACCTTTAGTGAAAATTAGGGTATAAAAGCCTAAAATTGAATTCTTTCCGTATTTTATGCCTTTGGATAAATGTAAAAACATTTAAAAACATATATAATCATATTTTAGTTATTTCTATACATTCCTGCCAATACAACGTCTACATGTTAACTACCATTTAAAATAATATTATTTTATTATTAGAGTGCAACGTAAGATTACCAAGATACTCATTGTTGCGTATTGGGTACGCCATCGAGCATAGAATCCCCATTAAAGTAATATTAATATTTGATTCACGAATATGGATAAATATAAAGATGTCATATTCTTTATTTACCTGGGGTTTTACACATTATTTATCAGGATACACTATGTATCAACCATTTCAAACCCCCATAGTTCCTTTCGGGTGTAGTCCTACTGTTATGTTAATAAAATTATAATTTTCAATCAATCTTGGATGTACTATCGATAACATGGTTTATAACTATCCTAATAAAAATCACTCATTCTAGAAAAAACTATATTCCAAGAATATACATCCAATATCAATTTTTTGATATAATAATTCATCTACTCCAATAATAATGATTTTTTATTAATAAATACAAATTATTTCATACAATATCATGAGGATTAACAATTAAAAAAATTAAACCACATTGTATTCCCTATTTATCAAGGAAATCATATAATTCATAAAATTTTAGAAAAAATATTTTAAATGGTGAAATTGACATATCAACCACTTTTGACATAGAACATTAAAAATAAAAATTTATATAATTATCTCCTATAAAAAATTTTGATCGCTACATCCCCTCAACATTAAGGAGGTACTATACCATACGATTCAAAAACCAGGCAACATATATTAAAATAAAAAACAATACATTATAGGTAAAATACCCATACCCTACAGTCAATATTCCATTATGGGTTCACTTACTTTTCCTATTGTGTTGGTGAACCACACATCATCAGGATCAAGGGGGAACCAGCCCAATTCTTGAGTAGAAGAACCTCTATCGAGGTATTGAGACTATATATTAGGTTAAGAAACTAACAAATATCATGATTGAATCTTGTCTTTGATACAATTCTGAAATTCCCAAACCCAATATGGCCCCACATATACTGGAGATACACTGAGTTTGTCCCCCATTGATATTTCCATCAAAAGGCCAGGGACAGGTTATTATTCCAAAAAGGTATAAAAATGTTGTAATATTATAGCCTATATTATCCTATAAATAAAGAGAAACTAAATTCACATAATATTATAAAAAACTACTACGAACACTATATATAAATACATACATTCATATATATATATATAACTCAGGGCTACAAAAAATAAATGTATTAAAAAAATGTGAAACCATCCACATAGGTGGAAACCATGATGGTATAATAATTCATAAATATTACATCAGTCACCCAATACAACCCAAAGTGGAAGAATCTAAAAGTTGAATATATAATAGATAATAACATTGGAAAAAATGGTATATTATAGGAAAATCTAACATCCATGTCACAAGATTATATATGAAATTTGAACTAATAAGGATCAAATCGTTCATACACTATCAATTTCCATAATTCATCAGCTCTACTAGATCAACTATGACCCCCAAGGAATCACATGACTATGAAACATCTATATAAAAACAACATATGTGGTAAAAAGGAAAGTGTAGGTATGAGAATAAAAATTTCTATTTGGATTTCAGAAAACCCAAAAATATATAAGATACAATCGGTTAAAAGAATCCCAAAACCATGGGAAAAATTATATTACACATTGGTACAAGATATGATTTTAAGATAAAGATAATACTAGATGAGAAGGAAACCCAAACAATGTTTGTCACTGTATAAAGTATCATATATCACAAGTAGTTAATGATAATCAATTTATCAAAAAAATAAACAAGATGTATGATAAAACCCATAGTTTAAATCAAACCACAATTGAAACTGAGTAAAGAAAAACACTCACCATGAGAACATCTCCTCTAAACTAGTATCATAAAAAGGATACTTTTAGCATCTTTATCATACCCATAGAACACTAAAATACCACATGAACTAATTCAGCATTAAATATGGGTGAATTAATGGAAAATGTTTTTAATATTTCTCCCAATTTGAAGTCAATTTATGTTATTAGTTAAGATATGATCCACTCAAGTATTATATTCAACCTTACCCCTATAGAATAAGAAATTAATAAAAACAATGAGAAATTAATTTTTAATTGGTTCATACAATTGTGGGTTCCTACTCTTTTTTGTGTTCAAATCCCACCGATCCTTGGATTATCTACTAAATTATTTTGATCAAATACAAGTTGATAAATTAGTTATCCTCATATTTCAATGTCATTAGCATCCCACTGATGTTTTATAGATAATCTTGTCGGTCAGACTCACCATATTACATGTTACAATAAATCATAACAAATGAGAAAGATAACAGGAATATTGGGGTTTCTTAAATAACCAATAGAGATCATCTCATGATCCTTCTAAATATTTAACAGAGCAAGTTCACTTGAATTGGAATTAGATACATATTTACTTATCAAATATCAATCTGAAAAACTCATACAAAAGATTCTTGATCACTAATAGTTATAAATAATTTGATCCTAACTTTAGGAATCAGGCTCTCTGATCCCCTTATTTTTAATATATATCTCACATTTTCTCTATATTTTAGATCAGAACAAATCATTTCATATTCAACAATCTTATGGAATTCTCATAATAGATATTGTAAAAAATGATTTCCATTAATAACTATAAATGTCTCCCCGTAAATATAATATCCTTAAAAGGAAACCCTTGTATAATTTATCATGTCCATAAAAAATAGGCTTATAAAATTAAGTATTTTTTTCCTAAGACATCCTTTATACTACCCAATGAAGTATCCCGTGTAAATTATTATTTTACATTTCTTTAGGTCAAATGAAAAAAATGACCTCTCATTTAGACATCTAGTGTAGTAGCTTCTACCTGCTTGGGAGAAAACAACATCAACTGATTAAAATGTGAACAATGATCCTCTCCATTATTATAATATCATATTTATGATCCTATATTTTATAATTTCATGATTTGATTGTGATTTATGATCATAATAATAACATTAAACCAACACTAGAACAAATTAGTGTTAATATTTGGAACTACATTATATACAATCTAATTGAAAACATGGTTTATCTTATTTTGGTTGATCATAAAATCTATCATGTTATTTATCATGTGGGAAATATGGAATCTTCATCTTTTTAAAATCACAATATAATTTTCATATTTTAATAAATGATGAAAATATTTTGAATCATTAAGTTTTATTTCATCAGAATATTTGATTTTTAGAAACAACATTTTTCACAAAAATATTTCCTAAATTTGTAATCATTTTTCTAGAAATTCAAACCATTATTCCCAAAAAATAATTTTTTTAAATTATATTAATGGATAAAAGAATTAGTTTTGATGCATCAATGGTTTGCACTAATGTACTTGAATCACTACTATTGTTGAAAACAATGCATGGATGCTTTAAATAATATGATCAACACTAAATAATTATTCCCATGTATAATAACATAGTAATAGATATTAAAGAACTATACACAATAAAAAATGATTTTAAATCAATAATTATCATGTTTTTCAAATTCTCAGGATATCTAGTGTTCACTACATTAAAATTTATCTATATCCATTGTTTATAACTATGGATGTAGAACCCTAAATCATGGAAGTAGCTAATAGAAAATTTTTACATGTTCGTGGCACTTATTGACATGTCAATGTATCCAAGTATATTTCAATGGTTTGAAACCAAGGTTATAGCCTTATAGACATGGTATAAAACATATAAATACAATTTTATAAATATTTTTACACAATAGATATAAATATTCATACTAATTTCTATCTTCATGGGTTTAAAACGTGGAAATAACCCTATAGCCCTGGTAACAGACCCAGGCTATGGATTCCTCCAAACAAGTATATTACAATGGTATAATACTATGGATTCTTGTGTATATCCATGATTAAAACCGTAGTTTCTACTCTACATCTACCTTTTTAAACCATGGTAGTAGACATATACACCACCTATAAAAAAATTCAACTCTTTTCTCAGCTTTATAAAAATAATGTAGACACCACACCATAATACAATTCAAAATTATTAAATAAATAAAACTATAATAAAACTAAATTACATATTAAGGTTCAAAATATATATAATCAATGAATATAATTAACATAAAAAATGATCCTCAATATCAGTATCATCAAAACTAACATAGTCCCCATCCCCACCTCCATTTGAAACTCCATCAACACCTCACACACCACCAACATCGGCAGTAACATCAGTAACGATAGTGGCACCAGCATTGAAAAATGTAATCAAACTGGAATTCATATGATAAGAGTAATATTAATAAATAGAAATCCTAATAATAAAAAAATTATCAACCAATATATTAGCTTCTAGTTAAAGTAACGAAGAAATTTAAGACATAACTTTCATCATCAGTTCAATTATCATTCTTTTATTTTTGACCATATTCTACCTATTTTGAGTTCTTTGTTTGTATAAAAACTGATTTATTGAACTATAACAATACTAGAATGTGTAATGGATGAAATAATACTATAAGACCAGTCTCAAGATAGTATAATATTCTTCCCAGGTGAAAAATGCACTACAATAGGATTTTCATCTTCTAATACAGTATATAGATGATCATTCAGGACAAAATTTTATTGTTCTTTTTTTTTGGAAATTCCTCCTTATTGAGTGGTATATAACAAAAACTAAAATGAAAAAATAATTTTTTGAAATAAATTCATTCAAAATTAATGAAATAGGAAGATACTTATAACCATCACCTGGTAGTTTCTATTTACCACATTATCAACTCTATTTTCTATGCTTTTATAGAACAAGGTAGAGTGGGGAGCATGATCCTTGATATTCTGTCCCTTTTTCTAAAAAAATAAATAAACAACATTAATTGTATATTTAATTACAATAATTGAAGATAAACTAAAACATATTGATCTTAATAATATATATTTATATATAATAAAATTATAAATAAATAAATTTCAATTATAAAATAAAAAATAATTGTAAAAAAATATATCAAATAGAATGAATAAGAACTAATTTAAACTATATGAAAATTTGAAGATTATATTGAGATTATTTCATAATTTAAACGGAAAATAATATCAAATATTTCTATTTCATGAGCTTATATAATTCACATTATTGTAATTCTAATCATATTATTTATGATTTGAGAAGAAAATCTAAATCATGATGAAAGTATCAGTCCAGACAAAGGAATTCAAGAAATAGTACTTGATGTATTTACTATTATTAAGGAAAAAATGGACACGTAATCAGGGAATTCAGAATGTGTATTATGGGTTGAAATACATGGATGAGATGTAAATTAAATTTTTCTAGAAGAAAACATGTGAATCTGAGCAGACATTGGATAATGAAATCTAGAATATATTCATTCGTTCTTAAATCGTATCTTTTTTCAGAATTTAGACATGATCATATGTGATAGAATCAATATAAATGTGAATAAATAATGATATACACTATCCATGAGAACCTTATATTTAATGTATATAAAAAAATATATTCATAAAAACAATAGAATAAATTAGTTCTAAGGATTAAATCTTTAGAGTATTGTTCTTAAATCGAGCACATTTAACGATTAATCATAGAGTCTATGTGATATTATTGAATTGATGAAACTAAAATGGGTATCTACTCTAGATTTGTATACAAATGATGAAATCAGTCCCATTGAAATGATTTAATCCCATGGGAGTTGATGTATAGTATATTGATGATGAAATATATCTAACATTTCCCAATCATGTTTCGAAATTAAAAATTTCTCCAAGAAGAACATATGGATAAATATATTTTCTCATTTGTGAATAATGATATACAATATACAGACAAGAATATATGTGTTAGAAAATGTTTCAAATTTAGATATGAGAATTATCATAGATATAAGGAAATATTTGGACACCTTATAAATGGGTTTAGACCTTTTTTAATAATGGTATCCAAGGAATATTGTTTTAGACTCTTTGGAATATATAGGATTCATAAAGAATAAAATTTTGTGCATCAAAAATTTGTATCATTGAGTTTATAAGGGTTATTTTAATTCATACAAGTTTTAATTTTCTCTTAATCTCAATAAATTATATATGTCCCTTGATTTATATAGACCCCATTTATGTTGCTAGTTCCTTCTTATCCTATATTGTGACTTTTCATTCATGACCAAATCTATATCCCACATTGAAAAACTAAATTCCACGTATTCTTAATGAATTATTTTATGATGTGATATTTAAATATTGAATTTTTTAGAATCATCAAATAAAATTTTTGGGGTGATTTATATCATTATAGGGTGATTTTATATACAAAACAAAATATTTAACCATTACTTATACTTATTAATTTTATTAATACTACATAATTTTTAAAAATATGTTTTCTGGATACTATATAAATAATGTTATCTCACATATATTCTAAAACTGGATATATGATAGTATTACGTAGGTTTCTAGGCTTATGATGTCAAAAAGTCAAACATTCATGACACAAAAATTCATTTACATATTACATTAAAATTTTGGATTGAACCTCGATGACCATTGTGTCATAGAACATTTATAATTTTTCTAATCCTGATATTCCTACATATTATAATCATCATGATAACTGAGGATCATTTTTAAATAATTTTTTGGGGAATTCATACACATGACAACTATCACACATGTAAAAACTAATATGAAAAATAGATACCGCCGACATAGATTTAATGGAATCTCTATCATTGATAATATTTTAATGAATATGAATTAATTGATGGTTTCCAAAAAAATATAACAATATCACTTAGTTAGAGTGTATCAATTAGAAAATGGAATAATAAAGAGGCAATCATAGAATAAATGATTGATGAGTATTAGCCTTACTTCATGATATTTACTAGGATATATTGATGTTAAATATCATAAAAAATGAATTAGAAATCAAATAAAAAGGAAGGAGACAACATATATGAAATATGTAGGGAATTGACTACTAGAAAAGTTGATAAGACCCTTTTTTTTATTGATTTAATATATCCATTAAAATATATCAAAATATTACATGGGGTGGGTTTTAGTGTGATCACTTGCATGGTTCTAAAATCCATTCTTGGGGTGACATTATGATTTGGTAATATAACCTAAAATATAATGAAACATAATAATTAAGAACTAAAAAACATAACCACCTCAAACTACATCATGCTAATATGTAATTATTCAAATCAGAGTGAAATAAAACTCTGTATAATCTATGGATTCGTTGAATAAATTTCATCACCTTACTATGAATTCATTCGTTTGGGATAAAAATAAAAAGTTAAAATCCTATGTTATTGTGCTACTAAGTATTTAACATAAAAGAAAATTTTATAAATCCCCCCACAAAACAGAAAATATATATTCTGTAATGTGACCATCAACTTTTGGAATTTTGTTTAGGCATAAATGAAGTACAACTCTATAAAGCATCCCTAAAATACCCTTACAAAACCATAAACTACCAAAAACCAATAAAATACAATATTTTTTTAAAAATCTAAATTAATTCAATATAGATAAGTATATATGTTTTTATTTATTGTTTTCAATATAATATTTCATTTTGAAATCATATCATAACACAAACTTCATGATATTTCATGACAGTATTGATTTTTTATATTTTATTTATTGAACTAATAGTCATGATATATATATAAATAGTTTTTTATAAGGATAAAATAGAATAATGATTTTAAATGTTGAAGACCACAAGGATATATTCATAGACAAAAACCTATAAATGGCATGTTGTTTGTGGTAATTTTACTCTTAGAATGGTAATTTACAACACATGTATTATTATTTCTCTAAAAA
Organism: Viscum album; assembly: GCA_963277665.1. NCBI lineage: Eukaryota > Viridiplantae > Streptophyta > Magnoliopsida > Santalales > Viscaceae > Viscum > Viscum album. The sequence continues at coordinate 1,187,265,071 of OY728159.1, forward strand.
GGGTTGTTTTAATGGAAAAAATGCACACTTAAATATAAGCATTAATGACACAATACATGTCATTAAACATTTATTATTATTATAAGGAATTATAGGCTATGAATTATATTCTTAGGAGAGTCCTTATTAATTTTGTGTTCTTCTGTCTTAGTATCAAACATGTTTTCCAATAAAATATTTTTTATCACATCATAATGGATGATATTAATCCATATATTCATGTTTTTTAATTATTTAATATATCCATGAAACATGGATTCTTTATTTTATCTAGAATGGATAAACCTCAAAATAATATTGTATAAAAATTTAATTGGATTCTGGTTGTTTTTTATTTTTGGAAAACATATTCGATAATAAGACGAATGATATTATGATTATGGACATGTATGATCCAAGATAATTAGGATCATCCATATATTTTTAATGTAGTGGTTGGACTATAATAATAGATGTCACTCCTTAAAAATTGGGACATTTTAGAGATAACTTTCTATTCTTTGGTGTCTTTTATTATCTTGATATTTTTTTCTCTTTATCATAAATTCATCATCAATCCAATAAAATGGATGATATTATAATATTGTTGAAAATATACTGTGGAGAGCATTTCAGAGGAAACTAATTCCAACCTTAGTGGATTTTTCTAGACATTCCACAAAATGTAAACTACAATCAACGATTATGATGTAACAGTTCCAAGTACTTATTTTGAAGGGTTTGAGTTTTTTAAATATATGTGATCATGTGATAGATATCACATAAAAACATATCGTTAATTTACACTAAAGAAATTTATATACTTGATTGAATTGAGTTTATTTTATTTTTGAAACAATGGATAATTAAAAATCTAATTTGACTATGATATGGTATTGTCGATATCGTAATGAATGAAATGACTCTCATAGAACAATACTATGAGAAAACTGAGTGTGATAGAATGAAATGGAATATTCTTCATTAACCACTAACCTATTTTATGGGATGAAAAACTACTCATGAAATCTTTTAGACGCTCAATGACATTAATGATAGAGATATGAATGTGAAGGATTCATGGCTCAAAACATATCATGATCAATTTAAAAATATACATATGATAGAATATAATATAGGTTATACATTTTATATTCATGTAAATGATATTTTTTTATATAATTTTGTCGTGTGAGTTGAGGATTCCACCTTTTTTTGAAACTCGTGTGAATACACCCATTTCGGTTTGATTCCAAATTCTTAATACAAAAATACCATGATCTTTATTAGGTTTTAATTTGCTAAAAATAAAATTTTTATATTATCTAATATAAGAAGAGGGCCATATATGAATATCAATTTGAAATATGTGAATGATAAATTTTTAATTTCTATTAGAGTTATGATACATTTAGTTCCCCGAAGCTAAATAATAAATAACTATAACATAAAAAACCAAAAAATAATTTTTAGTATATCATTCAATTGTATAATAAAGTCATAAAATATTGAATAAATAAGAAAAAATGAAATCTCTAGTTGATGTTCTAAAATTTGGGTAGGATCAGTAAATTATTATAAAATTTCACCAAAAGAAAAGAATATTTAGAAGAATATTATAAACCTAAATGATCTTTTACGTGAATGAATTTTTCTAGTACTCATCATGAAAAAACGTAATAAATTTAAAATATATGACCAAAACCTAAAAGAAGGGAAAACATATCTCTAAACATGATGATTTATCATTACAAGTGGTAGGTGAACAATTTAAATTCATTATTTATCAAAAAAATAACAATAGGGATGATGTAAATGAAGATTTCATTTTTTAGTATTCTATAAATATTGTATACATGAAAATATGAATAAAAAAAAATTTATTGGGAAGAAAAAATTTAACGGTAATACACCTATATTTTAAGAAAATGAAGTTTAATATTTTAAATGATAAAATACACATTCTTTCTCATTATCTAGGAGAGAATTTTGGCCATGTATATTAATGTATTTAATTTAACATTCATTCTGTTAATTTTTAATGATTTAACATATTAAAATATTAAATAATTACATAAAAATAAATTAAATGTGTAATTTATAGATTAAAAATATTTTTTAATTAAATTTTTGATTATGTATATAAATTTAACTAATACCTTAATCCCTATACACTTCCAATATCTAATCACATATTTGTATTATTATATCAGGAAATCAGGAATTATTGGTATTTCATCCTAAGCAATATCAAATATTTCATTACATCCAATATACATGTCATACATGTATACTCTCCACATTCTCCCAACACCATTTAAATTATAGCATTGATATTATTTCCATCATGAAATATATATGGGAGCTTCCCTGAAAAATAAATATATTAATATAATATTATAAATTAATATATATATATATATATATAATTTTATTAACATTAATTACCAAAATATCTTCCCAGGATATGTCCTTTATTTGGCCTTTATCTTTCCTCCAACTAATTGGTTGAACCAGAACAATGCTTCTATGTTTACAAAGTTTTCCCATAAAAATCGTCATTATTTAACATTATTAATAATGATGAAACCATCCTCACTGTATTGAACTATGATATGTGTGTGTTGATTAATGACCTCTTTCATTTTTATGAAACATTATAATCTGGCAGTGGATGAAAAAAATCAGGAAAAATAGCGAGTAAAGGTGTATAAAATATCTAAATTTTCCATTAATCAATATTAATAATGTTTTAGAATATAATAGTAGATGGGGGTTCTTCCGACCATCATATTACTATTTAAAGAGGATGATAGGGAGTGTCCAATGTGGTAGGTGGTAAATCAACAATATGAGTAATTTATATAGTCTATGATGACAGATGTAATAATGGATGGAAAAATCCTGATGGATATCCCTATATAGATAAAGGTGAATTTGAATATATATATATGTTGGGGGATATATGGTTGAAAAGTGACCTCTATATTTGATGGTGGGAATAAGTAAATTTTTGGAATGAGAGAATTGTAAATACCATCATTTGTGAGATCATGTGAAAATGGATATGGGAATGTATGTAATTGAAAATATAGAGATGGAATAATAAGAGGATGACCTCCTGGTAACCGGAGATGTATACAACAGGCTAAAAAATTACCACCCAGTTAGTGAAGTGACATAGTGGTAAGATGAACCATATAATTGGTCATACAGGTACCCCTCACTGTACTGTTAACATCCACAACATAATCCTAACATCACCTTGATAGTGTAGCCTAAACAGACATGGATGATAAAATAAAAGAAATGATAAAAAGATAAATTATATCAAATAATATAATATCTAAACATAGAATGTACTTATAGTGGTGATCATATGTTACATTCCAAAATATCTAATACATTTTTCATTCATCTATATTATTCTCCTTATATCATCATTATAATCGGACATTTTGACCTATAAATTCTAAATACTATTCTAAATAAAATTGAATTAATTAAAATGTTATGTAATACAACTAGTTTTCTTCAGAACCAAATAAAATGACACAAAATTACTTTTAATACAATGATTTGTAAAAATAAAAAAGTCATAAAATATAAATATTCAATTAAAAAATTATCTAGTCATTTCAAATTTTGACCTATGTAATTAAAAAAATTAATATAATATCATGTATGAATCTTTAAAAAAACAAATACTATATTTCAATAATATAATAAAAATATATAAACTGTTAAATTATATTCCATCTCAATTACATTTTTTAGATCGTAATCTATTATAAAAATAAAATATTCAAGGACATAAAATGAAACATTCGAATAAATATCGGTAGGTTCATCCAAAACAACATTATCACACATTCTTTCAAAAGAAATATCATTAATAAAAACCACCAAAATAAAGAAAATGTTGTTTTAACAAGTCAATTACATTATATTATTGTCTAGATTATTAATCAAGAATATGAGGTTCACTGGTATGTAGCAAATGATTTATATCAATTGCTTGAAATTCAAATATTTTTATATGTATTCCATTTCATGTTATTTAATAAAACACCATTGAATTAATTATTGCAACATGTAAGTGTGAATAATAATCAAATAATATGATTCTTTCAAACCAACATAATATGATATATTTTCTTATCAAGGATTTTTTGTATGATTCACTCAAATTACAATCTATTATGGTGCTTATCGTGACATTGTCATCATGTGTATCCCTTTTTCATAGCTATTTATAAATAAATTAATACCATTGATAACCATTTCATTAAAATCACATACTAATTTGTTTGGACCATAAGTCAACACTCTTATTTAATCTTATACATCATTCTTTGGTAATCCTAGAACTTAAAAATAAAAACATCAGACATTATATATATTCATTTGAATATGCTATATAAAAAAATCTATTATATTTGAATTTAAAAAATTAGTAAATTATTTGTTCATCAATTATTCCTTATTCATAATAAACTGTGAACAATTTCTCTATATTAAATTTCATAAATGTTATCTATAAATATAAAATCATAAAAATTTCTGAAGAAATAATGAAATCACACAATGATAAAAATGTAAATTTATTAGTTTACTTAAAATATGTAATTATCAAACACACCAGAATTGAATAATTTTATACAATGATCTATTACCAAATCTTCAATACATAATGCACATAACGTGTATTTTATAGATACCCCCCAGTTTGTGGAAGTGAATGAAATATTATATCAATAGGATTATATTTCTCACCTATAGTTATCATTAGTCGATTAGACCACATTGTGGTGTTATCCACATAAAATTTACATAAATCCATGAATTCTTGTGCTAAATAGACTCTCAAAATAGATCCTTTTTTTATACTTATTTATCACATAATATTACAATGTCGAAATCATTCATTCAATCATATATTTCCATGAACTAAAAATAGGACCACAAAAAATAATATATGTCTGAATATTCATAGTAAGATATAATATAAATATTAAAAATAAGGGTTGGAAAATTTTCTCTATGTTGCAAAAAATAATTAATATATATCTACAAAATTTATGAATAACACTTCTTCTTTTTATATTTCCTCAATTGTCGTGATAAAATGACATAAAATAATCCCAACAACTAAAACATTATCTGAGGAAAACATAGAACTGAAATGGGAATCAACTAATTAAACCAAACATGGTAATCAAGTGTTTTAAAATATTTTAGTTCCTCCATTATGTATTCACACTTTTATAAATGTTACATGAATAACCATATAGAAACTTAAAATTTTACATAACCTTAACATTTTTTCACTATGTTTTTCATAAGAAATTACAAATGGAAATTACACTCATTCAAACCAATTAGATATTTATGAATATTTTATCTTATAACCCAATCCATCAAATAAAAATTAAAAAAACCATTTCCATAACATTCAAAATATTAGAATGTAATATTTAAAAAAATTTCATAATATGTAGTATTTTGTAGAAATGATATAAAAATTTTATGACCATGTCAACTCAAAGAATACACTTTTCATTCTCAATTTTATATTTCTATTTGAATTCACATTGTCCCGCTCCCTAGAATTAGATTGACAATTTTGAAGAACATAACTCAAACCATCATGTTCTATTGCAATATCATTCCCCAAAATTCATTGTGGTGTTTCATATATCTTTATAACATTATCAAAATGATTCTGATTTTTCCTGTATGGATGATCTATCGGTTAAAATCATTGATTCTCTATGAAGGTGAAAGATCATAAAATCATTAATATAATGAAATGTATCTTTTTTATAAAAATAGTGTGGGATAATTAATGTTTTTTTATTAAAACAAAAAACATTTTGTATGATGGGAAATCATTTACCATCCATTATAATGATACAGGAAACATAAAGTAATCCTTCTTGAATGTCTAAACCACATTCACACCAATAACCCAACAAAAATTTAACTCAAGCCTTAATGGTTGAATGTTTATGTCAATATCATTTGTAACATCCCTAGGTCCAAATATCGATAAAGTCATGATAGAAAACAACTTCATCATACACATCCATGACAGAAAGTTATAAATGTGAATGAAAATAGGCCATGTAATCTGCACATTATGAATTTAGTGAAATGGTTTGTAACCCTCACATTATAATCCCAATATTAATTTTTATGTGTCAGTTGAAAGATCACAATTTAACCTATCATTATTCTTATAATATAACCCATCTATAGGATTCACTATTTCATCATTATCATTGCATGTTACATCCTCATGGAATCTCATATTTCATACCATTTTTTCTGACATAACAAATTATTTTATCCTTGAAATTAAGGGATAGTTCGACATCACATTCTTTAGTATGCGGGATGAGTTATTCCTTTATTAGTATTCCACCTTGATGTACCAAAATTTTTTTACTAACTTGTCTCTGCATTATCCTTATAGAATATAAAATAATATTTTTGTAAGTAATTGATATTAGTTAATGAAATTCCAAATTTTGCAACCAATATTTATTCCATGTAATAATATTCAGGAAAAAATGCATCTTCATCTAGTAAATGCTTAATAAATGTAAGTATATAGTCAAAATAATATTACTAAATATTTATTTTCTTTTCCATTGATATATAATATAAAAAAATAAACATTTTTTCATTTTTCACAATCACGATATACTAGGGTTTTCAAATCAGCCATAATATTTCAACCACTAAAAATATTGTAATATTGATTAAAAGATAAAACATGTGTTATAATATTAATTTCATCAATAATTAGTCCACATGAGGTGCTGGTGAGGGGAAAAAATGGAAGCCGAAAAAAATAACATTTTTCTTTCTAAAATTATCTGTTGAATCAATTTCATTCTCCACATGATCATTTTATCCATAGTGATACGTCAAGTGATGTTTTTTGGAAACCATGTCTACAGATACAGAACCTCAAATCCTCTTCATTTAGTCATGGTCTTCTATCATATTCAAATTATGGGAATCAAATAAATGTTCTATTAGAATCATTGCTGAGTGAAAAGTCAAAAAATACCATAAATCCTTATAAAACCCCTTGTTCATTCAATAAATGTTTTACGTACATCTTAAATCCATTATGATAAAAATAAATAGACAATATATAAATAACCTGGAAAATGAATGAACATTATATGTATTGTTCCAAGAGATAAAAAATCATCAATAACATTTTTATAAAAAATCATAACGAATATATTAAATATATACTAAAATAAAATGTTATATGATTTTAAATATTAATTTATAGCCAGTTCTATATTTATAATTTTCATTATTTATAAATTAATTTTTTCATATATGTTATTGTATAAATTCATAGATAACAAGTGTTAGATACTATTTCACAAACACATATTGTTGTGTTAATATATTCACTACATGTACATAATATTATAATATCCTATAGGGTTATTACACTCAAAATTATATTCACACACTATATAGATATATCATATGATGTTGAGTTTAGTTTTTTTATCCTTTATATTAAATTATTTATATGTTTCTCTAATGAAATTATTATTTTTCTTGAATTATATAATACATATTGTGATATTTTATTTATCATTAAAATCCTTTGGTGATTGTTCTATGTATAGGTGAAATTATAGTTTCCAATGGCATGAGACACACTAAGTCACATAGGTTTCTTGGAGATTTGTTGCGAGGAGTAAAATGTGGTTTGTACCTCTAGAAATTAGGGCTCATTATATTCAAAACAATAAAATTACAGTTTCTAAAAATATGTTAAATAAAAATAAAATATAAAAAACATTTAAAATAAATTATACAATAAATGTATCATATAAACCATAAATAAATTATTAATGATTGAATACTCTAAAAGGTGATGAATTTCGTTGATAAGATATACTAATGTTGTTACCATACCTTCATTCCCAGCTGACCATCCTACGTGAGCCTGTTGTGAAAACTATTGGAGTTATAGTGTGTTTTTATGAATATTCTACAATTTTTATATAATTCAAGAAAAAATATTTTATTTTATTTTCTATTTTTTCATATAAGATATGTGATATTGACAAAAAATGCTCACATATTTAATTTTTTTATAGAAAATATACCTTTTCACCAATGATAAAAAATCCCACCTTTTATATATGAAAACAATACATTTACATAATATCAACAATTTTATTTTAGTTTTGATCCATAATTCCCACCCCATGAATTAGTAACTATAGAAAAATAATGACTCACTCATCTTTGTAATGAGTCAAAATTGATACACGTCTTCACCAGTGGCGAGTCACTCCAGGAATGCCTTCTCTCGCCCCTTTCCATGACACATTAATTAACACACCTTTGACAACATTTCATGACTCAATGAATTATTTATTTATTATTTATCATTTAGTAATTTTTTATGTTTTTTGTGTAAGGACCCAGTTGGAGCAATGAACCACTAAGAGCGGGGGTGAATCAATGGTACCCCTTTTTCCTTTTATGTTCCCTTAATATTCAGAACAACCTTTGTCTCCTGTTAAAGATATAATTCCCTGCTGAGAAAATAAACAATCACACATCCAAAAGAACACAACAATTTAAAAGGTTCACTATTCAATAAGAATAGCTATGTCCTTGGTATGGTTGGAAACAATCCAGCACCATAAAATCCACTATGAAAACAACCCTTGGATCTAAACGAGTAGGATATACCTATAAGGCCTCATCCTTAAACCTTACTTAATCTTGAGTTATTACAAGATTACACCATGAGGATCTTTTCAGGTTTAGAGTTTTAGAGAATTAGATCATAAAACTTGCATTACATTCCACATTTAAACAAAGTGGTTACATAGAAGATAGTATTCATTTTTCCCATCAACGGAAACATATTTAAAATAAAACATGGATTATTTCTTGACACTTCCTTGACACTATCATCATATCATGTACTATTCACGTGACCTGTGAAAAACATTTCAAAAAATTGGGATGAGCATAAAAAGATGAGTAAGGGTTATAAAAAGTATGGAAAGGAAACATGAGTACATATATACATAAGAATGAAATCATACTTTACCCATAAAACATAAGCACTTTAACATACCTCATAAAATCATGACTAAATCATAGAAATCATAAGACATAAAGGTAACTTGATGCATTCATTACATTCTTATGTAGGGAGTAACCCTCTTGGTTACGTTTGGAATACCCATCACAGTATATTCCCTAAATCTCTTCGGAGAAACCCTAACGTTTAACACCTTCGTGTTACCCAATGCATTGGAGAGCTATATCGGGCTCACCCGCCCTTAGTTTATCATGGAACCACCTGTCTTCATAACAATTTCCAACAACCATAACATAATCATAACACATAACTTAAGCATAAAGGAAAGATAATATTCCCACATTGCAATAACAATAAAACATTTTAAGATATTGAACTAATGAATCCATTCTAAAAACCATTTTCAAACCCATTTAAAACATTTAATAATGATATTTTTAAATCAAAGTGTCCCATACCACATTTAAGTTTTTAAAATTTTAAACCATTAATATCCATATAAATAAATCCTTAAAACCATTTTGAAAACATGGATATTAATGAGAAATATTTATAAGAAAAAATCATTAAAACATTTAAAATGATATTTTAGTTAAAGGGTTTTTATCAAAATGAGAGACACTTGAATACAATAATTGAGGAATAACATTTAATAATATCATGAGAATAAAGGGATTCAAGATATAATGTTCCAAAGGAAAGTTTATACACCATATAAGAGTGAATTGGTGCATAACAACAATGAAGTCTCAATGGAAATGTACATTGAGATGAAATCCATTATAAAGATGGTATCCTTAAATTAAGGATAAATCAATCTCATAGTTATGTGTGACAAATATAAATACACCCAATATTAGTGGATATTAATTTTAAAATAATAAAAGGTCATTCACACATATTCAAAGGATGACATATTCAATAACTACATGTTGAACCCAAAGAAATCGAAATTGGGTTAAGAAGTTCCCATGACAGCCTAACGACGTCACATCAAATTTTAGAAAAAGAGTTGATGAGAGAGAAAAAGGGTACCTCATCACTTGGACATAAAATTTACGGCAATAAGGATATATAAGAACATATCCCCACAAAAAAAGATGAAAATTAAAAGACATAACAAAATAAGTATTTTAAAGAGAGGAGGGTGAAAGATTCCCTTAACGATTTGGGTAACTTTCAAAACGTACACGCCATGAAAGAAAGACTATAAAACAGTGATTTAAATACTCATAAACGAAATTATGTTACACAAAGAGTAGAATAACGTACAGTACATACACCACTCAAAAGGAATTATTGGAAAATGTAGCATTAATCTCACGAAAAAACAAAGTGAGAAAAAAGCCCCTTACGAAATTCTTGCAGCCTAACGACACCAATTAAAACTTCCAAAAAGTATTCATGAGATAAAATAGGGTCTCTAATCATATGAACATAAAAATTACAGTATGAGTAATATAAAATAACACCCCAATCATAAGAAAGATGAGCTTAAAAGGAACGACATAGAAGAGTGTACTTAAAAATAAAGAGAGGGGTAGGATCCCTTAACTCGTGTCCGACATGACTCGATCATTCTTTAACCTCCTGAATAATAAAATTGAGTTAATTTATAATTTTTTAAGAACCTTTTCCAATTTCATTATTCCTTTTATATCTCTTACTACAATGCTATGAACACTATGTAATTATTTTAAGTTAATAATGGTCGTTTTGTAGATCATTTCTACTTGAGTCAAAAATAAAGTCTTTATAATTACAAGTTGCTCATGTGGTAAAATATATATTATATCCATAATTATATTCATTATTTAGATATCATATATATCATATATATCCATTATATACATGCATTTATAATATTACATAATATTTAGAGGTACGAAATGAAATGCACCGTTCATGGAGACGGTAAACCGTACGTACGCATGAACGCTACTTCCATTTATATTTCTTATTTAATGGAATTAAAACATAATGATACATAAGAGTATTTTAATTCCATTATGGTATAATATATAATATCATTATATATATCCTTTATACGTACCACATATGGTATTAATGAATAAATTCACTTTGAGGGGGCGGTAGTCCGCACTTCCTAAAATGAAGATATCGCATTTAACCATAATGGAAACCATAAAGGTATGCGATAAATGAAAAATACAGAAGATTAAGTAAAACATAAACATTATATATATCATATATAAATATAGTGACATCTTAATGGCCACCTTTTAGGGTGTTAAAAGAATATTGAAGAGTCATCGTTTCGTGAGGCAGAAATTCACCATCCATAGAAAAAATATGTTCTTTAACCATTAGATATAGGTATGTGTAAGTGTAGCTCAAATACTTATTATAACAACATCCTAGTATATTTAAGATACTGGATTTGTTACAAAATAAATGAATAAAAAGAGTTTAGGTGGTTGGAGAAGCAAAATAAAACAAAATAACACAAGTGAAGACATTACCTTAAAATCGGGTATCTCTAATTGATTTGAGCTCAAAAGATTCGTTGGGAAGACTTATGCCCAAAGTGAGGCTTCTAGGAGTAAGAGAGGGATGTGGAGAGACAAAATGAGAAGGGTTTGGCCGATCCAAAGGCTTGAGAGGTGTGGGTAAGGTTGTAGAGTTGGGGGCCTTTTATAAGAGGTGAGGAGGGGCACTCTTGGAAAGTTACAAAGTGTTACTTTATTATCAAATGAGTTTCGGATTTTAGAGGTCCAACATTGATGTATTTATAGGATAAGGTGGTAAGGGTTAGAAATATACTAATACAATAGGACTTTGACAAGTGTAAGTTATAGTTTTAACATTATCTTTTCATTTTATTTAAATCCTTAATTAACGAGATAATCGCTACATCATCATGATGTCATAAATAATTAATTTATTTAATGTCTAAAAATTATAAAACAAATATAATGATGTAGGAAATCCTTTTAGCTTTCTAATTAATATTTATAGTAAAAAATATGACTTGTATAACCTCATTTAATGTTTTTTAGTAAAACAGATTATGCTTCTGACATTTTTATTTTAACTTTAAATAAAAAGTTATTTATGTAATTTTCCAACCAAAGTGGCTCCATGGGGACCCCAAGTTGCCCCATGGATTGTCTTGGTCGGCCATGACACATCCCATGAGGCTAGGACATGTGTCTAGGTCATTTCATATTATTAAAACATTATTTTTACCTTAAATTACACTAATTACCTCTAATCGCAATAAAAAACTTAAAAGTTACTATTCACCAAAAAAATTATTCTAATCCCATTGAACTGAATTTTACATCCTAATGACATCCATGTATGTCAGATTTTTGAAATTAAAATCACAGAAGTGGTAAAGTTTCATTTAAATGAAAAAATAATTTTTTAAACTACAACTTAGTGGTTTCACTATTCATCAAAAATTGAAGTTTTTTAGAAAAATACCAAAAATTCACCCTAAGTTATATTTGATATTCCGAGTTAAATAATGATGTCTATTTTAAAAAAATCAAAACATATATGTTGCATTAATTAATTTAATAATTAATTCCCACTGTCAAAACAAATAGCGTGTTTTTAAGAAACAATATCTATTAAAAGATTGACACTAGTTTAAGTCCAATTTCAAAGTGAAATTAATTCCAATGACCACCATTAGATTAAATGGTAAAAATATATTCTAAATACACTTTAATCTAAATTTCATATATAATACATCCATATAAATAAATGAGATTAAAAGGAGGCTTTGAATTAAAATGCAACATTTTCAATAAAAATGATCATTATCGGAAAAATAACAAAATTTTACACAAAGAAAATTTTGATGTCCAGATTCAAAAGAAGGATTTTATTTTGTCAAACACAGCATATAAAATTGTAAAAAGTATATTTAAAAAGGGTCCTCCATCAAAAGGCAGTTAATCGACCTTTTAAAGAATATTAGAAGATTTATGCTTAAAATTGGATTCATTTGTATTTTAATTCTCTAACAATTATTGGATAAAAGTAAAAAAATTTGACAAACATATATAATCATTTTGTAGTTAGTTTCGTTCATTCTCGCAATTATAATGGCTAGGTGTTAACTACCTTTTAAAATAATATTATTTTATTATTAGAGTGTAACGTAAGATTTCTAAGAAACTCATTGTTGTGTATTTGGTACGCCCTCGGGCATAGCATTCCCTTTTAAGTAATATTAATATTTTATTCAAAAATATAGATAAATATGAAAATTTAATATTCTTTATTTACCTGGGGTGTTACAATACCCTTACACTCGTGAAGCACTGTGAAACAATCACTCCAGTGCATGTATTCCCTTTTAGCATAATAGGGCAATGTCTCTTTTCTTGTAACAACTTATGTTACCCAAACTTTCTTTCAGATACACAAGTGTAAGAATGTTCAGCACAAATCTGCACTTCCTTTCCTAGAAGAAATGTAAGGACTCCATGGACATCAGATAGATCAATTATAGTCCAAACATCCCATTCTGAATCTCCAATCTGAATTCTTCACTCCGAATTTTCTTCTCCACTCCGAATTTTCAATCCAAGTCTTCCTCAGTTTGAGAAACTCAATACGGTGACAGCCAGTACCGATTCACCCTTCCAAATCTCCACTCCAAATTCTCCACTCCAAATTCTTCTCCAATCCGAATTATCTTCAATCTGAGAAACTCAATACGGTGTCAACCAGTATCAAATTCTCATTTCTATTTAAACCACAATGAAACTCAGTCGGCCAAGCTCTTCTTCCTCTCTCTCTAGATTATCAGAGATCCTCTCTCTACTTTTTCATCACACCTTTACGTTGTACTTTGATATCCTTTTAGAGGTGCTCCAATGTGTGCTTATGCGGGAAACCAAAATATTTTCACACTCACTTAAATTCACCCAAAACTAAATTTCTCCTGAAATCTCAGAGTAATTAAGACTTTGTCAACGCTTATAGAATCTTCTCAAATCTTCTTCCACTTCTCTATATTTAGAACTTTTTTCTTTTCAAGATTCGACTTTGTTACACAAGATTCTCGGTATCACTTTCTCAGATCCACTCTTCTGGCTTCTTGTCATCATATTCTTGGATACACTCTTCTGACTTCTCGTAATCACTTTATCGGATTCACTTCTTGATTCTTCGGTATCACATTCTCATATTCAGTTCTTTATTCTTCGATATCACACCACTTCAACTATCGGTATGACTCTTCATCGCTTTCTCGGTATGACAAACCTCTCCTTCGGCATGACTCTTCTTTGGCGTAGACAAATCTCCACTTATCGGTATGGATCTTCTTCAGCATGACTCCTCCTCATCCATCGATACTGGAAATTTTGGATTCTCAGAGTGACCTCTGGTTCTCGGTATGACATCTGGTTCTCGAAACTGCTCTTCCTGATTCTCGTAACAACTTTTGGTTCATGATATGACTCCTCCAATTCTCGGAACAACTTCTGGTTCTCGACATCACCAATTCTAAGAGTAGACTCCTCTATTCTGGCTTCGAACTTCTAACTCGGAAATTTAACTCCGAACTTCTTGCTATTAACTTATGACTCAAGAATTTGACTCCGATCTTCTGGCCATGAACTTATGATATAGGAAGTCGACTCCAATCTTCTGGCTACGAACTTCTGATACAGGAAGTCGACTCCGCAAATTCTGTTCAGGAAGTAGACTCCACAATTTCTATTCAGGAAGTAGACTTCACACTTCTGAATCTCGTAACGGATTCACCAGATTCTAGGAATGACTTCTCGAACCAAATATTGATTTCCTCATGAGTTCTTTCACATAATCACAAATTAGAGTTACAAAATTTCAAAGCATTGCCAGATTTAATTCCTTCACATCTCTTATCAACCTGCCTTCAAGAATTTGCAATTTCCCGGTTCCAAACTTCTCAATTTCTGGACTCCGAATTCTTAGAACACCAGGTTCTGAATGTTCAATGTACTCGGTTACGAATCTTCAATATTACAGCTTCCAAATTCTTAGAAATTCAAGGTGTCTTTATTTTAAGAAAACATCCTCAAGATCAACAAAAGACAATCCATGCAAACCATATCTTCCTTCATCTTAGTCCTAACATGTTGAAATAGAATATATAAAATTTTGTGTAAACTAACAATTTTAGTCACAATTGATTAACATTCCATGAAATTTTTTTGAGTTCATTGGTTGTTAGTTAGTGGGAAATATCATTATATTGTATAGTTCATTAAAACATTCTTATTAAAATTTAATAATTTGGACATTAATGAATTTAATCCCACCACAAAAATATTATTCACTCAAATCATCAATTACATGCATGGTTAGAGTATTATTCTTTGATCAGTATGAATTGATAAACTCATAATTCATAGTGATTTTTTATCTTAACTTTATGTGGTTAAAAATTCAAATATTTTTTTATTTTGTAATTTGTTACAAATAATATGTGAATATTGTTTTTTGGTAATGTGAGATTATTTCATGTCAAGGACAAAGTATGGAAAATATAAATGGTTATTGGTAAATTATTTTATTCATTTGATTATTGATTTTTTAAATGAACATTTACATAATAAAAACAACATTCCTTCGAATTATTCAATATAAAATTGTATGGTTTCTAATTTTTTACTTTATTATTTTATCCCAATATATTGGAAATGATTTTAACTGCTAGTGTAGATATATAATAAATAAAATTACATTGTTAATGGTTTAAAATTCAATTTGAATCAACGTAATTAAAGTATTTTTTTTATAAATAATAATAAAAATAAATATTTCTGAAGTTGTGTGAAAAAATGATATAATAGGGGGAGAGAAGAAGAATTCCAAATATTTTTGATGCACCACAATGAGTTTATAATACGACTAGCGTATCAAATCATGTTATCTGATATGTTGTTGTTTTCATACATTCACTGCATGTATCTTATTATCTACGCATTAAATTAAATAACAGCATCATGAATCAATGAACCACAATGTCATTCACAGTGAATATCAAATTAACAAATACAACATCCATATTTGATATTTTTTTATTTAGAAATATCCTTTTAAATCTATTCTTGATATTTAATTATTATTAACATATATTTAGTGAATCAATAAAAGTACTCTATATATGAAATTATTGTTTCTAATAATCCATAAAATATCATATTTCACCAAAATGACTATCGTAAACATATTTTTTACATCTTTAATTGCATCTTATAAAAAATTTCCTCTTTTTATGAAACAAACCTTGTGTTAATTGAACCTGAAATCCATCCAATATGTTAAAATTAGTCCCAAAATAATGAATCTAATATTTTCATTTTATAAAAGTTTTCAAACATTCCAACTGATTTACAATCCATATTATTAGAATGTGAATGATCAAATTTTGGGGTAAAACCCTTAAATCACAAAGTCAACAAAATATAAATGTCTTTCTTGAGTTTGAGATTTTTAAAATCATATGGTTGTTAACTATTAAATCTTTCTATCTATAATAAATTTTGGTGATAAATGTAATATAGTATTATATCATGGCTTCAAGCTAATGAGTAATTTTTTGAGAGAAAACCTATAACTTTAAATGATTATTTATGGATTCCAATTATGGAAAGATTATATGGAAATAATGAAATAATAAAGGAATAATCAAAAACATGAATAAAATATGAAAAAATAATAAAACAACATATGGTTATCAGTCAATAATCATGTGAAGGTTGGAACACAATCATCTGGATGAAGGAAGAAGACAAAATCATAAATTTGGGAGTAGAATGGTTTTAAGAAAAGGTAATGTTTGGACAACACACTTCCTTCTCTTGGATGGTCTTGACTGTAGAACACTTTCATGTTCTACTCAAAGATGGAAAAGTGGTTAGTTGATGCACTAAATGGAGGATGTCACATCTACAACACGGGTGTGCAGTCCACCAATAGATGGAATAGGGTTTGACTAACACATTGAAATAGGGAGAAATGCATGGAGAATGGAAAGGAGATAGAGATGAATTAAAAATTATGTTTTTGTGATGAATCACTTGAGTATAAAATTGATGAGTCATTGAAGACCAAGGATAGGTCATGAAATGATCTAAAATGGATAAGGGATCATATACTGTTCGAGATATCATCTTTGAGGGAGAAGGGATCAAGGAGAGGGGGTCGGAGAGGAATTTTTCATGTGGCTGGTAAATTTGGAATCTATTACCATGGGCTATTTTTGATTTGGTTTTAAACAGTATACAGACACTTTATATATTTAACGATGGCTATTTCTTAAAATATGGACAAGGATATTTTAAACTGTTTCAATATATCCATGGAAATAGGTGATTTTTCAAGTAGTTTTTTGCATCAAAAACACATTAAGCTACCTACATCCCGTTCCCAATGTCCCAAAAATATCTCCAACAATTTCACTAATTCTCAATATTGTGTGAAAAAATTAAAACATTAAACAAAAACACATAGGGTATATCAATATAACGTTTTTTATTTGTAGGAAAAAACTATTAAATCATTCAATGAAACACAAATAACTTTAATAAATCATCAATACTAATCTGAATGTTCAATTCATAGCTTTTGATTAATGAGTAGTGTCTCTCAACGCACTTATAAATAAGGTAATGATTTTGTGGAATAATATCCCTTAGGGACCGTAATGTATGACCAATTGACTAAAATGAACTCCCTCTCAATTCATTTATCCATTTAATTCTCACTTAAAACTCCCTTGTATATCAATATTCATTTTTTATAAATCCAAGAAGTGAACACCATTCATTTAAGAGCTGTGTCATTATTTCTCCCACTTTTTCAGAAAAATTTAATGCCCAGTCTGGGGGATTAATTACACATGACATTAATAAATAGGTTAAGGATGAACATTATGTTTTAGGTATATTTATTCAAATCCATACCTCATCATTTACTTGTTAAAAATTTCAAAAATTAATATCTTGGTAATAATATAATAAATATTTAAATTATGAATTTAAACACATTATATAATAAAATGATACAAAAATATTGATGTAGTTTGATATTTAATTCTACAAAGGTCTCTTCAATATATTTATGTAAATCATATTTCCATAAGAATAAAATAGTGTATTCAAAATAATCTCTTTTAATTTATCAATCTACATTTTCATCCATGGAATTTGTGTGCAAGCATGTGAAACTACAATGTAAATAAAATCAATTATGCATAGATCTATTGACTTCTGATTCTCACTATGTAAACATACAGAACACCCAAAAAATCAAACAATCCATCAGATACGGAATTCATATTATTATAATCTCCACACTCCACTATATTAGTGTACCCCTAAAATTGAAATTCTAATGTACTTTTGTACAACAATACACTAATAGGTGATACCTTTATATATCTCAAAATTAACTTCCTCCAACAGCCTGAAGGCCTTCATGATTTTTATTATATGATAAATCCACCTTTTAAGGGATGAAGGTGGAAACCAAAATAGACTTCATGGGCATCGGAAAAATCATAATAGAAAGACACAAATATTAAAACCAAACTGACAACACATAGCTACCCCTCCCGAGAATTGGAACATGACGATGATATCCACCATTGCAAGGTTGTTCAGCAAGAAAGTGTCACCTGTAAAAGCATATGACAGATCCAATGGATGATTCCACACTCTCTCCAACAACCAAATATGAAAATATATACAAATATGAACCCCCAACTCTAAATTGTCATATGGAGCCATTTCCATGTGGTCGAGTCTAGTTGCACAAACTTCCATCCTTCGATAACAGACTGACCAAACCGACAACTTTCACCACTATAAATTTGAATTCCATTAAAGTCTTTCACCATTCACGAGTCAAAATCATAAAACAACATCATCAAAAGAACCATCAAAAGCAACTCAATAACCATGAAACACGATCATATGATCTGAAAAACCTCCTCTGGAATAAAAAAACTAGAATACACCACCCACCTTTCTAAGACACTCCAGATCTATTTTCATGGGACACCAGAACCACGCCGGAGTCAACATCGAACCGAGAACCACAAGACGGTTTCCAGCTCTATGATGTTATCCCAAATCTTGAATCCTTGTAAAGCCGTTGGGACATTGTTTTGATGCCATACCGGGATCCCAATACCATAAGCCATTTCTAGGCATCTTCCAAGCCGAGATCTTGATTAAAAATGCCAACGCCAAGATCCAGAATCACCAGAACCCAAAGTTGAAACCCACTAAACTGAAACGCCAAATCCAGAAACCAATGATGTGCCAATGCAATCCAATACACTAAAGTCACAGCGGGCCATGCCAATGCCAAGCTAGGATCTGATGACGACACTAAACCGAGAACCAAAAGATGGAATCGAACATCGAGACGAGATCCTAAATATTTAAGATATTACAAGACAAATGGACGTTGCACTGATTCCAATCCAGGATATCAAACTTATTTATCATCATTGGACTGTCTCCAAGGTAGGATCTTGAAGCTGGATGCCATCCCCAAGATCTAGAATCTCCTGATCCCACAGACGATGCCCACCAAGACAAGATCATGATGACAAAAACAAACACCTTTACTACACCCATCCACAATCATGAATCATAATTAGGCCATGCCGAATCCAATCCATAAACTGAACAGTCGATGTTGGGCCACACCGAGCCATGCTGGAGGAGTGTAGGACATGAAATTGTAGCGGATACCCTCGACACCTGGGTGGGGGAGGAGACCCTACTTCGAGCCTCCAAGAATATCTTTTATCATCTCAAAATTATCATGGATTATAATATATGAGACTATTTTACATAATATTAGAATATATAATAGAGTAAAATATTGACTCGGTATCCACTTTATTCGGTTCGAAGTAGGTGGTTCACATTGCCTAAAGTGTGGCCCCTCTTACGATAAAGGATGATGACTAGTAGCGAGGTTGCAAAGGTGGTATAGTGGGGACAATATAACCTCATATTAGATAGACACATAAGATAAAAAAAATATGAATATAATATAGGAAGAACTATATTTTAGAATATATAAGAAAGAAGTGCATAATAATAAATAATTAAACATCTGATTAATATTATCAAATAAAATATGTAATTTCATATACATGGATTCATGGAATAATTATATAAAAAGGGGAACAAGGGGATAAATATATACAACCTTCTATACTCAATGAAAAAAAAATTAAATGGATTCTCTACTAGAATCTCAATCATATTCTTAGTCATATTCGCCTTTAATCCATCTATAAGTAAAGCATATCAAATTTGTATACCAAGGATCTTAACCTTATCCATACCTATAGAAATTAATATACCCACATACAAAAGGTTATCCAATGAGTGTGTGAAATATAATCCATGTATTCCCCCCCCCCCAATGATTTCTAGAATTAATCGAAACATTGTACATATCTAAGTATCAATGTGAACATTTGAATGAAAAACGAAGACAATGTTTAAAAAATAAGCACCGAACTTCTCATGTTCATAAAGGATATCTAGAAGCTCTACCTGCTTTAGCTCAGAGTTAGCATGACTATATGAACTGTAACTATATTTATATATTAATAGTTTATATATATATATATATATGATAGATATATATTTCAGCAACCTATATTTACTAATTATGTATGAATTTATGAATCTATATACCTAGAATACAAGGTGAAGGATGGAACATGGAATAACTCAGTCATGCATAATCAGTCTAAACCAGCCTATAAGCTCAGAAAAAAGTGTGTGTGTGATACATCCCATTATGAGTGACAGATTTCATTCTCAATACTCGAGAATTTGGGTGTGTTTTCATTCCAAAAACCTAAACAAGGGACTTGGTTTGTCAAGCCCATAGTCAAAATACATTCAAGGGTGTTGGGATTCATGTGCGACACCCAATGTAAGGTATAGTGAATCATCATGCTAAACATTTAACTTAAACATAATCTAAAACCAATATCAATCGTGTAATAATAATTATATTAATATCCATGAGGAATTACATCTTATGAATTATAGTCACCAAGCCAATTATAAAAATGGAATTACATTTTAATTAAAGCATATAATAAACCATGCAACGATCAGTGTAGAAATTCCATACATTATAACCTATTTTAATTAGTCCATTTAATTCAAATAAACTAGAAAGATATCATAAACCAATTAATTAAATTTAATCATCCATTTAATTATCTATAACATTGAATTTTATTTTACAAGGCTCAATGAATCATTTAGATGGCACTATAGTCCATCGGGCCACTACCTACAAAAGAAATTTCATAAATAACGGGATTCAAGCACATAAGATGAACTTGGGTTCAATTAAACATTATTTATCAGGTGGAAATTTTAATTAAATCCAAATATGAACACTTTGGAGTAGTTATTGGCTTTTATACAATAAAATGTAAATGGTGATTTCAAGATGGAACACAGAAATGGTGTCCATGATTTAGGTTGTAATCCCCAAATTACTAAACAATGATCCCACTAAGTATAACAGGGTGCATACATTGATTTTTAAAGAAGAAATCAATTTCATGGAATGACATGGATAATTCCAGTATTCTACAAAATAGATTGCCTATGAAAAACATCGGAAAATTTGTACAAAATGATAAGAACAATAAAAATAGGGATGTTGAACTCTCTTTATTTGATGGAATCCTCAAATTCAATGTTTATTAGGAAATTCAAATGAATCATCAAACACCATAAATGTATGGTGTATGAACATGAATAATAACTTCAAAACTGATGGTATGTGAAACATATAATGTATGGTGTAGGATTCAAAATATTTCTTAGATAGATCTGACGATTTTTTTGATGATCAATTTGAAGCTCATATCAAGGAGTTATTGAGAAACGTTGAATATGGTGGGGGAATCCCCATGAGAGTAGAAGAGATTAGGATCCATATAAAATGAAGAGGGGTGGAAGGAAAAAAAGTTTTAATATTCATTAAAAAAAACTTGATATTTCAATATAAAAAACATGAGTACACAGTTTGGATGCATGGTGTGGCCAAACTGGGCACAAATCCTACTACGCCGACTATTCAAATAGATACCCTTCATGGTTAACGTACATGGTTTCCCCAACCATGTGTAAACAATGAAAAATCTCTAAGTCCAAAAACTAAAGATTTATTTTATGTAAATTCTCACTAAGGCTAATGGTTGTTGAAAAATTATGAGGCCCATGCTACTCAAAAGGGGCCCCACATGGTTTCCCCACACCGTTACTAATAAATTTTTGTCCTACTAATATTTCCAATTTTTTGGAAATCGCAGATCATAACAAGACCCACATTCTCTTGGGACCTTCCATAGGATGTATTTCTTAGTTTCAAGAATAAAAAATGATTTTCATTTAAAAAATTATTCATAACATCATGAAAATATAGGTCGTTACAACCACCCCTCCTTAAAGCAACTCATCCCTATGTTTTCCTTCTAAGGGTAAAGTGGAATCATATGAGAAAATATACAGACATTGTGCATTCAAATCAGGTTCATACTCCCAAGTAACATCGTCTACTTGGCCATGCTATCATAACACCCATATTAAAGAAACTAGCCTACCTCAAAGATTCTTCAAGATTTGATCCACTATATATATAGGATACTCTTGAAAAAATGAATCAAAATCATACTAAACATCATTATACTGGAAGTCATGTGAATGGTCAGGATAATACATGTGATGTTAAGATATGTGAATGATATAATGCATAAACTAGTATATCTAAAGAAGTTCTATCCATTGAGCCACATGTCATGTCAATTTCAAAACCTCAAATGGACACTCAAACAATGGTGATAGCTTACATTACATTTGAATATGTCTATGGACAAATTTGTGTCAAACATTCCTGAAAACCTGGTCTTTATCTTCAAAATTGTTTTGTTATAAACATCGGTTGGTGTAAGACTATTGTCCAGATTGATATATCATCATCCGCTTTCTGATCAACTAGACCTTGTCTGTAGTCTCCTAAATAAGGTGAGGTCAATGAACTGTTTTCCCCACTTCCTTTATCCATCACATAGGTGAATAAAATTTCCAACTATATAAGGCTTCACATGTGTCCATATCGATGGTATAACGAGAAATATTATTTTAATGAAACTAATCAAGGGGAATATGTTTCTCCCAAGAAAAATAAAATTCATTAATATGTTCACAGATCATTTATTCTAACACTAGAATCATATTTTATATCTTTCCATTTAACTTTGGGTGACTACTGGTGATTAATATCTCCTTTTTTCGCTAGACCTTCGGCAACAGCTGCTAGAATTGTGATTTAAATACAAAATATCTATCAAAGATGATAGAAAAAGGTGTTCTGTGATGTTATAAGACCTCCCTAATGTTTAGACATTATAGTTATTATATCGACAAGGTCTCCTACATATTTAATAATTGTAGGTAATTTTTCAGACGATCAATGAAATCCAAAAATGTATCTTTACAAGAGGTGATCTTTGTAAATTAGTCACGAAATCTATAGAAACATCGTCTCATTTCCACTAAGGAATGGGAATGACTATAAAATCTCTACTAGACACTAATGTTCTGCCATCACATGCTAATAGTGGGAATGATGAGTGATAATCCTATTATTATCCCATTTCATTCATGGCTATCAATACTAGAACTGTAAGTATCAATAAATCTTGGTGACATCTGGTTTAATTGCACATGCTGAAGCATGAAATTTTCATATCAGCTACTTTCTGATGTTTACCAAGACCCTAAAACACCCATGGAATAGAAAATAATCTTGCCATCCATGGTCCAACCATAATATGTATCATCATCCGAGATAGTTTCACTTAGGAAAATTAACACAAGATCCGAAATGTGTATCAAACTCACTCTTTACAGAAATGGAGAGGTCACATTTAAGTCTAAGATGATAGTATGACCGTGATATTTCTCAATCTCAATGTGATTCATGGAGAATAATTCCTTGATCATCCATTCATCATTCGACTCCTGGACCACATTTGTCTGATTCCTTTATATCAGAGCATTGATAACTTCATTAAGCTTCCCAGGGGTGTAAGAAAGCACAAAATTAAATGACTATAGGTACTCAACCCACCAACACTACCTACAATTAACATCTAATTTTTTTAAATATGTAATTGATTATTTTGGTATACGGGAATATAAAAAATTCTCTCTTTTATAATAGTCTCTCCAATATTATAGAACATGATCTACAATAGCTAGCTTGATGTCACGCGTTAGGTATTTCTGCTCGAGTGGCATCAAATTATGAGACCTGAAAGTGATGACTACCTTGTTCTAGATTAAATTAGAATTAATAAATATTCATAATACTAAATATTATAATATATAAGACCTAAATTGATTTGGATGAATCAGAATTGTAAGTAAATTCAATCGACACTTCAACTCTTCAAAGGATATATCACAAGCTTATGACTATACTAATTTCACAAAAATCATTGTACAACCATAAGAGGCACTGAAAGGTGTGATAAATATTGGATGAGGAATTTTTAATACCTCCCAATACACAAAATATTATGTATTTCAAGGACATTCTTGGGTTTTCCAAAGAAACTACAACTCTAACTTTCTCTAGGTCTATGGAAACTCCTAACTCTGAGATTATATAACCCAGGAAGTGTACCTTATTGATTGAAAAGTTGAATTTTCTAAGATTATAATGAATATGATCCTATCTTAGTGTATTTTGTATGATCTCAATGTTATTGGAATGGTCATTTGGAGAGCTAAAATACACTATGATATCATAAGAAAAGACTACCATAAATGAATCCATATATGGTTGAAAGGCCATATTCATAAGAGCAATGAAATCTACAAGTGCATTTGAGAGACCGAATGAAATGACCAGGTACTCATCTTGACCATTCCTACTTCTAATTGTTTTCTGAGGTATGTTTTATAAACTAATAAAACCTAATGATATACCAACATCAAATAAATATTGGAAAATACTCTCGCTCCTAAGAGCTAATCAAAGAGGTCATTTAATCAAGGAAATTGATATCTCTTATTTTCTATGATTGAGTTCAAATGCTGATAATCAATGAAAAAATTTAGGGTTCCATCTGCCTACATGGTGAAAAGAAATTGTGAAACTGATGGATAAGTTTTGGTTGAAAAAATCCTTTATCCTTATATTTTACAACCATTTCTAGATCTCTAGAAGCTCCATATGTTCCATCTTAAAAGGAGAAATGGTCACTGGTGGTACTCCTAGAACAAGATAAATGATAAATTCAATATAATTAATATGAGGTAGGATATAAAAGTTATCATGTATTATTTCTCTAAATCATTCCACTAATGGAGAAATAATACTAGGTCATAACCAATTATAATCCAAAAATAGACTAGCGATATGAGTTGTCACAATTCACAACATTGCTAATTGGGTCTAGCTCAACACACAAAAACATCTCATCTCCCTTATTCACATGAATACCTCCCTATGGTGATGTAATGTCACCCTCTAATGATATTAGTCTTTATGGGAATTATAGTGAACTAGGAAGTGCACCTCAATGATTACATCACAACTAGTAATGTTTATGATAAAAAAGGATCCATATGAAGATTTATCTGCCTATCTCAAGGGGAAAACTCATACAATGAAAAATTCCAACAGAACACATTATAATATGGTATTATGATTCATAACTCCATATATGTTATCGATCTTGAGTCTTATACTCTCTATGATTTCCATGGATATAAAATAATGAGATGATCGTGTGTCAAATAAAGCACACATTAAAGTAGAGGCTACTGGAATAGTATGTCTAACTGTAGAATGTTTGGAGCTCTACAGTGGACTTAATTTAACAAGTATGTACTATGGATCTGAACCACTACTTGAATTTCATATGAATTGTCTCTCTAGTGGCATTGAGAATCACGAGTTTGACGATCTCTCCGATGACCACCACCTTGGATTGAGCATCTGGTGTTATTCTATCTACCTTCATGTCAAGATACTACAGACCCTAATCCATAATGTGGGGATGGAGTTGATCTCTACTCACTATTAACTAATGGAAATATCCCATAGAACTATTGGATAGCCCCATCCTACCACATTTTTTACCTTCCACAGGATCCTGTAAACACTAACGTTTTGTATGTCCCGACTTCCTATATCGTTTACATGTCATGAAAATTTATTCATATGTAGCTGGGATAATGCTACCCCATGGGAGCCTTCAATGAAATACTTATATCCACTAAAAAACACTGTAATATTTAGGTTCTGAACTGCACTAACTCAGACTGTCATCTTCCCTAAGATTCAGCTTTATAATAAGGTTCTGGTTGAAAATTTCATAAATAATTGTTCACTATCATACATTGAACTATGAACACATCGAATTTACCATCCCATCCTCAAATATATTTTTCGTAATAAGATCATCACCAAAAATATTTGTTGAAATCCAATACATCTCACTAAAATGAGTATAATACTCCATGAAATAAATAACTATTTGTTTCTTGTTCATAAACACACTATCCTTTTCATCCCTCAGAGTCTGCGGAATGGAATAGTTATAGAAGAAAATCTAAAAACTCACCCAATCCATATTATGATGTCGAACTACCTTGGTAATAACATCCCCCCATTTATTGTCATAATCACATACCATATAATTAGAAACATTAAATATTTGTTCTATAGTTGTCTCTATATTCTCAAAAATAGATGTAATAGCTTAGATCCAAGACTCACCAACATGTGGTCTGCCATACCCTGAAAATGTGAGAGGATGGTACTACTAAAACTCATGAGTCAACTCTTCCGTAGTGAATGTTGGTAAAATGAAATATTTTATATTATGCATCATGTGAATGAATTCCTTAATAAATTCATCATCAGTTCCCATATCTGAAATATGAAGAGGTTTCAATGGTTTAAATTCTTGAGGAATCAGTGGTGGATTAGGGCCTGTAACGGCCCAAAATATTATCAATGAAAATACCCTTCTTATAATTATGTCATATAGTAGAATAATATAAAATCACACTAATAACACAATACAAACATTATATCTTATGAATTAATAAAATAATTATCATTTCATGATGTTAAGGAACAATTATAGATGAAATACTTAAATAACCATAGGAATAGTAATATGACCTTTGTTAATAGTAAACTGGCCAATAGAATTGTAACTTCACCCATGAATGTATAAATAAAATTTAGGCATCCTATAATTGAATGTATGATAAAACTATATCATAGTATAGGTAAATAAATATTTTAAAAAATATTAATTATGTGTGGGTATTTGTTTCATGTCAGGGGTGTGTTGTCTAATCCTTCAGTTGATAGAGCACTCCCTGTTTCTAGAATGCATATAATTGAGCATGGATAACCCACTAAATGGGAAGATATGTGTTTTGACAGTGCCTATAGTGATAAAGAGATGGATCATACTGATTTACTAGAGGATAAATACTTTGCAAATTGTAAGCTGGGTAGTCTGCCATCTGGTGGGAGAGTCCCCAATGTCACCAGTTACTCTGATCACTCTATAACACAAAGGGGTGTCCAAGGTTATATTTCAATGCAGGCTACTGATTCTCATGTTTTATTTCATACAGTAGGGGACTCACAGGACTATAGTTCTGCTGCTGCTATTCTCACAACATCTTTTGTGTCACATAGGAAAATGGGGGAGGTGCATGTAGGGTATACTTCCCATAATAATATAGTATAATATTTTGAGGCCCCCTCTTGGCTTGTTTCTATTTCTTTGGGTGAACCGATCAATATTATATCAGCCTCACTTGAGGCTTCTTCTGCGCAGGTCTCTATTCTTCCCTCATCTGATGCCAAGTCCACTCATTCCTTGGATGCAGGTGCCTCACCCCATGATCACCGAATTCCTTTGGATGAAGCCGCCATAAAAATGGCAGTGGCTCCCAAAAATGGTGTTGCGGCTTTGACTGGTACCACGAGTGTTATAAACATCATTTCCATGCTTAACTCAATGAATTCGACTGATTTTGATAAGCTCTATATAGATATCCATGAGAGGAAAAAGCATGCCACCATGAAAAGTCTGATTACTAATTCACCTTCTTTGGTTGCACATGACAGTGCTAAGCAGATTGGGCAGCCCGATACTGGGGAGAAGTTGGAGAATGGGTCTAAAAGAGATGATGGAATAGATCATAGTGTCCCTCTTGTTGACACTATGGATAATCTAGCATATCCTCAACATGATGATTCTACTGATGAAGGTACGGATGAGCAAGGTGATTCTTCAAAGATTCTGTATCTATTGAAAAGATGTAGGAATCCAAGAAGACTTGGTGGTCGTCATGGAAGAGGTGGGAGAGGAGGTAATACTAGAGGCTGATTATGTTTGGGTTACATTTGTTTTCATCACTTGTAGCTTGAATATCTAACATTTCTTGTGTTCTTGAATTTTATTTTAATAATAATTTTCTATGTCATGGACTCACCTCCATGACACCATAGTTATGGTAATTAGAAAACACTCCTCTCCTCCACTATAAATACCACCCTTCACCACCTATTCTCATTACACCTCTATATATTTGAGTTCTATCCAATTTTTTTCTAAAATATCATCCAATAACTCTCCCCATTTTTTAGGATGTCCTTATCTCACCAAAAGACAAAAACGTTTCCCCTATGGAGGTATTCGTGGAGGAGAAAATCGAGAGGTAAATTTCTCTTTCCTTTTCATTTAATTTATTTTAATTTTCTTTTATTAGTATCTCCTCACATCCCCTCATAAAAATGGTATGATAACTCTTGTACCTCATATATAATATAATATTATTATTCAAATGTAATCATCTATAATTAAACCTATCATTTTCCCCCTATATTTGAAAAGTGAAAATGTCATTCATGATGTATTAATTTATCGTATTCATGGGTAACCAATATTCAGTTCCATTAATGCCTTAATGGATGATAATAAAATCCTTTTTATGGTTTAAAAATTTTAAAATATATGTATTATATCCTATGAAATGATCTATAACCATTATATACACATGATGTTAAATAAAAAACATGGTCTTTTTGACCCAAAACCACCAAAAATAATCAAAATGATTATCACTAACTTCTTAAATAATGAATCATCATCACCCAAAATAAATATTCTATTATATAACAATTTAAAAAATAGTATTTTTTTTAATAACTTTTAACTATTACCATAGATTTATATTTACCTTTTACATGAACTTCCATACTCTTATACAGGAGAAATGGTCATAAAAACTATGGAAACTAGCACTCCCAAATGATAATATTGAACACTATAACTCATAAAAATGGCCACAATGTATATAATAAAATTATAATAAATCAATTACATGTATAAATGGTTATGATTTTGTTAATTAATATATTTAATTTTATTATTCAGGGCATTAAGATAAATTACAAATCTGCTTCATTCATTAGGTAAGGGATTCTACACGAACCTCCATTTTTTCCTTCAGGATACTCCTCCATCTTTAACCCAATAGAATGATTAATTATTTTTCCATAAGTCTTCTAAATTATATTTATATGTTACAAAATCATGTATTCAAATCAGATCAACCCTATTTGGTGTTGTAATACATATCCTATAATGGTTCTCTTTTTAACACTCTACGATAAGAAAAATAGATTCAATTGAACTTCCAAATTTTTTAACCACATCCAATTAAACTACATAATCCATTTTATGAAACCATTATTTTTTAGTCACTCACATTATGATGAAAACTAAAATATTCATTTATTTTTTTTAAAACAAATAATCTTTTTCTACTTTAAAATCCTCTTTATTATTTTCCTTAAACAACACAGATATGATTCATTTCTAATGTTTATTAAACACCCATTTTACATTCCTAAACTACAATATCGACATAAATTATCATGATCCATCATTATTTTACCATATTAATTTAAATATATTTTTTCAATCAATTATTTCATAGAATCATTTATGGTATGCTTATTATTTATTCCTTATGACATGATTATGACACCCATTTCTTTAAATGGGTAACCCTTATTTATATTATTCAAATGGAATGAAAATTTATTCAAATTTTATGAAGGGTGTGCCATAATATCACTTTAATGCATTGGGAAATGTTTAGCCTCATGAGTCATTATGTTGGGTTAGCGAGTGAACATGATTCCTTTATAGGACTTTGTCCATCATGTCTTGGCGGTTAGACTTGACTAATGTTTATGTTATTTTATATAATTTTTACACATTCCTATGATTCTGTGATTATATTTCACCATGTTATATATTATACTAATCCTTCTGTTTATTGGTGTTCCATTCCTTTTATTCCATCATGTTATTCTTTCTAACTAATGTGCTATGTTTTGTTCCTATGTTTATTTCCTTATTGGAATTTTTAGATCATCCCTTTTTCTCATGTATTCACCATATTATCCTATTTAGTTATCAGATATTAATGGAACATATGAGATGATTATGGAGATAATATAGAATATGTTTTCATGGTTTTTAATTGTGTACATAATCTTCCAAATACACTAGACTTTATGGACCTTGGTGTGAAATATGACTTTTAATTATTCTTAAAATAATGTAATGATATGTGTAAAATGATAATGTATCTATAGGGACCACCACCTTTGGTGCATGTTTTTCACTACCTTCAAAGTGTATGACTAGAGTACATATTACATGCACAATGCAACAATTCCAAACAAAATGTATCAATCAAGGTTTATAATTGAGTTTTTAGGTATAAAATGTTGAAAATATAAAAAATTATGAATGTAATGACAGAAATAGAAAACATTTTATTTATCATTCACTAATGCATACCTCTATACTAGATATAATCCATCAAAACCACTATTATTGTTAATAAAACAACTGCAATTCCTCCAAGAAACAATACAAGGCCAATTGGGTTGTTCACGTCTTCAAGATCAGTAATAAGACGAACATTTATAGTAAGAAAAATAGAAAGAAAAATTTGAAATATATGATAATATACCACCATTTTCAGTTCCATGAAATGAATTTCAAGAAATATTATTTGTGATTGAATACCCTTTAATATATATATTTATAAGGATATTTATTGGAGCGTTATATCAAAATTACTTTTATAAAAGTATAAATCAACATTGTAAAGTATATATAAGAACTAATTTTATATAGATATAGATAATGATATTGATATACAACTATGTCATACAACCTTTTTATTAAATAAATTTTCGTTAAATTTTACCAAATAGAGGACCACTATAGTTTAGTGTCATGGGAATAAGGTATATAATAAATGAAAACAAAAAAATATTATTATAATCAACATTAAAGGATTATCCATTTATTCATACTATTTTATATGACACCATCTCATATCATATATACATACATCAAAGGAACACGTGATCCTATGACCCAGGGAAGGAAAAACAAGGGAAACAATTTACATGTTAACTTTATAGATATCTATAAGAACATGAAAGATTTTCATAAAGGCATGAGGAAGAGTAATATCATAATAATAATAACTTTTATATGTTTCTACAATATTTAATTTAGATATTCATATGAATATCAAAAATTTCCATCCCCAATGTGTAATAAATATTACTATGGTATCGTAAAACATGTCATCTCTATAGATTAATTTCATTACCCAATACATTGGAGTGATATATGAACACACACATAATATTTGTGTATATTCATTTTATATACATAGATTACAATCAAATGTTTCATAAATAACCCATAGATAATAAAACAAATGGGTTTCATATCAAAATCATGGTGTTTTAAAAAGTGTATAAAAAACATTATCAATATGTCATTTACAAGCCCCAGAAAGCAATTAAGTTTACATGTATATTAATTACAGAATATAATAAATTATCTTTATGTCTTTATTAATAACCCTATAAATTAAAGAGGGTTTGGTATTCAGAAAATGAAAATTAATGAGTTTATTGAGAAAAAGAGAGATATTTTGAGACGAAAATTCTACAATATAACGGGTGAGAAAAATGGTTTATTAAAAACTAAAAAGAGAGGGGACAAGGGAAAATGATACATAAAAAACTCATAATAAAGTATGTGGAAGAATAAAATTTAAATAATAACATGGTATGGAAATTATAAATACATATTACGTAGAAGAGAAGATGAAAGGAAAAGATAAGTTCATAATTCTTTTTTCATGAAGATTAACTTTTAAAACATTATGATTGGGACTATGAGGTATTTAGGATACATTGTGATGAATAAATTTGTGGTATAGCTATATTAAAGTAATGTATTATTAATTTGGAATGAATATAAAATAAGGAATGGGTGGCTATTTTTCAAAAATGTGAGGGAGTTTTTATTTATATTTTAGGCCACCTCAGTAGTGGTAATTGCAAAACCATGGTCTTGACCACAGTATTTTCCCATAGTATTTGACCACATGGGGAACCTCCTATCATATTTTAATTCAAAAGAGTCTAACATAATTTTAAATTACATAATACATCATTATGAAGTTTTTAAGCACACTGAAAACTGAAAACTATTTTTTACTATTTACTAGAAAATAAAATATTTTTTAACATTCTCATATATTCACCGTAACAAAATATCAACATTATGAATTAAAAAATGAAAAAAAAATTAATAATAAATCTATAAATATTATGAATATATCGTTTAACTATAAAAATACTTAATAATTTAAAATAATAGCAAATTGAAAATGTATAGTATCATCTATAGTAATATTTTCGACACCTGAAATAAATAAAATTATTTTTCATTTTTTATTTAAAATAATTGCTTTTATAACACTATTGAATTATAATAAACATTATTTATAAAAAATTATTTTCATATAGAAAATTATATCTCTCTGGAATGTACAATTTTTACCTAAAAAATCAATGTATCCAATTCCATCTCAATTTTTAAGATAAAGTATTCTTAAAATAGAAATGATGAAATTACAATTTTATTTAAACAAATGGATTAAAATTTTATTAACTAGGTCATTGACACATAACCACTTAAAACACCTGTATACGACCAATGGTCATGGTGTGTGATGGTGATGGACTTGTTGGGTGGCATGGATAACACTGACCGAGTGGTAATCTCCACTAACATGAACTTATCCCATATGTCATTTTGTTCAAGCTTCACATGTTGAAGATAAAATTGGGAATGGCCAAGAGAAACTTTTAGTGACTTTACCTACATCCCATGATCTGATATTTTGTCTTTGTATGATATGGGTCTACTGGCTGAGGCCAACAACTCTTATTTTTTCATTAATTATTTATTGTCTTTTCCATTTATAAAAAATAATTATAACGTAAAAAACAGTAATTATTTCCAATAGTAATATTAACCAATGGTTATATAACATTCAAAACCCAATGTTTACATTGTATTTATGATGATATATTTTTATATATTGTGAAACTGCAAAAACCAAAAATTCAGGAAACAAAATATTATTCAAATTTTTAGGTCATTACATTCTTCCCCCCTTAGAAAATTTAGTCCCAAAAATTTCAAATCATACCCTTAGAAGAGAAAAGTTGTATGTACTTATGCCTCAAAGACTCCTTTGGTTCCCATGTGGCTCCTTCATATTTTTGTTTCCTCTAAAACACATTTACAAGGTTGTTAGTCTTGTTGCGGTGAACCTTGTCTCTACAATCCCAGATCTCCATCGGTTGCTCCTCATAAGAGGGGACATGTTCCAACTGTACAACCTCTATATTTAGTACATTTGAATGGTTAGATATGTACTTCCTCGTGATATACATGTATAAAAAATCATGATCATGTTCAAGATTTGGAAAAAGTGCAAGCTGATAGGCTATTTCTTGAATGCTCTCTAGTATTTCAAAAGGATCAATGTACCAAACACTAAGCTTCATGTTCTTCCAAAACCACATGACTATCTTCAATGGTAAAATTATAAGGAATAAATTTTCACCTACATCAAATATGTATATATTACTCTTTAGGATTATTTTTTTGGTGCTACAATATTCAATGGATATTTTTGGTTCCCAGTCCTTATAACAATATGCATAAAATATATAAATTTCAATCATTTAAAATAATACTATATCTTCTTTTAGATATGTATAAAAATCCAATGCGATGGCCAAAAATCTGTCATTTAAAACTACACTACAAAATGAAATAAATTATTTTATGAAAATAGTGAATAGTAGGATGAATATGTGTATAAAAGGAAATAGATACCTTCCTTTCATAGATATCAGCCGGATGTAAAACAAAAATCTGTAAACCCATTATTTTTCTTTTTCAAATATTTTTGGTAAGGGAACATTGTTTATTTATTTATATTTATAATCCCTGTATTTGTTTTTTTGACAAGGGGTTTATTTTTTTCAAAATTTCTTATGTACTGTTTATTTTTTGGGTAACCTTTATATTTGTATATATACAAGTAAATATATAAATATATAGTAAATATCATTATATATTGAAAGGATTTTCTATTTTAAAACATTATTTCTAAAAACCTAAGAATGGATTACTTGAGTATTTAGTATTTTCAAAGGTTGTATTTTTGTTTTCTCAAATAATTTATGGGTTTATGATTATAATTTTATATGATAAATCATTGATCATATGCACCATGAACACAATTATTTTATTTATTTTTTATAAAAATTCTTATCATTCTATGTGAATCAATCTTATATGCACTCATGTATGTCAATTACATTATATATTACATACATTACTTATAATATGTGATACTCCATGAATGTATTAGTGGTTATCATTAATATATAAGTATGTTTTATGAATAAAAATTATTTTTAATTTTTTTCATGTGAAATATAAATGAAAGTTTATCCCATGTCATGCAATGACAAGTTGATGTGATTTTTGATTATTTCAAATCTAGAAATTTTTTTCTTGTATAGGTATATATATATAAATATATTATATACATATATATATATATATCAATAATTCATTTATGTAGTTTTAAACAGTAATTTAAAATGTTCTAATAGATGTTTTTTTATAACTTTCAAATAAAAAGCCATATAAATATCTAAATTTTTCAGTATTCAAACACACACAAAATTCGTTGAAGTTTATTTGATTACTATGTAAATGGTGATATATTTTTTCTTATTCTTAGATGTTTTTCTATTAATCTTCCAATAACATTGTTCCTTATAATAGTTCTAGGTTATGTGAACTACCCAATTGGCCTTGTTGTATTTCATGGAAAAATTCCAGTTGTTTTAATGTCAATAGAAGTGAGTTAGATGGGTTAGTTCTTGTATGGAGTGATTGAATGGTGATTAATTGATAAAATGTTTACTATTAAAAAATTTTCATTCAGAATATCATTTATTTATTGCATTTTATACAAAAAAACTCACTTAGAAAAATCAGGTGTATCATACATGTATCAAAACATATTATAAAAAGTGAATAGATTTTATATAGAAAACAAGGATAGTTACATGATGTTCTTATTGGAAAATATCACCCCTATTACTGCAATTAAATCCATGAATGAGGAATAAAGAAATGCGATAATAGCCCAAAGAACATAAGAGACAGACCCCTACCCACTACAAAAGAATTGGTTTTGTTATATGTATCATATCAAATGTTATGGTTACTTTTTCATGATGAATGTGATATTAAACCTCAAATTAGTGCTCATTTATATATGTTCAAAAGAATCAAATAAAAAATGAGAATTAGGGTGAGGTTGAGTCGTTTTTTCACTTTTATTAGTTTTAATACGTATAAAAACTAAACCCCTATAATCTGTTAAATTTTATATCCTTACTATATTTTCGTAAATACTCATTAATGAAAAGGTAGGAATTAATGTAAAGAACAAGATATGTTCATTGTTTGGACTTAGAATGAGAGCCCAATTCCTTCCCAGAGCCACTCCCATGGGTCAATTGAAAGTCACCATAATGAATAAATGAATACAACTTATCCTAACACATATTAGACACCTTTTTCTCCTCATAGAAATGATTTAACTGGACCCCACTATATTAGAATGTTTTCTTACAATCAATTTATCCCTAAATGAAATTATCGTAAAAATACATTTTCTCCAACAAACTCTATCCATAACCATAGTATGCTGACCCTCAGTCCAATTCCCTCAGTCAAAATGACTCATTATAATGAACTGAATATGATAAATTCATTATGATGAACTCATTATAATTAATCATTTTATCAAACTGAACATCTCAAACTATTCTCAACATGTCATTATGAACTTCCTCAATCTGGTAGAAGTTTTTATAGATTTCTGATTATCTAATGAGATCTCTGTTTGAAAATAAATATCAATCAAACTCTATTGTAATCCTCCTTTTGCGTACAATAAAAAATTTCAATATATGAATGTACTGCAATTCTATTTAAAAACATAACAGAATGGAAAGGGTGGAAAAAAAATCCCCAAATTATTAAAAATCTAAAATTTTGAAAATTCATTCATATTTGAACGTAATGTTTTACCACTTCAACTCTCCATGAACCTTCTTGAATTAATATGAGTCTTCTTAGTAATCATCCATCCGAACCATCCATACATTTTGATAGTATAGTGTAACTTACTCAATTTATTATACTGAAAATTCATCATGTCATTAGGATTTAAAATCCTCATCTCATTCAGAATCGAATTTCCTCATCAGAGTTATTCTAATTGACTTTCCCTATCAGATTCAGTCAAACTGGAATTCATTATCATAGTTAGTCCAATTGACATTACTTATTATAACCAGCCTAGTTGAATATCTTCCATAAAGGTATTATTATTTAATTTAATAATCAGAGTCTGTCTGATTGAAATTACTCGTCAGTGTCAGTTAGATTCAATTTCATCCTCATATTCAGTCCAATTTTCATTCCTCCATAGATTCAGTCTGATTATCATATCTTCTTAATGATAGTATGATGGAACTTCCCCAACTACAGTCAGATGGAATCCTTCTAACTATGGAATTATCATTATAATTTAATTATCATTATGATGGAAAATCCTCCCTATAACTTTTAAATTATTTAGAAATCATCATCTATAACCCATTATATCTTCAGAAAACATCTTTGACAGATAATTTTGGATTCGATAAAAACTGTATAGATTCCTTGGAATGATTAAATGTTTATGATTATTCTATTTCTTCAAAATCATTTATCATTATATTTTTCATTTTTTGTTATAACATGTAGATTGAAATATTATTTTCTGACTTTGATTTATAATGTTTAATAACATTCTAACTCATTACATCAATTTCTTTATTTAACCTCTTCAAAAACATTATGAATTTTTATGAACAATTGTGTCTATTGAATTTTGATCATGAAGCTAATGAAATTTAGTCTAATAGTGTATCTGATCAAGAACATTATATTTCTAGCATCTTCTATGACCATTGTTTCTATGTTTGATACTCTTCTTCTGGTGCCGATCAGTCTGATCTTCTGCATCCATAAAAACAAATTACATTAAAACAAATTTTTTTACTCATTTGTGTTCGATATTGAACATTCATAAACATTCTATTAATTTTTAAAATCATTATTTACAAAATATTATTTTTCATTAAATACAAAAAAACATGTTAAAACAAAAAATAACAAAATGTTATTAAATCCCCCCTTATAATTGTATCACAACATTCATTAATATTTTTTAAAAGTCTCCTTTTGTAAAAAACTGATGTTTTTTTGACTTGTTATAAAACACATCCTTTCCCTAAAGAGTTTCATGAAACCATAATATAATATAATGTATTTTTTTGAATAATTCCATATCTCGATGGAAATAAAATATTAAATCCTTTTTAGATAAAGACCCATCATTTTATCTTTTCTCAATTGTATTTTTCTATCAGTTTTTTATTCATCTCCCCTATTATCTAAACAACACAACTTTGTATTCATAAAATAATGATATGTCAAACCATCTTACCGATTAAAAATTGGATAACTTTTCTCAACGTTTGTCAGTATAATCAAATTCATAGTATGTGACTTTCTTACGGGGTTTATGAAGTCATTGGAGGTGAATGAACATGATGTTTTAGACTCAAATCAATAAATATTTCATTTGACCTTGACTTTGGGAATATATCATCTATATGATAATTTATTGAGATATATTCTAGAAAAAAATACGCAACATAAACATTATATTTTGAAACTAAAACATTATTTATATTTGTTTTGATCTTGGATGTTGAAAGATATATTTAGAATGAACAATTTCAGTTCGATTATAACAATGAATATTCAATGGTGTAGAAAAATTTACATAAAAATCATTTAGCTAAAGTTTCATCCACAACATTTGAGTAAAATACAGGTTATCTATAACATATTCTTATTCTTATATACCCAAATTTAATGAACATTGTTTCTGACTATGATAACTCACACAAAATTCTCCATATAAAATTTTCCTATTGATGTTTATTTTCTATAATTACAGTCTGCAACCCAATCAATATCTGTAAAAACATGATGGTTTATTACAAGACTTATTGTGTATAAAATAACATATAAAGTTGTTACTCTGACATATCATGGAATTCTATTTTATGAAAACATTTGATATTATTTCAGATTAATTCAATAAATGGAGAAAAAAAGTCAAAACATAAAAAATATAATATCTTAAGAATTTAAGTCAAAGAAAACATCTTATTATCATTTGAAATTATTTTTTGATTCACAATTTTTCTTGATTCTTATTTAATCAAAATTTCTCTCACAAATACAGGATTATAAAATTTATTAAATTCTTCTATCCTAACTACATTAACCATTTCATGGGATAATTTTCCTGATATAAGAAACTGTAATTATTTTTGGGCCTAGTAAACCATAGATCAATGTTAATTCTTCAAACATAAACATTTCAACCTTCTTCTTTATTTCCTCATGAAATTCATATACAAAATTATTCACCACCAAAAAAATTATATCATCCACATACCCAATAATAATTATTGTTCTAGATTT
Source organism: Viscum album (assembly GCA_963277665.1). Lineage (NCBI taxonomy): Eukaryota > Viridiplantae > Streptophyta > Magnoliopsida > Santalales > Viscaceae > Viscum > Viscum album. The sequence goes on from OY728159.1 coordinate 1,187,304,343, forward strand.
ATATTATTTCACATACAAGTTACCGTCAACATATTCAAAATTACGCATTCTAATTTTTTTTTGAATTCCGGGCACATGGGCCATATTTTAATTCATATAAATATTTTACAAATCTATAAACCTTGTTTTTATCATTATCATGTAGAAAAAAATTTATCAATTTAAATGCCTTCCTAAATATCCCCATTTATGAAAGAAGAATTTAAAAACATATTATATGATTTTTTTTATGTGAAACCTCCAAAAGAAATAGTCTAACAGGTTCTAATCTCCCAACCAGGGATACAGATTAATCAAAATACTCACCTTCCACCTACGCATAGACTTTACATACAAGAAATGATTTGATTCTTGAAACACCACCATGTTTATTCAAATTGTTTCAATATACCCATTTTCATATGATATTATTTTTGTAACACCCCAAGCTTCCACGATATTCTTCTCTTTGAATAATACAGTATTGTGTGTTGTATGCAACTTCGAGTTCTAACACACACCACAACCAATCAAACAAGCTGTTATGAATAGTAATACCCACTTTTCAAAATTTAATAAATTTTATCATTCAAAATGGACTTAATTGTTGGATTTGGACTATCGAAATTAGCTTAGGGTGAATGTTTTTCTATTTTCTGAAATCTTTCAATTTTTGATGAATAGTGAAAAACACTGAGTTATAGTTTAAAAACGAATATTTATTTAAATAAATATTTATATTATTTAAATTTATTTTAGGTAAAAATAGATACATAATACCTATATAAGTTCAATGTAATTCATTGGAGTTAATTTATTATAATTTTAGATATATAAAAATTTTATCGAACTTTTCACCGTCTTTTACCCATCTCCGAAGAGAATTTGCAAATTCACATAAAAATTAATTTTACCGCTTCTGTGAGTGGAATTTTCAAAATCCTAGAGATACGGTTAATATCAAGAAGTAAAATGTGGTCCAATAAGATAAATGTTTTTTGTGAATAGTAACTTTTTACTTTTTTTTACCATGGTTAAAAGTAAATAGGGTAATTAAGGGTAAAAATGATATTATTATTACCTTAACACAAGTGATAATTATATTGAATAAGTATAATTAGACCTAAAACAACCTTAAGAATATGTTTTTATCATTTAGGTCCACTTGGATTAGATTAGGACATTTATTATTAATTAATTCTAAGAAGAGTTAAAAGAGTAAAAATAAAAGTTTAACAACTAAAATATTTTTCATATAGGGTTATAAATAAGATAAATTCGATTATAATTATTCATTAGAAAGATAAAAATATTACATACATAATGGTATTTTATTTATAATTTTTAGACATTAAATAATTTAATTTATTTATGACACAATGGTGATGCAGTAATCACCTAATTAATGAAATATTAAAATATTTGATATTATAAATATCAAAATAAATGTAATTTGAGACTTTTAATTAATTCCAATTATTTTATAGGTTAATATGACATATTAGGATTGGTTATAAAATATTTATTCGATGAAATAATGTTGTTATGAAATTATCAAAAACAAAATACCCTATAGTATCAAAATTGACATAAAAGAGTTTTTAAAACAAAAATTATATTATTAATTGATATTATACTCATAAAAATCTATGTCTCAGAAAAAAGGACTTATATAATTATAGTTTTATCATTAATGCACCATTTGGGGTCTCTTGGAGGTATATAGTATGTTTATTAACTACATAATATAAAAATACAAAGAGACATGGTAAATATCAAACTATTTAACTAAGAGTTAAATATAAATGATAAGGTTAATATAGTGACCCAAAACCTGTCTAAAATCTATTGGTTGAAAGGATTTATACCAATCCTCGCCTTAAACATTAAATAATCTACTTTGGAGACATTAGAAACCGAATATGAATTTATTATAAAATAATATTTCTAGCTTTTCCAAAGGTTCCCCTCACCCCTCTTATAAAAGGGAAGTCCCTCATATCTGTAATTCACACATTCAAATCCTTTTGGATCAGAAACAAATGGCCAAATATTCTTTCAAATTCCCTCACTTCAAACTAGAGTCCTTAGTTTGATCATAAATCCAACATAAGAAGCACTTTTGATCAAATCAAAAGGAAGGACCCGAAGAAGAGGTAAAAATCTCACCACATCTTTCAAGTTTCTTTCTTCTTCCACTTATTCTTTCATTGTTATTTCTATTATAAAATAAAAACTCCAGTATCTTCTATATAATTTTATTTTATTATAAATATGGTACATCCATATTCAGTTTTCTATCCATACTTTGAATGACATTTCACCATATGTCTGTACGTACGACCGACCGTCTCCACGTCGTGGGGTAATTGTTATTCAAAACATTATTATTTTGATGGGTATGATAATGATGTGTTATTGATGTAACTAATAAATATAACATGATAATGATTCTGTATATATGATATAACATCCAATTATATATTATTTTAATATCAAAATAATGATATTGTCGCTCGTGCGTACGTACGGATTCCCGTCTCCACAAACACGATGAGATTTATACCCCATCATATCCATTCAAGTATAATTATCATTTGATGATTATAAAAAAAATTTAAAGAAATAATATCATTATAGATATGAATAGTATACAACTTATTAATAACAAACATGGCTTATGTAACAAAACATATAAAATAAAATGAGTAAGTTAACACCCGAAACGACGATAATACTAAAATATTATTAACAAAGGAATATTAAAAGATCATATATGATATCATATATATGTATATTATTCTTTTACAGTTTAATAACAACTATTTAACCATTATACATGATATTAAACTACCCTCGAGCAAGGAAATGTACAATGTAAGGGTTTACTTCACAATCTCTTCATTATCCGAGGTTGTTTATACGTAATTATCTACTGGGACCTCTTTATCATCCACATCCATGTTTCTTAAAAATGTATTTCAAAACATTATTACTATTTTACAGACTATGGTTAAAAGTAAATTATACCCTTGTTGTGTTTTTATAATATTTTTATAAAGGAATAATTCCTTCGTTTTCCAAACAAGGTCCTTTTTAACCTTTTTTACAGAATTAAGGTAAGAATGTCTTTTTTAATGTATACAGTGTGTGTAGCTATTTTTCACCATTATAAAATCATTAAAGCTTCCCTTACAAGCTTATAAGGATATTTTAAAATTAAATTTTTTATTTTATAATTATGTGACTTTTAAATGATTTCAAAAAAGAGAGATATATTTTTCTCAAATAGTTTTTGATTTCATCAATGTCAAAAACATTTGATTAATTTTAATCTTATTTGAAGTTGATTTATTATGATACAAACCATCCATATTGTATTGATGGTTTTTTGATATGTCTGATTGTGGATGTGTTATATTTATACCATTCATGGTTTATGGAGAAAGTGTTGACTTTTCATATGCTAGTTTTAATATGAATCTTTATGTTATGTTTAAACTTTTCATATGAGGAATGTATTGGACTTAATAAGTGACGGGTGAAGTCCTCTATAGCTCCTTGATGAATCGGTAGGTCTCATGAGACAAACTAGTGTCTTGTCATAAGGGCTTTACAAAATCTTATTTTTAGACTTGGTACAAGGCCATGAATATGTGGTTATGATAGTCTGGCATTATGCATTCCATCACTATGAAAGTGGTTATTGATGTTGCATGTGATTATTCTACTAGTAGAATATCCATGTGAATAAGTAAATGGAATTATTTTATTTTATTTATTCCATATGATGATGAACTTCAATTTTAAAAGGATTTTGTTTTAGTTACACATTTCCATAAATGTTTATGCTTATTTATGAATGTTTCTGCTATATTTTTATCATTACTGTCCATTTGAGCACACCCCTTTCTATGTTTTATTTTTTCCAGGATGTGAAGAAGTATTTTAGGAATGACCTGCATGGATAGTATAAGGGGATATTAGTGTAGAGACAAGATGTTGTTGTAGTTTTCACTTTATGATGTCATTTAAGACTTATGAATATATCTAGTGATTCTAAGGCTACTAAACTAATCGGTCTTTCAATACATGATCTTTTCTGATCATTACAATGTTATGTAATAATGCACCAACTCTAGGTAACTAGGGTCAAAGCGTTACAGTTGGTATTAGAGGATGTTTAGTACAAACCATGGAATCTATATTTACATAAACTCTGATTAGAGCACATAGTACTAAGATGGATTTTGAGGATTAGTGTAGAAGAACATCCTAGAAATTTGGTATTGTATAGATTTTTTGAGTTTTCCCAACAATACAACCATGTCTGGATAGGAGTAGGTAGAGGCGGATTTGGCACAGATGTACCTAGGGGTAAAACCCGAAAACACCTCTTTGAGCTAGACTCGAACAGGAACTGGTGCACGACAACGAGGCTTGCTGCACTGTTGGTTACGACACTTCTAGGGAATATTCTTAGGATAATTCACATTTTTCCTTAAAAACTATTATGAAGGGTTTATGAGTATATACTTCTTCAAAGAAAACATTTTTATGGTTTAGGATTATATCCATAAACTTTTCAATTTATGTTATGTGTTTTACAAGTTTGGATTTATGTATTGGGGTTCATAAATTAATCTAGTGTATGCCATTGTTTAGAAATGGCACCTAGTGGAAGAAATGGAAACTGTATCAATTCATATGCTCCTCGTAGGATTGCCCTCCTGCTCAAGAAAATTATAGTGGAGCTGGTGGTAAAATTGGTGCTGATCATCTAATCACCATACTGGGACAACTCACTCAGGTTATGTATAACAGCCTTACCCATATGGAGCACCCTGATCCGCATCATGGAGGATCAATGATATACCACTTCATGAGGGAACAAACACTAACATTAAATAAGAATACAAACCCCTTAGTAGCTGAACAATTGATAAATTCCTTAGAGAAAATAGTCTATGCCTTGGGGAGTAGTGAAAGGGAAAAAGTTATCAAAGTAGTTTACTGCCTCACTTGAGATACTGATCAATGGTGGTCATTGATTCAAAACACAAAGGATGATGATAAAGTATCAAATATTTAATGGAGGTAGTTCAATGATCTTTTCATAGAAAAATAATTTCCACGTGACTATGGAGCAGATATGGAAAGGCTATTTCTGAGTCTGAGATAAAAGGAGGATGAGAATGTCGCAAAGTATGAGGCTAACATTACATGGTTATCAAGGAATGCTGGAGATTATATACATAACCCAAGAAGTAATATTGATTGTTTCTTTTATGGGTTAAAACCATTTCTTTGTCAAGGATTAGTGTCACAATCCTTCTCATCGTATGAAGATATTGTCTCACGTGCTATCAAGACAAAAAAAGAATTATCTATGTCTTACGACTTTAAATCAAAGCAAGTGAAGAAGAGATCTGTCGATCACTCTAGAAATGGAAATAAAGGGAAGAAGGGAAAAATTGATTATCCATCATGTAGTAAATGTGGGAAGAAACACCTCGGTACCTGCTCGAAAGGAATGGGAGTCTGTTAAAAGTGTGGTGAAAAAGGACACCAAACTCGTGATTGCAAGGGGAAGAAAGAAGCTACTGATGTTCAATGCTACAACTGCAGGGATATGGGACATTATTAAAATAATTTTCCTAAGCATTAGGGGAACATACCTTAGAAAAGTTCAAGGGATCAAGGCCAAGACTTTTCTATCACTAATGCTGAGGTAGAAGCTCTGATAGACATGGTTGCAATTAATTTAAGGGTTTCCACAAGTTTAGCAGATTCATTATTTGATTCTGGATCATCACATTGTTCTATATCTTCCTAGATTGATAAGAAAATTATATATTTCCAATTTTATTTAACAAGGGAGTTGTTAGTTAAAAATCATAAGGGAAGTATCATTGCAACAATGTTTTATGAATCAGTCCCCATTAGAGTATATTAATGTTCTTTTTCTGCTGATCTCATCATCATACCTATGATTGAGTTTGATATAATCCTCGGTATGGATTGGATTTCTGACCATGATGTGAATATTTATTGTTAGAAGAATGAGGTTACAATTTTTAATGATAATGATAAAGAACACCTTATATTTAGTAAAGAATCATCACCGCCTGATTCTTACCTAGATCCACCCCCAATAGCTCAACTAAATTCAATTATTGGGGAGGAAGAGAATGAAATAACTATGGGTAAGTAAAGGAGTGTTCAAATAGAGGATGTAACTATTGGGAGAGAATATATTGATGTGTTTTCAGAAGAATTGCCTGAAAGTCCTCCAGAATAAGAAATTGAGTTTTCCATTGATTTAATTCCTGGATGAAGGCCCATATAGAAGATCCCTTATAGAATGTCCACTGTGGAATTTTTGGAACTAAAGAAATAACTAGAGGAATTGAGTAATAAGGGATTTATTCACCCTAGTGTTTCTCCATGGGGATCCCTGTCCTTTTTGTTAAGAAGAAAGATGGATCTATGACGTTACATATCTACTACAGGGAGATCAATGCTATAACAATAAAGAACATGTATCTGCAACCTCACATTGATGATTTATTTGACCAACTGTATAGAGATCAATACTTTTCAAATATTGATCTTTGATCTGGATACCATCAATTGTGTGTGAAGAAGGATGAAATTCCGAAGACATAATGTCAAACAAGGTACAGGCATTACGAGTAAATAGTAAAGCCTATTGGGCTGACAAATGCACACTTTGTTTTCATGTATATAATGAACATAGTTTTCAAGGAATATCTCGATGATTTTTAGTGGTATTTATTAATAATATATTGGTTTATTCCAAAAATCTATGAAGACCAGGAAAATCACTTGCGCATTGTCCTAAAGACTCTTAGAATACATGAATTATATAGGAAGTTTAGCAAGTGTGAATTCTAGATTCAATAGATCTCTTTTCTTGGTCATATTGTCTCTAAAGATGTAATTTCCATTGATCCTTCTATGACCAAGGCAATCCAAGAATGGACAGCACCGACAAGTATAACTGAGTTACGCAGTTTTATTGGTTTAGTAGGTTATTATCGGCGTTTCGTCCAGAATTTTTCTCAGTTGGATAACCCATTAACAAATCTCACACGTAATGTTGTTAAAATTGTTTGGAAAAAAGAGTTTGAAGAATGTTTTGAATAACTGAAGAGAATATTTTTCAATGCTCCTATATTGACTCTACCATCGGGGAATGATGGGTTTGCTATTTATAGTGATGCATCAAAGAAAGGACTTGGTTGTGTCCTTATGCAGAATGAAAGGGTTATTGCCTATGCATCGTGACAACTGAAAATTCATGAGCAAAACTATCCTAATCATGATATTGAGTTTGCTGTTGTAATAATTTCTTTGAATATATAGAGATATATCTCTATGTTGAAAATGTGAGATCTATACCGATCACAAGAGTTTGAAGTATATTTTCCCACAAAAAGAACTCAACATGAGGCAAACAAGATGGCTTGAACTACTCAAGGATTATGATTTCACGATACACTACCACATAGGGAAGGGAAATAAGGTGGAAGATGATTTTAGTAGAAAGGATAATGGAGTTTTGAACAAGATGAGATTTGAAAGGGATCATATTTTAATGAATTTAGTAAAGATATATATGGGAATCACCATAAAAGGTGAAACATCAATAATTTTTCCAATGGTTTCCAAACCATCTTTACTAGAAAGGATAAAGAGTTCTCAGACCGATGATAAAGAGTTTAAAAAGAAGATTAAAGCTATGAATGATGGGATATTGTGTGACATTGTTTATGAAGATGGAATTTTGAAAATTGGGAAGAGACATTGTGTTCCCAAAACACCAGATTTAAAAAGGGAATTGTTGGATGATGATCATAGTTCCAATTTCTCTATACACCCTGGGAGCACCAAAATTTATAGATATTTAAAGGAACGTTTTTGGTGGGACAACATGAAGAGGGAGATTTATGATTTTTTGTCAAGATGTATGGTTTTTCAACAAGTGAAATTTGGAAGGCAACAACCTGGAAAAGTCATCCAACCTCTTCCCATACCTGAGTGGAAATGGGATAATATCACAATGGACTTTATTATGGGACTACAAAAGACTCCAAGAAGGAATGATGTAATATGGGTCATTGTTGATCATATTTCCAAGTCAGCACATTTTCTCGCTATAAGAGATGATCTATCACTTGAACCTCTAGCAAGACTATATATTAATGAAGTTTTCAGACTTTATGGAGTACCCTTATCGATTGTTTCTGATCGTGATCCCTATTATACTTCATGATTCGGGAAGAGTCTTCAGAAGGCCTTGGATACTAAACATCATTTGAGCACTGCCTACCACCCTCAAACAGATGGACAATCAGAACGGACTATTCAAACCATAGAAAACATGTTGAGATATTGATCAGTTGACTTTCAGGGTATGTAGGATCAATATTTACCTTTGGTAGAATTTTTCTAAAACAATAGCTTCCATTTAAGTATTTGGATGGCACCATATGGAGCCTTATACAGAAAGAGATGTCGTACACCAACCTGTTGGGATGACGTTGGTGAAAGAAAACCCATAGGCCTAGAACTGGTGGAGGAAATGATGGAAAAGGTAAAGGTAATCCATAACCACATCAAAGCAGCTCAAAGTAAGCAGAAGAGATTTACTGACAACCGAAGGAAGGATTTGGAATTTCATATAGGAGATCATGTTTTCTTGAACGTATCTCCATGGAAGGGAGTTATACATTTTGGTAAAAAAGGTAAATTGAGTCCCAGGTACATAGGACCTTTCTAAATTCTAGAACAAATATGGGTCGTAGATTACTATTTGGAAATGCCGGAAAGTCTCTTCAAAGTTCATGATTTGTTCCACGTATCACTATTGAGAAAATACATGCCTGACCCAACACATGTACTTACTTACGATGAATTAAAACTTGAACTCAATATGTCTTATTGAGAAGAACCCAGCATGATTCTTGATACAGGATGACAAGTTCTGAGAAACTGGATGACTCGTCTGGTAAATGTTATATGGTGAAACCATAAAATGGAAGAGACAACATGGGATCCTGAGGAACATATAATGAAGAATCACCTGAGTCTTTTCATGTAGTAGTATTCTAGAAATTTTGAGGAAACAATTGTCTGATGTAGGGGAGAATGTTACACCCTAATCTTCTACAGTATGCTTCTCTTTGAATAAAACAGTAGCGTGTGTTGTACGCAACTTTGAGTTCTAACACAAACCACAACCAATCAAACTAGCTGTCATGAATAGTAATACCCACTTTCTAAAATTTTATAAATTTTATATTTCAAAATGGACTTCATTTTTGGATTTAGAATATCAAAATTAGTATATGGTGAATTTTTGGTATTTTTCTGAAAACATTCAATTTTTGATGAATAATGAAAAACACTAAGTTATAGTTTAAAGAGGAATTTTTATTTAAATAAATATTTACATTATTTAAATTTATTTTAGGTCAAAATAGATACACAATACCTATATATGTTCAATGTAATTCATTGGAGTCGGTTTATAATAATTTTAGATATATAAAAATTTTATTGAACTTTTCACCGTCTTTTACCCATCTCCTAAGATAATTTTCACATTCACATGAAACATAATTTTACATATTTTGTGAGTGGAATTTTGAAAATATGAGAGACACGGTTAATATGAAGGAGTAAAATGTGGTTCAATATGATAGAAATAATTTTTTGTGAATAGTAACTCTTTTCTTTTATTTACCATGTTTAATATTAAATAAGGTAATTAAGGGTAAAAATGATATTATTATTACCTTAACACATGTCCTAAATCAATTGGATAAGTATAATTCGACCATAAACAACCTTAGGAATAAAATATTATCATTTAAGTCCCCTTAGATTATATTAGGACATTTATTATTATTTAATTCAACATAGAGTCAAAAGAGTTAAAATCAATGTTTAATAACAAGAAAATTTTTTATATAGGGTTATACATAAGATAAATTAGATTATAATTATTAATTAGAAATCTAAAAATATTTCCAACATAATGGTATTTTATATATAATTTTTAGACATTAAATAATTTAATTTATTAAGGACACAATGGTGATTCAGTAATTACCAAATTAATGATATATTAAAATAATTGATATTATAAATAACAAAATAAACGTAATTAGAGACTTTTTATGAATTCCACTAATTATATATTTTAAAATGACATATTATAATTGATTATAAACAAATTATTCGAAGTTATAATGATGTTATAAAATTATCAAATACAAAATACCCAATAATGTCAAAATTGACATAAAACAGTTTTTAAAACAAATATTATATTATTAATTTATATTATATTCCTAAAAATATAAGGATCTGAAAAAGGACTTATATAATGAAAGGAGTATCATTAATGGACCACTTGGGGGTCGCTGGGAGGTATATAATAAGTTTATTAACTATATAATATAAAAATACAAAAGACAAGGTAAATATAAAACTATTTCACTAAGAGTTAAATATAAATGATAAGTTTAATAAAGTGACCCAAACCTATCTAAAATCTATTAGTTGAAATGATTGTGACCCATACCCATCTTAACCTTTAAATAATCCACTTTGGAGAAATTAGAAATTGAATATTAATTTATTATAAAATAATATTTCTAGCTTTTCCAAAGGTGCCCCTCACCCCTCTTAAAAAAGGGCACTCTACCTTCTCTCTAATTCACACCTTCAATGCCTTTTGGATAGATCAATCCCTTCCCGAATATTCTCTAATGATACCTTAAATAAACCTAGAGGCCTTAGTTAGATCAGAAATCCATCCTAAAGAGCCCTTTTGATCAAATCAAAAGGAAGGACCTGAAGAAGTGGAAAAAATCTCACCACCTCTTTCAAGTTCCTTTCTTCTTCAACTTATTCATTCATTGTTATTTCCATTATAAAATAATAAATCCAGTATCTTCTATATACTATGATGTTATTATAAATATGGTACAACCATATTCAGTATTATATCCATCCTTTTAATGACATTTCACCATATGTGCGTACGTACGGCCTACCGTCTACACATCGTGGTGCAATTGTTATTGAAAACATTATTATTTTGATGGGTAAGATAATGGTTTTTAATTGATGTAAATAATAAATATAACATGAAAATTATTCATTATATATGATATAACATCCAATTATATATTATTTTAATATCAAAAGAATGATATTGTCGCTCGTTCGTACGTACGGACTACCGTCTCCATGAACGCGATGAGATTCATTCCCCATCGTATCCATTAAAGTAAAATTCTCATTTTATAATGAAAAATTATGTTTAAAGACCTAATATCATTCAAGATATTAATAATATACAACTGATAAATGAAAAAACATGTCTTATGTAAAAAACATATAAAAGAAAACGAGTAAGTTAACACCCGAAATGACGATAATACTAAAATATTATTAACAATGAAATATTAAAAGATCATATATGATATCATATTTATGTATATGATTCTTGTATAATTTATTAACAATTATTTTACCATTATACAAGAGGTTAAACTACCCTCAACCAAGGAAAAGTACAGGGTAAGGGTTTACTTCACAATCTCTTCATTATATGAGGTTATTTATACGTAATTATCTACTGGGACCTATTTATCATCCACATCCATGTTTCTTAAAAATCTATTTCAAATCCTGATTTCTATTTTACAGACTATGGGTTAAATTCATTTATACCCTTGTTGAATTTTTATAAGATGTTAATAAAGGAATCTTTCTGTCATTTTCCAAACAAGGTCCTTTTTAACCTTTTCGAAAGAATTAAGGTAAGAATGTCTTTTTTAACGTATACGGCATGTGTGGCTATTTTCCTCCATTATAAAATATTCGAATCATCCATTAAAAGCTTAAAAGTATATTTTCAATGTATTTTTTTTATAATTATGTGACTTTTAACTGATTTAAAAAAAAGAGATATTTATCTCAAATAATTTTTGATTTCATCTATGTCAACATCTTTTGATGGATTTTAAGCTTATTTGAAGTTGATTTATTATGATACAAAACATATATATTTTATTGATTGTTTTGTGATATTTTTGGCTATGGATGTGTTATTTTTATAAAATTCATGGTTTATCGAGAAAGTAGTGACTTTTCGTATGCTAGTTTTAATATGAATGTTTATGTTATGTTAAAACCTATTCATATGAGGAATGCATTGGAAATAATAACAGATGGGTGGAGCCCGCTATAGCTGCTCGATGCATCAATAGGTCTCATGAGACAAACTAGTGTCTTGGCAGAAGGCCTTTACAAAATCTTATTTTCAGTCTTGGTAGAAGGCCTTGACTATGTGGTTATGATAGTCTGGAATTATGCATTCCATAACTATGAATGTGGTTATTGATATTTCATGTGATTATTTGACCACTAGAATATCCAGGTGAATAAGTAAATGGAATTATTTCATTTTATTTCAGCCATATTACGCTGAATTTCAATTTTAAAAGGCTTTTGTTTTAGTTATACAATGAATTAAACTTTTATGGTTATTTATGAAAGTTTCTTCTATATTGTTATCCTTACTGGGCATTTAAGCTCACCCCTTTCTATGTTTTATTTTTTCCGGGATGTGAAGATGTATTTTATGAATGGCCTGTAGGGATAGTATAAGGGGATATGTGTGTGGAAACAAGATGTAGTTGTAGTTTTACTTTATGATGTAATGTATCACTTATAAATATATCTACTGATTCCACGGATACTAAACTAATAGGTCTTTTGAGACTTGATCTCTTGTGGTCATGCCAATGATGTGTAATAATGCATCGACTTTGGGTAACTGGGGTCGGGAAGTTGCAATTTTTTCCTTTTAAACAATGATACATGTTCTCATGAATATTTTTAATTAATCTGATCCAACCCATCATTCATAGAATCCACCCATTCATTGTGTTAAATAGATTTTGAAACTAATTTTGGTTCAACTTTTTAGATAAATTTTGTCTAATTCTATAATATCATTAGTATTCTACTCTGAACTGGTGCCTTTTGATTCCCAATCTTATTTTTTGGTCTCAACATGATTTTTTAATTTATGAAATTATTATGTTACTTTTCAATCTCAACATTCATCGTCACATGATTCTTCAAAATTTTAAAATCCTACTTTGTATCAGTCTCACATATATCTAAATCCTTTTGTTCTTTTATCTCAACATTCTCCACAACCATTTTTTTATTTCCAATAACATCAACTTCATATGAATCCACCATCATTTTTGAACCTTTTATTCTAGTTTTCTAAACTAATTTCATTCGATTAATAACATATAAATATTACCTCCTTATCTTTTTCATCCAACATTCCAATATCAAAAAATTTAATTTTTAGTAATCATTGTTTTCCAAAAACCATGACGTATTTCATTGGATGTTTTATAACAAATTTCATTGGGAGTCAGGTTAGATTCCGGAATCAACAAATATGTATTATAAATATGTACAATAGTACTACATGATTCCCTATAATAGAAAATTGATAGTTTGTATTTGGGTAACATTCCCTTTTTCTCCAATGTTCTGGTTTTCCTTTCTGCTACTCCATATTTTTGTGGGGTATGTGTAAAACTATAATGATGTTTGATTTTATGATTTTTCAGAAAAATATTAAAGGCATTTCATGAGAATTATTTTCCATTATCATATCTCAACATCTTTTTTAAAACCACCATTTATATCACAAATTATTTTCTCAATAATATAAACATTTCTATAGCCTGTGACTTGTTCTTCCTAAACATGATTTTAGTCATTCGGGTGAAATCATCAATGAATATGATAATTTACAAATCACCTATTATTGATTGATGTCTCAGTGGACTACATATGTGGGAATAAATAAGTTAAAGAGGTCTATTAGAATGAATCTCATCATTATTTTGTGTTTTTTAGTCATATTTCCTTTTCTAAGAGTTACAAAACCATATTATTCACATATTTTAAAATATAGAATATTTCATATAGCATAAATTTTATAGAGTTTTTTCATAATTTTCTTCATATTTTTCTAGTGTATCTAGTGTCAAATCTTATTGTCATCATTCAAACTTAGATAAAATGATATTTTATATTCTCAAATATGAAAAATATTTATACTGGTTCTTTATCCATTGGTTACAAATTTTCCATCATCAATTATTTTGGTGATACAAGAATATTTTCTGAAAGATTTTTTTTTTCCATCATCAAAAATTTGAATCACACATAGTCCATTACATTTGATTCCATACAAAATAGAAAATATTTTTATTTTTTGTTATTGAGGTTCTATCTCATATGTTCCTATTACTTTAATTTTAAAGGAACTGTTATTTATAGAAGTAACTACCTGACCGTAATTTTTTTCAACATGATTCAATATTTTTATATCACATGTCATGTCTAAAGACCAACCACTGTTATGTAGAAATGGTTTGTTCAGTTTACTTTCATTCAATGTTGTCTCTACAAAAAATATATTTCCACAACTTTCTTCATTTTTACATACTTTTCTTTTCTATCATAAGTATCTTGTTCAAGAGAGTGTTTCGTAAATCTTTCAACATGATGATCAGCTTGATCTCATCTTCTAAAAACATCTTCCAGGTAATAAAAATGATTTTTTGATGGAATTTTTCTAATGTCTCTAGATTTTTTTTCCTAACTTCCCATAGTCTTGGAAATTATTCATTCTTCTCTCATTATTGTTTTCACTTTTTTCCAACCTTATTTTAGGAAGTGGAATGTTATACCAAAAGTTATAATCCTTGTTTCCATAGATTCTGTTTCACCAAAACACAATAAAATCATTAATTTTTATATGTTATATATTTCTGAATAAATTTATTTTCAGGTTGACTAATTATTCACATTCAAATATACATTTTGTGTGGACCTTATTTCTTTCTGAGATAGTTTTTAAATTTTATATATTTGATTGTTTTGGTATATCTTTTATCCATTTAAAAATCATATGTACCTTTTTAATTACACGACACATTAGAAATATATGATGAACTATTAATTTTTATGTTTGATAATTTAAATTTATTATTTATTTGATCTTTTAGATAAAAACTGAAGTCTCATAATTTACATCCAAGGAATTCATGAATATTTCATTCAACATATTAAAGGTACTTTCTGACTTAAGAAATTTTGATTAAAACATGTTAACATCATCATCTTTAGTTGGAAACATATTAATAAGATCTTCAACTATCTTTACCTGTTCAAAACATTCTATGTTTGTATCTTATGATCTCATGGATATATAATTTTTATCCCCAAAAACATATTTTTCACCATCGAAAAATTTTCAACTATCATTCTTTATAATTCTAACTTTTTCTTGAGTGGGAAAATTTTCCTAAGTCATGAAACTTGTTTTCTTTAATATTTTATTATCTATAAGATTCATTACATCCTTATTCTACAATAATTGAGGATTCTTTTGTTTTCTAAATTTTTTTATTGAGTTTTATAATCTATTTTGAACATTCAACTTCTTAAAGAATTATTTTCGTATGAGCCTGATTCATATTATTTTTTACTCAATATTATTTTCTAAATCCTGATAAATTTTTTATTATATTTATTAGATGAATTTTATTCATTATATCATTTTATCAACTTCTCACAAAGAGGTTTTTCATCATATTTATCATTATGTTCATAAAATAATGTTGGGAAAGATCACAAATAGTTTTCCAATTCCACCACATATGAAACATTTGTGAATAAAAATAGTTTCATATATTCCTCTTTCTATTCTTTAGTCCATTGAGATAAGAGACATGATTTTATCATTCAAGTCATCATCATATATATCCTCATAATAAAAAGGATCAACGTCTTTAAGATAATTAATTTTCAACTTTCTCATAGCTTCAAAAGAAATTGTTTCTTTTATATTCTTTTTGAACATTGGATTTTTTTCATTTCATAAGAAACAAGAATGTTATGCAGTTTATCAAGAGTTAAATCATCATTATATTCCATAGAATATTATCTAAAATCCAACCCATATAGAAAATTTCTCATATGATTATTCATTATTGTTAAATCATATAGAGCCTTTTTAAATCCTCGGATGTTGGAAATAATTTTGTTTACCCTAGTTATTTATTCATCAATATTTTCTTCATATCTCACTCTTATGTCCTTAAACATAATACACCATATTTGTATCATTTATTCCTTTAGTTTAGTATTATTTTCATAAATACTCGGTAGCTTTTCCCGCACACTCATTGATATTTTGAAACCCATCCCTATTACATAAACATTTTATAAAAGACCCATAAGGATAAGATTTATATATATTCAATTAGATTTAATATTTATTTTTTCTCATAAATAATAATAGGATAAACATTATCAATATGTGGAGAACCAATTGTACAAGTATCAACAAAATTTTGTCCAATATGTATGAGATAAGGAATCAACCTTTTTGTCAATCCATAACAATTTTTACCATTAAATGTAGTAATTTCTATATTATTGATATAATTTATATTTTCAATTATAAGGATTAAATAAGGTACCCTTTCCACTGATACCAATTGAATTTCCAAATGATCAGATAAAAATTAGGATGGGGGGAGGCTGAATATTTTTTCCAGTTTTATTACATTTAATAATTTTAATAACATATCCACTAAAACCAATTAAAAATTTATCCATATAATATTTTAGTAAATAATCATGAATTGAAAATTTGGAACGTAAGTAAATAACATTTTATTTTCTAGTTTCGGCCTCATTTGGGAACTTATATCCTTACCATAGACACTCTTGTGGGACTATAAAAATTAACTATTTTGAAAAGGTGAATTCAAATTGTTTTAATTATCCATAGAGACCATGTATCTCCTTATAGGGTTGATTATACTGACTCTCATTTGTTTATAATGTTTTCTTAATAAAAGTTAACATGGAAAAAGAAAGATTCAAAAAAAATTAACCCTCTAAACTTTGTATAGAACCTCATTTCATGACCTGAGGTCTGATTGCGTCAGCCTAAATGAATCATTACAATAAAATCATTATGATGATTTAATTATGATGAACTCATTATGAGGAAAACATTTCTCAAAAGGAACATCCCAAACTCTACTATACTGTTATGTCTAATCTTCCACAGAATAATCCACCACTATTCAGTATGTCAACATTCAGCTAATAGATCTTCTAATTAGATCTCGATCCAAAAATAACTTTTAATCAAACTCTACAATTATTCTCTGTTTTTACACATGAAAATATTTCAATCTATGAATACACTATTAATATATTTACATACATATCATAATATAAAATGTTCGAAACTGAAAAACTATTCTTCATTACTCAGATTCAAAACCCTCCATAATTCACTCATTTTTGAACTTCATGTTTAACCAGTTAAATTCTTATGGAAACTTATTGATTTGTATTTAGTGTTATTTTTAAGCATCCTTCTATAAAATCATATCTTTTTTTAGTATTATGGAACATCCTTAGCCCAATACAATTTAACATCCTCATTTCATTGTCATGAAAATTCATTAGATAGTTATGAAGTGATATTCCTCCTCAATGTTAATAAAATTTCATCTCATTCTCAGAGTTAGTCCAATTCAAATTTATTCTTAGAGTCATTTTGATTTAATATTCTTTTTAGATTAAGTCTAATTATCATTCATCTATATATTCATTCATATTGACATTCCATATCAATCTTAGTCTAATTGAATTTCCTCATAAAATTTAATCTGATTTAAACTCCTATTCATATTCAGGAAAATTGGCATCCTCCTTAGAGTCAAAAAATTTGAATTTCTTCCTCAGTGTCTTTCTGATTCACTTTACACCTCAGATTCATTCTTATTTACTTTGCATCTCAGAGATAGTTTGAAGGAACACCATTTTCTTTAGTACAATTAAATCTTTATAAAGATCGAATTGTCATTATTATTTAATTATCATTATTATGGAAACCCCAATATTATAATTTTTATTTTTTTTAATCCTCATCATCCATAACTCATTTTAACTTTTGGAAAATATTTTGCTTGATACTTACGAAAATGATGAAAATATTTTCTTCATTTATGGAACTGGTACAATATTTATGATTCCTTTATTTATTCAAAATATTTTATTATGATATTATTCATGATTTTTGAGAAAATTAATACTTTAAAAACATCATCTATAATTTTGTTATAATGTTTAATCAATTTATAACTCATTATATCACTGTATTCATTCATCCTCTTATGCAAACATTTGACATTCTAACAACCAATACAGATGATGAATCATGAACTTCAATTCGGTGAAATTGAGAATGATGGATGATCCTATAAACAAAACTATATTTATGACAACATATATGATCATTGATTCTCAGTTTGATACTCTATGTTCGATGCTACGCTATTAGATCTTCTGTATCTACAATAATAAACTCCTCAATAACAAATCATTTCTCCCCGATTTTTTATGGGTTTGAACATTCATTAATATTCACCAATTTTTAAAAAAAACCTTTTTAAAAAATATTATTTGTCAATAAATACAATAATATTATTAAAAAAAATCATAAGGTTCTCCATTTATTTATTTAAACCTCTTTGAATGGTTTAATTAGATGGATCACTATTTTTGATCCACAAGGGTCCATTCTCCTCATGAACTGGAATATGGAATCCATTTAACCCACACCATAACATGTTCTAGCCCATGTGACCAATGGTACATTGATACAAATTTTATAACAGACTGTTTATAGTTGTGCATTTACCTATTTAAGAAAACACTGTTATGTTAAGGTAGGAACACTATGTATCAATTTTGTTTTCAATTCCCCTTCACTAAATCAAATAACATTTAAATCTATAATCAAAGCACTCTTAATATTAAATAGATATATTCATGAAGAAAGTATATGTGGCATGATAAAATGAATCGTATATTATTCCTATTGAGCCTATAACTATGTATGAAATACAACACCCACATTTCATTGGGATAAGGTAATCAAAATAAAATATTAACAATTCCATTATTAATAACATGACAAGGATTGTGCATCAACAAACATTGATGTCGTATCCCCAGTAATAGGTAAAAATAATAATAGAAATTACATATGCCATGTAATTTGTTTTTATCTAATACATGGATTTGCAACAGCCATGAACATTCTCACTAACAAATTCTATCAGCTCCTAGTCTCAATTCAAATACCCAAATAACAATAAAAAGGAAAAGAAAATATATGATACCACTTTTTGACATCCTCAACTAGTGTCCACAAAACTGGGTCCTGATCTAGTAGGTCACATGGCCTCAAGCGCACCTTCCAATATGTTAGAGGCTACTTACTAAAAAAGAGGGTTTAAATATCACAAAGTGGGGACCCTATATCCTCAAATCGGAGTGAAGAAATAAATAAAAATAATATGAATAAAATAGAGGAATCATGATATATTTCAGAATTATGAAATAAGTGTGGAATTTTAAATAACTAACAACGGAATAATAATATCAAAATCCACTTGGTGATGTCATTTACAAGGATTTATGGCATGCTTATATAAAATAAGGAAATATGGGAATATCATAAAACATGCTATAATAAATATAACAAAAACAAAATACTTCTGGATTTTAAAATTAAAAGTATCATTATACCTCTAATCATATTCTCATTCTATAAGTAAATCATATGAAATATCTATAGAAGAGTGAAATCATTATCTATACATGTAAGAATGTAATATAATTGGGTACCAAATGCGGCACATGTTGGGTTTCAGATAAAATGCTAGTAAGACACCACTAATGGTGTCTATAAATAATCCAATAAGTTTAAATAGCTATGAAATTGTGTACATGTATAAATGAACAAAATAAAATTCTATGTAAATAAAAACTAGCCTTCTCAGGTTCATAAAGTACTAATTAAGGCACAACCGACATTGTCTTGTGTCCAAAATTAGTGTTTAAACCATAACCATATATATATATATTAATAGTATATATATATAGTATAGTTATATATTGAATTCACCTATATGGACTAAATACACGCAGACGTAAGTATCTATATACTTAGAATACTTGGTGATGGAGAGACCAAGGAATAACTCAATCATCCATAACTAGTCTAAATGTTCCTATAATCCTATGAAAAATGGTACATGACCTATAAACCCTTATGAGTGAGAGATTACATTCACAACACTCAATATAGTGGGTGTGTAGTCATGCCAACACCCAAACCTAGTGGTGTTATTCATCATTCCTACCATCCAAATAGTGCCAATATTCTGAGAGTACATGCTCCACACCCGATGTATGAGATAGTGATTCATGATGCTCAAGATTTCCCATAACCATTATTCACAACCAATATCAATATATAAATTATAAATATATTAATATCCAGGAGTTATTAAAAATCATTTATTGTTTTCACCAATCCCATTATAAGCAAGGAATTACAATTCAATTAAATCAATTAATAAAGAGTGAAAAGATTACCGGGACCTTTCCCACTTCATTAACCATTTCAGTTAATCAATTTAATTCATTTATGATTCAAAGCCATCATAAAGAAAAACATCCTATTTCATCAATTCATATAATTAACTGAAACATGGAAATTCATTTTATAATGCTTAGTGAAGCACATAGAATGTACAATTTTCAATTGGGAAGTTACCTACAAAAGAAATTCCATATATAAGGTAACCCTCTCACTTATTAGGTGATTTGGTTCAATAAACATTTAAGGAGTAGTGGAAATTTTAATTTTTATTCAATATAAACTCTTTGGAGGAATTCCTATAGTTTTAACAATTAATTATAATGGGTAATTATAGTAGGCACACCCAAGGGGTGTCAATGGATTAGTTTGGAATCCTATAATAACTAAAAAATTATACTCATGATTATAAAAAATGAAATAAAAAAATTTCAATGGAGAAATCGGTTTTATGGAAACACGTGCTAAAGGTCATCGTGTAGCACAATCAAGAGCCTATGAAAACACCATAACCTTTTGGGTGAATGATGAGACCACCATCCATAGGGTTGTTGATGACTCCTCATTTATTGGAGGCCTCAGTTTCGATGTTGATTGGAGGAATTTATGAAAGGATCCAACTCCCTGAAGATAGGGTGAATGATATTTCCCTGAAATAGCAAAACTGAGAGGAAGAGAAACATAGTGTGAAAATAAGACGAATAAACATCTTACTGAGATGAATCTGAAGCATCCAATGATGCACAATTCAAATATAGGATCTAGGTGTTGTTGAGAAGCCTAGAATTCGGAGGAGGTGATCCCATAGGAGGAGAAGGGATTTTGATCCATTGGAAATGAAGTGTGAGGAAAGGAAAAATTGATTTTAATATTTATTGAAGGAAAAAATATACATTTAATCTTAAAAAATAGGGGCAAAAAGTTTTAACAATCCTTTAATAAACAGTTTTAATCACACTTTATAAAGGGAGTCCCCACACAGTAAGGGTGTACAAATTTCCCATCCATGCATAAACCATGTAAAATGATCTCAATCTAAAAATGGAAGATGCGCCACCCAGGAATGAACCAAGGGTCACACCATTGCAAATAAATGATGCATCCCCTGTTTCTTAAAAGGATCCCTGAATAGTTACTCCACATAATTACAAAAAAACCATAATATTACCATGCAACTAATGATTTTTTCCAATTTTTTGGTACTCTAGGATACAAAAAAAATCCCGAGATTATTATGGGACCATCCTTAGTCTGCCATTCACGTTTACCAAGATTAAAAATAATAATCAAAAAATGATAAAACTATGCCTTCATGAAAAATCAGGTCGTTAGAGATATGGGGTCACTCCAAATACAATTTATGGTCTTTGTACAGTGTGATAGATCTGATTTTAGATATCTTTTCTAATGTATTCTTCATTTAAACAAATTATATTATCTTATATAGATAATATTTTTAAATAAAAATTAGAGGGGAAACCTCTATGGAATCATTCATTCTAAACATTGTTAATATCACATCGGAATATTCATCATAATATATAAAAATATAATTATCTCCTTGTAAAATTTGTAATCCAAAAATGTAATTCATATCTATATAAAAGGATATAAAATTAAATTTCATTTATTTTTAAAATTTTTCATAAAAATACTCATGATCACATGAAAATATTATTTTATCAATATAGTACATGAAAATATTGAAAAATCTGGTATGTTCCTTCATATATAAGCTATTAAGGCCTTTTTTTGAAAATTATATATTCTTAAAGCATCAATCCATCTTGTAGTACCATTTCATGGACCATATTTCAATATATATAATTCATTATTATTTATTCATACCTTGATTCAATATTTATTAAAAATAAACCCCCTAGGGTTCTCCATGATAACTTCATATACAAGATATCCATTAAGGAATGAATAAATGAATACATTAGTTAATATAAATATTTTTTTTCTGATTCCAAATATTCTAAAGACTTGATGGATTCCGACCATGTAACTATAGAATATATTTTTTTAGAATTAATTCCCTTCATTTGAATGTATCCCTTTTCATGAAGTAATTCACTCGACATTTTTCTAAATCCATTCTCATTGACTTTATTTCTAAAAACCCACTTTCTATTAATGAAATTATTATTTTCAACCCATTGGAATAAATATAAAGTGGTTTTATTATTATTTTTATTCAACTCCTTTTTCAATGACGAAATCCACTCTACAAATCCCATTTCAACTAAAACATATTATAGTATAATTTTTGAAATGGGACCATTTTAGTTCTATATTATCATCGTAGAACTAGTTTCAACTAACACATCCAGATTACTATTTATATTTTCAATATCAATATGATTCATCACCCTTGGATTCCAAAAAATCTAAAAATAATCATCTTTATCATCATAAATCTAATATGAATATACTACATTAAAATTATCACAACATCTATGAGTTCAGTGGATTATTAATCTAATGTCTACTCATTAATATCTTATGGATGGCCATATACTGAAAAAGACACCTATCTTTGACTAGTTCATATGTATTTTAATATCACAATAGTTAATGAATTTGTGTAGCCTTCGTTCCCATCATTTTTACCCACATCAATTTAAAATGAATCTAGAAAAATTAGTTCCTCTCATTTTTCTATAAATTTTCCTTGTCTGTTATCATATATATTAATGAATCATGGGATTCAACAAAAAATAAAATAATTTATATTATTTTTTTAACCAAATATCATACTGTGATTTATTTTCCAAATTCAAATCAAATCATTATTCGAAATATGGAAAAATAAAAATATTCTATATCTCTATAAAAATATAGAGTGATTGTTCTCAGGAAATATAGTCATTTCTTTTTAAACTGTATGTCATTTTTTCGTCTAAGAAATTAAATTTATAGGGAATATATGTATTAGTATGTATATTTTTTATTTTATTCATTTCCAGAAATTTCTCTTATTAATTTCATGAAAATAAATTATAATTTAAAGGCCATGGATTAAAAATGACACTCACAACTAATTCTGAATATAACATATAATGATTTTATAGAAGTTCAAAACTATATAATTATGCTTAAATAACAAGAATATTGTCATAAACGTGAAATCAATATTTAATTTAATTAAATACAAGACACATCTAGCACAATGAATCCTTACATGATTTTATATAAAAAAAATAAACATTTCATGTAGTCTTGAAAAAATTTAGATAAATGAAAATATTGATAAAAGTTTTGAAAATAAATCCTTCTCAAAATTTGAATATCCCTACCATTTTTACGTATGAAAATATTTCAATGTATGAATGTACAAGGCTTTTATTTATAGTTATCACAGAATGAAAATAGTGGGAAACTGGAAACATTTTTTTCTTACTCAAATTCAGAAATCTTTGAAAGTAAATCATATTTGAATATCATATTTGATCATGTTAGACCTTTTAGAACCTTCATGATTTGTATTGAGTCTTATTAGTAACTGTCCTTCTCTATAATCCTTAAATTTCTTCATTATTATGAATATTCCACTACTCTATAAGATGGTATTATCATTATGATTAAAACTATAATATAAAACATTTAAATTCTTCAAACCACATAAATTATAACTCATTAATACTTTTTAAAATGTCTTTGCTCGGTAATTTTGGATCTGATGTAATCTTTTTCTGGATTCCTAGAATTGATATAAAATTTAAAATTCCTACATTTCATCAAAATATTTTCTGGTGATAGTTTTTATGATTTATAAGGACTTCGATATTGGAAAATCATTATAGGACTTTGGGTTAGAAATGTTTTGAATATTATAACTCCTAACATGATTATGTTCATTCAACATCTTCCTTAACATTTTTTATATCTAAAAACCATGGAGACTTATGAATCTTGAACATCATGCTGATAAAATTGAGACTAATGTAGTTTCTTCACATTTGGATTGAAATTATATAATAACCCAATAGAATTATAAAATTATAAACAACGTAATCTATTAGTGTATTTTGTACTCCTTCTGTCTTGACCACTCTCCAATATCATCAGAATGATGTTAAGAAACCCATATTTCTAAAAATTCTTCAGAACCAAAACCTCAAAGGATGAAGGAAAATGAAATTCCATGTTATGAGAATAAAATAACATCAAATTAAATATTTTTATTCCATGTTGTAACAAATATTTAATATAGTACAATTTCAGAAATGACCCCTTATCAACATGACATGTATACCTACAAATATTGGATACCATTTTGAAGAAATTTATTGATCATTAACATGAATGTAAGAGGAAACTACACATATTAATTATATTATATATAATTTGATCATGCCATTGGGTTATTACATAGTTTAAATTAAAATTTAAAGACACTATGGAATGTATCTCCACCCAAGGAGGTGTTAAAATCATATGACAAGAGGACATATGTAAATACCATGACCCAAGTATCTTGGATCTAGTGCCTTACATTATTAGAATGGTACAACAAACAAGTGATCACATCCAAAATTAATGAATAATTTAGTAGTTTAAGAAAACTAGTTAAAAATAAGTATTACAATACAAATTGGAATGAAATAAAACATAGTAACTTCATTGAAAACACTCTTTTTATCTAATCATATCACTCATGTCTGTCATGATATTAATATCATAATCCTAGAAAAAAAAATAAAACATAGGAAAGGGGCGAGCTCAAATTATTATTAAGGGTGAAAAATATAATAGAATCCATAAATTGAAACAATAAGGCAAGTGACGAGAAAACAAAAAATTTATTAAATCATAATAATTGACATAAGGTAATGTGAATAAAAGTGGATAAAATATAATTCCATATAACTAATCCTTTAAGAATGAATCATAACCATAAATATTTAACTAGTTGAATAATTACTTGTATTTTTAATAACTAATCTCATAAAGATGGAATTTATAATGCAAGAAATCATAAAAATACCTTCAAGACTCACCCAAAACACCATACATAATAGTTTATGACATTATCGAATTACCAAAATTTTTGGTCTCATGATACCCACTAATTCATCGAGGGGATATCGACAGCCTCAGAGGGTGTCATTAGTTCCCTACAATGTTATGTAATGAAAATTTATAAAACAAAGACAATCCTAACTCAAGGTGTAGTATCTAGCGTGTTTGAGTATCGAACCCACAAGGAAGATTTGGAAGTTCTTAATTAATAAGAAAATTGAAATTGAAATTGATTGGTTGTTGCGAGAAAATTGAAACAATTTTAGTAAATATTTGGGTCTTGAATCAATATATGGAGAAATATTAGGGTCAATGATTTTAAGGGGAATGTGTTAGGGATTTACATGAGACTGTGTTTATTCAATTTTGGTGTCGTAATTGGGTCATCAGAGATCATTGGTCTTGGAAACCCATCCTATTCCTATAATCTCACTTTTGTAATGGTTCTATACTTAGCACAATCACTGAAATAGGTTACCCGAAACATGTTCTAAGCATAAAAAACATAGATTTCATAATGGTCATAAAAACGATGTTGATTTGTTTATGCAATAAGAAGATAACATTCAAGACTTAAAAATGGTCCTGCCATACAAAAATAAAAATATTTTCAATTGATTAAAAATCTTAGAGCAGTACAAAACCTGAATAAAATGTTGAAAAATAATCTATAAGCACACACCCCTATAAATCACAACACCTATCACAATGAGACGACTTGCTCATGGCGGGGGAGAGCATCATTGATACCCAGGGAATAATGGCAGTGAACTGGGACCTCAAATTGTCACTCCATCTTCTGGAGGCCATCCCATGGTGATTCTGGGAATCCTCTTCAACTAAGTGTGTTTGAAGGGTTTTCCATGCTGATATTTATATAATTTTACTATTAAACCATGTGGCCCACTTCGCCCCTTTTTCTCTGCGCGTCGTCATCATAACGACCTATACTTTGGGTACACGATGGGTACCAAAGACTTGTGTTCCACCATTTCGTTGATTCAAAAAAAATATCACACACTGGTTTGACTGTCGTCACCTCGTTTACCTATGGCAAACAACACATAACTGAAGATCACAACATGATTTTTTGTCATGAATTGTGCGACGTGGTTTTGTTTCACTTGAAACGGTCACAATGCGTACTGTTGGTACACAGAATGTACTAAACTTTTGTTAACTAATTCTATAATTCCTACCATAAAACTGAAATATAAAATTCATTAACCAAAAATACTATAAAATATTTGCATTAAATAGACTTATCTACTATATGGGGCCCCACCTAAAATTTATTAAATTCAATACATTTCTCATATGAAATGGGTGAAACATAATAAAAATGTAAATTTATATTGAAAATAAAATATGAAATATAAATAATATACACAATCAGTATACATAAGAATAAACTATCTTCAGTAACATGGATAATGGTATCAAGACAATACATTCCTTGCCATATTAATCATAAACTATTCAATAAAATAAGGTAAATGGTAATATAAGTGACCAATCCTAATTAAAAAACATATTCAACATATGTTATAGAAATATATAAAAATACTCTAATAAAATAATTGATAAATTGTTGATAGAAATACCCATTTACTCTGGGAAGAATTGATCTTTCGGAAAATAATATGTATTTTTAATAAAAATAATATTTTTAAATTGTATATCCAAGAAAAGAAAAGGGAATGAAAATATATTTTAGGAATATAAAAATAACATTCATACTGAAATTTGGAATCTAGAGTGAATCATGTAAAAAAACTATTTAAAAAACTTTATAAATGAGTCACTTTAGTGTGGATTAAGGAAAAATATAAATGTGTATTTAAATAAAAAAAGGATTAATTGTCTGCATAAAACCAAAAATGGAAAAATAATGTTTTTAATTTTTAATAATATAATTTATAAAAAAATGGTGGGTTAAAACATATTATGTAGTGTACTATAAAATGGGTAATAAATTGAAAATATCTCTTTCATAAGGCTTTCTTATTGGGAGGAATTTAAAAGAAAATCTTATAAATATTGTTTTTTCAAAAATAAAAATAATAATTGAGAAAGTTAAATATTTTTGAAACATAAAAAATATTTTAGGATGATTATATAATAATAATTATTGATTACACTATTGTAAAGATAGAGAATGCATAAACCCAATGACAAATGGAGGATCTAGAATAAATACAAACCACTTTAAGAATAGTCATAATATATTCCCCATAAAATTAATGATCATAAAATGAAACATTTAATAACATGAAGTTAAATTAGTTAATGATTTGATACAACAAATGGATTTAAACATACATCTCATGAAAAAAAATTGAGTTGTGTAATGCATATCTGTCATAAATAAATGTGAGATGAGAAACCCAAAACATAGGTCCGAAAGTGTTGTGAACATTCACTCAATTCCCTAGATAATGATATTATATTTATTAATACCTTAACTCATAATGTATAAAAACGTATTTAGTTTATTATAATTTTCTTATTTTCATTTATGACCTTTTTTATGAGTTATAAGATTCAATTTTACTATTCGAGAGTGCCTGTTTTTTGGTTTTCATGACCAGTTCAATTGTATACAAGTATAGAAGATCATGTAAAATTGGAATTATTATCTATATTTGATACTATATGTTATTAATGAACAGAAATAATATTAAATGGTATTATATACCATTTTTCCACATATGAGGATAATTTGTTTGATAAAATGATAATGATAACCATTTAGATTATTTTGATGTTTTTTTGATCATCACAAACTAGTTTTCCATAATTAATTATTATTAATCATATATAAAAGTTATAGAATACTAAAAAAGTTTTAATAATATATTTATAATTTTTTAACCATTATAATAGTGTTATGACCAGCCTTGGATCCATTTTTAGATAATGAAAACTCATCGTCCATGAAGGTGGTGAATCGACACCTCATAAACAATGTTTTCATTTTTAGAAAAAAATTATAGAGATGAAAAATAATGGAGGATATACCTTTAGAAAAACCAAATTATATTATATATATAATAATGTTTTTATCATGTTACATTTTACATGGGAGGTTAGGGAAGTATATGAATAGAAATGAAATTGTAATATTGAGAGAGAGAGAGAGAAGTTTTTACCTCTCGAGTGTCGCCTCAGGGAGAACCTCTTTAAGGGTCTTGGAAATGGAATTTTTGTGAGACTTAATAGACCCAATTTAATTAAATAGTTTTGGGAGAGTAATTTGGTGGAATATAATCAGGATCCAAGACTTATAAATTCATAAGAGAAGAGGTGGTGAGGGGTGGTATTTATAATGGATGATAGTGTTGTTTTTTATTATTATATTTATTCGTTTATTATTTTGGGTCAATACTATGGATTTTTTTGATTTAAATGAATAAATAAGATAAATATATATGTATAGATATATAATACGGTTCTTAAATCAGTAATGACTTATAAAATAATGTATTTAATGTATAATGGAATATACCTTAAATTATTGTATTTCATTATCCACAAATATTCAACAATTTTAGTAAAATCCTCAAAATTATCCCATACAATTTTTCAATGTGTAGAATTAAAAAAAGGAATCCATTTTATGAAAATAATTTTATAAATATATGAAATTTAATTTTTATTTAAAATCATCATTTATTCGTAAGATACCAATATTAAAATTATAACAGGTTTAATGACATTTTTAAAAAAATTAAGGTATCATAAAATTATATTCTAATCTTAAGACATAAATTTAGGAATTTATGAATTTATTTTGTGAAAATGAATTTTTTTTAAACAATTATTTTAATTAAAAAATTGAAAATAAAAATTTAGTTTTTTACAAAAATAACAACATTTAATTTATTATTTTATATATATATTTACTTATCCAATGTTATAATCATATCATATTATGATTGACAATATTCAAAAAAATTATTTATACATTCATAGGTGAGGAAAAATTCAAATCATAAATAGACCATTAATATAATGAAATTGATTTTTTTAATGGGTTTTTTGAAATATGCACTAGAAACTAGATATTTTCATTAAAATAAATAAATTTCAACCTAAAATACATTTGAAATTACACTTTTAAAATTAATGTTAATTTCATAAAAGAGAATATATTATATTTTAAAATTTTTGTTTTAAGATATGTACTCTATTAGAAGTTGGTAAAACAATCTATAGAAAATAATATTCTTTTATGCATAGAATTTGTTTTATTCTTATCATATTCTGATAAAAATAATATGAATATAAGATAAAAATTTCATAATTTGGTTAATAAAATTGTTTCCCACCAATATTTTGACTAGGTTATAACTATCACATTATAAATAGTATATCTTGTTTTTTAACGTAGCGTTGTGTATAAGTTATCAATGTTGTTAAATTTAAAAGCCACATACCAATAATTATTACGGTGTTACATTCTCCAATAATTCAAAAATTCCATCGTCGAAATATAATATAGTGCTTGTTAATCATGGTGATTTAATTTTAAAATACCCTTGTCAAAATCCCACAATGTACAAAGTCATAATAAAACATTCTCTTAAAATAGGTAATGGGAAATGTGAAGGTCACCAAAAAATTAAGAATTTTAATAGGATAACATTATTATGAAGAGAAAATACGAAAATGGGAGAAATATATAACCACCATGTTATAATGGTGATTAATAAAATACATGTTCATTAGAATGATACCCACAAAAAGATCATAAATCATTGATCGGTTGAAAGACAATTTATTTCATAGAAAGAAACGTAAATAGATAATGTTGTTTTTAAATCATCATGTTTCTATAGTTGAGGTATTATATTATTATATATATAATTAGTTTAGAAAATAAACATAAATGATTTTTTACTATGTCATAAGAATAATATAATCCACTAGATATGCTTTGATTTATTTCCACTTCTTTTCCTAAAACAAAATATAGATTCTAAAGATGAAGTTTTAATGCCTGAAGCACTTTTAATGAATGATCCATAATTCATTTCTTCAGCCATTACATGATTACTAAAATGAAAGAGTTTAAAATACGTTATCCATTATGAATATAATACTTTAATCTTAATAAGTAATATCTTTATCACATTCTACAAATAGTTACCCTTAAGACATATTCAATATATTTCATTTAAAATTCAATGACTAATGATTTTGAATAAATCCTTCGTAACATCATATTTTCCATTAAATAACATAATGTATCTCTTATTTTCACATACATAATATATTAATACCCTTAACACCATTAAAATTAATAAAAACATGCATCTTACTAGATGTATAATCTCAGGTTGTTGAATAAATTCCTTGAATCCAAACATTTAATTATACAAGTAAAGATAATACAAAGCATCAAATCACTAACAACCATAAAAATCACCAATAATGGCCCATTAACATATATTTATCAATATTATCTCAATATCAGGGACATATTAAGGGTTATCTTCCCTAAATAATTTGTGTTACAAAAGATAAGCATTCCAATAATTCAATTTTCATGGTCCCATTCAACACATGCTTGAAAATCCTTAAGGAAATATTAT
The DNA here is from genome assembly GCA_963277665.1 of Viscum album. Taxonomy (NCBI): domain Eukaryota; kingdom Viridiplantae; phylum Streptophyta; class Magnoliopsida; order Santalales; family Viscaceae; genus Viscum; species Viscum album. Next base: position 1,187,335,567 of record OY728159.1, read on the forward strand.
TGTAGTACATTCCATATATATTTCATAATTATTACAACTAGAATATAATTTATTGCTATTATTTACTAAAATAATTCTTTTATATTAATTCAAAAATATTTGTCATTTCACATCATCTTATGTAGTTTCATAAGCTTGACCATGATCCATTATCCAATAATGGGGTAAATTCCATTAACACTTGAGACATTTATTTGTGTAGTGCCACATCTCCTTAAAATTAAACCATCATACAAATTATTTCAGTAATTTTTATCAAAATAATAGTGTCCCATCATTATATAGTAGTATAAAACTCCAATTCCAATCAAGAAATTACCAAATTATTTCCTTCAACAATTTTCAAATGTTAGAAAATAATATGTTTCTATGTTTTCTATATCCAAATTTTTTCTATTTGTACACTATTTCTCATGATTCCCACAAAATAAATAATTCATATTTTTTCATATCAGAACAATATATTATATAATCATATTATGAGAATGATTGGGAAACATGTTCCCTTCCAATGATCAGCAAACAACCATAAAAGATTTGATTAATTTTACTATCTGGATCATTTGTATTCGTGAGGTTCTAATTCCTTCTCTATGGTTCCATTTATAAATGATTAAATAAACTAGAATATATTATTCCATTATTAAAGAAAATTATAATCCTAAAACTAGTGAAATTCATAATAAATAATGAAAATTTTATGTGTATCTAAACACCAAAAAATGTTTGTTTGTGATTTTTCCTATAGTCTCCATAAATTACATCATATGGTTATTCACACAAATCTATGATTTCCTAAATTTAATTTTCAGGTTTTTACTAAACAATCTCAGATACAAATTTTGATGACCTTGACCCTATTAGGCTAGAGTTTTTTCCTTACAGTAATACAATGGTACTATGAACAAGCAATCACGCCTGAAAGGGAATGATAGATTATTAGCTCTAAAATAATTATACAAGAATAAGTATTACATTAGAACCTGAAATGGAATACTACATAGTATATTCATTTAAAAACAAAAATTTTAATATATTATCCATATATGGTAGTCATAATATATATCTTGGCATCCTAGGGAAAAATAAAATATAAGAAATGGGTGAGGTGGATGCTCATTAAGGTTAAAAAAATATAGTAGAATCTATAAATATAAAAAGTATAGAAAGGTGAATATATAAGTACATTATTCATTAAATGATAAACTTGAACATATTGTTTTTGGAAGAAAAGCTAATAATAATTATTCGATATAAATAATCAAATGAGAATAAAACCTAACCATATAAATTATAATAGTTGAATAATCACCTAGATTATAAATAACTAATCAAATAAAGAGGAAATTTATAGTGTGGGACATCATAACCATACTATAAATTATTTTCCTACGACACCATACATAATCGAGTAAGAGTTCAGACAATACTGAAACTAAACTGTCTCTTTAGTCCTATCTGTGCATCGAGGGGCGATAGCGAGATCCACCATACACTTACTAAGTAAATTGCTTTACTCATATGAAAGAAATTAAACATAATTAATATATAAATTCATATTTAAACTATTATATTAAATAAAAATAATATCTTGGATCAATAAACATAATTATACACTATCAAGAGTAATAATGAGAATGGTATCTAAAAAATTCGTCCCCATCCAAAACAAAAATAAAACATTCATTTAAGTATTGAATATGGAAAAATAAGTGATAAATATAAATTATGAATAATATTAAACAACAGTTTTTAGTATAGGTAAAAATCCTCTAATAAAATCATTGCAAATTTATTGAGAGAAATACGTTTTACTTTGGAAAGAAGCTTTCTCATTGAGATTCATTTAAACATTTAATTAAAATAAAATTGTAAAAAATTATACCTCAAAAAATAAAATAAAATGAAATTAGATTTTAAGAATATTAATATATTATTTATAATAATAAATTTCTATTGATTTGAAATAATGTCAAAATAGTGTTTGAAATAATTGATTCTTTAATGATGACAACAACATAATTATTTGAACAAAAAAAGAAATTATCTAATATATTTTTTAAGGATAAAAATATATATTTTAATGAAATATTATTGTCTAAAAAAAATTATGGAGTTTACTTGAAAATGTGTCAAAATTGGAATGTTCCCTTTAATCAGGCATGCTTATCTGAGGGATAAAAAAAGTAACCTAATAAAACATGTATTTTTAATCAAATAAAGAGGAATTGAGAAAGGTAAATATTTTTGGAACATACACATATATTTTAAGAGTATTTCATAATAATAACTAATAATTACATTGGGGTACAGAGATAGAAAGTGTAATGCAAAGTAAAAATGGTGGTTCGGGAAGAAACCCTTACCACTTTACAAACAGTCAAATAGTATGCCTGATAAAATTAGTGATCATTAAATAAAACATTTAATAATATTAAAATATAGAGATAAATGATATTATATGTATCAAATGGAAGTATAAATACACCATCGACGTGAAATATGTGTGGAGTAGGCATATCTTACAGAAATAAAAGTCTGATTAGAAACCCTTAACTTATATACGAAAGTGTTCTACACATTCATCCAATGTTCTAGATACTGAATTTGATACATTAATAATTTAATTAATAACATCAAAAACATTTTAACTAATTTATTATTATCTTATTAGCTTCATTTATGGACATTTTTTATGAGTTATACAATTTAATTTTATTTTTTAGGAGTGTTTGTTTCCATTGATTTAATGATTGGTTCACATTTAAACAAGTATAACAAATCATGTAATATGTGAATAGTCATATATATTTTATATTATATGTTATTAATTAAATTAATGAATATTATATGTTCTTATATTTCATTTTTCTATATATAAGGAAGATTAATCAAATAAAACATCAATGATAATCTTTTAGATTATTTTGGTGTTTTTTTCGATCATCATGCAGTAGTTTGGTTTTAGTAATTTATATTATTTATATATATTGGTTATAAGACACTAAAAATGATTTCACACAATATTTAAAATTAGCATTTACCTAAATAATGGTTTTATAATTATCCTCGAATATGGCATTAGAAAAAAACACATCCATAATGGTGGTGAATCGACACCTCACAGATGGTGTTTAAATATTTAGAACACAACTGAAATAGAAGAGAATTAATTGTTTATATTCCATTAAAATACTAATATAAAATTATATATATGATACTAGAGTTATCTTGTTACATTTTATGGGGTAGGTTATGGGAGGATAAGAAAATAAATGAAATTGAAAGAGAGAGAGAGAAGGTCTTAACTCGTGAGTGTCACCACCTTGAGAACCTCAATGGACTAGGAAATAGACTATTTGTGAAAAAATAGATTCAAAAACGTTGGTAATAGGTTTTGTAAGGTAATTTGGCTGAATATATTAAACTTTGTATGGTAAAAATTTGTGAGGAGAAGAGGTTTTGATGGGTGGTATTTATAGTGTAGGAGAGGGGTGTTTTTTTTATTTTAGTCATTAATTTGTTATTATAACGCATGTCCTTGAATAGTTTTTTATTCCCATGAATAAATAAATTAATAGATAATAATATTTTATGATTATATTTCTTACATTAGCAATTAATGATGAAATAGTCTATTTAACTTATACCATTATATACCGAAAATTAATACATTTCACAATTCATCAAAATTCAAATATTTTTGAAAAATACAAAAAATTCTCCCCAATGCTTTCATGATGATTTTAATTAAAAATTTGACTCCATTTTTCATATATAACTTAATAATGTATGATATAAATTTTTTATTTAATATCATCATTTATTTGGAAAATACTGATTTCAAAATTATAACTAATTTTATGACACTTTGAAAAATTTAATATTGTCTGCTAAAATTAACATATAATCAAAATAAATAGAAATATTAATTTATGAATATATTTTTTAGAAATTAAATTTCCTTTAAATAATTATATTAATTATAAAATTTTATTTAAACATTTACATTTTACAAAATTACCAAATTTTTTTTTATCATTTTTAAAACATTTATTTACACACCCCATGTTATAAACATATAAAATATTAATGTATGAGATACCTAAATTTCAGTTATAATTTTATAGTTGAAATAAAATGAAAATCATTATTAGACTTATAATATAATGAAAATGACAGTTTTATAAAAAGGGTATTTTTAACTATTCACCAGAAAAAAAATATTTTCCTAAAAACACCAAAAATTTACCCTAAACTACTTTTTTCATTCAAAATTTAAAATAAAAGTTTATTTTCTTCAATATTATATAGAAAAGTGTCAAAAAATATTTTTACTAAAAATTCACCACTAAAAGAATGAAAAAATGACTTCAGAAAAAAAAAATTATGCGTAAAATTGAATTTCTTCTTATATTATTCCTATAAAAATAATTGTAATTTATTATATAAATTTCATGATGTGGATAATACAATTAATTCTCTCTGATTTAAATTCTAGGTTATGTTAGTCATATTTTAAATATTATATCATGGTTTTAAACATGGTATTTTATACAATTTATCAATGATGTTAAATTTAGAAAGACACATACAATAAAATCACTTTGTATCACACCATTTTATTTATGGATTCAATATCTGGCCCTTGAAAGGGGATTAGTATATATCATTTTGAATATAATAATAACTCATCTCATTCTGTTCTATTTAATGAGTTAATTTATACAAATTAAGTTTATGTGATAAGTAAGACAATAATGTATTTGGGGAAGATATTAACCTAGGAGAAAAATAAAATAAAATATGTTGTTTTAATCTATACTGAGGAGTATTATGATAATTTTCACCATATAACGAAATCCTAGGGGTGATCAACCACATATATATGGCTTGGGCATGTCACTAAGGCCTATTCAGATTTAGGAGGAATGTCTCTATAGATGGACTGCATATACACTATGATTGATAACATTGGGAATATTTATAATTAATGGGTCCTAATAAGGGTCATACCTAGAGAACCCATGGGAAATGGATGATGTTACCATTAATATTTTTCCCAAAAATATCTTGTGGGTATCGATAAAATATTAGGGTCCTCAAACCTAGGCATTGTTCACTCTAGTGGTGTAGAATTTTCAAACACCATCTAGAGTGTTATATCAAGCAGTTGGGTGAGGATTTTACTATAAAACATATGTGGTAACCACTATTATCCATCCAAGGAACCCATGAGATTCATTATAGTGTGAGTGGGAGCTTCGATAAAGACACCATGCAATAACATTTTTGAATACATGAGGAGTACATTATCATGGAATACAAAATATTGTTTGGGAATTAATGGAAGATTATAAACATTGTAGAAAGTGTTATAGGTTATTCATTATAGGCTTCCTATGGAAGGGAGAGTCTCTGATGTTATGTTAATTACGAGAATAGATTGTCTGTTTCATCCTGCTATGAGGCTGATCATTAACCATCTTAGCACAATATTAGGTGCATAATAAAAAGAACACATAATAAGAAATTCATGAAGAGAAAATAATGCAAAATAATGTATTTATATAGTGTGTTTTTAATTTAGGAAAACTATTTTTTATAATTATGACCTCAAACAGACATAACATTTAAACCATACATCTATTTATCTCTTTAATTTATCAAATAAAATCATGTGAAAAAAACAACAGACAAGGTTTTTGTTTTTACCAGTAAAATGAATTCTATGGATTAAAATTGTTCATAAATAGTATAAAAATTCATTCGAATACGGAAGATGTTTTTTCTTTGTCAATAAATAAACTCAAAATTCTTCTCCTAATTGGAGGTTCTGATAACCACATTACCAGATTGATACTTGTTTATGTATCTAATCCAAAATGTGTGATCAATCATGTGGAACATAGAGATAACATGTTTTTATTCTTCATAAAATTTGATACTCATTAATATTTAAATAATCTCATGTTATCCATGTGAGGAACATAACATTTTCATCACAAATAAGTGTGTACGATATTTTTTGGATCTAACTAATACATTATTTTAAATTTGACTGATTCAGAAAAGAATTATATTATTTGATGTAATATAGAGAACTTTTACATATTCATTGAATATCATATATTTTCCAAAAGATGTATCTTCAAGTGCGTTTTCATGAAGAGTCGGATCTCAACTAAATACTTTTTAGTAGCTTAATAAGAATATTTACTCAAGGTACATGGATTTCCTAGATGATGATCTTGACCCAATCCTTTTGTAACAATTAAAATTAAAATGACATCTGGATTTTGAATAGACAAAAGTACTACCTCAACTCAATTATTTTGGATTATTAAGAGGGGAATCATAACCCATTAAAATTTATTTACCTTGGAGTGGATACTAGGTCTTCAATTCTTTGTATCTTGACGTATTATAAATAAAAATATAGTAGAATTTGTTAAAGAGTATAGGATTGGTTATCCATAAATTAATAAATTTATTATGAAATTATATATAAAGCCACATTATATTATTGATATAGATTAATTTCACATATCAATATTATGTATATGGGAAATGGGGGTATTTTAATGCGGCGTACTAGTGAATGTAAATGTGGCCCGAAACAGAAATTAAATGAGGAGTCCAAACACTACTTTAGAGAGATGGGTGGTGTAAAAGTAAAAAATTATATTTGAGACCAATATATAAGATATTTATAGAAATATTTATCTTATGAGAACAAGAATCATGTTATACATTGTTCCTGATTGGGGAATTTTCACTCTAGTTTAGTATCTGAATAAGATGGGATCTCTACTCTTGTACATAATAATACAGACACTAGTTTAATTATATGGTGTTCCAATATATGGTTGGTGTTGGAAAACCAATTTTTATTGAGTTTTATTTACTATAGTAGAGTTATATAAACGTTAAATTTATTGAAAGGTGCCTTATAAGTGAGTTAGATATCATTGTGTATTCTATGAGTATTGAAATTATGACACATGTGGTTCTAGGAAATCAGATCACTATGCATATTTATCTCATGTGTAGGTGGAAAAATTGTTATTATCTAGTAGCTGTCTATTAGCGATGGTCTACCAGGAACTTTTAAACCAATATATTTGGAAATATTACATTGATCTAACTCATAAATATGTTGTTGAATTTTTATTGAATACACAATTCGAAATATTTTTTTGGATATGTGGGTTAAACCATTGTGTTTTGCAATTTAGATTCCTTCGATAAGGACTAGAAAAACCAATATGAATTTTATAAGAAAATCTAACACATATATTTTTAGTTACCAATAGTCATATATCAACTAAAGGAAGTTGGGTTTTTAAGGTAATAATTTCACACTTGGCTCTTTTATTTTCCAATAATATAATCATGATTCATGTTGTTTGGGTTTCCAAGAAGAGAATCTCTACTCGAGGTTTTTTAAACATTCCATGATGTGAGTATTGACTCAATGAATTTTTTCTTTGTCTAGATGCATACTAGGTATGAACATGTAGAACAAAGAGATATAATATACCCGTCAGCATGTCCCAACCCATTGGGGTCTTCTTAGACTATTATAAGATGAGTGATTCATCACTGGTCCATCTTTAATAGGAAGGGGTCCGGTGATAATCACCTAATAGTTATATCACATAGATGGGCTGCGTTATATTGATGTACCTTAACACATGAAAATGTATCTACATGCACACTAATGAAATGCATTATGGTAAACAACTGGAATACTTAAGGAAATCATAATCTCTAACTACCCCTAAAAGGGAATGATATGTCGAAACTAAGTTATAATGGATAGATATTATCCATGAAATGAGAATGTAAATACATTATCTAAATCCAAAGAGTATTATCATATCTTAAAATATCCAAAACTATACCACATTTTTGAAGTAACTTCCCCAAAGAACAACTAAGAATCAAATGCACTTGGTCTTCCTTGATCTGAGTCGAAAAACATGTTGTCTATATAACACATGAAAAGTCTACATAGGGAAGAGGTAGGGGTGAGTATATACATACCATGTTAGAAACCTAGAAATCACTAATACATAAAACGTAATGAGGGAGGAATTTTAATTCCATAACCAATAGGTTAATTGGGGAAGAACCTATATATGCTCAATGAATTACTCATGTCAAAATATATTTCCTCAGTCTTCATAACCACCCGAAGGAATTTTACATGATTTTTCCAAGTTCCTAAATTTTTTAAAAAGCCGAAAAATAATCATTTTAACAGACCTAGAACTTACCAACATATTATTTTGTTGAGGGAGTAATAACTCCAGTGGATGAATCAGACATTGCGGAGGATCGTAAACAGGGGAGTGACAACTTCATAGAAAGGGAAATCACACCATAGGAGTGTATTTAGAAATTAACACACCAACATGTTTATATAATATTAGAAAATTTTACCCAGAAATATTTCCACTATAAAGGCAGTACCGATCACAGTAACAACTCTGATGATAACATATAATATATATCATTGGATAACTATCACAGCGGGAAATTATTGGATTTCACCAACACATATTAGATCGATGATATAAAAAACATGTAATATAAGGAATTAAGAAATTAATGGAAAAAATAAAGGTCTAATTTTATTCCCAATGATGTAGATAATAGAGGTGTGTCACACAAGGATAAGTTCACAATGTGTTCTTCAAGGTGACACTGTTTGTAGAACTACTCGGGCTCCTACACTTATCCTTTAGATTACACAATATCATGTCATCTTACAGCACATAATGAATTCATAAATCCACATTCCTTGTTATGTTCTTTGATGTCAGGGTATTGCAATTATTGAACATGAAAACATAAATAATATGGTTCCACATCACGTGTGATAGAAATCCACAGAACATGTGATATTATTCACATCCTAAAACCCTAGTTGCTATATCAAAAATGAATAAATGTGTGTGTTCATTCAAACTAAACATCATGTAGTCTATATTTTCTATGATATATCATCTTCTCTGAAAATATTTTCTACCACCATTGCCTCATCTATTTGAATTCTATGATATCCCCAAAACACAATAACCATGACTAATTCCTCTTTATAAATTATATTTCTTAAACTATTCACAAGAAAATTAATATCATCACCTCCTCACATCAGAATAACACCCCATATTATGAAACACCCATTTTAAACAATCTGTGCATGGACACCTCAAAGAAGTCATTTCTCTACAAGAAGTTGGATGACAGATGATTTGGGGTGGAGGCAGATCTGGAGGCGTTTAAGTAGTGCTATCAATTCTCTAAGTTCTCGATATTGGGTCATATTTCATATTTGAAGGGTTAAAATCCAAGGAAGACTATGGAGCTCAAACCGAGGATCCCGCATATATGGGGCTTCAATGATTGGAAGCTCATTCTTATCAGGCGCGAACATTTTAATATCTTATTAAGTTCGTAGGAAGAGCATGACTGTTTCTAGAATATTGGCAATGTACAGATGATACTAGGGCTACTTCGCCTATCTGAATGGGATTTTTCCTTCAACCCTCACACCCATAGAAATTCTATAGTGCAAATCTGGGTGAGATTCCATGGTTTGAATTTCTTTTTTTGGCACCCCAAAATTCTAAATGACATTGCATCCTGCATCAAAACCCCACTGAGGAAATACCAACACACGATTAATGCTGAACATGGTATGTATGTGTGGGTGATGGTGGAAGTTGACCTCGAGAACAAGCTTCCAGATACAATTTCTTTTAATGCTAATGAGTACAATGCAGAAGTTTGATTAGAGTATGAACTCCATCCACCATTCTGTGAGATTTATAAGATAGTCGGTCACTCCCTTATGAACTACCGAGTGATGAATAACTAGGTTAAAAGTCGAGACGATCAGCCCATGGAGGATGGGTGGACTCAGGTTATATGGAAGAAGAAGAATCTAGCCATCTCCGTTGGGGAGAAGGAAATAACCATGAAAAATGTGGAGATATGGGTGAAAAATTACCCCACTTGGGGAAGACCTCCGGTGTTAAGTGTTATGATTTGGTAGTGGATGTGGATTCTTAGAATATGGATGCTATGTTAATAGAATATAATGAGAGTATGGTGTGGGTCATTCTTGAGAAGCCTTTGGATTCGACTGATCACACTGATTCAGGCCGCTACTTGGATGATCTGTTGGTTGAATCTCGTATGGACTTCACCAGTGGCAAGGATCTCACTTCTTTGGAGGTCTTGAATGGACACCTCCCCAAATCTGAAGGGGATGATGCAGGTATTTGGACTAATAGTGCAGTTGCTGGTAACTCTTCTGTCACAAACATCTTTATAGAAAATTCTTCAATTGTTTCAATGGGTACACAACTTATTGCAATGCATTTTTACACTTTAAATTTCAGTCACACACAACCTGATAAAACTGAATTGTGTTCAAGGGACCCAGATATGGAAAAGACTTCAGACATTAAATCTGATAAACTTTATCTTGATACTTTAGTACAGGTTTTACCTGATAATGACTCCATGTCTTTATTCTCAAATGAGCAGACAATGGCAGTTGCCTCTATGGCCAGTGTAGCTGTCTCCTTAGGCACACCTGAGGATAATATTTTATAATCTCTATCTTCAAGAGATTTCCAAAATACTCCAAATGTATCTGTAATTTCTTTTGAAAAAAATCAAGATACTGAAATTACAAGTGCTATTAATCTATTTTTTTCATATTCTGTGAGTAAACAGGAAAAGAAATCCAACCCTACCTCCTCGCTTGATCCAAGAAGGTTAAAAAGGAAGAAGGGCTCGTGGGGTGCAAAAAAGGGAGTTCTAACTCTAAACACAGTTTTAAATGAATTATTTATATTGGAATTGTCATGGTGTGGAAAACTGTGACACTATTATTATGCTTAAGAGACTGCTTTTGACTCACAAACAAAAATTATTTGCAATTTCTCAGCCTAATATTAGTTTTTCCTTGAAATATTATCATTTATGCTCTTTTGGTTATAATTTCCTATGTGCTTTCAAGGATGGCTCTGTTACTGAAACTCTTTGGTTTTTTTAGCCTTCATCCTTACAGTCTGTTTCTATTGTCAAGTTTTCTAATCAATGGTTTACTTGTGATTTTTCCTTTGATGGTTTTCATGTTTTTTCACCTATGATTTATGCTAACAATAGATATCAAGATTGAAGATACTTTTTTCATGACATTCTTTCCCTCTCTAAAGTTATCCAGGACCCATGGTTTGTGATCGGGGATTTAAATACCATTCTTTCTCCGAGTGAATTTTTTTTCCACCATACTACTCTATTTTCTCAAGATAATTCAAATCTTATATTGAGGATTGTGATCTTATAGAAATTAACCTCACTAGTGCTAACTATATTTGGTATAGAATGTATAGTAATAGGGTAGTGTCTAGAAAATATGATAGGGATTTCACTAATATTGTTGTCCTTCATTAATGGGATTCCATATCTAGAATTACCTTACCCAAGATCAACATTGATCATAACCCCATTCTATTCATCCTCTATAACAACGGTTTTAAGTCTCCTATACCTTTTAAATTTAACAATGATTGGTCATCAGATTTGGAATGCTCTACAATGATGAAAGACATTTAGGATGGAAAGAGGCATCAAAACGATGTGTTTGTTTGCATTATCAAATTAAATTTCCTAAACTAAGTCTCAAGGGTTGGTGTAGCTCAAAAAATTCATATTTACAAGTAAATATCCTCTTTGGAGAAAGACCTTATTCACATTTAAAATTCCAACACATGCTCTGATTTTTCTCTTGATCTGCAGGCTGAAATTAGCATTTCCCTGAAGCCCAACACTCTTTTGAAATGGAAAGATTAAATGTGAAATCAAATTTTTATATCCAAATGGCTTTCGGATGAATACAAGAACACAATTCTCTACAATTCCCTCCAAATAATTATAAAATTCATTAGGCCCCTTGCTTCTCTTTTAGTTGATGACACCCTTCTTGACACTGAAGATCTAGTTCCAATAATGTTGTCAATTATTTTCATAATCTGTTCTATGTACTGGAGATTGAAATAGATCATCTTATTGATATCATTCCGAACATGTTTACTGTTGAATACAATGTTCATCCCCAAATCAAACCTCTGGATCAGGAAATCATGGACATTGTCTTTAGCCTTAACTGTGATAGTGCCCCGGGGCCTAATAGTTTCAACAATGGTTTCTTCCAACAGTACTGGGATACAATTCATTTTTATGTTTGTAATATAGTCAAATCCTTCTTTTACACTAGATTCATACCTCGCAGGATTAATGCAAAATTCCTTACTCTTATTCCTAAAGTGGAAAATGCCATTGAGACTCACCTTTTCTGGCCTATTTCACTAATCAACACCATTTATAAAATTATTTCCAAATTCTTTGCTAACAAGCTTTCCTCCATATATCATAAAATAGTTACCATGAACCAATTTGGATTCATTAAAGTAAAGTTTATTCAATATTACATCTACCTTGCCTAGGAATGCACTAATATGCTGAATTAAACCACTAGGGGACATATTGTAGCCATTAAGCTTGACATCAGGAAGGCTTCTGATACCATGGATTGGGGCTTCATCTTAAAAGTTATCAAAATATTTGGTTTTAATGATTAATTTACCGATAGGATAAGCACCTTATTCAATTCTACCTCTATTTATGTGCTAGTCAACGGGGCTCTAAAAGGTTATTTTAAATGCACCAAGGGAGATAGGTAAGGTGATACTCTGTCTGCAAGCCATTTTTCTGTTGCTGACGATTATTTGAGTTGGATTCTCATGAGCCTTGTGGATCAAAATATGATTAATCCCATCTAGGCTTCTAGAAACATAAATGTTCCTACCCATCTATTATATTCTGATGATATTTTTTTTAAAGGGTGATAAAAGCAACATTCAAAATCTTAAATGTTCCCTATCCTATGATGAAGAAATTTCGGGTCAAGCTATTAATTGGAGTAAATCCTCTGTCTTTAATGGAAAGAACATTCCCCTATCAAAAACAGTTTCATTATAAATTACTTAGGTATCAAGGAAAGCTCATTCCCTTTGACCTATGTTGGTGTTCCTATCTTTTCGGGAATGCCCAAATCCATTTACATCCCCAAAATTATTGATCAAATTACCAAACAACTTTCATCTTGGAAGGGTAAATCTTTTTCTATTCCATATAGAATTTTCCTTGTAAAATATAAAAGTGTTTCAAAAATTCATTACTCAATGATGGTTTAAAATTGGCCCGATGGTCTTCTTACGAAAATCAACTCCTTCATTAAAAATTTTATTTGGGCTGGTAGTACAATTGAAATAAATCTTGTGACCATTCCTAGGGTCACTTGTTGTAAACCTATGGACAAGGGTGGTTTGGGAATAAAAAATCAAAATCTTATTAATGATTCTCTCAAAGACAATATGACTTGAAAGTTAACTCATAACAATTCTTATTCCACATCCTTTTTCAAGACTTGTTTCATCACCAAGCTTATGAATAGTAATAGGAATTACTTTTCATCTTCCATATGGTAATCCATTAGACAATCCTTCATTATCATCATGAACAACTCTATATGGATTGTTAGTACTAATTCCTCTATGAATTTCTCGCTGGATAATTGGATAGGGGTCCCCTTAATCTCCATGCGGACTTCCAACCATCCTCTTAATAACACCAATTCCACTATAAGGGATGTGCTTATTTCCCATGATATCACCCTCACTAATCCCATCATTCATATCATTGATAGCTATCCCTTCTCCAACACCTTGGATTTTATCATTTGGGAGCCTTCTTTTAATGTAGTCCTTGACTCCATAAGTTTCTACAAAAATAATTTCCTTTATTCAAATTCCAGCCTTAGTTGGTTTAAGGTGTTTTGAAAGCCCTGGATCAAGCCATCAAGACTTACTCTTATTTGGCGTATTTCCCATAATAGGGTCCCCACTGATGTGTTCTTACAATCTTTTGGGATACCTCTTTGCTCTAGATGTCACATGTTCAATCAACACTGAGAGGATGTTATTCATTTTTTTTGTCTTGTTCTATAGATGAAGCTCTTTGGAATTACATTTTTGACATTTTTGAATGTAGATGGTCACTTCTTGATACTATTAACTCCCAATTGCAGCACTGTGTTAGTTGGGATTTCACTATGCAGATCAACAATATTTTTTTGACTGTGGTGGAGGAACTCCTACATGTGATCTAGTATGATAGAAATAATTTTATTCATAATAAATGCTCATTCAGTCTCACTGTAGGTAGGACACATATTCTCATTTACATCAAGGATGCGGCCTTGCTCCAGAAATGTCACTGTGGCAACTCAGTTGGTGATTTTGAGATCCTTCGTCATCTTAGGATTGTGGGTTCTTACAGGAATCCTCAACGAACCCTTGAAGTTTTCGGGAAAGCTCCACTTCCAGGATGGATCAAGGTGTATTTTGATAGTGCCTTGAGAGGTAACCTAGGTCCGGCAGGTTATGGAGCCATTTTTAGAGACTATCTTGGTAGGTACCATGGATGATTCTTCGGCGGTTGTGGTACGACCTCAACTTTGGAAGCATAAATGTTAGGAGTGATTCATGTTGTGGATTTTTCCAAACAAAAGGGTTGGACCAAGCTTTGGGTTGAGAGTGTTTCAACCACTGTTTTCCAATCTATCTAGAAGGGGGTGGGGCACCTTGCCTCACCTCTTACTTCTAGATGGATGAATTTCCTTGCTTCTCTCATGGATCTCAATTACATTTGTACTCATGCTTTTAAAGAGGCAAACATGGTTTCTGATAGTCTTTCCAATAGGGGTATCAATCAGGATATTACCTGGCATGATGATTTTCCTGATGATCTGCTCCTATTTTAGGAGAAGGATTGTAATATGATTCTGTCTTTCAGACATTTGTAGATCATTTTTTTTTATTCAACAAATTGTGCCTTGTACTTTGACTAAGGAACCACCTTTAAAAAATCAATTATTATCCTTACAATGATTCTATTTCCCCTCACAATCTATATGATTATGTCTTTATACATGATAATTGTCATAGAGGACATTAAATAGAGGACCGATACGATGAAAAATAAATTAGATCATATAATTTAAAAACTAATCTTATTAATTCTATTACACTAATATATTCCCAAAATTTTTCATTGACCATAGGTTTTATGTGATGAAACATATGCCACACATTAGGTAAAACTATTGTTTTTAATTTAACGATGATCTTAGTTTCCCCATCTATGATTCCATTTGAGCGTAAATTCATCATTTCCTATATTATTTGTTTTCATGAGTAAACGTTTTTTCAAAATTTTAATATATCAACATAATAGATATATGACACCCAATAAACCATTCCAACTCCATTAATATATTGATACATATTATTTAAAATAAAAAAGGGGATAATTTTATAAACAAAAAATATTAAATTTTTCTCACCTTTATGATTTTCATCTTGAATGGAAGGAACTACTAGAATAGTTAAGGGTACTGAGATCACACATGGTTATCCCAATCCCATGAAATGTCTTGAAGATTATCATATATCAAAAGTAATACATAAGGTGAATCATTGATCCATGAATTATTATCATCTACTGACCCATGATCGCCATAGGGTACTTTGAATTGATGTATCCCTCTTTTCATCCCAATCATTTACATGTTATAGATCATGTACATATCTCTTTATCTATAATAAGAGGAATATGTCATGAACTCTATAAAATTATGGGTTTAAAGATAGGTGGTATGTAACCTAACCGATCTAGAACACAATATGAATTGGAAAAATGATCCTCAGTGATTGATTTCTCTTTGGTGAAATCTCTGAAATCCATGCCAATGATAGAACATAAACAACACATAAAATCCATCAATGAACACAAAAATCCACAATTGTTGACCTATATAGGTATTACAGTGGATCTATTCTATCCTCATACTCTCTTCGATGATTTAGAACATCTTCATTATCGTTCACACCAACTCCATCCCTATAAGTAATGATTCTTTATACTGTAAAAAACAATGTGGTGACCTAAAAGGAATCCCATAAATTTACTTGAAGGGTTTCATACTAAATCAATATTTATAGTTGTTACAATATGAAAACTCTTCTAATGGAATATGATCCTCCAAACATCATCAATTTTACAACTTGTAATCCTAAATAACTTTCTCTAGATTATGACTGGTATGACCAGTCAGGAAATTGTTATGGGGATTGAACATTGGGATCATTAGAAATTGTGTCTTGAAATCCTCATGGTTGAGTCTCTATAATCATAACATAAAAGAAGTGTCATGGTCCATGATAATTTTAATGTGAACACCATAACATCTAATGATCTCATTCTTGTACATACATCCCATGTATTCCATTAAACACTATTATCCGATGGTATGGAAGTGGTATGACCTAGTGAGTCAATATAAAATCACCTAGATAGAATCATGAAATACCTCTATCAATGGATATCATATCATAGAATCCATGGATACACCATCATACATTCACTCTAGTTTATGTAGGGGATTTTTCAACCCTACTATATCCTATATATCAGACTTCACCTATTCATAGGTGAGGAATTTAGAGATGAACACTATAACAATATTCTTCATACCGAGCTATAAAAACTTATTCTGAGTTTCATTAGAAAAATTTTCAATTCCAGGTTGTAACCCTATGATAGTGGTGGGGAACTCTTTTAGCACTTACACTATAATCTCAACTGCAATGAGTGTCCATCCATAGAAGAGGATGATATGATCCCCACCTACTGATATTACATTTTGAGAACTTACTATGATTATATAGTAATGAAAAACCACACAATCAATATCTCCATTTCTTTATTCACTCATTATCTATGTAATCAGAGGGGTCACAACCATTATCTAGTGTTATGTTTTTCTTCCCTCATCAACCAAGAACAACTAAAATTTGAAAACAATTTTATATGATTCACCTAGATGCTAGTAATTAGACTTCCTAATAAGATAATATTCCACCACATTCCACTTTTCATGAGTATAGATGACCTATAAGTCATTGTACTTCATGAAATTTATCCATCACCTCTTACTATAGATGATATAAAATTGAGTGAAGATATACTTGAGACTATTTTTGTAATAGTAGACAATAAACCAATCACCAATATGATGGTCTTCCCATGTATTCTGGGAGAATACCATAGTTTTCAGCTTTTTGTTATGGGTTTCATAGTTCCTCTCATAGGGTCTCAAATGTCTAAACCCCTATGTTATCATAACTAAAATATGAATCAACATGATCTCATTTTCATGTCTATAGGAATTTAAAAAAACTATATGCACAACCCAATTTTTTGGAATCCTCATGATGAGACTTCTACTTATACTCTATAACAATTCATCAAAGGTATTTTTTTTACTTTTCTAACCAATTGAAAGGGTACCCCTTACAGGTAATGGATGTTAAGGTTGTCAGAATCCTATAGAAATCCAATAATAATATATGATAATATCTTTCCAATCCAAGGATATTCCACAACTATTTCCTGATTTAAGGTGGAAATCAAGAAATCACTACCTCAATTTTCACTGGGTATACAAATACTCACTCTAATAAAATAAAATGACCAATAAAGTATACCTATATTATCATATCTAACACATCAAGAGTTTCATAGAATAATTATTTTCTCAAAGTACATCGATGAAAATCCTAAAATGTTTTTCTATAATTCCTTCTGATGCCAATAAAATTAGAATTTCATCGATAAAGACCAATATGAATCGGTCATGGAAAAGTTGGATGAACCATTTTATCTGTCCCATAAAAACCATTGGGTCACTCAAAACATGATGGGAGTCACTAGGTACTCATAATGACTATAGACACATCATAATGTTGTCATTAGTATGTTCTCCTCATGAAAAAAATACTATTGATATACTTACTTGTGGACAATCATTGAGGTAAAATTTTCAATATGTCAGATAATCAAATAGGTTCTTGATCATTGGATGTGGATACCTTTAATTGGAGGTCACCATGTTTATGTGTTGATAATCCAAACATTACATTACACTCTCATATTCCTTCTTAGTGAATAATATTAGAGATTCCCAGGGGGTTACACTGGTTCTGGAAAATTCATTCCTCTAAAAGGCCTCTAATGAAAACCTCAAATATTAAATGTCATTATGGGCTATTTGATATGAAATTGAAGATATCTGATTAGTCTATATATTAAATTTGATATAAAATTTAACCTCCCCACAAGGAGGTAAACCCATGATTCCCTATACGATGACATATGGGAACTCTTCTACCAATATAGGGAACTAAACTTCCTCTGTGTCTATTTCACTATGAGTCTTGCTATTAAACTAATAGGGAAATCAGTTGTAATCTTCAAAACATGATACCAACAAACTATAGCATTAATTACATTTATTTAGTGAAGGTAAATATTGAATAGTATTTCCACGTAAACCATATCCTCGACCAAAAATAATCAATCATGGAATGGATAAAAGATTTTCAATCATTACTATGTATAAGGTCATATAGTCTCATAATAAATATGAAGAAGTCCAATGAAAATTTTTTATTCTAAGAAAAAAATCAAACTACTGATAGAAGCTTATGATTAAATATTATATTCTTATATGAGTCCATATATATAAGGATTGGGCTATAGGCTCAACCTGAATATCTAGTTTTCAATCAATGGATAAATCCATAAAAGAATGGTTGACATAATAATCTAAAAAACTAAATCTAATGTGTATGTTAATAGATCATACTATTATCATTCAAGTAGCCCTTATTTTATAAGAATAAAATACCTAAATAAAAATAATCCCAGGCTTCTATATTTTGGATACTTACATTGACCACATAGAGGTTGTGGTGGAGGTAACATATAAATACATTTGTCACCTCTTAAAGCCTTCTGAATTCTACTGACATGAACATATCCCTCTATGTCTCCCTACTCACATAATTTTCTCAATATCAATGGACTATACATTTCATATTAATATATAGAAAAAAAGTGGGTCATGTAGCTCCACCTGATACAAACCCATATATTTCAAGTTAATAATTTGTTATCCCATAGTGGAATTGATCCCCATTAGGATCTCTCAACTATTGATACAAGTGTTTTAGTATGATCCTCAGTGTTCCTTTTTTGTTGGTATTTTTAATACAGTAACATGGTAGTGGTGGATAATGATTATACCCAATGATGGCTACTAACTCAACCTTCCACCTACTGACCCTCGGAGAATAATTTCTGAACCACCAGGGCTCACTCCAACATAAGAATATTGGTAAGGATGGAAAGGTTAACTACCCCAACAAAAATATCACTATGAATCCTATGATAAAAAATCCAATCATGGATGTAGAAATTAAAACCCATGAAAATATAGTCTCTCTTGATATTTGTAAACCACAATGCATACCCCGTGACTAACATGATATACATTTATAGTTAAACAAATTCTTAGATGAGAAAAAATCATTGATTCACTGAGGAATACTCTTCTTCAAATAGGATATTGAAATAGGTCAAAAGAAGGCTCAAATCTTCATTTGTAAAATTCACTATGATCCACCACTTTACTGTTGATCCAAGGGTAAAACTATCGATTATATCCACCATCTTGCCAAGATGGGTATTAATAATATAGAATACCCAAATCATCAACTCTAGCCAGTCTCCTGCTACCTACTTTTTCGACTAACCCAAGAACATCGGAATCATATACCTTAATAAATAATGGAGCACGATTATCCTAGGTGTGTCTCCATCCTAAAATACAAGAATGATCTACTACCCAACATGATGATAAATTTTTAGAGTTTGTTACTAGAAGAAACCCTACTCACAACTTTGTGGGAGTAAGTTTCACTTGCTGACATTATACGGAACTAAGGCCTCATCACTATGTTCATCCACACCATGATCCTAACAGGTAATCCCAGCTATATTTATACATATTATTTTATCTAAATATTCATAATATAATAAATTCTCAAGATAAAATCTTGAGTGCTATCTCTAGATGAAAATTCAATCCATGAACCTATTCTTATATGTTACCTGGAACATTATATTCCCATCAAATAGTGACTATGTATATTTGAAAAACAATAGGGTTATCAATTTCTTGGATAACAAAAAAAATTTGTCACTAGAGTTATATTAGGGTCCCAATCCCAATATCCAATATTGAGACACTTTTAACTCCATTTCCCCAAAACCAAAACCATGCATCAATATTAAGCTCTATACAAATTCTATCTTAGGGAAACCATGGCTATGATTCAACTCTAACAAGATGTAACCCACTAGGGACTAATTTTCAAATATTAAGACGGATCTTCCAGCCCACCCCCTCATCATGTAGTTCATGGGATCTATCATACCAGACCTAAATGCCATCAAATACTGCCCCGAGCTAGGTTGTCCACATGTACTCAATCACATCTCAGCAAACATTAGAGGATTCCAACTAGAATTGATGGATTTGGGTGTGTATTCTGTGAGACTATTATCTCCTTTCAAAGAGTAATAAAATATTATAAAATGTAAAAAACAATTTTTGAATAACTAAATCAATTAAAAAATTAGTAAACATCGAAAATATGGTGATATACATAACAATTCCAAAAGTAATCTCATATACAATGATGCTCATGTTGTGTATCTAAAATGAATAGAAAATAGGTATAAATGGTAGGTGTAGAATACATATATAAAAAATTACCAAAAACAATCCATGGAATTTTCACGAGATTCAACTCTCTCTCGTTCTACCCTTCTCTTAAGCATGGAACAATGTCAAGCATCAAAAAGTGGGTGCATTCCCTAGTCCCTACCTGCATCCATAAAATCTATCTGCATACCCAATGATAGGACAAAAAATAGTGTGAGATACAACCCTATTAGGAAACTAATATATTTTTCTATATCAAATATAGGGTTTTCATTTTAAGCTATCGAATATTTCAAGGTATATATCATATACGACAATAATAGAAGTTAAATTCACATGGACAAATATAATTTGTAAATTGAAACTATCAAGGAAACAAGGATCCTATAAAAACAAGTTTCAAGATACTAGTATAAGGTATAAATAAATTAATTATACGTAAATACCACATATATTATTTATAAACAATATCTCATATGAACGAATACAACATAATATTACTATAATTTTCAGAATAACCACGACAGGGATATATAATCTTGAATGTCACATTTAACATGGTTGTGAAATTAAATAATAAATGCCAGGTCCTATAAGGCTTTATCTGAGGTATAATGGACCAAGATATCCTTGTTGAGTCCCAAGATCATCTCGATGGATACACAGTTAGGGTTGAATTGGGGTCCAAGGTGAATGTCTACGGACCATGTCAGTTGTGAGCCCAAAGAAACTAGATCCAAGGCGTATCAAGGCCCCTAGATTTACATTGAATTATAATACAAGTATCATACAAGTAAAATGAATTCAATACCACTATCATGACCAATGTTGTATCACACCATTAGATTCATATGGAATCATTCGTCATTTAATTGATTACAATCCCATTCCATCAGTTTACCCACGCATATAAGAATTCAAAACATTTCACATTCAATGATTTTACCCACACATTTCCAAAATTTATAAATAACACATTCAAGTAATTAAATCAACAACATCATGTTAACACGTGGAAGGAAAGGAAAATCATACCTATTTAAAATATTTAATCATTTTAATGTTTTAATATTCTTCCTCTAAATAATATAACATTAAATCACCCCATGGGTGGTCTTACAAAGTCATAGGGAAATACAATTCTCATGGAATATCTAATGGGTGGACTCAGTTTGGGAAAGAACCTACATCAAAACTCATAATAACTAAATAGAATCCCTAAAATATTCCATTTCATTTACTCAATTACACAATTCATTATTGGGACACCACTATATTTTTTGGTGGGTAGCATAATTAATACTATATTGATAATGCACCATACCTCAGGGTAAAATAATAGACCCCCTGACCATTACTTTTTAGTAGAGTTCTCTTCCAGCATTAGCTCCTGATTTAACTCATATTGGGAAAACAATGAAGAACATATACAGATCCAAGAAATGGGTCATATTATATTGAAACTAAATAGCACATATAATAATAAATAAAATGAGGAATATATCAACTATATTGTTTTACTTACCGACGTAGATCCAACGTGATTAACAGCTCATGATTCCCTTCTTAGATTAATAATCTACACTAAATCCAAGAAGTTTACTTTCTAATGAGGTCTCATGGCTCAGTGTTCTCTAACATTGAAGAAAGAATTGGATTTTAATTTTTTAAAAAATATAATGAAATTTTAATAACATTTTCCAAAAAAAATATTGGTCACATGGTTTTGTCAAATTGATGGCCAAACAGTGCACCCTTTACAATGCTATGTGTCGAACATTCACGGTTACTATTTAGGGTTGGAGTAATCATTAAAAAATATCAAAACACATAATCTAAAAATTCATGGTGGTCTCACAGAGTCATGTTCTTCCTTCTTCATGGTTTCCATAAACTGTGTGGCATTCCCTACTCGTTTAGTGTTAACCATGCGACCTTCCCCGTAAAATATCTACTAACGATGTGGTCTTCCCTTTTTTGCAAACAGAATAGATATGGGCTCTGAAAAATCCCCAAACACTCCCAATACCCCAAAAACCTCAAATTGTAATCACATTTGGCTTTAATTAATCATTTAAACCAATGAAAGATATATACAACATATGAATACCTGTGATCGTAAAATAATCCCCCTTAAAACAATTCATCCCAAAATTTCCCTCTCAAGGGTGGTCCTGCTTCGTCTGAGAATAACTCCAGCCACTGAGTATGTATGTCCAACTCTTGATCAAATTTATCATTCTATAAATTATCATGATTCCATAAAACCTGTACTAAAATAAATTAGTGAACTCAGGGAACCGTTATGCATCTCTCAACGATATGAATAGGTTGATCCTCAAATAATTCTTCCACCTATAACTCCACATATTTACGATGTAAGATGTGAGATCAGTCTAAATGATAATGGAACAAATAAGATGAATTGAATACACCATATATGAACTAATACCTCTGAGGTAACTATAAAAGATATGCTACCACTGGACTCTCTCCATGTAACACCCCGAGTTTCCATGATACATTTCTATTTCAATAATGCAAGAGCTTGCATTGTACGAAGTTCAAGATTCTAACGCCCCGCGACCAATCAAAATAGCCATTATGAATAGTAATACCCACTTTTTGAAATTATATATATTTTATATTTCAAAATGGACTTCATTTGTGGATTCAGAATATCGAAATTAGCCTATGTTAAATTTTTGGTATTTTTCTGTGAAATTCCAATTTTTGTGAATAGTGATAAATACTTAAAAACAAATTTTTTATTCAAAATAAATTATAGTGATAAATTATGTTATAGAGTGGTTTTAAAGTATAATTAAAATCTATTTTTACCATTTTATCCAATGGTTTTCATTATAATTAATTTTACTTTGAAATTGGAGATAAACAATTGCCAATCCATTGATATATATTCACTACTAGAAAAACAGGTATTTGCGACGGGGAATTTGCGACGGGATCCCGTCACAAATGGCTTTTTGCGACGGGGGCCCGTCGCAAATCGCCCGTTGCTGAAAACGGCGTCGCAACAACACTTATTTGTGACGGGCCCGTCGCTAAAGCCGTTTTTTGCGACGGTCATTCTCCCCGTCGCAAATAGTACTCCGTATTTTTCTAAAAAACTTTTAAAATAGTTTTTCCGACGGGCCCGTCGCAAATACCTTTTGCGACGGGACCCGTCGCAAATACCTTCTACGGCGGTACCGTCACAAAAACAATTTTTTTTAAAAAATAAAAAACTATTAATAATACTAGAATTTGCGACGGGCATAGTATCTCATCGCAAATACTATAAATAGTTTTTGCGACGGGACCCGTCGCAAAAACTATTTTTAAAAAAAAACTATTAATAATACTAGTATTTGCGACGGGCATAGTATCCCGTCGCAAATACTATAAAAAAATAAAATGAATAAATTATTAATAAATTATTTTCATTAATATAATAATAGAATTATAATTCACAAATAATAATAATAAATTAATAATAAATTATTTTAATTAATATAATAATAATAGAATTATAATTCAAAAATAAAAAATAATAGAATATTAATAAATGATATAATTAATATAATAATATTAGAATTATAATTCATAAATAAAAAAATTATTAATAAGTTATTTTAATTAATATAAAAATAATAGAATTATTTTACATTCAAATATTAAAATAATTCAAGTATTACAAAAAATATAATTAAATTATAATATTATAAAATTTTAATATATATATATAATTTAATATTATAAAATATAAATAATATTATTATTCATATTAATATTGTTATTTAAAAATATAATATTATTAATATTTTATAATGAGACAGAAACTACGAATAGAAAAAAAAATTGATTTCACAAATTTTATAACATAAGTACAATCTCTAATCTGAAGGAGTGGGGCAGGTGGGGGATCTGCGGATGGTGGTGGAGGAAACTCCATCCCTAAAGCATTAGTGAGTCGGCGCATGTACTCCATCTGCTCCTGATGCTGCTGCTGCCACCGACTCGCCTGCTCCTCGTACAGCTACTGCTGGCGTCGACACTCCTCCTCATGCTGCTGACGCATCTGCTCCTACTCCTGTCGGAGACTCTCTATCTGTGCAGTCTAAGATCGCAACTGATCCTCATACTGTGTAGTAGAAGAAGATGCATGAGGTCCTCTCAAGCTGGACACCGACATCGCAACACTGCCATAATAATCTCCAGGAGTCAGTCGAGAGCCGATACCAACTACCCGGCCCTTCTCGAAGGCATACTGGGTGGCCTGCATCCATGCCGCTTCATCAAACTGACGGGCAGTGGTCTGATCTGATGACTCGGCCTGACTCTCAGGCCGGGCCTATGACGTTGCGGCCTCATATGACTCCTATAGTTGCAATTTAAAATTAAAATTGTGAATATATTATATGCAGTTAATTTTTAAACTTGAAAACAAATAATACTGACCACGATGTGATGCTGACGATCACCTCTAAGCTCCCCAGTAGCAGGATCACTATACATCCTCCAATATACGTCGTTCTCTGTAATATCGGGGTGCTCGACAACCTATAAGAATAAAAAATAAACTGTTAATATTTATAGTTATATAAAATATTTATAAATAATGTACGTACCAGATGTTGTCTATGAGTACTGAAAGAATGACTCCCAGCTCGATGAGTCACCTCATGTCTCCCCCGATTCTGCCTCCCCACCGATGATCTCCTCTGAAAGGCACCACTCAACCAGTGCGCACATAATCCATCCCATACATGGGATGAAATATACTCTGGTCGGTGTGCTCTACATGACTCGTCAAAATCTGACACTCCTGCTTTTTTCATCGCATCTTTTCTTAAATTGTGCAAAAACTGACGAAGGCTATCACACATGGCCACCTACCATGCCTCGTGGATGGCGTCATGCATGGTATCCTCGATCGGATACCATAAACCCTACAAATAAATCAAAATATCAAGTTAGAAATGAAATAATTTTCAAAATAAGAATTATTTATTTACGTACGTACCAACCAATGGCCGAACATGGCCTACTGCACATCAATGGAAATCGGCTCCCATGTGGTCCATGGCTGAGAGAAATAGTTGCGCAAAATAGCGCTACCCTGTCCGACTGCTATATGCGGAAAACTGAAAAAATAATAAACATTTATTATGTGAATAGATTAATGAAATCTTAGTCAAATCCACAGGTTATCACATAGGTTATCACACCTCCGTGTGCGTGGATCAAACCCAAGACGTGGACATCGCTCGGGGATGGGGTCAGGAATCATCAATCGTGCAAGACCGCGCCCCCTCCGCGTACTCCCTGGAGAACCTGCAGGCTGAGGGTCATCTGTTAGCAACTCATCCGCATCGAAAGTCAGGTCACCATCCACCAACTCAAGAAATGTGGCGTCATCCATCTGAAACAGAAAATATTAATGTTAGCAAATAATTGATAATTACTATTATATATACATATATACATATTATGATTGTATATAAATACCATGAAATGCTATCAGTGTTCATATTCATCATCATCTTCATATATGTCAATGTCATCTTCACAATCCTTCTCAACATCATCGATATCCATTAGAGTTACAGTTGCTTCATCTCTTACCATTTCAAATTCATATGTGACATCATTAACATCATCGTCATCACCGACTCTTAAATGTGGGGTGTCGTCATCGATACTCATGTCTCTTTGTAAAAAAGATTGATTTTGAGTACTCTCTTGAAAAACATCAATTCTTTGCACAAAAGCACATTCACTTTGACTAAACTGATTGTCTTGAATTTTGATTTTTATTACACTCCACCAATCAGTCAATTCTCTTGATGTTGCACAGTACTTTGCGTAATAAACTTGATATGCCTATTGAGCCAATAAGAATGGTTCATTTACTGCGAGAACACTTTTACATTTAATATCGATGATTTCATGAGTCGGATGAACACGCACGCCTCTCTCTGTATCCAACCACCGACATTTGAACATGGTTATGTAATGTTTTCCAAGATAACAGAGTTCAATGATTTCATCAAGTATTCCATAAAAGTCAACTTCATTTTCTCGATGATGAGATCCTCTCAAGCTAACTCCACTGTTCATTGTTTTTTTTTGATTCCCCATATGCATGTGTGTGGAATCTAAATCCATTCACCACATATGCATTACAAGTTTTAACAAGTTTGGAAGGTGGGTTACTCAATACACACAGTCGTTTGTCAATTTTATCAGCATGTCGAGACACCTGAAAATTTGTCAAATAATTATCAATATAGTAAACTATAAATTGAATGAGTTGCTAAAAGATAAAGAATTTATGTTACCAGTTTTTGAAACCACTGAGAGAAATTTTTCAGTCGACGTTCTTCGAGAGCAGCTGCTGTAATTTGTGGAATTTGTTTCTTGATATGATTATCATACAACCTATAAAAACCAAAGTTATTTACTGTAACATAAATGATAGAATAAGTGATATAAACACTTACAGTACAACTGATGTCATCTCTTCACAGTTGAGCAGAACATATGTATGATCTCTCTGATGTTCATCATCTGAAAGCCATCATTCATAAAATCCACCAAAACCAAGCTCTGACTGGTTGAAAATAGATAATTGATTGTCGATTTCATCAATATTCCTCTCGTTCCGTCCCATTCGGTTGTGTTTTGAAGGATACTCAGATTCAAAATAATGGGAGAAGAAAAAAGATATTTCCTCTTGCAAATAAGCTTCTGCAATAGATCCTTCAACAGATGCTTTGTTACGTACTTTTCTTTTCAATTTTTGCATGCATCTTTCAAATGGGTACATCCATCGAAACTGTACCGGACCTCCACATTTAGCTTCATATGGAAAATGTAACATCAAATGTTCCATTGAGTCGAAGAAAGACGGCGGAAATATTTTCTCCAGTTTACATATAATTACAAAAACAACTTTTTCAAGTTATCCTAGAGCATCATAATCTGCCATAGCCGCACAAATTTCCCGAAAAAAATGAGACATGTCTGTTATGGAATCCCAAATCACAGAATTCAACAGACCTCTTAATCCAATGGGTAGAAGTCTCTCCATTATAACATGACAATAATGACTTTTTAATCCAGTAATATGACCATTCTTTTCACATCTACCCAAATTAGAAGCACAGCCATCTGGAAGTCTCAAATCTGCAATCCACTGACAAAATAATAAACGGTTTTCTTTAGACAGTGTATAAGCTTCTTTTGGTTTCAGTAACCTTCCTGTTCTGACATTCTCAAATAGTTCCAATTCTGGACGCCTGCAAATTTGGGAAAGATCTAAATGTGCATTTACATTGTCTTTTCTCTTTCCTGGCGTATCCAAAACTGTATGAAACAAATTATCAAAACAGTTCTTCTCAATATGCATGACATCTAACATGTATCGGACCAACAGATCAGACCAATATGGCAAATCCCAAAATATGCTACGTTTAATCCAATTGTGTTCTTTTCCAAAACCAGAAATTTTCTGTTAGTTTATTGTGGGACCAAAAGTGATGGGGGTAATGAAAATACAACTGATTTTAACTCCGAACCTGATAGCATTTTTGGAGGTCCATCCCTTTCAACTGTTCCTTTTCTGAAATGAGATCTGTTTCTGTGAAAAGGATGATCAGCTGGAAGAAATCTGCGATGACAGTCAAAATAACAAGGTTTCTTTCCATGAACGAGCATAAATGCTTTGTTCTCTCCCATACAGTAAGGACATGATTTCTGACCATGTGTACTCCAGCCAGATAACATCCCATAAACCAGGAAGTCACTTATTGTCCACATCAATGCTGCTCTCAGTATGAAATTCTATTTCATTGCAACATCATATGTACTGACACCAGTACTCCATAATAAACTTAATTCATCAATCAATGGCTTCAAATAAACATTAATATTTTTCTTCGAATGTCCTGGAATTAGTAAAGTCAAAAAGATATATGGCTCCTTCATCAACATCCATGGAGGTAAATTGTACGGAGTTAAAAAAACGGGCCAACATGAATATTGACTACCATAAGATCCAAACGGACAGAAACCATCAGTGGAAAGGCCCAGTCGAACATTTCTATCTTCTAAAGAAAAGGATGGATGCACTCTATCAAAATGTTTCCATGAATCACCATCGGCTGGATGATTCAAGCTTTTATCGGTTGAAATATTCTATTTATGCCATGACATCATTGTCGCTGTATTCATATACATGAATAAACGCTGAAGTCTGGATGTAAGCGGAAAATATCTCAACTGTTTTACAGGAATCAAACCAGACTTCCCGTGTTGTCCTTCTTTATATCTCAGTTTCCCACATGTAGGACAACTATCCAACGACTCATTTTTCCCAGAATATAAAATGCAATCATTTGAACATGCATGAATCTCTTGACAAGTAAGTCCCAAATTTCAAACCAGCCTCTTACTCTCATAGTAATTTACAGGTAAAACATTTCCTTCGGGTAACAGTGTTTTCAGCAAAGAAAATATCTGGTCAAAACTGGTGTTTGACATTCCGTTATCTGATTTGATAGCCATAAATTTTGCAACTGCTTCTAATTTGCTCATCTTGCAGCCAGGATATAATGCATCCTCAGCAGATTTCAACAACTCAAAACATTCAGACGGTGCCAACTCAGGATTTGAATCTATATCAGCCGGAGTTTCTGTATGTTGAACAGATGAACCTGCAACATCATGTACTAAATCTTGAAACCGGGATGGATCCGGAATCAAGTTGGTGTCACCTGCTCTAGAACTACGTTTACCATGTTGATACCAAAAAACATAATCTGGTTGAAAACCAAAACGCAAGAGATGTTCTCCCACTTTGTCAAACGTGTCAAACGTTCTCAATGCACATTTTCTGCAAGGGCATTTTATTTTTCCTTCTGAAACAAATTCTGAATTTGATGCTGCAAATGATAAAAAAGTCTCCACACCCTCAACATATACTGGATTTAAACTAGAACCATTTGAATTTCTACGTTGATTTATCCATATGCGGTCACCTAATAATGATTGTTGACGACCTCATTGTTCCATATTTTTCTATAAAATATAAAAGCATTACTGGTTTTGAATAATTTGTTAGAAAAAACACCCAAGTAAAGGTTGAATATATTGAGAATAAAGCAAAACATGTTACAAATATTGATAATTTTAATATTATATTGATTTTTTATTATTTTAATAATACTAATATAATTTTTTCATAAACATTAATTATATAATAATAACATTATTACATTATTAGTATATTTTATTATTAATATTAAAATAACATTATTTTTTATATTATATACAATTCTCCTTTCATCTGTGTGTTTAACATTCTGTCTCCACATGTAATATTTACATTCACTTTCACCTCTCCATTGGCGAGTAGGTTGATAATTTTGAAAAACAATGCGAATATTACATATGGAGACAGAAAACACACAGATGAAAAGAGAATTGTATATAATATAGAAAATTATATTATTTTAATATTAATAATAAAATATACAAATAATGTACTAATGTTATTATTCGTAAATATTGGTAATTATTCCAAATTATTGGTAATTATTACTAATTATTGGTAATTATTGCTAATTATTACTAATTATTACTAATCATTGGTAATTATTACTAATTATTGGTAATTATTACTAATTATTGGTAATTAATACTAAACATTGGTAATTAATACTAATTATTACTAATTATTACTAATTATTACTAATTATTACTAATTATTGGTAATTATTGTTAATTATTCTAATTATTGGTAATTATTACTAATTATTGGTAATTAATACTAATTATTGGTAATTATTGGTAATTATTGTTAATTATTGGTAATTATTACTAATTATTGGTAATTATTGCTAATTATTACTAATTATTACTAATTATTGGTAATTATTACTAATTATTTGTAATTATTACTAATTATTGGTAATTAATACTAATTATTGGTAATTAATACTAATTATTACTAATTATTGTTAATTATTACTAATTATTAATAATTATTGGTAATTATTGTTATTTATTACTAATTATTGGTAATTATTACTAATTATTGGTAATTATTACGAATTATTGGTAATTATTACTAATTATTACTAATTATTACTAATTATTACTAATTATTACTAATTATTGGTAATTATTACAAATTATTGGTAATTACTACTAATTATTGGTAATTATTCCTAATTATTTGTAATTATTACTAATTATTGGTAATTATTACTAATTATTGGTAATTATAACTAATTATTGGTAATTAATACTAATTATTGGTAATTAATACTAATTATTGGTAATTAAAACTAATTATTGGTAATTAATAATAATTATTACTAATTATTGGTAATTATTGATAATTATTACTACTTATTGGTAATTATTGATAATTATTACTACTTATTGGTAATTATTACTAATTATTGGTAATTATTACTAATTATTGGTAATTATTAATAATTATTGGTAATTATTACTAATTATTGGTAATTATTACTAATTATTGGTAATTATTACTAATTATTCCTTATTATTACTAATTATTCTTAATTATTGATAATTATTGGTAATTGTTCCTAATTATTGGTAATTATTACTAATTATTGGTAATTAATACTAATTATTGGTAATAAATACTAATAATTGGTAATAAATACTAATTATTGGTAATTAATACTAATTATTGGTAATTATTGGTAATTATTATTATTATTGGTAATTATTACGATTTATTGGTAATTATTACGAATTATTACTAATTATTACTAATTATTACTAATTATTGGTAATTATTACTAATTATTGGTAATTATTACTAATTATTGGTAATTATTACTAATTATTGGTAATTATTCCTAATTATTGGTAATTATTACTAATTATTACTAATTATTGGTAATTATTACTAATTATTGGTAATTAATACTAATTATTGGTAATTAATACTAATTATTGGTAATTAATACTAATTATTGGTAATTAATACTAATTATTGGTAATTAATACTATTTATTACTAATTATTGGTAATTATTGATAATTATTACTACTTATTGGTAATTATTGATAATTATTACTACTTATTGATAATTATTACTAATTATTTGTAATTATTACTAATTATTGGTAATTATTACTAATTATTGTTAATTATTACTAATTATTGGTAATTATTACTAGTTATTCCTAATTATTGATAATTATTGGTAATTGTTCCTAATTATTGGTAATTATTACTAATTATTGGTAATTAATACTAATTATTGGTAATAAATACGAATAATTGGTAATAAATACTAATTATTGGTAATTAATACTACTTATTGGTAATTATTGGTAATTATTGTTAATTATTGGTAATTATTACTAATTATTGGTAATTATTGCTAATTATTACTAATTATTACTAATTATTAGTAATTATTACTAATTATTGATAATTATTACTAATTATTGGTAATTAATACTAATTATTACTAATTATTACTAATTATTACTAATTATTACTAATTATTGGTAATTATTGTTAATTATTACTAATTATTGGTAATTATTACTAATTATTGGTAATTATTACTAATTATTGGTAATTATTATTAATTATTACTAATTATTAATAATTATTACTAATTATTGGTAATTATTATTAATTATTACCAATTATTACTAATTATTGGTAATTATTATTAATTATTACCAATTATTGGTAATTATTGATAATTATTACTAATCATTGGTAATTATTGGTAATTATTGGTAATTATTGGTAAATATTGGTAAATATTGGTAAATATTGGTAAATATTGGTAAATATTGGTAAATATTGGTAATTATTGGTAATTATTGGTAATAATTACTAATTATTGGTAATTATTACTAATTATTGGTAATTAATACTAATTGTTACTAATTATTACTAATTATTGGTAATTATTCCTAATTTTTACTAATTATTACTAATTATTGGTAATTATTACTAATTATTACTAATTATTACTAATTATTGGTAATTATTGGTAATTATTGGTATATATTGGTAAATATTGGTAATTATTGGTAATTATTACTAATTATTGGTAATTATTACTAATTATTACTAATTATTGGTAATTATTACTAATTATTGGTAATTATTACGAATTATTGGTAATTATTACTAATTATTGGTAATTATTTGTAATTATTGGTAATTATTGGTAATTATTACTAATTATTACTAATTATTGTTAATTATTGGTAATTATTCCAAATTATTGGTAATTATTACTTATTATTGGTAATTATTACTAATTATTACTAATTATTACTACTTATTGGTAATTATTACTAATTATTGGTAATTATTACTAATTATTGGTAATTATTACTAATTATTACTAATTATTGGTAATTATTACTAATTATTACTAATTATTCTTAATTATTGATAATTATTGATAATTGTTCCTAATTATTAGTAATTAAATGAATAATTATCAATAATTAAGAATAATTACCAATAATTACAAATAATAACATTATTAATATATTTTATTATTAATATTAAAATAATATAATTTTCTAATTTATATACACTTCTCCTTTCATCTGTGCGTTTTCTATCTCCACATACAAATAATACATGTGAAGACAGCAAACACACAGATGAAAAGAGAACTGTATATATATAAAAAATTATATTATTTTGATATTAATAATAAAATATACTAATAATGTAATAATGTTATTACCCCTAATTATTGGTATTTATTACTAATTATTAATATTTATTCTTAATTATTAAAAATTATTACAAATTATTCCTAATTACCATTAACTATGAACAATACAAATAATTTAAATTTATTAAGTAATAAAACAATATAAACATAATTAAATTACAACTAATTAAGAATAATTGAAACTAATAAAAAATTAAAAATAAATATTAAATTAAATTGAACATAAATACATTGAAAATTGATCTGCTCTGATCGTTCTTCAAAACTTTAATATCAGCTCCGGAAAAAAAATTAAACTGAAGAAAAACTGAACTTTAGAAATATAACTTTGAGAGAAGAAGAAGATGGAATTTGAGAATGTTTTGAAAAAAACGGATGGGGGTATTTATAGGTTAGATTATTTGCGACGGGTCCATTTGCGACGGGATTCCCGTCGCAAATACCTTTGCCAACATTTATTACGGTCAACGGTTAAATAGTTATTTGCGACGGGACCCGTCGCAAATAACCACCTGCCGACATACTATTTGCGACGGGGGAATATTCCCGTCGCAAATACCTTTTACCGCCGCCAGTTATTTTTGACGGGAATATTCCCCCGTCGCAAATAGTTTTCCCGCGATTTGGCGCGCAACGCGCGCCAGTTCTTTTGTGATGGGGAAAGAAATCTCGTCGCAAAAGCCTACTTATTTGCGACGGGTAAATAACCCCGTCGCAAATAAGTTTTTAACAGGACTATTTGCGACGGGATCTATTCCCGTCGCAAATAAACCGTCGCAAATGCTCATTTTTCCCGTAGTGATTGTTTCTTAAAAACACACTATTTGTTGTGACAACAGGAATTATTTATAAAATTAATTAATGAAACTTATATGTTTGGAATTTTATAAAATAGACAACATTTTTGAATTCGGAATATCAGTTATAGATTAGGGTGAAATTTTGGAATTGTTCTGAAAAACATCAATTTTTGATGAATAGTGAAACCACTAAGTGGTAGTTAAAAAACAGATTTTTTGTTTAAATGAAACATTACCACTTTTGTGATTTGATTTTCAAAAATCCGACATACATGGTTGTCATTAGGATGTATAATGTGGTTCAATGGGATTAAAATAATTTTTTTCTGAATAGTAACTATTAAGTTTAATTAATCGCGATTAAAGGTAATTAGTGAAATTTAAGGTAAAAATGACATTATAAAAATATGAAAATACCTTTACACTTGTCCTACCCTTATTTTATGAGTCATGGCTGACCAAGAAAATCCATGGGTCAACTTGGGGACCCCATGGAGCCACTTTGGAAAATGACATTAAAAACTTTTTATTTAATGTTAAAATAAAAATTTCACATACATGAGTTGTTTTACTAAAACAATTTTCAAATGGGGTTATACAAGTAAATTTTTTTACTATAAATATTAATTAGAAAGATAAAAAGATTTCCTACATCATGATATTTTTGTTATAATTTTTAGACATTAAATAAATTAAATTATTTATGACACCATGATGATGCAGTGATTACCTCATTAATTAACGATTTAAATAAAATGAAAAGATAATGTAAAATATAAGACTTACACTTTTCAAAAACCAATTGGATGAGTATATTTAGAACCCTTATCACCTTATACTCGAAATATATAAGTTTGGAATCTTTAAAATCCAAAACTCATTATATAATAATGTAACATTTCATGACTTTCCAAGAGTGCCCCTCCTCTCCTCTTATAAAAGGCCCCCTACCACTACCACCTTATTCACACCCTCAAAGCCATTTGGCTCAGCCAAACTGTGCCCAAATACTCTCTCAACTTCCCTATCTTACTCATAGAATCCTCAGTTTGGGTATAAGTCTTCCCAAGGAAGCCTTTGGCTCAAATGAAAAAGAGTTACCCAATTGCAAGGTAATGTCTTCTCTTGTATTCTTTTGTTTTATTTTGCTTCTCCAACCCCCTAAAATTTTTTTATTACAATATTTTGTTACAACAATAGTATCCTCAATATACTTGTATGTTTTTATGAGAAGTATTTTATTTACACGTACACACACCTTCGTCTAATGGTTAAAGAACATACTGTTTCTGTGGGTGGCGAATTAATGCCTCACGAAACGATGATTGTTCAATCTTCTTTTAACACCTCTGATGGTGGCCATTATGATGAAACTATTTTTATATATGATATATATAATTTTTTTTCCTTATGATTCATTATTTTTCATTTATGGCATACCTTTTTGATTTCCATTATGGGTAAACATGATAATTTTATTCTAGGAAGTGCGGACTACCGGCCCCTCAAAGTGATTTGAATCGTTAATGCCATATGATGGATGTATAAAGGATGGAGTAAATAGTATTATACATTATATTATATTGGAATTATATTATACCTTTATATAATTATAACTTCATTCCATTAAATACGAAATATTAATGAAAGTAGCGTTCATGCGTACGTACGGCTTACCGTCTCCATGAACGGTGCATTTCATTTCATACCTCTAAATGTTATATAATATTATAAATGCATGTATATACATGATATACATGATATATATGATATATAAATCATGAATATAATTATGGATATAATGGATATTCTACAGCATAAACAACTTGTAAATTATAAGAAGTTTATTGTTGACTCAAGTACCAAAGATCGACAAAACGTCCATTATTAACTTAAATGACTACATAATTTTCATAACATTGTAATAAGGGATATAAAACGGATAATGAACTTTAAAAATGTTCTTATGAAAGTATATATTAACTCTAGTTTATTATTCAGGAGGCGAAAGAGCAGTCGAGTCAAGTCGGACATAAGGTAAGGGAACTTCTTAACCCAATTTCCATTCTTTGGGTTAATCTCATACTTTCAAATTATGTCATGATATTATTATGTATTATCTGGTATTTATACTTTCTTTATATTTAAATACAGTGAATACACATAATAGATCTATTTTATTTAAAAATTTATCTTTGTAAGGGACTTCATCTCAATCTCCTTCCATTGAGGCATATTTTGTTTTATACATAAATTTCATTTTTACGGTTTATAAACCCCTTTGAATTTTATGTTTATTCAAAAGGAATTACTTTATATGAAGCGTTTTACTAAATGAAAAAAAGTAATGTTTTTCTTGTTGTACGTATGCGGCGACAATGACTTCTCCGCCGCCATGACCATTATTTGAGTTTCGGCTTCCTTAACAAGCCATAACTTTATTTTAAATGAAAAATAAATACCAAGTTTTAATTTTATTTTATTTTGGTTTTGAAAATGGTTGTGATAATATTTTTATTATATCAATGTATTGTATTGATATCTTGTGATAGAAATGTGGAAATGTTATGTTTCCTTTATGCATGTTTTATGTGATACGATTATGTTAAGGTATATGATATTTTTAAACCTGTTCATATGAGGAATGCATTGGACGTAATACGTGACGGCTGGAGCCCGCTATAGCTCCTCGATGCATCGGCAGGTGTCATGAGACAAACTAGTGTCTTGGCATGAGGTCTTGACAAAATCTTATTTGTGGTCTTGGAACGAGGCCTTGGATACGTGGTTATGATAGTCTGGCATTATGCATTCCATCATTAGGAAAGTGGTTATTGATATTGCATGTGATTATTCGACCAGTAGAATATCCATGTGAATAAGTAAATGGCATTATCTCATTTTACTTTTTCCATATTATGTTTATGTTCAAGTTTAAAAGGCTTTTGTTTTAGTCATACATTTTCTTAAATGTTTATTTTTATTTATGAAAGCTTCCGCTATATTGTTATCCTTACTGAGCATCTGAGCTCACCCCTTTCAATGTTTTATTTTTTCCAAGATGTGAAAAAATATTTTATGACTGACCTACAGGGATAGTCTGAAGGGGATAGAAGTGTGGACTATGGAGACTATGTTATTGTGATTTTTCACTTTATTATGTAATGTAACATTTAAGAATGTATCTAGTGTTTCCAAGGATACTAAACTAATAGGACTTTCGAGACTTGATCTTTTGTGATCATGATAATGTTACACAATAATGCACCGACTCTGGGTAACTGGGGTCGGGGCGTTACACTCCAAAATCTAGAACAACCTGACATATCCTGGTTGAAGAAGTCCCTGCCTCTAGATCCTTCTATGTGCCATCCTCGATAATATATATAAAAAGTAATGATCCCAAACCTGAAACTAAAGAGGTCATTTGTGATGATCTGTATAAGAATTGTTTTGAGATTGTGCAGTTTCCATCCACATCCTAATTAACTATACATACTCAAAAGTCTCTAACGTGAGATGTTTTCCTAGAAACTCTACCTCACCTACATATAACAAACACATGAGTGATCAAGGTGTAATTCCATACAAATTCTCATAAGGTAAAAAAATTAAAGAATCATTATATATATTATTATATAAAAAATCTACTAGGGGAACATACCTCTCTCAAGATCCACGACAATCCCAGATTCATGCCTGCATGATGTCCTCATGAACCTGTATCATACGCTCTGACTGACCATCAGTCTGATGGTGTAATAATGTACTCATAAGAAGAATTGTACCCATTGACCTCTACCTAGTATGAAATATATGATATGTAAACTATTATTCCTTATCATAAATGATAGAAATAGGGATCCTGTAAGGTCATACTATCTTAGGAATATTCAACTGCGTCATATAATCAGCACTAAATGATTTTTTGATTGGTAAGAAATGAGAAACCATTGTGAAAATATCATCAATAACCCACAAAACATAATTGGATTGAGGAAACCTCAAAATTTAGGCCAATAAATACATAGTGACATCATCCCATTTACCTTGATGAATATGTAAATACTGTAATTGTATTTATGTTCACTGATGTTCTGCCTTCACCCACTAACAGGTAGAACACCTCTAAATAAAAACCATATTCCTCTCATTTCTTACCTAACCACAAATTCCGATAATGAAAATTATGATACATCATAGTAATTTTATCATTAACTAAATTAACTGAGCCATGAAACATCAACATTATTTCCAAGTATATGTCCACAATACCAAAAACAAAACCATGGGAATACAAGATCTCGTATTTTCTAACTATCAAACTAGGAGGTGAGTATTCACCTAACACACTCTTTGAAAGGTCTGTGCCCTCTGAACCTGATGTCTATCACATTATTACTTTATCCAGTATGTAAGAGGTCACAACTATGGATGAAATAAAATTCTCCCACTAACTATCCTAAACCTCTATGTGAATCACAAAAAACAAATCCATAACATGAAACTAAATATTGGCCTATAGTAACACCTTTATATATGTACTCCTACTATGTGCATCAACCAATTCATTTCCCTTCTAAAAATTGTTGGAATGATCGATGTCAAAATACTGTAGATACTCAATAATACATCCTTATATCAGATTCAGATCAAGCTATGTAAATATATAGTTTAGGTTTTTTTGTTTAAATAAAAAATTATTTCCTAGTAAATAATCTATCTAACATCCCAATGGATGAGAAATTTAAGATAATTCAAGATCAGGTGTTTTGTAAATCCTATTGTGTTTCCTCAACATCGATGACTAGTATGCCACGACTCGATCCCCATGTAGCATCACTACTCCAGCCTAATACTTGATTAAATGAAATACATAGTGTATCTGCTACCATAATCTTATAGAATACCGATCAGTGGTGAAGTCATTATTTCCTTCAACTCCAGAAAGTCTAT
Organism: Viscum album; assembly: GCA_963277665.1. Taxonomy (NCBI): domain Eukaryota; kingdom Viridiplantae; phylum Streptophyta; class Magnoliopsida; order Santalales; family Viscaceae; genus Viscum; species Viscum album. The sequence goes on from OY728159.1 coordinate 1,187,374,868, forward strand.
CTCATATGTATCTAGCTATACAAAATTCAAACGCTTCTTAGTCAATCACATTAATCCTGCTTTTATTCATGTTAAGTCATATATACTATGACTGTAACATACATATTATAGCAACATTGATGTCTATTAAACATTAATATTTTATTTAATACAAAAAATTACACTTAATACAACCCAAAATATTGATAGGTATAGTTTCTTTGAGAATTAGGTACAATACATAACATCATGAACATGGGAAACAATAACATTACTAAAAATTTCCTTGACATGCTTTATTTCAAACTTCTTTTACATGATAAAAATACTCATTCGAACATAAAAATATATGGTATAACCTGGGAACATATGTAATAATTTGGTGATATATAATGCCCAGTATGGGAATAAACATCACATAATTGATACATGCTATACAATATGTATAACAATGAGGAATAGATGAAACATGAATAATAAGTCATTATATAACATGATAATAATAATATGTGAAATGGAATAACAATAAAAAACAATGAATTATAAACATATGTCTACGAAAAACTACCACGAATTAATAGTGGAAAAAGTGCTAGAATGAAATCAGGTACAACCCTATCCCATCATGACGTATAATGAAACTAAATATTAACCAATGTGTTGGAGTTATATCTTGTATCTCCCATTATATTAATTTCATTCTTATCCACATAAATCATAAAACATTGATCAAATAATTATCATAATTTATTACATGATCAAGGAATCTATAATACATACATGTAAGTCCAAAATCAATATGTATGTATGAATATGTTTCAATACCCTTTATAGAATAATGGTCATGGAATACACAACACAATTGCTTTGTCATGGAAAATCACTGTGAAAATTTGGCAGTTAATGAAATAACATAAAAATTCATTAAAAATGGATATTGAGAAAGAAAGGGCCTATCATGGTTTTTATATAAAATTTTAATTAACAAGAGAATTTAAAATCATATCCCAACATTAGAAATTTAAAAATAGAAAACATAAGGTAATGAAGAAACATGAATATGGAAAATAATCCTTATGAACTTTTTTCATAGTAACTGGTGTCCATAAAAGATCATGGGTGGATTAATGAGAGTTAAATGATTATCTCATCATTTATAAATAAAATTTCTAGTAAGGATAATATTTAATATCATATCCCATCATAAGAAAATGAAAATTAAAATACACAACATAAAAGGAGTTCTTGATAAAAGAAGAGAGTAGAATATCCCTTACATGACTGTGTCAATCCAAAGGCTTGGGAGATGATTCATAAATATATTGGAAGATCCATGGGAGGACTCTATGGAGTGGAGTGAATATTTTTCACGTGATCCAATGAGTTTTTTGGTAAGATAAATGGGAGATTCTGTGGGTTTATAATGTTAATGATGTGTCTTTCATTATTTTTTGGATTTGGAATATACAAAATAAAATATCCAAAACCACAAACAATACCATGGTTTGTTCCCATTTTTTCATCCCATTGTGAGTGGTTTCTATTATTTTAGAAGAAAAATGTCTTAAATAATTAAAATATTACCCTTGGAGATGTAGAGGTGAGTCACACTCTAAAATAAATGATTTTAAAATATCAAAATATATTTCAAGTCTAAAAGGATTCATAATACATTTTAAAAATTAATATCAAATAAAATTAAAATCACCTCACATTAAAGGGAAAACATATATCTTGTCATGTAACCCTTTTATATTACTTATTAAATAACTTTTGGGTCATTGTGATGTCATAAATGAAAATGTTTATTTATACAGGTAGTTAATTTTTATGTGAGTATTTTTCTATCTCAAAAAATTATGAAAAAATCACAATTAAATAATTACGAAAACATGATTCCAAAAAAATATTCATTTTATCTAAATAATTTTCAAAATAACTAATTTTTAAATTTTTGAATAAATATTGTCATTTATAAAAAATTATGGGTTTTTGACAACACCATTATTTAATCCCTTATAAAAATTATCATCGACTTTATAGAAATAATATGATAATTTTTTATTAATAAAATTTTAAATAATAATAATTTAATAAATTATTATTTATTTAAAAAATCCATTAATCCATCAAATTAAATTCTTTAATTTAATTTAAATATAAACAAATATACTACTTTTGTTTTATTTAAACGAATCAATTAAAAAGTAACAAAAAGTGGATGCAAATTTATTAATATTTACATAAAAAATATTATGAATACACATATTTCTAGGGAATTGATATATATAACTTTAATGAACCATAAAATTATATATGGGTAAGCAGTGCAATGGTGGGGCATTTATGGGGTGGCTAGATGAACTTGGTTTGGCCCATGATCTTGATGTGCTTGAAATTATCCCATAAAATGTTTTCTCATGGTTATGTTGTTTGATATCAGGTTGGGCTTGGTGAAGATAAAATTGAAGAAAATATATCTCTATTGGATTCTCTTATAAATGTGCTTCATGGAGTATTATCCTACTGGTTTAGTCATTCACATCCTTTATCCATGTTAATTGGTTTTGTTAAATCCATGTATTTATACAAATCATGTGATCACTATTCAATGGCTCCATTATAAACAGTAATGATTCATAATGGTCAATTAAATCAGATAGTATATAACTAAACCAAATAAATCCATATGTTTTCCATAACCATATTACATAATAAAATATTTAAATGAATTTTAATAGGATTTTTATTTATAATTGTATACATCATTAAAATATTCCCCCCTTAAATGAAGTTTCCTCAAAACAATTTCATTTCCCACACTAAAATAAATATCATGATTAATTTATTTCATCACTTCTTATGGGCTGTATGATTCTTCTTAAGACATATGGTATCTCTAGAACACTTTGAAAATAGGAATTCTGTAATTTCGTAGAATTTTTTCTATAAAATCAATGATCTTTACCGTCATCTCTTCATAAGAATTGTCTTTTTCCAATAGTCCACCATTGGGTTGAGTACATGTGTTGGGCCTGCTATGTACTTCCTCAAGCTGGATACAGAGAACACATTATATATTTTTGATAGTTTCTCTAGGATTTCTTATCGATAGGCCACCGCTCGGATGCAATCAGGGACCTCAAAACAGCTTATGTACCACCGAATAAGCCTTCCCATTTTCCAAAATATCACAAATTTCATCCATAGATATATGCATAGGAATAACATATCTCTAACACCAGATATTTAGTATCATTGATGATTTTTAGAAAAACTCTTATGCTGACTATGATCTACCATGATGTGTTATTAAACGGTTTTATCCTTATACAGTATTTCCTCAACTATTTCAAGACATAGTAATTTATGTTCCCCAAATAAATCCAAACATGCATATGTTCTGCCTGACTGACACTAAATATCTTAATAGGGTGACATTTTTATTCTCAAGAGGAAACTATTGTTGTAAGAGAACAAGATCTGTGAATGATATTGTTCCCATATTACCTAAACGTCAATTTAGAATTCTATCAAAATTTACTCAAGTGTTTGTATAGTCTACACAGATTGGACATTAGTTTCAGGTTGATAAGATTTAATGAAGATATTCTCAGTGATTAGAGCATGCTGAAGAATTTTACAAAACATATAGGGGAATCTTGTTTCTCGATCAAACAAAATTGATAGTGGTACTATATAAAGCCTCACAATTATTATGATATATATAATTGTTGGTTGGTCTTGTAAAAAATCCTCCATAATCATGATTATGTGTGTTGTATTCATATGATGATCCATAATATCCCATATATAATTTTTTCCATTAAATTTCATCAAATATCTGGTGGAAAATTCCCTGGTGATTTTTCCAATTTCTATATTGGTATCAGTAATGGTTGCATCATCCACTAATAATTTTACCTTACAACCTTTACATGCTAACATTACAAGAATATTAATTTATATTATTCTATATCATTATTCCTGTTGTCCCACTAATTGTGATCTCGGAGATCTCAATACACCTCTGTGTTTCTTGGTTGAATAGATAAATTCTTATTATAAGCATCATACCATAGTTCATTCTTGAAATTAGTATTTGATGGAACACCTAATATTTAAGAAAAATCACAATTCCTTCATCATTAACATCAAACTTTTAGTATTTTTCATTTATTGTAGATTTCACTTTCTTTTAGTTTCTCGGATCTTCCTTTTGAGCATCCCTTAACTATTCAAGAATAGATGGTTGGGAAATCAATTGTGAATGGATTGATGATGTTTCATTCATTTATGATTACCATATCCATTATCTTCAATTATAATGAGATTTGATGCATCTCTATAATAATTAATGATAAAATTTCATGATCCAGTCTACTTAGAGCTGCTGCCACATTATTCACTTTATAATGATGGTACTGAATTGATAATTAATAGTCCTTGATCATCCCTAATCAACTTCATTGTCAAAAATTAATCTCTTTATATGTGAATATATTTTTGAGGATCTGGGGATCTGTATATATTTCAAACTTCACCACATGGAGATAATGTTTACATATTTTCAATGAAAATATCACAGTTCCCAAAGCCAAGTCTATTGTGGTGTTATTTTTCTCATGACTTTTCAATTGCCTTGAGGCATATCCAAATAATTTTTTATTCTACATTATCACACTGCACAAACCATTATTTAAAGCATCATTGCATACTTCAAAAATTTTCCCACATATGGGTAGTATGATAACTAGGGTAGGGGAAAGCCTGTTTTTCGAATCTTTAAATATTTCTTCACATTCATCTATACCTGAAAAATTGACTACATTTCGAGTTATCTTGGTAAAAGGGTTTTACAACTGAGATAATATTCTCACAAATCAGCTATAATACCTAAAAAAACCCATCGAAAAAATGGATATTCATTAATGATGTTGGCCTCATCCATATTTCAGTTGATTATGTATTTTAAGGCTATATAGAAATCATATTTCTTGTGATGATACCCCATAAGAATTAAACATCCATCATTAATAACCCACACTTATCGTACATGGCATAAATCTTGTCCTTTTGTATGGTCTTTACCACAGTGTTCAAATACTCATCATGATCCTAATTGATTTTGGAGTATATTAGGATATCATTTATATTTTATACCAAAAATTTATCGAGGTTATATATCAATATGGTGCTAATAAAATCCCTGAATATTGTTGGATCACTAGTTAGTATGAATGGAATCACTATTAACTCATAGTAAAATTACCTTTTCCGAAAATCTATATTGGGGATATCTTCCTTATTCACCCATACATGATAACATCGAGACCATAGATCCAACATCGATAATTATTTTTCTCTACATAGTTGACCAAACAAGTCATCAATATATGGGAGAGGATGATTATTCTATAAAATGATCTTGTGGATCTCACAATAATCAATGTAAAGTTGCATTGAGACATCCTTATTCATGATAGAGAGGACTGGTACAACCCATGGTGAAGGAATTCGGTATATGAACCCTTTTTCCAGATTTTCCATTAGTAGTTTAATTATATCCCAGTGTTCTATAACAAGAATCGTATATAGAGTATTGGATATTCGAAATGACCCATGTATAAGGTAAATTAAAAATTCATCATCCTGGTTAGGATTTGGACCATACAATTCCATGGGAAACACATTAGTATATTCCCTCATAGTAGGTATGTATTCAATGATAGTTTCTTCTTTAGACCTAATAATTTGAGAATGATACAATTTATTATTGGGAATTAATATCAATTCATGAGATGTTGGTTCTCCAGAATATCAATCCTCCTCCTGTCACTTTTATTGAATCAATGGATGATAATTAATATGAAGATTGATTTAATTCTCTTAGAAATTTATGTTGTCTCAATATTGGTAAATCCAATCCATGCCATAGAATGTCATAAAATCCAAATAAGGGGAGTATAAAAATGTTTGTATGGATGTTCAGCCCACAAATTGATACATGGGGGGAGTTATATACATGGGATGAAATAATTTCCCACCTTAACATTTTCACCATCCTTTATACATCCATGATTTTTTTGGATTGAGAATAGTTTAACAAAAATTTAATGATATGATGGAATTAATAGATTGAAAATAAAAAATTATGTTCTCCTTTATTAAATCAATAACTAGAATATATGTCACCATAATGTTGTTGGGGTTTACTTTAGTGGTCGGTATGGTAAAATCTAACCCTTGAATCCATGGAGGAAATTGGATGCCTCAAAAAACCCTTGTGTTAGGTAATTGTTTCATAAAGTGAATTGGTTCCTCGTAGTTGTATAAAAGAATAATGCACCATGGGTTTATATAATCATTCCTTTCCTCCTTCAAAATTAATGGGTTTTTTCTATTTGAAATTATTATCAAGGTACCCTTCTTTCACACACCTAAATTATTTCTTAATCCCACAATGGAAATTGTTTTATTCTTCTTCCAACACAATTGACAAGTGGGATGATGAAATTTCATAGAACCATTAGATTTATCTGTTTTAATGCAAGAATTAAAGTCCACTTTTGAAATATTAACAAATTTATCCTCTTCGGGTTCTCCAATCCCCATTTCAACTTTGATGGAAATTTGCATAATTTTCTCATAGTTATCAAAGTCATGGATATCGAGGGATTTTCACAAACTAGGTTTTATGCCACTAATGAAGACGTAGAACATGAATTCATTGGTAATGGAAAACCCATAGGTGTATCATGACACTAATTAATATTTCCTTGTATTCCCTAATATATTTTTTGTAACACCCCAAGCTTACATGGTACGCTTCTCTTTGAATAATACAATAGCGTGTGTTGTACACAACATCGAGATCTAACACACCAGAACCAGTCAAAACAGTCATTATGAATTGTAATACCCACTTTTTGAAATTTTATAAAATTTATCTTTCAAAATGGACATCATTTTTGGATTTGGAATATCGAAATTAGCTTACGGTGAATTTTTACTATTTTTCTAAAAACATTAAATTTTTGATGAATAGTAAAAAACACAGAATTATAGTTTAAAAAAAGAATTTTTATTTAAATAACTATTTATTTTATTTAAATTTATTTTAGGTTAAAATAGATACATAATACCTATATAAGTTCAATGTAATTTATCGGAGTCATTTTATAAAAATTTGAAATATATAAGAAGTTTATTGAAATTTTTACCATCTTTTACCAACCTCCTAGGAGAATTTTGAAATTAACATAAAACATAATTTTTCCACTTCTATGAGTTGAATTGAAAAAATCCAAGAAACACGGTTGGCCTAAATAAGTAAACTGTGGTTCAATAAGATGAAATTAATTTTTGAAGAATAGTAACTTTTTACTTTTATTTATCACGGTTAAAAGTAAATAGGGTAACTAAGGGTAAAAATGATATTATTATTACCCTAAAACATTTCCTAATTCTATTGAATAAGTGTAATTCGTCCAAAAATATCATAGGAATAAAATATGATCATTTATCTCAACCTGGATTAGTTTACGACATTTATTATTTTTTAATTCAAAGAAGATTTGAAAGAGCTAAAATCAATGTTTAATAACTGAATCATTTTTAATATAGGGTTACACATAAGATAAATTATACTATAAATGTTAATTGGAAATATAATAATATTTCCTAAATAATGTTATTTTTTTATATTTTTTAGACATTAAATAATTTAATTTATTGATGACACAATGATGATGCAGTAATTACATAAATAATAAAATATTACAATAATTGATATTATAAATATCCAAATAAATGTATTTAAAGCCTTTCTATGAAGTAAACTAATTTTATACGTTAATATGACATATTATTAATTGTTAGATGAATTTTTGTTGATGTAAAAATGATTTTATAAATTTAGCAATAGAAAAATACCATATAGTGCCCAAATGGGCTTAAAAGTGTTTTTTAAAAAAAATTTATATTATGAATTGATATTATATTCCTAAAAATCAATGGTTTGTCAATAATCTAATATAATGATAGATTTATCATTAAAGAACCACTTGGGGATTGATTGGAAGTATATAGTTTGTTTATTAACCATATAATATAAAAATACAAAGAGATATGGTAAATGTCAAACTATTTAACGAAGAGATAAATATAAAATATAAGGTTAATATAGTGAACCAAACCTATCTAAAACCTGTTGGTTTAGTGGTTTTTGACCCATTCCAACCTTAGAAATTAAATAATCCTTTTGTGAGCCATTATTAACTGAAAATGTTTATATAATAAAATAATATTTCCAGTTTTTCCTAAGTTCCCCTCACCCATTTTACAAAAGGGCACTCCCCCTTCTCTCTAATTCACATCTTCAAAGTCATTTGGATCATCCATACCCTTCCCAAATACCCTCTCAAATATGTTACCTTCATCCTAGTGGTGTTCCATTAGTCAGAAAGAAAACCTATGGAGCCTGTTTTAACAAATCAAAAGGAAGAACCTGAAGAAGAGGTAAATATTTCATCACCTATTTCTAGTTTCATTCTTTTTTCACTTCCTCCTTCTTTATTGTTTCAATTATTAAATAATAACTCTGTTATCTTCAATATACTATGATGTTATTATAAATCTGGTACAACCATATTCATTATTTTATCCATCCTTTGAATGACATGTCACCATACATGCGTAAGTACGGCTTACCGTCTCCACATCATGGTGTAATTGTTATTCAATACATTATTATTTGGATTCGTATAATAATGATGTGTAATTGATGTAAATAATAAATATAAAATGATAATGATTCCATATATATTATATATCATCCATTTATATTTTATTTTAATATCAAAAGAATGAAATTTTCGCTCGTGCGTACGTACGGATTTCCATCTCCTCAAACATGATATGATTCATTTCTCATCATATCCATTCAAGACTAATTTTCATTTGATGATTAAAAATAATTTTTAAAGACTTAAAATAATTATGGATATGAATAAGATACATCCCATACATAAAAAATATTTCTCACATAATAATTAATATAAAAGAAAACGAATCTATTAACACCCGAAACGACGATAATACTAAGATATTATTAACGAAGCAATGTTAAAAGATCATATATGATATCATATTAATGTAAATTATTCTTGTATAATATAATAATAATTATTTAATCATTATATAGGAGGTTAAGCTACCCTCGACCAAGGAAAAGTACAAGTTAAGGGTTAATTCTACAATCTCTTCATTATCAAAGGTTGTTTTTACGTAATTATCTAATGGGACCTCTTTATAATCCACATCCATGTTTCATAAAAATTTATTTCAAAACATTCAAAATATTTTATAAACTATATGATAAAGTAATTTATACCCTTGTTTTAATATTATAAGATGTTTATAAAGGAATCTTTCTGTCGTTTTCCAAACAATGTACTTTTTGACTTTTTCGACAAATTTAAGGTAAGAATGTTTTTTAACATATACTGCGGGTGCGACTATTTTATGTCGTTATAAAAACTTAGAATATTCAGATACATGATTATAAGAATATATTCAAAATAGATGTTTTCATTTATAATTATATTACTTTTAATGACTCCAAAATAGAAAGATATATTTCTCAAAAAATGTTTTGATTTCATCTATGTCATCATCCTTTGATGGATTGTAAGCTTATTTTAAGATTATTTATTATGGTAAAGAAATTAAATATTATATTTATGGTTTTGTTATATGTTTTTCTATAGATGTTCTATTTTTATACCATTCATGGTTTATACACAATGTATTGACATTTCGAATGCTAGTTTTAATACGAATGTTTATGTTATGTCTAAACCTTTTCATATAAGGAATACATTGGACTTAGTAAGTGACGGGTGGAGCCCGCTATAGCTCTTATATGCATCCGTAGGTATCATTAGACAAACTAGTTTCTTGGAACAAGGTCTTGATGAAATATTATTGGTAGTCTTGGCACAAGGTCGTGGAAATGTGGTCATGAAACTTTGGAATTATGCATTCCATCGTTATGAAAGTGGCTATTGATATTGCATTTGATTATTTGACTAGTAGAATATCCATGTGAGTATGTAAATGGAATTGTTTTGATTTATATTTTACAGATTATGAGGATATTTATGTGGAAAATGATTTTTTTTAGTTTTATACATTTCTTTTAATGTTTATACTTATTTATGGAAGCTTCCGCTATATTCTTATCCTTACTGAACATCTAAGCTCACCCCTTTATATGTTTTATTTTTCCCAGGATGTGAAAGAGAATGTTATGAATAACCAGCAGGGATAGTCTATGGGATATCAGTGTTTTATATGGAAACAATGTTGTTGTTGTTTTCCATTCCATGATTTAATGTAAACCTTATGAATGTAACTATTACTTCCAAGGCTACTAAACTTACTGGTCTTTCAAGACTTGATCTTTTGTGATCATGCCAATGATACATAATAAATCACCGACTCTAGGTCACTAGGTTTTGGGTGTTACTGTTGGTATTAGAGGAAGTTTAGTACAAACCTTAGGAACTAGAAATAGATAAACTCTGATTAGAGAACATATCGCTAAGATAGAATTTGAGAATTAGTGTAGAGGAACTTCTTATAATTTTGGTATTGTAGAGATTTTGTGAGTTTTCAAAGAAATGAAACATTTTCTGGATACGACCAGGTAGAGGCAGCTCTTTCACAGATGTACCTAGAGGTAAAACCTGAAAACGATACTTTAAGCTAGGCTCGAACATGAACTGGTGCATGACAACGGGCCTTACGGAACTCTTGGTTACAACACTCCTAGGGGATATGCTTAGGACAATTATCATTTTCTTTACAAGGAATTATAAAGGGTTTATGAGTATATACCTCCTCAAAAAACCATTATTTATGATTATGGATTATATCCATAAACTGTTCAATTTATGTTAAGTGTTTTACATGTTTGGAATTATGTATTTTGATTCATAAACTAATCGAGTTTGTCCCATTGTTTATAAATGGTTACTAGTTGAAATAATAGAAACTGTATCAATACATGAACTCTGTGTAGGGATTGACCTCCTGCTCAAATAATTATAGTGGAGATGGTGATACAACTGGTGTTGATATACTAATCACCATACTGGGAAAACTCACTCAGGTTATGAATAATAACCTTACCTGTATGGAGAACCCAGATCCACAACGTGGAGGATCAATTTTATATTGCTTCATGAGGAAACAACCACAAAAATTAGATAGGGGTACAAATCTATTGGTAGCTATGAAATGGATAAATTCCTTAGAGAAAATATTCCATGCCATGGGGAGTAGTGAAAGGAAAAAAGATGTCATGGTAGTTTACCACCTCACTGGAGATGTTGATCAATGGTGGTCATTTATTCAAAACACAAAGGAAGATGATGAAGAATCAAATATGGAATGTAGGAAGATTAAAGAGCTGTTAATAGAAAAATAATTTCCGTGTGACCATCAGGCGGTTAGGGAAATGAAATTTCTGAGTCTCAGGAAAAAGGAAGATGAAAATGTCACAATGTATGAAGCTAACATTAAAAGGTTATAAAGGCATGCTTCCAATTATATACGTAACCCAAGAAGTAATATTTATCATTTCTTTGATGGGTTAAAACCAGTTCTCCATCGATAATTAGTCTCACAATCCATATCGTCGTACGAAGAAATTTTCTCATGTGCTATCAAGACCGAAAATGAATTCTCTTAGTCTTATGACTTTGATGAAATGCAAGATAAGAAGAGATCTGTTGAACACTCTGGATGTGGAAAAAATGGGAAGAAGGGAAAAGTTGAATATCCATCCTATAGTAAATGTGTGAAGAACCACCCAGGTGCTTTCCTGAAGGTAATGGGAGTCTATTACATGTGTGGTGAACACGACAACAAGCTCATGATTGAAAGGGGAAGAAATAGGCTATCAATGTTAAATGATACAATTATAGAGAAAGGGGGCATTATGAAAATGAATTTCCTAAGCACCAAGGGGACATACCTTATAAAATTCCAAGGGATCAAGGACATGATTATGCTATCACTACTGCATGGTTGAAGCACCAAAAGATGTAGTGGTAGGTAATTTAATGGTTTCCTCAAGTTTAGAAAATGCTTTATTTGATTCTGTATCACTGCATTTTTTCATATCTGCCTACTTTTGTATGAAAATTAGATATTTCCAATATTATTTAACAAGGGATTTTTTAGTCAAAACTCCTATGGAAAGTATCATTGCAACAATGTTTTGTGAATCAGTCCCAATTAGAGCATATAAATGATCTTTATCTGCTGATCTCATCGTCATACCCATTATTGAATTTGATATAATCCTCAGTATGGATTTTCTTTCTGACGATGATGGAAAAATTTAATGTAAGAATAATGAGGTTACTATCTTTGAGGCCAATGATAAATAACACCTTATCTTTAGTACAGAATCATCACCACTTAATTCTTATCTAGATCCACCCCTAGTAGCTCTACTAACATAAATTATTGTGGGGGAAGAGAATGAAATAACTGTGGGTGTGGAAAAGAATGTTAAAATAGAGGATGTACCATTTATGAAAGAATATGTAGATGTGTTTCCAGAAGATTTACATAGATATCCTCCAGAATGAGAAATTGAGTTATCTAATGATTTAATTCCTAGATAAAGACCCATTTTGAAGACCCATTTTAGAATGGACACTATGCAATTAGTGGATCTAAAGAAACACCTTGATGAATTTAGTAATAATGTATTAATTCTCCCTAGTGTTTCTCCATGTGAATCCCTTATCCTTTTTGTTAAGAAGAAAGATAGATCTATGGGGTTGGGAGTTGACTGCAGGGTGATCAATGCTATAAAAATAAAGAGCAAGTATCCCCTGCCTCACATTAATGATTTATTTGATTAACTTTATAGATCTAAATACATTTAAAATATTGACCTTTGATATGGATATCATCAGTTCTGTTTAAAGAAGGAATAAATTCTGAAAATAGCATTTCGAACCATGTACCGTTATTATGAGTTTACAGTAATGCCTTTTGGATTGACTAGTGCACCCTCTGTCTTTATGGATCTAATGAAAATATTTTACAAAAAATATCTTGATGACTTTGTAGTGGTATTTATTGATGATATCATGGTATACTCCAAAATATTCAAAGATCATGAAAACCAGTTGCGCATTATCCTGAAGTCTCTTAAAATACATGAGTTATATGGTAAGTTTAGAAAATGAAAATTCTAGATTCTGGATATTTCTCTTGGTTGCCACATTGTCTCTAAGGGTAGAATCTCTATTGATCCTTCTATGACCATGGAAATCCAAGAATTTCCAGAATATACATGTATAACTGAGGTATGCAACTTTATTGGTTTAGCAGGTTATTATTGACGTTTCCTCTAGAATTTTGCCAAGTTGGTTAACCCATTAAGAATACTCACACAAAAAGAGGTTAAATTTGTTTGGAAAAAAGTGTGAGAAAATTGTTATGAATAATTGAAGAGAAAATTAGTCAATGCTCCTATCATGATGCTACCATCGGGGAATTACGAGTTTGTTATTTATAGTGATGAATCAAAGAAAGGACATGGAATTGTCCTTATGTATAATGATAGAGTTATTGCCTATGCATCACGATATATGAAAATTTATTGGCAAAACAATCCTACTCATGATCTCGAGTTATAATCTACAATCATTGATTTGAATATATGGAGACATTAACTATATGGTGAAAAATTTGAGATATATACTGATCCCATGAGTTTGAAGTATATTTTCTTACAAAAAGAACTCAACATGATGCAAAGAAGATGGCTTTAACTACTCAAGGATTATGATTGCACAATAAACTACCACCCGGGGAAGGCATATAAGGTGGCAGAAGCTTTGAGTAGAAAAGATCATGGAGTTTTGAAAAATATGAGAGTTTAAAGAGATCTTATTTTCATAGATCTAGGAATGATGGATATGGGGATAACCATGGATGGTGAAACATCAATACTTTTTCAAATGGTTGCCAAATCATTTTTACTAGAAAGGATAAAGAGTACTCAAACGAATAATGAAGTGTTTAAAAAGAATATAAAAGATGTGAATGATTGGAGATTGAGTTACATTGTGTATGAAGATGGAATTTTGAAATTTGGGAAGAGAGATTGTGCTCCTGATATGCCTAATCTAAAAAGGGAATTGTTGGATGATGCTCATAGATAGAATTTATCTATACACTCTAGTTGCACAAAAATGTATACAGATTTGAAGTAACATTTTTTGGTGGGACTACATGAAGATGGAGATTTCTGATTTTGTTTCAAGATGTATGGTTTTTCAACTATTGAAAGCTGGAAGGAAACATAATGTTAGAGACTTGAAACCTCTTCCCATACCTGAGTGGAAATGAGATAATATTATGAAGGGATTTGTCATGGGACTAACAAATACTCCTTGAAGGAATGATGCAATATGGGTAATTTTTTACCATGTTTCCAAGTCATCACATTTTCATGAAATAAGAGAAGATTTACCACTTGAATGACAATCAAGACTATATATTAATGAAGTTGAAAGACTTCAGGAAGTACCGTTAACATATACTGCGGATGCGACTATTTTATGTCGTTATGAAAACTTAGAATCTTCACTTACATGATTATAATAATATTTTCAAAATAAATGTTTTCATTTATAATTATATTAATTTTAATGATTCCAAAATAGAAAGATATATTTCTCAAAAAATGTTTCGATTTCATCTATGTCATCATCCTTTGATGGATTGTAAGCTTATTTTAAGATGATTTATTATGTTACAAAACATCAATAGTATATTTATGGTTTTGTTATATGTTTTTTTATCGATGTGCTATTTTTATACCATTCATGGTTTATACATAATGTATTGAAATTTCTTATGTTAGTTTTAATATGAATGTTTATATTTTGTCTAAACCTTTTCATATGAGGAATACATTGGACTTAGTAAGTGACGAGTGGAGCCTGCTATAGCTCTTATATGCATCCGTAGGTCTCATTAGACAAACTAGTTTCTTGGAACAAGGTCTTGATGAAATATTATTGGTAGTCCGGAAACAAGGTCGTGGAAATGTGGTCATGAAAGTCTGGCATTATGAATTCCATCATTATAAAAGTGGCTATTGATATTGCATTTGATTATTCGACTAGTAGAATATCCATGTGAGTATGTAAATGGAATTTTTTTGATTTATATTTTCCAGATTATGAGGATATTTATGTGGAAAATGCTTTTTTTACTTTTATACATTTCTTTTAATGGTTATGCTTATTTATGGAATCTTCTTCTATATTCTTATCCTTACTGAGCATCTGATCTCACCCCTTTCTATGTTTTATTTTTCCATGGATGTGAAAGAGAATGTTTTGAATAACCAGCAGGGATAGTCTATAGGATCTCAGTGTTTTATATGGAAACAATGTTGTTGTTGTTTTCCATTTTATGATTTAATGTAAACCTTATGAATGTATCTGTTACTTCCAAGGCTACTAAAATAACAGGTCTTTCAAGACTTGATCTTTTGTGATCATGCCAATGATACATAATAAATCACCGACTCTGGGTCGCTAGGTTCGGGGCGTTACTATTGGTATTAGAAGAAGTTTAGTACAATCCTTAGAAACTAGAAATAGATAAACTCTGATTAGAGAACATAGCCCTAAGATAGACTTTGAGAATTAGTGTAGAAGAACATCCTAGAATTTTGGTATTGTAGAGATTTTGTGAGTTTTCAAAGAAATACAACTCTGTCTGGATACGACCAGGTAGAGGCGGCTCTTGCACAGATGTACCTAGAGGTAAAACTTGAAAACGATGCTTTGAGCTAGGCTCGATCGGGAACGGGTACATGACAACGGGCTTTACGACACTCTTGGTTAGAACACTCCCAGGGGATATGCTTAGGATAATTCTCATTTTCTTTACATGGAATTATAAAGGGTTTATGAGTTAATACCTCCTCAAAAAAACCATTTTTTATGATTATGGATTATATCCATAAACTATTCGATTTATGTTAAGTGTTTTACATGTTTGGAATTATGTATTTTGATTCATAAACTAATCGAGTTTGTCCCATTGTTTATAAATGGTTACTAGTGGAATGAATAGAAACCGTATCAATACATGCACTCCATGTAGGGATTGACCTTATAAGGCCCCAGCCTTAAACCTTACTTAATCTTGAGTTAATACAAGATTAAACATTGAGGATCTTTTTAGGTTTAGAGTTTTAGAGAATTATATCATAAAACATGCATTACATTCCACATTTAAACAAAGTGGTTACATAAGGATAATATCCATTTTTTCCCATCAACGGAAACATATTTAAAATAAAACATGGATTCTTTCTTGACACTTCATTGACACTATCATCATATCATGTACCTTTCCCTTGACCTGTGAAAAACATTTCAAAAACTTGGGATGAGCATAAAAAGCTCAGTAAGGGATATAAAAATATGGAAAGGAAACATGAGTTCATATATACATAAGAATGATATCATACTTTACCCATAAAACATAGGCATTTCAAATCATTAATAAATCATAGAAATCATAAGACATAAAGGTAACTTGAGGCATTCATAACATTCTTACGTAGGGAGTAACCCTCTTGGTTACATTTGGAATACCCACCACATTATATTCCCGAAATCTCTTTAGAGAAACCCTAATGTTTCACTCCTTCACGTTACCCAATGCATTGGAGAGCTATATCGGGCTCACCCGCCATTAGTTTATCACGGAACCACCAGTCTTCTTAATAATGCCCAAGAACCATAACATAATCGTATCACATAAAACATGGATAATGGAAACATAACATTTCCACCTTTCAATCACAAGATATCAATACATCACTTTGATATAAAAACATTATGAAAACCATTTTCAATACAAAAATAAAAGAAATATAAAACATGGTATTTATTTTTCTTTTAAAAAGAAGGTATGGCTTGTAGAGGAAACCGAAACTCAAATAATGGTCATGGCGGCGAAGAAGTCATTGTCACCGCATACGTATGACAAAAAAATATATTTTTTAATTTAGTGTAACACTTCGTATAAACAAGATTCTTTTTTGGATAAACATAAAAGTAAAACGGGTTTCTACACCGTATAAAAGAAGGTTGTGTATAAAACAAAATATGCCTCAATGAATGGAGATTGAGATGAAGACCCTTTCAAAGACGGTATCCTTGGTTTAAGGATAAATCAATTACATGAATATGTGTGACAAATGAATACACAAAATATAAGTGGATATTAAGTGTAAAAAAATCAGAGGTTATTCACACATATTCATATAATGACTTATTCAAGGAGTACAAGTTTATCCCAAAGAATCAAATTTGGGTTAAGAAGTTCCCTTGCAAAAATTTTACAGCCTAACGGCATCACTACAAAATTCAGAAAATGAGTTTATGAGAGTTAAAAAGGGTATCTCATCACATGGATATAAAATTTAAATCAATATTGTTATAGAATAACATATCCCAACATAATATTATGTGAATTAAAAGACATAACAAAATATTCTTTTTAAAAAGAGGAGGGTGAATGGTTCCCTTACCGACATGGGTATCTTTCGAAACATACACCCTGTGAAAGAGGGACAAAAAAAATTGATGTAAATAATCATAAATGAATGAATATTACACAATGAGTAAAATAATGGGCAGTATATACACCACTCAAAGGTAATTGTGGCAAATGTAGCATAAATCTCATGGGAATAAAAGTGAGATGAAAAATCCCTTACGAAAACTCGGCAGCCTAACGACGCCACTTAAAACTTCCAAAATGGATTGATGAGATAGAATAGGTTCTCATAAAAATTAATGTAAGAGTAATATAAAAGAACATCCCAATAACCAGAAATATGATCTTTAAAAGGAATGACATAGAAGAGTGTACATAAAAAGAAAGAGAGGAGTCAGATCCCTTACCTCAAGTCCGACTTGTCTTGTTCGTTTCATTATATTCCTGAATAATAAACATTGGTCAATTTATAATTTCCTAAGGACCTCCTTTAATGATAATTATTCAGTTCATATCACATATTATAATGTTATAATAATTGTTTAATAATGTTTGTTCATATCAGACGTTTTTGTCGATGTTTGGTACATGAGTCAAAAATGAACTTGTTTGAAAATTGATTTTCCATGTAGTTATAAGTAAATAATTTCCATAATAGTATTAATGATTAAAATATCATATATGTCCATTAAATATTCATTTTATACTATTAAATATCATTTGAAGATAAAAAACGAAAAGCACCGTTCATGGAGACGGTAGGTCGTACGTACGCATGAACGCTACTTTAATTTTTTCTTTGTCATACTAACGAAATTAAAAATAAATGATATATATATATATATTATAATTACAGTATAATATATATGTGATATAGGTCACATATTTTAATTAATTTCATTCTTTTTACGTTCCATGTATTGCATGTACGAGTCACATCACTTGAGGGGGCAGTAGTCCGCACTTCCTCATATGAAATTATCGCATTTACACAACATGAAAAGAATAAAGGTATGTTATAAATATAAAATACAGAAGCATATATTAAACATAAATACCATTTATATCATATATAAAATACTGTGACATTATAATGGCCACCTTTAAAGGTGTTAAAAGAATATTGAACAATCATCATTTCGTGAGGCAGAAAATTGCCAACCACAGAAACAGTATATTCTTTAACCATTAGGCAAAGGTGTGTGTAAGTGTAGCTCGAATACTTCTTATAACAACATCCTAGTATATTTAAGATACTGTATTTTTTATAAAATAAATGAATAAAAAGAGTTTAGGGGGTTGGAGAAGAAGAATAAAATAAAAGGACACAAGTGAAGACATTACCTTAAAATCGGGTAACTCCCTTTGGTTTGAGCTCAAAGGCTTCCTTGGGAAGACTTCTGCCAAAAGTGAGGCTTCAAGGAGTTAGAGAGGGATGTTTAGAAAAAAACTGGGTAGGGGTTGGCCGAGCCAAAGTCTTTGGAAGTGTGGGTAAGGAGGTAGAGGTGGGGGCCTTTTATAAGAGGAGATGAGGGGCACTCTTGGAAAGTAAAGAAATGTTACTTTTTTTTAGAATGAGTTTCGGATTTTAATGGTCCCACATTGATGTGTTTTGAGGATAAGGTGATAAGGGTTCGAAATCCATCCATCCAATAGATTTTGGACATGTGTAGGTCTTAGATTTTACATTCCCTTTCCATTTTATTTAAATCGTTAAATAACGAGGTCATTGCTGCATCATCATGATGTCATAAATAATTTAATTTATTTAATGTCTAAAAATTATAAAAAAAAATAATATGATGTAGGAAACCTTTTTATATTTTAATTTATTATTTATAGTCAAAAATCTGACTTGTATATCCCCATGTAAAAATTGATTTAGTAAAATATCTCATGTTTGTGTCATTTATACTGTAACATTAAATAAAAAGATATTTATGTCATTTTCCAACCAAAGTGGCTCTATGGGGTCCCCAAGTTTACCCATGGATTTTCTTAGTCTTCCATGACACATCCAATGAGGGTAGGGCATGTGTCTAGGTCATTTTATTTTATTAAAACATTAATCTTACCTTAAACTACACTAATTACCTCTAATCGTGATAAAAAACTTAATAAGTTACTATTCACCAAAAAAATATATTAATCCCATTGAACCACATTTTACCTCTTAATGAAAACCATGTATGTCGGATTTTTGAAATTCAAAACACAAATATTGAAAATTTTCATTTAAACGGAAAATCAGTTTTTATAAGTACCACTTAGTGGTTTCACTATTCATCAAAAATTGATGTTTTTCAGAAAAATACCAAAACATCATCCTAAGCTATATTTGATATTCTGAATTCAAAAATGATGTCTATTTTATAAAATTCAAAGCATATTAGTTGACTTAATTAATTTAATAATTAATTTCCACTGTTAGAGCAAATAGCGTGTTTTTATGAAACAATAAGTATCAAAAGATTGACACTAGTTTAAGTCCAATTTCAAAGTGAAATTAATTCCAACGACCACTATTGTATTAAATGGTAAACATATATTATAATTTCACTTTAAAACCAATTCAAAATATAATCTAATAATATAAATAAATTAGATTAAAAAGAGGTTTTGAATTAAAATACAACATTTTTTACTATTCATTAAATATTGAACTTTTTTTGAAAAATACCAAAAATTTACTCAAAGTAAACATTGATATCCCGATTCTAAAGAAGAATTTTATTTTGTCAAATATAACATATAAAATTGTCAAAAAGTGGATTTAAAATAGGTTCTCCATCAAGAGGCTGTTAATCGGCCTTTTAAAGAATATTAGAATGTTTACGCTTAAATTGGATTCATTCGCATTTTTAATCCCTTAACATTTATTATAAAAAGTGAAAATATTTGACAAACATATATAATCATTTTGTAGTTAGTTCTGTTCATTCCCACCATTACAATGGCTAGGCGTTAACTACTATTTAAAATAATATTATTTTATTATTAGAGTATACCGTAAGATTCCCAAGAAACTCGTTATTGCGTGTTGGGTACGACATCGAGCATAGCATCCCCTTTAAAGTAATATTAATATTTTATTCACAAATATGGATAAATATAAAAATGTCATATTCTTTATTTACCTGGGGTGTTACATCCTTCCCCCCTTTTGGGAATTGCGCCCTCACAATTTTAAAATTGAGCTTGGAAACATCCTTGAAAGTCCCACATCGGAACAAGAGTCGGTAAAATAATCACTTTAAAATAAAGAAAGATAAGTACATAGGTCACCCGAGTTAACCCATACTAGGATTCCATGTAGGAAAACATGGACATTGAGGAGAAAACATAGGGTAATGTTCTGATGGAGAGTGATAGAAAACATGATTTGGAATAAGTTAACCATAAGAAAATCACAAACTTGTGATGGGTTAAACGGTATTCGATTCCCCAGTAGGAAAAGTTAATAGACAACATTTTTGTTTTAAGATACTTTTTATTGAGGAATTTATTCATAAGGAAACATAATCAATTATCATGTCGACTTTCAACTTTTATTAGATTCCTTACACCAACTCATATTTTCTCCAAAAGACGAGTATTTAGGAAGACTTTTTCACATTAAGAGTACTATAATAAACTCCTAGAGAATCACCTAATCCATGAATGATTACTATATACTTCTCATGTCTTTAGACTTTTACCAAAACTGAAACCAAAAAGGTTAGTACAAGATCGAATAATCGAGAAAAGGATAACCCTTCATAAAAAGAAAATCTATTCTTAATCTCCAAAATTTGTCCAATAAAACCCAAAGTTCAACGAGGACCATTCGATAAACAATTTGTACATAAAATTCTTCAAAGTAAACCAAACTAAGATTGAAACCCAAATATTTAAAGGATTTAATCACAAAGTCTTCCAAGGTACAAATTAACTTTTATCTCCAAATAACATTAGTTGCTCTTAAATTCTCATATCGAACAATAATTAACCCAATCACATATCCTCCATGATAGGTTAATCATTTCCATAGATAACCCAAAATTAACATACTCTTGATTCCTAAAATCATATAACTAAAAAAATAGTCAAACTAACCAGGGACTTCACGTAGTCCAGGGGTATGTGATAAATACCAGTTGCACATTGGTTGTGGGTTCGATTCCCGCAGCTTTGTCCGACGCGACGGGTTGTCACACGGTCTGCATGTTATCCTTTTTCAAAAACTATATAATTCTCAAATCATTCCCCAAAAAGATATAAAATCATCAAAAATAACCATAACATAATTTAACCTTGATTTTATCTCATGCTTTTCACTTCCATCATAACATATAGTAACCCATAATTACCTCGAAAGTAAGGATCATATAAACCCAAATGGTTCTTTATAACTATGTCCACAAAATAACAGATAACTATTCCTTGAATAATATTTTCATATATTAAACATCATGGTTACCCATACTACAAAAAGTCTTCTAATGTTACCCCATCATCAAAAGAGACTTAATACTCTTAAGAATTTCACCATTACTCTTGAAGCCCTTATATGTTGACTTCTTACTCACTCAACATTCTTTAGGATCCATTAACCATTCCTTTCCAACTTATTCTGAAATACTTCTTTCCTACAAACAAAATCATGAATCATATCCTAAGATTCCAAAATAGGAAAACAAAAGTTATGAAATAATCCATACCTTTGATTAGTCATTGTCAGTTTCTTCATCCTCAATCAGAATGGTATTGGGTATTGCTAAATGAATATTTGTACAATCTTGGTGATCCCATTCACGAAACTTCTTCATAGGACATGTGTTTTCATAATGTCCATGCACCCCACATTTAAAACATTCAATTGATCCCTCAGAAAGAACTTCTTTCCCTTTCCTTGAGTTAACTGGATGCTTCCTTTTTCCATGGTAGGTTCTTGCTTTATGGCCTTCATTTCCACATATATAGCATATTTATGTCCCTTTGAATCATTTTCCTAGGTGTTTCTTTCTATATCTTTGACACATAGGTTTTTAACACACTTACCTTTATGATTATTACCTGTAGTTCCGTAGGGATTTGTTTCACGCATATATGATGCCTTAGAGAAATCACCAAGGTTTAGGTGGTCAATCATGACTCCAGATAGTTGGTTGAGGATAAACACAAGAGTTCTCATTGCAGCTCCCATATCATTCAATTGCTTTCTCAAAAAACTGTCAATGTTTCCTTCACATCCACTGTTACTTTGGTGCCTGCTAGATCCATCCATTTACTCTAACCAAAAAGGTCAGTGTGAGTATATCAACAAAACCATCATGTAGTAATGAGGAAGATAAATACTAGGATATAATTAATCATTCACTTTATCTAAAACTAGTACTCTTTCTGAAATCCTAATCATTATGGTAATGTCACTTATGAATAAAGAGTACCCTAACCTCTAAAGTTATCTAAACTGACCTCTGATACCAACTATATGGCCCCAACCTTAAACCTTACTTAATGTTGAGTTAATATAAGACTACACATTGAGGATCTTTTCAGGTTTAGAGTTTTAGAGAATTAGATCATAAAACATGCATTACATTCCACATTTAAACAAAGTGGTTACATAAGGATAATATACATTTTTTCCCATCAACGGAAAAATATTTAAAATAAAACAAGGATTCTTTCTTGAAACTTACTTGACATTATCATCATATCATGTACCTTTCCCTTGACCTGTGAAAAACATTTCAAAAACATGGGATGAGCATAAAAACCTCAGTAAGGGATATAAAAATATGGAAAGGAAACATGAGTTCATATATACATAACAATGAAATCATACTTTACCCATAAAACATATGCATATCAAATCATGAATAAATCATAGAAATCATAAGACAAAAAGTTAACTTGAGGCATTCATAACATTCTTACGAAGGGAGTAACCCTCTTGGTTACATTTGGAATACCCACCACAGTATATTCCCTAAATCTCTTCGGAGAAACCTTAATGTTTCACTCCTTCGCATTACCCAATGCATTGGAGAGCTATATCGGGCTCACCCACCCTTAGTTTATCACGGAACCACCCGTCTTCATAACAATGCCCAAGAACCATAACATAATCGTATCACATAAAACATGCATAAAGGGAACATAACATTTCCACCTTTCAATCACAAGATATCAATACAACACATTGATATAAAAACATTATCAAGACCATTTTCAATACCAAAATAAATGAAATGTAAAACATGGTATTTATTTTTCTTTTAAAAAGAAGGTATGGCTTGTAGAGGAAGCCGAAACTCAAATAATGGTCACAGTGGCGAAGAAGTCATTGTCGCCGCATACGTACGACAAAACATTCCCTTTTGTCATTTAGTAAAATGCTTCGTAGAAAAAATATTCCTTTTTGGATAAAAGTAAAAGTAAAATGGGTTTATATACCATATAAAAGAAGGTTGTGTATAAAACAAAATATGCCTCAATGAATGGAGATTGAGACGAAGACCCTTTCCAAGATGGTATCCTTGGATTAAGGATAAATCAATTACATAATTATGTGTGACAAAATAATACATCAAATATAAGTGGATATTAAGTGAAAAACAATAAGAGGTTATTTACACATATTCATAGAACGACATATTCAAGGAGTACAAGTTTATCCCAAAGAATCAAATTTGGGTTATGAAGTTCCCTTGCAAAAATTTGACAGCCTAACGGCGTCACTACAAAATTCAGAAAATGAGTTGATGAGAGATAAAAAGGGTATCTCATCACATGGACATAAAATTTAAATCCATAAGGTTATAGAAGAACATATCCCAACATAATAGTATGTGAATTAAAATATATAACAAAATAAGCCCTTTAAAAAGAGGAGGGTGAAAGGTTCCCTTACCGACATGGGTATCTTTCGAAACATACACACCGTGAAAGAGAGACAAAAGAACATTAATGTAAATACTCATAAATGAAATCATATTACACAATGAGTAAAATAATGGGCAGTACATACACCACTCAAAGGAAATTGTGGCAAATGTAGCAAAAATTTCACGGGAATAAAAGTGAGATAAAAAATCCCTTACGAAAACTCGGCAGCCTAACGACGCCACTTAAAACTTCCAAAATGGATTGATGAGAGAGAATAGGTTCTCTTAAAAATTAATGTAAGAGTAATATAAAAGAACATCCCAATAAAAAGAAATATGAGCTTTAAAATGAATGACATAGAAGAGTGTACATAAAAAGAAAGAGAGGAGTCGGATCCCTTACCTCAAGTCCGACTTGTCTTGATCGTCTCTTTATATTCCTGAATAATAAACTTTGGTCAATTTATAATTGACTAAGGACCTCCTTTAAATATTATTATTCAGTTAATATCAGATATTATAATGTTATAATACTTTTTTAATAATGTTAGTTCATATCAGACGTTTTTGCCGATGTTTGGTACATGAGTCAAAAATGAACTTGTTTGAAAAATGATTGCCCATGTAGTTATAAGTAAATAATTTCCAGAATATTATTAATGATTAAAATATAATATATTTCCAGTACATATTCATTTTATACTATTCCATATCATTTGAAGATAAAAAACGAAAAGCACCGTTCATGGAGACAGTAGGCCGTACGTACGCATGAACACTACTTTCATTTTTTTCTTTGTCATATTAAAGGAATTAAAAATAAATTATATATATATATATATATATATTATAATTCCAGTATAATATATATGTGATATAGGTCACATATGTTCATTAATTTTATTCTTTATACGTTCCATGTATTGCATGTATGAGTCACATCACTTGAGGGGGCGGTAGTCCGCACTTCCTCATATGAAATTATCGCATTTACACAACATGAAAAGAATAAAGGTATGTTTTAAATATAAAATACAGAATCATATAGTAAAAATAAATACCATATATATCATATATATAATACAGTGACATCATAATGGCCACCTTTAAAGGTGTTAAAAGAATATTGAACAATCATCATTTCGTGAGGCAGAAAATCGCCAACCACAGAAACAGTATGTTCTTTAAACATTAGACAAAGGTGTGTGTAAGTGTAGATAGAATCCTTATTATAACAACATACTAGTATATTGATGATACTGGAGTTGTTACAAATGAAATTAATAAAAATAATTTAGGGGGTTGGAGAAACAAAATAAAACAAAAGGACACAAGTGAAGACATTCCCTTAAAATCGGGTAACTCCCTTTGGTTTGAGCTCAAAGGCTTCATTGGGAAGACTTCTGCCCAAAGTGAGGATTCAAGGAGTTATAGAGGGATGTGGAGAGACAAAATGGGCAGGGTTTGGCCGATGAAAAGTCTTTGTAAGTGTGGGTAAGGAGGTAGAGGTGGGGCTTTTATAAGAGGAGAGGAGGGGCACTCTTGGAAAGTAATGATATGTTACTTTTTTTAGAAAGAGTTTCGGAATTTTATGGTCCTACATTGATGTGTTTCGAGGATAATATGATAAGGGTTATAAATCCACCCATCCAATAGGTTTTGGACATGTGTAGGTCTTATATTTTACATTATCGTTCCATTTTATTTAAATCGTTAAATAATGAGGTCATCTCTCCATCATCATGATGTCATAAATAATTTAATTTATTTAATGTATAAAAATTAAAAAAAATACTATGATGTAGGAAATATTTTTAGATTTCCATTTATTATTTATAGTAAAAAATCTGACTTGTATAACCCCATGTAAAAATTGATTAAGCAAAACATCTCATGTTTGTGTCATTTTTACTTTAACATTAAATAAAAAGATATTTATGTCATTTTCCAACCAAAGTGGCTCCATTGGGTCCCCAAGTTGACCCATGGATTTTCTTGGTCGTCCATGACACATACAATGAGGGTATGACATGTTTCTAGGTCATTTTATTTTATTAAAACTTTATTCTTACCTTAAACTACACTAATTAACTCTATTCGCGATTAAAAACTTAATAAGTTACTATTCACCAAAAAAATTATTTTAATCCCATTTAACCACATTTTACTTCTTAATGAAAACCATGTATGTTGGATTTTTGAAATTCAAAACACAAATATGGAAAATTTGCATTTAAATGGAAAATCAGTTTTTATAAGTACCACTTAGTGGTTTCACTATTCATAAAAAATTGAAGTTTTTTCAGAAAAATATCAAAACTTCACCCTAAGCTATATTTGATATTCCAAATTCAAAAATGATGTCTATTTTACAAAATTCCAAACATATTAGTTTCATTAATTAAATTAATATTTAATTCCCGCTGTCAGAGCAAATAGCGTGTTTTTATGAAACAATAAGTATCAAAAGATTGACACTAGTTTAAGTCCAATTTCAAAGTGAAATTAATTCCAACGACCACTATTGTATTAAATTGTAAAAATATATTCTAATTTCACTTTAAAACCAATTCAAAAAATAATCTAATCATATAAATAAATTAGGTTAAAAATAGGTTTTGAATTAAAATACAACATTTTTCACTATTCATTAAAAATTGAACTTTTTGGAAAAATACCTAAAATTTACACAAAGTAAATTTTTAAGTCCTAATTCTAAAGAAGTTTTTTATTTTGTCAAATATAAGACATAAAATTTTCAAAAATTGGATTTAAAAGAGGTTCGCCATCAAAAGGCTGTTAATTGACCTTTTAAATAATATTAGAATGTTTACGCTTAAAATTGGATTCATTCGCATTTTTAATCCTATAACATTTATTGTAAAAAGTGAAAATATTTGACAAACATATATAATCATTTTGTAGTTAGTTCTGTTCATTCTCGCAATTACAATGGCTAGGCGTTAACTGTTATTTACAATAATATTATTTTATTGTTAGAGTGCAACGTAAGATTACCAAGAAACTCGTTGTTGCGTGTTGGGTACTCCATCGAGCATAGCACCCCCTTTAAAGTAATATTAATATTTTATTCACAAATAAGGATAAATATAAAAATGTCATATTTTTTATTTACCTGGGGTGTTATAGACCTCCTGCTCAAATAATTATAGTGGATATGGTGATACAACTGGGGTTGATCTACTAATCACCATACTGGGAAAACTCACTCAGGTTATGAATAAAAACCTTACCCATATACAGAACCCAGATCCACAACGTGGAGGATCAATGTTATATCGCTTCCTGAGGAAAAAACCACAAAAATTCTATAGGGGTACAAATTTGTTGGTAGCTAAGAAATGGATAAATTCCTCAGAGAAAATATTACATGCCATGGGGAGTAGTGAAAGGAATAAAGATGTCATGGTAGTTTACCACATCACTTGATATGTTGATCAATGGTGGTCATTGATTCAAAACACAAAGGAAGATGATGAAGAATCAAATATGGAATGTAGGAAGCTTAAAGAGCTATTAATAGAAAAATAATTTCCTTGTGACCATCAGGCGGTTAGGGAAAGGAAATTTCTGAGTCTCAGAAAAAAGGAAGATGAAAATGTCACAAAGTATGAAGCTAACATTAAAAGGTTAGAAAGGCATGCTGCAGATTATATACGTAACCTGAGAAGTAATATTTATCATTTCTTTGATGGGTTAAAACCAGTTCTCCCTCGAGAATTAAACTCACAATCCATATCGTCGTACGAAGAAATTTTCTCATGTGCTATCAAGACCGAAAATTAATTCTCTTAGTCTTACGACTTTGATGAAATCCAAGATAAAGAGACATCTGCTGAACACTTTGGAAAAAGAAAAAATGGGAAGAAGGGAAAAGTTTAATATCCATCCTATAGTAAATGTGTGAAGAACCACCCAAGTGCTTGCCTGAAGGGAATGGGAGTCTATTACATGTGTGGTGAACACGCCAACAAGCTCATGATTGAAAGGGGAAGAAATAGGCTATCAATGTTGAATGCTACAATTGTAGAGAAAGGGGGAATTATGAAAATGAATTTCCTACGCTCCAAGGGGACATACCTCATAAAATTCCATGGGATCAAGGACATGATTATGCTATCACTACTGCATGGTTGAAGCACCAAAAGATGTAGTGGTAGGTAATTTAATGGTTTCCTCAAGTTTAGAAAATGCTTTATTTGATTCTGTATCACTGCATTTTTTCATATCTGCCAACTTTTCTATGAAAATTAGATATTTTCAATTTGATTTAACAAGGGATTTGTTAGTCAAAACTCCTAAGGGAAGTATCATTGCAACAATGTTTTGTGAATCAGTCCCCATTAGAGCATATAAATGATCTTTATCTGCTGATCTCATTGTCATACCCATTATTGAATTTGATATAATCTTCAGTATGGATTTTCTTTCCGACGATGATGCAAAAATTTATTTTAAGAAGAAGGAGGTTACTATTTTTGAGGAAAATGATAAAGAACCCCTTATATTTAGTACAAAAATCATCACCACTTAATTCTTATCTAGATCCACCCCTAGTAGATCTACTAACATAAATTATTGGGGAAAAAGAGAATGAAATAATTGTGGGTGTGGAAAAGAATGTTAAAATAGAGGATGTACCATTTATAAAAGAATATGTTGATGTGTTTCCGGAATATTTACATAGACATCCTCCAGATTGAGAAATTGAGTTATCTAATGATTTAATTCCTAGATAAAGACTCATTCCGAAGACCCATTTTAGAATGGACACTATGGAATTAGTGGATCTAAAGAAACACCTTGAAGAATTTAGTAATAAGGGATTAATTCTCCCTAGTGTTTCTCCATGTGAAGCCCCTATCCTTTTTGTTAAGAAGAAAGATAGATCTATCAGGTTGGGCATTGACTACAGGGTGATCAATGCTATAAAAATAAAGAGCAAGTATCCCCTACCTCACATTAATGATTTATTCGATGAATTTTATAGATCTCAATACATTTAAAATATTGGCCTTTGATCTGGATATCATCAGTTGTGTTTAAAGAAGGAATAAATTCTGAAAATAGCATTTCGAACCATGTACCGTTATTATGAGTTTACAGTAATGCCTTTTGGATTGACTAGTGCACCCTCTATCTTCATGGATCTAATAAAAATATTTTTCAAAATATATCTTGATGTCTTTATAGTGGTATTTATTGATGATATCATGGTATACACCAAAATATTCAAAGATCATGAAAATCAGTTGCACATTATCCTGGAGTCTCTTAGAAGACGTGAGTTATATGGGAATTTTAACAAATGTAAATTCTGGATTCTGGATATTTCATTTGGTGGCCACATTTTCTCTAAGGGTAGAATCACTATTGATTCTTCTATGACCATGGAAGTCCAAGAATGTCCAGAACAAACATGTATAACTGAGGTACGTAACTTTATTGGTTTAGCAGGTTATTATCGACGTTTCCTCCAGAATTTTTCCAAGTTGGTTAACCCATTAACAAAACTCACACAAAAAGGGGTTAAATTTGTTTGGAAAAAAGAGTGTGAAAAATGTTATGAAGAATTGAAGAGAAAATTATTCAATGTTCCTATCATGACACTACCATCAAGGAATTATGGGTTTGTTATTTATAGGGATGCATCGAAGAAAGGACTTGTCTTTGTCCTTATGTAGAATGATAGAGTTATTGCATATGCATCACGATATATGAAAATTTATGGGCAAAACAATCCTACTCATGATCTCGAGTTAGAAGCTACAATCATTGCTTCGAATATATGGAGACATTATCTATATGGTGAAAAATGTGAGATATATACTTATCCCAAGAGTTTGAAGTATATTTTATTACAGAAAGAACTCAACATGACGCAAAGGAGATGTCTTTAACTACTCAAGGATTATGATTCCACAATAAACTACCACCCAGGGAAGGCATATAAGGTGGCAGAAGCTTTGAGTAGAAAAGATCTTGGAGTTTTGAAAAAGATGAGAGTTTAAAGAGATCTTATTTTCATAGATCTTGGAATTATGGATATGGGGATAACCATGGAAGGTGAAACATCAATACTTTTTCAAATGGTTGCCAAATCATTTTTACTAGAAAGGATAAAGAGTACTCAAACTGATGTTGAAGTGTTTCAAAAGAATATTAAATATGTGAATGATGGGAGATTGAGTTACATTGTGTATGAAGATAGAATTTTGAAATTTGGGAAGAGAGATTGTGTTTCTGATATGACTGATCTAAAAAGGGAATTGTTGGATGATTCTCATAGTTCGAATTTATCTATACACTCTGGTTGCACAAAAATTTATATAGATTTGAAGGAACATTTTTTGGTGGGACTACATGAAGAGGGAGATTTCTGATTTTGTTTCAAGATGTATGGTTTTTCAATAATTGAAAGCTGGAAGGCAACATCATGTCAGAGTCTTGCAACCTCTTCCCATACCTGAGTGTAAATAAGATAATATTATAAAGGGCTTTGTCATGGGACTACCAAATACTCCTTGAAGGAATGATGCAATATGGGTAATTTTTTACCATGTTTCCAAGTCATCACATTTTTATGAAATAAGAGAAGATTTACCACTTGAATGAGTATCAAGACTATATATTAATGAAGTTGAAAGACTTCCTGAAGTACCCTTATCGATTGTTTCTGATCGTGATCCCAGTTTTACATACAGATTATGGAAAAGTATTCATAAATCCCTAGATACTAAACTTCTTTGGAGCATAGCCTACCACCCCCAAAATGATGGAAAATCTGAACTGACTATTCAAACCTTAAAAGACATGTTGAGAACTTTCTCACGTGACATTCGAGGTATGTGGGATCTATATTTACCTCTTGGAGAATTTCCCTATAACAACAGCTTTCATTCAAGTATTCAGATGTCACCATATGAAGCATTATATGGAAAGAGATGTCACACACCAACCCGTTGAGACTATGTTGGTGAAAGAAAACTCGTAGGCCCAGAATTGGTGGATGAAACAATGGAAAAGGTGAAGGTAATCCAAAACCACATCAAAGCAGCTCAATGTATGCAGAAGATCTATGCCGATAACCAAAAGAAGTATTTGTAATTTTAGGTAGGAGATCATGTTTTCTTGAAGGTATCTCCATGGAAGGGGGTTATACCTTTCAGTAAGAAGGGTAAATGGAGTCCCAAGTACATCAGACCTTTTGATATTCTAGATCAAATTGGGGTTGTAGCTTACCATTTGGAAATGCATCCAAGTATCTCCAAAGTTCATGAGGTAGTCCACGTATCACTGTTAATAAAATACAAGCCTTACCCAATGCATTACCAACCTATGAAGAATTAGAACTGGAACATGATCAGTCATATTGATTAGAGCCTATCAAGGTTCTTGATACAAGAGAACAAGTGTTGTGAAACCGGGAGACTCATCTGGTAAGAGTTCTATGGAGAAACCATATGATGTAAGAGGAAACGTTGGAACCTGAGGAACTAATGATTAAGAACCACCTGATTCCTCTTATGTAGTAATACTCTAGAAATTTTGAGGATGAAATTTTTTGAATGAGAGGAGAATTTAACACCCCAAGCATCCACGGTATGCTTCTCTTTGAATAATACAATAGAGTGTGTTGTACCCAACTTCGAGTTCTAACACACCACAACCAATCAAACTAGCCGTTAGGAATAGTAATACCCAATTTTCAAAATTTTATAAATTTAATCATTCAAAATGGACTTCATTTTTGTATTCGGAATATCAAAATTAGCTTAGGGTTAATTTTTTATATTTTTATGAAAACTTTCAATTTTTTATGAATAGTCAAAAACACTAAGTTATAGTTTAAAACCATATATTTATTTAAATATTTATTTATTTTAATTTAAATTTATTTTAGGTAAAAATAGATACATAATACCTATATAAGTTCAATTTAATTCATTGGAGTCAGTTTATAATAATTTTAGATATATAAAAAAATTGAACTTTTTACAGTCTTTTACCCACCTCCTAGGAGGATTTGCAAATTTACATAAAACATCATTTCACTGCTTCTGTGAGTTGAATTTTAAAAACCCTAGAGACATGGTTGATATTCATATGTAAAATCTGGTTCAATAAGATTAATATAATTTGGGTTGAATATTACCTTTTTACTTTTATTTACCATTGTTAAAAGTAAATAGGTTAATTCAGGGTAAAAATGATATTATTATTACCCTACCACATCTCCTAATTCTATTGGATAAGTGTAATTCGACCAAAAACAACCTTACGAATAAAATATGATACTTTAGGTCCACTTGGATTAAATTAGTAAATTTATTATTATTTAATTCAAAGAAGAGTTAAAAGCATTAAAACCAATGTTTAATAACTAAAAAATTTTTAAATATAGGGTTACACAAAAGATAAATTTGTCTGTAAATATTATTTAGAAATATAAGAATATTTTTGTACATAATGGTATATTATTTATATTTTTTATAAATTATATAATTTAATTTATTTATGACACAATGATGATGCATTAATTACCTAATTAATGAAATTTTAAAATAATTGACATTATAAATTTCCAAATACATGTAATTTGAGGCTTTTTATGAATTACACTAATTTTATTAGTTAATATGACATATTAGGGTGTGACAGATGAATTTTTTTCAAAGTAATAATGTTGTTATGAATTGAGAAAAAACAAAATACCAAATAGTGTCAAAATCGATATAAAAGTGTTTTTTAAAAAATATTATATTATTAATTGATATTATATTCCTATAAATCGCAGGTTCGACCAAAGACTTATATAATGATAGGTGTATCATTAATGAACCATTTGGGGTTGTTTGGATGTATATAGTAAGTTTATTAACAATATAATAGAAAATTACAAAGAGACATGGTAAATGTAAAACTATTTAACTAAAAGTTAAATCTAAAAGATAAGGTTAATATAGTGAACCAAAAAATTCTAAAACCTATTAGTTTAGTGGATTTAAACCCATCCCCACATTAGTGTTTAAATAATCTATTTTTGAGCTATTTGAAACTGAAAATTATTTTATTATAAAATAATATTTCTAGCTTTTCCTAAGGTGCCCCTCACCCATCTTATAAAAGGGAACTCCCCCTTCTCTCTAATTCACAAATTCAAGGCCATTTGGCATGGCCAACTGCTACCCAAATACCCTATCAACTGTCCTCCCTTCATCCTATAGTCCTTCCTTTAGTCAGAAAGTAATCTTACGGAGCCCTTTTGATCAAATCAAAAGGAAGAACCCAAAAAAGAGGTAAATATTTCATCATCTATTTCAAGTTCCATTCTTCTTCCACATCCATTTGTTGTTACTTCAGTTATAAAATAATAACTACAGTTTCTTCTAAAAACTGTTATGTTATTATATATATGGTTCAACCATATTCATTATTCTATCCATCCTTTGAATGACATTTCACCATATGTGGGTACGTATGGATTGTCGTCTCCACGTTATGGTGTAATTTTAATTCAATACATTATTATTTGGATGGGTATAATAATGATGTGTATTTGATTTAAATAATAAATATAACATGATAATGATTCTGTATATATGATATAACATCCAATTATTTATTATTTTAATATCAAAAAAATGAAATTTTCATTCGTGCGTACGTACGGATTACTATCTCCATTAGCACGATATGATTCATTCCCCATCATATCCATTCAATTATAATTCTCATTTGATGATTAAAAAAAATGTCTAAAGACTTAATATCATTTTGGATATGAATTATAAACATCTGATCCATAACAAATATGACACACATAACAAATAATATAAAGGAAGACGAATCTGTTACCACCTGAAATGATGATAATACTAAGATATTATCAACAAAGCAATGTTAAAAGATCATATATGATATCATATTAATTTATATGATTCTTTTATAATTTAATAAAAATTATTTCACCATTATACAGGAGGTTAACCTACCCTCGACCAATTAAAAGTACAAGGTAAGTGTTATTTATACAATCTCTTCATTATCCGAGGTTTTTTATACGTAATTATCTACTGGGACTTATTTATCATCTACATCCATGATTCTAAAAAGTGTATTTCCAAACATTCTTAAAATTTTAATGACTATGGGTTGAAGTCATTTATAACCTTGTTTGACATTTATAATATGATTATAAAGGAATCTTTCTGTTGTTTTCTAAACAAGGTACTTTTTGACCTTTTCGAAAAATTTAAGGTAAGAATGTTTTTTTAACATGTATGGCGGCTGCAGCTATATTATACCATTATAACATAGTAATGGGTTCCCTTATAATATAATAATAATATTTTGAAAATAAATTTTTTCTTTTATAAATATTTGACATTTGAATGATTTTAAAATAGAA
The DNA here is from genome assembly GCA_963277665.1 of Viscum album. Taxonomy (NCBI): domain Eukaryota; kingdom Viridiplantae; phylum Streptophyta; class Magnoliopsida; order Santalales; family Viscaceae; genus Viscum; species Viscum album. The sequence goes on from OY728159.1 coordinate 1,187,409,773, forward strand.
AGAGATATTTCCCAAAAAAAGGTATTGATTTCATCTATGTCAACATCCTTTGATGGATAATAATATTTTTTGATGTTGATTTATTATGATACAAAACATCCATAAGGTTTTGTGATATGTTTGACTATGGATATGCTATTTTTATACCATTCATGGTTTATGGATAAATTATTGACATTTTGTATGATATTTTTAATATGAATATTTGTGTTATGTTTAAACCTTTTCATATGAGTAATGCATTGGACTTAGTGAGTGACGTGTGGAGCCCACTATAGGTACTCAAAGCATTGGTAGGTCTCTTGAGACAAACTACTGTCTTGGAACAAGGCCTTGAAAAAATCTTATTTGTAGTCTTGGCCCAAGGCCTTTAATATGTGGTTATGAAAGTTTGGCATTATGCATTCCATCATTATGAAAGTGGCTATTGATATTTCATGTGATTATTCAACTTGTAGAATATCCATGTGAGTAAGTAAATGGAATTATTTTGATTTATGTTTTCCATATTAAAATGAAGTTTATGTTGAAAAGGATTTTTATATTAGTTTTATACATTACCTTAAATGTTTATTCTTATTTATGAAAGCTTCTACTATATTGTTATCCTTAATGAGCATCTAAGATCACCACTTTTAATGTTTTATTTTTCCTAGGATGCGAAGAAATATATTATGACTGGCCTGCAAGGATATTCTGTGGGATCTCAGTGTTGTCTATGGAAACAATGTTGTTTTATTTTTTCATTTTATGATGTAATGTAAACATTATGATTGTATCTAGTACCTTAAAGGATTCTATGCTAATCAGTCTTTTGAGAAATTATCTTTTGTGGTCATGACAATGACATGAAATAATGCACCGAATCTGGGTAACTATGGTTGGGGCGTTACATTTGCAATATTGTTTCTTTATTTGAAGAAAATACATTACCATTTTATGATGGATGGTTGCAGGAAAATATTTATCAAAAATATTTTTTTGGAATTCCTTCAACTCCATTCCATTAATCTCTTATAAATGATTCGTATTCTTGATCAATGTACAAAAATGATCATCTTCACCCATTATATGATAAAGAACCATAAAAAATTCTATTTTTGAAAACAATTAATGATGGAGAATATATTTTCAATAGAGATGATCCATTATTCCACGATTAAGGGATCATATGATCCATAGAAAGACCAAGGAATTTTTCAAATGAAGATCTTGATTGTAGATTGTTCTTTATTAGGATGGTTTTGGATGTCCTCGTTATCAATGATTCTATTCAGAGAAAGAGAAGTCTAAGAGGGCATCATGAAAAATTGTGTGATCCCTACTCCAATCAGACTAGGAATCACATTAGGACAATCATCACATATCCCATTACAGTGATTGTTTACCTGATTTCTCCAGTTTATAGCCTTTGTCTAGATAAATATAAAAAATAGGGATACATATTATCTCTCATGCTTTCTCCAGGGATGAGCGCATCCATCACACAGAGGACGCACTATTGTTACCCCGCATTCCTGCTTTCTAGAGGTGGTAGTAATCCGCTCCTTATTCAATGATGTTTGCTCCTTGGTCAAAACGGGATGATGGGATGTCGATTCTACATTCCATGGATTCCTCCTCAGAGCTCTTCACCTAGTCTGGGTCTCTCTCATAGATTTAAAACATAATTCGTGAAGCTCATCCCATCGCCATATCTTCATGGACACCAGTTAATTACAACACTTCTGTCAGGACCTTCCAAGGTGTCCTATCAAGGCAGCAACCTTCGGTTAAGAGAGTAGTCACGTTGGGACATCACTGGCATATATTGACACAAGGGATTGTCATGTCTATCTTTTGTCGCTTAACATAGGTCCTCTATAGGGTGTGGAAGCTCGAGTCATCCCAAATCGAACACGGGGAATTGTATTCCATAGGCATGTATCTGTGGTTTTTCCCAGCTTCCCATGTTTAACACAGGGTATTCCTCAAGTTTAACGTCCAGTAGGGATGGATTAGACTGATCAGGACACTAGCTAGAGTGAATCTGATTAAATAACCCCTGGAGGGAACACCGATATTGGGGCCAACATGTTGGCAGCTTCCTGAATGTTGTTGAGGGGAATGAGGAGTGAAGTGCATGATCCCACCGAGATGTGTCGGCCCGTGTAAGGATTAGGATGGGTGATGGATTTGGGATTTGGTCTCCAACATAATTCCTACGTATCCATGTGGTAGGGAATCAATGTCTGCATATTTTAGATGGAACGATGGGACACATGAAGAGGCGACCCGTGAGAATGGATGCATGGATGGGACCCTGAAGAAGTGGAACCTCCGGGTTAGGGAATTAGATTCTCGATAAATGTGGGCTCGAGGGAAAGGTAAATATGAGACCCGAGTGATGGTCTTGAGCCTCATGGGGTATTTCTACAAACCATGCCTAAGCACAGATCAAATTACACGTAGTTCAGGTGGGTAATACAGTTTAATGACATGCAGGAAGGGTATGGGGCTTACACTCTAAGGCGGCCCATGGTGTTGGCGAACCGACGTAAATAGAGTTGGAACGACCGGGAGGTGG